>CATOUR010000143.1:0-2575570 GCA_951848785.1 Callosobruchus maculatus
AGTTGAGAAGAGTCAGGACACCTTCTTGTCCTTGGGTGAGAAATTGCCCCTAAAGGCGGATGAGCCAGTAGATACCATCTGGTCAACGGCATGAGGATGCAGAAAACAAATGGGAAACTACTGCATTAAAAATCTTAAAGATATCCCAAAAGAAACTCGTAAAATGAGTAAATGCATTTTACGGGTTCACAACATGATTAAGACTATGATGATGAACGGAAGTTTATTAAAACAAGCCACAAATAATCAAATTCCAACAAACTTTACATAACTGTTACTGACAACAGGTGTCACAGTGCTGCCACAATCACTTTATCACTGCCAACCTAGAACCTCGAAATAACTTGTAGTAACGACAGAATGACGATTATCTGTAAAATAAACTCTTCGCAAGTACGGAAAATGCACTAAAGGAAATAATCTAACAAGTGAGAATATAGCACAGCATAGAAAACAACCAGCACAATAACTCAAGATGGCAGAAATTACACGCGCATCCCCCACTTTTGGAGGGTTTTTTTGTAGGGATGGTAACGGTACTTCGATACTTTTGCACTAATATCGAGTATTTTTGTCATCGATACTTTTTGAGCATTCCAAGCTGGTATCGATACTTTTGTATCGGTATCGAAAATAATTATATAATTATTGAGGGGTGTAATCAGTTGCACAAAATGCTCTGTACGAACCAAACGCGCCTATTTGGCTAGAAAATATCAAGTTGGTACCGGTATCGATATTTTCATTTTCGCATCTCTACCCAAACTTGACAGCCGTAAAATCATTCAAAAACCCTCCCAAGGTTAAATTTTGTGGGAACCATTTTTATATAGGAAATCCTCAGAGATATTATGCTGGTTGTTTTCTATGCTGTGAATATAGTTTCATATGGAGGCAACCGGTCACACCTTATCAGTAGTACCGGTTGCATACGTTGAAGATTGCTTACGTCAAACACTGTTTGAAAAGTGTATTTTCAATAGGCGGGGAGCAGGTGGTTGGTTTAGTAGACCAAAGGCATACGGGAGGAACATATATTTACCTGTGAACCGAACATTGTTCCAAGAGAATGGAGCTACCAAAGGAGTCACAGACGACGTGTAATGAAATGAACAGAAATTTCGTTAGAACAGGGAACTTGACAAAAAGTTTATATTCAGCAAAATGTACCTAATATTATTCGTTTATATAGTACACACGTCACCAACAAAAACTATCTGTTTTATTCCGAACGCCCTCTAGAACGATTTAAGTATAGGGCGAAATTCAAATTATCCCGAGTGGCCGAAAACCCGTCGTGATTGGCCATGACGTCATGTAGTACGATACGCCCTCCAGTGTTAAAAGGCCAAGCGAGGGAATCACTTGAACCCTCTGTTCCCGAATTAAAACCGTGTTGTACCATATAGCTGTTGATGATGACCGGTGAAGGATATGTTAAAGGTCAGTTCGATAACTTACCGTTTGCCGACATGTTTATGGTGGCAAATTTGATTAAAAATTATGAAAAATTCTCTCTCGGCAAAGTTAGATGTGGCAGGCAAGCAAGTAAGTGCAAAAACTGTTCAACGTTAATTTTCTTCTTAAACTGCTATAGCATGCTAGGCTAATATACAGGGTGACTGATAATAATTCAACCTATTCCTTGAATAGGGTTATTCTAACGATCATCTACTACCAATTTGAACCCTATCAACTGGGGGGTCAGAAATGAGCGCTATCCGATATATCGGCGATTTAACGTCTTTTTGAAATTTTCTGAACATTTCTGACAAATTCTCAAAAATAAGACATGCCTTTTTTTAAACTCTGTTGATACTTTCGGGGCACACAATCTAGTAATTGTTGTCAGAAGAAAGTAATTAAGACAACACCGATCATTATTTGGTATTTTTCCGAAAATCAACATGATTCATTCGATAAAAATCCCCAATGATTAGGAATAATTGGTTGTAAATGATCGTTATAATAACCCTTTCAAAGGAATAGGCCGAATTACCAAACACTTTGTATATTAGCATAGCACGCTATAGCAGTTTAAATTAAAAACGAAATTACCGTTTAACAGTTTTTGTACTTGCTTGCCCACAAAGTTATCGGACTGGCCTTTTAACATATCCTTCATCGGAGCATAACACAGTATTGATACAATCATTCGGATTGCACAGGAAGTCGACATGAACGAACAAAAAAACTGCAACCGCAATGATAATAGGGTCGTTCAGCATATTTTTTTATTGCATATTCTAAAAGGGCGTATTGAGTTTAGCAGCTGTGCAAAATTTCAGAATTTTCTGAGCTCGATTTCATATTCTAATAAATTATCAAAGTGCTGCAAACTGAAAACGCGCGGCACTTGCCAGTGTGCGACGGTGACGTCACTACACCTCTCCGACCGGCGCGGCGCGGCATCTTGGCCATGCATTGTACGGGTGCTTGGTAAATAATAACGCTGCGGCGCATCCTACTTGCTATGCAAGCTTTGTGAACTGCATACGCGTCTATTGGATAATTTATTTAATTGTTTCATCGACACTGAATACTTACCAAGCTATTCGAAGTCGTTGATACTGAGTATAATAATGGTAGGAGGACAGATGAAGAAAAATTATAAATATTGTATGGTTCGCCAATGTGAAAATACGACAGTGACCACTCCTGATGAATTTTTTATTGGTTTGCCACAGAATATAAAAATCAGGAAATTGTGGCAGAGAGCTATGCGTAGGAATGAATTTGTGAGCGATAAATCAACTCTGTGAGGACCATTTTAATATATAGGTATTTTTATAACTAAGTGAATTGTATTATTATCAAGAATCAGCATTTGTGAATGCCATTCTGAAGGTATATTGACGTCAGTTGTTAGCAGATTTTGCTGGTACTGGTACACTAAAACGTAAGAGATACAAGTAGATTTTTTTAATCCAAATACCGAATTAATCATATACCTTAACAATTATAAAAGCATTGGAGAAATCAATTCTCATTGATATGTGGAACATGTGAAAGGCTGTTTTCAGTCCTTTGATGTAACCAAAATTCATATGTATTTTGATTATGTAGAAAAAATTGTTTTATATTATATTATCTAGTTCTTTGTGTCTCACATTTCTGTATTTTGGGTAGAAAATCGTGGGTACTTAGCCTACAAAATATCCCTACTTCAAATGTGTATCTCACTCTTGTATATTTTGTTTAAGTTTGAGGAAGATGTTGAAAATTACATGTGTTACAAACTAATGAAAGATGTAAAACTTAAGATGAAACCGGAAGTATTTCCGCACTTTTTTGTTTGTCAAAAAGACCAACAAGCCTTACACGCTAGAGATCCTCGGAATGTTTTCCTTAAGACAACGAAAATGAGATATAGATGAACCTATTACCAGCACAAAAAAAACTCGATGTTCGTCACCAAGCAGCGAATCTAGCACCAATGTTTCGCAAGTAGAACTAGAATGTACTGAAGACAACGAGAAAGGGAACGTTGGAAGACAGATAAGTGAGTCCAAGTCAATATAAAGGCCAAAGTTATATCAAAATATGTTGAGTGCAATATACTAAGGCAGCCACTAAGGGAAGGCAGAAACAAATGCCATTAAAACATATCCCAAAATAATGTTAGGTACTCCTTAACCAGTGGTTCGAGTTCGGATCATTCAACAAGGAACTTGTAGAAAAGCGAACTGCTTTTCTTATAGAAAATAATCCGAAAATTTATATCGGGATACCCAGTCACTCATTATTTATAATTAATATGCTTGATTGCTACAAAGTTGACAAACATCAAAATATTTGTAACTTTGAAAAAAAAGGAAACTTAATCTTCCACATAAAATTATAGCAGACGATTTCTGTATATATCAACAGTTTGCTCAATAATTAAAAAAAAAACCGTTCCAAAATTAGTCGAACCTTTAAAATTATTTATTCGAATTTCCATCCAAAAACAAAGAAACCCAATCCTGCAGTCATTCTCCTGGTCAGAATATAAAAAAAAGTAACACTATCAAATATCTTATAGCTTGTACTCCTGATGAGCTTATTTCCTACTTATCTAGAGGTTTTGAGAACTACCGATAAAATGATTGTAGAAGAATCTGGATTTTTGAATGTGTTAGAAAAAACCACCCGGTCAAACAAAAGATAGCGTCAACCAAAGCACTTGAACGTATTACAAACGTATGCTGGGCGCTGTCGCTGTACAGCCGCCAGCCGGTCTGGGCTCGCCGACAGACTCAATGACGTCACAACGATGAATTTTGAGTGCATGAAATATTTTAATCTTTGAAGGCGCGTAACTTTCAATTCTCATCCAATTAAGTTGAAATTTTTTTTTTTGTGTGTTATATGTAAGTAATACTTCATGAAAATGCGCATAAATATGGTTATTGGAATTTCACTGAACGACCCTATTCGGCAGCCTAATCACGGATGGAATCGCACAGCGGCTGCTAGGCGGTAGCGGATAAACATCCACAAAACATCCTCAAAACATCCTCAAAATGTCCACAAATCAGCGATTGCGGCAGCAGCAGCGTTTGTATCTCCTAATTCTGCGGCGTGCTGTCACATGACAGTTCTGGCCACAAAACGTTCTGGCCAACTACTGACTTCATTCAGCCTACATTGTAGGTTATGTCCGTGATATTATTATATTTGAGTGCGTCGTTTTAGAATTTAGAAGTAAATAGGGAACACTGAGTGTTAAATGGTCAAATAAACAAGCTTTTGGACATTTTGATGGAAAATATATCGTTGGTGCAAGGCGTGGGTCTGGATCTTAGCCTGCATGTGGCAGGAAATTGCAGGCAGGCTCAATGCCCCTGGATTTGGGTATTCAAATATTCAATCGACAGTGAGCCGACATCGGAGTGATCATATTTATATTGCATCTGCTTATGGTGAGTAAAAATGTTATAGAACATTAAATATTTTCAAAAGTGTAGAGGTCAACTAAACACATCTTTATTAAACCTTTACTCCATGTTAAAGTAGAAAAAACGTTTATTCGGTATTTAATAATTGTTAATTTTAGATGTATATAAATGTTCAAGGAATTGATCAATTAAAACATTAATCTTTTGATATCCAGGTGCCTGCAGATATGTGCAATAAAAAAAAATATGTTTATTATGACTTTAAACACATTGTATATTCACTACTTCAAAAATGCTTGTTTTTGGCATTATAGGTTTGAAGAAAAAATTCATCAGCATCCCAAGTATTCAAGACACAAAAGGCAGACTGATACCAGAAGGCGAAGAGCACAGATGGTTACGAGTTGAGAGCCTCCATCATGATGACTTTCTAAAAATGTAGATACAGACGTGTTCCACATACTGTGTATACTAACAGCACTAATAAATGCTTATGTTATCTGTCAATAAAAGGTATAGAAACATTTATTGTTTGTAATCAAATAAAAAGTATTTCATATTATAAATAGTTTCATACCCATATTCATAATTTTTTCCAAATATGTAACCTTGAATAGTATCTAGTTAAAGCATGCCTAGAAAAAACATGTATTTTTAGTAGAAGTTTGCTAAACATGAACATAGAGGGTGATTAATTTCTTAATGTTAGTGGTTATATAAAAAACACTTATTGGGTGATTGTAAAATTGCACACACTAGAAGCTGAGGATTATTACTTGAACAAAACTATTGTTGAATTTTGCTATATTATTATTATACATATTTTCCTTTGATATCCAAGAAGGGCTGATTCTGAACAGTAGGAAATTCATTGTATCGGAATCGTGATTGTCGAAGTGGAATGGTGAAGTACCCAGGCAATTTGAACTCCGACTCTGAATACTTTGAATGTATTAATGTAAATCCTTCTGAATTATATATAAATACATGGAATATTAAAATGTTCACCCATCTTTTTCTGCCGCATTTGGTTATTTATTATTTTATATAATGATTTTAATAATGTTTAATTTTTTACCCTAGATGAACATATACTTTAATATTTCCATAGTATATCCATAATAAAGTGAAAATTGATATTGAGCATCGTCTTCTACAAATGCACAAATCCACAAATATTTTAATTTATTTATTGCTTAGAAAATTTCAAAAAACGGACTAAAATTAATAATACGTAATTTTACAATAACATTGACAAAAATGTATCTAGGGACCCTAATATGACATTAACAATGTGGGCTTTTGGTACAAAATATGAGATAAAAATTTCAGTACGATTCATTAAATAGTTTGACAAACATGTTCTTTCCAATGCTATATTGCAGAAAATCTTAAAGATCCAGATCCTATGGGCAGAATATCAAAGAAGAAGGCTCAAACTTTATACCTAATTGAATGGCAAAAAATAATTTTACAACATTGCAAAATAATGTAATGCTCTATATAATTTTGTACTTATAAACAAATAGAATAACAGTTTACATAATTTTTTTCATATGCAAAAAGCTGGCATTACTATACATACTTTAAATTGAAAAAAATATATATCATAATTCATAGGTCAATTTGGGCCAAAGTTATCATTTTTCTTTTAAAATTTACAGCTCCTTTGTTTACGACAATTAAGGAACCTAATTTGCGCCATTTAAAAGATATATATCAAAAGCTTTCATGTATTTTGTTAAGACATTGCATGTTTCCAGATGAACCAGCAAAGCTTCAAAAATGCAGCTCAAATGAAATTTGCTTAGAAATGTGTGCGCTCAAAAAATTAAATATAAAATAATTAAAATTGGATCAGTTTATTATATCTCTGCATAATTATATTGACAGATTTTAACGATTATTTTTTTAATGCATATAAATATGCATGCACATATATGTTCCCTTCGCGTACATTACAAATATGAAATTTGTTTACAAATTTAATATCTATTTACTCGTGTAAATTATTTCAATAGTTTTTTGCAGAAAAATCATTTCTTTGCATGTTCCAGTTGATCAATGTTGAAATAAGTGAACAAAGATATATTTGTTATAAATAATCCATTAGGGTAACAAAATAAATGCAACAAAACTTATCATTTTTTTATCATGCAATTTTCATTAAAAAAACATTTTTTGTTTATTAAATTTATTTCATATCAAACCATTGTTAAATAGTATATATTATATAATTCAGGATAATATACATATATTAATGGTAATATATAATAGTACATATCTCAATCCTAGATTTTATTGAAATATCTTCATAATACAGAACTTAATTCATCTAATCAGTAACAAAATAAACATAGGTACATAGTAATGAGATTGGAGACTTCAGTAATATCAATATTAGGTTTGGCTCTAGGTGACTTGAATGCAACATTATCTTGAGTGGTATAAGGAGGCACAACAAAATGAACTTTTTCAAGAATTTAGGAACAATCTGTAATAATTCTTATAAAAATAATCCTGCCTCAAAATTTCTTCTATGTTATAGACTTGACACTTCAAATCATAATAATGCTGTGTGTGTGTGTATGTGTTGTTGTTATATGCATCTCGTTTTTAGTTTAGTGTAAATCAGTTTTGTATAATTTTGCATTATAATTGATGAACTTATATAACTGAACTCTAATCTTTAAAGGAATAAATTGTTGTTTTGATTGCTATTTGTGTAAACTAATCTTGCTATTAACATAATACAGCATTCAAATATGAAATAGAGTTTACCTTAATAATCTTATTCCTATATTTATATTTTTCAGAAATAATTTTGTACATTGGGCAAAATTATGTCTCATGGAAAAAATCCAGTAACACCATTCTATTCCAAATAATTCAATGTACATTATCAAGCAACCTGTTTAACAACAAGCTTAAAAAAATACTGATATTACTGTTCTAAGTGATAAAGACAAGTTATAAATTTAAGTATTTAAATCCTACATACAAAAGTAATAAAGACTGTAGTACAACAAACAGAAAATCCGTTATCAAATTATTATTATGTATTCCATATATTACAAAATCAAAGTCACTTAGGTATATTATATAAGAGCATAATCATTGCTATAAAATTTCAGAGCAAAAACATACATATTTGATATTTATAAACTAACAGGCTTAACAAATATAAAACATCTCATTACCTGAAAGGATTTAAAACCAATGTGTCATGTAACTGAAACATTACTATATATTATATTATTATTACTATTGCTGAACAGGCAAGCTGCATAGCCGATGATGCTGTTCACTCTTATGCTGTTTATGAAAAAAATGGTAATTAAATATGATGGAAGATGGAGCTTATAAAATAGCATATAAAACAAAATAGAATATAACTTAAAAATAGATTAAAAATATCACAAGTGCTATCACAGCATTATCAAAGATGTGTACGAATTAATTAGGTGGTCTAAGACATAAAGGTTATTCCACATGTACACTGCTCAGTGACACATTTTTTGTGTCGTTATGGCTTGATATATACAGGGTGAGTCCTAAGTTGATCCTTTTTCTAAACTGTGTAAAAAAATCGTTAAAACAAGCAATTTTTTCTAAAAACTTTTTACCGAAAACTGATAAATACATGAGGTACAGAATCAAAAAAAGTAAATCGGGGCTTGTGCACCAAGACGTACCTAGCACTTTTAAGATTTACCAGTTTAAAAGTAACAATTATAAACAAAAAGTGGGTACTGCAATATCTAAGAGGTACAATGCCTAATCGATTTGACAAATCCGAGCAAAAAACTAAACATAAACAGACTAGGTAGTCTTGATACACAAGCCCAGATATACTTTTTTTTATTCTGTATCTCACTTATTTTTTTTCTGAAAATTTGTTTATTTTATGGACTTTTATACACAGCAAAAAAATATCAACTTGGTACTCACCCTGTATACGCAACCAATATAATTATGTAATCTAAACTTCTGCCAATCAATATAAAACTGTGATACTTCTCTAATCAATGGATATTGTAAATTTGTTAGAGCACATACTGTCCTGAATATCATTGAACTATAATCTGGTTCTAGTTCTGGTATAAAAGATAAAATTTAAAAACCTTGGATTCTACATATTGCCCTTTCTACATGAAGTCTTGCTCTTGCAATACTTTTTGTCTATTGTATCTGCTCTGATGTTAATTCTGGAGTACTGAGAAATGATGGAATATTTAAACTTACTGCATTAGGTACAATATCACTTATAAGAAAACCTTGATCTGCCAATATTAGATCTCCACTTTCTGTGTCAAAATGCTGCTGAACAATATTTTTATCGATATTAGATCCTGGGTGGAGCATACTAGCATAAATCAGTACGCCATTAGGACCACACCAACTAAGCTTTTGCAACTGTTTCTATGCTTATAACTATAAGTAAGACTTTAGTTCTTCATTGATTATCATGATTCTTGGTACAACACAAAATACAAGTACAATCTATTATTATTCTACAATTAGTGAATTTGGTAAATAAGAATGGTTTTTTGATCTTTTAGAAATGTCTTTCATAAACCTCAAGAACAAGACTTCATATAGAGTTTGTACAAAGTAACGACAATATTTGTAACAGCAACTTCAGATATTTTGAATCTGAACGCTAAATCTGTACAAGTAAAATTATGGTGCAGTTTCAAAGTTTCATTAATGTCAAGAGTAGCTGACCAAATCACTTAATTTTTTGAACATTCCATTTCAATTAATAATTTATCTTAATATCTTTGATCAATTCATACACTTTCAAATATTGTGTGACTTGGCAATCCAGTGTAGTAAAAAATATACTTATCACTGTCACGAATTTATACATCGCTCATACTTATACCTAGAGATTTGATTATCTTATCCTTTCGCTCTAGTCGTAATCCTTGCCAATAATTTTCTTCGTCCAATAACACATTCGAACCTTAACATGAGGGAGTAGCAGTGCCTGCATCAATAACATCTCGGCCACACCTAGGCCTATCTGAGGCTAAAGAAGAACTTGGTTGGTCTAAAGAGGATATGCTTGAGTTTCTGTAAACAGAAATCATAAAAAATCATACAGTATGTCATATATTATTTATAATTATAATAATAAAATAACAAATCTTTATTGCAAAATAACTCTGCAAAATACATAATGTACTCACAGAATTAGGTGAAATAGAGTCAATATAACAAATGGGAACAACAAAATTTAAATAGTCTTCAAGAGAATAGGGTTCCAAACTGACTAACATTTTGTGTATCTTTTTTTTTTGAAAGTTGTCAAATTGTTCACAAGACCAGATGGTAGATAATTGAAGATTTTCATTCAACTATACTCTACATTCTTCTCAGTTAAGGTGAGGTGATGAACTGGATACCTATAATTAAAGTTCCTTGCAGGGTACGATACGATTTTTTTTTAGTGGCCTCCACATGAGATGTCCACCTAAGCGTCTCATCTATATATTATGTATACTCCAAGGAATTTGGTGTTGTCTACTACTGTCTACTAAATGAATTTGAACATCTTTTCCCAAGCTCATTTTAACTGGTGGACCCTGGCATCTAGGATTTTTTGATTTGAATAATAACAAGTTCATTTATGTCGCATTTAAAACTAAGGTGGCCTTTTGTTCCAACTAGCTTATAAATTATTGGAGCAGTAACAAGCACACTAGTGTCATCTGCATATTGGGTAACTATCATCTCAACTGAACTATCAATATCTAGGAACAAATCATTAACTTAACATATATTATAAGTAAAAGTGGACCTAGGATGCTATCTTGTGCGATTCCTAATGATGTTTGTTGATTGCTTGGTATTATAATTTTTTGTAATCATGATTTTTTGTTTTCAACATGTGAGGTACGATGTATTGCACTGCAAAAACGTTCCACCTATTCCATACTTTTCCAGTTTAAATAGTAAAAGGTCTACATAGTCAAAAAGCATACCAAGGGGCATATTTCCTTTTTTTAAAATAGCAATAATTTGGCGATTAAAATGATAAATATCTGTAGTAGTCGACTTGCCTTTTATAAAACCATGCTATGCTTCAGTTATTAGGTTGCAGTTGCTCAAATGATTCAATACCTTTGTTTGAAGTACAAGTTTCACAAATGCAGAGAGTAAGCTTATCGGCCTATAGTTTAACATGTCTGCTACATATCCTCTTTTGTAAACTGATATTAATACTTACTTCTGTGTCATCGGCATAGACTGCTCTGGTCATCAGGCCCATGTTCTGTATAGGCTTTTTTACTGTTTCCTGGCGTCATTCTAGGAACAGCACTGTATTGCTGATTTTAGTTTCTCTGGAAATTTACCAAATTTTAAACAATTATTGATAACGAAAACCAATGGACTAGCAATATGGTAAATACAGGATATCAGCAAGGTTTTAGGAAAATTATCCTCACCACTGCTGAATCTATTTGTGGGTTTATTTTTCAAATTTGGCTCAACTCCTGCAGTTTTTCAGTTGTTATTAACTCTGTAGGTATTTATATATTAGGTTAGACTATATTGTATGAAAAGGGTATAAAAGGGAGTCCTTGGTTACATTTGAAATATATATATATACAGGGTGGCCAATCGGGTGACGATAATAATTTTTTTTTAAATAGCCCGTACCGAGACCTATCCAAAACACCCCTATGTATGTGTACCGATTATTGATAGCTTTCGAGTTATGATTTTTTTTTTTTGAAAACTTAGAGATTTTCCAGTTTTTCCAAGAAATCGTCAAAAACAAAAACAAGAATGCGTTTTGGCTTTTATTCTTTTCTGCGATTATACTCAGTATTAAGCCTATTTTAATATCCAATAAAGAAAACCTGTACATCCGAACAATAATTAAGTACATTTTGGGACCAAAGTTTGAAATCTCGGTTTTAGTCAGGAGACCAAAACCTTCAAAATAAGATTACAAATACTTACGCCTGGTTTTAGAGCTTCAAACTAATCTTAAAAACTTTGCAAGACATTGCACTTTCGAAATAATAGTGAAAAAGTAGCACTTATGGGGACATTTTGCGCCGTACGTGAGTATTAAAGGTAAAAAGGTGATAATTCACGAATTTCCAAAATGATTCAAAAAACTATTATTTTGCTTTATTATGACAAATTAAAGAAAAAAAACTCGTAACAACTAATAAACCAGAAAATCGTTGATGTTTTGACGACTTTTAATAAAAAAACTAATACCCAAATTGTGATTTTTTAAGTGTTTTTGCTATGTACTATTGAACTTCTGCTAAATTAAGTTGTATTGAAAGTTAACAAAGGAAAGGAATAATAAACAATAATCTGACTTCCAATTTCATGGCAGAATTACCTGGGAAGCGATGTCGTAGCATACGCCATCCCTTTCTTTCAGAGTAGCTTTTTGCGAGCTCATGTCGGCGAAGCGCAGTTGTGGTAATTAATCTTCGGTATTAGGCAATGCAGTGTTCGGACGGACCTAAAAAGGTGATTTATCTCTCTAGGTCTTCCTTGACAGGTCAGTAGACAGCCTATCATGAATACAACAAGTTTTTCAGTTCTTCAACCCCCACCCCCCAAACACCCGAATTCCACCCCCACCCAAAAAAACGCAGAAAATGATCAAGAACCTCTAAAACGCCTAAAAACGAAGCTTGAGGAATATTTAAAATTTTTGTTTCAATTACTCCGCCACCCATGTACCGATTTCCAAAATTATAGCAGCATTACCTACTAAGACCCCACAGCATATTGCTGCCCAAATCTCATCACAGTCCATGCAGCGGTTACTGAGATTACGAGGCTATAAAAACGCGTACAGACAGACCGACAGGCAGACCGACAGACAGACCGACAGACAGAACGACGGAAATGAGTGACGCGGATTTTCGTTATGTAGACATTATAAAACGCCCAAAAAACCTATTATCTCAAAATCGAAAATTTTCACGATCACAATCCTCCCCTCAATTATCGGTGTGGGAAGTAAAAGGGATGGCGTATGCGTCGATAACGCTTCCCAGGTAATTCCGCCATGGAATTAAAAGTCAGATTGTTGTTTTATTATTCGTTTCCTTTGTTAACTTTCCATACAACTTAATTTAGCTGAAGTTCAATAGTACACAGCAAAAAGCACAGATATTATTTTTTTTATTAAAAGTGATTAAGACATCAATGATTATCATGTTTATTAATTGTTATGAGTTTTTTTTGTTTAATTTTTCATAATAAAGTAAAATAATAGCTTTTTAAATCATTTTGGAAATTCGTGAAGTATCACCTTTTTACCTTTAACAGTCACGTACGGCGCAAAATTCCCCCATACGTGCTATTTTTTCATTATTATTTCGAAAGTGCAATGTCTTGCAGAGTTTTTAAGATTAGATTGGAGCTCCAAAACCAGGCATAAGTATTTTTAATTTTATTTTGAAGGTTTTGGTCTCTTGACTAAAAACAGACATTTCAAACTTTGGGCCCAAAATGTACTTAATTATTGTTCGGATGTACAGGTTCTCTTCATTTGATATTAAAACAGGCTTAATAGTGAGTATAATTGCTGAAAAAAATAAAAGCCAAAAAGCATTCTTGTTTTTGTTTTTGACGATTTCTTGGAAAAACTGGAAAATCTCTAAGTTTTCAAAAAAAAATCATAACTCGAAAACTATCAATAATCGGTACACATACATGGGGGTGTTTTGGATAGGTCTCGGTACGGGCTATCTAAAAAAAAATTATTATCGTCACCCGATTGGCCACCCTGTATATATGCCTTTGCAACACTTTCTGAATTTCCAGGAATAAGTACATCTGAATCAATTGCATACCTCTTAATTTCACTGACTATGTTCCACACACACACACTTTATCTTGTTATCAGAGGTAACAATTCTATTAAAAATATTTTTTCCAGCACCTAATAGTTTGTTGTAAACATTTCACACATCATTGTAAGCTTCTTTAGACTTTCTATCAGCAAAACTTGAAACATAGAGTATATCCAACTTTTGTTTACATTCTTCGATATCTAGCCAGTTTGAAAAATTTTTCACTGCACACCGACATACTTTCCGATACCTCCCACTTCATACTATGTAAGTCCTCTATAAAATTATCTTTGTTATTTTTGCTGAGATTTCTACATAATTTTTCAATTTTTGATAAATGTGTATTATAATTGTTATCCTTTTGGTGGTATGGTCAGACATAATCAAATATATATATTTAAAACAAAACTGTAGGTATTGCTGGGAAGCAACAAATTAAACAACAATATCTACTTCTTTCTAGCTTTTAGGATTGTATACCACTTTCTCAAGGCTACCAAACATAAAATTATATATCAACAACAAAAAGTTACATGCGCTTGTTACTGAAAGATATTTGGTAGAAATCCAAGGCGCATGGAGACTCATCATTTTGTAAGACAACTTAGACAACCTTGAGTGCAATATATAATATATAAGTATTTACCTAGGTATCTGTGAAGCTGTTTTGCCCCATTTCTGGTCTCTGTGGAGAAAGATGATGTAGGTTGAACACTCCTCTACATTATGTGTTTACAATTCTGGCCAATTAGTCTTCTCTGCTTCACAGAAATAGCAATCACAACCTCTTGCTTCTGATCCACTAAAAATTGGATAGGTTAGATAACAGCTAGTGAGTAGCCACAATAAGGCAAACAATCACTTCAGAATGTATAAGAAATTTCTGTAACTTAGCAAACTCAACTACTTCTGAAAGTGTCTTATTTTTGGGAAACCTGTAAAAACTGCAGAAATCTCTCTGATTGTTGTGGGCCCAACTCGGCAATAAAATAAACTAATAAACAATATAAACATATTCACATAACCTCAAAATGAGCGAGTATATAATATTCCTGTTTTTACAAAGATTCCACCGTTAAATCGTGATTCGGCATTAGCAAGCGGTTAAAATATTAGTTCACTTACCTGTTTTTCTACTTTAGGTGGTCACATTAAGTTTAAAAACTTCTTACGGAGGATCGAGGATGAATCACTGTTACATTACAAATCACATGCTATGGCGTATTTATTAAATGGGGCATGGGCGTAGGTAATAGGTATTATATGGTCTCTGACCGTTCTACGCAAAAAGCACTTCGACGTCTTGTCCGCTCTCATATTTTCATAATTGTACTTTGTAGCTCTGAAATTTAAAAATTTTAGAATACAATATGTCCGCTGTAATGTCGCTTCCTGCCGCATATTGTGCTGCTGCGGCTGCGGCTGCGGACATGCTGCTGCATCTGCTGACATTACATGATGCGAATTTGACTTTGACAGAACCAATCGCCAAACATGCGGCTGCCGCATAGCGTCTACCTCCTTAGATGATACCCCCGCGGGAATATACAGGGTGTCCAGTTAGTGTGTAATTTTTCGATACCTCGCAAGGTATACCTGATAGAAGAAAATGTCAAATACAAAAGTTACTTGGTTACTTGAGATGCATATTCTAAAAATATTTTGAAATATACAGGGTGTTGCTGGAAAGTAGGATAGTGATCAACTTGATTTTTTTATATGGAACTATAACTTTTTCTTAAATTCTTCTGGTGTCCATCATTGATTTCTATTCAACCCTAAAATATTTTTGGGATCGGTTGGTACGTTGCCAAGTTATAATTTAGTTTCTATTAATTTCCGGATTTGCAAGGTCGCAAGTAATACGTCCAAATTGATATACTCCTTTTACTTTTCTCAATAGTATTATACAACGAGTTACTTGAATATTAAGTGGATATTATTTTGGATGTTACCAGCAATTTGTATCTACAGGGTGTTTTTGGCAGAATTTTAAATTACGGCAAATTGAAGGTCATTTTACTTTGTTTTTTTAAATGTAACACCCTGTATTTTTTATTTTAAATCGAAATATCTACTAATACCCTATCTCGCCTTGTAATATTTTTTTCGCGTTTACGACGTTGCCAAGTTATGAATTATTTTTCCAAATTTTGAACCAAATATCCTCGATTTTAATTTATTTTAAATAGAATCCTCTACTTTTATTTTTATTGCTATGAATTGCGCAGGTCGAATTTAGTAAGATCTCACAATTTCAAAATTTTGTTTCTATTAATTACTGAGATACGGCAACACCGCTTTTTCAGTAAACGTTACCGGAACGCTTAAATATTTCCAAAATTGCCACAGCTGGAGAGGGGGGACTTGGGGGTTTTATAACATACAGAATTCAAAAACGCTAATAATTTGGAAGAATAATTTATAACTTGGCAACGTCGCAAACGCGAAAAAAAATATTACAAGGCGAGATAGGGTATTAGTAGATATTTTGATTTAAAATAAAAAATACAGGGTGTTACATTTAAAAAAACAGAGTAAAATGACCTTCAAGTTGCCGTGATTTAGAATTTTGCCAAAAACACCCTGTAGTTACAAATTGCTGGTAACATCCAAAATAATATCCACTTAATATTCAAGTAACTTGCTGTTTAATATTATTGAGAAACATTAAAGGAATATATCAATTTGGTCGTATTACTTGCGACCTTGCAAATCCGGAAATTAATAGAAAATAAATTATAACTTGGCAACGTCGCCACCGATCCAAAAAATATTTTAGGGTTGAATAGAGATCAATGATGTAAACTAGGAAAATTTAAGAAAAATTTATAGTTCCATATAAAAAAATCAAGTTGATCACTATCCTACTTTCCCGCAACACCCTGTATATTTCAAAATACTTTTAGAATATACTTCATAAGTAACCAAATAACTTTTGTATTTGACATTTTCTTCTATCAGGTACACTTTGCGAGATATCGAAGAATTACACATTAACTGGACACCCTGTATAGTTCAAGTGATTCACCTCGCTTGGCGCCTGAACACTGGTGGCGTAACGTACTACATGACGTCACGACTAATCTCGACGCGTTTTCGGCCGCTCGAGATAATTTGAATTTCGTCCCATATTTAAACTTTTGTAGGGGTTTGGAATGTAATAGGTAGTTTTTGTTGGTCACATGACTGTGTATGAGTACCATACCTATAAACAATCGAATTAGGTACATTTGGTCGAATATAAATTTCTCAAGTTCCCTATTATTCTGATTTCTCAATAAACACAGAAGAAATTATAAATATTAGGGCCTTAGGTTCGTATTCATAGTCGATACTTAAAGGTCCCTTAATTCTTGAGGGTCCCTTAAATAAGGTTTTGTGTTCCGACAGCTACTTGAGAGTCCCTTACGTAATAAGGCTCCCTTGAGTAATGTTTAAATAACGTCAAATGTCAACATGACATTTCGTTGCAGTAAAGGCGATTTTGTAGGTAATTTTGCAGTACGGCGTTGTCAGTTTCTGTCACTTCCGGAAAAAAGTCCGGCACAAAACACGAAATAATGGCACAAAACAAAGAGATAACAGAAAACATCAAAATGCATAGTCTAATGAATCCCGCCGTATTTTAGATTTTCAGCGAACAGATACACAAGGTAAGCTACACTTGAGGATCCCTTAAGTATCCCTTGAGCGTTACTTAAGGGAACCTTAAGTATTACCCACGGAACGACTATGAATACGGCACTTAGAAGGCGTTAAGAATTTTGCAAATCCTAAGAGAAATAGCTTAAATACTATGTAGTTTTCTCCAGTTTTTCCAGTTGCTACCGGCGTATAAAAAGACCTTCGCGGTTTAAGTGGATAGCAAAAATCGTTATTTTCACAAATCTTAATGTTCAGTATGTCTTCACAATTCATTTTCAGAGAATCCACAACAGCGTTAGGTTCGTTGAAAGTAAATTCGAGGACAACGCTGTGGATGCCATGGAAGAAGCGAAGTCGTCCGTTCTCTCCCGACAAAATGGTGATTCCCCTGCCTATTCCGCATCCTGCCCATATAGCCGTTACAATATACAACAGGGATTCAGACGACCCCATTCCTCTTGAATCGGAGATATGTCAAAGTATACTAAGAGGAATAGAGGAGAGCCACACATCACCGGACGACAGTGGTAAGTATGTCAAAAATTTCCAAAAAAAGATTGGCGCCACCAGAGAAGCAAACACGGTACGCTGAAGCGCCATCTTCCACTGTAACTTTAATCGATTCTCACAATTCGAAAAGTTGTGCAGCTCAAGATTGTTGTATATTTAGGGTGGACACTTCCTGGTCCACGCATTTAAGAATCTCCCGTATTCAGCGTAAAATACAGTTTATTGCCAAACATGTACAAATACGAAAATGTCACGGCCTGCTTTACACTTAGCCTCCATTTATCGCTATGGCCAACGTGAGACTGTAAAAAGAACGCGATTACGTCATCGTTCTAGAAAATTCGAAGCGATCGATAGGACTAGGGCGCGGCGTTGCCATGATTAACATAATATCATTACATTTGATACAAATATAAAATCGTGCTACAAATGGACAAACAAATAAGAATAGAACCAAGTAGGTGCGCTGTACAATTGTTTAAACTATTTCTACAATACACCGTCTCTGAGTTGCATTAAGATTGTAGTAGTGCATAAACATCAAAAGTAACTATTCCGCCATCTTGGATGGTCATCCGCTATATTGGATTTAGAATGACGTCACATTATTTTTCGAGTTACTTTCAGCAAGCCCTTTCATTTGATACCCATATTGTAGAAATGCATTAAAAATAACTATTACGCCATCTTAAATGTTCCGTCATATACTCATATTGGATTTAGGATGACGTCAAATTATTTTTCAAGTTACACAGCCTATCGTGTATTATTGTCATCCAAACTAAACGTTTATGCAAAATTTCAGCTGAATCGCTGGAAGATATCTGCTTCAAAATTAAGTAGCAAGATTCCACCCGCACAAACATACATACATACGTTACAAGTTAAATAAAAGCTTTAAATAGAAGAAAAAAGGATTTTATAATAGACAAGGTACTCAACAATATGTTACTAAAATGTAGGATTTTATAGGAATAGGTCGGTTGAAAAATGGTTGTGATTCATACGAAACAGATTCCAGTTCCGGTACCACTTTAGATAGCCCTAGACCCAGAAGGCGCAGTACTGATGACGATGATGCTGATGATGAAGGGGCTGTTTCGACGACGGGGAGAGATCGTGCTGCCCCAGGTAGGTACTTATTAAAAAATTGTGTGACCATCGTAAATTGACCAGTGCGGTATGAGGTAAAGGGAGAGGGATGTTCCCTCAGGCAACGATTGTCATTATCATGCCGAATCTAAAAAAGGATAGAAAAAAATAAGTAAAACCGGGACACTAAATATCGTGTTCTGTGATTATTCCGTCCCGACGCTGGACCGGCTTTAATGCGGAGAATAGAATTGCTGTTGCCGGTGGTATAGTTATGTTTTATGGAGTAAATCCATAGGAGTTTAAGTGAATATAAACCGCCGCTTCTTTTATATATAAAATAAATCAAGACGTAAAAGAAGAAAATGGGTTTGATTATAGAGCCCTGGCAACGTCCTTACTTCTTTCACCGATTTTTTTTCGCTGGTCGATTTACGATGCCCGCACAGTACCTTTAGTTTATTTGAGCAATACAGAAAATTTCAGATATTATTAACACTGAGCGTCAGAAATTTGTCTCAGGCTAATTAGAGAATGTGATTGTTATATCTATTCAGAAATAGAGAAATATGGATTTGCATATGTTTGGAAAGTAATAATCCATTTCGTAGGAGTCCAAAAAAGTACTTGACAACGATTTAGCTACACTATACTTTTACAACGGTTGTCAACTAAGTACACCTTACCAAGTGAATCAGACATAGCTGAGACGGTTCGTAAACATAAAGCTCGTTTGGTGTATAACGTATTGTGTACTTTTGGATTTCCAAATTTGTGATCTCTGTCGCCTTTGAAGTGGATGCAGTCAACGAATTCCAAAAGTTTAGAAAAAGCAACACCCATGCTCTAATAGGCATGTTATATTTTAGAGAAGTTGTGGGGCCTTTTTGACCATGCCTGTAGTAAAACCCCGACACCATAAATGGCAGCATTAAGTCAAATGAGTGCTATTCATTTATGAAATATGTTCAGGACTTTAGAAAAGTTGCAAAGTATATTAATAATCTTGCATTTATTTCTAATTTCTTTATATATGTACTAGGCATTTACAAGTTCTCTATTTTAAAATATCAGTTAGTCTAAATTAGTTATTATTTTGACTCCATTGTAATTTCTTAATCAATGTATTAATACCGCGTTTCTCAGCATTGACGTCCTAGACGTCAGTGGTTTTCTGATAAGTTAAAAGATAATACTCGGGGAGCTCGCGGCAAATTTTCATGGGTAATAATGCTGAGAATTTACAGTTTCTTGTAGATTAGTTTTTTGTAGAAAAAACGAAAAAAACGTATGTTAGCTGACGCGACGCCGTGACCTGAAATTTTGAGAGTATGCGTATCTCGCAAAAAAATCTGAAGTTGAAAATTTGCAGATAGTTAGTTGATGAAAGTTGAAAGTGTGGCTTAACGTGTTAGCTTCGCGCATGGTCATTTATGCAAGATTGGAAAATCGGACTATTTTACTGAAGCTGAAATTAATCTGTATCACAATTAATGATATGAAAACTATGAAAATAATTGATCGGTTGATCGGATTCGCTTGCAGCATCTTTGGCAATAATCCACTATTGAGGGACCAGATAATTTTATTTTTGTATTGCCAATACACTTTTGTACTTACCCAAAGGTAATTCACTGAATAATACTAATGGTTTACATTTTTTGGAACAGAATAAACAGGATGACATTTTGAATCACATACGACCGCACATTAGGAAGTACTATCGTTTGTATAAAAAGTCAGTTTGTGGCGTTTGTGTTGAAAGGGAAAAAGATGGATAAGCTGATTTTTTGGATGTGATTAGAACTAAAATCTCATTAAATATGGGTTCCGAGAATACTATACCTTAAATGAACTATTTTTATAGTTTTGAAGACTGCAAATTTGTTTCACGGTTCTGAGTGACTACAAAAACAAACTTAATTGTATTGCATCACACAGAAAAAAATCTTGAATATCCATTCTTTCGTACTTGGACAAGCCTCAGGCGTCCTAGAATTAAATATGTTTGCTATCTTCTCCCAATATTTATCTCACAGCCGTTTTAAGATTGGATATGAGCATTTTTATTTTTCGAGAAGGCTTAACTACGAGTTTTATCTACGCTTTAGCTGTTTTTACCCGCGTATCAGCTAACAATTTTTTTATAGTTTTCATACCATTAATAATTGTCATATGAATGAATTTCAGGCTCAGTAAAATATTACGATTTTTCCAATTTCTAACTAGCTAAAATAGACATTTTTTATAATCAACATCATGAATGTCATATCCTGGTACTTCTTAGGTTTCAGGATAGAGCCTAAGTATATAAATTATACGAGTGATCACTTTGGTACATGTTTATTAACTGTCCACTTACTACAATGTGTCTGTCATTAGTCAGATGTCAACCCTCTACGTTGCAAACGCGGGGTTGCCACGTTGACATATATTACACATCCTCCCTCTTACAGATTTAGCCTCTCTGGAGGCTTTACAATCCTTCCAGACCTAGTTACCATTGTACTTGGACCAGCAGCCACGTCAGGTGACTTCTGGTCTTTGAGAATGGTTGGACTGTGTCTACCACTCTCATCATGACTATTGCCTGAATTACATGTATCAGTTGCATTCAACACAACCTGTGCATCATCACATTCACTAGAAGTAGGATTGAAATCGTTCAACGACCTTCGCAAATCCACCCGATTTCGCCTAACAGTATCACCAAATTGATTTTCAACCAAATATGACCGTGGTGAATTATGTTCTGTAACAATTCTTCCCGGTTCCCACTCCTTCTGAACATGATTATACACAGTTACATCTGTATTTGCTTCCAATGGTTGTAAATCTCTAGCACTTCTATTATAATACTTATTATACACATTATGTCTATTCTTTAATTTATCCTGGACATTTTCACACAATTTGGGTTTTAACAGGTCGCTGCTGATGGGAATTTTGGTTTTACAGATTCGACTCATCAGCAGCTGGGAGGGCGAATAGCCAATATGCTTTAGTGGTGAATTCCTATATTGTAGTAATGAAATTTCAATATCTCCATTGCCTTTTAAAGCATTTTTCACAATTTTTTTGCCAATATCTACGCCCTTTTCTGCAAGACCATTTGAACGTGGGTAATTTGGGCTACGGAAAAGAATCTTGAAATTCCATTCTTTTGCAAACTCTCTAAAATACAGGCTATTGAAAGGAACATTATCACAAGAAATCATGTCTGGTGAGCCAAAAACACAGAATACTTTCTTTAGTGCTTTAATTATTGAACTGCTTGACTTATCTTTAAGACGACTTACTTCCAGCCAATTTGAGAATGAGTCAAAAATGACCAGGTAGCACTTGTCTCCATAGCTAAAAATATCAAGGCCCAATCTTTCCCATGGCCGTTCAGCAATAGGGTATAATATCAGCGATTCTTTTTGTTGTCGTCGTGCATTTGATTCACATATTTTGCACTTTTTGTTAAACGTCTCAATATCTTCATTCAGGCCTGGCCAATAGAACACCTGACGCGCGCGAGCTTTAGATTTTTCTATCCCTATATGACCCTCGTGTAGCAGCTTCAACATTTCATGACGTAGTGAGTAGGGAACAACTACTTTGTCACAAAACAATAACAGCCCATCAGCAAATGTCAGGCTATCTTTAATTTTGAAAAAATGTTTTGCAAACTCACACAAGGTGTGCTTGTTATTTGGCCAGCCATTGACACAATAGTCTGCAATAACTTGTAATTGAAGGTCATTTTTTGTTTCATTCCTGAACTGTGTTTTTCTCTCATCAGACATTGGTATGTTCTTTATAACCGAATGAACTGCAAAATTAAATTCTCTGTCACTTTTTTGACCTTTTTCACACAAAAACGCTCTAGAGAGGGTGTCAGCAATATAAGGGTATTTACCTGGCTTATATACAACACACAAGTCGTAATTAAGCAGGCGTAGTCTCATTCGTTGCAATCTAGGTGATATGCTAGCTAAATCTTTTTTAAAAATCACCTCAAGTGGTTTATGATCTGAGTTAATTCTTACGTTTTTTAGACCATAGATAAAGAAATGAAATTTTTGCACAGCAAATACTATGACCAGCATCTCCTTTTCAATTTGTGCATACTTTTGCTCAGTTGTATTCAGACTTCGTGAGGCGAATGCTATGGGGTGACCATCCTGTAAAAGGCATGCTCCTAGACCATCTTTTGAACTGTCAGTTTCAATTTCAATGCTTTTAGATGGATCAAAATAGCTCAGGACAGGTGATTGTGTTAGCAAGTGTTTTAATTGAGTAAATGACGTTCCATGTTCATCCACCCAATCAAAACATACATTCTGTCTTGTGAGCTCACGTAATGGAGCTGTAATTTTTGACATGTTTGGTACAAACTTACTTAAATACTTGGCCATCCCTAGAATTCTCAATAAGTCATTTTTATTCTGAGGTGTCGGCAAATCAGTTATGGCTTTAACATAATCCCTACTTGGTTCAACACCTTGTTTTGAATATACCTGACCCAAAAATTTGACAGACTTCGCTTTAAACTGCACTTTTGAGCTATTAAACTTTATATTATATTTACAAGCACGCTCAAGCACTGATTTCAAATTTTTATCATGTTCCAGTTCATCTTTTCCAGTCACGATCAAATCATCAAAATATAGTCCAACACCATCTAAGTCTCCAAATACTTCAAAGTTTTTTCTATGAAAGACTTCTGGTGCTGAACAAATGCCAAATGGTAATCTACGAAACCTGTAACGCCCAAATGGCGTACCAAATGCTGTGTAGTCAGCACTTTCTTCATCAATTTTTACCTGAAAATATCCATCTTTCATATCAAGAACTGTGAAGTATTCTTTGTCATACAGATTTGCAGCAATCTCATCAGGAGTTGGAATTAAAAAATGCTCACGTTGTATTGCATTATTCAGGTATTTTGGATCAAGACAAAGACGCAAATCTCCATTTTTTTTTCTACAATTACCAGAGGGTTCAGCCACTCAGTAGGTTTTTCTATTTTTTCAATAATTCCAGAATGTTCAAGATCTACTAATTTTTTCTTCAGTCTATCATAAAGTGCTTTCGGAACTCTTCTGGGAGGCTGAACATGTGGTTTTGCATCTTTCTTTAAACAAATATGGTGACTACCTGGAAATTCTCCCAGTCCATCAAACACAGATTCATATAAACTAGTGACATCCTTCAATGACTTAAAAACTACACCAGCCTGCTGACTGGTTGAAGCTAGACGTTTAATCAAGTTCAGTGAGATACAATCGCCTAACCCCAACAAAGGCATATGTTTACTAGCATCTACAACAATGAAATTCACAAGCCTCTCAACATTGTTTACTTTACACAACACGTCAACCTCCCCTACAACCTGGAGTTTAAATTTGTTGTTCCCATATGCAATAAGGCCAATATTTGTTGATTTTAATTTCTTATCACATTTTAAATATTTTAAAGCTTGTAATGTTAAAACACTTACTTCAGCTCCAGTATCTAACTTAAATTCTAATTGACCTGGTTCTATTGAGATGACTTGCTTCCAGCAACGTTCGCTTGCGCTTGCACTTTCCTTTAACTCTACGCTTTCTGAATTTACTGCACTAATTGTAATGGATTGCACAGAAAATTGCTCATCACTGGACCACTCATCGCTAGTGTCACTTTTTTGTTCTCTCTTCTCAATGTCTTGTACTTTCTTGAACTCTTTCCCCTTCTTCTTCTGTGGGCACACAGCTGCAAAGTGATTACGTTTCTGGCAAACTGCACAAGTCTTGCCATCCGCTGGGCATCTTCCACTTCTCACGTGTTTATATCCACACTGCCTGCAGACACTGGCTGACGAAGATGGTGTGTATCTTGTAGTGCGCTCAGTACCTGATCTCATGTGGTTCTCTTTTTTTAGAGCATTAATTGCTGCATCACCGGCTTGTAGTGCTTTCACTTGTGATTTGCTCACTTCAGCAGCACGACATGCTGCAATTGCCTTTTGTAATGACAGTTTTGGTTCTCGCAGGAGCTTTTCTTGTGTCCCTTTATCCCAGATGCCCATAACTACCCTGTCTCTGATCATATCATCCTGATCTTTATAATCAGTAGTCTTTACAGCTTTTCTCAACTCTGTGAGGAAACTATCAAAAGTTTGTCCCTCTTTTTGTACAATACTATTGAATTTGAACCTTTCAAAGATTACATTTGCCGTTGGAGCGCAATAATCTTTAAATTTTTGTAAAATACTGCTCAATGACTGTATTTCTTCTTCGGTGTATGTGAAGCTATTGTGAAGTTCGAGGCCATCGTCACCTATTAGATTCAAAAATGCAGCCACTTTCATCTCTTCAGACTTTGACTTCAAGTCAGTCGCCGTCAGGAACACGTCAAATTTCTGAGAAAAACGTTTCCAGTTGTCGGCTATATTGCCATCTAGCACTAGGGGCTCTGGCGGCCTAAATATGTTCTCCATTTTCACTTTTGCTGTCAGGGCACTAGGGCTTCCAGCTCTTTTACAGTTTATCCGTTCTCAATTCGTATCTAGCTAAACCAGGGTGCAGGTACAACCAGCGACCAGCATACCTTTTGCTTTTCCGCTTTTCACGGCGTGTTCCAGCGTGTGATTTTGAGGTTAGATACTAACCTGATTTCAAAGGTTCGACGACAAGCACTAGGGGTGGGTTGTCTCTGCATCCAGCATGCTGCATCAACCAACCTGACACCATGTCATATCCTGGTACTTCTTAGGTTTCAGGATAGAGCCTAAGTATATAAATTATACGAGTGATCACTTTGGTACATGTTTATTAACTGTCCACTTACTACAGTGTGTCTGTCATTAGTCAGATGTCAACCCTCTACGTTGCAAACGCGGGGTTGCCACGTTGACATATATTACACAATGAAACCCTCTACCAAAAAAAATCAGCCTCAGTATAATGGTTCGGCGAAATTTGACGTCAGCTACTACGATAATCAACAAAGTAACCTAACTTGATCGATGTTGTATGAAACTGTTACTATGGCTTTTGTTAAGAGAGGGAAGACGATGTTGCCAGACTGCAATATGGTAAGAAACAGTTTTAACTACCATGACTAAAATAATTAATAATTAATTCAAACGGTCCTCAACCCTATTTCTTTAGTACAATAATATAAACAACATATTCCAAAGAACATTTCTAAATATTATTTACTTTTTTGTCTTAAAATATGTTGTATTCTACTTTTAGAGTAGATACCTATGGGATTAAACGTATCAAAAATAAACAAAAAAATTAAATTCATCTACAAAACACTTTCGTGAACGAACATCCTTAAGGGATCTGGGTACACATATTTATACATACATATTTGCCATGTAAGATACGGATTCGCAAGTAAACGCACAACTCACTTATATACATAATACATATTTCAGAAGCTTATAGTTAAGACCTTAATGAATGACATCTCAGAGCAATTTTTTCCAAAAAGTTTTTGTGTGCAAAAAAACTCGAAACGAAAAATCATACATTCTTCAAATGTCTGTAATTTAGCAATCGACCACGGTATCAAAACAAGGCCACCGAAGTGACGTAGCGCAAGCTTTCTTCTTCAATTTGCTTTTTGAATCATTACTGTAGGTTTAAAGGTAACGTCGGGACCTTCTAAATGCGAAATTCATTATTATGGCGACCTTTGGACCTTACCGTTGAACTTTTGATTTACCTCCCCTCATTTTAGACACATATACTGGACAAAGGGAATAGGAGGCCACGCCTCCTCGCTAACACGGGAATACGTATTTTCTTGGATTCTCAATTTCGCGCGGTATACCCTAGATCCTTACGTCATGTTATAAGAGGCTAGATTGCGCCCTCTGTTAGAATACAAATTAATTATCATTGACTTTAGTGTGGAACGAACATTCTGTAGAGTCGGAGATTCCGCACGCGAACGTTAGCCTCGTTAGCTTTGGTATACAACTATGAACTAACCAATATAACAATTACAGGCGGTGGGACAGACAGTAGCGGCGTCTATCAATGGACGTTGAGTAATTGGGGTCAACGGAGGCGCAACAACTCTGGCAGTGTCCGCGTTGACCTGGCCAGTCCGGAGGACGTCACTCTGGACAGCGACAGCACAAGGGTCGTCTTCTGCACCTATGGTACTACCGTCTGACTGTAAATTCCTGTGCAGAATTTAACCCTTCAACAAATTAGGTTTGTGCAAAATAGATCATTTTCATATTACGTCACAAGTGGGCGTGCCTGATGTACGAGCTCGTACAACCAGTGCTACCAGAGGAAGTGGAGAAAAATTCGTGGAACTCGGCGTCCAAAAACCGTGTAAAATCATATATAAAAGTACTATAAGTACATCGGACCTGCAGTATTATAAATTGTGAGAATTTGCCCTCTATCAGTGCATGGCCGACTCTACTCGCTAAGCCGGAAACATGAAATATGGCAACACTGAATAGTGGGCCCAGCTTTTATTTGTTTTTAAACCATTCATGTAAATCTTCCAGAGTAAAAAAGGAGATTGGAAGGTGATTTTTTAATTTTAATGTGTTTTTAATTATTTACCTGCACAGACGAAACTATAAAAAGATGCCTGCAAAGTGTGTAGTACCAGGTTGCACTAGCAATTATGCTTCTAATAAAGAAGGATATACGGTGTTCAATTTTCCTCAAGACGAAAATTTGAAACAGAAGTGGGTGAAAGGTATTTCTCATAAGGGCTGGCTATATTTATAAGGATAAAGACAATAATTTATAAACATTTCCAAGGATAAGACCTATTTTAAGCACAATGTGGACCTCCCAAATATCACAGAAAAATACAGTTAATAGAACACATCCAGGCATATCTACGAAAAGATTTGATAGTGAAGGGCAATCAAGACCAACAAGAATGTATTCAAAGTGACCTAATAGTGAATTTTTCTAGCTTAAGTGAAAATTTCCAAAGTAAATTGAGTGTTCATTTAATGAAGTGGAAGTGGCAGCAGGAAACAGGTTGTGTTTATTTTTATTTTGTAGTGTTTGACCATGATGAACCAAACATCAGATGTAGGTGGTATCAAAATATTAGTATCAATGAATGTAGAGATTCGTTTAAATCAATAAATCATAATTTGTTGGTGAAAGATGATTTGAGTTAGATTTTACCACTGTCATTAAGAATATCCTGTTGGTCTCAAATAGAAAGTATTTTGGCACACTATTTTCAAATAGGTTTTCTGCTGATTTAATGTTAAAACCTATTCTATGTCCAGCCAAAGAAGTTGCTAATTTTACCACCATCCTAAATATTCAACAAAATTATGCAGTTCTTTAAAAATTGCATCTGACAAAAGATAGGATTTATGTTAAAACTGTTGTAGAGGATTTATTATTCTTGGAGAAGTACATTGTTTTAATAATTGATGAAATATCAGCCTGTATAAATGTTGTTGTCATTACAAAAATAATAGGTGGAACATGGAGGACAAAATTATTTGATAAGTATATTAAATACATACGGCTTATAGTTGGTAGACTTAACCCTTCCATCAGAGTTTGCAGCTCAAATTACAGTCCTTATTCACAATAGGTATTGTTAAAATTTTGATTTCAGATCAATAGGTATAAAAGTATGTTTTTGGGAAATTGCAGCTTTAATCAAAATTGCCAAAAAATACATCAATATTACATATAGATGTGTTTGCTTTAGACACATTTGTTCATGTAATCAACCGCAAACCGATGAATCAACCGCAAACCGATGAAATTCTGCTTGGATTAATGTTGTTAATGTAGCAAATATTTTATTATATTAATATTACACTACAACAGTTCAAGACAAAATACAGACTGACAAAACTAAAAAGAGGAAATCTAATGGAAATAAGAAATATCCAACAGAAGGGAAAATCTCTAAACCTAAATACGCGTTACATTTTTGTACTGATAGTACTGGAATTTTTCATCATTCATATTTTTTTTAAAAAGTATTTTTCTTAATTTATCAACCGAGATGAACTCTAATACATATAAAATGTAATAATTATATTCGGAAACCAATTTAAATTTTCCGCGGAATGCCCGCCGTTCGGCTCACGGTAACCGGCCCACTATTTGACAGCTAAGCGACATCTAGGGCTCCGGCCTAGTGTAGAGTCAGCCATGGTCAGTGTAATAGGGACCAAAATCGTGTAATTATGCGATTCTTCGTGTAATCTGGCAACACTACGAGCTCGTACATCAGACACGCCCACTTGTGATGTAATATGAAAATGATCTATTCTTCAGAGAAAACATCGATGAATAACTGACTGATTTGTCTCTTAGCTACTAGCTGTATTGGAAGCGGCATAAGCGGGACTTGGCGCGTTTCAACATATACGCACTTAGGCTTTTTACGCTTTAGAAGGGGTATATTAATAGTTAAACACCAAGTGCAGAAGAAAAAGCAACACCTAGAGAAAATGGTTTATTTCCAACAATTTTTTTACCACGAATTAAGCGTGTTATGTGCATAAATGATAAAAAAATCAACATGTGTATATCTAATAAAAAATATACATGAATGACTTTTGTTGTGCTTCAGCAATATTTATTGTGAAAAATGTTTAATATAATAGAATGAAGTATTTAAACCTAAAAAACAAAGACCATCCTCTGCCGATAAAACATGATTTACCAAAAATTAAATATACACAAATAATTCTAAATTTCAGTTGAAAAAAAACAATATTCTTTTTTGGTGTTTCTAATACTGTATAAATACAGTTGTCCAAAAGGACACTATACATTTTATACTGTGACTTTTTTTTTCAACTTTACGGCTAACATTTATAGCTAGTTCTTATTCCCTGAGCCCCTTGTAATCTAATTGTTTAACGGTAGTAATGCAGATTCCTAACAAGTCTTTGTTTTATTCCACAGTCCTCGGATTTGTCTAAAAGTTCAAAATCTCTTAGTACCGAGTGTCAACTGACTTTTTATAATTTCCTTATAAAAATCTGTTTCATACCTTGCGCAAATCAGAATTTGGAGCATTTTATTATGACGTCATTTAAAAAATGTATTACCATACCTTTTCCAGTACAAGGTAAATTTTGACAAGTCATTCATTTAGTTTTATTTTCAAATGATTTTTGTATTATACATCCCCCAATATATATTAGAACTTTGATCGCATTCTGTTATATGAACTTCATCAGTATCTTAATCTCTAAAAATAAGGAACACATCAACGGGCTGTAAAATAGTATCTTCTTCCACGCATAAAGTCGAAAAATCCCTAATATGAAATTCACCAAATTTTGATGGTTTTAGTTAATAATTTCAATTTATGTTTCGATTCTAAAATTTGTGTGACAGTAACATGATAATTGCCACCAGGGGTGCCTTATATGTCATGAGGTATATTACCGAATAAAACATAATCAAAATGTAAAGAATTTAAGAGGTAGTCAACAAGTGCGGTTCGATTTCAATTACCTAGTTTTTTAGGCATATATTTTGCAACGCGAAATGACGAAAAACCTTATGGCTCCTTAGTTAACCACTTAGTATAGTACAGTTAGGGATGCAATGAATATTTTCCAAATAATATTTCCTGGTTGGTTTGACGATGTCACTTGGTCCCGAAATGCCAACGATTTAATGACTTCAGGATATTAAAAAAATAAGGCTTATGTGAGCAAACTAAACATAGTAAATTAATTAAAAAACAATATTTATGCAGCTAATCCACAGCTCGAAACCTATCAAAAAAGTAATGGAAATTGTTAGGAAGAGTGTTCAGGTTTGTAACGGCTCATAGGATTTTATTTTTCATTTTTAATAAAGGACTGAGGTGTATGTATTTTAATTGATTTTTAAAATATTTAAGAGACGAATCAGACGGTTATGTATTGGCCATCCTGCACAACATAGTCAAGGGTCCGTTCCTTTAACGTGTCATGATAATAAGAATGACAACAATAAAAGTAAAAACACAGAAATGCAAGTCACATAACCGCAACCTCGCCGTATTGGTTGGCTAAAAATAATATAATTCAATTTGGAAAGTGTTATCGCAATATTGTGAAAATTGTCTCAATTAGAAGTATTCAGGAGCCAAATTGGCTACAAGTAGCCATATATCTGGTACCACTGACCTAAAATGACGTTCCATGACAATTTGCTAACATATAATATCATACTACAAAACAAAGTAATGCTTTTCAATACAAAATTGCTAATACATCGGAGTAGTGGCGTACCAAGGTCTTCGAGGGCCCTCCGTAATTTTTTTACGGAGCGCCTCTACATAAAAAAACGAAGTCAAGTTGATTGACTCAGTACCTCCCACACATTACGGTGTTGCCAGTTTATTATGTTCCGATAGCAAGAAACTATAGTCTGAGATCCCCTTGCAACCAAATCATCGCCCGCACCTGCCCGCAAAAAAGTGTGTTACGCCGCTAGGTCTTCCTTCCATAGGTCAGTGGATAGCCTATTATGAGAAAACAAATTTGTCAGTTTTACAACCCCCCACCCCCTAACCACTCCAATTTTACCCCCACCCAAAAATAGTAGGAAGTGATAAGGAACCCCTGAAACGCTTAAAAACGAATTTTGAGCTGTTTTTATATTTTTGGTTTTTTGCTTATTGCTGCGCTGCCACTGAACATGATTTCTAAAAACCATATGCCTTTTCCATCCTCGCTACAGTAATAATACTGTGTGAAAATATCAATAAAATCAATCAAATAGTGTTCACGTTACAAAATATACAGAATGATCGTATGTATACATCAGAAAATGCTCCCTTGGTTCCTGTAATAGGCAAGGTAATGCTTAGATGGACCTAAAAAACTGTTATGCCACTAGGTCTTTCGTTCACAGGTCATTGGATAACCAATTATTATACTATACAACACAATTTTCAGTTTTACAACCTCCCACCCCCCGACCACCCCAAAAAAAGTAGAAAATGATCAGGAACACATAAAACGCCTAAAAATGAAGTTTGAGGAATATCTGAAATTTTTTGTTTTTTGCTATTTGCTCCGCCGCCCATACACTATTTCCAAAATTATAAGCGCATTACCTGCTACGACCCCACAGCATATCGCTACCCAAATTTCATCAGAATCCATGCAGCGCCATCGGTTGCTGAGATTACGAGGCTAGAAAAACGCGTATAGACAGACCGACAGACAGACAGACAGAAAATTTTCGCGATTACGATACTCCCCTCACCTATCGGTTTGGGAAGTAAAATATACTGCCTATACTGAGTGAAAACGAAACTACTGTCTACGGTGATACTTAAAATCGGGGCACCGCGGGCCCTGCGAGCACTTTCGGCACGCCACTGGATCGAAGTACAATTCGGACCTCTGTTGAGAACTTTGTCAGGCATTTAGATGAAGTCTTCTGACGTTTTAACTTTATGTATGAATTTACACGGCGACGGCACCGCAAAGAACGTGAGTCTGTGAATTGCTCTTTATCCTAAGAAGAGTTCTAATGTTGCCTGTGGTGTTATCTATGGGTAATAAGTTGAAAGCTATTCTCGAATATTGCTTGCAGTATTTTGTAGTCATAATATTGCGCAAAGTGCAAATCGAATAACAGGGTACTTCTAAATGTTTTGTAGAAAACAACACATGCAACTTACCCAGCATGTAGATTGGTACAGAAATAGTATCTTTGCTTTTTTTACAGACTTACAAAATGCTGCTTGCGTCATAATCTGTCGATAATTCTGGGGTAACAGATTCCATTGCACAACTCGAAATAATTAAACAATGTCTTCTGTATAATATATGTACAGCATTGGCACTTTTCCCATAAGTACTGCAACTTTGATCTCAATGAAGTCACATCCATTTCAATTTAAAAAAAGATCACCATTCATGGTAATGACAATATTAGATTTATTCCATATAACCATCTATTCGTTATTCAGAGCAAGTAAATATTACTCATTCTCATTTTACAAGCTGTATTTTTTTAAACTTCATAACCGACTGTAGGATACATGTAGATCTGTTCCGTCATGGTATTCCTGATGTTCTAAAAAAATACTAAATTTGACTACCCTGTAACCCAAAAGGACAGACTCAAAAACTCTGTTAATTGCATGTCACCCTGTTTAGAGAGAACAATTATTCAAATCATGGGAAAATACCAATGAAAAATCAGCAATATCCCAAATTTATCGATTTTGTGCATAAATTAGATTTAACGATCCTCTAGATTGTAACAGTCTAATAATTTTTGTCCAAAGATAAAATGCTTTAACTCTAGATCTAACAATAAGTGGAACAATGTAATCTAAGGCGGAAATGTTCGTAAAACTAGTTAGGCAATAATGCTTCTGTTTGGCAGTGTATTCAAAATTTGAGCTTCGATATAGTCCAGTTAAATAGGATGACAATCTCGAATAACGTTTACCTTTTTGTAATTGTTGCACTTGTCGAAACTTTCCTTATTCTATGGAGGTATCCAACATTTTAGATTATGAAGGTACACCGAGAACATAACGTAAATATGTCCAAGTGCTAAAAGTATTCACATTTTACTTTATTCTACGACAAAAAGCTTATGTTGTGAACACGATACGATTAACAATTCCGTTCTAATTTAACTGGACTATTATGCATGTAACTAAAGTTACTAGATTAAGAGCGGTAATTTTATATATAGACTTTCGAGTTTAGATAATAATCAAAAAGAAGCCTTCAAGTACATATATGTTATTGTAAAAACCATCGAGGTATACCCGGCAGTAATTGTATGGCACTAGTCGCTTAAACAAGTTAATCTCCTTTAATGGCCAGAAATATTTATTATACAACGCTCAGTGTCGCTTGCCGGATATTGAGGACATAACCATCCCGGGCCGCATTAACATTAAAGAAGACCAAAAAATGTGGTTGCCTATTAGATTTTTAATAGATTTTAACATTATAAAAGGTACAATAGACAATAGAAAAACTTACATTCTAACAAACAAAGAATCAGCAAATTATAAGAAATTAACATAAGTCACAATCAGATTTAGATGAGTCGCTATCATTGAGGTTCATAATAATTTCACTCGGTTGAAAAATAATGACTTTACTTTTATTACATGTTTAACATAGTTTCGCAATTTTTCTGTAGTTTTTAAATGTACCTGATCCCTAATAAGATTCATTGCTGTTGATGAGCTTTATGGGTGATTATTGTACTTTCTGATATTTTTTTTTAATCGCTCCATATTGATTCAATCGGATTAAAAATACAAAAATAGGGTGGAAGTCTTAAAACCTCAGACCCACTACTTCGCGCCATTTCATCAACGATGTGCTTTCTATGGTTGTAACTTTTTACTATTTCAATAACAGACTTTTTGTTTTAATTTACCCGTAGGACCATTTGGTAAAAATTGACCGTGAAACCATTTTTCAAATGAAGCTCCAGACATATTTTCCTGAAGTCCGTTATCAATCCAACCGTTTCATATGAAAATTATTTTAGTGCAACCCTGGACCGATAACGGTCTGCAATAAGGGTTGTTTAATATATAACCACGTATAACTGTGGTTTTGGGAGATTAACTTTTGAGACATTAGAGTGCCATAATATTAACTGCTGGGTATGTATGGTACGTTGTTACTGTACTATATACTTTACCGTATTTTTATCAGGCAGTACAAGCACGCAAGTACTTTATAATACTTCATATTTAATACTTGTGGCAGATATTTTGTATGTTCCAAAAATTCACAGGCGTTGTGTAATATCCTTCCACTTCAAACATCACAAGCGGTATTATATGCTAGAAATCGTAAAAAACTGTAAATACAAACTAATAACGTTGTTACAGTAAGAATAAACTATATAGAATAGGTAGGTACAGAATTTATTTAATTTATGTTTTTAAATTTACCTTCAGTGTTGTTGTTTTTAAAAATATATTTAAAGTAATTGTACGTTTTACCGACTATTCAATTTTATTAACATATAAAATCAGAACCACTAGACGTCCAAAGTTTCAGTACGACAAACAAGTTGTCGCCCATTGTACCCAATTTAACAAATTTCATACCTCAACACACCTTCATTGATAAACGTTAAATGTATGACTGAAGAACCGGAATGAAATTCAGCAATAGTTTAGTTTGGCGAAACATTAGTTTATTTAGTATGGCGAAACATTTGCTTGTTTTTCCACTTTCTCCCCAAAGAAAGTGTTGAGTTGTTCGAAAACCCATGCTTGCGAAAGCAGATTGGTATTTAGGCTTTGCAAAATTCGATTTTTCACATTGATTCTTTGAGGACAGATCATTTTTATTCCTAAGAAGAGTTACGGCTCTAAAGATGAAGTAGTGTCTGGACTGTCAGTGGGATTTGAATTCTGGTCCGACACTGTACCATATGAGCCATGGCGGTCATGCAACCCAGCCCGGGAAGCGCTCACGAGAAGCGCCGGTTCTTTTTGCGGCATTTTCTGGTAGCACCTTGATTTGAGAGCCCGACAGGCGCGCAATAGCATGAGAAATGGTATTACATTCATTCCCTACATAGAAGCTGTCTGTGCTAGATCGACCTAGTGGCGTCTGTAGTCGAACGCGGTCGGAGATTAATACTGACCCAACAGATTTGCTCCGATGACACAAATACGAGCTGCTCTGTTCCACCAGAAGATGGCAACATTGGAACCGTCATTAGCACGGGAATTCGACGCTTCTCGTGAGCGCTTCGCCGGCTGGGTTGCCATGACCGCCATGGCTCAGCTGGTAGAGCGTCGGACTAGAATTCCGGAGGCGCGTGTTCGAATACCGATGGCAGTCGATTCTTTTTCCGGCAATTTCTGGTAGTACCTTGACCTACAGGCTATTAATTTAGACTCCGAGATTAGCAACAGTGATACTATACGCAACATGGTTAGTGAGAAATATAATTTTAATGAAATCACAGATTGGTAACTTCTAATCTTCTATATGCAAGACTGGTACTGGAAAATAGTATTCGATCCAGTGCAAAGCAACGCTGAACGTATTACATTTTAACACAAGCTTCACAAATGTAAATTCTCCTTACGGGTGTTTGAACGTTTAAAGTATTACAATTTTATTTGCTTGAGGTTTGTTAATGCATAAAATATGTGGTATGTATTATGTTGTGTATATCGCTAATATAATCGTACACTTGTTTATTACAATTGTTGAATAATCCGAAATACGTATATGTAACAATCCAGACTATTCTTATCAGACCAGTTTACACATTTTGTTTACCAGATTGCTCCTGATTATATCACTTACTGCGAAAGCCAAGAAAATTAGTTCCATCGTGTTTAATATTAATAATTCATATTAAGTTTGACATATGCTTATTCGGTTCCTAAGTAAGACTTTTGTTGAAGTATCAAACACAGCCAGATCATTCTTTAATTTCTAACTTTTTTTACTCAATAAACATTCACATAGGTTGCAATTCAAACATATCGTAATATGTTTAACAATAATCAATTTGTTTATTCTTAACCATAACAATGTCTTTATAATTTATTATATAGCGATAATAACCTTTTGCATGAATATGTTTTTGATAGGAAAGGAACAACTGTCAGATATTTAAATAGTGAGCCATTCCCAAACAGTCGTATTTTAATCCTTTCTGTTATGATAATTATTCATGAGCCTCCATGAACAGCTATAAACTGGACACAAAAAATACCAACAGTTTAACTTGGTTTAACTCGTCGTATTTCAATTACAAATAATTTATGAACTCTCCATTTTATTGCACTATTTATATAGTTATTTATGCTTTTGTGATATTTTTTTAACATGTAGGTGTACTGGAATTTGATGGGAAGTATTTCATTAATAATTAATAATTTTGTATACAGTTTTTTATTAATATTTGTCTGTTTTTGTTCTTCTGCGCTTACGTTACCATATCAAATTCCAAGCGCAATCGCATGTATAAGTGTACTAAACTTTTTTTGTAAATATATGTGTATCCTAGGTTAACATGTTTTTTTTATTTTGATTGATTTGTATAATATACAGCTGTGAATTTTGCTATACATCCATGTTTAATGAAATAATAGAAAGAATAAAATGCATTTTGAGAATCTTTGTTTACATTCCTTCTCTCAACATTGGCTCTCATGCTGGATTCAGAGTCACGTAACGTATGACTTAACGTATGAATTAACGTAAGCAAAAAAAAGGGCACTCCATACCTTAGATACTAAAATGGTAAAGATAAACCAACTAACGCCAGCTAAAAATTATAATAAACGGACGAATTATTTCCTTACTCGGATTCTGTTTTGGATGTTTGCCTAAAAAATAATTATCGATCTCTGAAATAGATGGTAGCACTAACGTAAACGAAATGGTTTAAGAGGAGGTTATGGTACGTGAACGAGAGCTATTTGCAATGGTTCAGCTGTAACCATTTTTTGACTATTAATTTTGAGATTACTGAACTGAAAAAATATGAGCATGAAGAAAAAGGATAGTTCTATAGAAATGTCGACGTATTTTTTGAAATTTCCTAATAGGCGATTATTAAAAAAATGCCAAATGTGGCGGTTTTTTGACTAAATTCACGGTCTCGTTGATCACCCTGTATAATTTTCTTCTAAAATCTGGATCGATATTTCTCTCTAGATTGAAGTTTTAAGAACACGGAAATCACGTTTTTGTGCCAAACATTATTGATATACATGGTCAAAAATTGTTACAGCCAGAGCCTTGCAGTGAACAATCGCGCGCCTATCGGGACACTGATAAAGGCGCCACCAATACAAAAGTATGCAAAACATTTTATGAATGAGCTGTTGTTCATTCATTTCTAGAATGAGATAGATATTGCCAAATTGCTTTGGGCATCGACTTAATTTTGTAGTGGGTGGTTTTGGGTGATTCATTCATATACACTGCAGGCCAAAAGTTAAGAACTACTACAATTTAAATACATAAATCGCGGCAATTGGTTTTGATCAGTTACCATTCTTAGGATTACTGAGAAATCTTACGATTTTTAACCAAATGTGTATATATGCACAGATACATCATAATTAAAATTTAAATTGCTAGTACCAGGTCCAGACCGCGAACGTTAGGGTCTTGGGTTCACACTTTTTTTGCGTCGGGAATAAAAAATACATTCTAAATGATACATTGCACTGTATAATATGATATTATATATTTACAAAATAGGAAAATAACAGCATTCATATTCAAAAAGCCTTTTCAATACTTTCCGTCAATCATTGCACCTCTGTAGTGAAATGACGTATGCCATTGCATGAATGTGGTGAAAAAACCTGTATACCAAATTAAAATGTGTTTGAAACTGCATAAAAAGTTATTTTTTGACTGCAGACGAATGCTCAGTTTCACATTTCTAACATGTTCAAAAAGTGGGAAACGATTGATGTGTCAATTAAACGGTAACACTTGGTAGTTATTTGGATTATGTAAATTGTAAGTTGTAAGCAATTTGGACTGCAAATGGAATGCTAATACTTCTATCTGGTATAAACTTACAACGAAGTTATAATAATAATAATTATCATTTAGAGTATAATACCCCCCAACAGCATATCCAAAATCTGTTCAAGGGATCAACTGTGATACCAGGATCTGGCTACAGGAGTACAGGTATAATACACCACCGTACATTATTGTTAATGTACGGTGAATACACAATGTCCATTTCTTAATACTTTTTTCAGGACGATTCTACCGCCCTGCCGCAAGCCGGTGCGGCGTAAACACCAAAGGATAAGGAAGCGGTGCGTAAGTCGTCGAGAGACCGGGGCGTCCTAACATTTTTTATCCGTTAGCGGTATATCTTTGTAGTAGAAAGGATTGTAAATAGGCCACGCCCCGGCCTACTCCCCTTTCAACCTCTCCCCTTACCCCGCAAATGTGTTGCCGTCAAGCAGTTTACCATAACCTCCACTTAAATTAAAAATTAAGTATGTAGGAAGAGTTTTTTAGTCTCATTTAATAATGGCAAAGCTAAAACGTCACACAGGGTGAGTTTTTAGTACCGGATCAGTCGATACCCAATAAACCAATGTACGTCATAAAGACGTATTATGTACGTAGACGTCTGACGTAGCGTACGTCTTATGTACGTACGGTAGTTCCGTTTGGATATCTTTAAGACGTACATAGTACGTACTTTGTCCACCCTTTTTAACATCTTATGTACGTACTTTTTCGACGTATTTCTGACATAGATATGACATATATAGGACGTAATTTTACTTCATATGGTATTTGGATTAATAGAGGTATATATTTTTTAACATTTTATTTTTTCATATAACAAACTGGTATAATATATTTAAAAAATAATAATAACTCTAGCTCAAAAAAAATAGGAACCATTCTGGTTTAAATAATAGTATTTTAAATATTTAAATAATATACTATCTAAAGTTTATCTATTCTTTGCTTTTAGGCGGTCAGTGGCTCTGCGATGCCATGTGGCTATTGCTTCTTCACTTTCCTTTTTGTTTTTTGGAATTCTGGACTCCTCCGCAGCAGCTAAAATTTATTTCATTTTTAGGTACATTTCATCTGAAGGGATTTGTATGGCTTAGGTGAAATCAAATTAAAAGTTTTGACCTGTAAAATTTTCATTAATAAGTTACTTCTAAACTTAAGACTGCAATAGGTATGTCTTAATCTGGTTTACGACATACCTAGGACAAGCTTAGCAAATAAAGTATCGCAAAACTTATTTTTCTGTCTGCGACCCAGTCAGCTATATGTGCTGGCAAGGGAGTCAGTCATTATTTTACGCAGACATCATGAAACTAGTAGCTTTTTTTCCTTGGACTTCAAGATTACGTTCAAAACATTCCAGGTGTCTCTTGGCAGTTCTATAATGTTTATTTAATTTTGACTTATTGGTATTCATTATCTAAAATGATGTGCAAAAATAAAAAGCTAATGAACGCTTTATTGGTTACACTAGCTAGTTAACGTACAGTAATAATGTGTTTTAGTTTTAAATTTCTTTAGTTCGTTTTTGTTTCTAGTAGCAATTTAATTAGGTTATCAAGAATTCGTTGGCCACTGGTACTTTCTGAGATTCTATGCATGCGCCCCTCTTATTAAAGAGTTAAAATAATGTTCAAATTATCCTACGTTTTATACTATGCATTTAATCCACTTACCTGTATACTGGTTAATAGAATTTTCTTCTTTTTATAACCAACGCCACACCAGCACCATAAATTCGGATTTCGGAGAAAGAGAACGAAAATTGCTACTACTGTCAGTACTCAGTTGTCACCTTTCACTGCTGTCAATCCAATGCTGCCAGATTTCAATTTTTTTACCTACTTTTGTTAGTATATTCCCCAAGTGTACGATAAAAAATTTAAAACTTTGCTACTTATTTAACTATCACGTCAAGGCAATTACCCCGATATTCAACGGTAAACAAAATTACCTCAATAACGATTAAAATTCATCAAAGATTAATATCTATTTCGTTTTGATTTCGTTTCCGAAGGGGACCGTTTCGGGACAGTCAAACCAACTGACAACACTGCTTAAACATTACTTTTGCAAAGCCTTCTGTTTTCTACAATGTTACTCTGAAGTCTGAGGTTTTGTGATTTGTAAAATAAGCTAAATTCTGCTGAATGGCTGAATTTTTTTAACTATCCATAATAATCCATAATTTTTCCCACACTTTTTGGAAGCTCAACAGAAATGAATGATATAACCTATAACGTTCGGGCAGCAAACGGTTAAAAAACATTAATTTTTTGAATGATAGTTTCACGTCCAATTTAAATAGTTTTCATAGTTTTTAGAAGTACCTATGGATTACGCTGCACGCTGCGGCTCTAAGGGGGTGTTGGCTCTTCGCTCTTACCCTCTTGGCCCTTTTTGCAGCAATGACTAAACGTACCTATTCAAAGAAATCTACAGTATTTATAAAATATATCCGTCAATAATTTAATATATTTGATATAAGCTTATAAATGAACATTTTTAACAACGTCCATGATCATGACAGTTACCTCAGAAAAGGTATAACTATATAGTAAGTTCTTTACGTAGTAGTAATTACGTCTTATGTACGTATATTATGTACGTACCATGTACATCCCAAAATTTACGTACATAATACGTACATTTTATGTCCATGGACGTACGGACGTAAATATGACATAAAATGTACGTCTTATGTATGTACTGTGTTTACTGGGTAAGTCCACTACTGCAGAAGATAGCGAAAAAAATTCTATACAAAAGTTGTAGCCAGTGATATGCTCCTTGCTCAGAAAATATTCTGATTTATAGTACAGATAATAACTACGTGGTGATGCAAACATACATTTTTCTAAATGGACCCTATATATTATTCCACATTTAGATTCCATTAATGATTATCGCTTCTAAAATATAAGGTATTGCAACATTATACAGGGTATTTCAAAAGTTATCACCAGTTTTTTATTCAAATCGCTGTCAAGTGAACGTACTGTATATTAAAAATTGATGAATCAAAAAATATTTTTTTACATCACAAGATGAAAAATATCTTCTAGTTTGAACACAGGCTCTAGATAAGTCGATGGAGCATATTCATATACAGGGTGAGGCAGAATGCAAAATCTAGATTTTCTCTTTTTTTTAATGTAACACCCCATATTTTATTATGACAAAAATTTTCTTTTAATATACCCTTATATTCGTATGGCATTTTATATACCTATGTACATTCATCAGTTTCTGAGATATTTAGATTTTTATGGAAATTTTAAATATACTTTCTATTTGCGTACTGAAATTTATTTATTTTGAGAAAGTACTACCATATTTTGTTTTTACTTAACGAACAACTAAATATTGTAAGACCATAATAGTATTTGAAGAAGTCAAAACCCTGAGTTATCCAGTTAATATGTCAGAAGTATGCTGATGAGGTAACAATGTTATAGACGTGATGCATAATTATCAAGCAGATTTATTAGGCAGGCCTTGAAATATTGGCAGTTTTCATAACCTGCTCAATAATTTCGTAGAGTGTAGAAACCGAGCCATAAAAATGAATTTTTTCATAGAAGATCAAAATTTCCCTCTAGAATATGTCAACTATCAACAGCATTTGAAAGATGGAATATCGTTTTATTCAGAATGGGTCAGTTAATAATTTCGTAGCCTACCTGATAGATCTGCTTGATAATTATGCATCACGTCTATAAAATTGTTTCCTCAGCATACTTGACTTACATTATCTCAGTAATTCAGGGTTTTGACTTCATCAAATACTATTGTGGCCTTATGTTTTAGTTAGGCATTCGTTAAATACAAATAAAATTCGACAGAACTTTCTCAAAATGAATTAATTTATTGCATTAGGTACAGGAATAGATGGTATATTTAAAATGTTCAGAAGCATCGAAATATTTCAGAAACTAATGAATGTAGGCCTATATGAAATGCTATACAAATATGAAATAGTGCAGGCGCTAGAGGTAGTTGAGAGTATCTATGCAAAATGTGAGTACCGAATTTTGCCAATGAATTTGATTACAGAACTAATCAAAGATTATAAAAGAATGTGGATCTTGCCGGTCAAGTGTTTGGTCCATTTTTTTTTGTTAACCCCCTTTACGCCTCTACTCTTATTCGGAGTACATCAGGCAAAATAATTTTAATAAATGGTTTCGTAATAATTTACGGTTTGTTCTAGTGGTAAAAGTCAGGATGGATTCTCATTAAAAAAACAAAATTAAAGTAATAATTTTTAATTTTTTATTAATAAAAAATATATACCTATATAATATAGTGGTCCAAAGAGTGTGCAACAAATGGGATTTTTTTTTTATTAGCTGCACAATCAAAAATCCAATATTGCCAAAAGTTGGTGCATGTCCGATAACTAATTTAGGTGCACTTAGAATGGTTCCAAGTTCATCAGTATACGGGGTGAATCACAAAATATAAAAATTGTACAAGAGTAAAGTACCCTTATTATCAAAAATTCAGCAAAATGTTATTAACAAAAGTTGTTTAGAATTAAGAGTTATGCCTAAATACCAAAACCTGGCCTCCTCTGAGAAAAAAAAATTTTTTTGAAAAAAGTGCAATCTCTCCCAAAAATTTTATTTTTTTTTAGTAAAACTGTTTGATACACTAATTGAAATTGAATTAACTTTGTATAACTTTATTTGAATTCAAGCATTTTTGTGAAATTTACCTGAGGTTAAAATTTTTTTGGGAATCACAAGCTAAATGTTTGTTGCAAGGATATTAAATATGGCTTTATAATTTCGGAAAAAATCTTTTTACTAAGGCAAGAGGTTGCTTATAATTACATGCATATCAGAATGACTCTCAATAAAACCGCAAACCTTTTATTAATTTTTTATTTCTAAACATGTTTTTAAATTAATCCACAAACATGGAATCTTACTAAAAAAATCATGGATACCCATGAAGGAAACAAAGCGTGGAAACAAAGTGAACTGTGTGTATTAATACCACCGAATTAATACATAATTATAATACATGGACATGTCATAACCGTATTTTACCATAAGTGAAAAATTGAAAGCTAAAATGAAAAAATATGTGAAAAGTAGAAACAAAAGAAAAACATAGTTAAGAAACATAAAATAATTATCGGCGCGTCTCGGTATGTCCACCTTCTCGTTCAATGCACTTAATTGTCCGGTTATAAAATTCGCTAAGAGTAGATCGTAAAACATTTCCCGGTATATTCCGGCAATGTGTTGAGTTTTCAAGCTCCTCGAGATTGTTAAAGGGTCTATCCTTATACACTTTTTGTTTTAGATAGCCCCATAAGAAAAAATCTAATGGGGTATGGTCCGGTGAACGAGGAGGCCACCGAGGATTAGTACTTCGTCCTAACCATTTATTTCCAAATTCCCCATTTAACCATTCAGTAATGATTATGGCTGAATGGGCCGGACATCCATCATGTATAAACCACAACTGATTCCGTTCTTGCAAATTTAAATTGTCCAAAAAGTCAGTTAGTTCGTTTTCTAAAAACTGTAAATAAGTGTTACCAGTTAGGTTTTCGCGAAAAAAAAACGTCCAATTAATTGATTGTTCATTATGCCGCACCACACATTTGTTTTCTGATAATACTGGTTTTTATTAGCAATAACGAAATTTGGATTTTCATCCGACCACCATCGACAATTTTGGGACGAAACAACCCCATTTGTTGTAAAGGTGGATTCATCCCCAAAAAGAATGTGCTGACCTTCTATTTCGCCTTGAATCCACATGTAAAAATCGAACCGCAAATCATAATCTCGTTCTTGGAGAGTACAGATGAACATAGGCTTGTAAAGCATGATATTTATTTCTCTTGAGTATTCTCTTCACGCTGGTTTTCTTCACACCCGTATAGGCGGAAATCTCTTGGGTATATCGTCGTGGATTTTCGACAACTGCTTGAAGTACCTCCAATTGATTTTCTTCAGTACATACGGTTTTAACATGTTAATGTTTATAATTGTAGTTTAGAGACCCAGTTTCTTTAAAGTTAACCAAAATTCGGCTTACTGAATGAATGAACCTGTTTATCTGGATGCCGTTCATTGAAAATATCTGCTGCTTCTCGAACTGTTTTGTAGTTGTCACCACATATTAAAACCAATTCCGCCCTCTCGGGTAACGTTAACTGTTTGAGAGGAGGCATTTTAGGTACGTAAAAAGACAATAACCGAGCAATAATTTTACAATATTGTAAGAAAGTGAGACTAATGTCATCAAACTGTCATAATGTTTACTTAAAACCCACATTTGTTTTTTTTCCATGGGTATCCATGATTTTTTTTGCAAGATTTCATGTTTGTGGATTAATTTAAATACATGTTTAGAAATAAAAAAATAATAAAAGGTTTGCGGTTTTATTGAGAGTTATTTTGATATGCGTGTAATTATGTATAAGCAACCTCTTGCCTTTGTAAAAAGATTTTTTCCGAAATTATAAAGCCATATTTAATATCCTTGCAACAAACATTTAGCTTGTGATTTCCAAAAAAATTTTAACCTCAGGTAAATTTCACAAAAATGCTTGAATTTAAATAAAGTTCTACAAAATTAATTCAATTTTAATTAGTGTATCAAACAGTTTTACTAAAAAAAAAAATTTTGGGAGTTGCACTTTTTAAAAAAAAATTTTTTCTCAGAGGAGGCCAAGTTTTGGTATTTTGGCATAACTCTTGATTCTAAACAACCTTTGTTAATAACATTTTGCTGAATTTTTGAAAATAAGGGTACTTTACTCTTGTACTATTTTTATATTTTTTGATTCACCCCGTATACTTATGAACTTGGAACCATTCTAAGTGCACCTGAATTAGTTATCGGACATGCACCAACTTTTGGCAATATTGGATTTTTGATTGTGCAGCTAATAAAAAAAAAAATTCCATTTGTTGCACACTCTTTGGACCACACTGTATAATAATAGCCATTTTGTTTTTTTTTAATCGAAGCCTGACTGTTGTACTAATTTAGCCATAGTTAGTCATGTAGAGGTCCTAAGAACACAAAAAAATCTCATTAGATTTTGATGTAGACCATAAACTAGTGATAAATATTTTCCAAATTTTATTTCATAAAAGCGCAGACATTGTTAAAAGGAAATAATTATGTAACTTTTCCGTGTTCTTACAATTCCAGCTTTTTCAAAAAATCTGAGCTATTAGCCTACAATGTTTTTATTTCTAAGCGATAGTATATGATGTTTCCTAAAAAAAATAGTTGTACATCTTAGCTCTAAGTAAAGTAGTTTAGAAGGTATGGTGGGTTTGAATATGACCCTTTATTGTTGAGTTGAGAAGGCAAAATACTTAGTGGGCATGACATTTATTTTGGGAAAAAAAGAAACAAATGAAGACACAAGTGGGTAAAGGTGTCATGTCACAAAATAATAATTATTCTATTCGCATTTCATAACCAATCAAAATATGAGCCAAGTCTCCCTACCATAAGGGATACTTGAACCGGGTACTGGGGAGAGTTGACTATAATTATTTGGACAGGAAAATATATATTTTGAAGCTCTGAATCTTGAATTTATTGAATGGCAATATACAGGTGAATCAGTGTAGCATGACATAACTTAAAATAAACAATTTCTTGGAGCATTATGGAGGAACCTAAAGGGTTGTACCATATTCAAATGTACGGCATGAACGACACAGACACCTATTCATCATTTCTTCCGATTGGCTTACAAGACAGTACTGACTGACGGCTGTCTATTTCAAGATTTTCTCGCAAGTCTTCAACGCTAGAACTATGAGCATATGGAATATTCTCTTCTATTTATGTTTCGCTGCTATCATTATTTTGGACCTTTTTCCCTCTCCTGACCTTATGAACAATATTTGTTACTTTCTTCTTTCTCAACATTTTTCCTCTAGCTTCCAGGTTCTGTTTTGCCTCTGTGTGTTATCTTCAGTTTCTTTTTTATTGTCACTTTCCTCACTTTTGATCCAATTTTCTGATTATATTCTTGTACATCACTGGGGTGATGTTGCCTTTTTACTGGCTACCACATATAGACATTCTTGTACAGTACTGCAACCCGGCTCGCCACAATTTCTATATCTCGCGCACTATTTTTAAATTTGTAAATAGTGAACGTTTTTCTTACTCCAGCTGGTGGAACGAGATAAGCTACTACCTTCAGGATGTGAAAATATCAGATAGGACACCGAGGGAGACTTGAAATACTGATCATCTCTCCCGCACCCGCCATGGTTCAAGTCTCCCGCACGTGTACCTTTGCCATTAAATGTTTTACATAGAAAAACCCTTACATCTAACACATAAGAAAACTACCGTAAATTAAACTAAAATTACGGTTCTAAACATTAGCACATAAACACATTACTTGTCTCTGTGAAAATATATATGTAATCTCAAAATTTCTCAGATTAAAATAAGTCACTTCGTAGCGACAAAAACACGTTTTAGCTCGACGGAGACAAACAAGTCACTATAATATAATAAAATGGCCCTATAGGTACATGTGATTGGTCATCTAAAAGCCACCAATGACGATTTTGATACTGCTCTAGTGCGAAATTTGAGATACATTTTACAAGCCGGTTCAATTCTCCCCCTTTGGCAAGTCTCCCGGTTTTCCCCTACAGTCGAGTCTACAGTATTTATTTTACAAAAGTGAGGTTAACTTGTCAATAATTTTTAATTATTATGTAGGTATTTAAGTCGTACTATTAACTGCTTTGGTCGTAGATAAAGTATAGTATTCAACTCGCGTAATAGTAATAACCCACTTGTCGATTTACTACACTCGCCTATGGCTCGTGCTGCAAACATCAGCGCGTGACTTATTACTATCATTACCTGATAGTTGAATAATATATCTACTATTCCTCAACAAGCTATCCCCATAAGCAATATAAATCACCAAAAACACAACAAAATAAAAAATTCTCATTTTTAGGGAAAACACCGTAACCTGGCAACACTGTCCGCGGGTACCGTTCCAACCACATTTACTTTCTATTGCGGTGTTGCTGTGGTACCTCACGGTACCTGTCAGTAGACTTTGGTCATCGCGAGACGCCATAGCGCCTGCTATAGCGAGTATGGCGGATATTTACCACCCGGAACTATGCGTCAACGTAGGGGTGTTCACCCCCTGAACCGGTTATCGATCCATGCATCAGTATCTAGGACGGACGCACGTAAATTAGACCGAGTTTCGTTCGGAGACTGCGATGCTGAGGTAAACGCGAAACCCTTGGTGTTCCCTTCTATGTGATTTTTGGCGTGTTGAAAAAATGTGGAAAGTGATTTCGGTGTCCAGTGCATCGGCCGGGATGATGAAAGGTAGTGAAATGTTTCGGAACAGCGGATGGCTCGTCCTACTTTCTTTTGCTGCGATGTTGATGAAAGGTGAGTTAGAGAAAGCATCATATCTTTCTGCGTTAGGTGGCATTTTTCTTGAAATACTTAAATTTATTTGTTATCTACAACTAATTGAGCAGCGACTCACAACTGAGTGGATTGCTGAAACGAAATTAGTTATTTACCTACCTGAATTCATTCAATCGAACAATTCATTATGCAATCATATATTTGTTCTAAAATACACAATGTCCAATGTTATGCGTGGATAATAGCCTAACAAATATCTAAATATTATAATTAATACATTTTAAACAGTATACCTGTCGAAATTCTGCGATCACCTTACATCATCATAATATACTCTAAACAAAATCAGTATATATACAACGTTCTGTTGCTGCTATATGGACTATACAGGGTGGGCCAATAGTGCGTGGACGGAGGATTGTGGGCTTACTAAAAAATATTTCAAAGATCTGTCACTTGACCATGGTAGGCACCCTTGAGTGCTATAAAGTAAAAATATTCATACTTAAATTCTGACGCTTATACAGGGTGATTCATATCAAACTTACTTTTTTTTGAATGGAACTCCCTATATATTATTGCATATTTGGATTCCTTGGTCAATGCTAGTGTAACTTTATGTATCACACATGGAACTTTAAACGAACCGTTTAGGCGCAAATCACGATTTTTGGTATAAGTAGATATCAGAAAAAAATTGAATATCGCAGCGATTATAAAACTTAGAAGGCCGTAACTTTGCGGTACGACTAAGCATGAAATGCGTCACCTAAGGTCAGACGGCTAAATTTGAATTCTTTTTGTACTTAGAGAAATCGATAGATTAATTAAGTAAACTTCAATCACAGATAACTTGATTTTTTCAAATGGGAATGCCTATTTTGGTTTAAAGAATCAAACGTAAAATTTGACTACCTTTCTAACGATATAGCGTTCTTGATATCAATCTTTCTTGGTTTTCATTTTATTTCAAATTTTTAGTCAAATCGGTGTTTTTCAATTTTCCTGCGTGCAAGCAACCTAGCAGGCCATGAACAATAAACAAAAGAAACCAACTAACTTAGTAGAAAGATGCAAACTAACTAGAGCAACGAAGCAAGATTATGAAAATTTCTTACAACACATTAGCTCTAACCGGATACAGCAGCGGCAAGATATCTAGTGCCGATGAGTAGCTGGAGTATGACAGAAGTGTTTGTTTTTCACAGCCTACTAGCTATTGAGATCTACTAGAGCTTGACAACTTTCCAAAACGATTAAAAATTTTGAAACAAAAGGACAACTACCAGCGATTTTTGCTTACAGTCTAACATGTTTAGAATGAAATTTCACATTTAATGGGCTAAAAAAATTAGTCATTTCCGTTTAGTTAAGTCAAAAGTGAAGATATCTCCAACTGGAGCATTCCGAACATCTATTGAAGTAAATGCTAGAATTTTTTAATTAAGCTATGTTGTAATTGCGATTATTTCATGTAGTTTTCTACAAACTAAATTATGTTTTGCAATTCAAACAGACTGCAAATCAAGTTTCATTTTCCACGATTTTGCTAATAAATAGAAGAAGAATTCGAAGGGTTCCAGTCAGGGGTATCATTACTTTTAACTTATGGAAATGGATACTTTTTCATAGCATTAAATGTGAAAATTTATTCAGAAGACATAGATGTTCTACTGCCAGCAACAATCACTAGTAGTTTTCCTTTGATTAGATATTTTTTTACTGACTTTGAAAATTGGCTAATAGCTAGTAGGCTGTGAAAAATGAGCGTTCTTGTTAACACTATTGTTTCTGGTTAGAGCTAATATGTTGTAAGGAATTTTGATAATCTTGCCTCGTTGCTCAGGTTAGTTTGCATCTTTCTACTAAGTTAGTTGCTTTCTTCCATATTAACGAGCTTTTGTTTATTTTTCATGGCCTGCTAGGTTGCTTGCATGCAGGAAAATTGAAAAACGCCGATTTGACTGAAAATTTGAAATAAAATGAAAACCATAAAAGATTGATATCAAGAATGCTATATCGTTAGAAAGGCAATCAAATTTTACATTTGATTCTTTAAACCAAAATAGGCGTTCCCATTTGAAAAAATCAAGTTATCTGTGATTGAAGTTTCCTTAATTTATCCTCTGATTTCTTCAAGTACAAAAATAATTCAAATTTAGCCGTCTGACTTAAGTGACGCATTTCATGCTTAGTCGTACTGCAAAGTGAAGGCCCTCTAAGTTTTATAATTGCTGCGATAGTTAATTTTTTTCTGATACCTACTTATACTAAAGATGGTGATTTGCGCCTAAACGGTTCGTTTAAAGTTCCATGTGTGATACATAAAGTCACACTAGAATTAACCAAAGAATCCAAATATGCAATAATATATAGGGGGTTCCATTCAAAAAGATGCAAGTTTGATATGAATCACCCTGTATAAACGTCAAAATTTAAGTGAAAATATTTTTACGTAATAGCCCTCAAGGGTCCCTAGCATGATCAAGTGACAGATTTTTGGAATATTTTTCAGTAAGCCCACAATCCTCCGTCCACGCACTATTGGCCCACCCTGTAGAGTAGTTAGGTTAGGAACAGTTTCTCAAAACCTTGGTGCATAATATTGACGTTTGCATATACATAAAAATAAATTCTCAATTCAGAAATTCTGATAATCATGTAAAGATATACCTATATACCTACTTGCGGCAAGAACATCTGTTTTCGCTCTAAGAACATTTACCTACTTGATGAGGAAATTATGGTTAATTTGAACCAATAAAAATATTTTTGACTTCATTCTTTAGAAAGAAATATGCTCTGACCAAAAATATAATTTTTTTTACAAATAAAATCTTCGTCCAAGTATTTCATAAGGATACCTAATTCAGACGCATTGGTAATTTCAACAAGGCTTATCTTGAAAACGGTTACCTCTAGCAACTTAAAAAAGGTATACCTTTTTTACGTAAAACATATTCGATTTTGTTAATATTCACATTGATTCACTAAACCGGAAAACAGTTTTTTTAATTTAAAAGTGTTCGATTGCCATAGGTGGCGCCATGTATGACAGCAAAACCATGGTTGAATTTGGATTTCTTGCCTCAAAAACCCCCACAATACGTAATTTCAGATCGTTGTGCCATTTCATTGCGGAATACTTAATTGGGAAAAAATAAAAGTAAAACTTTGACACCCTGTATCTTGAAAATTAAGCATTTTAAGGCATCATGTTCCTATTTCACTGTTCATAAAAATGTGAGGTTTATTACGTGTCAAGCGTTGTCGGTCGAATATCCAGACACACTGTATATTGTATAACAAACTGTCATTTTGCTTCAAACCAGGATCGAAATATCAGGACTGATGTCTTGACGTCTAAAGAATGGTGATATCTTAGACAAGGTAAGAGAGAGGATGGAACGCGCGACTGACATTTCTGTTACCAAATGGCACCAAAAAAGTACCAAAATTTACCTGTAATACGTGATTCCTGGCTCCTTCCTGCTGCTGCGGCTTTTACAACCGTAAGCTGCACACCCTACCATTATGCACACCACAGTATTTTACAATGATTGGTCTTAAAAACGCTAAATATCATAAAAGAATATTTTGGTGGGTATTCATTTTCGGTAACAGCTAATGACAGCTAATTCATATAGCATCAAACGGTCATCCGGTACCCCCTCTCTTACCTTACCTAAGGGTGATATGCTTCATCTATTTTTTTTATTTTTCGTCTATGTTCCTCTCCTACTATTTTTTGTCTGGTCTGGTAAATAAGAAAATCCACCACGCAATTATACTTATTACAATCAATTTTGTGAACTATTATGCGCGGTAATGAAAAAGTTAACATTAGACAGCGTATTTTAGTCATACCACATATTATTATTTTATTGCGTTCCTCTGAGTACCAACAGCATATCTGTTAATTATTGTTTGTGTGTCTGCCAACTGGATAATATCAAAATTGTTTGTGTGGCCTTGACGCTTGGTTCTCAGCAGTCGACAAGAAAAATAAGACATCCATGTTGGCAATCGCGCATGCAATCTGTAGTCAAGCGACTACAGGTTTTCAGTTGTTATTTACCTCTGTAATTACTGACTTCCTTCTTAAGATCATTATTCATGAAGATTATGAAGAAAATATATGTATATGCTCATGAATAAGCTGCATATCATGATATACAGGGTATATCACAGGTTCCGGAAACGGATGACAGGCTTATCTTTAGATTTTTGCTTTTCTTACTTGAATTTGTAGTAGGGGATCGAAATTCGAACCCTGGAGAATTCCTGAACTTTGCACGAATATACCCTGAATTTCCTTGACACGTGATATTCTCGTAACAAAGAATAGTTCAAATGAAAACTGAGTGGAATTTTTGTAAGTACTATAGGTCTATCATGCCATGCCTTTGAAACATTTTTTTTGTACCTCAACCCTTAATACTCACCCTCAACTTTTGTTTCTCAAATAGCACCAAATAATTTTCATACACAAATTAAATCCTTATTTTTTATTTAGAATGTGGTAGTGCCCTTGATTTTATACTCAAATTTAGTTTTTTATAAAATAATAAGATTTTTATTGAAGCAAAAAACGGATAAAAATAAAACTAAGTCGGTTTTTAAGGATATTGAATGACCTATAATACTTGCTTTTGAAAACGAATGTATATTTTATTCTTTTTTATTACGAAAAAATAACGCCTCAAACAAATCCTCATTTTATTTGTCTTACGTTAAAAAATTGGTTTGTTCATGATAAGTCAAAGGCACCAAAATTTCAAATAAAGTAATGCCTTCATTAATGTAGGAAAAGCTGTGGGTTTTTTTGGAAGAAAAGGTGGGGGTGCGTTTTAGGGGTTGAAGTAAAAAAAAATGTTACGGAAGTATGGTATGATAGGTCATTGAAAAGGCTTTGAAAGGCCCACTTAGTTTCCTTTTTTAGCTGTTTTTCTTGCGAATATATTACGCCTCAAGTAAATCCTTATTTTATTTACTTTATACTTATGACTTTACGAACAAAATATGTTTTTGTATAAAATCAGAGGTACCAAAAGATTTTAAATAAGATAAGGACTTAATTTGTGTATAGGAAAAACTATTTGAAAAATAAAAGTTGGGGGTGCGTTCCCAAGTAGCAATTTAACGTTGTGGCGGCGTATTTGAAAAAGTTGTGCGACTTGTGTGGGCGACTCCAACACAACGTTGTAACAACCCTATTTTGCACCAATTTAGTCAAACATTTTTGGGTTGCCACGACGTCTAACTTTTAACTGGAGGCTAAAATTTCTCGTTTCTTAAACGTTGCTGATTTTACTTTCAAACGCTTACACACCTGCGCCATCTAGTGTGGAGATAACAGTTGCAATATTGTTAAAAAAATAGTAAATCTTTTGACCAAATAATACTGCTGGTCAGAATGGGGACTTATACAAGATTTTCTGACAACTGTGACTACCATCTTGATATTGAAATGTGTTGTTCCTTTGATTAGGCTATATCCTATAAATAAAGTTGCTATAAATCAACGATTTGTACACTTAATTCAACAACGCAACCCAGTTTACTGTAAAATATAGTATTACGTCGTGCTAAAAAACTCGCGCGCTTTCAACCCGATGCGAATTTCTTAGAACTTAAAAATAAATGGATTTAAAAAAATTAATTTAGATAAAAAATATCTAACGCTTACATTGACTGAAAATCAAATTAAACGGAATATTTATGAACTGTTTCCAAAAAACTAACATAAGACTTCATAGTCATCAGTATATTGTTCGTCTATATGCTCTTTGTCTTAATGGCCGACCATCATATTTTGAAGGAGAATTGCATTCAAACATGGCGTAAATATGTAATCGGCGTATAACCACATAAACCCGACTATGAACGACAAGTAACCAAAAATCGACTATCTTTCAACGATAGTCCTCTAGACCAGATATATAACCAAAATTCGACTGGAGTTGTTTGTCCGGCCAAGGTTCGACTAAAAACTGACTATGTTAACTGACGAACGCACTTCCTTTCCAAACGCACCCTCTGTCAATTGTCATATGTCAGCTTTGTTTTTTGGCATTTGGAATGTGCCTAGGATTAGGGTGCCTTGGGCTTTGGTTAGACTGTACCTGAGTGTACCTATTTTGTTTTTGTGGCTTTGGTCTCGTTCTCGTACTCATAGGTTTTTATTATTTTTACTGTACTTACTGTACTTTCTGAGACAGTATTTTTCCACTTCAGTAGTATCTGCTGCCTCCAGATTGACTCTCTTTTCATTATTGGGGTCTTCTTCATTAGGTTCTTTCCCAGAACATGAGCTCCAATTTGATCGTTAGTTGAAGGAATTTAAAATGAAGCATTGAGAACTGTCCAAACAAGCTTGCGCCTGTAAAGTTTTTTCACAACACAAGACAATCGTTTCTTATGCCCGTAATAGGAGGCAGTATATTTGAAGGCTCGTATCATTTGTAATCTCTATACTAATGCCCTTGTCATAATAATGTTAAAATAGGTTAGTTGCAAAAAAGGCTACGCGACAACGTTTTCAGTTCAACTGAAAAATTACCCATGGCTCAGTTATATCGTATAACGTAGACTCTCCGTCGGCAAAACGTTTCATATTACTAGAGTTGTCACTAGTTGCCACTAAAACGTTAAAACCTTATTGCAATTACCAAATTATTAACTACATTTAGTTGGTTGGGTAAACGTCGTAACAACCCATGGTATAGCTAAAGTTATGCTTAACGTTGATACGATGTTGTCCGGTGGTCTAGAGTGTGACGTTCCATAAATAACCAATTTCTACACTAACTTTAACGTTAATTTTGGTGTATCATGTGGTTGTGGTTGCCAAAATGCTACCTGGGTTTTAAGGGTTGAAGTACAAAATAAGTATTTTGAGAGCATGGTATGATAGACCCTGTAGTACTTTCACAAACTCCACTCAGTTTTCGTTTAAACTTTGTTTTGCTGCGATAATATCACGTGTCACGCAAAACTCAGTATATTACCTAGATACTCAATATACTGCTTCCTCCCAAATAAATAAGAGCTAAGCAGTTGCCAAAAATTTGGTAATAGTCCATACCATTTGAGTTTCTTTAATAATATACCTAAACCAATTTGGTCAAATGCTTTCTGCAAATCCAATGATATCGGTTTGGCCCCTGTTATCTATAATACCTATAACTAATATGATATCACGATATTCTATCTGGCACTTGTTTGAAATACCTCGCATAGAGTTTGTTACAATATGAGAATTTGACATTCATATCCTACAAATCTAATGGCCTACCTGTTATCTATAATACCTATAACTAATATGATATCACGATATTCTATCTGGCACTTGTTTGAAATACCTCGCATAGAGTTTGTTACAATATGAGAATTTGACATTCATATCCTACAAATCTAATGGCCTAAGTTATCAGTGATTCGTAGATGAAACCTGCATTTCTTAATAATGTAACCGAAATTATGAAAACAACCGCAATCTGAGACATAGCGATCTAACATCCTCACCTAGGAACAGAATCACGCTTTTTGCCAATACCCCTATTACAACATTTATAAACTGTATATCTAATATTTACCTAGATCGGTGGAAAAGTAGAACATCGCAGCTTTTAAATAAGTCGTAAAGCTTGCCTGTTTATTAACTGCAATAATTATAAAATTGAGTAAGAAAAATGCACTACACCACAGTAGCAGTACAGCATATTTTTGATTTAAAAAACTACTTTCCTATTTTAAAAATTTTTTCAATAACAGTCTAACATTGAGAAATTCAATGAAACATGCTTTCATGTAGCAAACTGTTGAAATATTCATTGATTTATTAATTTAAGAATTATGAAATAAAATAAGAGCCAGATGTCCATCACTAAATCCAGTCCGGCAAGTAAATAGCAATGTTCTCAGATTTACCACTTTTACGTTTCACGTTAATAACTTTGTTATTTTAAATGGTATGAAATGTCCTATTTATGACGTGTATATAACGCAAAAATGGTAAATCTGATAACACTGCTGTTGGCATTTTTGAATTTTGCATGCTCCAAAAGCTCCCAGGTACCTATTGAATTTTTTCATTCCAGCTATGGAAGTTTTCGAGATATTTAAGCGCTCCGGTTTTTTTTACTAAAAAAAAACAGTGTTGCCGGATCTCCATTATTAACTGAGACAAAATCTTGAAATTATGGGATCTTACTAAATTCGACATGCAAGAAATACAAATAGGGCATTCTGTGACGTGTAACGTAAAAGTTGTAAATCTGGTAATATTGCTGTTGGAATTTTTGAATTCTGCATGTCCAGAAACGCCCAAGCATTCAATTTTATCCTTATAGCTTCGGCAGCTTTGGAGATATTTAAGCGTTCCGGTAATTTTCACACTAAACTCCATGACCTCGTTTCTGCTTCAGATGGTAAATCGGTACGTCTTGTGGCTATATATTTTCCAAACGTCCCTCACATAAAGTTCGATCTACGTCATTCTCCGAAACTTCTGATTATATATTTTTTTATTTTGGTGGAGGTGAAATCCCATTTACAGACACCATGCGCTGTGCTCTTAGGCCTGATCACGACATGGTAGTGTGGGGGTCCTTTCCCATTTCGGGGAATCGAATACCCACTAAAACACCTCCTTTATTCTTTCCTCATACTAAGGAACTGTTTGTCTGGACTTAACATCGTAGTACGGGAGCTCTTCATATTTCGCCTTTTTCTACAATGTATGTACATACAGACTGACAAGTGTAGCAAGACACTTGGGAATTTCACCGCTGTCTCACACGCACACGTTATATCATATCCTCTCGTCTCCTCTCTATTTCATATTTCTCACGGCTCTTGTTACGTTTGTCAGGCTGCACTGTTTTATGCTTATACTCCTCGTATTCATTGGCCGACATAACCTTATTTACGAATTTATGGACTCTGATTATAGACTGAGAGCCAGTGACCGGCAGACTTACGGTATTTTAGCAAACTTGATATTGATGCGAAGTAGGTTCAAAAAAGTCACTTAGCAAGTCTGCCACTACTTCAATATATTGAAGTGTAACATTTTCTTATACAAAAACCTAATGGCAGACACCTATTCCGGTTCCTAATGTGTTTTATAATATTTCAAAAAGTTGGAAATTTTATTAATATTGACGTTATTTTAATAAGGATGAAAGTAATGTATGTTATTCACATTATTATTATAAATACAGTTTTTGAATGGCAGACACCTAGGCCGGTTCCAACACATTGGCTATAATGTCTCTCTGTGGTGCTAATTAAACAGCGTCAAAAGTGGCTTCTAAAGCGTGAGCTTAGCAAGTCTGTAATTTTAATATGTATGTATATACTTTTTCTTATTCAAAAACTCAATCACAAATGCTTAATCTGGTTCCTAGTCACTTCTGACGCTGTTTAATTAGCACGACAGAGATATGTTATACCGTCCGCCAGTATATTGGAACCCGCCTAGAAGTCATTCAGAAACCACATTCATAATAATAATGTGAATAACATATATCATTTTCGTCCTTGCTAAAATAACGTAAATTATCATAAAATTTTCAACTTTTGAAATTTTATGAAATACATTACGAACCGGAATAGGTGTTTGCCAGTGGATTTTTGTATGTGAAAAGGTATATACTACAATAAAACGGCAGACTTGCTAAAATGACGTTTTAGAAGCCTTTTTTGCGTTTTTCTTCTCTGGCCCAGGTCCAAAGACACCGTCGCTGGGGACAGTGAATCCCCACTTCACCTATACGGTATGTGTAATACTATGCCTAGCATCATATTATGAAGTTTGCTAAAATACCTAACTCTGCCGATCACTGGCTCTTAGACTATTAGTTGTTCAGCTTTCGCTCCTGCTATTCCGAAACAACAGAGAAGCCAAAAAACGTGATTGGTTTCACTTGGTCAGATATAGGTGTAATCCACATCCTGTAAATTACCATTCGACTGTGACCACCACTAAACCACTACCGCTATTGTTGCAATAGTATTTGTTCAGTTGAAGATGCGCACAAAAAACTGTAACGAAATATTGTGATGCGATACCTCAAACCAAACTCCCGTTTGGAACGCTTTCTGAAATATTTTTTTAAACATAGTGTGCAGACGTTATATACGTATATTATATTAATTTGTTAACTCAATATCAATAAATTTTGTTGAAGACGAATATGTTGAGTTCAATCTTCATTGATTAAAATACCAGTGTCGCCACTTACACAGGGTGTTCATTTGAATACTTTTCACCACAGATTTATCGAAATCAAAACCACTGATTAAAAGAAAAAAACCGTCAACCGTCAACGCATCATCGAAAGTAGCCATGATATCCCACAAAATGGTTTTGCAACCGTCCCTTAGGAATTTAAACATCGCCTTTATCATTATTTGGGCAATAACGCGCAACATTTTGAAGATTTATAGCAATAAAAAGTGGTACTTTCGTGTGTTTTTGTTTTTTATCTGAACAAGTCAAGATACATAAAGGTTTTTCTAATTTTCTCGGAAACGAATCGAACGATTTTAAAAAATCGAACGTCAAGATAAACGACTACGATAATATAGCGATAGTACTCGATACCCATTGTCATTTAAAATTTTTAATGGAGTTACTCCGGGGGGCAGAGGGTACAAGGGATTGAAGTAGTTTTTGGTTAAAAAGTTATTCGTCTTGACAAATCTTTTGACATGTCGCGGCGTTCTTCTTTTAAGTAGTGGTTTTCGATAAATCCATGGTGAGATGTTTTCAAATGAATACCATGTATATTTCAAAATTTGGCATTAAATTCGAATAGTGACCATTTGGAGGGTCCAATACAAGAAGTGCCTTAGCCACATTTTCATTAATTATTATAGACTATCATCAGTACCATCTATGCGAACCTTTTGTTAGCTTCCTAGTAGTATATCTGAAATTGTTGTAGGATTTACCTAAGTAATTATATAAGCATATGAGTTTTTTTAAATAGTTCAGTGCAACACGTGCCAGTCCAGCCAAATATTAGATAAAATATCTCCAATAGAAGTACACGGTCTGTTAGTCACTATGAAGGACCCATTCAATGCAAAAATGGCCTCAATCCACTAGAACATTATTTATGCTTAGAATGTGGTTCACCATTCGTTTTTCCATTCACTGATAGAAGCTTGCTCCTGGTGACTTATTGTTTCACTCAATTTGTCTAATCGTTTACAGTTAAAAAGTTGTGGAGAAATAGAACAAAAAACACAGGTAAGGGGTTTTTTAATATTGTCGATAATATTGTGATTGTACAGGAAAATCCTGTTTTATGCTGAGATAACCAAAGAATTATATCACATAAAGCAAAACTGCCAATTTTACCACATTTCTCTCTTATAGATATCACACATCTAAATACAGATAATAAACATCTACGATGTGCGTTCTGGCTCAGAAAATGAAGTTCTTGATGAAGTAAGACTCTGACAATGATATTCATGAGTAACTATTATATTTGTATATAAAATAAAAAATACTTTAAAGTAGGTATGTTACAAGTTTTTATTACCCTTTTGAAATCCAACAAAAATGCCTATGTCCATTTTTGAAAAAACAAAATCTTGAAAAGAAGATCACTAAACTAGCTTTTACTTAAAGTCGCTCACTCTAAAAGTAATAAAACATAAGACTAGAATAAAATAAAAGGATTATTCGAAAAGATAATATTTCCAGAGAGAAATATAAACTTTAAACGCGTTTTTCTCAAAAAGAGAAGAATGTGACATAGACACTTTTTACTCTGGGTCCTTTACTTGCTCACTACAGTAAAAAATGATGTCAAGTTGATTGACTCGGTACTTCCCACACATAATGATGATACCATTTTATTATTTCCCATTGCGTGAAGCTACTATATATAGTTTGAAATCCCCTTGCAACCAAATCATCACCCGTCCGCCCGCAAAACAACATCCAACTCACAAAAACTCTCGTAGTTTCTTCCTTAGGAACTTGGACGCCAGTTTTTTTCTGCATGCTTTAGCTTCACGATGCGAAACGACCAGGAGCCTCCAAACCGTCCAAAAGCGCAGTTTGAGCTGTTATATTTTTAATTTTTTTATTATTGTTGCGCCGCCATTCTCGCCGCGCCAGTAAATTTTGTGTCAAAATTTCATTAAAAGCAATTCAATAATTTTCGCCTTACGCAATATAGAATGATCTAAATTAATACTCGTTTGTATACATCACAAATCCTAAGTCCCTTGGTTTCTATAATAAGCAAGGCAATGTTCGGATGGACCTAAAAAAGTGTTTTATGCCGCTATGTTTTTCATTCACAGGTCAATAGACAGCCCATTATGTATCCAACAAATTTTGCAGTTTCACAACCCCCTACCCCCAACCACCCCAAATGCACCCCCACCCAAGCAAAGTAAAAAATGATCGGGAACCCCTAAGACGCCTAAAAACAAAGTTTGAGCTTTTTTATATTCTTGGTTTTTTATTATTTCTGCCCCGCTACTGACATGATTTTTCCAAAACATACGCGCTTTCCATCCTCGACGCGGTGGTAATACTGTGTCAAAATTTCATTAAAATCAATTCAATAGTTTTCGCGTTACGCAATATAGAACGATCTAAAGCAATACTCGTATGTATACGTTACACTCAATAGCCGAATTCGGGCAATGCCCGAAAAAATACGCAGAACTAGTATTGAGCAAGGAATTTTTCCCAAACCCGAAATATTCATTTTGTACGGCTATTGAGCATAACCAAATAGGCAGAACTAGTTTTGCGCATCTTGAAATGCACAGAACTAGTTTTGCGCAACTTGAAATGCACAGAACTAGTTCTGTGGTACGGAATGACAACCAAAGTGAACATTCGTCATGCATTGTGTGAAAAACCAGCAAAAACCTATCGTTTAGGTTAGGTTTTTTTGCCAACGTTCCTGCAATATAAGTACGAATCGTGAAAAAGCAAAAAGAGGTTTGGAAGCACAAGCCAATTTGATGCTCACACAATCAAATAAGAAATTTAAACCAGCCTCAGTTGGCGATTTATTATTTGTTGGTATTCATTAAAATATATTTAACTTCTCCAACTTTATATTTATTTGAGTCCATCGCTGGCGCTGATTAAATGGAAGAAGTAGAATTTGTGCTGGTCATTCAGAAAATATACAGAACTGGTCTTGTGCATTCCAAGTTGCGCAAAACTAGTTCTGCGTATTTCGTAATGCTCAATAGCCGTATAAAATTTATATTTCGGGTTTGGGAAATATTCCTTGCTCAAAACTAGTTCTGCGTATTTTTTTCTGGCATTTCCCGAATTTGGGTATTGAGCGTAACATATACATCACAAATTCTATGTCCTTTCGATTCTATGATAAGCAAGGCAATGTTTGGATGGATCTAAAGAGTGTATTATGCAGCTAGGTCTTTCATTCACAGGCCAATGGACAGTCCATTATGAATACAACAAATTTTTCAGTTTCACAACCCTTCACCCCCCAACCACCCCAAATTCACCCCCACCCAAAAAAAGTAGAAAATGATCAGGAACCCCTAAAACGCCTAAGAACCAAGTTTGAGGCATATTTGAATTTTTTCGTTTTTTGCTAATTACTCCGCCCGCCGTATAACGATTTCCAAAATTATAGGAACATAACATACTACGACCCACAACATATCGCTACCCAAATTTCATCACAATTCATGCCGCGGTTACTGAGATTGCGACGTTAAAAAAACGCCAACAGACAGACCGACAGACAGACAGACCGACGAAGATGAGTGACGTGGATTTCTGTTATGTAGACATCACAAAACGCCCAGAAAGCGTATCACCTCAAAATCGAAAATTTTCGCGATCACAATACTCCTCTCACCTATCGGTGCGGGAAGTAAAACAATATCGTGCCGCCTATGGGAGGAGAAAAGAGGAATTCCGTTGCTACAAACTTCCGCACTACAGCTTATATCGCAGGAGATTTGAACAAAGATGAGTCCGATATGGCGCACGTTTCCGGTCCGACAATTTAACGGCGAAATGAAAAGTGAAATGGCGCCGCAGCAGGGCGAAACTGTTTAGGTAAAGGGAAGGTACACCCAGAGAAACGGCTGCCTTTCCTCGGAAATTACATTACTGCAAACGGAATTGATCCTAAGAAACGGGTTGCACACTCTTGTTCTTGGAAGGGCTCCGAGGTAGGAGAAATAAAATCCTGGCGAAAATATTAACCTCAACAACCATAATAGACTGAGAGCCAGTGATCGGCAGACTTACGGTATTTGAGCAAACTTCATATTCATGCTTGGTATTTACACATGCCGTAGGTGAAATGAGTAGTCACTATCCCTGGCGATGGTTCCTTTGGGCGTGGGAGGGAGTCCAAAAACGCAAAACAGTGGGTTCTAAGAAGTCATTATAGCTGTCGTTATAATATATTGTAGTATACATCTTTTCTTATACAAAAACCCAGTGGCAAACATCTATGCCGGATCCTTAAGTAAAAAAAACAAATACTTAGTAATTTTTTATGGCCAGCCTCCCGCAAAGGCCGCAAAGGCTGAAAGCCTATGGCGCTGTAGAAGCGCTGCAAGAGGATAAGTGTCTGTGCACGTTAGATTTGAAACTGTGCATATTGTAGCCATTAGGAAGCAAATTCACCGGCAGCTCATTCCACAGCGTCGACTTTCTCCAAAAGAACGAATGCTCGAGGTGCCTGGCTCGAGGAGTAGGGACTTCGACCTCATAAGGATGAACTCGCAGAGTCTCTCTAGTATCCCTCATTCGGACGAACTTCGGTGTTATTATCTGGGAGAGCTCAATCGAACATCTTCCGTGACAGAATCTGTGAAACAGGGACAGGTCAGTCAACCTCTTTCGATGCTCCAGGCTGTGAAGGTCCTTTGTGAGGTTGGGCGTATCGATTAGTCTCTTCTGGATAGTGTCCAGTGTATTTTCAATTGTACCTTCCTGGCCTGGTATCTAGCTGCGTTTCGTGAAGCTAGTAAGCTGAGAGTGTCGAAACAGTCCCATACCAGCCTTGATGATATCTCCTCCAGGAGTCCAAGGCCTTTTAAGCAGCCTTGGAGTCCGAATGGATCACAGTAGCCCTTAGTTTTTACAATACAGATGATCTTGACCACACATCGTAGGATAATTTCAGTTTTTCATATTTTTGCAGTTCCGTAGAACAGAGGTCAGCCTCACCCACAGAATATGTATGGGCGTTTGGAAATTGATTTAATCAAATCTGTAAATGATTCGCCGCATATCTTCCTGCAAAGCCAGATCAATGTTTTTTAAGAGTCTGTCCTCTTTTTCGCTTTAATGAATGATTGATTACAGGATCTTCATTTTTAACTCTGTATATATGTACTGGAACGACTGATTTTTGTCAACACTCAAATTCTATCCGCGATCTGATTTGTCAAAGCTTCATCGTTTTTGTTTTTCAAACAATCGTATATATTTAGTATCACTCTCTGTGTCTGCTCCTCTAAATCTTTGCGAAAAAGGTCTTGACGGAGAGGCTCCCTACATAGGGTGCGGTTCTCATATTGAACCAAATTTTGAAAAATTGTCCGTACATGTGTGCCATTAAAAAAATAATATAAATTGATAATACAAAACAGATCTCTCAATCTTGAGGAGTATTTTGAGTAGCATAAATTATTTTTATATTTGTTAACAACAAGAGAAAAGCAAAATTGAGATGGTGTTGCAAATGGTTCGTTTTAGGCGACCAGGTGCTCAAATTGAACTCGAGGCCTCTTAAATTGAACCTGCCCTGGATATTGATAAAGTAGGGATAATAGTTCCGGGAAAACAAATTAAACCAAACTAATGTCTGTTTAAGAGAAGTTGGTAAGTACCGAATCATATTTTTTTCTAATAATTGCTAACAAAATGTGTAAGAAAGTTATGTACTACAAGAGGTGAACACTTGAATATGTCCTTTTTTGGTCCAATATCAACACATTACCAATGAAACCAAATGTGGCAGTGCAGGCACTGAATCATTTCAACTTGGTCTTCACTCTTGGGTTCCGTACAGAACCACGAAAGTGTATCTTCAGGAGTGTTAGAAATTTAGAATGGCCTTAATTGAACCGGGGTTCAATTAGTGGTTTCGTAAGTGGTAAGAGCACCTAGCTCCAAAATCAAGACTAACTCTATATTTAAATAAGCTTCTGACAATGCTATTGTTAGGTATAAGCTTTTGACAATGCTATTGTTAGGTAGCGCTATAAAACACTGCCATCTAATAAACAAATTATAAAATTGAAACAACATAGATTTGAAACCTTCGCCAAGTTCATAAAATATTACATTACACGTGGTCGAAATATTTAACACTTCACAGATCTGTATAACGTCCTAATCTGAATATCAACTGAGTCGCAAGAAGCTTTAAAGGTGTGGTGTCGAATACTCGATGGCAACATTGCCAAGTTTTACGCGAAGTAACAAAAACGGCAAAGATCTAATTGGGGAGACAGCTAAATATGGGTAACCGCACCCTATGTCTAGCACACTATCACTAGCATTTTCCCTCACACTATTACTAGCATTTTCCCAAGGTCTCTAGGAGGCCATCATTAAGTATTTAACAATAAACGTACTGCTCTGGTTAGGGTGGCGATAGATTCACCCCTGCTTTACCTAAGCCACAATATTTACTGTTAATAATCCTCCGACCAACTGTGACCAATCAAAATGAGGCATTAACCTTCTTATTGGATATAGCCGTAACAAGCTGAGATCAGGTCCACGTTGACGGCAATAAAATGTATACGACAGATATCTGTTGTTAATTCGGGTATTCTCCTCAATACAATAGCGCGGTTAATCGATAGCATCTCGTATCTCGCCATGTTCCAAGTGACTTCGGATGAACTATAGGTACCTCTAACTTGGAAACTTCCAAATTGACTGTAATGACATTTAGATACCTTGTATGATACCGAGGTTGGGAGGTCTATAATCATATCAAGGTGCTACCAGAAAATGCCGGAAAAGGAATCCACTGCCAGCGGGATTCGAACCCGCGCCTCCGAGGTTCTAGTCCGGCGGTCTTACCAGCTGAGCCATGGTGTCACGGCAATCCAGCCGGCGAAGCGATCCCAAGAAGCACCGAATTCTCTTTACCTTCCGCCATCTTCTGGTAGTACGGCGTGGCTCGTATCTGTGCATCGAAGGAAATCTGTTGGGTCAGCTTTGATCTCCCACCTGGTTCGACTCCAGACGCTACCAGGTCAAGCCAGCACATACAGCTCTGTGTAGGAAATGAATATCATAGCATGTTTCATGCTATTGCCTGCATGTCGGGCTCTCAAATCAAGGTGCTACCAGAAAATGCCGGAAAAAGAACCAACTGCCAGCGGGATTCGAACCCGCGTCTCGTAAATTCTATAATCTTTATCTCTATAATCATAAAATTGGTTCGTACTTTGTCATCATCATATAGCAATGTGACTAATTCACGAATTTGCATTCCATTTCGTAGAGTAAATACAATGGATTCATTAACATAACGATGGAAACGTTTCAGCAAGTCGACGCTCAAATGTTTGTATATTTACATTAGTTTTTATATCAGAGAACGGGAAGGTGCAATAATAACTAAGTGCTTAAATTTCCATTACATTATACTATAAAACTCATTAAAAGAGTCTTTTAAAGGTGTCAGTTAGACCATAAACAGTATAATTAGTGTTGAGTTGCTTTTACAGAGACACATTACCATATATAATAGTTGCTATGATGGTTCTGTTTTTGCAGTCTTCTCCACCGACAGTTTTAAAAATATTTAATTTTTTGTCATTTTACAAGGTTTGAAATACCTACTGTGTGGTGATAAATCAGGTCCTTTTGATGATAATAGCTGGGTTTGGTATACAGGTTTTGTTAATGAATGTACAAAATGCCTACATTTTCCAGTAGTTAGGCATAGGGGTTTTTTACGGTTAAGCTTATGGTAGAAAAATGGCGTCAAGTGTCTTGACTCAGTAATTTCCATGCATTATCGGTCCTAACAAAAAATTTAGAGTTCCTCTATCTCACCATCCTCATCAAAAAAGTAGACAATCATCAGACACTTTTTCTTTCTTCCTGATTAGTGTCCAATGCCCAACTGAGATACCAGCTCTCACGACTCTTCTCACGAGCCTCCCTTTCGTACTTTTCAAGTGTCCGTTTGTCCACCATATAAGTCAGTGCCATGATTTGACCGCCGATAGTACTCTTACCGGCGTCAACATGACCAATGAAGACAACATTGACATGTTCCTTCGTCTCCTCCTCTTAATGGAAGTTTAAGCTGTCTTTAAATTTTCAGTTTTTTATTATTGCTGCGCGGTCACTGAAACAATTTCTAAAAACTACAAGCAATTTCTATCCTCGGCACGGTTGTAATACCGTATCAAAATTTCATTAAAATCAATTCAATAGTTTTCACATTACACAATACAGAACCATCTAAATCAATACTCGTATGTTTGTACATCTTCTTCTTCATTAGGTGCCGTCCCCATTCTGGAGGTTGGCAATCATCAAGGCAATTCGAATTTTGGAAACCGCCGCTCTAAATAGCTGGTTATTGGAGCAATTATACCAATCCCTCAGATTCTTTAACCACGAATGTCTTCTCCTTCCTATTGTTCTTTTCCCTGCGATTTTTCCTTCAATTATTACTTGAAGTAGATGATATTTATCCCCTCTCATGATGTGTCCCAGGTACTGTAATTTTCTTTTCTTTATTGTTAGTAACACTTCTCTTTGTTTTTTCATTCTTATTAATACTATTTCGTTTGTAACTTTGTCTACCCATGATATTGTACATCAGAAAGTTCTAATTATCCCCCACCCCCCAACTACCCCAATTTCAACCCCACCCAAAGAGCAGTAGAAAATGATGAGGAACCCCTAAAATGCCTAAAAACGAAGTTTGAGCTTTTTTATATTTTTAGTTTTTCTTATTATTGCTGCACCGCCACTGACACGATTTCTTAAAATCATAAACCTTTTTCATCTCCGCCGCCGTAATAATACTACTTAGCTGTGTAATAATTTCATTGAAATCAATCCAACAGTGTCCACGTTACTCGCACGTATACATCAGAAAATTCTAAGTAACTTGGTTTCTCTAATAGGCAAGGCATTGTTCGGAAGATAGTGTATTATGCTAGAGGTTAATGGAGGCCCCATTATGAACACAACAAATTTTTCAGTTTTACAACACCCACCCCCCAACCACCTCGATTTCACCTCCACAAAAGAATGGATAATGTTGAGGGGCCTCAAAAACGCCTAAAAATAAAGTTTAATATTTGATTTTTTTTTGTTTTTTGTTAATTAGTCCGCCGTCCATGCATAGGTTTTCAAAATTATAGCAGCATTACCTACTACCTTACAGCAAATCACCACCAAAATTTTATCACAATCCATGCAGCGGTTGCTGAGATTACGAGGCTAGAAGGACGCTAACAGACAGACCGACAGACAGATCGACGGAAATGAGTGACGTGAATTTTCGTTATGTAGATATCATGAAACGCCCAAAAAGCGTATTGTCTTAAAATCGAAACAAAAAAGGTAAAAACGGGTATTCCTTAGCCACTCTATAACTTTTATAACATGGTTGATCTCTATTAGTAATGGAATGTTTATGGTAGATTGTCTACTATTGCTGCGGAGACCCAAGATTGCCACAGGATTACGACAACTGAGAAACTGAACGAACTAGGAAATTAAAGAGTGAATTTGCTAATACAAATCTTTCAAAAATGAAGACACAATAAAATTGCGAATCTTGGTTTTGTGGCCTTTCGCTGAAACAAATTGGTGTAAATGTAACTTATCTTCGTCACGGTGATGCCAGGCTCTTCAAAAATATCATCAGTTTTTATATACTGGACGTTGGTGAGGCAGAGCGGATATGTTGTTTTTTATTTCCTTTTGCAACGCTAGCGTCACAGCAGGATTTTCTGTAGGTACCAACATTCATCGGTTTTTACGATATTTCGATTTTTCTGCAAATTTATGTACCTTCTATTTGTGTACTGATATTTACTTATTTTAAGAAAACACTATAAAATTTAATTTCTATTTAATAACAACTAAACCATAAGGTCGCAATAGTCTATGACGAAGCCAAAATCTCGAACTATTGAGATAATATAAGTCAAGTATGCCGAGGAAATAAATTTATAGACGTGATTGATAACTATTTTTCCTTATTTCCCTCTCCATATTCAGTTATACTGTACTATAAATAGCCTAGATGTATGAAAGCCTAATTCTAAAGGTTTACTGATCTTTCCTGTAAAAATTGTTATGTTAGTAGAAGTGTGATATTTATGCTATTGTGTTATTATTTGGTTGTGATGTTGTCATTGGCCTACCAATAAATGAACCAAAAGAACAGAGACAGAACAAAAAGGAACAGAGATATTCATCAGATAAGCTTTGAAATATTGACTGACCCAGTGTGAATAAAACGAGTCTTCAATAATTCAAATGCATCAGCTTTTGAGGCTGTCTCCGTTCTGGATATCGTTGTTGATAATAATTATATTCTAGAGGCAAGTAGACAATTTATCAAAGATTCTCGCAATATCCAAATCTACCTATTTGTTCTTTTATAGAAAAATGTTCACACAGTATTAAATCATTGAGAAGGTTATGAAAACAGTCAATATTTCAAAACCCATCTGATAAATCTCACGATAATTATGCATCGCGTCTATAGAATTATTTCCTAAGCATACTTGACTCATATTATCTCAATAATTCGTGATTTTGACTATTTTGGTCTTATATTTTAGTTGTTCATTACATAAAAATTAAATTTCATAGTACTTGCTCAAAATAAATAAATTTCAGTACACAAATAGAAGGTATATTTGAAATTTTCATAAAAATCGAAACATCTTGGAAACTGATGAATAAGTACCTGCAATGATGAATGATCATGATAAAGGCAATTTTTTGGTAAATAAAATATAGGGGGTTACATTCATGAAAAAGAGAAAATCTAGATTTTGCATCTTGCTCACCCTGTATATGAATATACATCGTCGACTTCAATTATAGCCGACGTTAAAACTAGAGAAAATTTTTCATCTAGCGATGTAAAAAACATAATTTTTGATTAATCACTTTTTGATATACAATAGATACGTTCATTTGACAGCGATTTGGGTATAAAAAATGGTCAACTTTTGAAATACCCTGTATAGACTCATATTGTTAGAATGGGGATCATTAGTAGAAACATTCAATTAAATAATGCATGTCATTCTGTACAAATCAAAATATTTTCTGATCAAGGAGCATATCGTTGGTAACAACTTTTGTATACAACATCTTTCGTTATCTTCTACACTCTGCAGTAGTTGTGTTATGGTCCAATCCGGTCTTAAAAACTCACCCGGTATGCAGGGCAAGTCAAGCTTAACGCATCTGCCTCTTGTGACCAAACGATACCACTTTTCAGAAAATTAACTTTGCCCGTGTATGCAGGTCGAGTTGGACTACGTTTCAAAAATAACTTTTATACAGGGTGTCTAATAAAAGCGTGACATATCAAAGTTATGTTTTTTTTAATATAACATTACGTGTATATTATTGTATATTTAGATTCCTGGGTCAATTCTAGCGTGACCTTGTGTTATGTTATGGGATTTAAAGCGAACCGTTTAGGTGCAAATCACAATTTTTGGTGTAAGTAGATATCAGAAAAAAATAAATTGAATATCGCAGCGATTCTAAAACCTAGAGGGCCGTGTCACGAAGCATGAAATGTGTCACATTAGGTTAGACGGTCAAGTTTTATAGCCAGATGACTTGATTTTTTCAAATGGGAATGCCTAATTTGTTTATACAATCAAATGTAAAATTTGATAGCCTTTCTAATGCTATCCAGTTGTAAATATCAATCTCTGGTAGTTTGCATTTAATTTCAAATTTTCAACCAAACCGGCGTTTCTCAATTGTCCTGCCTATAAGCAACTTAGCAGGCCATGAAGTATAAACAAAAAACCGTTCAGAAACGACTAACTTAGTAGCAAGATACAGACAAATCGGAGTAAAAGAGTCAAAATTATAAAATCAACCCTAAGTCAACCATAACCTAACCAGAAGTAAGGGAGTTAACACATCTAAGGACAAAAAGTAGCTGAAGTACGACAGAAATGGATATTTTTCACAGCATACCAACTACTACAATATACTAAATATTAACAATTCACAAAATCATTAAAAATTTTGAAATGACAACCACCGACCAACCATCGAATGTTACGGGCAGTTTAATAGCTTCAGAACAAAATTTCAAATTTAATGATTTAAAAAAGTATTAATTTCCGTCAACTCAAAAGTAACGTCACCTCTGACTGTAGTTATGCAAATTCTTCATTACCCGTAAGCACGATCGCCGAAAATGAAGCATGAATGAAGAATCTGTTCAAATTGTAAAACGTAATTTTCCTGGCAAAAAATTAAAATCTGATTTGTCAATATTCTTTTTTTCGCGATCTTGCTAATAAACACCGAAAAAGTTGAAGGCTGAAGGCAGACAGTCAGAGGTATCGTTACTTTTGACTTTGATGGAAATTGTCTTATAAGATTAAATGTGAAATTTCGTGCTGAAAATATTAGACTTCTAGCAACAATTGCTGAAAGTTTTCCTTTCATTTCAAATTTTTTAGTGGTTACAGAAATTTTTAATCTCTACTACCTTGCAGTAGCTAGTAGGCTGTAAAAGTTAACCATGTACTCCAGCTTCTCTTTGACCCTAAGACATGTTACCGTCGTTGTTTCTGGTTAGAGTTGATTCATTGTAGTGCATTTTTATAATCTTGTCCCTTTACTCTAGTTCGTCTGTATCTTTCTGCTGAGTTAGTTGTTTTCTTCCATTTGTTTATATTTCATGGCCTGCTAGTTTACTAGTCTGGTGAGGAAATAGAAAAACGCCGATTTAGTTGAAATCTCGAAATTGGATGAAAACTACCAGAGACTGATATTCACAACCCTATATCATTAGAAAGACTACCAAATTGCACATTTGATCCTATAGAACATAATAAGCATTCCCATTTGAAAAAACCAAGTTACCACTGACCGAAGTTTCCTGAATTAATCTACCAATTTTGTTTTCACTTTTTCATTGTTCAGTGAAAGATTTTTAATATTTCTACCCGTGAAACTGCTCACTGCAAATTTACATCCTGCTCTCATTCGATACAGCTTTGCCTTCCACCAGTAGTCAGTACAGCATCTATAAGAAATTCCTACGTCATTCGTAATCTGACCAAAAGGGCATGTACTGGAGAAGAGCCAAGTATGAAGTACCTCTTCGACTCGTATAAAAGATTATTCTGAGTAGAATCACAAAGTTGGGCACGTACCCGTATAACGTGTTTTGGCATCTACCTGAAAGCTGCACTACTACTGCTATGGGAATCGAAGGTTATTTGGGAGTTCTGAGAATTCCGACAAAGTCATTTTATTTCTCACACGATATGCGAGGGAAGTAAAATATTTTTTGGGCGTCTTATGAAGTCTACATAACGGTCTGTCGGCCTGTCGGTCTGTCTGTCTGTCGGTCTGTCTGTCGGTCTGTCTGTCGGTCTGTCTGTCGGTCTGTCTGTCGGTCTGTCTGTCGGTCTGTCTGTCGGTCTGTCTGTCGGTCTGTCTGTCGGTCTGTCTGTCGGTCTGTCTGTCGGTCTGTCTGTCGGTCTGTCTGTCGGTCGGTCTGTCTGTCTGTCGGTCTGTCTGTCGGTCTGTCTGTCGGTCTGTCTGTCGGTCCTTCTGTCGGTCTGTCTGTCGGTCTGTCTGTCGGTCTGTCTGTCGGTCTGTCTGTCGGTCTGTCTGTCGGTCTGTCTGTCGGTCTGTCTGTCGGTCTGTCTGTCGGTCTGTCTGTCGGTCTGTCTGTCGGTCTGTCTGTCGGTCTGTCTGTCTGTCTGTCTGTCGGTCTGTCTGTCGGTCCGTCTGTCGGTCTGTCTGTCGGTCCGTCTGTCGGTCCGTCTATCGGTCCGTCTGTCGGTCCGTCTGTCGGTCCGTCTGTCGGTCCGCCTGTCGGTCCGTCTGTCGGTCCGCCTGTCGGTCCGTCTGTCGGTCCGCCTGTTGGTCCGTCTGTCGGTCCGTCTGTCGGTCTGTCTGTCGGTCTGTCTGTCGGTCTGTCTGTCGGTCTGTCTGTCGGTCTGTCTGTCGGTCTGTCTGTCGGTCTGTCTGTCGGTCTGTCTGTCGGTCTGTCTGTCGGTCTGTCTGTCGGTCTGTCTGTCGGTCTGTCTGTCGGTCTGTCTGTCGGTCTGTCTGTCGGTCTGTCTGTCGGTCTGTCTGTCGGTCTGTCTGTCGGTCTGTCTGTCGGTCTGTCTGTCGGTCTGTCTGTCGGTCTGTCTGTCGGTCTGTCTGTCGGTCTGTCTGTCGGTCTGTCTGTCGGTCTGTCTGTCGGTCTGTCTGTCGGTCTGTCTGTCGGTCTGTCTGTCGGTCTGTCTGTCGGTCTGTCTGTCGGTCTGTCTGTCGGTCTGTCTGTCGGTCTGTCTGTCGGTCTGTCTGTCGGTCTGTCTGTCGGTCTGTCTGTCGGTCTGTCGGTCTGTCGGTCTGTCTGTCGGTCTGTCTGTCGGTCTGTCTGTCGGTCTGTCTGTCGGTCTGTCTGTCGGTCTGTCTGTCGGTCTGTCTGTCGGTCTGTCTGTCGGTCTGTCTGTCGGTCTGTCTGTCGGTCTGTCTGTCGGTGTGTCTGTCGGTCTGTCTGTCGGTCTGTCTGTCGGTCTGTCTGTCGTTCTGTCTGTCGGTCTGTCTGTCGGTCTGTCTGTCGGTCTGTCTGTCGGTCTGTCTGTCGGTCTGTCTGTCGGTCTGTCTGTCGGTCTGTCTGTCGGTCTGTCTGTCGGTCTGTCTGTCGGTCTGTCTGTCGGTCTGTCTGTCGGTCTGTCTGTCGGTCTGTCTGTCGGTCTGTCTGTCGGTCTGTCTGTCGGTCTGTCTGTCGGTCTGTCTGTCGGTCTGTCTGTCGGTCTGTCTGTCGGTCTGTCTGTCGGTCTGTCTGTCGGTCTGTCTGTCGGTCTGTCTGTCGGTCTGTCTGTCTGTCTGTCTGTCTGTCTGTCTGTCGGTCTGTCTGTCGGTCTGTCTGTCGGTCTGTCTGTCGGTCTGTCTGTCGGTCTGTCTGTCGGTCTGTCTGTCGGTCTGTCTGTCGGTCTGTCTGTCGGTCTGTCTGTCGGTCTGTCTGTCGGTCTGTCTGTCGGTCTGTCTGTCGGTCTGTCTGACGGTCTGTCTGACGGTCTGTCTGTCGGTCTGTCGGTCTGTCTGACGGTCTGTCGGTCTGTCTGTCGGTCTGTCGGTCTGTCGGTCTGTCTGTCGGTCTGTCGGTCTGTCTGTCGGTCTGTCGGTCTGTCGGTCTGTCGGTCTGTCGGTCTGTCGGTCTGTCGGTCTGTCGGTCTGTCGGTCTGTCGGTCTGTCGGTCTGTCGGTCTGTCGGTCTGTCGGTCTGTCTGTCTGTCGGTCTGTCGGTCTGTCTGTCGGTCTGTCGGTCTGTCGGTCTGTCGGTCTGTCTGTCGGTCTGTCTGTCTGTCGGTCTGTCTGTCGGTCTGTCTGTCGGTCTGTCTGTCTGTCGGTCTGTCTGTCGGTCTGTCTGTCTGTCGGTCTGTCTGTCGGTCTGTCTGTCGGTCTGTCTGTCGGTCTGTCTGTCGGTCTGTCTGTCGGTCTGTCTGTCGGTCTGTCTGTCGGTCTGTCTGTCGGTCTGTCTGTCGGTCTGTCTGTCGGTCTGTCTGTCGGTCTGTCTGTCGGTCTGTCTGTCGGTCTGTCTGTCGGTCTGTCTGTCTGAAAATATAAAAACAGCTCAAACTTCGTTTTTAGGCGTTTTGGGGTTTCCTGATAATTTTGTACTTTTTTTGAGTGGGGCTGATATTGTGGAAACTGGTATCACTGGATAGCAAAATTATTCGATTTTGAGATAATGCTCTTTTTGGGCGTTCCATGTTATCTGCATAACGAAGGTTCATGTCACTCATTTCCGTCGCTTCGGTCTGTCTCTGTCTATCTGTCTGTTGGCGTCTTTCTAGTCTCGTAATCTCAGTCACCGCCATGTGGACTGTGTTGAAATTTGGGTAGCGATATGCTGTGGTGTCGTAGGTAATGCTGCTACATTTTTTAATATTGGTACGTTGGCGGCGGAGTAAATAGTAAAAATAAAAAAAAATCAAGTATCCCTTAAACTCCATTTTGAGGCATTTTAGGGGTTCGTGATTATTTTCCACTTTTATTTTGTTTGGAGTGGGGTTGGGGTCCAACCACTCCAAATTTATTGTATTCATAATAGGCTCTCCATTGACCTGTGAAAGAAAGACCTAGCATAATGCACTTTTTTAGGTCCATCCGAACATTGCCCTTCCTATTACAGAAACCAAGGGATCTAGAATTTTCTGATGTACAAACATACAAGTATTGATTCAGATCGTTATGTGTTGCGTAACCTGGTAATTATTAAATTGATTTTAATGAAATTTTGACACACACGGTATTACTACCATGGCTAGGATGGAAAACGCGTCTGGTTTCTAAAATCGAGTTAGTGGTGGCGTAGCAATAATAAAAAACTAAAGATATAAAAACAGTTAAAACTTCATTTTAGGCGATTTGGGTCCTCTTCGTTTTACATATTTTTCGAAATGGGGTAAATTTGAGGTTTGTGGGTGGGGGGCTGTGAAACTGAAAATTTTGTTGTATTCGTATAGTGCATTGCCCTGTAAAGGAGCGACATAATACACTTTTCAGCTTTATCCGAATGCTGCCCTACTTTAGACAAAACATAATTTTTGAAACTATATTGTTGTATACAGATACTCGTAATTCTGTAATTTGTGTAGCTCATCACTAAACTGAAAGCAATAAAATTTGTAAACCGTACCGCGTGGTAGGGATCGATATAGTTTATGGTTTTTAAAAATTGTGTAGGTATGTGGCGGTGAAACTAAATTAAAAAAGAAACAGAACAATATAGAAGCCGTTCAATGGAATATCTGATAGGGTGGTTGAGAAACCCCGGTACACTTTTCATTGCCCTTTAAAGATAGATACCGGTAATATAATCTATTTTAAGATATCGCAAAATCGGCGTGTCATGTCAAGGCTGGGAAGCGGAGTACCTATGTGTCTGCCATTGAGTTTTTGAATAAAAAAAGGTGTATACTTCAATATCATAATAATACAATAGACTTGCTAAAATCACATTTTAGAAGTTTTGACGCTGTTTAATTAGCACGACAGACATTATAGCGTCTGCCAGTCTGTTGGAACCCGCCTAGGTCTTTGCCATTCAAAAAACTACATTTATAATAATAATGTGAATAACATATAATGATGTCCGTCCTTGCTAAAATAACGTAAATTTTCGTAAAATGTTCAACTTTTGAAATTTTATAAAACACATTAGGACCCTGGAATCGGTCTGCCATTGAGTTTTTTAATAAAAAATGGTATATACTTATTACAATATATCAAAACTATAGACTTTCTAAAATGGCGTTTTAAAATCCACATTCTTGCGCTTTTGGACTTTGGTCCTCGTTTCAACTACGGTATATGTAATAGTATACATAGCATCAATATGAGGTTTGCTAAAATACCGTTGTCTGCCTATCACTGGCTCTCAGTCCAACAGGGTCCATCCGGAAGTGAAGAGTTTTCTTAGACAAAAACCTTTCTAGAAATCTAAAAGTCTGTTCCTCAATATTATTCAATTATTCGATTGTCATCTGCGACGCTAGCTGGCCATGACTGCAATCCAAACAACAATGATAATTAGCACTCGACACACGCCGACTTTCTCCGATCATCTGGGTTATACAATATTAAGTAGCTGTATTACAAATACATTCCATTCATCCATTCGCGTTCTGAATGTTCCCGATTGATTTCCCACCTACTCTAAGAGCTAAAAGCACTCGATAAAAAAAGTTTCATGCAAATTGGCTCCGTACTTTTCACGTATCCTCCATATTTTTCCATCCCCATCTTGACAAATAATGAGGGACTGCGCGAGGACTTTCGCAAAATCCAAAGAAGCTTTTTAAGTTTTTGGCTTAGCTTTTTTCTGCTTTGCAGTCACTGGACTCTCAAATTTCATAGAAAAAGAATGTGAAAAGGTATGAAATATATTTTTTCTACATTTATTGGATATATTTGTACAAAGTGTTAATATTCGTCAAATAATTCACCTTTAGCATCTACACATTTTTTACACAGGTCCTTCCATGCCTAGTAAGCCCCTGGAAAGCCTCGATGGGAACCTTGCTTAACGTTGTCATAGGTTTTTGGATATCCTGAATGCTGTCAAAAAGGTTTCCATTGAGTACATTCTTGATTCTCAGAAAAAATAATGATGTCGAGCAGAGCAAGATCAGGACCATAGGGTGGCTACGCCAGTGTTGCCGCCTTGTATTTCGCCAGGAACTAATGGAGTGCATTCTTAGCTGCACTAGTTACATAGGTTCATGTTACAACCTCCTCTTATTACGCCGGATTGTACAGGTAGTCCATCAACATTTATAAACATGAAAACAATTTCAAAAACAAAGCAGAAGCATACAAGCATATGGATACCCGCAAAATTCTAAGATGCGCAGGAGATCCACAGGGTTCTGCGCAGCACAACGCAACCACCCCACTCCAAATCCGGGGTACATAAGTGCTCAATCCGGAGACCCGAGAATGCCAACCACTAGTGTTGGCACAACGCGAAACAGCGAAGCCCGCTGACACCGGCCGAACAGCCCACGAACCAACAGTCCACCATTTGATTCTGTTGTAAATTTTTTCATGTGTAACTAGTCAAGTGGTAATTAAAAAAATACCTAAGACTGCTTCACGTAAATAGTGCTGTTGGAACTATTGTAATATAGGGAAGAAGGCCTTAACCTCCCTTTATATACGTTTGTGCGACTTACAAGCCAAAACAGCTAAAAACATCCTTTCACAACTCTTATATACCCTAGTTGTAGTAGTAGCTGTGAGCCGGCCGCACCTCACAAGTAGACTCCAGTAGGTTCTTTTTGCAATCCACGAATACAACCCTTCAGCCACCACTACCTGTTGAACCTTCCCGAAGCTGAGGAAGGGTAATTCGTCTGGCTGGAGTCTATCAGATCGAAAGATCTCATATCTTGGCCCACCCAGCAACTTACATTCCGCAAGGAAGTGGTAGGTCGTTTCATCGGTCTCTCCACAGCCCATACATAGGGAGTCATCTTCAATTCCTAATAGTGATAGATGCCGCCTGAGCCCACTGTTCCCCGTCAGAACACCTACAATGTTTCTGATTGCCCATCGGCCTTGGTTTCGTAACCAAGCTGATCTAGATGTTTTCAGCCGGCTATAAAATCCTTAGCTTGTATTTTCATCCCTCACTCCACTGTTCATCTATGCTATCATCTACCTACTTTTTGAGGGCTGATGCTACATGCTGCCCACTCAATCCTATAGCGAGCTCCGGGCCAACGGACAGTCTACCGGTGCCAAGTCTGCATCGCCTATCGGCTTGCTGATTGCCAGGAACGCCCGTATGACCTGGGACCCATATCAAGGTAACTTTCTTCAGTCTCGCCAGCTCTTTCAGTCTCTCCGCGCATTTCCGAACTAGGCGTGTCTTAGTTCTGGAACCGCAGATGGCTTTCAAAGCTGCCTGGCTGTTAGAGCATATGTAAACCTCTTGGTCTCTGCCCTTTCTCGACTTGTCATTACATACAGCAGAGATCATCCCACTTTTGCCTCGAAAATCGTGCTTGCTGTCTAGACAAGAGCACCACACCACACCAATACCTCTTAGTGAAACTGAATCTCTGTTCCACTCCTCGATACTGGGAATGGTAAGAGTGAAAGATTTATCCAACCTTGATAGACGGTTTGCCTCGACAACCCTGTAGGCAGAGATACGCAATGCTTCTTTCACCAGCTTGGCTATCTTGCCGTGGCCAACCACCTCACCCTTTATCTACCAATTACTAGAGTCCCGCATTCTCAGATGCGCTGCCACCGCTGTCATCCTAATCCAAGATGGCACCGTCGGCAGCCCGAACAGGACCTTCAGTGCTTCAGTTTGGGTCGTCCTCATTGCACCTGGGACATCCATGCAGGCAAGCCTTCATATACCCTAAGAACGCTATCATTAACATAGCTTTTCGAAAGTTTCTGATCCTCATGTAACTTAACACCGGAACAAGTTTTGAGGCAAACGTATAAGTATCTACTTTTCTTCTTACAAATCCACGTCAAACAAAACTGAGTGCAAGGAAAACTATGTCTGAAGTTTCAAGCTAAAATCCTCCAGAAAGCCTCTGTTGCATCGGATTTAAAGTTCGTCAGCATAAAATCGCCTTACTATTCCCTTTTTCCTATATTATATTTCATAAAAAGGTTGACTCAAGGGATTCTGCGAGCATAAGGCTCCAGATACCCTGGAAAGTGCCGTTTTTTTACGATATCGTATATCCGTCAGCTTTGTTTTATAAATAAGGGATTACAATTTTGGGAAGGGTGTCTAAGAGGATTGGAAATTTGCTGGAGAAATTACCTTCATAACTTACATACTAACACTTATACAGTGTGCCCATTATGTATGGAATATAGCATATGGGTCGTTCTCACCAAATTCAAAATGTTATGGTCAAAGCTGTCAGGCATAAGTAACCTAAGTTACTATATCTTAGTTCACATTTATGATTTCTCAAAATAGTAACTAGTATTTTCAATACCTTATTAAATGAACTGTATCTTGCAAATAAAGAAAAGCATCCTAGATACCAAAAAGCATCTTAGACAACCAAACGTATCTACCAAAAAGTATATAAGATACTGAAAAGCGTCCCAGATTTCGAAAGGTATCTAAGATAACAAACAATACGTATTAAATTACCATTAGAAAAGTTCCTTTGGACAAGATGCGACTTGTCGACTTTACATCATTAGAACTACCTGGTTGCATAAATTGATGCTTACGTCGTTCTGACAAATTGTAACATATTTTTTGATGTTCTTTTATATATTCTACAATTTGATTTATAGTTTTGTTTTATTTTGTTCTGTAAGATCCAATATACTATTATATTAAGCCACGAACTTTTTTAAATGTATTCTGCCTACAGGGTTTGTATATACATATTTGCCTTTTTCCTATCTTAATATAGATACCAATCGCCAATCTAATTTTCTATTTATCTAGTACATCGACGTTATGGAATTTAGTAGTTACATAAATAATACCACCCTCTTACAAACATTCCTCCACATAATTAACACACATCATGACGCAAAAGACATAATATACACAGATGGATCAAAAACTGACACTGGGGTGGGATGTGCTTTTGTGGGTAATAACATTGAAAGTAGCTTTACATTAAACCCAATTACTTCTATATTCAATGCAGAGATGTATGCAATATCAAAAGCACTGAGATACATAAAAAATCAAGAAGTAGGGACTTACATTATCTGCTCCGACTCGCTTTATTCCATCGGTGATATATTTAGCTTCGACCCTATTATACAGGAAGTCGTTAATTTGCAACACCTCCTATACACAGAAGGCAAAATCGTGATATACGTCTGGTCCCCAGGTCATATAGGAATTTCTGGAAACGAACATGCTGATCGTTTGGCACGAAGAGCAGCAACAGAAGTAAACACAGAGGCTCCCGTACATCCAAAGGACCTGAAAAATTATGTTAAAAATAAGATATATGAATTATGGCAACAGCAATGGGATGAATGTGAAGCCAAACTAAAAGCGTTCAAACAAACTATCAAGAAATGGTACTTACCTGGTCTACACAATAGAAAAGATCAAGTCGTGATCACACGTCTTCGAATTGGCCACACTAATCTAACACATAACTTTCTACTGCTCAGGTCCAATCCCCCCCAATGTGAATCTTGTCACTGTCCGTTATCCGTGAAACATATCCTCATCGAATGCCCTAAATATAGTCACGCGAGAGAAAGATTTCAAATACCGAACACACTAACGAATTGCACGGAAGACCAAAAAAATACAATCTCGCTGTTATCCTACCTAAAATACATTCGCATCTATTGGAAAATCTAAAATCTGAAATAATGTTACTACAATAAACCTACGTATGTTTATATTCAACTACACTTATTTAAGAAACATCGCTTGACAATAGAAATAATCCACATCAAAATCTCCATAATAAATATAGCTCACATTTGAATTTTCATTTTGAAAAGGCGGCTAATGACCTTTAGCAGTTGATGCCGCAAATTAAAAAAAAAATAGATACAAGATATACAAAGTAACTCAAAAAGTAACTTAAGATAAGTACCTTAGTTCCTTTTTTTAAAAGTAACCTGATAACCAAGGTAACTTCGGATACATTTTGAAAAAAGTAATTTACCTAGTATCTAGGTACTTTTCCAAAGTATCTCTGACAGCTCTCATGATGGTAAGCAAATTATAAAGTTTTTTGTCTTTTTTGTTTTATACTTTTAGGTCAGCTGATTTGACTAAATGCAATTCAAAGGATTTCAAAAGTCGTCGAGCTCCAAAACTATTTTTTTAGAAAATACTTACATTTTTTTCCGTATTTGAACTTTTTTTGTTTTATTTATCATTGTCTGTTTTAATCTGTGCCTTGCTCATATCCTATCTGCATTATTAAAAACTTTTGTACTAAGTATCCACTCCGTTAAGCAGCCTCCCCCTCCGTTACCTTAAAAGTTATCAGAGGATAGGTTAACGGATGTAAGAATTTTTTCGTTTGAGGACAACACTTCACCTCACTTCAAATACGTTGTTAGAGAATCTAGACTATCCCTTATAAATTACAAATTATGTATGTTCGTGATTATTTTGATTGGACCATTTTCATAGGTTAACGGAATAGAGTCGTATGCTTTGCGGATGTAGTTACTTGAATTTTCTAGGTGAATTTGCAATAATTGTTTTCCAAACACAGTAAAATTGCAAGAAATTATTCACATGGATGACGATCTAACTCTAGTATTACTCCGCCATGGGCCTAGTGTCATAATTTTTGTATATTATTGTTTTTGGTCGAACATGTCATGAAAAGCTTGCCAAAATAAGGAAAATATGTGAATTTTTCTAGTCGTGTGACGTCACGGGACTCAAATTAACCAATCAATAGACGTAGACGTCTGCTACGTTGCCACACAATGCCGACTTACCCTCACTACTAAGTGGAAGCGGACAAAAGGTTTCCACGAATACTCATATACAGCACTTTGAAACTAATCACCAAACCACTTTCTCTGTTCTTTTTACCAACTTTCACAAATAAATAACCTATACCTTTTTGCTTCGTCGCGAAAATGTTCGTGATTCATTTGGCAGGATCCTGTTTATGACAGACCATCGGTAAATGGAATGACAGCGTAGAGGTTGCTATTACACGCCAATATTAAATTTACGATTAATTTATGCTGCTCTTTGAGCGTCGAATTGGTAAGGATAAGTAAAGTTGATGAAAATTGCAAATCACAATGTAAATGAAATGTAATGTTCTATCCACAAAACATCACAATTATTCACATGTACGATGACAGTACCATTCGTTCTATGCTGTCAACGTATTGTCAACATTCCGCCTTTTTGCCTATATGAAACTAAACGAAAATCACAACCACCAGTGATAAAATAAAGGCACAATAAAGGCATACAACTTAAACGCAGTTGGAACACAGAGTAGGTACGCTAGAACGACGTATATTTGACGTTTTACAACAGATTCATAGGGCACAAGCGTTAAATCTTGATCACCGCGACGAATGACAGTCTGGCATAGTTCTGCGTTCCGCACTAACCTATTGTTGTTCTGTATTCCGCACGGTAGTAATATCTAGTTGGCACTAACACGTCTGAAACCTCTGGAATGATCAAATTGCAGCTTAGGGCTCATTTTTAAGTGTTGGTGAATCCGTTAGTCTATTTAGTATTTTAAAAGATATCAATTGATCATATGACCAAGTAAATTTTTATACATGGATATGCTTGCATACATTTTCCTTCATATGGGAAAATCGCAATTGAATAATAAGAATTTAACACAAAATGAGCTTCAACGCAAACCACTTATAATAAGCAAAGTAATTCCACCTAACCTTTTGTCTGCCATGCCGTTATTGAAATCAGGATAGGTTTGGCAACACTGGTTGCGCGATCAAACTTGAGCTTTGCAACTGTTCGCTACATTTAAATTTCAATTCCTTGCTTTCAAAACCATTTTATTAAGATACTTAGTGTTAAAAAAATTAGCTGAACTCCATTAAGTTCATTAAATCAATAACTTGATTCTAGTATATATCTTACATCAAAATAAAACAAACGAGTATGTGCGTTTCTAGCCTTGGAGACAAAACCCAGTTAGCAATGAAATGGTTTTCATTACATCTGAACTCAAAATGTTCACCATTAACTGCAAGGCAGTAGTCTAACCTATCACGAAAAGCTTGTACTTTTCTTATTAAGCCTTAAAGACAAAACGAAATTTGCAATTAAAAATGGTTTTCACAATGGGTGTTCAAAATTTTTCCCAGAATGCTCAGAAATTATTTTCAAATTTTTCCTAATAGGTTAGAGTACTGTCTTGCATTTAATGGTTAACATTTTGAACACTTGTTGTGATGAAAACCATATTATTGCCAATTTCGTTTTGTCTTCAAGGGATAATAAGAAACGTACAGGCCCATTTGTTTTATTTTGATGCAAATTACATAGGATTAATGTTATTGATGTATAGAACGAAATAAAGCTTTCAATTTCTTTTGAGACATTTTTTGTATTTCAGTTCTAGCATATCAAATCATTGAAAAGAAAGAAAATCTCTATCAAATGAGCCTAATGCAAGGGTACATTACTATTTGAAAAAAATAATTGTTTCTCGTTATTCATTTATTTCCTTAAACAGAAACAACTGGGAAATACATGAATTTCACGTAAAAACATTTTATACATTTTTGTACAATCATTATTTACTAAAGTCTCCAAGACGTTCTTTCATATATATTTTTTTAAGAATCCCTTTCCTTTATAATGATGCTATAATTCATTATTTCAGTTTCTTAATAAAGATTTCTGATAAATACTGAAGACGCCCACTTTTTTTAGCAAATAACAACTGCTGTGTGAATTATCTAACGATGCTGTGAGCATTACTTTATTTTCGTGAATTCAAATTATTATTGTTATGGGAAAAATCCAGAAAAAACATCTCAATAAATACATTTTCTTAATACGATCATTCTTGAGACTTCAATAATGTAAGCACAAGGGCTACCGTGGCCTATGTTTTTGTATGTGACTATGAACAAATGCCTTGACGGGCCCCTAGGCGAGAAGACTTATGTGACCCTGTCTTTCTCCAATATCCCCCTCATCCTTCCAATAGGGTCGATTAGGTGAATTCTCATATCGATAGATACTCAAGCACTTTTACACTGTTCTAGCTGATGTGCTGTTTGTCCACGGGACCGAATAAAGTAAAAATACATTAAATAAAATGATTTTGGCTGAATAAGTGCTAGTCCCATTAATTAAAAAAAAAGCACAAGGGCATTATGCACACATCAGACTTGGGGAGGGTCTCAGGAAATGAGGTTTTGTGTATGCTTTCACCATTTTCTGTGTTATCTTCGTCTAGTCTAGACAGTTGCGGCAGCAGAAAGGAATTTGAGAATACCATTATAACAAAAAAGGAGAAGATAAACAGTGAAACAGGGAAACAGTGAAGTATTTCGCATTTAAGGCAGATAAAAAAAGCGACAATTGTTTTAATAATCAGTTTTATTTGATAGAATACAAAACAAAAAAATAGTGTGTATTATAGTATTATTATTTATTAGCACAGCACAAAACCTAAATGATCATAAACATCAAACAGTTAGGTAGCCCGCGCATTTTGACTTAAGCATCAATGAATAACGATATTTATTTATGTCAAACAAGGTAATACGTTAATCAATGCTTTTAGTTCCAGTTACGTTATGAGATTCCGGAAATCGTGCAAGAAATACGCAGTTGATTTTAAGTTATCGCAAGGTTAGCGGAATTTTATTTTGAAGTCAATGATACCTGACTCATATAATTTATTTCTAAAATAAGAGTTCTTAAAGAATACGAGGAAAACGAATACTAGTAAACAAAATGTGCTCAAATAAAGATATATTTTTATTTGAAAATCGAGCTATATATGACTAGGTACCTAATTTCCAGCAATACGTTTTTATGAAAATGACTTAACTCAAATTTAGATAATTATGAATTTATTCCTTGGAAAAAACAATACAATAAATATTTGCACAAAAGTATTAGGGCGGGGGTAATTGCCCCTGTTACTCCCATGCATACGCCTGTGTGTAAGTGCACAGCTTTTCTAACGCTTTATAATAACATTTTTGTGTTTTGAAAACCTCCTCAAACTGACATTTAATTTGCTAGATGCATCTTAAAAAAAATCACTCATCTAAATTATTCCATAGATGACACGTTGGATAAGAACAATTTTAATTTCAAAAACTGCAGCTTGAAGGCGGAGGGTCCTTCAACAAAAAAGAGTTATATGAAAGGCCATCTCTAGATTTCCTCAAAGTATCATCCCTTGAACATCCTCAATATAGAATTACCCTCTATTTTCCTGAGAAAAATTTGCTTAGTTTAGGGTCAAATAAAGGCTGCGATATCCACATAGATAATCTACAGACAGTAGTCGCTACGTAAAAACAAAACAAATTGAGTACCTATACATTACTCTTTGGCATGCAATACGTAATCAACTTCGCGTTTCACGAAGCAATACAACGAAATTCGAAATGTAATACAATTTTAATTTCAGGACTCGTACATTCTGAGCAATCGATAGTATATTATCCGTGTCCTTCGTTCCTAGTCCAAAAATAATTTCCGACCAAATAACTAAAAATAGCCTAATTCATACTATGATTGAAGCTGTTCCAGGTTATTGGTAGGTAACTTTTTTAGACTTGAAGAAGAATGAAATGATTTTTTTTTGTTTTTCCAATTTTGTATCTCAAGAGGAAATAAATTGTTGTTATTATGTCCTGATTTTGTAAGTTTCTCTCGCATGATTGCGGTAGCCATTAATAATGACGAGCTGTGTAAATTAATACGATATTTGATATCTTAATTTTTTGGATTATTCCTTGGTGAACAAATGGATTTATAGTTCGCCAAACCTTAATCCCTTTATCAAACTGATAAACATAGCAAAGTATGCGGAGAAACAAACAAAAACAAATGTTGGAACCCCACTAAGGCTAACTCATTGTCTTCAAATTCTGGTCATTTTCGGTTCTTTGAAAATTATCCAATCAAAAGGATGGTCGAAAATTCTATTTATGTTAGATTCTCAATTTCGGGGTCACATTAAACAAACCATAAAGTATTTAGATGGTTATGAATGTTTCAACGCTATATTATGAAGACGAATTTATATTAATTCTTGTGTGTCACTCCGACTTCTAAGATATTGACCGCTATTAACACTTTATATTTCATAGTATAGTTATACGAAGTCACTTGGAACAGGGCAAGCTCCTCTCATGTCCTAGTTGATCGAGAACATTCTGATCTGTAGCTAAGTCTGTTAGTAGAACTTTTCCTATTCGTCAATACTACCCTTAACCAGAGTCCATTGCTTCTACTTCGAAAGACCTTAGGGAAGCTTTTTTCAGCCAATTCTACTGTAGACTTCTACCGAGGTACTCCGACCACCACCATAAACGTGAACTCTAGAATGGCAGAGGTCAAATTTCAACATCGAGATGTGAAAAGTATCCTCCAAAAACTAAACACGAGAAAAGCTACTGGTCCTGACCAAATTCCAGCCATTGTCCTTGAATGCTGTGCCGCTGATCGTCCACTTATTCTTTACAAGTTCTTCAAACTATCGTATAAAATCATGGCGAATCCCGTCTTGTTGATGACATATCGAAAGCCTTCGACAGAGTGTGGCATGAGGGACTTCTCGTCAAGCTTACTGTTTATGGACTCCCATCTGGCCTGTGTCAGTTTGTTGTAGTCGAAGGCTGTTCATCGGACGTATTTTCGATATACGCCGGTGTACCTCAGGGATCTGTTCCATCACCTTCACTATTTCTGCTGTACATCGACGAGCTGCTGGAAATAATATCCAATCCGATCTACAGCTTCGCAGATGACAGTACATTAATATCGTGCAGGGAACCAGGAAAGCCACTATCATCCCATGAAAATGTATACACCAGAGCAACTACTGCTGCTCTACAAGGTGCAGATCCGACCATCGCTGGAGTATTGCCCCCATGTGTGGTGATGCGCTCAGAAGCACTCTCTAAAGCTTCTGGATACAATCCAGAACAGAACAATCACACTAATCGATACGCCTAGCCTCACGAAGGACCTCCACAGCTTGGAACATCGAAAAAGGGTGACTGACTTGTCCCTGTTTCACAAAATCTATCATGGAAGATGTTCGAGTGAGCTCTCCCAGATAATAACACCAAAGGCCGTCCGAGCGAGGAACACTAGAGAGGCTGTGCGAGCTCATCCTTACCAGGTCGAGGTCCCTGCTTCTCCCCGAACCAGTCTCCTACAGCATTCCTTCTTTTGGAGAACTTCAATGCTGTGGAATGAGCTGCCGATGAATTTGTTTCCATACGGCTACAACCTGCAGCGTTTCAAATCTTTTAGCCTTTGAGGGAGGCTGACCATTAAAAATACGAGGTGCTATTGATTCCTCGGTATTTACGGCGCTATTCTAGTGGGGAGAATATCCGAATTAACCACAGGCATACAGTGCCTTTCTTTAATGTCCCCCCCCCTTTTATTTTTTGAACGGGTCAACTCAAGAAATTGAAACTTGGAACAATGAAATTGATTCATGAATACTATATTATGAAGTGAAATTGTCAGATGAAACTTGCAAGATGGCGGCTCGGCGCCATCTTGAAAAAAAATTAAATAGAAAGTGGGGTCTTGTGACACATCTTTTTGAAGCCCCTAACGAACTCCTTACAACCCTAGAATATGAAGTTAATATCTTAATCTCCTTCAAAATGGCGGAACATTAAATAATTACCTGAGACAAGCACGTTAATATCGATACTTACCTTGTATCTTTTCAACGGGTCAACAAAAAAATTTGAACTTGGGATAATGAAATTGATGCATGAATATGATATTTTGGAGTAAGATTGACAGATAAAACTTGCAAAATGGCTGCTCGACGCCATCTTGAAAAAAAATTAAATATAAAGGGGAGTCTTGTGACACATCTTTTTGAAGCTCCTAACGAATCATTCACAACACTTGAATATGAAATCAATATCTTAAGCTCCTACAAAATGGCGGAACATTCAATAATTACCTGAGGTGGCGGTTCGGTGCCATCTTAAAAAAAATTCAATTGAAAAAAGGGTCTTGTCCTATTACGAAATATTTAATGATTGCCTGAATACATTGTTACAAAAACATCATTGTATTATAAACATGTTTCTTATCTAAATTAAAATAAAATTGAATCCTTAACATAATAATTGCCTGAATACATCACATAAAAGGATGAATCATTAACATAAACTTTACATTCTGTTCTAAATTTCTATTTTATCTTTATAATTGGAGGAAAGAATATGAGTTCACTTCAGAAGATCACCAGTTGCTCTTCGACCGTAGGTGTGTGAAGATCGTTCGCGAAGTGATATTAGTGTTATCTAAAATATCGGTCTCGTTATTTATAATTATAAATAAGGGATACATAGACACGTTACAGGGGATAGTGGAAGGGTAGGGAATGAGTGTTGTTAGTGGGGGCGAGTCCCCCACTGGGGGCTCTAGCCCAGATGACATGGACCAAGGTACATCGGTAGATGTAAATCAAGGCATTCCATTAGACCCTATTCAGGTAGACCAAAATAATATCCAAAATGTAAGTACAATTAATAATAATAAATAAAAAAGACCAGATCGTTTGTTTTTGCTCTATAAACAAACGGATATGGGGCCGTACCAGGTGTATGCCGAAAACAACTCACCAGATTTCACTGGAAAATTAAATCCAATAAAGGTAGGTGACGTTATATTAAAATCTCTTCCAGAAATTGACAATCAAATTAAAAAAATTGAATCAGTGGGAAACAATAGAGTAAGAATAACTTTTAAAACTCATCTTGCAGCTAACACTCTGATCAACTCCAATTCATTCTTAAAAATTTACAACATTGATTTTTATATTCCTAAATTTATCCTTTTTGGACAGGGCATAATCACAGTAGATAAACAATTTTGAGAACAATATATTCGTGAAAGAATAAGACCTTTTGATCCCCATTATAGTTTTACAGTGGATTCTGTCAAACGAATGACCAGAAGAATAGTTGAAAACGGCGAGGCTAGGTACTCTCCAATAAACAAAGTTATAGTTACTTTTCAATCGCAAGAGCTACCCAAGCGTGTAACAATAAACCACGTACTCTTTGAGGTTGACAACTACATACAAAAAGTTATCTTGTGTCACAACTGCATGAGATATGGGCATCTGGGAAAACATTGCAAAAGTAAGCCTAGATGTTCAAAATGCCATGAAGGACATGTTACCAGTAACTGCCAAAGTAGCTCTGAAACCCCTAAATGTCTAAATTGCGGAGACGAACATTTTACTTACGAAATAAAAAAATGTAAAGAATTCGACAGACAAAAAGAAATTAAAACTCGTATGGCAAATAGTAATTTATCTTATACGGATGCTGAAAAGTCGATTCCGAAAGTAAGTTATTCCACGATAACGCAAAGAAATATAAATAACCTTCACCCTCAAAATAGCGTTCTGATAAACAGTCTCTCCTCCTCCAACACTCAACAAATCCCCTCAAACAGTCAACCACAAATTAGTTCAGCTAGACAAGACCATCAACTCACTCACTCAATCCGGAAACGTCCCAGAATCAATAGTCCAGGGGTGTCAGATCCCACAGAACAGGTTAGAAAAAATATAATTTCTAGTCCATCTCTTCCTGGTGTATCCGGGGGAGTTACCAAAAGTCCTTCGTATCTCCAACATATTCAAAAACCAGATGATGAATTCATTTTAAATACTGTCATAGAAGCGGTTATGTTTGTGCTAACAAACACCAAAGACATTTCATTATATAACTTGGAAAAAACGGACATCCTTAAGTTAGTGAAGGAACGAATAGACCAAGATGAAGGTTTTTACTAAACCTAACAAAGACAAAAGAGGTGTTTTACTTATAAAATGAAAATATAGTTGATATTATTCCTTATAATTAAATACATATATGTCAAATTCAGGCTTGAATATAATGCAATGGAATTGTAGGTCCGCGATAGCGAATAAAAATAATTTAGAACACCTCCTTGACGAACAAAATGTAGATGTGGCTTTGCTATCAGAAACTTGGTTTAAACCTAATGTATATGTTAACTTCCGCGGTTACAACACCATACGTCAAGACCGTCCAGATGGAAAGGGCGGAGTCGCGATTTTAATGAAAACGAGCTTGAAATATACTCACATCCGGCAATATAGTTCCGACAAAATTGCGAATATCGCGATCACAGTTTGTTTACAAACAAAAAATGAATATATAACTCTTGTTTCTGTATACATCAAGCCTCAGACAAAGATATCAGTACAAGAGTGGGCTTCTTTTTTCGGTTCACTCTCCTTTCCTTTTGTGGTAGGAGGCGATTTTAATTCTCACCATGTAGGCTGGGGATCTAGACATACAGATATATACGGTAAAAATCTATTAGACTCATTACACCAGTGCAACTTAGTGTACCTGAATGACGGATCCCCAACCTACATGAGTAATAACAGAACTTCTGCTATAGATCTTACTATATGCTCTCCACAAATTTCTCATTTGCTCAGTTGGACCACCATGTCAGACACAGGTGGCTCGGATCATTTACCAATTTTAATCGCCTGTGGTATTTCTCCTCATAAATTCGTTTTTAAAGAACATAGGAAATGGAATATAAAAAAAGCAAATTGGTCTAATTACATATCATATCTGAATTGTATTGAACTAGAAAATAATGTAAATTATGATGTATTCATGTCCAGTGTGAACCAAGCTGCCAAGGCATCTATACCTATTTTAAATATGGCCAAAGGTGTTAAAAGAGGAAAACCATGGTGGACTCCTGATTGTGATATCGCGGTTCGAAATCGAAGAATGGCCTTTCAAAGTTATGAACAAAATCCTAATATTGCAAATTTGCTAAACTATAAACGCCTAGACGCAACTGCAAAAAAAGTAACAAAAAAAGCGAAAAGGGACAGTTGGCATACGTACTGTATGTCACTTAATAGTAACTCTCCCCTTAGTAAAGTGTGGCAGCAAGTAAACAGGTATAAAAATAGGAGGCAAAACAATTATAGTGTTATAGATGCGTCGGCAGATTGGGTGGAAGAATTCCATAAAAAACTTACGCCTTCTTTTGTTAATCCAAAACCAAACTATCCTATGGATCTTCCAAGAAATCATGAATTATTAATACCTTTTACAATACAAGAATTACACAGAGCACTAAAACAAAATAACAACACGTCACCAGGGAAAGACCACGTCCATTATTCTATGCTGTATCACTTACCGGTTAAATGCAAAGAAATTCTGTTGAACATATTTAACTCTATATATAATGGCAATTCCTCAATACCAGAGGACTGGTTTCAGTACATCGTACTCCCAGTCTTAAAAACCGGAAAAAAGGTGAAGGAAGCCAATTCTTATAGACCAATCGCCCTATCATCATGCGTGTTAAAAACGTATGAACGACTTATAAAAAACAGGTTAGAGTTTTACTTGGAGAAAAATCATTTAATGCCGCTGTCACAATATGGTTTCCGCAAAGGACATTCGACACAGGAATTACTCTGCGAATTAATAACCGATATTCAGATGGGTTTCACCTTGAAAAGACATACAACAGTCGCCTTCCTTGACGTCACAGGGGCATATGGAAATGTAAATTATAGTATATTAACATCCAAAATGAGTATTTTGGGCCTTCCAGAAGGCCTGATTAGTCACCTAATTCAACTCTACACGGACAGAAAGATTTACGTAAGAACTGACGAATGCCTGATTGGACCACGAAGAACATCAACAGGCTTACCGCAAGGTGGTATATTAAGTCCCATATTATATATAATATATACTCATGACTTTGAAAAAATGTTCAATGATCCTATGATAAAAGTATATCAATTCGCAGATGACTATGCTATTAGTGTCCAGAACAAAAATATTACAGATTCAACTAAAATATTAGAAAAGGCATTAACATCAGCTCAAAAATGGTTTGCAGAGAATGGTTCTCCTATAGCTCATGAGAAATCAGCAATATGTACGTTTACGAGATCAAGGTACCATCCTCCGGATGTTATCAGAATAGCAGACCTCGACTACCCTTATAAGCAGTCTGTAAAATACCTAGGCATTATTCTAGACAGGAAGCTAAACTGGAAGGAGCACCTCAGTTATGTAACTAAGAGGTGCGAAAACGCTCTAAATATCATAAAAGTGTTTAGCCATCAGAAGTGGGGAGCTGATCCGAACACCATCATTTTATTCTATAGGTCACTCCTAAGATCAATCTTAGACTATGGAAGCATACATTACGGAAATGCTGCTAGGAGCCATCTACAAAAAATAGAGCAAATTAAGAACAATTGCCTACGACTCGCTGTGGGGTACTTACCCAGCACCCCAATAAATGTGATGGAAGCAGAATGTATGGAACCACCACTATCCTTACGACGTCAGATGCTAAGTGATAGAATGATCATTAGACTTATAAATAAAGATAAAGCTGACCAAATCCACTCGCTTTTTCTTCAAACTCTCACTAGCAAATACTGGCAACACAAGAACCGACCTCTGATCATAGAGAGTTATGAAAGGTTACTACCCTACCGAGAAAAAATCTTTAGTAACAACATCGATAACCGCTTCATTCCATCTTTCACCTCATACGATACCCCTCCACAAATAACTTTTCCTCAGTTTAGAGAGGACAGCAGCACAACCTCACTCGAGTTTAATCAGTACGTAAGTGAGAACTTCAATGGGAAGAAGCTCATCTTTACAGATGGCTCAAAAAAAGGAACACAAGTGGGATGTGCTTTCTACGACAACAACAGGAAGTACTGGGAACAATTTAAACTCCCATCCGAATGCTCTATATATACTGCTGAACTCTTCGCAATTCAAAAGGCTATGGAATATTGCCTAACATGTAATGAACATGCGCACTTCGTTATTTTTTCCGACAGCAAAAGTGCAGTTTTAAAAATTAATCACTGCCAACCAACATCGCATAATCATTACTTAGTTACAAACATCATTAACATACATCAACAAATATTAGACCAGCACAAAACAGTCACCGTAGTCTGGATAAAGGCCCATGCTAACATTCAACCAAACGAAACAGTGGACCGTCTAGCAAAAGAGGCAGCGGAGTTATCAACTACCGTCAACAACTTCAAGATCCCTCCCTCAGACATGAATCGCTTTTGCAAGGAAATATTAAAGCGCAACTGGCATGAACATTTCCTCGATTATCCGTCAGGAAACCACTTCAAATCATTTCATAGCAAGTTATGAAATAAGTCATGGTTTAAAGAAGAGACCTATCGACCCTTCATAAGAACACTAAGCCGTCTACGAAGTGGCCATTGTCTTACAGCAGAGCACAAAGTAAGAATCGGTTATTCAGATAACCCTCTATGCGTATGTGGAGAAAATGGATCCATAGAGCATTGCTTATTAGATTGTCACAGATTCTTAAATGAAACAACTCGAATGTATAGAAAATTAGGCGACTACATACCATTGCCAACAAACCTACAACAAATTCTGAGAAGCGAAAACAAAATTGTATACTGGATTATATATAGATATACTGTACATACATTAAAACTAACCCTATAAACTAACAAAATAGTCAAAATATTGTTACGAGTCGGTAAGTTCAAAATCTTGTAACCTAGGAATATAAGTAAAAAAGTAAATTGAAAAAAAAAAACAAAAAAAAACAATATACCTATACAGGGTGGGCCAATAGTGCGTGGACGGAGGATTGTGGGCTTACTGAAAAATATTCCAAAAATCTGTCACTTGATCATGGTAGGGACCCTTGAGGGCTATTACGTAAAAATATTTTCACTTAAATTCTGATGTTTATACAGGGTGATTCATATCAAACTTACATTTTTTTGAATGGAACCCCCTATATATTATTGCATATCTGGATTCCTTGGTCAATTCTAGTGTGACTTTATGTATCACACATGGAACTTTAAACGAACCGTTTAGGAGCAAATCACCATTTTTTGTATAAGTAGGTATCAGAAAAAAATTGAATATCGCAGCGATTATAAAACTTAGAAGGCCGTGACTTTGCGGTACAACTAAGCATGAAATGAGTCACCTAAGGTCAGACGGCTAAATTTGAATTATTTTTGTACTTGGAGAAATCGATAGATTAATTAAGGAAACTTCAATCACAGATAACTTGATTTTTTCAAATGGGAATGCCTATTTTGGTTTAAAGAATCAAATGTAAAATTTGATTACCTTTCTAACGATGTAGCGTTCTTGATATCAATCTCTCTTGGTTTTCATTTTATTTCAAATTTTTAGTCAAATCGGTGTTTTTCAACTTTCCTGCGTGCAAGCAACCTAGCAGGCCATGAAAAATAAACAAAAGCTCGTTAATATGGAAGAAACCAATCAACTTAGTAGAAAGATGCAAACTAACTAGAGCAACGAGGCAAGATTATGAAAATTTCTTACAACATATTAGCTCTAACCAGAAACAATAGTGGCAACAAGAACGCTCATTTTTCACAGCCTACTAGCTATTATCCAATTTCCAAAGTCAGTAAAAAAATATGTAATCAAAGGAAAAATACTAGTGATTGTTTCTGGCAGTAGAATATCTATGTCTTCTGAATAAATTTTCACATTTAATGCTATGAAAAAGTAGCCATTTCCATAAGTCAAAAGTAATGATACCTCTGACTGGAACCCTTCAAATTCTTCTTCTACTTATTAGAAAAATCGTGAAAAATGAAACTTGATTTGCAGTCTGTTTGAATTGTAAAACATAATGTAGCTTGTAGAGAACTACATGAAATAATCGCAATTACAACATAGCGTAACTAAAAAATTCTAGCAATTATTCCAATAGATGTTCAGAATGCTCCAGTTGGAGATATCTTCACTTTTGACTTAACTAAACGGAAATGACTAATTTTTTTATCCCATTAAATGTGAAATTTTATTCTAAACATGTTAGACTGTAAGCAAAAATCGCTGGTAGTTTTCCTTTTGGTTCAAAATGTTTAATCGTTTTGGAAAGTTGTCAAGTTCTAGTAGATCTCAATAGCTAGTAGGCTGTGAAAAACAAACACTTCTGTCATACCCCAACTACTCATTGACATTAGATATCTTGCCGCTGCTGTATCCGGTTAGAGCTAATATGCTGTAAGAAATTTTCATAATCTTGCCTCGTTGCTCTAGTTAGTTTGCATCTTTCTACTAAGTTGATTGGTTTCTTCCATATTAACGAGCTTTTGTTTATTTTTCATGGCCTGCTAGGTTGCTTGCACGCAGGAAAGTTGAAAAACGCCGATTTGACTAAAAATTTGAAATAAAATGAAAACCAAGAAAGATTGATATCAAGAACGCTATATCGTTAGAAAGGTGGTCAGATTTTACATTTGATTCTTTAAACCAAAATAGGCATTCCCATTTGAAAAAATCAAGTTATCTGTGATTGAAGTTTCCTTAATTAATCTATCGATTTCTCCAAGTACAAAAAGAATTCAAATTTAGCCGTCTGACCTTAGGTGACGCATTTCATGCTTAGTCGTACCGCAAAGTCACGGCCTTCTAAGTCTTATAATCGCTGCGATATTCAATTTTTTTCTGATACCTACTTATACCAAAAATGGTGATTTGCGCCTGAACGGTTCGTTTAAAGTTCCATATGTGATACATAAAGTCACACTAGAATTGACCAAGGAATCCAAATATGCAATAATATATAGGGGGTTCCATTCAAAAAAATGTATGTTTGATATGAATCACCCTGTATAAACGTCAGAATTTAAGTGAAAATATTTTTACGTTATAGCCCTCAAGGGTGCCTACCACGTTCAAGTGACAGATTTTTGAAATATTTTTCAGTAAGCCCACAATCCTCCGTCCACGCACTATTGGCCCACCCTGTATATATTTAAAAAAAAACTGTTAAAAAAAACATAAAACAAAAAAAAAGAACAGAAAAAAAATCACAAAAACAAGATATATACAGGGTGAGTTTTTAGTACCGGCTCGGTCGATAACACCACTACTGTAGAAGATAGCGAAAAAAGTTATAGATAAAAGTTGTAGCCACGGATATGCTCCTTGCTCAGAAAATATTTAGATTTATACAGGGTGATCCATAACTACGTGGTGATGCAAACATGCATTTTTTTAAATGAGACACCCTATATATTATTCCATATTCAAATTCTACTAATGATTTCCGTTCTTCCAATATAGAATATTGTTACATTATACAGGGTGTTTCAAAAGTTATGACCATTTTTATATCCAAATCGCGGACAAATGAACGTACTGTATATCAAAAAGTAATGAATCAAAAATTATTTTTTTTACATGAGAAGATTAAAAATATCCTCTAGTTTTAAAATCGGCTTTAAAAGAAGCCCGAGACGCATATTCGTATACAGGGTGATGTAGAATGCAAAATCCAAATTTTCTCTTTTTTTTCAAATGTAACCCCCAATATTTTATTATCCCAGAGAATTGCTTTTAATATGCTCTTTCATCTTTGTATAGCACTTGTTGTACCTACGTCCATTAGTTTCCGAGATATTTCGATTTTTCGGTAAATTTTAAATATAGCCTCTATTTGTATACTGAAATTTATTTATTTTGAGAAAGTACAATCTGATTTGTTTTTTACCTAACGAACAACTAAATTATAACGTCTTGATAGCATTTGATGAAGTCAAAAACCCTAAATCATCGAGATAATAAAGTCAAGTATGCTGAGGAAACAATTTTGTAGGCGTCATGCATAACTGTCAAGTAGTTTTTATCAGGTAGGCTTTGAAAAATTGACAGTTTTCATAACCTACTCAATAATTCCGTACTGTGTGAAAAACCAGGTTTGAAAATTAATTTTTTCATTGAGGGTATTTAGGAGAATCTTTGAGAAATTGTCTACTTGCCTCTAGAATATATCAACTATGAATAGCAATATCCAGAACGGAGGCACTCTAAAACTAATGCGTTTGAAAGATTGAAGAATCGTTTTATTTGGACTGTGTCGTTTCATATTTCATAGCCTACCTGATACATCTGCTTGATAATTATGCATGACGTCTATAAAATTGTTTCCTCAGCACACTTTGACCTATATTATCTCGTTAGTTCAGTGTTTTGACTTAATCAAGTATTATTATCGCCTTATATTTTAGTTGTTTGTTAAGCAAAAACAAAATTTGGTAGTATTTTCTCAAAATAGATAGATTTTATTAAACAAATAAAAGGTATATTTAAAATTTGTAGAAAAATCGAAATATCTCAGAAACTAATGAATGCAGCCATAATAAGTGCTATACAAAGATAAAAGAGCATATTAAAAGCAATTCTTTGGTATAATAAAATATTGGGGGTTACATTTAAAAAAAGAGAGAAAATCTAGATTTTGCATTCTACATCACCCTGTATACGAATATGCGTCGCGGGAGTGTTTTATAGCGTATTTTAAAACTAGAGGATATTTCTAATCTTCTCATGTAAAAAAAATAATTTTTGATTCATTACTTTCTGATATACAGTACGTTCATTTGACCGTGATTTGGATATAAAAATGGTCATAACTTTTGAAATACCCTGTATAATGTAAAAATACCCTATATTGGAAGAACGGAAATCATTAGTAGAATTTGAATATGGAATAATATATAGGGTGTCTCATTTAAAAAAATGCATGTTTGCATCACCACGTAGTTATGGATCACCCTGTATAAATCAAAATATTTTCCGAGCAAGGAGCATATCCGTGGCTACAACTTTTATGTACAACTTTTTTCGCTATCTTCTACAGTAGTGGAGTTATCGACCGAGCCGGTACTAAAAACTCACCCTGTATATAAAAAGAAAACAATGATAATAATAAAAGTTAAAATATAAAAAAGGGAAATAAGAGTAGAATTATATATTATAAAAAATAATAATTAAGATAAATAAACAAACAAATAATATTATAAAAATAAAAAAAAAATAATAATAAATAAATAAAAATAAAGATATAGTATGTGTATAAGTGTATTAAGTTGTATGTATGCGTGTATTATGTGTGTATATATATTACAGTAAATTTGTATATTTGTGTGTATGTATGTATGTAAGTCTAAGCGTATGTTTACATAATATAGTTATGTATACCTAAGCTCTTAAATAGTAAACTAACACACTAACGAAACGCTTTAAGTATATGTACTGTTACATTTCCTATTATTCATTATCATATACAAACATTCTCTGGCCAGTTGGTCTTTGATCAGAGCCATAAAATGAGACAAAAAAAAAACAAAAAACTTCAGAAGATGTTCGAAATGGTTCCCTTGAACTGCTTGACATAAGAACAGCCTATCCGATATTTCTTGTCTTACATTTTCGAACACAGTGACGTCGATATTTCTACGAATATTTATTATTCTCTGCCTTATATCCAGTATTGAAGCAGGTTCAGTTTCGTACACCTTTTGCTTCAAATAACCCCATAAAAAAAAGTCTAAAGGTGTCAAATCTGGCGAGCGAGCTGGCCATTCTGTAGGACCTCGACGGCCAATCCATCGTCCGGGGAAAGTATTATCCAAATAACTTCTTACCTCTCTGGAGTAATGTGGTGGTGCTCCGTCTTATTGGAATACAATCTCCATATCGAATTCGTTAGGATTTGTTTCGATTATTTCGGTTATGAGAGGCTGAACAGTGGTTTCCAGCATATTCAAATACAGTTCACCTGTTAAGTTTTCTTCTATGAATAAAGGTCCTACAATATGGTTTCCTAATATTCCTGCCCAGACGTTAATTTTTTGGGGATATTGCGTATGAGTTTCTCTAAAAACGTGAGGATTGATGTCACTCCAATAACGGCAATTGCTTCTGTGAACATTGCCGTTGAAGAAAAATGTACATTCGTCACTGAAACAAATATTGTGGAGATAAGAAGGATGTCTTGCAATGGTTTCCGTCATGATTTCGCAGAATTCTGTTCTTCGATCTGGGTCATCTTCACTTAGCTGGTGTACCATTTTTATTTTGTAGGGATGATACTTGTTTATCTTCAAAAGTCTCCACACAGTAGAAGTAGGTACCTCACACACATTCGTGACGGAGGAAGTAGACTGTTCAGGATTTGCTATCACCTCACCAATTATCTGAACTTTCTTTTCTTCCGGAATCGATGGATGACCTGAGGGTTTCTTATTCTGGACACTACCAGTAGTTGTAAATTTGGATACAAGTTCCCTTAGATATTTTCTACTTATAGGACGATTCGGGAAACGATCATTGAAAATTCTCTCGGTTTCATGAAAGTTACGCGTCGCACCGTAAATAAAAATCGCTTCAATTTTTTCTTCCAATGGGCGAGGGTTGACCATGTTAGAAATCGTTGTCGTGGCCAAGTCTATTCAAAACATTAATCGACACAGTTTGGCGTTCACTTATCTTAATCGTGATCTTTCAGTACACACTTAACTGCTTACTGTTTCGGAAAATCTGTGCAATCCTCGCGGACGGAAAATAAAATCATTGCTATTGGTAATCCCTGAAAACTCGCATTGGCAGAGCGGCTATAAAATTCGCTAGTGTGCCTCAAGAAGGAACCAATTAGGATACGGGTACAGCGGTCAAAGGCCAATAGAAAAAAGGACGGAAATCCCTGTAAATTTCCTGGAACGCTTACACTCGGAGTGGATTGAATTTATAATCTCTAATCTAATCTCTAAAAAGGACCGAAATCCCTGTGGATTTCCTGGAATGCTTACACTTGAAGTGGATTGAATTTATAATCTCTAATCCCATCAAAGGCCGAGCCACTGTGTTGCTTAGACTTTTGAATAAACTTTTCATGTTTTTAGGAATAAAATCTAAAACTTGATGACAATATTTAAGCTGAATAATGACGTCAGTTGTGATACTGACATTTTTGTCGCCTTATCGGCGGATTCCTAATTGACAAGCAAGGAGAACAAAATATTTCTAGATGTATCGATGTTAACGTGTTTTTCTCTGGTAATTATTAAATGTTCCGCCATTTTGTAGGACATGAAGATATTGACTTCACATTAAAGGGTTGTGAAGGATTCGTCAGGAGCTTTACAAAGATGTATCACAAGACCTCCCTCTCAATTTGATTCTGTTTTTCAAGATGGCGCCGGGCAGCCATCTTTCAAGTTTCATCTGTCAATTTTACTCCAGGGTATAGTATTCATGAATCAATTTCATTATCCCAAGCTTCAATGTTTTGAGTTGACCCGTTCAAAAAATAAAAGGTAAGTATCGATATTAACGTGCTTGTCTCAAGTAATTACTTAATGTTCCGCCATTTTGAAGGAGATGAAGATATTGATTTCATATTCTAGGGTTGTGAAGGGTTCATTAGGAGCTTCAAAAGGATGTGTTACAAGACGCCCCTATTTGTTTAATTTTTTTTTTCAAGATGGCGCCGGGTCACCATCTTGCAAGCTTCAACTGTCAATTTCACTCAAAAATGTAGTACTCATGAATCAATTTCATTATCCCAAGTTTCAATGTTTTGAGTTGTCCCGTTCAAAAAATAAAAGGTAAGTATCGATATTACCGTGCTTGTCTCAAGTAATTATTTAATGTTCCGCCATTTTGAACGAGATGAAGATATTGACTTCATATTCTAGGGTTGTGAAAGGTTCGTTAGGGGCTTCAAAAAGATGTGTCACAAGACCCCACTTTCTATTTAATTTTTTTTTTCAAGATGGCGCCGAGCCGCCATCTTGCAAGTTTCATCTGTCAATTTTACTTCAAAATATAGTATTCATGAATCAATTTCATTGTTCCAAGTTTCAATCTCTTGAGTTGACCAGTTCAAAAAATAAAAGGGGGGGGGGACATTAAAGAAAGGCACTGTATATGTTATTGCCGTTTCCATACGGCTACAACCTGCAGCGTTTCAAATCTTTTAGCCTTTGAGGGAGGCTGACCATTAAAAATACGAGGTGCTATTGATTCCTCGGTATTTACGGCGCTATTCTAGTGGGGAGAATATCCGAATTAACAACAGACATATATGTTATTGCCGTCAACGTGGACCTGATCCCAGCCCGTCATGACGATAGCCAATAAGAAGTTTAGCGCCTTATTTTGATTTTTTATTGTTAGGGAATTATTATTGGAAATTACTCGTACCAAGTGAGTCAGGTAAAGAACGGGTGAACCTGTCGCCAGTCTGACCAGTGCAAGAGGCACATCTTAAGATTGTGCTTTGTATTGTGTTCCCTTGCGCATAAATACTTAATGGTGGCCTCCTGCCAGAGACGTGTGCGGAGCCTGCTCGTCAAGACTTTTTCTACCAAGATTTAGAGGAAGAGACACAGAGAGTGGTACTAAATATAGACGATTGTTTAAAAAACGAAACCGGTGGTGCTTTTCAGTAGCGTAACTTCAAAGTCGTCCCCCCCGCAAGATACTTCCCGGGGCCCCCCTGCAACAAATTTTCCTAGGCTTCTTTTTTCATAATATATTATTTATATAAAATATACAGGGCGAGTCCTAAGTTGATCCTTTTTTTAATCTGTGTATAGAAGTCTTTGAAACAAACAACTTTTTCAAATTACTTTTTTCCCGAAAGCGGAAAAATAAGCGAGATACAGAATCAAAAAAAGTAGGGATGAACTTATGTATTAAGTCGTACCTAGTCTGTGTATGTTTAGTTTTTTGCTCGAATTTTTGTCTTATCATTAGGCATTTTACGTTTACCTGTCAGTTAGTGCACAAGTCACTTTTCGTCTATCGTAGTTAATTCTAAATTGGTAAATCCTAAAGTTGCGTTTATAATAATATGCCGCCTTTAGAATTTACCAATATAAAATAAACAAAGATAAACAGAAAATAACTACTGCATTATCTGACAGGTGCAATGCCTAATCGATGAGACAAAAATCCGAGCATAAAACTAAACATAAACAGACTAGGTACGTCTTGATACACAAGCGCCAGATTTATATTTTTGGTTTTTGTATCTCGCTTATTTTTCAGTTTCCTGAAAAACGTTATTTGAAAAATCAGTTTATTTCAACGACTCTCATACACAGTTAAAAAAAAGTGTCAACTTATGTCCCACCCTGTATATATTAAAGCGAAAGTGTTGGGGTAGATGCCAAAATTTTGAAATGAAACACGGGTCACTGCGTAAGCCTTCGGCAATGTTTAGTGCCATCTTCAGGGCTTTAACGTTGAGGTTTGCTCGCAAAAAATAGCAATGTTCATTGAGTCAAAGACTTTCAAATGCAACGCTAAAAAAATGTACAAAAAATTGTTGGCTTATTTAACTCGGTGTCTTACACAACACAAGTCACACAAACCAACGCATAGGTATAAACTAAAAACTAAACAACGACTTTTACATGTTTAAATATCCCGAAAAATCACAAAACTCGTGGTTTGAAGACACCCTGGAAGACACACATTTTTCGATTCACAGTTTTTAGAAGGTCGTTGTTTACTTTGCGCCGATGTTTAGGGTTTAGTTTAAAATGCAATACTTTCCCACTTTTTCAATGATAGATATGTCACATGAAGTTCATAGGTTGAAGTATTATTTGTGAAACATACTAACATACAAAGAAAAGGACCTTTCAATTCAGTACTTTTTTGTTGCACAAACGATGACGCTTGAGGACTCTGTACCTCCAAGACTACGGGGCCCCTAAATCCACAGGGCCCCCGCAGCTGCGGGCCCTGCAGGTCCTGGTGCTTTGACAAATCAGATCGTGGATAGAATTTTTGTGTTGATAAAAAATAGTCTTTCTGGTATTTACAGTCATAAATGAGGGTACTGTAATAAATCATACAATTAAAAGGAGCAAAACTCCCAAATGTAGGCTCTAAAGAAGGAGAAACATTAAATTCATGCAAAGCAAAAACATGGAAATACCCCAGAAACTCACAAAGAAAGTATTATTAGGACTGATTAAAAAGCAAAAGATTAATAAAGCATGCTGTCGCTAAGCTTATGGAACAACATGGTCATGTAGTATTGCGTCTTCCTCCTTAATGCTGTATTTTTTACCCAATAGAGACGGGTTGGGGTACACTTAAGAAAAAAGTACCAAAGAAATAAACAAACACCACAATTAAGCATATCATTATTGACCATTATAAGAAACGAAGTGACTGAAATTGCCGCTACAGACATATGAGGCAATGTAATTGCAAAAGAAAATGAATACTATGTTCCACCTCCTATTGATCCTATTATCTTTTCGTTACGTATTGACCACTCCACTTCTGAAAGCCATGACTTCTTTTTCACTTCCGGTTTTAGGCACCTTGCCTGTTACGATACCCCTCTTTTTCTCGGCCTTCCGATATCTCTTCTTCCAAAACATTGATAAAATCTGGCTCTGGCTGGAATCCTACTTTCATGCATTCATTCTACATGATCTTTCCACTTAGATTTATTTTCTTTTGTTTTTTCGTTTATATCGAGGATGTCTAATTCCGCTCGTATATCTCTGTTTCTTAATCTGTCTAATTTTGTGCAACCTTCCACTCTTCTTAGAAATTTAATTTCTTGTGTTTGTAACCTATTTTCTTTTTTTTTTTGTTGTTGTCCATGTTTCACCACCGTATAAGGGGGTTGAAACAGCTATCGTCTTGTAAAATTTCATTCGGTTATGTTTCCTATTTAAGTTTTTAATACTCTGTTGATAGTTCCGCAAATATTCGAGAATTTAGTAACCTTTTCTTTTACATCTTTGCTTCTGTCATGATATATATCGCATCCTAAGTATTTGAAGTGTTTTACCTGCTCCAGTACGTTATCGTTTACCACAATCTTTGTCCTAACTCGACTTATATCTCTGAGAAAGCCATGGTTTTAGTTTTGTTTGAAGATATTTTCATGCCGTATCTTTAACAGATTTTTTGTAGTGTGTAGACTTTTCTCTGTAAATCGTCTTTTGTCTCGGCTAAAAGTACTAGACAGTATGATGGCATTATGTGTGATAAAATGGAGTTCTCAACATTTTTATTGTTAGAAAGAATTGCCTAAGCGTTTATTTGCTGTTTCAAGTAGGTTCAATACTTCAATTATTAAGGAGCAGTCTTTAAATTTCATTTGTCCATTACTACAAATTTTCAGGAGAAGCAAAAAACTAGTACAGAGAAACCAAATCATATAGAAAAAAGATTTGGGATGATATAATGATATGGGTCATGGCCGACTCTACTCTCTAGGCCGGAGACATGAAATATGGCAACACTGAATAGTGGGCCGAGATTTTATTTGTTTTTAAAGCACATAATTTAAATCTTCCAGGGTAAAAAAGGAAATTGGAGGGTGATTTTTAATGTGTTTTTAATTATTTATTATATTATATTATATTACACAAACGAAACTAGAAAGTTGCCTGCAAAGTACTAGGTTGCACTAGCAATTATGCGTCTAATAAAGAAGGATACATTACGGTGTTCAATTTTCTTCAAGACGAACATTTGAAACAATAATTAAAAGTATTCATCGTGAAGACTGGTTATATTATAAGGATGAAGACAATAATTTACAAACATTTCCAAGGATAGGACCTATTTAAAAGCACAATGTGGTACCAACAATGTTTCCTGGACTTCCCAAATATCACAAAAAAATCAGTTAATAGAATACATCCGGGCATACCTACGAAAAGATTTGATAGTGAAGAGGAATCAAGACCAACAAGAAGAATGGCTTCAAAGTGACCTAATAGTTAATTTTTCTAACTTATGTGAAAATTGAGTGATTATTTAATGAAGTGGAAGTGGCAGCAGGAAACAGGTTGTGTTTATTTTTATTTTGTAGTGTTTGACCATGATGAACCAGACATCAGATGAAGCATCAAAATATTAGTATCAATAATAATAATAATAAAAGCGGACCAAATATCAGGAGTTGCTCGGACAACTTCGCAGGCTCTGGCCAGACTACATTGTAAGTCTGCTGGTTATGGTCATTGGATCCCTAGGTGGAATAAGGAATACGCTGCTCTCTGCACTGCGCAAAATACCGGTGTGCCGTGCGGCGACGCACATCTTGGCCGCCAGAATGCAGAAGGCAGTCATCCTTGGGTCCCTTCGTCTACTTAGGGCGCACGATTCGCGGACCCAGTGATTGCTCACCTCACGGTGTGAGGAGTAGTCATTGGGTAATGGAACAGCAGCTCGGTGTGTCGGAGCCCGAGCTGCACTTTTTTGTTTTTAACATATAATAATAATAATGAGGGGGCGAGGGGTTGCTAGATCTCCTCAGTGGCGCCTCCCCAAGGTGGCGGATAGGGGAACGCCTCCCAGATATGGGTGGTATCGGGGAAATCAAATACCCGGGGCGGACCAAAACTAGCACGGTGGAATAGCGTCTGCATCCAGAGGATCGGCTATTCCTCAACAACTAGGACACGACGGATCTCCATGTGAGGAGCGGTACTCCGACAGCGTCTGACTCCATGTTAGGGGCGGCTGATAATACACCCGCAGGCAGCCACCCAACATCCGTAGGCTATCCGGTGCGTGGCGACACCGCAGGGTATACCGAAGCCCAAGGATGTAATCCAGCCGGCAACCTTCGCAGGTGCATCTTCAGGAGGCAATTTGGACGGCTGCCTCCGGAAATGTCGTCTGGGGGCCCTAAGGCCAACCACCTGACGGGCCCTATCTTCGGGTTCGACCACCCCGGAAGAAAAGCACCCACACCGAGCCGGTTTCGGAAGCCGGCGTTGGGCAAGGTGGCGGTGCTTCGAATTGCCCTGTTGACGACCCCCGCAATGACATGGACCGTTTTAGGTGGACGACGGAGCTCAGGGATGACCTACTGAGCTGCTACGAGAGCAGTAGCCCGCACCGTAGGGGATACATGTCCCGCATGTATGAGAGGTGGTGTGAAATGCACCCAGAGCATAGCACGCTTACCTCTCAGAATTTGCGAGATTATGTATCGTACCTCCGGAGGCAGGGATATGTTCGTGCTCCAGCTCAGCCTGCCCCTTCGGCGGACGGAAGGCCTGTTAACCAGGCTGAAAGTTCACCGGTAAGGCCCGCTGAGAGGGAAATCGACCAAGTCGTCTCACCTGGGGATTTCAGGGACCGAAGGACCTTGCATAACAACGCAAGGTCCTTGAAGCTGGCAGATTTGAAGAGAGAGGATGATGTTGTGGGTGAACGTCTATCGGAGGCCTCTGACATTTGGAGCATCAATTGCGAAATTTACGCTGCGGCTCTGAGGCTAGCTAGACAGAGGAGAGTGAGAGACTCTCCTGTTGAGAGAGCACAGAGACGGGTGCGCCAAATGGAAGCGAAAATCCAGTTGGCTCGCCAGGAAGCATCCCGTATCCAGTGTGTGATGGAATATAGAGCGGCTGGGAAGCCTTTTACGCGCCGAGTGCGCCAGATAGCCTACGGGTTGAGGCGCGACCATCATACACTCAGTCAAGCGGTACTGGTTGTTGTCAAGCAACACTGTCTTGACAGGATACGGATGCTAATCGCTGCGAAGCGATCATTGGTGGCGCGGGCGAGAGGTCTGGAGCAGAACAGAATGTTCTACGAAAGACCTTCTCGCCTTTTCCAACAGCCGCCTCCAGCCATAGAGCAGCCGCCAACTGCTGATCGCGTGGAGGCCTTTTGGAGGGACATTTACGAACAACCCAAACCTCTCTCAGCAGACACTCCGGCCTTGGCGCAGTTCGAGTCCGTTTGTAGGAGGACTCCTAACTTGAATGTACTGCGTCACCCGATAAACACGGAAGAAATTCTTGACGCCTTACGAGGCGCAAAGAATTTCGCAGCTCCTGGCCCAGATGGCATTAACACCTACTGGTGGAAAAAATTCCCCAGTTGCCACCGGCATTTAGCTAGAGTTTTTAACTCGTGGCTAAATCAGGAGCAGCCAATTCCGGCTTGGTTTGTCGAGGGTCGAACCGTGCTTCTCCCGAAGACCGGAGATTTGTCTGATCCCAAAAACTACAGGCCAATAACATGTCTGAACGCGTGTTACAAGCTCGTCACCAGAATCTTGTACATGCGTATCCTTCAAGCTGTGAATCCTGTATTTCTCGACGTGTATGAACAGAGAGGGTCAAAGAAAGGTGTAGCTGGCTGCAAGGAGAACCTGTTGATTGACCGGTGTGTCACGCAGGTTTGTCTCAGCAGTTGACCTTCTCTTTCCTAAGGTCTAGTGGGTTGAAGTCGAAGACTGAGGGCTTTATAATGGCTTGCCAAGACGGTGTCTTCAACACCCTGGTGTACCGTAAAAGGGTTATGGGTGTAGATGTACCCGACACCCATTGCAGAGCTTGCCGACAGGCGCCAGAGACGCTTATGCATCTCTTGTCGGCGTGTAAGACGTACGCTGGGACGGCTTACGTCCATCGGCACAACGCGGCTCTACGAGTGCTCTACTATCATTTAAGGCACTCATACGGTATCGATGAGACACCGGTGCTGCCTTACGCTCCAGGGGATATAGAGTCCGTGGTGGAGAACGAGAGATGCCGGATTTACTGGAACTACTCGTTCCCCACGCTCGAGCTTGTACAGGCAAACAAGCCCGACATAGTCCTTCTCGACCACCAACAGAAGACGATGTTCGTTATTGGGTTTTCGGCGCCTGCCGAAGTGAACATCGTCTCTAAGGAGGAGGAAAAGCGGACCAAATATCAGGAGTTGCTCGGACAACTTCGCAGGCTCTGGCCAGACTACACTGTAAGTCTGCTGGTTATGGTCATTGGATCCCTAGGTGGAATGAGGAATACGCTGCTCTCTGCACTGCGCAAAATACCGGTGTGCCGTGCGGCGGCTCACATCTTAGCCGCCAGAATGCAGAAGGCAGACATCCTTGGGTCCCTTCGTCTACTTAGGGCGCACGATTTGCGGACCCAGTGATTGCTCACCTCACGGTGTGAGGAGTAGTCATTGGGTAATGGAACAGCAGCTCGGTGTGTCGGAGCCCGGGCTGCACTTTTTGTGTTTGTGAATAATAATAATGTTTATTCCTCTGGTATAAGACACATAAAGTATAAGTTTTAATTTTTTTACAATTATAAAAACAGGAGGGTGTAAACATGTAAAATCCACAAAAGTAAGCCTTGTGCGTGGATGTTTATAAACTAAAAAGACTAAAAAGGTTAAGCATGTCCATATCGGTGTGTTGGTCAAAATAGGTGTATGTCTAAATCGGTACAAATACGACTCATATCAGTGGTTTGTTGACCAAGTCGGTCCATATTGTCTAAATAGGATAATATAATCAAATGTTAGGTATTTTTATACAGAAACTAATACAAACACATACATTTTACTTTTTCAAATATTTAATTTCTTTCAAACATAGCCTGTATCATTTTTCTACCTGTGCTTGCAACCCACTTTTTTACTGTACTTTTATATTTATTATACATATTGATACCTTTTATTTCGGCTGGTAGTTTATTATATAGTCTGGGAGCTAGGTAAGTATAACAATTTTGCCCTATCAATTTGTGAGCCATAGGGACTTCAAAATTTTTTCCTGTTCTATGCCTGGTTAAGTGTGTGTGACAAACTAGGTTATATAAACTTTTTCCTTTATACGCTCTCAATAAAAGTCTAACCAAAAAAAGCTGTTTAGAATCGAAGACTCCACTTTCTTCGTACAAAGCATCAGAAGGATAAGTCACCTCTTTATTTAGAATAATTTTAAAAAGCCATTTTTGTATTATTTCTAAATTTCTCAGATGGCAGTATGCTACACCCCCCCAAGCTATAATACCATAATTTATGTGGGACTGAGCTAGGGCTTAGTACAATATTTTAAGTTGACCCAAGGTGCAAAATCCTCTGCATACTTTAAAAATACCAACCATGCTTCTCAATTTACTGACAATGTAGTTAACATGCACATCCCACCGTAGATGGCAGTCAACAAATATGCCTAGATATTTTATATACTTTGCCGGAAAAATTTCAGCTACTTTACTATCTACACTTGATAGTTTCAGAAGGATCATGTTAGGCAGGCTACTTGAATAACTTACGAATGGGATATGACTGGTTTTATCAAAATTTACGGTGAGCCATTTTTCTTGAAAGAATCCAAATATTTTTTCTAAGTCCTTCTCAACATTTGCATTTAGTTTAGACCATGAGGAATCCGAATAAAAAATTACAGTGTCGTCTGAAAAACTTACAATTTTCCCACAAGTCTCAAATAAAAAAAGATCATTAATATAAAGTGTGAACAGAAGTGGCCCTAAAACAGATCCTTGTGGTACACCATAGCAAACTTCTCTACTATAACTGATTGGTGGACTTGCCTTCTTGAAACCCAAACTGATTTTTTGAGATGAGGGAATTTGCTTTAATATAGGAACATAATCTGACATGAATTAATTTTTCAAATATCTTGGAGAAGCAAGTCAGCAGTGATATTGGACGATAATTGCTTGTTTGTTTTTTAGCTCCCGACTTAAATATAGGTGTTATAACAGCAATACTCATATTAGCTGGAAATTGACCTGATTCGATACACATATTGAAATATTAGCTAGTGGTTTGGAAATATACTTAGATATACGTTTGACAGTCTCAGTACGGATTTGATCATAACCAGGGGATTGTTTTGCTCTCAGTTGGCTTAAGACATATTCTATTTCGTTCTCATCTGTAGGCAACAGAACCATCGATTTTAAGCAATCTCTTCTTTTTATTTCTGACATTTCCTTTTTTGAAATATTTTTAGCTAGCTGTGCACCAACGTCGGTAAAGTAGTCAACAAATTCATTTGCAATTTCTTTCGTACAAGTAGTCATTTTGCCATTTTTTAACACGATTTCATTTATTTCTTTACAGTTTGTGTTACGATTTGTGGCATCCTTAACGCATTTCCACAATTGGGTATTATCACCATTATGTTGTTCTATTTTTGTTTTATAATAATTCGTCTTTGTAGATTTTATCAATTTTATCAAATTATTTAATGTATTTCTGTAATTTTTGTATCTTGTTAGGATATGGTTATTATTAGGATTTTCAAGAACATCATTATATAATTTACTCTTGTGGTTTATCGATCTTAACAGTCCTTTAGTTATCCATTTTTTACGCGCTATTTCCCATCTTTTAATTTTAACCTTACAAGTAGATTGATCGATATATTTTGACAAAATCTGACTAAATAATTCTGATGCACTGTTTGCCTCAGATTGAACATAAACCGAATACCAGTTTTCTTTTTCTAGTTTTTGTGTTAAGGTCGTATAATTAATGTATGTCTTGTAGTTCTTAACATTTTCTGGCTGATTTTTCTTTTTAGTTTCGGGTAACGAATACTGGAACAATATAGGATGATGATTGGTTATTGTATAATTTAATAATATTGGATTGAAATTTTCATCTGATTCTTGGGTTTTTAAAAAAATGTGATCTAAGCACGATTTAGATTCTCCTTGTATCCTAGTATATCCATTTATCATTGAATTGTAATTATTCTCACTCATCATATTTAAGTAATCATTACTAATAGACGTGTCACTAAGTATGCCCACATTTATATCCCATACAATTAACTTAATATCGTATTGATGTTTTTGTCTTAGATATATATCCAAATTCTTTGTGAATTCTAAAGGACACAAACTGGGTGGTCTGTAGATCGATAATATGCTGATAATTTTATTAGAATACCTTATTTCTAAATCAATAGCCTTAAGATTTCTGAGTGTTATAATCTTAGAATTATAATCTAAATCGTGTTTAATATAAATAACAAGTCCATCATTTTTGTTTATGTGCCGCTCGTTATATAACAAATCATAACCCGGCATACTCATCAACTGCATATCGTGTATGTGGTAAGTTTCGGTCAGAATTATGCACTGAAAATCAACTTTTAGCTCATCTAACAGTAACCTCAGTTCATCTATGTTTCTGTTGATACTACGAATATTATTATGAAATAAATTAAATCCTTTTCTGTTGATGTCCAGTTTATGTTTACAGTCTTCCAATGTATGTGCTATATAAGTGCCTCTGTATGGTACCACATAATTCCTTATGTAATTATCCATTTTTATATATGTATCTTAGAAATAATATTGTCTATATTTTTGTCTTTCACAAAAACACAAAACACACTGGTATAAAAATTCAGATAAAAGATAGCTCTATCTATAGTACAGGAACACTAGCATTAACAGAGATATTTGCGCACGTAAAATTTATATTTGAATATCCATAAAAGTTAGGCGCAATATAGCTAAAATGATCAACTATTTTTAATTTTGCGTAATGACACACACAACAATTAAAGAAGATTAAAATAAAGAAGAGAGTTAAAACAAATATTATCTGGGAATAAAACGGTCACATTTAAATACTTTGCAGCAAATATCGAACACCTAAAAGACAACTAAATAAAAACACCTTACTTGTGTTTCTGACGAGTTATTCTAGAAATACTCTGTTCACTGGAATTAGATAATGTTCTAACTGTTCTCGGTTTTCCTTCACTTCGCTCCTCAGTTGTAGGTTTCTTTTTGATTGCTGCTTTGCTTCCATTGCTGCTCTCCGCAGATGATAGATCAGCCTCCACAGTCGTCACCTTTTCTACTGTCTTCTTTCCACATTCAGGTTTATCGCATCTTTTCTCTTCTGTTGTTGTTTTCAAGACATCATTTGAGCTATCCTCAAGAAACAACCATTCATCGTTAACATTTTCTGGTACTCTTACACGTTGTGACGGTTGCTTTTCAGCAGTTTCTTTATCACGGCTTGTTCATCAAAGCTCTCATCGGAATTGTTTATATTATCAATCGCTTCTAATTCTGCCAGAGTATATTGTTCATCATTAATTTGAAGTTTATTTCCTCTAACTTTTGCATAATAACTTTTTTCTCGAGCTTCTTTCATATGCTGGTCAGGTTTTCTTTTTTCCTCTCGGTCTTTATAACTTAGGTCATCACTGATAACTAAGCCTGTCCCTTTGAGCTTATAGCAATTCTACATCACAACATTTTTCTTCAAATAGGAAACAAACTTCACTTTTATTACTATTTTCTCTCTGCTTTTGAACTTAAATATGTTGTTTATGTCATTCTCAATAATATTTATTTCTAACTTTTTATTTAAGAGTTCTAAGACAAATGGCAATAGCTGACTGTACTCGGTGGGGGGAGTGGCACCGAATAACATTATGTTATTTTTCCTTTCTGCGCGGTCTAACATCTGATACTCCTTTTCCAGTTGCTTAAATTTAGATTCTAGAAGCTTCACTTCATTTGCACAGTTTTTCCATCAATTTCTTGTTTTCTTGTTCAATCTTCAGGAACAAATCCTTTTTGATGCTTTCCCTAGTGGGCTTTCAGTATATCGTTGTTAGAAACTGGTTCACCCATTTTATTGCCTTTGTTTACTAACTTCACTGGTCTATAACACAGCTTTGTACGATATCCACTGCAAACTATGAAAATGCACGTTTATCGCCGATGTATCACATTATGTGCATTTGAATTTCGATGCACACAGTCACTGCACCTTTCCTCAACACTGGATTTGAAGATCCCCAGCAATTTTCATTTTTACCCGCTGAAAACTCAATATTTAAACCAGAGCCAGCGATACGTGATACGGACACGACGACGACACAATAATTAATGAATGAATGTAGACATTTGTATAAATCATTATTTGTTTTTTAAAGATGATTTGAGTTGGATTTTACCACTGTCATTAATAAGAATATCCTGATGGTCTTAAATAGAAACTATTTTGGCACACTATTTTCAAATAGGTTTTCTGCTGATTTAATATTAAAATCTTTTATATGTCCAGCCAAAGAAAGTTTACAATTCTGTGAGAGAAAATAAATTGCTAGCTTTACCACATCCTAAATATGTAACAAAACTGCATTTTTTAAAAATTGCACCTAACAGGATACAGGCCTTACATTAAAACTGTTGCAGAGGGTTTATTATTCTTGGATAAGTACATTGATATGTGGGTATATTAAATAGATACTGCTTATAGTTTTTGGGAAATTCCACAAGAGAGTCTCAATGAAAATTGCAAAGGAATACACCAATATACATATAGATGAGTTTCGTTCAAGACAAAATACAGACCAAATGTAATTTGAGTTTCATTGTTAAGTAGCAAAAACAAAAATTTGGAAACTATTTGCAGTATATTACAATGAAACAAGAAAATACAATAGTAGTATGTGTATTATTAATTTTTCTTTGAATGGAAAGGGAAAATCTCTAAACCTAAATATTATACATGTTACATTTTTGTACTGATACTAGTGATACTACTGGCCTTTTTCACAATTCTTATGTTTTCGAAAAGTATTTTTCTTAATTTTTCAACCGAGATAGACTCATAATACATATAAAATGTAATAATTATATTCTGAAACCATAAAACAATTTAAATTTTCCGCGGAATGCTCGCCGTTCGGCCCACGGTAACTGGCCCACTATTTGACCTTTAAGCGACGTTGCCACATCCAAGGCTCCGGCCTAGAGTAGAGTCGGCCATGTCTGGGCCTATGGAACTCAATCGCAAATGAAAAACAACGTGGAAGAATTAAAAAAACTGCTGGACATAATGCAGCTTGTTTGTCTCTGTATATCTCTATATTTATAAGGAAGTTAGTTTGTAGCTACTGGATTACTGGACCAAATGTAATTTGAGTTTCATTGTTAAGTAGCAAAAACAAAAATTTGGAAACTATTTGCAGTATGTTACAATGAAACAAGAAAATACAATAGTAGTATGTGTATTATTAATTTTTCTTTGAATGAATCATAATTTTGATCATTCCTAGCGCATTCAAAAACATCCGCACGCATAGGCGTAGTTAAGTCCCTGAATCTGGGGGGGCTTAAGTCCTGGATCTGGGGGGGGGGGCTTAAGTCCCCGCCCTAGATGCAATAAATATAACAGAACGATTTATTTTTGAATTTTTTTTGGGGGGGGGGGGGCTAATTTCATTCTTGGTGGGGCTAAGCCCCCCGAGCCCCCATCTAACCACGGCTATGTCCACACGTATTGCAGCCCCCGAACTGTATCGTACAATATACGAAAATAAAATCCCAATCAAAATGCATTTTGTCCATGGACTTGAATCAGTTTGTTTGTCTAGGCTGGTTTACCTATACCGAACAGCACGGAGACTAAATGCATTTTGTCTGTCTTATTGCTCACAAAAGAGTAAGTGTTCGATCATAGGAATACAGCGCCACTTCTATCTCAAATATGGAAAATTTGGATAGAGCCAAAACCAGCTCAAAACGACAGAAAGCAAGTAGATAACAGCGCTAAACAATAGAAAACGACTAAACACAACCAAATACAACAGATAAGAGCAGAAAACAGCTAAAAACAACATAAATCAAGCAGAAAATGACCAAATACAACCGAAAGGAGTCAAAGCTAGCTCAACACGACAGAAAGCAAGCAGATAACAGCGCTACACAATAGAAAACGACTAAACACAACCGAATACAACAGAAAAGAGCAGAAAACAGCTAAAAACAACAGAAAGGAAGCAGATAACAACTGTAAACGGTAGAAAAAGGCCAAATACAAACGAATAGAGTCAAAACTAGCTCAAAACGACAGAAAGCAAGCAGATAACAGCGAGAAACAATGGAAATTGAATAAACATAGCTGAATCCAACAGAAAAGAGCAGAAAACAGCTAAAAACGACACAAATCAAGCAGATAACAACTCCAAACGATAGAAAACGACCAAATACAACCGAATAGAACAGAAAACAGTCCATAACAACAAAAAGCAAGTAGATAACAGAGCTTAACAATAGAAAACGGCTAAACACAACCGAATACAACAGAAAAGAGCAGAAAACAGCTAAAAACAACAGAAAGCAAGCAGATAACAACTGTAAACGGTAGAAAACGACAAAATACAACCGAATAGACTCAAAACTAACTCAAAACGACAGAAAGCAAAAAGATAACAGCGGGAAACAATAGAAAACCACTAAACCCAGCCGAATACAACCGAAAAGGACAGAAAACGGCTAAAAACAACAGAAAGCAAGCAGATAACTGCAAACGATCGAAAACGACCAAATACAACCGAATAGAACAGAAAACAATCTAGGAAAACAGAAAGCAAGCAGATAACAGCTCTAAACAATAGAAAACGACTAAACACAGCCGAATACAACAGAAAAGAGCAGAAAATGCCCCAAAACAAAAGAAAACAAGCAGATAACAACTGTAAACGGTAGAAAAAGGCCAAATACAAACGAATAGAGTCCAAACTAGCTCAAAACGACAGAAAGCAAGCAGATAATAGCGAGAAACAATGGAAAATGAATAAACATAGCTGAATCCAACAGAAAAGAGCAGAAAACGACACAAATCAAGGAGATAACAACTGCAAACGATAGAAAACGACCAAATACAACCATCGATATCTCCTTGAACAATGAGACATGACATGAGAAAGATTTACAATTTTTTCAAGTTTTTCATAATTTTAAATTCTTTTAGATCTTTTCAGTCTCAGGTTTCAGAGTGGTAAAGAAATCTCGATTTGTTTGATATTTTCATGATTTTCACATTTTTTAGATTCTTGGTTCTCAATTTTCATATTTAAAAATGTTATATTGTTCAAAATTATCAAAATTCACATGAAGCTTATAAAATTCAGCACATATATTGAACGAGTCTGAGGATTTATGTTCTTTTTTTTTGGTAATGACTGCCGTCAATGTATTGATTTTCAAAAACATCGCAGTATAACCATTGATTAACACATTTATAACTTACTGTGCTCCTATATCGTATAATATTCAAATTTACAGAATATCAGTCCAGGGGTCACTAACATTATGCGTGCAAAGGTACAAAAAACGGATTCGGCATTGAGGAAAGCTATAAGTTGGATTAATAAATAGGATTATTTACAGTTTTTAGTCAAAATGAGCCATTGTGAAAGAACCAGACCTCTTAACACAGTCTGAGCTTAGACAAACCTTAGACAAGATATACATTATAACAAACTTGGAATTTTTTTGAGTAGAAATAGAGATTCTAGTGTGACTTTATGTATATCATGTATGTATGTAATTTTAAACCAACTGTTCAGGCGCAAATCACTATTTATTGTATAAGTAGCTTACTTCTGTCATATACTCCAGCTCCTCATTGACATTAGATATCTTATCGCTGTTGTCTCCGGTTTGAGATGATGTGTTGTGAGGAATTTTCATAATCTTGCCTCGTTGCTTTAGTTCGTTTGTATCTTTCTACTAAGTTAGTTGGTTTCTCCCATCTTAACGTGTTTTTGTTCATTTTTCATCACTTGCTAGGTTGCTTATACGGAGGAAAATTGAAAAGCACTAATTTTACTAAAAATTTGAAAAAAATAAAAAAGATTGATATTGGCAATTGTTGAAGAGGTTATTAGATTTTACATTTGATGGTATAAAAAAAATTAGACATTCCCATTTGAAACAATCAAGTTACCTGTGATTGAAATTTCTTCAGTTTCTTTCTTTCATTCTCCAAGTACAAAAAGAATTCAAATTTGACCGTCTGGAATTTATCAAGGAATTCAGATATGCAATAATATATAGGGGGTTCTATTCAAAAAAGTGTAAATTTGATATGAATCACCCTGTATAAACGTCAAAATTTAAGTGAAAATATTTGAAGGTTATAAACCCTTAAGGCCCTCTACCATAATCAGGTGACATATTTTTGAAATTCGTTTTAGTATGCCCACAACCCTCCAACCTATCACTATTGGCCCACCCCATATAGAAGCCAGAGAAGTCTCTTTTCGGTGACCCAAATTCTCTACAGCTCAACTTCCTCAAGCTCGTTTCTAATGATTACTACTGCAAATTTTTTGTCGTTGTGTGTTACCTTGCTAAAATATTTCATGTACAATGCAACACCACCCTTATATGTGTATCGAACAAGTCAAAAATAACTGCTTTCAAGATATATCGCAGCCGAAATGATCCAGAAATATCTATTAAAGCTCAAATGAACCCCCCATATACTCTTATATAGTTTTCGTCCAAAATTGGATTCCAATGGCAATGCCAATGCAGTTTGTATTCGTATGTCGACCTCTTGCTGGTATTGTGCCTCAATAAATTCAATTATTCCTCCCAGCTTGATTTTAAATTGGTGAACGTGCTTTAAATATATATAAGGATGCATCTGTTCCATCCTTATATACGTAGTACACTACGTAGTGTAGTAGTATAATAGTAAATACGAGGATATAACTTAAACTCAAGTAGGCTTTGACTTTGTTAAAAATCAATTATTAGAATGTCAGTGTTTTGAGCACGAGCACCCATTGAATACATTAAAAGCAAGAAAACCTTTTTTTCAAATTTATTTAAATGCTCTAAAAAAATAAACTCAAATTTTTCTTCTAAATTATAGTCACAATGTCTTAACAGGCATGTTGTGAACTCGCAAAATGCATTTACTCATTTTACGAGTTTCTCTTGGGATATCTTTGAGATCTTTAATGCAGTAGTTTCCCATTTGCTTTCTGCATCCTCATGCCGTTGACCAGATGATATCTACTGGTTCATCCGCCTTTAGGGGCAATTTCTCACCCCGAGGACAAGAAGGTGTCCTGACTCTTCTCAACTCGTCCACCCAAAGCTGTTGGTTGAGTAGAGGTTACTGCTTATACCGACAGTAGTTCGGTTCCTTTTAGTCGCCTTTGACGACACGCAGGATAGACGATGGCAGATATTCTAACCCACCCCCACACGGGAGATACACAATTTATAAGATCATAGAAGCTTTTTGGGCGATGTAGTTATGTAAATAAACTAGTAGTAGTACTTATTTAAGTGAGTAACTTAATTTTCTAGTTTAATTTTTTCAATTTCAGATAAATTAAATACTTAAGGTACTTACGCAAACCTCGCGCAAAGCTTGTATGGTCATAAAAATTGTGTATAATGCGGCTATAGGTTGATAGTTGAATTTTTTAAGGAAAATCTTATTTTCTTCTTTTTATAGCATTTAAATGAAAGCTTTTTTAACAAAAGCTTCATTTTTAATGACTCTCAGCAAGCTTTTTCATTTGATACCTATATTGTAGAAATGCATCAAGAATAACTATTCCGCCATCTTGAATGTTCCGCCATGTTGGATTTAGAATGGCGTCTCAGTATTTTCCGAGTTACTCTCAAAAATCTCTTTAATTATTTCAGCGCTCATTCACGTATAATGCTGTGAAGTTTATCAATATGTTAGTCTAATATGTGAGAAAATTTCACAAAAAAATCATTAAAAAACTGAATGTTAATTAATAACAGGTATTATTTATTACTGCTACAAGTTAGTGTTAAGTTAGGTTAGTTTTCCTTTTCTTTTAAATGACCTGGTTTCCTGGTTAAGTATGAATAGCCTCAGACCAGACTTTGCCATTTGTATTTTTTATAAAGCCGTTATTATTATTATCTGACTGTCTAAGTTCCTCTCGTATAATTGCGGTAGCAACAAGTGTTGACGGGATGTGCCAAGTCAACACCCAGACTATTATTGATCGGAATTTAGGAAAGATCGCAAAATATTACAGGTCTTCAGGATTACAGACTCTCGGAATACTTTGTGTAACTTTTCGTCCAGGCCCAAGTGATGAAGGTGTTGTCTAAACGTGTTTGGTGTAAGGCCACACACCGACATAATGAGGGGGACAATAGTGACTGTGTTTTGTTTCCAAAGTCGTTTTATTTCCATGGCAAGGTCCGTCTATTTAGATATCTTCTCAGCGTAGGTGTTTTGGATATTCACATCGCTGGGAATGGCAATATCAGTCAAATAGGTGATTTTGTCGGCCTTTGACTGGAAAACTATATCTGGTCTATTTACTGGGATAGTCTTCTCTGTATGTATTTCAACGTCCCAGGGTATAGTTTGTTTCGATAGTAAGTTTTCGAGTACTGATGTCTGAGTGTAATTGTAGTATGGATCTGTGTTTTCTATTAGTTTGTTTGTTGTGGCTAGTGCTTGGTGTATGACCTTGGCCGCAGAGTTATGTCTGGCTGTGTATTCGGTGCCGGCAAGAGTTTTGCATCCGCTTGTTATGTGATCTATTTTTTTTTATTGGTGACATTTTCTGCAACTATCGTCTGTTATGGATGGATCTTTAATTACGTATTTCTTGTAGTTTCTCGTCGCAATAACTTGATCCTGGATAGCAAGCATAAATCCCTCAGTTTCTGGAAAGAGCTGGCCATCCTGCAGCCAGGTGTATGACTGTTTTTCTTGCATAACACGGTATCTATGTTTGCCATGGAGTGGTTTTAGCGACCAGGTATTTATTTTTTCTTGTTGTGATTATGTGGGATATGGTGTGTGTGTGTGTGTGGGTGTGTGTGTGTGTGTGTCCGGCGTGGTCTGGACATGTTAGGTTGAGTGGTGCATAGTTTTTGTCTGCTTTTACTATATCTGTCTTGTGCGGAGCGACTGTATATCTGTAATCCCTCTGTCTCCTTGTTTCCTGACTATGGTGAGCCTTTTTTTGCATCCGTTTGGATGTGACATTCGGTGTTTCGTGAGTTCTGTCCGTATGAGGATGTGGATGTTTTCTATATCAGTGTGTGACCACTTGATGATGACGAAGGAGTATTTGAGGACTGGTATCGTGAATGTGTCAATGGCTTTTGTAAGGTATCTGGAATTCAATTTGGTTTTTAGCAGCTTAATAAGGCGGTCTCTGAGCTCTTGGGTTAGTTGTGCCTTGACTTGTGTGTGGTCTATCTTAACGTTCTGATTGAAGCCGAGGTATTTCGTCCTTGTTCATGTTGTTCAGTGTTTCGCCAGTTACTGTTTCCTGTTCGGGGTATTCCTTCCATTGGCCTTTGTTGATGTGGAGAACCTTGCATTTACTCATTCCGAATTCTATCCTGACGTCTGACGAGCAAACTTCTGTTATTCTGATTAACTGTCTCAGTTGTACTTCATTGGCGGCATATAGTTTTATATCATCCATGTAGAGGAGATGATTGATTTTGTGTTGATTCAATTTCTCGTTCTAATGTTAAAACCGCACTTTGTGTTGTTAAGTGCGTTGTAGAGCGGATTCAGACAGATAACCACAGCGAGAGAGTCACCCTGGAAGATGTCGCGGCTTACGGCCCGGCTCCATTGCTCCGTTGCGCTGTGTCGTCGGAACGGAGCAGCGCATGGTAGGCTCCACTGGCGCGTCGGCGACGGACGACGTCGAAGCAGTGCACGCCGCGCGGCGATGCCAGATGTAACATAATTATCGAACTGTAGCATATTATTTTTCTGAAAAGCGCACTCGGATCGTGTACTGTACCATGATTGATAACTGTAACATAATTTAATGTCTTTCATGAATTTTGTTGATATCAATATGTAGGTATGTCATCAGTGGCAGTGGCAGTCGGGACTAGTGCCCAGGGCGTCACATATTCTACGGCGGCAATATTTAAAAAGTGGGAAAAAACTCTAGCGTTATCAAAGTTGCACAATATAATTATTTTTTTTATTCAATGGATAATTCAAGAAAAAGAACTCGAACTCGAAGAACACGATTTTTAAAAAAATTGAAATTTTGTAAGTTATAATGTTAGCACTTTAAGTGAAAATTAAGGCTCAAAATAATTTATTTGTTTTATTGAAGATTTGAAGTTATAATATTTGAATTTATTATTTTGTGGAATAAATGAAGTTGAGTAGTAGTATTTTCGAAAAAAAAATTTAATATTTTTGCATTTTGGGAAAAAGTTTGATACAATGCAATCAGAATTCCAAAAGTCAGACGTTTGTGCCTGTTTAAAAATGCTTGTAATACAAGTATAAGACCCGATCAACTGTTAGTTCGTACCTTAAAAATAACTATTCCTCCATATTCAATATCTAAATATGTTTTGTTTATTAAAAACCCGGATGAAAGCATTATTTTTAAAATGCAGCCCAACTCGACATACATGCATTAACTCCCGTAGTCATTTTTCTGCAAAAGATATCGTTCGGTTCTTATCTTCACTCAGACGCTACTCAATACCAATAGTCAAAAAAGAAAGAGTGAAAAAAATTCGAATTATCTGAATCGTTCGCAATAAATCAAAGTACAAGTGTAATAGTAGCGGCAACCCTGTCGGCCCAGCAGCGTATCGCCTTGCTCCCCACTTTGGCTCTCGCGCGTCGATCCGTTAAAAATGCGCATCCAGCAACGGAAGACCGCAATGGAGCCATCTCTCCGTTGCATGTGTAAAATATATGGACAGCGACGCTTCGGCGACGCGGTGACGACGCGACGGAGCGCAACGCAACGGAGCAGTGAGGCCACCCGGTGATGTGTAGCTCATCCGTCTTGATATGGCCGTCCTGGGTTTTGAGATGTATGTTGGTTCGCCATGTCTCCATGGTTCTTGTAAGAGACTGACGTAGCCCCGGGTTGATTTTATATATTTAAGAGTTTTCGTCAGCCAGCTATGAGGTACAGAGTCGAAAGCTTTTCTATAGCCGAGCTTTTCTATAGCCGATGAAACAGGTATGAAGGTTGCTATGTTCTTTTTTGGTTTGCTCCATGATCACACTATGAATTACAGGTTGTTCCTTGCAACCTTGGCTTTGTTTTGTACATCCTTTTTGTTCTTCAGTCAGGATGTTGTTTTGCGTGAGGTGTTGTTCAATTCTTCTACATATTGTTGCGGTGATGATCTTGTACAAGGTGGAAAGACAGGCGATTGGGCGATAGTTGGCAGGGTTTTTGGTGTCTGAATTTTTGGGTTTTACATACGTTATTCCTTGCGTGAGTAATTTTGGAAGCCTATTCGGTTGGAGTATGGCTTTATTGATTTGGTCCGTAAGCATTTCGTGTGTTGCACTGAATTGCTTGTACCCGAAATTTGGCACATTATCCACGCCTGGGCACTTCCAATTGTGGGTATGTTTTATGGTTTCAGCTATTTCCTCTGGTGTAAGAATAACTTCTCTCTGCTCCGCTATATGTTGATGTTTTTCCTCTTCTTGTCTGATCCATGGAGCGTTTTCATTATATGTTTTGGGTTCTGACCATAGATTTCCCCAAAACTCAGTTAACTCTTCTTTACTAGGAGGTTCTATTGTTGTTTTCTGGTTGTAGGCTGTTATCTTTTGGTAGAGCTGTTTTTCACTCTTCTGAGAAAGATTGTTAGCATCCTTTCTGGCATTGGACTCATTGTATCTGCAGAGTCTAGCTGCATAGACTGCGAGCTTCTGTTTAAGCGTATCAGCTATTTCTGGTATTGTCTGCTGTGGCAACTTGGATTTGAGTATATTAATTGTTGTTTGTACGCGCCGCTTCGAACCGTTGTTATTGTTGGTGCATTACGCGAGGTGTTCCAGATCCTTTCTGATTGTGCTAATTTTATTTTCAATTCTTATTGGCCATTTAGGTTTAGATCTTTCAGTTGTGTGGGCTATAGATCGTTTTGGGAATTTTTGACCATTAATTATGAGTGTGGTTGCTGCGGCAACATATAATAACAGTATGGATGTCTTCCAGGTCACTGTCCTTGGTTAAAGATTGTGGTATTATGTCGACATTGATTGTGTGTAACATTTTTCGAGTGTTGTTCTTAAAAATTAGTCTGGGCAGGGGTTCCCGCAGTATAGGATTGATGCGACACCATTTGTTGTACTGTGTGTTCGGCAGATTGTGTGATGGCAGGTGGTAGAGTAATGTTTTGGCTTTGTGTGGCTGAGGCTGTCGAAGGTAAGTTAGTGCATGTTATTTCTGGTGTACCTGGTGTATGATCATGTTCTGGATCTATTTCTAAGTGTATGCTGGTGTTATCGGTTGTATCTGTGTTTGGAGGTTGGTTATTTCGAATATAAATGGCATGTCCTTCTGTCATTGATTCAGTAGCTAACGATTCATTAGTTTCGACAGCGGTGTCTGGTATATGTTGTGTATGCTCATGTTTTGGATCTGTCTCTGAGTGTATGCTATTGTTGTCGAGTGCGGCTTTGTTTGAGGTCTGCGGTTGATTCGGATGGGCAGTATTTATTTCATTGGATACAAGAATCTTCATAGCTTGTAGCTTTTCGGGTGTAAGGCAGTTGTTTTTTGTTTTGACTGGTTTTTGGTCAACGGGTCGCTGTTCAGTTACACATTCTGCGAGGTGTGAGTATTGTGCTATAAATAGCCTGTGCACCTCATGTCTGTAGCCTGTAGAGATGGTTTCTAGTTTTGGGGCGGTGTAGTAACAATGCATTACAAATTTGCTGATTTCAGTGGTCCATTGTAAGCGCTGTCTGGGTTTACCAGCTTTGGTGGTTGCCGGCTGTGTTGGCAAAACATCCGCAGTTGGGTTGTGTCCTATGGGTTGTTCTGTTTGGGTTTGGGGTTCGGGTGAGTTTAATCGTCGTTGGTTATTTTTAAAGTAACTTTATGCATCGTGTTCCCACGAGCAGGGACGATCTAAATGTCGCTCTCCCGAGTGACGCCAACTCCAGGAGAGAAGGGACTTATATTTACTCCGAAGTTGGCCCAAGGTGCTCCGGAGGATTTGCGACTTTACTGTCGGGTTTTGTTGAGGCTTTCTCCTCATGGGCCGGCCAGTTAAGGCAAGCCCCCCGGTTGCTTACCCCTCACGACATTCCCCAGCCATGCCCTGCTGAAGTCGTTGAAGTGTGGGGCGCAATAACGAACTGTGAAAGAAGGACCGGCGCTCAGCGCCCTGTGGCATATTTTCCCAGATTTGCCAAACACCTACCTGACCGAGGCCTGGATAGCTTGGGGAAAGTAGCTTGGTTCTAGGTAGGGTAAGTAAGATCTACCGAGCGCCCAGCTTCCTGGGTGTGCTATAGCGTTGGTTGAAGTGACCTTTTGACCACGAACCCTGCTGGTGTCGTAGTTATGCGGTGGCATTGAAGCCCCACCATGGGCTATCCACCGACATAACTCGCCTGTCAAAAACTAACTTCCTAAGCCCCCAAACGAACGTCAACGTTCTAGCATCCGATGGGAGTTATTATTATTATTATTATTATCCTGATTTTCCAAGTTAATCTCGAACGATTGCGGTAGCAACAAATGTTGACGTGCTGTGCCAATTCAACACCTGAACTATTATTGATCGGAGTTTAGGAAGGATCTTAAATATTACAGGTCTTCAGAATTACAGACTTTTGAAATATTTTGTGTAACCTTTCGTCCAGGCCTAACTGTTGTTGTTATTATTATTATTATTTGATACCTATATGGTAGAGGTGCATAAAAAATTACTATTCCGCCATCTTGGATGTTCCGCCCTATTGGATTCAGAATAACGTCAAAAATAATGATTTTTCGAGTTACTCTCAACAAGCCCCTTCATTTGACATCCATATTGTAGAAATGCGTTTAAAATAACAATCCGCCATCTTGGATGGTCCGCCACATTGGATGTAGAATAATGTCACATAGTTTATCGTATATTGTCATCCAAACTAATAGCGCAGGCGCTAGAGGTAGTTGAGTATGCAAAATCCGAGTACCGGCAACTATGACCGGATTGTTATACCTGAGACCCTAAGTAATAACAAAACACATCTTGCCGCCAGATGATATAGTCCCTTCCCCCTCGTAGCACATGCCCCTCTCCTCCCAGACAGTAGACACAGAGCAATGGCTCGTAGTTCTAGTGTCCAGAAAGAAACCGGATGACGCTTGGTATTTGAGTTCTAGAGGCAGTTTGGAAACTTTTTTGTCATTGCACCATAACCTCAAAATGAGAGGAATCGGAGATAGAGGGGAAAGGGGGTGTTGAACGTGAAAAAAGAATCGTTAAGTAACCAAATGAAAATGCGGTAACATTTTAGTACACTTACCCAGATCATGTTCCTAAAAATCGTCACCCGAAATCTACGGGCGGTTTGCCCGTACCGATTATTTTAAAATGAAAATAAAAAAATCACGACCAAGTCGGTCGGAACTTGATGGATAATTATTTGTTTCTCTGTAGATAACACAAAAAATACTCATTCGTTTCTGCTTAGCAGGTTATAAGAAATTTGAGCTTAATGTTTGGTTTTAAACGTGACTTTCGTTAAAAATTGTTAAAAAATCGTTAAAATTGTTAAAAACGAATGACGTATTTATACGTATTTTTGGGAGGTCCAACCATAACATGTATCAATTTTATCCGTTCTTATTACCTTTAACCGCAATTTTCAACCCCTAGAGGGGGTTAAATTTGTCATTGCACCATAACCCCAAAATGGAAGGGATCGGAAATAGAGGGACAGTGAAATTGTCATCCGAAATCTATGGGCGGTTTGCGCGTACCGATTTTTTTTAAATGAAAATAAAAAAATGGCGACGGAACTTGATGGAATTTTATTGTAGATATCACAAAAAATACTGTCATGTGTTTCTGCTGGGGAGGTTTATGAGAAATTTGAGCTTAAATTTCGATTTTTCAAGTCATTTTCGTTAGAAATCGTTAAAAAATTACCTATATTGTTTCTATTATGTTTAATACCATTTTGCAACCACTATGGGGGTTGACATTATTAAACGCCTTCTGAAAGGATACGGACGGCGGCGGCGCCGGCGTTTAATAATCTTACCCCCTCTAGCATTGAAAACTGCGGTTAAAGGTAATAAAAACTGATAAAATTGATACATGTTATGGTTGGACCTGCCAAAAGTATGTATAAAAAACGTTATTCGTTTTAAACAATTTTAACAATTTTTTAACGACTTTTAACGAAAATCACGTGAAAAACCGAACATTAAGCTCAAATTTACAACCCTGACCTAAATAATGAACAATTGAAGTGGTTGGAAATAGTCTGTATATATTTATTTTCAATGATGAACCTAGATATAAACTAATACGTATCTCAGAATATAGGTTTTGATTTCAATTTGATGAAAGTGATATGCACGTCAGATGCTTTGCATTTGCATTTATTAAGAGCTACAGTACAAGCATTTATATGGAAAAATTCTCACCAAACACAATTACGACCTATTAATTATTGTTCATTTGGGTATGAAGAGATGGATGGTGACTTACCACGACAAACGACGAAGTCGGCTTTACCAGAGTCATTAATTACACCCTGCAAATGTATTGCAAATTGTCGCACAATGTCTTGTAGTTCGAAAAAACAGATTTATATTGTATTTCAATATGTAAATATGTCAAAATAAAAATGAGTAATTGTTTGAATTCCCTGGATTTTCATGTATAACTGACATATTTTTATTAATTAAAAGAATTGTTACTTTCATTTTAATTTTTTTCATTATTTAAGAATCCAACCTGACTTTACCATTAGAATAAACTATTAATTATTACGATAATATTCATAAAAAATATTTTATCTTATGTACTCAATACATTACCTTTACGAATAAGTGTAGAGAGGATAGAAAAAATTGGACCAAGAACTTGACCGGCAAGATCCACATTCTTAATCTTTAATCAGTTCTTTACCCAAATCTGTTGCCAAAATGCGGTACTCGGATTTTTCATACTCAACTACCTCTAGCGCCCGCTCTATAAACGTGTAAACAAAATTTCAGCTCAATCTGTTGAAGGTACCTGCTTCGAAATTGAGTAGCAAGATTCCACCCGAACAAATATACATTCCAAGTTTAATAAAAGCTGTTAAAAAGAACATCAGTTGAGTAGCACCATGTTACTACACATACTAATTTATAACCTGCTCAAAAAAACCAGCCAGACTATTAATCTAAATGTAAACGAAGCAAAAGTCAACGAGTCTTCGAGGTCGAATGCCCGCGATGTCGTGGAAAAACATTGCTTTTAGCCTGTCTGCTTCTTAGTGACGCCACCCTTGTTAAGCGGGATGGCATCAAACACGGTGTGCGGAAAAAAGAAGAAAACCCGACAAATAGGAGTAAGAGAGAAATGACCGTGAATGATGCGATAGCAGCAAAGCCCGTCAAGAAAAAGAAATACCCGTTAGGCGAGACGGAGATTAAGTTTTGTATTTGTATTTGTAAATGAAAATGTCGAAATACATATATTTAGTACATATGTAAAAATCAACTTAAACTATGGTAATTGATAGTGGTAAGCTAAAAAATCCAATTCCTAATAGTTTCCAAGACAAATTGAATTTTAGAGGTTTTCATTAAAATGCAGACCTCCAAACGAGAACTAATGAAACAAAATGTTATTGTCGGATTTTGGAATTTTTGGTACCTATAAGCCCTTACAGAATTACTATTACGTCACTATGGATTAAGAGAAAGTGATCATGTATAAACACTTCTCGAGATAGTGTCAAAATCAGCAAATGTTGAATAGTGAATTCAAGAAATATTACAAAAAAAATAATTTATCTTAAAGAGGCACCAAATAATTAACCGTGCATTTTGCAGTAAAAACATGCTCATCTTTCTAATTATCCATTGGTACCACAAATTTGCTGTGGTAAACACAGGCAGTAAGATTGGAGTAAAAAGGTTCAACAGAGCATTCGGCAAAAACTTGGCATCGGATTTCTAATTTTTGTTATGGGTAGTTACTTGAATAGTCTGCTAAATACATTATAATTCATAATCAGTCATAAAAAGCGATAGGTTAGGTTAACCAAAACTTCGGTATAGGGTCTCAAAATTGTATAATATTAATAGAAAGGTTCAAGTTTTCGTTTAAAATAAATTCGTCTTAAAAATGGCGAAATTGCATCAAGCATACATGCATGCCGTGTTATAAGATCAAGATACTAAAAATAATAAAATGTGTGACGCAATATGTCAGTGTGAAAAAATCACTAGAATATGACATTTTTATAAAAGTTTCCACTAAATCAATAAATTACCGAAAAATCACTAGATCTAGTGAAATCTCACTAGACCTGGCAACTGTGATCAGTCGTCTGAATGCAAAACCAGACATGTCTAACATTCTGAGCCAATACGAACAACTGGAGCAAGTCACATGCAGACCACTGGATGTTATTCTGACGGTTGCGTATTTCATCCTTTTGTTGAGATAGTCCAAGAGCCCAGTCGAAAATCCCATTGTGAGGGACCAGAACTTTCTTATTATTATCATTGGATTCCTTTTTAAATGTTGTATCCATTATCGTTACTGTGCTAGCGCAAATAATGCCGTAAAATATCGAAAATCAATTAAATAAGTACTTTTTTGATACGAAAACCTATAGATTGTATCGAAAGATTGAAAAATACGTAGGAGCAATCATTCGTGTGCGTACATGTAGGAAAAGTGACTGTGCGTGATTTAATTTTCGTTATTGTTCTTTAGGGAGCTGAAATAATAGCCGCAATGCATGAGAAAACTGTGCCAAACTAGTGAAGTATGGAACTAGAAAGGAACTATATGTTTTTGATTGCGCTGAAAATAATCAAAATGATTTTATTAAAAAAAATTAATAATCGTCTACACATACTGCATTATGTCCAACAGTTTTTTTTTTATTTTTACAAGTTGTTTTTCAACTTCTTGTACCAAGTTTTGCGATTGAATCCCATATGAGTATATTATTCCAAATATTTTTTCTCTATGATTTGGTATCGCTGTACCAGTTGTGTACCGAACATAACCTTTTCACAGCGGCCGCGGTACTCTGGTATTTAGGTTCCGCCTACGCGGTCTGCTCAGTTATAAAAAACACTTCATCATTGCTTACAATGAAAAACTGAGTCTGATTCTCGCCACTATTGTTTACATTTACAATAATTGTAATTATTACAGCATCAGTATCATTGGCCCATAGCGCTTTAAGATTTTTCAATACATCAGGTCCTTGCTCAAGCAACAGGTACTAATGGGAAAACTTACTTCAGTCAATGCCAATAATGTCTGGATTCCCATAATTCAGCAAAAATTGTCACAACTATAATGCAAACAAGTCAAAAACAATTTAACCGATAATGAAATATAGCGATTTTTACAACAAATCGAATATGCTATTAGCAGCATTTCAGTGGGCTACCGTTTGACGGCAGTTTAATCACGGCGAATATAAAGCCGTCAAATACTGTAAACGGCATTTTAGTAGGCTACGGTTTGACGGCAGTTTAGGTACAGCGATTACAAAGCCGTCAAATACGTCACTTCAATGACGTCACATCTGTTAACGGCATTTTAGTAGGCTGCCGTTGAACGGCAGTTTAAGTACAGCCCTTTTATTTTTCCCTGCGTGCATGGTCAAGGTTAAATCGGTACAGTCAGCTCCAAAGTTTCCGATCATGGGCGTACACTCGATGCAAAAACCTACGGCATAGACGTGTGCACGGGCTCGGATTAAATTCACTGTGCCGAGGACTTTCGGCAATCTGAGAGTCGGCACAGTTGGTTTTTGGAGTTTTCATAGTCATTTTCTACAATTTTCATCAAGGACTTTTTCATGTGGGAGAAAAAAACAGATTATCCCGATATACCCCTCGGGAAATAGGCGCTGTGCCCTAGGTTGCGGCAGGATATGACGTGGCACAGTGACTTTTTCTACATGTACGCACACGAATGATTGCTCCCACGTATTTTTCAATCTTCTGATACAATGTATACGTTTTCCTATCAAAAAAGTACTTATTTAATTAATTTTCGATATTATTTTACGGCATTATTTGCGCTAGTACAGTTACTATAATGGATACATCATTTAAAAAGGAATCCAATGATGATAATAAGATAGGTTCTGGCCCCTCACAATAGGATTTTCGACTGGGCTCTTGGACTAAGAATATCGTGCGCTGAATTCACTTTTTTTCAGTTACGATTGGTTTATGCTGTATTGATTATTCACCAATTTAAGGACCATGGGTGTCCAAAATATTGTTCAAACACAGGGTAATGTAGCTCGAAAGAAGATTAAGACTGGTCTAAGCTAGTCGTGAAAACGCTGTTGCTAGTTCTCACGAATTTTGTTTGTCAGCAAATTTGGATTTTGAGATTTAAACCTTGCAAGCTTTAGGATGTTGCTACCTAGCATTATGTTTATAGTTTCAGTGTTTGATTAGTTTTCTTTACATTCAGTAAAAAGTCCAAACTGATAAGTGTTTCATTAATTGTGATCCAATTCCACAATTGTCACAGTTCCTAACATGCAAAACCCGACTTATGCTAATTTAAATTGATTTCAGAAAAACTATCTGTCCTAGGTTTTGGGGCATGAAAACATAACATCCTAAACCATCGTAGATTATCACACTCTTGCATTCATATTATTTTCACCATTATAAGACTATATACGCTTTTCTCGATTTCTCTATAATATTTGTTTCCGTGGACTTGTCGGGTTTTGCATGTAGACGACTGATATACAGGGTGGCCAATCGGGTGACGTTATTAATTTTTTTTTAGATAGCCCGTACCGAGACCTATCCAAAACACCCACATGTATGTGGAGCGATTATTTATAGTTTTCGAGTTATGATTTATTTTTGGAAAATTTAGAGATTTTCCAGTGTTTTCAAGAAATCGTAAACAAACAAAAACAAAAATGGTTTTTGGCTTTAATTTTTTCTGCAATTATACTCAGTATTAAGCCTATTTTGATATCCAATAAAGAAAACCTGTACATCCGATCAATAATTAAGTACATTTTGGGCCCAAAGTTTGAAACAACTGGTTTTAGTCTTATATATATTATATATATACTTACACATGGTTCTGGAGCTCCAAACTAATCTTAAAAACTGTGCAAGACATTACACTTTCGAAGTAATAATGAAAAAATAGCACTTATGGGGGCATTTTGCTTCGTACGTGACGTGAGGTAAAAAGGTGATAATTTACGAATTTCCGAAATGATTTAAAAACCATTGTTTTACTACTTTATCATGACAAACTAAAGAAAAAAACTCGTATCAACTAATAAACCCAAGAGTCATTGATGTTTTAATAAAAAAACTGATACCCAAATTGTGATAACGTTACCCGATTGGCCACCCTGTATTTAAGTTGTTGATATACAGCAAAATTAAAAATTCGTTGGTTAAAAATTAAGCTGTACTTAAACTGCCGTTCAACGGTAGCCTACTGGAATGCCATTACGAGATGGGACGTCATTGAAATTTCATCATTGCCCTATAAGGTTGATTAATATAATCTGTTTCTAAATATTAGAAAATCTGCATGCTATGTGACTAAGATATCAGTTGAAGCTTGAAGGATACATATAAATTGTGTCGTCCTATTTCCTATGGAGAGGGATGCAACAAACTATTTACAAGAGATTTTGTGTTGGCTGTTTTTTTGTAGGGCGGGCGTGCGATGATTTGGTTGCAAGGGGATCTCAGACTATTGCTTCATGCGATGGGAAAATAACAAAATGCTATCACAGTTATGTGTGGGAGGTACGGAGTCAATAACTTTATTTTTTCATTTAGAGGTGCTAACTACGTCTATAGTGCCAACATATTAATCTGTCTAGTATTGGGTGACATATTCAAGTGACGTATTTGGCAGTTTGCATTCGCTGTATTTAAATTGATAAACTACGCCACTAAAATGCCGCTAATAGCAGATTCGATTTCTTGTTAAAATCGCTATTGCCCATTATTGATTATACATATTGTTTTCGAAGTGTTTGCATTATGAATGTGTCAATTTTGCTGAATGCAAAATCAAACATAGAGGAAATCTGGATATAATTATAGTAAACAGGAGCGTGTTTTTGGAAAAATGATAGGGCACTTCGTTGCAATGGTTGCTTTCTATGGAGACATATTTGTAGTGCAGGATGATCCAGAAACTGTGGTTTTTCAGAGAATGCTACCTGCAGCATATTTTGTTTCCCGGTGTATAGTTTCCAATAAGTGTCTAGAACTAAACATCTAATTTTAGGTTTAATCGACAATAACACCTTTAACGAGCAGCGGCAACATATTGATAAGCTGTTGAAGAGGGGAGATTAATTGCATTTCAGTGCGCTACCGTCATAAATTCGTGATTGCTTGTCAGAGCGATCCGGTGGACCTTTGCTCTTAGTTAAGGTCCGGTCAAACAGAGGGCATTCTAGAACGCGGCTTTACAGCGTTTTCTAGCATCGCGTCACAGCATTCCGTTGTTGATATCAATCAGGCCTGTTTGACGTGTTGAACAAAAGCATTACGCCAATTTTTGTCCAGATGTCAAGTGATTCAGACATAGATGAACTCGAGACCCGGTCAAACAGAAGGCTTTCTATGTAGGCGTTACGGCGTTCTAACACCGTGTTACACCGTTCCGTTCTATTGATAGAGAACGCCGTAACGCCGCGTTCTAGAACGTCCTCTGTTTATCCGGACCTTTACAGTCCTGTCGGTCGATCTTCTGTTAGGTCTGGTTACCCAGAGATCAGACAAAGTAAAGGGAAAGACAGGAAGGGCAGGCAGGAGAAGAGCAAAGAAGAGAAAGTTCATTAGTTGGAGGGTATATCTTGACATAGTAGATTGGAGTTGGGAAATTATTGGGTTTAACCAGAAGGGTTAATTTTGAAGTTCCATGCCTGAAGGGAAAAACGGTTGTTTTCAAAATTGCACGATACGTTTTTGATCACAATGTGAGCCGTGACCTTGTTTGGTTGCAAACTTGCTCGACTGTGTAGTTCACTGACTCACGCAAGAGAGATTGTGCTTGCTGTCCAATGTAACCCTTCAAGTAAGGGATGTCAAGGTCTCTGTGAAGTATGTCGTTAGAAACATACCGTGCAACGTTAGTGATTAGTAATTTACAACCTCCACCCCTCAACTACCTCGATTTAACTCCCACCCAAAAAAGTAGAAAACTATCAAGAACCCCTAAAACGAAGTTTGAGGAATATTTGCAATATTTTGTGTTTACCAAAATTATAGCAGCACTACCTACTACATCCCCACAGCATATCCCTTCCCACATCATCACAATCAACGTAGCGGTTACTGAGATTACGAGGGATAAAAAAGCCAACACACAGACAGACTGACGGAAATGAGTGATGTGGATTTTCGTTATGTAGGTATGATTAAACCCATCGATGTGGGAAGTAAAAAGACGTAGTGGTCAAATTGCTAATTTTATTTGAAGTGTCCATGTTTTTCTTCCATCATATTATCAGTTACACAGTTTCGTCGGAGAATGAATATTACATTCCTTCGTCAGCTATTATTGTTTCTGTAGAATCTGTTATCGACAGAAGTGTCAGTTACCACAATCCTGCTCCGCCTGTTGAGTTGGAATTTTTAATTAGAACTTTAGCCATACTAATGGAAAATATATATTTTCCTGGTTGTATCGTCGCCGTCGTTAGGAGATATGGTTTGAGAGTGACAAGAAAAGAATAAAAGGTCGCATAATTCTGGTAAACTTCACGTAATGAAAACTAATAACTATTGTGCTTAAGTAAAATCAAATGTTACACAATATGCCCACGATACTTTACTATATACCTAATTTGTTTTTATCTGCTTGACTTAAAGGCATTTTTTTAAATAATGATAATTTTAATTTCCAAAAGGACATGAGACTACATGTACTGGAATTGTCAAAGAACAAAAAGGACAATAATAGTAATCATTTGTAGTAACATAGTATTATTTAAATCCGTACCAGAAAATCCGCTGACCTTTTCCGACATTTTCTGTTACGAACTTAAATTGAGATATCCACGTGCGGATGAAATCATATGCTTCAAGTATTCACAAACCTGCTAGTCTTAACAATTTACGCTCCAAAAACAGTTACTTACAAAATGTATCTTGTGCTAAATTGAATAAAGCTCTTCTCACTTTCTTCTGTGCATTTGAAGGCACCTTTAGCAAATTCCATACGGTAATCTAGACTCTACTTGTCAAGAGTATACCTTTATGTTCTATCTTCTTTCACTGGCCCTCTAAATAAAAACTGCGTATGTTTATCGAGGTATAAAATTTGACAATCCACGATGGAACAAGGATTGCTCCTATTAAAGGGAAACAATAGATCAATGAATCGGCTGGAGGTTTACTCATTTAAAACCTATACCTATACCTATACCTATACATATACCTATACCTATACCTATACCTATACCTATACCTATACCTATACCTATACCTATACCTATACCTATATACCTATACCTATACCTATACCTATACCTATACCTATACCTATACCTATACCTATACCTATACCTATACCTATACCTATACCTATACCTATACCTATACCTATACCTATACCTATACCTATACCTATACCTATACCTATACCTATACCTATACCTATACCAATACCTATACCTATACCTATACCTATACCTATACCTATACCTATACCTATACCTATATACCTATACCTATACCTATACCTATACCTATACCTATACCTATACCTATACCTATACCTATACCTATACCTATACCTATACCTATACCTATACCTATACCTATACCTATACCAATACCTATACCTATACCTATACCTATACCTATACCTATACCTATACCTATACCTATACCTATATACCTATACCTATACCTATACCTATACCTCTATACCTATACCTATACCTATACCTATACCTATACCTATACCTATACCTATACCTATACCTATACCTATACCTATACCTATACCTATACCTATACCTATATCTACGAGTATACCTACTCCTACACCTATACGTACAATTCCGGCAAGTATCTGAATATGATGTTCTTTTATTGTACGTCATAACACAAATTCCATAAGCTGATCTAACAGCTAGATAAATCCACTAATAGCAAATTCATAATTGGATCACGGAATATTAAACATTTACTGCATATTTCAATCTCCTGTTGAATTTGGTATTTCCAATCATATAAGCTTGATAGCATTTAATGAGTTGCGACTCATTAATTCTGTCAATCCAAGGCTTATTTTGGTACGCGGAAGTCTTCATCCGTGATTCCAACTAGACATTTCAGTTAATAATGGATCTAGTTTGCTCACGCAATATCTATATTTGCTTTGTTTGGGTTGCAAAGGTAGGGTTAGACCAAACGAGCGGATACTCATTCTAGTTTCGTTTTTTCAAATTATCTTTATCTATCTATATTTGCTAATATTCTAACTCGTTACAAAGGACTTGCTGCTGAGAAACTATGATGGTCGCCAGGTCGAGCGTTTATTGTACAGTGCTTGGATTTCAGTTAGTAATAATTATTCAGTACAGGGTGTTCATTTAAAAACTTAGCAACCACGGATTTATCGAAAACCACTGATTCAAAAAAAACTCCCAGGTCGAGTGTTTATTGTACAGTGCTTGGATTTCAGTTAGTAATAATTATTTAGTACGGGGTGTTCATTTAAAAACTTAGCAACCACGGATTTATCGAAAACCACTGATTCAAAAAAAACTCCCAGACACGTCAAAAGATTTGTCAAGGGTGACAGGTCGAGCGTTTATTGTACAGTGCTTAGATTTCAGTTAGTAATAATTATTTAGTACAGGGTGTTCATTTAAAAACTTAGCAACCACGGATTTATCGAAAACCACTGATTCAAAAAAAAACTCCCAGAAACGTCAAAAGATTTGTCAAGGGTGACAAGTTTTTAAACAAAAAATACTTCACCGCTCTGCCCCCGAGAGTCATCCCCTTAAAAATTTTAAATGTCAAGGGGTACAGCCTGACAAGTGTAGCAAGAGACTAGGGAATTTCGCCGCTGTCTCACACGCACACGTTATTTCATATCCTCTCGTCTCTTGCTATTCTTGTCTATTCCATATTTATCACGGCTCTTGTTACACTTGTCAGGTTGTACCTTGTAATATCTCGTTTTGAACGTATGTCGAAGTCCTCTATTTTGACGTTTGAGTTTTTTTGAATCGATCGCTTTATTTTTGAGAAAATTAGAAATTTTTTTATGTATTTTAATTTGTGGACCAAATGTCAGGCGTTGGTCGGATAAATTCTCAGGGTCTGACAGACTACACTGTAAATCTGCTGGTTATGGTCATTGAGTCCCTAGGTGGAATGAGGAATACGCTGCTTCTTTGCATGCCGGTGTGCCGTGCGACGGCGGATATCTTAGTCACCAGAGGACAGTCATCCTTAAGACCTTTCGTCTACTTAGGGTGCAGGTTCGCCGGCCCAGTGATTGTTGACCTCGCGTTGTGAGGACTAGTCACTGGGCAATGCAACAGCATGCTGTGTCGGAAAACTCCGGAAAACTTTTTTGTGACGGGACACCTCTCAGAAAACTCCGAACAGGTGACATCAGCTTCTGAGGATGCCGACCACTCGTGTTGGCGAAACGTCCCGCAGCGAGGCGCGCCGACGCCAAGGCGGCGAAGCGTATCGACGCCGGCCGAATAGCCCAAGAACTAACAGTGCATCGGATCATAGCCACGAAAGTCTTACACAATACATACATGAAGATTTGTTTAATTCTTTCGAAACCGAATCGACCGACTTTAAAAAATCAAACCTCAAAGCAAAGGAGTTCGACATACCTTTGAACCAAGCTATTACTCGATACCCATTGTCATTTAAAATTTTAAACGGGATGACCCTGGGGGGCACAGGGTACAAGGGGGTGAAGTATTTTTTGTTTAAAAACCTGTCACCCTTGACAAATCTTTTGACGTGTCTCGGCGTTTTTTCTTTTAATCAGTGGCTTTCGAAAAATCCGTGGTGGGAAGTTATCAAATGAACTGTATATAATATAGATAGATCATTCAGGATAACTGTGTAAGGCCCGGTTTCATAATCATTCACTAATGCGTTGATTAGCAAATGTACCTATAAACTTAATCATTCCATTAAAGTGATGCGCGTTTCATAATGCATTTGGAAACGTCAATTAAATAACATGCAATAAAATGTGGTTGGTACACCTGAAAGTAGGTTTTATGCCACATTTTGTGCCGTTTGAACTACATTATGACATTTCGTTTAACCTGTAAAAGTGAATGTGTCAAATTGTGACAAGTTTGCAATTCTATTAAAGCATTATTACTCTTATTAGAAAGGTATGGAGTCAAATCCAAAAAAAGCAAAAAGTGCGCGTGATAGTAACTTTACTAAACTAAAGAGGAGCTGCTACTCGTACAGTAGCAATATTCAAAGGCATTATAGAATGCAAAATTACATATAAGTGAACAATCAGGAGAAGGTCGGTACCTGATGAGTGAGGATATAATACGGTCGTCTACAAATACATATAGAGATGAATAAAGAAAACATTATGCAATTAGATGAATACTTGCTTTTAATTGTGCTCAAAAGTAGCTATGAATCGATGTAATCTGTTTTATTTTATAAACACTGATAAAAGTGAACATCCACTGGCAACTCCATGGCAACTCAACCTTAACCTAATGAAATTCTGATATGTGTGTCAACTCTTAAACGTCATACAAACGACATGTCAGATTTATAGGTTGATTTTTCAATTAATCCGCTTTAACTGGTCGAGAGCGAGCCATTAACTTATTGGAGAATTATGTCATTTTAATCTGTCACTTAGCGATTATGAAAACCATTTATTTCCTAATGCTCGGATTAAGCATAATGGCTGAATTATGTTTGATTATGAAACCGGGCCTAAGGCTTATAGTTGTTTGTTTTTACATAATTATATAATTTTTACTGGACTATGTTCTCCCGTGTGGGGGCGGGTTAGAATATCTCCCATCGTGTATCCTGCGTGTTGTAAAAGGCAACTAAAAGAAACCGAACTACTGTCGGTATAAGCAGTAACCTCTTCTCGGCCAACAGCTTTGGGTGGACGAGTTGAGAAGAGTCAGGAGACCTTCTTGTCCTTGGGGTGAGAAATTGCTTCTAAAGGTGGATGAACTAGTAGATACCATCTGATCAACGGCATGAGGATGCAGAAGGCAAACTACTGCATTAAAGATCTTAAAGATATCCCAAGAGAAACTCGTAAAATGAGTAAATGCATTTTACGAGTTCACAACATGTCTGTTAAGACATTGTGACTATGGTGATGATGTTACAAATCGTAAAGGTGGGTACAAATCTGCGCGCTGCAAACTCGCGCCGTGTGTGCGCCGAGCGTTCGTTGCGCGTTAGGTGTTCGTTGAAATTTCCCCGTTCGACGAACCTTATGCGATCCACACTTAGTGTGCACGCCAAAAAAAAAACCACACCATATCACGCTCCCGTCCAAATCTGTATATGGCGCACATACAAAGCATTCGTTGACAAACCGACAGGGGGTGGATCGCGACGAACGGTGTGCGAGCGGCGAGCGCGCCTCATGTGAACTCCGTACAAATCTAGCGAACAGGCTGCGCGCGCGCGATGCGGCGCGCATATTTGTACGGACCATAATGAAAAGCATACATAAAATGGAATTGAATTAAACGATCAAATAGGTGCTACGTCACAGCACACACGTAAAAACCCACTAAGCGAAAAGGATTACTCATTGTATTCCATTCGTGTGAAAGTTCATGCAGATGTCTTGCCGGTGTCGGTTTGCAATCCTGCTTATAAGTGATTATAGTCACTTTCACCTTATTTACGTCCGTCCGGCGGTATCCTGTTTGAATGATTGCCTGCCTACGCCACGGTTATGGAATTTCGTGCTAAAATTTTACAACGAAATGCCACCAATGCACGAATATATCGATAGGAGTGCTTGGCGCTTACCGAAGAGCAAGTATTAAACTCACTGAGTAAACTTCCCAATAAATTCACCACAGGAAGTGATATTATTCCCAGTTTTACTTTCCACACAGATAGGTGAGGGGAGTACTGTGATCCCGAAAATTTTAGATTTTGACATGATACGCTTTTTGGGCTTTTTATGATGTCTACACAACGTAATTCCATGTCACTCATTTCCGTCGGTCTGTCTGTTGGCGTTTTTCTAGCCTCGTAATCTCAGTAACCGCTGCATGGATTGTGATGAAATTTGGGAAGCGATATGCTGCGGGATCGTAGTAGGTAGTGCTCCTATAATTTTGAAAATCGGTGCATGGGCGGCGGAGCAGTTAGCAAAAAAACAAAAAAAATCAAATATTCCTCAAACTTCGTTTATAGGTGTTTTAGGGGTTCCTGATCATTTTCTACTTTTCTTTGGTGAGGATGAAATTGAGGATGGTTGGGGGGTGGGGGGTTGTAAAACTGAAAAATTTGTTGTATTGATAATAGGATGTCCATAGACCTGTGAAAGAACGTCATAATATACTTTTTTAGGTCCATCCGAACATTGCGTCGCCTCTTACGAAAGCAAGGGACTTGGTGTATACATACATAGTTTATTGCTTCTGAACGTTCTGTATCCTGTTCGTGGAAACTGTTAGATTGATTTTAATGAAATTTTTACATAGTATTACTACCATGGAGAGGATGGAAAACGTTTATTATTTTCAGAAATCGAGTCTGTGGCGGCGCAACAATAATAAAAAAAAAGTTGAAAATATGCAAACAGCTCAAACTTCTTTTTTAGGCGTTTTAGGGGTTCCCGATCATGTGCTACTTTTTCTTTGGGTGGGGGTGAAATTGAGGTGGTTGGGAGTGGGGGGTCGTAACGCCGAAAAATTTGTTTTATTCATAATAAGCTGTCCACTGAGAGAAAGAAATAAAGACCTAGCGGAATAATACACTTTTTTAGGTCCATCCGAACATTTCCTTGCCTATTACAGAAATCGAGGAAGTTAGAACTTGAAGATGTAAACATTCGAGTATTGAATTGATTTTAATGAAATTTCGACACGGTATTTATTGTTACTTTGACGAGGATGAAAAAGGTTTATGGTTTTTAGAAGTCATGTGGCGTGTGGTGTGAAGTGGCGACGCAGCAATAATAAAAAAACTATAAACATAAAAAAGCTCAAACTTCGTTTTTTGGCATTTTAGGCGTACCTGATCAGTTTATATTTTTTTGGTGGGGGTGAAATTGCAGAGGTTGAATCCATTTTTTTAGTAAAAGATTGGATATTTGTATTTGTTAAGCCTTTACTAAGCATATTATTTAATTGTGCGGTAAGGCCTGGCGATAAACCAGTGGGTGCATTCACAGCACCTAAAATACTGGCAGTCACATCCAAAGCTCAGACACAGCAAGCTGATGGTGAAACAACCCACACCAAAACTAGCTGAAGAGATCCTAAAACTAAATAGGAAAGAAACTAGGCTAATAACCGGCCTCCTAACCGGACACTGCGGCCTAAGAAAACATCTACACACATTAGGGATCTTCAAAGAAAACCCAATATGTAGACGAGGACGACGAAACAGCCTCTCACATAATCTTTGAATGTGAGGCTCTACGCTGGTGGAGATTCAGACTGATAGGGCCAAACAATCCCAAATCACTCCCCAATCGAGATATCGTGAAGAGACTCTCGGATCTTATCAAGGTCACAAAACTCTTCACGGATTAACAAGCGCACAGGACAATACAATAAGCCAATGGCTGCAGTGTTGGGGCTACCTAACCCGACCTGTACGTTTGACCCCCTAACCTAACCTAACCTAACCTAACCTAACCAAGGCCTGGCGTGTTTTCGGACAAATGGAAGATTGAAAAATATGCCCCTCCCCATATTAATAGCTTATAGGACTGATGGGATTACAAAATGATCTCCAAAAAATTAGTGGGTGGTATGAGAATAATACACTGTTTATGAATATTTCTAAATGTAAAATTTGCACATTTACGCGAAGATCATTGTACGTAGACTTCCAATAGAGCTTCCAGTCCACCGCACTATGTAGAGCGTGTTACCGAAGTGTATTTGTTAGCGTACAATACCGGGCCTTGAAAGCATTAATTTTGATCAGTTTTCGTAAAATGTATCAATTTATATATATGCTATACAAATTCCCAATGCAATTTTTTAGTTCACAGAGCGAGCCGCGGCTTTGTATGCTTGCAAATCTGCTCCACTGATTCGCGCAACAAAGGGTTGCGGCTGTCGAAGTGCGCTAAATATCATATCAAAGTATCTATGAAGAGTCTCGTTTGAAGCAAACCATGGGGCATTCGTAATTGTACGTAAGGTTCTGCTTTGCAAAACCTGCAAGCCTCACATTCACAAGTACGTTTTGGCAAGGAAACTCCAAGATGCACAAGCGTAATTGCTGAATGAATGAATAAGGACCAGAGGCTATCCTGCACGGAATGTGACTGGTGCATAGGCCACACGATGGGCCCTTTTGCGCCTCTATCCGCGCTATTTCCTAAGACGTGCCCTTTTGGCAAAGGCAAGTACATTCTTAGGTCCTATCCGTTTTGTCTCTCTCTCTCTATTGGTTCCAAGGTTCTTGAGCCCAGCATAGTCTGCCTGTGATAACCCAGGGTTTCACAGCGACACAAGATGTGTGCCAAAGATTCTTCCCCTTCACCACACCACGTGCACGTTGGGTCATTGACCACCCTCATCACAAACAAGTGACGCCTGAAGGTGTTGTGAGCGTAATTGCTGGTCATATTACTGTTTTATAATGCCGAATCTTGTTGATTAAACTTAATTTTGAATGTCTACACAACAGTGGGTACAGCTGCTGGAACGTGATTTAGTATTCGGTTTTTAACGGCTCAGTGTCATGCCGCCAGATCGTTTTTTTTTCAAGAATAACACAGAGATACTTGACAGAATTTTCCCATGGTATACGAGTGCCATCCACTGAGACCTCAGTAGGAGCACCGCGACGTTTTTCCGTACAGTAGATGGCCTGCATTTCAGAATGCTTAATTTTAATCAGCCTTGTCGCGCACTACATTACCAGACCACAACTGAGCTACAAGAGCAGTGTCGTCAGCATAAAGATACCCTTTACATTGCGTGGGAAAGAGACGTCACGGACAAAGATTGAATGAAGTATTGGCTCAAGGATCGAACCCTGGGGGACACCGGCCCTTGCCGGCCGAATTGTAGATACTGCTGTCAATTTTGATCAGAAATTTTCTTCCCTCGAGGAACGATTTCAAGAGTTTTAGTAGCCAAGGTCTGTGGGGTGAGTTTATATCTCCCTTCAAAACAGCTACAAAAATTCACCTCAAGTTGAGTGCCTTGTAACATACATTTTAAGGATCTAATGAATTTTCACGATTTTTTTTCATAGCATGAAGTTTTAGTGAACTCTACTTCGTTATTCTATACTACTTTTTGCATACGCCAGGCCAGTGGCAGGACAAGTTTCGTGAAACTCGTTACAAGAAGCAGGAAGTTTGTTTCGTTATCGTAATACCCATATATCTGTTCAAATGATATGAGAGGCCTTGACGTTTGTAAAAAGAGCGTTTGCAAATTTAAGGAGGTAAGCTTGAGCTTAACGAAAGTTGTGTCAGATAGGTTTCGCAATCAGAAGAGTTAACACTGCAAAACATTTCTGTCAATACGGTGGTTTGAGAGTGTAAAAAAATGACCTTTCACCTGAATTGAATCCACGCAGAATATTTTTTTGTTGCATATTCAATTAAGGGGCTATGGTATAGCGCGCAAATTTGAGAATCGAGGAAAATACGTCTTCTCGTGTTAGTGAAGAGGCGTGACCGCCTGTTATCTTTCTTTTTTTCTTTATTACCATTATTATTTCGCATTTATAACCTCCTGAGGTTACATTTAAACTTACAGTAATGATTCAAAAATTAAATTGAAGAATAAGGCTTGCGCTAGGGCAACACAGCGGCCTTGTTTTGATATCAGTAGCGTGCCGAGGACTTCGGGGCCCCCCGCAATTTTTTTCACGGCGCCCCCCTCTATATATAAAATAATATTTAAAGCCGGTTTATAGATGAAAAAAATTTGATGTGACCTCAACATTTTAATTTTTTTTCTTTCGAGTTTTTGAAGAACAAGAATTCATAGACCTTAGGTACAATATAACTATACATCAATTAATCACATAACTGTAACAAACTCCATCTATATCATATTCCACTATGAGTTTTAGGTTTAGAAAACCACAGAATTTGAGATATAATTTTATTTAATAAACATTACTAACACACAACACAAAACTATAACAAAATGAAAAATAAACGAATAAAACATTTATAACACACACGAGAATGTAACAAAAATAAATAAAACACCTTAACTCTTGCCTTTTTGGGTTCTACGTTCGACTACGTTGTCGTGTTGTCAAATTTTGCCATAAAATAAGTTCAAAAAAGGCAAGATATGGCAAAATATATTTAATTTGATTTTGGAAAAATATAATTCCATCGCTAGAAAGTTAAGTATAATGTATTATAGTTATTACTATGTACAAATCTTGCTCGAGGTAGTCGAGGTCGAGGCTGAGTGGGCCCCATGGTTGCCCGGGGCCCCCCCGCACGGCGGGCCCTGCGGGCCCTTCCGGCACGCTACTGTTTGATATCGTGTTTGGTTGTTAAATTACGGACGTTTGAAGAATGTATGGTTTTGCATTGTGAGTTTTTTTGCACACTAAAAAATTTTTTTTGAAAAAATCGTTCTGTGTTCACTAAGGTCCTATCACCTTCTAAAAATTTATGTTTGTAGTTTGAAAACCAAGTGAATTCTGTTCTACGTACAAATCCATATTTTACATGGCAAATAGGTACATATGTATTAAATGTATGTGCCCAGGCCCCTTAATTGTTAGTATTTGGATAACTTTCCATTATCTCTCATTTACGGTTGCTTTAAATGCGTGTCATTCAAACAATTTACTCCTCAGATTCGAAGCAACCTACCTACGTACCGACCTACAGTAAGATGACAAATTCAAAATAGGTTATATTCATTCTAATGATAGATATTATCAATCCAATACTAACATTAGCGTATAATGCAATTAAATCATTCTTTTGTTTTTAATAAATTGCTTAGTTTTGTTTCAGCAAACCGAATAATTTCTTTGATATAAAAAATTGTTCTTGTAATAACAGTTCTCTTGATAACTAGTTCAATAAAAGTTAATTTTTTCCAGAAGGATAAGAGACACTATAGCTCATGCCTTTAGCACATTGTCTATGCTATTTGAGAAATGTCTCATTAGTAAGCAGTGTTTGCGAGAAAAGTATCTTATATTGAATTCAAGCATCCTTAGTTGGCTCAACCGGTGAGTTTTTTTTTATTTTTATTGTGCGGCGACAACTACGACGGTTATTAGCCGCTTCCCACCGTCCGGTTTAGGTCTCATTTTAAGGGAGAGGAGAACACTGGGACACCTTTCACGTCACAGCGGACTGTCTGGACGACTTTATTGATATGATGCACAAGGGGGTCCACGGATAGTTTGAGGAGATAACAGGGGTTAACACATTTAGGTAAAGGTTCATGATTGGCTTAAATTATTTCAGGAAAACCTATTCTGACTACGGCAATAGATGTCTAAAGGAAGTAAATGTTAAATTCGTGGGTATTGTTACTGTTATTGTTTAACTATGTATGTGGTTTCCACTGCGTAGTTCTTCGTGATCCATGTCATGGTTTTACTTCACAGTTTGAAATATAACTTACTTACTTTAAGATAGGTCAGGAGCACTTTGATTGTGGCGCTGTTTGTCATACATTGATCTAAGTTCGTGGGGAGGTTGTGTCGTCTTCGAATATTTGCAAATAACCTACACTCAAAGAGTAGGTGGTCTAGCGTCAAATGTGCTTGGCACGTATCACAGAGAGGCGGTGGTTGTCTTAACAAAAGGTAGGAGGAAGTAAGGTGAGTGTGGCCGATTCTTACGCGCGTCAGACAAACCTGTTCCCTTCTTTTGAGATCTTTGGGGTAAGTCGATTTATTAATTGTAGGTTTTATGCGCCTTAGCTTACCACTGCTGTAATACCATTCACGTTGCCATTGTTGATAGTGTTTGATTTTTATGTATGATTTAAGGTCGTCTGGGCACACTTTATCATCACATAATCCATCCTGTATCGCCTGTCGAGCCGCAGAATCGGCTTGCTCATTGCCCCTAATGCCGGTATGTCCTGGGGACCATATGTATATAACCTCTTTGGACTCTGACTAGAGTCTCTGATGGTTCGTCAAGATCTCTCTTATCAGAGGTTGAGCATTGGACTGTTTGCGTAATAATAATAGTGTGCTGAGTGAATCTGTACAAATGGCATATTTTCCTGGGGTTTGCTCTTTTATATAATTGGTAGCCTGTAGGATAGAAAATTGCTGGGCGCTGTAAATAGATGCTATGTCATTGAGTTTAAATTTATATGTTCCTTTGCTGGTAACGAGAGCCACTCCTACGCCCTCGTCAGTCTTGGATCCATCTGTATAGATGACTTCAGTTGGATTGGCCTGTTCAAGAGTGGCCATGAATATCTGTTTGTGCGTGGACGTACTACTACCCTTTTTAGTGCCATGCTGCTGAATAATTATAGTGGGGGCAGGAATGATCCATGGAGGTACTTCGCTGTAACTCTTTCTATTTATGTATTATATAGAGTTATGTCGTTCTCCCGTAGTAGCGTAGCTATTCTTGCTCCAATTGATTTGGTTATAGTCGGTCTCGAGTCATAATATATTTCGTTGTTTGTTTCATCAAAAATCAGACAATTATTTGGGTGGTTCGGCTGAGCTGATATATTAACAGCATAGTTGAGTGAGTGAGTTATACTCGGTTGGATTGATATCGAGATTCGAGGAGTGTAAAAAGAAGGAGAGGAGTCGTTGTTAGCGTCGCGTCGTCGGCGAGGCTGTATCACCCATATTTTCACGTTTATCCCTATTTTGTGGCCTATCCGTGAATTGCGTGTATGTTGTGTGTATAGTTATAATATATTCTATGATAGTATAAATAGTATAAACCATATCAATTTCAAATGTGCTGACAACCATTGTGATCAGCCCATTACGATGTTGTCATTGCTAAGAAATCCCGCATCAAGAACCGGCACTGCTTCGCGTAACCTTGGAGATATAAAATGTACGCTTGTTTGACAATATATGTCACTTTGTAATTCCAATAATTCATGAATAAACTGTCATTAAGAAAAAAGGTCTATTAGTGGCTGAAAAGGCAAGACATGAAGAACAAATAATCACTGGTCCTTCGAGCCGGATGGACTAGAGATACACTGCTTTTGCGACTCCTCGGAGAGCGCTTATGGCTCCTGAATTTATACAAAACCTTGGAATAAGATTGGCGGTTATTCTTTAGAACTATTCTGTGCTAAGTTTAAGGTGGCACCTTTAAAGACACTCACCGTACCCAGACTAGAACTATGCTCTGCTCTTGTATTATCTTGCTTAGTTACAAACTGCTTAAAATCTGTTAATCTGATAAGAAATGATTTGTGGTGGCACAGACCCCACTGGTTGAAACAATCCCCTATTCGTTGGCCCTCCTCCAGTTCCGTTCCGGAGCAAAGACGTGTTTTCCACGTAAAACTTTCTCATGCAGACATCTCATTCGAACGATTTTCCAATTTTTCGCGGCTTCAACGATCTTTTGCTTATGGCCACTTTTGCAACTACTATAGCGTGTATTTGATCATATGATTTTCTAAGAGATCGGTACTGGTATCTAGTAGACGTTGTTCATAACCCACGGCTGGAGCATGAGTTATGAAAAATAATTCATTATTTATAGGTTGTATTACCTGTCCGAAAGTAATTTGTATAACTTAATGGAAGTAGATAAAATATATAACTCTTAAATAAAAACAAAAAAAGGTGTTAATAAGAAAGTCATGACAATTTGCGATCTCCATGAAGTAAATAAATGTTATAAGTTACATATTCGCACGCAAAATCCTAGAACTCAGAATGTCCGTCCACAGACCAGGCAATAGCACGAGATGGTGTTTGCTACAAATTCTAGTGAATGGTTTTCAAAGGAATGTTACATGCATCGCAGTAGCATGGAAGAAAAACTAAACTTACCAGTTCAACGTCGTTAAATTGCTACCATATTCTTGTTTACGCTCAACATGCCAACTGCTGTTCATGTGAGGAATAAGAGGCATTGAACTTACGTGTGGAGACTTCTTGACATTTCAAGTATGCTGAACTAGTTATTCTCAATATTTGCTAACTGGACCCTGCACATTGAAAGGTAATACTGGTATGCTCTTACAACTTATAGCAGAAGCAATTGTCCATTTAAAAATAGTTATTGGAGGGCTAAGAAAAAGCTTAACTCGAATTTTACAACGTATAGTCCGGGAGGTGGCATAAAATTTCACTGGACCATTATACTGAAGCTGGTTTTTTTTAGTATAGGGCTTCGTGATGTTAATGAGAAAGAATTTCTATATTAGCTGATCCAAATCCGTCACTTAAGAATTTTAGAATCAGCGTATCTCGCAAAAATTTACTATACTGAAGTTGAAAATCTTAAGATAGTTGATTAAATTTTCATCACGAAAAAATTTGTTAGAGTTGCAAAATGTCTGCGACTTAAAATGTTAGCTGCGCGTATGATCACGTAGGGAGTGTGTAGGTTGCCTATAGGTAAAAAAAATATGAAAAGCAGCAATTTGACTGAAATTTTGAAATGAAATGGGAACTATAAGGGATTGATATAGACAATCCTGTAGCATTACAAAGACTATCAAATTATACATTATTTCACTGTGTGAACAAAATAGACATTTCTATTAAAAAAGATCAAGTAACCTGTGATTGAGGTTTGCTTGATTCATTTACCGATTTCACAAAGTACAAAAAAAAAATTCAGTTGATAGTACTACGTACGCTGACACTATTTCATGCACAGTCACACCCCAAGGTCACAGCAAGTTTTATACACGCTGCGATTTCCAATTTCTTTCTAACCTTACTTATATCAAAAATGATGATTTGCTCTAAACGATTCGTTTTAAGTATCATGTGTGATACATAAAGTCAATCTATAATAGACCAAGGAATCCAAATATGCAATAATATATAGGGCTTTCTAGTTAAAAAGTGTAAGTTTGATAATTCTCACATTTATTTGACACCCTGTATAATGGTAAATATCTTTAGAATACATATTTTATTGCCCTCTATATTTTTTATTATCTCAAATAGGGAAGCAGCTATCGTCCACCGACACATTGTTGATACAACCTCTACATGATCGTGCGCGCAGTAAACATGTTAAGTCACAGAAATTTTTCAGCTAACATATTTTTTCGTGATGGAGATTTCATCAACTATCTGACCCAACTTCAGTAAAATACTCCGAATTTGTTTTTGTGAGATACGCAGATTATAAAAATATCAAATCATGGAGTCACGTCAGTTAACATACGTTTTCTTCATTTTTATACGGAAAAGTAATCTACAAGGAATTGTAAATTCTCAGTATAATCACCCGTAGAAATTTGAGCTAGCTTCCCGACTAACTCCCATGGACTTCTGAAAACTGAAAAGTTTGTTTTACTCCAAAATGGAAGGTTATGGCAAACGAGAAAATGTGGGAAGTACCGAGTCAACCAAGATAGCTCCAGTATTTCAACGATATACCGCTTCGAAATTATACATTCATTATTCCACTATTGCACAATAAACTGTTTCATCATCAAGCTGTCAATTAAAACAATGCTCATAGCCCATATTTTTATTAATTGAATGAGTTATCCACGGCGATGTATATCTCCCTATAACTTTGAAAATGTATAGTGGGCGATTCAAATTCGATATTCGTTACCCATCTTTTGATCCAACGTTTCGTCTTTCGCTTTTCATCATCAAGTGAATTTTTTCATATGGGCGCTATTTCGGATTATTGAAAAGAAAAATCGATAAATCTTGATCTAGTTTCAAAAATGTATAACATATCGTGAACTAATATTTTAGAACTTCGGTTACCCAGATCTTGAAAAAAAAATGTCGTCTTACAGTTGTCCTTGATAATAACGTTAAAAATTAATTCTTCAGATAGGGAAATGCGAACCCTTGGATTGAATATCTAATTACGTGTTTACGTAGGGAAGGAAAAGTGGCAGTGTTTATGTCAAGTCCGTTTGGAGTTCTTTTCTAAATAAAATAATTTCGTTATTTTCCGCCTACCTCTGGAAATACCTTGAACTTTTTGAGTGCTACTTTATTTATCATGTATATTCGCAGTTTTGTCCTCATTCAACTGTTTTTGTATTTCTTAAGGTTTTTTGTTGCGTTTCCTGGACAAAGCAATGTACATATTACAACCCATTCAAGAAATACTTGTTTTCCTTTCCACACCGGTAGATAAGCAGATTATTGTGATGGCAAAAATTTTTGACTCTGCTTTTTGGGCGTCTTATTATATCTACATAGCGAAAACCCACGCCACTCATTTCCGTCGGTCTGTTTGTCTGTTGGCGTTCTTCTAGACTCGTAATCTCAGTAACCGCTGCATGGATTGTGATGAAATTTGGGCAGCGATATGATGTGGGGTTGTAATAGGTAATGCTGCTATAATTTTGAAAATCGGTGCACGGGCGGTGGAGTAGTTAGCAAAAAACGAAAAAATTTGAATATATTCCTCAAACTTGGGTCTTAGGCGTATCAGGGGTTCCTGAATATTTTCTACTTTTTTGTGTGGGGAAAAATTTGGGGTGGTTGAGGTGTGAGGGTTTGTAAAACTAACATATTTGTTGTATTCATAGTATGATGTCTACCGACCTGTAAAAGAAAGACCTAAAGCGGCCTAAATCACCTTTTTAGGTCTATCCGAACATTGCTTTGCCTATTACAGAATCCAAGGGACTTAGATTTCTCTGTAATATTATCACTGGCGTTGTAGCAATAGATTCAAAATATAAAAACAGTCCAAATTCCTTTTTTAGGCGTTTTAGGTGCTCCTGATCTTATTCTACTCCTTTTTTGAGGGGGGGGGGGTGGGTTGGGGTGTTAGAGGGTGAAGGTTGTAAAAATGGAATATTTGTTCTGTTCATAATAGGCTATCCATTGACGTGTAAAACAAAGACATAGCGGCATAATACACTCTTTTTCTGCGGGTGGGCGGGCAATGATTTGCAAGGGGACTATAGCTTGATGCTATGGAAAAATAATAAACAGGTATCACGATAATGTGTGGGAAGTACTGAGTCAATCAACTTGACTTCATTTTTTTTATTTAAAAATGAAGTGCACTCTTAGTGAGATAGCCATATTCGTAGCCGTATTCGTAGTTTAAGGGAACCTCATCAAGTGTGTCCTTTCTTGTGTATTTGGTTGCTAGACAACATCCACGAAACGGCGGGCAAACATTTGGCGACGTTGTCATATTTCAAATATAAGTCAATTTGTTATGCCTGTGCCTACGCATTTTGATGTTTTCCGTTATCTGTTTTTGGTTTGTGCTGGACATTTTTCCGGATGAGACAGAAACTGACAATAGGCCTTTACGGAAACAGTGATCTGGATGCGGATCGATCAGTTATATGTGAAATAGCTGTCAAGTGGGATTTATCTTTCCATGGAATTAACGGACATCAAACAACGGAAAAGTTGGTTTATGAATAAAAAATACCTAGATGGTTAATAAAAACATCTACTGATCTGAATCATCCGATCGCTATTACTTACCGTACAAGAGTGAACTGACCCTATTTCTGACTGATCCTAGATCACTTTCCGAACAGTGATCCTTGTGATCGGGTTAACCCGATCATAGTTTCCGTAAAGGCCTAACACCACAGAGTTAACATCTATAGAGGGAGTGTAAACAACAAAATGCACAGGTCGCTGACCAGCCAACATATAACGGAAATTTTGACAGGTTAAGGGCATTACCAGTAGCGTGCGGCTTTATATTAAAATTGGATGTTCATTAATAGATTCAATTATTACTGTGATGTTACAAACTGATACCAATAAGTTGTATTAGTATTTAGCTATACTTAGAGAGTTACCCTTATTATAATTTCATTGTAACAGTTGATAATTTATTATTACCATGAAGTGTTTTTCAAAACATATCTAACAGTGTTCTGAAAGGTAGCCTGTTGGAACGGCTGCATCGTATTTCTACTTCAGCAATAAAATATAATAATTGCATTAGGTAATATCCAGTTCTATAAAATTCTCATAGATAGAGTTTCTGTAAGTAAATGTGGCATACATTTTTGCATTTCACGTCCTCAAATAGTTTAAAAAATGGAATTTGGAAAATTCATGTTGATTGACATGAATGTAATGTGTGCACAAAACATACATTAAACAACCATTAGTATTCCTCAAACTGGAGTGAAGTTACTTTTGTTCCCATTTATCCCCATATATTACGCTACTGAAAACTAATACAAAACCTATACTCACCTATGATAAGAAGTGCTCACCGATTCGTCGCTATTACAGCAAAATATGCACTTTTTATGTTGTCTCATCATGCAATTATGACAATATTGTTCATAAATAATGTAATTCACACCACAAATAGTCACAAAGTCAGTCAAATATACACTAAAATCACAAAAATCTCGACACACGCAATAACCGCAACTACAATGACAGCCACATGACAGCTTAAGGGCACGCCGATTGTAGGTTGCTAGATTTATGACATACTAGAAGTTATTGCGACATTCCGCTATGAAATTTACCATTTTTGAGATTTGATTAAATCAATACAAATTATCTTCAGGTAAATTAGTTACATTGCAAGTATATTCGAATGTATAGTTAAATACCCAGTTAAATACTTTGTGTTCAAACTGCGGAAACTGCCAGATTTTGAATAAACTGGAAGCGGACGAAGAAGAGTGGCAATAGCGCTATAGATGTTGGCTGGCCAATATTCAAATTAGGCTCCCTCTAGAGATCTGTGCATAACACCTTACTCCAAGACCTACAAAATCGCGTTGACTGCAACGAACCACTGTCAGGTTGACATGTCATTTTGACATTTCGTTACTTGAGTATTACTCAAAGAGCCTTACGTAAGGGACCTTCAAGTAGCTGTTGAAACACAAAACCAAACTTCCTGAATATAGGTCCTGAAATGTCTCTTCTCTGTCTACTAACTTAGATGAAAATTGCATTCAGGTGTTAATTTATTGCATTCAGACATAGTGAGAACGGTGAGCGGCTGTATGGGAATTAGAGCATTTCGTTAGCAACTCTCTAGGCGCGATAATAATAAAGTTCTTACACCTTCAGTATTAATTAACACAAATTATAGTGGTTCAATAGATTGGAACTAAAACACAACAATGTTCATTAATTCACTTTTCATATAGGCAAGAGAACTCAATAAAAATTACGACAAGTATTTTCCCACCCAACCTCGCTGACAAGGTATCTTATTTTATTACAATCAAGCTAGAAGTTTCCAAATTCCAGGTCGAATAATTTTCAAGGGAAACATTTTATGGAAAAATTGTAGGCACTCTTCCTTACCCCATCCTTCTCCTTCTGTACCTTTCAAAAGAAAAAGCAGAAAACGACTAGGAGGCTCTAAAGCAGTGGTTCCTAACATTTTTATGATTAGAGACCATTTGAAAAATGTCTGTCATCCCACAATCGGTTTGAAGATAAATTTTTATAGATAAAAGGTTATTCTAGCCCGGGCTCCCGAAAGTTATAAAATATCTTAGTGATTTATATATTTCTAAACTGTTGAAACTATTATTAATTACTAGGCCACGAGCTTAGAAGAATCCGTCTCAATAAAGTGTAGAGATCAATTATTGGGTAAAATATTCAAGGGATCGAAACAATTTTAAACAGAAATCTTAGGGTTTCTAGGTATCCACTATCTAAGTTCTAAGTGTTGCTCATGAAATAATTGATGAATAAAGAATATTAACAATTATTTATAATAGTACTACTAACTAGTGATACATCGTTGAAAAGTTAGATGTACGAATTTGCAGTGTATGCCAAATTTCCTTGTTTTGGTGTTGATGAAAATAAGAAAATCCTGAAATAGTTGAATTTATGTGCACATTACGAGTATTATGTTGCATCCAGTTTTTGCTTACAATTCAGAGAAGAAATCATTTTTATGTTTCACCTTTACACCCAAGTAGGGTATAATGAACATTTTTTGAATTTAGTTCCTTGATAATCTAAAATATAAACACCATTAAAACATGCAACATTATACTCATATCGTTTGGTTATTATATATTTGATATATTTTATTTTTTGATACCAAAAAATGGATAATAGCCAGCAAAAACATGTATCGAGCCTAAGCCCCCCCCCAGGTGCTGGGGGGTATGTAGATAAACACAGGCTTTGAATATTTCGAATACTCAACAGGCACCCCGTCAGCTGTTTAGTTTTTTCATAGCGAGTAGGAGCCACAAAACCATTTTTTGCTCTAGTGCTGACACTACTTAACTGCTCATCCAGGATGTTTGAGAAAGGGCGTGACAGCAAATCTTTGTTGTGCCCAGCTAAGAATGTTTACACTTCGGATGCCTCCAGGGGTCCACTGCTGAAACTGTATATGAGATAGAAGTATATCTAGATCTTTTTTTCTAGCTCGATGTGACGTAGCGACAGACAACACACCCCCGACACTCTGGTTGGACGACCGAGACTGGCACATTCGTGAAGGGGAGCAAGTGGGGGCTCGGATTGCGCAGGCGCATAGCGACGACGCAGAAGGCGGGCCCCTAGAATATGGGCTGGAGCCGATCCTGTTCTACGGACACAAGGGGCCTCCTCAAGGCCGACTGCCCTTCCGCATCGATCCTGAGACCGGCACTGTATACCTCAACGAGTCGTTAAAAGGAAGAGTGAGTAACTAAGTGACATATATAAGCGAACCGGTGCAAATGGCGATAAATTCTGATATAGAATTTCTACGATGACGGCGCGGCGCCTGCTGTCATGATCACCTGATATTGGACAAACAATAGAATCTGTGCCATTTGATTAGCATTGTTTTTCTAACATAGATCTTATTGCCCTCCACATTTTTTGTTCGAGACATTTTTCCCTATCTCAAATAGGGAAGTAGCTGTCGTCCACCCGCTCATCGTTGATACAACCTCTATATGATCATGCACGCAGAGCAAGTCACAGAAATTTTGCAGCTCACATATTTTTCCGTGATGAAAATGTCATCAACTAAGTTCCATGCAAATTTTCAACTTCAGTAAAATACCTTGGAAACAATTTTTTTTGAGAATTTTTACTCGCCATAACCCCTTAGTGGGTTCATAGAATGTGCGCATGTTACGACCATGTTAGTTTACGTTTATGATAGGTCGAGGTTACTTATCTTGTTACGATGACATTTTTGACTTGAATAAGATTAATCGACAGAATCCACCACGATTCATGGAGCTTCTATTTACCGCAATTCCTCGAAAGGGAAAAGATGTAGGAACGTCATTTGTCAGCCGATTTAATAAAATGTAGGTCAGGATAATTAACAGAACAGGAATTACGAAAACGGAGAGAAAACATCATTTAAAACATAGGAAAAACTGGAGTAGAGTTGATTGACCCAGTACTTCCCACACATAACGGTGATATCAGTTTATTCTTTCCTATAGCATGAGCCTATAGTCCTTGCAACCAAATCATCGCCCGCCCGCCCTCAATAAAAACATCCAACACAAAAACTCTCGCAAATAGTTTCTTGCACCTCTATAGGAACTAGGACGACACAGTTTTTATTCTGCAAGCTTTAGCTGGATGAATCGTAACGATCAGGAACCTCCGAATTGCCTAAAATGAAGTTTGAGCTATTCCTATATTCTTAGATTTTTTATTATCCCTTCACCGCCACTGATACGACTTCTAAAAATTATAGGCATTTTCCATCCTCGCCATGGTGTCGAATTTTCATTAAAATCAATTCCAGATTACACAATACAGAACGATCTAAAGCAATATTCGAACGTATACATCAAAAAATTCTAAAGGCCCGTTCTAGAAAGCGGCGGTCCGGCCTTCTATAACGCCGCGTTACCGCATTCCGTTGTTTGTACCACACAGGTCTGTTTGACCGGTTGGGCAGAAACGTTACGCCAATTTTTGTCAAGATATCTAGTGATTCAAACATAGATGAACTCAAGGCCCGGTCAAACAGAGGGCATTCTAGAACACTGTAACGCCGCGTTCTAGAATGCCGCGTTACAGCGTTCCATTGTATTGTTGGATAACGTCGTACGCCGCGTTCTAGAATGCCCTCTGTTTGACCGGGCCTTAAGTCACTTGGTTTCTGTATTAGGCAAGGCAATATTCCGATGGACTTAATAAAGTGTATTATGCCGCTAGGTCCTTTTTTCGCAGGTCAATGGAGAGCCTATTATGAATATAAAAGCTTTTTCAGTTTTACAACCCCCACTTCCCCACCACCCCAGTTTCACCCCCACCCAAAAAAGCGTGGAAAATGATTAGTAATCCCTAAAACGCCTAAAAACAAAGTTTGAGCTGTTTTTATAATTTTAGATTTTTCCTTGTTGCTGCGCCGCTACTGACACGATTTCTGAAGACCATACGCGCTTCTCAGGAAGTAAAAACGAGTGTTATGCCGCTAGGTATTTCTTTCACAGGTCAATGGACAGCTTATTATAATTACAACAATTTTTTGAGTTTTAACAACCACCCCAATTTGTCTGAGTTGTTTTTATATTTTTAGTTATTTTATTATTGCGCCGCCAATCCAATAGTTTTCACGTTACACAATACAGAACAATCTAAAGCAATGTTCGCATGTATACCTACGTCAGAAAATTCCCTTGGTTTCTGTAATAGGCAAGGCAATGTTCAGATGGACCTAAGAAAGTGCATTATGACGCTAGGACTTTCTTTCACAGGTTAGTGGACAGCTTACTATAAATACAACAAATTTTTCAGTTTTACAACTCCCCACCCTCCAACCACCCCAATTTCACCCCCATCCAAGAAAAAGGAGAATATGATCAGGAACCCCTTAAGCGCCTAAAAACGAAGTTTGAGGGATATATGATAATTTTTGTTTTTTGCTAATTACTCCGCCGCCCATACACCGATTTTCAAAATTATAGGAGCAGAGACAGACTGACAGACAGACAGACCGAAGAAAATGAGTGACGTAGGTTTTCGTTATGTAGACATCATAAGACGCCAAAAACGCATTTTCTCAAAATCGAAAATTTTCGCAATCACAATACTCTCCACCTATCGGAGTGGAAGGTAAGGTCCAATAATATTTTGGAAAATTCCATCCAGATGTATATTTTAAATGCGTATGCCTTAAAACTGAATTGAACTAAAACATGTTATGTTTGCCACTCATTTTACGCTTAGTAAACAATTTGCTGTATAGTTATCTGTGTTACATACAGCCAGACTAGAATTCATCAAGGAATCCAAATATGTAATAATATACAAATAGTTTAATTTAAAAAAATGTAAGTTTAATGTGCATCTATAGAGTGGGGAGGGTGAGTGGTCCCACTGCACTTAGGCCACAACTGGCCCATTGTTGTTATCTCAGGTCATCGTCCATTCTGCCAATTGTAGGAAGGTGAACAAGTCACTAGGGGATGTCTCCCTTATGTGCAGGTGTAGGCCAAGACTCGCCGAACGCACACTCTCTAATAGAAGATAACTCTGGGCATTCACATATGACGTGTTCCACAGTTTCGTCTTCGCTTTCACACATTCGACATATCGGTGTGTCACTTAACTCATAGTGTGGAGGTGTTTCCTGAGTTGACAATGGCCAGTCAGGAATATTACTATGAGGCGTAGGTTTGGTATGGTAATCGCCAAGTACTTCCTGGATACTGCAATGTCAAAACCTGCAAGAGTTTCCTTGGCAAATCGGCATCCTTGTAGTTCTTCCCGTCGTTTTACCATTTGGGCATGGGAGTGTTTTTTGGCTATTTCCGCAATTGTGGTTGTAGACATTCCAGAAAGGTCACATGATCCTAAAATTTTTTGGTTAGCGGCCTCTTTGGCTAGACCGTCCGCTATACGGTCGCCTTTGTTGTTGTTGTGCCTTTTAACCCACCTCACGACATTATTGTTTTTGTCCGAAGCATGGGCTAAAGATTGGTGACATTCCATTGCTAGCCCTGATGTGATACAAGGTCTTTTCAGAGTTAGAAGTGCTTGTCTGCTATCAGTGCAGTGCATTGTAGTGCAGTTTTGCCAGATACATCTCTCCTGGATAGTTCATTTGCGGCTATCAATATACCAGTCAGTTCCGTTTTAACGATACTGGCGTGTTTGCCCATAGCCCACCTTGTTTTTAGGTTTAGAGACCTGGAGTATACACCACATCCAGTGCCTTCCCTTGCTTTGGAGCCATCTGTGTATATGCAAATTGCATTTGACATATTTGGCTCAACATTCTGTTTAATTTCCATTTTGTAGGGTTTCTTAAAAACGAATGTTGGTTCAATTGAGTCGCTGGCTGCTTGTAGCATGGGTAGTGCTTTTAGCTCTTCCCGCCATACCAGCTGCCTCAGTCGTCCCATACCTACATCCGGATTAATACCAACCGTCCAAAGTCGTAGCATAGACAGTAATGCAACCTCTTTGATATAAATGTCTAGAGGGGTAATGCCAATTATTACTTCCATAGCAACAGTCGGTGTTGCACTCATAGCTCCTGTTATATTAATGCAGGCCATACGTTGTATTTTATATAATTTATTAATCGCCGTCGCCTGCAGAAATTTAGGTACCCAGGCAATGGCTCTATACGTTCGCATAGGCCAAATGATTGTGGTATAGATCCAGTGGGTAACTCTTGGCGACAGGCCCCAAGTGCGTCTCACTCTTCGCCGACATTGTTCATGAGCGACACATGCTCTTTTGGCTCTACTACCTAAGCGAGAGTTCCACGTCAGCTTTCTGTCGACGGTAATACCAAGATACTTCACCTCTTCAAAAAAATGTAGCTCGACATTGAGAAGTTCAGGGGGGTTTAGGCCCCTGATATTCCTTTTTCCGGTGAACAGAACTATCTCAGTCTTCTTGGGATGAATAGGGAATAAGTATTCTAAACACCATTTTTCTATTGATTTGAGTGCTAATTGAGTTCGTTCACCCAATGTGTTCTCAAATCTACCTACTTGCAAGATGACTATGTCATCCGCATATGCTATTGTGTAGTGTCCATTGCTGTTGAGGTGATTGATGAGGGTATACAGAACCACGTTCCAAAGCAGTGGTGACAGAACACCTCCCTGCGGACAACCCCTCGTAACAACACCTTTAACAGAAATGTCCTCTACCTTGATTGTTATTGCTCTGTTGGAGAGCATGCTAAGTATCCATTCGCTCACAGTCCTAGGTACGTTCCTAGCCTGGAGTTGCTGACTCATTTTTAGGAACGTTGTTTTGTCAAACGCTCTCTCAATGTCTATGAATACACCCAGAGTGAATTCTTTGTTGTCCAGTGATCTCTCGATTCTGCCAACTACTTGATGTAGTGCCGAGTCGTCTGCCCGGAGTGTATGCATGTTGATTTGGATGAAGTGGAAAATGAATTAGGACCTCATCTCTTATATACCTCTCGCATAGCCATGCCATCGTCTTGAGGAAGAACGATGTTAAGCTTATTGGTCGGAATGCCTTCGGTAGGGTGTAGTCCATGCGCTAATGTCTTCCATCCAGTTCGACGTCGCAGTGGCAATTGAACCAGGGATGTGCGTGTCCATCAGGAGTTCGGCACTTTCTTGGAGGTTGGAAGTTTTACTTCCATCCTCCTATTTTAGAATTCCGATGCACCGATGTGGATCTTTAGAGAGAATTTCTTCACAGTAGGCTCTCCAGGCAGCCCTCTGTTTTTCTCTACAGACTTTCTTAAACTCTCTGAGGCTACGACTGGGACTTGTACGTTTTCCTCTGTTGTAAGTTCTCCTTGCTACTCTCCTAGTAGGTGCTCCAGTTCGCTGCACCACCAAATATTGGTTTTGCCACCTTCCTGGACCATCCTTATGCGGCAGGATTTTTTATAAGCAAAAATGGATCTTGGATAGACATTGTGTAACTTTCGAATTCTTCGTTGGTGCACGGAGTCAAAACCTGTTCGTTATGCAGAGCACCTTCTAAGAGTCGGTTGTAGAGATTTACATCCGTCCCCTTCGGGTCGCGAGACTTTACGAGAGTTTGAGTTCCAGACTTAAAGTATAATTCAGCCAGCGGTGGTCAGACATCGAAAGGTGCTCTGACACCTGCCAGTCTAGAATTCTATTAAAGATTTTGGCTGTTGCCGGCGTAATGTCTATAACAGTTTGGCTACGGGCATTAATAAAAGTCGGTTCCGTGCTTCTATTTGAGATTCGAGAATCCTTCTTAGCAATATAGTCATAAAGAGGCTTACCTCGGCAGTTAATGTACTTGCTGCCCTATCCCAGATGGTGGGAGTTCGAGTCACAGCCAATGACAAGCTCCAATTTCTGGTTGAGGCAGTGGTCTACTAGGCTTATAATTCTTGTGTTGGTGGTAGGGTGGCTGCATCTGAAGAAAGGTAGACCGATGCTAGGACCAGTACACTGCTGTTGCCTCTTTCCCATGGACATTCCAATTTAACTGCAGTTAAATCTGAGGTACAAAATTGTGCCATTGGGGTGGCTTTAACTTTCCAAGGTACATAAATTGCCGCTCTGGGTTATAAGTTGCTTGCTAAGCTGAAAATTTGACCAGTTAGGGAGCTTAGACCTGTTATTCTGGTCTTTATTATCCGAGGTTCTTGGATTAGTGTTATTGCACCCTCCAATACATCAAGTCGGCGGCAAAATGTTGCTCTTGCCGATTTCTTGTGTTGGAGGTTGCATTGAAGGATATTTACCTTTTTTATGACGTCCTTGCCCATGGCTCGGATGTCATCGATTTGCCTCTTTAGGACTCCATCTCCTCCTCTGTCAGAGGGGGTGGCGTTTATATTTATGTTCGGGGCCCTCTACGTTCTCCAAGGGGGCGTCGGTGTTGGATGTACCCTCATCCAAGGTCCTTGGTCTTGCAGAAGCTCCCGCCCTATTACTGGAGGCTCTAACGGTCAATGAGGTGAACGCATAGCTCAACCTCATCGACCTCTTCTTTAGGACAGCCATGTCCTCGTCTCCAACACCGAAGACGAACAGGTGTCCTGGAGGGCTTTTCTTGACCTCATGGTGAGAAGTGCACCACTTAGCTACCGACAGTCCCGGATTTTTCACCGTTAGCTGCCGCAGCATCCTCTCCGGGTCTTTAAAGGTGGCGGTAGCGTCATCCTCCGGGACCCAAAGGGAGGCTTTGGTGAGCTTTGGGAGCTTGTTCAAACTGACGACCGCCAGTGACGCTTCTTCCCATGACCTGAGGTTTTTGTCCCAGAGAGCCAATGTAGTGCCCCATCGTCATCACAGACGGTCCTGATGATCTCATCAGAGTGAGTCCACGACTTGAATGTCGACACTTTGTTTTGGCTGCTGGAGGGCGTCAAGATGAACTTGTCCAGCTCCTCCATTAGCCGCCTTTCGATAAGGCTTGCCCACTCTACAGAGACCTTGCCGTAGGGGTCATTCTTATCTATTATGGCAACCTTAAGTTGCTTTAAGGCTGCCTCCGAGAAAGTTTGGGAAGGTGCAGTGGCTTTTGTGTCACTGCGAGCCTTCTTAATCCTTCTCGGCGTGCCCTCTGTGGAGGTGCGTGAATGAAGGCGTTTCCCAGGTGTCGCTACCTCCTGGCCTCTTTTGGAGGCGAGCTTTTTGCCACTTGACTCGCTGGACGCCTTCTCCTTTAGTTTTGAAGGGGCTGAGGAGGAGGAGGAGGAGGAGGTAGTTCCTGTGGATGCCGCCTCTTTCGCCGCCCTCGCCTTCCTTCGTCTTTTAGCCTCAGCGCAACAGACTCGTCGACGCTTTGGCCATTGTGTTTTGTGTTGTTCCTGAGGTGATCCTTCTCGTCCAGCCTTGGTCTGTGCCGCAGCTAGAGGTGAACATAGTCCAGCCTTAGCTGCAGATTCAGGTTGAGGTGAACTTGACGGTCCAGCTTCGGGATTTTGTGTTTTGCGCTTTGGATTAACCCCCAACGGGGTTCCGAAATTCCTCTTCCCCCGGCCATTCCCCTAACCGCCACCTGGGGACGTATCCGATAGGCACCCAGCCACACGAATTTAAGTTTAATATTATAATATATAAACATCAAAATTTAAGTGAAAATATTTAACCGTTGTAGCACTTAAGGCTCTGTATCTCATGATCAGGTGTCAGTATTCTGAAATGTTTTATTCTATCTTCAGTTCATGCATTGTTGACCACCCATAACTGAGACATTACAAAGTTTTTACTATCCAAACAGATGGGGCAAGTGCCCTCCCTTGACGCTTATAAACGACGTCCTTGATGCCCAGTTATCCCTGGAACCGGTCTATTCCAACTAGATAACGATTCGTATTCCATTCGTATTCCCCCACTGTATAACTGATCTCAACAACTTCTACTTGGTGTAGTAACTGATTTGATAAGCCTCTTATCATTCACAAACTTTCATCCTACGTTCCTTGTCCTTTGAACTCACTATGTTTGCGCTGGCGAATGATAATAATCCAGTTAGGGTGCATTGTGTTCCTAGTTAGTTCTATCGAGGCTTCTGTCGTATTAAAAGATCGTATCTATTCAGCGAAGGCTCTGTAATTGGTTCACCTCTCTCTTTTTTTACTTTCCGCTCTCCATGCAATTTGTGCCTGACGATCAGATAGAGCTCTTATATTAAAATTTAATTTAACATTTAATGTTCACTTTGCTTTGCACCATAGGCGTTTGGTATCATGATTGTAGGAATAGGCAGCTATTGGATCACATTGTTCATAGAATATTATCGATATCTTTTACTTCCCACACCGATAGGGGAGTTTTATAATATCTACATAACGAAAATCCACGTCACTCATTTCCGTCGGTCTGTCTCAAGTCGGCTCAAGCGGTCTGACTCGAGCGATATGTCTGTTGTTCTGTCAGTTTGTTGTCGTTTTTCAACCCCCATAATCTCAGTAACCGGTGTATGATGATTTGGACAACGATATGATGTGAGGTCGTAGTAGGTAATGTTGCTATAATTTTGAAAATCGGTGTACGGGGGGCTGAGTGACTAGTAAAAAACAAAAAAAATTCAAATATTCCTCAAACTTCGTTTTTATACGTTTATTCCAGGCGGTAGGGGTTTTTTGACAGCAAAAGATCGAAAAGAAATGAAATTTGGTGAGATGGTGGACATTGGTACCATAAACCTGCATCTAAGTTTGCGACCTCGGGGAGTTGCCGCTTGAGGGGTGGGGGGATGGATGAAAACTCTGCTTCGCGACGATTTTTGAAAAATAACGCCGTTCTGGTAAGTGATATCAAAAAAAACCTTTAAATGAGTTATGGAGAGAACAAAATTCTGCATAATTTTGGTCACTACATTGTTCGTGTGCGACCAACAGTTTTCGTCCTACACTGCATCAAAGTTAGAGGTTGGTTTGTGATTTTCACTAAAAGCAGAATTTTAGGGTGGATTAAGGCGAAGGACTTCAGCAAAGCATCGTGTAATTTTTCTGTTTCACTAAAAGAATGATATCTTCTCATTTTTTTATTATCTGCAGCTGCCTAAACTCAGACATTTGGGTTGAAAAAAAAAATTGCGGCATTTATTTACGCACCCCTACCTACTATCGATATGTGCTGTTGCGAAAACATATCGTATCTGTGCATACTTTTAGTGGAAATAATACTATTCCGGTATTGTTTAATTAAAACAAGACTCAATTTGCGACATTTGGGGGTTGCTGCTCGAGGGGTGTGGGGGAGGAGGGTGAAAAGTGTTTTGTGACGCTTTTTGACAAATAGCGCCGTTCTGGTAAGTGGTATCGACAAAAAGTCCAAATGATATATGGAGACAACAAAACTCTTTTCAATTGTGGTCTTCACATTTTTCGTGTGCGACCAATAGTTTCCACCCTACAGTGCCCACAGTTAGGGGGTGTTTTGTGATTATTACTAAAATCTGAATTTTATCGCGTATTAAGTCGAAGAACGCTATCAAAAAGTACTGTAACACTTTTTTTCCTAAGAGAATAACATTTCTCATATCACCATTATTTTCAATTCTTTAGATAACACATTTGAGCTTAAAAAAATTACGATATTTAGGACGACATCGCTACCTTACTATCGATCGCGAAGCGAAGTTTTTACCCTTCCACCCCTCGAGCGGCAACCCCCCGGGGTCGCAAATTTAGGTGAACCTTCAAGGGACCAGTCTCTACCATCCCACCAAATTTTAGATACTACCCTTTTTGGGCGTTTTCTGATATCTACATAACGAAAATCCCCGTTAGTCATTTCCATTGGTCTGCCTGTCTATTGACGTCTTTCTAGTCGCGTAATCTCAGTAACCGCTGCTTGGATTGTAATGAAATTTGGGTAGCGATATGCTGTGTAAATATGTAATAATATATAGGATGTCCCATTTAGAAAAATGTATGTTTGCATTACCACGTAGTTATAGATCACCCGGTATAAATCAAAATATTTTCTGAACAAGGAACATATCCTTGGATACAACCTTTACATACAACTTTTTTCACTATCTTCTGCAGAAGTGCAGTTATCGACCGATCCGGTACTAAAAACTCACCCTGTATATTTTCATCGATGTATTGGGGTTTGTTCTGAAAATTGGATAATTCAGTATATCGAGAAGTATGATGAGTGGAACACTATTAATTGATGCGCTGCTGCAGTCTTTCTGAGTCAGGCAGTATAGGACAATAGTATTGATATTATTGAGCTTAGACCTATAAAGAGGCTTCATGTTTCGATTAGTTCCTTGAAGTAGTTATTCTCCTCCATCTGATATCCTGAGACAAACCATATTTTTAACAAAAATAGAAGAAACTGATGAGTGATGAAAATGCATCAAACAAAGTGCAAGTAAGAAGGGGGGGACACTAGCATTTTAATGTTTTTAATAATGATTACTACTGTGATAGCTATTTACATATACATCTTGTTAAATACCAAATAACTGACACAGTTCGATTTATTTTCTTTATTTGGTAGAGATTGGGTGACAAAGATGCAGTATGACTATAACAACTGTCACCCTAGTGAACTAAAAAAAATGTTTTTTCTGTTGCATGTTTGCATTATCTCATGAATTACAAAATTTTATAAACAGATCTGTTTACTTGCGAAAAAAGTTCCTTGAGCAACACAACACAACAACAATTATTGCAAAAATGTCCAAAAAACTGTAAAAAGACACAAATAAAACTCCTGAATTTTACACGGCGATTTACTGATAACAACCAATGCTTGTCCAATATCAGCTGATGAAGACGATTGAGGCTATGGTTATGGAACTATTCTATTAGCGATCTCCGATTCCCTTACAGGCCTCAAACAGTAGAAAGGCAACTTATATTGGCAACTCATAAACAAGGCAGCGTAGCAAAAATAATTTAACACAAAATCTGGCAACCAAGTTACAGACCAAAATAATGGCGAGCGAATGTGATATGATGATGACAAGATGATAACTACTACTTATTTATGTATTATCTGTAAATTAGAATGAAAGGTAACCTAATAATCGAGAACGTTTTATTTTTAGTGGTCTAGAATAAAAGTTTCTAGACTTCATTCAAAAACTTAATTTTTAATTACCTCAAGGATCATTTTTTCTTTTAATAAACACATATGGGGCATATAACTCGTCATATTTTAGAGGTCCTTCACTTTCCAAAATTTTGGGTTGAGTCTCAAGGATGAGATTCAATCGTTTGTGCCATATTATTCAGAAATCGAGCGCCCAACGCTTTTTTCACAATCATGCTCGTAGTTTCCGTACGTTATTATTTTTAGTTCAACGTTCTTTCAAAGCGAGTTCTTTAGTTTTTTCAAACTATATTCATTTTTAGCTTAAAATGCAGCATGCTACATAGCGTGGCTTTGTAGCGATTTGTTATGAATATTGACGTCTTACGTAAGGCGACAATGGTTATGAATTACGTCTTTCAGTTTCATAAGCGGCTTATTATGCTGGATGAAAATATTTCGAAGAACAGCAGTTTACGTAAAGAGCGCTGTTGGAGAAAAATATGAAAAATTATAATTGACAAGAATAAAATCCTCAACACAAAAAGGAGGTCGATTGTCTGCGATACAATATTGAATATTATAAGGCGATAACCGTTAAGTCTCATTGAATGAGAATTTTTAGAGCTGCTTTCCAGGCGCGCACACAGGATTTTCGTTCCGGGGGGGGGGGGGGGGGAGGGTTGCAAAAAAACGACATATCTGTTACAATTGCAAAAAATAAACAAAAATCTACATAGCACATATATGGATGGATAGTTATCAGTCTTAAACAAAACAAAATCTGTCAATAAAACAGCAACACAACAAAACTGCAAGTTTTCGAAAACAAATGCAAATCGTCGACTGCTGTCCACATATAGACAACAGTTAGTCAACTTCGTGGACCCCCATAGAAAACGTGGCCTTCTCAAAATTGGGAATCGGGTTTCCTATTATTAACCTAAAGAACGAAAAACTTTTTTGGGTGGGACCCAGCCTAAAGAACCGACACAAAAGCTATACTGAGGAATTACTGGAAGATTCACAAAAAGGTAATGCGATCTAGCTTTGAAAACTATAAGAACGAATAGTACTGATAATGAAATTATAATACAAATTAACGGACCCTCGGAAGAAGCATAACAGAATATTTTATTATTCCTTTACGAGCTCTGCCCTTTTATAGCGATTTCATAATCAGATTACATAAAAACCTAACTTTTGTATAAAGTTCAATTAATTTTCAACACTCTATTTTATTTTTTCACTCGTCATAATCCGTAGCACACATCAACGGTGCGAATTGAACCAGGAATTTATTTTATCTTTCTCTAGTCGAGCCTGTACACATCATCAGACCAATAGAGTTTCCAGAAACGCGGACAAAACATCAACACTTTGACTTTTCCGATCGGCCACATGAAAATGAAAAGTTGCTGAAAACACCAACAAAGCAAAATATTTTTTGTAGTGTCATGGCGGCTAGCCAGCCGAGTCGTTTTTAGGTTAGGGCCGTTATAACACGTGCATTTCAGTATCTCCAATTTCCATTTTTGTTAATCGTGAGATTTAATATACCTACATATATTCCTATAATCGTTGATATAGTGTAATACGTGGTATTAATCTTTTTACGTGATTATTATGATATCTTCGAGTTCTGGTTAATAAGGAGCAAAGTAACGCTTTACTTTTTGGACTGTAACATGGCAAAGAGCCAGACTACATTGCGGTCCTCATAATGTGCTGGCTAATGGGCCTATACCGTGATCTCAGATTGATCAATTTATCTACTACTACTATCATTTTTGATGATACATAGGACCGTTTACTGCAAAAAGTTGACAGAAAACTTGATCCAAATGAAAATAGCACTAAAAAGAAAATTTTACTGTAATTTGAAATAGCTGCTGATGACGTCACTTGTAGGGAACTAATGAGAAGCGTCCTTCCATGTTCCTTTCCCAGTAAATGATTTGCGACAATGTGTCACTCTGAACAGTCTTCTTTTCTTTGCTCAGAACATAAAGTACACTCGATGTAGCACACATTTTTTTGACAGTTTACATGCTTGAAATGTCATACTGACTGAACGTTGTGCTGTACCCATAAGGGCTGTTCCAAATTACGGTTCTATCACCGTCGCAGAACTGTTCTCATCATGCCCCGCCCATTTTGTGATTCTAGAATCGATGATTGGTTGGTACGCTGGCGGACCAACCAATCACCGTTTTTAGAACTGTAAAATGGGACGGTGATAGAATCGCAATTTGGAACAGCCCTATAGATATCATAACCTAATAGTTAGAATGTCAACGTCGGTGGTTGTAGGCGAGGAAAGAGAGAAAATGCTATTGCTTTGTGCCACTGAGCTCTTATTGGTTCCCTACACGTGACGTCACGACCTGGGCGAGAAGTGTATGGATTCAAAAAATTCAATATTTAGAGCAATTATTTCCGGTATAAATACGGTAGAAAAATTTTGTAAAATTATTTATGGCATCTACGTGGTGTCAGGGTTCGTTTAAGCCAATAAACCAAAAATGTGGTATAGGCCCATTGTGCTAACGCACAGAAGTCATAAGGATAAGAGAAAGAAAGGAAGGAGCAAAATATTTGTCTGAATGTTTTGGCTTTGTTGCCAAAAGGTTGGGAAAAATTGGGTTACTGTTTTGGTTTTGCGATGTCATGATTTTTCCCTCCTGTATCTACACTACAGGGTGGTCCAATAAGCGCGGGGTGCTGCCTAGCGGCCATACCGTTTAAATAAGACGACAATGTTTGAAATGAAAAAACGTTTCTTTTCAAATGATCTACATTTAGAAAATGATTTCAAAGACGGCGGACTGCCGGATATACCGGAAGTAGGCATCAACTTCCTTATTTAAAATGGAACATCCTGTATATGATTACGTTTTTGAATTCAGCATCGATTTTTAGGTCCAGCTTGTTAACCATTATTTATGTCTACGAAGCCAATTTTCGGAGTTATTCAGCCATTTTTACAAAATTTGACGTTTGTTGCACTTTACAAGAAACGTTGATATCTCGGAAACTGAACGCGATAGAAAGATGCGGTTTTCGGTTTTGAAACAAGCTAGGAACGTTTCTGTCTGTCAGAAAAATCGTTGTTTCAAAAGAACATTAAATCAATAGACTAGCAGTTTTCAAATTTTAAAAGTTAAAAACGTTAAAAGCTTTTATTTTTCAAATGGGATGGTATCATAAGTTTTACATCGGTGGATGCGAAATTAAATTCTCTTTCACTTTTATCAAGGCACATGTGGTTCTATCTTTGATGGTTTTCAAGATATTTACGGTTTGGCAATTATGGCGTAGGAATTGGAAAAATCGTAGTTGGCGTGGCTAGCAGACGAAACAATTGTCAGGAAACCTTTCATTCAAAGTGTTTCGGTCTCTAATACTAAAATGTGCTTTCGCTCCATCTACCTGTAACCACATTATTCTTAAAAACTCCAGTAGTAAATTTTCCAACAGGTTTTCCAAATTTTCATTTAGGAAATTTTAGAAAACATTAGTTTAATATGCGATTTCCAGTAATACCACCCCAAATGCTTAGACTCCATGCTGGTTGTCAACAAAACTCTCAAAATTTGGATTTACGTCGGTATAAAAATGTAAATTATGCCAGTTACATGGCCGATTATGATAACGCTGTAGCTACATTTCATAAAAAAGAAAATGAAAGAATTTAATAAGAAATGTAGCTTCCTTCGTAAACAACACACTGTTGAAAAGGAGTGCATCTTCTTGGACTTGAGCACGACTCCAGTTACAGAAATTCATTCAGTTTTCAAAGTCTTGTCTTTCAATTGTTTGATTTAGCGGCACGTGATAAGGATATGTACTCCGTTAAGATCATGTTCACAGATGTTTGAACAATGCCCAAATAGCGACTAATTTCTGCTGTAGCACTGCTACGCGGATCTTCAACTACAATTGCGAGAATGTCAAACTCACTATCTTCATGTATTACTATTACATGTTTCCTTCTGTCATATTTTACGCCCACGTAAATCCAAATTTTGAGAAGTCTGTTGACAACCAGCATAGAGTCTAAGCATTTGGGGTGGTATTATTTGAAACCGCATAATAAAGTAATGTTTTCCAACACTTTCTAACTGAAAATTTGGAAAACCTGTTGAAAAATTCACCACCGGAGTTTTTAAGAATAATCTGGTTGCAGTTAGATGGAGCAAAAGCACATTTTAGTATTAGAGGTCGAAACACTTTGGCTGAAAGGTTTCCTGCCAATTGTTTCGTCTGCGAGCCACGCCACCTACGATTTTTCCAATTCCTACGCAATCATTACAAAACCATAAATATCTTAAAAACCATCAAATATAGAACCACATGTGCCTAGATAAAAGTGAAAGAGAATTCGATTTCGCATCCAGCGATGTGAAACTTATCATCCATCCCATTTGAAAAAAAAACGTTTTTAACGTTTTTAACTTTTCAGATTTCAAAATTGCTAGTCTATTGATTTAATGTTCGTTTTGAAACAACGATCTTACCGAAACACAAGTACGTTCCTTGCTTGTTTCAAAACCGAAAACCACGTCTTTCTATCTCGTTTCCGAGATATTAACGTTTCTTGTAAAGTACTACAAACGTCAAATTTTGTAAATATTGCTAAATAACTCCGAAAATAGGCTCCGTAGACATAAACAATGGTTAACAAACTGGACCTAAAAACCGATGCTGAATTCAAAAACGTAATAATATACAGGATATTCCATTTATGGCCGCTAGAGAGCACCGCGCCCTTATTGGACCACCCTGTATAAGTTTCTCTTTGTACTGCCGCTGGGCTAGAGGTTCATAATACGCCCATGTGCGCTAGCAATGTTGTTTAATATTTCGCTGTGATTTGCTAATACCTAGTTGCTAATGCTTAAATAAATTATTATCTACATTGAAATTGTAACTGCGTCTTAACCGTTGATGTTTTCTATTGAAATGTTTCGATTTTTTTTTGGGGGGGGGGGTATTTAACCCGATAACCCTCCCTCCCTCAGGTCGCGCCTGCTGCTTTCCATTAATGTCAAACCACACACATTTATCACAATAATATACAGGGTGTCCCAGAAATAACACGCCAGAGTGACATGGAAGGTAGATTGGCTTTAGACCAATCAGAAAACATCGACATGACCTTAGTAAAAGTCTTCTAGTTTTCGAGATATTGCCACTTTTAAGGTTTTTCAAAAAATTCCTACTTTTGCTCCTTTTGTTGCCTGTTATGGCTATAAGGATTTGCGGACTTATGATCTTTTTTTTCTCGGGCTACTATTAATAGTTGTTTGAGACGATAAGGTATTGACTTCATTGAAAAATATCACGGTATGTTAAAAAAACAACCGAATTCTTAGATTTTGTGTCAATGCGAAAACCTTAACCAAGGTTTAACTGATTACTGTGACAACGAATGAATCAGACTGAATCAACAAATGCTCTTGAAAACCAACCTACTTAATGCTCTTTCAAAAATAGTATAACACTTATAGGTTCTTTTTACTAAAAATCGAATAGCTCCAAGTTTTGGCATAGAAGTCGTAATACTTCTACGTCTAAAACGCCTAGATACATTGTCCTTTTTAATTCGTTGTAGGCATCAAAATAATAAATAGAACATAAAACTGGTTCTTTATTTCCATTTATTTTTAGTCACTGTAACAGATTTTCAAAATATTTACCACCCACTCTTATACACAACCTGCATCTTAAAAATTGTCCCTTAAAACTTCTCAAATCTAGATCAGCAATTTCGCCCGCTGCTTGATGGATTCGTTGTCGCAATTCATCGGCTGATCGAATTGGTTTTCCATACACTTTATGTTTTGAACATGCCCAGTAAAAAAATTCAGAGGGTTCAGGTCTGGAGAGCGTGAGGGCCAAGAAACTGGTCCTTACCGGCCAATCAATCTGTTAGCGAAGGTTTCATCAAGATAAGCCCTTACTGCACGACCATAGTGCGCAGGGCATCCATCCTGCTGTGACCACATCCTTCTTCTTGACTCAAGAGGCACATCTTCCAAAAGAATGGGTAGATGATGTTGCAAAAAATCCAGGTATATTTCTGCATTGAGGGTCGCAGGGAGTTCGAATGGGCCAATGATGCATCCGTTGTGGATCTCCGTCCAAAGATTTACCATAAACTAATGCTGTGAACGGTCCTCTCTTATTTCATGGGGATTTTCCAACTACCAGCTGTGGATATTATGCAAGTTAAGATACCCATCTCTTTTACAGGCCGACTCGTCGCTCCACAAAATCCTGTCGAAAAAATTAGGGTCTTCCTGATGCTTCTCCAGCATTGTCCGACAAAACGAAATACGTGTAGCATAATCACTGCTTAATAGCGTTTGAACTCTTTGGATGTGGTACGGGTGGTATTCATATCTCTTCATAATAAGTTGCGCCTGCGATTTAGATACGCCAGTACGTCGTTCGATTAAACGTAATGAAGTTGATGGGTCCTCCGTCACTTGCTCTAATACAACTTCATCCACTTGAGTACTACGGGGTCTTCCCTCGGAACCCTTCCGGCCAGGATTTCTGCCTTCTCGGTAGGAATTGACAGTGCGAAGAATAATCTCATGGGTCGTTCGCCTGCGGTTTGGGTATCTTTCAGAGTACAATCTCGCTGCCAGTCTTGCGTTACACGAGACGTTGCCGCGTGAAGAAACGCTTCTTGTTTCTCCATAAATTAGCACCATGTCTGTGTACTCACTAGAGGTGAAATGCGCAGATTGTTAATTTGCCATCATTGTGTGTGGACTGTTTTTAAGATGAAGAAGATTATTCTTCGCATTGTCAATTCCTACCGAGAAGGCAGAAATCCTGGCCGGAAGGGTTCTGAGGGAAGACCCCGTAGTACTCAAGTGGATGACATTGTATTAGAGCAAGTGACGGAGGACCCATCAACTTCAGTACGTTTAACCGAACGACGTACTGGCGTATCTAAATCACAGGCGCAACTTATTATGAAGAGATATGAATACCACCCGTACCACATCCAAAGAGTTCAAACGCTATTAAGCAGTGATTATGCTACACGTATTTCGTTTTGTCGGACAATGCTGGAGAGGCATCAGGAAGACCCTAATTCTTTCGACAGGATTTTGTGGAGCGACGAGTCGGCCTGTAAAAGAGATGGGTGTCTTAACTTGCATAATATCCACAGCTGGCAGTTGGAAAATCCCCATGAAATAAGAGAGGACCGTTCACAGCATTAGTTTATGGTAAATCTTTGGACGGAGATCCACAACGGATGCATCATTGGCCCATTCGAACTCCCTGCGACCCTTAACGCAGAAATATACCTGGATTTTTTGCAACATCATCTACCCATTCTTTTGGAAGATGTGCCTCTTGAGTCAAGAAGAAGGATGTGGTTACAGCAGGATGGGTGCCCTGCGCACTATGGTCGTGCAGTAAGGGCTTATCTTGATGAAACCTTCGCTAACAGATTGATTGGCCGGCAAGGACCAGTTTCTTGGCCGTCACGCTCTCCAGACCTGAACCCTCTGGATTTTTTTACTGGGCATGTTTAAAAGATAAAGTGTATGGAAAACCAATTCGATCAGCCGATGAATTGCGACAACGAATCCATCAAGCAGCAGGCGAAATTGCTGATCTAGATTTGAGAAGTTTTAAGGGACAATTTTTAAGAAGATGCAGGTTGTGTATAAGAGTGGGTGGTAAACATTTTGAAAATCTGTTATAGTGACTAAAAATAAATGGAAATAAAGAACCAGTTTTATGTTCTATTTATTATTTTGATGCCTACAACGAATTAAAAAGGACAATGTATCTAGGCGTTTTAGACGTAGAAGTATTACGACTTCTATGTCAAAACTTGGAGCTATTCGATTTTTAGTAAAAAGAACCTATAAATGTTATACTATTTTTGAAAGAGCATTAAGTAGGTTGGTTTTTAAGAGCATTTGCTGATTCAGTCTGGTTCATTCGTTGTCACAGTAATCAGTTAAACCTTGGTTAAGGTTTTCGCATTGACACAAAATCTAAGAATTCGGTTGTTTTTTTAACACACCGTGATATTTTTCAATGAAGTCAATACCTTATCGTCTCAAACAACTATTAATAGTAGCCCGAGAAAAAAAAGATCATAAGTCCGCAAATCCTTATAGTCATAACAGGCAACAAAAGGAGCAAAAGTAGGAATTTTTTGAAAAACCTTAAAAGTGGCAATATCTCGAAAACTAGAAGACTTTTACTAAGGTCATGTCGATGTTTTCTGATTGGTCTAAAGCCAATCCACCTTCCATGTCACTCTGGCGTGTTATTTCTGGGACACCCTGTATATGGAAAAATATGGGATAAATATTTCGGTTTGAGAAGCAAGGAAACGGAATATGATGAAGGTGAACTTATGTTATGTTTTTAGAGTCAGGCAAGATGCGCAAAATGGCATATGATAGACAAATGAATAAATGCAGGACTCATCCACCAGGCATGTATGGTATATTGTGAATAGCAGCATTTGTGGTAGAAGTAGTTGTTGTTGTTGCGATGGGGAGGCGAAGCCAGGCAAGTAGGCCAACTTTGGCCCTTTATGCTAACCCCATTGAACAAACACTGAAAACACTAAAATCCTACGTCCTAGAAAGCTCGTTGTCGAACCTACCAGACCTCCTGATGAAAGTCAGTATGTCTGACTATCTCGCTAAACATAGTGACTCCTCCCCGAACTCCGTTGCTCCGAATACATATCTGAACTTAAGGTTGCGATACACTGCAAATCTGCCAAGGAAGTGGAATGTTGTCTCGTCCTCCTTCCAGCATCTGGAGCAGATGGGGGCCTTTATTTGTATTTGTGGCACTAAATAGTATTAATGGGAGTGGAGAGATGAAACCAAGCAAGTAGACCACCTTTGGCTCTTTTACTTCCCACACCGATAGGTGAGGGGAGTATTGTGATCGCGAAAATTTTCGATTTTGAGATAATATACTTTTTGGGCGTTTTATGATACCTACATAACGAAAATCCACGTCACTCATTTTCGTCGGTCTGTCTGTCTGTCGGTCTGTCTGTCTGTCTGTCTGTCTGTCTGTCTGTCTGTCTGTCTGTCTGTCTGTCTGTCGGTCTGTCTGTCTGTCTGTCTGTCTGTCTGTCTGTCTGTTGGCGTTTTTCTAGCCTCCTAATCTTAGTAACCGCTGCATAGATTTTGATGAAATTTGGGTAGTGATATGGTGTAGGGTCGTAGTAGGTAATGTTGCTACAATTTTGAAAATCGGTGCATGGGCGGCGGAGTAATTGGCAAAAAACGAAAAATTTCAAATATGCCTCAAACTGCGGCGCAGCAATATTAAAAAAACTAAAAATATGAAAACAGCTCAAACTTCGTTTTTAGGCGTTTTAGGGGTTCCTGATTATTTTCTACTTTTTTTGGGGTGGGGGTGAAATTAGGGTGGTTGGGGGGGGTAGGGGGTGGTAAATATGAAAAATTTATTGTACTCATAATAGGCTGTCTACTGACCTGAGAGAGAAAGACCGAGCGTCATAATACACTTTTTTAGGTTCATCCGAACATTGCCTTGCCGATTACAGAAACCAAGGGACGTGACCTTTCTGATGCATACAAAATACATATGAGTATTACTTTGGATCGTTCTGTATTGTATGTGGAAACTTCTGAATTGACTTTAGTGACATTTTGACACAGATTTATTACCGTGACGAGTATGGAAAGCGCGTATGGTTTTTAGAAATCATTTCAGTGGCGGCACGGCAATAATAAAAAAAACTAAAAATACAAAAAAAAAACACCTCAAACCTAGTTTTAGACGTTTTATCGGTTCCTGATCATTTAATTTTTTTTTGTTGGGGGTGAAATTGGGGTGGTTCGGGGTTCGGGGGTGGGGGTTTGTAAAATTCAAAAATTTGTTGTATCCATGGTAGATTGTCTACTGACCTATGAAAGAAGCACCTAGTAGAATAAAACACTTTTTTGCAGTCGGGCGAGCGATGATTTGGTTGCAGGGGCATCTAGACTATAGTTTCGTGCCGTAGGAAAATAATAAAACTGATATTATCGGAATGTGTGGGAAGGACTGAGTCAATCAACTTGACTACATTTTTTTCTCAGAGCTAACACTGAGAATCTTAATGACATCATCTCAGCATCTGGAGTAGATAGACCCTTTTTGATTTTTAGATAATATGTTTTTTGGGCGTTTTATGATGTCTACATAACGAAAATCCACGTCACCCATTTCCGTCGGTCTGTCTGTCTGTCGGTCTGTCGGTCTGTCGGTCTGTCGGTCTGTCGGTCTGTCGGTCTGTCGGTCTGTCGGTCTGTCGGTCTGTCGGTCTGTCTGTCTGTCTGTCTGTCACTTTCTTCTAGCCTCGTAATCTCAGCAACCGCTGAATGGATTGTGATGAAATTTGGGCAGCGGTATGCTGTGGGGTCGTAGTAGGGAATGTTCCTATAATTTTGAAAATCGCTGCATGGGCGGCGGAGTAATTAGCAAAAAACCAAAAAAATTGAATATTGCTGAAACTTTTCCAGGCGTTTTAGGGGTCCCTGATCATTTTCTACTTTTTTTTGGGTAGGGGTTAAATTGGGGTGGTTGGGAGGTGGGGGTTGTAAAATTGAAAAATTTGTTGCATTCATAATAGATTGTCAACTGACATGTGAAGGAAGACCTGGCGACATAACTTTTTTTGGTCCATCCGAACATTGCCTTCCTATTACAGAAAGCAAAGAACTTAGAATTATTTCTGATGTAAACATACGAGAGCATTGCTTTAGATCGATATATATATATTGTGTAACGAGGAAACTGTTGAATTGATTTTAATGAAATTTTGACACAGTATTACTACCGTGGCGAAGATGGAAAACGCGTATGGTTTTTATAAATCGTGCCAGTGGCGGCGCAGAAATAATAAAAAGCTAAAAATATAAAAACAGCTCAAACTTCGTTTTTAAGCATTTTATTTTGCGTTTTTTAGGGTGGGGGTGAAAATGGGCTGGTTGGGGGGTTGGGGGTTGAAAAATTAAAAAATTTCTTGTACTCATAATAGGCTGTCCACTAACCTGTGAAGGAAGATCTAGCGACACACATCACCTTTTTAGGTCCATCCGAACATTGCCATTTATTGCGGTTTAAATCGTTTTGCTTTTTGTAACGTGGACACTATTAAATTGATTCTAATGAAATTTTGACCCAGTATATTGTAACCGTGGTGAGAATGGAAAACGCGTATGTTTGTTAAAAATCGTGTCAGTGGCAGCGTAGCAATAATCAAAGAACAGAAAGTATGAAAACAACTCAAATTCGGTTTTTAGATATTTTAGGGGTTCGTTCCTGATCATTTCCTACCAGTTTTTTGGGTGGGGGTGAAAGTGGGGTGGTTGGGGGGTGGGGGATTGTAGAACGGAGAAGTTTGTTGTATCGATAGTAGGCTGTCCATTGACCTGTGAAGGAAAGACCTAGTGGCTTGAGACGATTTTAGGGGGGGGGCTGGCGATTATTTAGTTGCAAGGGATCTCACACTAAATCTTCCTGCTATGGGAAAACTGGTATCAGCGTAATGTGTGGGAAGTACTGAGTCGATCAACTTGACTTCACTTTTTTTTTACTTCCCACACCGATAGGTGAGGGGAGTATTGTGATCCGAAAATTTTCGATTTTGAGATAATACACTTTTTGGGCGATTTATGATGTCTACATAACGAAAATCCACGTCACTAATCTCAGTAACCGCTACATGGATTGTGATGAAATTTGGGCAGCGATATGTTGTGGGATCGTAGTAGGTAATGTTCCTATAATTTTGAAAATCGGTGTATGGGCGGCGGAGTAATTAGCAAAAAACAGGAAAATTTAAATATTCCCCAAACTTTGCTTTTAGGCGTTTTAGGGGTTTCTGATCATTTTCTATTTTTTTTTGGGCGGGGGTGAAATTGGAGTGGTTGGGGGGTGGGGGGTTGTAAGACTGAAAACTGTGTTGTATTCATAGTAGGCTGTCCACTAAGATGTTAAAGAATGACCTAGCGTCATAATACACTCTTTTTGGTCCATCCGAACATTACCTTGGCTATTGCATAAACCAAGGGACTTAGAATTTTCTGATGTATACATGCGAGTATTGCTTCTGATCGTTCAGTATTGTGTAACAAGGAAACTATTGGATTGATTTTAATGAAATTTTTACACAGCATTACTGCCATGGCGAGGATGGAAAACGTTTATGATTTTTAAAAATCGTGTTAGTGGCGGCGCAGCAATAATAAAAAAAGCTGAAAATATGCAAACCGCTCAAACTTCGTTTTTAGGCGTTTAAGGAGTTCCTGATCATGTTCTACTTTTTTTTTGGGTGGGGGTGATATTGGGGTGGTTGGGGGTTGGGGGTTGTAAAAGCGAAAAATTTGTTGAATTTGTATGGACCTGTAAAAGAAAGACCTAGCGGAATAACATACTTTTCTTTTGTGGGCAGGGGATTTCAGACTATAGCTTCATGCTATGAAAAAATAATAAACTCGTATCACCCTAATGTGTGGGAAGTACTAAGTCAATCAACTTGACCTTAGATGTGTTACCTCTGTTATTTCTGGTTAGAGTTGATTTGTTGTTAAGTCATTTTACTTCCCACACCGATAGGTGAGGGGAGTATTGTGATCGCGAAAATTTTCGATTTTGAGATAATATGCTTTTTGGGCGTTTTGTGATGTCTACATAACGAAAATCCACGTTACTCATTTCCGTCGGTCTGTCTGTCGGTCTGTCTATCGGTCTGTCTGTACGCGTTTTTCTAGCCTCGTAATCTCAGTAACGGCTGGATGGATGGTTATGAAATTTGGGCAGCGATATTCTGTGGTGTCGTAGTAGGTAATGTTCCTATAATTTTGAAAATCGGTGCATGGGCGGCGGAGTAATTAGCAAAAAACGAAAAATTTTAAATATGCCTTAAACTTCGTTTTTAGGCGTTTTAGGGGTTCCTGATCATTTTCTATTTTTTTTTGGTAGGGGTGAAATTGGGGTGGTTGGGGGGTGGGGGGCTTGTAAAATTGAAAAATTGGTTGCTTTCATAATAGACTGTCCACTGACCTGTGAAGGAAGACCTAGCAACATAAATAACTTTTTTAGGTCCAGCCGAACATTGCCTTGCCTATTACAGAAACCAAAGGACTTAGAATTTTTTCTGGTGTAAACATACGGGTATTGCTTTAGATCGTTCTATATTATGTAACGAAGAAACTGTAGAATTGATTTTAATGAAATTTTGACACAGTATTACTACCGTGTCGAAGATGGCAAATGCGTATGGTTTTTATAAATCGTGCCAGTGGCGGCGCAGAAATAATAAAAAAACTAAAAATATAAAAACAGCTCAAACCTCGTTTTTAAGTGTTTTAGAGCTTCCTGATCATTTTCTGAGTTTCTTTGGGTGGGGCTGAAATTGGGGTGGTTGGGGGGGGGGTTGAAAAACTGAAAAATTTGCTGTATCCATAGTAGGATGTCCACTGACCTGCGAAGGAAGACCTAGCGACATAAATCACCTTTGTAGATCCATCTGAACATTGCCTTGCCTATTACAGACTTAGAATTTTTCTGGTGTAAGCATACGGGTATTGCTTTTGATCGTTCTATATTGTGTAGCGAAGAAACTGTTGACTTGATTTTAATGAAATTTTGACACAGTATTATTACCGTGTCGAGGATGTCAAATGCGTATGGTTTTTATAAATCGTGCCAGTGGCGGTGCAGAAATAATACAAAAGCAAAAAAATATAAAAACAGCTCAAACTTCGTTTTTAAGTGTTTTAGAGGTTCCTGATCATTTTCTGAGTTTTTCTGGGTGGGGGTGACATTGGGGTGGTTGGGGGTTGAAAACTGAAAAGTTTGCTGTATTAATATTAGCCTGTCCACTGGCCTGTGAAGGAAGACCTAGCGACATCACCTTTTTAGGTCCATCTGAATATTGCCTTGCCTATTACAGAAACTAAGGGATTTTGGAATTTTTAGGGGTTCCTGACCGTTATCTACCTTTTTATAAAACTGAAAAGTTTGTAATATTGATAATTCATAGACCTGTGAAGGAAAAACCCAGCGGCATAAGATAATTGGGGGGGGGGGGGGGTACTGGCGATGATTCATGCTATGGGAAAATAATAAACTGGTATCACCGTAATGTGTGGGAAGTACTGAGTCAATCAACTTGACTTCATTTTTTATAATTTTGGCTCTTTCCTCTAGTTCATCCGTATCTATCTGCTAAGTTAGTGGTTTTCTTCCATCTAAGCAGTTTTTGTTTATGTTTTATGTCCTGCTAAGTTGCTTATAGGAACCGGTTTGATTGATAATTTCAAATTAAATGAAAACTACTGGAGATTGATATTTACAACTGCATATCGTGAGAAATGCTGTCAAATTTTACATTTGATTGTATAAAAAAATTAGGCATTCACATTTGAAAAAATAAAAATATATACTGATCAGGTACCCCTAAAACTGCTAAAAAGGAAGTTTGAGCCTTCTTTTTATATTTTTAGTTTTTTTATTATTGCTGCGCCGCCACTAAAACGACTTCTAAAAACCATACGCATTTTTCATCCTCGCCAATGTAACAATACTGTGTCGCAGTTTCATTAAAATCAATCTAATAGTTTCCACGTTACAGCCTACATAACGATCAAAGGCAATAACCGTATGCATACATCAAAAAATTCTAAGTCCCTTGGTTTCGTAATAGGTAAGACAATGTTCGGATGGACCTAAAAAAGTGAATTATGACGCTAGGTCTTTCTTTCACAGGTCGGTGGATAGCCTATTATGAATACAATAGATTTTTCAGTTTTACAATCCCCCACCCCCCAACGACCCCTAAAACACCTAAAAACAAATTTTGGGGAATATTAGTTTTTTGCTAATTACTCCGCCGCCTATGAACCGATTTTTAAAATTGTAGGAACATTACCTAGTACGCCCCCACAGCATATCGCCTCCCAAATTTCATCACAATTCATGCAGCGGTCACTAGGCTAGAAGAACGCCAACAGACAGACAGACCGACAGACCGACAGACCGACAGACCGACAGACCGACAGACCGACAGACCGACAGACCGACAGACCGACAGACCGACAGACCGACAGACCGACAGACCGACAGACCGACAGACCGACAGACCGACAGACCGACAGACCGACAGACCGACAGACCGACAGACCGACAGACCGACAGACCGACAGACCGACAGACCGACAGACCGACAGACCGACAGACCGACAGACCGACAGACCGACAGACCGACAGACCGACAGACCGACAGACCGACAGACCGACAGACCGACAGACCGACAGACCGACAGACCGACAGACCGACAGACCGACAGACCGACAGACCGACAGACCGACAGACCGACAGACCGACAGACCGACAGACCGACAGACCGACAGACCGACAGACCGACAGACCGACAGACCGACAGACCGACAGACCGACAGACCGACAGACCGACAGACCGACAGACCGACAGACCGACAGACCGACAGACCGACAGACCGACAGACCGACAGACCGACAGACCGACAGACCGACAGACCGACAGACCGACAGACCGACAGACCGACAGACCGACAGACCGACAGACCGACAGACCGACAGACCGACAGACCGACAGACCGACAGACCGACAGACCGACAGACCGACAGACCGACAGACCGACAGACCGACAGACCGACAGACCGACAGACCGACAGACCGACAGACCGACAGACCGACAGACCGACAGACCGACAGACCGACAGACCGACAGACCGACAGACCGACAGACCGACAGACCGACAGACCGACAGACCGACAGACCGACAGACCGACAGACCGACAGACCGACAGACCGACAGACCGACAGACCGACAGACCGACAGACCGACAGACCGACAGACCGACAGACCGACAGACCGACAGACCGACAGACCGACAGACCGACAGACCGACAGACCGACAGACCGACAGACCGACAGACCGACAGACCGACAGACCGACAGACCGACAGACCGACAGACCGACAGACCGACAGACCGACAGACCGACAGACCGACAGACCGACAGACCGACAGACCGACAGACCGACAGACCGACAGACCGACAGACCGACAGACCGACAGACCGACAGACCGACAGACCGACAGACCGACAGACCGACAGACCGACAGACCGACAGACCGACAGACCGACAGACCGACAGACCGACAGACCGACAGACCGACAGACCGACAGACCGACAGACCGACAGACCGACAGACCGACAGACCGACAGACCGACAGACCGACAGACCGACAGACCGACAGACCGACAGACCGACAGACCGACAGATCGACAGACCGACAGACAGACCGATGGAAATGAGTGACGTGGATGTTCGTTATGTAGACATCATAAAGCACCCGAAAAGCTTATTATCTCAAAGTCGAAAATTTTCGCGATCACAATACTCCCCTCACCTATCGGTGTGGGAAGTAAAAGCAGCTGGAGTACAACAGAAATGGATATCTTTCACAGAATACTAGCTACTACAATATTCTAAAGATTGACAATTCACAAAACCATTATGAATTTGGAGATGAAAGGAAATCTACCACCGAATGTTGCTGGCAGTTTAATAGCTTCAGAATAAAATTTCACGTTTAATGATTTAAAAAAAGTAGTAGCCGATACATTTGACTGGAGTTCTGCAAATTCTTCAGTACCCAGAAACAAGATCGCCAAAAATGAAGAATGAACTAAAAATCTGCTCAAATTATTAAACATAATTTACCTGGCAAAAAATTAAAATATGATTTGTCAGTATTCCTTTTTTTGCGATCCTGCCTAATGGATCCTGAAAAATTTAAAGGACTACAATCAGACAATCAGAGGTATTATTATTAGACTAAGGTAACAATCGCTGAAAGTTTTGCTCTCATTTTAAAGTTTGTACCGCCGTTGTTTCTGGTTAGAGTTGATTTGTGGTAGGGAGTTTTTATAATCGTGTCCTTTTACTCTAGTTCTTCTGGATCTTTTTGCTAAGTCAGTTGTTTTCTTCTACCTGAACAGGCTTTTGTTTATATTTCATGGCCTGCTAGTTTGTCTTTAGGTAGGGAAATTGCAAAACGCCGATTTGATTGAAATTTCGAAATTAAATGAAAACTATTAGAGATTGATACTCACGACCTAATATCATTAGAAAGTCTATCAGTTTGCACATTTGATCGTTTACAAAAATTATGCATTTCCATTCGAAAATATCAAGTTACCACTGATTGAAGTTTACTTAATTAGTCTACCGATTTATCCAAGTACAAATGTAATTCAAACTTGACTGTCTAACCTAAGCTGATGCATTCCATATGCTTAGTCACAGGGCAAAGTGACAGCCCTCTAAGTTTTATAGTCGCTGCGAGATACGAATTTTTTCTGATATCTACTTTTACAAAAAATTGTGATTTGCACCTAAACGGTTCGCTCAAAGTGCCTTGTGTGATACATAGAGTCACACTGAAATTCACCCGGGAATATGCAATAATATACAGGGTGTTCGATTTAAATAAAACATAACTTTGATATGTCACGATTTTATGAGACACCCTGTATAAAAGTCAATATTTTTAAAATGTAGTCCAACTCGACCTACATAGACTCGCAAAGTTGATTTTTCGAAAAGTGGTATCGTTTGGTCACAAGAGTCCGAGGCGTTGAGCTTGATTCACCCTGTATATTATTCTATACTTGGATTCTACTAATGATCCCCGTTTTTACAATATAAGGTATTGTAATATGATAAAGGGTATTTTAAAACGATTTTAATAGTCAAATCGCTGTCAAATGAACGTACTGTGTATTGAAAATTAATGAATCAACAATTATTTTTGTACACGGCAAGATAAAAAATATCCTTTAATTAATGGTCGACGACGCATATTCATATACAGGGTGAGGTGGAATGCAAAATCTAGATTTTCTCTTTTTTTCTTAAATGTAACCCCCAATATTTTATTATACCAAAAAATGCTTTCAATATCTTTCACGTTAGTGTAGCACTTGTTATACCTACATTCATCAGTTTCTGAGATATTTCGATTTTTCTACAAATTCTAAATATTCCTTCTATTTGTGCACTGAAATTTATCTGTTTTGAGAAAGTACTATCGAATTTTATTTGTATTTAATGAACAACTAAAATATAAGGTCATAAAAGTATTTGTTGAAGTCAGAACCCTAAATTATCGAAATAATGTAAGTCAAGTATGATGAAAAAAAAAATTGAGAGACGTGATGCATAACCATCAAGCAGATCTATCAGGTAGGTTATGCAACACTGACCCAGTCCGAATAAAACGATTCTTCAGTCTTTCAAATACATCAGTTTTATGGTGCCCCGTTGATAGTCGGTGTTGAGAGTTCATATACTCTAGAGGCAAGTAGGAAATTTCTCAAAGATTCTCCTAAATACCCTCTATTTGTTCTTCAATGGAAAAATTCATTTTTAGAGCTTGGCTTTCACACAGTACAGAAATTATTTAGCAGGGTATGAAAACTGCCAATATTTCAAAGCCTACCTGATAAATATGCTTGATATTCTTTTTACTTCTGTGTCATCAGCATCGACTGCTCTGGTCATTAGTCTCGTCTTCCGTGTAGGCTTTGTTACTGCTTCCCGGCGCCACTCTAGGAACAGCACTGTTAATTAGAAGCCAACAGTGAAGGCTCAGGTGCTTGATAATTATCCATCACGTCTATAAAATCACTTTCTGAGCATACTTGACTTATATTATCCCTATAATTCAGGGTTTTGACATTAAATACTATTATAGCCTTCGTTAAATAAACATAAAATTCGATGGCACTTCCTTAAAACAAATAAATTTCAGTACATAAATAGAAGGTACCTATATTTAAAATTTGCAGAAAAATCTATATATCTCGAAAATTGATTAACGTAGGTATATGATATACAGATATGAAAGAGCATATTGAGGGCAATTTTACAGCGAAATAAAATATGGGTTTTGCATTCTACCTCACCCTGTATATGAATATGGCTCGTCGCCTTTTTTACAGCATGTGTTAAAACTAGAAGATACATTTTTATCTCGCCATTTAAAAAAAATATTTTTGATTCATTGATTTTCAATATGCAGTACGTTCATTTGACAGCGATTTGGATATAAAAATGATTTTTTTTCGTTATCTTTCACAGTAGTGGAGTTATCGACCGATCCGGTACTAAAAACTCACCCTATATAAGATTTATAACAAAACAACTTTTTCTCTTTTTTTCGTAATAATTCAAAAGATCAAAGCAAAAATTAATTTGAGAATCCAGTACCGAAGACACTGCGACAGCTCCCGAACAAAGCCGAGTGCGTGTGACGTCTAATGTTCCTTGCAGTTTAAACAGAGACAACTATTGTTCGACCGGGGAGAGAATGCGAGAGACGGAGGTGGCCACAGTAGGGCAAGCGACCATCCAGCCGACGACAGCCTACGGCGTAGCCTGAAGTAGCAGATTATCTCAAATACTTTTCAACCCTTTTCTTGTTCCGAAATATTTATACTGTTGTTCTTTAATAACTATAATTATATTTTAATTAAAAATATTGCAGTACATGCAATATACAACAGTACATGTTATGAAAGAGCATTTTTATCATCGTTCAGTAACATTATAGGAAAATACTGAAAATAGCAGATCGTGAACTATATCTAAAGCGGCACATCTGATAACAGCCCTATTTTTCTCCGCATTGTTTTGCCTCGCATTCCTTCCCTTGCCAAACAATGAGCTTAGCTTTTTACTCTAATGATGAATGCATCACGAGCAAACTGTCTGGAACAGAATCGAGTGCCTTTGGGTAACACGTGATTCTCCAAACGTCTAAACCTAGGCGTTGTAATCTGATATTTCTAGAACCACTATCAGTAGTAGTAGCCTACAAAACAACACTAGTAACTGCAACAATAAACATTTACAACAACAGCAGCATATACTAAGGCAATTAACAAACCTTCCGTATAGAGAAATGTCAAGAAAGCAGCTTTTTCAATTAAAAAAGTTGGAGATCTTTTTGATTATTATAATGATGAATACGAGTATTTTGAGGAATTGCTATCATTGTTGTTGGCAGGCCGGCGAGAACCTGCATCTCTACGTGACAGTTACTGATGGCCAGTTCAACGCAAAGAGTGAAGTGAATGTCAACATTCTCTCCGCCACAGCGCGTTACAACCCGTCGCAGCCCAAACGTCCTCCAATCTTTGGGTCAAACGGGGGCTTCCCTCCAGGGCTGCTGAATCGGCCTCCACCACCCCCTCCGGTGCTACCCCCTGGATATGGAGGGACTCCCGCTAACGGCCAATTCTCCTCTACAAATGGACAGCCACACTTCCAGCAAAAGACTTATCCGGAGACGGATCAGAAGCAAAAGGTAAGTTTTCTCGAGTCTGAAGCACAGTGAGGCGTGACGAAGCGAAAAAGTTTATTTACCTCAAAGAAAAATACAGGTCAAATGAGTACCCCGCAAACTGATGCGACGCGAAGAGAAGCGAAGCGCAAAGGCCGTGGCGGGAACGGTGTTCAGATTTAGAGCCGTATTCACCATTTTTTGAATAACCCTCTGTTTATTTAATCGTGTCTGAACTACAACTTGTAACTAGGAATTATAAAATATCCATAGATAAAAATAAAATTGTGATAATATGTTGATCGTACTCAGTGTAGCTCAGTTTGTGGAAAGATTAGCCAGTACTACTGCACCGTTGCCCAGGGGACGCCCGAATGAACTAGTTGCGCATTCTTCGAGGAGGCTCTTTCCGTGTCCGTTGTGGGACTATAGTCCTCAGTATCTGATGGTTTTCTATGGGTTCTTCTATACGCAAAATTTCGTCATCCAATTCACCAGGTCCGTTCAAAAGTTGTCGCATGCACTCTTCCTTTTTGGCTGCCAACTGCGCCGAGATGTTAGGGTCTTGCTTGATTTTCTTCAACTTCGCTTCAAGGATAGTAAGGTATTCTTCCGAATCTGGTAACTTGGGGAATGGTGGGGTAAGATTATACCCTCTGTTTAAAAACAGTCATAGCGTTTTTCACTGGGCACATTTTTGTGCACTCCGTGGGAGTGCAGAATACTGAAAAAGTTCACTTAGGTAACACTTTTGCAGTGGGTTCTTCCAGTAGAATACACACCAAGAAACAACAACTTGTTTTGACAACAATATTTGCATATTATAATTAAAATACTACTTACTCGTTTGTCTGAAAACCGTTCAATAGTTTCCATGTAATTACTAACTCTGGTAATTTTTACTCCCGAATTTCTTCCTAAACACATTACTTGTTCATCCTCAGAAGATGAGCTGGATTCTGCCAATTTAAACAAGGAAATTAAAAGTTTGATTCTTTCGTCCACTCTGCTCATTTTGACTGAAAATAGTCAAAACCAACCAGGTATTACCGTATTCAAAGATCGAAAGTTTAAACAGGTGAAACACAATTCTACGATTTGAAGTTTCCCGCTCAAACCTACTGTCATTTTCTTTTCGCTTTTCGTTCACTTCCACGACACTGATAGCGTTTTTTACTGGTTGCACTCGGGCTGCACTGGATTTCTGTTTTGCATTTCACTGGCAGTTCCAGTGCAACATTTTTTAAGAGCACGCATTTCACTGCCATTTCTGCACTCGGAGCGGTCGAACTGAGTGCAATAATTTCGCACCGATTTCAAAGTGAGTGTCGTGGAAGTGAACCAAGAAAATGACAGTAGGTTTGAGCGGGAAACTTCAAAGCATAGAATTGTGTTTCATCTGTTTAAACTTTCGATCTTTGAATACAGTAATAGAGAGTTTTTGGTCCACACATATGTCACTGAAATCGTGGTTATCGTTATTTGGAGTCTGCGCAGTAACGATTTGACACACAGTTAACTTTATTAAACATAACGGACGTGGTTAATTACGTCAGATTAGCAGTATCGTTATTTGTGCTTTTATGGTTATTTTTATGTAACATTTGCTACGTCCGGACCATCAAACACATTTTGCAAGATTAAAGATCTTATTAGAGGCATATTGACCTCGCCTCTTGCAAGCACTAATTCAATAATCTCCTCCATACTTTTCTAAATGATGATCTAATCACGTATTTTGTTTAGAATGTCCAAATTAACCTAAAATTCCTACACAGTACTGACAGCGCGTTTCCTTAGATTCCTTAAAGTCTGAGGCGTCCAAAAACTCTACATTTTGCGACGAAAAGTTATCGTTATTAACGACAAAGTTAACCATAACCATAACGAAATTGTCGTTTGCCGTGACTGACCAAAAACTCTCTATTATCTAGTTGATTTTCACTATTTTCAGTCAGAATGAGTAGAGTGAACGAAAAAATGAAACTTTTAATTTCCTTGTTTGAATTGGCAGAATCCAGCTCATCTTCTGAGGATGAACAAATATGTATTTCGGGAGAAAAAAATCCCAGAATTAGCAATTATATGGAAACTATTGAAACGAGTTAGTAGTATAGTAGTAGCAATATATGCAAAGGTTGTTGTCAAAACAAGTTGATGTTTCTTGATGTGTATTCCACTGGAAGAACCCAGTGCAAAAGTGTTAACCTAGGTGAACTTTTTCAGTATTCTGCACTCGCACGGAGTGCACTAAAATGTGCCCAGTGAAAAACGCTATCACTTTGAAATCGGTGCGAAATTATTGCACTCAGTTCGACCGCTCCGAGTGCAGAAATGCCAGTGAAATGAGTGCAGCTAAAAAATTTTGCACTGGAACCGCCAGTGAAATGCAAAACAGAATTCCAGTGCAGCCCGAGTGCAACCAGTGAAAAACGCTATCAGTTAAAATATAACTGCCTGATAGTTAAGTTTTGTACTCACCATCAATTTTCAGCTTATTTCCCAGTTACTTAACAAAGAGATAATGTAATTTTTCATTTTTCTAATATTGCAAACACTGCGTAGTTTTGTGCTGCCACCTCTTGATTCTACATAACCTAATCATTTGTGCTGTGTTTAGTTTTTATGCTTGATTTTATAATGATATTACTCATATATGACTCATGAACATTTCCAGCATCGCTGGCTATTCACTTCGCATAAGAAACGTACTAATTATTGGCATGAAAGAATTAAGTCAAGTTGATTGACTCAGTACTTCCCACACACTACGGTGATGCCAGTTTATTATTTTCCCATAGCATGAAGCTATAGTCTGAGATCCCATTGCAACGAAATCATCGCCAGCCCCCTCCCCTCGCCCCAAAACTGGTTATGCCGATAGGTCTTTCCTTCACATGTCAATGGACAGCCTATTACCAATACAAAAAATTTTTCAGTTTTAGAACCCCCTACCCCCGAACCACCTCAATTCCACCTACATCCAAGAAAGTAGGAAAATGATCCGGGATCCCTAAAACGCTTAGAAACGGAGTTTGATCTGTTTTTGTATTATTCGTTTTTCTGTTCTTGCAGCGCCACTACTGACACGATTTCTAAAAACCATACGAGCCTGTTATCCTCGCCAAGGTAGTAATACTGTGACGAAATTTCATCAAAATCAATTCAATCATCTCCAAGTTACACGATACAAAACGATCTAATGCGATATTCGTATTGTATCTACATCACAAATTTCCCTTGGTTTCTGTAACAAGGAAGGAACCTAAAAAAGTGTATTATGCCGCTAGGTCTCTCTTCCACAGGTCAGTGGACAGCTTATTATGAATACAACAAATTTTTCGGTGTTACAACCCCCCCAACCACCCCAATTTCACCCCCACCCAAAAAAAAGTAGAACATGATCAGGAATCCCTAAAACGCCTAAAAACGAAGTTTGAGCTGTTTGCATATTTTCAACTTTTTTACTTCCCACACCGATAGGTGAGGGGAGTATTGTGATCGCGAAAATTTTCGATTTTGAGATAACACGCTTTTTGGGCGTTTTATGACGTCTACATAACGATAATCCATGTCACTCATTTCCGTCGGTCTGTCTGTCTGTCGGTCTATCTGTTTTTCTAGTCTCGTAATCTCAGTAACCGCTGCATGGATTGTGATGAAATTTGGGCAGCGATATGGGGCGGGGTCGTAGTAGATACTGTTCTTATAATTTTGAAAATCGGTGCATGGTCGGCGGAGTAATTAACAAAAAACGAAAAATTTTAATTACGCCTCAAACTTCGTTTTTAGGCGTTTTAGGGGTTCCTGCTCATTTTCTACTTTTTTTATTGGTGCTACCAATTGTAAGTTTATGAATATTATTACTCTGATTTTCCAAGTTTCTCTCGCATGAATGCGGTAGCAACAAATGTTGACGGCCTATGCCAAGTCAACACCTGAACTATTACGGATCGGAATTTAGGAAGGATCGTACAATATTGCAGGTCTTCAGGATTACAGATTTTTGAAATATTTTGTGTAACTTTTCGTCTAGGCCTAACTGTTGTAGGTGTGGTGTAAAAGTGTTTGGTGTAAGGCCTGAGACAGACATAATTAGGGGGACAATAGTAACTTTATTTTGCTTCCATAGTCGTTTTATCTCTATCGCAAGGTTAGTGTATTTAGATATCTTCCCAGCGTAGGCGTTTTGGATATTCGTATCGTTGGGAATAGCGATATCTATCAAATAGGTAACTTTGTCTGCCTTCGACTGGAAAACTATATCTGGCCGATTTGCCGGGATAGTCTTATCTGTATGTATTTCAACGTCCCAGTACAGTTTGTATTCATTGTTTTCGAGTACTGATGTCGGTGTGTAATCGTAATATGGATCTGTCTTTTCTATTAGCTTGTTTGTTCTGGCTAATGCTTGGTGAATGACCTTGGCTGCAGAGTTATGTCTAGTTGTGTACTCGGTTCCAGCGAGAACACAACTACACTGCATCCGCTTGTTATGTGGTCTATTGTTTCCTTTTGTTGGTGGCACTTTCTGCAATTGTCGTCGGTTATGGATGTATCTTTAATTATGTATTTCATGTAGTTCCTTGTCGCAATCACTTAGTCCTGTATAGCAAGCATAAAACCCTCAGTTTCTGGAAAGAGTTGGCCATCCTGCAGCCAGGTGTATGATTGTCTTTCATTAATGTGCTCTTGTGTAACGCGGTATCTGTGCTTGCCATGGAGTGCTTTTTGTGACCAGGTATTTATTTTTTCTTGTTGTAATTCTATGTGATTGTGTCCGTCTGCTGAGTGATCTGTGCGGGATAGGTTTAGTGGAGTATAGTTTTTGTCTGCCTTTACTATCGACCTATGCTAGTTTGTCTGTTTGCTTTGGAAAAAGTCTCTGAGCGTTTTTATTTGTCTTGTGTGAAGTGACTGTATATCTATAATCCCCCTGCCTCCTTGTTTTCTGTCAATGGTGAGCCTTTCTTTGCACGCGTTTGGATGTGACATTCGATGTTTCGTAAGTTCTGTCTGTATGAGGATGTGGATGTTTTCTATATCAGTGTGTGACCACTTGATGATGCCGAAGGAGTATGTGAGGACCGGTATCGCAAATGTGTTAATTGCTTTTGTAAGATTTTTGGAATTCAATTTTGATTTTAGAAGTTTAACGAGGCGGTCTCTGAACTCTTGTGTTAGTTGAGCCTTGACTTGTGTGTGGTCGATCTTAATGTTCTGATTGAAGCCCAGATACTTGTACGTTTCGTCCTTGTCCATGTTATCCAGCGTTTCGCCAGTTAATATTTCCTGTTCGGATTGGTTCTTCCATTGGCCTTTATTGATGTGGAGCACCTTGCATTTGCTCATACCGAATTCCATCCGGACGTCTGACGTACACACCTCTGTTATTCTGAGTAATTCTTTTAGTTGCACTTCAGTGGCTGCATATAGTTTTATATCATCCATGTAGAGAAGATGATTTATTCTGTGCTGATTGACTTTCTGGTGTCGTATGTTGAAACCATAATTTGTGTTGTTAAGTGCGTTAGAGAGTGGATTTAAACAAAGGCAGAACCACAGTGAACTAAGCGAATCGCCCTGGAAGATACCGCGTCGCATGAGTAGCTCCTCTGTTTGGATATGGCCGTCCTGAGTTTTAAGATGTATGTTGGTTCCCATGTCTCCATGGTTCTTGTAAGGAACTGGCGAAGGACTGGGTTAATTTTGTATATTTGAAGAGTTTTCGTTAGCCAGCTATGGGGTACAGAGTCAAAAGCTTTTTTATAATCGATGAAGCAGGTATGAAGATTTCTGTGTTCTTTTCTGGTTTGTTCCATGATCACACTATCAATTATGAGTTGTTCTTTGCAGCCCTGGCTTTGTTTTCTACATGCTTTTTGCTCTTCAGTCAATATGTTGTTTTGGGTGAGGTGTTGTTCAATCCTTTTGCCTATTGTTGCGGTGATGATCTTGTACAAGGTTGGGAGACAAGTGATCGGGCGGTAATTGGCAGGGTTTCTGGTATCTCCGTTTTTTGGTTTTATATAAGTTATTCCTTGTGTGAGGAATTTGGGAAGCCTATTAGGTTGTAGTATGGCTTTATTGATTTGCTCTGTTAGCATTTCATACGTTGCACTGAACTGCTTGTACCAGAAATTTTGCACGTTATCTACGCCTGGGCACTTCCAGTTGTGAGTGTGTATTATCGTCTCGGCTATTTCCTCTGGTGTAAAAATAACGTCTCCCTGCTCCGCTATATGTTGATGTTTTTCCTCTTCTTGTCTGATCCATGGAGCGTTTTCGTTATGTGTTTTTGGTTCTGACCATAGGCTTCCCCAGAACTCGGTTAACTCTTGTCTACTTGGAGGTTCTGTTGTTGTTATCTGATTATTTGATGTCATCTTTTGATAAAATTGTTTTTCACTTTTTTGAAAAAGATTGTTGGCATCCTTTCTGTCGTTGGATTCGTTGTATCTGCGGAGTCTAGCTGCATAGACGGCAAGTTTCTGTTTCAGTGTATCGGCTATTTCGGGTATTGTTTGTTGTGGTGATTTAGATTTGAGTCTGTTTATTGTTGTCTGTATGCGTTTTGAGAGGTTGTTATTGTTGGTGTATTGTGTGTCGTGCGCGAGATCCTTTCTGAGTGTGCTAATTTTATTTTCGATTCTAATTTGCCATTTAGGTTTAGATCTTTTGCTTGTGTGGTTTTTAGATCGCTTTGGAGGTTTTTGGCCGTTAACTATGAGTGTGGTTGCTGCAGCAGCATATATAACAGTATGGATGTCCTCTAGGTCACTGTCGTTGGTTAAGAATGTTGGCATTTATTGTGTGTAATATCTGTCGGGTGTTGTTTTTAAAAATTAGTCTCGGCAAGGGATCTCGCAGTACAGGATTGGTGCCACACCATTTGTTGTATTGTGTGTTCATCACTTGTTTGGCAGATTGTCTGATGGCAGGTGGTAGAGTGATGTTTTGGCTTTGTGTGGCTATGGAAGGTAAGTTAGAGCATGTTGTTTCCGGTGTATGTGGTGCATGATCATGCTCTGGATCTATTTCTAGGTGTATGCTGGTGTTATTAGTTGTGTCTTTGTTTGGAGGTTGGTTATTTCGGGTATGAATGGTACGTCCTTCTGTGATTGATTCAATAGCTAACGAATCATTAGGTCGGACAGCGGTGTCTGGTCTATCTTGTGTATGCTCATGTTCTGGATCTATCTCCATCTCTATTACTATCATTACAAGCATTTATGATCACATAAATTGTGTACAGTGGGGCTATAAGTTGATAGTTAATATTTTAAAGCCTATCGGTGTGGCAATAAAAGCAAGAAAATTGTATACATATCTAAATTTTAATATGATAAGACCGAGGATAAAACCATACTGCATCTTTTATGTCGGGCATAAGCTAATTCTATTTGCTACAGCATACATTCAAATGAGAAGCTCAATACTCGTAACTATATCACCAGTTTTGACGGCACAAGAATTAAGTAACTTTTCAACTATACGGATGGTCAGTTTTATATTTATCGGCTGAATTTTGTGAGATTTGCCGTACATATGCATGACTCACTTCATAAGTAATTTAATTTAAATGCAAATATTGCAGAGAGTTTTATTAAACACCATCAAAATGCAACACAAAGTTGTCGTCGGAAAAGGAATATATCATCAATTTCCATACTTCAATTGGATTTAGTAAGCAGTTTCATTCGAGAAAATGCAGCAAATATTGGAATCATAATTAGATTTACCAAAACATCACATCAAATAATCAGATAACAACAATAGAACCTCCAAGTAGACAAGAGCTAACCGACACCGGGGGAAGGTAAAACACCTAAAAACGTTTGGGGAATACTTGAATTTTTTTGTTTTTTACTAATTACTCCGCCGCCCATGCACCGATTTTCAAACTTATAGCAGCATTACCTACTACGACCCCACATCATATTGCTGCCCAAGTTTCATCAAAATCCATGACAGACCAGCACACAGACCGACAGACCGACTGACAGACAGACCGACAGGCAGACTGACAGACAGACCGACAGACCGACAGACAGACCGACAGACCGACAGGCCGACAGACCGACAGACCGACAGACCGACAGACCGACAGACCGACAGACCGACAGACCGACAGACCGACAGACCGACAGACCGACAGACCGACAGACCGACAGACCGACAGACCGACAGACCGACAGACCGACAGACCGACAGACCGACAGACCGACAGACCGACAGACCGACAGACCGACAGACCGACAGACCGACAGACCGACAGACCGACAGACCGACAGACCGACAGACCGACAGACCGACAGACCGACAGACCGACAGACCGACAGACCGACAGACCGACAGACCGACAGACCGACAGACCGACAGACCGACAGACCGACAGACCGACAGACCGACAGACCGACAGACCGACAGACCGACAGACCGACAGACCGACAGACCGACAGACCGACAGACCGACAGACCGACAGACCGACAGACCGACAGACCGACAGACCGACAGACCGACAGACCGACAGACCGACAGACCGACAGACCGACAGACCGACAGACCGACAGACCGACAGACCGACAGACCGACAGACCGACAGACCGACAGACCGACAGACCGACAGACCGACAGACCGACAGACCGACAGACCGACAGACCGACAGACCGACAGACCGACAGACCGACAGACCGACAGACCGACAGACCGACAGACCGACAGACCGACAGACCGACAGACCGACAGACCGACAGACCGACAGACCGACAGACCGACAGACCGACAGACCGACAGACCGACAGACCGACAGACCGACAGACCGACAGACCGACAGACCGACAGACCGACAGACCGACAGACCGACAGACCGACAGACCGACAGACCGACAGACCGACAGACCGACAGACCGACAGACCGACAGACCGACAGACCGACAGACCGACAGACCGACAGACCGACAGACCGACAGACCGACAGACCGACAGACCGACAGACCGACAGACCGACAGACCGACAGACCGACAGACCGACAGACCGACAGACCGACAGACCGACAGACCGACAGACCGACAGACCGACAGACCGACAGACCGACAGACCGACAGACCGACAGACCGACAGACCGACAGACCGACAGACCGACAGACCGACAGACCGACAGACCGACAGACCGACAGACCGACAGACCGACAGACCGACAGACCGACAGACCGACAGACCGACAGACCGACAGACCGACAGACCGACAGACCGACAGACCGACAGACCGACAGACCGACAGACCGACAGACCGACAGACCGACAGACCGACAGACCGACAGACCGACAGACCGACAGACCGACAGACCGACAGACCGACAGACCGACAGACCGACAGACCGACAGACCGACAGACCGACAGACCGACAGACCGACAGACCGACAGACCGACAGACCGACAGACCGACAGACCGACAGACCGACAGACCGACAGACCGACAGACCGACAGACCGACAGACCGACAGACCGACAGACCGACAGACCGACAGACCGACAGACCGACAGACCGACAGACCGACAGACCGACAGACCGACAGACCGACAGACCGACAGACCGACAGACCGACAGACCGACAGACCGACAGACCGACAGACCGACAGACCGACAGACCGACAGACCGACAGACCGACAGACCGACAGACCGACAGACCGACAGACCGACAGACCGACAGACCGACAGACCGACAGACCGACAGACCGACAGACCGACAGACCGACAGACCGACAGACCGACAGACCGACAGACCGACAGACCGACAGACCGACAGACCGACAGACCGACAGACCGACAGACCGACAGACCGACAGACCGACAGACCGACAGACCGACAGACCGACAGACCGACAGACCGACAGACCGACAGACCGACAGACCGACAGACCGACAGACCGACAGACCGACAGACCGACAGACCGACAGACCGACAGACCGACAGACCGACAGACCGACAGACCGACAGACCGACAGACCGACAGACCGACAGACCGACAGACCGACAGACCGACAGACCGACAGACCGACAGACCGACAGACCGACAGACCGACAGACCGACAGACCGACAGACCGACAGACCGACAGACCGACAGACCGACAGACCGACAGACCGACAGACCGACAGACCGACAGACCGACAGACCGACAGACCGACAGACCGACAGACCGACAGACCGACAGACCGACAGACCGACAGACCGACAGACCGACAGACCGACAGACCGACAGACCGACAGACCGACAGACCGACAGACCGACAGACCGACAGACCGACAGACCGACAGACCGACAGACCGACAGACCGACAGACCGACAGACCGACAGACCGACAGACCGACAGACCGACAGACCGACAGACCGACAGACCGACAGACCGACAGACCGACAGACCGACAGACCGACAGACCGACAGACCGACAGACCGACAGACCGACAGACCGACAGACCGACAGACCGACAGACCGACAGACCGACAGACCGACAGACCGACAGACCGACAGACCGACAGACCGACAGACCGACAGACCGACAGACCGACAGACCGACAGACCGACAGACCGACAGACCGACAGACCGACAGACCGACAGACCGACAGACCGACAGACCGACAGACCGACAGACCGACAGACCGACAGACCGACAGACCGACAGACCGACAGACCGACAGACCGACAGACCGACAGACCGACAGACCGACAGACCGACAGACCGACAGACCGACAGACCGACAGACCGACAGACCGACAGACCGACAGACCGACAGACCGACAGACCGACAGACCGACAGACCGACAGACAGACAGACCGATCGACAGGCAGACCGATCGACAGACAGACCGATCGACAGACAGACCGATCGACAGACAGACCGATCGACAGACAGACCGATCGACACACAGACCGATCGACAGACAGACCGATCGACAGACAGAACGATCGACAGACAGACCGATCGACAGACAGACCGATCGACAGACAGACCGATCGACAGACAGACCGATCGACAGACAGACCGATCGACAGACAGTCCGATCGACAGACAGACCGATCGACAGACAGACCGATCGGCAGACAGACCGATCGACAGACAGACCGATCGACAGACAGACCGATCGACAGACAGACCGATCGACAGACAGACCGATCGGCGGACAGACCGATCGACAGACAGACCGATCGACAGACAGACCGATCGACAGACAGACCGATCGACAGACAGACCGATCGACAGACAGAGCGATCGACAGACAGACCGATCGACAGACAGACCGATCGACAGACAGACCGATCGACAGACAGAACGATCGACAGACAGACCGATCGATAGACAGACCGATCGACAGACAGACCGATCGACAGACAGACCGATCGACAGACAGACCGATCGACAGACAGACCGATCGACAGACAGACCGATCGACAGACAGACCGATCGACAGACAGACCGATCGACAGACAGGCCGACCGACAGACAGACCGATCGGCAGACAGACCGATCGACAGACAGACCGACAGACAGACCGACAGACAAACAGACCGACAGACAGACAGACCGACAGACAGACAGACCGACAGACAGACCGACAGACAGACCGACAGACAGACCGACAGACAGACCGACAGACAGACCGACAGACAGACCGACAGACAGACCGACAGACAGACCGACAGACAGACCGACAGACAGACCGACAGACAGACCGACAGACAGACCAACAGACAGGCCGACAGACAGACCGACAGACAGACCGACAGACAGACCGACAGACAGACCGACAGACAGACCGACAGACAGACCGACAGACAGACCGACAGACAGACCGACAGACAGACCGACAGACAGACCGACAGACAGACCGACAGACAGACCGACAGACAGACCGACAGACAGACCGACAGACAGACCGACAGACAGACCGACAGACAGACCGACAGACAGACCGACAGACAGACCGACAGACAGACCGACAGACAGACCGACAGACAGACCGACAGACAGACCGACAGACAGACCGACAGACAGACCGACAGACAGACCGACAGACAGACCGACAGACAGACCGACAGACAGACCGACAGACAGACCGACAGACAGACCGACAGACAGACCGACAGACAGACCGACAGACAGACCGACAGACAGACCGACAGACAGACCGACAGACAGACCGACCGACGGAAATGAGTGACTTGGATTTTCATTATGTAGGTATCATAAAACGCCCAAAAAGCATGTTATCTCAAAATCGGAAATTTTCGCGATCACAATACTCCCTTCACCTATCGGTGTGGTAAGTAAAAGGGAGAACGCAAAAGATCTGCCAATTACTCCCTCTGGTAGCTAAATATAAGCATATTATTTTTATTATTATATACAGTTGAATTTATTTATTTATCGTATGGCTCACAAATCACATTCAAGATATAAATAAGAAACAAAAAAAATAGATATAAATATAAATAGAGTAAATGTAGTATAGACTACAAGATACATAGTCATTATTTTCACAAACAAACATCCAAATTTTTAATATATTCGACTGATCCGTTGGTCAGGTTCAAGAAGTCTTCTGCTTGGCCAGTATACAGTCTTAAAGGACATTCTTCGATAATGTGCTGGACGGTTTGTCTCTCGGCTCCACAGTCACAACTTGCCGAAGGCGCTTTACCCCATTTTTTCATCATATCTGCGCATCTCCCATGTCTGGTCCTTATTCTGTTGGCACGAGACCATGTTTTACGTGGCAGTTCGAACCCTGTTGGTCTTGTGGTGATGCACTGTAGGCTCCGAGCATGTACTGGAGCGGTTGCGTTCCACTGGCTCTTCCATTGGTCAGAAATGGAGAAACCATCACGCATTAACTGTTCAGCCATTTTGTAGGGGGGATCTCTGGATCGGAGTCTGTTAATGTCAAGGCCCTCGGAATAGTCATGAATGGGAAGTGATTCGTTTTTCCTAATTTTTTCTTATTGTAAAAGAAGAGCGTTTTTCCTGCGTAGTTGTGGCGGGGGGATATGGCTTAAAACGGGAAGCCAGTAGGCAGGAGTGCTGGTTATCGTGCCTGTTATGATTCGCATGGTGCGGTTTAACTCAACATCCACTTTCGCTGTATGGCGGCTGTTCAGCCACACCGGTGAGCAGTACTCTGCTGCTGAGTATATCAAGCCCAGAGCTGATATACGCAGTGTAGAAGCTGAAGATCCCCAGGTGGTTCCACAGAGCTTTTGTAATATATTATTTCGTGTTCTCAGCTTAGCAGCGGTATTTAGTATATGTTGCTTGTAGCTCAGAGTTCTGTCCAGAGTGACTCCTAGGTACTTTGGGAACGTGCTATGCTTTAAGACGGTATTTTCGAGATGGACGTTTAGTTCTCTATTCGCCAGTCTGTTATTGAGGTGGAAACAGGTTACTTCCATCTTGTTTGGGTTTGGCTGGAGCCTCCAGTCACGAAAGTATTTTGCTAATTTATTGAGGTCATTTGTAAGAGTTTGTTCTGTTGTTTCTATCTTACTATGTTGCGTGGCCAGTGCCCAGTCATCCGCATAGCCAAACTTTTTTGATTCTGTTTGGGGCATGTCTGCTATGTAAAGACTAAATAAGAGCGGTGCTAACACAGACCCCTGAGGGAGCCCGTTATTTAGTTTCATTTGCGAGCTCTTTTCGTTAACCATAATGACCTCAAAGGGTCTGTTGCTAAGCATTTCATTCAGTAGGTTGGCCATGCGCTGGCAGGGTATAACTTGCAAAAATTTAGAGATCAGCCCCTGTCTCCACACAGTATCGTATGCAGCCGTTAAGTCAACAAAAGCTGCAGGCGTCGTTAGTTTACGCTGAAATCCGCTCTCGATAAAGGTGGTTAGGGAGAGGACCTGGTCGGTGCAGCTTCTCTGAGGGCGGAAACCTGCTTGTTCTGCTGGTACTGATTCTAGAATCTTAGTGCTAATTCGGTTAAAAATCAGTCTTTCCAGCAGTTTGTATACGGTACTTAGCAATGCAATTGGGCGATAACTCTTAGGGTCAACGCTAGGCTTTTCTGGCTTTAGAATGGCGACAATTTTTGCTTTTTTAAGTAGGTGGGGCACTACGCCTGTATCAATTATGTTATTGTAGAATTTCGTCAGCCAGACCTTGGCATATTTTCCAGAATGAACCAAGAATTCTGAGTGGATGCCATCAGAGCCAGGGGCCTTGCCCAGTTTCATCTCGCCTAGAGACTTGCAGAGTTCATCAGTTGTTATTGGTTGGGCATAAGTTGAGTTCTCATGTGCAGCGGTTTTGAGAGACTTTAGGTTCTGCTTGACTTTGCGCGTGTGGGTTCTGTCGCCTGAGGCTCGGGATGTCTTTACAATGTGGTGAGCGATGGCGTTAGGGGGTATCGAGGTGCAGTCTCGTTTGATTTGGTTTCCGCCTCCCAGCTTACGTAGTAATGCCCATGCTTGTCTACTAGATCGTGTAAAGTCTATTTGTTGAACGGTGTCTTCCCACACAGTGCGCCTGTGTGCGTCCAGGCTGTGTAAGAGTTCATCGCCCACTTCTCGATCTCCACTTTCCAAAAAGGCATCGTAGAGCTGCTTGCTGTGTTCACTCCAGCCTGGCACGTATTCCTTTCTGTATCCCCTGGGAATGGTCTCCTTGGCTGAACTAATGTAGTTACCACAAGTAGGAGCTATCCAACCCAACCGTTTATCTAACTTTTCGGCGAATAGGCGCCAATCAGCTTTACCAATATTCCATCTGGGTCTTGGGAATGATCTTATAAGGGGTATGCTGGCTCCAATTTCAACTAGTATGGGTCGGTGTTGAGAGTGCGGAAAATCATTTAAAACCTTGCGACCTGTTGGTAGGGGGTTACTTTCGTTATCTCTGGTAACAAAACATAGATCTGGGTTGGTTTCTGATTTCCAGGCTGCTGATCTAAACGTGTTTCTGTCTTTGGCATCGAACACGAGGTGAATATTTTTTGCTTCGGTCCAGTTCGCCAGGTTCTCTCCATTATGATCCGAGATACGGTATTTCCATAGCTCGTGGTGGCTGTTGAAGTCACCAATGTATACACCAGGATGATGGATGGGTCTTAATACTTGTTCAGGCCATGCGGTGCCAGGAGGTTTATATATGTTAGATATAGTGATGTCATCCACTCTTATGACAACTTCATGAATATTATCGGCCGAACAGGTCTCTACTAGAATGGCGTTTTCAATGTCTTTTCGTACGTATGTGGCCACACCGTAGTTTTTGTGGTATGTAGCACCTATTAAATCAAATCCAGCTATTTTCCCCCTCGAATTTAGTTGCTCTTCGTTTTCAGCATGTGTTTCCTGAATGCCGACCACGTCAATGTCGTTATCTTTTAGTATTCTGTGTAGGTACTGGCATTTTGCCTTGCTTATTCCCTCTATATTTAGTTGGCAAATTCGGACTGATGGTCCGAGTTTCCTCGTCAGTGAGTCTTTAGAAAGACTATTTACGTTTGTGCAGAGCATTGTGATTTGTGTAGACCAGGAGATCCGTGGATTGTCTGGTCGCCAGTAGGTGCTAGTTCATTTAGCGTTACCCAGGGTGCACGTGTAGTGTTCTACTACGGACGCGAACTAGCATTACACCCCTACAGTTGAATAGTTGAAAACTAGAAAACTAACGCGGTTTTCAGTAAACCGAAAGCTGAGCGGAGAAAACCGTTGACGAATAGAAATGTCAGTGAAACACACCATTTTCATCGATCAATGTAAATATCTTTTAAGTGGCAAATGACTAGGTATTCGATATTAATTTGTGAGTCCTGAATGTGGTTAATTGGCGAAAATCGGATTATTCAAATTAACAGAGCAGTTATCAGCTGGTTAGCGTTAAAAAAGTTTTCAGGTGCATTTAGAAAAACTGTCGGAAAAACTCTTTATGGGAATCTGGAGCCTATATGTATTCAACTAATTTTGCAGAACCCTAGACGTTTTTAACGCTTGACAAACTTGAATAATTTTTAATTATATTTTTCAGAAAAACCCAGTAACAACTCAACTGAAACCCGTGCTAATCAATAGCAGTAATCCTGTAACTGAAAAGACTGATAGTGCCTCTACTACTACTAGTACTACCATTACAAAGAACGTGGTTGACCTCACAGATAATGATATTGGTGAAGATGAATTGATGGCAGCCCAGCATCCGGTATTGTCTTCTTCGGAAATACCGACTACCATTATTCCTATTCTGTTGGTTTGTGGAATATTCCTGACCATTGGAATCGTTGCCGTTATGTTCAGGAAAAAGATCTATCTTGGGAAGTCTAAGGACTCCAAAGATGATATGGTAAGTATAATAGTCTAAGAACCAGTCAACATCTGACGACACAAGTATATTATTATATGTACTAAAAATCTAAAGTGTAGATAGTTTCCACGGTTATGACGTGGCAGAATATTTAAAAATAAAAAAATCAAAACTATTTATAATGTATAATACATGAGTTGTGCCCTAAGGCTAACAGGAACTCTGGAGGACCGAGCCCATAATCGATTTGACCAAGTCGGTGTAGACTTGATCCACATAGTGGCCTGATGTTAATTTTTGACTGGAGCCTTAAATTAACATTGTGAGAAATTAGTTTTATGTTAGTCCGTTGATCATTTTGTAAAAGGTCGTTAATTTCTGCACTTTTTGTGGCAGGACGCGCAAATTGTGGTCGACCGGGAAGATGTTCATCTCTAACTGATTAGAACTGCCAACTTTATTTTAACTATTCTTTGTGTATTTTTAATTGAACTTAAGCTACACATCATGCAAAATTGTTCATTGTAGTACTTCTAATTCTATTACCACTGTCAAAGTGTCGAGAATTTGTTAACTGAATTGTGCAGTCTATTATGTGATTAACACACCATTGTGAATTGTTATGCAAGCGCAAACTCGAAACTCAGGCGAAAGGTGGCGCCAAAGTACCGCACCGTCAATTGTAGGTGATTATGACACGAAGCCAGCTCGACAGCTATAGGTACTGCCAGCGTTGTAGAACTTAGGAGATTTAAATTTTTAAAAAATTGCTGGAGTCGAATACAGAAAAAGAGGATTGTGTCCAGTTGGGTACGGACGGTACCCCAAATGGAGATCGTCGCGGCGTTTGAGTCCGGAGGCGGCGGCGACGATAGAAATCAAGGTGAAGACGTCGGCCGACCGGATTCACCAAATACATTGGAAGTCCTATGCAGAGACCTGAAAAATGAAAAGGCGGGCTGCTGAAGGAGTGCGCGGCACTACGGAAGCAGCTGGAGGAGCGTGATAAAATAATTGAGAGACTCACTAATGAAATTTCGAATATGTCACTGAACTTGTCAAAATTGATGGAAAATAAAAGCCACAAAAGAGGCCGACAATCCATATCTTCGTCCGCGTCCTCTTTGGGTGCGGGGGAGGATATGTTTGTTGAGCACCCTGAATCTGACATGGATGGATCCATGAAAGCCAGCTCCGAGTGTGCATGGCGGGGTCCTTCCAGGAGACAGCGTAAAAATAGATCTAGAAAAATGCTCAAACTTCTATTAGAGAATTCATCGGACCAGGTTACTAAAATACCAAACAGTACTGCCAAAACCATTAACAATGAATCATCAGTGTCACAAATTCCTCTTTCATCTGATACTATCTCACCCTCATCATCTCATTCCATTAATGCCACTATTGAAGGGCAGGACTCCTTAACTTCAAATCTTGTCTCTGGCGATTCATCTTCAACGACCGGCCAGACCAAATTAGAGAAGAAGGTGTGCCCGGTCGTGTTGAGGGATCCTCAGAAATGGGACCATGTCACCAAGTTATTTACTGATAAAAACATCCAGTTCAGTCATGCTGTGAACATCGATCTCGGCATCAGAATTTTCCCTACTCGCGTCGAGGATTACAGGGCGATAATTCATCTTTTCAAAGAAAGTAGCATCAGTTATCATACCTTTCCTCTTCCAGAAGAGCGGAACCTACATGTGGTTTTACGCGGCATTCCTACGCATGTAGATGATGCTACTTTCCAAAAAGAATTAGCAAAGGCTGGTTTTCCTCCAGTTCATGTGATTAGATTGAAAAAAATGCGGTGGTGTGCCCATGCCGCTATACTGCGCTATATTGCCCAAGAACGAAAAAACAAATAACATTTTTTCACTCAAAAAACTTTTCAACCTCGACATTTCTGTCGATGTTCAAAAATCAACAGGTTTGATTGGGCAATGTCACCGGTGTCAGCGGTATGGACATGCCCAAAGTTACTGTACGGCGAACCCCAAGTGTGTCCGTTGTGCAGGAGAACACATGACGCACCTTTGTCCGCGCAAACTGGAGGAGGGCCGCCGATGTGCAAATTGCGGTGGCGACCACCCTGCAAATGCCTCCGTTTGCAGGTTTCTTCCTAAAAGGAATGCGCAAATCATTGCTGAGAGGAGGAGCAAGTTGGTACAGCAGGGAGTATCGTTTGCAAATGTGGCATCGTCGTCAGGATCTTCACAAACGATGCCCCAAAATTCTATTGATTTATCAGCTGCGATAGCAGCTATACAGCAAATATTCACGCCCCTGATGGAGGCCACACAAGCACTGCAGAAGTTGCTCCCTGCTCTACCACAACTTTCTTCGCTGTCTGTTAATGGGGACAATGTCTAAAAGGAAGCCTGGGTTTCTCAAAATTTTATCTTGGAATGCGGATGGATTAAAGGATGTCGCGAAGAAACGCGAATTTTCTACAATGTTGGGTGAATTATCGATTGATGTGGCTCTCTTACAGGAAACACATTTCAATCCTGGTGATTCACTCAGAATTCCAAACTATGGTGTGATTAGGTGTGACCGTCTTACGGGTCGTGGTGCCGGCACTGCAGCAGTAGTGAAAAGAAATATTGACTATTGCAGAGGTGTGAATCGCATCATGACTTCTATTGAATCCACTTCTGTGGTAGTTAATATGGAGGATGGCTATGGTCTGAAACTCATTTCCACCTACGGACTTTGTGGTGGGCGAATCCAAGAAGTGGACTTGGACAGCCTTTTGGACTTTCCTGGTCCACTTATCGCCGCTGGGGATTGGAATGCCAAACACATTTCATGGGGTTCCCGTAAATTATGTTTGCCAAGGGCGAACAAGAGTTTTTAAAAAATATCGGTTTATTTACCGCTGCGAATCTAACTACTACAATGATTGTCGGTAGCTATCTGATTAAAGTACAAGGCGGATTACCAGTTTTATCAAAGATGAAATGTATACATAAGCTTTATTCGTAGAAGTCTGGACTAGACGGCACGTACCTGTATTATGTTACATATATGAGAAACATACCAAGTTCATAAACCTAGGACGTCTGAAGGACTTTAAGAATATATTCACTTTAGATTTATAATTATTATGTGGTGGAGAATACCAAAATACATAACTCCTCCCCCCTTAGATTGAAACGTCCTCGTTTCGATTTCTTCCTGTTTCTGAAAGATTGATTTCTACCATGGGAGGATTAGAATTTTTTGTAAAAAACAAGTGTTTTGGAAAATATCTGTATATAAAATAAATGATCGCAAAAATTATTATAACGGCTAGTATCGAAAATCCTGTAGTAACGCTGGTATGATAAAAATTTAAATTTTGAGACGAAATCGGTTTCATTTGCTTTAGAGATGTTTTCAATTCTTTTAAATCTAAGAAATGGTAATTATTCAATTCGACTGTGGTATTGGAAGTTATATTTAAATTGGGTAGACTCATAGAAGTCTCATGAATGGTAAAATTGACATCTGATAAATAAAATATTTCTTCATCAATTATTATATCACACGGGCCATTTAATATATATGAACCCTTCAATGTAAATTTGCTGACGTTTTCCTCGCACTTTTCAACTACGGTCTGAGCTGATTTTGAATCAAAAATTAAAGCGTTTTGACTCCACAGTCTTTTATAGAGAAAATAATCGTTTTTTACTTCATGAAATAAACAATGCTTGTAAGAATTTTCTAAAGAGCAAATGTTCGTTCGTTGGGTAGTCAGGCAGATATAAAATTTTTCAGTCCGCTTACAGGGTGTGTCAGTCCAAGCTTCTTTAACATTATTACTCAAATAAAATGTAGTAGGTGGTTCTAAAATAATATTTTCGGAATTTGGTAGTGGATGTATATAATACAAATTGAACGGCAATTTCTGAAGGATAGGAATTTTAAGGATACACAGGATCTCTTTGTCGGTGTGCACAATATTTAATTTACTTTGCTGTAAAATTTGAAATGGCAAATTTTCTTCAATATTTACCAAAGCTTTTGGTGTATATATTTTGGAAAGGTGGTCTTGTATCAGACCTAATTCGCTTCTTGAAAAGCTGCCTAGATTTGGGATTCCTTGCATTGCTAAAGTGAGTGACACTTCAAGGCTCTTTACATTCTCGTACAGCTGATTTGCAACAAATAAAATTCTACTAATGACCATATGCTTATCGGAATTTTCTTTAAATTCTCTGATGGCGGCTTGTGCATTTAATAATCGTTTTTCGATCACGTTCATAGTCTCTTCCAGTTTCGCTGATATGGCGTGAGCAAAAGATATCTGAGTGTTAACTTGTTCTATAATTTGATTTTGCGTGTTATGCAACTTATGAAAATTATTTTGTATTGTAGTAAGATCATTCTGATCCAAATTTCCGGTAACGTATTTAATTATAGTGCCAAGACCATTGACTAAACCACGTCTCGACCTTTTATGAATTGAATTGAATTTCAATAGTTCTTGTTCAATAGAATTTACAGTGTGTCCCAAATCTAGAAGTAATGCATGGCCAATTATATCGTCTTTGTTTATTTGAACCCTAATTTTCTGATAACTATCTAGAACTAAGAAATAATTATGTAACGTATGTGTAATATTATGGTAATAATATATTGAGTGGTAATGACTTATCACTCGTGCAGGACCTAGTGGTTCCTTAAAATAACCATGGTGAGGATCAATCCGATGTGTTCTGGCTGCTAGTACCAGGTTGCGGATCTGGAGCCTGTAAATAGTTTTTTCTTAGCGGTTTAACGTTCTTGAGTGGTCTTCTAATTACATGTTTTTGTTTAGAACCTACAAATTTACCTATTATTTTCTTTCCTTTGGCTTTATCCACCTTGAGTTTAGTGTACTTTTTGCGAATTTTATTTCTGCCAGTAGTTTTTATGAAGACCTCAGCACCTTCCCTAATGTTAGGTGATTGATCGTTAATACCTTCGTTGCGCTTATCAAGAATTTTTGTACCTTTTTCTTTCATCTTTTCTGCAACTGCATTATAAAGTACCTTAACTTCGTTGAGACGTTTTTGGTTATATGCCTCATATAAAGTTTTACTCAGTTCTAATTCATGAATATCTTTTCGCTTGAACGGATTATAGATTAACTGGTGTGGAGAAAAATCTGTTGCAGAATGAATACTTTGATTATAGATAATCAGTGCAGTCTGAATAATTTCATCAAGAGGGGTTTGAGGTTCCTTAACAGATAAGGTCGTTATCTTTTCTATAAGTGTCGAGTGAAATCTCTCCACTGGACTATTTGAATTCGAATTTGTACTGGTAGTGAAATGAAGCTTGATTTCATGAAAAGAACAGAACTCCTTAAACACGGCATTATTAAATTCAGTGCCTGGATCACATACTAATCGGCTAGGAATTCCATGATGCGAAATATATTTACGTAAAGCATTGCAAACCGTCGGTCCGTTTTTATCTGTAATCTCATAAGCTTGACCGTACTTAGTAAATAAGTCAACTATAGTTAAATATGTTTTACCTTTCATGAATAGGCAATCTATGTGTATTGTTTCAAATGGATATTGGGCTAACAAGGGACCTTCTAGCGAATATTTATAAGGGCGTCTCTCATATTTGGAACTAAGGCATATTTCACACTTGTTAATAAAATTGCAAATTTGATTTTTCATATGGGGCCAGTAATATTTTTCTTGAAGATGCTTGACTGTTTCTAGAATTCCATTATGATTTTTGTTATGATAATTATGAATTAATTCCTTTTGCTGTTCTTCGTCTTCTACGTCAATAAGAAGTTTATTACAGAAAACAGCCTTTACCGAGGTATCGAACAATGTTCTGAATACTTGTGCAATATGTTTATTTAATTCCTCATTGTTATATGTATGAAAACCGTATGTGTTTTTCGGGTCTAAATATTCTAAGAAAAATGTGCTTAATTGGGAGTGAATAGAATCAGGACATAATGTGACATAAAAACGTATTTTATTTTTGAATAGAAGATATCTTGTTACCTTATACTGATGCAAAACTTTGAATTCTACTTGATGCTTAAAATAATTTAAAGGACTCTCTGAATAACTTATCAAGTTTACAGGGTCTTCGTAATCAGGATTAAGTGATAAATCTGAATCGGTCGGCTCGCGGCTTTGTCTGTTTGTATTTAATTCATTAGATTCCGATTCTACAGTAGGACGTACAGATTCTGCCGTTTGTTTTTTGAAGGGTGCACATGCCTGAACTAGTGGGTCTTTGAAATACCTTACATTTTGATTTTTACCTTTTGTCTTATCTATTGCATTAATTTCGGCTCGGGATAAAGCGTCCGCTACTACGTTATCTTTACCTTTTACGTACTCGACTTTATACTGATATTCATCCAGTTTTAGTTTCCAGCGATACAAGCGACTGGAAGGGTCTTTCAAATTAAAGAGCCAAGTTAGCGATTTTTGGTCAGTTCTAATTGTAAATAATCTGCCAAATAAATAGGGGCGGAAATGTTTGCATGAATCTACGATACTTAGTAATTCTTTTTCGACTGTTGAGTAATTACGTTCTGCGGTATTAAGGGTGCGGCTAAAAAATGCAATGGGGTGTTCGTTTTGACTAAGTACAGACGCTATGGCTACATTGCTAGCGTCAGTAGTCAGGGTGAATGGCTTTGTAAAATCGGGATAAGACAAGATAGGCGCATTTATGATCAATTCTTTGAATTTATTAACGGCATCAATAAATGACTTTTCATTATAGCATACCTTGGCATTCTTTTTTAAACACTGAGTCAGTGGTTGCGCAATTTTAGAAAAATCTTTAATAAAACGCCTGTAATATCCTACGAGACCTAAGAAAGCTTTAATTTGTTTAGTCGTGGTAGGAATGGGAAACTTTTGGATTGCATCAATTTTAGCAGGATTTGGTTTGATTCCCTCCGGTGTAATTATATGTCCAAGAAATCCTACCTCTTTACAAAGGAACTCCGACTTGTCTATTTGAATTTTGAGATTGTATTGTCGTAATTTTGAAAAAACTAACTTTATATGTTGCAGATGTTGCTCCAAAGATTTAGAAAAAATAACTACATCGTCCATATATACGAAACAACATTTGTATAGAAGTTCCTTTAGAACGTCATCCATCACTCTCTGAAAAGTGGAAGGAGCGTTTTTAAGGCCAAATGGCATTCTAACATACTCAAAGTGTCCGTTGTCTACAGAGAATGCAGTTTTTTCTATGGACTCGGGATCCATCTCGATTTGATGAAACCCTTGTGCCAAATCCAAAGTAGTAAAATACGTACATTTGCCCAAATTATCTAAAATTTCATCTATTCGAGGGAGCGGATACCGATCTTCAATCGTTTTTTCGTTCAATTTCCGATAATCGATTACTAGTCTCCACTTTTTGCGTCCTGAGGCATCAGGTTTCTTTCCAATGATCCAACATGGCGACGAATACGGCGAAATGGAGGGCCTAATAATTTTGTTTTCAATTAACTGTTGGATCTGTTTTTGAATCTCAACTTTCAGATGATGTGGATATCGATATGATTTCTGAAAAACGGGAATATTATCTGTCGTTCGAATATTATGCTTCACGCTATTGGTGAATGTTAGATCAGAATCTTCATGATAAAAAATATCTTTGAATTGTTCACATAAATTTAAAATACGAGCTTTTTCTTCAGTGTTCAAATGCTGAGTGCGGATTACTGAAGGAATGTCTAAATCTCTAACGACTTTTTTCGGTTTTCGAATTTCGTACATTTGGTAGGGTTCACACTCTACCGGTTCGTGAAAATTAATATTTAAAATATCTTCAAAAGGTGCTGGGATCTTAACTATGAAATTTTCAGATTTTGCTATACAGCTAGGTATAAAAAATCCATCTAGTTCTATGTCAGGAAGAATAACAGGGCCATTTTCAATTACTACTGGAATTTCTAAATAATTTACTTGCGGCTTACTGAATGGAACAAATAGGCAAGGATTAATTTCATTGACGAACGGTATTTTTGTTTTCCCTACGTGTAAAGTATACGTGGTAAAATCTATTTTCGCACCTAATTTAGTTAATTCGCTAGCTCCTATCAAACAGTCAAATTTTGCATGCCAATCGACTATATGAAAATTTAGAGGTTTCCTGATTCCAAAATCTTTAAGCATTGGAAACCGGATATTTTCGAATCCTTCTGAAATCGTATTAAGCGCCTTGATATGGAAATTTTTATGAAATATAAATTCTGAAAAGTATTGATATGCAATGTCTGGATTGATGACGCATGTAGATGCACCACTATCTATCAACATCCTAATTCCTAAACTCGGTATAATAATATATGGTAGCGTGGATAAATTTTGAACATTATTTATATCTGCTACTTGTTGTTTTTCTCTGAGGCTTGTGTTGTAAAATTTTCTTCGATTTTCATTTGGTCAAAGCTCTGTTCCAGTTCATGAGAATAATCGTAAGGTAAATGTTCATGATCATTTTCTAAATACTCGTAATCAGTTTCATGGCTGTCATTATCAACAAAAGGTTCATCCTGATTATGTAGTTCTTCAACTATGAAAGAAGATTTTCCATTTCCTTGAAAGTAGTTAGGTCGGGGTTGAGTACTTCTAACACCTGAACGATCTACAGACATGGGGGTTGGAAGACTGTATGACCTTTGCTGGATAGGGCGGAAATTTGGCCTAGTAGCTATGTTTTGCTGTGGCATCGGATTTTGAGAAAAATTTGGTCTAGAAAAATTATTCTGGTGTGTGAATCTACTTTGAGTCGTATTGAAACGGGGATATGCTTGTTGAACGTTAGACGTACTAAAATTCGGTCTAATTGAAGACATGTTCTGTGGTCTCGGAGAGTTAAATGCGTTAGAATTTCTCGCAGAAAACTGGGGACGATAATGTGGGCGTAATTCGATTTCGGATTTTACCTGGCTTGAAACATTTTTGTTTCTCAAAAAGTTGGTAACAGAACTTTCGTACCTGAAATTTTCTACATGCTGACATTTGAATAAAGCATCCTGCAGGCTATTTACTTCACACGTTTCAAAAATTGTTCTATATGGATCGCTTAATCCGTTAATAAACCTGTTTAAGGCTTGTTCACCGTACATTTTAGATTTTATTATAAATTCCTGTGGGTGGTCATGAAGCTTAATATGTTGCAAAAGTTTTTGCAATTGGGCGTTAATTCTGTCGAAATAATTTTGATTACTTTCTTTGGGAAACTGATACATTCGTGCTAGTTCTTGAGCTAAGGAAGACTCGTTACGTTTGTCGCCAAACCTACCAATTAAAATATCTTTCAAATCTCTCCAGGTAGAATAAGAACTATTATTAATCAAATCACGTGCCTCTCCTTTAATTTTGGATACAATGTTATGTAACAGCAGCTTATTGAAAACACAATTTACGTCTGGTTTCTTTAGCAAATCAATAAATTGGTCTCCTTTATTAATAAAATCTAATAAATCTTTTGATCCACCATGATACTCGGGGACCATATCTCTCGCAAGCATTATCTCAGTACCTGTTGCTTCAGCCATATTGCGATCAAAACCTCTGAAGGGTGGTTCAATATCTGAGTCTGATTCTGAGTGGTAGCCTGTACCCGTCGTACCACCAAGCATTAAATTAGAAAATGTATATGTATTGTAAAATATAAAATTAAGTTCCAATTGCGTATATAAATATCAATCGATAATAATAATAATAAAATCAAATATTAAAATATTCAGTCTTCTGTGCACACCAAGAGAAAGGTAAGAAAAAGATAGGGACTTACAGAGCGAACATAAAAATGATCTTCATTCCTGGTCCGTCTTCTCTTCCTAGCATCGGCAGTCGGGCGGCGTCCTCGATGGATCAGCTTTCCAACGTCCGGATGTTGACCCTCTGAGCGTTTCGGCAGTTGAAATTGCCCAAAAGTTGGATCCTCTCTTGGTTCTCTTTACGGTTGACCTCAGGTCCAAGCGGCGTGATATTCTTCTGACCAGGCGGGTGCCAGTGGACTTCTTCGCCCTGGTCTCCTCTTGTCTCCGGTGATGGTACCTCTTGGCTGGCGAATCCCTCTCAAACACTTGAAAGTGACCGGTGATGATCGATGCTGTCGATATGCCGTTGATATTACGATTCGACAAGACGGCCTCCAAATTTAGCTCGGCCGTATTTTTCGATTTCACCGTTTGAGGGATCCCGGTTGAGCCCCCAATTATGTTTGCCAAGGGCGAACAAGAGTTTTTAAAAAATATCGGTTTATTTACCGCTGCGAATCTAACTACTACAATGATTGTCGGTAGCTATCTGATTAAAGTACAAGGCGGATTACCAGTTTTATCAAAGATGAAATGTATACATAAGCTTTATTCGTAGAAGTCTGGACTAGACGGCACGTACCTGTATTATGTTACATATATGAGAAACATACCAAGTTCATAAACCTAGGACGTCTGAAGGACTTTAAGAATATATTCACTTTAGATTTATAATTATTATGTGGTGGAGAATACCAAAATACATAACTCGTAGAAACTGTCCATCGGGAATTCGGATTTATAACCATTCTCTCCATAGTAATTACTTTATTCACTCTTCTGTAGAGCCTACCCACTACCCTTATAATCCTGAACATGCGCCAGATGTCATTGACTTTGCGGTGTCCAGAAATTGTCATTACAATATCGATATTCAGCATTCGTATGACCTGCATAGCGATCACCTTCCAATCATTGTGGAAGTGGGCACGCAGATGGAGAACGGTGATGATGTCATTGTTCGGAGGATCAATTGGGAAACCTTTAAGAGCTGTCTCTCGGACTTCTCGGAACCTCCCACAATCTCTAATATTCAGGAGTTAAATGCTTCAGTGGTTACTTGGACTAGATTTGTTCAAGGCGCAATGGAATCTGCATCTGTCGCCCATGTCCTTCATCCTAAGAGACCTAAGTTACCAGATGATATCAAACAAATGATCCGCGATAAACGACGAGCGGTCAAAGAAGCAAGAAGGACTCGGGCGCCAGCTGATATCAGGGCTGCGAACAATCTAATTCATTCAGTACGAAATGCCATTTTTGAATTGAGAAATGAGGAATGGTCTTCCTTCCTGGGATCCTTGCTAGACTCTGGCATGGATCTATGGAGAATAGCAAAATCATTAAGGTCGAAAGGAAGGGAGAAAATTCCTCCACTGCAGAGAGGAAGTGGCATAGTCTACCTAGATGCGGACAAGGTGGAAGTTTTTGGGGACGTCATGGAGAGACAGTTCTCTCCCAATGAGAATCCGAATGGTGACAGACATGAAGAATTGTATATTGAGCAATATGTCTGTGAATATTTTAGAAACCGACTAAATCAGCCACTCGTGCAACAAATTCCACTCTGCAGTATTAAGGAGCTTGATGGACACATCAACGCCATCAAGGTTCGCAAAGCTCCAGGCAGTGTTCCACATTACCTCCAAAGCTGTCAAACTCTTGTCCTATCCGAGCTAGAAGCTATCTATTAGCAATTGTTAATGCCGTTCTTCGTCTGCAGCACTTCGTCGCTCATGTTATCATGATTCCGAAAAAAGGAATGACTGCGAATCCGCAAGACTATCGTCCGATTAGTTTATTATCTATTCCCAGCAAGCTCGTAGAAAGAGTTGTTCTTGAACGATTGCAGGAATTTCTTGGGGATGGAGATGTCCTTCCTCAGGAACAATTCGGCTTTCGTAAGGAACACTCTACTGAGCTGCAGGCTATGAGATTGGTCGAGTCGATAACTTGCGGATTCACCCACACTCAAAGCAGTGGACTATTGTTGCTGGATATCGCAAAGGCATTTGATAAAGTCTGGCATCAAGGTCTCATCTACAAACTTATTCACCTAAATTGTCCTTTCTGGCTATCAAAATTACTGAAATCTTTTTTGGAGGGCAGAAAATTTCGAATCAAAATTGATAACAATCTTTCAAGTACAAGGAGTATCAGGGCAGGTGTTCCTCAAGGCTCTGTCCTTGCTCCAACTTTATATTTAATTTTCACCTCAGATATCCCCAGATTCGACCACACTGAGGTGTTCCTGTATGCTGACGACACCGCCCTGGTGACTAGGTCTATGCATGCCGATGAGGTTGCGGACTGTCTCCAAGAGGCGATGTGTCAGCTTGAGGAATACTTCTGCAGGTGAAAAATCCGTGTCAATCCGCAGAAAACACAGGCTCTTTTTAACAAAACGCAGACAGCGTGCACCAGTCAGATAACTTCGAGTGTTTGATCGAAACGTATCATGGCAGAACGAAGTAAAATATTTGGTACTGATACTGGACAGGAAATTAACCTGGAAACCTCATGTGCTCTCTGCCCGGAACAAGGCGGTGGGTATTTTCAAACGTTTATACCCGCTACTCAAAGGAAACAACCGATTGTCAGTCTCAAATAAATTGGTTTTGTACAAATCTATCATCAGGCCTACAATGACGTACGCTTGTGCGGCTTGGTGTTTTGTCGCCAAGACGCATATGCATGCTCTTGAAGAGGTACAGCACAGAGCTCTTAGGTCAATTGTGGGCGCTCCATGGTACGTTTCGAATCATACACTTCATACAGATTTGAATGTTCCTCCTCTTAGTGAATTTATCAAAGAGCTTGCAACGAAGGCATATGCAAGAGCCCAAAACCATTCCAACGCGCTAGTTAGGGAGGCCGTAAACTACACCGTGGCTGATGTCCACAAACATAAAAGACCGAGGCTTGCACTTCAATAACAAAACCAATTCATTTTTACTATCTCTTCACATTCCATAAAAAGTTGTGTTTGGTATTTACTAATCTGTTCCCCACAGGTTAGGTCTACGCTGGTCCCGTAAGGGCCCTTTCATCTAGACTTACGAGCTAAAGACCTATGGTCTGCTCGGTGAAATCGATGTCAGGTCAGGTCAGGTCGACAGCTATACATATGTCACATTACAGTTTAAGACAACAGATGGCGCATGTGTTGCAGTTACTATCACACGCCCGACAAAATTTAACAACCAGCTTTTTAGGAGCACGGGAGAGGATACTTCAGTGGATCTATTGTCAGTGGAGAATACTTATCTGCCGTAGGCAGTGCTGCCAACCTGACGGATTTTCCGTTAGATCTGACGGTTTTTGTGAATAAATACTGAATAAAGGCCAATTGACTTAATCCAAAGGATAGTTACAACGTTACAACGTACAAGCACGGCTCAACAATCAGCTGTCTTACTCAAGGTCTGGGGATGCTTTGCGCAGATTCCTTTGCGCATCGACATATTTTGGGTTAAATTGGTTCTCATTTCAATAGCGGCGGCACGGCAGGGTCACGGCTCAACAAACAATCAGCTGTCTTACTCAAGGTCTGGAGATGCTTTGCGCCGATCCCTTTGCGCATCGATATTTTGGGTTAGAGAGAGATAGATTTCAACAGCGGCAGCACGGCAGGGTCGTCATGGCTATTTGCATAGAAGATAAGTATAGAGATGAATAATATAGATCACAGCGCAAATCTAGTACTTTATGGGAGGTAAGCATTAAGGACAACATAAACTTCATGCTTATCTTTAATGTTTACCTTTCTTTTACACCGCATAGGTTGAGTATTATTTCTCTCTCTGTTGTACACTTTTTTTCTACTGCGCCGCCGTCAGGGTAAATGGAACTATCCCAAAATGGCGTCGCTGACGTCAAATATTTGCAACACGTCATCACAAAGGAACCGACCGTGAATAAAACAGCTGATTGTTTGTTGAGCCGTGGCAGGGTTATGGCTATCTACATAGAATATGAGTATAGAGATAAATAATATAGATTTCAGTGCAAATGTAGCACTTTATGGGAGGTAAACTTTAAGGACAACATAAACTCCATGTTTATCTTTAATGTTTACCTTTCTTTTACACCACATAGGTTGAGTATTATTTCTTAATTCTGCCCTGTTGTACACTTTTTTCTACTGCGCCCCGGCAGGGCGAATGAAACTATCCCAAAATGGCGTAGCTGACGTCAGATATTTGCAAAAAGGTCATCACAAAGGAACCGACCGTGAGTAAGACGGCTGATTGTTTGTTGAGCGGTACTCAAGTTGAGCCGTGGTACAAGCTCACAAACATGCAGGATACAGGTGAAGGTAGTAAAAGCGTGTTAAAAATAGTCACCAATGTTGAGGTTAAGCAAATTAGAAATAGCTGCATTACACATTATTTCTGTAACGTTATTTCTTGCCATAAATTTAGAAGATAGTTTGATGACCCGTTACCCGTTTTATAGAGAAAAGAGCCATCTGGTGGTATAGTCATACAAGAAGACAGTTTGAACATGCACGAATGGAGAGGCCCAAGAGCTTTCAGCAATCGTTACGAGCCGTGGCAAGGAGACTCAAATCGAATACAGGTAATATATAATACATAATTTGAGTTCATGTTTCAAAATATAAGCTAGGTAAGAGGGAAGCTATCTACTAAATGTTTGATATTTTGCCAACACCTCTAGTTATTCCAGACAATTCCAGTTTACTCAGATCAGGATTATAAGGCCGCTGCGACAGCGTTGCCACGTTGTGTTTCATCAGGAACTGAAGGACGCGCAGAGAAGTATTATTGCTTGGCGCATTGTCGTGATGCGAAACACAGGTAGCACGAGGAGGACCCTCGTCCTTAATCCTTCCAGAACTTCTACGTAGTAGTACGGAACCTAGAGGTGCATGTGGGATCTGGCCCTTAGATATCCTTCATGAATCTCACTACCTTCTTGCTAGTTTCAAAATATTATAGTCTTGTTCTTCCTCTTGGTTTATTTTCTGTCCAATTTTTCCCTCTAAGGTCTTGAGGATGAAGCGATAAGTTCGTAGAAAAAGCTAAATAATAGGCTATGATAATTTCGTCTTAGCTAGTACGACAAGAGCAATTGATTTAACCTTCAAATGATATTCAAATGACGTATTGATAGGGGGTTGAATAACTCCCATTTTTTTATGGTCAGCCTCCCGCAAAGGCTGAAAGCCTATAGCGTTGTAGAAGCGTTGCGAGAAGATAAGTATCGGTACATGTTAGATTTGAAACGCTGCCGGTTGTAGCCGTCGGGAAATACATTTCCCGGCAGCTCCTTCCACAGCGTCGAAGTTTTCTCAAAGACGGAATGCTGGATGAGACTAGTTCGGGGTGTAGGGACCTCGACCTGGTGAGGATGAGCTCGCAGAGCCTCTTTAGTGTTCCTCGTTCAGACGGCTGTTGTTTTTATTTGGCAGCGCTCACTCGAACATCTTCCGTAATAGAATCTCTATAACAAGGACTGGTCAGCCACCCTTCTTCGATATTCCAGGCTATGGAGGTCCTTTGTAAGGTTAGGCGTATCAATTAGTCTAATTGCTCTTTTCTAGATAGTGTCCAGAAGCTTTAGAGAGTACTTCGGAGTACATCTCCACACATGGGAGTAACACTCCAACGATGGTCGGATCTGTGCCTTGTAGTTGGTCTGATGTATACAGCTTCCTACAGCGGAACCAAAGTCCAAGCTTCTGGGATGCCGTTTTAGCATTACTGATGACGTGGTCGTGCCAAGACATGTTATTGTTTATGTTGATCACCAAAAGCTTGACGGAAGGTGACTCGACTATTGGGTGATCCTCCATCTCCACAGTTGGTAAGCCAACGTGAGACTTCTTTGTAAGTGCGGTTACCTGAGTTTTCTGTACGTTAAACTGTACTTTATCTACAAAAAATCCTCACTTGACAATTGTTTGCTTGCCTGGTTCCATGCACGATATTAACGTACTGTCGTCAGCGAGGCTGTAGATTGGATTGGATGTTATTTCCAGCAGCCCTTTGATGTACAGCAGAAACTACAGCAAACAGATCGGTCGTTCAAGAAGCTCTTCCATTTAGTGGAATCAATCACTAATTAAATCTAGATCATTTGGTTGGAAGTACATCTTATTTACCAACCTTCTTTGTGTACAAGTCTCATGTTTGAAAAGAATTACTTTCACCTTTCACTGTCTGCAAATTTATTCGATTTAGCTTATAATCAGCGCACTATACAGAAGGTCTTGATCATTTTCTGAAACAACATTTTTTGTGTTTCGCTATCCTTCGCACATATAGAGTGGCTTAATTAGCCATCTCATGTCAGTTTATTAAAAAACTTTGCTTAAAACTCTGAGTTTGAAAATTTGAAAAGTTGTGTATTGTGGACGCGGAGAATCTGCATATAATAAAAACAAAACTCATTATTGATGAGAGAGCCGGAGGGAGGGAGATAGAGGATAGGCTCGCCATGTTACAACTTCAGCACCCAAACCTTCAGCAGTCTCAATGGCGGCGCGGCAATAGTAAAAAAAACTAAAAATTTAAAAACAGCTCAAACTTTGTCTTTAGGCGTTTTAGGGGTTTCTGATCATTTTCTACGTTTTTTTGTAAAACTGAAAAACTTGTCGAACTCATAATGGGTTATCCATTGATCTTTGAATGAATAACTTAGTGGCATAATACACTTTTTACGTACATCCGAACATTGCCTTGCTTTTTATAAAAACCAAGAGACTTAGAATTTGTGATGTAAACATACGAGTATTGTTTTAGATCGTTCTATATTGCGTAATGCGAAAATTATTGAATTAATTTTAATGAAATTTTGACACAGTATTACTACCGCGGCGAGGATGGAAAAAGCGTATCTTTTGAAAAAATCGGGTCAGTGACGGCGCAGCAATGATAAAAAAACTAAAAATATAAAAACAGCTCACACTTTGTTTTTAGGCGTATTACGGGTTCCTGATCATTTTCATTTTTTTTTTTGGGTGGGGTGAAATCGGGGCGGTTGGGGCTGGGAGGTTGTAAAACTGAAAAATTTTTTGTATTCATAATAGTCTGTCAATTGACCTGTAGAAGAAATACCTAGCGGCATATTACACTTTTTTAGGTCCAACCGAACATTGGCTTGCCTCTATTACAGAAACCAATTTTGTGATCTGTACATACGAGTTTTGCTTTATTTCGTTCTATCTATATTGCGTAAAGCGAAAATTATTGAATTGATTCTAATAAAATTTTGACACAGGCTTTATTACCGCGGCGAGAATGGAAAACCACTCTGTTTTTGAAAAACCGTGTCAGTAGCGGCGCAGCAATAATAAAAAAACCAAAAATATAAAATCAGCTCAAACTTCGTTTTTAGACAGGTTGGAGGCTCTTGATCGTTTCGCATCGTCCAGTTGAAGCATGCAGAAAAAAACTGTGGCAGCTTAGTTCGTAAGGAGGGAGACGCAAGAAACTATTTACGAGAGTTTTTGTGATGGATGTTGTTTTTGCGGGCGGGTGGTCGATGCTTTGGTTGCAAGGGAATCTCAGACTATAACTTCATGCTATGGGAAAATAAATTGGTATCAAAATAATGTGTGGGAAGTACTGAGTCAATCAACTTGACTCCATTTTTTTAATTATATCTGTTTTTTTGCAAATCGAAATTAGTTTTTTTTTTTCGAAAAATCGGTGTCTCTAAAAATTACATTTTAGCCGATCTGTAAGACACATGTCACTACTGTTATGATCTAAAAGAACTACTAGGGAATGGAGTTCAACATTTTTTGTATATTTATTGAGAAATTATTATATATACAGGATGTTTGCTTCAGCTATTGCAAATCTTCAAACACCGATATGATGTCTTCAATATTTCAAATGGAATCCCCTGTATATTTTGGTTTGATCGAATTCGATGCTCAATTCTCTGTGTTTTTGTGTGAGTATATCCTATACCTAAAGTAGACAGATTCCAAATAATTTGAAATTCGAAATACTGTAGATGGAACGACTTCTGTATATTTAGAATTTAAAGAGTGATTTGAATATCGAAAAGTATATAGGGTGTTCCATTTGAAATAAAAAGTTGACATTGACTCAGGCACACCGGAGAACCCTGTATATACAAAATTATAACAAAACTAAAGTCTAACTCACATTAAACAACTTTTGTATTTAAGTTTTTGTGCTATCACATATAGTTTCTGAGATAAGGTAGTGGGTTATCTTACGCGCCCCATCCTGTACGTACATGCTACGAAGTAGCAGTTGCTCATTAATGGCATGCTTATGTGCTCGATTTGAGCATGTGTATCTGTACCCTTAATATCAGCGCGCCCCTAGCAGTCATTCCAGCGCTTATGGCCTTCGACTTCATTAAAAACGACTTTGTTTATCTGTTTCAGGTCACTAACCAGCTGTCGGGAACCGTGAAAAACTCGGACCGGTGGGAGTTCCCGAGGCACCGGCTGAAGTTTTTCAACATATTGGGAGAGGGAGCGTTCGGACAAGTTTGGAAGTGTGAGGCGCTCGATCTCGAAGGTAACGCAGTTGGCAGACGTTGCCTTTTGCTGTTCGCAGTTCTGTGCATCCTTTTTCACTTAGAGACGTGACAGGCGAACGAAAACGATATACAGTCTGAAGCTGCATATACACCCTTGCTAAATTTTTGCGTATTTGTACTACAATAGTGATAGTGAGTGTCACTTTGAAGACGCGTGAGATGCTTACGATATTTACATTCACTAACAAAACTCATGCAGCAAATAATATTAAATCAGAACAGAATCAATCAGAATAATATTAAAGCACACTTTTTTATTCATTGAGAGTTTGCATGGAATATTGGCTGCGTACAACTCATTCCTAGGAAAGACAAAAAAAAACCGATTCCACCAACTATAGTCTATAGACCTGTGGCTCTTCTCAACATCAGTCTAAGGTTATGGAGCCTGCCATCGATACACTGCTCCTGAAATACTTGGACAACAGTAACATGATAAACGATCGCCAGTATGACTTCCGTAAGCATAAGTTTATGGGTGACCTCCGGGCTACGTCACCCACTTGTGGAACAGAACAATTGAAAATCATGGCGAATCCCATGTTGTTGTTCTTGACATATCGGAAGCCTTCGACAGAGTGTGGCATGAAGGACTTCAGCATGTGTCAGCGGCTGAATAGCTTTTTGAACGTCGGATCTTTGTGTGTTGTAGTCGAAGGCTGTTCATCAGACGTATATTTTCAATAAACTCTGGTGTTCCTCAGGTATCTGTCCTATCCCCTACACTGTTTCTGCTGTACATCAACAAGCTGCTGGAAATAGCATCCAATCCAATCTACAGCTTCGCAGATGATAGTACCACCACACATACCTTGAAAAATATAATTTCTACACTTTACATGCTCAAAAATATTATGATTCAAATGTTAGTGGTACATTTGAAATTACATTTTGGATACATATATATCTCCGAACTCGATATCGAGATATTTGCATAAACTTCGAATGCACCAAAAAATATGAACACAAATTCACCTGTGAAAAGTGATTCCTGGCTCCTTCCTACCGCTGTGGCTTTTACAACCGTAAGCTGCACACTCTGCCATTATGTACACCACAATATTTTACAATAACTGGTCTTAAAAATGCTAAATATCACAAAAAATACTAAGGTACCAAATTATTTGCTTTCCACCCAAATTTTGACAGCTATTCATTTTCTGTCACAGCTAATTCATATAGCATCATACAGGCGCGCGGTATCCCTGCTCTTTCCTTATCTAACGGATTGGTAAATAAAGTAGAGTTTAACATACAGAAAACCCAGGCAACAACACTGACAAAGCAGTCTCACGGTGGTCGCGTCATTTTCCGTCAAGCTTTTGGTGGTCAACATCAACAATAACATGACCTGGCACAACCACGTCGTCAGTATAGCTAAAACGGCATCCCGGAAGCTTGGAGTTTTGTTCCGCAATAGGAAGCTGTATACACCAAGGAAGCTGTATACACCAAAGCAACTGCTGCTGCTCTACAAGGCACAGATCCGACCATCGTTGGAGTATTGCTCCCATGTGCGAAGACGCGCTCCTAAGCTCTCTCTAAAGTTTCTGGACACTATCCACAAAGGACCGCCACATCCTGGAACATCGAAGAAGGGAGGCTGACCTGTAACTGTTTTACAGATTCTATCACGGAAGATGTTGGAATGAGCTCTCTTAGAAAATAACGCCAAAGGACGTCCGAGTGAGGAACACTAGAGAGGCTCTACGAGCTCATCCTTACCAGGTCGAGGTCCCTACTCTCCAAACCAGTCTCCTCCAGCATTCCTTCTTTTAGAGAACAACTTTGACGCTGTGGAATGAGCTGCCGGGGAATTTGTTTCCTGGCGGCTACAACATGCAGAGTTTCAAATCTAACGTGTACCGACAATTATCCTCTCGCAGCGTTTCTACATCACCATAGGCTTTCAGCCTTTGCGGGACGCTGACCTTAAAAACAACTGCGCGCCGGTTCGTAAATAAGTCTATTTCGAGCCCCAAGCACAGTCTAAAATGGCTTTAACACTGATGGAGACCGTCTAGACTGTAGGATGTCAACGTGTACGTTAGATTCACTTCCGGAATAAGATATGACGTAAATCCGAGTAGAACTTTTTGTTCGGCTGCCTTTCCACTCCCGCGGGATATATTCATTGCTCATATTTTATTTACAGGCGCCTGACATTCCTTAGAGATTCTTCTTCTTTTGTAATATCTGTAATTGCTGTGGTATTTTTGGATGATCGGATATGCATAACAAGAATGATAGCAACAGAGTGAAGTACTTTGAAACATTCCGAATATTAACCCCATAAATAAAGGACTGCATATGGGTTGCAATTGGCCTCAAATACAATAATTACATGAAAACTGACGGTTCTACTCTAACTCATCTATTTTCGTGTCATATTAAGCGTAAAAGTTAGGTTCGAAGCGGTTCTGAAAGGATACGGGAGGCGTTCAGGGTCGGTTGCACCCACCGACTATTAAATCAATATGTTTTAATAGTCGGTGGTTGCACCTCTCTTAAATGTTCGGCTTATCCAAGCCGCACTTATCTTTAAGGTCCACCTTAAATTATGTTTGCGTTGCACCGCTGTCCCTTTCCTGAGGCTTAGCTAAGTTCTGGTTCAATTTGGCAACATCGCCAAAGAAGTAAATTTGCTAGTAACTTTTTCTCTAACCTAAGTTATGCCAAGTTTTGTGAAAATTCCACTGTGCCGAGATATGTTTGTGTTCTCTGTAACTGTAACTGGTGTCCGCGGCAATCATTTGTAAATTTGTGTTAACATTAACAATGGATAATAATTCTAAAAAAAGGGCATCGAATTTTACAGTGAAAGAAAAAGCAACGCTAATCAACATTCTAGCAGATTTCAAAAATATTATCGAAAACAAAAAACGGAGAGAAAAGATGAGGCTTGGGAAAGTACTACTAAATTATTTAACTCTCGTTCCCCTGAGAGTTTTCCAAAAACCAAACAATGCTTACGTAAATTATATGACAACATAAAAAACCTGTTTGTTTGGTCACCCGGAACCTTTGAAAAAAAGTCAAGTCGTCAAAACTATGGAAATATTCCGCTCTCTCATAGATACGCCTTGGTATTCCATATAAAACGAGATTGCTCTCGTCTAACTCCTCTATGTCCCGGAAAATATCCATAACACCTTTTACCTTTAAACAATAGAGATGAACTATGGAGCAATGATCCAATAATGCGGACACAACACAACAAATGTCATAACAAAACTGTCAAGCAAATTCGCTAACCTTACCTTAAGTCCGACAGTTCTCCGGCTTAGATTAAACGCTGCTTAAGCTTTGCTTAATACTGAAGGTAGGATGGTGCAACTCAAATTTCGAACTTAAAGTTTGGCTTAGAATAAGCCGGAGTTAAGCAAGGCGGTGCAACCGGCCCTCAACAATGTAACCCCCCATAGAGGTTGGAAAATGGGGTTTAACATACTAAAAAAAAAGGACAATGATACGTGTTATAGCCTAAGAACATGTATAAAAAACGTCATTCAACAATATTAACAATTTTTGAATGATTTTTAACGAAAATGACGTGAAAAAGCGGACTTCAAGTTCAAATTTCTCATAAACTGGCCAACAGAAGCGGATGACAGTATTTTTTGTGTTATTTACAAAAAAAAATAAAGAATTTTTATCAAGTTGCGATCAGTTTCATCGCTATTCTTTTTTTTTTCATTTAAAAAAAATCGGTACGCGCAAACCGCCCGTAGATTTCGGATGACAATATTTTTTTTCAAATTAGTTGCTAGGTGCACTAAAATGCTTCCGCATTTTCATACGGTTACTTAACGATTTTTTTCACGTTTTGACACCCCCCCCCTCTATCTCTGATGCCACCCATTTTGGGGTTATGATGCAATGACAAAGAGGTTTCCAAACTGCTTCTAGAGCTCAAATACCAAGCGTCATCCGGTTTCTTTCTCGACACAAAAATTACGCGTCATTGCTCTGAATAACATGATAAATTAAATTTTTAGGATACCTTGAATCCAAGAGGGGCTGCTCCGGCTGCTCAAAGGTATTTAAATCCTTACGAACGAGATAAGAGGCTTGAAGGAAAATGAGGTCTGCGCAATTATTTTTGAATTAAAGATGATTTGTTCGGTCACTTGTTATAATACAGGAAGAATAATGGTATTCGCTCGAAAAAAATATCCGATTTGCGTTCTGTGTAAATCTGCACCTTCTCATACTCAAAGGGGTGCTAGGAGGTGTCTAAAATCAGATAGCAGATTCATTTATCAGAGATTAGTAGGATTTTTCCAAAAAAGTGGAATACAAACATTTTTCCTAACAGATGTAAATGTTATACCAAGTCTACAACTGGAGGATTCATTTCTTGATATACAGGGTGAGTTGGGAGGATCGCATTAAACTCTAGGAGTGTATTATACGCATGAAAATAATGTAAAAGACTCATATGTGCTAATCCGATTCTCGTTTGTTTTCAATTTATAGCGTAATTAAAAATGTTTATCTACCTTTCCACTTGTACCTATCTGAATTTTGTCATAATCAAAGTATGCCATGTTCGAGGCTCAAAGCATTTGATAGCTCTTTTATTTTGATGAAGTGTCAGTGTACAGTGACAGTAATTGAATGTTTATGTGATTATGTGTTGCAAAAAGCCAGATACACGGGATGCACCAATTCGCCGAATTAAGAATACTGCAGAAATGAATCAGTTGGGAGAGCAACAAGCGATCCTCGCAGACGAAGCAGAAAAAGTTTAGAGACTATATTCTATACTATAGATTTAGATTTTCGTTGCTAAATCTTGCTCTCGAAAGCAAAACACGCAAAAAGTCGATGTGCCGATGACTTCAGAACGTCGATATACAGTTCCCATGTCAATCAAAAAATGTTTCTGTGTGTTTGTTTTGTAATTTGACATTTGATCGGTTATGGTTCGTGCACAGAGGAAAAGTTCTTGGAGTGTTCTTGCCAAGGGGGTGCTTCATTTAATTTTTCCCAGTAGTTATCCATTATCACGGTTCACAATAATACCACACGGTATATAAATAAGGGACATCCATTTTGTTTGGATGAACCTGTCACTCCAATTAATGTTTTTAATGAAGTAATATGCGTTACTCTAGTCGGCGAAGTTTTATTGAGGTAACGGCGTTTACCAATATCTCGTCAACATTTTTATAACATAGTACGACAAACACTAGTATTCACCACTTTTTATAAAGGTGATCAAAACCCCCCCTATATTACTGAATTTATTTCAGTGATATGAATAAGGTTGCGCCAAGGCCGCCAAACACTGTATAAATTAATTATATGCCCATTGGTAACGGTTACTAAGAGTTCTATAAAATTAATAGATTAATCGACTTACCTTAAGGAAGATTAATCCTAATTTTCCGAGCTTGTCCGAAGATATAATTATACGTTGTAGTTTCCGTGAAATCTACTTGTCAGCACGATGTTCCTAAAAATAACAATAAACGAATAACCCCATCTCTATTTCATCCGCCTACCCTAGACGCTGCTGCTACCATCTCATTCCGTTGAAGTGCTATTGAGAAAAAAATCGCCTAACCAACGGGAGATACAGGGCGGGTGGGTAATTATATCTTCGGACAAGCTCGGAAAATTAGGATTAATCTTCCTTAAGGTAAGTCGATTAATCTATTAACTTTCCTTCGCTTGTCCTCGATATAATTATACGTTGTAGCGGTTCAGAGTAAAGAGGGCGATTTTTTTTTTTTGAACAACATATCTTAATTCAATATATTAGTATATAGAATATCATCCGAGGTCAATATGGAGAAATATATATCCTTTTTAATATAAATTTACAATGAAAACGTCAATTCGTACGTAATTATATGTACCAAATATAAGTCTATGAATGTAAATAACATACACACCCTACATATGTATTTCTGATACCAACAACATTAATTCCACAGCATTAATCACAACGAAACAAAAATATATATATTATACACGTGTGTACAAATGTATAATACACACACATATAATAAACATACTAACAATTGTCTCGGCAAAGTTATTAGGATCTTCCAAGGACCTATTATGAAATGCAAATACAAGTCATTAGAGTTTGATGAACAATTATAACAATGTTTGATGTATGTATTCCAGCTAAATCTCGTTTTTCTTTATTTTTTTTTACACCAACTTCAACTTATACTGATCTGTGACCAAGCTGCATGGAATACTTTTTCATGAGTGAGCATGAGTTGTGAGTTGTTTTTTTTTTGGCGATGTGGTACTCTTTTTCATGCAAAATTCTATCGTAGACGCGATATTTAATTTCGGTTTATTTCTAAAATAAGAAAATATTAGATTCGGTTGATATCTGCCCAGTCTAGATGTTTTTGATATGATTTTTTTTTTAATTTTATCAGATAATTTCTGTATGCTTTCAAACTCCATTAATGTTAAAGTTTGAACCACCGACGATAAAGTTGACTTAAACTCTTCTAGCAGTATCAGAGCCACACGTATAACATGTTTATGTGTTAGATTTTCAAATGATAAGCTGTGTGACGGATAACATTTGCCCTGTTAGAGATCTGGATTCCAGGTTTGCCATGTTTGGGTCTTGATGGATGTCTATAAAAAAAACTCCTCAAAAGATTCTACATATTATCTTTTCTTTGCTAGAACTGATTAGATCTAGGAATTTAAAAACTGAGGAGTTTCACTCTCGGTGAAATTAACATAGATATACTTCAAAGTTATACACAAAAAAGGTCTTGTTAGTAATTACAAAATTTCCAGTACTTTCTGAAAACAAGCTGGGTACTGTTTCGGGGGTCCCTCTATTAAAAAGGCTATCATCATCATTTCTATAACGTTTTCTGGTACCTGTCTGAAAATAGCGCTGTACAATCTCCCTGCCAGTAGGAAAAATCTGCTTGTACAGAGGATCACTCTGTTAAAAAAAGGAGAACTGAGTATGCATACTCATAGGCTAAAAAATGACGTTATTATTATTTATTATTATTCTTTTTTTTTATAGTGAAAAAAAGAATTGGAGATACCAGGGTTGTGTTGTCCAATCTAGATTAACGACAATTCCTGAAGCCCTTTCTTGAAGATTCTCTCTTTTCAGAACTCTATTGAATATGGGGAAAACATACAAGTAGTATTATATTTATTTTTTTTTGCAAATGAGTTTATTCCGGGATTATCAGTTTTTTTTTGCTCGAAACTATGTAGCTTGTTGATTACATACTCTGTATTTACAGAAAGCGACCTCGATTCTTTATCAGCTTCTTTGTTTTCCAAGTACAAGTATAGCTACCATATACTACTAATATACTTTACTCCTCACACCATTGCCAAAGCGCTTTCACGGTTTCATTTAACCGTGGATACTTAATAATACTACATGATTTGTTTATACAAGAAATGGCAGTTTGGTTATCAACTCTTAATAGTATACGAATATTAGTTTTTTTTTCGATCGCAAGACCTGATTATGCCGCCTTAATTTCTAGATAATTAATTTGCTTGCACCGATCCTAAAACTCATGGCGAGTAATTTCTCCACAAGAGGCTCCCCCAACTGTTGGAGATGCATCCGAAAAAATGTCCATAGAAGAAGATCTAGGTTTAATATCTTGCCATATTCCAATCTCTGTAGGTATATCACCATTGTAATCCTAGCAATAATTTTTCTGAAATAACCAATTTTCCATTAAAAGTTTAGTTTTTTAGTCTTATTTTTAATCTGCAAATCAGTTTTTTAAGTCTTTTTTGTGTTTGCAGTGAGATCTGCATATTTACTGCATCACATTCAAAACCCAAAAACTATATGGCCTGTAGCCGATTTAAGTAGTAGCAGATCCTAATTTTATCAAAAAACCTTAACCTTTCAATAGGATTAAAGTTATTCCAGTATTCGCCCGAGTATTCTTCATACATTGGAATTTATCCTTTCCTATTACTAGGATATCGTCTAAATAGAAAAACTGTCAATACGCCTTTGAGTGTAAATCTTTCCGCCCCTGGTTTGAGAAGTTTGATGAAAATATAGAGAGCTACCTTCAAGTCAAAGGCAAGACAAGTGAATTAATACAATTTATTGTTGAATCTGAACCTTAAAAATATTTCATGATTCTTTTTAACGAAGGATTTCGAGCCTCTTTTGGAAAGATATGCATCTTTATTTATTATTATTTATTTTAAGACTGTTCTATGACCCTCACTTGAAGTGGGGGGCGTGGCTGAATCTATTAATTAAATTCAACTTAAATCTATATGTTCCTTGTGGTTTTGGAATGAAAAATGAATTAAAGTGAAGTGAATTTTAGAGTAGGAGGACATATTTTGCTACCTCCAATCTTGAATAACTTATCAATTAACTTTGGTATTCAGGGAATAGGTTATCCGAAATTCTTACATAGTAAGTTCGGAATTTTGCATTGGCATAAATTGAAAAGGAATAGATATCACTCCAATCTGTAGTGTAGTGAGTAAGCACTATCTACTTGACGGCTGGCGTCCGAATGTTAGGCGCGCGGTCAGTATGTATGGGCGGTTGTTGTGTTGTACGAATAAACGTGTAAACAACAGCTCTGGTTTTTCTTTTCTACAAAAAAAGAGTGGATATTACACATACTGAGACTTTCTGGTTTTCCAATTTTGCAAATATTTTGATAGGTTGCCAGCTTAAGTAATATATATGTACATGCATGTATACACTTTGTATGACTTTGTTTGTAGCATTAGCTGGCTTCTTTCTTACAATATGCTGATGGTGGATGACCCGACTTCCTCTCCCCCTTCTCTCCTCTTTCTCTTGAATTTGAGTTGAGGGAGGTTGTAGTTTCAGTAACGATGATTGTGTATGCCCGCTGAGTGCTAGCTAAGTTAGCAGGTTTTTAACCTTTGGTACAATCTGAATTCTGACGAGGAACTGAATTGAAGGTGTAACGAACGGATAATGCACGTTAGCAAAATAGTTGGTGAGCTTCAGCTGGAAGTATGAGGTTGCTTAATTGTTCCTGCACAAACCTTAATGCTTCTATAACATTTGCGATTGCACCTATGCACCTAACCCTACAGCCATTCGTTGTTGTAAGAGATTTGGGAATCTATAATGACCATTGTCTTTCTTTTTTTATACAGTGAATAATTTCGCCACTAATTTGAGGAGAAGGTAATGCCTTACAGTTGCTCGGTACTTTATATTCTCCTAAAAATTCCTCTCTTTGATTCTTTGTCAGCCATTTCTGCAAAACACTACCCGAACGAAATGATATTTTGTCATGTATTGGCTGCCTACCTTATATTCAAAAATTTGGTTTGAAGCCGAGGTAGTAAAAAAACGGTTCAGGCTTTGAGGCGTAAAGCGTCCATGCTCGTTGGTCTAAACAAGCCGTGGAACACTTTTTGCCTTTTCCGATCTGCCGATGAGTCTGAGATTAGAACAGGAACCCACCAGCTTCGAGGACTGTTCGAAGAATATATGCCTTCTGCTTACTACTTATTACAAAAAAAGGAATAAAGACTAACGCATGCTAATCTTATCTTTCCTACGAAGTGTTCCTTCTGCTTAACTGTTTTTTGGACCAACGCACATTAATTCAGAAAAAAACAGGATCAACAGATGAACAAAGAAATAATTTCATCACATCTCCCAACTCGATCTTTTACCCAGAACTAACGAACGCTAATTCTGTTTTTGTTTAGCAAAAAATGCCGAGCCAATACAAGGCCGTAAATAAATAAAATCGAACGACTTTACTTATTTTAACGAGTTTCTGGAGATATTATGCTCCCATGCATATGAATTCTACTACCCCACATATAAATAGAATCGAACGATTCAATTTATGCTAAAAAGACAACGAACGTTATCTTAAGTGGGAATGAATATGCACCACACTGCGACCGCGGTGATGCATATATGTTTACGGGAGGTTGCTGCATTAACACTATAGATGACTCCTCCGTACCTAAAAAGAGTATATTTGTCTACAACATTAAGGCCTACCTGATGATTCGGAGATATGGAAATATTATGCTCCCATGCATATGAATTCTACTACCCCACATATAAATAGAATCGAACGATTCTATTTATGCTAAAAAGACAACGAATGTTATCTCAAGTGGGAATGAATATGCACCACACTACGACCGCAGTGATGCTTATGTATTTACGGGAGGTTGCTGCATTAACTCTATAGTGACTCCTCCGTACCTAAAAAGAGTATATTTGTCTACAAAATTAAGGCCTACCTGATGATTCGGATGAACTGTCTGACGATAGGCAAACCTAATTCTTTTCACACTGGATTTGTAGTAGCTTCCTCCTATGCCTCTTGATTTCCTTATGTGGAGCACGCACACTGCCCTTTTCGACATATTTTTATTGCGAAACACCTAAACAGTTTGTAAACTGCGGAACATGTTGTGTCGACAAGCACGATAAACGGAATGAGATGGTAGCAGTAGCGTCTAGGGTAGGCGGATGAAATAGAGATGGGGTTATTCGTTTATTGTTATTTTTAGGAACATCGTGCTGACAAGTAGATTTCACGGAAACCACAACGTATAATTATATCGAGGACAAGCGAAGGAAAACAGTAATGGTAATATTTATATCACCTCACTATAAGCTTGTAAGTTACAGTAACCTTATACACCTGTTATATTACTTGAGTACCAAAAGTAACTTCCATATGTCCCTTATATAATTTTTTGTTACCTCAAGTTGCGGAAAATGTTTATTGGGATATGTCCATAAAATATGTCAGATGGAGCTCTAGCCTCCGAACGTCCCCCCTAGAGCCTATGTTAAGGGATGTATTTTCATTAAATTCTACATCTGCTGCACATTTATTCTTTAGTGCATGGCAATTTCTTTTTACTGACTTTATACTAACTTTCTGATACCCATCAAAAGCTACGTACATATTTTTGCAATAGTAATTATTTATGTGCTAACACAGTGATCAGATACAGTACAGCACAAGCAACTAAATAATCATGAACACTAAACAGTCAGGTAGCCTGGGCATTTCGACTTAAATATTAATAATATGACAATATGTCTAAAATGGATGTGAAACAAGGGGTTAATACGGTAATCAACGTTTTACGTTCCAGTCACGTAAAGGGTTTTCGGAAATCGTACAAGAAATTTGAATGAATTTTTAGTTATCGCAAGATTTGCAGAATTTTATTGTAAATTGAATGATACCTGACTCATATAATTTAGTTAGGCAACCAGAGTTGTTCAAAAATACGAAGAAAATTAAAATTAGTGTACAAAATATGCGAAAATAGAAATACGTTATGCATTATACGCATTGATCTGTGACTTTTATTAGGAAGGCAAGGTATATTACGTAACTCGTACCTATACGAATCATTCAATATTTGAGAAAAACAATTTAATACATTTTTGGTCAAAAATCTTAGAGGGGGAGGGGGGTAATTACCTCTGTTACCCCCCTTCCCTTGTATGAAAAAGAGGAGGGGGTAACGGGGTATGGCGTATGCCTGTGCATGCCTAATAATTCATATGATTTTCCAGTTCTTCATCAGCTTTTTTCAAAACACAAATACGGTAGAGTATCAACTGCAACAAAAATCATCGTTTATTTCAATCTCATTTTTCATCAACAAAGAGGTAACTTTATTTTAGTATGATTATTTGAGTTGTTGTAAAGTTTGATTCTCAGTTTGTTTCATCATCTTTATTCCTTCTTCAGACGCGTTCTGACAATTCATATTTCATCACCAATGGATGGTTTAACTAACATCTGGCGGTCCCCCCTCCTCCATTTTCTTCTACTCACACCTGCTTATATACATATTTTTGGAGCTAAATATTTGTAGAAGACGATGCTTAATATCGAATTTCACTTAGTTATGAATATACTATGAAAATATTAAAATATATTTTCATTTCAGGGGAAAAAATTAAAATTCAATTAAAATCGCTAAAAAAATTATAAATAACCGAGAGCAGCAGAAAAAAATAGTAAACATTTTAGTATTACATGTATTCCATTTAACTCAGAAGGATTTACATTAATACATGAACAGGTTTCGGAGTCCGAGGTCAAACTCCCTGGGTACTCCACTAGAAATGTATTGATAAAACCTTTGTTCTGCTCCAGCAGCTGTCCATTGCGTAGTAGAGTACCTTATAGATAAGTAATAAATAAATAGTGCTTTATTGTTAAACAGAAAAATCCATTTGAAGGATAATACAAAGCAAATATAATGTAAAATTGCTTAGAAAGCTAGAAAGAGAAGCAAGAGTAAAACATGCATCTCAAGCACAACACTGGTATGGGTAATGTACGTAATTAAGAGAAATGCACAGAATGTCTACACTCTACAGATCTGAATATAAACTATGAGCTAGGTAAAAGTGTTCACTTGAATTAGTTATATTTATAGTTGCGCTGTATTGTATGTAACATGAATCTGAGATCAAGTTAAACTAAGAACACATAAAATTTATAGGAGATGATCTAAGATATTAGTTCCTGACATACTTTGATAGAATGTAGGGCATATACATGAATTGTCTAAAAATTATGCCCATTCATCAAAATAGGGGCATCTAATTGCACTGCTTTTTAAAGAAATTTCAACGAGTTATTCTCTCTTCTAAGCTCCAAGGGGCTCAACCCCTCTACACATTGAGATGGAGAGTCGCCTACGGACTGCTATCATTTGGCACACAGGACAAAAATAAGCTAGGATCAGAGACAACGGGTATTACGAGTGAAATTACAAATAACCACATACTCGGAATGATCTCGGACTTTATGTTTCCCCAGGCGTACATGGAGAGATTCTACAACGTCAGTTTCCCAGAAAGGGACGAATGCAAGAGGAGTGACAGTTTCATATCACCCTCCGACCTTGCAGTATTCACGCATGGCTCCAAGTTAAAGCTGGGGACAGGAGCGGTAGTAGCTGGTACCAATCCAAGAGTTGAAATCTCAGTAAACATTGGGAGGTATACACCGACTATAAACCTTAGACCCCTCATCCCATTCATAAATCTACATTTGTAACGTCGGAACATTAAGTATAGGCCAGCGGGCAGGGGGGAGACAAAAATGGCCGCCGTCTAGGTTTTGACAACCACGACACAGATTCCGACCAGGGGCGTATCACAAAAAGTATAATAAGGCACTTTCAATAATGCTCTGTGGAATAACGATGATGGATTTTAACTACAAAAAAAAATGGCGTCAAGTAGATTGACTCTGTATTTCTAACACATTTTTGCTGATCAAGTAGATTGACTCTGCACGTCTCACATGTATTTATTTTGAGATTTTAACTTTTTTGCCGATTCTGAATACTTTGAATATTTTGAATAAATTTCATATATTTAAAAATGTGTGCTGTATGTTTTGAAGGGTGGTTTAAGAAGTGATACATACGACATCATATAGAATTTGAGTCAAATTACAGGTAAAGGAAGAGAAAAGGAGAAGAAAAATACAATAAAAACACAGGTAACGATGTAGGTCACAGTTTTTTTATTTATTTAATACACTTTACAACAAACATCTCTCCTGGGGTGATTACAGGTAAAGGAAGAGAAAAAGAAAAACACAATAAAAACACTTATTAACAGTGTAGGTCACAGTTTTATAAGCTGTTTCTGAACAGGCACTAAAAAAGTGCATAATTTCTTACTGTTTTACAAAGTAATTGCACAATGCCAACCTATTGTTGATTGGAGGCAAATTATTAGATATATGAAATATTTCCTTATGTCCACTTCTTAATCTAGACTTCTATATTTTAAAGGTTATCAAAAACAGTCCTAGAACTTAATACAACTGACAATACAGAATATAAAAGAATTGCTTGTCTTTCTCTCCTTGTAGACAGAGTTAAAACTCTCCCACATTGATCGACATGAGGTAAATACATTTTTTAGCATAAAGACATCTCAGCAGCCTTTTCTGTACTTTCTCAGTCTGACTGCAGTTGTTGGTGACCATATATTCGATGCATACTTCAATTTTGGTCTCACAAAGGCGTTATATAGTTTTATTATTGTTGCAATATTGAAGTTCTTACTATTAGTAATTACAAAACCTAACACTTTACAAGCTCTATTCACAATATTCACAAGATGATCCTAAAATCTGAACGGAGATTCAAAATGAACTCAAAGGTCTTTAACTTTATTACTCCTTACTAAAGATGCGCGTTTGATATAATCACGTACTGTCCAGTTATGCTTTCAAGTAAAAGTAACCCAAGACCATTTATCAATATTAAGAGTCAATTTGTTAATTGCAGACCAATTTACTACAGAACCTGAATCCAATTGAAGATCAGCACATTTACTAGTAATTGTCTCGCATGCATGTCTGAGAAAATTCAGAGATTTGTAATTGTGGACTTATTAGGTGCGAAACCGTATTGCGATGCTGACAGTAATGGTTTTACATGCTCAAAAAAATTTGTACAAATAATGTTATCAATGTATGGATATGTAGAAACGCTTTTGAATTGCTTAAGAATAATTTGGAGCTTCGAATAATAATAAAGAATAATTTTTATCTCAAGAATGACATACATATCTTTCAGAGGACGAAATCTTAAGGTCGTCGGTAGAGTATAATAGGTAGAAAATTCAGGCCAGTAAAAAATACATACTATTTGTTCATATGTTACGCTTTCTGAAATGTTTATTGTCTTTTTCATGAGTAAAGCCTGGGGAACCATCAACTGATTGGTACCATTTACTAATTGTATTCAGATGTGGTAACGATGAAATTTGTTGAATGTGCTTCTTACAAAATTATACGCTCTAGGGGAGTAAAAAGATAAAGTTAGTGCAAATGATCTTAATAACGAGCCATATTTTTGTTTAGATGGTCCCTTCAACAATCTCTCGAATAATTTGAGCGACGAGCCAGACAGCGATGCCTGCATTGCAGGAGAAACCACATTTAAAAAAAGAAGTAGAACGCTAAGGTATTCTGATATTACAAATGTATAATTTGTTTGTGAATATGACGAGTGATATATGTTTCTCTGAGATACACTGTATCAAAAATTTTAACAAATTTACGTAAAAAACTTTGGTAGTGATACTATATTATTAATCTTGAGTAACTTGAGTAATGCAAAATTATTTGGAAGGTGGTCATGTTTTATTACCTCACAAATTATTTGCAGTCTGCCTTTGGTCAACTGGGATGGATAGTAAACAATTATGCCATAGCTTCTAGTTAAAATTATAGAATGTAGAGATTTCCATGAAAAGTCTTGAGTTTTTGTTATATCTGTTTAGACAGCATGTTTATGTGGCTTTATGAATCTCAATTTTGTGTCCACTAAAATCTAAAAGAAATTCTGAATCTGAACAATCCAACTGTGAGCAATCTACGACTACATTAAATTGAGTAATGGCAGAGTGACTTCCTTTATATTTTAAACAGAAATATACTAAAGTTAAAATGAAAAATAAAATACACAGAAAGGTTACATTATACCATAATAGTCACGTATAGATTTTTACCAGAAGGTTTTGACATTATAAATTAATTTTAATATTATACTATAATATATATATATCTATGTGTGTGAGTGTGTGTTACCTTTTCTTCCCTTGCCTCTTCTTTTCTCTCTGGTCTACTTGAGGATGGATAATTCTCTCGACAAAGGTGAGCTTTTCATCTACCTCTGATACAGTAGCTGTAGATGAATTTTCATCAGCAACCATGGGCAACGATCGTAAGCTACTTGAGGGTCCAGGAAAATTGAGAGCTTCATCATATGGTGACCTTTATAAAAAACACATTTTTGTATGTTTTTAATTATTTTGAGCTTATTAACGCAACCATAAAATTATAATGATTATCGTTTTATATATTTAGTTGAAACTGGCTCTTAAATTAGTTTGTTGTTCAATGATTGAACTAACTTGATCAGACAACCAAACAAGCTACCAACTAAGTTATCATTTTATACATTCAATCCCTGTATTTCACTGTAATTTCTAATGTGTGCTAGCTAAATGTTTTTTTTTGTATTCTCACTTTGTTGGCTTATCAGCTGAAATTGCTAGTGACCAATACATGTAGCACAATCTGTCAGATATATTACTATAACTAATTTATGAACTTGACATTTCAAGAGTTAACAGAGGGTATTTCATGCAAATTCCTGAATAGAAGATGTACTTACTTTCTTTTAACAGGGCTAACTTGTAGAGACAGAATGTCAACTTCAGAATGTTGCTGTGAGCTTGACAAAACTGTGATACTTGTCTGGGCTGCTGATAGAGTCAATGCTCATAAAATAATTGGTTACAACGTTTTTCATCAAAAGATAGAAAAAGTTAGGAACATATGAAATACTATTTTAAAATTTTCATTTCTATGCAAATAAATTATATTAAGAACTTCATCATTTCTTTTCAAGTGCTCTGTTGCAGATTGAACAATGTAATTGATATTCAAAATCTTTAATAGGTAACAAAAGTCAAATACAGACTTAATATTATCTAATCAGGTTCAAAATTATGAGACGAGAAGCATAAACAATATTTGTCAGATAAATACAAGAACTAACTTACATGTTTACAATCCTGCAATAAATTCATCAAAAACTTTATAATCTACTTAGGGATATAAAGAATATAAAAAAATTCAGTTACTTTGTTACAAACTGAAAAAACATTTTGTTTAGTTTTTTTTCATCTTGTTAACCGCCCACAAAGTTTGAAAGCCTATGGCGTTGCAGGAGCGCTGTGAGAGCAAATACATATTTTTTATTTAGTTTTATTTTCTCGAGGCTAATGTTGCAAACACTGCTTAGATAAATCTGTAACAAACTGTTTGTTTTGTTAATAAAGAATTGTTAAAAAAGCTGATACCTGATATTTGCTGCAAAATCGAAGGCAGAATGGACAGGAGTTGGAACAGCACCCATTTTAAGATGCCTACATCCATCAGCCAAGTACACGACATCACTCTCCTGGAAGTGTTTCGAACAGACATCAACATACTTTGGAAATGAATGATCTTTTTCAAATCTCAAAAGAGACATCCAAATAGCTCTTCTTGAAGGATTATTAGGAAACCTAAAATTGACGAGAAAAAGCATTTTCAATTTTACATAGCGATTACAAGTAATGAAAAAAGGAGACAAACAGGCCCTATTTCGACAAATACACCCCTGAACACGTGGGCATGCAAAGTGTGCAAGCAGCAAACATTATTTCACGTCTTTGATAAATTTATAGTAGAAATGTTGGCTATTAGAATGGAACTACACATTTCGAATAAAATAAATTAGTGAAGACACGATAATGCGACGCCAATGATGTATGTTTATAACCTCAAATTCTAGTTAAACTTTATTTTACTTACCGATGGAAGGTTAAGCCTTGCGATTCAGGCTGGCGAGAATACACTTTGCACGCATAACAATAACGCACCATTATCAGCAGGAAATTTGCTATAAAATGCATAAACAATAAAAACACACCAAAAATGCAGCTCAGGTTGACCTAATTACAACAATCGCAAATTTGAATGACAACGTCAAGCATACGTCAAGTGTCGTAAATGCCTGTAGTAAATGGTGTAGCGGCGTTGCCAAGTCAACAATATAGCTCCGTCGTATGTACCACATTCTTATATTTCAGTTTTTAACTCCTCAGGAATTAGAATCTATAGACATTTCTCATTGCTCAAGCATTATATTTATGTAATATATTATTTCTAACTTTTACTCCAGGTTCTATCTTCTACAGGTCTAATGATACTGAAAACAATGGACATGCATTTCGTAAATTTAGCTTTCCTAGGTTGTATTCGGGCAACAGCGCTCGAATGTTCCGACCAAGGATTTTTGTAAATAGATGTGTCTACCTAGGTTTATAGTCGGTGGAGGTATACCATAATCCTTCAAGCAAAAATGATAGCCATAGGATTTGAGAGTCATCAACAACAACAGCAACAACAACAACAACAACAACAAAAGACCCCTAACAAACAAATCCATAAAAATCATTTCAGATAGCCAGGCTGCCATGAAAGCACCAAGCTCTAATTGGGTTGACTCAAGACTCGTGTGGAACTGCATACATCTCCTCAACGAACTTGGAAACAGGAACAAAGTAACTTTGGTTTGGGTTCCAGGTCATAGCGCAGTGGGAGGCAATATATTGTACGACATACTCGTAAGGGAGGAATCGAATCTGTGTTTACAGGACCAGAACCATTCTCGAAAAGCACCGCCAGGAAAACCGACTCAGATTGGGCAGAGAGGATAGCACTCCTGCACTGATGAGATACACTAGGGCCACTACACTCGAAAGTGTTGATACCATACCCCTCTAGGCAGATCCCCCCGAGGATCATAGAATGGAACAAGAATTATCCCCGCATTCTGGCTGATCTATTGACGAGACATTGTCGTCTGAGGAACAACTTGCGAAAGTTGAGTCTAGAACAAACGACGTACTGTCGTTTCTGCTATATGAAGGATGAAACAGCGGAGCACATTTTGAGCCCCTGTCCATTATTGGAAAGAGCTAGGTTTCAGAGTTTCGGATTCACCCAGCTAGAACCTACTGCCTTCGTCAATGGTGCATCATACTCGTTACTTTAGTTTTTTGTTATATGATTCTCATGGCATTTTGCACATCTAGGTTTACTCTTGCGTTGTTTGGCTAAGTGACCATACCTTAGAAAATTATGTCATAATATTACTTTTTGCACGTAGTTTGTAACTTTAAAAATGACGTGATTTACTGTCACATATTTTGGTAGTTCTTGAGTGTGAAAGCTAATAATAACTTTATTTATTGGAACATATTTTGCTTCCCCATTTTCCTCAACTTTTCTGTGCATACGTTTTATGGAGCTGACTGTGAATTTGAAACGAATGGCTGAATTTTATTCATTAAGTAATCTTCCGATAAATCTTTGTCCACTGATATCATGCCTTGTCTAAAAAACCTTAACCTTCGGAACATAAAAGCCTAAATTGTATACTTTGAAAACCTTTTTGCTTTGATTAAATTATTGGCTGTCATTGAATTTTTGAAAATTATGCGTACTCTATTAAATCCCATTGATTCTATCTGTTCAATCTGATTATCTATTTCAGGGAGAGATTTTAATATTATTTCGCCCACCTTGACTGGATTGAGTTTACCTAAACATGATACGGGCCCGTGTCTGTCTGCTCGTAAAAGGGAAACGGTCGTTCATAGGATTTTTGTGGTGTTATTCTGGTGCGGGGATGTAATTATTTTATTACCTATATTTTCTCTGCTGAAAGCAATTGAATCATCCAATCATCCATCATACTTATCTTTGACTTTCTATACATATCATCCTTCCTTTTCCCAGGGGGTGGACCCCCGCTTTCCACGCTCAGCAATTCACCACTATTTCTAATATTCCTAAATATCCCATGCAGTAATTCGATCCATACACCTTGGTAATTAGAACTGAACTGAAAGAGACTATTTACTATCTGCCTTTTCAGAGATTATAGTTGGAATATCAATACGAAAATTTTTTCACTGACACTGACAATAATATAATGCAATACATCAAATTCTGATGCAATTCCGTCTTGAAATGGCAGAAGGTACTAATATATTTAAATATCCGTCAGTCTGGTTTATCACTCCATTAGTTAATATCAACCTCTGATAGTGTATATAAAAATTTGTGTACTTATGCATTTCCTCATTCTCTGCCTCATTTTGTTTACTAGTAATTTCATCTTAAAGTTGAAAAAAGGGATTCAAATTTAGCCAATCAGTGCGAAGCGCGCCATACTTCAGCTGTGCATTGTTGCCACGTCAACTTTCAAGTCGCGGTTTGACGCAATTTTCACGAAACAAACTACTTTTTGTCATTTGTCTTCCGTCAAGGGGATGCTCTGTGGGTTTCACTTCTTGGCTGAATCACATGGAAAAAGGTTGTGTGGGAGAAAGCTGTGTTTTGTGAATTGTGATGTTGATGGTCAAGTGAAGTTAAATCTAACCTTATACCTATTTTTATAAATTTCCTGCCTAGAATCAAAGCTTTCTGTCTCTTTATTATTGTGCGGTGAATGATTACTTCGGATAATTTGAAACGTACACATCGTTTTCGCATTAGTGGATACTCATCACACGTTAACTTACTGCCGTATTATCTGTACCTGCTAAACACAAACCTTTCAAACGAGTGTCAGACAGGTTAATAAAGTCTGCTTCACTGACCGCATATATAAAATCATGTATTTTTTCGAATGTGTAGGAGATCACATAAAGGTATGCATTAAATATGGCAACGAGGCACATATACCCGTCTTCCGATTGGCTGTTCCCCTATAGAAGAGAAAATATTCAAATATTTCCCTCATTTCCTCGGCTTTTCCCCGCCCAACAAAATCGCTGAATAATATCAGAATGTTCTTATGATACACTCTATCATATGCAGTCATAAAAAAATCATGATACTAGTCCATTGAATCTTATGAAATTATTTAAAACAAACCTGAGCTGGTGCCATTACAATTTCAGGCAAGGACACAGGAATCACTGTGGTGGCAGTGAAAACATTGAAGGAAAACGCCTCTGACAAAGAGCGTTCCGACCTGATCTCCGAGTTGAAGATCATGAAGACCCTCGAAACGCATCCAAACGTTGTTAAGCTTTTGGGCTGCTGCACCGACAAAGAGCCCATCTTCTTAATCATGGAATTTATCAGCAAGGGGAAGCTGCAAAGCTACTTACGGAGCTCCAGGGCGGAAAGGTACTACAATAACATGCACGGACATAGCAAGACGCTCACATCAAGAGATCTTACTTCTTTTGTATATCAGGTGGCCAGAGGCATGGAATTCCTCTCTAGTAATGGGGTAAGTTCACTATCTTCCATTTATCTAAGGGTTAATCATAGAACAGAAAGGTACAAAATTGTACAGAGTGGGTGAAAGATAAGGTTAATTAAATTATTTATTCTTTTGCACACATTTTATCAGAGGCGTGTGGTCCAAGAAAGCAATGAAAGCACTGCTTCCACTCAGAAGTTGTTGTGAATTGCAATTTATCTTTTGCGTTGTAAATATGTATTTGCTTTTATTTGCGAGCTAATTGCAATACATATTTTATCCATGGAGCGCGTTCAAAAATGCCTGCTTTACTATACGGTGAAAAACAAGATCGGGACGCGACGCCTAAAATACGGCAGCCGACTCAGCCATCAGTAATCCGTAGGAGGGGATCGCTTAGTTCCTACAAGCATTTGTCGCACTGCAAGATCGAAGGTCATTGTTTTATACATGCATCCCCACAGCTACCAAATAAGCGGTTTAAATAAATTTCGCTTTCGCTCGAAATTGTTCTGCTGGCCATGTCTGCTTTTTTCGACCGTGAATAAAAACATGTGGGAATTCAGGATTTTCCGACTTAAACAATCTGCATAAAATGACGAAAAGATATTGTAACGGTAAGAGTCATTTAGCAGCGGTTTTTGAACAAAAACGTTTTGGAAGGCATCAGGAATTGGTTCGAACAAATCGGAAATTGGTTAAAAGGTTAGTTGATGTCACGTGCTTCTTGGGGAAGCCTGAACCTAGTTCTAGAGGCCATAATGAAACAGAAGCTAGTGTTATCCATGGAAATTACGTAGGTTACTTGAGCTAACTACTTGTTACTTCTATTAAATCTAAACACGCAGCACACCCCTGATTTTATATAGGGTTCCTGAAATAAAAGACAAAAATTAGCTACAGAATGATAAACCAAGAAGTACAGATTTCACCGGAGTACGAGGAATAGAATGGCCCAAAAACATAAAACCACTCGACTATGCATTCTGTAAATTTGAGTATAGCTTATAGTGTATTCAGTGAAATCTACAAACAAAGCTTGACCTTCGTGATGGTTGTATTTGCATATACATACTTCAGGACATTTTTGAAATGGCTAGTACTTTCCCCCATCAGGGGGCGAGAGAGGTGTAGTGGGGGTACCGTTCGACTTACGAGTTTCTAGCATTTTGTTACCAGTTGACATTATTATAGAGCTATGGTTGAGTTTTGCGTTGTCACGTACGACAGTTTTGTCCGAAATAATGAGTCTATCACCGTTGTACAGCGTGGGTTTCGTCGCCACTTCAACATTCATCGGAATTGGACGGCGCGGCGCCTGCTCGAAGCACCATCCTTCAGCGGGTTGAACCGCTTTGCATTCGTGGTGTACTGATCAACAAATCACCACCAAGAGCTCAACAAACGGTTCAAAACCCTGAAAATGTGGAACACGTTCAACAAGCCCTTCGTCGCAGTCCGACTCGATCTGCTGTGCAACATGCTGCTGAACTTCGCCTCAGTGAGCGTTCGGATTACGCACAACGAATGAACTTCGCACGTGAGATGGAGAAGCACTCAGCAGTGAGTCAGAAGCAGCAAAATAAGAATCTCATTTTGTTCACGGCGTTCATCTTAATGGACTGGCGGTTCTCAACCGTCGGCGTCGACGACCAACTAGCAGAGATGCACTATAAGCTGCGAGTAAAAGGACTGTTCAGTTGTAAAGCTGTTCTATTGTTGTTTTCTAAACACTAATTTGCTGCTTAAATGCTATACAACATGCCATTTGGCTCCCTGCAGCATATTTGTTCTTTAACGTGCTGTTTAGAACGTTCTTGTAGCAAGTTTATACAACATCTTATGCGATAAATTTGGAACTGATATATAAAAGCTTATTCAGGCATTTCTATGCAACATATCACCTGCCTACATAAAACAGCTACGTAAGGCATCGGACGGATTTGACGGAGGGAACGGCCGATACCATCCGGCTTTCTATTAGAGTAACGCACAAGAATCGACGGAAGAATTGGAAGTCAGTTGCAAATCTGGCTTCGAGCGGTGAGGAGTTGGCGATTTTTCTGGAAGAAGAACATTGTCAAAAACGTAGAACGCGTAGACGGGCGTGGGTTCGTGAAATATGACAAAGAAGGACAGTTGTTATATTGGAGCGATTACCGAGCAGAAAATTTTAACCTGGTATATTTTTGTTGTTTAATGTATCTAGAAACAGCCTTAAAGCGTTATAGGTTCTAATGAGTGTTTTAGGTTATAGAAACGCTTTGTGAATTAATAGTTACAATTTCTGATTTTACGAAGAGGAAAAAGTGAAAAGAATTGTAGCATTCCAAGAAAACAATGACTCAAAACATTGTAGAGCGCGAACAAATAATTGTGTTGAAGATTTGGAATCCGTTGAACAAGGTTTTATATATACACAATACACAATATTTCATAAAAGCACTCCAACAGATTAGTACTGTAAAACATCCATAAAAACAGTGTTGGTCTCACAGAGTTAACATCTATAGAGGGAATCTAAACAACAAAATGCACAGGTCGCAGACCAGCCAACGTGTAACGGAAATTTTGACAGCTTGAGGGCATTACCAGTGGTGTGCGACTTTATATTAAAATTGGATGTTCATTAATAGATTTAATTATTACTGTGATGTTACAAACTGATACCAATAAGTTGTATTAGTATTTAGCTATACTTAGAGAGTTACTCTTATTATAATTTCATTGTAACAGTTGATAATTTATTATTACCATGAAGTGTTTTTCCAAACATATCTAACAGTGTTCTGAAAGGTAGCCTGTTGGAATGGCTGCATCGTGTTTTTACTTCAGCAATAAAATATAATAATTGCATTAGGCAATATCCAGTTCTATAAAATTCTCATAGATAGATTTTCTGTAAGTAAATGTGGCATACATTTTTGCATTTCACGTCCTCAAATAGTTTAAAAAAATGGAATTTGGAAAATTAATGTTGATTGATATGAATGTAATACGTGTACTTACCACCTGGTAAAGAATCTGTATGAGGGCGATAGATAAAAACAATAAATAGTATATAATACAGATATGTATATATTTATTCACATGCAGTAATAACCTATTCCTCACAAAAAACTCAATAATACAAATACTTAACCCGTAATATGCTAAATAAAGAACAGACAACAATATTGATAAATAAACTAGTTCAGCGGTAACAGGTACAATAATATTTAAGCAACATGGAAGTCATTGAAAACTAAACAGTTTACTTTTATTATATTTATTGAAACTACAACGACATAGCCGCAGTATCAGAGGCTTCGTTATTAAAAACAGTGGAAGATTCAAACATCTAGCAAACAAGGTTGTATAATGAAGCGGCATCGTTAACCTGAAGGTATTACTTATACATCTATCAGGAATGATATAACGAAAAATTAATTTCTTGGTCTTCCTGTGGTAAACTGCCGATGTACAGAAACTAAGTTATTAAAACTGATGAAAATAAGAAACTTCAAGCCCTGAATGACACGGAAATTATTTGATATATGATCCCGTTTCTAACGCAAAAAAATAATAATCGTACCTATAAATATGTATGATACTCAAATACCTTTCTGTGTTTAGAGTCACTAGTGGCTGTTGTTTTTATTAATTTTGGCCTGACTCTTGATATTGTATTGTATTACAAAATATTAAAGTGACATATTTTTTTCAAAATTAACTTTGTTAGGATTGAAACATGGTTATAAAGAGGTCGTCGTACTTATGGTCAGCAAATACCATAGAAATATTTTGTGGAAAACACTGCATGGTCCGATTTATGATTATATACTGGGCTTTACTGATATCACTTGTAAGAATATTCCTGAAACTGGAGTGAAGTTACTGTTATTCCCAGTTATCCCCATATTTTACGCTACTGAAAACTAAAACAAAACCTATACTCACCTATGATAAGAAGCGTTCACCGATTCGTCGCTATTACAGCAAACTATGCACTTTTTATGTTGTCTCATGATGCAATTATGACATTGTTCATAAATAATTTAATTCACACCACAAATAGTCACAAAGTCAGTCAAATATACACTAAAATCACAAAAATCTCGACACACGCAATAACCGCAACTACAATGACAGCCACATGACAGCTTAAGGGCACGCCGATTGTAGGTTGCTAGATTAATGACATATTAGAAGTTATTGCGACATTCCGCTATGAAATTTACCATTTTTGAGATTTCACTAAGTCAATACAAATTATCTTCACGTAAATCAGTTACATTGCAAGTATATTGGAATGTATAGTTAAATACCCAGTTAAATACTTTGTGTTCAAACTGCGGAAACTGCAAGATTTTGAAGAAATTGGAAGCGGACGAAGAAGAGTGGCAATAGCGCTATAGATGTTGGCTGGCTGATATTCAATTAGGCTCCCTCTAGATATGTTAACTCTGTGGTTGGTCTATAATAGCATTACTTAAGAAATTTAAAGGAGCAAATGTTGTATACCAGCTCTATATCTACTGCGAATGGAGTGAAATCGAAATTCGTTGACATACGGCTCGACTCGTTTGTGATGGAAGTACATGGGGCCGGGGCGGAGTGTCTCGTGGTTGTCATTGTGAATTCAGAGCTATGCCAAATCAATCAATGTGGATGATGATTACTATTGTGCCATGGGCATCACCGGGGTCTCTATTTTTTTGAAAAAATTGCATTGAACACCTATTTATCGTGTAATATATCCCAAAAACAAGCTTAAATGGCTTAAACTATGAATTTTCCACTATGGCCTCTGAGGAATAACTTTAAGGTCCTTATGGCGGCAGTCAACGTGCTAAGAATACTATTTAACATTATTAATGGCTGGTGTCTCCAAAAACAAGATGGATTTATAAGATATATGCCATACGAAGCTAGAATAATTTGACAGTATAAAATATTTCTTCTCCATTTATGCAGTACCTAGAGAATCATTTAATTGCATTAAAGTTGATTCATGTAACAAAACAATCGTATAGATATTGTAAAGAATCGATTTTATTGTCGCATTATTATTCTACCCAAAACATTTACACAAGCACTACACAGGTCCTAAGGACAGCTGTCATGTAATAGTGATATAAGGATTCTTTATCAGCTGTAAGAACGTTTATAAGCAAAATTTGCAGGCAGAACATCTTAAATGATTAAACTGCTCTATGAGTTGTACACATTTTGCCTGTACATTTGTTGTGAGAGCGTTCTTGCAGCAAATAGTGCTGTGAAAGAAATTCTGTGTAAAAGTTCTTCGAACGGTTCTCCGCCACCTTTCGCCATGACAGTGGAAAAGTATAATATTAGCCATTTCAAAAACGCCGACCTTTGAGCCGGACCTTGTATATAGCCTACTCTTGATCAAACTCCCCGAGCCAACACTGTTTTCGAATACCCTAAATACTACATTATCTTCCGATGTCAGTCGGAGTATTGGTGTATTGATTTTGAAATAATGTTCGATTGATGTCGACTTTTTATTGTAGAAAAGCAAGCCCGCATATCGTCCTCCTTCAACTTGCCCGTGTCTCGTTAGCTACACAAAAATGTTCATACGCTGCGCCTGTTCAAGTTTCTACGAACGAGCGGATGCTGCTTCAGAAGCTTTAAATGTTTTGTTATCAGTAATGATTCCCAGAATAATAGTCAAATCCAACAACAAGTCTGCACATCAAGAGCCTAGCGAAGATCTCATTTAGGGGAGGGTAGGCAGGCAGGAGTTCTAATAACATCAAGGGTGTAGCGAATGGGGCAGCGCAGACGACAATACATTAATATCGTGCATAGAACCAGGCAAGCCACTATCATCCTGGGAGACAGCATCATGCCTCATAGATCAACGTAGATATCAGAACAGTTGTCGAGTGGGGATTAGTAAATAAAGTACAGTACAATGCACAGAAAACTCAGGCAACAACACTAACAAAGAAGTCTCACGTTGGCTTACCAACTGTGGAAATGGAGGGTCAACCCATAGACGAGTCAACTTCCGTCAAACTTTTGGGGATCAACATCAACAATAACATGTCCTGGCACGACCACGTCGTCAGTATTACTGAAACGGCATCCCAAAAGCTTGGAGTTTTGTTCCGCTGTAGGAAGCTCTTACACCAGAGCATTACTGCTGCTCTACAGGGCACAGATCCGACCATCGCTGGTGTTTTGCTTCCATGTGTGGGGATGCGTTCCGTAGTACTCTCTAAAGCTTCTGGACGCTATTCAGAGGAGAGCAATTAGACTAATCGATACGCCTAACCTAACAAAGACCTCCACAGCCTGGAACATCGAAGAAGGGTGGCTGACCTGTCCATGTTCTACACGTTCTATCACGGAAGATGTTCGAGTGAACTCTCCCAGATAATAACAACAAAGGCCGTCCGAACGAGAAACACTAGAGAGTATCTGCGAGTTCATCCTTACCAGGTCGAGGTCCTTACTCCCCGAATCAGTCTCCTCCAGCATTTCTTCTTTTGGAGAACTTCAACGCTGTGGAATGAGCTGCCGGGGAATTTGTTTCTCGACGGCTACAACCTGCAGAGTTTTAAATCTAACGTGCACCGACACTTATCCTTTAGCAGCGCTTCTACAGCGCCATAGGCTTTCAGCCTTTCCGGGAGGCTGACCATAAAAAAAAGAACAAGGGGGGGTTTGGGGGGGCGTTGACACTTTTTTTTTAATAAGTAAATGTCAGTAATATTTGATATTGAATGGGGCCTAAAGGAGACGTTATTCTTATTCGAAACACCTTCTTTTATTTGCTGTTGAAGAGTGTTGATAGTTCAGTCCAAAGGCTCCAAACTCTTACCCCTACATAGATAGCTTCTGTCGACTTCTATGAATAATATGCATGGTACAAAAACGTTTATTATGAAAAAACGGTAATTTTTTACATCAGCAGAAATTTTTGAGGTTCTTTGCAAAACCGTTCCAGTAATTCACTTACAATTTTAACTTCATTTTTCTTTACAATTTTTCTGTATACACGGAAAATTGTAAAGAAAGATATCTTTTATGCTATCTATTGCTAAGGAAATCAGTATTGCATTTTTTGTTGCAGGAAAAAATAATGTCTGTCTCCCTTAAGGTCTAGTAGTTCCCTAAGATTTCCTCTTGTCACGCCATTTTTCTGCCACAGGTTATTCCACAGCTCGGCTTGACTATTGAAAGCTTCCAAATGGTGGTATTCGCAGAAAATTTGTGATTTCTGTTTAATATCAAGCAGTGACCTACTCAAACACTACACTGGGATGTAGTGACGTCAAACCAAAAGAAGGCAAATTAAGTAATTCAGAAAGCATCATAATATGTACATCAGAATAGTCAAATGAAAGTCAGAATGTCTCAAATGTAAAATAAGGATAGTCAATTGAAAATCAGAATGCGTCATATGTAAATCAGAATAATCAAATGAAAATCAGAACGTATCAAATGTAAATCAGAACGGGTCATATTAATTTCAGAAGGTAACGGTTGTACATGAGAACCCATCAATTGCAATTCAGAAGGGGTCAAGTGTAAATCAGTGAGATACATGTACTAAGTTTTAGATACAGGTGCTAATATCCTGCGTCCTAGCCCATATTCGCCGATGTTAAATACCACTGGAGATGTGTAGTCAAAAATAGTCTCCTATGTAAAAATTTCTTTGCAAGTACCAGTAGTAGTGGCCCCAGGTGTTGCTCAACAGAGATTATTATATTTGGAGTAATCGACAAAGCCAGAAATTTAGTGGTTGCTGCTGACTGTGTCCGCGCAAGGAAACATTCCGCAACTTTTTATGGTGCACCCCTTGCTCCAAGAACCCATGCCTGTTGGACTAACATGTTAGAATAAGCCTTCAAATGCTCCATTATTTATTAATTTTTGTTGTTTATGCAAGTTTATTTCATTTGTATATTGTTTTCTATTCACATATTAAATCTTCTTATACCCCCTTTTGCATTAATTTAATGTCTGTGTTTTACTTCCCACACCGATAGGTGAGGGGAGTATTGTGATCGCGAAAATTTTCGATTTTGAGATAACAGGCTTTTTGGGCGGTTTATGATGTCTACATAACGAAAAACCATGTCACTCATTTCCGTCGGTCTGTCCGTCAATCTGTCTGTCTGTCGGTCTGCCGGTCTGTCTGTCTGTCTGTCTGTCTGTCTGTGGGCGTTTTTGTAACCGCTGCATGGATTATGATGAAATTTGGGCAGCCATATGCTGGGTGGTCGTAGTAGGAATTGTTCTTATAATTTTGAAAATCGGTACAGGGGCGGCGGAGTAATTAGCAAAAGACAAAAAAATATAAATAGTGCTCAAACTTCGTTTTTAGGTGTTTTAGGGGTTCCTGATCGTTTTCTACTTTTTTTGGGTGGGGGCTAAATTGGGGTGGTTGGGGGGTGGGAGGTTGCAAATCTCAAAAATATGTTGTACTCATAATAGGCTATCCATTGACCTGTAAAATAAAGACCTAGCGGCATTAGGCCCATCCAAACGTTGCCTTGCCTACTCCAGAAACCAAGGGACTTAGAATTTTCTGATAAATACATAGGAATATTGCTTCAGATCGTTCTGTATTGTGTAACGTAAGTTATGGAATGGATTTTAATGAAACTTTGTCACAGTATTATTACTGCGGCGAGGATGGAAAACGCGTATGTTCTGGAAAAATCGTGTCAGTGGCGGCGCAGTAATAATAAAAAATAAAAAAAAAATAAAAACGCCTCAAACATGCCCTTTTCGTCCAGCTATTGCCGAACTGGAAGAAATAGTGAGCAGTGCCGTCTTGCTGGAAACAGATTTCAACCTCATCAAGTATAGGGTTTCCATCCTCTTCCATTTGGTATTCAGTGGTTTCAGTGACAAGCGGATTGATGGTATTTTGTTTCCCTTGAAAAAACTAAGATACATAAAGGTTTTTCTAATTTTCGCGAAAACGAATCTACCGATTTAAAGAAATCAAACGTCAAAATAAAGGACTTCAACATGGCTTTAGAACCAGATATTACTTGACACAACTTGTCACTTAAAAATTCTATAAGGAGAGTCAAGTAGTTTTTGGTTAAAACGTTGTCCTCCTGTCAAATCTTTTGACGTGTCTCGCCGTTTTTTCTTTTATAAGTGGTTTCCGATAAACCCGTGGTGGGTAGTTTTCAAATGAATACCCTGTATATAAAAATCAAATTGGCTGGGTTGATGCAGAAATCGGAGCACGCTGAACAGACGGCACCCGTAAATCAACTAGGAAGCGCTCCCCCAGAGGCAGTCAGCGTGTAACCTACTGTAGTAATTTTCGGTTTATGCTACCCATGTATCACTAAGATATACGAGTTGGTGTTGCTCATCGCACTTACCATCCGTAAGATGAACGAGCAGCGCAAGAAGTCATAATTAATACCTAACATCAATAAAGTCATTCAGTCATTTAAAATGCCTAAGATACACGAAATACAAAAAAGAAATGGAACTGATATTCATCTCTTATATACATTATCTACACCTTTTTCCAGCTGTAAATCAAAACGCGTCATATGTAAATCAGAATGATCAAATGAAAATCAGAACGTATCAAATGTAAATCAGAATAGTCATTTGAAAATCAGAAAGGATCATATGAATTTCAGAAGGTATCAATTGTATATGAAAACCATCAATTGTAATTCAGAAGGGGTCAAATGTAAATCAGAAGGAAAACTGCATACATGTGCTGAGTGATAATATAATATGTGAGAAAAGCTTTAATAGTTGATTTTGACATTATAGACATGCTAGTTCTCAAACCTAAAACATAAAAAGGACAACGAACGGAAAGAAGAAACTGTGCAAACGCGGCGACGATTGGATTGTCCTAGCTGCAAGTTTCACAGAAAATTATGAAATAGAACAAAGGAGGAAGGAATAATAAAAAATTGACTGATTTGGTACTCTTCGCTGATTATGGTAACCATCAAAAATTATGGATACACTGGCATAATTGTAGTATTTCGTAACGTACTCCACATATGTGAAGAAAATGGTTGAAACATTTTCCTTGGATTGCCGTCAATGACAGTGGTACGATGTGCCAGGTTTGGCGGATCATACACTTGTGAAAACAAATCGTACAACACATTTATTTTTGTTGTGTTTTCGCAATTCCTGTTTCATCGAAGATGATAACTATTGTGCATGGAGTCAGATTTTATTCAAGCTGTTATACCAGGGTGCACTAAGGGCCGATTTTATCAACATGCATATTTAACAAAGAATTTAACAAAGCTTTTCTATTGGATGTTATTTAGCAAAAGCTTCCTATTGGGTATTGCGAAGTAGGTTAATAAATATCATCCAATAGTATTTTATCAATATTGAAAACAAAACGTCAAAGCTGGATGATACTTTTCATCATATCGTATATAAGTTTCATAACAAAACTATTGTTGTAACAAGTGTATATTTGTTGCAACATAAGCGATGAATGCAGTTTGTAGTTCGAGACAAACTCTACGATCGAAATAAATATCTTTTTGAATGTTTAAAATTAGATCACAAATCCCAGTAATGCCTAATCAAATATGTTGCGTTGAGGCAATCCTTTCTGTAAGATGGTGGGTGGTCGTGTGGCATAGTGGTCGACAGCGTATCGCTTGGTATCGCTGTATTCGTGGGTGGTGTTGATTCGAGACGCCGCCCATGCAACTACTTTTTTTTTATTTTTTTTTTATCCCATTGATATGCTTTTTACTCATGTTACACACATTTTTTTGTACCATCAACATAAAAATGTTTTTGAATCAAATTTTATTAGACATTTTACTTGACATATTGCAAAAGCTAAGTACCGGAGGCGGTGGAGAATTATTCAGTCAGTGGAAGTGAAGTTTATCCATCAATATAAATCGCCAATTGCTCTGATAGCGGTATCAAAATGAAATTATTCCAAAATAGTAAAATTATTCGTAGTTTTTGTTGTACTAGTAAAACATCTAATAACATTTGATTCAAAAACACATTTATGTCGATGGTACAAAAAAATGATATAACATGAGTAAAAAGCATATCAATGATTTTGGATAATAAAAATTAAAAAAATCAGTTGCACGGGCTGGGTCTCGAACCAACACCACGCACGAATATAGCGATACCAAACGATACGCTGTCGACCACTATGCCACTCGACCACCCACCATCTTACAGAAAGGATCGCCTCAACGGAATATATTTGATTAGGTACTTTATTACTGGGATTTGTGATCTAATTTCAAACATTCAAAAAGATATTTATTTCGATCGTTGACTTCGTCTAGAGCTGCACACTTCATTCATCGCCTATGTTGCAACGAATATTGTACATTTTAGTTACAACTGTTACAAGTATTTTCACGAAGTACATCACATGGGTTCGGGAGCCGTCGGCGTGTTTTCGGTACTGGATTCAAAAACCCATTTTTATTTTGATTTAACTTTTGAATTATTGCAAAAAAAAAGAAAACAAAAACAGTTTTGTTTTAAAACTTATATTTGATCTCTCCATTTATCACAAAAAAAATTATTCGAAACCCTAATTTTTTGTGATCATTATCATTTGGTAGAGAAAAAACCTAAGCGGTTAGGGAGATGTAAATAATGTTGAACGTAAATTTGCAGGGTTCAGAAACAAAGATTTTTACATGTGGCTTTGCCAACGCGTTTCCTTAAATATATATCAGTTACTATACACTACTATAATTATTTGTAGCTGGCTAAGTCTAATTCGGTCACAAATATGCAATACAGGTGGTATAATTCTTTGCTTTCTTATACACTTTTTGGGCGTTTTATGATGCCTACATCACGAAAATCCACGTCACTCATTTCCGTCGGTCTGTCTGTCGGTCTGTCTGTCGGTCTGTCTGTCGGTCTGTCTGTCGGTCTGTCTGTCGGTCTGTCTGTCGGTCTGTCTGTCGGTCTGTCTGTCGGTCTGTCTGTCGGTCTGTCTGTCGGTCTGTCTGTCGGTCTGTCTGTCGGTCTGTCTGTCGGTCTGTCTGTCGGTCTGTCTGTCGGTCTGTCTGTCTGTTGGCGTTTTTCTAGCCTCCTAATCTCAGTAACCGCTACATAGATTTTGATGAAATCTGGGTGGTGATATGGTGTGGGGTCGCAGTAGGTAATGTTGCTACAATTTTGAAAATCGGTGCATGGGCGGCGGAGTAATTAGCAAAAAACGAAAAATTTCAAATATGCCTCAAACTTCGTTTTTAGGCGTTTTAGGGGTTCCTGATCATTTTCTACTTTTTCTTTGGGTGGGGGTGAAATTGGGGTGGTTGAGGGGTGGGGGGCTGTAAAGCTGAAAAATTTGTTGTACCCATAATAGGTTGTCTACCGACCTGAGAGAGAAAGACCTAGCCGTAAATTACACTTTTTTAGGTCCATCCGAGCACTGCCTTGTCTATTACAGGAACCAAGGGACTTGTACAGATGTAAACATTCGAGTATTGCTTTATATCGTTTTGTATTTTATAATGTGAAAACTACTGAATTGATGTTCATGAAATTTCGGCACAGTATTACTACTTTGGCGAGGATGGAAAACGCGTCTGATTTTTAGAAATCGTCTCAGTGGCGGTGCAGCAATATTAAAAAAACTAAAAATATGAAAACAGCTCAAACTTCGTTTTTAGGCGTTTTGGGGGTTCCTGATCATTTTCTACTTTTTTTGGGGTGGGGGTGAAATAAGGGTGGTTGGGGGGTGGGGGGTTGTAAATCTGAAAAATTTGTTGTACTCATAATAGGCTGTCTACTGACCTGAAAGAGAAAGACCTAGCGGCATAATACACTTTTTTAGGTCCATCCGAACATTGCCTTGCCGATTACAGAAACCAAGGGACTTGTACAGATGTAAACATTCGAGTATTGCTTTATATCGTTTTGTATTGTGTAATGTAGAAACTATTGAATTGGTTTTGATGCAATTTTGACACAGTATTAATCTCGTGGTGAGGACGGAAAACGCGTATGGTTTTTTGAAATCGTCTCAGTGGCGCCGTAGGAATAATAAAAAAAACTAAAAAGATAAAAACAGCTCTATCTTCGTTTTCAGGCGTTTTAGAGTTTCCTGATCATATCCTAATTTTTTTTTGGGTGAGAGTGAAATTGGGGTGGTTGGGAGGTGGAGGGTTGTAAAACTGAAAAATGTGTTGAGTTCATAATAGATTATCCATTAATCTGTGAAAGAAATACCTAGTGGCGTAATACGCTTTTTTAGGTTCAACCGAACCGTTTTATGATATCTATATAATAACGAAAATCCTTATTACTCATTGGCTTGTCTATCCGTTCGCGTGTTTTTTTTTTTTTTTTTTGAGGGGAATTAGTGCTTAGGAGGTGTTGCAGCGAAACCAATGTTTTACTTCCCACACCGATAGGTGAGGGGAGTATTGTGATCGCGAAAATTTTCGATTTTGAGATAATATACTTTTCGGGCGTTTTATGATGCCTACATAACGAAAATCCACGTCACTTATTTCCGTCGGTCTGTCTGTCGGTCTGTCGGTCTGTCGGTCTGTCGGTCTGTCGGTCTGTCGGTCTGTCGGTCTGTCGGTCTGTCGGTCTGTCGGTCTGTCGGTCTGTCGGTCTGTCGGTCTGTCGGTCTGTCGGTCTGTCGGTCTGTCGGTCTGTCGGTCTGTCGGTCTGTCGGTCTGTCGGTCTGTCGGTCTGTCTGTCTGTCTGCCTGTCTGTTGGCGTTTTTCTAGCCTCCTAATCTCAGCAACCGCTGCATGGATTTTGATCAAATTTTGGCACCGATATGGTGTGGGGTCGTAGTAGGTAATGTTGCTACAATTTTGAAAATCGGTGCATGGGCGGCGGAGTAATTAGCAAAAAACCAAAAATTTCAAATATCCCTCAAACTTCGTTTTTAGGCGCTTTAGGGGTTTCTGCTCATTCTCTACTTTTTTTGGGTGGGGGTGAAATTGGGGTGGTTGGGGGGTAGGGGGTTGTAAAGCTGAAAAATTTGTTGTAATCGTAATAGGTCGTCCACTGATCTGAAAGGGAAAGATCTAGCGGTATAATACACTCTATTAAGTCCATCCCAACGTTGCCTTGTCTATTACAGGAACCAAGGGACTTAGAGAGTTTTCCGATGTATACATACGAGTATTGCTTTACATCGTTCTGAATTTTATAATGTGAAAACTACTGAATTGATGTTCATGAAATTTCGGCACAGTATTACTACTTTGGCGAGGATGGAAAATGCGTCTGATTTTTAGAAATAGTCTCAGTGGCGGCGCAGCAATATTAAAAAAAAAACAAAAATATTAATACAGCTCAAACTTCGTTTTTAGGCGTTTTAGGGGTTCGTGATCCTTTTTTACTTTTTTTTGGGTGGGGGGTGAAGTAGTAGTGGTTCGGGGGTGGAGGGTTGTAAAACTCAAAAATTTGTTGTATTCATGATAGATTGTCCATTGACCTGCGAAAGAAGTACCCAGTAGAATAAAACACTTTTTTTGCTGTCGGGCGAGCGATGATTTGGTTGCAAGGGCGTCTAGACTGTAGCTTCATGCTATGGGAAAATAATAAAACTGGTATCATCGGAATGTGTGGGAAGTACTGAGTCAATCAACTTGACTACATTTTTTTGTTGTAATATGCACCAGAAAGTAGTTCAATATCAGATGAAATAATGTCATTTAGACTTATTTAAAGCTTCAAATTGTGATATCAAGGCATACTTTCAGAGGCGGAAAGTGAGCAAGCGTATTGGATAAAGTGATGAAAAATGTAACTAAATACATAAATTATTAATCTCCTAACGAAATCAAAGTATCCGTCCCGCCGCCCATGCTTCTCAACGAGAAAGCCGACTGTCGGCCAGGACCTCAGAGTAACAACTGAACATACAGGTAGTAAACAAACCACTTCATCATGACGTGCTCAAAGCCATCATCTTTTGACATTTCAGCCTCCAAACATTGCCAACTAACCTGAAAATTCTTCCCATGCAACCCATGTTACAAACACTGCACTTTTTGAGTCCCTTCTCGAAAAACTGTTAAACTACACTTGAATATAGCACAGCAAGTCCGTAAAGTTTCACTACAGTTACCAACAAATAGCAAATTCGATTTTACTGACCAAGCATAAAAGACGCACAAACAAAGCAAATGTTTGACAGTCGGGGTTCTACCGTAAATAAGCATGAAAATTATATCGGCGTTGCCAGCTCCTCAAAATTTATGTATGACTTCAGAATTTCTGTTTATGATGAAGAAATAGGTATGAAGTAACGCAGTAGAGGTCAACATATTACTATTCCAAAAAATACGCATGGGAAGAACTGGTTAATACGATGAATGTAGAACATGTAGACATTAATGAAGCACAGGAAAATTTAGACGAGAAAAATCCTGTATCCTTTTTACTTCCCACACCGATAGGTGAGGGGAGTATTGTGACCGCGAAAATTTTCGATTTTGAGATAACACGCTTTTTGGGCGTTTTATGATGCCTACATAACGAAAATCCACGTCACTCATTTCCGTCGGTCTGTCTGTCGGTCTGTCGGTCTGTCGGTCTGTCGGTCTGTCGGTCTGTCGGTCTGTCGGTCTGTCGGTCTGTCGGTCTGTCGGTCTGTCGGTCTGTCGGTCTGTCGGTCTGTCGGTCTGTCGGTCTGTCGGTCTGTCGGTCTGTCGGTCTGTCGGTCTGTCGGTCTGTCGGTCTGTCGGTCTGTCGGTCTGTCGGTCTGTCGGTCTGTCGGTCTGTCGGTCTGTCGGTCTGTCGGTCTGTCGGTCTGTCGGTCTGTCTGTCTGTCTGTCTGTTGGCGTTTTTCTAGCCTCCTAATCTCAGTAACCGCTGCACAGATTTTGATGAAATTTAGGTAGTGATATGGTGTAGGGTCGTAGTAGGTAATGTTGCTACAATTTTGAAAATCGGTGCATAGGCGGCGGAGTAATTAGCAAAAAACGAAAAATTTCAAATATGCCTCAAACTTCGTTTTTAGGTGTTTTAGGGGTTCCTGATCATTTTCTACTTTTTTTTGGGTGGGGGTGAAATTGGGGTGGTTGGGGGGGTGGGGGGTTGTAAATCTAAAAAAATTGTTGTACTTATAATGGGCTGTCTACTGACCTGAGAGAGAAAGACCTAGCGGTATAATACACTTTTTTAGGTCCATCCGAACATTGCCTTTTGTGTTACAGGAACCAAGGGGGTGGGGGGTTGTAATGCTCAAAAATTTATTCCATTTATAATAGTGTCCATTGACCTGTGAAAGAAAGACTTAGCGGCATAATAGACGTTTGTTAGGTCCATCCGAACATTGCCTTGGCTATTACAGAAATCAAGGGATTTGGTATTGGTAGGGGTAGGTATTGATTCAGGTCGTTCTGAATTTAGTAACATGGAAATTATGGAATTAATTTTAATGAAATTTAGGCACACTATTATTACCGCGGCAAGGACGAAAAATGCGTATGGTTATCAAAAATCGTGTCAGTGGCGGCGCAGCAATAATAAAAATCTAAAAATATAAAAATAGCTCAAACTTCGTTTTTAAGCAATTTGGGGGTTCCTGATTGTTTCGTTTCGTCCAGTTAAAGCTGAATTGTGTCGTTTTAGTTCCTACGGAGAGATTCAGGAAACTATTTACTAGTTTTTGTGTTGGATGTTTTTTGACGACAGGCGGGCGATGATTTGGTTGCAACTGTTATGTGTGGGAAGTACTGAGTCAATCAACTTGACTCCATTTTTGATAATTTTTGGCGTTATTAAATTTAGCAAACGAAATCGGTTTTGGTCATCCTTGTAAAATTTGTGAACTGATCATAGCCACTCTCAGACAGGTGATAGACCTCATATTTTTATTAACATTTAGATACGAACATGAAGCCTTAAAATACTTAATTTTCAGGATACATGGTGTCAAAGTTTTACAATGATCTAAAGTTACGTATCTGCGGGTTTTTTATGGCGATAAATCCAAATTCAACCACAGTTTTGCAATCATGAAAAGAGGGCGCCACCCACGACACACCGAACTCATTTAAATTATCAAAACTTTTTTTCGTTTTGTTGCATCAATGTGATTATAAAAGAAATCGTTTCCTCAACATTTTTACGTGAAAAAAGTTAATTTTGTTTGAGTCCCTAGAGGTAACCGTTTTCGAGAAACCTTCAATGAAAATTCCAATGAGACTGAATTGTAAATTGCGATCGAAAGGATCATCGGTATTTCCGCAAAATTCATTTCATAGCTCCACTTTTCGACGGGGCTATAAGGTATTTTATATTTTTTTCCTCCAAAATAAAGTGGGATACGAAGACATATCAAAAGACAAAAAAGTTGAGTTTTCATCTGTTTCGTCTGAAAAATAATATTTAATTTTTTTTAAGATCAGTGGCTTACATTCAATATTTTTCAAACTTTGACGCCATGTATCTTGAACATGTTTAGGTGAACCTTTCTACTTAAATTTGGATCAGAAATACGCCTTCGGAATTACGGCCTATCATTAATTAACGGTCGATGATAACGTTCAGAGAAGAAACGTAAAATTGATAAAAAAGACAGGCGAATACAAAAGCGAACTTGATTCCACACATCCCTATGATTCCAAGCAACATGCCATTCGACTTTAAACGATTGCAATTTCCAGTGCGGCTTGCATTTGCATTGACGATAACTGAATTGCAAGGGCAGTCGTTGAATGTTTGTGGGATCAATTTTGATAATCCATGTTTTCCACATGGTCATGTAGCCTGTTCCGTGTTGACAAAATCATCATTATTTATTTACTCGCCCGAAAACAAGATTTAACTCCAATTTCAATATTCATAGCTAAGACAGGACAGCGTCTGTCGGGTCAGCTAGTTATGAATATTACACATTTTTACAACGCCACACCTTTCAACCACCCCTATTTTGCCAACACAAATAAAAGTAGAAAATGATGAGAAACCCCTTTAAATGCATAAAAACGAAGTTTGAAGGATATTTGATTTTTTTTTTGTTTTTTTTTTTGCTAATTGCTTTGCCTCCCATGCACTAATCTTCAAAACTATAGCACTATTACCTATTATGATTTCACAGCATATTGCTGCCCAAATTTATTTACAGTCCATGGAGCGGTTACTGAGATTACGAGGGTAGAAAAACGCCAACAGACAGACAGACAGATCTACAGACAGAAAGGCCAACGGAGACGAGTGACGTGGATTTTCGTTATGTAGATATAAAACGCCCAAAAATCTTATTATCTCAAAATCGAAAATTTTCGCGATCATAATACTCCCCTCACTTATCAGTGTGGAAAGTAAAATTAAAAAACATTTATTTACTTATACTAGCTGCCCGTAACCATCATGTGTGCACAAATTCGTTTTCTTTTCTTGAAGTTGGTTTGCACCCTTTTTAAAACTTTTCACTCTGGAGACGGCAAACGCCGTGTAACATACTGTTTGTTTTACAGCTGAAACTGGCTATTTATTTAACCTGAGTAAACAATATAGGCCAAAGCACGCCTCACAGCCAACTTGGAACGAAGCAACTAGTAGTTCTGCGTACAAAGACTCACAAACGTTACAAGTATTATTTTTTTAATTATCGACGCTGGCAGGTACGGCGATACTCATTTCCTTAGAAAAAGCTGCAAAGCCGTCTGCTCATGGGAAGAAAGGGTATACGGCAGTTTGTGACATCTATATTCTATTAGAATTTCAATCAATGTTGATTTGGAGCTACAACAGAAAACTGAAAATTACCTTTTCAACTTTAGAACGTTCTCGTGGCTAAATAGTAAATAATATATTATGTTGTATTTAACAGTAATAGAGTTGCATCGTCTACCTGTACCTAGAAATCCTTACCGATCAGTACTTGAAAATAAAGGCATTTATCATTATTGTTATCATTAATGATCCACGTCATTTATCCAACGTGCGACGCGGATTCATATTTGGTATCCAAAGACCAAGCTATGATGAGTGTCGTGTGTTATTTGACCTATCAACGTTTGCTGCCAGAAGACTGCGGGGCGTGTTCACTGTAGACCTATCTCATCTATACCGCCTGTCGCAAAGCAACCTCAGAGGCCACAACTTCAAGTTGCAGAAGGAAGCTCTTCGCACTTCAGTTCGTCAGTGCTTTCTGTCCAACCGCATTTTCGACGCATGGAACAACCTGCCCTCCTACGTGGTGAACTCAGCCTCTATCAATAATTTTAAAAACAGTTATGACAGGTGGTGCAGCTCCTTGTGACTATTTTCTTTGTAATTCAGTCTTTCATTCTGTTTGCCTTGTCCATACACTCGTATTCTTGTATGTATATTTGAGTTTACATACACTCCGTACACTCTTTATTGTATATTTGAGTTTATAGTACTTGTACTTGTACTGATACTTTAATATAATAACAATAATTGACCATACCAGACCGCTAACTATGATTACCTTTCTCGAGCTTTGGCCACAGCATATTAAACAATCAGTAGAATATCTCTGAGGATTGCCTATATAAAAATGGTTTCTACAGAACTTGACATTGATGGCGCCATAATGGATTAGGAGTCTGGGTAGGGATGCGAAAATAACAAAAAGCATCGATACCGATACCAATTTGATATTTTTTGGCTAAGTATCGATACTCCTCGATACTTGAAACCAAAGTATCGATTCTCTTAATTATCGGTATCGCCAACATGAATTAACGATGATCTGAATATTAAAAAAAATTAAACTGGTTAAAATTTTTTTTCAAGTTGGATGTACTTCCACTGATTTATATACTCTTAAGATATTTTTTTAGGTAGCTGTAGTGGAACTTTTTAAAATATAACCAATAATTACTTCTTATTTAGTGGCATATTTAGATGCAATCAACAACGAATATCTTTGGGAGTACTGGAACCCAGAAAAAAGTCTAGTTTCATTAGGCACCGAACCATGGCTTGAACTACCCAAAGAAATAAAACAAAGAAGGAATGACATCAAGAGCTCCAGATACCCTTCTTTATAAATAAAAAATGAGAATCGTTTACCCAATGGATAATATAGACAGCACAATATATTCCTAGAATATTCTTATTTCATACAAAATAGATTGAGAATATTCAGAACATTAACAGAATGTTGTATGGATGTTTTTATTGGTTTCATTCCCATGAGGATGTACGAGGAATATTACGTCATGGTTATTCCATGAATGTGTAGATCAAAATATTCTGGTAATATTCATGAATTAATATTATCTAAAGAATAATCTATGAATATGCCTTTTGGTATAATTCTTAATGTAGGCGTGGCACCGTTACAGGTTAGGTTAGGCTTGAGAGCTTTGAGGTTAGCTTCATTCGTCACGGTGGCGGTGGTCGGTGGTGCCTGCTTGTGTTTGTGCATTTTTCTCTTGCGATAATTGGATAGTTATCTGTGTTCTGGAACGTGATTTTCACTTGTTATTTAGTTTACAACTTCATCTAGGAGCGACTAGGGTGAGTGTAACTATTTTGTCTCTGTAAATTATCGACTCTGTAGCACCATGTGGCAGCAACTCTCCTGTTCAAAGTCTAGTCTCTATGTTCTAGTCTTACTTGTCGTAGGTACCCTAATTAATATATAATAACAGGCACTAACAACACATTTGCTGTATTTGTGACTATAAATTTCCAGTGTTTATTCTACTAAAATTGATTAAAATACAACGACAACATTTTGGTGAAAATCTAGCATTGTAGTTAATGAAGTGTATTTGAATGTACATCGTATGCTTTAAAATAAAACGTTTTTTTTATTTTGCAGGATAATAAAGGAGGACGATTCCGTGCAATGAAATGTGTTTTTTATGTGTACATTAAACTTATGCAATTATAAATACAGGTTCCGTGTTCCGTTTTATATATTTTTTTATTATAGTGTGTGCCTATAAATCAATGCTGCCCAAAACACTGTATGGAAGTTGGATACTAGGTTATATACATATGTATACTACTCGCTTTATGTACCTAGGCAGACAACAAGACTTACAAATAAATGAAATGAAGTGATACAAGGTATCCGTTTCTCCCAACATATATTCTTCAAAGATATACCAGGAATCTTCCTAAAATATTTGATACATCTTAATAATAATCGTAGAATATTCTGAGGGAATAACCTATGCACATTTTTTGGATTCCCATTTTCACATTCTTGGAATGTTCATCAGATAATCTATATATTCATGGACTTTTCATGGAATGATACAATGTTCCAAAATGGTGATTCTTAGCGTGTTCCTAGAATATATTATGCTTTCTGGGAATAGATGGCGATAGTAGTATAGAGCAAGTTGAAGAAAAGGTGTGTATTTGCTTGATTGACCAAAAACTGCTGACAATAACAAACATTGAAATGAACGGTTACACCTTTTAGTGAGCACCCAATTTTTGTTTAGTACCTAATTACTAAAAAAGCATCAGATCACATTGTATAAAATTTAGCTCAAAAGCGTGCTGGCTGATCAGCTGCTATCTATCAAATCAGTTAAGTCGTCTCAATCGATCCGTAAAAACATTGTCCCTACATTTGTAAGTACATATTTTGTTTGTAGGTTTGTAGGTCGCGTACTTACCTTACGGCATCATTCGAAAATCTAAAAAAAACTTTTCCTCAATTATAGTAGGTAATTATTTCTGCAATGTTTAGCAGCACAGAGCTCCAGCACATTGTTTATCAATTTTAAAGATCATATACTATCAACACTGTGCATACAAAATCCTACAGCGTACGTCTATGCGTTTTATATCAGCAAATACGAGCGTCGACCTTGCGCCAATGGTGTCCACTGACGTATATGCCCCTTTTAACAGATTCTAATCTTAAATGGAGTGATGCGGGTATGATTGCCGCCAACCTGAGATATTCTGCTGATTGTCTAATATGCTGCGGTTTACCATATGCGTATTATACAGGTTAGGCAAGTTCTAAAGGTAGTCTCAGTCGTTATAGTGCCATAGTGCCACGATAACTGTGGTTTTGGGAGATTAGCTTTTTGAGATTAGTGCCATAAAATTTACTGCCGGGTATACCTCGAACGTTGTTCCTCTAGTGGTTACAAGTTTGATCCTTGGGGAACACCTGACACTGGTGAAATCACTTCACAAATTGATTCTGATCAAATAAATATCGGTTGTTCTTGGTACGGCTAGGTGAAAGGCTAGCTCTAGCTAGAGCAAAATATGAAGCAGAATTGAGGCAAGCCCATTAAGTTCTGACCTATAATGAAGGTATCGAATTTATATATATATATAGCGGGGGTCCTACGGTCTTAACCGCTTCCCGCACTTTAGTCTCCACTCGTCTCTATTCCACCAATCATCGTCTTCCATTTCATTTAACCTCATGGCATCTTCTATGCCCTTTGTCCAGGATCTTCGGGGTCTACCTCTTCTTCTTCTATTTACTGGTACATAATCTATTATCCTTCTAGGCCACCGTTCGTTGTTCATACGTCTTACATGACCGTACCAGATCAGCTGTCGGGTTTGAATTCTATCCGTTATATTAATCTTTATATTCGCTCTCTGTCGTATGGTTTCATTTCTAATGTGCTCTAATCGGGATATTCTACATGCTCTTCTAAAATAGTCCATCTCTACAGCTCTTAATTTTTCTTTATTCCTGTTTGTTAGCTGCCAGATTTCTGATCCATACGTTGTTATTGGTTCTACTAAAGCGTGATAGATGTTGGTTTTTGTTTTCATCCTGATGGTTTTTGACCACAAGATAGAATTTAGTTTCTGAATGGCTACTTTCCCTTGAGAGATTCGTGCCTGTATATCTCTTTCACTGCTTCCATCATCTGTAATATAACTTCCCAGGTATTTGTATTCTTTACAAGTATTTATGGTGCCTATGTCAGTTTGCACGCTTCCTGGTTCTCCTCCAACTACCAGATACTCTGTCTTATTAACATTTATTTTTAAACCCCATTTTGAGTATTCTTCAATTAATTTTCTTGTCATGTATGCGATATCTTGTTCGTCATTCGCTATTACTACCTGGTCGTCTGCGAATAGTAAAGTATACAGGCACTCTTCTCCAATTTCAATTCCCATTTTTGAGCATTTGTTTATCCACGTATTGAGAGCTTTCTGAGCGTATATTTTGAAGAGGGTTGGAGATAAGGAACATCCTTGTCTTAATCCTTTTGTAATTTTGAAAGGCTTTGAAATACTTTCTTGCATCCTTACAGAACTTACGGAATTCTTATAGATATTTCTAACTGCTCTTACATAAATGCTGTTCAGGGACGATTCGTTCAATATTTCAATCATTTTATTAATTGGTACATTGTCGTAAGCCTTTTCGAGGTCTATAAACATCAAGTGGGTTTCCATATTCCTTTCATATCTTTTCTCTATTAATTGTTGTAAGACGAATGTATTGTCCAAGCATGATCGACCCGCACGAAAACCGTTTTGCTCTTCCATATCTTGAAAGTGTGTTTCGATTCTCGCTTTCAAGATTTTACCATACAGCCTTCCCATAGAACTTGTAACACTGATGCCTCTGTAATTGCTGCAAATCTTTTTACATCCTTTCTTGTATATTGAGCTAATATATGCCATTCCCCAATCTCTTGGAATGTTGTCTTCATAAACTAGGCATCGAATTTTAAAAGCTAAAACTGTGGCAGAATAATAAAAAACGACCTATCAAGTTTTCAGCTGCACATACGAATAAAACTTTGTGGATAAAGTTTTCAGGAAGCAAGGTTCGGTAAGTGAAAATTGAAATTTTCGAGTAACTCGCTTATCCATTTCTTTCCTTTCGACGAGAGCGATCGTGATCGGAAGCAAGATTGGCATCGGAAACTAAAGAGGAACTGCAGTTTGAGACTTCAAAAATGCAGCCGATCTACTCTTAGTTCCCACACCGATAGGTGAGGGGAGGATTGTGATCGGTCTCTCTGTCGGTCTGTTGGCATTCTGCTAGCCTCGGAATTTTAGAAACCGCTGCATGGAATGTGATGAAATTTGGGTAGCGATATTCGTTTTCCGGCGTTTCCGGCGTTTCAGGGGTTGCGGTCGTTTTTTCTTGGGTAGGGGTGAAATTGGGGTGGTTGAGGCGTGTTGGTTGTAAAACTGATGAATCTGATTGCGTTTGTAATAGGTCGTCCATTGACCTGTGAAAAAATAGCTTAGCAGCATAATCCACCTTTTTAGGCCCATCCTTGCCTGTTACAGAAACCAGGCAACTTCTGATGTATTCACATGAGTATTGCGTTAGATCGTTTTGTTTTGTGTAGCGGTGAAATTATTGGACTGATTTTAATGAAATTTTGATATAGTATTATTACCACCGCGAGAATGGAAAACGCGTATGGTTTTTAGAAATCGTGTCAGTGACGGCGCAGCAATAGTCAAATAACATAAAATCAGCACGAACTTCGTTTCTTAGGTAATTTGGAGATTGTTGATCTTTTCCACATTTTACTTCGCACACCGATAGGGGATAGGATTTTGAGATAAAACGCTTTTTGAGCGTAATATGATATCTACATAACGAAAATTTACGTCACTCACTTCGTCGGTCTGTCTGTCCGTCTATTGGCGTTTTTATAGTCGCGTAAGCTCAGTAACCGCTGCTGTGGGGTCGTAGAAGATAGTGCTGCTATAATTTTCAAAATCGTGCATTGTCGGCGAAGAAATTGATAAAAACAAAAAAGTTATCAGAACCCCTCCTAACTTTAGACGTTTTTAGACATTTCAGGGATTCATAACATTTTTTTTTTTGACTGGATAAAATCGGGGTGATGGGCTGGGTGGGAGGTTTGAAAACTCAAACATTTGTTGTAATCATAAAATACTCGACATTGCGCTGAAAAAAATGTCTTTGGTGTTATCGTGCACTTTTTAGAGCTATTCGAAATCTGCCTTTGAATTTTATGTCAGTGGAATCATTTGACATATAATATGCACATTTTGTAATCCTATAACGTGTAACCTGGAAACTAAGATCGTGATTATGACACCATATTACTACCGTGGCGGAAATGGTAACAATGTAGGTATCAATGTTGGAAATCTTGGCAGTGGTGGAGGAGAACTCGACAAAAAAAATGAAGTCAAGCTGATTGACTCAGTACTTCCCACACATTACGGTGATACCAGTTTATTATTTTCCCATAGCATGAAGCTTTAGTCTGAGATTCCCTTGCAACCTAATCATCGCCCCAATTCCACCCCCATCCAAAAAGGTAGAAAACGGTCAGAAACCCCTTAAACATCTAAAAACGAAATTTGAGCTGTTTTCATATTTTTAGTTTTTTGATTATTGCTACGCTGCTACTGACACGATTTCTAACGAGCATACGCGTCTTCCATCCTCACCACAGTAATAATAATGTGTCAAAATTTCATTAGAATCAATTTAATAGTTTCCACGTTACAAAATACAAAACGATCTAAAGCAATAAATACTCGTACGTATACAGAAAGGTCCCTTAGTTTCGGTAATAGGCAAGGCAATGTTCAAATGAACCTAAAAAGCTGATCTATGTCGCTAGGTCTTCCTTCACAGGTCAGTGGACGGCCTATTGTTAATACAGCAAATTTTTCAGTTTTTCAACCCCCCACCCCCCAACCACCCCAATTTCACCCCCACCCAAAAAAGCTCAGAGAATGATCAGGAACCTCTAAAACACTTAAAAACCAAGTTTGAGCTGTTTTTATATTTTTAGTTTTTTTATTATTTCTGCGCCGCCACTGGCACGATTTATAAAAACCATACGCATTTTCCATCCTCGCCACGGTAGTAATACTGTGTCAAAATCTCATTAAAATCAATTCAACAGTTTCTTCGTTACATAATATAAAACGATCTAAAGCAATACTCATATGTTTACACCAGAAAAATTCCTTTGGTTTCTGTAATAGGCAAGGCAATATTCGGATGGACCTAAAAAAGTTATTTATGTCGCTAGGTCTTCCTTCACAGGTCAGTGGACAGTCTATTATGAAAGCAACAAATTTTTTAATTTTACAACCCCCCACCCACCAACCACCCCAATTTCACCCCTACCAAAAAAAAAAAGTAGAAACCGATTAGGAACCCCTAAAACGCCTAAAACGAAGTTTGGGCATATTTAAAATTGTTCGTTATTTGCTAATTACTCCGCCGCCCTTGTACCGATTTTCAAAATTATAGGAATATTACCTACTACGACACCACGGCATATCGCTGCCCAAATTTCATAATAATCCATCCAGCCGTTACTGAGATTACGTGGCTAGAAAAACGCGTAAGACAGACAGACCGACAGATGGACCGACAGACAGACCGACAGACCGACAGACCGACGGAAATGAGTGACGTCGATTTTCGTTATGTGGACATCATAAAACGTCCAAAAAACGTATTATCTCAAAATCGAAAATTTTCGCGATCACAATACTCCCCTCACCTATCGGTGTGGGAAGTAACAAAAAAATTCGAAGTCACTCAAACTTCATTTTCAGATATTTCAAAGGTCCCTTTTCAATGTCTACTTTTTCAGTGAGCATGGTGTGGGGATAGAATAATTTAAAATGTATTGTTAGCAGTGTTAGCACCGATAATCTGTGAGTCAAAATGCTTGACGCCATTTTTTTAACACGCTTTTATTAGCTTCACCCTATGTGGGTTTGTGAGTCTGTAAACATCACATGAATTAAATGCAAGTTAGCTCACCCGTGCTATTCCGTCTCTAGTCACAAAAGCTCGTTACACGTAACGGAAAATCCATTAAGTTGGCGTAGCTGCCTACCTCAGATAAATATATATTTTCCCATGATCCTAGGAAGATAGTTCTAGAATTTTGACGGTTACGTGACAGTAACTGCAACATTGCGCCATCTGTTGTCTTAAACTGTAACTTGTCACGTGTCGAGCTCGCTTCGTGCATAGCCACATATAACTGACGGTACGGAACTTTGGCGCCATATTTTCGCCTGAGTTGGGATTTGCATCAACAATTTGCATTCACAATGTCTTGTAAATGACATAACGTGGCTCTGTGTTCTCTTGACACTAGGACAATGGTAATAGAATTACGAGTACCAAAATGAACAATTTTGCAGGATGTATAGCTTAAGTTCAATTGAAAATAGACAAAGAACAGTTATAAAGTTGGCAGATCTATGATTCTCGGTTAGATATTATATCAAGTGGCCGAATCAGTTTGTCAGTTAGAGATGAACCTCCTACCGGTCTACTACAAACTGCGCGACCGCAACATTACAGAGATACGAGGGCTGCTCTATATCTCCGTCAATCCACCAGTACGCAGACAGCTGTTTCACGCTTATTAGCGATCATCATCACATGTTTAGTAAACATGGAAAAATTGATGCTCTCTATTTCCGTCAATCGACCTATGGCGCACTGATGATCGCTAATAAGCGTGAAACAGCTGTCTGCGTACTGGTGGATTGACGGAGATATAGAGCAGCCCTCGTACATCGGCTTTAATATGCAGCGGCATATAGAATCCGCGCTTCTCTGGTGGCTCAAAGAGGATGCGCCGTGGCGTTCCCCCAAGAAGTATGCTGCTGTTCTGGCAGCGACTTCCTTTGGTTGCCTTTACCTTCGGGTACCAGCTGGCGCACCGGCATAATTCTTTCTGTCTGCTATTACAGAGATAATTAACGCCTTGGTACAAAATGATCGACGGACTGACATGCAAAGCAGGCTTGAATATCGGACACAGTCAACTGTTTTATTAGGTAACGGTCATGTCACGATGAAAGCGCAGTCTTTCGACGTTGGCCGAAGCTAAACAGCGTTGGGCGCGTTATAATCTTAAGTGTCTCTTTAATTAAATGTTAAATTAATCGGTTGATGTTAATCGTGGAGTCTTTCACATAAGGTCTGGCAAGCCGCGCTACAATCAGGGTAACGTCTATCGGGACCGCTAGTTTATAACTGTAAAATTAATAGAATAATGAAATAAATACAGTTTAAAGAAAATAACAAAAAGACATAATGTTAAAGTTAACTAAAAAAATAGTAATAAATATATTACAAAAAACTAAAGAAAACTCGATTTTAAGGAACTAAAAGGTTAAAAATAATTTTTAAAATAAGCTTAAAACAACAATTAACGAAAAATACTAGTTTGCTTGTGAAAAAAGCGTTTGGTGCTCCATTTTAGAATAATATATGGCACAAAGCGCCCACGCTTTTTTCACAATCATACTAGTATTTTTCGTTCGTTATTATTTTAAGCTTATTCTAAAAAATATTTTTAAATTTTTAGTTCTAAGTTCCTTAGTAGCGTGTTTTATTTTAGTTTTTTTTACTATATTTATATTGATTTTGTATGACGCTTATTTTGCAGTTTTCAGACAAATTTGAAAAAGTATCAACTTAGGACTCACCATGTACATCTTGTAACTGTAATAATATATGATAACAATTTTGTGTTTCAGATTATCCATCGTGACCTAGCGGCTCGCAATGTGCTGATCAGCGAGGAGCATACCTGCAAAGTTGCGGACTTTGGTTTCGCACGTGACGTTGCCGCGTCTCACATTTACGAGAGAAAAAGCGAAGGTCGTCTCCCCATCCGATGGATGGCGCCCGAATCGCTCTACGACAACCTTTTCTCCGTCAAGTCAGACGTCTGGAGCTTTGGGGTGTTCATCTGGGAGGTCGTCACGCTAGGCAGCACGCCTTATCCAGGCATGTCCGCGGCAGAAGTCATGAAGAAGGTTTGTATGATTTGAGCACAGTATATTTGAACATCGCTCAGATACGTGAACAATTTATTTTTGCTGCCTCTTAGCGCTTCCGCACACAGGTCGATCAGCGATTTAGTCGATGCGTTTATTAGTCGCACACGAGTGGATTAATAATTAATAAATTTCAGTTTACCCTACACATTTATCTTATTTATGGTTACACGTAGAACTCCTGGATCCCAGAAGTTTGACATGCCCTCATATTACTACATACAGGGTGAGTTTTTAGTACCGGATCGGTACGGTATATAGGGCGTCTCATTTAAAAAAATTTATCACTACGTAGTTATGGATCACCCTGTATAAAGCAGAATATTTTCTGAATAAGGACCATATCATTGACTACAACATTTATATAGTATAATTTGTTTCGATATCTTCTGCATTAGTGGAGTTATTGACCGATCCGGCACTAAAAGCTCACCCTGTCTAATTACAAAATCAAGACTGATTTAACAGTACGACCTCAAGTACAGGGTGTCCCACGACGATTAAGACAGACAATGTATCGGAACTGGGCAGTAGTAGTGAATTATAATTTTGGAGATGTAAACTAGAGCAAATAAAGTAATTTTCTTATTATTGTATCACCCAATAAGATATTTGATTTTGGTCACGTGACGTCCGATTCAAAATTTTGAATGGGACACCCTGTATATTTGTGGATTTTTGTGTTCCTCCCGATAAAACAATTCCAACAAACTAGCACACTTGGGGTCTGAAGTGATTAATCCAAAAGATACAATACAGGTACTGTACCAATACCATTATGAAACACTACCAAAATAATTTAACTGTTCTGTACAGGGTGACCTAATAAGAACGGACGCCGGCAATATCTCGGTAACCGTTAATTGTATAACTTCGAGCAAAAAATATTATAAGATAATTCGACTAAGGGAAATCGGTGGAAATTATTTTCAAGTTCCGCAAGTAGCCATTAGGGGGCGTAACTGTTACGGTCAATCAGAAAAACGGCTTTTTCTCAAAAAATATGCAAATAAAGGTACATTATAAATTCTGCCGTCATGTAGACTGAACAATTCTCGATTTTTTTTGTTAATCGTTTCTTGCTCTATCCTGTAAGATGTAATGGTGGGGGAATGTCATAAAGCTTATTATTTAAATGGCCATAATTTTGGTATAAGTTAACGGAATTAAACAAGCTAAGTCTCGCTTGAAAGAGCTGTTCTTACCTAATAGTCTGTTATATAAAAATTGTCCAAGTTCATCTTGACTTAGTAGCTACAGGGCGGTATTTGACATCACAACAATTATTACGCATTACTACGAAAATTCGGAATGGTATGCTACATATCTTTTAACATAGGCATATAGAGGACATAATTCTTAAAAAGTCAGCGAAAGATTCAACTTCCTAGCTATTTTCGAACAGGAGATATCAGTAAAACAACAAACTATTCTGACAAGTGTGCTGTGAGTTTCAGAAATAATTGCCGCCCTATAGGGATATAGCCTCCGTATAATATTTTTTTTAATCGTTTTATAGATAATACTCAAGTAAAAACATTACAAATCATATTTTGACTTTCTGAAACAATCACCAGGTGGCATAGTAGGCGCCAATAGCTGCTGTATTTAATTGTCATAATAATGGAACTTTTAGAAGAAACAATCAAAAACAAATTACAGAATAAAATTGATTATCATTTTATCATTATTAAACGTCAATTTGAGCTGATCACAAGGTATTATATGAATTCGATAGCAAAGATAGTAAGAAAAAATCAGTGTGGGTAAATCTTAAAAATTAAGTTCAATTAACAGCAAAATAAAGCAAAACAACGTGGTATAACTACAATTTTAATAGATAAAATACATAAACCTAAATCACACGCGTATACCGTACATATTTCCAGTGTTGCTCTAGATGCCTAAACTGGCAGGTTTATATACGTTTATATACGCTAGATTGGATGCATAAGTGCATCTAACAGGATAGCCATCGAACACTAGCAACACTGACGATAGGTATGGTATGCGCATGTGAATTTCGTTTGTGTATCATTTGTTTGTTATCCTTGTTATTTTGCTTTATTTTGCTGTTAGTTGGTCTTAATTTTTAAGATCTATTCACATTGATTTTTTCTTAGTGATTAGCTCAAATTGATTTTTAATAAACTAAACTAATAATCAATTTTATACTGTAATTTATTTTTGTTTGTATCATGAAAATTGAATACAGCACCTATTGGCACCTACTACGCCACCTTGTGGTTGTTTCAGATAGTCAAAATATAATTTTTAGTGTTTTTACTTGAGTATTATCTATAAACTGATTACTAAAACGATTTACCTAATAATATTTTTTTGCTCGAAGTTATACAATTTTATTAACGGTTACCGAGATATTGCCGGCGTCCATTCTTATTAGGTCACCCTGTACATGTTATAATCAATGTGGTAGTGGTTCCATCCTTTAAGTACCTGTAGCTCTTGAATTCATCACTTTAGACCACAAGTGTGCTAGTTTGTTGAAATTGTTTTATCGGGAGGAACACAAAAAGTCACAAATATACAGGGTGTCCCATTGAAAATTTTGAGTCGGAAGTCACGTGATCAAAGACCAACCTTATTGGGTAACACGATAATAAAAAAAGATACTATATTTCCTCTAATTTATACCCCCAGAATCATAATTCGCTACTGCTGCCCAGTTCCGATATATTGCCTGTCTTAATCGTCGTGGGACACCCTGTATAATAAGACAGTGCAAGGTTTGACATTTCCATCAAAAAAGCACGACAGACGACGTCGGATTCAATCCCGTACCCAAGACGTTGCCCCAGCGTTGTCACATTTGTCATAATTATGGAGATAACTCTACAAATTTACCTACCGTGCAGGACGTTGCAATTTGGTACGTCCATTGGCCGTCGTATCTTGGACTTTGGTTGCCTTTGACGACTAAATTTGGAGACCCGGTCCGAATTGATTCATTTTTCGTTCATGTTACGTAAAACAGTATATTCTGCCATCTTTAACAGCTTGTGACATGACGGCCATTGTAGAAACATTATTAAATTTCCGAATTTTACCTGAATATAAAGAACTCTGTGTAAAGAAATTAATAATACCTATGTATTTAGAGGACAATAACAAAGCATATTTACAAGAAAAGCAATAATGTATTAAACAAGGATCTTTCGTTTCACTTAACGCTAATTAATAATTTACAATGACTTTTTTTTTGGAATATTGATGGGGAGTCATTTTTACTTCCCACACCGATAAGTGTGGACAACGGTCTAATGCTGCTTGGGCCTGGGGGTGGAGGGTACAAACGGGTGAAGTAGTTTTTGGTTAAAAAGTTGTTCCCCTTGACAAATGTTTTGACGCATCTCGCAGTTTTTTCTTTTAATCAGTGGTTTTCGATAAATCCGTGGTGCGAGGTTTTCAAATGAACACCCTGTATGATTTATCGGTACCATAGCATTCTGCCTTTGTCACAGATACCTAGAAAATTTGAGCACCACTGACTCTAGTAAGTATTATCCTCTAGCTGGACATATTTATCCTGGTGATGTGGTGATTCTATTAGATAAACGGAAAGCAGCATTACGGAGTATATAATGTTATCTTAATATCTAATATGCGATTTCCACACAGACACGGTTGCAATGACGATATCTTTTACACGCTTATTATAGCCATACAAATGCCTTGCACAGATGTGGTTGTTATCGGTACTGGAACGGCCGTTGAAATGGGTTAGTGGAACTTTAACGGTGCTGTTGTCGCATTGCCCCAAATTTTAAATTATTTCGGATAATTTAAAAGTATCCCCAGCAGCCTTTTCGACTGTTTATTCCAAATCCGGTTATTTCCTGTAAGGCCACCTCTTTATTGTCAGACAATGTGGGAGTTAAAGCTTAAAGAAAAGTATATATATTATATTTCAAGCGTAATGTATATAAAAATACTTGAAATACTATTATTTATAGCCTACCAATTTTTTTAATTGAAATGAGGATAGCTAACGTAATCTCAATTTTGATAAGCACTATACAGGGTAGTTCACTTTATAATGACATAACATCAGGATATAATGGATATTGTTAACATAATGACAACTTCCCAGTACCTCTATATCCAGCTTTGTTTTCGAGATACAGATTACAAAAATCAGTGATGGAGACATAGCTATGCAATTAACCTTTTTTTAAACAACTGCTTCACTGACTTTGTTGAACAATAATATTGTTGATGGTCCATGCCTTTTAAAATAAAAAAGTATTTTTGCGTGCTTTTCTTACAACGGACCGTTTTTGAGATATTTGCCGATTTCCTAAGGTACTGTTAGTAGTTATTGTTAAAAATAATAAGGCATACAACTTCTAATCAAAAAAGTTTTAATGTAAGTCCCTAGAATTCAATCACTGATGGAAGTACATAAGGGCCAAAGAGGTTACCATTGTAGATTCCCAGTCAACTAATGATACTAAATTCATGCACAAATTTTCGTGGTCTAAATTTATGGGAATCTACAATCCCACGTCAAGTAAAAATGATTCGTCGGTCCACAGAACATTTTTGAAATCATGATCATTGCTAAGTAGCCACCTAGAAAATACTGTCTTCTGTTCTTCGTTTCGGGTTGAAAACCGTTGATACTTTATAAATGAAATGGATGTCGGTGATCTCATTTTAGTATTTTTAAAATAGTGGTTTTTAGAAGTTTCTGTTATTCGACTCACTATTCTTTGACTTTCCTTGGATCCTTGATTAGGATTTATGGGAATGGCCCTCAACCTGATAAACGAACCGATTGTGCAAATTTCCGGAAACATTACGATGTAGCTCTCGTCAGTTAGGAAATCATTTGAATATTCTCGAACCCCTTCTGCTGAATTTCCACCACAAAATTCATGAATAAAATGTATGTCATCATATTTTTTATTAGAAAATGCAGTCATTTTAAGTTTGAAGAATAATATACAGATTTTCTTTAACTAAGTGATACTTCAGAAGCATTAGATTGGGGTAACGTCAAAATTAAGAGCCTGCTTTTAATCAATGATAATATTATAGTTATTTTCAACAAAGTCGGTAATGTAGGAGTTTTTAAAAAAAGGGTAATGGTATACCCGTATCACCACCACTGGTTTTTGTAATTTATCGCTATATTCTTTAAATCATGGAGAATTCTTAGCTTATCCTGCAGACATGTGTGCCAAATTAAAATTTTTCTAAGCAGCCGTTTAAGAAATATTCAAAATGATATGGAACTTGAATATACCCTGTGTATCTCAAAAGCGAAGCTTTCCCGGATACAAGTATATATGTTAGGAGCAAACACCGATTTCGGCCAATGGACGGAAAATATGGTCAAAACGCGTTTTGGCTGCTAGCGTTTTGCCAATGTCCGAATGATCGCTTTCCGGCTGTTCAATGTAGCCCAGAACGCGTTTTGGGTCAACTACGATTGCCAGAACACGTTCTATATTCTACTGCGAATAAATAAATCTCAATTATTTGCCGTGATTTGTTACAATATTTCCTCTGAGCTTAGAATCCATAAGTAAAATGAACAAAAATGAATATAAAGCACTTGTAGATCTTAGGTCCATGAAAAGAAAAACTGCAAGAAACATACCTCACAATCTCTTATGTCCAGCTCCCACATGAGCGGAATGAATAATGTCAAATAACTCGTGGGTCATGCAAAAATACCGCAGTTCGGCTGTTTCGTCTGTTCTTCTTTCAATTAGCTTTTCGATATAGCCAATTTTTAAAATATCATACCTTTTCAATCGTTGTCTTTGTTTCGATTGATATTGTATCACCGTTATTTTTACAAGCTTTTGCCGCCTTTACCTCTGTGAGTGTTTGGTCGTATCTTTCCCTTGTACAAATATTACTACGATCATTGCTACCACTTATGACTTTTTGCAGTTCATCATTAAAACGTAACCTCAGGTCTTCCATGGCACTCTCTAGCTACTGTCTAACCCGCACAAAGGTCAAATACTAAATGAATACACTAGCTCCAGAGGTATCGTTTACAAGCTGAGGCACTCACAAAATCCACCACGCGTTATGGCAATCGCATTAGAATAGGACGCGTTTTGGCAATCGTAGTTGAGCCAAAACACGTTCTGGACTACATTAAACAGTCGGAAAGCGATAATTCGGACATTGGTAAAATGGTAGCAGCCAAAATGCGTTTTGGCCATATTTTTCGTCCATTGGCCCAAATCGGTGTTTGCTCTTAACATATATATATATAGAAATTATCATTATTTTTAACGTTATCTATGATGTCCTGGACTTATGCCACTAGAAAGTGGACCACCCTGTATATTTGTGATCCATACTTTACAGATATTGTCCACTTGGACGTACCATCTCTCACGACATCCTAATAAATGCTTCCTTACAGCCGTCAATAAAATCTCTGAGTAGGCGAGTGTATAACGACGAAAGTGAGCCCGATTTTATTGGTCGTACAACAGGTGTGTGATATTATAGACTATAAAAAGTAACGAGCTCTTTCGCTTCTTTTATGTTCTGCTTGTGGAGAAATTACTGCAATAACCTAGTACTTCACTTATTACCGCTCACTACACGTGTCTATAGGCCTCCACTTATTGACATTTCGTATATCCTACAGATGTCACAAATCTTTGCTTAAAGCAGAACAGTTGTAAAAGCTGAGAAGCGATTATGATTGAAAGAAGTGCAAGACAGGGCTGCGTGTTATAGCCGCTCTTATTCAATATCTATTCAGAGGCTATTTTCAAAGAAGCTCTAGAAGGGATATGTAATTCTGACCAAAGGGAAACTAATCAAGTAATCAATAATATTGTCACGACGGCCTCTTTTTCTTCACCCAGGGAATCAAGCTCGACGTAACTTTCACCGTTTTACTTCACAACTCGAAACAATATCTCTTAACCTTATCTTAACTAGAACTCAACTCGACTGACCTACTACGCTACCCGTAGCACCTTATATATACTTCATCGAACCATCTAGAGCATTCGATGACATTTCTAGAATCCATCCGTCGTTCTCGGAAACTGTAGACGATTCGATGACGTTTACACTTCAAAAGATCTAACCTAGCACTTTGACTTTACATCATGTATGACAACCAATGACAACTAATACAAGTACAGAATACCATAATATACAGTATGTTACATTCTTCCCCCCTTAGCGTTCGGCATCCTCGACGAACAACTTCGATTCTTGTATCACCACAGACATCAGCATAGTCAACCTTCGGTTTTCCACTTTCCGTACATAGCCTGTAGACTACGTCGTTGAGGCGCTTCATCATCACGTAGGGCTCCTCCCCATGACGTTGTAGCTTCGGGCATCTACCCTTCCTTCCGTCGTCTGTTGCAAGACCATACCAGATCACCTCGTAACTGCGATATTCTTTGCCCAACTTGCGATTCTCATTTTCAGCTCCAGCAGGATTCTCTTTTCCTAGCTCTGTTGTCATTCTCTTCAGTTGCACCTTTTCGTCTTGCCGGTTGTCCACTCTCGACACTCCCTTCTCGTCACTCAGGTTGCTCTCCAGTTCCTTAGTGAGTCTGCTGAGTTTGTCTTCCAGTTGCGTAATCCTGATCTTCTGCTTACCATTCTCGCTCCAGAGTTGCACGGCTTGATCAGAGCCCCATGACACGTCCTTGAGCGCAACGTTAAGCTTGGTCCCTACCTTCGCGTTTTCTCTCTCCAGCTGCGCCAGTATCTGCTTCAAATCTACATCGTCGTTTTGCATCGCTGATATTTCGTATACACCTTTGTTTGCATTTTCAATGACTTTGTTCGAATTCTTCTGCTTTATCTTATTATGTCCGTACTTCAATCGTTTCATCCCAGAACTATCAGCCTTTGCTACAGCCAAAGCGCCTTCCAGCTCCTTTTCCATTCGAACGTTCTCATCTTCCAAATTCGCCAGTTGCTCTCTCATCTTATTGTCATCTCTTGCCTTATACAAGTCTTCCATGACCTTTCTCACACTATCAAGCGTATCTGTCATATCTGATTTCATCTTCTAGATTTCTGCTTCATGATGCACTAACCTTTCTCTCACCTTGACTCGTCTTCCTTGACCGCGGTCTTTCTGGCCTGCACAATCGCGTGGTCTAGGTATTTCTTTAACGATGCGTTCTCAGCCTCCAGCTGGGTAATCTTCTGTTTGAGCCTTACATTTTCGTCCTTAACTTGGTCACATCTATCCTCCGCTTTCTTCAGCTGATCCAAATCCTTCAATCTCTTGACTTCATTTTTCAAAGCAGAAATTTCTCTGTCGTGTTTTACGTTGAGCTTTCTCAAGGCTGCCTCGTGTTGGTCACTCTTCTTCAACAGATTATTTTTGTCCTTTTCAAACTTGCTCCTAATACCCATACATTCTCGTTTCTGAGAGTCAAGCAACTGCTTTAGCCTATCCTCTGCTCGATACAATATCTCTTAACCTTCTCTCAACTAGAAATCAACTCAACTGACCTACTACGCTACCCGTAGCACCTTATATATACTTCATCGAACCATCTAGAGCATTCGATGACATTTCTAGAATCCATCCGTCATTCTCGAAAACTCTAGACGATTCGATGACGTTTACACTTGTAATACTTTGGGTTGAAGTTTATGGGGTTAGGAAATGAAACCACATGTTCATCCTTAAAGTACCCACAGTATATTCAATAATCTCAAAAAATAGTATTAGTCAACATGCACCGGGAAGGTGGTTGACCTGCTGACATCTTGTTTTACAACACCGGCGACCGGATGTCGTGTCATCATTCCATAGTGCAACTATGCCGATTGGAATAAACCATATACTTATACAGGATGTTTTCTTGACATGTTACACCTCCCCGGGCAATTAAAAGAATTTCAATTGTTATTTTTGAGAATTGAAATTCGTAAACAACAATACATATATATTACAATATAATCCAAAATATTTATTTCAATCTAACTATAATGTATTTAAATAGTACGCAAGAAATTTTAGATGAAAGCAAGAAGAAAGTATCGTATATTAAGCGAAAGGAGGAGGGAAGTACAGATTATAGAAGGAAATGATAGAAGAAAATTCATACACATATTATAGAAGTAGGGTACCCTTATGATCTTAACCTAATTTTACCTAGCTATTATACAACTTAGTTCTATTTTTATGGACTAAAATATGTTTCTTATCTTTAATAATTTTTACATTTGGTGAAACATCTTCTACCACTAAATATGGACCCAGAAAGCAAGGGCTGGTAAGTTTATCACCAGTTTCGCTTCTAATTAAAACTTTATCACCCTTTTTATACTGAATGGGGTTTATTGCTATATCGTAATTTTCTTTCCTTTTAGATTTAGAAAGTATCAAGTTATTTCTTGCATCATTTTGAGCTTGTTGTATCCTATATTTCAATTCAATGGGATAGTTGTCAAAATTATAAATAGGATCAACCTGTTTATTTAAATTATTTGGTAATTGACATTTTCTTCCAAAAACTAGCTCAAAAGGAGAGTATTTGGTTTCCGTATGTACTGTTGTATTGTATGAAAAACACCAGTATGGAAGCCATGTGCTCCATGCAGAATCATGATTTTTAGTCTGAATTCTCAAATAGGCACCTAGAACTTTGTGAGAGTTCTCTAGAGCTCCAATACTCTCGTGATGATATGCTGTGGAATGAATTTGTTTTATTCCCAATATGTTACATGTTTCTGTCATAGTGTGAGAAATAAATTCGGAACCTCTGTCCGTAGCAATTTCACGGGGAACACCATATCGTAAAATGAAGTTATCAACCAAAGCTTTTGCTACAGATACGGAATCCTTAGTTTTAAGGGGGTATGCCTCCACATATTTTGTTAACTCACACTGAAGTGTTAGAATATAACCAAATCCATTTACGTCTACTGGGAGTGGACCAACAATATCTAAATATATCTTCTGGAAAGCTGTATCAGCTGTAGAAGTTATTACCATTGGCTCTCTAGCATAATGATTAGAATGTTTTTGTTTCTGGCAAGTGTCACACCTTTTTACAAATTTTCGAACATCACTAGTCATTCCTGGCCAAAAATAATACTTTTTAATATTATTTGTCATTCTATTTATACCAGCATGACCACTGGTTGGTAGTAAGTGAAAATCGTTTAAGATAACTCTTTGCTCGTCTTTGTCCATTACTTTGCTAACTCCTTGTACAACATTTATACGGGGGCCCCTCCAATTTATACATTCTTTTACTTTACTACCGAGAAATTTAATAAATTCTGTATTATTCTCATTTTTAATAATAACTAGTTCTTCAATGTTAGCCTTCTTACTTATGTCAACCAAATCTTTCAGCATTTCGTCTCGCGCCAATGATGATAAAGATTTTTGGTCAACGTATAAAGTAAGATGTAATGGAACGTAATAAAAGTCTCCTACTTGTTCAGTGACATTTTCTGACAACTTTTTAATTTTTGAGGATGGTACTAGAATTAATTCGGTACAGTTAGTGGGCTGCTTAAGAATTTCCACAATGTTTGGGTGATCAAGCCAACCATTATCAGTACTTTTCTTAACCAACTCATCAATCTGTCCGTCTTTACGTCTAGGCTGCCCTCTGGTTATAACTGCAATCATACCTGCATTCATATCTTTTAATTCGTTTGATGACAAAGTTATCCTCGATAAAGCGTCTGCAGTAACATTATCTGTTCCCTTAACATATTCGATGTAAAAGTCATATTCTTCAAGACACAAACGAAATTTTGTCAATCTGCTACCAGGGTCAGTTTGAGCGAAAAGATAAATTAAAGGTTTATGGTCGGTTAAAATTTTGAAACGACGACCATACAAATATGGTCGAAAATGCTTTACAGCCCAATAAATTGCCAAAAGTTCTTTATGTATAATGGGGTAGTTAATTTCTGCTTTATTTAAACTACGGCTAGTATACGCCACTGGTTTATTATTTTTATTTGACAACACTGCCCCTATAGCAAAATTTGACGCATCTGTTTGTAAAATAAATTCATTTTCCTTCGAGAAGTCGGGGTAGTCTAACACTGGATGCTCAATCAGCGCATTTTTAAGACAATTAAAAGATTTATCACACTCATCCGTCCACTCGAACCTAGCATATTTTCTACACAATTTATTAAGCGGAACTGCGATTTCTGAGAAATGTGGGATAAACTTGCGGTAATAATTGGCAAATGCAACAAAGCGTTTAACCTCATCTGCATTTTTTGGAATAGGATACTCCTTCAACGCCTTTATTTTATCTGGGTCAGGTGATATTCCTTCAGAACTTATTATATGACCTAGGTATAGAATTTCTTTTCTTAGGAAGTCGCATTTAGAAGGATTTAATTTCAAGTTTACCTTCCGCAATCTAGTAAAAACCTCTATTAGATTTTTATTGTGTTCGGAGAGATTTCTGCCAAATACTATGAGATCATCCAGATAAACAAAGCATTTTTCGTAATTTAGACCCGCCATCGCTATAGTCATTAGCCTTGAGAAGGCACTAGGGCTAATTTTCAAACCCATTGGTAATCTTCTCATTTGCCATTGACCCCGATCTGTGGTGAAAGCTGTGTACTTTCTGCTTTTTTCATCTAATTCTACTTGGTAATAGCCCTGACTAAGATCTAGATGTGAAAAATAAATAGCACCTGTAAGAGAGTCTAAAATGTCAACTACACTTGCAATCGGAAATTTTATATCTACCAGACACTGATTCAAGAGTCTATAATCCAAAACTAACCTAGCTTTTTTCTCACCCTTATCACCTTTTTTTGGTACGATCAGAACTGGGGATGACCACGCACTTTGCGCCCTCTCAATTATCCCGTCTTGACACATTTGAGAAATCTGCCTATTTATTTCCTCCTTATGCACTTGAGGTAGCCTATATGGTTTTTTATAAACTGGCTGTGCATCTGGTTTAACCTGAATTGACTGTTTATATAAATTAGTAACCGTAAGTTTATCCCCCGGCATATGAAATACGTCTGAAAATTTGGCACAAATTTGCTCTATGGAATCTCGTTCCTCTCGATTGAGGTGACTGAGCTTGAGAATTTTAAATAGTTCTTTAACTCGAGTAGCCGAATTTTCTTGCTCATTAAATTGATGACACTCATAATCACTCAACCTGTCAGCTTTTGGTAAAACATTTCTCAAATATACTGTCTCTCTTGTATTTAAAATTTGCACTTTGCCATTTACTGGTTGTGCAATTATTCCAGCCACAAACACACCCTCACATAACTCGCCTGGCATAACTACACATTCATTCACTAATCCTGTAGGAACATACTGGATAATTTCACACCTGGGTGGAATACTTAATATATTTTCACTGTCCGCATATAATTTTAACGTATAATCATTTGAAATAGTCAAGGTATTTTCTTCGTAATTTAATTTAGCTTTATATTTTTTCAAAAAATTTTCTCCAATTATGCCATCGCTCTGACATGGTAATTTACTAAAAATATAAAATTTTTGACTAAATGTCCCATTACCTACATTAAGATCTAAATACACATATCCCTCGGAAATTAAATTACCTCCTATGCCCTTGATTTCAATATTTTCTTTATGTAATTGTATTTTTGGATCTAAACAATTTAATTTAAGTGCACACAATGATGCACCAGTATCTATCAGAAACTTTAATTTCTTATTATTAACACAAAAAGATACAGAATTTGAGTATGAATTCGAATAAGTAAAAATATTATTATACTTTCCATTTTCACGAATAAAAAATGTTGACCCTTGTTGGTCAGATGATGAGTGTTCCGGATTTTCAGCCTGCTCGGCAAACTGCATTCTGTGACCTAGAGCTCGAGATTGTCTCGTATTACCACGAGTGAATGTACGACCACCGTCATTTCTAAGAAAATGCTGACTTTGATTATTAAATTTATCATGATAACGAGTGTTATTGCAAAAATTTGGATTGCTATTTTCTCTATTAATAAAATTTTGATTATATCTACTAGAACTTCTTACTCTGTTCGGTCTCCTAGACAAATTTCCAAAATTTCCCCTTCTTCTGTCAGAAAAATTGAAAATCTGCCCTGGATTATTCTCAATCTCTTCGTCTTGAGCTGCTCTTATTGCGTCCTTCAAGAACTCAAAATTTCTGGAAGATATAATTGTTCCCAGTCTCTGGTTTCTAAGGCCGCATGCAAACCTTTTAATTGCAACCTTCTCATTAATTGGTCTTAGAATATCGAAAGCACTGGCATTTCCATCGGCTTGAGAGATTGTTAAATTTACAAAAATATCCTCTAATTCTTTACCGAAATCAGCTATACATTTTTCTCCCTGCTTAATGGAGAACAAGCGTGCTTGAAGGGCGGTGTCTGACTTTTTAGTTAAAAGATGCTTCTTCATCTCAGATATTAAATCACTCACAGAATCATACATCAAACCCAATCGCAATTTGGCATTGTTAGAAATTCGCGTTTTTAGAACAAATTTGATCAAAATAGGTTTACTATCGTTGTCAAGCACTGACGAATAAAAATCTATAGCCTCTATTAATTTAAAAGTGGTGACTTCCGTATCATCCATGACCGGTAAGAGGTTTGTAGCTACTGTTAGATCAAAGGAAGACATTTTTAAATTATTCTTGTTCAAATTTTGATTCCTGAAATCTAAAATTTTCTGGTAAAGTTCTCTAAATTACTCTACAGTACTTTTAAAATATAAAATTACTCAAGTTGTAAAGTTTACCAAGTGGGCCCATATTTTTGCGGTAATTATAAAACAATAAAATATAAAAACTTACGTGCTGGCTTATACTACAATTCATAATATTTTAGATACAATTGTGTCCATAATTGTTTTTTTTCACTTTCATATCCAGTACCATCAATATTCACAACCTCCTATAACCACATCTTATAGACTATTTAAGCACTGAAAGAGAAACACTCGACAAAAAAAATGGTCTGAAAAAAAAACACTGTTAACCTCCTTCTTCCATTCTTACTTCATCTCGGGATTTTCGCAGTTCATTCTGGTGAATTTCTCTTCTAATGGTCTGTCTTAGCTTGTATCGGCAATATCTCATGGCCCAAAATATAGAAACAGTTGCTGCTGCCACAACCAGAACTATTAACAGAACTTCTGTTAGGCTAAATCCACTTCCTTCTGGGTTTACTATTTTGCCCCTTGCATCTCCATTGGAAGCCTGGTTGATTACAACGTCTTCTTGCGACTTGGCGTTACCCATTTTTGATTTGGTTTAATTTAGTTCTTCTCTGGTCTCATTAATAATAATTGCCACCATTAACTACCACCGGAATCGTCAAGTGGCAGGATCGCCATGTAATACTTTGGGTTGAAGTTTATGGGGTTAGGAAATGAAACCACATGTTCATCCTTAAAGTACCCACAGTATATTCAATAATCTCAAAAAATAGTATTAGTCAAGGTGGTTGACCTGCTGACATCTTGTTTTACAACACCGGCGACCGGATGTCGTGTCATCATTCCATAGTGCAACTATGCCGATTGGAATAAACCATATACTTATACAGGATGTTTTCTTGACATGTTACACACTTCAAAAGATCTAACCTAGCACTTTGACTTTACATCATATATGACAACCAATGACAACTAATACAAATACAGAATACCATAATATACAGTATGTTACAATATTATATAGCTACGGTCGTACATGGAGCCTATACAGTATAAAACACGCAGGGTCGTTCAGTGAAATTCCAATAACCATATTTATGCACATTTTCATGAAGTATTGCTTACATATAACATACAAAAAAAATTTCAACTTAATTCGATGAGAATTGAAAAAGTTACGCGCCTTCAAAGATTAAAATATTTCATGCGCTCAAAATTCATCGTTGTGACGTCATTAGGTCTGTTGGCGAGCCCAGACTGGCTGGCGGCTGTACAGCGACAGCGCGTAGCATACCTTTGTAATACCTTCAACTAGTAAGTGATTTGGTTGACGCTATCTTTTATTTGATCGGGTGGTTTTCTGATAGAAAAAAATGTGTGATACGGATTTTGTTAAGGCCGATTCCTCTAATATGCCGGAAGTAGATGCTTTTATTTAGTTTGTAGTACATGTAATTTTCAACATCTTCCTCCAACTAAAACAAAATATACAAGATTAAGATACACATTTCAAACAGGGATATTGTATAAGCTAAATACCCAGGATTTTCTACCCAAAATAAGTGCAGAAAAATGAGACAAAAGAACTAGATAATATATATAAAACAATTTTTTCTACATAATTAAAATACATATGAATGTTGGGTACATCAAAGGACTGAAAACTGTCTTTCACATCTTCCATATATCAATAAGAATTGATTTTTACAATGCTTTTATAATTGTTATATGATTAGGTCAGTATTTGGATTAAAAAAATCTATTTGTATCTCTTACGTTTTAGTGTAGGTACCACTAACAGCAAAATCTGCGAACAACTGACATCAATATATCTTTAGAATGGCATTGACAAATGCTTGAAAACTTTTTTTTAATTTCAGACGTAATCCCACAATACACTTTCCGATTTCATAACCGGGCGGTTTCTTTATAATAATACAATTCACGATTCACGTAGTTATAAAAATACTTACATTAAAATGGTCCTCACAGCAATGCTTTGTTGACTTATCGCTTACAAATTCATTCCTACGCATAGCTCTCTGCCACAACTTCCTGATTTTTATATTTCGTGGCAAACTAATAAAAATTTTATCAGGAGTGGTCACTGTCGTATTTTTACAGTGGGGAACTATACAATATTTATAATTTTTCTTCTTCCGTCTTCCTTCCATTATTATACTCCGTATCAACGAATTCGAATAGGTTGGTAAGTATCCCGTGTCGATGAAACAATTAAATAAATTATACAATAGACGCGTATGCAGTTCACAACGCTTGCCTAGCGAGTAGCATTACTCATTAGCCGCAGCGTTACTATTTACCGAGCACCCGTACGATGCGTGGCCAAGACGCCGCGCCGAGCCGGCCGGTCGGAAAGGTTTAATGACGTCACAGCCGCATACTCGCAAGTGCCGCGCGTTTTAAATTTGCACCACTTTGGTAATTTATTTGAATATGAAAGCGCGCTCAGAAAATTCTGAAATTTTGCACAGCTACTAAATTCAACACGCTCTTTTAGAATATGCAATAAAAAAAATTTGCTGAACGAGCCCATTGTAATAGCGCACTTGTTGATGAACTTTCTATGTTCCTGGTGTGTCTGACAAGAATAGAGACATCTATGACGAATATTGGAACAATTAGCCGTGACCCTTTTGCCGATGAAACTACTCAACTGGGCAACAAACTGCTAGAATCTTTAAGCAAGGAGAGAAGGGAGGCTTGGAGGAATATGATAGAGAATCTAAAAAGTAGCAGGGGGCTTGGAACCTCACGAAAAAACTTTCTTGGGACCCAGCAGGCCCTAAAAACATGGTTATTGTAACTGCTAACCAAATTGTACAGAAACTTCTCTTGAAAGTCGGATCAAAACATTAAGATGACCACCACTGCTAAAAGAACCCAAACATTGGAGAACGGTCAATATCGAGGAGAGTTGGAATTGGCCATCAATTTACTCAAACCTAGAAAGGACACAACATATAGAGGATAGGAGAAAAAAACGGGGGTGGTGTTTGCCTTTCGGTGGCATATGATACCATTAAGCACAAAATCCTTCTCGGAAAATTCTTCAGAATGACAGGAGTAACCATTTGTCAGACGTCCTGAGATCACTGCTGTGGAATAGGAGATTCAACGTGGACTTCCAGGGACAGAGGAGTCGGTGGAGTAACCAGAAGTGTGGTCTTCCCCAGGGTAGCGGGCTGGCGCCTCTTCTATTCAATTTATAAACGAATGATCAACCGTCGTCCCCTCTACAAATAGCTTCATTTACAAATTCGAGCATGCTACGGCACTGCCCAAATCTAATCTATCTGGGTGCTATTTTAGACAGGACTCTGTCTTATAAAAAACACGCAGAGAAGACGAGAGAAACGAGAGGAAAAGTGAATAAAAAGTGAAATAAGAGGAACGGTGTTATTCGCAAACTGGTCAACTCCCAATGGGGAACCCACCCTGGCGTACTGCGGACGACATCCATTGCATTGTGCTTTACGTACCCTGAACGACATCTGTAGAATAATCACGGGCTGTCTAAAACATACCAACCTTGACCAGCAGTGGGAATAGCCCCCCCCCCCCCCCCCAACAAATCAGGCGAGAAGTCTCATGTATAGCAGAACGAATTAGATAGTCATTAGATAAATGGGCACAAGCCCCCAGCATCCAGTCTTAAATCCACGAAGAATTTCATTATGTCAACAGACCCACTGACAAACTCTAAATCAGTAATAAAAGAGGTACTGAGGAAGCGACGACTAACATAGAACCACATACCAACTTAGAACTCAACTGAAAGGCTCCCGGATCACAATTTGAATGGAAGACCTGGAGAAGTCTCAACAGGATTAGATGCCAGATGGGCAGGCATTAGGATAACCTAACGCAATAGGGATACGCTGAGGACGATTTATACACCTATGGGGAGAACCAGACGATGGGGCACCTCCTATCTTGCCCATCCTTGAAAACTCCTTGCACAATCCAAGATCTATAGAAAGCGAACGACATGGCAGTGTAGTGTCCAAGACACTGGAAAGAGATATGAGCAAATACAATCATTTCTGACTTGTGATGTCTGCGATCCTCACATACATGTGTTTTTCTTTCTCTAATCACTAATTAATACTAATATACAGGGAGGTCCAATAAGCGCCCGGTGCTCTCTAGCGGCCACCACCGTTGAAACTAGAAGAAAATGTTTCGAAAAAAAAAGATCTAATTGAAGAAAATAATATCAAAGATGGCTGACATCCGGATATACCGGAAGTAGGCATCAACTTTTTTATTCTAAATAGAACACCCTGTATATTATTATTATATTGAATTCAGCATCAATGTTTAGGTCCAGTTTTTTAACCATAGTTATTATAGCCCATTTTCGAAGTTATTCAGCAATCTTTAGAAAATTTGACGTTTGTAGTACTTCACAAAAAAGAAATGTCAATATCTCGGAAACTGAGCATGATAGAAAGATGGGGTTTTCGGTTTTAAAAGGAGCAAGAAACATGTTTGTATTTCAGTAAGAAAAAAAATTAAAGGTTTAAAGCTCTCCCAATTTGAAAAGTCTAATATTAAATGTGCTTTTGGAACAATGGTCTTACTGAAACACAAGTATGTGTCTTGCACGTTTTAAAACCAAAAACCGCATCTTTCTGTTGTGCTTAGTTTCCGAGATATTAACATTTTTTGTAAAGTACTACAGACGTCAAATTTTCTAAAGATTGCTGATTAACTTCAAAAATAGGCTTCGTAGACATAAACTATGGTTAACAAACTGAACCTAAAAATCTATGGTGAAAAAAATAATAATATATAGAGTGTTCTATTTAAAATGAGGAAGTTGATACCTACTTCCGATGTATCCGGATGTCAGCCATCTTTGAAATTATTTTCTGCATACAGATCATTTGAAAAGAAACGTTTTTTGTTCGAAACATTTTCTTCTAATTTAAACGGTAAGGCCGCTAGAGAGCACCGCGCGCCTATTGGACCACCTTGTATATAAAAAATTTAAAAAAGCCAAAAAATAGAACGAAATTAAGAAAAATATATAAAACTAAACACTTAATTCAAGTGTAGCTCAGATAAGATTAAATAAATAAGCTTGTTGATTTACAGCACTCATACTTCAACTTCTTGGGTTATTGACGTTATTACCGTCGGTTGAACAATATAAGCGTCGGCGTCTTAAATAATAATATTTTACCTAATAATGGTCTGTTTCCGAAATCTTGTAGGGTGCGGTTGCCCATATTGAACTGTCTCCCAAATTGAACCTGTGCCGTTTTTGTTACTTCCCGTAAAACTTGGCAATGTTGCCATCAGGTATTCGACACCATACCCTGAACCTTTTTGTTACTCAGTTTGGATTAGGACAGCGCAATACAGATTTGTACAGTATTGAATTTAGGTTTGTCTTTCCAAATTTATAATTTGTCTATTAGATAACAGTGTTTTGTAGCGCTATTTAATAGTAGCATTGTCAAAAACTCATATAAATATGGGGTTGATCTTGATATTGGAGCCAGTTGCTTGTACTGAACCACTTAAAAAACCTCTATTTGAACCCCAGGTTCGATTAACGCTATTCTAAATTTTTGATGCTACTGAACTTTCGTGGTTCTGTACTGAATATAAGACTGAATCCTAAGTTGAAATGGTTCAGAGCCTGCACTACTACCGCAGCAACCATTTGCAACATCATCCTAATTTTACTTTTCTTTTATGTTTACAAATATAAAAATAATTTATGCTACTCAAATTAATATCCCTCAAAGTAGAGAATTGTTTTGCGTTATCAGTTTATTTTATTTGTTTAATGCTTCACATCTACACACATAAAAAGAAATTCTCAAGGCAAGAATTGTGATATTCTTGTAAATACATACTCGCAACAAAAATATCGGTTCTCACTCTAAGAAAGAGTATTTGATGAGAAAATTATAAAAAAATTGTATCAAGAATAATATATTTTTGATTTATATACTTATTTTAAAGAAATATGCTCCGAAAGAAAATATAATTTTCTTTGCAACCAAGGCTATAATAATTTAATAACAAATATTTCATAATTTTATATCAAGATTATCATTTTTTCCAGTGGTGTCCAGTTTACCTCTATCAAGAATATAGACAGCTTGAAAATGCGAACCTTAATTTACAATATGATAATCTTGGTCTGAAAATGAACGCTGTTTTACAAGCACACCCTATATTTGTATCAAGTAAATCATTTATTTAACGTCTACCAACGTTGGAGTGCGCAGGCGCGCAGCGTATCACGGGTCAACTCTAACCTCTCCACCCTCTCTACTCAACAGCCTGTTGCCCGTCCGCGTTCGCGCCGCCATTATCGGTTTTCGGATTGTCGTATTCGCCGCCGTCATTAGCACCGTAGCGTAATACCTGCATCCTGGATCCTGCATAATAGCACATAATAGTATCTAGTCAAACTGTTCAATAAATTGCCATTGCCACGTGATACCCGTGATACCACCGTCAACCATTAGTCATAGAATCTGCCGGTAGTGCTGGTCCACCGCCATTTGAGTCGCGTCCCAGTTCCCATCAGCTTCTTTATCACTGGATCTATCAAACCATGAATGAGCTATTAAAAAAATTGGGATGCGAAGACCTGACTCAGGTGTTCCTAGATAATTACTAAGTATATTAAATGTGATTTAAGAAATTTTGCAGAACTATTTCTCCAGAAAAATTTTTACATGCTCATAGAAGAGTTTGAATGCTCAAATTAATACTGTTAGATTCCTCATCCAAGAATATCACAATTTTAGAATAAAGTTGAGCTACTTGCGTGAAGTTTATGAAATGCTCCCAGTTAAGATCATGAAATGCTTCAGTCAAGATTATGAAATACTTTGGACAAGATTACCATATGCTTGATTTAAGATTTTGGTATTCTATCAAGAATTTCCCAGTTTTTCATTGAAGACATTTTCTCAATCTAACCCTTATATGGTCAAAGATATCGTATTCTCACTTTAAGATTAGCATAACTTTGCGCGTATAGGAAGTTATGGTATTCTTGAATTAAAGCATCTGTGCTCCATCTAAGAAATTATTTTTATGTGTGCACGAACAATTTTTAAAAATTTGGTTCAATATGTGCAAACTCACGCTACATAAAAACGTCGTCACATCGTATGATTTGTTTCAGGTTAGAGACGGCTACAGGCTGGACAAACCCGAGCACTGTCGGCGAGAGTTGTACAACATAATGTACTACTGCTGGGACAAGGACCCCAAAGAAAGACCTTCGTTCACTGAGTGCGTCGCGCTTCTGGAGAAGCTGTTACTGACAGAAACTGATTATATAGAACTAGAACGGTTTCCGGATCATTCCTACTATAACATGATGAGTTTGAGCGGGGAAAAATTGTGACATTTTAACGTAAGCGTTCGTATACCAAGACTATTAGACGGCATAAGTTACTGCCGAAATCTTCTCATGTTAGTACATGAGCGACAGCCCAAGCAACTGAGTTACCGATATTCTGGATGAACTGCTGGCAAGTAGGGATCTGGAGTGCCTATACAGGGTGGGCCAATAGTGCGTGGACGGAAGATTGTGGGGTTACTAAAAAATATTTCAAAAATCTGTCACTTGATCAGGGTAGGGACGCTTGAGGGCTATATCGGAAACATATTTTAACTTAAATTTTGACGTTTATACAGTGTGATTCATATCAAATTTACATTTTTTTTTAATGGAAGCCCCTATATGTTATTGCATATTTCGATACCTTGAAGAATTCTAGTGTGACTTTATGTATCACACATGGAAATTTAAACGAACCGTTCAGGCGCAAATCACCATTTTTGGTATAAGTAGGTCTCAGAAAAAAAGTGAATATCGCAGCGATTATAAAACACAGAAGGCCGCGGCTTTGGAGCACTGGCTACTTGGAGCAATCAGTAGATTAATTAAGGGAACTTCAATCACAAATAACTTGATTTTTTCAAATGGGAATGCCTACTTTGGTTTAAAAAATCAAATGTATAATTTGAATACATTTCTAACGATATAGCATTTTCGATATCAATCTTTTTTGGTTTTCATTTTATTTCAAATTTTCAGTCAAAAATGGTGATTTTCAATTTTCCTGCGTGCAGCAACATAGCAGGCCATGAAAAATAAACAAAGGCCCGTTAATATGGAAGAAAATAACTAACTTAGTAGAAAGATGCAAACGAACTAGAGTAGCGAGGCAAGATCATGAAAATTCCTTACAACACATCAGCTCTAACCGGAAACAATAGCGGCAAGATATCTAATGTCAATGAGAAGCTGGGGTATGACAGAAGTGTTTGTTTTTCACAACCTACTAGCTATTGAGGTCTACTAGAGCTTAACAACTTTCCAAAATGCTTAAAAATTTTGAAACACAAGGAAAACTACCAGCGATTTTTGCTTACAGTCTAACATCTTTAGAATGAAATTTCACATTTAATGGGATAAAAAAATTAGTCATTTTCGTTTAGTTAAGTCAAAAGTGAAGATATCTCTAACTGAAGCATTCTGAACATCTACTGAAATGATTGCTAGAATTTTTTAAATATGCTATGTTGTAATTGTGTTTATTTCATGTAGTTTTCTACAAGCTAAATTATGTTCTATAATTCAAACTGCAATTCAAGTTGCATTTTCCGCGATTTTGCTAATAAGTAGAAGTACCTACTGAAGAATTTGAAGGGTACCAGTCAGAGGTATAATTACTTTTGGCTCACGGAAATGGCTACTTTTTTATGGAATTAAATGTGAAAATTTATTCAGAAGGCGTAGACATTCTACTGCCAGCAACAATCACTAGTAGTTTTCCTTTGATTAAAAATTCTTTTACTGACTTTGGAAATTGGCTAATAGCTAGTAGGCTGTGAAAAATGAGCGTTCTTGTAATCGCTATTGTTTCTGGTTAGAGCTAACATGTTGTAAGGGATTTTCATGATCGTGCCTCGTTACTCTAATTAGTTTGCATCTTTCTACTAAGTTAGTTGATTTCTTCCATATTAACGGGCTTTTGTTTATTTTTCATGGCCTGCTAGGTTACTTGCACGCAGGAAAATTGAAAAACACCGATTTGACTGAAAATTTGAAATAAAACGAAAACCAAAAAAGGGAATGCTATATCTTTAGAAAGGTAATCAAATTTTTCATTTGATTCTTCAAACCAAAATAGGCATTCCTATTTGAAAAAATCAAGTTATCTGTGATTGAAGTTTCTTTAATTAATCTACTGATTTCTCCAAGTACAAAAAGAATTTAAATGTAGCCGTCTTACCTAAGATGATGCATTTCATGCTTAGTCGCACAGAAAACTCACGGCCTTCTGAGTTTTATAATCGCAGCGATATTCAATTTTTTTCTGATACCTACTTATACCAAAAATGGTGATTTGTGCCTAAACGGTTCGTTTAAAGCTCCATGTAGTCCATAAAGTCACACTAGAATCCAAATATGCAATAATATATAGGGAGTTCCAATCAAAAAAATGTAAGTTTGAACGTTATAGCTCTCAAGGTTCCCTACCATGATCAAGTGTGAGGTTTCTGAAATATTTTTTAGTAAGCCCACAATCTTCCGTCCACGTACTATTGGCCCACCCTGTATAAACGCGTCGGAGGCGATAGCCAAGAAGAAACCTTAGCCTTTAACAGGTTGAAGAGAGAACACAATATCACTACCTCTCTCTTCCATTCGCGTTCTGGAGAGTTGCTAGCTTTGGCGATTCTTCGCCAAAGTGGCGATTTCAGAACCGAGTTGGCGACCGAAAATCGTAGCTGAGCGATTTATGGCGACTTTTGGTGGTTCAAAACACACAAATTGGCGACTTTTGGCTATTACTGCCTTCCATTTCTTTTGTTTTCCCCTCAAAAATAGGGGTTAGTTACATGAAGTAGCAATATTGCCGGTTGTTTTCCAATAACTGACACTTCCAGAAAGAGAGAGCAAGCAAGTAAAATTCGTTATCATTATTGGGCATCGCTTACCTATTTCTTATTACTGATCACACTCAACATAACCATGGTCACAAAACTCGTTATGTCTGGTGGTCCAAAGATAGCCCCAATGTCTTAAAGTAAAAGTCATTTGAAAAGCTAGCGCTGGTCTCCTTGGAAGTTGCTTCAATTCTAATCAGATAGACAGAGAGTTAATAGTGAAATCTGCTTTTATTGAAATAAAAAAAAAAACAAATAGCTAGTAATGTTTATGTATTTTCAACTGCACACTCATTGCCGTGGCCGGGTACCCAACTGAGATGTACAACGGTGCGTGAACTAGTGAGCTGAGGGTGTTGAAACAATCTTAAACCAGAGGTTTGAAGTAATCTCCTTGCAGTCCAAGGACATTTAAGCGGCCTGGGGATCGAGAGGATCACAGTAGACCTCATAGTTTGTACAATAAATATGAACTTGAGCACAAGCTAATCATAGGATAATTTCAATTTAAGATATTTTTGCAGTTCCGTAGGTCACCCACAGAATATGGCACACTGGGCATTTCGGGTTTGAAAATTTTGACATTCACAGCCGCGAAATCACGATTTTCATGCCAAAATCTGGCTGCTGATTACTTGGCGGCATGCTATACTCACTCCACCAAAACTTAGTGCGCCTGGCAGTAAAGGTAATTATAAGGCTGTTCCAAATTACGGTTCTATCACCGTCCCAGAACTGCTTGCTTCATGCCCCGCCCATTTTACAGTTCTAACAACGGTGGTCATCGATTCTAGAATCACGAAATGGGCGGGGCATGATGAAAACAGTTCTGGGACGGTGATAGAAACGTAATTTGGAACAGCCCTAAGGATGTAGGATGTACGAGTGGCTGTGTTTAGGTGTCTTTTGTTAACTGATGGCTTTGGCCGTATATACCTTCTCTCTTAATTGCATTATTTCGCACCCCAGGTCTGACTTTGTATATTAGCTTTGCAGCGTTTTATTGAATCATAACCGCCTTCTCCGTGACTTTCTAAAGACGCATTCAATGAAAGACGAATTTCAGAGGAGCAGTACTGCTCAGAACCTTTAATTGCAAAATTAAAATGCCACAGAACCATTTTTATAAATTAAATGAGCTGATGAGCTTTTTACTGTTTTGAAGAAGAGGTTTCGACAAACTTGTTGCTTCATTCATTATCATTGCTATGATTGCTATATCTTGAATGAAAATATCATAATCTATTTCTGAGCTAATAGGGTTTTGGTACAAATAAGTAAGTTTGCTAATATGAGACAATCTTAAGGACCTGCTAGGTATTCGTCTATTATTGACTTAGACATGTGTAGGAAAACATACGGGGTGAGTTTTTAGTACCAGATTGGTCGATAACTCCACTACTGTAGAAGATAGCAAAAAAAGTTGTATATAAAAGTTGTAGCTAAGAATATGCTCCTTGCTCAGAGAATATTTTCAATTATACAGGGTGGTGTAGAATGCAAAATCTAGATTTTCTCTTTTTATCAAATGTAACCCCCAATATTTTATTATACCAAAGAATTGCTTTTAATATGCTCTTTCATCTTTGTATAGCTCTTGTTATACCTGCATGCATCAGTTTCCGAGATATTTCGATTTTTATGTAAATTCAAAATATACCTTCTATTTGTGTACTGAAATTTGTTGACCACGATTGGATATAAAAATGGTCATAACTTTTGGAATACCTTGTACACCGATACAATACCTCATATTGTAAGAAGGGGGAATATTAGTGAAATCTAAATATGGAATAATATATAGGGTGTTCCATTTAAAAGAATCTATGTTTGCATCATCACATAGTTACGGATCACCCTGTATAACTGAAGATATTTTCTGAACAATGAGAATATCCTTAGCTAAAACTTTTATATACAACTTTTTTTGCTATCTTTCAGAGTAGTGGAGTTACTGGCCGAACCGGTACTGAAAACTCACCCTGTATATTGTGCTACTCTTCAACCATTGGTGTTATGCACAATATAGATACATTCCAGTTGCGTACTAAACTCCAATGCAGGAATTCTAGTTGTCTTGGATACGAACAGCAAAAAAAAATGTAAATACTCACATAGTCAAGTGTATAAGGATAGTTTTAAGTAAGTACTGACCAAATTGAAATTAATAATAATTAGAACAGGCAGTTATATCTCATCTAACTTCCCAATAGACTGGCTTCTCTAGACTATTGTATATAATATATGATCATTAGAACAGGCCGAACAGGCAGTTATATCTCATCTAACTTCCCAATAGACTGGCTTCTCTAGACCATTGCATTTATTATTTCTTTAGAAGACTATGGTATGTCAGGGTAGTGAAACATATGGACTTGAAATTGGAAATAACTTTACAAACAGTTCGTTTGCCTTTATAAATACACAGGGTTTTGGAAAAGCTGAATTGAGGTACATCATCTTACATACAGCTTGCGATTCAAATTTAAGAATACGAAAATCGTAAGAAGGTACTTACTGTTCGTTTGCTGCGAAGTTTTAAGTGCGGTCCTGTCACATGGATCTCAGAGATACGGTTTGAAGTTCGTGCCGCGAGACTGAAAAGCGAATGCATTTCTTCTTCAATTCGGACCAGCGCGTCCATCATAATGTGGATACAAACATCGTGTCTCTAGCTGTTTGCACGAGAGCGAAATCGACAGGATGCAGGGTGAATACGGTCAGGGAAATGATAATAATACACTCGCGAAGCCTGAGAGAAATTTAGACATTCAATGTACACTAAAATCATGCCCACAAGTTAATTATAGTTATTATTACGGTGCACCATTTTTGTTGTTTCTATAGTCCGATGTAGCAAGTCAACAATTCGAGAGACCTCAAACGCTTGCTGTTACGTACTTGTGTGCTCCGTAGTCTGCGTTTTTTGTCTCTGTTTTGATCCAATCGCACAGGAGCGGAATTAGAAATGAGGGTTTCATTAACGGTCAGTATCTTGGTAACCCTAAACATTTCGTTTATAAGTTACTGGGAAAGAACACTCTTTTTGGAGAGTAATATAAGAAAAGTCCTAACTTACGAAACACTCTTTATACAGGGTATTCCATTGAAAAAATATAAATATTTGCGCACCACACGTTTATGATCAGCACTGTATAATTAAAATTGTATTTTGAAGCTTTTACAGACTACTGTCTGCTCCTTAATGGTGTTCCAAAATTCAAGAGGAAAAGTGTTAAGCACATATATTTTAAGAAAAAAAGCTGCATAGGAATTGGATATGCAATAAATCTCTTTCTTTCTATCTATTTATTAAACTTACAATTTTTTAGTTTTCTAAACCCTTTTTGAATAGTTATAACGAGAAATCAGTCAACTCTTTTTACTTAAGTACTAACATTCAATTACGCAACATCCTGTATGAACAAAATTCTAGGCACACGCTGAAAAGCAAGAAAAGTCTGACATATGCCCTGTAACATGCTTGTAGTTTTTAAGTTTTATGTAAGAAACATGCTCACTCCCAGTGGTTGTTGTGAAAAAGCGTAATAACCAAAGTTACTTGATAGTTATATCATGTGTAAATATATAACTCAATCACAAATGTATAGTTATCTTCTAAGTACCTACTTAGTTTTGATACGGCACAGTATAATTAATGTTTTATTTGTTTATTTTAGGTGCAATATAGCATTGTATATATTTATTTTACTGTTTATCCAATAAAAAGTTAGAATACCGGAACATTTTGTTACTTTCTACTGTACGTGCACAAAATATACGAATACTGGCCATATGGAGTTTTAAACGTCGTTTATGGTGGCTAGAATCCCCTGAAGTGAGGCATTGAAAATAAGATTTTAACTATTATCTCCAAGACAGTTTGAGCGAACACATAATTCAAGCGACGTAAACTAGGCAGAGGGGGCCAAGCGAAGAATGTAGAACAATATTACCATTGACGCCATACCCAGTAAACCTGGAATGTTCACATTAAAAGTTATTTGCAGAACGCTCAGGCCTTGTTTACGCTGATTTCCACGTGGATAAATGTATCCCAGCCCCTAGGTTAATGATGGAGCTCCCAATGTAACCGGCATTTTATTGACAAGCGGTTATTCTCATTTTGAAGCCACTCGAATAATATTGTTACAAGTTTCTCTTAACTATTTATTTGCACTGACACTATGCCTAACCTAATACTTAACAGTCTAATTTATCTACAGTCACTGAGTCACTACGCTAATTTATATTTGTCCTACACTTCACTAATTTATGTCACAGTTCATTTATTTCGCGCGCGCCACTGGACTATCGCGTATTCGACTGCTGCACTCTATTGACTGTTGTTCCACTCGCATCCGATGGCGCCTTATATCAAGCGTCGCCATCTCTGGAACGTTCTCGACAGCTCGCGGCCCTAACGACACGTATCGAGAAGGAACTTTTCTAGAATTCACGTATATGCCCGGCCGTCCAGGGCCGGACTGGCACACTATGTTACACCCGAATGATGTTCTGTCCTTAAAATATGGGATACTTTATTTTATTATAACTAGCGGCATTGTTAAGTGAACGACACATTATAGTAATGTTTGCTCCATGCTCCATATGGCACGAAACGGCAACGCTGTTCACATTGTACGTGCGTAACTGGTGGTTGCCGTTAGGCGTTAGGCTGTTTTGGTAGCGGCATTTTCTTGTGCGTTATGTTGCAGTAAGATTGACCTATTTTCTAGCTTTTGCTTGTATTTTCGGGATAGTTATTATAAACTATAGTGCAACAAAGCTGTCACGTGTGTAAAATGGAAGCAGAAAACGCAGGAACTGTGTAGTGAGCAACTGGTCACTGTCACAACCGATACCCAATTTAGAAATAGCCAAAGTGATCAAGACGTCTAGTGGTGGAATTTAGAACCCAATGTTGTATGTATCCCCGTGGTAACCAGATTCTTTTAGCATGCATGTGTACCAACTCAGAGAGAATGAAATCAAACACAGAAATGTTATGATATGGTTTTTTTATTATTTGTTTCTTAACATTTGTTTTGTATTTATTAATCATGAGTGCTGAGTGTTTCTGGTATGATTTTATTACTTGATTCTTGTATTTATCAAATCATGAGTGCTTTGCATTTGATATATTTTACTGGTGAAGTATTTATATTGATATGTTGAAATATACGATTCAAAATGTCTCAATAATAGTGGTAAACTGGCTCTTGTATAATAAAGAAATGGTTATAAACATTCACAGTCTAAATGATAAATAATAATAATACATGGTGGGCTAGATCTCTGTTTAACGTCAGGGAGAGAAATATGGATAGAATGTGGAAAAGTGTAAAATATCAGCATAAATAAATAAATAAATATAATCAAACATATAAAGGAGTAAATAAAGGGGGTAAATGGGATAGGGTATCTAAAATATAAACATAGCATCACAAGTATAGCAGCGTAGCAAGCATAACAGCATAGCAAGCATGGTATCTAAGCGCATAAATAGATCAATCAATAAATATAAACAATAAACAACATATAAAAGGGCTGGTTAGAGGAAACCGTATAGTTCGTGAAACACGTGAATCAACCCACTTCCACCTACGGTGAAGTGAATAGGCCGTCCCGGCCAGACCACGATTTCTACAACCATAAAATAAATATCGTATATAAATAAAGGGGATCAGTAAAGGTTGAAATAGATACATCTAAATAAGACAGAGTTATCTCTGTTCACCACCAGCCTGCAATACCTCAGGACCTAGCTAGAGTAGACGTAAATCAGAGACCCAACACCATTTAAAGTCGTCTTAAAACCCGAATGTATAGTATACATTGTGAAACACTTTAAAATATCGTAGCCAGACCACATTAGTTAATAATACAAACTCAAAAGACAACATACCTGCAAATATTCGTGAAAACGACTCAAAAACCATTTTGTTGAAATTTTGGTCTCCAGCTTGTTACGTTTTTCCAAAAACCATCCCCTCTCGTAATTAATAAACAATCTATCAACAAAACCATAGCAACGATATCACAGCCCGCTACTTTATTTAAGTTTCGAGTGACAAAGCCCAAAAGCATCACAAAACAGTAGCTTTAGTCACAGAATGAAAGAAAAGGAAGGAAGCATTACAGAACAGTAGTACAGAATCACAGATGGAAAATTAATATAGAAAGTCACTCATGATCTGATACATAAAATATCTGAACAATATATGATGTAGTAATAATCAAATACATTACTTATCTTAACTTCATCGACTAATTACACTCATACTCAGACCTTACACTTTTATAAATCATCCGTCGATGATATCAATGTCAAACTTCGGTCACGTGACCGCTAAAGGTGCGTTCTAACGTCTGGCAGCCAGGAGCGCGTTCCGCATCACCACAAGCGCCCCTTTGGAAAGGTATCCAAAGACGAAGGAGGCTGGGTAGCTTTCCAACGTCCCTTAGTTCCTGGCTGGAAAAATTTTCTTGTAGTTCCATGGCCTCAGGAGCACCGCCGCGTCGATACATGCAACAAGAAAAATTCAATCAGCAGATTTATGAAATCAAATAGTAAATAATCTTCTAAAACTAGAAATGAGGAATAACCAACGACTTCAAAGAACACATATGTATTTCTTTTAAGTCACAATACTTGATAACAATTCAAACAATTGAAAACTTCAACCAAACATTCGATTGAAAAGCTTCAAGTTGGAAATATTAAGTTTTCACAACATTCACCAGTTTGTAGGTACCACAAAGGTAAATATTAGAATAAGATGGGCTTGACACACAGTGTGGACCGTAATATAACTAAAAGTCTGAAATGTACTTGACTTTACCTCGCCCCTATTGTAAAAGACCAAGCAATCACATCGGTTACGACCTGGCAACATTGGACCTCACGCCTCAGGTAAAACCAGTTTCATGTGTTACGATCTGGCAACATTGGACACTCGTGGGCTAGACAGCACAGTTCGAAAGAGGCCAGCCGTCAGCTGTCTAGGTAGACTTCACAGATGGCATTCTTGACGTAACACATATCCCAACATTCCCAACCCAATAAAATTATAATATTTATTGTGACTAATGCACAAGGGAAAGAAACAACAACAAATGTCAGGATTTAATAGCAAATCACTATAACCCTGGATAAAATGAAGATAAAGAACACACAATCCTAAGAAAGTCCCAAGCTGTTTTATATTTTGGCTATAGGCTACCTGAAAATGACCTTTACATATCCTTGGTCGATCTCCACGCCACTAGATGTGAGACCATGCTGGAAAAGAAAGTTTTACAGACACCAAGGAACAAATAGTATCAGATATAGAATAGGAAGAGTGAAGAAATGGTTTTGGTGAGAAAGGGAAGACTCCACATCACTTCAATTGCAGTGCGTTCACTAAAAACTGAGATAGAGCAATGTTAAACCTAGTTATGGCACCAGAGGAAGAAATTCTGATTGAAAACGAGTACTGATTGACATACATGAAACAAAATGCAAAACAGTAGATGGATATCTTTCAAGAAAATTTAAAGTTCCCTGAAGAGTTCAATCAGCTGACACATTCATATGTGGCTGCAATGGTTTCAGCAAACTAGCCTGTCCGCAGCTAAGAAAATAAGAAATAAGTAATCCTAGTAAAGTTTCTCATAGGGAAATAGCAACATTCCAAACATAAGATTTGAAACTTTCCTGTTTCTCAGAGAACAAACAATAATATAAAAAACAGAAGTAAAATGGTTGATAGGATATTAAAAATGAAACTGACCTGCCAAAATGCCTGCAAAAAGCTGTAACATCTCTGATGGTTGTCTTAGAAGATTTTTCAACTGGTTGACATTCTTCACAAGGGACAAGGGCTTTCTTGCTGTCATACTGTCTGATTGATCAGGAACAGGCGTACCATCTCTCGATAAGACTTGAAAAATTTGGGTTTCATCTAACTCGCTCAGATTCTTACTGGTTCTTGGTGTAGAATTTTGATTCTGTTGTTCAGTATGGATCACCCTGTAAACATTGCTACGCAGTATCACACTTGACAACAACAAAAGATCTTTCGTGATCAATAAACCATACCTCGTCTGAAATTAGTACACAGTGACATGCTTCCTTCACAACAGCAACAATTTTGACCAGAACAACCATCTCCGGGCCCTGAGACAGTCATCCTGGTCACGGCACCAATTTTTTAGTGAGCAACTGGTCACTGTCACAACCTATACCCAATTTAGAAGTAGCCAAAGTGATCAAGACGTCTAGTGGTGGAATTTCGAACCCAATGTTGTATGTGTCCCCGTGGTAACCAGATTCTTTTAGCATGCATGTGTACCAACTCAGAGAGAATGAAATCAAACACAGAAATGTTATGATATGGTTTTTTTATTATTTGTTTCTGAACATTTGTTTTGTATCTATTAATCATGAGTGCTGAGTGTTTCTGGTATGATTTTATTACTTGATTCTTGTATTTATCAAATCATGAGTGCTTTGCATCTGATATATTTTACTGGTGAAGTATTTATATTGATATGTTGAAATATACGATTCAAAATGTCTCAATAATAGTGGTCAACTGGTTATTGATATTGTATAATAAAGAAATGGTTATAAACATTCACAGTCTAAATGATAAATAATAATAATACATGGTGGGCTAGATCTCTGTTTAACGTCAGGGAGAGAAATATGGATAGAATGTGGAAAAGTGTAAAATATCAGCATATATAAATAAATAAATATAATCAAACATATAAAGGAGTAAATAACGGGGGTAAATGGGATAGGGTATATAAAATATAAACATAGCATCACAAGTATAGCAGCGTAGCAAGCATAACAGCATAGCAAGCATGGTATCTAAGCGCATAAATAGATCAATAAATAAATATAAACAATAAACAACATATAAAAGGGCTGGTTAGAGGAAACCGTATAGTTCGTGAAACACGTGAGTCAACCCACTTCCACCTACGGTAAGTGAATAGGCCGTCCCGGCCAGACCACGTTTGCCACAAGCATAAAATAAATATCGTATATAAATAAAGGGGATCAGTAAAGGTTGAAATAGATACATCTAAATAAGACAGAGTTATCTCTGTTCACCACCAGCCTGCAATACCTCAGGACCTAGCTAGAGTAGACGTAAATCAGAGACCCAACACCATTTAAAGTCGTCTTAAAACCCGAATGTATAGTATACATTGTGAAACACTTTAAAATATCGTAGCCAGACCACATTAATTAATAATACAAACTCAAAAGACAACATACCTGCAAATATTCGTGAAAACGACTCAAAAACCCTTTTGTTGAAATTTTGGTCTCCAGCTTGTTACGTTTTTCCAAAAACCATCCCCTCTCGTAATTAATAAACAATCTATCAACAAAACCATAGCAACGATATCACAGCCCGCTACTTTATTCAAGTTTCGAGTGACAAAGCCCAAAAGCATCACAAAACAGTAGCTTTAGTCACAGAATGAAAGAAAAGGAAGGAAGCATTACAGAACAGTAGTACAGAATCACAGATGGAAAATTAATATAGAAAGTCACTCATGATCTGATACATAAAATATCTGAACAATATATGATGTAGGAATAATCAAATACATTACTTATCTTAACTTCATCGACTAATTACACTCATACTCAGACCTTACACTTTTATAAATCATCCGACGATGATATCAATGTCAAACTTCGGTCACGTGGCCGCTAAAGGTGCGTTCTAACGTCTGGCAGCCAGGAGCGCGTTCCGAATCACCACAACTGGAAAAGCATGTCATGGGTGGGTTATGTTATTTCTTAGCCATTGGCGTAGCGTTAGCATTTTCTGCTTACAAAATTTAACGTTCAACTTCTATTAAATCATTAAAACGTATTCACGAAGGATGCCAGGGTTTTTTCATGACATATTGAAAAACTATATTATTATTTTTTACGTAACTGAAATATTTTTCTAAATGAGTTTATGTTTTTTATCCTCAACCTGTGTTTATCATATATAGTATAATTGACTGCAATTTTTTAATGTGGGATGAATTTAAGAGAAAATCGTGGTATTTGGATATAAATCTAAATTGAGAATTTTTGAATGATCAATAACTATGTGTTTGATATCAGGCAATACGTACTACAAACATTCTTGTTTGCTGTAAATATATTCTCACGCTATTTTCACCTAAACCCAAACACGATTTGAAAGATGACTGCGTCAATAGCTTACAGCTTTGACTCAAATTTTAGAGAAACTTTGTTTCAATAAACAAAGAACAAAATTTGATGAGCTGAATGAGGAACATTCTAATTACATTTTTATTCCCTTTATAAGAAACCACTCTTCTGCGTATTTAAAAAACATTGTACTGTCGGACTACTCACCAAACCGATATTTTCAAATTTGATACGTGTTTCACTAACTATGTTTCAGATGCACTTTTTCTAATATTTTAAAGTGAAAAATAGTATCCCACAATTATTTATGGGTATTTTTTTGTAGAAGCCCAGTTTGTCTCTGCTTCGCAACTCCATTGCCGTAACGAAAATAGAAATAACCAGCAAAGCATCCGCAATACACCAATACAGCTTTAGGGTTAATTAACTTTAACAAAGGCATAGAATGGAGGGAATGAACGCAAGAATTTTCAATTTGTCCATACCAGCCGCAATACTTACTTGAACTCCAAATTTAATGAAGTTTAGGAGTACGTATGAACTTTGATTACATACGTGTGTGCAGTGTGCAGTACCTATACTAGATTCACCCAACAGAAAAAGTGAGTATAAACAATGATCAATGCGTGATAGGTAGGTCGTCATGCGGCATTTATACTGGTTGAATGATAACCGCTAACCCTATTGGCCCTAATTCGTCGAGCCTCTCTAGACAGCCAATAAAATTGCAAGCAAGTGTGAGTGAGACAGCCGTTCAACGCACGGCGCGCCGCGCCGCCGCCGCTTAAACAGGAGTGGACTTGTTAAGACTTGTTTCGTGTTTTCCATACAGCGATCCATCGTACATCGAAATAAATTTAATTATTATTAGCGCAAATATTTGAGTCTGACACGGACACAGCTAGAGAGATCGATGATATCAGCTTTACACCGCCAAAAAAAAGGGGCCTAAAGACTGCTGCTGTTGAGAAGCAAATCATTTTAAATATTTATAAAAACCAAATGCAACAAAATGCCGATTTAGTGATTGAAGGTAGCTGAGATTTCGGGTGTGAGTCGATCAAGTGTATACAGGATCATTAAGGAGTATAAATGTAATCATTCATTATCAGAGCCAAAATCTTATCCTAAAAGAAAAAATTCTAGCTCTGACAGTGATTTATTATTTTTATATTCCTAAATAGTCTTGTATACACTTGACCAACTCACTCCTGAAATATTACCAACCTTCCATACAACTCCTTCAAACACTAAATAGAAATTTTCGTGCTTTTGGTTTTTGTACATATTCAAAATGATTTGCTTCCATCCACATTGATGATGCAATTCTGGATTTTTTTGTTTTTTGACCACTACTCCGCTGTCAGTGAACAATTGCTAAAAATAAAGCAGTTCGGCCTATTCCAACCAGACAGCATGCAACCTGTAATCTATAACTTGGAAACTCCCGTCTTGATTGTGATGAAATTTTGACACCATATCACTACGATGGCAGATATGGAAAAAGTATACTGCAATCGATTCTAATATCTCCGTCGCCTATCGGCGCCGACGTGAGAAATAAAAACAAACAAAAGCCCTTTATTATCGCTGCTCTTGTTTTTGTTCGGCTTCCCGCAAGTCAATATCAATGATTAATTTCTCTTTGTCAGAGCAGTTAAGTTCCGGCAATGATATAAATGTTCACTTTTACCTATGATGAAGTTGCATGCCAGGTTTTTCACTAATTTTTTGCAGTTAAGTAGATTCCCTTTCCGATTTTCTTGTATCTTAGATATTTTGTTTTGTCTAATAGATAATATGGACAACTTGATGACTACATATACATGTGAAGAAATCCAGAATAATATGTAAACCATTTTTGAAGTAACTGCTGGCATCCAGTCACGCTATCGGATCCATAACTTCTGTGGCGGGGAGGCAATATTATAATTATAGTACCGTTTGATGAACGCAAATTGTGTTTCTATTTCGTAATAATGTTGGATATATATATATATATATTCTGTGCCAATATATAAGTATTTTTCATTTCTTGTCAATTTCTAACTTTTCAACGGATAATCAGATATAATTATTATCAAGTGATATCTTAAGCCGGACCTGTAATCGGTACCTATTTTAAAGAGATAACGCTTCGCCGCGTTTAATCACGTACAGAATGCGTGTCTTTGTTTATATGAGATTTTTCTGTTGGGAGAATCAAGTATAGGTTCTAATTACTTGGTTACGCGCAGATTACACAAGCTTCATATCAGGTTTCACACTTTGCACATTAAAAATAGAGTATCCTATTTCAATAAACTGCTATCAGATACAGCAAACAAATTTTTGCGATACTTTCAATCATGTCATTAGGGGCCAATCTCATGGCTCAGCATACTAAAGAATCAGCAGACTATCGCGGAGGTTTTCCTATATAAAAATGGTTCCAATAGAAGTTGACCTTGACGTTTTTATACTCTTAAGATATTTTTTTAAGTAGCTGTACTGGAACTTGACTTTTAAAATAGAACCAAGAGTTACTTTTTATTAGTGGCATGTTGAGGTGCAACCAACAACGGGTATTATTGGGAGTACCGGAACCCAGAAAAAAGTCTTGTTTCTTTAGGCATCAAACCACTGCTTGAACTACCCAAGGATATATAAAACAAAGAAAGAATGACCTCAAGAGCTCAATATATATAAATAACTTAAAGGAAAGGTTAGTATTCGTTTGATTAGCCGACTTGATAGATGCTAGCGTTAAATGCTGACGATAGTCAGTAATGCTTCTAAGTTAATTTTGACCAAAAAAACTACTGATAATGACAAACATTCAAGTGAACGGTTACACCTTTTAGTGGTCTCCAAATTTTTGTTTAGTAATAATTATTAAAAAACATAAAATTTATCTCGAAAGCGTGCTGGCTGATCAGCTGTTGTCTATCAAACGGGTCATCTCAATCGATCCGTAAAATAGTGTTTGTACATTTTTGAGTACATATTATGTTATTTGTAGGTTTTATGTACTTGGAGAATCATTCGGAAGCCTGAAAAAACTTTTTCTGCAATTATGGTATTTATTTATGCAATGTTTAGCAGCACACACTACCAGCACATTGTTTATCCATTTTTTTTAATGGCTTTGGGATCACTGGCCTATTTAGCCACGAATGTGTTATTAGCAAGCTCGTAGGCAAATTGGTGTATACTCCTAAATAATTAGCCAGCGAAGTACGATCTGCATCACTGGCACAATGACTCACACTCATACACTCTCAAGTAGAGCCCTAAGAAAGAATTGAAGAAATCAGAAGAGTTAGACAGTTAGGAATAACGGAGACACTCTTCACACTAGGGTGCCGAACATAGCGACTTTACGAAGGCTAACAAGACAGGCAATGGGAGGGAGGTCTATTTCACATAGGTAGCGTAAAATAGAGGATAAAAATCTGACCACTAGCAATCACTCTATACACGTTTCATACATCCAAAGCGAACTTAATTATATTTTACGTGTACGTGCCTAACGAAATCCCAGAAAGTTGATCGGACTGCAGTACTTTTGCTGGCAAGGTAAAGTAGTGAGATTATGTATTGAGGTAATGGGACAAGTTTAGTAATCGACGGAGATTTTCAAGCATGTACTCTATGGCAACCACGTGACCAACAAGACACTGAAATAGATATAAGTTCATCCGCCTATTGGGATGACTTCTGGAATTAATTCATGGTCTTGGCAGGTAAGTTTGGAATTATTTTATAATATTGGTTGCTACTATTCACGACACAGCTCGGGGCATGACCCTGAACTACAAGTTTCTCCATATTACCGCAACTGTGTATATGTCCGAAGAATGTAAGCATTCTCGTCGACGCAATGGAGGATAGTCTCTTTGGATTACCGACCTCATCGAGTATGGAAACGTTAGTTCGATGGGCGGTATAAGGAACTCTCAGCATTCTCCTCCATGTCCACATTTCAAAAGCATCTATGCGAGCTCGATCTGCCTTTTTAACAGTTCAAGTTACCAGATTGGAAACACAACCGATAGTGCTTAAACTTCTTCGGAACCCATATTGCGAAGCTGGAAGGTATTTGTTCTTCTCTAGCCACCATTCAAGTCTTGCCTTTAGAATCCTTAGAATGTTTTGAACAGACATGACATTAATGATATTCGTCTAAAGGTGCTAGGATCATTAGGCTTCGGAATGGGGATGACTAAGGAATTTTTTAAGGCTTCACAGTTTTCTCCGCCAAGCAGAATACGGTTATAGATGTCACGCGATGTGGGGTAAGTGATGCCATCGATTCCTGGTGCCGATACCTTGGAGGCGTTGATGTGGGCTTTAAGTTTGTCTGTGGTAATTGGGGTGAGGAGAAGGTGTTGATCACTGGCTTGGGGACACCAAAAGTACTGAAAAGGAACGTCCTTAGGTGCCACCTTGTGAAAGAGTGCTTCGACGGAGGATTCATCGTTCTTACAAGAGGTTTTCCGCTTTGAATCTTATTCACATGTTTCCAGATACTTGACGGGGAAGACTGTCTATTTAAATATCCACAAAAATTGGCTAACCTATTTGTAGCCTTCATCTTGAAAGTTTGTTAACGTAGAGCGTCTAATCTTTTACTACTCTAGAAAATTGTCGAAGGTTAAGTTCGACTTATAGGTACGGATACCTTCCTTTCTAGCATTGACAGATACAGTGTATTCATCATACCACCATGGAGGGGATCTAGAACGGGGCGAGAAGATTTTACGAGCTTTGTTAGCTGCACTGGTAATCAAATCTAGAAGAAAGTTTGACATATCGTTAGAGTTATCAAATGCGGAATAGGCAGAGAGTGACTATTCGACTTCAGAGCGGTACAGATTCCAATCAACGTCTTTCATGGACCATTCGGAGAGAGGGATTATAGTGTTATCCTCTAAGTAACATTAAGGACGAGTTTGATGGGTAAAAGGTCAAAAAGGGTGGATCAATTAAGGGAAGGACATAGTTTCGAAGAGACAATAGTAACATCGACTGCGGATTTAATTTGCCCAGGGGGACTTATTTTAGTAGCAGAGCCATCGTTGACGATTACAGAGTCCTGAAATGAGCCTAGTGCATCTACCAAAATGTTACCAGCTGCTAAATTAATAGATGAACGCCACATGCCGTAGTGAACATTGAAGTCCGCCTCAACAATACTATCGTACTTGTGTCGAAAGGTATTCATGTAATCCTGTGATGTAGCTCTGACGTTAGGAGGTCCATATAAACTGATCACAAATATTTTATAACTCTCCATGAGCGCACACACTTCAATATCTTTATTGAAATTGTCAGAAAAGGTTATCATTTAATAACTTATGGTTTTAGAAACGAAGATGGCTACCCCACCGAAAGCATTGACTCTATCTTTTCTGACAACGTTGAAATTCTTGAAGTCAATGTTATTGGTAGGTTTGAACAAAGTCTTAAAGGAACGTTTATTTGCCTAAAGGGATTTTGCATTCCACTGCATAATTTTTAGTTTCTTTGGGGCCATTGATTACGTGAAACAATTTCTTTGGTTAGAACACTAGACCTCTCTTTGGCGGTCATGAAAGTATTGAAAGTGCAGTGGTCAGTTGACTTATGAGGTGGCTAGACTCATTTTTCAGAATTTGTTCTAGTGATTGGTAAATTGAGCCAGCACAAAAATTTAGGGTTACATTACCTTCGGATTGGAGGGAAATTTGGGGTTGACTCGCTAGTCTTCCTTTTCTTGAGTGGATTGGCCTGAGGGGGACGGTTGGCTGTTATAGGCTTCCTCTGACCTAGATTCTCCTGCTTGTCGGAAAGGGTTTTAAGGGGAGATGCATATTTTGAAGGAGGGGTTCTTAGTGAATGGAATTCTAAATCAGAGTTGTATAGTGGAGCAAGCGATTTTTCTGTACTATACTGGAAAACCGGGATTATCGATTATTTTTTCAGCTTCTTTGAATGAGAGATTCAAGTTAGCCATTGCTGCCTTAGTTAGTTCTCAGCTGTTTTTTATATTCTGGGCATTCACGCTCTATCGAATTATGAGAATCTGTCTTACAATACACGCAGCATTGATTACAGATATGTTGATCGTTGATGTTATCAGAACCACAATTTTTACAACCTGACAAGTGTAACAAGAGCTGTAAGAAATATGAAAGAGACAAGGGTAGCAAGAAACGAGAGGATATGAAACAACGTGTGCGTGTGAGACAGCGGCAAAATTCCGAAGTCTCTTGCTACACTTGTCGGGCTGTACACCTTTTCTTATTTTTACATTTCGATTGCGTAACGTAAGCGTGGGAACACTGTAGAACGGGATTAATATAAACATGGACTGGACAACGGGCTTTATTTATGTAAACACACTGAGGTAATTGTGTTGCCGTAAATGTAACGACGATTGTTTGCCGGGGGACCCGAGCAGAATTGTCTCCATTTTTGTCCAGTGTAGTCATACGATACAATTTTTGACAGGCACGCTTGAAATGATAATGCTAGCAAGTTTCTCGACTCCAATGGCTGTATCGAACCCTCGTACCACACCTCGTTTTTCAGTCAGATAATTAGGTATGTAAGCAACTAAATTGTTTGACAGAAAAAAAGAATGTGCCAAGAGTTTATTGGCGCATTCTCCTGAGTCAACTTCAATTTTGATTCTGTTACGGCCGACACTGTTTATTTCTGATATACATACACTTGTCGTATTCTGCAGCTAACCTTTCACCTAGCTTTATAGGCTGTAACCGACCGAGATTAAGATTTAAATGCTGTATAATTACAAAGTACAGACCTGAATCGCATGCTCTTTAATCTATTGTCTGTATTCGACGGACGAGTTATAGGCAACTGACTATCAGACGGGGAATTTTTTTCATCTTTTTTCGAATTGTCTTTATTTACTTGACAATTACGTGTTATAATTTTCTCTATTATTCTGCAAATTATCATCTTCCGTATCTACAAATAGTAGGTCTTCATCGTACATATTAGTTTGAGAAGATTACGGCGTCGGAGGTAGCGGATCCTTGCCGCTCATATTCTGGTCGCCGGGCTGTAAATAGAGCCGGTGCCCACAAAGAAAGGCTCGATGCAATAAATATAGAAAAGATGTACTTACAGTAGTTCAGCAGAAAATAAAAATACACAAAACAAATTAATGAATACTCATCCAATTGGTAAATAAATAATACACCCGAGATAACAGTGAGACACGTCTGAACCACACAACGATCGGGCGCGGACTCTGTTTATCCATTTTAAAGATCATGTGCTATCAACACCACGTATCCAAAATCTCACAGCGTACACCTAAGCATTATTGCCGCCAGCCTGTGATATTCTGCTAATTTTTTGGAATACTGTGACTTGGATATGATATAAATTATATTTAGGATGCATATATATCTCTGAAATAGATATCGAGATATTTGCATAAATTTCGGATACACCAAAAAATTAACATAAATGTATCTGTGAAAAGTGATTCCTGGCTCCTTCCTGCTGCTGTGGCATTTACAACCGTAAGCTGCACACCCTACCATTATTCATACCACAATATTTTACAATGATTGGTCTTAAAAACGCTAAATATTACAAAAAATACTACCGTACCAGATTAATTGTTTTCCACCAAAATTTTGACAGCTATCCGTTTTCTGTCACCGCTAATAGTATCAGAGTGATGCACTGTATCCCCTCTCTTTCCTTATCTAAGTGCTCGATACTCAAGTAACAAAATGTCAACATGACATTTCGTTGCAGTCAAGTCGATTTTGTAAGTTAATCTCGAGTAAGGAGTTTTCAGTGTCTGTCACATCCGGCAAAAACTCGAAGCGCTGACACAAAACAAAGACAGATAACAGAAAACATCAAAATGCTTAGGCATAAGCATAACAGAAGCCTTTACGGAAACAGTGATCTCGATCCGGATCCATCAGTGTCAGCTGTTCAAGGATTAGTAAACTATCCTGTTTAACCCGACTACAAGGATCACTGATCATGACGTCCGGAAAGTGATCTAGGATTAGTCAGAAACAGGGTCAGTTCATTCTTGTACGGTAAGTGATCGCGATTGGATCTGTAACTGTATCTGTAGAGTGGGGAGGGTGAGTGGTCCCACTGCACCACAATGATGCACAATGGGCCACAACTGGCCCATTGTGCATCCTCCCAGGGAGCTGTTTTCTCAGGTCATCGTCCATCCTGTCAATTGTAGGAAGGTGAACAGGTCCCTAGGGGACATCTCCCTTATGTGGGCAGGTGTTGGCCAAGATTCGCCGAACGCACACCCTCTAATAGAAGATAACTCTGGGCATTCACATATGATGTGTTCCACAGTTTCGCCTTCGCTTTCACATATTCTACATATCGGTGTGTCACTTAATCCCATAGTGTGGAGGTGCTTCCTGAGTTGACAATGGCTAGTCAAGAATCCTACTATGAGACGCAGGTTTGGTCTTGTCATCGCCAAGTAATTCTTGGATATCGCCAAGTCAAAACCTGCAAGGGTTTCCTTGGCAAATAGGCCTCATTGTAGTTCTTCCCATCGTTTTACCATTTGGGCATGGGAGTGTTCTTTGGCTATTTCCGCAATTGTGGTTGTCGACATTCCGAAAAGGTTACATGGTCCTAAAATTCTTTGGTCAGCGGCCTTCCTGGCGAGATCGTCCGCTATACGGTTGCATTTGTTGTTGTTGTGCCCCTTAACCCACCTCAGGACAATTTTGTTTTTGTCCGAAGCATGGGTGACATTCCATTGCTAGCTCTGATGTGATACAAGGTCTTTTCAGGGTTAGAAGTGCTTGTCTGCTATCAGTGCAGGTTGCTACAGTCTTGCTAGATACATTTCTCCTGGCTAGTTCATTTGCGGCTATCGATATGCCAGCCAGTTCCGTTTGAACAATTCTGGCGTTTTTATCCATAGTCCATTTTGTTCTTAGGTTTAGAGGCCTGGAGTACACACCACATCCAGTGCCTTCCCTTGTTTTGGAGCCATCTGTGTGTACACAAGTTGCATTTGTCACATTTGGCTCAGCATTCTGTTTAATTTCTATTTTGTATGGTTTCTTAAAAACGAGTGTTGGTTCAATTGAGTCGCTGGTTGCTTGTAGCATGGGTAGTGCCTTTAGCGCTTTCCGCCATACCAGCTGCTTCAGTCGTCCCATACATACATCCGGATGAATACCAACCGTGCGAAGTCGTAGCATTGAAAGTAACGCAACCTCTTTGATGTAAATATCTAGAAGGGTAATGCCAATTATTACTTCCATAGCAGCAGTCGGTGTTGTACTCATGGCTCCTGTTATATTAATGCAGGCCATACGTAGTATTCTATATAATTTGTTAATCGCTGGCGCCTGCAGAACAAGGTACCCAGGCAATGGCTCCACATGCATGAGCCTAATGATTGTGGTATAGATCCAGTGGGTAACTCTGGGCGACAGGCCCCAAGTGCGTCTCACTCTTCGCCGACATTGTTCATAAGCGACATATGCTCTTTTGGCTCTACTACCTAAGCGAGAGTTCCATGTCAGCTTTCTGTCGAGGGTAATACCAAGATATTTCACCTCTTCAGAAAAATTTAACTTGAGATTGAGAAGTTCAGGGGGGTTTAGGCCCCTGATATTTCTTTTTGTGGTGACCAGAACCATCTCAGTCTTGTTGAGATTGATAGATAATGGGTTTTCTAAACACCAGTTTTGTATTGATTTGAGTGCTACTTGGGTTCGTTCACCAAATGTGTGTAAAATCTACCTGTTTGCAGGATGACTATGTCATACGCATATGCTATTGTGTAGTGTCCATTGCTGTTGAGGTGATTGATGAGGATATTCAAAACCACGTTCCAAAGTAGTGGTAATAGAACACCTCTTTGTGGACAACCCCTGATAACAACACCTTTAACAGAAATGTCCTCTACCTTGATTGTTATTGCTCTATTTTAGAGCATGCTAAGTATCCATTCGTCACAGTCCTAGGTAAGTTCCTAGCCTGGAGTTGCTGGTTAATTTTTGGGATTTTTTTCGGGAATGTTGTTTCATCAAACGCTCCCTCAATGTCTATGAATACATCTACGGTGGATTCTTTGTTGTCCAGTGATCTCCCGATTCTGCCAACTATTTGATGTAGTGCCGAGTCGGTGGGTCTGCCCGGAGTGTATGCGTGTTGATTTGGAGGAAATGGAAAATGAACTAGGACCCCATCTCTTATATACCTCTCGCATAGCCTTTCCATCATCTTGACAAAACGATGTTAAGCTTGTTGGTCGAAATGCTTTCGGTAAAGTGTAGTCCATCCTACCTGGTTTAGGTATAAAGACCACTCTCACCTCTCTCCACCTTTCGGGAATATAATTTAGAGCCATGGAGGCTCTAAATTTTCCCACCAAGTGCGGCATAATATGTTCCAGGCCCATGGAAGCAGAAGCAGAAGAAGCAGGATATGGCCCAGTTTATTTTTTCCTCACTGATTATTTCTCTGGTGAATTGCCAGTCAAATGGTGGTGTGCTATAATGTCTTCCATCTAGTTCAACGTCGCATTGACAATTGAACCAGGGAAGTGCGTGTCCAACAGGAGCTCGGTACTTTCCCGGAGGTGGAAGGTTTTACTTCCATTCTCCCTTTTTAGAATGCCGATGCACCGATGTGGATCTTTAGTGAGCATTTTTTGCAGTCTTGACGGCTGTGGGAAATCCTCTATTTCTTCATAGTAGGCTCCCCAGGCAGACTTCTGTTTTTATCTACAGACTTTCTTAAATTCTCTGAGGTTATATTGGTACAAGTTTCAGTCCTCTTTTTGTAGTTTGAGTGAGTTTGGTACTTTTTGCTCTGTTGTAAGTGTTTCTTGCCGCTCTCCTAAGGTGTTCCAGTTCACTGCACCACCAAATATTGGTTTTGCCATCTTCCTGGACCATCCTTATGGGCAGGATTTTTTTATAGGCATAACTTATTTTATCTTTGATAGATATTGTGTATATTTGCAATTCATCGTTAGTGCACGGAGTCAAAACCTGTTCGTTACGCTGAGTATCTTCTAAGAGTCGGTTGTAGGAATTTACCTCCGTCCTCTTCGGGTCGCGAGACTTTACGAGAGCTTTGAGTTCCAGACCTAAAGTATAATTCAGCCAGCGGTGGTCAGACATCGAAATGTCCTCTGACACCTGCCAGTCTAGAATTATATTAGAGATTTTGGCTGTTGCCAGCGTAATGTCTATAGCAGTTTGGCTACGGACGTTAATAAAAGTCGATTTCGTAGCTCTATTTAAGATTCGTAAATCCTTCTTAACAATATAGTCGTAAAGAGACTTACCTTGGGAGTTCATGTCCTTGCTGCTCCATCCCAGATGGTGTGGTGGAAGTTCGAGTCACAGCCCATAACAAGCTCCAATTTCTGGTTGAGTCGGTGGTCTCCTAGTTCTTTCAATTCTTTTGTTGGTGGTAGGGTGGCTGCATCTGAAGGAAGGTAGATCGATGCTAGAACCAGTGCTCTGAGGTTGCCTCTTTCCCATGGACATTCCAATTCAACCGCAGTTAGATCTGAGTGTGCCATTGGGGTGGCTTTAATCTTCCTAGGTACATATACTGCAGTCCTGGGTTATAAGTTGCTTGGTGAGCTAAAAATTTGTCCAGTTAGTTAGCTTAGACCTGTTATTCTGGTCTTTATGAGCTAAGGTTTTTGGATTAGTGCTATTGCATCATCCAGCATATCAAGTCGACGGCATAATGTTGCTGTCGCCGACTTACTGTATTGGATTTTATATTGAAGGATATTTACCTTTTTTATGACGTCCTTGCCCATGGCTCGGATGTCGTCGGTGTACCTCGTTTAGGACGCCATCTCCTCCTCTGTCAGAGGAGGGATGGCGTCCATATGTTCGAGAACCTCTGCTTTGTCCAAGGGGGCCTCGATGTAGGATATACCCTTATCCGAGGTCCTTGGTCCTGCAGAAGCTGCCGTCCTATTGGTGGAGGTTCTGTTGGTAAATGAGGTGAACGCATAGCTCAACCTCATCGACTTCTTCTTTAGGATAGCCATGTCCTCGTCTCCTACACCAAAGACGAACAGATGTCCTGAAGGGCTTGTCTTTACCTCATGGTAGAAGGTGCACCACTCAGCAACCGACAGTTTTGGATTTTACACCGTCAGCCGCCGCAGCACCCTATCCGGGTTTTAAGAGGTGACGATGGCATCATCCTCCGTGACCCAAAGAGAGGCTTTGTTGAGCTTTGGGAGCTTGTCCAAACTGACGACCGCCAGTGACGCTTTCTCCCATGGCGTAAGGTTTTTGATAGTCCCAGAGAGCCAGTGTAGTGCCGCATCGTCGTCACAGACGATCCTGATGATCTCACCAGAGTGCTTCCACGACTTGGACTTGTTGGAGGGAGTCTAGATTAACTTGTCCAGCTCCTCCATTAGCCGTCTTTAGTGAACTTGCCGAATGAATTATCTTTATCTATTATGGCAACCTTAAGGTGCTCTAAGGCTGCCTCCGCGAAGGTTTGGGAAGGTGCAGCGGCTTTTTTTGTCACTGCGAGCCTTCTTAATCCTTCTCGGCGTGCCCTCTGCAGAGGTACTTGGGTGAAGAAGTTTCCCAGGTGTCGCTACCTCTTGGCGAGTCAACTGGCAAGGTTTTTGCCAGTTGATTCGCTGGGCGCCTTCTCCTTTAGTTTTGAAGGGACTGAGGAGGAGAAGGTAGTTCCTGTGGATGCCGCCTCTTTCGCGCCTCTCGCGTTCCTTCTTCTTTTAGCCTCGGCGCCACAAACTCGTCGACGCTTTTGCCATTATTTTTTTTGTAGTTCTTGAGGTGATCCTTCTCGTTCAGCGTCGTTCTGTGCCGCAGCTTGAGGTGAACAATGTCCAGCCTTAGCTGCAGATTCATGTTGAGATGAACTTGACGGTCCAGCTTCGGGATTTTTTTTGTGTTTTTTCTTGAGAGTTTTTCATTATCGTTCCCATGAGTAGCAAGGGAAGGGGTGAATCCACCACTGGCAGAGCCCTGCATGCCAAGGTAAGGCTTGTTACTATAGGGTGTCGCCTAGTTCCCCAAGGGGATCGTTTGTGGCCGCATATTACCCTGCGACCATTCAGCCCTCAGCACGATGCCTTACACATTAGCTATGGGTAGTTGGTCCACAGCGACAGCTTTCGCAAAAGAATTCAAGGTCTTTAAGCCATCGTACTCTACCATGGCTGCCACTAACCGGGTTCCGAGATTCCTCTTCGCCTAGCCATTCCCCTATCCGTCACCTGGAGACGCATCCGATAGGCACCCAGCCATACGGATCGCGATCGGATGATTCAGATTAGTTGCTGTTTGTCTTAACCATCTATTTTTCAACCATAAACTAATTTTTCATTGTTTGATGTCCGTTAAATACATGGATTCATAACTCCCACTTGACAGCTGTTTGACATCGATACAGATTCTTTCCGTAACGGCCTTAGGTGTAATAGTCCAGGGATATAAGCATAAAATAGGCATGGTTGGGGACGCTCATTCGTATAGCAATCTGACTAGTTTTTGAGTGATATTTACCTACAAAAACAAAAAAGTGTTTGCTGCGTGAGATTTCTGGAAAATAAAAGTTCTGTATAGTAGAGCCCAGAGATATACCATTTGTGTACGTTTTGCGCTATATAAAAACTGCATACCATCTCTTAGTACAGTTCATCATTTGGAATAGATACAGTTTTGATAATATTCAATGGTTACCATTATTTTACTTTCGTACTCGTAACCAATTCATGGAATGTGCTTTTAACCAATTTTCTAACAAAACGTAACCTTTTAGAATGGTGAAAATGAAACTCTTAAGTTGTATTTGAACGTAAATCCGTCGGATGACATTCACGATGTATATTTTGACTGAACTATGATAAGACCGACACATTCCAGGATTACTAGCGACTCGATCGATGAAGAGGATCGGACTTAGTCAAATTGTTTAGGCAGGTATTGCTACCGTTATTGATAGCAACGCCAATCTGCTTTTACTTTTGTGCGTTACTTTTCTGTCTGAATCGGACGTTTTTTTCGGAAGTGTGACAGCTAGAGTATGTTTCGGCCTTGGGAAGATAATGGGATTTCACAGCGATGTGAATTACCCTGCAGCAGTGAAGTTACGTCGGCGGTTTGTCATTACGGTGGTGAAAGTAGTGACTATAGTACGGACACTGATAATGAATTTGAACAGAGGGAGGTGGAGGTAGACCAATTAAAACCTCACAAAAAAGGTCACATCTTAGCGCAGATGTAAAACAAATAGTACTAAATGATAATGAACTAACGAAGGATCCAGAGAATGAAAATAAGGGGAGTATGATCAAAAATACGTCAATTCTAACACATATCCAACAGTATGTGGAATTTTGAGAAAGGGGCCACAAAAGAGGAAGCGTAGGTTTGATGCTGGTGTTTCAAAAGAACTAGATCCCACGATCACAAAATTATTGGGGAATATTGTGTACGAAAAGTACAAAATTAATGAACTACCCACAATCGAATCCGTCCAAAGACAATTGGCTAGAATGGGGTAACAGTATCCAAGGAGTACATTGCAGCGATGGATTAGGAAGATTGGGTTTAGGTACAGAACTGTAAACAAACGAATGGCTATAATGGAAAGTGCAAGGATTGTGGGATGGCAGCACGATTACTTGCATAAGATAGAGCAATACCGGAACGAGGGGAGGTCAGTGTACTACCTTGACGAGACCTGGTATGATACCCATGATACCGCTATAAAGGGATGGACCGACGGTGCAAAGAAATGTTAGCTAAAAGGCGTTCCACCAAATAAAGGATACCGTAAGTTATCTTACACTGCGGATCATCTGACGGCTAGGTCGAAAACGCACTCAAATTATGCGGAAAGTAAATTGAAGACTGCAATATAGACTACCACAAAAACATGGGCTCGGGAATATTTGAGCAATGGTTTGAGTATACCCTTATTCCCAATTTAAAGCCATTTAGCGTCATCGTAATGGACAACGCAAGCTGTCACTCCAGACAAAGGTACAAAATTCCGAATTCAACGTTATCGAAGGCGGAAATGCAAGATTTTCTCATAAAACAGGATTTGTACTTTGAAGAAACTTACAAAAAAAACTGAATTATTGGAAGTCCTCCATACTGAACAGTTTGAGAAACAATATGTCATAGAAAGCATAGCTAAAAAGTATGGTCATGATGAAACTAAAACAACGAATCGAACGTTAAAATTGAGTGTATAAAGGAATAATTTACCATATGGTTTATACGGTTATATTGAAATGTCTCTACCATATATTTATCAACAGATAATAAAGTTTCAAACATCTTGTTCAACCAACTGCTGTATGAGCACTTTATTGGATGGAATGAACATTTTCGTTGTTGCCCACTCCAACGAATTCGAACGCCCAGTCCGACCCCGTTCCCTTTCTCTGTCGGCACTTTTTGCGGAGATCCTCGCTTTGTAAACAAATGGTATATCTCTGGGCTTTACTATACAAATAAATCCTGAAAATGGCAAATTTTATCTTGAACTGGTTACCAGTGAAACGTGTTGAATTGTAATTATTTTTAAGATCAACTGTCTTAAAGAAGATGCCTTAAACTGTAAAATGGCAGTTTCTATTTTTTTTTAAATCCATGTATTGCTTAGATGCCGTCCAGAGAAGGGCAATTGGACTAACTGGCGACCAGACCTTAACGCGCCACATCCAGCTATTTTCTTATCGGCATGTTGTTGGTGACCTCTTACTCTTCTACCGATATTCAAACGGAGTCTGCTCCTCTGAGCTATCTTCCATTGTTCCGTCGCTCACCGCTCCTATCGGATGCACCCGCGCAGCCGCTGCATCTCATTCTGAGGCGGTCGTTCTTCATACATCAAGAACCGAGCGGTACAACCGCACATTCATTCTCAGGGTGTCCAAGGCTTGGAACGGACTGCTAGGAGATGTATTTATTGGGCCTGCGGGTGTTGGCCTATTCAAATCCCACGTGAACAAACTTCCCCTAACATAACCCCTTCACAGCAGTCACGGTACTCTGACATTTATGCTCTGCCTACTCGGTCTGCTCAGTTATATAAAAAATTTCAAGAATTTTATGACGACGTCATACCAATATGTGTGATGAAGCTTTGTAACAAGTTGACTGCTGGTGAAGGCGCTGTCTCGAGTTTTTTAGTCAAAGATGTTGCTCATGTTCCGTTGAACCTTTAAAGATAGTTAACCGAGCCTTGTAATCAAGAGTTCTTCCATACAGATGGAAAATTGCTAGGATTTGTCCAACTAAAAAACTGTGACATGTCAAATATTGAAAACTGTCGTTCCATACCAATACTAAATGATTTTGCCATGGTTTTTAAGAAGCTGATTTATACCTTAAAATATCCTCAAACTAATCACCTCATTTTCACCATGCTGACGGTTTTATGAGGAATCGTTCAACTACAGCGAACATAATGAAAACTCAAACTTGTATCATGCAATATTTGGGTAACGCAGGGATCAAACGGTCCTCTTTTATTTGTTTATTCTAGTAAGAGGTCTACTCTTTGTAAAAACCGACTAAAATTAATAAAACGCTATTTTACAATAATATTTGCAAAAATGATGTAGGCCTGTGATATAGCATGGAATGTTGGGCCTTTTCGTAGAGAATAGGAGATCAAAATTTCAGTACAATTCATTAAATAGACGTCTTTGAATGTGTATATCCGACAAAAGATTCTTTAAACAAGAAAAACGCACGTGCATGTAGAGACTCGCATATTAACTTTTATACCATCCAAGAATGGGAAGTTGTGCGGTTAAAAAACTTAAAAATTGACATCAGGGCACGACAATAAACCTTCATGTTTATAATTGCAGAAACTACATCCACTATAATTTTTAATCCTACATTCTCATTCATTTTAAATAACCATTTTTCCAGATACATGGAAAACAATTAGACCATGCTCAGTCTATAAAAGTTTTGAAATGGCAAGCATTAGAGCATAGAACGAATTTTCCGGCAACTGTGCTCCTCAATTCTTGAAAAAGGTTACTTTGCTGTACCTCCCTATATCTCCCGCAATAATGTTAGGTTTAAGCATTGATGAACGTATTGTTAGAATACGTTAATCAATGGTTTAAGTCACCTAGAGCTCAAACTAATATCTATGTTACTCCATTGTTATGCAAGTTATGAGCGATAATTTGACTATGTTAGTAGACGTTGTTACACATTTTTTTGATAACTAAGTAAATTTGTTTAGCATAGCAAAAAGGTTGTGCTAATAAGGTTATGTTTGTGTACATAGAATTATTCTGTTACTGGTTTATTCATTCATTCATTCAATCATTTGTAAAAGTGTGTTACAGATATTGCCACCCTCGAAGGTTATACCTTGTATGAGGGTATTGGCATAGTTTTGACATGCACATGAGATGTTGATGATATAACCTATTAATAGTATTAATCCAATTATTTGGTCATTCTTACTGCAGGCATTGGCTCCGGCACCGTTCGTTCTTATTTTTTTCCCTTATGCATAACGAAGCTCCAGCAGTTGATTATAGGTTTGTTCTATCAATACTTATTCGACTATTTAACCGGCTGAAACTCTAAATTTTGACGTAACATAATCGACTTTGACAATCTATAGTATATATTTATATCAAATGAGTTTAGTATTATGTACATTTTAATAAATTCCAGGACTAACATACTACCACATTATAATATTATGTGAATTATACGATTTACGAATAACATAAATATAAAGTTTATTTAAAAAAAATGTTTTGATTGAAAATTGCATGACAAGAAAATAAAAATAATAAGTTACGTTGCATCTCCATTAATTTTGTTACTTTAATGGATTATTTATATCAAATTCATGTTTTTTAAAAAAATATTCACTTATTTCAAAAATGATCAATTAAAACAAACAAAAATTGCAAAAAAAATATTTAAACAATTTGCACGACTAAATAAATATTAAATTTGTAAACAAATTATATATTTCTAATGTAGGCGAAGGGTAGGTATAATTCAAAGAAATAATCATGAAAATCCGACTTGAATTTTATTGAATTTGTGGTTCTTGGGTTTTTAGGCCGGCGTCGTTTAGCGTTACGACTTGACGTCTTGCCGCAACACCATTATACTATGCCAGACTTAACAGAGAAGCCATCGAGATACAAAAACACCACAATAACTTCAATGGAAAGGAAGAAATACAGAAAGTCAACCGGACATGGGTACCCATCCTAAAGGACCTGAAGACACTGCCATATCGCAAGGGGGCGGCGCTACCAACGTCACCTGATTGGGCCACGTCACCGTTGACAGGTATAAATGCAGGTGCAGATCCTCCAGTCGTCAGTACTTTGGAAGTCGCCGAAGTGAAATAGCTTCTGAAGATGCCATCCACTCGTGGTGGCGAAACGTCAAGCCTTAACGCTAAACGACGCCGGCCTAAGAACCCAAGAACCACAAATTCATTGGACGATGGCCGCGAAAGCCTTACACAGTACATTGAATTTTATTTCTCAATTTTTGAGCGATTTATTTATAACAAATAACTAAGAATATCCAGTCACTCCAATAACGAGTAATAAGAACATATGGAGACATATTTTACTTTTGCAAAATTAAAAAAAATAAACAGCTTAAACGATTTACATGATTAAATATTTATTTGTAAGGTACGCATAAATTTGTAAGGTGTAAGAGTACATATAAATTGAAAAAAGGATCGTCAAGATCTATCAATAAAATTACCAGAGATATAATAAACCAATCCAACATGAATTTTATGAGCGCACGGATTTACAACCCAAGTCCATTTGAGCTTCACTTTGGAAGCTTTACTGGGGCATCTGGAACCATACAAAAGTCGTACCAATCAATGAATCTTCATGGGTTTGTGTCTCATAGCATTGCAGTCTTATCCCAACTGCGTGGGATAAACAAATTCAATATTATTCGAACTAATAAATCGTACTCAAATTTTGATCTCATATTCTACAGGGTTTTTCACATTATTCGACACGGAGCATTATGGCTAAAGTATTTGATAAAAAAGAAAATAATAATTTTGGATGGATAGAGACCTATAAAGGCTTTATTGTAAAAATATGTTCATGTTATACAGGGTGTCCCAAAAACACGAAATGTATCAAAGTTATGTTTTTTTTAAATGGAACACCCCGTATATTGTTGCATATTCGGATTCCTTGGTGAAATCTAGTGTGACCTTATGTATCATACATGGGACTTAAAACGAACCGTTTAGGTGTAAATCACCATTTTCGGTATAAGTAGATATCAGGAAAAAATTGAATATCGCAGAGATTATAAAATCTGGAAGGCTGTAACTTTGCCATGTTACTAAGCATAAAATGCATCAGCTTGGCGAGACTGTCAAAATTAAATTACCTTTACGCTTGGAGAAATCGGTCGATTAATTAAGGAAACTTCGATCAGCGATAACTTGATTTTTTCAAATGGGAATACCTAATTTTTATACGGTTTGATATTTGATAACCTTTCTAATGATAAAAGGTTGTGAATATCAATCTCTGGTAATTTTCATTTAATTTTAAATTTTCAAACAAATCGGGGTTTTTCAATTTTCCTATCTATGTATAAGCAACGTAGCAGGCCATGAAATATAAACAAAAACCTGTTCAGGTAGAAGAAAACAACTAACTTAGCAGATAAATATACACGAACTAGCCTAAAGGGGCAAAATTACTCACAACAAACAAAGTCTAACCAGAAGCAACGGCGGTAACATATCTTTGGTCAAAGAGAAGCTGGAGTATGGCAGAAATGAGTTTTTTAACGGCCTACTAGCTACTGCAATGTACTAGAGATTGGCATTTTCCAAAACCATAAAAAATTTCGAGATGAAACGAAAACTACTAGACAGTGTACGCAGTTTATTATTTTCATCTTACATTTGACGATATAAAAAAGTATGCAATTCTGTCAAAACTTATGTCAAAAGTATCTCTGACTGGAGTTCTGAAAATTCTTAAGTACCTATTAACAAGATCGCAGAAAATGAAGAACGAATTAAAATTTGTTCAAATTATAAAGCATAACTTAAACGGCAGAAAATTTAAATCTGATTTGTCAGTATTCCTTTTTTGCAATATTGCTAATAGATATTGAAAAATAGTAGGGCTCCATTCAGAGGTATTGACTTTGACGCAAACTACTACTTTTTTACACCATTACATATGATTGATAATTGTAGAGCAACAGTCGCTGGTTGTTTTTGTTTCATATCAGGGTTTTTAATTGTCTTGGAAATTTGTAACCTCTAGTAAATTGCGGTAGCCAATAGACTGTAAAAGATATCTATTACTGCCGTACTACAGCTTCTCTTTGACCTTAGAGATGTTACCGCCATTGTTTCTGGTTAGACTTTGTTTGTTGTGAGTAATTTTTATCATCTTGTCCCTTTAGTATAGTTCGTGTGGATTTTTCTGCTAAGTTGTTTTCTTTCCTCTACCTAAACAGATTTTTGTTTATATTTCATACCCTGCTACGTTGCTTCTAGGTAGGAAAATTAAGAAACGCCGATTTGTTTGAGAATTTAAAATTAAATAAAAACTACAAGAGACTGATATTTTCAAGCCTATATCATTAGAAAGGTTATCAAATTCTACAGTTAGCCGTATAAAAAGAATTAGGCATTCCCATTTGAAAAAATCGAGTTATCGCTGATCGAAGTTTCCTTAATTCATCGACCGATTTCTCCAAGCATAAACGTAATTTAAATTTGACAGTCTCATCAAAGCTGACTCATTTTATGCTTAGTAATACGGCAAAGTCTCAGCCTTCCAGATTTTATAATCTCTGCGATATTCAATTTTTTCCTGACACATACTTATACCGAAAATGGTGATTTAAACCTAAACGGTTCGCTTTAAGTCCCATATATGATACATAAAGTCACACTAGAATTCACCAAGGAATCTGAGCATGCAATAATATACAGGGTGTTCCATTAAAAAAACATAGCTTTGATACATTTCGTGTTTCTGGGACACCCTATAAAACATGAAAATATTTTTAGAATGTAGCCTTATGGGTCTCTATCCATTCGAAATTATTATTTTCTTTTTATCAAACACTTTAGCCATAATGCTCGATGTCGAATAACGTGAATAACCCTGTATACCAGAAGGTCCAACTTTTAGTGCAATGTCAGAATCCTCGATACATTTTTGCAAATGTTATTGTAAACTATTTGATTTCGTTTTATTGATTTAAGTTGATTTTTTGAAATTTTCTAAGCAATAAATGGATTTTTAAAAATTTAGAAACAGCTAGTTTATAGCCTAAGGCATTTTCTTTAAGACAGCTTGTCTTAAAAATACTTACAATTCAACACTTTTCACTGATAACCAGTTTAGGACAAAATTTGGCATTTTTACGCTTTATTTGTTTATAACTCTGTTTGTCCAAAAATCTCACGCAGTAAACTGCTAGGTTATGTTCTTGTGAGTAAATATGACTCAAAATAACAGTCAGATTGCTAGATGAATGAGTGTCGCGAGAAAATCATTTAGCTTACTCTTAACTGCTCTTTAGACAACAGTGCAAAGCAATACTGTCATCCTAGTCCACCTAAGTGCCTAAGGGCTCACTTAAGTATTACTAGCATAAGGTACTCTCAAATGGACACTTGAGAGACGACTATGAATACGGCCCTAGTTTACAGTACTCCACGAGTTTTATCTGTCTTTTCTCGTCCTTCAGGTGGATGAATAAATTGGCTGACCTTTGATTGTGGCCGTGAACAATACTAGCCGCCCATCGCAGAATTTATTTGCCCCTGAGTCCTCTGACCTTCTTATTTTGAATTCTTGGTAGCAGATCTAGATCTGGCTATATTCTTATGTATAGCCCGGTAAAGATACACAAAATTTCCAAACCTCGTAGAAATTCTGGTACGGATGAACATTCTGTTTAGGGCGCTAAAACTATTTTAACAAAAATGTCCAGGTGGCGTGGCCACCAAATATTTGGAAGACTTTTGCAAAAATCATGAAAATTCTTGGTAGGTGATCTAGATCTGGCTATATTCTTATGTATAGCCCGGTAAAGGTACCCAAAATTTCCCAAACCCTGGATAAATTCTGGTATGGATGAACATTCTGTTTAGGTCGCTAAAACTATCTTAACAAAAACGTCCAGGTGGTAAGGGCACCAAATATTTGAAAAATGTTTGCAAAAATCATGATAATTTTCTGTAGCAGATCTAGATCTGGCTATATTCTTATGCTTAGCCCGGTAAGGGTACGCGCACATAAATCGGCATCGGACGGACGGTACGGATCAGAAAAAGTGACTTTCTATTATATATTTAATGGACCATCGTACATACGTCGAGACGGTAGGCATCGAACTTTTAAAATCCGGCGAGAATACAGCAACTAGAAATAAAGCCGGCCGATGCGTGCCGTGCGTGCCGATACCGACGTATGTGCGATGTTGATCGGCGATTGCCGAGGCACCGTCGGCAGTCTCCAAGTTTCTACCTGTACTGCCTGCAGACAGTCTTGCCATTCATAGCAACTTGTCGCGAAAATAGCGACATTTTGGTTACGTTGAGACGTAGCGGCAATTTAACAAAATAAACCGATTTGTAGCGACTTTTTGAAAAATTCTGTTACTATCTTTTTTTCGTCACTGACTACTGCTTGTCTATTCTTCTTTTCGGTTTGGCCCAGAGTGTCTTATATTGGTGTCGAGACCACAGCATAGTAAACAATCAGCACACTATCTCAGGTTGACGGCAATTACACGCGCATCCCCTGTTTTGGATGATTATTTGTAGGGATGCTAATCATACTTCGATACTTGGAATGTATCAATACTCCTGCACTAATGTCGAGTATTTTTATTTTAGATACTTTTTGAGCGATTCCAAGCTGGTATCGCTACTTTCCTCTCTGGCGCACGTATTCACTGGCAGCAATATTTTGATCTTTACAATTCGACAACCGGAATTCCAGACATTTTTTGCAGACAACCCTATATCGACGTGTTTGCAATAAAATTATTTTTATTTTGATATAAGTTTCATGCGTTAACCACATCGGTGCAAATTACTATTATTGATTTAGCTGTTTATACCTGCCTACCCTATAGTTGGGACGGGAAAAACGTAGCCAACCTAACGTTTGCATATTCTATGGGCTTCATACTTTCGATTGGTATGTGATTTGTCTATTAACCAAACCAGGGCATTGTTTTAAAAAAATTCATTTTTAAATATTTAATTAATCATATTCTGGACTGAAATTTTTCAGCCAACCCACTCGCGATATGTTTTTTAACATATTAAATTTAATATAAAATGCTTTTCAACCATTAATCAGTTCGGTGAAGATCGCTCTATAATCGGATCTCCTACTACAATGAAAAATTCGTACCGTACCGGCCGTTCCATCCGTACCGTCCGTCCGATGCCGATTTATGTGCTCGTACCATAAAAGTACCCAAACTTTTCCAAACCCCATAGAAATTCTGGTATGGGTGAACATTCTGTTTAGGTCGCTAAAGCTATCTTAACAAATACGTCCTGGTGGTATGGGCACCAAATATTTGAAAAATGTTTGCAAAGATCATGATAATTCTTAGTATACAGCAGATCTAGATCTGGCTATATCCTTATGTATAGCCCGGTAAAGGTACACAAAATTTTCCAAACCCCGTGAAAATTCTGGTACGGATGAACATTCTGTTTAGGGCGCTAAAACTATTTTAACAAGAAGGTCCATGTGGCGTAGCCACCAAATATTTGGGAGAATTTTGCAAAAATTATGAAAATTCTTGGTAGCAGATCTAGGTCTGGCTATTTCCTTATGTATGGCCCGGTAAAGGTTTAAAATTATATAGACCTGTTGATTTACAGCAAGCTTCAACTGCGTGAGTTATTAACGTCATTCCCATATCGTTGAACAACATAGTATTACTAGATTATTATATAGACAGTTCTTGCAATTTCTATGATGCATCGTTCGGAGCTGCATTCACTTCTCGAATTTGTAACGCATTGTCGATTTTCTGGAACTGGTTCGAGTTTGAGACATACGCTTTGTTATCCAGCTGTGTTGCATTTCTGCTTCTGCTTTCGCATGCATACCATTCGGTCACTTATGTGAGACGCGCTTACAAGCTTCAGTTCGTTTATTGGATTGCCGTCAGCGCGTGTATAAAAATTCCAAGAATACAGGGCTACTGCAGAGTGAAATGATTAGATTGAGTAAAACCTATTCATCTCCAATGTATTTCCAACAAAAAAACTTTAGTGATCAGCGAAGTGGAGGTAAAAAGCTAGGTGAGAGACCATTTCCAACAGCAGTTTTAAATGTGGAGTCAAGTTGATTGACTCAGTACGTCCCACATATGACGGCGATATCATTATATTATTTTCTTATTGCATGAGAGTCTAAGATCCCCTTGCAACCAAATCATTATCCGCCCATCCTCATAAAAAACATCCAACACAGAAACTCTTGTGAATAGCTTCTTGAATCTCTTCAGGATCTATGTCAGCACAGCTTTTATTCTCCAACTGGATGAAACGTAATGATCAAGAACCCCGAAATCGCTTAAGAACGGAGTTTGAGCTATTTTTATATTTTTAGTTTTTTTTATTATTTCTGCGCCGCCACTGACACGATTTCTGAAAACCATACGCGTTTTGTGGCTTTGCCATGGTAATAATACTGTGTCAAAATATCCTTAAAATTAATTGAACAGTTTCCAAGTTACACAAAACAGAACGATCTAAAGCAACACTCGTCTGTATACATCAGAAAATCCTAAGTCCTTTGGTTTCTGTAACAGGCAAGGCAATGGCAGGCGACAGAAAGGTTCTGCCGGTGCGCCATCTGGTACCCGAAGGTAACGGAAAACCAAAGAAATTCGCTGCTAAACAGCCGCAAACTCCTTGGTGGGACGCCACGGCGCGTCCGCTTGGCCACCAGAGAGTGCGGGTTCTATATGCTACTGCATATTAAAGCCGATATACGAGGGTTGCTCTATATCTCCGTCAATCCACCAGTACGCAGACAGCTGTTTAACGCTTATAGCGATCATCAGTGCGCCATAGGTCGACTGACGGAAATAGAGAGCATCAGTTCTTTCATGTCCACTAGACATGCGAAACATGTGGTAGCAGGTCGGGTACCAGATGGCGCACCGGCAGAACCTTTCTGTTGCCTGCTATCACATGCTTCACGAGTCTGGTAGACATGAAAGACCTGATGCTCTCTATTTCCGTCAATCGACCTATGGCGCACTGATGATCGCTAATAAGCGTGAAACAGCTGTCTCCGTACTGGTGGATTGACGAAGATATAGAGCAACCCTCGTATATCGGCTTTCATATGCAGCAGCATATAGAACCCGCGCTCTCTGGTGGCCAAGCGGACGCGCCGTGGCGGCCCACCAAGAGGTCTGCGGCTGTTTAGCAGCGATCTTCTTTGGTTTGCCGTTACCTTCGGGTACCAGATGGCGCACCGGCAGAACCTTTCTGTCGCCTGCTATCACATGCTTCACGAGTCTGGTAGACATGAAAGACCTGATGCTCTCTATTTCCGTCAATCGACCTATGGCGCACTGATGATCGCTAATAAGCGTGAAACAGCTGTCTGCGTACTAGTGGATTGACGGAGATATAGAGCAACCCTCGTATATCGGCTTTCATATGCAGCAGCATATAGAAACCGCGCTCTCTGGTGGCCAAGCGGACGCGCCGTGGCGTCCCACCAAGAAGTCTGCGGCTGTTTAGCAGCGATTTTCTTTGGTTTGCCATTACCTTCGGGTACCAGATGGCGCACCGGCAGAACCTTTCTGTCGCCTGCTATCACATGCTTCACGAGTCTGGTAGACATGAAAGACCTGATGCTCTCTATTTCCGTCAATCGACCTATGGCGCACTGATGATCGCTAATAAGCGTGAAACAGCTGTCTGCGTACTAGTGGATTGACGGAGATATAGAGCAACCCTCGTATATCGGCTTTCATATGCAGCAGCATATAGAAACCGCGCTCTCTGGTGGCCAAGCGGACGCGCCGTGGCGTCCCACCAAGAGGTCTGCGGCTGTTTAGCAGCGATCTTCTTTGGTTTGCCGTTACCTTCGGGTACCAGATGGCGCACCGGCAGAACCTTTCTGTCGCCTGCTATCACATGCTTCACGAGTCTGGTAGACATGAAAGACCTGATGCTCTCTATTTCCGTCAATCGAGCTATGGCGCACTGATGGTCGCTAATAAGCGTGAAACAGCTGTCTCCGTACTGGTGGATTGACGGAGATATAGAGCAACCCTCGTATATCGGCTTTCATATGCAGCAGCATATAGAACCCGCGCTCTCTGGTGGCCAAGCGGACGCGCCGTGGCGGCCCACCAAGAGGTCTGCGGCTGTTTAGCAGCGATCTTCTTTGGTTTGCCATTACCTTCGGGTACCAGATGGCGCACCGGCAGAACCTTTCTGTCGCCTGCTATCACATGCTTTACATGTCTGGTAGACATGAAAGACCTGATGCTCTCTATTTCCGTCAATCGACCTATGGTGCACTGATGATCGCTAATAAGCGAGAAACAGCTGTCTGCGTACTGGTGGATTGACGGACATATAGAGCAAACCTCGTAGGCAAGGCAATGTTCGGATAGACCTAAAAGTGTATTATGCCGCTAGGTCCTTCTTTCGTAGGTCAAAAGGCGGCCTATTATGACGTGTCAGATAGACCGACAGACAGACAGACCGACGGAAATGAGTAACGTGAATTTACGTTATATCCCACATAACAAAAGTATATACAATGTACTTACATTGGATATCGAATCAATGGATATTTATATCCACAAATGGGGCAAGAGTGTCCAATGGATGTCAAATAGACATCAAAAAAATATACATTGCATGTACGTTTGTCGCGAGCCTTCACATCCATGGCATATCCATAGAAATGTACATATGTACCTTTAATGTACATGCATAGTATATGTAACATAGTCCAGGTATGAACATGTATATTCATAATCATTTGGTTCACAGAAAAATCGGAAATACTTGGCAAAATCAATTACTATGATTGTTATTTCTTTCCTGTTGAATGACATGTCTAAAATCACAGATATCAAGGTTATAGAATTTTGTAGGTGGTTTGTTCCGCTTACGACTTACCGTCAAACGCTGGATGCGAATGTTATCAGTACTCGGTAGCCAGAAGATAAGTAACATTGCACAATATTTCACTCGATCAGGTAATCAGGTACAACCACCACCAGCACGCACACGCTAACTACGACGAATGGCTAGAAATCAGCAATGGCGGCACTAGCTGTCCTTCGCGCAGGCGTAAACTACTAGATGTATATATGATACATAGACCAACACCTATGTATATTCACATATGTATATACCTACATGAGTATACATAGTATAATACACTAGTGTATATCATTTTTCATATGTACATACATTTAACGTCCTATGAATATTCAAAATATACATGTTCAAACTGGAATATCTAATGTACATCCTGTGGATGTACATATCCATATAGTGTTATGTGGGATAGATATCATAAAATGCCCGAAGAGTATATTATCTCAAAATCGAAAATTTTCACGATCACAATACTCCCATCACCTATGGGTTTGGGAAGTAAAAGTCATATAAAGTGTCAACACGGTGCCAGAGATATTTAATTTTCCATCTTATTTGATTGCCAGAAACTTCGGCGCATATTTGGTAAATTTACGACCGCCCGATAATATAGGTATAGCAAAATACTAAATACACACTGCGGAAAGGCATAACATTTGTCATCGAACGGCACCTCCATAGTACTGTAGCGTCGTTTGAGAATCGTTTTACAAGAGTTTGTAGTGACGAATGACTGCTTCTGGTAGTTTGTGCCTGATAATTTTTGTGAATATATGCCCGTAAGTTTGAAGACAAAACTTCAGCAAAATACGGAAAAAATATCTCCAGGTAAACAGTATTCGGTCCTAAAAAACGGCACTTGTAAAATTTTGTTTGCAGTTGAAGAAGTTACATTTTACTTATACATATAATATACATATATGGATACTTGAAATGGAAGAAAATGATTTCTCGTTTGCTGAGTCACTTTCAGCAAAAACATAGTTGGCATGTGTGATGTATGGCATGGTTATGTTTATTTGTAATGGTATGCAGGGTGACCCTGAATTTCCTTGACATGTGATATTCTCGTAACAGAAAAATACTCAAAGGAAAACTGAGTGGAATGTTTGAAAGTACTACGGCGCGGCGTCTATCATGCCATATTTTCATTTTTTTTTATTTCAACCCTTAAAACTCACCCCCAACTTTGTTTTTTCAAATAGCACCTTATAGTTTTTTCTACACAAAGTAAGGCCTTATTTTATTTTAAAATCTTGAAGTACCTTTGATTTTATATAAAAACCTATTTTTTCGTAAAGTCACAAGCATAAGATAATAATAAATAAAATAAGAAGCGTTTTCTGGCGGTCTTAGGTATTCGAATACATATTTGTCACACATTAATCGCAGACGTCATAGACTTCAACCAGCGCTAGAATTAACAGTTTTGAAAAGATCTCAGAAACGGCGCCAAACTTTAAGCAAGTAACCTATCTATTTTCGATGTATTTTTGTGTCAGAATGTGACAGAATATACTTGGTAACATTTTGGTACTTGTATTAATAATACGCAATGAGAATTGGTGAGAATGGATATTTCAAGTGCCCTGGCAGTTGTTCTTTGGCGAATCACCAAGAGGAAGAATTTCTTCAAAATATTCTAAGTATTTATGAAATGTTCTTGAACGAAGATTTAAATGGGTTTTTATCGGTTATAATAACCCACAGAGAAGAGCATCACAAAACTCCGGGATTTGCAGAAACTTTGCGAGGCCAATATAATGAATATAATTTTTTTCAATTCTTCAGAATCACCAGAGAAACTTTTACCATCCTTTTACAAAGTGATTTCATATGTATATAGCTATCTATGTAAATAAAACCAAACTACGTAATTAGAAAACTTTTTACACAAATATAGGTATATCACAATATGTATATGTTACGGTCAAAGATGATATTTCGGTCTTTAACGATATTGGCCGGTCATTGTCGTGAATGTCCTATTACAGCGGGACGTCCTGACAATGACCGGCCAATAGCGTGAATATCCATGTAAACTGGGCACTGTTGATAAACTGGGAATGGATTTACGTTTTTACGACTTTGCCCGGGCAATCTCGTTAATGTCCGCTCAAGAGTGGGCTGTCAAGGTTTGAATAAAATATAGGTTATGTTATTCTCATTTTGCCATTTTTGTGTCTGTTTGTGTAAGTAGAGTGTGAGTTTAACAGCTTTAAGCATACAGTAGGTGATAAATATGACTGCAGTGCGTGAAAAATTCATGGAAAAGCTGAACTTGCCTATTAAATCAAAGCGAAATGATAATAAGGCGTTTTTGAGTGGAAGTGAATACAAACAGCAAATTAGCAAATTAAAAGGCGCGAAAGAAGTGCTTTGTTCCGAGAATTCTAAGAAAACAACGAAACATTACAGAATAATACGTAAATATGACATAATTTCAATAAACGGGAAGGAACGCTTGATTAAACCTGTTGCGGAAACTTCACAGTCACAAGTATTGTATTATGCACCAAATGAAGAGCTGTTTGAAATAATACATAACGCACATTTAGCCATCGGACATGGTGGAAGAAATAGAATGGTTTCCGAAATAAATAAACAGTACTGCACTACTGTTCGAGTAAAGTAGAGCCCAGAGATATACCATTTGTGTACGTTTTGCGCTATATAAAAACTGCATACCATCTCTTAATCATCATTTGGAATAGATACAGTTTTGATAATATTCAATGGTTACCATTATTTTACTTTCGTACTCGTAACCAATTCATGGAATGTGCTTTTAACGAATTTTCTAACAAAACGTAACCTTTTAGAATGGTGAAAATGAAACAATAAGTTGTATTTGAACGTAAATCTGTCGGATGACGTTCACTATGTATATTTTGACTGAACTATGATAAGACCGACACATTCCAGGATTATTAGCGACTCGATCGATGAAGAGGACCGGACTTAGTCAAATCGTTTAGGCAGGTATTGCTACCGTTATTGATAGCAACGCCAGTCTGCTTTTACTTTTGTGCGTTACTTTTCTGTCTGAATCGGACGTTTTTTTCGGAAGTGTGACAGCTAGGGTATGTTTCGGCCTTGGGAAGACAATGGGATTTCACAGCGATGTGGATTACCCTGCAGCAGTGAGGCTACGTCGGCGGTTTGTCATTACGGTGGTGAAAGTAGTGACTATCCCACATAGCACTGGATATTCTATGGATATTCTTTAAATCTCCTATAAGATCCATGAATACTCAGTAGAATCATAGAATATTCGTTATATCCCTTGATTATTCTGGATTATTAAAATAATATTCTTTATAGAACATTATTATTTTATCCACATAGAATAATCACTGATTATTCGTTTAATGCCTGAATTATTCGAGAATATACCAGTAATATTCTTCATAGAATATTATTTTAATAATCTACTAAGAACAAGATGTAGCTATTATCTGACGAATATTTAGTAATCTTTGTAATAGAAATATCTGTATGTAGGCAAATATTCAATATGAGGTATTATTAATTTATATTTGCACGTTTCTCAGTGAATTAAAAAACCTTCATTCGTTTTGCGTTCATCCTAAATATACCTAATAAGTATTATGTGCAATTTTCAAAAGTTTGTTAGTCATTAGCCATTACCAGTAACACAGATACGGAGATACGGCATCCACCGACGATAAAGTGACAGCATCTTATGCTGATGTATGGTGACTATGGTGTCATCAGTTGTCAATCTTGTCTGGTTGTCACTCTGTTCTTCGCTTCAAGTGTTCTGTCATTCTGTGCTTCAACATGTGTATGTCGGCATTTTAGCAATTCACGAATTCACGAGTTTTATTTCTGAAAGGCCTGCATTTATACCGAATTTTGTACAATAAAGTTGCTAGTTGTTATAAAGTGTGTGACAGTGTTCCAAATTATGGCCACCTACTATGGTGTATGGTTCATTATATGTGAGTAGAATTTTGAGGTTAAATGCAACAAGTTTACATTTTTACACTTTATTAGGCATCTAGACTGAGATGTCTAACCAGTAACCACTTAAATTTTGAGACCATCTGCCACTAGTATGTGCCATTATTTTTGGAACAGTATCCATAATTCCCTAAAAATGTTTCGTATATGAGGTAATTTAGACAAAATGTTCCTAGAATATTCAAAAACATTCTACCACGATTGTTCATGTAATATCCGTGCGGAATATTCGGCGGAATATTCTAGGAATATAGGGTGTTTTTCCCATTTATTCCCAGAATATTCATAATATCTGTAGTGAATGTGAACAGAATATTCTCATATCATCCAGTGCTATGTGGGATAGTACGGACACTGATAATGAATTTGAACAGAGGGAGGTGGAGGTAGACCAATTAAAACCTCAAAAAAGGTCACATCGTAGCGCAGATGCAAAACAAATAGTACTAAATGATAATGAACTAACGAAGGATCCGGAGAATGAAAATAAGGGGAGTATGATCAAAAAGACGTCAATTCTAACACACGTTCCATATCCAACAGTATGTGAAATTTTGAGAAAGGGGCCACAAAAGAGGAAGCGTAGGTTTGATGCTGGTGTTTCAAAAGAACTAGATCCCACGATCACAAAATTATTGAGGAATATTGTGTACGAAAAATACAAAATTAATGAACTACCCACAATCGAATCCGTTCAAAGACAATTGGCTAGAATGGGGTAACAGTATCCAAGGAGTACATTGCAGTGATGTATTAGGAAGACTGGGTTTAGGTACAGAACTGTGAACAAACGAATGGCTATAATGGAAAGTGCAAGGATTGTGGGATGGCGGCACGATTACTTGCATAAGATAGAGCAATACCGGAACGAGGGAAGGTCAGAGTACTACCTTGACGAGACCTGGTATGATACCCATGATACCGCTAAAAAGGGATGGACCGACGGTACAAAGAAGTGTTAGCTAAAAGGCGTTCCACCAAATAAAGGATCCCGTATAGTTATCTTACACTGCGGATCATCTGACGGCTAGGTCGAAAACGCACTCAAATTATGCGGAAAGAAAATTGAAGACTGCAATATAGACTACCACAGAAACATGGACTCGGGAATATTTGAGCAATGGTTTGAGTATACCCTTATTCCCAATTTAAAGCCATTTAGCGTCATCGTAATGGACAACGCAAGCCATCACTCCAGACAAAGGTACAAAATTCCGAATTCAACGTTATCGAAGGCGGAAATACAAGATTTTCTCATAAAACACGATTTGTACTTTGAAGAAACATACAAAAAAAAACTGAATTATTGGAAGTCCTTCACACTGAACAGTTTGAGAAACAATATGTCATAGAAAGCATAGCTAAAAAGTATGGTCATGATGTCTTAAGGTTGCCTCCCTATTTTTGCATTTTCAGTCCTATAGAATTAATTTGGGGACAACCAAAACAACGAATCGAACATTAAAATTGAGTGTAGAAAGGAATAATTTACCATAATTATGGTTTATATGATCATATTGAAATGCTAATTTATATTATATAATTAGTTACCTCTACCATATATTTATCAACAGATAATAAAGCTTCAAACATCTTGTTCAACCAACTGATGTATGAGTACTTTATTGGATGGAATGAACATTTTCGTTGTTGTCCACTCCAACGAATTCGAATGCCCAGTCCGACCCCGTTCCCTTTCTCTGTCGGCACTTTTTGCGGAGATCCTCACTTTGTAAACAAATGGTATATCTCTGGGCTTTACTTTACCTATACCTGATGTCGATAGAGCTCGTGGATCTCCTCGTAATATATTAGCAGTAGTCAGCAATTCTGAAAACGGCCTTTATAAACTTTGTAAGTAATTTTATAATGCCTGGTTCAAAATTTTGATTAGAAGGCACAAACAAAGGAGCTCTCAAGCAAAAATTTACACGAAGCGAATTCAATCCATGTTTGGAAAAGTTCATATTGTTGGAAAATCTCAGTGACGATATCAAACGGAAAGAAATTTCCCTTAGAGAAGCTGTAACACAAAATACAATTTTTGGAAGCCAAGGATATAAGCGTTGCTATTGTAAGGGCGGCTGCAAAAACAAAAAATGTGCGTGCCGTGCCAATGACAAAATCTGCAATTCAAAGTGGCTCATTACCATGTTGTAATAAAAATGCTTAATGGATGCTTTGATCTTGTTTTTATAGACATGTTTTAATATTTTAATTTGTCATATTTAAGGATTAGGTATTTTAAGTTTCCTTCCAATTTTTTTGTGAAGCGATGAAAATATATACATATTTTTTAAAATGTTCCTCATGTTTTATCAAACAGCTGCCCTAATCTGTAATATCAACTTTGGCCATGCATTTATGGTCGATGTCGTGAATGGCCGGACAAAGATGCAAAAACTAAAATACTTTCAACCTTGTCCACGACAGACGGGCATTCTCGTTATAGCCTGGGCAATAACGATATTGGCCTACATATTTGGCTTCTAACGTTAATGCCCGGCCAATGTCATCAATGCCCAATTTACAACAGTGGCCGTAACATATATATAACATTCATGAGTCATTTAACTCAACATAGATCTAGATAATTCAATCTTAAGGAAAATAAAAATGTTACTGTGTCCTAACAATAAAAACGAAATAGATAATTAGAAAACTCTTAATGATATAAAGACAAAAAAACTGAAGTTGCTTCCACATCATTTTGGATAGGATTTTTCAACACTTTCCATATAACATCAGGATTTTGAACCGCAGGCGCAGCTTTTGTTGCTTCACTCATTCCTTTTCCGGTAATTTCACTAGCTTGATGCTGAATTTCTTCTAGATATTTTTTAGCGAATATACGATCTATGTAGAAAGAAATATCATTTTGAATGAACAAAATAATGTACTAAATTATATTTTGCCTACCCTGCAAAGAATTGTACGTTTCCAAATCAACAGTAATTAAGAACTGCCCCAACTACACTTCCATCATATCGTTGGTTCATTCGAAATTTTTGAAATTGCAAGACATTGACATTACGATGACAGAATTTTAGGTTATGTTGGTTTGAAACTAACGTTCGGTTGGTTTTGAATCGTTTTGAATACATTTTGAAATATTGTTACTATGACGTCATCGTTTCAACGCCAGAACGAACGTATTTGAAACGCAGACGAATACGTTTTGAATGCATGGGCGCCAGAAAACAGCCAAGGATACGTTTGAGGCATAAAATTTTGTAAAAAAAGAGATAAAAAAGAAAACTTAGTGGGAGTTTCAAGGGTACCAACTGACCTATCATACCATGCTTTCTAAACATTTTTTTCACTTCAACCCCTAAACTTACCCCCTACAATTTTTTCCTAAATATCAACTCACAGCTTTGCCTACATTAATTTGATATCCTATAGTGCGTTTGACTTCATATACAAACCAGTTTTTTTCGTAAAGTCATTAACATAAAATAAATAAAATGAGCATGTCTTTGAGGCGTAATATTTTCGTATTAAAAAAACATAAAAGAGACATTTGGTTTCGAAAGCATGTATTATAGGTCATTCATAAAACCTCAACTAGTTTTATTTATAACCGTTCTTTTTTGCGTCACACTATTTCTTATTTTATTTATGTTACGCTTATGACTTTACGAAAAAAAGTAAATTTGCGTATAGAATCAAATGTACTCCAAGATTTTAAATAACATACCATATAAGACCTTAATTTGTTTGGAGAAAACTATTTGGTGCTATTTAAAAAGCAAAAGTTGAGGCTTAGTTTCAAGGGTTGATATACAAAAAAAAATGTTTTGAAAGCATGGTATGATAGGCCCTATAGTACTTTCAAAAATTCCACTTGTTACGAGCGTATCACGTGACAAGGAAATTCAGGAACACCCTGTATATGTTGTTTGCTGTTGTTAACCAATCATCAATAAAAAAATGAATAATTGAAAATTAAATATCTCTGAAACAGTTATAAATCGGACCGTACTTTATATCACTTTTTGTTCGAAATTAGCTGTACAGTCTTCCCCTAAAGTGTCTTCCGCTCGTTTTAGAACACCTTGTATATCGAAGACAGATGGCATGACATTCAGCCAAATGTATTTGCCAACCCTAAAAACGTATCGGCCACCACGCATGAATGGGAAGTAAAATAGTTGCAAGAGCACAGAGCAAAGTTTTATGTTGGGACCTGGCCCATTCACCCGGTGCGCTGTCTCGTTTGCAAACGCGGGAGTTCCACGGAGAGTTTAGTAGCCGGCGACCCGCGCTTGCGAAAGCTGCTTCTGACCGCGACCGAAATCTACCTGTGTATATCAAGCGCGTCCTTGACAACTTCTACACATCGATGTTCGCGACTTATAAGCTTTGTCCACCGCTTCAAAAAAGTGAGTACTTTTCCCTTTTACTCTATGATTCCAGAGTGGATCCAGCAAACTACAGAATTTCCGAAAGCTCTTGTCCTGTTTGAGCAGCTGTGCACTTGAAAATGATCTTCATACATTCTTCATACATCATGTACGGAAGATACGTTCTTAAAATCTTGATTTTAACCCAACAAATAAACTAAGGGGAAAGTTCTAGTTCTCTGTGAACATTAACCTACTGCACTTAATGCTTTTAATGCTGCCCCTGCCTGGCTGTTAGAGCAGATGGTGACCCTCCTGCTAGGCCCCAGAATTTCGTAAATACGAAAGGCACAAACTAAAATCGCATATATCTCTGCTTGGAATACCGTGGTGTATCCCCCAAGAGAGGGAAAGCTTTGTTTTTGGCTCATAGACTCCAGCACCGGAGCCTTCGTCGGTAAGTGAGCCGTCGTCCGTATACCAGACGCTTGGCCCCCATTCTTCCCTTAACCATAGGCTCTTCTAAGCTTTGTTTGTTTACTGCTGTAAAAGGGTGAGTATTTTTCGCCATTCACTCTATGTTTCCAGAGCGGGTCCAAGTAAACTATAGAATTCTCGAAAGCCTTTGTCCTTGTTTGAGCAGCTGTGCACTTGAAAAAGGATCTTTTTACACAATGATGTATGGAAGATACGTTCTTAAAATCTGGAATTTAACCCAACAAACAAATTGAAGGGAAAGTTCTAGATAGCTGTGAAGACTAACCTACTGAGGTAAAAATTACAAACCTTTTCCTTAAAAACCCCTTCATGGAGAAAATGATTCAAATGTAAGTATTTCTTTTTAGCTACCTGAATATCGCCTACAAAGCTAGCGGCTTCAAAGTTAATATGTATATTTGGTTACTAACTACGAAGTTATAACTTAATTTATGACTTTGTGAACAAAAGAAACATTTTGGAATAATTTCTGGCTTCTGCACGTCGAAAAATAATTTTTTAAAGTTAAATAAATTTGGTGACTTAAGCACTTCTAAGCTTTGTTTACTGCTGTAAAGGTGAGTATTTATAACCGTTCACTTGATGTTTCCAGAGCGAGTTCAGTAAACTAGAATCCCCGAAAGCACTTGTCTTTGAGCAACTGTGCACTTGAAAAAAGATCTTTATACATCATACAGGGTGGCCAATCGGGTGACGATAATATTTTTTTTAGATAGCCCGTACCGAGACCTATCCAAAACACCTTCATGTATGTGTACCGATTATTGATAGTTTTCGAGTTATGATTTTTTTTTGAAAACTTAGATTTTCCAGTTTCTCCAAAAAATCGTCAAAAGCAAAAACAAGAATGCTTGTTGGCTTTTATTTTTTTCAGCAATTATACTCAGTATTAAGCCTATTTCAATATCCAATAAAGAGAACCTGTACATCCAAACAATAATGAAGTACATTTTGGGGCTAAAGTTTGAAATCTCTGTTTTTTTGTCAGGATACCAAAACCTTCAAAATAAAATTAAAAATACTTATGCCTGGTTCTGGAGCTCCAATCTAATCTTAAAAACTCTGCAAGATATTGCACTTTCGAAATAATAATGAAAAAATAGCACTTATGGGGGCATTTTGCGCCGTAGGTGACTGTTAAAGGTAAGAAGGTGATAATTCACGAATTTCCAAAATTTCTTAAAACTGTTTTAAAAACTATTATTTTACTTTATTATGACAAACTAAAGGAAAAAAACTCATAACACTTATAAACATGATGAACATTGATGTTTTAATCACTTTTAATAAAAAAATTAATACCTGTGCTTTTTGCTGTGTACTATTGAACTTCTGCTAAATTAAGTTGTATGGAAAGTTAACAAAGGAAAAGAATAATAAAACAACAATGTGACTTTTAATTCCATGGCGGAATTACCTGGGAAGCGTTATCGTAGCATCCGCCATCCCTTTTACTTCCCACACCGATAGGTGAGGGGAGGATTGTGATCGTGAAAATTTTCGATTTTGAGATAATAGGTTTTTTGGGCGTTTTATAATGTCTACATAACGAAAATCCGCGTTACTCATTTCCGTCGTTCTGTCTGTCGGGCTGTCTGTCGGGCTGTCTGTCGGGCTGTCTGTCGGTCTGCCTGTCGGTCTGTCTGTCGGTCTGCGCCTGTCGGTCTGTCTGTACGCGTTTTTCTAGAGTCGTAATCTCAGTAACCGCTGCATGGACTGTGATGAAATTTGGGCAGCAATATGCTGTGGGGTCTTAGTAGGTAATGCTGCTATAATTTTGGAAATCGGTACATGGGCGGCGAAATAATTAAAACAAAAATTTAAAACATCCCCCATACTTCGTTTTTAGGCGTTTTAGAGGTTCTGGATCATTTTCCGCGTTTTTTTGGGTGGGGGTGGAATTTGGGTGTTCGGGGGGTGGGGGGTTGAAAAAATTAAAAACTTGTGTATTCATGATGGTCTACTGACCTGTCAAAGAAGATCTAGCGATATAAATCACCTTTCCAGGTTTATTCGAACATTGCCTTGCCTATTACCGAAAATTAATTAACACAACTGCGCTTCGCCGACATGAGCTCGCAAAAAGCTACTCTGAAAGAAAGGGATGTCGTATGCTACGACATCGCTTCCCAGGTAATTCTGCCATGAAATTGGTAGTCAGATTATTGTTTATTATTTCTTTCCTTTGTTAACTTTCCATACAACTTAATTTAGCAGAAGTTCAATAGCACATAGCAAAAATACTTCACAAATCACAATTTGGGTATTAGTTTTTTTTATGAAAAGTGAACAAAACATCAATGATTTTCGGGTTTATTAGTTATTACGGGTTTTTTTTCTTTAATTTGTCATAATAAAGCAAAATAATAGTTTTTTTAATCATTTTGGAAATTCGTGAATTATCACCTTTTTACCTTTGACACTCACGTACGGCGCAAAATGTCCCCATAAGTGCTACTTTTTCATTATTATTTCGAAAGTGCAATGTCTTGCAAAGTTTTTAAGATTAGCTTGCAGCTCCAGGACTAGGCATAAGTATTTTTAATCTTATTCTGAAGGTTTTGGTCTCCTGACTAAGAACAGAGATTTATTCAAACTTTAGCCCCAAAATGTACTTAATTATTGTACGGGTGTACAGGTTCTCTCTATTGGATATTAAAACAGGCATAATACTGAGTATATTTGAAGAAAAAATAAAAGCCAAGAAGCATTCTTGTTTTTGTTTTTGGCGATTTCTTCGAAAAACTGGTAAATCTCTAAGTTTTCAAAAAAAAATCATAACTCGAAAACTATCAATAATCGGTACACATACATGGGGGTATTTTGGGTGGGTCTCGGTACGGGCTATCTAAGAAAAAATTATTATCGTCACCCGATTGGCCACCCTGTATGATGTATAAAGATCTTTTTTCAAGTGCACAGTTGCTCAAAGACAAGTGCTTTCGGGGAATATGGAAGACACGTTCTTAAAATCCGGAATTTAACCCAACAAACAAACTAAAGGGAAGGTTTTATTTCTCTGTGAAAATTAACCTACTGAGGTAAAAAATTACAAGCCTGTTCTCTTAAAAACCCCTTTATGGTACCAATTATTCAAAAAGTAGTTTATTTCTCGAGAGCTATTAGGTCAGCTAGTTAACTACTTGAATATCGCCTTCAAAGCCAACGACTTCAAAGTTAATATACATATTTGGTTGTTAACTACAGAGTTATAACCTAATTTATGACCTTATGAACAAAAGAAAAAATAGGAATGCTGTTTGGTTTCTATATATCAAAAAATATGTTTTAAACTAAAATAAATTTCGCGACTTAGGCTCTTCTAACCTTTGGTTACTGCTGTTTTGTAAAAAGTAAAATTTTTTACTATTTACTCTTCAGAACGAGTCCAGCAAACTAGAGTCCCCGTAAGCCCTTGTTATTATGTGTACTTGCATAAAGATGTTCATACATTGTGTGTGAAGGAAACAATCTTAAGATCATGAATTTAATCCAACAAACGAATTAAGTCGAAAGTTCTGTTTCTCTGTAAAAATCAGCCAGCTGAAGTGAAACATTACAAACTTGCCAAATAAATATTCAAAAAGCATTTTTTTTTTCGAGAACTAGTAATTAAACTTGTTAGCTACCTGAGTATCGCCTGCAAAGCCAGCGGCTACAAAGTTAATATATTTGGTTGTTAGCTGCTAAGTTACAACCTAATTTATGAACTTTATGAACAAAAGAAATGTTTTTTGGATTAGATTTTTACTCATAGAAAAACAATGCTTTGGAGTAAAATAATGTCACAATTTAGGCCAGTTTGCAGAGGAAACCTTTCTTAAAATCCGAAAATCCCCCCAACAAACAAATTCAGTGAAAAGTTATAGTGGCCTGTGGAAATTAATACAGGGTGTCCCATGACGATTAAGACAAGCAATATATCGGAACTGGGAAGTAGTAGCAAATTATAATTTTGGAGATGTGAATAGAGCAAATATATTCTTTTCTTATTATTTGTCACTCAATGAGGTATTCGTTTTTGGTCATGTGACGTCCGATCAAAATTTTTAATGGGACACCCTGTATACTTGTGACTTTTTGTGTTCCTCCCGATAAAACAATTCCAACAAACTAGCACACTTGGGGTCTAAAGTGATTAATTCAAAAGCTGCAGGTACTTAAAGGACTGTACCACTACCATTATGAAACACTACCAAAATAATTTAACTGTAGAGGTACATGTTATAATTGTAAGATTAATCGACTTACCTGGAAGATTAATCTAGATTATTCGAGCGTCGTAGTCCTTCTATGATAGCATTTTGGTAGGTATCATTTTATTGCGAGCCCCGCACATTTTAAAGAAAAACAACTCCCCACCAACCGGCCTCTCGGGCATCGACAACCCGATGTCCCATCTCCAGCGTGATCTTCAGTTCATTATTTGTGAGACACAATCGCGAAAGGGTAGATGGGTTGGGAGGGCCCTATCATAGAAGGACTACGACGCTCGAATAATCTAGATTAATCTTCCAGGTAAGTCGATTAATCTTACAATTATTCTTCGCGTCTTCGTCCTTCTATGATAGCATTTTGGTAGATGTTAAAAGAATTGGTAAGCGATTGTGTAGAGCCCTAGCTAAAAGGGGAAAGCGAGGTACTGCAAAGTACACTTATAGCATGGAGCATTAGAAATAAAAATTGCTTTGATGATGCTCAAAGATTTATAACATATCCTCCATTCCGGTAGGAAATAACAAATTATTACAAAAATATATGACTAATGGCACATACAATGGCAATAAGTCTAATAATAAGAATAATAACAAACATAATATATAATTATATATACCCATATATACATATATTAACAATCAAAACTAACGTTTACTTAGTATACATTTTGCAAAATCCGTTCTATCGTCAGTAGTAGGTTTATTATAAAACCTGTTGAATACCTGCGAATTTTTTGTCCACCCAGCAGTTGTTAAAATTAAGTCAATGTTTATACCTGATCGAAAGGCTGTTGATGTAGCGGTATGTTTTATAGAATAGCCCCCGTATACGTTTGTATTAATGCCACTTTTCAATAAGATCTCTTTAATCCACCGACTCAAGGATTGCGGGGATGCTGGATGATAAGGTTTTTGGTATGTGAATATTAATGACTTACTGTTACCCCTAAATACTTTAGTTGCATCTATATAAAAAAGTATTAACGAAGCTATACATAACCCTGGGTTCTCTTTAAAAAATGGAAACACTAGAACCGGTTGCTTTCTATTTAAACCAGAGGTTTTAATTTTTGCACTAATATTTATCTCCAGCCTGTCTTCATATTTAAAAATATTTTGTAACTCAATTTTTGTTAAAGTCTGCATCCTTTGTGCAGAAGTAAGAGCTAAAAGCGTTGTTAATTTTTGCGTTAATTCTTTCAAAGACAGAGATTCCAACGGATACATGTTTTCCAAATGTCTAAGCACTGGGCTGGGGTCCCATGTAGTTGCATATTTTGGAGTCGATGGGTTTTTGTTATAGGCTCCTTTTAGAAACCTTTTTAAGACTTTTTCATCATCTGTATTAAAATCAAATATTAATGCAAATGCTGCTCTGGACGTATTCAATGAAGAATACGAGAGTCCGTCGTTTAATAATTTGAGAAAAAATTCCAATATATTTTCTGTGGATTTTGCATAGGGATCATACCCTTTTTCTGTGCAATATTGCCACCATTTTTTATATATTACCGTATATTGTTTTAAGGTACTTTCTGAAATGGAGGAAATGAGAGTTGGTATAACTGACTGTGGGATGTTCCTCCCCTCCATTGTTTTCCACACAATTTCCCTGCCACCAGGGAAAGTGTTTTGTAAAGAGGATGAGGTTGCCTGAAAGGAGAAGACAGTAAATTTTTGCGAGGAGTGAAGAGAATTGGTTCTTCTATTAGGAGGTCACAAAATGACGGATACCAAGATTGTGTAGGCCAATAGGGGATTACAACAATACCAGTAGCTTTATCATTTTTAATTTTTTGAAGTACTTCGCCTATCAATGAAAAGGGGGGAAACGCATAAAAATAATAATTATGCCAATTTATTGTAAATGCGTCAACTGCTAAACAGTCGGGATCTGGATACCAAGCTATATATGCGGAACATTTTGCATTACTTTTGGAGGCAAATAAGTCTATAGTAGGTGTTCCAAAAGTAGACACAATTTTTTCGAAGCATTGCGGATTCAAAGCAAATTCTGTATTCATAAACTTCGACCTTGATAACATGTCTGCCTTGCTATTACAAGAAGTGTTTATGTACGAAGCAAAAACATAAATGTTTTTTAGTTCGCACCAATGCCATAATTCAGAGGCTATTCTATTTAGATTTTTATGCTTAATACTACCCATTTTGTTAATACAAGCAATGGCGGTCACGTTATCAATACGAAGAAGAATATCAGAATTCTCTTGGTCCCTTGCTAGAGCTTTTAAACCCTGAAAGGCTGCTAGTAGCTCTAGATAATTAATATGATTTTTTCTTTCTGATATATTCCAGAAACCCAAAGTTTCTCTATCTTCTGCATGGGCTCCCCACCCGGTTTTGGAAGAATCGGAATATATTTCTAAAGCCTATGGCCCTTTCAAGAACTTTTTCCCAGACTTTGATAAATTATTTTTCCACCAGGCAAACCCTTTTTGATAAAATGGGGGGAATTACCATTTTCCCATTGAAATTTCCCTGGTTTAGTTTTAATTCCCCTTGTTTTATTACTTCAAATGGCTTTATATGCAGCCAGCCATATTTAAATGCAGGACATATGGACACAAGTGTGCCCACTAACGATGCAAATTCTCTGATTCTGCAATATTTTTTGTTTTGTAGTTTACTAAGTAACGTTCGAGTTGCTACTATTTTTCTTTTTGGGAGCCCTAACATCATTGAGGTAGTATCAAACCAGAACCCTAAAAACTCTATTTCTTTCCCAGGACGTATGGAACTTTTTTTGGTATTTATAATGAACCCCAAATTTCCAAGCAAGTCTTTCGCCATAGCCACAAAGTGTAAGCACTCGTCGTGACTTCTGGCAATGAATAACCAATCATCTAAATAACTAACTAATTTGACGCCTCGCTCCCTTAAATACCGTACAACCGGTTTTAATATTTTTGTAAATATAAGAGGCGCTATATTTAAGCCAAACGGTAAACAATTGAATTGATATAAAGTGTTATTAAACACAAATCTAAGGTATTTTCTATAAAACGGGTCAATCGGTAACAAAAAATAAGCATCTTTTAAATCTAGCTTCATTAAATAGGAGTGTGGTGATATTAATTTGATAGCTGTTTTATGACTTTCCATTTTAAAGTGACTCACAGGAATAAATTCATTCAGCTTTTTTAGATTAAGAACAAATCGATAAGTATTATCTGGTTTTTTGATCAAAAAATAAGGTGACAAAAACTGGTCTTTTGTGTAAGTGCATTTCGATATCGCACCCTTTGTTAAGAGATTGTTTACTTCGGTGTTATATAAATCCAACTTAGAAATCGGTATTTTTGGTATATATTTTTCCCGATGACTCAACTGAGTAGGCTTGGATAAAAAAGGTATTTTAATACCATGTATCCAATGCAAAACTCCTTCCGTAAAGGGCAAGGTTTTCCAGTTGGTATAAAAATGTTTTAATCTACCCGCTGGTTGTAAGATTACCTCTATTTCTTGGCCCTCCATTTCCGGAACTTCTGCGTTTGGCGATGATCCTGATTCTCCCTGGTCTTTGGATCCTTTCGGCGATACATAGTCAGTTGATGTTCGGATGGTGGTGATGGGCTCCTTTTCTTTCTGGCTTTGTAAAATGGGCGCTTGGAGTTTAAATCCCGTGGGCCCAATGAGGTCGAAGGTTGGCTGAAGGAGGGCTTAGGTTTTTTGATCTCTTCTGCCACTTTTCGTACATTTTGGCAGGCTTTTAACTGCTCTAGAAAGCCTGAACCAAATAAAAACTCGTCTATTGGACATTTGTAGGATGCGTTTCTACTTTCTTGACTAAGGAACGGTTGAATGTCAAACCTTCGTTTAACCGAGATCGCATGAAAAGAGTTTGCTAGCAACTGCGCTGCTTCTGCCAGAGTTTGCAATTTCGGTTCATCCAACGTCAAGGGTACATTGGGGTCAAGTAGTTTGAGATTTAAAATACTGCCAATAGCAGACAAACTAGCTCCCATTTGTTCCTGTAAATGGAGCATGTATCTATCATTTTTCTGGGTCTGAGTTCCTAAGATAGATCTCACTTCATCATTCAACTTTGGAGGTTGTAAAGTTGAGCAGTTTGACGGTATTGGAAATTTTGTAATAAGATCCTTCCTAACCTCAGGAGACAACCCTTCATTTAGGTAATTGGACCATCTGGATACCAATTCTTCGTGTAAAGCCGGACCAGTTTGTAATGAGGCTTTTGGACCCTCTCCCAAAAATTGCAGATCAGTTACCAAAGGTTCCTGAACGGGTATATTCGCAGGTACAGCAAGTACAGCCTCTTGTTGCGGATCATTTTGCATTGGCCGAGAATCTGAAAATATTTGCACGGTTAACTGTGCTACTGTCTTAACTAGAAGCCAGACGTAAAAAGGTACAACCCTCTGAGGCTTCAATAGGCCTAGCAAGCAATTCTAAAGTACTGAAAAGTATCTTGCTTCCAGCCGTAAGACATAAATAAAAGCCAAAAACAACAGGTACAACCCTGTGGCTATATTATTTAACGGAAAATCACCTGCGTCAAACCAAAACATTATGTACTAACCTTCTGACTCTATACTGCTTTCTGAGGATGATATCGATGACGAGTCTGACTGCTGCTGATTGAGGCTTTTTTCTAACCTCTCGAATTTCCTTTTCAATTCACAAAGGTCCCGAATGGCCTTCCTTTTTTCACGTTTATTTGGCATGGCGTCGATATTTTCGCGATGTTTTTTCGATTTCCCGGTACCACGATGTACACAGGCTCGCACAATAAAATGAACTGAAGATCACGCTGGAGATGGGACATCGGGTTGTCGATGCCCGAGAGGCCGGTTGGTGGGGAGTTGTTTTTCTTTAAAATGTGCGGGGCTCGCAATAAAATGATACCTACCAAAATGCTATCATAGAAGGACGAAGACGCGAAGAATAATCAATGGTAGTGGTACCATCATTTAAGTACCTGTAGCTCTTGAACTAATCACGTTAGACCCCAAGTGTGCTAGTTGGTTGGAATTGTTTTATCGGGAGGAACACAAAAAGTCACAAATATACAGGGTGTCCCATTAAAAATTTTGAATCGGACGCCAGTGATCAGAAACAAATACCTCATTGGGTGACATAATAATAAGAAAAGATACTATATTTGCTCTAATTTACACACCCAAAATTATAATTGGTTACTACTGCCCAGGTCCGATATATTGCTTGTCTTAATCGTCGTGGGACACCCTCTATAATGAGGTAAAAAAGTTACAAGCTTTTTTCTCTTAAAAAGGCCCTATTCAAAAAGTTGTTTACTTCTCGAGAAATAGTAGCTAAACTAGCTAACTACCTGAATATTGCCTGCAAAGCTAGCGGCTTTAAAGTTAATATATTTGGTTGTTAACTACAAAGTTATATCCCAATTTATGGCATTATTAATAAAATAAAAATTTGGGAACGCTTTTTGACAAACTTTACTTTAATATAACACCAAAAAGTCCTTTATACTCCAAGAATAATGTAAGAAATCAGTCAGGTGAATATAGAGTAGTTTTCTTTAAGAAGGAATTATTAGGTAGAATATTGAATAGTGAATATTACAGTCGTAAGCTACTGATGGTGTAGGGCCAATGTCACCACTAGAGCCCTTTATCTCAAAATTTTCAAAATTATGGCAGCATTACTTACTGTATACGACCTCACAGCATACCTCTACCCAAATTCACAATCCATGCAGCGGTTACTGAAATTACGAGGCCAGGAAAACGTCATCAGACAGACAGACAGATAGACTGACCGACAGATAGACAGTCAGACAGACCGAAGAAAACGAGCGACGTAGATTTTCCTTATGTAGGTATCAGAAGACGCCCAGAAAGCGTATTATCCCAAAATCGCAAATGTTCGCGATCACAATACTCTCCTGGATTATCGGTATGGGAATGAATTAATGAACAACAGAGGGACAGAGGCTTTCTAGTGACCAGTGCATAGGCCTACAATCGGGCCCTTAAGCACTTCTCCTTAACCCAGTTCTCAAGTCCAGCCTCTTCGCAAAAGTGACAATGACCTTGGGTCCAGCCCATCTTATATCCTTAGTTTCAAGAGCCCCTGAATCTAGTACGGTCTGCCTGTGATAACGAAGGGCTTCACAGCGTTATAGAATGTGTTCCAAGGACCCTTCTTCCTCGCCACAGCGTGTACATGACGGGTCATCTGCTACCCCATCACATACAAGTGACGTTTGAAGGCATTATGGCCAGATAGGAGGCCGACAAAAAAATGAGAATTTCTCGCAATTATAATAAGAATTATATGGGTAACTTTGTCTAAAAGTTTACATTGTTTGCTTTAAGGATTTCATGGATCCAAAAAGTAGGCAATCGTTTGCCCTTTTTCTAGCAAACTGCAGTCTGGGAACAGCTATCAAACTAAAATGAATCTCCTGCTATACGACATAGTGCCCGCGGTCTTTGATGCTGTTCCAGGAAAAAAAAATAAGAATTTTTTACTTCTCCAGATGTGATGGAATAAGGAAATCTGAAAACTAGAATTACCACTTTATCTAATAACAGCACTCTTTTCTGATGGTGACCAATAAAAGGGCATTTTCCATAGCCACTAACTGATCTGAAAAAGGTTTACCACAATTGTTTATGTATTTGTATAATAATATACAGGGTGAGTTTTTAGTACCGGCTCGGTCGATAACTCCACTACTATAGAAGATATCGAAAAAGGTTGTACATAAGAGTTGTAGCCACGGATATGGTCCTTGCTCAGAAAATATTTAGATTTATACAGGGTGATCCATAACTACGTGGTGATGCAAACATGCATTTTTTTGAATGAGACGCCCTATATATTATTCCATATTCAAATTCTACTAATGATTTCCGTTCTCCCAATATAGGGTTCTGTTACATTATACAGGGTATTTCAAAAGTTATGACCATTCCTATATCCAAATCGCGGTCAAATGAACGTACTGTATATCAAAAAGTAATGAATCAAAAATTATTTTTTTTACATGAGAAGATTAAAATTATCCTCTTGTCTTAAAATCGGCTATAAAAAAAGCCCGTGACGCATATTCGTATACAGGGTGATGTAGAATGCAAAATCCAAATTTTCTCTTTTTTTTTAAATGTAACCCCCAATATTTTATTGTCTCAAAGAATTCCTTTTAATATGCTCTTTCATCTTTGTATAGCACTTGTTGTACCTACGTCCATAAGTTTCCGAGATATTTGGATTTTTCGGTAAATTTAAAATATAGCTTCTATTTGTGCACTGAAATTTATTTATTTTGAGAAAGTACTATCTAATTTGTTTTTTATTCAATGAACAACTAAATTGTAAGGTCATGGTACTATTTGATGAAGTCAAACCCCTAAATCATTGAGCTATTAAAGTCAAGTATGCTGAGGAAACAATTTTGTAGGCGTCATGCATAATTATAAAGCAGATTTATCAGGTGTGCTTTGAAAAATTGACAGTTTTCATAACTTCCTCAATAATTCCGTACTGTGTGAAAAACCAGCTTCAAAAATTAATTTTTCCTTAGAGGGTATTTAGGAGAATCTGTGAGAAATTGTCTACTTGCCTCTAGAATATATCAACTATGAACAGCAATATCCAGAACGGAGGCAGTCCAAAGCTAATGCATTTGAAAGATTGAAGAATCGTTTTATTTGGACTGTGTCGTTGATATTTCATAGCCTACCTGATACATTTGCTTGATAGTTATGCATGACGTCTATAAAATTGTTTTCTCAGCACACTTCACCTATATTGCACCGTTAATTCAGTGTTTTGACTTGAGTAAGTATTATTACGGCCTTATATTTTAGTTATTTGTTAAGCAAAAACAAAATTTGATAGTATTTTCTCAAAATAAATAAATATTAGTAAACAAATAGAAGGCTTATTTAAAATTTGTAGAAAAATCGAAATATCTCAGAAACTAATGAATGCAGCCATATCAAGTGTTATACAAAGATGAAGGAGCATATTAAAAGCAATTTTTTGGTATAATAAAATATTGGGGGTTACATTTAAAAAAAGAGAGAAAATCTAGATTTTGCATTCTACATCACCCTGTATACAAATATGCGTCACGGATTTTTTTTATAGCTGATTTCAAAACCAGAGGATATTTTTAATCTTCTGAAAAAAATTATTTTTGATTCATTACTTTTTGATATACAGTACGTTCATTTAACCGTGATTTGGATATAAAAAAGGTCATAACTTTTGAAATACCCTGTATAATGTAACAATATTCTATACTGAAATAACGGAAATAATTAGCGGAATTTGAATATGGAATAATATATAGGGCGTCTCATTTAAAAAAATGCATGTTTGCATCACCACGTAGTTATGGATCACCCTGTATAAATCTAAATATTTTCTGAGTAAGTAGCATATCCGTGGCTATAACTTTTATATACAACTTTTTTCGCTATCTTCTACAGTAGTGGAGTTATCGACCGAGCCGGTACTAAAAACTCACCCTGTATATCATACAGCGCCCAAAAAGGGTGTTATCTCAAAATCGAAAATTTTCGCGACCACAATACTCCCCTCTCCTCTCGATGCAGAATGCAAAAGGATCTATTTGTAGCAGCAGTAGTTAAGGAACCATAACAGGGTGTAAATATTTTCGATTTCCAAAAAATACTTAAGGCTTGTCCGGTATTAAGAGGTGGCCAATCATCTGTTCGTGGCTGGCCGCCAACGTCTGGTATACCCTGTATACTTCACACGTACACCTAATAGTTGCCGCTCAGCCTTAAGGCCTACTGTGCACCCCTAGTCATCCTAAGTTCTTTGCAAACTTTGAGATGCATTGGACTATGCTCTCCTGTCCTTACTTCTGGTCTATCTACATTCTCATAGGAGTTCCTGCTTTCGAGAGTCGAGAATAACATGCTTAGCTGTTTCATTTGCCTCACCACATTTCCTGCAATTATGCAGGGTTTGCCACTTCAATCCTCAGCTTTTGTTCGTGTGCACTGAACGTGCAATGGCCATTTATAAATCCAACTACCTTTCGTAGTTTCTTGCTGCCCAATCTAAGGGCGTCTGCGGTATTAGAACACTGGGGCCTCTTAACATCCTCTTGGACTGAACATTTTCCACCACTCTGTCCTAGAGGTTATGGTGCTCATTTGACACCCAAATGATGACAGCTCGGCTGTCCCAGGGAAAAACAGAGTATATGAAAGAAAGTATATTCTGAGAAATTGGGTGTGAAAGTTCCTTCCTTATAACGATCACAAATAAGTTTATACTTATATTAATTTAAGTGAAATAAAAGAGTAATGCCTTAGTTTAGTTATATTGGAGTACTAATATGAATGGGCTTCAAAGAGTGCTGAGAAATAAACAAGTTTTTAGGAAGAAATGCATCTACTGTGTTTTGATCTTCAGAATGTTTTAGATAATATAATCAACGAAGACAGTAAAGTACATACTGTGTTTTTACTATATCACATGTATACATTCATGGAAAATTAATAACTGCATTAACACAATAAAATACCAAAATGTTAATTCTAAATAAAAAATATAATAATATAAAATATAATCACCTTTATAATGATTTTAATAATGGTGCAGAAAATAAAAACTGGCGATGAGAAAACAGTGTGTTAGAAAAAGTTTTTGAATGAAACAATAAGTTCTAAACTAAGAATTAATAATTAAATTCTAACGCTGGCTAGCCTGATTTCTATTCTACCTGACTACTCAGATCACGCGATTGCTCACTTTCAGGAAGATTCAGCCAAAACGCACGATGATTAATGTTTTTCATTTTAGGCACTAGATCGCTGATTATAGTAGATTTTTTCTCAGGATTTATACCGCGGTAGGCACCCTTAATTGTGTATTTTGTCCAAGTTGGCCTCTCAAAAACGAAAAATAAGAATGGTACAACACTTACTACGTTTCTATGGCCTGTTTTCAAAACGTTTTGTGTTTTTGGATTGCCGGTGTTTCTACGATAGGTTTCGAAACGATTTTCGAAACGCATTCAAAACGTTTTCAACTGACACTCTTAACAAACGTCATTTCCTAGTTTTAGAGCCTATTTTGTTGCATCATAAATCTTTAGTTTCGAATTCGAATAAACTTCAATAAATTAACGATAGCGACATTAGACAGCTACGCACTGTGCATAGTTCATTTGAAAACGGTTTGAAAGTGACGGCTGGTGTTTCCACGCATTTGGATCTCGATACGATCCCAAAAATTAGCGAATCGACCTTGAACAGGAAACGTTTTGAAAACGCACCGAATTGGCGTTTCCACGATATATTTGAAAACTCTTTGAAATCGTTTTGAAATCCTGTGGAGACGTAGTAACTACCGCTTAAGCCGCCAAAACAAACTAAAACTCCACTAAAACAAATGTCAAAGCACAGCATCTACAATGGCCGTTACAAAATAGTGATACCTGATTGGTTGGTGCATTTACTGTGTTTCAACATCTAGCTGGCACGCAGATAGTGTGTTTTGGAATTTTGAGAATTATTGCTGTTCTGTAGATACTGGGTTTTGTCGGTCAAAATCTCCGTTACTTTGGTATATATTGAAGTTTTGACTGTTTAAATAGATAGATCATGGCCCAGTATGTACAAATTCGTCAAAACCTCAATATATGAAAAAATGCATATACTGTGTTTATCCTTGGGACAGCCGAGCTGTCCGTACCATGTATTATACCACATGCTGGTTCTGGCCCAATGAGAGGGGGTTTTGCGCCTTCCTTGGCACATCTCATCACCACCCACTCCTGCATGACAAGACACCCCAGATAATGTTACCCTGTTGATCTTCGCCAGTGCCTTTAGGGTATTATGGCAGCCCAAACTATTTTCGAAGTACTCGGGTTTGGTGCGATATCAATTCTTTCCAGTGACTCCAATTTGAACGTCAGTGTAAACAGATATTATCGCCACGCGTGTTCGGAGGAACAAGCGACGGAGAGAGGTGTAACTATTGACACCTTCCACGCGCTGAAGTTTTCGATAGCTTACGGCGGCGATTATTTCCCGGAATAGCATTATCCAATATAATATCCAATATAACTTTCGTAAACTCATCTCCATCTGATACGATTATCCAAGTACCTAATATGCATCAAAACAGTCAATATTTAATTATAGTCTTCAAAAGAAAAACAAGTTTACCAGAAACACACAAACATACACCTATCGGTGTGAGAGGTAAAACATATTTATAATTTGCATAACTGTAAATGGGTGCTTTCACAAAAATCAGGCCACTTTCGGAAGTAATTTGTCCCAAATATATTTTATTCGCTATTGGATTCCCTGATAGTGTACATGATAGGTGATCAATCAATTGTGTCTTGTATACAACGGCCAGTCACTTTATGCATTGTTTTAGGAGATATTTGGACTTTTGTAAATTTAGACATCTAGGGACTGACATCTCTGATTAGGGACTGATATTTGTTGATCTAGGGACTGATATGTATAGTTAGGGACTGATAAACAATAGTGATATTGTAATAAATAAATTAAGCTGTGTATGTAGTATATTTATTTATTACAAATTGTTGTTCAATCATATATAAATGTATTTATTACGTAACAATAATACTGCTTAGCTTGATTTTTATAATAATCAGTCATATACTTATGAATTTCTTAAATCAAATTCTTACACTCTACACATTAGACTTATCAGTTACTTCAGTTCTATATGTAATAAGGCAATCATAATACCTATAAAGTAACAAAAATAAATGAATATTTAATGCTTCTTTCCTATTAATTCGCCATATTAGGTAAGGAAACATCCTTTAAATCAAATTCTTATGCATTCTTAGACTTAAATAGAGAAACATAAACACTTTTAAGTAGTTATTGCAGTAGGTAGCAAATAACATTTTAAAGGCATAGAAACAAAAACAAAATCCTTAGCCATAAAATAAACATAAAGGTAATACAAAATCATTCAGTCTTGACTTTGTACTTTACAGTTTCACTGTAGTCTTATAAGGAACATAAGCTAGACTTAACAATATCTGAATAAAAGAAATCTCACTTTTCGAAAACATTAACAGTAGTTTTAAACTTATAAAATACTCTATCACCTTTGACTATCACACGGGGCAATGGCAGTTTTTCAATCACATCTGTGTATGGCACATCAGCAACATCATGTTCATCTAATTTAAATAGTATTCCTTCTTTATCACATACTTGAAGAAATGTAACAGACAATTCTCCTTCTTCATCATCAAAACACGAACATATTGCAGCATAGCGGTACTCTTTCTGTTTTACCATAAATTTTACTAAAACGTAATCACCACTGCAATAGGTCACCTTCAATTTATCTTCCAGATCTTTACTTATACCTGCTTCTACAATATTTCTGTTTTGACGTAGATTTGCTAAAGGAATATCCTCTTCAGAATCGGTATTGTAAACTTCAGCAACATTCAAACGTTTTGATTGGTTTTTAAATTGAAGTGTTCCTAATTTGTAGTGATCACAAGTGGTGCTACAGAAACAACTTAATGACTTCATAATGAGTTTATTCGGACAATATATGTTGCCCGTAACTTGATGCACTTGTAGTGTGCCTTTGAAAGATTTAAGGTTACTTTCATTCTCCCTGATTAGGCTTTGGACTTTCTCAATATCTTGATCTTCAATAACTGAAATCTTTATTCCGGAGCAATTTTCACGCAAAATATTAGCAAACATGTTTAAATCAATTATATCGGCATTCTGTGCAATACTTTTGTCCGCAATTCTCTTGCAGGTTGCTCCCACTCCATCTGGAGCGCCTTTTCCGTGACCTGCTTCATGGTAGTTCCATGAAAACGTCATTATATTTGGAAAAAATGCTTGAACTTTGCAGGCCAGAATGAAAAACATCACTTTATTTCTGTATTGTGTTACAGGTCCGTCACTCAAAAAGTGAATATTTTCTATGGTTAGCGGCAAGGATATTAGCACTGGTTGTAGGTGAGCCCAAATGGCTGCGACATTGTGAGCCAAATTTGAAGAGATAGTGCAATGAGAAGTAGTTGAATCTTTTGTGTAGACAACCACGGTGTGCACAGAAATTTGAGGACGGGAACCACCAAAATGATATGCTTGAATTTCCTGGTTACATTTAGTACTAAAATTTTCTGAAAAATCCATATGTATGACTACGTCTTTTTCTGTTAATGACTGCTTGAGAGATTTGATAGTATTATACTGGTGAACAATATTAACTTCATGTTGAAACCATTTTTGCAGATCATTTTGTAGTTTTAGTATCAAATCTCGCGGCTTCATACTCGTCGACTCTTTTTTGTATTTTGAAACAACGCGTTCCTCTTTTGTTTTAGGATCTGTAATCGTTTCTTTTCCGTGTATCCACTGTTGAACTAAGATGTCCTGACTGTTATCGAATTCAGCATATGGTAAAACTTTAGTGGAGCATTCATTGCACTGTCTCAATAAACATGTTTCTAAATAGCGATTACAACATAGTATTTGTAAACCTGAATGATGGTTGTCGAATCCAAGAATTTTTGCCTTTTTTAACGCTGATAATCTTAGGTTGATATTTTCATGTAAAATACAGGCACAAGTATCACGATCTGTTAGTTGAGGAGGTACAACCCAAAATGGACGTAACTGACAAAAAAATGTGTATCCGATTTTCAGGGAATTTGTTTGAAGAAACTTATGGTGTAAATTTTTTAAGGAGTCTGATAAATACCTTTTCTGTTTTTTTATTTTCTTGCGAGTAATACACTCCTTTTTTCCAGCTGCAGCGCGGCTATTGCTATCGTCTTCGTAAAATCTTTGAACAATTTGAACAACTCTGTTTTTCTTACCTTTCAAATCTTTCTTAGCAGTACTAGGCTGAAACTTTTTTTTGTTAAAGAGCCAGAACTGATTCGCCAAACTTTATATTTTTCAACATTTGGGCCAGACAACAGCTGTTTAAAATTAGACTTCTCTTGATGAGTTTTAGCTTTTGAAATATTTTCTGTAATTTGAGTTTGCAAAACTTCGCCAAACAAGGCCTTTTTCACAATTTCTTTTCTTTGATCAGGATCTTCAGCTAATTGTTCAATTTTACTTTTAGGAGTGAGCGATTCCTTCGATTCCTTAATTTTTTTCTTTAGTCTAGTATATTTCTTCAGTTGAGTGTTAAGCTTCTTCTTCAAATTGGCAATCATGGCACACTTTTTCTGTAAAATTTTATTTCTTTTCTTCCGTTGATGCAGGCTTCTTTTTTTAGCTTCAACTTGTCTAAGATGATCATTCTTATTCTCATTATTGATTGGCAGTTCCGGAGCTACAGGTTCTCTAATAGATTCATCGTCAGATGAAGGTGGTGTATTTTCAGCGACATAATTATCACACATTTTTTTATGTTTTAGGTTCTTTCTATAATCAGACGAGTACTCCCTCCACTTCTTTTTCACTGTTCTATGTTCACGTGGTGTCATATCCTGAACAGACTTTCGCTGACCTTTCTCCTTCTTTTTTAAATACTTCAGTCTTTCTTTCTCTTTGTGTTGTGCTAATAAAACTGGATCACTTTTAATTTTCGCTAAGCGAGCTTTTGCAGCAGCTGATTTTTTAATGGCTATTTCTTCTTTCGACAATTTTGGCTTCTTTTTAGGCGGCATATTGCTATAAAGTAGATAACAACAATTTATTAGATTTCACCAACGAATGCGAATAATATCTTATAAAGGTTAAACAATATATTTCGTACTAGTACTATTATCTCATAATAAATGTCAGTCCCTAACCACTCACATCAGTCCCTAGCACCGTTTTAAGCTAGGGCCTGATGGTCTAGGGACTGACGATTCGGGATAAAATTTAACATAAAATTTTGCTGCAAACAATACTATGAAGTCTAATATGATGTACCGAATGAAGTCGATATATCAATTGTATATATTGATTAATTCATAAGAATTTCATATTAATTAACAATTAAATTACTTACCTAGGGACTGATCAAGTGACTGGATCCGACACGTAGTGACACCACAACTGCCGCGTTTGTACTGATTTATAAAATGACCGCCGCAAAGCGAATGTCGTCTGCGGATAACTTCATGTAATACTTTGAAATCCACCAGATGTTATTCAAGGTTATTCGAATTATGCCGCGAAATTTGAAAATTCGTAACTGGCTAGGGCCTGACGAATAAAGTTGAGGACATTAAACTCATTTGAGAAAAAATAATTGTTGTTGATTTAAACTACAAAATATTGACAGAATTAGTTGCGAGTACTTAAACATTAAAAAAATATCAAATAAAGTAAGTATAAACTTAATATTTTTTGAAATACTGATGCCCAAACACAAAATTTCGTAGGTGGGACATGACTAGGGACTGACATTTGGAGTACATAAAACGGATTTTCGAAGTATAATTTAATATCATTTTTAACATATTTTGGGGGATAAATAAAACGCATTGTGAACTGTTACTTAGCAATTGTAGAAGTAAATAATTATTAATTATTTTAAGAGAAATATGCTGCGGAAACAGAGTTGCCCTATTTTTGTGAAGCACCCAAATATATTTTTCCGGTATTAAGGGATGGCCAATCGTCTGATCTTTGCTGGACGTCAACTTCTGGTACGCCCTGAATGCTTCACATGTACTCAGGTTTTTTCGCACTAAGGAAGTCAGGGTTCAGTTGCCCCAATAGTTATCGCTCAGCCTTAAGGCTTATGGTGCACCCCCAGTCAACGGGATGTATCAAACAGAGCCCCATCCTAAGCTTTTTGTGAACTTTGAGATGCATTGGACTATGCTCTCCTGTCTTCCGTTTTGGCCTACATTCAAATAAGATGACGCGCGTTCGCTTGACGCTCGTTTTGAAAATACACATAATTAAGAACCTGCCCAGATAAAGCGATTTACGCGCGAGTCCACTCGCGCGTAGTCAATTGATATTGCGTCCAGATGTCGCGTTTCACTTGCGTTTCTACGCTAGGAGAGATTTCCTTCCAGTTAAAAAAAGGGAGTTGGATACAGCAGTTGTGTTGTGGCGTGCATACCAGCGATGGAATCTTCGAAAACAAAGAGAAAGGCGACGATTCAACATGCATCCGATCCAATCCAATCTGTATCGAAGTTATCACGCTCCATTTTCAAAAACAAATACGTCCACACGCCACCTACTCGCACGTTGTACTGGACACAACAATGTCGCCCAAGTATCTCGACTCGCGCGGCGCTCGCGAGTACAACGGGCGAGTCGAGAGTCCCGCGCGTTACAAGCGTTTTACGCGTGAGTAAAACAACGCGCGAGAGCATCTTCACGGGATGTATGTAACTCTAGTATCTCGGGAACGCGCGAATGACTACGCGCGAGTCCACTCGCGCGTAAATCGCTTTATCTGGACGGGCTCTCGCGCGTTGTTTTACTCGCGCGTAAAACGCTTGTAACGCGCGGGACTCTCGACTCGCCCGTTGTACGCGCGAGCGCCGCCCGAGTCGAGATACTTGGGCGACATTGTTGCGTCCAGTACAACGCGCGAGTCCGTGGCGTGTGGACGTATTTTTTTTTGAAAATGGAGCGTGATAACTTCGATACAGAACTTTTCATTGACGCAGTCGAAAAAAGAGTAGCCATATGGGATATGGAATCATCCGATTATTCCAATAGACTTATAAAACGTAGGAACTGAGAAGATATAGTTGAAAGACTTCTTACTGTGTCTCAGCTTGGGGTATAATGTTATACACATACTGTGCGTCATTCTGTCATGTAGAATTGGATGCATGTTGAATCGTCGCCTTTCTGTTTGTTTACGAAGATTCCATCGCTGGTATGCACGTCACAACACAACTGCTGTATCCAACCCCATGTTTTTAACTGGAAGGAAATCTCTCCCAGCGTAGAAACGCAAGTGAAACGCGACATCTGGACGCAATATAAATTGACTACGCGCGAGTGGACTCTAGACGGGCTCTAATTCAAGATGTTCACATGGACGCGCGCACGACAAATTGTACGCGCGTACGACGCCGCTTTAACTCAGATAATCTCAATACGCTCGTCGGTCAGCGGCGACGCGCGTATTGAAATACTAGACGTTCCCATTGCCTGTTCAGTTGGCACGCGTCTTTTCTAGCGTTCAGTCGATATACCTGGTGTTTCTCTGCAAAAATTTATTTCTCACGTATACTATTGAAATGGAAACAGAAGAATTCAAGACAGATGTTTTCATTGATGAAATTGAGAAGAGGCCTACGATTTGGGACATGCATTCCAAATTATATTCAAATAAGACGGCAAAAAAGAGCGCCTGGGAGGAAGTGGTGTTTTGCAAATCCGATGATAAAAATGTAGGTTCGTGATTTCGCAGGCTGGGATACAGTGTAAAGTATAAACTTGTAGAAAGTCTATTCCTTAAAATTGGGTGAACCCAGTGAGTCATTTCCCGCCTACGTCGTTTTCTTCTTCTATATGTCAACCAAACACAAACAGCTTCTCCTACATCCATTCTCGTTAATAACAACAAATAAGCTGACACTCTATATAAAAGTTGTACGAAGTCCTACACGTGTCATCTGAACACAGACGGAACAAACGTGCACCACGTCGACGCGCGTCGTATCACACATAAAAAGAAATTCTCAAGTCAAGAATTGTGATATTCTTGTAAATACATACTCACAACGAGAATATCGGTTCTCACTCTAAGAAAGAATATTTGATGAGAAAATTATAGAAAATTTGTATCAAGAATAATACATATATATAAGTCTGATGCACATGTAGGCGTAGCAATAGTAACTCCTACAATAACTATAGAACAGAAGTTACCACAGTCAGCAACAGTACTCACAGGTGAATTACATGCGATACTTGAAGCCATTCGATACATCAAAGACAACTCAAGCGCTAACTGATTATCTGTTCAGATTCCTTAAACTCTCTCATACTAATAGACAAAATGTTCAGTAAAAACTCTTTGGCCCATGAAATCAGGACCGAGCTTCATGCACTGAAACATAAAAACATTGTATTAGTATGGGTACCCTCACATGTCGGAATTCCTGGAAACGAGATGGCAGACTATAAAGTCAAGGAGGCCTCTAATAATGCGATACAGGTGTCAGAACAAGTACCAGTAAGTGATGTCTGTGTTCACTTGAAGCTCAAAGTAATAGAGAACTGGAATAATATGTGGAGAAGCAAACCATCGAAACTACTAGAAGTGAAACCCAACTTTGGACCATGGCAAACCGTAACCAGCAACCGACGACTGCAAACCACCATCGATTTGACTTTCGACTTCGACTTGGACACACACGAGCCACCCATGGTTATCTTCTAGCTCAAGAACCAGCACCTATGTGTGTTATGTGTAATGTGCAGTTAACAGTGAAACATCTTTTAGTGGAGTGCCCAATGTACGAGATATACAGGTTCGCGCATACACCGCAAAAATCGCTACCAGAAATTCTGGGCCCACACTGTGATATGATAAAACTTACTAACTTCCTAAGATCATGTGGTTTTTTATATAAATTGTAATATTAATAATTCCCCCGCTAATAACCCTTGGGTTGATGCGGCTAATTAAATAAAAAAAAGAATAATATATTTTTGATTTATATACTTATTTTAAAGAAATATGCTCCGAAAGAAAAGCGCGCAGCATGTCACGGGTCAACTCTAACCTCTCCACCCTCTCTACTCAACAGCCTGTTGCCCGTCCGCGTCCGCGCCGCCATTATCGATTTTCGGATTGTCGCATTCGCCGCCGCCTTTAGCACCGTAGCGTAATACCTGCATCCTGGATCCTGCATAATAGCACATAATAGTATCTAGTCAAACTGTTAAATAAATCCATTTCCACGTGATACCTGTGATACTACCGTCAACCATCAGTCATCGAATCTGCCGGTAGTGCTGGTCCACCGCCATTTGAGTCGCGTCCCAGTTCCCATCAGCTTCCTTATCACTGGATCTATCCAACCATGAATGAGCTATTAAAAAAATTGGGATGCGAAGACCTGACTCAGGTGTTCCTAGATAAGTACTAAGTATACTAAATGTGATTTAAGAAATTTTGCAGAACTATTTCTCCAGGAAAATTTCTACATGCTCATAGAAGAGTTTCAATGCTCAAATTAATACTACTAGATTCCTCATCCAAGAATATCACAATTTTAGAATAAAGTTGAGCTACTTGCGTCAAGTTTATGAAATGCTCCCAGTTAAGATTATGAAATGCTTCAGTCAAGATTACCATATGCTTGATTTAAGATTTTGGTATTCTTACTATCAAGAATTTCCCAGTTTTGCATTGAAGATATTTTCTCAATCTAACCCTTATATGGTCAAAGATATCGTGTTCTCACTTTAAGATTAGCATAACTTTGCGCGCAAAGGAAGTTATGGTATACTTGAATTAAAGCATTTGTGCTCCATCTAAGAAATTATTTTTATGTGTGACGCGCGTCATCTGAACTAAGCCTAAGAGTTCCTGCTTTCGCTCAAGACAGGACAGTCGAAGATACCATGCTTACTTAGTTGTTTCATATGCCTCACCATACTTCCTGCATAATGGGTCTGTCACTTCAATCCTCAGCTTTTGCTAGTGTGCACTGAACATCCGATGGCCAGCTATAAATCCAACCACATTTCGTGGTTTCTTCCTGCCCAGTGTGAGAGCGTCTGCAGTATTAGAACACGAGGGTCCCCTCAGCATCCTCTTAGGCTGCGTTTCCACCATAGTTATGCGAGGATCACTTGAATTACCTCGCCACGCCCAGCTCAGCTCTGCTGGAAACGGCTTAGCGGAGCGAGGTTTTTTACGTACAAAACAAAGCATGTTGGCGAGAAATATGTGCTAGGAATATGTTTCGAGAGATGTGTACTAGAAATGTGTTGCGAGAGATGTGTGCTAGGGAGATTGACTGAGACGCCGACAACGGGCAGATGTACGCCGCTCGCTGGCAATCTGGAAAGAGCACACTACACATCCAAGCAACGCTCATCTGCACACCGTTTCACAGCTCTGCCATACATCTTCGCATCTTCCTAGTACATCTCTGGTGGAAACGGTCTTAAGCGGCGACCATACACCCCAAGTAAGGGTTTGTTAAGATAGATTACTTCCTAAGAAAAATTAACCCGTATAAGTCAAATGTTAGTAATTGTATACTTAAATAATGTTCATAAACTCATAATGTCTTTGAGCATTGACGAAAATTAGTTAAAATGTACCTAGTTAGTGTTCTAATAGTCAGACGACAAAAAGGTCGAAATAATTGGTTCACAATTACAAGAAATATTCCTAATTGAATCAACCAAAAAGTCCTTGTCTGCAAACATCAATGCAGAGGTAATAAATTACCTAACACTAACCTAGAATATGTCCTCAAAGTTAGAGATCTTTTTGGGCATTTTAATACGTAAAAATTACCTTATTTATTACTTAGAAGAACTTCTTGGAAGTTCACAACATAAATAGGTAAAAAAGATTGAACTGGTCACTAAATAGCCTTATTAAATGCCACGGGGTTACAGGGATATTTTTAGAAGGTGTTTATTCTAATTTTAACTTTGTGACTAACTTCGAGGGCAAAAATTCTATTTCTATGGACGTATAACAACAAATGTCTTGATGGAAGTTAAATTTACTTAGAAATACTCAGTCAACGTTGAACCGTCCAAAATTGCCCTTCTTGATACCTACTTGAGCCTGCTTTAAACAACTTAATTTGAATGGATGAATCAAAAATAAACAAAATGTTATATTTTCTCATCAACAACAGGTTGGCTGCCGAGAGTATGACATTGGAAGTCTGAGACGCACCCCATACTTATCACATATGAATCTGACTCTACAACAGGACAGGACCTAGTTTCGCCTTAAAATGGACTTTGACTTTTCTCCTTCAAAATTGTTTTCAGATATTTTACTCATCATATCCATCGTTGGTGATCCTCTAGATAAGGTTTTTTAATTTTTCTAATTAATTTTTGAAAAAAAATCCGGGATTTATGTGTCCCAACAGGACTACTGGGTGGGTCACATTTGTCCCAGTGGGTTTTGATTCAAATAAAGAAGAAGAACAAAGAAGCTGCCTAATGCAGTCCTCACATAATGGAGCATCACAGGCTGTGCATAAAGTTTTTATTCGTTTTTCTGTTTTTCTTGTACAATTGTGGTAACGGCTTCTTGATGGGTCATTAACAGGAAGATTGTCTCCTAAGCTTAGGTTTAGGTTTTCGATGACCTTGAAGACCGACTTTATAGTCGTTTTTTAGTTATTTTGGCAGCTGAGCGACCAGTAGCTTGCTGGTGTTCAGAGATCTTTGGATCCATGATTTCGTTGTGTTCGTTCTTTTACTGTTTTTCCACCTATTCATATTTTGAATAACTTTCCAGAAATGGCTCTGCATTAGAAGAAAATCCTTCACCAAAGTACTCATCTAGTTGTTCAAATTCAGTTTGCGAGAGAAGCCGCTTTCTAAAATAAAATTTCGTCGTTGAATACCAGTAGGTTACATGAGTCTCACTATAGAAACCCAGTGGGTCATATTTATCCCATCCGAGTGAATTGCATAAATGTGAAGTATAAAATTGAATCAAATCTCTCTCGTAGATTTGACATCATTTGCCGATGAATTCTGAGCAATTCTTATATTTGTTTTGATAACAAATACGACAACAGGTGTCTGACCTCGCACTACTAGATTGCCACCTATTGACCGATAAATTCACTACCACAGGGACAGAAGCTTATATTACTAGTGGGACAGCGACAAGCACAATTTTACATGGGTATGTGGGCACTGGGATTTATGAAAGTGTCTTCGGGACATATGTAACCCATTGGGACCGAAAGGGTTAAAGTCATTTTTAGTCTAAAATAGGAAAACTTGCCTATGAGGTTGAAAATTCACCTCTGCTTCGACATCATTATGGAAAACATGTGCTATTGGTTAAAAATGCTAACAAAAAATACCTAAAGTCTAAATTCTAAAACCAGACAGGAAGATTGTCTCCTAAGCTTAGGTTTAGGTTTTCGATGACCTTGAAGACCGACTTTATAGTCGTTTTTGAGTTATTTTGGCAGCTGAGCGACCAGTAGCTTGCTGGTGTTCAGAGATCTTTGGATCCATGCTTTCGTTGTGTTCGTTCTTTTACTGTTTTTCCACCTATTCATATTTTGAATAACTCTCCAGAAATGGCTCTGCATTAGAAGAAAATCCTTCACCAAAGTACTCATCTAGTTGTTCAAATTCAGTTTGCGAGAGAAGCCGCTTTCTAAAATAAAATTTCGTCGTTGAATACCAGTAGGTTACATGAGTCTCACTATAGAAACCCAGTGGGTCATATTTATCCCATCCGAGTGAATTGCATAAATGTGAAGTATAAAATTGAATCAAATCTCTCTCGTAGATTTGACATCATTTGCCGATGAATTCTGAGCAATTCTTATATTTATTTTGATAACAAATACGACAACAGGTGTCTGACCTCGCACTACTAGATTGCCACCTATTGACCGATAAATTCACTACCACAGGGACAGAAGCTTATATTACTAGTGGGACAGCGACAAGCGCAATTTTACATGGGTATGTGGACACTGGGATTTATGAAAGTGTCTTCGGGACATATGTAACCCATTGGGACCGAAAGGGTTAAAGTCATTTTTAGTCTAAAATAGGGAAACTTGCCTATGAGGTTGAAAATTCACCTCTGCTTCGACATCATTATGGAAAACATGTGCTATTGGTTAAAAATGCTAACAAAAAATACCTAAAGTCTAAATTCTAAAACCAGACATCTTTAATTTATATTTAATAATATATGCATTCCTATTTCTTCAAATATCAATCCTTCTGATACGAAATAAACCACATGGAAAAAATATGTTGTTCTATATAGCTAACAACCACGCCAGAAAATACGTATATATAATTTGAGGTTACATAGGTTTCAGAATACCTTATTAAAAAACCATTTACTAAACTTGTTAAAAGGTTAACTTTTAAGGCGCCTTAATTTTGTGTAACTATCATGTCCACATTTCACAAAAAAGTTCATTCCGCATAGAATTTTCATTTTCAAGTACTTAATCAAAGAAGACAGTTGAAAATCAATCCATTATAGATATCACCGTTATACGGAAGCCATGTCTTCAACTATTCATGAAGACAGCATTATATCTATACAGGCAAATAGCTGTATTATAACCTGTAGTTCCATGTTTATGAAAGAAAAGGTCAAAAGTATCATGTTTTCTCTGTTGCTGTTAAAAGTGTTAAATTTACGTCAGATTGATTATTCTATGGGATTTCAGTTATTTTAGAAATTCATTTAATGAAAAAGTTAGGAGTAATTCTTTCATTCATTCATTCATTCAATTCTTTCTTGGGGATAATGTCGACGATTTTACATCAATATGACCTAAATAGCCGTAGAATGTCTACATGGTAATCTCGACCTATTGGTTACGAATTCCTCTTCGTCCTCATATTGACCTCTAAATCACTTTAGTTTTATTACCCATTTAGAGAAAATGTTGAGCATTTAGAAATAAATAATCCTTGTTGAAATTAGTCATGTAACCTGTATGGTGGTCTATTCGAGGTAATTTTAACTTAGAATGCTTGCTGGAAGCGACTTGCCTGCATGGTTTAGTTTGCACAAACACGGTATACCGCTGGGTGTCCACACCATTCAAGTAAGCTCGCGCAAACCTCCATTATTTAATAATTCGGAATCTGACTATTTCATATAATAGGTGCTGCTATCCTTAAAACTGAACCCTATGATCACACACGCAGGCTTTACTGTGCAGACTAGTTGGCGCAAGCCAAAACTTTCAGTAGACTGAAATTTACGCAAGCCGCGCCTTCCAGTTTGCGCGAGCTACCGTCTTACCGTCCACAAGCATGAGCTTCCATGGTTTGCACAGATAAGCACGAGGTAAAGCCTGCACGTGTGGCCGGGGTTTTAGACTGAAAAATCCCCACCACTCTATCCCAGCGCTTCTGGTGTTGTCCGTACCATGTTGTATGATATACCACATGCTGGTTCTGGTTCTAGTAAAATTTATAAGCATTCAAACTCTGTTTATGGATACTCTAGGGATCTCTGATCAGTTTCTACTTTTTTGGAGTGATTAAAATGAGCCGAGTTAGGACGGGTTCTTGGATAGGGTGGTTGAGACACCCTGGAACATTTCATTGCACTTTAAAGAATGCTATTGTTAATGTAATCTGTTTTGAAACATCAGAAGGCATTTCGTGTGACTAGGATATCAGCTGCAATGTACTATTAGAGATTAAAAATTTCCAAAACAATTAAAAACCCTGAAATGAAAGAAAAACTACCAGCGATTGTTGCTCCAGCACGCAATTATAAATTACATGTAATGGTGTAAAAAAGTTGTAATTTGCGTCAAAGTATCAATACATCTAACTGGAGCCCTTCTATTTATTCAGTATCTATTAGCAAGATCGCAAAAAAGGAATACTAACAGATCCAGGTAAATCATATTTTATAATTTCAACAAATTTTAATTCCTTCCTCATTTTTTGCGATGTTTCTAATAGGTATTCCAGAATTTTCAGAACTCCAGTCAGATACCTTTGACTAACTGACTCGTTGAGAATTGAATACCTTTTAGTATCATTAAATGTGAAATTTTATGCTGAATATAATAAACTGCCTACAACATTCGCTAGTATTTTGCATTTCAATTCAAAATTTTTAATGGTTTCGGAAATTGGCAATCTCTAGTATATTTCAGTAGCAAGTTGACCGTGAAAAATTTTCATTCCTGTCGTACTTCATTTTTTTTGACCTTAGATATGTTACCGCCATTGTTTCTGGTTAAAGTTAATTTGTTGTAAGTAATTTTTATAATCCTGTCTCTTTGGTTTAGTTTGTCTATATTTTTCTGTTAACTTAGTTGTGTTCTTATATCTAAAAAGGGTTAGATTTGTATTTCACAGTCTGCTAGGTTGCTTACATGCTGATTGAAGTTTCCTTAATTAAACGGCCGATTTCTCCAGGTACAGCCGTAATTCAAATTTGACGGTCTAACCTAACCCATATGTGATACATAAAGTCACACTAGAATTCACCAAGGAATCTGAGTATGCAATAATGTATAGGGTGTTCTATTTAAAAAAATATAACTTTGATACATTTTGTGTTTTTGGGATATCCTGTATAAAATGAAAATATTTTTAAAATGTAGTCTTAATGGGTCCCTATCCATTCGAAATTACTATTTTCTTTTTCATCAAATATTTTAGTCATAATGCTCCGTGTCGAATAACGTGAATAACCTGGTAGAAACAATAACATTTCTGACGGACATGACAGATCATTTTAGCCCCTTTATTTCTGTCCTGAGTTGTAAAGATAAGACTATCAATTCCTTAGATAAATTAGTACCTTACATAAGGAACTAAGATTAATACCAACGTCGAAGCGGTTGATAAAGCGGTAAATATAAAGTACGATATACTCACCGAATTTCTGAAGAGAGAGCCTTGGGATGATGTTTTGGGTAATCATCTCCCACAACAATCATAATAATTGTTTTCTTAATAAACTTAATACGTATATCAAAAGATCGACAGATACCAGAAAAGTAATGCAAAGAAATACAAAAAATTTAAACCTTGCATTACCAATGGGCTAAATAACTCTATTAATCACAGAGAAAAACTAAAAAAAGGCTTTTAAAAAGTTATTCCACTGATCTTGAAAACCAGTGTAAAGAATACAGAAATAAACTAAATTAATATTCTATTGAAGGTGACTAAGAATGAGTATTCCAAATTAAGATTTGCTGACGATACAACAATAATTATTGCTGCCTCTCATGAAGAACTAGTAGCCCTATTAAACATCTTAGAACAACACAGTGCAGCATATGGTCTTGGTATTAACTAAAACAAGACCAAGGTTATGATTGTAGATAGAGAGCACGATAACATTCGATAAATAAAGTCAGTAGGTCGTTGTGAAGTAGTTCAAAGTTTTGTGTACCTCGGTTCTTTAATCAACAATTCACAAGTCACAGTTTTCAAAACTATTGATAATATTCATGTCGGCAATACTTTAGCTCTGACTTAATGTATTTTAAGAATTCACAACATGTGTGCTAAGACATTGTGACTATGATGATGAAGAATGAATATTATCAACGCAAAATAACAGGGGCAAATGGCAAAACATGGAACATCATAAATCATATAACTGGTACTAATAAGAAGATCGCATCGAAAACACTCCAATAATCAGTGATCACGTTACTATAAATGACAGTAAACATAAATCAGAAACTATGAACAATTTGTTCACAAATTTAAGTAAAAGTATAACTGACAGTAGAACTGAATTTAAAATTTAAAACCAAAGAAGTCAATTCCAAGTTTGTTTCTCAGGCCAGTGACTGAAAATGAAGTTACCTTATATATACCTACATCAAAACTGAAAAATAGCTGTTCACCTGGGCCTGATAAAATAGCAACAAGGTCCATAAAAGCAACACATGAACATATTTTATCTCCATTAACTCACGTTATAAATATCTAGGCCAAAGTGGAAAAATTCCACAAGAATGGAAAGAATCAACTATTACACCCATATATAAACCAGATAACCTAAGTATAATCAATAACTATAGACCGATATGAGTAATTAATAACTTTGCTAAAATATTTGAAGTAGCTCTAAAAAACAGATTGTCAGACTTTTTCCTAACACACAAAATTTTAACAAGCAGGCAATATGAGTTTATACAAAATTCTAGCACTGAATACGCAGTGACGGATTTTTTAGAGCAGACAACAAAGGCGATAGACGATCAATCAAAATTCTTGGCAGTGTTTCTTGACCTTTCCAAGACATTTGATACTGCTTAATGAGTTGAATGGTTACGGTATCCGCGGATTTGCACTTGATCTTATTACTGATTACTTATCTCAGAGAACGCAACGAGTTAGGATAGGGAATGAACCCAGTTCTACTTCAGAAGTTAGAATGGGTGATCCTCAAGATACAGTCCTTGGTTCATTGCTATTCCTAGTGTATATGAATGATATTGTTGTTATAGGGCACATAATATGTTGCTGACGATACAGCTCTTATATTTATTGGAAAAACTTGGGACGAAGTAAGAGCTACCGGTGAGATTAACCTACAATTCATCCATACATAGCTGGATCTAAATTTGCTTAGTTTAAATATAAATAAAAACAGATACATGACCCACACCCCAACATGCGTAAACCTACCTACTAATCTAGCTTTGAAATTGCATTCCTCAAACTGTCATATGAATTCATGTACATGTCGAGCTATAGAAAAAGCATCTTCATTAAAGTATTTAAGAGTAACTTTAGATCAACATTTACAGTGGAATGATCACATAGTTACGTATAGTCCGGGATCCCAGGCCCATTTTCACTACTTACTACTAACAAGCTAATTTTGCGTGAGTAGTTTCATTTTGATGAGACGCCCAACTTTTTCCTCTACAAAAATTCTCGATTGTGGTAGCTAACAGGGGTAGCAGGGATGAAATATGTGAATTTGACGAGTGTCAAAAATTAATTACCAACAGTTAGTTTTTCAACTAAATCTTAAGAATGTGATCAACCTTAGAAAAAATGTTTGTCCTACAAAATCTATGGTTTGATCACATTGTCCCCCTCCATCCAACATGCACCAATAACAAGGTCATACAAATTTATTGCTAACAGCCTGATTTTTTCACTATTGCTTCGTTAATATTTATACAATTCGACAGCAACATTGTCCTACAAATCACGTGGCATGTTATCCCGGTCCTACGACCAGAAGTTGTTAATACCACAAGACCATTTTTTTCATTACTAACTGTAGGACAAAATATCACATAATAGGTTACTGTGTTCTCTGACCAAGCGAAATAATGTCCTACAAAAAAACAGGTATATATCATTAGTCCGACAAGAATTGTCATTTTTCTACTTGTACTAAAAAATGTAATCTTTGCCGAAATCTATAATAAATAACTACTACTACTAAGCTAATTTTGCGTGAGTAGCTTCCTTTAGATGAGACGCTCAACTTTTACCTTTACCAAAATTCTAGATTGAGGTAGCTAACAGTAGTAGCAGGGATAAAATATGTCAATTTGACGAGCTTCAAAAATTAATTACTAACTGTTAGTTTTTTAATTAAATTTTAAGAATGTAATCAACATTATTAGAAAAAATATCTGTCCTACAAAATCTATGGTTTGATCACATTGTCCCCCTCCATCCAACATGTATCAATAACAAGGTCATACAAATTTATTACTAACAGCCTGATTTGTTACTATTGCTTCGTTGATATTTATAAGATTTGACAGCGACATTGTCCTATAAATCACATGGTATGTTATCCCGGTCCTACGCTCAGAAGTTGTCAATACCACATTTTTTCATTACTAACTGTAAGACAAAATATCACATAATAAGTGAACTGTGTTCTGTGTCCAAAGGAAATAATGTGATTTGAACTGTTCCTCGAGCCTATTAGTTTCTAAGAAAAAACTTCTTTAAGGAATTTTACTATATGGATGACTTCCTGCGATAATAATTTCAACTTCTTTGTTATATGTATATGCATATTGTATGTTATTTTGGGTATACATATATATGTTTGTTATATATTTAATGTACTGATTGTACTGTACATTGTGTATACTATTTTTGCTTCATGTCTGACCTTCTACACAATGTTCTATACATTCTTCCGGAAATAAACGTATCTATCTATCTAAATAATGCTGCTCTGCTCACATGTTGGAAAAAAAGCTGCTCAAGCAAATCTTTGCATGGACACTCTTGTGGTCAACACCAACATGCAGTTCGTAATAAGGATCATTTCAGAGCGTAGGACCCGGATAACATACCAATCAATTTGTGGGACAATGTGGCTGTTAAATTATTCAAGTATTAACTAAGCTACTGTGAAATATAAGTTAGTAATAATTCTTTATGACCTCCTGATTGATACGTGCTGAATTTTGTTAAGACAAATATTTGTTTTATAATATTGATTACTTCCTTGAGATTTGATTTAAAGGACCCACCGTTAATAATTTATTTTTGAGACTCGTTAAATAGATATACTTCATCCCTTCTACCCCTGTCAGCTACAACAAACGAGAATTTTCGTATCGAAAATTGTTGGACGTCTCATCGCAACGAAGCTATCCACGAACATTAGACTTGATAGTAATTATTTTTACACCCGGGATTTGTACTACAACTTCTGAGCGTAGGACCAGGATAACATACCACGTGATTTGTAGGACAATGTTACTGTCATATTGTATAAGTATTAACGAAGCGATAGTGAAAAAATCAGGCTTTTAGTAATAAATTTGTATGACCTTGTTATTGGTACATGTTGGATGGAGGGGGACAATGTGTTCAAACCATAGATTTTGTAGGACAAACATTTTTTCTAATAAGGTTGATCACATTCTTAAGATTTAGTTGAAAAACTAACTGTTAGTAATTAATTTTTGACACTCGTCAAATTCACATATTTCATCCCTGCTACCCCTGTTAGCTACCACAATCGAGAATTTTTGTAGAGGAAAAAGTTGGGCGTCTCATCAAAATGAAGCTACTCACGCAAAATTAGCTTGTTAGTAGTAAGTAGTGAAAATGGGCCTGGGATCCCGGACTAGTAACTAAACGCCTGAGAATACTATTTCATAAATTCTATAGGCTGAGAGATATTATTTCCCGAAAAAATTCATACGTGTTATATTCTGCAGTTGCTGAATCTATTTTAGGATATTGTATCACTTTGTAGGGAGGTGCCTTTGCTTCAACTCTCAGCCTACTTCAAACGACTCAAAGTTCTCTTTTAAAAATAATGTTTAAGAAAAATGGACTACCCAACCTCACAACTTTACCATGAACTGCAGATTTTAAATATCAAATTATTGTAGGTATGTCTATCATTCATTAATCTGGTCATATAGAAACAACGTCAACCTTTCACACAAAAGTAATTTGTCAACAACAACAAGGTCTGTAGCAAACATGAATGTAACAGTTCCATTTTACGAGAAAAACTGTAACACAAAGATCTTTTTACTTCCCACACCGATAATAGGTGAGGGAAGTATTGTGATCGCGAAAATTTTCGATTTTGAGATAATACGCTTTCTGGGCGTTTTATGATGTCTACATAACGAAAATCTACGTCACTCATTTCCGTCGGTCTGTCTGTCTGTCGGTCTGTCTGTCTGTCGCGTTGTTCTGCTCTCGTAATCTCAGTAACCGCTGCATGGATTGTGATGAAATTTGGACAGCGCAGCGTTATGCTGTATGGTCGTAGTAGGTAATGTTCCTATAATTTTGAAAATCGGTGCATGGGCGGCGGAGTAATTGACAAAAAACAAAAAAAATTAAATAGGTATGCCTCAAACTTCGTTTTCAGGCGTTTTAGGAGTTCCTGATCATTTTCTGCCTTTTTTGGGTGGGGGTGAATTTGGGGTGGTTGAGGAGTGGGGGGTTGTGAAACTGAAAAATTTTTTGTATTCATAATGGGCTGTCCATTGACTTTTGAATGAAAAACCTAGCGGCATAATACACTTTTCTAGGTCCATCCGAACATTGCATTGCTTATTACAGAAACGAAGGGACTTGGAATTTTTGATGTATACTACGAGTATTGTTTTAGATTGTTCTATATTGCTTAACGCGAAAATTATTGAATTGATTTTAATGAAATTTTGACACAGTATTAATACCGCGGCGAGGATGGAAAACGCGTTTGTTTAGGAAAAATCGTGTCAGTGGCGGCGCAGCAATAATAAAAAACCAAAAATATAAAAACAGCTCAAACTTTGATTTAAGACATTTTAGAGGTACCTGATCATTTTATACTTCTTTTTGGGTAGGGGTGCATTTGGCGTGGTTGGGGGTGAGGGGTTATAAAACTGAAAAATTTGTTGTATTCATAAAAGTTTGTCTATTGTCCTAAGGAAAAAATACTTAGCGGCATATTCTTTTTCTAAGTGCATCTGAACATTGGCTTGCCTATTACAGAAGCCATGGGACTTTTGTGATGTTTACATATACGAGTGTTGATTAATTTCGTTCTATATATATCGTAAAGCGAATATTATTGAATTGATCTTAATAAAATTCCGACACAGGATTTACCTAGGGATTTACTATCGCGGCGAGAATGGGAAACGCGTCAGTTTCTGGAAAACCGTGTCAGTAGCGGCGCAACAATAATAAAAAAAACAAAAATATAGAAACAGCTCATAATTCGTTTTTAGAGGCTCCTGATCGTTTCGCATCGTCCAGTTGAAACTGTGGCGTCATAGTTCCTAAGGAGGGAGACTATTTACGAGAATTTTTGTGTTGGATGTTTTTTTGCGGGCGAGTGGGCGATGATTTGGTTGCAAGGGGATTTCAGACTACGAGTTCATGCAATGGGAAAACAATAAAATGGTATTATTATTATGTGTGGGAAGTACTGAGTCAATAAACTTGACTCCATTGTTTCTTTTTTGGCCCGTACCTATATAATCCTATTCCTTTAAATATCAAACAGATTCCCAGTTACCAAAGGTTTAAGAATTCAATAAAAAACAAATGATGTGCAACGCTAATAAGTTTATTAAAATACTAAATATAGCTAAAAATACTTAAATAGTAACAATTATAATCCTAGTATAGTTTAAAAAAAAGTATAACTATAATCAATAGCCACTTCTGTATACCATCCACGATCTCCTTCTGTCAATAAAATGTATCTATTATTTTATTAATATATCGAATGGTTGTTCTTCTTTCCTACTTATTATTTATTTTATTATTATTATCATGTTTTTTCAAATTTCTCTCGCATGACTGCGGTGACGACAAATGTTGACGGGCTAGGCCAAGTCAACACCTGAACTATTACTGATCGGAATTTAGGAAAGGTCGTACTATATTACAGGTCTTAAGGATTACAGACTTTTGGAATATTTTATGTAACCCTTGGTCCAGGCCCAACTGTTGTAGATGCTGCGTAAGTGTGTTCGGTGTGAGGCCTGAGACCGACATAATGAGGGGGAGAATAATACGTTTATCTTGTTTCCAGAGTCGCTTCACTTCTATGGCAAGGTCAGTGTATTTAGATATTTTCCCAGCGTAGGTGTTTTGAACATTCACATCATTGGGAATAGCAATATCTATTAAGTAGGTAACTTTGTCTGCCTTTGTCTGAAATACTATATCTGGTCTGTTTGCATTGATGGTTTTGCCTGTGTGTATTTCAACGTCCCAGTATAGTTTGTAGTGATCATTATCGAGTACTGATGTTGGTGTATACTTATAATATGGATCTGAGTTGTCGATTAGTTTGTTTTTTGTGGCTAATGCTTGATGTATGATTTTGGCTGCCGAGTTATGTCTAGCCGTGTACTCAGTTCCAGCGAGAGTTTTGCATGCGCTCGTTATGTGGTCTATTGTTTCCTTCTGTTGGTGACATTTTCTGCAATTATCGTTGGTTATGGATGGATCTTTAATTACGTATTTCTTGTAGTTTCTCGTCGCAATAACTTGGTCCTGGATAGCAAGCATAAATCCCTCAGTTTCTGGAAAGAGTTGGCCATCCTGCAGCCAGGTACCTATATGACTGTTTTTCGTTTATCTGATCTTGCGTAATACGGTATCTATGTTTGCCATGGAGTGGTTTCTGCGACCAGGTGTTTACTTTTTCCTGTTGTGATTGTATGGAATTGTGAATGTCTGCGGCGTGGTCTGGAGATGATAGGTTGAGTGGCGTATAGCTTTTGTCTGCTTTTGTTATTGCTCGATGTAAATTTGTTTGTTTGCTTTGGAAGAAATGCCTGAGTGTTTTTATCTGTCTTGCGCGGAGTGACTGTACATCTATGATCCCTCTGCCTCCCTGTTTCCTGTATATGGTGAGCCTTTCTTTGCATGCGTTTGGATGTGACATTCGGTGTTCCGTAAGTTCTGTACGTATGAGGATATGGATGTTTTCTATATCAGTGTGTGACCACTCGATGATGCCGAAGGAGTATGTGAGGACCGGTATCGCAAATGTGTTAATTGCTTTTGTAAGATTTTTGGAATTTAATTTTGATTTTAGAAGTTTAACGAGGCGGTCTCTGAACTCTTGTGTTATTATTATTATTATTAATTTTGCCGGTACAAGCCATGTTAAATAATCGGTACGTACAATATTACGAAGATAGCAGAATGAGCTCACAGCAAGACAGGCAACACTTTCCCAGGCAGAGCTTCTTCTGACTATTTCCTTCTAGTGGTAAGATTAATATATTTACTAAGCTGTACCCAATGGAAATAAATTGAATTGAATTGAAAAAATTAACTTGACTTCAAACAAGTTGATGTGGCTGCCTTCCATCAGCTAGATCCTGTATCCGCGCGTGAAGTAGTTATCAATATTCTCTCATCGTGTACGTATCAAATCTCCCATTTTTTAGAAGAATGAAACATGATTACTAGCATTTTAACAAAAGTTGATTCGCGACTCGAGTTGGTTGCACATCTGCGAATATGCGTGGCATCAATATCTAGTTACAGTAGCATTCACATCGAAGTGCTCGCTCATTAGAGAACGCATTGCAATTTTGCGTAGAATTGCATATGATTGAATTTAGTTCCACGAATGGTTCCGAATGCGGACCGCACATGTTTGTTATTCCAAAAGTTGCTCGTGCTGCTCAAAATTCAAAAACATGATCCCAGAGACAATCCGATTCAGTCAAAGCCGACACGTGTTTGGTTATGTTAGCATCACGATCACGAAGCCACTGATAATTGCAAATAAAAGAGGACGCCATTCATACACTGTTGCGGGCTTTGCGCCACTATACAAGCAGACACGACGCACTGAGTCAGACACGAGGCACATGTTAGTTGTCTTAGATATGGTATGGCTTATTAAATTTGTCATCAACGAACAGTGTGACCTACTAAGAATGAAAAGCCAGTAATGTCTCGGTAACCGTTAATCATATAACTTCGAACAAAAAAGTTCGCAAGTAGCCGCTAGGGAGCGTAATTGTTACGAGTCAAGAATTATAATTTCACCGAAACGCTGTATTCTTATCTGAACTTCCTCGTAGCACGTACAGCCTGCATAGAACCAATCATTTCCGGCGAGGTCACATTCACCCAACCGAGATATACAAGGCAAAACTTGACCGTTGCTTAGTTCGTTTGCGTTGGAGATATAGTGCTTTTAAGGCGTACTGAGTTTCCGTGCCAAGTTTTACTTTCTTAACAAGATTTATCCTCATTCAAAAATATGGCTTCAACCAGTACAGGTAAAGATTTGATTATACATAATTGGTTTATAGATATATCATTAATCAGTATGCAAAGATATTTATTTAAAAAGTGTGAGAGAGCGGCATGTAATTTGCTTTTCTTTCTAACAATTATTGAGCTTCTCATATAGTTCCGGACGCGTCCGGGTTTGAAGCTTAACTTACTTTTGAGGCTAAAAGTATCCTAAAAAATAACATTCTGCACATATTTGCAAATTTACGTTTTTTTGTGGTGCCATACTGTAAGCTACACACTTCAATTTTAGCATCTGTAACAGCGAAAACACGAAGCCCCAAAGTTAGCTTCAGTACATCAATTGAGAGAACCAAACGTATGAAGACTCCAGAGTTGTGTTATGCAGCGCAAATGAGCCTTAGAGCCTCGGGTCAAGTAGCTAACTTTGGGTCTTCCTGTTTTCGCTGTTACAGATGCTGCATAATTTGGAAAGCCAATGGGAGGTCTCTAGCCAAGTAGTATTTTTAGATAAAAACCTCTCTCATGCGGTACGACTCGGTCCACGTTTTCTTGAAATCGGTGACAAAATAAGAGATTTTTTTTACTCAGCTCTGACAACTTTGAATTCGAGCAGCCTGTACGCTTTTTTAAATAATCTTTTAAAAAAACAATTTGATCAGTTAATTTTATCTGGCCTCTCTCATTCATTTTATCGCATAGAATCTTCCTGGTCAGAAAAACATCGGTAGTACTAGAACCTAAAATAAAAAAGGAATACTGTATAGACTGATTCACAAACAGCGATATTATTTGGCAAACGAGCATTTAGATGCTAAAATTTAAATGTGTAGCTTACTATAAGGCAGCACAAAAAAACGTAAATGTGCAAGTATTTGCAAAATGTTATCTTTCAGGTCGGAAGTACATACTTTTAGCCTCAAAAGTAAGTTAAGCTTCAAACCCGGACACGTCCGGAACTATATGAGAAGCTCAATAATTGTTAGAAATGAAAGCAAATTACATACCGCAATCTCACACTTTTCAAACAAATATTTTTTGCATACTGATTAATGATATATCTATAAACCAATTACGAATAATCAAATCTTTACCTGTACTGGTTGAAGTCATATTTTTGAATGAGGATAAATCTTGTTAAGAAAGTAAAAGTTGGCACGGAAGCTCAGTACACCTTAAAAGCACTATATCTCCAACGCAAACGAACTAAACAACGGTCAAGTTTCGCCTTGTATATCTCGGTTGGGTGGATGTGATCTCGCCGGAAATGATTGGTTCTATGCAGGCTGTACGTGCTATGAGGTAGTTCAGATAAGAATACAGCGTTTCGGTGAAATTATAATTTTTGTATTTTTGCCATGTTTTAATGCTTTTTGCCCCTATGTGCGTCGGTCATGTGATCCCACAGACGCTGCCATTTCTCGATGGTACGGTCTCTGATGGAGGCGCGGCTCTCCGAAGTATCTTCCTTGGTGGCGTATAGATGTTTCCGCTCTTCTGCCAGCAAGTGCAAGGGTGGCGTTGTATTTATAACCTGGAGCGCCCCGTTGGAGATAGTTCGTTAGGCAGGATACCATACGGGTGCTCCGTATAATAACGTTGACTGTACCACATTATTCAGCATTTGGCGTTTGCTGCTACTAGGTCAACCCACATTTGGCATTAGCCGGGATAGCACGGCTGCTTTCCTCTATGCCTTCTCTGTCGCCCTCTTGATGTGCTCACCAAAATACACTTTATTGTCTATGGATATACTAGCAACTTACTTGGTTTGACGAGGATTCCTTTGATGTTGAACTTTACAAGGGCACTTTTCCTACGCGACCCCTTTAAGATGACAGCTTCCGTTTTCTCTCTAGCCAGTTCGAGGTGGTCATCCTGCATCCACTTGTCAATTCTCCCGAGTGCATCGTTAGCTCGTCACATCAGCTCGTCTTTCTGGTTGGCACAGACCACAAGCGCCAGATTATCTGCGAAGCCCACAGTCACTGCCGTTCTGGGGAAAGCCAATCTTAGCACACCATCGTACAGAATATTCCACAGAAGTGGACCTAGCGCGGACCCCTGTGGTACAGCTGTGGTGGTTTCTAGTACCTGCTTAGCTATTTGTATAGTTCTCCTCTTAAAATAGCCGGTTTATCAGGTAATTCGGGATTTCTCTGTGTCTCAGCTCCTGAATAATGACGGCCCATGAAGCTATGTTGAAGGCGTTGCGTACATCTAACGTTACCAGCATGCACCATTTGTCGTTTGCTCGTTCTACTATTCCTAGCACTTTGTCAACAGCATCTATAGTCGATCTGCCGCGTCGGTAACCGAATTGATTCGCTGACAAATCTCCCAATGTTTCCAGTTTGATCTCCTGCATACCATCGCTTCAAACAGCTCCAGAAGGCAAATAGGCCTGTACGATGAAGCCAGTACAGGTGGCTTGCCCTCTTTGCTAATAAGCACGACCTTAGCTTTCTTCCAGGCCTCCGGAAACGTTTGGGTTCTAAGCAGACTATTCAGCATATCTAGTAGATGTTGGAGTGCTATGGATTTGGCCTCTTTCAGCACGTCCGGCGTGACTATCCAAGCCCCGCGCTTTACCACTTTTTGAACGGCAAGTAGTCTTCCTCCACGAGTCTCTCGGGCCAACTGTCCTGGCGCCTAGGAAAGAGTTGGCGCACTCTATCTACTTTCGTGTCAGGTTCCAAGTTACAGGTCGATGTCACCCCGGTAAGCTTTTTCGTCACTATGCGATAGCCTTCTCCCCAGGCGTCGTTCTCTAGCCAATGGAGTCGCTTTTTGCTAGCCTTATACATATCATAGAGGGAGTTTATTTCGGTTTTGGATCCCGTTCCTATCCGTCTTGCTCGTTGCAAAGCACGCCTACTAGTAACACATTCGCTTCGAGTCCCATCTATGTCAGTAGTCCACCAATACGGAACATTGGCTATTCTTGTCCTTCTTTTGATGGTGCATTCTTTGACTATGTTTCCCATAATTTCGCTGTATTGGTCAATCATGAGTTCATCGGCCTCTAGTACTTCCAATTTGTCAGCTAGCATGTTCCTTGCTTTCGTCATGTCTATGAAAGGTGTTAGACGTTCATGTGCTGGTCTTCTGCTTATTGTTTTCATCCTTATTTCAAAGTAGATGTACCGATGATCACTCATTGGCTCAGTTTCTACAACCTGCCATTTCTGTATTTCCCTGGAAATACTCTGTGCTGCAAATGTGACGTCTATGTATGGACAGCTGTTATGCCTGCAGAAAGTTGGCTGAAGTCCGTCATTTACGACTACCATGTTACTGGCAGCCAACCATTCACACAGGGCCGCCCTCCTTCTGTCCGTAGCTGGAGAGCCCCCAATCAGCCGCTTTCCCATTCAGACCGCCCAAGAGTATGTCTTTCCATAGTGCTTCTATCAAGTCCTCGTACTCTGAAAACGGTATATTAGGCGAGCGGTAGCAATAGTAGATCACAATTTCCTTCAGATGGATACACAGAACCCCAGACCCTTTTCGTATAGGTGTGACTGTAATATGCTTGTTGCGAATATACACTGCCACATCGTAGTTGTCGTCTATGTGCCATGTGGATTTAGCGTTTATTAACTTCCGATTTGGTTCAGATGTTATAAGAATATCCACATCTCTTTCCATCATCGTCGCATAGGCCTTACCGTGCGTCGATCGGGATCTGTTTAGGTTAATTTGAAGTACCTTGATCATCTGGAGCGTAAGTGTGTGCCTTGCTTGCGTTCCCCGTGACCGATTTTCTCCTGCGACTGGCATCCTTTTGCCGGTCTCTAAAGGTGCGTCCAAAGGTCTGGCATGCTTAGGAACCCGCCCTATGTCCACCCTGATCACATATAGGGCAGAAGGCTTCACCCGTTCTACCTTTTTGTGATTTTTTGCCGCAATTTAGGCAGCAATTTGCTCTATCGGTCCCTTTGCATTTGCTGGCCGAGTGATCCGTCTCCCAATATCTGCTACATTAGGGTGCCATGCAGATTCCTGCGTAGGCGTTCATCCTTTCTCTCATCAGATCATCCTATTTATTGCAGCCCTCTGTAATTCCTGGAAGTCGCTTATTCCTGTCCAGTGACGGATGTTTCTCAGCCATGATAGCTTTTTTCTCCCAATCCCTCTTCTCCCACCTTCGATCTTACCTTGAAGAATGAGACGCAGGAGGTGATAGAGTTCCCCACGCATTATGTGGCCTAGGTAAGCTATTTTCCTCTTCCTTATATACTCAAAAAGTTCTCGTTCTGCTAATCCAGCTCTCTGGAGAACGTTCTCATTTCTTACATGGTCTACCCAGGACACTCTCAGCATTCGTCGCAGTGTCCACATTTCGAACGCTTCAAACTTATTTACAATGGCTGCCTTCAGCGTCCTTGCCTCCACGCCATACAACAGAGTGGACCAAACATAACACTTCATCATCATGTATCTAAGACTGAAGTTCAAATTTTTGTTGGTAAGAAATTTTTGAGGTTTCAGGAAAATTGTCCTAGCTTGTTCAATTCTGCATCTTATCTCCTGATCTGGATCCCATCTTTCGTTTACCATGTATCCCAGATATTTAAATTCGCTGACCCGTTCGATGTCTCCTCCATTCAAGTGGATTCGGGTGTTTGGGATATGGTTTCTGCTAACCACCATGAACTTGGTTTTGTTGATATTTATCTTCAGACCCAGCCTTTGGCTTTCCTCGTTAACGCGACTCAGTAGAGTTTGAAGGTATCTTAATTCTACCTACTGTTCAAGACACGAAAGAAGAGCGGGCTGAGGAATGCAGATTAGACTCACTATTTAAGGAAAGCGGCACGTAAAAAATTGCTAAAAATCATACAGCGATGAGAGCGCGTGAGTATCAGCGCTTATTAGTAATAGTGAACATACTGCGGTCCAGTTCATTTGTAGTCTATACGCAGCGACGTTTCGCCGACAACATCGCTGGTCAAGCATCCGAAATTTTGCATTGATCAGTGTCGCAGGCTCGCAGGACTCAGTTTGCGTTTGCTGTAATGATAATGGCTACGCATAGTAAAGGAGAAACGATTAGAGGCGAAGCTCGGGAAGTAATAGCACGAGTAATTGAGGCGTGTGATGAGGAATCGCGTAATCATGCGTTTCCTCTTCATGCAAAAACTGAGAGGGCGGCTTATTATACCGAAGTGTCGACAACCAGTATTAAAAGGATTAGGAATGAGAATCGTAAGAGGAACATGGAAGATCCTGGAAGTTCACTTGCCACACCAGGTGCAAAAAGGCCACGCTTAGCAATTGAGGGAAAAATTGATGATTTCGATTTTCGTGTTGTCAGAAGAACAATCGAAGAATTTTATATAGAAAAAAAAATTGTTCCAACGTGCGCGAAGCTTTTAGTGGCCATAAGAGAGAAAATTGATTTCCCTTATTCTGCTAAGTCACTGAACAGGCTTCTGAAGAAGCATGGCTTCCGCTGGAAGAAATGTGGAAATAAGAGAAAAATTCTTATAGAGAAACTTTCAATTGTACACTGGCGTCTGAAATATTTAAGGGCTATCAAAAGGTACCAACAAGAAGCACGTCATGTTATATATTTCGATAAAACGTGGATCGATACAAATATGATGTACATCAAATTTATTTAATTTCTCCAGGCAAAAAGGCAGAAATATAGACAAAATATAATAAGTTCCATCATTATTTTTTTTTGTAAAAATAATTTTATTTAGAAAAATAGCGGTAAGCTTAACTGTGAAGGGTTTAAAATATACTTTTCCAATAATTTCCGGTGATAAAGTTAGTATATTATAATAAAGTCGACTATCTCCAAGACCCGTCATGCGACGCTCCTGGTCAGAGAGAACGTAAAACTGCCTCTCCCCACCAAACCGATCTTCTCTCGTGTCTCCAACACGTCTAATAATTTTTCGGCAGCTTCCTTGGAGCTTCCTTGGAGGCTATCACAGTTCCTACTTGATTGTCACTCTTAGTAGGTCTGAGAGATTTCACCAGTATCTCCTGGTCCTTGTTTGGTACAGCCTTCCGTAGTGCGTCTCCCACTTTTTTGGCTGTTGTTACACCGTCCATGCCACGGATATGTACGATAACAAGGTCTCCACCTCTTGCACAAATGCCCGGTATATCAGGTTTGCTGATAGCTTCTTTCAGCTGCCCAGCGCCACCGTCTTCTTTAGGAACCGTAAGCAGTAGCTCGCCTTTCCGGGTCTGCCTAACTCTGTTGACCGTTACCCCTAGATTGTCCAGCTTCACGTCTTCTTTTACCTCCTTAAGAAGCTGGGCGTAGCTTAGGCCTTCGGCTGCGACAATAAAGCCACAGTCTTGCTATCTCCAACAGCGATGGTAGTCCTATTTTTGTCTTCCCCATTGACATCCTCTGTGTCTTTTGAACCCTTCTTTGGTGGTACGTACAGCAGGACGCTGATTTCGGTCTTACAGAAAACAAATCCCAATAGCTTTTTTAGTCGTTCCTTTCGTGCCTCGTGCCATGTCCGGTGTGGGGGCAGCAATACATGAGCGATATTCTTGACCTAGGAACTCCCTAGGCTTTACTAGGTTTGCAAACGTTGCGATTTCCTCCTCGTCCAAAATGACCTTGAGGACATAGTATTGTTGTGCAGGGCCTGTGCTCTTGGCTATACTAATTTCATACTTTGAGTATGAGAAGCCCTTTCCGGGTACCTCATCCGGAAGATCTTGTTGATACCCCTATCATACATTTGCTTGGCATCAGCAGATCTCTCCCTTTAGTCCCATCCCAAACAGGGTTTCCCTCTACTTTCTTCACCTTGGTATAGGTACTTCCTGGCCAAGGATTGTCTGCCGTCCTCCTAAAGGCCTCATAGCTCGTATCGCCGCTACTTCTTATATCCTCCTTGATTTCTTCCGCCTGTTCCTCCGAGGTTCTCTTGCCACACGCCCTCTGTTTGGGTACTAATACTTAACTTCGCACCTTCCTTGGTCTCTTCAGTTGTTTGTGAGGCTTGATCTATCTTTTGGCTGGTGTTATTGTGGAACCCGCTGTTGGATCTATGTCCACCAGCCTACCTATGTCATCAATACCTCTCTTGATAGTGGATTTAGTGTTCGCATTTATTTTGATCTCCGCTTTTAGGCCATCTATTTTCTCGATCAGCTTGCTGATAATCGGAGAAGGATTCTCGTCTGTATTATCAGTTGCTACCTCTGCTCTTTTACGTTTAGCAGTGTTTTCCTGCGCCCACGATTGGCTTGTCAGGTCTACCTCGGATACTGAGCAAGATCTGCCTCTAGGTAGGCTTCTCGGTACAACATCCCTTCTCAAAAAGGGGTTTAAGTCCATACCGCCTAGCGGTTCTTTCTTCCAGCTTCTAAGCCCTGGTTGCTCGCCGTCACATTTACATTTTGTTTAGAGTCCATATTTAGTCCCACGAGTAGCTAGGGAAAAAACAGTCAACCGACGCAGAGCCCCGCTTGCGCCGGCAAGGCATCCTTACTCTGAGAGGTCGCGAGGTATCCCAGAAGCTCCGTTTGAGACGGTACTCCCCTACCGCCGCGCACTCCTCGGCATGGGTCACCTGACGCCTTGAGGTGGATTCGTTTCCAGAGCATAGCCATGTCGTCATCAAGCTGGTCCAGGTCAAAGTTCTAAATGTAAATTTCTTGTCGAAGTAGGTTGTGATTAAATCAGATGTCTTGAAATATTTTTTGATCCGTAAAAGAACCATGAGTATCTAACACGTAAAACATCAGTAAATTTTGACAGTAACTAAGTAGGAGTAATAGTAGTAGTAAACTTTATTGAAATATACGAAACATACATTTCAAAAGGTGGAGTTCAGCAAAACCAAACTACAGAAATTTGGCTTATTGTTCTTCCACTCAATCTTAGTGTGTAGCGTTTGTTGAAGCAACTGATTGTCAATTTAGAAGTAGTAAGATATAGCGATCGCCGAAAGGCAACATGTAACTTGACCTCAGGTGCGGTTCCTCCTTAAGGCGCAGTGCCGGGCGCCCCCTGAGCAAAAAATAAAAAAAAGAGTTTCTAGTAGGTATGCATGCAGTGCTAGTATGTACCTATTTCTACCTACAATCGGTTGCGAAATTTGTAAGTAGGACACCGACTATAAAAGCTGGCACTCACAGCACACTATGCTCGAACTTAACCAGTGTCTCGTCACGTGATTGACTGAAGGCGCCAAGGCATGGACGGTACGGATAGCGGACCAAGAGCGCTCCAATTGGTCTATGACACATCAATAGACTTTAAAAATGACCAATGAAAATCGAAAGTTTACCGATGACATACGAACAGAAGCCGCTCCTGCCGACGCGCCTTAGTCATCTTCTCTTGTTCGAGTCGCTACGCGTTTGTTTACATCGGCGATTCTAGCCTACTAACCTATTATTTAAAATGGATAATCGGGTGAACGCGTTGCTTAAGATGAACTTTGGCCGACTTGGGAGTTCAATTCCCAAGCTAGACGATTTTGTTTTCTTGGTTAGGCGAGATGTTAAGTAAAAAACGCTCTGAAATAATATTTTGTGACGAGTGATAAGCAAAACACCCTTAAGAAGTGACTTTTTGTGATACTAGCTATAAATAGCTTTTAACAAATAACTGCTTGTGAGAACTGAAAAATAAAGATTCGGAATCAGCATGAAAAAACTAGTCCAGGAAAAATCCGTTTTTGTCAATATCGCTTCCGGTTCCATAGTGAAAGCGCCATTTGAATGTTCTCAAGTTTATTTAAAATTTTGTCCCCCCCCCCCCCCTATTCAAAAATTCAGAACCGCCACTGACCTTTACCAAAACTTCCGCGATAACGCTCGTCCATACCTCGCTTTTGAAACAGTGGCTTTATTGTGAAACTTTGAATCGAGCATCATTCACATCCGCTAAATTTGACCGGACGGCGGTTTAGCTGCGGAAACGAGATAAGAAACGAGGTTTGACGCCTCCTAGAGAGGAGGCCGAAGAGTTTCAGTGACATGGGCGTACAGAAACTGTTGCAGCGTATGAAAAGTTTTAAAATTCCTCCCTCATTTGAATTACTATGCATTCCTGTCCTATATTTATATGAGCTGTAGATCGCGTCGGACAACAGATTTGCTGCACAAAAATAAACGTCTATCCTGAAGAGCAAAGTGAAAAACTATAATTACAAAATGGAGTTAAGTTGACTGACTTAGTACTTCCCACAAATCACTGTGATAACGTTTTATTATCTTTCCGTAGCATGAAGCTATTGTCTCCAATCATTTGGTTCACAGAAAAATCAGAAAAATGAAGGGTACCGGCTGGATTCGGACCAGGGTCTCCGGCATTCTAGGCCGACGCGTTACCAACTATACCACGGTTCCCCGACTTTTCTGTGAACCAAATGATTGGAATCATCTCCCTCTTGCGGAGTAAGCAAGCACCTTTCATTCCATAAAATCCTGGCCGACTGAGGAGTCGTACTTCAATAAGAAAGAAAGCTGTCGTGCAAATAGCGGTGGGAGATTCACACTCACCCAATTGCCGAATAGATCTCTCTGGATGACTGAAATACATGGTTCGCAGAGACATGCGGGGGAGTGGTGAATGTCGACGGAGTCGACACCATGTTGGCGGCGCTGTATATCGGCTACATTATGGGGAACCGTGGTATAATTGGTAACGCGCTGGCCCAGAATGCCGGAGACGCTGGTTCGAATCCAGCCGGTACCCTTCATTTTTTCGATTTTTCTGTGAACCTCTTGCGGAGTAAGCCAGCATCTTTCATTTCAAGCTATTGTCTGTTTACACATAGGTTTGCACATATAGTTTGTTTTTAATATCATAACTTATCCATTATTTGGTTCTGACTGATGGAATAAAATCCTAATACCAATAAAAAAGCTAAAGTCTGAAATTTCCTCTCTCGTGAGTGAATAGTTCCTTCCATGCCTCTCCGTAGGAATTAGAACGACACAGTTTTTATCCTGCAATCTTAAACTGACATCTTAATCACATGGCGTGCAGATTATATTATCAGTATCAATCTTTAAAGGGGAATGAAAAGTGGTCCTGAGTTTTCCAACTACCCTATCCGAGATCTCATTCTACTTCAGCTCATTTTGACCACACCAAAAAAAAAAATGGAGAATGATCAGAGATCCATGGAGTACATTGTACTACATCTTTTTTAATTTAATTTCACTGCCACTAATAAGATTTTCAAAAACCATCGACTTTATCCACCCCTACCACAACTCACGCTATGGTTCAGAAATTTCATTGCTATAAGTTAAATGATAAGCGAAAATTTTCGTTTTCGAGATAATTCGCATTTTGGGCGCTTTATGACATCTACATAACGAAAATTCGCGTCACTCATTTCTGTCGGGCCTGTCTGTCTGTCGGTCTGTCTGTCTGTCTGTCTGTCTGTCTGTCTGTTGACATTTTTCTAGCCTCGTAATCTGCGTAACCGCTGTCTGGATTGTGATGAAATTTGGGTAGCAATGTGCTGTGGGATCGTAGTATATTATATTTTATGGCCCTTGACCGTCCTCATTCCTCTTTTTCCTATTGTATTGTTTTATCAATCTATTTTTCTTATAACTATCCTTTTTTCTCTTTCTTTCGTTTAATGTAAAAAATTCTTTAGCGGTAATTTTAAGTACTCATGAGGCTGCTATTTTGCATCAGCACTATGTTGTTAGCAGTCTCTTTTGCGGTAAATGTAAAATGTATTTAAAATTTCAGTTACAGTTCACACTTTTTTTGTATATTTACTGCAAATAAATAAATAAATATATGGTTTTTGACATAATGTAGTATACACCAGGAGGTATTAGATACTCGTTGTTTCTTATTGTTCACATGATGTCCACTCTTACCGTGTCACTCCATATTTGCCTTTGCCTGCTCCTATGGATTTTGTCGTTTTCGCTTTTTCTCTTCTAAAACCCGACAGAAGACTTTCCATTTTTTTTTCACATCTGATGCGGTGCACCCCATATTAGTACCAATTGCCACCCAAGCAATATGCTTCTTTATTTTATTATATGTCCCATTTGTCGGATCCCATAAAATAGGTTGCCTTTCAAACTCGTCAATTTGCTGCAAACACTTTTCTGCGCTCCACTCTATAGCTAGGCATAAAAATACCAAAAAACACGACGATCGTCCAAAACTGCCATATTGCCCATATTCACCGAATACCGCCGAACGAATAAAATCTCTTTGTGAAGTCCCGTTTACCGACACACCTCCCAAAATGTTTTGCGCATTCTATTCTGTTCGGCGCAACGTAGACGAATTTGATACAGCGTTCGGAGTGTTTCGTTGCAAGTGAATACCCACCTTTAACACTCCGAACGAACCAAACGCGCCATGCGCGCTGTATCAAATTCATCTACTCAGCCACCTTAAAGGTGGGTATAATTGTATAATATACAAGGTCATCCATTAAAGTCGCGGCATAGCAAAGTTATGTTTTTTCATATGGAACACCTTATATATTATCCAGAATTTGAATTGTATTACTTATTCCGGAAACATAGGATTTTATCAGGTTATACAGGGTATTTTCAGAGATATGGCCACATCTTAATGAATTCATTACCCTGTATCTTAAAGAATCAATAACTGGATTCTCAATGCTAGGATAATGTCTAGTTTTGTCTAAAATAGGGTCGTATTCATAGTCGTCTCGCAAGTATCCGTTGAGTATTACTCAAGGGACCCTCAAGTATAGCTTTGTGTATCTGTTCCCTAGACAACATCTACCAGACGGCGGGATTCATTTGGCGACGTTGTCATATTGTAAATATAAGTCAATTTGTTATGCCTATGCCTACGCATTTTGATGTTTTCTGTTATCTCTTTTTGTATTGTGCTAGTATTTTGTGTTCTGTGGCGGACACTTGCAGGATGTGACAGAAACTGAAAACACCGTACTCCAAAATTAACATTGCAATTAGCATTGACTGCAACGAAAAGTCATCGTGACATATCATGTTGACATATACCTAGTAAGGTTTCGAAACACAAAACCTTACTTTAGGGAGCCTCAAGTATCAAAGTATCGACTATGAATACGACTCATACTTCCTAATGATGGTATAAAATACAGGGTGTTCCATTTCAAATAAGAAAGAAAATCATGATCGCGAGTTTTGGTTCACCCTGTATACAAAATCAAAGATAGCAGAAACTTGATAATTCTAAACTAAAGTAGATAACCACGAAATATTCTGGCATTGAGTCAAACCTCCAGTTATTTTTTTAAGATACAGAGTGATGAATTCTTTAAGATTTTCACATAAAGGTGGCCATATCTCTGAAAATACCCTATGTAACCAGACAAAACCGGTTGCTCTAGGGTTCCGGCATTGGGCTTCCTCGCTGTGTACTGAATCTATCTCAAATCTAATCATTCTGTGATCAGACAGAGATATATCATCTGTTACTCTCCAGTTTGTTACTACGCGAACCAGATCTGGAGAAGCTACCGTGATGCCGATAACCTCTTCCTAATCCGATTCGCGAATGTGGCTTCTGTGCCTTTGTTAAGAATCTCTAAATTACGAGATGCTATTAACTCTAATAGGGCTTCGCCTCGACTGTTTATGTCCGAGCTATCCCATACTAAATGATGCGCATTAGCGCTCATTCCAACAAGGAGTGGCAGACCATTGCTGTTTGCGAAATCTATTATATTAACTAGGTTTGTAGTCGAAGGTAAACTCGCGATATCGCACGGAAGATACACGCTGCCTACGACTACCTTAAACTTAGCGTCACTAACCTTGAATTCCAGTACGGCGACCGCCGTATCTCTGGTTCGTAGCTGAGGCAATGGCGTCACCTGCAGGTCCCTGAACGCGAGGATGGCCGCCCTAGGGGAGTCTAATTTACCTGACACAAGGCTGAAGGTACTAACCTCCAACCCGCGTATTTGCTTTCTGTAACAATAGGGCTCTTGAATTAATATTATCTCTTTAGTCCTTCCAGCACCAATGGCCAGCAGTTCGGCTGTGGCTGCGGTGAAGATTAATTTGACTTACCCGCAGCTGTGTCATAATTCCTGCAGTATGCTGGGGAAGCGCGGGCACAGCCTATTTAGCTTTCCCGGAGGGGCCCTTGCCACCAGATGGACCCTGTCAGGCACCCCTCCCACGAGCAGCTACCCTGTGGACAGCCGCAGTGCAGAGCTCATAGAAGAGGGACCAGCAAGCCCGTTCTAGCAGCGTGGCCTCCTCCTTGCTAATCGAGAAGGTGATCACGTGATCACCCTCTCTTCCTTCGCTCATTGTCTCCGGATGCCTCCAATCTTTTATATTGAGATCAAGGTTCTGGAGACTAAGAGTCCTAACCAGCCGCCCTAGATTTGGCTGTCCCTGACTCTTGAACCGGACGCCCACCGTGACTGGGTGACTGGCCATGGAGCGTCCGCAGACCGTACAGGCCTGAAGACATGATCTCCAATGTCCAGGGGGGGGGGCAGTCGGTTCAGGAGCCAGTCCCGAGACGTCTCGCCGTAGGCTGTGACTACAAACCAGCCCGTGTCATACAGCCCCGAGCTCAGGAAACGGAGGATAGGGGCTCCCTCTGCCTTCATTGCCTGTAATGGTTGTCTTACGACGTAGGACTTGATTTGCTCCGTCTCGTCCGGGAGCACCAGTCCGTCAGGTCTATAAGACCTTATGACGACCTGTAGCTCTCTATGGACTGCACAGCTGTAAGAGGTCGGTTGCGATAACCCAGCAGCCGGCCGCGAAGGCCCACCGGCAGACTCCCTCAAGGGAGGGGATATGCCAGATGAAGTTGACGCTTCTTGCACTGGCGGGTACTCGCGCCTGACCTTCTAATTCACCCTCTCCGACGGTGTCGTCAGGTCCTGTCGCGACAGATTGGCACTCTCCGGTGGCCGTCCGACCGCTGCTACCTTAGGGACGCAAGCGCCCTGCGGCTGCGGGTCTGGGGGCCCACTGGTGCCGCCTTTCCTACCCCGGGCGCTGCTCGATCTCCCTCTCCCCACCATCGCTCCGCCGGGCACCACCCTGGCTCGAGCCGGCTGCTCTCTTCTTTTTCCTGTCTGCTCTTCCAGTTCCTCCTTGCTTTGCTCCGTAGATGCGCCAGAGCGAACCCCTCCTCGTCACTCGAAAGTGGAGGCCGAGGTGTCGGACCAGCAGCACCAGCCGGTGACTGCAGGAGGTCATCTTCTTTATCTGAAGGGCACGGGGGGAGCTCTCGCTAATTGTAGGCTCCTTCATGCCCTCCATCGGCTCAACATTGAAGGTAAGGTCCTCCATTGGGGGTTGTGGGGTTGGGTCTTGATATAGTGGTGGGGATGGTGGTTTGGGTGGCACATTAACCATTTCTTCGCTGTCAGGTCTACTCATCTTGGTTTTTCTTGTTTATGTACTGCATTTGCTGTGACATCGTGTGCGTGAATAATCGTGGACTGTGACCTCTGCCTTAGCTGTGGCATCTTACACCCCGATGTCACAGCAATACATGCGATAACTCTCTTAATTTATCATTTAAATCCATCCTTTCTACTGTTTCGGGACGACCATTTGGCAACGCCGCCGATGAGTTCATCGATGTTGGTCTACGCTCAGTGCTTAATATTTTCCTCGATTGTGTATGTGATGTCACAATTCGGTTTGTAGCACACAGGTTTCATCCTGAATTGTAACATCATTTATAAAGTCTGTTCTGAAGCGCCCTCTACAGAATACACATTTCACTATGAGCGTAAAAGTGTGTAAACGTATCTTTTGCTATCAGCATCACTTTGGTGCCCAAGGGTGAAGCATTGGAGAAGAGCGCGTATTTCAGCCAAAGATAGGTAAACGGTCTTACTTTTAGCAGCGATAGTAATAATAGTAACGATAATCCTTTATTTTAGCGTTTTTATTTTGTTTCGCATGGGCGCTGATTGTTATTGATGTTGTTGGTTTTGGGTCAAATCTAGAGTGTGAGTGACCATGAAATGAAATTTTTGAAACTCATATCCGGGTTGAGTTGCTCAAGTTCTCTAACTTGCGTGCCCGCATTATCTCCAGCTAATGGAGCCAATCTGTTGAAGTGCACGACATTAGGTTTTTTACCATTGGCATTCTGGATTCGATGGATTACGTCGTTGATTTTTTTGACGACTTCATACGGGCCCTCCCAGGAGCTCTGGAGTTTCGGTGACAGGCTTCGGTCTTTCTGAGGGTTGTACAGCCAGACCAGGACTCCGGATTGGTATCCTGTTTCGCTGGACCCTACGTCGTACGTCACCTTCATCCGATCGCTTGCGGTGCAAGTATTGTGCCGAACTTACTCATGGACCTCGGCCATTCTTTTGTGAAGGTTGGCAACGTAGCCTTCGCCTGCCACATCGTCCCCTGATTTGCGGCCAAACATGAGGTCATACATGATATCCTAGCCGGAGTTCTCGCCCAAACACGATACTGGCTGGTGTCTCTCCCGTGGTATCATGAACTGCCGAGCGGTACGCCAATAGGAACAGATGAAGCCAGCTATCCCAGTCTCGTTGGCGGTCCGAGACAACCTCGGCCAAATAGCGATTCACCGTTCTGTTCGTCCTCTCCACCATGCCGTCCGACTGAGGATGTAACGCCGTGGTCCGAGTTTTCCTAATCCCCAAAGCTTTGCACAGGTTCCGGAAGGGCGCAGACCCAAAGTTCCTTCCCTGGTCCGAATGCAGCGCGAGCGGGACTCCAAAACGACAAATCCAGTCCTAAGCCAGAGCCTCGGCAAGGGTTGCGGCCTCCTGGTTTGGTAGAGCATAAGCTTCGACCCATTTGCTAGTAGTCGATAGTGATCCTCTCGAAGGGACTTCCAACATTGTATTGGTGCATGGGAGCCTTCGTACATCTCTTTGAACCATTGCTGGCAACACAAACTATACAATTCCTGTACCATTTCTTAACGTCTTCCTTGCACCTAAACCAGTAGAACCGTTTCCGAACCTTCTCCAGGATCTTGGCCAAGCCCAGATGAGCTCTACTGGTTCCGCTGCGAATCTCCCTTAGTACCATGACGGTCTGTCTTCTTTCTCTGGTCCCTCCCTTGTCCTCCATTGGTTTCAGGATCCCATCCTCCATTACCAGAGTGTCCCACTGAGCCCAGTAGGACTTGACGGTGGGCGAGTAAAGTGAAACCTTAGGTGAAGAACTTGGTCGTTGGTCCTCCCTCTTCCACTCGATGATTGATCATTTTCACGCTAGAATCCTCCCCTTGGTCTTTCTCTAGTTCGATAGGCTGCCAGAGATCATCCACCACGGTGGTTCTTCTTGTCATGGCGTCCTTCATCTGCTGCCCAACGTAGGCCATACGAGCAGTTCTTCCTCCGGCCTTCTGGACGCGGGTTGAGGATTGCCTCTTGTCTTCGACCCGACATAGTTTTTCCGGTTTCGACAGTGGCTTCTTCTCTAACTTGCAGCGGCTTCTAACATAACCCAGCTCGCCGCAATTCCAGAATCGGATCTCTCTTTCCTTCTTGGGACGGGCCTCGATAATTACCCGCCGCAGTTCCTCAACTAGGGACAGGACTTCTGTCTCACCTTCACATTCCGGAACTCGGGCCTGGCAGTGGTAGGTCTTTTTCACAACCTACAGCCTCATATTCTAAATCCCTGGCTAGTGCGACCACCAGACGTTCCGAATGTACCAGAGCTACAGCTTGACGCATTTCGCCATCACGCAGGTCACCTACTAATGCCCTACACAGCTAGTCGCTCCATTAGATCTTCTGGAGCCGTCGCGTCGGATATTGAACAAAGCAGGCTACATCTGCTTCAAATTCTTGCAACGCCTCGTTTAATCGTTGGCAGCGATTCTTCAGCTGAGCGTGGAAAACGTGACCGAATTTGACTTGGCCAAATCTCATGTCCAGATGTCTGACTACCTGTACGTAGTCCCCTCGTTCTGTCAGTGATAGCTTCTGAAGCACATCTGTAGCTTCGCCTTCAGTGCTGTCGCCTTTTCACCAGATAACTAACCATTAGCGTTTGCGGCCGCTCCGAATTAGTGGAGGTAATTCTGCCAGGACGTATTACCATCATACTGAGGAAGTTCTAATCTCAGCTTGGTCGAATCTCCTGCCTTCAGATCACTTAGTGTGATTACGCTTGCAGCCTGAAGCTGCATTCGCAGGATGTTGTCTCGCAGATCTTCTTTTTGCTCTTCCATCTTCGATTCTAAGATGTCGATTCTGGCTCCAATCCTTTGTTCGATGTTCTTTGCTACAGCAGTAATCTGTTTGGAGCTTGCTTCGTTTTTTGATTGGAGCTGTTCGGCGCAGTCAAATTCTGGTTTCAGCAGTTTATTTTGATATTTGCTAGAATCCGAATTTCATTGCTCCATCTCTAATGATATAAAATTTGCAAAAATAAACAAGTGGTTATTGTCTGAAGTCATATTATTAACACAGCTTTTATGCAGCTCGTTATACACACTTCAATTCCGTATTTGCTGTGGCATCCCTTTAAAGATGTCACAACAAATACAGAAGCAGAAAGTTACACACGTGAATTTTATAGTTGCTGTGACATCGATGTCACAAGTCAGGTTCTTGCGTGCGAACACAGCTACCTAACCACGGAGTGTAAAAAGAAACGGGAAAGAGTCACGTGATGATAAAATTTTTCTCTCTCTAACAGTCGGTATGTTTTGGATGAGGCCACAATTGAGGATAATTCATGGATGTCACAGCAAATACGAGCACCTGTATGTATGTGTGTGTGTGTGTATGTGTCTGTGTGACTGTGTTGTTGCAAGGCTCAAGGCACGCCCTCCGCACCTGCTCACCGACCCCCCACTGCCGTCGTTCCCCTCGGGAAATCCCGGCGGCCGCAGACGAAGCCCCCCGAAAGGTGCAGCAGGACCTTTGTCCAGGCGCCACCTGGCACTAGAGAGATTATTCACCGGCTGATGGAACAGCCCTCCAAACTGGCTAGGCCGGACGGGTTCCTGTACTAACAGGCGGTCCAGGTGTGCCAACCCTGGTTTCTTTCGTCGCTACCACTCCGGGAAGATCCCAGCAGGAGCAACAGTGGGGGAGCCGACGCCCGAGACAGAGACCGCACCCCAAGCCACGCGTGGTGATCCACTCAGACCGACGCGGAACAGAGGGGGTCATAGAGGAATAGGCGAAGGGCGCCCTCACTCTAACACCACCATCATAGTACCACGGCGTTCAGGGTAGATAAGCTCAAGGGATTGCTACACCCAACATTTTACTTTATCCCTTTCCGTGGAAAGTCAAAGGTAAAGATGCCCCTGGAGTTCCACATGATCCGCGGGACAATATTTGCATATTGCCTTCCCAGGGGGAAGAGGGAGGCTCTGCAAGGCTTTCGCCGTCAAGAGCCATTTCTTCCATTTTCTCTGAATTTTGGCCCTGCGGTACCCTATCAGCCATTGGGCGCGAAAGGTAGGTCGTGGACAAACCTCCTCCTAGAGTCTCCGCCGCAGGATTGGGGACTTAGGACGGGTGCCGTCCTACCTCCAGTCCTGCGGGTGAAGACTCGCGCGCGCTGCGCAGAGATAAGGTGGATGGCAAATTTTGGCTGGAACGTGCTGTATATTTGTATCAGGAACTCCTAAATTACTGAGAAACGAAGTTTGGCTAGGGCGAGGAAAGTAAAATGCACAAAAGTAACAGTCGCATATTATCATATGCTCCTATGGTGCTTAAGTGAGTTCTGAGTCAAGGTGTGTTGATATGTTATTGAAAAATTAATTATACAAAAGAACTACATGATAACGGTGGTAAAAAAAAATGCGTTTGTCGGAAATTGAGTGTCTACTCCTAACCAGTGCCAAACCCGTTAACCTCACGCGAAGTTGTCATTTATAACTAATCAAATAACATCACTTAGAAAGTTGAGCTTTTATTTCGAAAGTATAAGTGTAGCTCCACCATTCCTAGTATTACCCTACTCAAAGTGAGCTCAAGGATATTACAATCCCTGTTTGGAACATGTCAAGAAACGACATAATATACTTTTCCGCTTTATTCGAATGCCGTCCTACCTTAGGCAAAAAATAATTTTTGAAATTATGTTGTTGTACAAAATTCTGTAGCGCGTGAAATTGATAGCAATTAAATTTCAAAAGCGTATCGTGCGCCGATAAAGACTATGGTTTCTGAAAATGGTGAAACTAAATTTTAAAAAAAGAGTACAATATAAAAGCCGTTCAAACTCTGTTAGAAATGATCGTTTTCTACCTTTTTTTGAGTGGTCAAAATGAGTCGAGGTAGAATAGTGTCTAACTTGGGGTGGTTGGGAAACACCGACATTTTTTGTAACTATAGAACACTTTTCATTGCAGAAAAATTGATGCTGGTAGTATAATCTGTTTTTAAGTATCAGAAAATCGATATGCATGTGATTACGTTATCAGTTCAAGATTGCAGAACAAAAACTGTATCGTACTAGTTCCGACGGAAAGAGATGCAAGAAATTATTTACGAGAGTCCTTTTTTGAGAGCCGGCGGGCGATGATCCGGTTGCAAGAGAATTTCAGATTATAGCTTCATGCTATGGGAAAATGAAAAAATAGTATCACTGTAATATGTGGGAAACATTGGGTCAATCAAGTTGACTATATTTTTTTGTTAAGTGCGAACTCATGTTTTGGTGAAAGACCCTATACCTTCGCCCAACCTCACAAAGGACTTCAGCAGCCTGGAACATCGAAAAAGGGTGGCTGACCTGTCCTTGTTTTACAGAATCTATCACAGAAGATGTTCGAGTGAGCTTTCCTAGATAATAACACCAAAGGCCGTCCGAACGAGGAACACTAGAGAGGATCTGCGAGCTCATCCTTACCAGGTCGAGGTCCCTACTTCCCGAACCAGTCTCCTGCAGCATTCCTTTTTTTGGAGAACTTAGACGCTGTGGAATGAGCTGCCGGGCAATTTGTTTCCCGACAGCTACAATCTGCAGCGTTTCAAATCTAACATGCATCGACACTTATCCTCCTGCAACGCTTCTACAGCGCCATAGGCTTTCTTCATTGCGGGAGGCTGACCATAAAAAAAGTCAATTGAAATGTACCTCTGGACCTATTAAAAGATCGTTTTTGTCATTAAGGATCAAAACCGTACTATAATATACCGATTTTAGTCAGACGTGAGTACGCGAATACCCCTTACAGTACCTATATTATACATTCCAACCGGTTTGTAGCTTTTTTCCAAGATAACTGAATTCGGACACCCTACGTCTAGGGTGATTAGAAAGCTATTTGAGCTCAGCATTCGTGGAGGTCATTTGCATAAAAATGAATGTTGGTTTGAATAATAAAGGTTTATTTGAATTCCATGCTCAAAACCACGTCATCGTAATGGTAGCTTTACCACTTTTTCAGATATATTCGTCTACGTTAGGGAGACAGATTTACATTTATGCTTTCCTCAAGAATTTAACCTCAAAGTCATTTATTCATTGCGATACTGCCCTTCATGGGTATACAAAAAAAATGGAGTAAACTTGATTGACTCAGTAGTTCCCACACATAACGCAGATATTCTTTTATTATTTTCCTATAGCATGAAGCTATAGTCTGAGATCGCCTTGCAATCAAATTAATCATCACCCGCTTGCCCTCAAAAAACATCCAACATAAAAACTCTAATAAGTAGTTTCTTGCATCTCTCTCCGTGGGCACTGAAACGACATATTTTTTCTCTGTAAGCTTCAACGAGATGAAACGGAACCATCAGAAACCTAAAAATGAAGTTTGAGGTATTTTTATATTTTCAGATTTTTCTATTATTGCTACGCCGCCATTGACACGATTTTTGAAAGCCGTACGCATCTCCACGGTAATAATACTGTGCCGAAATTTCAATAAAATCAATTCCAGGCTACACACACATAGTTTATGTAATAAGCAAGGCATTACTCCGATGGACATAAAACATTGTATTATGTCGCTAGGTCCTTTTCTGCAACCTTCCACCCTCCATCCAGCCCAATTTCACCCCCAGCCGAAATCACACAAAATGATGAGGAACCCCCAAAACGCCTAAAAACGAAGTTTGAGCTGTTTTTATATTTTTAAATCCTTAAAAGCCTAAAAACGAGGTTTGAGGAATACTAAAATTTTTCTATTTTTTGCTAATTACTCCACCACTGATGCACAGATCTTCAAAATTGCATTACCTACTAGAGCCCCATACCATGCTGGCGCCCAAATTCCATCACAACCTATGCAGCGGTTACTGAGATTACGATGCTAGAGAAACACGCACAGACAGGCAGACCGACGGAAATGGGTGACTTGGATTTTCGTTATGTAAGACATCATAAAACGCCCAAAAAACGTACTCAAAATCGAAAATTTTCGCGATCACAATACACCCTTCACCTATCGGCGTGAAAAGTAAAGATTGACTACAGCACTATCTGATACGTACATTGCCTACTCGACTTGACAAAAATCCGAGCGAAAAACTAAACATACGCAGATTAGGAACGTCTTGATACACAAGCCCAGATCTACCTCTTTTATTCTGTATCTCTCTTATTTTATGCACACAGTTGAAAAAAAAGTATCAACTCACCCTGTATAATATTATATTTGAGTCAACTAAAAATTGAATGCTTCCACACTCGTAGCTGAGAAAGTATTAAATTGTAGACATTTAAGCAGCATTCATCTCAGAGTTGGAACGGATTGGCACAAGTTTTATGGTTTATGCTTATAAGATGGAATATGTGTTATACCCTCGAGCAAAGCTCTTTTACGTCTACTTCAAAGGCAGAGATGTTTTATTTCGTTCACCTTCGATGCAACTTGGCAAGGGAAGTATTGCAATAGCGAAAACCCGGAAGAAGAAAGGATTCAAAGGTAGTGTGAGGTATCCTCACTTGATCTGCATCCTTCATTTTTACATTTCGTCAGTTTGCTGCTGCCAGGGCCGTATATAAGGGTGAGTATTCCCAGGAATGAAATAGCTACTAAAATAATACAAAATAAAGATAATGAAGGATGCTTTCTCCAAGCTTAGTGATTTATTCTACTACTAACCAATCCCTCGGCGTTCATGATACATTAGCAGCGATACAATCTATACAGATTTTAAGCAAATTAGGACATTACATCCTTTTATACATGACCCCCCCCCCCCACCCCTAAGGTCACCATGAACCCCCTTCATGGTTAACGCTTAGCTACGGCTCTGGCTGCTGCTACAAGGAGTTTTATGCAATTTTTGAAAAGATTGTATGTAATGATAAGAAATACCTCCAACTATAAAAATAACCAAGAACACAATAATATGATTAATAACAAATTTGTTATTATTAATTAATAAAATAATAATAACCTTAATCATGTTTTACGGAAAAGACAAAAAAACTTTAATACCATTCTATTTTTGAACCTTATCAAAATATGACTTTGTCCATATAAACAAGAATTGCTACAACCCGAAAAAGTATTCGAAGGAATTTTGAGAAGCTCTTATGTCGCTATTTCTCCCAGTTTACCTACGCTTGTCTTAAAAATTAGTAGGAATTTCAAAGCAGCCTAAACCAAGAGTGCCTCTTTAAAAATAAAACCGTTGCCATTGAACGTTTGCTGAAATATACAGGGTGGACCGAGGGGTGGACCAATAAGCGCACGGTACTCTTTAGCGGCCACACCGTTTAAATTAGACGAAAATGTTTTAAATAAAAAACGATTCTTTTCAAATGCTCTACATTCAAAAAATAATTTCAAAGATAGGCATCAACTTGCTTATTTTAAATAGAACACCCTGTATATTATTACGTTTTTGAATTCAGCATAGATTTTTAGGTCCAGTTTGTTAACCATAATTTATATCTACGAAGCCTATTTTCGGAGTTATTCAGCAATTTTTACAAAATTTGACGTTTGTAGTACTTTTACAGTAAAGTAAATATCTCCAAAATTTAAATGCGATAGGAAGATAAGGTTATCGGTTTTGAAGTAAGCAAGAAATGTACTTGTGTCTCAGTAAGATCATTGTTTCAAAAGAACATTAAATCAACAGACTAGCAATTTTCAAATTTGTAAAATTAAAAACGTCAAAACTTTTTTTTTCAAGTGGGATGGTATGGCGAATTTCGTATCAGTAGATGCGAAATTAAATTCTCTCCCACATTTATCTGGACACATGTGGTTCTATCTTTGATGGTTTTCAAAATATTTACAGTTTTTTAATTATGGCGTAGGAATTGGAAAAATCGTAGGTGGTGTGGCTCACAGACGAAACAATTGGCAAGAAACTTTTCATCCAAAGTGTTTCGGCCTCTAGTACTAAAATGTGTTTTGGCTCGATTTAACTGTAACCACATTATACTTGAAAACTCCAGTGGTAAATTTTCCAATAGGTTTTCCAAATTTTCATTTAGAAAATTACAAAAACGTAAATATATTGAAAACCATCGAAGATAGAACCGCATGTGTCTACATAAAAGTGAAGGAGAATTTAATTTCGCATCCACTGAGGTGAAACTCATCATACCATATCATTCAAAAGAATAGTTTTTAACGTCTTTAACTTTTCACATTTGAAAACTGCTAGTCTATTGACTTAATGTTTTTCTTGGCACAATGATTTTACTGAGAGACAAGTACGTTTCTCGCTTGTTTCAAAACCGAAGACCGCATTTTCCTATCGCGTTTAGTGTTCAAGTTATTCACTTTTTTTAAGTACTACAAACGTCAAATTTTGTAAAAATTGTTAGCTCCGAAAATAGGCTTCGTAGATATAAACTATGGTTAACAAACTGTACCTAAAAATCAGTGCTGAATTCAAAAACGTAACAAAGTATAGGGTGTTCTGTTTAAAATAAGGAGGTTGATGCCTACTTCCGGTATATCCGGAAGTCCGCCATCTTTGAAAATATTGTAACATGCTGTATATTATGGTATTCATGTATTTGTATTGGTTGTCATACATGATGTAAAGTCAAAGTGCTAGGTTAGATCTTTTGAAGTGTAAACGTCATCGAATCGTCTAGAGTTTTCGAGAATGACGGATGGATTCTAGAACTGTCATCGAATGCTCTAGATGGTTCGATGAAGTATGGATGAAGTATATATAAGGTGCTACGGGTAGCGTAGGAGTTCAGTTGAGTTGAGTTGTACCTGAGATAAGGTTAAGAGATATTATATCGAGTTGTGAAGTAAAACGGTGAAAGTTACGTCGAGTTTGATTCCCTGGGTGAAGAAAAAGAGGCCGTTGTGGCAATTGGTGTCAGAAGTGGGATTATCCATCGAATCAAGCCAAGAAAAGGAAAGAAGTAGTGAGTACAGCATTAGTCCATGCCAATAACCAGAGCCACGGCTGCAACGGCAGCCAGAACCAAGCTGGCGGCTGTGCAACGCACCGTCTGCTTGGCTATTACTAGTAGCATGTCTACTACAGAAATACTGGCCATGGAGACACTACTAAGCTTGACTCTTCTACATATTGAGCTATAGAGATGTACCGGAATTGTCGCCTACATACTACTAACAACTGGCAGACAGGACGAAAAGGAACTAGGGCTAGACACAACGGGTACCATGGAGAGATCCTACATGATCCTGAAAGAAACGTATGGAGAAAGAGTGACAGTTTCGTATCACTCTCCCATCTTGCACTATTCACCCATGGCTCCAAGTCAGAACTTGAGACATGGGCGGCAGTAGCTCGTACCAATCCAAAAGTCGAAATCTCAATAAACGTTGGGAGGTGTACCACGGTTTTCCAAGCAGAAAACAAATCTATAAAAACCTTTTCAGATAGCCAGGCTGCCCTGAAAGCACCGAGATCCAAACGGGTTGACTCAAAACTCGTATGAAACTACATATATCTCCTCAACAAAGCTGGAACAAGGAACATAGTAACTTTGGTTTGGGTTCCAGGTTGTAGCGGAGTGGAAGGCAATGTATTGGCTGATACACTGGCAAGAGTAGGAGCCGAATCTGTGTTCATAGGAGCAAAACCATTCGCGGGCGTTGCGAAAAGTACTGCCCAGAAAACAATCTCAGATTGGGGAGAGAGGAAAGCACTTCTGCACTGGCGAGATACACCAGGGCTATTAGACTCGAAAGTGATCATACCATACCCTTTAGTCAGGCCCCCTTGAGGATCATAGGATGGAAAGGAATGATCTACCCATTCTGGTTGATCTGTTGATGGGACATTGTCGTCTGAAGAACAAACAACGGACTGTCGTTTTTGCCATGTAGGGGACAAAACTGCAGAGAGCATATTGTGCTTGTGTTCAGTACTATCGAGAGCTATCAAGAGATATATAAAGACGTTGTATTCAAAGCTATGGTAAGAAGAGCTTAGTGGACTATTTTGTGGTATCCTCCATTTGAACCTAAAACATTCTTAAATCAGTTCTGTAACTAATTCTTTCAATTATATTGTAGTGTCAAATCTAGTCTATTGATTGAAGTATCATGTGGTTGATTTCAACCTATCAGAGGTGTAACATTTGAGTTAATGCTACATTTATAAACTTGTATTTTCAAGCGAAGTACAAGTTGTAGTTAAAGTATATCGTAAGCTATATAATTCTAACTTAATTTGCTTATAATAACTTACAAAATTTGATGCTACCTTTTATTGTGTGCATCTCTCTCGGCTAGTAAAGTTCAGTGAATCAGGCAGGTAGCTGCAGTATAAATTTTATAAATTAAGTTTATTGGGTCTTTCTTCCTTTATTTATGGGAAGTAAAAGCATTAAATTCGACCAAGACCTCTCGAGATAGAATTGACAGGTAAAGACTATAAGGCGGCGCTACTCAACGTAATAAAATACACCAATCACTACTGTGGTGGGATGCAAAACAGATAACCACCATGTAATAATGAAAGTTCCCTTTGTTTGAGAGATTATGATAGTCTGATTGAATACTATGCCTTCCTGACTCTGAGCTCTGTCACTATTTATGCAGGAGCCGCCATCATGCAAGGCCGACATTGGAAAAAGCGTCATAAATTCTACAAAAAAGCATAAAAGTGCACAATGGCTGTGAAGCCAGCTATATTCAATTTCGTCAGATGCTAAATCTGCTGGAACCAGTCGGATATTGCTTGAAGATATGTCTTTTACTTCCCACACCGATAGGTGAGGGGAGTATTGTGATCGCGAAAATTTTCGATTTTGAGATAATATACTTTTTGGGTGTTTTATGATGCCTACATAACGAAAATCCACGTCACTCATTTCCGTCGGTCTGTCTGTCGGTCTGTCTGTCTGAGAGAGAAAGACCTAGCGGTATAATACACTTTTTTAGGTCCATCCGAACATTGCCTTGTGTATTACAGGAACCAAGGGACTTAGAGAATTTTCCGATGTATACATACGAGTATTGCTCTAGATCGTTCTGTATTTTATAATGTTGAAATTACTGAATTGATGTTAATGAAATTTCGGCACAGTATTACTACTTTGGCGAGGATGGAAAACGCGTCTGATTTTTAGATATCGTCTCAGTGGCGGCGCAGCAATATTAAAAAGACTAAAAGTATGAAAACAGCTCAAACTTCGTTTTTAGGCGTTTTAGGGGATCCTGATCATTTTCCACTTTTTTTTGGGGTGGGGGTGAAATTATGGTGGTTGGGGGGGTGGGCGGTTGTAAATCTGAAAAAGTTTTTGTGCTCATAATGTGTTGTCTACTGACCTGAGGAAGAAAGACCAAGCGGCATAATACACTTATTTAGGTCCATCCGAACATTGCCGATTACAGAAACCAAGGGACTTGAACTTTCTGATGCATACAAAATACATACGAGTATTACTTTGGATCGTTTTGTATTGTGTTACGTGGAAACTTCTGAATTGACTTTAATGACATTTTGACACAGATTTATTACCGCGACGAGTATGGAAAGCGCGTATGGTTTCTAGAAATCATTTCAGTGGCGGCGCGGCAATAATAAAAAAACTAAAAATATAAAAAAGACCTCAAACTTCGTTTTAGACGTTTTAGGGGTTCCTGATCATTTAAAAATTTTTTTTGGTTGGGGGTGAAATTGGGGTGGTTCGAGGGTGGGGGTTTGTAAAACTCAAAAAATTGTTGTATTCATGATATATTGTCCATTGACCTGTGAAAGAAGCACCTAGTGGAATAAAACACTTTTTTTGCGGTCGGGCGAGCGATGATTTGATTGCAGGGGCATCTAGGCTATAGTTTCATGCTGTGGGAAAATAATAAAACTGGTATTATCAGAATGTGTGGGAAGTACTGAGTCAATCAACTTGACTACATTTTTTGAATGACGCGCGAGTATGGGCACAGTTTAACCAAAACCGTAAATATTCAGCGTAGCATATTCGAAGTGCCTTATTTACTTTTCGTACAGCAAATTTAACCTAAAAAAATGAAGTCAAGTTGATTGACTAAATACTTCCCACATATTACGGTGAAAGCCGTTCATTTTACCACAGCATGCAGCTATCGTCTGAGATCCCCTTGCAACCAAATCACTGCCCGCCCACAAAAAAATGGAGTCAAGTTGATTGACTAGGTCGTTTCCTCAGATAATGGTGACATCATTTTATTATTTTCCCTTTGCATGAAGCTATAGCCTGAGATCTCCTTGCAACCAAATCATCGCCCGCCTGCCCTCAAACTAGAACGACACATTTTTTATTCTGCGAGCCTCAATTGGATGAAACAAAACCATCAGGAATCTAAAAACGAAGTTTGAGCTATTTTTATATTTTTCATCATCATAGTCACAGTGTCTCAACAGACATGTTGTGAACTCGTAAAATGCATTTACTCATTTTATGAGTTTCTCTTGGGATATCTTTAAGATATTTAATGCAGTAGTTTCCCATTTGCTTTCTGCATCCTCATGCCGTTGACCAGATGGTATCTACTGGTTCATCCGCCTTTAGGCGCATTTTCTTACCCCAAGGACAAGAAGGTGTCCTGACTCTTCTCAACTCGTCCACCCAAAGCTGTTGGTTGAGAAGAGGTTACTGCTTATACCGACAGTAGTTTGGCTCCTTTTAGTCGCCTTTGACGACCCGCAGGATATACGATGGAAGATATTCTAACCCGCCCCCACACAGGGGTTTATATTTTTAGTTTGTTATTATTGCTGAGCCGCCACTAACACGATTTTTAAAAACCATACGTATTTTACATCCTCGCCACGGCAGGAATACTCTGCCGAAATTTCATTAAAATCAATTCCAGGCTATACAATACAGAACGATGAAAAGCAAAGCTCGTATGTAACATACACCAGAAAAAACGTTAAGTCCCCTAATTTCTGTAATAAGCAAGCCATATTCCGGTGGGCTTAAAACGGTGTATCATGTCGCTAGGTCCTTTTTGCCCCCCCAAAAAACTATCGGTGTGGTGGTTTAAAAGTGTGCTATGTCTTCGCTAGGTCTTCCTTTCATATGCGAGGCATACACGGTGAGACATACCTCGCTGCATGCGGCGTATCACGTAAATTGATCTCAGCATCACACAACTCCACACACACTTGTCGTATCTCATGGCACTGCCACTGAAACATCAGTTCTATTTAAAATGGCGTGCTACACTCAGCTTACCAATGAGCAAATCTATGCAATTGGTATAGCAGTTGCTATAGTAATCGATGAGGATAAAGATAAGAAAAGGCTCAGAAAAAAATGGTCAAGGAAATGGCTAACACAAAGAAAAAGTTATTCGCATATGAATTTGATACGCGAGCTCCAACAAAATGAGAAAGAGGACTTCCCAAATTATCCGAGGATGGACGAATCTAGTTTTAATTATTTACTTGATCTAGTTAGACCTGCAATTGAAAAACAAAATACTCTAATGAGGGAGGCCTTGTCTGCTGAAGAACGCCTGATAGTCACACTCCGATGTTCCGAACTTCCTTGCACCTCTTGGTCAATTCTTCCAATGCTGTATTGCGTAAATTCCGGTCCGCATAGTTTTTCGATTTTACATCCCATAGACATGGAAAACTTTTGATACATCTGTATAAATTCTTCCCAAAATGCTTTGTTTCCATACGTCTTTAAATATTTTCTACCTATTTATAACCAACAGAATTGATAAATAATAAATAAATAACTGAACTTCGTTTTTTAATTCTCCCAAGTCACTATTTTTTGACGATCAGCGGCGCTACACAGCCATTCACAGTGAAACCAGTTGAGACTTGTCGCATTGCAAGTCCCATGAAACCGTCGGAGTCGGTCTCAATGACACTGTCTCAATGACACATGATACTAGCTAGACCGCAACATTAACGATGAGATTTGTCTCTGAGACCTAGGTCTCGCCGCAAGCGAGGTAGGTCTCACCGTGTATGCCCCGTTATAGGTCACTTTGAGTTTTCAAAGTGATGTAATAATTAGAGGTGAATGAGAACCAGGAAACATGATTCATTTTAATTTTATTTTAATTTTAATTGCACCACGGAAACTCTCTTGCAACATCTTACCCGATGCAAAATTATAATGTAGGACAGATGTATTTTTTTCGGAACGCTTTGATTAGATAGTTATAAGCTTGTAAGGTATCAAATGCACCCCATCAATAAAACTCCATAAGTAGGTCATTATGTATCGGAGAAGCTCGGGGCTGAAATTGATACCACCACTTTCCACTTGACCTAAAATCCTGCAAGTGATGTAATATAATCGGTCCATGAATATCTTATAATAAAAATATATGAAGAAAAAATTTAAATAATTCTCCAAAAAATAAGGCGGGTATGTGGAAGTTAGCGCAACCTTCATAAGAAATAAAAGATTCTGACCTGATGATACGTCACGAAAAATGAATCAGTCAAAGTAGCGAATATATAATATACATATATTATGAGGGCCATTCTGACCAAAATAGGAAAATATATGTCACCGCGTGTTATATAAAAGAAAGACTAGAAGCTGAATATTATTGGTATAGTTTATAGGCTGTTGAATGTTTAGGATATAGCTCAAGGTTACACTGAGGGAAAGAAAATATATGAAGGGAGTGAAAGTCAAATGTCCCCTGGGTTCACTATCTACCCAACTGTTGTTTCACACAATGAAAAATTTGTTTGCTGTATTTTTTGTTATTTCTTTTTGAACTAGCATCATGTTTTACCCTCAATATTGAATTATTTATTTATTTTTTATTTATTTATTTATTTATCCTCCTGCACACACCCAAAGGTACTTACAATGCAGGAGTGCTTACTGATTACAGCTACTTAACAGACACACTACGCTAGATTACAACCACTAGTCTCAAAAAAGAACAAAACAAACAGAGACTTTGAAACAATAAAAATTTGCAAGTCATCTAATAGTGATTTCTTATGGAGATTGTATTTGTATTCATTAGATCAATACCAGATTCCCTTATCAGTCTGTTACATTCACGAATCATATTATTTAATGGTGAACTGCTTGATACATTATCGTAAAATAGCTTGACTTCAATATTTCAAAGTGCAATTTTAGGAACATTGAATATAATTCTATTTATTAAATAACCATATATCTTTATACCTAAGGCTATTTACTACATAATATACAAATATAACACACTGCATACTTCGTCTTGTACTTAATTTCTTCATGCTAAATTCACTCAACATTGCATTATAAGCGATCATATATGGATACACACCATGCATTCTAACATACAGATATCTCAGAAATCTTTTTTGAACCTTTTCCATCATATCACAGTGAACTTCTGCCTGTTGTGTCCAAATTATGCAGGCATACTCTAAATGTGGTCTAACTAATGTATTGTACAATCTTATCACAGTTTTTATTCCAAAATATCTAGAATTTCTAATGATAAAGCCTAGGGCTCTCAGTGCCCTACCAACAATGATCTTATAGTGACTATTGAACCTTAAGGTTGATTGCAGATGTACTCCCAGGTCCTTGCACTCAGTCTCCCTATCAAGACTTAAATTATTTATTGTATACCTAAAATTTATTTGATTCACCCTCCTGGTGAAAGTTATCACATGACATTTGCTTATATGTAAGTGCAGTGTTTTTGTTAAACCACTCTGTAACACTATCTAGGCCTTCCTGTAGGGCTGCGCAGTCATCAGCGCTCTTAATAACTTTGAACATTTTGAAGTCATCTGCAAACAGTAGGCTCTCAGAGAATTTAATGCAGTCTGGCAAATCATTTACAAGGAACACAAACAAAAGAGGTCCTAGGTTACTTCCCTGTGGACCTCCTGAGGATGCCATAAATGCCTTCGAAAGTTTATTACCAACTTTAACCTGTTGGTTTCTAGATATCAGATAAGAATACATTATTCTCGAAGGTTTGCTTTATTATTGATAAAATTCGAAATTTAGTTTTCAAAGTATCGAATATATTGTCTCTAGTCAAAATATCTCTTTCGTTAACGCATTTAATCTCTGTATATAAAAGTGACTGCCTTTTTCCCTTGGTCACGGCATCACTTGAGAACGACTCCACCAATTTCATCCATCTGTTTTTGTAAGTTTTCTGTTGCTTAGTAGAAGGTTCTTACGGGAAGAAATCTAAGGAAAATTATACACAATATTAGAAAAATGTGAGAAAACTCAACGACAACATACTGTATAGTGTTAGTGATTTGTTTGCTTGCATCGTTGTGATGTACGATGTTGCTGTCAAAAATACAGGTTAGATGTTAGATGTTTAAACGTCAAGGAATCATCTGAAAATTTCGAGCCTATCAAGCGTGGGTCCTGGAAATAACGACGAATACGTATACAGAGTGTTAATTAATGATAGACCGTAATTTCAAAGGCATATTAAGACTCAAATTCAAATAGAAGAGCTCATACAGGGTGTCTGGATAATCGACCGACAACGCTTGGTAGGTGAGAGGCCTCACATTTTTATGAACATTGAGATAGGAACATGAAGCCTTAAAATGCTCAATTTTCAAGATACGAGGTACCAAAGTTTTACTTTTATTTTCCTTTTTCTCAACTATTTCGCAATAAAATAACACAACGATCTAAAATTACGTATCAGGGGTTCCTAAGGCGAAAAATCCAAATTCAACCACAGTTTTGCTAACCTGAATAGAGGGCGCCACTCACGGCACATTGAACTCATTTAAATTATTAAAACTTTTTTCGGTTTTGGTGCATCAATGTGATTATCAAAAAAAAAATCGTTTCCTCCACCAACACGGAAAAAAGGTTTGTTAATTTAAAAGTGTGCGATGTGCCGTAAGTGGCGCGCCCTCTATTGATGGTAGCAAAACCGTGGTTGAGTTTGTATTTCTCGCCTTAAAAGAAACCCTAATGCGTAATTTTAAATTGTTGTGCCATTTAATTGCGGAATAATTGGGAAAAAAACAAAAAAAAGTGAAACTTCGACACCCTGTATCTTGAAAATTAAGCACATTAAGGCTTCATGTTTTTATCTCGATGTCAATAACAATGTGTGGTCACCCTAAATAAATAATGAATAAACATGTATCTTGAAGATTCTGGATTTCAAAGATTGGAAATAACATTGGTTGTTGGTTGGTTGGTGATTTTTTTAATTTGTCACTATTTTTTACTGCATTACGCATCTAGGTCACCACTGGGTAGAAGATATTTATCCCTTCCAGTGGTGTGTCGGGGGTTGGGGGGCAGCCCTACGAAAATATTAGCAAAAATGTACGCCACTGACCTTAAAAAAATTAAATGCTGTTTTTCTGATTAAACAAATAAAAACACATTTTTTTCTTTTAATGTCTTTTCGTATCTCACTTTTTTTAGAACAAATAAATAAATAAATAATGTTTTTACCTGTTTCTTCTGAAAAACAACATTTAATTTTTTTAAGATCAGTGGCATACATTCAATATTTTCCAATCTTTGACAACATGTATCGTGAACACCAGACTTTAGGACTATGTGTAAGTGAACTTTTCTACTTGAATTTGGTTCAGAAATACATCTTCAAAATTACGGCCTATCATTAATGATTAATGGTCGATGATAACGTTCAGTGAAGAAACGTAAGTTTGGTTAAAAAACAGGGGAAAACAAAGGCGAAGACGTCTTGATTCCACGCATCCCTATGATTCCAAGCAACATGGCATTCGACCTTAAACGGTTGTAATTTTCAGTGCGGCTTGCATTTTCAATGGAGATAACTAAATCGAAAGGGCAGTCGTTGAACGTTTGTAAGATCAGTCTCGATAATCCATGTTTTCCGCCCAAAAACAAAACAAAACATGTTGGATATCAAAAAGTATTTCAATGAATACAGTGCTTTTCAGATAATTATTATTGCAGATTTCAGTTCAATTTCAATATTCATAGCTAAGACAGGACAGCGTCTGTCGGATCAGCTAGTAAATTAATTAAATTTCTTATAACCCCACTGCCATCTGTTGCAACAACACTACATACACCATTTCCAGCTGTAGTTTCTGAAGGATCAAATTACATTTCTAAAATTTCTTAAGCGTCAGTTGTAAATTCAAATAGTCAGGTTAATTTTCTATCGCATCAAATGTAGTTTCAAACAACCAATTGTAAATTATAACGCGTTAAATGTAGTTTTAAACAATCGATTGAATATTCAAAAGCGTCAGATCAATTTTGAAGAGTCAAGTCAAAGTTCTAAGTCGTCAATTGTTGTTTCTAAAGTGCCAATTCAATATTCTAACGTGCCTGAGGTCCGCATAGACGTCCGATAGAGACACAGTAATCTTTGTATTATTGGGCAATGATATTACCAGAGAAAGTTCGGACAAAATGCGTTTTAAAGCCCTTGTAACTTTACCTTATAGCAGGTAGGTAGCATGCGACCAAAGAATTTGAATGAAAACCGGCGTGCCTAAATGGAGCAAATACTTCAAAGGGCTGTTATCCATGATTACTTCACGGTTTACGCTATTTTTTTATTGTTACACTTTGAATCGTATATCCTGCGTGTCGTAAAAGGCGACTAAAAGGAACCGAACTACTGTCGGTATAAGCAATAACCTCTTCTCAACCAACAGCTTTGGGTGGACGAGTTGAGAAGAGTCAGGACACCTTCTTCTCCTTGGGGTGAGAAATTGTCCCTAAAGGCGGATGAACCAGTAGATACCATCTGGTCAACGGCATGAGGATGCAAAAAGCAAATGGGAAACTACTGCGTTAAAGATCTTAAAGATATCCCAAGAGAAACTCGTAAATGCATTTTACGAGTTCACAACGTGTCTGTTAAGACATTATGACTATGATGATGATTGAAAAAATCATGAATAGATTAGAAAGATGACATCATGAATATTAATATAACGATTTCCCGTAAGTGAAACTGAAAGGCTCGTTGGTTCAGTAGCAAACGGTACGCCGCCGTCATTCGAATCCCTAGGTGCCAGGATTGGCTCCCAACCTGGTCTACTTTTTTTCTTATTACACGGTATAAATTCACCGTCACTCATTCATTTTCACCGGAATTGATTACCACGGTAACTTTATAGGCACCTTTTTGCAGTACATATTGGAAACAGTAAGAAATATACATAATAAAGCCTGGGACCTTGGACTCGAACCAACCTCGAACCCGAACGTTTTTGGTAGGAAGCTAGCGCCTTTAACCGTTGAGCTATCACGGCACCGAGGAAATCTTTTTGCTACAAATTATATTATTAGGTTACTGAATTACAGGAACTTGTGATTTAGCTGATTTCAAATATAATATTATACATGCTGAGGTCGCACTATTTTTGCATGTAGTGTCTACAATATCTGACACAACATAAAAGATGTATGTTTTCAGGATTACAAAGATAAAATTCTGAAAATGATACCTTGTAATTTACAATTGAAGCTTTTGGACGTTTAAATGATGCTTAGAATTTATAGCTGACTATTGGAAATTGAATTTGACGCTTTTGAATATTTAATTGATGATTTGAAACTACAACTGACGTGTTGGAATTTACAACTTTTTGAATTTATATTTGATGCTTTATAATATTCAGCTGGCTATTTGAAATTAAAAGTAACGAGTTGCAAAAAATTAAATTAACTGTATTAGAAACTACTGCTGGAAATGGTATAGAGTTAAGCAACCATCCACGTGAATGATTTCTTGCGATTTGACTGTGTTTGGAGGCCATTATTGCAAGTCGACCTAAAAAGTGTAAGTAAAACTATATCTGCAAGTCATACTACTCTCCTCCGTTAACGTGTGAACATGGTTCAATCCAAGTAGTCACGAACAGACATAATAGGCCTTTACGGAAACTGTAATCGGGTTAACCCGATCAGTTGGATCACTGATCCTGACGTTCGGAAAGTAATCTGGATCAGCCAGAAATAGGGTAGTTCACTCTTGTACAGTAAGAGATTGCGATCGGATGATTCAGATCAGTAGCTGCTTTACTTTACCATCTGTTTTTTATTGTTAAATCAACTTTTTCGTTGTTCGATGTCCGTTAAATTCATGGAATCATAAATCCCACTTGCCAGCTGTTTGACATATAACTGATCTATCCGGATCCAGGTCAGTGTTTCCGTAAAGGCCTAATTTGTAATATATAAAGGGTAATCAGGATGCTCTAACAACGTATTTGAAGTTAGGTGAAATGTTTTGACTTAGTCAGAATTGTCCTCGAACGAAAAATTTCTTCCATCCGTTAACCTACCGTCTGGAGACTGCTTAAAGAAGTAGTTACTTAGTACAGTAGTTTCTAATATTGCGCACATAAAAAATATTTCATAGATACGAGCAAAAAAAGCTTGTCATATAAATATTCTGAAATTGATAAGAAAAAAAAACGTTCATCAAAATGATTCAAATAAATGGCGAATGGGCTAACCAGTTACACTGGACCTAGAGCCTAGAGGGTCAAACAGATGAGCGATACCGTGATTTTTCCTTATCGTCGTGGGACTCCAACCTGATACACATATATCCAAATTCTTTTTGTTTGTTTGTAAAGTGGAGGACAGGAGGAGACACAAATAAGATACAATCTAATAAAATGACAAGCAATTTGAAGGTTATGATTCGTCGGTTTACGGTAAGCTCGTGTCAAGCTTCGAGTGAGGTGCTAAGCCAGTATTGTACAATGGACGTTTTGCAACTTCGTGGCTTAACGGCGGCTTACTCAAGCTTAAGCTTAGATTGCACAACCGGACCTTCGGTGTTATCAAATTCTGCCTTTAAGAGAAGCTAGCACTAGTCTATTTATACACTACTATATCCTTGTATTGGCTTCCAGATACAAAGTATATTGATTGGCAGTAATTTTAAGCTTTTGTTTTTTTCATACTCCCAAAAATATACAAGTTTTTCATTTGATACCCATATTGCCTATACTGACATCATATTCTGTATTTGTGGCATCGTAGAATTCATGGAACTAATATAGATAGAATATCAGATAGGGATCTTTTTATTTTGTGGGACTGTCAATCCTATGCCGTAATTTATATTTAGTCTGGCCACAGGGTCATGCTCATTTATGATTTATAGACCTCCTTTCCATGGAAATGAAGTAAAATAGATGTATTATAGGCAGTTGATGTTTGGAAGTGAAATCACTATCTACGATCGAACATAACGTACCTACCCTACTTGAAATTGGGTAATTATCATTCATATTGTATGAAAGTAAAGTTTTTCAAAATATTGTATTTTGTGATGAATGTCATATGTATGAATGTAAAATATCGATGTGTAAGGTAAAACAGAACGGAGCAAAATAGTCATTTATTATTTACTATTGGTTGAACATCAAAATCACAGAGTGGGGACGGTGAGTGGTCCTACTGTACTTATACCACAGCTGACCCATTGCACATCCTCCCACGGAGTTGTTTTCTCGCGTCGTCATCCATCCTGCCAATTTTAGGAAAGTGGATAAGTCGCTTGAGGACATCTTCCTTATGTAGGCAGGTGTACCCCAAGACTCGGCGAATGCACACTCTCTAATAGAAGATAACCATGGGCACCCACATATGACGTGTTCCACAGTTTCGTCTTCGCTTTCACACACCCTACATATCGTGCTATCACTCAACGTCATAATCTGGTGGTATTTTCTGAGTTGACAATGGCCTGTCAGGAATCCTACTATCAAACATAGATTTGACCTGATCATCGCCAAGTACTTCTTGGATATTGCCATGCCTAAGTCTGCAAGGGTTTCTTTGGCATATTGGCATCCTACAAAGATCACATAGTCCCAAAACTCTCTGTCTAGATCGTCCGCTATAGGTTTGCCTTTGCTGTTGTTGTGCCTTTTAACAGACCTCAGGACAATACTGCTATTGTTATTGAGGCGTGGGCTAAAGGTTGGTGCCATTCCAATGCTAGCGCTGATGTGATGCAAGGTCCTTTCAGGGTTAGAAGTGCTTGTCTGCTGTCATACATCTCTCCTGGTTATTTCCTTAGCAGCTGTCGATATGCCAGCCAGTTCGGTTTGAGCAACACTGATATTTTTACCCACAGCCCACTTTGTTCTTAGGTTCAAAGACCTGGAGTACACACCACATACAGCGCTTTCTCTTGTTAGAGCCATGCAAGAATCTAGTCTTCTCCTCATTTTAAACACCATGTGTGAAAGGAGCAACGCCTCCAGTCGAGAGATTTGGACCAATATGTGAAAAAGAAGTTAACGGAAATCAATGAGTTTTTATTTATTAATGTCCGTACAAATATGCCTGCAGCCTGTCCGCTAGACTTGTACGGGGTTGACAAGAGGCGCGCCTGTGAGGCGCGCGCGCCGCTCGCATACCGCGCGTCGCGATCCAATGTCAACGAATGCTTTGTATGTCCGCCGCACAGATTTTGACGGGAGCGTGACATGGTGTGGTTTTTGGGGGTGACCATACAGTGTGGATCGGTTCGTCGAACGGGAAAATTTTAACACCTAACAGCCCGTTGACACGATGCGGTCAAATCACCGTTTTGGTAATTTTAATGAATCGGCGCAAACCTAATGGTATGTTCACACAGAAAACGGTTGTAAACAGATTTTCAGCCGATCCCAGGTTTGCGGTTTATTTTTGAATAGTTTTCTTGCGAATGGACGTAAATACGCTTATAATTTTGTATTGGTATCGTCGAAGGTGGCGTAGATTACTTAACAGAAAACTTTGGATTCACCCTATTTTAAGTGAAAGGTCTCATTTGAGTGCTTACCACTAGTTAGGTTTTATTTCCAAATTAGTTGTTCGGTTATCGGTGACAACACACAACCGAAATCGAGAAAATTGCCGTAGGCGGTGATTTGACCACATCGTGTGAACGGCACATATTGATTTAAGCGGTACAGCAGACCCGACAGGATCTGCACATGCAGATCATCATATCTGTTTGAGAATACGATAATTGCAGAAACTCCACATACCTGAAAGCAGTGAAACAACAGTAACAATTACTCCGAGGGCTATATCACCCTTACCGGCATTGAATTACACTATTATCTCGAATGCCTCTTTGGGGAAACATGAAAAGAATATTTCCACCTTAACCAAAGTGATCTCAATGATATAATAATAACAATAATGACTAGAGCAGTCGATGCCGATGACATAAAAGTAAAAAAATAATATCGTCTTTATTTATCCACTACTTACAATGTACAAGCGGCGATATCAGGGGCGAGATATGGCAAGGCGCTGTTCTTATACCTAACCACTGATGTTAACGTCACAATCGATTTCAGCAAAGATAAATTTCATTTTTATTCAAAAGCCTACAACAAAAAACAGCAAAAAGAATCAGCATTGTACGTAAGTACATACAGGGTGAGTTTTTAGTACCGGATAGGTCGATAACTCCACTACCGTAAAAGACAGCAAAAAAGTTGTATATAAAAGTTGTAGCCAAGGATATGTTCCTTGCTCAGAAAATATTTTGATTTATACAGGGTGATCCATAACTACGTGGTGATGCAAACATACATTTTTTTAAATGAAAACACCCTAAATATTATTTCATATTTAGATTATGCTAATGCCTACCGTTTTTAAAATAAAAGGTTATGTAACACTATACAGGGTATTTCAAAAGTTATGACAATTTTTATATCCAAATCGCTGTTAAACGAACGTACTGTATATGAAAAGGTAACAAATGAAACATTATTTTTTTTACTTGGAAAGATAAAAAATATCCTGCAGTTTTAAAATCGGCTGTAAAAAAAGCCGACAACGCATATTCATATATAGGGTGATGTAGAATGCAAAATCTAGATTTTCCCTTTTTTTAAATGTAACCCCCAATATTTTATTATACCAAAGAATTGCTTTTAATATGCTCTTTTATCTTTGTATATCACTTCTTATAGCTGCAGAAGTATATCTAATGTTTAGGGCATGAATGTCTCTTCTGAAAAGTACTAGAGTGGGCGGATCGGTGGCTTGTCAAAATCAACCATTATAAACGCAGGCTATCTACTGTACCAAAAAGAGTCGCGCCACCCCGCCAGAGGTCTCTATTAACGGTACTCTATTACGGTGGAGCTCTTCCATCAAGTACCTTGGTGTCACCCTAGACACCAAGGTACTTGATGGCGAAACCATACTGAGATGTCAAAAACAAAATTCCAAATTACATTTCGACAGCTTCATCCTTTGCTTTGCTGTACAAAATTATTATTAAACCTGCAATTACTTACGTGCATGTGCGGCTTGGTGTTTTATAGCTAAGACGCGCATGCGAGCTTTGCAGGTACTCCAAAGTAGGATCCTGAGAACTATTAGAAATGCCCCTTGGTATGTTTCAAACGAGACCCTGCATACAGATCTTGATATTCCTTACCTAAAGGACTATATTATCAAAACACAGGCGCAGCGGCGCTATGAACAAGCGGAATCGCATAGCAACCCTTTGCTGCGTGACTCAGTGGACTATACGGTCGATCATGTCCGCAAACATTCTAGGTCGCGGCTCGCACTGTAACCAAAATTAAGTCGTGGAATTTTAGATCATATAAATTCCCTTTTTAGCAATATCCGATCCCAACAAAATTGCGTTTAGAGCATCAAAATTAATTACCCTAGTTATTTTAATGATGCCTATTTTAACAGTTGCACTTCTTTCTTGCTCTTCTTCTTTCTTCCTCTCTTTCTTCCTCCCTTTATTTTTTTTTCTCTATAACATTGTCTGGTTTCTGGGTGACCAGGCCGACAGGATGACAAACTGACCGACGAACTATGACATAAAGGCAAAGGTCCTCCGGAGCGCCTTGACAGTTAACGACGAGTAGTAGTAGTCTATTCTGAAAATAGCTTTTTTCTAACATAAGTAGGACGAGATGTTATTAATATCTTGTGAACAGATACCATGTAATGGTATGATACAAGTTGAGGAAGTTTCATTCAGTTTAGTGTAATCTAGAAACCAGAGGTTTGATCAAATTTTCGTAGTTTAAATAAAACCTGACGCAGTTATTTTGCATAACTTGTAACCTATTTTTAGTGAGGGTATCGAGACATGGATAAAATAAAATGTTACAGGAATTAAAATCATAACCTATAAGAGATTTGCAAAGCTTTTTTCCTCATTTTGAGATTGAGAACATACCTATTTCCATGCAGAGCACGCAACCTGAGGTAGCATTTGAATGTTTCAACGTAAATTTCAACTTCTCATCAAAAGTCACATCCAATAATTTAGAAGGTTCAGATTTTTCAAGCCTACTTTCACATTCATACTGAGAGCAGATTTAATAAATTCTTTTAGAGCGGAATAAAATAAGGTTACATTTAGACGAATTTATAGACAATTTGTGTCGTTCAGAGTACACAAGAATAGATTTGATGTCAGCGTTCAATTCAGCCTTGGCTTGTGGTAAGTTAGAGGACTGAAAGCAATGAATAATTTGTGTGTCTTCAGCATAGGAATGGTTGTTTAAGAACTGTTGATGAGATGGTAGATCAGCGATATATACCATGATTAGGAAAGGTCCCAAAATGCATCCCTGAGGATCGCCAGTCAAAACTTATTTGAAACTAGATTTCACATTATATAAATACATCCACTGGCTCCGATCTGTAATCTGTGAAATAACTAGAAAAAATCCGGAGAGCAACTTTATCCATACAATGATATTTTAATTTGGATATCAATAGATTGTGATTGATTTTACCGAAAGCTTTAGAGTAGTTAACGGAAACTAAAGCTACATTATCCTTTTTATCCAACGCTGTAATAATATTGTCAGAGATTTTTTATGAGACCGTGCTGCAAAATTTTCGAAAATAATGCTGGCTCGATAGAATAATAGAGTTTGCATCAATATAGGTTAGCAGTTGCCAGCAGAGTTTCCCAATATCTTAGATAAGATATAGAGAAGGCCTCAAATTGTCTATGTCTTAGGGGTCAGATACCTTAGAAAATACCTTGACTCTAAACATGTGTTGATAATATGTGTGATAAATGGCAGAATAACTGGGAGTGCATCTTTGACCGTTGAAAGGCTGAGATTATCAACCTCTTTGGCTTCCGATTTCAAATCCTTTACAATTGTATATATTTCTTCATAGCTGTTTTGATCTTTCGGATCTCATCAGGTGGACCTAGGTAAAGCTCTGCATCAGGCTGATATTTTCTACATATTTCCTGCAAAGTAGCACTTGAGCCAGTAGTGTAATTCATTGTCGATAGGGATATTAGCCTTCGGAGTCCTTGTTTCTGTTGGTTCACTGCTTTCAAAGTAGTGATGGTGACATTTTTGTATTATTGTGCTGATTCGGAATGTTCAGGTGCGGTTTCCTCTTTCCTGACCGCGATGCACATATTGTCGTGCCATTGATCACCCAAATGGAACAAAAGCACAGTGATGGTAATATCAAGTTATCTGCGGAAATGACGGTTGCAGATTTATGTACTCCAATTTAGGAGTTTAGTCGTCTAATCGTTTTCAGCGAGCTGCAACGTTACTGCAGCGATATTGATGTGGAACGCGGGGTTACTCTCAGTTCAGAGCGATCGTCCTTTTTCACTGGTAAACGATAGAAATTCAATTAAGTCTTTTACTTTACTTATTCGCAGCTGTTCCAGTTAACATCAGCTGTGCTACTTCAAGGATATCCTTACACTTCCCACACCGATAGGTAAGGGGAGTATTGTGATCGCGAAAATTTTCAATTTCTAGATAATACACTTTTTAAGCGTTTTATGATGTTCACATAACGAAAATCCACGTCACTCATTTCCGTCGGTCTGTCCTCGTAATCTCAGTAACCGTTGCATGGATTGTGATGAAATTTGATGAAATTTGGGCAACCATAGGCTGGTGGGTGATAATAGGTGGAGGTAATGCTCCTATAATTCTGAAAATCGGTGCATGGACGGCGGAGTGATTAGCAAAAAACAAAAAATTTCAGATATTCCTCAGATTTGGTTTTTAGGCGTTCCTGATTACTTCCTACTTTGACTGAGGGTGGAATTGGGGTGATTGAGTGGTCAGGGGTTGTAAAACTGAAAAAATCGTTGTATTCATAATACTTTGTCCATTGAGCTGTGAGAGAAAGACCTAGTGGCATATTTTCAGGTCCATCCGAACATTACCTGCCTATTACAGAAGCCAATGGACTTAGAATTTTCTGGTGTATACCTACATGCGAGTATTGCTTTTGATCGTTCTCTATTGTGTGACAGAAATTTTCAGATATTCCTCAAACTTCGTTTTTAGGCATTCTAGGAGTTCCTGATCATTTTCTACTTTTGTTTTACTGGGGGTGAGATTGGGGTGGTTGGGAGGTGGGGAGTTGTAAAACTGAAAAATTTGTTGTGTTCATAATAGGTTGTCCATTGAACTGTGAAAGAAAGACCTAGTAGCATATCATGCTTTTTTAGGTCCATCCGAACATTACCTGTCTATATATTACAGAAGCCAATGGACTTAGAATTTTCTGATGTATACATGCGAGTATTGCTTTAGATCGTTCTGTATTTTCTAAAAGGGAAATTGTTAAATTGTTATTACCGTAACGAGGATGGAAAACGCGTATTGTTTTTAGAAATCGTGTCAGTGGCGCCGCAACAGTACTAAAAAACTAAAAACATAAAAACAGCTCAAACTTCATTTTTATGCGTTTTAAGGGTTCCTGATCATTTTCTACGTTTTTTTTTTGGATAGAGGTGAAATTGGGGTGATGGAAGAGTGGGGGTTGTAAACCTCACCCGAGCATTGCCTTGCCTATCACAGAAACCAAGGGACTTAGAATTTTCTGATGTATACCTATGAGTATTGCTTTTGATCTTTCTGTATTGTATAACCTGGAATTGATTTGAAAAGAACTAAAAATATAAAAACAACTCAAACATCGTCTTTAGATGATTTGGAAGTTCCTGATCGATTCGATTCTGCCAGTTGAAGCCTAGAGAGTAAACACTATTGCATTACTTTACATAGAGAGAGATGAAAGGAACTATTCACGATAGTTTTTGTGTTGGATATTTTTTGCGGGCAAGCGGGCGAAAATTTGGTTGCAAGGGGATCACAGACTATAGCTATGTGCAATGAGAAATAATAAAGCAGTATTACCGTTATGTGTGGGAAGTAGGTACTGAGTGAATCAAATTGACCCTATTTTTTAAGTATACCGTGCAAAATTTGGCCGTACACTGATGGTACAATATCAGGAAACAACAAAATTAGTCCTATAGTCTAACAACCAATCATTGATGGTCAACAACTATCCTTCAAAATACTCTCCATTCACAAAAGGTGTGTTACGAATCTCCATTTTCCATACAATATTGAGTCAATTGAGCCAAAAGTATTTGTAATACGTAACAGGAGCTGGACGAAGAACTACGTCACATTAAAGTTATGCCTAAAGTAATGTTTTAGCCAAATATCAGTCAAGTTTTATGTTTACAAGGTTCAAATCGATTGCAAATAGTTCAGACATAAACGTCAATTATTCCGAAACGTCACAGAATACATACTACATTAATTACTCTGAATTGGATCAGTTATTTTACTTTCGATTGCTTCCTTTTTAAACTTCGCATTTACTTTCTGTATGAATGTCATACATATTGTCCAATTAATTATTGTCGTTATTATTCTTCAAACAAGAAGGTGCAGCCCGGGATCCGACACACCAAGCTCATCACCCAGTGACTACTCCTCACACCGTGTGGTGAGCAATTACTGGGTCCGCTAATCATGTGCCCTAAGGAGACGAAGGGATTTCTGCATTCTGGCGGCACATTACACTACGGAATTTTGCTTAGTGCAGGGAGCAGCGTATTCCTCATTCCACCTAGGGATCCAATGACCATAACCAGCAGACTTATTGTATAGTCCGCCGAGAGCTTACGTAGTTGCCGAGCAACTCTTGATATTTGGTCTCCGTTTCCTCCACCTTCGAGATGACGTCCATCTCGGCAGGTACCGAAAACTCTGTTATCCGGAATTTCTAGTTCTCTACAACAGAGTCCGTATTCCCCGGCTGCACCGGTGTCTCATCGATACCGCGCCTTAAATGATGGTAGAGCACTCACAGAGCAGCGTTGAGCCGATGGACACAAGCCATCCCGGTGTACGTCTTACTCGCCAACAAGAGATTCTGGCGACTTTCGGCAAGCTAGGGTGTTGGCAAGGCATTATAAAGCCCCCAGTCTCCGACTTCAACCCACTAGACCTTAGGAAAGAGGAGATCTACTGCTCGAACAAGCCATGCTCTTCTAGATGTTTGTAGAAGATTCCATGCATTGGCTTATCTTTATGAAGTCGTGAAAGGAAGTCAGCTTTGGCAGCCACGTGAAGTCGAGTGTGCGTCTGAGCTCCTCGGCTGCTTGTTTAGCTGCGCTGTAAAAGAAAGATTCCTTTACTCGCATTCTCGTACTCTCGCATAAAGCGGATCAGGAGATCGGAGCTCGTCGTCACATAGGAGGCAGTGGTCATCAATACTACCCTGTTGTGTGGGCGCTCCAAACTCGATAGTCCATCACGCCCTCCCAGGTGTCGCGGGAGGTATATTTGTGGGACCCTTATTATTACTTACTACTTACTTAATTATTATTTACATGTGTTACTTATTACATAAATAATAATTGTAATGTTAAGTTTTCCTATGAATCGGAGTTGTTTTAAAGGTGACACTATCAGTAAGTATCAGTTTCAGTTGCTTTCAGTATTTATATCTTAGCATCTGCTCTTCTTAGTTTCCAGATTTCTCACTCGTAGCTCCCCACGCTGTATACGATAATATCACAATATAGTGACAGCAATTGGAATATTCGTTTGTAGAGGTGAAGTTTAAATTCGAAATAGCTTATGAGTCGACAGCAGCTTTTTGCAAGCCATAGCTATCGTTCGAAATTATGGTAGCATGTAGAATTTAATGGGACCATGTTTTCAACTACGGCCATAAAGACAGCAATTAGACTAAATATACAGTTGTTAAAAGTGATATGTGTTCTGGTGAGATACGGTTATAGGTTATAGTTGCACTGAATATAGGTCTTCTAAATAAAATAGTTCATATCCATGTATAATAAATAAGTAGTATCCACAAAAAAAAAAACGCATTTATTGCACATACAGTTCATACAGTACAAAGGGCGAGGTTTACCTCATGCTACTCTTCCACCTAACTTAATATTTTATAAATAAGCACCACCTAAACTTGAAACATTAAAATATGTGTATCCCAAAAAACAGAACCAAAATTTAAGATATCATTCAAATGTCAATTTACAAAAAATTGTATGTATCAACATAACACAGAAGAAATGAAATGTTGTCAAGTTAATTGACTCAGTACTTCCCATACATAACTAGATACTAGTTTAGGTATTATTTTCGATAGCTCGAAGCTGTAGTCTGAGCTTCCCTTGCAACCAAATCATCACCCGCCCACCCCAAAAAAAATGGAATATGAATACTACAAATTTTCAGATTTACAGCCTTCTTTCCCCAACCACCCTAATTTCACCCCTCTTCAAAAAATCACCAGGAACCTCTAAAACGCCTAAAAACCAAGATTGAGCTATTTTTATATTTTCAGCTTTCTGATTATTGCCTTTTTGCCAATGGCACGATTTCTAAAAGCCATATGCGGATTCCATCTTCGCCAAGCTAATAATATTGTTTAGAAGCTTCACTAAAAGCAATTCAATAGTTTCCACGTTACACAATACAAAACGATCTAAAGCGATACTCGTATGTATACATCAGAAAATTCTGACTCAGTACTTCCCATACATAACTAGATACTGGTTTAGGTATTATTTTCGATAGCATGAAACTGTAGTCTTAGCTTCCATTGCAACAAATCATCGCTCGCCCACCCCCAAAAAAATGGAATATGAATACTACAAATTTTCAGATTTACAGCCTTCTTCCCCAACCACCCTAATTTCACCCCTCTTCAAAAAATCATCAGGAACTTCTAAAACGCCTAAAAACCAAGTTTGAGCTATTTTTATATTTTCAGCTTTCTGATTATTGTCTTTCTGCCAATGGCACGATTTCTAAAAGCCATATGTGATTTCCATCTTCGCCAAGCTAATAATATTGTGTAGAAACTTCATTAAAAGCAATTCAATAGTTTCCACGTTACACAATACAGAACGATCTAAAGCGATACTCGTATGTATACATCAGAAAATTCTTCAATTCAAGTCTCTTGGTTTCTGTAATAGGCAAGGCAATGTTCAGATGAACTCAAAAAAGAGTATTACATCACCAGGTTTTCTTTCACAGATCAATGGACAGATCGACCGACAGATCGACAGGCTGCCAGAACGACGGAAATGACTGACGTGGATTTTCCTTATGTAGATATCATAAGACGCCCAAAAAGCGCATTATCTCAAAATCGAACATTTTGGCTATCACAATACTCCCCCCAACTGTCGGTGTGGGAAGTAAAAATACATAAAATAAATAAAATTTAACAAAAAAACATATTTAAATGAATCCTGTAGTAAGACTTGCCGCAGAGAGCCTTAGAGAGAGCCAACAATATAATTATTATGTTTAGCCGTCTTTTTAATCTTTATACTGAAGTGCCAATAAATCTTTATTTATTCATATACATATTTATTGAACACCCTCGTATCTCCGATCCGCTTCAACTAATGATTGTAGAATAAAACTTCATGACTTGTGAAATACATACCGGTAGGCAGTCTAAACTTAGAAACTTCTATAGGTCTGCCATTCTCTATGAGTGCTCTATCGACTTTTATGCAATTAAAGGGAGGTAAGCCGCCACTTTACTCCAGGTTACGCGCAGAACTCCTTAGTTACTCTAAAATGTAGTGTAAACACTCTTCTTCCATTACCAGTAAGTCCCGTTACACATGAAGCGTACAACGCGCCTACGACCTGTTCCGCGAGTAGGACGTAGAACGTCGTCTGTGTCTTTACATGTGGACAGTGAAGTGGTATCTAAATGGACGCGCAACTATGTACCTACCACGGGCGTTGTTGCCGTTAGATTTAAACAAAACGACAATAAATAGATGGTTTTGGGTACATCTTATTGTAGAACAAAGGTTACTAACAGGCGCATTTGTAACCCTATACTCGAAGTTGAGGGAGCACCCAAGACATTTTCTTGATTACTTTCGTATGCCCATTAGGACACACTCGCTGTTTTTTCTTTGTCATCCAAACCAAAAAAATTGTATTGCAGCACAAATAGATGTTTCCATATCTTCTGGTGTTTTGTCGTTTTCATTGGGAATGTCCCAAATATTTATTTTTCCGTCGGCATGACTAATTAATAGTCCTATATCTATTGGATGAGCGATTGACGTGGTTACTTGAAATGACTGACTTGGCAACAGCACGGCTACTTAAAATAATAATAATAATAATAATATCCTCAAAATCCAACCCCTACGTCCGGCATCTACCATCTTAGCCACGTGAGGAGCGGGCAACACTATTGTGATGACATTTAGTGGCCAACGGGGAAATGGTAAATTCACCCATGAAAATGGAGAATCAAATGGAAAGCCTCGGAAAAAAGTCGCTGCCTGGGGGTGATCGCCAGGGCACGTCTGGAGCCGGTGCTGGACGTGGCAGCATGCGGGACACCGGCCCTATGGTGCTGACGAGGCGGGCACCTAGGAACCAAGGAGCTACAGCCCATTTAAAAGCATTAAACGATAATGCTAGTATTACAGCCCAACCCTCAAACGAGGAGCACACTTGTGAAGGGGCAGTGCGTCTTAGCCCCACTCTGCCTGATAGCTTGCCTGGCCCTGCGAGAATGGCTAATGCTGCCGTCAGGAGAGACAAACCGTCACGTATTAGGTGGTCTAGTGAAATGAACAAAGACGTTATAAAAACCTTCTACTACGTGACAAAATGTAGTGACATTGCTCCACCTGGATGGAGAGCGCAACTCCATACCGAATTTGACAAGCTATATCCGGAACTACGACTAACAGAGCAAAACGTCGTAGATCGTAAGAATGTTATACTCAAAAAGGGATACCTTACACCGACTGAAATTAGTGAAATTAAGAGAGAAGTCGGGAATACCATATCTTCTCAAGAAGAGCAAGCCCTTATGGATCCGCAACCTGAGCCCGTAAACAGCAATGAACATAACATGCCAAGACCAGAAGACAACCTCAACCATGAACAACGCGAACTAGAAACGTTAGAGTCGCGCTTCATCAGCAACATGAGATTTTTCGAGTACTCAGACCCATTAGCTAGACCTAAACTACCCAAACTGATCTTTAAGCCTAGCACCTCCTTGATACTAAAGAATACAAACAAGATACTGCAGAGGCAGCTTCAGGATAGTGGGAATTGTCTCAGCAAAATACACTTACTACTGTATGTGGCAGCTGCCACTGTCCTAGAAAGTAACAACCAGCCACTTGACAATTCGACCACTGAGCACAGCTGCAGGCAAAACCGCACTTGTGAAGCCTGGAAAAGACGACTAACAAGCGAAATTGATAAATTCAGGGCAAAGGCAGCCTTAATAACAACGTACCTGAAGGGAGTGAGGACAGAAAAAATACGTTGGCAAATTGAAAAAGTTCTACGTGCTATAAACATACGGCATGACAGTGCGAATGTAAACGAAAAGCTGATTAAATACAGGGACGAAATGAGACAAAGAGCTAAAGCTAAAGGGGCTCGCTTGAAGAGGTACAACGAGGCAACTAAAAGGAAACGACAGAATGCCCTCTTCAGTAGCAACCAACGCAAATTTTACAGGACCCTTTCCACCGATGCGGAAGCGGATATTTCTGTGCAACTAGACGACCAAAGATTTTCGCAATATTGAGAAAATCTGTGGAGCAATTCAAGCAAGTGCAACTTGGCAGCTTCATGGATTGAACAGATTGAAGGAGCGGCGGATAACATAAACTGCATGGAGGCCACAAAAATTACAAAAGAAGATATAGCTGCGGCTCTGAAAGGGTCTAGTAACTGGAGGGCTCCTGGACCTGATAATATACAAAACTTCTGGATAAAATCGTTCACGGTGCTCCACGAACACCTAGCCTTAAGTTACAATGAATGCATGGAGGACCCAAACCTACTTCCTCCCTTTTTAGCGGTTGGCACTACTCACCTAATATATAAAAAAGGAAACCCCGAAGATCCGCAAAACTACCGACCAATCACATGCCTATCGGTAATATACAAACTACTCACAGCGATACTGAACAACAGTTTATATAGGCACTGCGAAGCAAATAACATAATATCGCCGCTGCAGAAAGGCTGCTCAAGAGGATCTAAGGGATGTAAAGAACTCCTAACGATCGACGCAATTACTGCTGCACAGGTACGGCAAAAACGAAGGGACTTCTATGCATGTTATATAGATTATTCTAAAGCCTTTGATTCAGTGCCACATAGCTGGCTGCTAAAAGTTCTGCAGATCTACAAAGTTCATCCTAAAGTTCAAAGTCTTTTAAAACATCTTATGTCATCATGGAAGGTCAACCTCACCATCAACAACAAACATTTGGGAAAGGTACATATTAACAAAGGCATATACCAAGGAGACTCCCTTAGCCCAACGTGGTTTTGCCTGGCACTCAACCCTTTGGCGACCCTTCTCGATAACACTAGAGTAGGCTACCGATTAGACACCACCAGCAACGTTCGTATAAATCATATGATGTACATGGACGACTTGAAACTCATGGCAGAAACCAAAAACCAAATCAAGTCGCTAATCAGCACTGCAAAAATGTTTAGCAAAGATATAAAGATGGATTTTGGTCTTGAGAAATGTGCTGTAGTATGCATAAAAAGAGGCAAAATACAGAACATCGATGAGATAACAACGGAAATGAAATGTCTCGGCGAAGAGGAACAATACAAATACTTGGGTTTTGAACAACTGCAAGGCCTTAATCACACTTCCCTAAAAAGAGCACTTACCGAAAAGTATAAAAAGCGAGTCACAAAACTGCTTAATACAAACCTTAACAGCAAAAACCTGACTTCAGCTATAAACACTTGGGCGGTACCAACCTTGATGTACTCATTTGGTATTGTGAAGTGGAGCCTGACAGATCTCGAGGAGCTAGACCGAATGACCCGAAAACTGTTGACAAAGTTTCGTGGATTACATCCAAACTCGGCGGTCGAAAGACTATATTTACCACGGTCACAAGGAGGAAGGGGACTAGTGAATATCTCAGAACTTTGTAGAGCCCAAGTAGATCGCCTTCGGCATTATTTTCTCAATCATAGCTGGCAGCTAATCAAGGAAGCCACCAAAGCCGATATTAATGCAACACCGCTAAAGCTTGCAAATATAATGGAAACAAGACCTCCAGTGAAATCGGCCGACCTCATAACCAATTGGAAAGCAAAGGCACTACATGGGAGATTTCCAAATCAATTACATAATGGCAGCACTGATGTCAAATCTTCTGTCTTGTACCTGCAAAAAGGATATCTGCACCCAGAAACGGAGGGCTTCATAAGCGCGATCCAAGACAAATGTATCCGCACAAGGAACTACGAGAGGCACATACTAAAAACAAACGTCACAGACCGATGCCGCAGATGCGATTGCATAGGCGAAACAATCGAGCACGTGACAGCTGGTTGCTCCAGTATGGCAGGCGATGCCTACTTAGGCCGACATAACAGCGTTGCAGCCATCATCCACCAGACGTTAGGACTACGAAGCGGACTCCTGAAAAGATCTGTGCCTTTCTACAAGTACGTTCCAACGGCGGTTATGGAGAATGACGCGTCGCTGCTCTATTGGGACCGTCCAATAATCACGGATAGGCACATACAACACCATCGACCTGATATAATCTATATAAACAAAAAAGAGAAAACCGCTGTCATAATAGATATAGCAGTGCCTCTAACAGTTAACCTCAGAAAAACGGAGGATGAGAAGAGCATTAAATATCAGGATCTAGCTCTGGAATTGAAACGTCTGTGGAAACTGTCGGAAGTAACGATTGTGCCAATTGTCATTTCGGTAGAAGGAGTCGTGACAAACCGTTTCTCAAAATATCTTGACAATGCAGCACTCCCTAAACAGTTGCTGGCTCCAATTCAAAAAGCGGCTATTCTAGCTACTTGCCGCTTAGTGCGAAAGTTCTTGGCATTAGGATAAGGTGAATTCCTTCCCTATACTGCCAGTATATACCTTCCAGTCCATCACGAAGAGAACCTAAAAGAAACCTAAATAATAATAATAAACGCCTTTTTATTCAAAAAGAAAGTGCATACAGGAAGCACCTGAAAGTAAGACCCGGCTGGCGAAGTTTAGCAAAGCTACTCTTACACTTAACCAGCTGAGTCAGGAAGCAACGATGTTAACACACTTAAATAAGCTATAATACATATAAGTAATAACAAAAAGAATAGTACACTACAGCACCAGGATAAAATATAAAAGAAACTTCATACTTCATATGAGTACATACAAACTTTAACAGTTGTAAAACAAATACATAAAGTTCAGCTCAATAATTTGAGCTTAACATACCTACGAAATCTAGGGAGACTCATATTTTTGTACATATTTTCTAACGAATTATATCGAACTGCTACATTGTAAGAAAAACTACGTTGAAAGAAGGATGTATTGTGCGGTGGTATTCGTATGGTAAGCTTATTCCTGATTATTCTGTTATGAATTGCTTGATGAAATATGATTTTTTCTCTCAGATAGTCTGGCTTAGATGTAGTGAGAACCTTATATGGATGAACAACAGGTAATGATATTGCACCAGGTTTTCCAGTTTGAGCCATAGAGTAACTTTGCGTCACGTGGTCAAACTTCTTTAGATTGCAAACAAAACGGACGCAATTATTTTGTATGATTTGAAGCCTATTTTTTGTATGCTGATCGAGACATGGGAAATACAAAATGTTACAATAACCCAAGCAGGACATCACTAGCGTCTCGCTCAGCTTTTTCCTAAGTTTGAAATTCATTAGATACCTACACGAGTATAAGCTTCGCATTCTGAGATAGGTTTTTTGCGCAAGGCTGTTTATGTAGTTAGTAAACCTTAGCTTTACATCTACCTCAACGCCCAAGATTTTAGCTGAATTCTTGATTTGTAGTGCATCATTGCCAATAAGAATACGTATATTTTCAGTTATGTGACTCCTTTTGTTGTCGGGACAAAAAATCAAAAGGTTAGTTTTACCTGGATTTATTTCTAAGTTATGACTGGCAGAATATTCATAGATTTTATCCATATCACCCTGTAACTCGGAATTTGCAGTAATTAAGTCACTAGGACTGAAGTAGTGAATCATTTGGGTATCGTCGGCAAAAGATTGTATCTCAGAGTTCTCCACCACTTTACATCAAAGGTATAGATAAGGTACAGAAGAGGACCTAGGATGGAGCCTTGCGGTACGCCAGATGGAACAATGGTAACGTCAGATTTCTTGTTGAATAGAGAGACTTGCTGAATTCGATTAGTTAAATAAGTTTCAAAAAATTTAATTGAAGTTCTATCGAAGCCAATAAATTTCAATTTTGCAATTAGCAGTTGATGGTTGATTTTGTCGAAGGCTTTCGAGTAATCGACAGACACAAGAGCTACTGCAAGCTTTTTATCAACAGCACGTATGATGTTATCACATAAATTCAGCAAGGCTGCAGTGGTGCTATGGTGCTTTCGGAAACCTGATTGGTGGATTATTTTGCATTCTTCTACATAATTAGTAATTTGAAGCTGAACAGTCTTTTCTAAAATTTTCGACAATACCGGCAACAAGCTTATCGGACGTAAATCTGAGAGCAGTCTGGGTTTAGTTATCTTAGGAATAAGGATGACAGGTGCTTGTTTCCATATATCAGGAAAATAACCTTTTTCGACACATATATTAACTATGTGCACAATATGACCAAAAGTGACAGGTAAACTAAGTTTTATCATGGTTAATGACAAAGTGTCTATACCTTTAGCGTCTGACTTAAGGCTCTTAATTGCTTCAAATATCTCGTGTGGCTCAGCCATTTTGAAGGAAAGAGAATTATTTGGATGTAGTTTGTTATTGTTATAAAAATTCAAAGTATCTATGGGAATGCTATTCATAGTGTATACAGACATGAAGTAATTGTTTACTTCATCAGGATTATTTGACTCAGAAAGTAGGTTAGGTTTAGTGTTAGTAGTATTAATACCAAGATTGCTAAGCCCACCCCACAACATTTTAGAATCGTTTTGTTCGCTCAATGATCTAATATATGCCCTTTTTTGTATACGAATTTCCATGAGAGCTTTATTTCTTTTTTGTTTATAATTGGCCAGATTTTCTTCTGTCTTGTGCTTTTTATAGATAGCCAATAAATTATCTTTTTCTTTCAAAACCTTACGTAAGTCGTCGCTAAGCCATGGAGCAGGTTTTTTGTTGACTCTAAAAGTTGTGATTGGCGCATTCTTGTTATATGCATTTAATAGTGCATTGGTAAGGTATTCAACTTTTTCATCTATATTCTGCAAATAAAATATGCTATCCAGATTTTCACCTTGGATATCGGATAAAAAAACTGCCTCATTAAATTTCTTGAAATCCCTGAAAGTAACAAACTTTTGTTTTTTAATGTAGCGATCTACCTGTATTTTAAAATTGCAACATACCACTTTGTGGTCTGAGATGCTGGAAGCATCTAGTACTAGGCAATTATCAAACATGTGTGGTTGATTGGTAAATATCGGATCTAATAAAGATGCTGTACCCGCTGCAACTGGAGTAGGAATGCCCCCAATCATAGCGCACTACGTCTCATGTGAATAGTACGACTTACCAACATGCCCTGAAGGCCTGTCCACATCTCCACGTCACGACGTCGTCAACGTAGAACAGTGCGGTGTCGCAGCAGGGTGCGTTGCCACGACGTGCTAGTGACGGTACGGCAACATCACCGTGGAACGCCACGTCGCCGACGTGTGGCTGGTTCTATTGGTTACGATGCACTCGCTCAGATAATGTTTTTGTTAATAATCCTTCAAAAGTTGATATAGACATTCGAAAGTAACTGTAGAATTTGTGGTCACATATTTTCAGTGCCTCGTATTTTCTAGTGAAAGGATTCCCATCACAATTCATAACTGAAAGATAGGGGTGCACCCAGTAGTGTCTTTTCGCATATTTTTTTTCAACCTCTCTCTCCGTCTTTTTCACAATAGTAGATGCAAAATACGTACTGTATGGACCATACCTAGAATGAAACTGCTATTTTTACGGTAACGTAAATTAGTACGTTATGACAACGCACTGCGAGATGATTCCGCACCGTTCCACGTTGACGGCGTCGTGACATAGAGATGTGGACAGGGGACAAGCCCTGACGTAATTAGTACCTACGTCAAGCGCGCGATCCAAGAGTGAGCCCGCGTTGCAAATTTTACGCGCTCTGAGAGAAACACGCGAGCGCTCCCATCAGAAAGGTTCCGTTTGGTCAATGCCAACCGAGACACAAGCTCAGGCGTAAGACGTAGGGCGCAACGTTGGCCTCATGTGTAACGGGACTAATGACCTTGACTACAGAATTCACCAGACCCATGGAAAATAGCGCTTCTAGAGTATTTTGAATCTTACAATCGTTGAAAACATGCACCTTATGGAAGGTGGCAACAAAACTTGCACAATTTTGATAATAATGTTTAACAAGCAGGACCTGTTAACTATTATATCTTGCGGCCTTATTGAAATAGGTACCCAGTACCTAGTACTGGACAGGAATACAACATGTGCTTCACTGTTTCGTCCTCTACATAGTAGAAACGACAGTCCGTTGTTTGTTCTAGACCTAACTTCCGCAAGTGATTCCTCAAATGACAATATCTCGTCAACAGACCAACCACAATGCACAGATCCTTCCTGTTCCATTCTATAAGAGTCTTGAGTCAACGCGTTTGGAGTTCAATGCTTTCAGAGACCGTGATATACCTCCCAAGGTTTAGTGAGATTGCAACTCTTGGATTAGTACCAGCTACTCCCGTTCTTGTCCCCACTTCTGATTTGGAGCCATCCGTGAATCATCGGAGAGTGCTATGAAACTGTCACTCCTCTTAGATTCGTCTCTTCATGGAAGAAGGACATTGTAAGGCTCTCCATTTACGTTTAGGGCACCACAGAGTCGGATGTATGGTGGTCTACAATTTCACTCATAATACCCCTTGTGTCTAGTCCAAGCTCTTTTTTGTCCCATCTGCCAGTTGATAGCAGTCTGTATGCTACTATTGTGACACTTCTATCTACCTCAACGTGTAGAGGCGTCAAGTTTAGGAGAGTCTTCATGGCCAGTGTTAGTGTAGTAGACATGGCACCAATTAGTGACGAAACTTCTGTAAAGCTACATACAATTTTATGTTAAGAAGTCATCCATTAAATAAATCTTACCAAAAATTTGAAGCAAAGGAATAAAATAAATCTCCCGTTTGTCGCCTAGAAAGCTGTATAAATTTTCCTTAGAAATGTTTTCCGAAGAAAATGATAAATGTTCGAAACATATCCTCATACCCTATAGCGCTATACTCAGCCGAGAAAGCATTTAATAACAGGAGCTTCTATAAAGTATACGAGGGTCTGCATCAAAGTAGTATCATCGAATGTAGAAAAATATTGTGAACGCGGAGTCGACTAATCATCGCCGTCCATTTCTTAACTTTAATTTTAGAAATCGGCGATCATTACCACAACAGATGTGTTGAATATACAGCTGATCTATACTCGTATAAAATGGATATATGCAAATTCGGGCCAATCAAAGAGAATAGATAGATCCTCCATCAGGAGTGACTGACTTAAGTCGAACCGTCACGAGGCCGCTAGCACACGCTAACGACCTCTCTGAGGTGTGATTATGGCGCGTTCTCTGTAGTAGTTACCAGACAAGCCCATACCGCCCGTCGCTGCTTGTTTGTTGATAGCTGCTTCACTTTACCTCAGTCAACTGCTTATTATTGGTATCTATACCGGCATCATGAGCTGTCATGAGGAAGTATTTGCTACGTAGTAGAGCCCACGTTTTCTTTTTTAGATCAATGACTCTATACACTGAAATAATAAACGGACTACGATTAAACGTCAGTTTTTCTATCAAATTAAACTATGCACGCAAAACATGAATATATCTCTGGATTCTCCATAACTATAGTATAGGGATTCATTGAATCAGAGATTGGGAATTATTAAACAAAGCCCTCTTTGTTTTTTGACTTTGACGTTGACTTACAGTAAATGCAAAATACAACGGACACTGATACATTGATATTATGAACACTGTCATCATTATATTACGAATAGATGTCGTTGTTTGTTGCACATTATTAGTATAAAGCCGGCACCACATATGCGGTATTCGGCGAGCAACGAACCCCGATTATTTACTATTCGGCTAACAAAGCCGGTGCCACATATGCGGTATTCGGCGAGCAACGAACACCGATTATACGCTTGTCGGCTAAAAGGCCATACGTGCTCGCTATTCGGCGAGCAAGGTTGAAAAAACGGCGAACATTGATATTCGGCAAATACCCACATATGTGGCGCCGGCTTTAGCATTCTAAATAGTGTTTTTCATTCAGAATACTTTTTGTTCGATAAAAACGGTGGTACCCACTCAAGCTGATGAAACGTTGAGCTGCAAAGATCGGCCACGCCACGGCGGCAGATCGTACCGAAGCCGGCCGAATAGCCTGAAATTAGTTTGTTGGACTATGGCAAAGGACATGTTGTGCAATATAGACATGTTATGATCCTCGTAAATGTAACAATTTGAGTGCACATTGTTTTAGCAATGTTGGGCTGTTCGTCCGGCGACGATACGCTCTAGTGCTTTAGTTTAAGCTTGCCAACATGGGTGGATGCTGTTATGTTTGAAGACTTAAGAAATTGATTCTAGATGGTGTTGAGAGATGGAAGGTTGCTTTCCTCATCTCTTTTGATTCTTAAATTATATTGGAGCCTTTTTATCCTTAACAATGTGGTAATGTTTCTTTCCTTATATGCCACTGCCATTAAAATATACTGACGAGTAATTCTCTTATAACATACGTATATAGTATTAAGTATTTTATCCTACTGCATCAATGGCCTCAATTACGATCCGTGCAGACCTTTTATAATGACCTTTATCTCTTTGATAGTTTCTACCTTGTCTGATAAACACCCGACTTAAATAAACTTATGTTTCCTGGTACCTAGCATCCTTATAAGATTCAGAAGTACAAGAGAAACGCGAAAAACTGGTTCTAAAGAGGCAACTAACAGATAACAGCGTCTGAGAATGTATTCCACCCGTGTTGGTGAAGCGGCAACCACCAAAGCATATCGATATCGCCCGAATGTAGATACAGGGTGTTTGCTAAGTTGAAACTTTTCTCCATAGAACATATAGTACCTGGCCAAAAGAAGTGATTTTTCCCAATAACATATAAACGAAGTGTTTATGGATATCAAGAGATCGACCGGTAAGGAAGTCCTCATTTCTAATTCCGTTCCTGTGCCATTAGACCAAAGCAGTCACAAAAACGTGGTTTCGGAGCATACATAGCAGTGCGCGTTTGAAGTCCCTCGAGTTATTGACGTGCTACATCGGACTTAAAAATTTGAATGTATGGTGAATGTGGTGAAAATGCTTCTCAGACTTGTCCATCCCGCGTAAAGTGCTAAAGACACAGGAAACAGGAAGTTTGTATCTACATCACACTTTTTGGGCCCCAACGCAAAATACATAAGGTTATAAATACTGTAGATAAATACAAACAACATCATTTAATGGTTTCATTTATTTTATATCAAATTATGCTAATGTTATAGTATACTGGGTTTTGCTATTTTGAAGAGATTTTTGATAAATATTGGTTTAGCTTCAATGAGATAATGATTCAATAAGGCAGATGCGAACATTACAAATTAATATACAGGGTGTCCCATTACAACTTTTGCATCGGACGTCACGTGACGAAAAAGAAATACCTCATTGGGTGACACAATAATAAGAGAAGATACTATATTTGCGCTAATTTACTCCACCAAAATTGTAATTCGCTACTACTGTTCAGTTCCGTTATATTGCTTGTCTTAATCGTCGTGGGACATCCTGTATAATCAAGGCAAAACAAAGCAAAATGTTCAGCAAAGCAAAACATAACTTCAAGATAATAGAAAAACAGTACGCTTTAATGGTGAATCATTGAAAACATAAGACGTTTAAGCTACATCTAAACCTGAAATGATTTTTTTTCTAGCTGTACACATGGCAAATCAGTTAATTTTATTTGTAATTTATTCACAGTTTCAGCTCCGATCTAAATCATAGATAAATATTTCAGTCGTTGCTGGCCTGTTTGAAACCTTAAATAGCTCAATATTTGTTTTAATTTGCTGAATAATGTTTCAGCTGACGCTGATGTGATTGGCATGCTAAAGAATAATAATAGCACAATGTTAACTTGTACAAAGTTAATTACTAAATATGTTATTAGATTCAGTTAATAATAAATCGGCAAAGCTTTTTACATGCATTTCCTAGATTTGACTCTGTGTTTAACAATGTAAATATTTTTATAAATTGCAAAGAATATTTTTGCTAAACGTGGTCACAGCTTTTGAGAGTATCAGATTTTGTTGAACTGAGAAGATATTTAGGTTGTTAAAAGAAAAGGATATCACTCACTATATTAAATCCCGAGAATCTACTTGTTAATTGCGAATCGTTGATAAAAAACTTGATCTGCTCATCTGTTAACGATATATTAATAAAATGGCCTAAATTGCTTTCAAGCCACACTTCTTAAATTATGTCCAAACGTGGATAATTATGTATATGAAGTATTATGCAGTGCTCTAACGAAAGTATGAATCGCCCGTGGCGAGCGTTTAATTTGCGCCTCCCGATTATTGCGTTAACTCTAAGTGGTAAACAGTAAATAAAAAATTTAAAACAATTGGTAAAATTTCACAGATGCTATTTACCATTAACCTTAACAAAAAAAAGTGGGCTGTATATACCATGATATAGCTGTTGTTACCGGCATTGTTGCTGACGATGCAACGCTTATTGCTGCTTCTCAGGAAGAACTAGTAGCTCTATTAAACATCTTAGAACAACACGGTGCAGCGTATGCTCTTGGTATTAACTCAGAAAGATCAAGGTTATGATCGTAGATAGAAAGCATGATAATCATCGAGAAATAAAGTCGGTAGATCGTTGTGAAGTAGTTCAAAGTTTTGTGTACCTCGGTTCTTTGACCGGCAATTCGGGTAGCTGTGAAAATGAGATTCGACGGCGCATTCAATAGATACGTGTGGCCATGACTAAGCTTACTAAAATATGGCGTGACCATAACATCACTAAAGCTACAAAATGTCGTTGGTTCAGTCTCTTGTGGGCTCCATATATTGGCATGCCTCGGAAACTTGTACTGTAGATAGCACAGATGCTGTTGAAATGCGGACATTATTAATATTTATTTGTACTGTTAATTACAAATAATTGCCACCTCGAAGGAGGAGAATGCTGAGAGCTCCATATACCTACCATCCATCGAACTAACGTTTCCGTACTGGATGAGTGCGGCGATCCAAAGAGACTATCCTGTATTGTGTCGACGAGGATGCTTACATTCTTCGGACACATACACAGAAGCGATAATATGGAGAAACTTGTAGTTCAGGGTTATGCCCCGAGTGAACGGTGCCGTAGCCGTTCCCCTACATGCTGGATGGACACGACGAAACAGTTGCTGGATAGAGTATCAAGAGCGCCATTGAACCGACAGTAAATCGGGAACGATGGCGAGCTACAGTTCTTAAAACTGTTGATAATATTCGTATAGGCAATACTCTAGCTCCGATTTAATGCATTTTACGAGTTCACAACATGTCTATTGAGACGTTGCGACTATGATGATGTCCGGCATTGTTATAAAAACTCTTAATACGATGTCCAGATTTGGATCCTCTGAATTTTCAGAAATTAGAATGCTGTTCGGTTGCTATGCTTAATAATCGACTATAGCTATAGATATTGATGAATTTTCCAAAAAAATATCAATCGCAGTTGAATTTTTCTTTATACTTCCAATTCATTGATCCCCAGCTTTATTAAATTTTGCATCAGGCAGTTTTTTTGGAGACATTTCACTTGTAAGCTAGTTCTGTAAAAAATTCTCGATCCACCAATGGCGATTCCTGAATTTTTGAAAGGGGCACGCTCAAAATTTGAAATATAAAGACTACACGAAAATCCATTTAGAGATTGTTGAGGCTGCAGCTGCACCCTGCACATAATAAGAGTTTTCACTTTCTACAAGTACAGTTATTTCTCAAAAGTTTTTTCTAATTTTATTTCAATGTTCTTTATTACAGTTTTTTTACCTATCATCCCGCGTAATCAAGAAAAAAAATCGTCTCGCTTGGTATTCGAACTTCCACCCCTTGTATTGAAACGCCTCAGCGAAACCAACTAAAACGTAGCGGCTGTCTGCTTCATTTAGTTTTTATTTTTTCCTTCAAGGAAAATTGGCCAATGTTGATCCAACGCGTTCACCCGATTATTCATTTTAAATAATAGGCTAGTAGCGGTTAGGTTAGAATCGCTGATGTAAATAAGGCATAGGAACTCAAACAAGGTGATGACTGAGGCGCGTCAGAAGAAGCGCCTTCTGTTCAAACCTTTGGTTCTCATTTTTCACGTGCGATTGACCAATGCGAGCGCTCTCGGTCCCTCTACCCGTGCCTTGGTCTTCAGTCAATCACGTGACAAGACACTGGTTATAGTTCGAGCTAAGTGTGCTGCGTATGCCAGTTTTTATAGTCTGAGCACTGTGTGCTACCTACAGATCGGGAACCGATTGTAGCTAGAAATAGGTACTTGCACTGCATATAGACCAACTAAAAACACTTTTTTGTCTGTCTTGGTAAGGAGGAGCACGCGCCTTAAGGAGGAACCGCCTCTGTTTTCCACAAAGGAAAAAAGTATAAAGCAAATTGCGATTAAGCAACAGCAGAACGCTAATGAACCATAAGCATACATACAAAATAGAAGGGAGTTCAGAGATCATAGGAGAATTACAACCAGGATGACTCGTGGTTAACATTTGTCCGTAATTTTTCGAGACTGCAACATGGTTTGTTGTATGCGGTCATCGATTTGCGTTATATCTTTGTTTTAGGCCGTAACCTCAGTTTCGCCCGTGGCAAGCGCCTTTTCTGGAATGCCCTCATTACGGCACTGAGTATAATTATTATGATAACATAAGAAAACCGTATCAAGGTGCAGTTGACAAATTCTAAATATAATATTTGCGTTTGGAAATGTTTTCAATTTAGGTATGTAACCTAAAACTTTTAAAAATAAGAGTATTTTTTTATTTTTTATTTATTTGTGTTATTGGCTCTAATCTGAGATCAACTGGCCAGTTCTATTTTGGATGGACATCTATTTTTTCTTAATATTATGAACATTGTTTTATATTACTTATAGTTGAAAGTTACAGTATTAGTTTTAGTTTTTGTGTGCAAAAGTTATATAATAGTTTGTATGCACAGTTGCTGTATAAACTTGATGTATGTGGTAGGGTCAGCTTGATGAAAGTTCGTATATCCTACTCCTAGTTTGAAGTTGTATGTCTTGTACTCTGTGGTAAAGTAGGGGTGTAATACGTTGGAATATAGTTGGCCTCTGATTGGTAATAAGTATTCATAGCCTTCTATAAGTAAAGGGAGTTTTTTATGCTGCCAGTATTTGCAAGTCATCCCCAAAATGAAAAGTTTATGAATAGATGCAACCTTGTCTTTGCTAATCTGCTCCAGTACTGCTCTTGTACTCAGTTTTTGTCTTCTTAGATACAAAGGAGGTTCATTGCACTCTACCTCCATTACATTGATTGGAGTGCTTGGTAAGAATCCAACACAAGGTCTTAAACATTTGTTTTTTATTTTTTCTATTTTTTGCTAGAGATCTGTAGAATGTTAGACAGATATTTAGGTCTGCACCCCATTTATAATTACTAAAGGTTTTCAAAATATTGATTGCATTTTCTGCTCTTTTGATAAGATAATTAATGTGGTCTTTTCGGTTCAGTTTCCTATCTAGATATAATCCTATATAAGGTTTATTGTATTTGGTTGATTGAGTCTTGAACGGCTGAACGTACAAACTGTAGATTTCGCATAGGAGATAGAAGATCCGTTTTCTTGAAACCATGTTATTTCTGTCGTCATGGCGGTACTTAGTGCTTCTGTTGTTAATGCAATACTCCTTTTTCTGATGCTGATTGCGAAGTCATCTGCAAATTGTAAATATGTACCTCCGTCCCATAGAATAGTTGTTCCAAATCGTGAGAATATATTATGTACAGTAGCGGGCTGAGGATACTTCCTTGTGGAAGTCCTTTCGCTGTTTTTTTTTTTTTTTTTTTTGTGATTAGGCCGCATCGACTGCTGGGTCATTAGCTGCGTGTTACTCTTGTTAAATCATTTCTCCTAAATTTTATAGTAGAACCCTGTACTTGTGAGGAATGATAGAGTATTCTCTATCCGCAATGGGTCGTTGAGATTTTGCGTCCAGTTGCCACTCATCCCGTAGCAATCTCGGAGATTAGTTAGTGCCGGACAGTCACCAATAATGTGGGGTATTGTAAGAACTACATCACATGAAGGGCATAGTGGTTGTTGTGATCTGCACAAGAGATATGAATGTGTGAGGATTGTATGGCCCATCCTCAGACGATGTAGTTTTACGGCATCTCTTCTGCTCAAATTAAGAACTGGATGCCATGGGGCTACAGATGGCTTGACTTGTTTCAATTGTGATCCCGTTCTGTCCCATTCTCTTTGCCATAGAGTGTTTATACAGTGCGAGATGTGGGTTTTTTGATCACAAACCTTAACGGTTTGGACGTCTATGCTTCGAGAAAGCGTCGCATCTTTAGCCGCTTCGTCAGCCAGATCATTTCCTCGAATTCCTGTGTGACTAGGTACCCAAAGAAGAATAACCTCCTTACCAGCTTGCTTTAAATCTACTAGGGTCTGGAGGCACATCTGAACAAGCGGGTCTAGCGAATACCTGTTACTGAGTGCTCTTAACGCAGACAGAGAGTCGGTTACAATAAGTATGATTCTATTGGTTGCCGTTATTTGAGCAAACTTTAATCCTTGCCAAATGGCATATTGCTCTGCTGTAAATACGGACGTGAGTGGACACAAAGTCCATGAACTTTGAGCACCATCTATTACTAAAGAACATCCCACACCTGTTGCTGTCTTGGAACCATCGGTATATAATATAAGTGCTTCGGAGTATCGTCGGATTATTTCTTGGAAGAGAGTGTTTAACAGTATGGGTGATGTGTTTTGCTTGGAATATGCACTTAGCTCCGTATTTATCTCGAAGCTTGGCATATTCCATGGAGGTGTTTCTGGATATGTTATGGGGTACAGGGGGCTCTCTATGACATTCGCTTCTTGTGCAGTTTCTCGAAGTCTTACCCTAAGAGGTCTTGTGATGGTTGTCCTTCTTAGGTAGTCATCACAGTCCGCAGCTAAAATAGCTGCATTACGGTTTTTGGTTTGTGCGACAATACAAGTTTTGTATGCTAGCCCTAATTTTTTCCGCCTGATGTTTAATGGCTGGATCCCAGATTCACAGTATAAACTAGCAGTTGGTGTTGTCCTATATGCCCCTAAACAATACCGGATTCCCATATTGTGGACAGGTTCTATCTTCTTCAAAACCGAAGTCCTGGCCGACGAATATACTATGGAGCCATAGTCGATTCTAGACAGAACAAGGCATCTGTAGATTTTCAGAAGGATTTCTGTTTCTGCTCCCCAGTTGGTCGAGCATAGGCATTTTATTATATTTAATATTGATCTGCACTTGCGGATTAAATTGTCAATATGTGGTCGCCATGTTAATTTAGAGTCCAGTATGAGACCCAAAAATTTAATATTAGACTCACAAGAAATCCGTTCACCTTCAAGATATAGGACTGGATCATTGTGTGGCTTTCTGAGCCTACAGAAATGAACAGATTTGGTTTTTGTCCTTGATAGGATAAATCCTGTGCGTTTTGCGTTTGTGGAGATAGTTTCAATAGCCGATTGTACTTGCTGTGAGACATCATCCGTTTGATAACCAGTTGCCAGGATACATAAGTCGTCAACATACAAGCATGTCTCGATATTTGCATTGAGTGAATCGGTGAGCATGTTTATAGCTAAAGTAAATAGAGTCCAGCTGAGCGTTGATCCTTGAGGGATGCCGTTTTCTAATACTCTGGGTGATGACAGCGTATTTCCGATTCTAACACAGAAGGACCGATTTGCTAGGAAAGACTCCACAAAGAGTGGGAGATTACCTCTAAATCCCCATTTATGGAGCTGGCGCAAGACTTCATATCTCCACGTCATATCAAAAGCTTTTTCGAGGTCGAAGAATACTGCTATGGTATGTTTTCTTTCCTTGAAACCATCTTGCAGTATATTTTCAACATACACCAGCTGATCTGTTGTGCTTTTGTGTTTTCTAAACCCGGCTTGACAGTTGTTTAATCGATCTTCAGTTTCGAGGCACCAAGTGAGTCGTTCATTTACCATCCTTTCCAGAATTTTGCCCAGGCAGCACGTTAGGCTGATTGGTCTATAGCTGGAAGCGTTAAAAGGGTCCTTGTCCTCTTTTAAGATGGGAACTACAATAGCTCTTTTCCAGCATTCAGGATAGGAACCATCGGACCATATTCTATTATAGATATCAAGTAATATATATTTTAGGTGGATTGGAAGGTGCTTTATCATATCATAGTTTATCATGTCCATACCCGGTGCAGTTTTTTTTGTCTTACTAAGGGCATTTTCTAGTTCGTACATATGGAAAGGCTGGTTATACGGATGTGAAATATTTGAATTGAAATTAAGTGCCACTTCTCTCGAATTTTTGGATACTGCAAACTCGATACTGTAGTTGTCTGTACTACTAACACTCTCGAACTGATCAGCTAAGATGTCAGAAATATCGTGAGGCGAGTCAGTTACCGTTCCGTCATTTCTCCGAAGGTGCGCTATATGACGTACAGAGCTTCTACCATTTATTGCTCTTACTTTGGCCCACACCTCTGCAGATGTTGCTTCTGAAGTGATTGAGGAGACATATTGCCTCCAGGATTCTCTCTTAGCACTAATCATCAGCCTTCTTGCTTTGGCTCGAGCTTTTTTGAACGTAATTAAGTTTACCGTTGTGCAGTGCCGTTTGAAAACGTTTAAAGCATGTTTTTTCATTCTAATCGCTTCAGCTATTTCCGAGTTCCACCACGGCAGCTTGCGATTTTTCGGTGTGCCACCAGCAAGAGGAATGCTTTCAATCGCTGCTTGCTTGATTACGTTGGAGACATTTTCTATTGATGTGTCTTCATCAAGTATTGTCTCTGCTGAGAGCATACTTTCAAACTGTTCCCAGTTAGCTTTAGACATTAGCCAGTACTTTGGTGTTGTTCCACTACATCTAGTAGCACTGATTGTAGTGACGCAAGGAAAGTGGTCACTGCCATACACATGATCAAGTACCCTCCAAAGTAGGCGTTCAGCTAAGGATGTTGAACAGATGGCTATATCTATTGCTGAGAACGTACTGGATCGTGCAGTAAGATGGGTTGGTGCTCCTGTATTGAGTAGCGTTAAGTCCGGTTCTTCAAGTAATGTACCAATTAGTCTTCCCCGACCGTCCATTGTATGGGATCCCCATAAGGGGTTGTGTGCATTGAAGTCACCGACTACTAGAAAAGGGGTTGGCAGTTGTGATATAATAGCCGCAATATCGTCAAGTTGCCAACTACCATCAGGAAGGTATATATTACAAACTGTTAGCCTCGTGGGTATTGATATGCGCACGGCGACTACTTGTAGAGAGCTATTAATTTGCAAAGGTTGATATTCAACACCATCCTTAAGTAATATTGCTACACCTCCATGTGCTCTATCAACGGGTGGTATATCTTTTCTGATGATAGAGTATCCCTTCAACGAGTATGGCTTTTCCGGTCTCAAATGACTTTCCTGAATACACAGGCACAACGGTTCGAGGTCTCTTATTAATAGTTTTAGTTCACAGTACCTCTGCATTATTCCATTGCAGTTCCATTGTACAATTGTTTGTGCAGACATTTTTTTTTGTAATATAGTAATCTGAACGTAGAGACGTCGCAAATGTAAAAGCTATAGGTACATATAATAAATTAGTTCAAGAATATGGACATATACAAACACAAATAGACAGTAAAATAGTAATAAATAAATAAATATGTAGATATAAAACGAATAAATAAGAAATATGACTAGAAGGCAGTTGGAAGTGCTAATAACATGCACTTAATTATCACAGATTTAAATAAATATATATATTATTTATTTCATTGGGTTTTGGGACGACCTCGTTTCTTTATAGACTTGGAGGATTCACCAAGGGCTGGTATATCCTCGTCGGTGGTAGAGTCACCTTGCTTCTTGCGTTTTTCAGAAGTAGCAGAAATGGAGGTCGAAGCAGAGTCAGAGCGACCTCTGACTGAGCTAATGTTCGGGGGTGGTAATGATGGTGGTGGTAATGGAGGACCATCATTAGGTTTCATTACCGAAGATGCGACAGCATTTCTTACAGCTGTTTCAATATGTGGGATCAATGAGGCTATTATATCTTTTACAGGGAGTTCAGGCACTTTAGACGTAGCAGTTGCGTATGATGTATTTTGTTTCGGAGTATTAATAAAAACTTTTCTTTTGGCCTCGACATAGCTTATACGCTCGACTACTTTGACCTTCTGAATTGTTGCTTCCGTTTTATAACTCGGATATTCCCTATATGCTGCGGAATGGGGCCCGCCACAGTTAACGCACGTTTTTGGATCCTGACAAGGCACCCCCTCATGCAGTGCGCTACCACATGGGCAAAGTTTTTCTTTTGTGCAACTTGAGGCGGCATGTCCAAAAGCTTGACAATTAAAACACCTCGTGGGAGAGGGTATATAGGGTCTAACTATGAGTTTGTGGTATGCTACCTTAATTTCTTTGGGCAGTGTAGTCTTAGCAAATGTGATTACATGGTTAGGACTATCTACAAGTTCACCATTCTTTCTTGATTTTAATCTTCTCACTTCTACCACACCTTCTGTCTTAAGCTCATCACGAATCTCTTCAACTGTTGCAAGTAACAGATCTCTGCAAAAGATAATTCCTTTAGAGTAATTAAGACTTCTATGAGGTTCAATAGTGACTTCCATGTTACCAAATCTGTTCGTTTCGAATAAACGTTTAGCTTGGGATGTTGTTTTTGTCTCAACTAGCAATCCTTCCTTAACTTTTCTTAAAGACTTAATTAACCTCTCCTATAATACTGTACATTGTTTTTGAAATTACAAACGGGTTCACATTGTCAAAATTTCCATCGTTTCTCTTAACAAGGAGGAACCGGGGGTATTCTCCCACCGTCTCCACGCCTGTTGAAGGACTTGAAAGTGCTCCTCCAGCACTGCCCGTTTTATGGAGGACAGGCGCCTCACGTGATTTTTGTTTTTGGGATGTATTCATTTCTGTCCCACGAGTAAGCTCTGAAATAATCTCAACCGTGGCAGAGCAGGCTTACCACGGAGGGGCTATAATTACAACCGGAGGGCGCCAGGTGTCCGGAGGTAGCCGTTAGCGACTCACTCACGTAGAGTCATGCACCTCTCAGCACGGCAAACACCTTAGGTTACGGATTTTTATAGCAGGTTTACTCCTGGGAGTTAGAGAGGAGGAGGATTTAGAGAGGAGGAGTGGAGGAATAGGACATAGGAGGGTTAAGGGAAAGATTAAGGTCGGTGTTTGGTAGAATAATTAAAACTGCCAAACCCCGAACTCCCTGCCTGGGGCCGTGGGGGCGACGCTCCCCATGTATCTTCTCTTAAATCCAGAATAAACTTCTGGCTATAAAAGAAAATACCCCCTGCGGGGTCCTTTCGCTGTTATTCGAAGTCCTATCAATGTATCACAGGTTCTTATATAGGTCTTCCTGTTGCTGTAAAGGGTTACCAGGGGGTAAGTGAGTTGATCAGGAATCTGCAGTCTTTTCATCTTTTCAGCAAGTATGTATAGATCCACATTGTCATAAGCCCCTAGGACATCTAGAAATGCTACAGCAGTATGTTCGTTCATTGAAAAGCCTAACTGGATGTCTGTTATTAAGTTGCCCAATAGGTCGTGAGTGAAACGACAAATTGTGATTCCGGTAGGAGTAGGTTCTTCTCTAGATAATGTTCCAAGCGATTCTTAATCATTCTTTCGTTATGCCTTCAAGACGCAAGATGCTAGTGCTATGGGGCGGTATGAGTCGTTATAGTCTCTTGATTTACCTGGTTTTAAAGTAGATATAATGATGTAGTTGTGCCAGTCGTCTGGTATATTTGTTTTCTTTTGGAGCACTTCGTTGTATAATCTCAATAAATCCTCTTTGACTCTCTTTGGTAGATTGTACAGCATAGAATAGTGTATATTATCTTTTCCTGGTGTAGTGTTATTATTTTGTTTGAGCAATTTTTCCAACTCCCAATAAGAGTAGATGAGAGTCGAGAGTGGGGCCACTAAGCCACCGAGCATTAACTACGATTAATGTTCGGTGACTAAGAGAGGGAGCCCCAACGCGTTGCGTACATTTTCTCATGCAATATCACAATGATATCTGTATATGAACCAGGATATTTATGCGTTTCATCGATTACAATAAGACATTCGATAGGGTTCAACATAATCATCTAATTAAACTACTAAAGATAAGAAACTAGACCGCAGAGATGTTAGCTTAATACCAACCCTGTATTATAACAAAAAAAGCCAAGACAAGAGTAGAGCAGAACATATCGAACGATATTGAAATAAATGCAAGAGTCAGGCAGAGATGCGTTCTTTCGCCGACTCTATTTAATCTATACTCGGAAGATATGCTGCTGATTGCAGGGCCTTATAAAAAATAGAAGATCGCATGTGATATGAACGCAATTAAAACTTCACAGCGAACGAATTGTAAGTATTTCCTTACATTTTTTTTATTCCTCTGCCGCTGATGGCACCATACATGAGCTTTGTCATTTCAAAGGCAGTTGCGTCTTGAAAGGAATGTTCCAACTTTGAAAATACCCTGCATGTTTCTTTTCTACCCCCGTAACCGTAACAATAAGAAGGAAGTACATTTGAGCGCATATGCTCTGTACCAATAAATCTGATCCAACGCGCTACACTGTTCAGGCATGGATTGCACACCCCTCTTTTAAAGCTGCTATATATTATGTTCCTGAATACGCAGGATATATACTTCGATATATGTTCTACAAGAAGTCTTGATTTATAGCGCTTATACATATTTACTGATCCTGACTTGAGTATCAGGGCATGGTTGACTAGTCGTAAGCTTTGAGTAAAAAATGTGTCAGGTAAGTTCAGTCAGTAGGTACAAGGTCTGGTACGAAGGACGGAAGTTCTTGAAATAAAAATAATAATAATAATACACCAAACACTTTTACACCACACCTACAACAGTTAGGCCTGGACGAAAGGTTACACAAAATATTTCAAAAGTCTGTAACCCTGAAGACCTGCAATATTGTACGATCCTTCCTAAATTCCGATCCGTAATAGTTCAATTGTTGACTTGACATAGCCGGCCAACACCTGTTGCTACCGCAGTCATGCGAGAGAAGCTTGAAAAATCAGGATAATAATAATAATATGCTCGCTATCCAGGACAAAGTCATTGCGACTCAAAATTACAAGAAGTATGTAAATAAAGATCCATCTGTCACCGACGATGGTAGTTGCAGAAAATGCGACCAACAGAAGGAAACAATAGATCACATAACAGGTGAATGAAAAACTCTCGCTGGAACTGAGTACACAACCAAACATAACTCTGCAGCCAAAGTCATACATCAAGCACTGGCCACAACAAACAAACTAACTGAAAACACAGATCCATATTATAATTACACACCGACCTCAGTACTCGAAAACAATCAATTCAAACTTTACTGGGACATTGGAATGCACACACACAAACCATCCCAGCCAATAGACTTGACATAGTTTTTCAGTCAAAGGCAGATAAAGTGACCTATTTGATAGATATTGCGATTCCCGATGATATGAACGTCCAAAACGCCTACGCTGGGAAGATTTCAAAATACACAGATCTGCTCTGGAAACAAAAAAAGGTATTATTGTCCCCCTCATTATGTCGGTCTCAGGCCTTACACCAAATACGTTTGCACTACATGTGCAACAGTTGGGCCTGGACGAAAAGTTACACAAAACCTTCCAAAAGTCCTCAAGGCCTGTAGCATTGTACGGTCTTTCCTGATGTCCAAATAAAAATAGGTTAGGTGTTGACTTGGCACAGCCCGTCAATACTTGCTAGTACCGCTATTATGCGAGAAAAAAGAGGAAAATAGGAAATAATAATAAAACAAACAAACTTACGTAAGGCAATAGTAAAAGCAGACAAAAACTATACACCACTTGCCCTTTCTTGTCCAGACCATGCTGCAGACGCTCACAATCACATACGATCACAACGAGAAATAATAAATACTTGGTCCCAGAAGGCACAAGACCACATTAATGTAAAGCAGTCATACACCTGCAGGATTGCCAGCTCTTTCCAGAAACGGAGAGCTTTCTGCTTGCTATCCAGGATCAAGTTATCGCGACACGAAATTACAAGAAGCATAGTTAAAGATCCATCTATCACCAACGATAGCTGCAGAAAATGCCACCAACTGAAGGAAACAATAGAACATATAACAAGTGGATGCAAAACTCTCGCTGGAACTGAGTAAACAGCCAGGCATAACTCTAGAGCCAAAGTCATACATCAAGCACTGGCCACAGCAAACAAATTAACTGAAAACATAGATCCATATTATCATCACACACCGACCTCAGTACTCGAAATCGATAAATTCAAACTATGCTGGGACATTGAAGCACACACAGTCAAAACCATCTCAGCCAATAGACCAGATATTGTTTTGCAGTCAATGGCCGAATAGGTGACGTATTTGATATATATTGCGATTCCCAATGATAAGAACATCCAAAACACCTACGCTGCATAGAAATAAAATGTCTCTGAAAACAAAACAAAGTTATTATTGTCCCCCTCATTATGTTGGCCTCAGGCCTTACACCAAATACATTTACACCACACCTGCAACAGTTGGGCCTGGACGAAAGGTTACACAAAACCTTCCAAAAGTATGTAATCCTCAAGACCATAGCCCGTCAATACTTGTTACTACCGCAACTATGCGCTAAAAAATAGGAAAATATAAAATAATAATAATAAGGTGCTAGAACGTGGAAGCTCGTTTGGGGCTTAGAAAGTGACATTTTGATGGACAGGCTATGTCGGTTGATGGTTGTCATACCGACAGGGCTCTCTAGATCAAAAAGTCACTTTAACCGAGGCTAGCACACTCAGGTAGCTGTGGGCTTGGTAGTTTAGCATACCCTACTGAGCACAAAGCTCCTTTCCCCAAGCTATCCTGACCTCGGTTAGATAGGGATGGGGCGAATCGGAATAAAATGCCACAGAAGGCTGAGCGCCAAGCCTTCTGTCACACACCCTTATTGTGCGCCACACTGCAACGACCTCCGCAAGGCGTGGCTGGGGAACGCTGTGAGGGGTACGCAACCGGGGGGCTTGCCTTAACCGGCCAGCCTGTGAGGAGAAAGCCTCAACAAAACCCGACAGTATAGTCGCAAATCCTCCGGAGCACCTAGGGCCCCAACTTCGGAGTAGATAGACCCTTCTCTCCTGGAATGGCCGTCACCCGGGAGAGCGACATTTAGATCGTCCCTACTCATGGGAATGCGATGGATGAAGTTAGTTTTTCAAAAAGCCAACGACGGCCTAGGGCACATCGAACCTCAAAACCATACTCAACAACCAATAGCACACAATCCAACTGCGACTGTTTTGCCGGTACAGCCAGCAACCACCAAAGCTGGTAAACCAAAACAGCGCTTGCAGCATAGACTACTGAGATGAACAAATCTGTAATGCACTGTTACTATACCGCCGCATAATTAGAAGCCATCTCTACAGGCTACAGACATGAGCTGTACAGGCTGTTTACAGCACAACACCCACAGCTCTCAACACGTGTAACCGAACAAATACTTATTGATCAAAAACGAGTCATAACAAAAAAACAACTGTGTTACACCGCAAAAACTATCCAACGAAATAAATACTGTCCCACCAAATGATTCGTTTGCCAAAATAACCAGACTTCAAACACAGACATAACCAGTAACACCAGCATACACTTAGATGTGGATTCAGAACATGAGCACATACCAGATACACCAGACCAGACATCCATTAACTTACTTGCTACAGCCACATAAAGCCAAAACATTACGCCACCACCTTCCATCACACAATCTACAGAAACAAGTGATGAACACACAATATAACAAAGGGTGTGGCACAAATCCTGCACTGCGAGATCCTTTGCCCAGACTGATTTTTAAGAACAACACTCGACAAAAAATGTTACACACAATAAACTCCAACATAATACCACAATTCTTGATAAATGATAGTAACCTAGAAGACATCCATACTGTGATATATGCTGCTGCAGCAACCATTCTCATAGTTAACGGCCAAAAACTTCCAAAACGAGCAAAAGATCTAAACCTAAATAGCAAATTAGAATCGAAACCAAAATTAGCACAATCAAAACGGATCTGGCACACGTCACGCAATACATCAACAATAACAACCTCTCACAATGCATACATACAACAATCAACAGACTCAAATCTAAATCACCACAACAAACAATATCCGAAACATACAACAAGCTTAAACAGAAACTTGCAGTTTATGCAGCTAGACTCCGCAAATATAACGAGCCCAACGACAAAAAGGATGCTAATAATCTTTTTCAGAAAAGTGAAAAGTAGTTTTACCAAAATATCGCATCAAATAACCAGATAACAATAATAGAACATCCGAGTAGACAGAAGCTAACCGACTTCTGGGGAAGCTCATGGTCAGAGCCCAAAACCCATAATGAAAACGCTCCATGGATTAGACAAGAAGAGGAAAAACAACCACACATACCGGAACAGGGAGACGTTATTCTTACACCACAGGAAATAACCGAGAGCATAAAGCACACCCACAATTGGAAGTGCCCGGGCGTAGACAATGTGCAAAATTTCTGGTACAATTATTATTTGCCGAATATTTGTTGCATCTCTGCAGGTTATTCACGTTATTCGCCATGAAGAATTATAGCTAAAGTATCTGATGAAGAAGAAAATAATAATTTCGAATGAATAGGGACCCAAGGCCGATTCATAAACTTCCCGCTGCCGTCGACGATGACGTTCGCCGTTCGTACAAACTTGCCATTCGTGCCGTTAACCTAGTTTTTCCATCGTGTTCTAGGTTATGCATTGCTGTGTTTATAACATCGCGATTTATCATCAGTGTTTTTGGCTTTGTGAAAGATCTTTGAATTTTCCTGGTGAAAATGGACAATCGGGACCAATAATCAATTTAGAAAACCCAGAATCCCTTTAACAGCTACACGTCAATATCACATGACCGGTACCGGCGACAACGATTGGCTTCTACGCCGGCTACGACGGTGGCTACGAACCGCGAACGGAATAAGTTAAAAGATAGTCAAGTCCGATTCATAAACTCGCCGCTGCCGTCGCCGTTGCCATTGACGTTCGCCGTTCGTAGCACAAGGCTGCTATTCATAAACTCGCCGTTAATCTAGTTTTCCCATCGTGTTTGTAAACATGTTCTATCGCGGTTTATCATCAGTGTTTTTGGCTTTTTGAAAGATCTTTTAATTTTCCTGGTGAAAATGAACATGGTCAAAATCAATAACCAATACAGAAAACTTGGGAAGACCCAGAATCCTTTAGACGGTGGCTACGAACGGCGAATGGCAAAAGTTAAAAGGTAGTTATATCCAACGGCGAGCCCAACGGTAGACCCGACGGAGGACGGCGAATGTGAATGGTCTTAGGTATTTCAGTGATTTATTTTGCAACGGTAAACGGCGACGGCAACGGCAACAGCGAGTTTATGAATCGGCCTTTATGTCGAACGGCAGGGTCAACGGCAGACGGAACGGCGAACGGCAACTATGAATGGTCTTAGGCGTTTCAATGTATTTATGTTGCAACGGCCAACGCCAACGTCAACGACGAACGGCAACGGAAAGTTTATGAATCGGCCCTTTATGTCGAACGGCAGGGTCAACGGCAGACGGAACGGCGAACGGCAACTATGAATGGTCTTAGGCGTTGCAATGTATTTATGTTGCAACGGCCAACGCCAACGTCAACGACGAACGGCAACGGAAAGTTTATGAATCGGCCTTTATGTCGAACGGCAGGGTCAACGGCAGACGGAACGGCGAACGGCAACTATGAATGGTCTTAGGCGTTTCAATGTATTTATGTTGCAACGGCCAACGCCAACGTCAACGACGAACGGCAACGGAAAGTTTATGAATCGGCCTTTATGTCGAACGGCAGGGTCAACGGCAGACGGAACGGCGAACGGCAACTATGAATGGTCTTAGGCGTTTCAATGTATTTATGTTGCAACGGCCAACGCCAACGTCAACGACGAACGGCAAGGGAAAGTTTATGAATCGGCCTTTATGTCGAACGGCAGGGTCAACGGCAGACGGAACGGCGAACGGCAACTATGAATGGTCTTAGGCGTTTCAATGTATTTATGTTGCAACGGCCAACGCCAACGTCAACGACGAACGGCAACGGAAAGTTTATGAATCGGCCTTTATGTCGAACGGCAGGGTCAACGGCAGACGGAACGGCGAACGGCAACTATGAATGGTCTTAGGCGTTGCAATGTATTTATGTTGCAACGGCCAACGCCAACGTCAACGACGAACGGCAACGGAAAGTTTATGAATCGGCCTTTATGTCGAACGGCAGGGTCAACGGCAGACGGAACGGCGAACGGCAACTATGAATGGTCTTAGGCGTTTCAATGTATTTATGTTGCAACGGCCAACGCCAACGTCAACGACGAACGGCAACGGAAAGTTTATGAATCGGCCTTTATGTCGAACGGCAGGGTCAACGGCAGACGGAACGGCGAACGGCAACTATGAATGGTCTTAGGCGTTTCAATGTATTTATGTTGCAACGGCCAACGCCAACGTCAACGACGAACGGCAACGGAAAGTTTATGAATCGGCCTTTATGTCGAACGGCAGGGTCAACGGCAGACGGAACGGCGAACGGCAACTATGAATGGTCTTAGGCGTTGCAATGTATTTATGTTGCAACGGCCAACGCCAACGTCAACGACGAACGGCAACGGAAAGTTTATGAATCGGCCTTTATGACGAACGGCAGGGTCAACGGCAGACGGAACGGCGAACGGCAACTATGAATGGTCTTGGGCGTTTCAATGTATTTATGTTGCAACGGCCAACGCCAACGTCAACGACGAACGGCAACGGAAAGTTTATGAATCGGCCTTTATGTCGAACGGCAGGGTCAACGGCAGACGGAACGGCGAACGGCAACTATGAATGGTCTTAGGCGTTTCAATGTATTTATGTTGCAACGGCCAACGCCAACGTCAACGACGAACGGCAACGGAAAGTTTATGAATCGGCCTTTATGTCGAACGGCAGGGTCAACGGCAGACGGAACGGCGAACGGCAACTATGAATGGTCTTAGGCGTTGCAATGTATTTATGTTGCAACGGCCAACGTCAACGACGAACGGCAACGGAAAGTTTATGAATCGGCCTTTATGTCGAACGGCAGGGTCAACGGCAGACGGAACGGCGAACGGCAACTATGAATGGTCTTAGGCGTTTCAATGTATTTATGTTGCAACGGCCAACGCCAACGTCAACGACGAACGGCAACGGAAAGTTTATGAATCGGCCTTTATGTCGAACGGCAGGGTCAACGGCAGACGGAACGGCGAACGGCAACTATGAATGGTCTTATGCGTTTCAATGTATTTATGTTGCAACGGCCAACGCCAACGTCAACGACGAACGGCAACGGAAAGTTTATGAATCGGCGTTAAGGCTACATTTTAAAAATATTTTCATGTTATAAAGGGTGTCCCCAAAACACGAAACGTGTCAAAGTTATATTTTTCTAAATGGAACACCCTGTATATTATTGCATATTCAGATTACTTGGTGAATTCTCGTGTGACCTTATGTATCGCACATGGGACTTAAAGCGAACTATTTGGGTGTAAATCATCGGTATAGGTAGATATCAGAAGAGGATTGAATGTTGCAGATATAAAATATAGAATGCTCTGACTTTGGCGTATTACTAAACATGAAATGCGTCAGCTTAGTTTAGACGGTTAAATTTGGATTACGTTTGTGCTTGGAGAAATCGATCGATTAATTGAGGAAACTTCAATCAGAGATAATTTGATTTTTTCAAATGGGTATGTCTAATTTTTTTATACGATTAAATGTGGAACTTGGTAGCCTTTCTAACGATATAAGGTTGTGAATATCAATACCTGATAGTTTTCATTTAATTTTAAATTCTCAGTCAAATCAGTGTTTTTAGTTTTCTACCTATTGCTTATTGCTATTGCTATTGCCTAGCAAATCGCGAAATATAAAGACCTGTCCAGATAAAGGAAAACAACACTAACTTACTCTCATTACTTCCAACAAATCAACTCTAACTGCAGTAATACATATATCTAAGGGAAAAAGAAGCTGGAATACGATAGAAATGGATATTATTCACTGCCTACTAGCTACTGCAACGTACTACACCTATTCCAGTTGTTCATCGGAAAGCATTAGTTGTAATTCAGAAAGCATCATCTGTAAATCAGAACGTATCAAATGTAAATCAGAACATTCAATTAAAAATCAGAATGCGTCATGTGTAAATCAGAATAATACATTTTGATTTTCATTTGACTATTCTGATTTAAGCATGACGCATTCTGATTTTCAGTTGACTGATTTACATTTGATACGTTCTGATTTACATGTGATGTTTTCTGAATTACAACTGACGCTTTCCGATAAACAGCTGGAAAAGTAGAGATTTCCAATTTCCAAAATCATTAAAAATTTTGGAATGAAAGGAAAACTACTACGAATGTTGTAGTAAATTTATTATCTTCAGAATAAACTTTCACATTTAATGATACAAAAAAGTATTCAAACCTGTCAAGTCAAAAGTAACGATACCTCTGACTAGAGTTCTGAACACTCTTCGTCAGTCCCTATTGCTAGGTCGCAGAAAACAAAGAATTTATTAAAATTTGTTCAAATTTTAAAACGTAGTTCACCTGGCAGAAAATTTAAATCTGATTTGTGATTATTATTGCGATCTTGCTAATAAATACTGGAGAAGTATAAGGGCTCCAGTTAGAGGTGTCGTTACTTTGACCCAAATTACTACTTTTTACACCATTGCGTGTGATTGATACTTGCCGGCTGGTAATTTTTCTTTCTTTGAGAGTTTTAAATTGTTTTGGAAATGTTTAACCTCTAGTACATTGCAGTAGCCAGTAGGCTGTGAAAAATATCTATTTTTGTCATACTTCAGCTTCTCTTTGATCTTGGATATGTTACCGGCGTTGTTTCTCATTTTTGCTGTAAGGGATTTTTATAATCTTGTCTCTTTACTCTAATTCGTCTGTATCTTTTTTCCAAGTTACCTATTTTCTCCCATGTGAACATGTTTTTTTATATTTGCTAGGTTGCTTATAGGTAGGAAAATTGAAAAACACCGATTGGATTGAAAACTTAAAATTATATGAAAACTACCAGATATTGATATTCACAACCTTATATCATTAGAAAGGCTATCCAATTTAACATTTAAATGTATAAAAAAAATTAAGCGTTCCCATTTGTAAAAATCAGGTTGACGTTTCTTTAATTAATCGACCGATTTCTCCAAGCACAAAGGTAATTCAAATTTGACCGTCTGACCTAAGCTGACGCATTTCATGCTTAGCAATATGGCGAGTCACAGCCTTACAAATTTTATATCTGCGATATTCAATTTTTTCCTGATGTCTACTTATTCGTAAACGGTTCGCTTTAAGTCCCATGTGTGATACATAAACTTACACTAGAATTTACCAAGGAATTTGACTATGCAATAATATAAAAGGGTGTTCTATTTAAACAAATATGACTTTGATACGATTCGTCTTTTTGGGACACCCTGTATAACATGAAAATATTTTTAAAGTGTAGCTTTCATGGGTCGCTATCCACCCGGAATTTTTTTTTCATACAATACCTTAGCCATAAAGCTCCGTGTCGGATACCGTGAACAACCCGTAGATTGTAAGCTCTTCAGGCGCCTTACATGGCTTGAGATTTTTAATTTTCTTTCAATAAACGAGAAACTTTTCTCTCTCGGCTTTTTCGTTTTCTGACAGAAGTCTTTTCGCTTCCCGAGTTAATTAAAAGCACGTTGACGTGTACTCAATTTATTCGTGTTTTCAGCATTTCGTTCATAATCGGACCGATATTAGAATTTAGTTATCGCTAAAGTATTACTCAAATATTGACAAAGAGCTCATCAACCTTTTTTTGCTGTAGGCTTAGTTGAAATAATAAAAAAAAGTTTTTCTCATGTGACCACTCTCTTTGTTAGACCTTTTACGTGTCTGTGCCAGCATTCAAAAGCTCAACATCCGAAGAGCTTAGTTCTTAAACAGAACCTATCACTCTGCGAGCGCGCATCAAATAACCAAAGACACTGTTACATCGATACTTTATTTTTAAATTTCACCACACAACAGGTGAGGGCGAAAATATATGATTTCGAGACTTTTGGGTGCTTTTATATATATAATTATGTACATAGCATGTTACGCATGTTCGTCGGTCTACACCTCTGCTGTTCAGTTATGACATAATCTCAGTAATCGCCATACCTGTTTATATTTAATTTTGTTGCGATATTCTGGGTGGTCATGCTGTATACCTTTGCAAAAAGATGTATTGGTAGCGAAAGAATTTAGATTGGAGTGGTAGCGAGTGAGAGAACCATGGGGAACCTCAATTTTTTTTATTGATTAACATTATTTTCTATTACTCTTAATATCCGATCTCTGAATTACTCTTAATATTTATTTATTTATTGGCGTTAAAATATGCTTACGTGCTTACATAAACCAAATTAGAGAATTTATAATCCAAGATTATTGACAAGTCATCATTCTTACTGATAAAATTATATAAAAGACCGATAAAATAAAAAAAATTACAGAGCCATTATTTGGGTCCATTAAAATTATGCTCAGAAATTCTTCGTAGCTATAAAATGCTTAGTTTAACAGGTATGACTCATATCTTTAAAAGATTCTGGTGAAATATTATGGAATTTGATACAATAATAGTTAGAGTCATTTCTAGATGTTTGAGGTCGTTGTTTAGTTATGTTAGTTCATACATATTCTGTGTAGTATATAGCTATGAATGCCACTATGAGTTTTGCATAGATCTAGGTTGTTATGGTTGTTCTGTATATAGCATAAGCAGAAAAATATATAAAGAGAGGGTAGTAAAATTTTAAGTGCGATAAAGGCATTTCTACAAGGCTGCGTATAATTCAGTTCTGAAATGTATCGGAGCGTCTTTGAAGAGCAAAAACTTTGGGCATATACAGGGTGGTCAATCGGGTGACGATAATAATTTTTTTTTAGATAGCCCGTACCGAGACCTATCCAAAACACCCCCATGTATATGTACCGGTTATTGGTAGTTTTCGAGTTATTATTTTTTTTTTTTGAAAATTTTCCAGTTCTTCCAAGAAATCGTCAAAAACAAAAACAAGAATGCTTTTTGGCTTATATTTTTTTCTGCAATTATACTCAGTATTAAGCTTATTTTAATATCCAATAAGGAGAATCTGTACATCCGGACAATAATTGAGTACATTTTGGGCTCAAAGTTTGAAATATGTGTTTTTAGTCAGGAGACCAAAACTTTCAAAATAAAATTAAAAATACTTATGCCTGGTTCTGGAGCTCCAATCTGATCTTAAAAACTCTGCAAGACATTGCACTTTCGAAACGATAATGAAAAAATAGCACTTATTGGGGCATTTTGCACCGTACGTAACTGTTAAAGGTAAAAAGGTGATAATTCACGAATTTCCAAAATGATTTAAAAAACTATTATTTTATTTTATCATGACAAATTAAAGAAAAAAACTCATAACAACTAATAAACACGATAATCATTGATGTTTTAATCACTTTTAATAAAAAAATTAATACCTGTGCTTTTTGCTGTGTACTATTGAACTTCTGCTAAATTAAGTTGTATGGAAAGTTAACAAAGGAAAAGAATAATAAACAACAATCTGACTTTTAATTCCATGGCGGACTTACCTGGGAAGCGTTATCGTAGCATACGCCATCCCTTTTACTTCCACACCGATAGGTGAGGGGAGGATTGTGATCGTGAAAATTTTCGATTTTGAGATAATAGGTTTTTTGGGCGTTTTATAATGTCTACATAACGAAAATCCGCGTCACTCATTTCCATCGTTCTGTCTGTCGGTTTGTCTGTCTGTACGCGTTTTTCTAGCCTCTTAGTCTCAGTAACCGCTGCATGGACTGTGATGAAATTTGGGCAGCAATATGCTGTGGGGGCTTAGTAGGTAATGCTGCTATAATTTTGGAAATCGATACATGGGCGGCGGAGTATTTAATACAAGAATTTCAAATATTCCTCAAACTTTGTTTTTAGGTGTTTTAGAGGTTTTTGATCATTTGCTGCATTTTTTTGGGTGGGGGTGGAATTTGGTTGTTTGGGGGGTGGGGGGTTGAAAAACTAAAAAGCTTGTTGTATTTATGTCTACCGACCTGTCAAGGAAGAATTAGTGATATAAATCACCTTTTTAGGTCCATCCGAACATTGCCTTGCCTATTACCGAAAATTAATTAACACAACTGCGCTTCGCCGACATGAGCTCGCAAAAAGCTACTCTGAAAGAAAGAGATGGCGTATGCTACGATATCGCTTCCCAGGTAATTCTGCCATGAAGTTGGAAGTCAGATTATTGTTTTATTATTCCCTTCCTTTGTTAACTTCCCATACAACTTAATTTAGCAGAAGTTCAATAGTACATAGCAAAAACACTTCAAAAATCACAATTTCGATATTAGTTTTTTTATTAAAAGTCATCACAACATCAATGATTATCGGGTTTATCAAATGCTAAGAGTTTTTTTTAATTTATCATAATAGAGCAAAATAATAGTTTTTCAAATCATTTTGGAAATTCGTGAATTATCACCTTTTTACCTTTACCACTCACCTACGGCGCAAAATGTCCCCATAAGTGCTACTTTTTCATTATTATTTCGAAAGTACAATGTCTTGCAAAGTTTTTAAGATTAGTTTGAAGCTCCAGAACCAGGCATAAGTATTTTTACTTTTATTTTGAAGGTTTTGGTCTCCTGGCTAAAAACAGAGATTTCAAACTTTGGGCCCAAAATGTACTTAATTATTGTCCGGATGTACAGGTTCTCTTTATTGGATAATAAAATAGGCTTAATACTGAGTATAATTGCAGAAAAAAATAAAAGCCAAAAAGCATTCTTGTTTTTCTTTTTGACGATTTCTTGGAAAAACTGGAAAAGCTCTAAGTTTTCAAAAAAAAAATCATAACTCGAAAACTATCAATAATCGGTACACATACATGGGGGTGTTTTGGATAGGTCTCGGTACGGGCTATCTAAAAAAAAATTATTATCGTCACCCGATTGGCCACCCTGTATGCACCGAATGGCCCCAGTTCAGTAGAGCATATGACATTTTTGACTAGAAGTATCCATGGTATGTGGTTAAGGGTCCATCATGGGAAACGCAGTTTTTTTAGGTTTCCAGTATTGTTAACGTGGCCCTCCAGGTCATATGTGTATCTAGCTAAATTTTACTGACTCTAAGACCCAGTTGCACAATCAGTGGCCACTCTGAAGGTTTACTAACCTCGACCTGCGAGCTAACTTGAACAATGGAACGCCTCTTATTTCACAATCATAAAATAATGTAGGGCTAACTGACGGCCAGTTGTATTTTATTTTTAGCGGTTGGTGGTACTGTGTCCGCAATATTTAAAATTCTTCTTCTTCTTATTTCCTTCGTTAGGTGTTTCGTGCTGGTGTTTTGTGTTTTTCTGACAAGACTGTCAAAGAATGAGTTCGTTGAGTTGTCAGTTCCATGCGATTTCCAACCTCATTTTGGTTTTTTCCACTGACGTTTTTACTTCCCACACCGATAGGTGAGGGGAGTATTGTAATCGCGAAAATTTTCGATTTTGAGATAACACGCTTTTTAGGCGTTTTATGATGTCTACATAACGAAAATCCATGTCATTCATTTCCGTCGGTCTGTCAGTCTGTCTGTCTGTCGGTCTGTCTGTCTGTCTATCTGTCAGTCTGTCGGTCTGTCTGTCGGTCTGTCTGTCTGTCTGTCTGTCTGTGTGACGAAACTTGGGCACCGATATGCTGTGGGGTCGTAGTAGGTAATGCTCTTATAATTTTGAAAATCGGTCCATGGGCGGCGGACTAATTAGAAAAAAACAAAAAAATTAGATATTCCTCAAACTTTGTTGTTTGGTGTTTTGGGGGTTCCTGATCATTTTCTACTTATTTTTGGGTGGGGGTGAAGTTGGGGTGGTTGGGGGGTGGGGGGTTGTAAATCTCAAAAATGTGTTGTATTAATAATAGGCTATCCATTGACCTGTAAACGAAAGACCTAGCGGCATAACAACCTTTTTTAGGTTGCTTTGCCTATTCCAGCAACCAAGGGACTTAGAATTTTCTGATAAATACATAGGAACATTGGTTCAAATCGTTCTGTATTGAGTAACGTAAAAGTTATGGAATGGATTTTAATGAAACTTTGTCATAGTGTTACTACCGCGGCGAGGATGGAAAACGCGTATGTTTTGCAAAAATCGTGTCAGTGGCGGCGCAGTAATAATAAAGCACAAAAAAAATAAAAACGCCTCAAACTTTGTTTTTGGGCGTTTTAGGGGTTCCTGATCATTTTCTACTTTTTTTTGGGTAGGAAAGAATTTGGGGTGGTTGGGGGGTGGGGGGTTGGAAAACAGAAAAATTTGTTGTATTCATAATGGGCTGTCCATTGACCTGTGAATGAAAAACCTAGCGGCATAATATACTTTTTTAGGTCCATTCGCACATTGCCTTGCTCATTATAGAAACCAAGGGACTTCTAATTTGTGATGTATACATACGAGTATTGTTTTAGATCGCGTAACGCGAAAATTATTCAATTGATTTTAACGAAATTTTGACACAGTATTACTACCACGGCGAGGATGAAAAACGGGTACATTTTGGAAAAATCGTGTCAGTGGCGGCGCAGCAATAATAAAAAAACTAAAAATATAAAAACAGCTCAAACCTTGTTTTTAGGCGTCTTAGGGGTTCCTGATCATTTTCTACGTTTTCTGGGGTGGGGGTGAAATTGGGGTGGTTGGGGGGGTGGGGGTTGTAAAACTGAAAGATTTGTTGTATTTATAATAGTTTGTCCATTGACCTTTGGAAGAAATACGTAGCGGCATATTTTTTTAAGTCCATGTGAACATTGCCTTGCCTATTACAGAAACCAAGACTTTTGTGATGTATACATATACGAGTATTGCTTAATTTCGTTCTATGTATATTGCGTAAAGCAAGAATTATTAAATTGATTTTAACGAAATTTCGACACAGAATTGACTATCGCGGCGAGAGTAGAAAACGCGTCAGTGTCTCAAAAATCGTGTCAGTGGCGGCGCAACAGTAATTAAAAAACTAAAAGTATACAAACAGCTCACACTTCGCTTTTAGACGCTTTAGAGGCTCCTGATCGCTTCCCATCGTTCAGTTGAAGCATGCAGAATTAAAGCTGTGGCGTCCTGGTTTCTAAGGAGGGAGACGCAAAAAACTATTTACAAGAGTTTTTGTGTTAGATGTTTTTTTGCGGGCAGGTGGGCGATGATTTGGTTGCAAGGAGATTTCAGACTATAGCTTCATGCAATGGGAAAACAATAAAATGGTATCATTATTATGAGTGGTAAGTACTGAGTCAATCAGCATGACTCCATTTTTTCATTTCATTCGCAGTTGTTTGGTATTTGGCATGGATAAAAGACTTTTAGGTTGGGTTGGTGTTCGGACTGCTTGGCGTTGTAGTTGTTTCTGGGGCCTTTTTCAAATGATAGCCATGCATGATTCATGTACCCGTGTGTCAGCATGGAAAAACCAAAAAGAGCGAACAACTTTTTAAAAGATAAAGAATATCTGTTTCGTTAGTAGAAAAGCACAGGCATGTAATAGAAAGCAAAAGAAAAGGTGCAACAACATAGCGCGAAAAAGACAACGCCTGGGATAAGATAGGAGGAGAATTTAATTGCAAATGTGCAAATAACAGCCGCAGATCTGTAAAGGTGCTGAAAGAAAAATACAAAAATTTAAAAAATACCAAGGAGTCATGGTCATCATATTTTTCAAAATAATTGACTCTAGGTCAAAATATTTTTGGTCTCATTGCTTCTTCATCACTGCTATACGCATTTACATCATAACCATCCAATTCAAATGAAAAGAACGATGGAAAGCGTTAAGGTAAACGATACAATATGAAACTGCAACGCCTAGCAAGTAGCAAAACCTAAGTGACATAACCTAATGCGCATGCGTCATCGCAAACCTGGGGTTAACTGAAGAATTTCTTGGGGTCAAGTTAACTCAGAGTTAACCTCAAGTAAAATCGAAAACCACAATTTGTGAAACATGACATCTAGGGTTAACCTCCGGTTAACACACAACCTTGAGTTAACCGGCCCTAAGGAATCAATATTAAGTTTACGCTGACTAATTATCATTGATTATGTTTGGGACTGAGTAAGTGTCAGTCTATTTGCTAAGAACCATTTTTTTTAATTTTTTCTGAACATAGCATTTCCACTGCATAATGTTTCTATAGATTTTCCAGTCTATAACATTGTTGGGTAAATAAATAAAATAAAATAAATAAAAATGTAAATTAGAAGTAGGAGTGGTTCAAGGACTGAGCCCTGTGGAACGCCAGTAGTAACTGCCTTTGTCGCAAAAGTAGTGTTGTCAAAATTGACGTACTGCTTCCTGTTATTTAAATAGAATGGTAAAAGTTTGATACTTTTTTCATGGAAGTTGTAGTATGATATATCTTTTTTTTGATAGAATATGTTCAACATAATCAAAAGCTTTTGAGAGGCCAAAAAAATTAGCAAGTCAATAAGAGTTACTTTTAAAAGCCATGTTTAAAGTTTCGATAAGACTATCTATTGCTAATGAAGTAGACTTCCCTAATTTGAAACCGAATTGGATTGGCTGTCATTAAAAAAATTAATTACTTCAAAGTATTCATTTATCTGGCCTAATTTCAAATATTTTTGCTAGCACTGGTACAAGCGAGATGGGTCTATATCGACTCTGCTAATATCCGAACATAGTCTTGAAGCACATACAGAGTCGGCAGCCTTTTACTCCCCATGAACGTCTACTGTGAGTAAGAGAAAGACCGTCTGAAGACCGTATACGAGACCGTGTGTAAGAGAAAGACAACAAAGTCAGCTGGTGATAAACGAAAATATAGAAAGAGTACGCGAATATCTCATCCTTCTTCTCGTCTGATCGTGGCCATCGCGGCGGCGACGCGGCGGCAGCGGCAACGGCAACGGCGGCGGCGGCGTCAGGCTTAGATACAACGTTGTCGCGCATTGAGCATTTTCTTTGAACTAGGATTTTCCGTTTTGGATCGATATTTTAAAAAACTAAAAACAGAACGGAAAGCGTGAATGTGAACTCATCATTGTAAAAATCATTATTGTCGTATACGAGGTGACACTGTTCGATCGATCCTACTTCAAATACGCATTTTTTTATACCATACGTTTCATGCCACAAACTGCAATCACAAAACTTTTCAAATCTGAAAATTAAAAAAATTCCATACTGAAATTACTGAACATCTGTGTGACACAAACTAGAAATAGAGAGAGTAATGAAATTCGTTTCTGTGAAATTCACAATTGAGATTTGTGAATTTGTTGAATAAGTTTATTTTAAAATAAATTGAGGCTTGCCGCACTTGCGCATGAAAACAAAATTAAATTGACATCCTGTAAAATTAGATGTAAATCCGGTTCTTCCCATTGTTTGCCATGTTTACACACGGTATTACCATAGAACCTTGATCGATTAATTAAACTCCGTTGGTTCAGAAAAATCAAGAATGATTTCTTGTTCAAATATGTTCGGCAACAGTGCAAACCTGTTTTGTGCGTCGCTGCGTCTTCTCGATGCAGTGTTGCCAGATTACACGATTCATCGTGTAATTACACGATTTTGGTCCCTATTACACGATTACACGAATAAAGAGCAAATTCACACGATTTTTGACGTTCGTAAAAAAAATAGCACTGTTGCCAAACCTGGTCGAGCAGAAATTTCTTGTTGACTTTTCTGGACTTGGAAGTTTAATTAATCGATCAAGGTTTTATCGTAATAGGTAGGTATCTCAGGCACGTAGTCAGGGTCGGGTTATAAAATATCTTACTGATTTATATAATTCTAAACTTACTTTTATGTTAGGTACAATTACTAGACTGCGAGCTTAGGAGGAACCGACAATATATTTTGGAAATGGTCAATTATTGGGTAAAAGATTCAAGGGGTCGAAACAAATTTAAACAAACATTTTATGGTTTCTAGGTATCTACTATCTAAGTTCTAAGTGTTACTCATAAAATTATTGACAAATAAACAATATTAAACATTATTTGTAATAGTACTACTAACTGTGATACATCGGGAAAAACTAGATGTACCAATCTGCAGTTTATGCCAAATTTCCTTGTTTTGGTGTTGAGGAAAATAAGAAAATTCTAACAGTTGAATTTATGTACACATTTACTAGCATTATGTTGCTTACAGTTTTTGCTCAGAGAAGAAATCACTTTTTGTTTCACCTTTACGGCTTTATACCCAAGTAGGTTATAATGAATATTTTTTTAGTTTAGTTGATAATGGATTTTGATTTTCAGATTTGAAAAGTTTTGTGATTGCAGTTTGTGGCATGAAACGTATGGTATAAAAAAATGCGTATTTGAAGTAGGATCGATCGAACAGTGTCACCTCGTATACGACAATAATGATTTTTACTATGACGACTTCACATTCACGCATTCCGTTCTGTTTTTAGTTTTTTAAAATACCGATCCAAAACGGAAAATCCTAGTTCAAAGAAAATGCTCAATGCGCGACAACGTTGTATCTAAGCCCACCGGCCGCCGCCGCCGCCGTTGCCGTTGCCGCTGCCGCCGCGCCGCCGCCGCGATGGCCATGACCAGACGAGAAGAAGGATGAGATATTCGCGTACTCTTTCTATATTTTCGTTTATCACCAGCTGACTTTGTTGTCTTTCTCTTACACACGGTCTCGTATACGGTCTTCAGACGGTCTTTCTCTTACTCACAGTAGACGTTCATGGGGAGTAAAAGGCTGCCGACTCTGTATAGTGGTAGGGATGAGGAGACGAACCAGGCAAGTAGGCCACTTTGGCCCCTTTTGCCCACCACACTGTGCCAGCACTGGAAGCACTAAAAGATTACGATTTAGAACGCTCCTAATCGAGCCTACCAGATCTCTTGACGGAAGTCAGTATGTACAACCATCTCGCTGAATATAGTGACTCCTCCCCGAACTCCATCGTACCGAATATTTGAGCCCTGAGGTCACGTCACGAGACTATGGACGAGACTCCCATTTTGTTTGTTGGGCGTCGAACGTATGTGAAACATAAAACATTACTTGCGGAATACTCTAGTATTAAGGTACACTCAAGTGGCAACTATGAATACGCCCCTTAGGTGGTGAGGTATTTTAAAGCAGAACACCCTTGAACATATCACACGCTGTCACTGTAAAGAGTCACTGAACCAACATAAACTATTCTTGTAATTTTGGTAAGTGTCACCCTCAAAGGCTTTTAGAACCACGATTCTTTCGTTGAGCTTTCCATGTGAACCTTTTCCCTCAATCTCTTATACATGAGACAGGTGTTACAGCATTCAGTTCCAGTTCATGAAAAAGTTTCAAGGAAATTGAATCGCTAAAGTTATACTATATCTCACGGCCCAACGCATTTTCCTTGTTTATGTGCAATGAACCCCACAATCCAGTCCACAGTTTGATGAAATTTGCTGATAGTACAGGAGTACAAGCTTACTTCTGGTAAAAGTATATGATAGCTATAGAGGCGCAGCAAGTTATTTATATATTTCGTTGAAACGTTATTTTGTAGTATATTAAATCCGTCCTATTTCTTCTCTATGTGAGAAGAGATAATTACTGAAAATAGCAAAACACTGCAAATTAAAGTAAATAAGAATGTTTGCAAATTGAAACACTGTTTTTCGTTGTACCAACCCAGCACACTCAAATAATGGTACATTGAATAGACATTACTAGGTTGCCGACAGCCATTTATTCAAGTATACCATATCTTCCTATATACGCAAAGCTGTAATAATCTTAAACCAAGAATATAATATATTTGATCATATAGGGTTATATTTATTAATATTTTAAATTAAAATGGGAAATATCCCCTTAAGAATACTATTGACTACCGCATTTCATAAACACCACAAGATTTTGGTCTTCTTGGAAATAGCATCTAAAGGCATGTGTATAAGCATTCGAAAATTTTAAATTATATAATATTTTTTCAAATTCATGTTGAAAAATGTCGATTACCACAGAATATTCGTATAAAGAATATGTACATGTACTTTTGCACTAGAGAAATACAATACTACTTATATAAATATATTGCACTCCGACCGCGTTCGACTAGATGTAACTCGTTCGGGCTGGCACAGAGATCTATGTGTATGGGGGGGTTGAATTATTCTTATTTTTCATTTTTACATCCGCATGTAGATTTCTCAATTTAAATTCATATCAGAAAATGTCGGAAAAAGCTGTCGGTCGACGAGACTTGATGTCATAGATGCGGGCCGTTATGGTAGTGGTACCAGAAGATGACACCAGAGAGTTTGCTGCTGGCGGGATGAGCTCGCGTATCTAGTCGGCGCCGGAGTACAGATCTGGAGCTCGTGGGTTCGAGTCCCGCCGGTTGCCGACCTTTTCCGGCATTTTATGGCACGGAATTAAAATGTAAACAAATGTTATAGAGCTGTCTGCTACTATAACAATACAGTACGTGTCGTATGGAGATCTATGCACAAAATACAGCCACGTGCAAAAGTATGAGACACCCCAATATTTATCCCTATCTCATCAGGTGGCGCGCAGATATTGTTTTACGGTTTTACTATCGAATTGGTGGTACTGCTTATACACCATAGACAAAGACAAAAAAAAATTATGACACAAGTGTACCTTAAGAAGACAGAGAGACAGAGCTTGCAGTAATCAAATACGTTTTGTTATCGTATTTTTCGAGACTAACGTTTATCGCATCTACAATGTCAAAAAGAAGTGAGCTTTGTACAGAAAAGCACTTAAAAATTAGGATTTTAAGTGAACATGGCATGTCTCAGGTGAAAATAGCCCGAGCAGTGAAGTGCTCGCATTATGCAATCCAATATGTTTTAAAACGATTCCGAGAGACCGGCAGTCATGAAAATAAATCAAGAACAGGCAGAACATGAATTATTACCGATCGTGAGGACAGATGATTGCCTAGGCAGTCTCTACGAGATCGCGAAAAACGGTTTTAGACCTCGTTGCAGCTTTATCTGGAGAAAAAGGCCGTGCAGTAAGCGTGTGCGAGGATGGCTTGAAAAGTTCTCGGCCTGATATAGAAAAAAACGGTTTAAACCTTCAAAATTATTTTTATTTTTCGACATAGTCTCCTCTTAACTCTATACACTTGGTCCATCGACTTTCCAGAGCCGCGATGCAGTCTTCAAAATGATCTTGTGGTAGCCCTGTTAAGTAGTCGTCCACGGCAGCAATCGGTTCTTCGTTTGATGAAAAACGTTGCCCACCAAGAAAGATTTTAAGTTTTGGGAACAGGTGAAAGTCCGACGGGGCCAAGCCAGGAGAATAGGGTAGGTGCTCCAAGAATTATTCATAGTTTAGATCATGCAGTTTTGCCATTGCATGTTGCCCTCTGTGCATCGGCGCATTGTCTCGATGAAAGATTACTTTCTTCTTTGGCAAACCTGGTCTCTTTTCACGAAATTTCTGATCCAACTGGGTTAAAAGGTCAGAATAGTACTCCCCTGTTATGGTTTTACCCTTTTCACGATAATTCAGGAGCAGAATGCCTTTAGCATCCCAAAAAACAGAAGCCATCACATTTCCTGCGAAGGGAACTGACTTGGCTTTCTTTGATGCAGAGGACCCGGCTCCAGTCCACTGCTTTGATTGTTTTCATGTTTCATCCATTTTTACAAATCTGCGCAAAAGGCTGCTTTATTTTTTCTACATAACTCCAAAGCCTGCTGTATCATCCGCATGCGGTTGCGTTTTTGCTCAGGAATGAGGATTCGTGGCACCCATCCTGCACTGAGCTTCTTCATGTGTAATTCTCCATTCAAAATGTGACCAACCTATTCCCTTGAGATGCCAACAGCCTCGGCAATTTCGCGCAACTTCACTGTCCTGTCTTCCAAAACCATATCGTGCAGACGGTCAATCAATTCATGAGTTGTTGCACTTTTTGGGCGTCCTTCGCGTGGGTCACCGTCAATGTTCTCCCTCCCTCGCTTAAACTCTGCAGCCCATTTCTTGACTATGGAGTATGAAGGTGAATATTCCTTATACACGTTAACAAACCTTTGGTGGATCTCCTTCGGAAATAAACCTTCTTTCACAAAGAACTTTTATCACCGCACGGTACTCAAGCTTCTCCATGTCTTACGATGCTTCACACTACACTCACGATGATCGACTGTTACAGTCAAACTGCTGATCGCAACTGAATGGCATTTCATGTGAGACTTGCAGAGACTTGTATGAACATGCACGTAAGTGGTGTACGTTCGCGCGCGCCTGCGTCCTATTGAGGCCGAGAACTTTTCAGGCCATCCTCGTACACGGTGAGAAGAAGGCTTCTCAAAAGTGGATTAAAAGTTGCGAAGCACGCAAGAAGCCTTGGCTGTCGAAACGCGGAAAGAAATTAGTGCTGTGTGTTGATTCTAATTCGCAGGCGACGGCGAAAGTCGCCTACTTTGGGGGACTCGATCGATGGTAGCTAAGTATTTACGCTACCGTTCAAAACTGTTGTCAACGACCGCGTAAATACTTAGTCTCCATTGGTCGAATATGTCAAATTAGGCAAATTAGGCGACCGTCGCCTGCGAATTAGAATCAAGCCCGGGAGTGGGCCCTCAAACATAAAGTTTGAACAGTGGAAGACTGGTCCAATGTACTGTGGTCAGATGAATCAAACTTTGAGGTATTGAGATTCAATTTACGATCTGCTTTAAAACATTGTACATCCTCGAAATCACGTTCTGGAAAGAAAATTATCATTACTAAAGGTTAAGCTTTCTGTATTCCCTTTTCAGGTGTTTCGAACTCCAAGTATGACATGTCAGACGTAGAGTGGGTGAAGCATTCAACCCAGATTCTGTGGTTCCTATTGCGAAACACGGTGGAGGCTCCATATTATATGTGAAGGGCGAATGAATAGTAAGAAATACATTGAAGTGCTTGATACAGCTCTATTGTCATCAATAACGAACTTCTTTGTCGATACAAACACCGAAAATGTAAAATTGAACAGGACAACACAAGATGCCACAAATCAGTGCATACAATGGCGTGGTTTGATCAAAATCGAGTGGATCTCTTGGGCTAGCCGCCACAATCATCTGACCTCAATCCAATAGAAGAATAAAAATACCGATGACATCACTTAGGTAACAAACAAGTACTACTGACCGCGTTAAGTATGAGTGAATGTTTAAAGTTGGTAGAGTCAATGACTAAAAGGTAGACCAACTAAATATTGATATTAGATATAATATTAATCATTGTAATTTCAAATAGTGTTTTATTTCAATTTCCTATATTGAATCATCAAAAATTGGCATTTTTTTAAGGTACCTAACACTTTTTCCCGTGACTGTATATACATACAGGGTGTTCCTTAATGATATGCGAATATTCAAGGGAGTAAATCTACATGAAAAATTAATGATAGTTTGCTTTATAAAGTATGATCCAAAAATGTACCGTTACGAAAATACAGGGTGTTAAAGTTTAAGAAAAAAAATGGAAATTAATTAATATTTTTAAAACCGCTGAACATATTTTAATGATATTTGGTACATAGTAATAGTAAACAGAAGTGCACATTTTCCAGTACATAAATAATTTTCAGTTTCAGTAGTGGCGTACGTACGGGCAACAACTTTGATATTTTTGAGGAAAAAAATGATACGCCAATGGTTTTTTCCGAAATACAAATTATCTTCAAATTTCCCATTTAATTCGGAAAATAACAGCTCTATTGAGTTAATTTCCTCCCATGCGCCGTTATTGAGTAAAAAAATAAAAACTCTTGTACGTTGTCCGAGAAAGAATGCAATATTTTTCCATAGATCTAGTTGCCATGAAATATGACAATTGTTTATTACACTTATCTTCAAATTTCCCATTTAATTCGGAAAATAACAGCTCTCGTCTGTTCTTTCCTGCGATGCGTCGTTTTGCAATTAAAAATATTGCAAAATTATTATTAGTTTAATTGGAAAAATTAAACACATATGAATAATAAAAGTAATCAAATAACATACAACACTAACTAATTACAAAAACTGTTGAAAATGGCCCCCTTCACTTAATATGCAGGCCTCCGCCCTCCTTCTCATGGAACTGCGCACAGGGTGAAATATTCCTGGAGTATGTTTTATTCTATTACACGCTGCAACTATTCTTCCTCTTAGATCCTCTACAGTGTTAATGGGACTTGTGTATACTAGCGACTTAAGATGACCCCATAAAAAGAAGTCCAAACTGTTGAGGTCGGGGGACCTTGGTGGCCATTCTTGAGGCCCACCGCGACCAATCCAACGATTTGGATAAACAATTGGTAAATAATTACGAGCAATGGCACTGAATTGTGCTGGTGCACCATCGTGCATGTACCACATTTGGTTTCTAATTGCAATTGGAACATCTTCAAGCAGCAGAGGCAGTTGTTCATGAAGGAAATTCAGGTAAGATTGTCCGTCAAGTCGTCCTTGTAAAAAGAATGGGCCAATAAAGTGGTCACCTATAATTCCTGCCCATACGTTAACCGAAAATTGGTTTTGGAAATGAGTTTCGGTTACGGCGTGGGGATTTTCATCCGCCCACAAATGATTGTTGTGGAAATTTTGAATGGCATTTCTTAAAAAATTGGCTTCGTCTGTGAACAGAACGTTTGATTCAAATTGTGGATTTTGCCCAATATTTTCTAAATACCACTGACAAAATGTCACACGACGTGGGAAATCGCTGGGAAGTAATGCCTGAACTCTTAAAGTATGATACGGATATAACAAAACATCCACTAGGATTCGCCAAACTATTTGATGGAAATATTCAAGTTCTTAGCTAGCTTCCTCGTACTCGTTTCAGGATGTTCTTCGACTTCGTGCAGCACCGCATCCTCAATTTCAGGTGTTCTCACATTTCTTGGTCTACCTCCAGATGTGCCTTTTCGGACAATACCAGTTTCAACAAGACGACGATGGATATTAAAAAAAGTTCGACTGTCTGGCAAATTACGATTAGGATATCTCTCGTGATAAATACGTTTGGCTTCCTCTGCGTTACCGTCAGCGAGGCCATACACGTAATGCATATCCGCCATTTCTGCATTTGAATAATTCACCATTATTAACAAGATTACGAAAATAAGAAATGAAATAAGACTGTAAAAACAAGAAATGAAAAAGATAAATCGCAACGAACAGATCTCAATTACAAACTGACAGGAAAATGGCAAGTGTAATAAACAATTGTCATATTTCATGGCAACTAGATCTATGGAAAAATATTGTATTCTTTAATAATTACCTTAGTTTTCTCGGACAACGTACAAGAGTTTTTATTTTTTTACTCAATAACGGCGCATGGGAGAAAATTAACTCAAGAGAGCTGTTATTTTCCGAATTAAATGGGAAATTCGAAGATAATTTTTATTTCGGAAAAAACCATTGGTGTATCATTTTTTGCCTCAAAAATATCAAAGTTGTTGCCCGTACGTACGCCACTACTGAAACTGAAAATTATTTATGTACTGGAAAATGTGCGCTTCTGTTTACTATTACTATGTACCAAATATCATTAAAATATGTTCAGCGGTTTTAAAAATATTAATTAATTTCCATTTTTTTCCTTAAACTTTAACACCCTGTATTTTCCTAACGGTACATTTTTGGACCATACTTTATAAGGCAAACTATCATTAATTTTTCATGTAGATGTACTCCCTTGAATATTCGCATATCTTTAAGGAACACCCTGTATACGTATCTTCCTATACCCCTCTAGCCTCCGACATCAATAGCTAAATATAAAAAATGTTAGATCGCTGTGAAAGTTAAGTTAGCAATGTCTGCTTTTGTTATTTATATCGGATCTATCCAATAGATTAGTGGTATGCGTATATTAATGAATATTCCTGTATCCAATCGCGAGTCTGAATTCTGCTCAAATAATTAGAGTAATAATTAGAAATATATTGCAAATTCACGATACCCTGGCCATGTGTATATATGTTACGGCCACTGTTGTAAATTGGGCATTGATGACATTGGCCGGGCATTAACGTTAGAAGCCAAATATGCAGGCCAATATCGTTATTGCCCAGGCTATAACGAGAATGCCCGTCTGTCGTGGACAAGGTTGAAAGTATTTTAGTTTTTGCATCTTTGTCCGGCCATTCACAGCATTGACCATCAATGCATGGCCAAAGTTGATATTACAGATTAGGGCAGCTGTTTGATAAATATATTCTGTAATGTTTCGTTATTTTCTTAGACTTCTCGGTACAAAGCACTTCTTTCGCGCCTTTTAATTTGCTAATTTGCTGTTCGTATTCACTTCCACTCAAAAACGCCTTATTATCATTTCGCTTTGATCCAATAAGCAAGTTCAGCTTTTCAATGAATTTTTCAAGCATCGCACTCATATTTACCACCTACTGTATGCTTAAAGCTGTTAAACTCACACTCTACTTACACAAACATAACCTATATTTTATTCAAACCTTGACAGCCCACTCTTGTGCGGACATTAACGAGATTGCCCGGGCAAAGTCGTAAAAACGTAAATCCATTCCCAGTTTATCAACAGTGCCCAGTTTACATGGATATTCACGCTATTGGCCGGTCATTATCAGGACGTCCCGCTGTAATAGGACATTCACGACAATGACCGGCAAATATCGTTAAAGACCGAAATATCATCTTTGACCGTAACATATACACATAAATCCCAAATAAAAATCCAGATATTAAAATAAGCTTGCTTTTTTGTGTACATACAACATGCATATTCTGTATGTTTTTGTGAGTCGGGCATCATAACGAAAACAGTACACCAGAGTTTCGTTTCATGTGGCTTTCACATTGAACACTAAGTTAAACTTTGCTGAGGTATTTGTGATTTAATTCAGACCAGAGCATTCCTGCTTTCTGGTCGGCATAGCAAAGTTATAGCTAGCCATTGCCTATGGAAGGTATGTACATGAAATGGAGTGAAGTTGATTGACTCAATACTCCCCGCACATTACAGTGATACCATTTCATTATTTTCCCATAGAATGAAGCTATAGTCTCAAATCATTGCCCGCCCATCCGCAAAAAACATCTACCACAAAAACTATCGTAAATAGTTTCTTGCATCTCTCTCCGTAAGAACTGGGACGGCAGTTTTTATTCTGCAATCTTCACCTGATCTACTAATCACATGACAAGTCAATTTTCGGATGATTAAAGACATATATTACCAGTATATCTTTAACCTTTAGCTACACGCACCTTGCTTTAGAACTTACGTACATGCGTGGTGTTCACCACGTACATATATATTATATTTTAGGTAATAAATGCCAACAAACTGCTTGCAAAATTGGTATTACCACTATTAACGATTTTATTAAAAAAAACACTAATACCTTATCCCATGAAAAAAAGTTCGACGTAGTGAATATTATACACTATTGGCAAGCTTTGGCATGGAGCCCAAAATTTTCAATGCGACGAAGACAGGAGGTACATACGGGAAAAGCCATCAGTTAAAAGGAGACAACACTACCATCATACTGTTTATATTCCCACTACATTCACAGTCGAGTACTGTGTGACCAACGCAAATTGACCAGCGGAAAGAATGCGGTGAAGGAAGTAAGGACGTTGCCATAACTCTTAATAATTTCAGCCTATTTCCTTCTATTACGACTTGTTTTATTTTATATATAAAGGAAACGGCAAATAATTTATATTCACTCAATACCCCTTAACTACAATCGGCAACAGCAGAGTTTATTCCCCACCTTAAAGACGGTCCAGCATCGGAATTGGATAAACCCAGCAGACGATATTTAATGTCTCTGTTCTTGAGATAAGACAGCTCCAACAGCATAATGGCTAGCATATGTGTCTAAGTAGAAAGTTCCTTCCCTTGTAGGATGAGCTAGTATCGTTGAGGAGGTCAAAGCCGTTTTCAATGCGTCGAAGGCTTCTTGGCAGATGGAGTCCCAATAAAACTTATTACCATTTTCGGTTAAGGCAAATAGTGATTTGGCGATGGTAGAGAAATCTTTTACAAATCTGCGATAATAACTGTACAGTCCCAAAAAGCTTCGTACCTCATGAGTGTTGGACGGTACTTTCCATCCCTTCACAGCCTGCACCTTCTCTGGATCCGTCCGGATTCCATCTTTGGTTAACAGATGTCCGAGGTATTTTACTTCCCTTTTGAAAAGATGGCATTTCTTAGGGTTTAGCTTCAAGTTCGCTTTCTCAAGCCGCTGGAAAACTTATCTTAGTCGGAGTAGCTCTTCTTCAAAATCCTTTCCAAACACAATGACATCATCGAGATATATCGGTGCTGTCTTCCAAGATAAACCTTGTAGTACAACATCCATTAGTCTTTCGAAGGTACTGGGTGCATTGCATAGACCGAAAGGCATTACTGTAAACTGCCATAGCCCAGCACACGATGTAAATGCCGTTTTCTCTTTATCTTTTTCGTCCATTTCATCCTGCCAGTATCCACTTTGCAAGTCCAAGGTGGAGAACCATGAAGAACTTCCAACTGCATCCAAAGTATCGTCAATTCTTGGTAAAGGGTATGAATCCTTTTTGGTCAAATCGTTGAGCCGCCTGTAATCCACACAAAACCTCGTTGATCCGTTCTTCTTTCTAACAAGAACTATCGGGGAGGCCCAAGGGCTAGATGATGGCTCGATCACTCCTCGTTTCTGCATATCTTTTATCATATTCTGTACTTCATCAATCCTAGATAATGGAGTTCTTCTTGGGGGCTGCTTGACTGGCTGGGCATCTCCTATATTAATTTTATGACGTACCAGATGGGTTCCCCCTAGGTCATCATTATCTTTAGCGAAAATCGGATTAAATTCTCTCAGTAGCTTCAGGACCTTCCGCTGCTGCTCGGATCGCAAATTCTCACAGCTTGGATCATACAAATCTAGAGGATTATCTGAGATCTCAGTGAAGTCATCGTCATCCTCTTCTTCCGTGCCATCCGACCTTCGGATCCATGCTACTGGTTCTAGTCTACCCAGTGGCGTACCTTTCTTGATTTGTATTGAATTCCTGGATACATTCACGGCCCTTATTAACATATTTGAAGAATCCGTTATTGTTCTGGCTAATAAAATAGGTTTAATCCAACCTAGCGTGGGCTCTGGTTCAAAAATGCATGGGGTAAGGTTATGTTCAAGGGCCTTATGTGCGTATATAGGTATAACAATCTCTTTTTGCGGCGGTATTGTAAATTTCCTTGGTGGCACAACGTTCATTTCCTCTAGCTGAACAATTCGGCAGCTAAATGAAATCTCTTCTGAATCCCCAATGCCTAAGATATTACCGGTGAAGTTTATTACGCAGACAGAACTCTGCAGAAACTCAGCACCAGGGATGCAATCATTTGTGGTTGAAGCGACTAAAATGGAATGCTTCTTACCAAAACTGCCGATGCGAATCTCTAATTCTTCAACACCCAGTACTGGTAAACGGTCTCCATTAGCGGTCTTCAGCAACATTCTATCTGTTTGTTTGGTTCTGCTTGGCGACTTCATTCGAATTTCTTGGTATATGTTAAGGCTTATTATAGTCACATTTGCTTCGGTATCGACTAACATCTTGCATGGTATATTTTCTATGTAACCTTCAACTACTGGACCCTTCTCAATTTTATTAACCTCTATTTCGATGACCACGGGGCTTTCGTCATTATGGCCAGCCAGTTTTTGCCCCCTAAAACTGGCCGGCTTTAGTTTTCCGACTCATTGTCAGTATTAGTACTAGCCCCGCTTGACTTCTCTGTCACCTGCATGCGGCAGCCTATTCAAAGGTGCCCCTTCTGCCCACATCTCTAGCACGTAAACTTCTCAGGTCCTTCAAGATTTCTGCCAACTGGTTTTCTTTGGAAGGTACCACCTCTACTTCTTGGAACGAACGAAGTGGCCCTGACTTCTACTTCATCGTCTTGGTCTACAGAGCGCACCCTCCGTGTCATTCGCGTGGCTTTTGTGGCAGCTTCAATTTCTAGAGCCTTGACCAAAGCATCTTGTAAGGTTCTGAGATTGGATAGTCTTACGATTCTCTGAACGTCCAGGTCGGCAATTCCTTCGACAAACTGACGAGCAGCGACGTATTCCTGAGTCTCGATGGGACTGCTGACGAATGCTCGTTTAGCTAAGCTTTGGACTTCGTATGCAAATGTGGTTAAATCTTCCTTGGGTTGTTGTGTCCGGTTATGCAACTGGTCATGCAACAGCTCTGTTAAGTGTGCATCTCCAAAGCGTAACTTTAGTGCAGATGTTATCTTATCATAGTCACGTAGATTTGATGAGCAGAGATTTTCCAAAATAGCTGCGGCAGTCTCTAAGCATGGATATCAGCACACAAGCTTTTTCTTCATTTGACCAGTTATTCATACGTGCGATGTTTTCAAATTGCATATAATAAATGTCCCAGGATGTTTTGCCATTGTACGGATAGGGCTTTGCTACTACGCTACTGTGTCTATCAGGAAAAGCGGGTGGTACAGCTGTTAAACAACGCTCACCTGCACCAAGTTCTAGCAGCTCCCCTCTCACGATTTCCTTGACTTGATCTTCCACTTGGCCCAGCTGTTGCTCAGCGTTCTTTTGTGATGTCGCTAGCTGTTCCTCGATGTGCTTTTGTGATGTTTCTATTGCACTGATACGATGATCTTGATTTTCTAATGCCTGATCTACGGCTTGCTTCTGCTCCTCCAGCCGAGCCATCACCAGTTCATGTTCACTTTTCAAACCTGCGACTGCCTCATCTTGGTGGTGCTTTAGCTTTTCTTCAAGGTTCACAACTGCCTCGTGCTGGTGGTGCTTTAGTTTTTCTTCAAGATCCACGACTGTTTGCTCTTGACTACTTCGAAGATGCAGTTTTTTTCTAAACTTCGTTCGAAGCTGGTTTTCATTTCTTGTAGCATATTCATCATTGCACTCATTTCGGACGCCATAGTTCTAGTTACTGGCATCGATTGGCTCTGTACTCACTTCTTGTTCCACTGTCCTAGTTTGATTCGATGGATAATCCCACACTTCTGACACCAATTGTCACGACGGCCTCTTTTTCTTCACCAAAGAATCAAACGGGTCGTAGCTTTCACTGTTTTACTTCACAACTCAATACAATATCTCTTAACCTTAACTCAACTCAACTGAACTCAACTAATGCCACGCTACTCGTGACGCCTTATATACTTCATCGAACCATCTAGAAGATTCGAGACAGATGACAGTCGAGAATGCCGATCTGTCAGTCCAGAAAATTCCAGATGATTCGATGACGTTTACACATCAAAAAAATCTAACCTAACATTTTGAAAGAAACATCAAAAACAATACAAATAAGCAATGCTATATACAGGATATTACAGTATATTCATAGAAAACGCAAAACAACTGAATAAGCTCGTTAAGTAAGAATAATAATAATATACTTTTCTCACATTTAGAGGTGCGGTGTATTCTAGATACCAGACGGACTAGCGGTCAAACTTTACTTGCTCGACAAAGTCTGCGAGTCAAGTAACTACTGACTGCAAAGGGAGCTTTGAGTAAATACCATCTTTGAGGGTTAGGTAGTATGGCAGAGGCGGCATCTTACATCTTTCAGGAAATTCAACGTATTAGTTTGGCAACGGAAAGAATGCGGAGACAAAATAGGGCTGTTGTCAGATGTTCCGCTTGAAGCATAGTTCACGATCTGCTATTTTCACTATTTTCCTATAGTGTTACTAAACGATGATAAAAATATTCTACATCACGTACTTTCATAATATGTACATAACAATATTTTCAATTAAAATTTATAGTTATTAAAGAACAGCCGTAAAAATATTTCGGAAGAAGAAAAGGGTTGAAAATTATTTGAGATAATCTGCTACTTCCAGCGACCCGTGTGGGGGCGGGTTAGAATATCTCCCATCGTATATCCTGCGTGTCGTAAAAGGCGACTAAAAGGAACCGAACTGCTGTCGGTATAAGCAGTAACCTCTTCTCAACCCACAGCTTTGGGTGGACGAGTTGAGAATAGTCAGGGCACCTTCTTGTCCTTGGGGAAATTGCCCCTAAAGGCGGATGAACCAATAGATACATCTGGTCAACGGCATGCGGATGCAGAAACTAAATGGGAAACTACTGCATTAAAGATATTAAAGATATCCCAAGAGAAGCTCGTAAAATGAGTACATTTACGAGTTCACAACAAGTCTGTTAAGACATTGTGACTATGATGATGATGCTACTTCCAGCAACGCCGTAGGCTGTCGTCAGCTGAATGGCTGGAGTCAGTCGCTTGCCCGACTGTGGGCGGTACTTAAAACTACCAGGCGTATCGATGGCGGCATTCAGTATTGAGCTGTGGTATTGAGCGAGCGATTGAGAGAATGGAGTTGAAAAAAGGGAAAGTTATCCACGAATGGTTAGAAGAGGGAGATTATAGCGCATGTTATTAATGGTTGTGATATGGAGGCAGCAAACAGTGCTCTTCTTCACCTACTTGTTGCTAGACATGCAAGAGCAGCATTTTATATGGGTGTTAGCGATAGAACGATTTCGAAAACCAGGAAAGAAGATACAAAGAGGAAGAGAACGAATCCCAAACAACAATTATCTTCGCCAGGAAAAAAGAGACCTCGACTTTCGGTGCTAGAAGAGGTGGAGAAGGCGGATTTTTATATGATTCGCAAAATTATCGAAACATTCTACTGTGAATATAAAGATGGTGCCCACAAGTCGCAAACTATTAATCAATGTACGCGAAGAAATGGAGTTCTCGTATAGCAGAGAATCTTTGAGGCTGCTATTGCAATCTAATGGCTTCTATTGGCGCAGGTGTCAAAACAAAAGAAGACTATTGATGGATAAGCCAAATATTTTGCACTGTTGGAGGTATGTACAAGTATGTGAGAAGCATCACAAGATAGCGAGAAGAAGGGAGGATTATTATCATGAATGAAACATGGGTAGATAACAATCTTACTTTGAAAAATACTATCAAAGTGAAGATGTTATCGGTTTTGTAGGAAATATAATATAAGTTCAACAGGACGTCTAATTATTGTGCATGCTGGTTCGCAAGATGGATTTGTTCCAAACGCCTGCCGCATTTTCAAAGCTGGCCAAACATGTGAGATTACCATGGTCAAATGAATCAAGACACTTTCACCAGATGTGTGTCTGAAAAACTATTCGCCAATATTCTTCCTAATAGCGTAATAGTTCTAGACAATGACCCTTATCATTCAGCTCTGGAGGACAAATCGTTAGCAGTCTTCGCTGAAAAAAAGGTATTATTGAATGGCTGAATAAGAAAGGCATTTTTCATGATCCCAGTCTAAGAATAATCGAGCTGTATGAAATAACCTCTGTACATAAGCCCCCTTCCGATGAAAAAAAATACAAGATCGACAATTTAGTGAGAATTTTCGGAAACACCCCGGTACGAATACCAGCTTATATGTGTGAATTCAATCCCATTGAATTGACTTGGGCGTAAGTGAAATTTTTCATCAGAAGCGGTAACAAGAGTGGTGAGTTCACACTTAAAACCTTAAATGACACTACTATTGAAGCTATCAATTCTATAACACCAGATGATTGGCGGAAAGTAATGATGCATGTTATCAAAATTAAGAATGACTGTTGTGAGAAGGATCGCCAAATTGAAGAAACTCAGGAACAGATCATTATAAACTTAGGAGAAGAAAGTGACAATGATGACTTCTCAGACAGTTCGGAAGATAGTAACGATAGCGCTGATGAAAATCAACAAGATACCAACTTGGCGAGACATATTAGAGGTGAACGTGCCTCTAATGCGCCTGAGCATTGAAAAAAACGGATCTTTTCCGAACCATAAATTCTTGGCATGAAAAAAAGATACTTTATCTTGTATTCGGTTCATATAAGATTTGTGTATATCCTTTTTATAAATCTTTTACTTCCCACACCGATAGGCGAGGGGAGTATTGTGATCGCGAAAATTTTCGATTTTGAGATAATACGTTTTTTGGGCGTTTTATAATGTGTACATAACGAAAATCCACGTCACTCATTTCCGTCGGTCTGTCTGTCTGTCGGTCTGTCGGTCTGTCGGTCTGTCGGTCTGTCGGTCTGTCGGTCTGTCGGTCTGTCGGTCTGTCGGTCTGTCGGTCTGTCGGTCTGTCGGTCTGTCGGTCTGTCTGTCTATCTGTCTGTCGCGTTTTTCTACCCTCGTAATCTCAGTAACCGCCGCATGGATTGTGATGAAATTTGGGCAGCGGTATGCTGTGGGGTCGTAGTAGGTAATGTTCCTATAATTTTGAAAATCGGTGCATAGGCGGCGGAGTAATTAGCAAAAAACAAAAAATCAAATATTGCTGAAACTTCGTTTTTAGGCGTTTTAGGGGTCCCTGATAATTTTTTTTGGGTGGGGGTGAAATTGGGGTGGTTGGCGGGGAGGGGGGTTGTAAAATTGAAAAATTTGTTGCTTTCATAATAGACTGTCCACTGACCTGTGAAGGAAGACCTGGCGACATAAATAACTTTTTTAGGTCCATCCGAACATTGCCTTCGCCTATTACAGAAAGCAAAGAACTTAGAATTTTTTTTTGATGTAAACATACGCGAGTATTGCGTCAGATCGTTGTAACGATGAAACTGTTGAATTGATTTTAATGAAATTTTGAAACGGCATTACTACCATGGCGAAGATGGAAAACGAGTATGGTTTTGATAAATCGTGCCAGTGGCGGCGCAGAAATAATCAAAAATCTAAAAATATGAAAACAGCTCAAACTTCGTTTTTAAGCGTTTTAGAGGTTCCCGATCATTTTCTGCGTTTTATTGGATGGGGGTGAAATTGGGGTGGTTGGGGGGTTGGTGGTTGAAAAATTAAAAAAATTCTTGTACTCATAATAGGCTGTCCACTAACCTGTGAAGGAAGATCTAGCGACACAAATCACCTTTTTAGGTGCATCCGAACACTGCCTAGCCTATTACAGAAACTAAGGGACTTAGAATTTTCTGTGTACTATACGAGAATTTATTGGTCTAAATCGTTTTGTATTTTGTAACGTGGACACTATTAAATTGATTCTAATGAAATTTTGACACAGTATATTGCTACCGTGATGAGAATGGAAAACGCGTGTGTTTGTTAAAAATTTTGTCAGTGGCAGCGTCGCAATAATCAAAGAACGCGACAAGTATGAAAGCAAATTCGGTTTTTAGATGTTTTAGGGGTTCCTGTTCATTTCCTACCAGTTTTTTGGGTGGGGGTGAAAGTGAGGTGATTGAGGGGGGGGCGGGGTGGGGGTTGTAAAACTGAGAAGTTTGTAGTATCGATAATAGGCTGTCCATTGACCTGTGAAGGAAAGACCTAGCGGCATAAGACAATTTTGGGGGGGGGGGGGGGGTTGGCAATTATTTGGTTGCAAGGGATCTTAGACTAAAGCTTCATGCTATGGGAAAATAATAAACTGGTATCAGCGTAATGTGTGGGAAGTACTGAGTCAATCAACTTGACTTCATTTTTTCTACCTGAATTAGGTAGCTAAAACCTTTATTAAATAATAATATGCACCTGCATTCTACTGTCTTCATGGAATTTTACCTCTTGCGTCGGCCATACAATAATAATTGTCTTGCAAAATGAACCTTAATTGTTTACTTTTAACATTGCCTGCCGGCATCTGCGTCTTAAAGCCTTAGCCGAGCTGTATTCAATAACCACTATAGAAATAACTGTGTTCCTTTTGTTCTTGTTTCGAATGTGTTCGTATTCGTTCGTAAATATGTGAATAAAAAGTGTTGAATATTGTCGCGATAAGAGTTTTATTTTTTAAATGTAAGAATAGCCTGTGGCTAAATAGTGGCTGAAAAAGAATAAAGTCGATTACATTCAAAATGAAATTTTATCTATTTTAGTTCAGGAAAATATCTCGCCGCCTATGACTCTGTAGACACCTACGATTTTTGTAGCACGTTTCTCCCTTTTCCATCTCTCGCATTCTCTGCCCGGTTGAACAGTACTCAAATCCGATGGTGTACACCGTACAACAGCACATGTAGTTAGAGGTTTAAGAGCAAAGAGTGTTCCGGGGATCCAACCACCCTATCCGGGACTCCCATCCTACCACTCCAAAGAAAGTAGAGAATGACCCATATAATACCAAAATTTGTTTGTTTGAATGGCTTTTACATTGTACTGTCTCTTTTTTAATTCAGTTTCACCGCCACTAACACAATTTTTAAAAACACTATTGATCTCTCTACCACGGCCCATGGTACGGTTTAGAAATTTCACTGCTATCAGTTTAGTGATGAGCTGCATATATTACAGAACTATCTACACCAACATAATCTCAAAAATTATTTACCTATCGGTGTGCAAAGTAAAATGGTGTCAAGTTGATTGACTCAGTACTTCCCCACGATTTACATACCGCAATGTTTTAATTGTCAGACCTATGGGTGAGGCGAGTATTGTGATCGCGAAAATTTTTGGGCGTTTATTATGATATCTGCGTAACGAAAATCCCATCCGAACATTGCGTTGACTATTACAGAAGCCAAGGGACGAGTATTGCTGTAGATCGTTTTGTATTGTGTAATGTGGAAACTTTTGAATTGATTCTTATAAAATTTTGACACTGTATTTTTACCGCGGCGAGGATGGAAAACGTGTATGGTTTTATGAAATCGTGTCAGTGGCGGTGCAGGAATAATCAAAAAGTAGGAATATAAAAGCAGCTTTAACTTCGTTTTTAGGCGTTTTAGGGGTTGCTGAACATTTCTTATTGTCTTTGGGTGTAAGTGGAATTGGGGTGGTTGGGAGTTGAATGATTGTAAAACTGAAAAATTTGTTGTATTTATAATAGGCCATGCATTGTCCTGTGAAAGAAAAACTTAGTGACTTAACAGACTTTCCTTTGCGGGTGGGCGGGCGATGATTTAGTTGCAAGGGGGTCTCAGACTATAGTTTCATGCTATGGTAAAATAATAAACTGGGATCTCAACATTGTGGGAAGTACCAAGTCAATCAACTTGACTTAATTTTTCAAAAAGTGGTTAATATATTTGAAAATACAGCACGCGCTGTTGCAGTGGCAGTATGGGCAATATCTATGTTATGTTTACTAAAAATTATTGTATTTATGTTTTCGAAGGGTTCTGGTGTATAGGACAGGTTATAAGTTATAAATTTGTTGAACTCTCTCCTTGTTTACAAAGCAAAGAGCGTGATAGATAGTAGTGGGGAGCATTTGTTTTCGCTTTAAAAGCTTCTATCAGACAAACCTGTTGATGCCGAGTGCCCCAATTATACCCGATTGAGGTGCGTAACTGATGAGCTTCCATTTCCAGGAATATTAGCGGAATAATTGTGCCAACCGGTTTGCCGGTTTCGCGATGGAAAATGGCGTTTTTATTCACCTGTCTCGCTAATCTCCACTGAAATGAATGCCTTTAATAATTATTATACAGGTCGCAGGCTATTCGCTGCATGGTAACAAAAAATACTTAATTTGGAGTTCGATTTTTTTAGTCGATGAATAAGCCATTATTGCGATACTTGCTCACTTTATTGATCATAACCGCAATGAATACATGTTTGACAGACTGTTTAGTAGTCTTTTAGTAGTCGTAACTATAAAAGCTTTCATGCAAAGTGTTGGTTTTTCTTGTGGGGTAGAATGAAACAGAAATTTTATGTCGAGGTAACAAATACATGCGAGGAGTTAGCAATGAATAAATTATGGAATGACAAAGCGATGATCAGTTGCTCTACGCAGCATATGTCGGTACAACAGCATGTCTGCAACACCAAGCAGGACATTTCGAACAATGGTTGTAACATTTGTCTCCTTTTTCGCAAAATAAATCTCATGACCCCTAAATATTTTGTTTAATTGCCTTCTCAACTGCCGGATTAGACAATAAAGGGACTTATTCAAACCATCATAGCTTCTAGACTACTTAGGGCTAAAAATGTACAGCTATTTTTTTAGGAAACACCATGTACTATCGCTTAGAAATAAAAAAAATGCAGTTTGACAGCGTAGACTTTTAGAAAATTGAATAGAAAATTGTAAAAAACGCCAAAAATTACATAGTTATTTTCTCTCAACAATTTTTTTGGCCTGATATGAAATGAAATTTGAAAAATGTTTACCTTTAGCTTATGCCTATATGTTTCGCTATCGAATGAGGCTTACTTTGTTTTTATAGAGCCTCTACATAGGAAGCTATGGCTAAATTAGTACAACACTCGTGCATTTTATTATATTATGGTGGGCGAAAAACTACTTATGAAGGGTGATACAAAATACAGTATTTCATCCTCCTGAAGGCACCGATGACTGGAAACATTGTATAACGCTTGGGTATAGCGCGAGAAATTGAGAATCCAAGAAAAGACGTATTCCCGTGTTAGTGAGGAGGCATGGCCACCTGTTCCCTTTCTCCGGTGTGTGTATCTAAGATGAGGGCAGATAAGTCCAAAAATCTAAATGTAAGGTCAAAAGGCCCAAAGGTGAGGTCCAAAGGTCACTATAAAAATAAATTTCGCATTTCCAGGCTCCTGAGATTACCTTTAAACCTATAGCAATGACTTAAAGAGCAAATTGAAGAAGAAAGCTTGCACTTGTGCAACTATTTAGCCTTTTTTTGATATCGTGTTTGGTTGTTAAATTACAGGCATTTATAGAATGTATGATTCTGAACTGCGAGTTTTTTTGCACATTAAAAAACTTTTTTGAGAAAATCGAAAATAGTTGTCATTGGTTAGGGCCTTAACTATCGCCTTCTGAAATATTATACAGGGTGGGCCAATAGTGCGTGGACGGAAGATTGTGGGCTTACTAAAAAATATTTCAAAAATCTGTCACTTGATTATGGTAGGAACGCTTGACGGCTATAACGTAAAAATATTTTCACTTCAATTTTGACGTTTATACAGGGTGATTCATATCAAACTTACATTTTTAGTGTGACGTTGTGTATCATACATGGAACTTTAAACGAACCGTTTAGGCGCAATCACCATTTTTGGTGTAAGTAGGTATCAGAAGAAAATTGAATATCGCAGCGATTATAAAACCTAGAAGGCCGTGGCTTTGCGGTACGACTAAGCATGAAATGCGTCATCTTAGGTCGGACGGCTAAATTTGAATTCTTTTTGTACTTGGAGAAATGAGTAGATCAACTAAGGAAACTTCAATCACAGATAACTTGATTTTTTCAAATGGGAATGCCTATTTTGGTTTATAGAATCAAAGTAAAATTTGATTACCTTTCTAACGATATAGCATTCTCAATATCAATCTTTTTTGGTTTTCATTTTATTTCAGATTTTCAGTCAAATCGGTGTTCTTCGATTTTCCTGCGTGCAAGCGACCTAGCAGGCCATGAAAAATAAACAAAAGCCCGTTAATATGGAAGAAATCAACTAACTTAGTAGACAGATGCAAACGAACTAGAGTAGCGAGGCAAGATCATGAAAATTCCTTAAAACACATCAGTTCTAACCGGATGCAACAGCGGCAAGATATCTAATGTCAATGAGTAGCTGGGGTATGACAGAAGTGTTTGTTTTTCACAGCCTACTAGCTATTGAGGTCTACCAGAGCTTGACAACTTTCCAAAACGATTAAAAATTTTGAACCAAAGGAAAAACTACCAGCCATTTTTGCTTACAGCCTAACATGTTTAGAATGACATTTCACATTTAATAGGATAAAAAAATTGGTCATTTCCGTTTAGTGTTTAGTCAAAAGTGAAGATATCTCTACTTGGAGCATTCTGAACATCTACTGAAATAATTGCTAGAATTTATTAATTACGCTATGTTGTAATTGTGTTTATCTCATGTAGTTTTCTATAAACTAAATTATGTTTTACAATTCAAACATACTGCAATTCAAGTTTCATTTTCCGCGATTTTGCTAATAAGTAGAAGTATCTACTGCAGAAATTGAAGGGTTCAGGTCAGAGGTATCATTACCTTTGACTTACGGAAGTGGCTACTTTTTGATAACATTAAATGTGAAAATTTATTCAGAAGACATAGATATTGTACTGCCAGCAACAATCACTAGTAGTTTTCCTTTGATTAAATATTTTCTTACTGGCTTTGGAAATTGGCTAATAGCTAGTGGGCTGTGAAAAATGAACGTTCTTGTCACCACTCTTGTTTCTGGTTAGAGCTAATATGTTGTAAGGAATTTTCATTATCTTGCCTCGTTACTCTAGTTAGTTTGCATCTTTCTACTAGGTTAGTTGGTTTCTTCCATATTAACTGGCTTTTGTTTATTTTTCATGGCCTGGTAGGTTGCTTGCACGCAGAAAAATCGGAAAACGCCGATTTGACTGAAAATTTGAAATAAAATGAAAACTAAAAAAGATTGATATGGAGAATGCTACATCGTTAGAAACGTAATCAAATTTTACATTTGATTCTTGAAACCAAAATAGGCATTCCCATTTGAAAAAATTAAGTTATCTGTGATTGAAGTTTCCTTAATTGATCTACTGATTTCTCCAAGTACAACAAGAATTCAAATTCAGCCGTCTGACTTAAGATGACGCACTTCATGCTTAGTCGTACCGCAAAGTCACAGCCTTCTAAGTTTTATAATCGCTGCGATATTCAATTTTTTTCTGATGCCTACTTATATTTGTAAAGCGAAAGCTCATGTGTAAAAAATTACCTACACTTGAATATCAATAGGTGTAAGATATTGAGATTTAGTCGCAAATCTAACATTATATCTTATGATTCTTCTATTGCCAATATAGGCTGGAAAGAATTGATTGACTAAATACCTAGGTGTTTATTTCGATCGTCAGCTAACATTCAGGTATTACAAAAACCAGACAATGATGAGTGCTGGGCGCACTTATGGCTCTATTATTAGGAATTGTAAGAATTTCAATGACTTGTCCTCATTAATATGTCTATACATTTTTCTAATCTGATCGAAACTGGAATATGGTTCACTAATATGGAATTCAATATATAAGAAGTACATAAAAACTGTTGAAAAACTCCAGAAAATGTTCTTGAAATTCTTATGTTTCTAAATTGATGGAGTATACCCTCCTATAGGAAGTGATTATAATGATCTGCTACGTAGATTTGACTTTCAGTCTTTAGAAAATCGCAGAAACCAGTTATCGGTATTATTTATACATAAGCTGTTAAACGGAAAAGTTGGTTGCTCGGTTTTGTTATCTCAGATTGATATTTTTTATTACAATATATAAATATATCATTGAAGGCTCCGCCGATTAACTCTGTGCAGAAATGCGAATAAGCTTTCAAGTGTTTGTGATATATTTAATTGCAGCCTTCATTAGATAAAGAATAGGTCCAGATATCACATCCAATAATAATGTACGTCAGTTTAACGTACAGAAAACTCAGGCAACACCACTGACAAAGAAGTTGGCTTACCAACTGTGAAAATGGAGGGTCACCTAATAGTCCAGTCACCTTCCGTCAAGCTTTTGGGGATCAACATCAACAATAACGTCATGGCACGATTACGTCAGAGTCGTCAGTACATATTGCTGAAACGGCATCCCAGAAGCTTGGAGTTCCGCTGTAAGAAACCAGATACACCAGAGCAACTACTGCTGCTCTACAAGGCACAGATCTGGTCATCGTTGGGGAATTGCTCCCCATTGGGACGCGGCCCCAAGCTCTCGATAAAGCTTCTAGACGTTATCCAGAAGAGAACAGTTAGACTAATTGATGCGCATAACCTCACAAAGGACATCCACAGCCTGGAATATCGAAGAAGGGTAGGAGACCTGTCCCTGTTTTACAAATTGTATCACGGAAGATGGCCGTCGGAATGAAGAATAGTAGAGAGGCTTTGCGACCTCATTCTTACCAGGTCGGTATCGCTTCTCTCCGAAACAGTCTCCTCCAGCATTCCTTCTTTTGGAGAACGCCGACGCTGTGGAATGAGCTGCAGAGGAATTTCTTTCCCGAAGGCTACAACCTGCAGCGTTTCAAATCTAACGTGCATAGACACGTATCCCCTCGCAGCGCTTCTACAGCGCCATATTCTTTCAGCCTGTGCGGGGAAGAGTACTAGCCGTTTCAGAAACGACCTTCCTTTGTTCCGAACCCTGTAAAATATTTAATAAGTTGCAGCTGAATAGCTGCGCTTAGGGTGTGTTTTTCAGCAAGGGTGCTCATTAATCTTTAATCTGCAAAGTGTCAATTAGTATGCCTTTTATGAACTTATCCGAAGGCATAATGTCAAATTTGATTTTTTTTCTTCCAGGTCTGCAAAACGGAAGTGTCTGAATAACTGTTGACGCCGCAGAGATTCAGGGGGATTCTAATCACAGATTTCCTGGAAAAGCACAGAAACGAAGTGTGTTCAAAGTGAGATGCACGATGGGATTTTTGTGTTTAATTGTGCTGGATAATCAGTGAAATGGAGCTTGATATGCACGAATACCTTGAAAACAGTATGAACTTTTCGAGTAGCTTTGTAAATGATACTCAGGTAAGATTCTGATTGTGCAAAAATAATATAGAAATTTGAAGATCTGCATAGTGTTCGCCAAAGCAGTAGACATTTTGAATAACCAGTGTTTGCAAGCCTGCAGTGCTGAACTTTGGATTGGGATTTTGAAAAAGATATATATTATTGATTTTTTTATGTATTTTAAATTTTTTTCAACATTAGGATATATTCCCATTAGCCAAAATTAGATAAGTTATCAGACATAAGGCAGAGATAGTTAAAAAAGGGGAAAAAACGTATGATACCTTGAGAGTCTTCAAAATTGCAATAGCTGAATAGTCTAATAAATAGCTATCATACGCTAACAGATCCCGATCAACTGAATGACTGGCCAGTGATGACCCACTTTTTGAGGGCTGACGTTACCTGCTGCCTACTTAATCCTAAAGCGAGATCCGAGTCAACAAATGGTCTCCCGGTGCCGAGTCTGGCCAGCCTATCGGCTTCCTCATTACCAAAACGGTCCGTATAACCCGGGACCCACATCAAGGTAACTTCCTTCAGCCTTGTCAGCTCTTCCAGTCTCTCCGCGAACTCATGAACCAGTGGCCTAGTTCTGGGCCCGCAGATGGCTTTCAGTGTCGCCTGATTATCAGATCACATGTGCTGCTCTGTGCTCTTTCTCACCTCCTCGTTGAATGCAGCTGAGAGTATTGCATGTACTGCTGCTTCTAAAATCGTAGTGTTCACGTCTAAAGAGTGACTCCTCCGTACTCCTCGATTTTCACATACAACCCTGCTGCTGAGGCTTGTTCGCTAGCTAGACGATAGCCGTCCGTGTAGCATACCAATGCCACAACTCAGCAAACAATCAGCTGTCATACACACGGTCGGTTCCTCTGTGACGACAAGTTGCAAATATCTGACGTCAGAGACACCATTTTGGGATAGTTTCATTCACACTGACAGGAACAGAGTAGAAAGAAGTGTACGACAGGGCAGAATTAATAAATAATACTCAATCCATGTAAAAGGAAGGTAAACATTAAAGGCAACATAAAATTTATGTTGTCCTTAATGTTTACCTTCCATAAAGTACTAGATTTGCGCTGAGATCTATATTATTTATCTCTATACTCATATTCTATGTAGATAGCCGTGCTGCCTCTGTTGAAATCACAACCAATCTAACCCAAAATGTCGATGCGAGAAGGGATCGGCGCAAAGCATCCCTAGACCTTGAGAGTAACAGCTGATTGTTGGTTGAGCCATGCCGATCCCTCTTTGGGAAACTGGATCTCCCCTTTTTTACACTTCTCAATGCGGAAAATGGTCAGAGTGAAAAATTTATCCAATTTTGATAGACAGTTTGCCTCGAGAATCCTGTAGGCAGAGATAGGCAATGCTTCCTCCGCCAGCTTGTCTATCTTTGCATGGCCAACCACATTTCCCCTTATCTGTCAGTTGTCAGAATCCCACTTTCTCAGATGCGCTGCCACAGCTGTCATCCTAATCCAAGGTGGCACCGTCAGCAGTCCGAGCGGGACCTGCAGTGCTGCAGTTGGGGTCGTCCTCATTGCACCTGTGACGCCCATGCAGGCAAGCATTTGTATCCCTCATAGTCCGGTCCTCAGTCATAACATAACTTTAGCAAGGCTGACTTAACGCAATAGAGGCTCTATCAAATCGTTGCAAATTTGTCCTTATTTTCAAGGTTTTATTGAGTAGTACTAAGCTGTGCTTTAAATGCGATGTTATTATACCGGTATCATGAGTATCACCCTTCATAGCACAATTTGATTTGCATATCTACGCAACATGGAATGCTGAAGCGTATAAGCTGTCAGGATTAACTCTATTTAAGCGCACAGCCAATTCCGTCCATGCTAGACTGTACAAATAACCCAGTAATACTGGCGACCGACCTACACGATTTCATACGATGAAAAATCACAAACGCAATCAGCGACAAAGCTCATGGAAAGACAGCTGTAAACTATATGAAACTTAACCGGATAACCGCACTGGAACTGCCAAAAACCAGACGAGATCATGTAGTTATTTCTCAACTCCGAATCGGACCCTCTAACCTGATCCATAATCACAAGAAGTGATGCACCGTTGTTTTCAACATGCTACTACAAAAGCACAGGTCTAACAATTTTTGGCAACTTTAATCTCAGCACCAATCCTACAAATGTGCCTGGATACCACCAAAACCATTTTTTTCAGCGCAATGTAGAGTATTTTATGATTACAACAACTGTTTGAGTTTTTCCGACTTCACCTCCTCCAACATAAGAAAAACGAAATGGGCAGGAACCTCTGAAATGCCTAGAAATTAAGTTTGGAGGGTTTTTACAATTTTTTTGACTTCTACTAATTTCTACACTGCCAGTGCACCCATTTTCAACAAAATAGCAGCGTTGTCCTCTACAAACCCACATCACAATCCAATCAACAGTTACTGAAATTACGTGGCCAGAAAGACACCAAGAGGCAGACCGACATGTATGTAGATATAATAAGACGCCCAAGAAGCGTATTAGTATCTCAAATTCGAAAAAGTTTGCGACAGTGACATGATTTCTAAAAACACTACGCATTTTCCATCTTCGCCGTGGTAATAATACTGTATCAAAATTTTATTAAAACCAATTCAATAATTTCCAAGTTACGCAATACAAAAGGGTCTAAAGCAATACTCGTATGTATGCATCAGAAAATTCTAAGTCCGTTGATTTGTGTAATAGGCAAGGCATTATTCGGATGGACCTAAAAAAAGTGTATTATGCTGCTAGGCCCTTCTTCCACACGTCAACTGACAGCCTATTATAAGGATGCAAAAGGTTTTTCAGTTTTACAGACCCCCACCCTCCAACCTCCCCAATTTCACCTCGCCCAAAAATAATAACTCCTAAAACCCCTAAAAACAAAGTTCGGGCTGTTTTTATATTTTAAGTTTTTTTATTATAGCTGCGCCGACATTGACACGAATTCTAAAAGCTATGCACATTTTCCTTTCTAGCTATTGTGGTAATGCTGTGTCAAAATATCATTAACATCAATTCAGTAATTTCTAGGTTACACAACACAGAACGGTCTAAAGCAATACTCGTATGTATACAACAGAAAATTCTAAGTCCCTTGGTTTCTGTAGCAGACGAGGCAATGTTCGGATTAACCTAAAAAAGTATATTATGCCGCTAGGTCTTTCTTACACACGGCGTTGGACAGGTTTTTATCAATACAATAAATTCTTCAGTTTTAAAACGACCCACCCTGCAACGCCCCAGTTTGACTCCCACCTAAAAAGACATCGTATTAGGTATTGGGGGTTGCATGGAAGAGCAACATAGTTGAATGCCTCCCATTCTGCAATATTTTACTATGTCTTGTAACATTCATAAAAATAAAGACACATTCTTATTATTATTATTATTATTCTCGCTGTAATTTTAGGTCGAGACAACATTACTAATAGCCTCTAGTCAAATCGGTATCAGAAATTTTGCCTGGTTACCGTACTATTTATTTAAAAAACTTAATTTCATCGGATATCGGATTTAACCGAGGATTTAACTGATACACATTTGCATAATTATCAATTTAGTAAATATAAGCAATGTTAGTATGTTGATCCTTGCGACTGATATCCTAAGCGCCACGCTTCAGTTTGTCTGTGCAGCCAATTGCACAGGTGCACCTGAATAAATATTAAAGTCAACCTTCACAGATTAGGATATACAGCTGGCCCAACAAGCACGCGGTGCTCTCTAATGGCCTTTAGTTAGAAGAAAATGGGTTGAATAAATGGTTGATGTTTACTGATTAAACAGCATTTCTTATAAGCTTATGAAATGTAACTTCACTGTTATTAGTAAAGGCCATGTAAACTGGCACAATTTACATTTTTACACCGACGTAAATCCAAATTTTGAGAGGTTTGTTGTCAATCAGCATGGAGTCAAAACATTATTTGGGGTGGTATTATTGGAAACCGGAATTTTCTAAATGAAAATTCGGAAAACCTGCTGGAAAGTTAATCACTGGAGTTTTTAAAAATAATGTGGTTACAGTTAGGTGGAGCGAATGCACATTCTAGTAAGAGACCGAAACACTTTGGATGAAAGGTTTCCTGCCAATAATTGTTTCGTCCGCGAGCCACGCCACCTACGATTTTTTTCCAGTTACTACGCGCTATTACGGAATAATTACAAAATAGTATAGTAGTATCTTGAAAACCATCAACTATAGAACCACATATGTCTAGATAAAAGTGAAAGAGAATTCAATTTCGCATCCACTGATGTAAAACTTATCATACCATCCCATTTAAAAACAATACTTGAAAATTGCTAGTCTATTGATTGAGTGTGCTTTTTGAACCAAATATCCTACTGAACCACAAGTATGTTTCTTGCTCGTTTTAAAACCAGAAACCTGATCTTTCTGTCGTACTCAGTTTCCGAGATATTAGCATTCTTTGTAAAGTATTACAAACGTCAAAGTTTCTAATGATTGCTGAATATTTTCGAAAACAGGCCTCTAACTATGGTTAATAAACTGGGCTAAAAAATCAATGGTGAATTCGCAATGTTTGAAATTATTTTCTGCAAGTAGACCACTTGAAAACAAAGGTTTTTTTTTTATTTTTTTATTCAAGCCACTCTCTTCTACATTAAACAGTAAGGCTGCTAGAGAGCACCGCGCGCTTATTGGAACACCTTGTATATGGACACATTTTCAATTAGTTTGAATTACAGCATTAAACATAAGGTTCGGATTTCTGCCAGGCACGTGTATGGTACTGCAGTGCAAAAATTACGACGTACGTCCAAAACCTGTACTTTTCATTATGGCCTGTACGTTATCGTTACGTTATCTTCAATTATTTATGTCGCTAAATGTTTACATTAAAATAGTGAAGTGATAATAATGATAAGTAGTAGTTATTGTAGTAGTAGTATTTTATTGATCTGGGTTGAGTTGAAAAATACCCTTAGGGTAACACTCCACCTTTTCGATTTCGCCTATTTGTTTGAATATGTATTGTAATATTGAGTGCTGATTTTGTTACTTATTACTTACCTACTGATGTTTTGTTCATGGCCAGAATCGAATAAAGACCCGTTATTATTATTATTGTTATTATACTAGAGCTTACAGAAGTTATTGGACAATTCAAAGAAGCAACATACACAACTACAATAGTGAAGCTGATATGCGTTCATTCATTACATCGCTTCCTGAATACTCCAGGCGTTTCTCATCAACTGATATAGCCTCCACCATCGAATGCACGAAAGCGGGTAAGGCCCCAGGTTTTGATGGAATTTTTCCCGAATACATAATTCACTGTTCGCCACGCAGAAGAGAGTGGCTGGGGGCATTCTTTATAAATATTTTAAAGAGTGGTAAGCTACCTCCAGAATATAAAACATCTAAGATAATTGGCATACTAAAACTAGGAAACAACTGCGAACTTACGGAGAACTATCGTCCCATGGCACTACTTAGCGTGTGTCCCAAACTTCTCGTGCGATTAGTCTTGATGAGAATGAGTCCCAAGTTAGATCAACATATACCAGATGAGTAGGCGGGTTTCAGACCGAATCGTAGTTGCTGTGACCAGGTACTCACCATCATATCTTTCATTGAAAGCCGATACCAAAGTTGCCTTAAGACCGGCATATCGTTCATAGACGTGACCACAGCCTATGATAACGTCTGGAGAGAAAGGCTCTTATACAAGCTGTACCGTATCATAACCCTGCAAAACAGTAATCACCTTAATAAACAATATGCTTTCAGCCAGATCATTCCAGGTTGTCATGAGCTCTGATATCAGCAAAGTGAGAAATTTAAATAACGGATACCCCAGGGCTCCGTTCTGATAGAGAAATCAAGGGACAAGTATTTTCTGATGTATACATACGATGAGTATTGCTTTAGATCGGTCTGTATTTTATATTGTATAACGAGGTGATTATTGAATTGATTTTAATCAAATTTTGACACTGTATTACTACCGTGGCGAGGATGGAAAAGCGTATGATTTTTAGACATCGCATCGTGTCAATGGCGGCATAGCAGTAACAAAAGAAACACAAAAAATTCAACTTCATTTTTAGGCGTTTTAGGGTTTCCCGATCATTTTCTACTTTTCTTTGGGAGGGGGTAAAATTGGGGTGGTTAGGGGGTAGGGGGTTATAAAACTAAAAAAGTTTTGAATTGCTAATAGGCTTTCCTTTGATCTCTGCGAAAGAAGGACCTAGCCGCACAATCCTTTACTTCTCACACCGATAGGTGAGAGAGGGCGACGGAGTAATTAGCAAAAAACAAAACATTTGAGATATTCTTCAAACTTCGTTTTAGGCATTTCAGGGGTTGCTGATCATTTTCTATCTTTTTTGGGCGGGGGTGAATTTGGGGCGGTTGGGGGGTGACGGGTTGTAAAACTGAAAAAAATTTTGTACTCATTATAGGCTGCCCGTTGACCTGTGAATGAAAGACCTAGGGGCGTAATTCACTTTTTTTAGGTCCATCCCAAACATTACCTGCCTATTACAGAAACCAATGGACTTAGATTTTTCTGATGTATACATATGCGAGTATTGCTTTAGATCGTTCTGTATTGTGTAATGGAAAAACTGTTGAATTGGTCTTATTGGAACTTTGACACAATAGTGTTACGGTAGCGAGGGTGGAAAACGCATATGGTTCTAATAAATAAATCGTGTCGGTGGCATCGCAGCAATAATAAAAACTAAAGATTGTAAAAATAGCTCAAACTTCGTTCTTAGGCATTTGAGGATTCCTGATGGCTTTGTTTCATCTAGTTGAATCTCGTAGAACGATAACTGTGTCGTTCTAGTTCCTACGGAGAGAAATGTAAGAAACTAATTACTAGAGTTTCTATGTTGGATGTTTTTTGAGGGCAGGCGGGCGATTATTAGGTTACAAGGGAATCTCAGATTATAGCTTCATGCTATGGGAAATAATAAACTGGTATCACCGTAATGTATGGGAAGTACTAAGTCAATCAACTTAACTCCATTTTTTATATCCAAATCGCTACCAAATGAACATGCTGTATATTGAAAGTTAAAAAATAAAACATTGTTTTTTTCACATAGAAATATAAAAATATCCTCTAGTTTTAACACAGGCTATAAAAAAAGTCGAAGATGCATATTTGTACACAGTATACAGGGTGACGTAGAATGCAAAGACTAGTTTTTCTCTTTTTCTCAAATGTAAGCCCCATATATTTTATTATACCAAATAATTATCTTTAATGTGCTCTTTCATATTTGTGAAGAGTTTCATAGATATAATTATTACATTCATCAGTTTCCAACATATTTCTATTTTTCTGCAAATTTTAAATTTACTTTCTATTTGTGTACTGAAATTTATTTATTTTGAGAAGGTGCTATCCAATTTTACTTGTATTTAACGGCCAACTAGAATATAAGGCTACAATGGCATTTGATAAAGTTAAAACTCTGAATTATCGAGATAATATAAGTCAAGTATGGCTGAGGAAACAGTTTTCTAGAAGTGATGCATAATTATCAAGCAGATCTATCAGGTATGCTATGAAATGTTAACTGACCAGTCCGAATAAAGCAATTCTTCAATCTTCCAAATGCATCAGTTTTACAGTGCTTCCGTTCTGGATATCGCTGTTGATGGTCGATACATTCTAGAGGCAAGTAAGCAATTTCTCAAAGATTCTGCTAAATATTTGTTTTTCCATGGAAAATTGAAATCGGTGAGTCCAAGAACAGTATAAGTACAGTATAAAACATAGTTTTGAGATAAATTTAAAAACTCCAAAACGAGTAAAGTAACTGTTCGCCATCATATAAAAGTTGTTATAATTCTTTAGACTGCTGATAGTACAACATAATAGATCCGAAAGTCTCACCCCCTCCAAGCTATAAAAAAATATATGTATGCCTTTGTACTGTTCTTGAACTCAGTCTTCTTTTTACGGGCTGTTTTTGTATTTTTTTTTTTTTTTTAGTTTTACCATATGATAAGGTTATGACAACGTCAATAGAGGGTGTGTGAGGGTACGTGAAAAATGTTTTATTATTATTAACGATATCGCGAACTGTTGCGCCAACAATGAGTTAACCAATGACGTTCAAATCAGTACAATATGTCCTGGGACTTGTAATGTTTTTCATCGCAACGCCGTAGACGGATGTTGCGTATAATGGGGTTATTCTATACTTTGTAATGTTTTTAAGCGCAACGGATGCATCTTCGTATTTTAAACGTTTTGGCTATCTTAAGTCAAAACGCCATTTTTTGGACTTGGACTCACCGATTCAATTCGTTTTTAAAGCTCGGTTTTCTCACAGTACGAAATTAATGAGCAGGTTATGAAAACTGCCGATATTTCAAAGCCTACCTGATAAATCTGCTTGATAATTGGATCACTTCTATAGAATTTATTTCCTCAGCATACTTGTGTTATATTATCTCGACAATTCAGGGTTTTATCTTCATCAAATACTATTAAGGCCTTATAATTTAGTTGTTTGTTAAGTAAAAATAAAATTTGATAATGAATTTGTGGTTCTTGGGTTTTTAGGCCGGCGTCGTTTAGCATTAAAGCTTGACGTTTCGCCACCACGAGTGGATGACATCTTCAGAAGCTATTTCACTTCGGCGACTTCCAAAATACTGACGGCTGGTGGATCTGCACCTGAATTTATACCTGCTAATGGTGACGTGGCCCAACCAGGTAGCCATGTCCAGTTGACTTTCTGTGTTTCTTCTTTGCTATTGAAATTATTATGATGTTTTGCACTGACTCCTAAGCTTTATGGGTTGCCAAAAATCCACAAGCCCAACGTTCCATACTTCGCGCGATTGTAAGCGCAATAGGTTCGCCTACTTACGAATTAGCAAAACACTTAACTACATTAATACAGCCATACGTTGGAAAAACCAACTCGTACATCAAGGACTCAGCCCATTTTATTTCGAAAATCAAAGACATACAGCTGGAATAATCCGACATGCTGGTCAGCTTCGACGTGGTGTCATTATTCACAAAGGTGCCATTAAACGATGCAGTCGAACACATCAAGAACATATTTCCAGAAGGCATTACAAACCTTTTCAAGCACGTGTTAACGACAACCTACTTCGTCTGGGATGCCAACATGTACGAACAAATTGAAGGTGTAGCCATGAAAAGCCTTCTAAGCCCGGTAGTAGCGAACTTTGTAATGGAGAAGGTCGAACAGGCAGCCTTGAAGAGCGCTCAATACAAGCCCAAGATATGGCTCAGATACGTGGACGATACGTTCGTCATTTGGAATCACGGAAGAGAAAAGCTAGAAGAATTTCTAGAACACCTGAACAGCGTGCATGAAAACATCAAGTCACCATGGAGGTAGAAGAAAACAAAAAACTCGCCTTCCTTGATGTTCTTCTAACAAGAAAAGGAGTTACATTAGGACATAAGGTATATAGAAAGCCAACTCATACTGACCGGTACTTACATAAAGAATCAAACCATTTCGGAAGTATGGAATTATTAGAACTTTGACAGTACGGGCTAGAAAAGTGTGCGAACCAGAAGAACTCGACACCGAACTGGAACATCTAAAAAATGCTCTTAAGGCAAATGGTTACACAGGAAAGGAAATAACACGAACAATGAGAAGAAGTAGGGTGAAGCCAAAACATAAACCGATAGCAAAAGCGTTTCTACCCTATGTGCCTGGAATAACAGACAGAATAGGAAAAATGTTACGAAAGAAAAACGTCAAGACCATCTACAAGCCCACAAGAAAGATACAGGAATATTTGAGAACGGTGAAGGATAAAAGAGACCCACTCACAACACCGGGGGTTTATCGCATACCATGCATATGTGGGAGGAACAACGAAGCGATCTATAAACACAAGAATTGCAGAACATAAGGCTAGCTGTCGACTAGGCCATACGGACCAATCAGCGGTCGCCGAACATGCGATTAAGGAGGGAAGTCACAGGATCAGGTTTGAAGAAACTCAGGTTCTTGCCGCAACGTCTTCATACCATGCCAGACTTAACAGAGAAGCCATCGAAATACAAAAACATCATAATAATTTCCATAGGAAAGAAGAAACACAGAAAGTCAACTGGACATGGGTACCCATCCTAAAGGACCTGAAGACACTACCATATCGCGAAGGGGCGGGGCTACCAACGCTACCTTGTTGGGCCACGTCACCATTAGCAGGTATATATTCAGGTGCAGATCCACCAGCCGTCAGTATTTTGGAAGTTGCCGAAGTGAAATAGCTTCTGAGGATGCCATCCACTCGTGGTGGCGAAACGTCAAGCTTTAACGCTCAACGACGCCGGCCTAAAAACCCAAGAACCACAAATTCATTGGACGATGGCCGCGAAAGCCTTACACAGAAAATTTGATAGTACTTTGACAAAATAAATGAAAATTTCAGTACCTACACAAATTTAAAATTTGCAGAAAAATTGAAATATCTCGGAAACTGATGAATGTATGTATGAAGTGCTATACAAATATGAAAGAGTATACTGAAAGCAATGTCTTTTGTAAAATAAAATATGGGGGTTACGTTTGAAAAAAAGAGAAAACCTTGTTTTTGTATTCTACCTCACCCTGTATACGAATATGCGTCAGTGACTTTTTTGCAGCATGTGTTAAAACTAGAGGATATTTTACGTCTTTCCATGTACAAAAATAATTTTTGATTCGTTAATTTTCAATATACAGTACGGTCATTTGACAGCGATTTGGATATAAAAGTATAATGTTACAATACCTTATCTTTTAAGAACGGGAATCGTTAGTAAAATCTAAATATGGAATAATATATAGGATATCTCACTTAAAAAATTGTATATTTGCATCACTACCTAGTTATGGATCATCCCGTATAAATCCAAATATTTTCTGAGCAAGGGGCATATCCTTGGTTAAAACTTTTGTATACATTTTTGCCATCTTCTGCAGTCGTGAAGTTGTCGACTGATCCGGAACTAAAAATTCACCCTGTATATTGAAGCACTCCAATCTAGTTTGTATGCGTATCAAATGTGTAGATGTATACCTGAACAAATATTAAAGGAATCCTACACACGTCATGATATATTTATAAACAAATTTTCAATTAGTTTGAATTATTATTATTGATATGTTGAAGCGCTCTGGTCCATTTTATCTGTATATGAAACTTGCGCGTGTACACCTGAATAAATATTAAGTTAAACATATGTACAATATAAAAACGTTATCCTATATATGGACAAATTTTCAATTAGCTTGATCAGAGTATTAAATTAACATCAGTTTCGGATTTTTTGTGTTTCGTAGGCACATGTTAGCGTAGTCTGAAAATAAATATACTGTATCAGCCGTCTAAATGCAAAACCCGAAAAGTCACACATTTTTCAAAATATAGTTTTAGTTACCGTTCTGTTCATTATCTAAAGGTCTACCAATCCGACAATAGACATAAGATATTTGGTGAAGAAGATTAGGCTAACATGCAAACGTCGACTAGTCCAAGTGGTTTTTAATTTCAAACAGTGACATGTCCATAGGAGCCAATACTAACAACTGGAGTAAATCACATGTATGTAGATCACAGGAGGTTACTCTGGTTATACCATGCGGTGAATTCACTTTTTTTTCAGTTACGATTGATTTATGCTGTACTGATTAATTATGTATCAATTTAGAAACCATCGGTGACCAAAATATTGTTATATCACAAGGTAATATTGCTCGAAAGAAGATTAAGCCCCGCCTAAGCTATTAGTCGTGAAAATGCTGTTGAGAGTTCTGAAGAATTTTGTTTGTCGGAAAATTTGGATTTTGAGATTTGAACCTGTATGTATGTATGTATGTATAGTAAAGCCCAGAGATATACCATTTGTTTAAAAAGTGAAGATCTCCGCAAAAAGTACCGACAGAGAAAGGGAACGGGGTCGGACTGGGCATTCGAATTCGTTGGAGTGGGCAACAACGAAAATGTTCATTCCATCCAATAAAGTGCTCATACATCAGTTGGTTGAACAAGATGTTTGAAACTTTATTATCTGTTAATAAATGTATGGTAGAGACATTTCAATATAACCGTATAAACCATATGGTAAATTATTCCTTTCTACACTCAATTTTAACATTCGATTCGTTGTTTTAGTTGTCCCCAAATTAATTCTATAGGACTGAAAATGCAAAAATAGGGAGGCAACCTTAAGACATCATGACCATACTTTTTAGCTATGCTTTCTATGACATATTGTTTCTCAAACTGTTCAGTGTGGAGGACTTCCAATAATTCAGTTTTTTTTGTAAGTTTCTTCAGAGTACAAATCCTGATTTATGAGAAAATCTTGTATTTCCGCCTTCGATAACGTTGAATTCGGAATTTTGTACCCTTGTCTGGAGTGATAGCTTGCGTTGTCCATTACGATGACGCTAAATGGCTTTAAATTGGGAATAAGGGTATACCCAACCATTGCTCAAATATTCCCGAGTCCATGTTTTTGTGGTAGTCTATATTGCACTCTTCAATTTTCTTTCCGCATAATTTGAGTGCGTTTTCGACTAGCCGTCAGATGATACGCAGTGTAAGATAACTATACGGGATCCTTTATTTGGTGGAACGCCTTTTAGCTAACACTTCTTTGTACCGTCGGTCCATCCCTTTTTAGCGGTATCCTGGGTATCATACCAGGTCTCGTCGAGGTAGTACACTGACCTCCCCTCGTTCCGGTATTGCTCTATCTTATGCAAGTAATCGTGCCGCCATCCCACAATCCTTGCACTTTCCATTATAGCCATTCGTTTGTTCACAGTTCTGTACCTAAACCCAATCTTCCTAATCCATCGCTGCAATGTACTCCTTGGATACTGTTACCCCATTCTAGCCAATTGTCTTTGAACGGATTCGATTGTGGGTAGTTCATTAATTTTGTACTTTTCGTACACAATATTCCTCAATAATTTTGTGATCGTGGGATCTAGTTCTTTTAAAACACCAGCATCAAACCTACGCTTCCTCTTTTGTGGCCCCTTTCTCAAAATTTCACATACTGTTGGATATGGAACGTGTGTTAGAATTGACGTATTTTTGATCATATTCCCCTTATTTTCATTCTCCGGATCCTTCGTTAGTTCATTATCATTTAGTACTATTTGTTTTGCATCTGCGCTAAGATGTGACCTTTTGTGAGGTTTTAATTGGTCTACCTCCACCTCCCTCTGTTCAAATTCATTATCAGTGTCCGTATTATAGTCACTACTTTCACCACCGTAATGACACGGCCGAAACATACTCTAGCTGTCACACTTCCGAAAAAAACGTCCGATTCAGACAGAAAAGCAGATTGGCGTTGCTATCAATAACGGTAGCAATACCTGCCTAAACAATTTGACTAAGTCCGGTCCTCTTCATCGATGAAGTCGCTAATAATCCTGGAATGTGTCGGTCTTATCATAGTTCAGTCAAAATATACATAGTGAACGTCATCCGTCAGATTTACGTTCAAATACAACTTAGTGTTTCATTTTCACCATTCTAAAAGGTTACGTTTTGTTGGAAAATTGGTTAAAAGCACATTCCATGAATTGGATACGAGTACGAAAGTAAAATAATGGTAACCATTGAATATTATCAAAACTGTATCTATTCCAAATGATGAACTGTACTAATAGATGGTATGCAGTTTTTATATAGCGCAAAACGTACACAAATGGTATATCTCTGGGCTCTACTTTATCCTGTTTAATATCTAGCATTATGTTTATAGTTTCAGTCGTTGAGCCCAGTGTTTGCTTAGTTTTCCTAACAATTTGGTGTATGAGGATAACCACCACCCAGCAATTGTATTCCGACATGTTTGCAAGGCTTTTATACCATTAGCAAATCAATACCGTCGTATGTACAGTTTCAATATGGCCGATTATGGTTCGATCAATACTTCAATATCAAATATTGACTGGAACAGCTTATTCGAAAACAAATCAGTGGACGAAGCAGTACATATATTTTATGATCATTTGTATACAATAATAGATAGATACGTACCCTCATACAGAATCAGGGGTAAATATCCTGTGTACTTCAAAGCGGAGACAATAAATATAATGAAAGAAAAACTGAAACACCATGAGCAATACAAAAAATTTAGCGATCAAAATCGTATTTTCTGCACCCTTAGAACAAAGTCTAAAGATCTCATCAATAAGGATTATAATGATTACATAAAAAATATGGAGCACGAGATTTCAAGTAACTAAAAAATTTTGGTCTTTTGTGTCGAACAGGAAGAAAAGTCATGAAACAATACCATGCATTATGTCAGATGGTGAACATGAAGTCAAAAATGGTACTGATGTGTGTAATTTGTTTTGCAAAATACTTTGCGAGTATTTACATCAAATCTCAGTCACGTCAAAGCTCTATACGTCAGAATAGGGATAACTGCATTGATGAGAGTTTGATTCTTTCTGAAAAAATTTCAATAATAGTGAACGCACTGGATACGAAGAAATGCGCAGGACCCGATAAAATTCCACCTTTATTTAAAAAAATGTGTTAGTAGCATCTGCATGCCACTGCATTATATTTTCAAATTGTCGTTAACAGAATGTGTCTTCCCTTTGAAATGGAAACAGGCAAATGTTCTGCCAATTCACAAGAGAGGGGAAAGACATATTATTAAAAACTATCGACCAATAAGCTATAGCTTTCAGTTTTTTCAAAAATATTTGAGCGTATTATTTACAATGTTGTATTGGGAACTGTTAAAAGTCTAATATTAGTGTGCTTTACGGAATTTGTTTAGCAAGCTTCAGATGACGGACTACAAGTCGAAGTTGTCTACACTGAATTCAGTGAGGCCTTCGATAGGATAGACCATTCTATTTTGATGGCCAAACTTGCTGAGGTGGGTGTAGATAATAGACTGTGCCGTTGGATAGAGTCATACAGTAACGGTTAATGGATTTTCTTCTGAGGTATTCAAAGTAACGTCGGGCATACCACAGGGAAGTCATTTGGGCCCCTTGTTTTTCATTATCTATATAAACGATATAAAAAGTGCATTGAAACATACAAATTGCCTTCTCTCTTACACTCATATTGCATTAAAAGCAGCCTTTCTTTGAACTTTGATAAATGTAACTACATAAGGTTAACAAAGCAAGTGAAGATATACAGGGTGGGCCAATAGTGCGTGGACGGAAGATTGTGGTCTTACTAAAAAATATTTCAAAAATCTGTCACTTGGCTATGGTAGGGATCCTTGACGGCTATAATTTAAAAATATTTTCACTTAAATTTTGACGTTTGTACAGGGTGATTCATATCAAACTTACATTTTTTTGAATGGAACCCCCTATATATTATTGCATATTTGGATTCCTTGGTCAATTCTAGTGTGACATCGTGTATCATACATGGAACTTTAAACGAACCGTTTAGGCGCAAATCACCATTTTTGGTGTAAGTAGGTATCAGCAAAAAATTGAATATCGCAGCGATTATAAAACACAGAAGGCCGTGACTTTGCGGTACGACTAAGCATGAAATGCATCATCTTAGGTCGGACGGCTAATTTTGAATTCTTTTTGTACTCAGTAGATTAATTAAGGAAACTTCAATTACAGATAACTTGATTTTTTCAAATGAGAATGCCTATTTCTAACGATATAGCATTCTCAATATCAATCTTTTTTGGTTTTCATTTTATTTCAAATTTTCAGTCAAATCGGTGTTTTTCGATTTCCCTGCGTGCAAGCGACCTAGCAGGCCATGAAAAATAAACAAAAGCCCGTTAGTATGGAAGAAACCAACTAACCTAGTAGACAGATGCAAATGAACTAGAGTAGCGAGGCAAGATCAGGAAAATTCCTTACAACACATCAGCTCTAACCGGATACAACAGCGGCAAGATATCTAATGTGAATGAGTAGCTGGGGTATGACAGAAGTGTTTGTTTTTCACAGACTACTAGCTATTGAGGTCTACCAGAGCTTGACAACTTTCCAAAATGATTAAAAATTTTGAAACAAAGGGACAACTACCAGCGATTTTTGCTTACAGTCTGACATGTTTAGAATGACATTTCACATTTAATCGGATAAAAAAATTGGTCATTTCCGTTTAGTGTTTAGTCAAAAGTGAAGATATCTCTAACTGGAGCATTCCGAACATCTACTGAAATAATTGCTAGGACTTTTTAATTACGCTATGTTGTAAGTTTTCTACAAACTAAATTATACGAGGGTTGCTCTATACCTCCGTCAATCCACCAGTACGCAGACAGCTGTTTCACGCTTATTAGCGATCATCAGTGCGCCATAGGTCGATTGACGGAAGTAGAGAGCATCAATTTTTCCATGTTTTAAAACGTGTGAAAGATGTGCGAGTAGACAGAAGGAATTCTGCCGGTGCGCCATGTAGTACCCGAAGGTGACGGCAACCAAAGAGAAAAGCTACCAGCAGCAGTAAACTCTCCTTGGTGGAACGACAAGGCTCGGGACATTATCTACTACGACCCCACAGCATACCGCTGCCCAAATTTCATCACAATCCATGCAGCGGTTACTGAGATTACGAGGGTAGAAAAACGCGACAGACAGACAGACCGACAGACCGACAGACCGACAGACCGACAGACCGACAGACCGACAGACCGACAGACCGACAGACCGACAGACCGACAGACCGACAGACCGACAGACCGACAGACCGACAGACCGACAGACCGACAGACCGACAGACCGACAGACCGACAGACCGACAGACCGACAGACCGACAGACCGACAGACCGACAGACCGACAGACCGACAGACCGACAGACCGACAGACCGACAGACCGACAGACCGACAGACCGACAGACCGACAGACCGACAGACCGACAGACCGACAGACCGACAGACCGACAGACCGACAGACCGACAGACCGACAGACCGACAGACCGACAGACCGACAGACCGACAGACCGACAGACCGACAGACCGACAGACCGACAGACCGACAGACCGACAGACCGACAGACCGACAGACCGACAGACCGACAGACCGACAGACCGACAGACCGACAGACCGACAGACCGACAGACCGACAGACCGACAGACCGACAGACCGACAGACCGACAGACCGACAGACCGACAGACCGACAGACCGACAGACCGACAGACCGACAGACCGACAGACCGACAGACCGACAGACCGACAGACCGACAGACCGACAGACCGACAGACCGACAGACCGACAGACCGACAGACCGACAGACCGACAGACCGACAGACCGACAGACCGACAGACCGACAGACCGACAGACCGACAGACCGACAGACCGACAGACCGACAGACCGACAGACCGACAGACCGACAGACCGACAGACCGACAGACCGACAGACCGACAGACCGACAGACCGACAGACCGACAGACCGACAGACCGACAGACCGACAGACCGACAGACCGACAGACCGACAGACCGACAGACCGACAGACCGACAGACCGACAGACCGACAGACCGACAGACCGACAGACCGACAGACCGACAGACCGACAGACCGACAGACCGACAGACCGACAGACCGACAGACCGACAGACCGACAGACCGACAGACCGACAGACCGACAGACCGACAGACCGACAGACCGACAGACCGACAGACCGACAGACCGACAGACCGACAGACCGACAGACCGACGCAAATGAGTGACGTGGATTTTCGTTATGTACACATCATAAAACGCCCAAAAAACGTATTATCTCAAAATCGAAAATTTTCGCGATCACAATACTCCCCTCACCTATCGGTGTGGGAAGTAAAAACAGTAATTGCAGCAAACAAATTACTTGGATTTATAGAATTATAGAACCTGCAGAAATTCCAATAATCCAAAGGCCTTGATCTCCCCGTATTATGCTTTCATAGACAGTAAACTTATATTCGGCTCTATAATATGGAATCGTTGCTATGCGGTACACTCAGCGCGCATAGAAAGGGTTCAGCACAAATTTTTGCACCTGGTAGCTTCAAAAACAGGACAAACAATAATTCTGAATAGCAATTGAGGTCTTGAATTAAGAAAAAACATATTTTTTTTGTCATAAATGGAAAGATCATATATGAGTTTTATAACAAAACTATTTTTGTCTTCTTTTTTTCGCAATAATCCAAAAGTTATATCAAAATAAAAATGGGTCTTTGAATCGAGTACCGAAAACACGCCGACGGCTCCCGAACCCTGAGATCCACTATCGGACTTTCTAACCACTGGTCCATCCTTCGATTGAGGAGATCTTTTCAACAAAACATATTTGATTAGGTACTTACTTACTGGAATCTGTAATCCGACTTCAACTTCAAACATTTAAAAACATATTTATTTCGATCTTATACTTCGCCTCGAGCTGCAAGCTTCATTTATCGACTGTATTGCAACAAATATCCACTAGTTACCAGTTTACCAGTACGTATTTTCGCGATTGGTTAGGAATCTAGAATCTAGTATCGGAGTAGGACGTCGTTGGTCAACGGAGCATCTTGACCGCCATGGTGACGTCACACGGCTTTTTTATTTTGATATAACTTTTGAATTATTGCGAAAAAAAGAGAACAAAAACAGTTTTGTCATAAAACTTATATATGATCTTTCCATTTATGACAAAAAAAATTTTATTCAAAACCTCAATTATGGTCATATAATGAAAGAATATAATTTCATTCATCTGAAGGACAGAAGAGTAATCTCTGACGTGTGCTGTTTGTACAAGGTCATACACAATCTCGTCGACTGTAGTTTCATGTCACATAGCCTCCAATTAAATGTCCCTGACAGAAGATACAGGAATTATACCCTCTTAAAGTTATCATATCGCCGTACCAATATTGTTATGAACTCGCCTCTATATAGAGCTCAACGATCATATAATGAATCTTATAAGCCAGATATTTTTCATGTGAGTTTGAATTTGTTCAAAAAAGTAATGGAAAAGGATTACATATTACAACAGTCGCCTTAAAAAGAAATAAAAAAATCTATTTCTAGTCTTTTGTGCTCATGATTTGTAATTAGTGGGTGCATTTTGGATTTATCTGTCAGCATCCCAAATTGTAAATAAATAAATAAAATTCAGTAAAAAGTTCAAAGTGATGTGCTTCATTTATTTGGATCCAGTTCCACAAAAATAGCACTCAAAGCACGACATGTCACAGTTCCTAACACGCAAAACTTGACGTGTCCAAATTTAAAATCTAGATTTTAGAAAAACTATACCTCCTAGATTTTGGGGCGTTAAGACCTAACATTCTAAACCATCTAGATCATCATACTCTTGTTTTAGTATTATTTTCATAATAAGGCTGCACTCGATTTTTCTCGATTTCTCTAAAATTTGTTTCCGTGGTTTTGTCGGGTTCTGTAGACGACCGATATGCGTATGTCAAGTATGAGCTGAAGCAAAACTACATATGTTTAGATCATGTCCTACCACTATCACTACAATTTTAGTATCATATCATTAATTTACTTCGCTAAATTTTACAGAATCACCCTTCAATGTGCTAATAAGTGCAAAATGATTTGAAGCTTCTTTAGCACGTCACCTTTCCCTGAAACCTCGGCCCGTGCATGCTTTACCTCGTACTTACTTGTGCAAACCAGTTTGTATCGGGTAGCCCGTGTGTGTGGACGGTAGCTCTCGAAAACCGAAAAGCGCGGCCTGCACGGTAAACCCTGTGTGTGCGACCATAGGGTTCACTTTTAAGGATAGCAGCACCTATTATATGAAATAGTCAGTTTCCGAATTATTAAATAATGGAGGTTTGCGCGAGCTTACTTGAATGGTGTGGAAACTCAGCGGTATACCATCTTGTTTGCGCAAACTATACCGTACAGGCAAGTCGCTGTGTGTGGCCACCGCTTTACTCCAACTGTCTTAAAAATGAAGTCAAATCGATTGACTCAGTACTTCCCACGCATTACGGTGATAACATTTTATAATTTTCCCATAGCATGAAGCTAAAAACATCTAAAACAAAAACTCTCGTAGTTTTTTGCAACTCTTTCCGTAGGAACTAGGACGACACGGTTTTTTTCTGCAATCTCCAACTGATGTCCTAATCTTCTTGCGTCTCCCCCTTTAGAAACTAGGACGTCACAGTTATTTTCTGCATGATTCAATTGGACGATGCAAAATGATCAGTAGCCTCCAAACCGTCTAAAAACGAAGTTTGAACTGTTTTTATATTTTTTTGGTTTTTTTATTATTGTGGCGCCGCCCCTGCACGGTTTTCCAAAACCAGACGCGTTTTCCATTCTCGCTGCGCTGGTAAATTCTGGGTCAAAATTTCATTAAAATCAATTCAATAATTTTCGCTTTACGAAATATACATAGAACGAAATAAAGCAAAACTCGTATGTATACATCACAAAATTGGTTTCTGTAATAAATGTTTAGACGGACCTAAGAAACTGTAATATGCCGCTAAGTATTTCTACTACAGGTCAATGGACAGACTATTATGGATACAACAAATTTTTCATGTTTACAAGCTTTTCGAAAGACTCCGTCTTGACAGAATAAATAGAGAATTAGATCAGCAGACGTGGATTCCAGATCATCAGTTTGGGTTCGGACAATTTCACTCAACTATTCAACAGTGCCACCGCCTAACCGACATCATCACCAAAACCATCGAGAAGCGTGAGTACTGTACAGCAGTGTTCCTTGATGTGAAACAAGCATTTGATAAAGTCTGGTATCCAGGCTTACTATATAAAATTAAAAAAATATTACCCGAAAAGTATTTCAGTATACTGAAGTCGTACTTGAGTGACCGATGTTTCGAAGTCAGACTTAATAGTGAAACTTCTAACCGCCTCCCTATAAAGTCAGGTGTCCCTCAAGGAAGCATATTAGGTCCTTTGCTGTACGTCCTCCCAGTAAACACAGTACATACATAAGACGTACATTTTATGTCATATTTACGTCCGTACGTCCATGGACATAAAATGTACGTATTATGTACGTAAATTTTGGGATGTACATGGTACGTACATAATATACGTACATAAGACATAGTTACTACTACGTAAAGAACTTACTGTATAGTTATACCTTTTCTGAGGTAAGTGTCATGATCATGGACGTTGTTAAAAATGTTCATTTATAAGCTTATATCAAATATATTAAATTATTGACGGATATCTTTTATAAATACTGTAGATTTCTTTGAATAGGTACGTTTAGTCATTGCTGCAAAAAGGGCCAAGAGGGTAAGAGCGAAGAGCCAACACCCCCTTAGAGCCGTAGCGTGCAGCGTAATCCAAAGGTACTTCTAAAAACTATGAAAACTATTTCAATTGGACGTGAAACTGTCATTCAAAAAATTAATGTTTTTTAACCGTTTGCTGCCCGAACGTTATAGGTTATGTCATTCATTACTGTTGAGCTTCCAAAAAGTGTGGGAAAAATTATGGATTATTATGGATAGTTAAAAAAATTCAGCCATTCAGCAGAATTTAGCTTATTTTACAAATCACAAAACCTCAGACTTCAAAGTAACATTGTAGAAAACAGAAGGCTGTGCAAAAGTAATGTTTAAGCAGTGTTGTCAGTTGGTTTGACTGTCCCGAAACGGTCCACTTCGGAAACGAAATCAAAACGAAATAGATATTAATCTTTGATGAATTTTAATCGTTATTGAGGTAATTTTGTTTACCGTTGAATATTGGGGTGATTGCCTTGACGTGGCAGTTAAATAAGTAGCAAAGTTTTAAATTTTTTATCCTACACTTGGGCAATACTAACAAAAGTAGAAATCTGGCAGCATTGGATTGACAGCAGCGAAAGGTGACAACTGAGTACTGACAGTAGTAGCAATTTTCGTTCTCTTTCTCCGAAATCCGAATTTATGGTGCTGGTGTGGCGTTGGTTATAAAATAAAGAAAATTCTATTAACCAGTATACAGGTAAGTGGATTAAATGCATAGTATAAAACGTAGGATAATTTGAACATTATTTTAACTCTTTAATAAGAGGGGTGCATGCATAGAATCTCAGAAAGTACCAGTGGCCAACGAATTCTTGATAACCTAAGAAAATTGCTACTAGAAACAAAAACGAACTAAAGAAATTTAAAACTAAAACACATTATTACTGTATGTTAACTAGCTAGTGTAACCAATAAAGCGTTTATTAGCTTTTTATTTTTGCACATAATTTTAGATAATGAATACCAATAAGTCAAAATTAAATAAACATTATAGAACTGCCAAGAGACACCCGGAATGTTTTGAACGTAATCTTGAAGTCCAAGGAAAAAAAGCTACTAGTTTCATGATGTCTGCGTAAAATAATGACTGACTCCCTTGCCAGCACATATAGCTGACTGGGTCGCAGACAGAAAAATAAGTTTTGCGATACTTTATTTGCTAAGCTTGTCCTAGGTATGTCGTAAACCAGATTAAGACATACCTATTGCAGTCTTAAGTTTAGAAGTAACTTATTAATGAATAATTTTACAGGTCAAAACTTTTAATTTGATTTCACCTAAGCCATACAAATCCCTTTAGATGAAATGTACCTAAAAATGAAATAAATTTTAGCTGCTGCGGAGGAGTCCAGAATTCCAAAAAACAAAAAGGAAAGTGAAGAAGCAATAGCCACATGGCATCGCAGAGCCACTGACCGCCTAAAAGCAAAGAATAGATAAACTTTAGATAGTATATTATTTAAATATTTAAAATACTATTATTTAAACCAGAATGGTTCCTATTTTTTTTGAGCTAGAGTATTATTTTTTTAATATATTATACCAGTTTTTTATATGAAAAAATAAAATGTTAAAAAATATATACCTCTATTAATCCAAATACCATATGAAGTAAAATTACGTCCTATATATGTCATATCTATGTCAGAAATACGTCGAAAAAGTACGTACATAAGATGTTAAAAAGAGTGGACAAAGTACGTACTATGTACGTCTTAAAGATATCCAAACGGAACTACCGTACGTACATAAGACGTACGCTACGTCAGACGTCTACGTACATGATACGTCTTTATGACGTACATTGGTTTATTGGGCTATATACAGCCGATCTACCCACCAAAGTCACAACAACAGTAGGTACATTTGCAGACGATACAGCAATTTTTTCTACCGACAAAGATCTCGAGATAGCCTCAGATAAACTACAACAACATCTAAGCGACATCGGAGAATGGCTGAATAAATGGAAAATTAAAGTGACTGAAACGAAGTCCAGCCACATAACATTCACCCTCTGCAAAAAACAATGCCCCCCAGTAACCTTAAACCAAGTTGTCATATCTGAGCAGGAAAATGTAAAATACCTAGGATTGCACATGGACAATAAACTCAACTGGAAGACTCATATATCAAAAAAAAAGAAAACAAATGGATCTGAAAACTAAGCAACTAGACTGGCTCATAGGTCGTAGGTCTAAGATAGGAATAGAAAACAAACTACTTATATACAAAGCTGTTATCAAACCAATTTGGACATACGGTATCGAACTTTGGGGTTGCGCAAGCAAGTCAAACACAGCAATCATCCAACGAGCTCAATCCAAAATACTCAGAAGTATAGCTGATGCACCATGGTATGTCTCCAATCATACGCTCCATAGAGACTTCAAGATCCCCTACGTAAGCGAAGTCATCAAAGAACGAAGCATCAAGCACCATGCCAGACTCGGCGATCATCCGAACCCACTCCTACCGTCACTGTTAATACCCGCTGAGACCAGGAGACTCTGAAGAAAAGTGCCACTCGATCTACAAATCTGAGGTGACATCGCTAGATGTTTACTTCTTCGCGTCATTACGGGTACAAATATGTGAAGTATTGTACTAGCCATTAAATTAGCTTATAGAGTGTAACATTCTGATTGCTAATAAAGTTGAGGAGAAAAAAAAAGATTTACAACCCCCCACCCCCCAACCAGCCCAAATTCATCCCCACCCAAAATAAAAATTAAAAATGGTCAGGAACCTCTAAAACGTCTAAAAACGGAGTTTCAGCTGTTTTTATATTTTTAACTTTTTTTATTACTGCTGCGCCGACACGACTTTTCCAAAACATACTCGTTTTCCGTCTTCGCCGCGGTAGTGATACTGTGTCAAAATTTCATTAAAATCAATTCAACGATTTTCGTAGTACGCAATATAGAATGATCTGAAACAATTCTCCTATGTCTACATCACAAATTCTAAGTCCATTGGTTTCTATAATAAGCAAGGCAATGTCCGGATGGACTTAAAAAAGTGCATTATGCCGCTAGGTTTTTCATTCACTGGTGAATGGACAGCTCATTATGAATAAAACAAATTTTTCAGTTTCACAACCCCCACCCAAAAAAAAGTAGGAAATGATCAGGGACCCCTAAAATGCCCAAAAACGAAGCTTGCTGAATATATGAATTTTTTAGTTTTTTGCTAATTAATCTGACCCCTCGTACAACGATTTCCAAAATTATAGGAGCATTACCTACTACGACCCCACAACATATCGCAACCCAAATTTCATCACAACCCATGCAGCGGTTACTGAGGTTACGACGTTATAAAGACGCCAACAGACAGACCGACAAACAGACAGACCGACGGAAATGAGTGACGTGGATTTTCGTTATGTAGATATCATGAAACGCCCAAAATCAAAAATTTTCGCGATTACAATACTCCCCTCGCATATCGTATCGGTGTGGGAAGTAAAAAGTAGAAATCGATCAGGTATCCCTAGAATACCCAAACACAGAGTTTGAACTGATTTTATATTGTACCTACTGTTTCTTTTTACTTCCCACACCGATAGGTGAGGGGAGTATTGTGATAATACGTTCTTTGGGCTACATTTTACTGTTCCTCATTTTCATAGATGACGTAACCTATGAGCTACAGAATGAGCATTTACTTTACGCTGATGATTTAAAAATCTTCTGTAAAATTGAAACTGTCAACGATTGCCGTACTTTGCAGAATGATTTGGACGTCCTAAGCAAGTGGTGCCAGAATAATAGATTGTACCTTAATGTGGACAAATGTTATACTATGTCGATTACACGCAAGCTTACCCCGACCAATTTTGATTACACCACGAATAAAGTATATCTAAAAAAGTGTCAGGAATTTAATGATCTGGGCATAATGTTTGACGCAAGGCTTACATTTGTTAGGCATACTGATGCTGTTGTCAACAAAGCTTACAAGAGTTTGGGCTTCATAATCAGAAACTGTCGAGACTTTAATAATGTAGACACCATGATTTTATTATATAATTCATTTGTAAGGACGAAAATAGAATATTGCTCTGTAATATGGTATCCTGCTTATGAAGTCCATCGCAACAAGATTGAAAGTATTCAGAGGCGATTTGTAAAATACTTATGGTTTAGAGAGGATGGTACATACCCTGAAATTGGTTTCAGCCATGACGTATTACTTAGCAGGTATAATTTATCAAACTTAGATAAGCGAAGAAAGTATGCTGCTTGTATTTTTTTGTATAAATTAGTTAATAATATTATCGATTGTGAATACTTACTTAGTAAAGTTATTATACATGTTCCCTGCGCTAAAACTAGGTCAAATGTGAACTATTTTTACCTAAATGTCCCAAAAAGTAACGTATTACTTTTCTCTCCAATATATGTGATGTGTAACAGTTATGAAGATGCAAAGCATGCTGTAGATATCTATTTTTGTAATACACAGTTATGAAGATGCAAAGCATGCTGTAGATATCTATTTTTGTAATACGCTTGAATTTAAAAGATTTTTCCTCACCTTAGGTTAAGATTAATTTTAAGAAAGTCAATTTATTTGGACATATGTGCATATGACAGTAGTTTATAGTTTAGTTTATAGTTTAATATAGTTATTCTACTATTGTGCAAGTCCTATCCGTTAAATGGTGAAGGCCGTTCGGATAGTGTATTCACATAAATAAATAAATAAATAAATAAATAAATAAATAAATAAATAAATATCGAAAATCCACGTCACTCATTTCCGTCGGTCTGTGTGTCGGTCTGACTGTCGATCTGTCGGTCTGTCTGTCGGTCTGTCGGTCTGTCGGTCTGTCGGCCTGTCGGTCTGTCGGTCTGTCGGCCTGTCGGTCTGTCGGTCTGTCGGTCTGTCGGTCTGTCGGTCTGTCGGTCTGTCGGTCTGTCGGTCTGTCGGTCTGTCGGTCTGTCGGTCTGTCGGTCTGTCGGTCTGTCGGTCTGTCGGTCTGTCGGTCTGTCGGTCTGTCGGTCTGTCGGTCTGTCGGTCTGTCGGTCTGTCGGTCTGTCGGTCTGTCGGTCTGCGGTCTGTCGGTCTGTCGGTCTGTCGGTCTGTCGGTCTGTCGGTCTGTCGGTCTGTCGGTCTGTCGGTCTGTCGGTCTGTCGGTCTGTCGGTCTGTCGGTCTGTCGGTCTGTCGGTCTGTCGGTCTGTCGGTCTGTCGGTCTGTCGGTCTGTCGGTCTGTCGGTCTGTCGGTCTGTCGGTCTGTCGGTCTGTCGGTCTGTCGGTCTGTCGGTCGGTCGGTCTGTCGGTCTGTCGGTCTGTCGGTCTGTCGGTCTGTCGGTCTGTCGGTCTGTCGGTCTGTCGGTCTGTCGGTCTGTCGGTCTGTCGCGTCTGTCGGTCTGTCGGTCTGTCGGTCTGTCGGTCTGTCGGTCTGTCGGTCTGTCGGTCTGTCGGTCTGTCGGTCTGTCGGTCTGTCGGTCTGTCGGTCTGTCGGTCTGTCGGTCTGTCGGTCTGTCGGTCTGTCGGTCTGTCGGTCTGTCGGTCTGTCGGTCTGTCGGTCTGTCGGTCTGTCGGTCTGTCGGTCTGTCGGTCTGTCGGTCTGTCGGTCTGTCGGTCTGTCGGTCTGTCGGTCTGTCGGTCTGTCGGTCTGTCGGTCTGTCGGTCTGTCGGTCTGTCGGTCTGTCGGTCTGTCGGTCTGTCGGTCTGTCGGTCTGTCGGTCTGTCGGTCTGTCGGTCTGTCGGTCTGTCGGTCTGTCGGTCTGTCGGTCTGTCGGTCTGTCGGTCTGTCGGTCTGTCGGTCTGTCGGTCTGTCGGTCTGTCGGTCTGTCGGTCTGTCGGTCTGTCGGTCTGTCGGTCTGTCGGTCTGTCGGTCTGTCGGTCTGTCGGTCTGTCGGTCTGTCGGTCTGTCGGTCTGTCGGTCTGTCGGTCTGTCGGTCTGTCGGTCTGTCGGTCTGTCGGTCTGTCGGTCTGTCGGTCTGTCGTCGGTCGGTCTGTCGGTCTGTCGGTCTGTCGGTCTGTCGGTCTGTCGGTCTGTCGGTCTGTCGGTCTGTCGGTCTGTCGGTCTGTCGGTCTGTCGGTCTGTCGGTCTGTCGGTCTGTCGGTCTGTCGGTCTGTCGGTCTGTCGGTCTGTCGGTCTGTCGGTCTGTCGGTCTGTCGGTCTGTCGGTCTGTCGGTCTGTCGGTCTGTCGGTCTGTCGGTCTGTCGGTCTGTCGGTCTGTCGGTCTGTCGGTCTGTCGGTCTGTCGGTCTGTCGGTCTGTCGGTCTGTCGGTCTGTCGGTCTGTCGGTCTGTCGGTCTGTCGGTCTGTCGGTCTGTCGGTCTGTCGGTCTGTCGGTCTGTCGGTCTGTCGGTCTGTCGGTCTGTCGGTCTGTCGGTCTGTCGGTCTGTCGGTCTGTCGGTCTGTCGGTCTGTCGGTCTGTCGGTCTGTCGGTCTGTCGGTCTGTCGGTCTGTCGGTCTGTCGGTCTGTCGGTCTGTCGGTCTGTCCGTCTGTCGGTCTGTCGGTCTGTCGGTCTGTCTGTCTGTCGGTCTGTCGGTCTGTCGGTCTGTCTGTCTGTCGGTCTGTCTGTCTGTCTGTCGGTCTGTCTGTCTGTCGGTCTGTCTGTCGGTCTGTCTGTCTGTCGGTCTGTCTGTCGGTCTGTCTGTCGGTCTGTCTGTCGGTCTGTCTGTCGGTCTGTCTGTCGGTCTGTCTGTCGGTCTGTCTGTCGGTCTGTCTGTCGGTCTGTCTGTCGGTCTGTCTGTCGGTCGGTCTGTCGGTCTGTCGGTCTGTCGGTCTGTCGGTCTGTCGGTCTGTCGGTCTGTCGGTCTGTCGGTCTGTCGGTCTGTCGGTCTGTCGGTCTGTCGGTCTGTCGGTCTGTCGGTCTGTCGGTCTGTCGGTCTGTCGGTCTGTCTGTCTGTCGGTCTGTCTGTCGGTCTGTCTGTCTGTCTGTCTGTCGGTCTGTCTGTCGGTCTGTCTGTCGGTCTGTCTGTCGGTCTGTCTGTCGGTCTGTCTGTCGGTCTGTCTGTCGGTCTGTCTGTCGGTCTTTCTGTCGGTCTGTCTGTCGGTCTGTCTGTCGGTCTGTCTGTCTGTCGGTCTGTCTGTCTGTCGGTCTGTCTGTCGGTCTGTCTGTCGGTCTGTCTGTCGGTCTGTCTGTCGGTCTGTCTGTCGGTCTGTCTGTCTGTCTGTCTGTCGGTCTGTCTGTCGGTCTGTCTGTCGGTCTGTCTGTCGGTCTGTCTGTCGGTCTGTCTGTCGGTCTGTCTGTCGGTCTGTCTGTCGGTCTGTCTGTCGGTCTTTCTGTCGGTCTGTCTGTCGGTCTGTCTGTCTGTCGGTCTGTCTGTCTGTCGGTCTGTCTGTCGGTCTGTCTGTCGGTCTGTCTGTCGGTCTGTCTGTCGGTCTGTCTGTCGGTCTGTCTGTCGGTCTGTCTGTCGGTCTGTCTGTCGGTCTGTCTGTCGGTCTGTCTGTCTGTCGGTCTGTCTGTCGGTCTGTCTGTCTGTCGGTCTGTCTGTCGGTCTGTCTGTCTGTCGGTCTGTCTGTCGGTCTGTCTGTCGGTCTGTCTGTCGGTCTGTCTGTCGGTCTGTCTGTCGGTCTGTCTGTCGGTCTGTCTGTCGGTCTGTCTGTCGGTCTGTCTGTCGGTCTGTCTGTCGGTCTGTCTGTCGGTCTGTCTGTCGGTCTGTCTGTCTGTCGGTCTGTCTGTCGGTCTGTCTGTCGGTCTGTCTGTCGGTCTGTCTGTCGGTCTGTCTGTCGGTCTGTCTGTCTGTCGGTCTGTCTGTCGGTCTGTCTGTCGGTCTGTCTGTCGGTCTGTCTGTCGGTCTGTCTGTCGGTCTGTCTGTCGGTCTGTCTGTCGGTCTGTCTGTCGGTCTGTCTGTCGGTCTGTCTGTCGGTCTGTCTGTCGGTCTGTCGGTCGGTCTGTCTGTCGGTCTGTCTGTCGGTCTGTCTGTCGGTCTGTCTGTCGGTCTGTCTGTCGGTCTGTCTGTCGGTCTGTCTGTCGGTCTGTCTGTCGGTCTGTCTGTCGGTCTGTCTGTCGGTCTGTCTGTCGGTCTGTCTATCGGTCTGTCTGTCGGTCTGTCTGTCGGTCTGTCTGTCGGTCTGTCTGTCGGTCTGTCTGGCGGTCTGTCTGTCGGTCTGTCTGTCGGTCTGTCTGTCGGTCTGTCTGTCGGTCTGTCTGTCGGTCTGTCAGTCGGTCTGTCTGTCGGTCTGTCTGTCGGTCTGTCTGTCGGTCTGTCTGTCGGTCTGTCTGTCGGTCTGTCTGTCGGTCTGTCTGTCGGTCTGTCTGTCGGTCTGTCTGTCGGTCTGTCTGTCGGTCTGTCTGTCGGTCTGTCTGTCGGTCTGTCTGTCGGTCTGTCGGGGGGGGTTGTAAAATTGAAAAGTTTGTTGCATTCATAATTCACTGACCTGTGAAAGAAGACCTATCGACATAGATAGATTTTGTAAGTCCATCCGAACATCCGAACTTCCGAACATTGGCTTTGCCTATTGAAGAAATCAAAGGACTTGGATTTTTTTCTGGTGTAAACATACGAGTATTGCTTCAGATCGTTCTGTGTTGTGTAACGAGGAAACTGTTGATTTGATTTTAATGAAATTTTGACACAGCATTACTATGGATAGACGTGGGGAGGATAGGAAATGCGTACGGTTTGTATAAACCGTGCCAATGGCGGCGCAGAAATAATAAAAAAAACTAAAAATATAAAAACGGCTCAAACTTCGTTTAGAGGTTCCTGATCATTTTCTACGTTTTTTTGGGTAGGGGTGAAATTGGGGTGGTTTGTGGGTGGAGGGTTGAAAAACTGAATTTTTTTTGTATTCATAATAGGCTGTCCACTGACATGTGAAAGATGACCTAGCTATATAAACCCCCTTTTTAGGTCCATCCCAACATTGCCTTAGCTATTACCGTAACTAAGGGACTTAGAACATACGAGTATTTATTATTAATGAAATTTTGATGCAGTATTATTACCGTAGTTAAGATGGAAGGGGCGTATGGTTGTTAGAAATCGTGTCAGTGACAGCGTAGCAATAATCAAAAAACTATAAATATCACAAAACGTCTCAACTTCGGTTTTAGATGCTTTAGGGGTTCCTGATCATTTTCTGCCTTTTTTGGGTGGTGGTGAAATTAGGGTGATTGTGAGGTGTGGGGTTGTAAAAGTGAAAAATTTGCTGTATGCATAATAGACTGTCCATTGCTTGTGAAAGAAAGACCTAGAAGCATAATACACTTTTTTAGGTCCTGTCTAACGTTTCCTTGCCAAGGGAATTTTCTAATATACAGAGTATTGCTTTAGATCGTTCTGTATTGTGTAACGGGGATATCATTGAATTGTATTTATTGAAACTTTGACCTTGGCGAGGATGAAAAACGCGTATAGTTTTCAGAAATCGTACCAGTGGTGGCGCTGCCATATAATCAAAAAACTAAAAATATTGGTGGTGGGGGGTTTCAAAACTGAAGGAATTGTTATGTTGATAATAGGCTGTCCATTGACCTGTGAAGGAAAGACCTAGTGGCATAACACGATTTGGGGGGGGGCTGGCGATGGTTTGGTTTCAAGGGGGTCTCAGACTATAGTTTATGCTATGGGAAAATAATAAACTGGTATCACCGTAACGTGTGGGAGGTACACTCAACTTGACTTCATTTTTTAATTTAGTTTTACCGTCACCTCGCTAGTACAATTTTAAAGAACCAAAGCCTTTATCGGTCTGTGCTATGTCCCATACTACGGTTTAGAAATTTCGTTGCTATCAGCTACACATATATCAGAAATATCTACAACAAAATAAATTTGAAAATGATTTTTTGTCTAAGGTAGGGCAGCGTTTGGATAACGCTAAAAAATATATCTAATTCCCTTAATGAAGAGCCCACTACGAATACAACAATTGTTTCACTTTCAGAACCTCCCACCCCCAAATTACCCCGATTTGACCCCCTCTAAAAAATGTGGCAAACGGTCAGGAAATCTCAAATCACCTTAAAGTAAAGTTTAGCCTGTTTTTATGTTTTTAGTTTTTTTTATAAAATGAGTTGCTGTATGACATCATAAGAGGTGATTAAAAATGATTACCTTACTACTTAAAATTTAACTAGCAATGTATATAATTTATGTATGTTTGTTCGAGTGGAATCTAGCTATACAAATTTGAGGCCGATATCTTGAAACGATTGAGCTGAAATTTTGTACACACGTTTAGTTTGGATGACAATACACATACACGACAAACTGTGTGACATCATTCTGAATTCAACATGGCGGACCATCCAAGATGGCGGAATAGTTATTATTAGTGCATTTCTACAATATGGGTATCAAATGAAAGTGCTTGTTGAGAGTGGCTCGCAAAAATCCAATATGACGGACCATCCAAGATGGCGGCATATTTAGTTCTTATGCACTTCTGTATTATGAGTATCAAATGAAATAAGAGCTTGCCGAGAATAATTAGAAAAATATTCTGATATCACTCTTAATCCAATATGGCAGAATTTTGAAGTTTTTTATGCTCCTGTAGTATGGTTACTAAAACTGCAGGTGAAAATAAGAAAAAAGTAAAAAATAAATCATTAGAGAAAAAGCTCCCATTGAAATGCTCTAAAAACATGAAAATAAAAGTTTCCTTCAAAATTTTAGATATCAGCTTATAGCCTCATTACTATTACTATTACTATTATTACAATCAATATGATCATAAAAACTTGTCGCGAGTTTTACGTAACTACCTATAAGTGTTTAATTAAACTGAACTGAAAAAAAACTTAGCAAAGTAAGTAACTCAATTAAATAGGTACTACCTTATTTACACAAGTCGCCCGACAAGCTATTATCATCGCATAAATTCTGTATAATGCGACTATAAGTTCATACTTGAAATTTTGAAGAAATGTTTGTTTTCTTCTTTTTAGAGCATTTACCCTTTTTGAAAAAGCTTTCAATTTTTTTATGCCAGATTGTTACTCAATGTGTTTTGAAGAGGCTACCGCTGAGGAAGTAAAACAATAAATATCAGAAAAAAACTAGAGCGCTATCACCTTAGCCGTAGCGCGAAAGTGGGATTTTATAGAAGTTTTGTGGTTCGCATTATTAAAGTTCCTCGTAATGCGGGCTAAGCTGGCTATTATTAAGAAAGTTTTGTAACAAACCCCATTATCTAAGATATGCTTTCAGTTGGCACCAAATATTATTTTTCGCGTACCTTTGTTGAAAAGTATTCTCACTCTTCCAGCCGAGTTGGTAGATATAAACTCTTATATTAGGATCGCTAGGAAGCTGTATTAAAATTCATGATTCCTGTCCAATGGAAGGAAATGAGCTGGAAAATCGGAATTAATTATTATGAACCACCCTGTGAGAGGAAATTCGTTATAAGATGAATTCACAATATCTTAAAACAACAATATCGAATTGGAATTAGGGATGCTCTCTATTGGCAGTAGAAATTTTAACACGGTTTTTTTTTATTTTTTTCTCGACCTAGTCGAACTTGGGAAAATTGGAAAAAGATGGAAAATTTATTTTTTTTAACTTAAAGTCAGAAACCTAAAAACAAGTTAAAAAAACAATAACTATATGCTATTACTAAATGTTAATACTTTATTCCATAATATTTAAAAAAAGGAAAAAACCTGGTTAACAAAATAACATAAACTTTACATTTTGAAAATACATGGAAAAATGTCTAAAGAATTACCAATGTAAGTAAAAAGACATACTTGGGCAAATCTACCATTACTTCGATATACAAGGTGTCCCTGAATTTCCTTGACACGTGATACTCTCGTAACAACGAAAAGTTTAAACAAAAACTGAGTGGAGTTTTTGAAAGTACTACAGGGTCTATCATACCATGCCTTCAAAACATTTTTTTATACTTCAACCCTTAAAACTCACCCACAACTTTTGTTTTGCTACACAAATTAAGTCCTTATACGTATTATTTAAAATCTTGTAGTACCTTTGATTTTATACTTTTAGTTTTTTTTATTATTTCTGCGCCGCCACTATTGATTTGATTAACAAAATAACAAACTTGAGGACATGTAATATAATAAACAGAAATTAACATAAAACAACTTGAAAAGAACTGACGAAACATGTAAAAAAAACAACATTTGGCCAAAGCCAGAAGACTTAGAGGCACTTCGTTGTCAAGATCTGAGTCTTCGGAGAAAGAATCTTGTTCTAATTCTGTATCCCTAGCATCGCCGTCCCAGAATTCATGAATATCCATTTCAGCTTGCTCTGAAAGCCGAAATCGTCTAGCACTTTTAATTTTCGTCCAACAGCAATGTTCTCAGATTTGTAATGCTGCATTTTATATTTAAAATGTGTTCAAGACAATTGTTGAATTGACTAATATTCAATACGTCTACCTCCCAAAATTTTTAAGGTTTTCTGTTTTTAAGGAAAATGAATTTTTCCCGAGAGAAAACCCGGTCTTTTTCCGCCACCCATTTCTTTCGGAAATTTTGAAACGCTAATTGGTAGCATGCCTGAAGAAAGATGAATGTGTTCAAGACAATTGTTGAATTGACTAATATTCAATCCGTCTACCTCTCAAAATTTTTAAGGTTTTCTGTTTTTAAGGAAAATGAATTTTTCCCGAGAGAAAACCCGGTCTTTTTCCGCCACCCATTTCTTTCGGAAATTTTGAAACGCTAATTGGTAGCATGCCTGAAGAAAGATGAATTTTTATTATAATTTTTTTAATTATATTTATTTGCCCATTAGGCGGTGGAAGTATGGTATATCTAAATATCTTGAATTTGAGACAATGCGTTTTTAAAAGCTTTTGTTTAACTTGCAATGTATGTATGTATGTTCGGGTGGAATCTTGCTACTCAATTTTGAAGCAGATATCTTCAATCGAATGAGCTGAAATTTTGTATACACGTTACACACAATATGGCGGACCATCCAAGATGGCGGAATGTTGCTTTTTATGCACTTCTACAATATGGGTATCAAATGAAAGGGCTTACCGAGGATAATTAGAAAAATATTCTGACATCACTCGTAACCCAATATGGTGGACATTAGCGTTTCACTCTTGTTAGGGATCGTTAGTTTAACATAATTCTGGAAAAAGATATAGAAAGGATAGAGTTATCTACCCTTTGCTACGTGCAGAGGAATAAAAAATTATATTCTGTATTAATTATAGCAAATGGGTTCGTTTATTATTGTATTTAGCCCTACCGCATTTCATCAACTACAACCCTTTTTTTCTCAGTGTTGCACTTGCGAGTAGTATACCTTATCTATGCTTGTATTCCTTTCTTCTTTCGCTATTCACTAAAATGTTTATAAACTTATAAATCAGGTCCATGAATTAATTGTTTTACACTAAATACGCTTATTAACTTGCTGCAATTACAAAATAAAACGTAGTCAATACAAATAACAATCTTAGGGCATTAGCTCTGTCAAATAACCGCTTTCTTACTGGATGAAGTCGTGTAATAGTCTATCTTGGTTTCAGGTGAACCATACGTGTCAAGGCTTGGACTATGGTCTTATGGTACCACTTCCTGAAGATACTGCATCGACATACGTAGTGAAAGAATACATGTCACTATGGGTGAAGGCAGCATGGAGCACCGCCTTTGCAGGCATGGTGATTACTTCCACTGCTGGAAACCTCATTGTCATTTGGATAGTCGTCGGTAAGTATAATCAGATTTTTTGCCACAGCTATACCTTGCGGGTTATCGAAAAATAACGCAATTAGTTGCGCTACATACAAAAAATTTCTACTTTTTGGCCACTCACTTCACTAAGTTACGACTCACCTATTATGTAAGCCGGTACGCAGAGAAAAATATAGTGTACCATATTTTTCTAATTTTTCCTAAGATATTTAGATTTTAAATTTTTTTCAGAATACCCTCAATTTTACCAATATTTTCTAATTTTACTCCATCTATTTCGATTTCATTGGGTGCTCCCGATCTTTTCTATTTTTCCCCATTTATCCCGATTTTATGCAGTGCTAACTGATTTTTTCTTATTTTTCCTCATTTATCTCGATTTTATCTGTTTTTTCAACTATACCGATTTTTCGAATATACCGAGTGGGCCAATAGTGCGTAGACGGAAGATTGTGGGCTTACTAAAAAATATTTCAAAAATCTGTCACTTAATCATGGTAGGGACCCTCGAGGGCTACAACGTAAAAATATTTTCACTTGAATTCTGACGTTTATACAGGGTGATTCATATCAAACTCACATTTTTTGAATGGAACCCTCTATATATTATTACATATTTGGATTCCTTCGTGAATTCTAGTGTGACTTTATGTATCATACAATCATGGAATTTTAAACGAACCGTTTACCGCAAATAACCATTTTTGGTATAAGTAGGTATCAGAAAAAAATTGAATATCGCAGCGATAATAAAACTTAGAAGGCCGTGACTGCAGTACGACTAAGCATGAAATGCGTTATCCTAGGTGAGACGGCTAAATTTGAATTATTTTTGTACCTGAATAAATTAGTAGATTAATTAAGGGAACTTCAATCACAGATAACTTAATTTTTTCAAATGGGAGTGCTTATTTTGGTTTAAAGAGTCGAATGTCAAATTTGATTACCTTTCTAACGATATAGCATTCTCGATACCAATCTCTTTTGGTTTTCATTTTATTTCAAATTTTCAGTCAAATCGATGTTTTTCAATTTTCCTGCGTGCAAGCAACCTAGCAGGCCATGAAAAATAAACAAAAGCCCGTTAATATAGAAGAAACCAACTAAACTAGAAAGATGCAAACTAACTAGAGTAACGAGGCAAGATTAAGAAAATTCCTTACAACATATTAGATCTAACCAGAAACAGTAAGCGGTAACAAGAACGCTCATTTTTCACAGCCTACTAGCTATTAGCCAATTTCCAAATTCAATAATAAAATATTTAATGAAAGGAAAGCTACTAGCGATTGTTGCTGGCAGTAGAATATCTGCGTCTTCTGAATAAATTTTCACATTTAATACCATAGAAGAGTAGCCATTTCCGTAAGTCAACAGTAATGATACCTCTGACTGGAATCTTTAAAATTCTTCAGTAGGTACTTCTACTTATTAGCAAAATCGCGGACAATGAAACTTGAGCTGCAGTCTGTTTGAATTATAAAACATAATTTAGTTTGCAGAAAACTACATAAAATAAACACAATTTCAACATAGCGAGATTAAAAGATTCTAGCAATTATTTCAACAGACGTTCAGAATGCTCCAGTTAGAGATATCTTTACTTCTGACTTAACTAAATGGAAACGACTATTTTCTTATCCCAATAAATGTGAAACTTCATTCTAAAGATGTTAGACTGTAAGCAAAAATCGCTGGTAGTTTTCATTTTGTTTCACAATTTTTAATCGTTTTGGAAAATTGTCAAGCTCTAGTAGAGCTCAATAGCTAGTAGGCTGTGAAAAACAAACACTTCTCTTATACCCCAGCTTCTCATTGACATTAGACAACTTGCCGCTGTTGTATCCGGTTAGAGCTGATGTGTTGTAAGGAATTTTCATAATCTTGCCTCGCTACTGTAGTTCGTTTGCATCTTTCTACTAAGTTAGTTGGTTTCTTCCTTATAAACGGGCTTTTGTTTATTTTTCATGGCCAGCTAGGTAGTTTGCACGCAGGAAATTGAAAAACACCGATTCCACTGAAAATTTGAAATAAATGCAAACCAAAGAAGATTGATATTGAGAGTCCTATATTGTCAGAAAGGTAATCAAATTTTACATTTGATTCTATAAACCAAAATAGCATTCCCATTTGAAAAAATCAAGTTATTTGCGATTGAAGTTTCCTTAATTAATCTACTGTTTTCTCCAACTATAAAAAGAATTCAAGTTTCATTTTTTTTATGATACCTACTCATACCAAAAATGATGATTTGCACCTAAACGGTTCATTTAAAGTTCCATGTATGATACGTAAAGTCACATTAGGGACCAGGGAATCGAAATAATAATAATAATAATAATAACCGTCTTTTATTAATGATAAATAACACAATGAATAAAAAGTGAAAATGAACAATATGGCGGAGTCTAGCTACAAGCTATTCTACTCAACCATATAAAAAAAAATATATATATATAAACCGTCATTGAAAGAAACAGTGCAGATGCTTCATATATACACACATATACAGATATATACATAAATCTCTCTCTATTTCATCAATCTATATCTTCCGGGTAACAATCCCTGGTTATTGTTGCACACCGAGACAAGGGCTTACATTGCTTTGGTCAACCTACTGAGCACTTAAAAGAAGAAGTTTCAATTTATATTTGAATTTATTGATGTTGTAAGCCCTGAATTCATTAGGTAATAGATTGTACATACGTATAGCATTGTAAATGAACGATCTTTGGAACATTGCAGTTCTGTGCTGAGGAATAGTGAAAAAGAAATTTTGTCTGACATTTTTAGCATGTATTGATGAACGGGGGATAAACTTGGCTGAGATATTGGGCGGATTAGGATCATTCAAAAGCTTATGTGTGAAAGCGCATAAATGTAACGTCCGTCTATTCTCCATATTGAGCCAATTGCTTTCCTTAATTTTATGTGATATTGGATCATACTTCCTAATCCCATGTATCAACCTAGAACAGCTGTTCTGAACCTTCTGGATTCGCAATTTGTCTGTTTGTGTGAGGCAGGGACCATAGATAAAATCACAGTGGTTGAAATTACTTAGAACAAGAGATTCACATAACGTTGTCTTAAGCTTCTTATTGAGATAATGCCTACTATTATAAATTAATTTTAATGTTCCAAACGATTTACTGATTAAATTCTGGACATGCTCCCTAAAACGAATATCCGAGTCCAGAACTAGTCCTAAGTTACGAGATGAATTACATACTTCAAGAATCTGGTTGTTAATAGTCAACGTAAAATTATCTTTCAAAAGTTGGATACTGTTTTTGTTGCCAAAATACAGTACCTTACATTTATCAGAGTTGAGATGTAGGTTATGCTCAATCGATAGGGATCTTAAGGACTGTAGTTCATGATTCAAATGAGCCTCGGCCGTGGCGGCATCAGAAATATGAAAGCTCAGGTAGATTTGCGTATCATCAGCATACGCTTGGACTCTACAGTTTTTAACATTATTCAGAATATCTGCAGTATAGATAATGAAAAACAGTGGGCCGAGGATGGAGCCTTGAGGAACTCCGGACAAAATATCGACTGATGAAGAATATGTATTATTTACTGAAATACACTGTGATCGCCGCAAGAAATAGCTCCATATAAGAAATATCGAAGAGTCATCAAATCCATAATATTTTAATTTAGCACATAAAAGTTCGTGATTGATAGTGTCAAATGCTTTGGAAAAATCTAATAATACCAAAACACTGGATAGTCCCTGATCATATGCGGTAAGAAGGTCCGTAGTAACAGTTGCAAGACACGTTGAAGTGCTTCTTCCAGATCGGAATCCACACTGACTATCAGGTATAATTTTGTTTTCCGTGAAATACTGAGATATTTGCGAATATAGAAACTTTTCGAAGACTTTAGAAATTGCAGGCAACTTACTTATGATTCTCAGATCAGAAAACTCTGTCGGATTATGTTTTTTAGGAATTGGAATTCCCACAGCAGTTTTCCATAAAATTGGAAAATACGAATTTTCAATACACGAGTTTATTATATGTGTAATAAATCTGTCTATAAACGGACTGCAATATATGATCATTTTACAGTTTATATTGTCTACACCAAAGGCGTCACTCTTAATGCTATTCAAAAAAACACCAACTTCGTCGACCTGTATTAGGCGGAATGAAAACTTCAAATTTTCATTGTAAATATTATTATTATAAAAATCTATTTTCTCGTCACAATTGTTGTTAACATTTTGAAGAAATGATGAAAAATATTGATTTATAGCTTCAGGGTCAGATAAATTTGGAGGAATAGTTCTAGAGCGGTTGGAACAAATATTCATGTCTCTCAAATTTTTCCAAACTACCCTTGAGTTGTTCTGTCGAGTTAATTGATCTAGGTAAGCAATAATATGTAGGGGGTTCCATTCTAAAAAATGTAAGTTTGATATGAATCACCCTGTATAAACGTCAAAATTCAAGTAACATTATTTTTACGTTATAGCTCTCAAGATTCCCTACCATGATCAAGTGACAGGTTTCTGAAACATATTTTAGTAAGCCCACAAACTTCGGTCCACGCACTATTGGCCCACCCTGTATTTCTGTTATTCTCGATTTTTTCCACATTTTCTCGTTTTTTTTTTACTTCTCTTGTTCCTCGAAGTTTTCACGATCTTTTCCGACTTGTCTCAGTCTTTCTGAATTTACATGATCGATTATTGTTATTAATGCAATAAACTTAGATCTAGTTTTTAATTTTTTATAAAGAATGTCTGTTTTGGGTACTAACATCTTATGTACATTGCTATTTAAAAAAAAACAATTGTCATTTGTTACCCGTTTTTTTTCTAAAACAGAAATAAAGAATACTGCTGAATTATGGGAAATACAATATCACAACTTTTACGCAATCAATTTTTTTATACAGTCATTATTTACGGGGACAAACACTATATTCCATGCATAGTGGGAACCTTGTATGTATTAGCCTGGTGTGTAGCGAAAAATACGATTATCATATTTCCTGCTTTCAGATCATCATAAATATAATAAATAAATAGACCGAAGCCCTGTGACACCCTTTTATTGTGGTATTTATGGTTCATGATATAGCATAGCTTTATAGTTTAGGATTTTACCGTTTGGTTACGTTTAGCTAACATTTTATCTCCAAACTGGATGCTACCGTTTATACTAGTAAACCATACCATACAATAATTAAGCATTTAGCTCCATTCTACAAATATTTATTATTTGAAATATTTATTATTTGAAGAAGCATGTATTATCGACTAAGAACTTTCACAAATTTGTCTAGAAAAAACAAATATGCATTGATGCGTGAGGGAATGAAAATGTGGCAATGTATAGTCGTTTTTAAGGGAAATAAATATTTGGAATAGTGAAAATGTTTTACTTTTGGGGAAATTACTGTCTTATTCAAGAAGCGGCAACAGAAGTGGAGTATTACTAGCAGCAGACCACACGTCATACATAATAATTACGAACTACTGACAACTTAACCTCCGTTTTACCATTGAAATAAATACTGTACACCTTTACAGTTATTGTAGCGCGTCTATGGTCATATGCATTTCCAAAGAGGTCAATACTGGTATCTAGGTATTTAGCCTTTTTTATTATAGAGGGTTTGTCAGATCCGCTTGATCGCAAGGACAGAAGCACTCGCACGCCCGAATGTCCGAGAGGGAGTCTACCCGCCTGACCCTGAAGCAACTTGAGTCCTCTGATCACATGTTCCACGGACGCAAATGCGTCCAGCTGACATGCCACCACGGCCCACCCACCGGCTAAAACTCGTTCCCTCTCTCCTTACATCCAAGCCTTCCTACCACTCACGGAACTTTTGTTGAGCGGCATATAAACATGGGCGTAGGGCTGGTCCGAGTTCTTTGATCTTGTGGTTCAATCTCAATCTACGTCCTTCGCTTTATTTGGTGCGCAGGATTTTCCTCACCATGTCTTCCAAGAAACTTTATGGAAGGTCATCAGTCTCACCATATTATCTGCATTCAAGTCTTCAGGTAGATTTACACAAGCTTCTTGTCTGTATGTAAACCACCTGTCACACCCGAAGAGCGTATGCTCCGCCCTGTCTAGCTGTAGGCAATGGCGGCACTGGTCGTCTTCCTACCCTGTGATCGCAATTTACCCATTCTCCTACTGATGATATCAGTCTTCTTATTCACCCCGTAATCTCTGTGACCGTTTGTGAGACGTAATGTCTATTCTCTCTTCAGGCAGCAGATGCAAGGATGGTGTCCCTGTCACCACTTGCAAGGCTTTATGTGCAGTAAGCACTGGCTACCCTTAGCAGTGACTAGTAACTTCCTTTTTAGCCTGTCCAGCTCCTGCTGGTGTTTTTCCTTTTAAGTGGCAAAGTGGCGTCCGTGAAGGACAATCGACTGGACGATTCCGATCAGGAGTGCTCTGTTTCTACTGCTGGGTCCTCCAATATTCGGCATCACAATAGGGAGCATTGATATTCTAGCTTACGCCTTCTGGGTTGACTTCTTAATGTGATCTGAGAAGCACCTTTTGTTGTCTATGTAGATACCCAAGTACCTCACTGACTCATTGGGGCCTATCATACTACCTATAAGCTCCTCTTTATCCTATATCTCGTAGTACCACAACTCAGACCTTTCTGGGGCTAAGTCTAGGTGGTGATCCCTTAGTCGTCAATTTTTTGCTAGGCCTGGTATTTTGTAGGCGTCGTGCATCACACACGGCTGGAGCGTGAGCTATAAAAAATAATCTATGCTGTTTTTTAATTCAAAGCTTTTATTTAGCTTGCAATGTATGTATATGTTCGGGTGGAATCTTGCAACTCAATTTTGAAGCAGATTGAGCTGAAATTTTGTATACACGTTTAGTTTGGATGACAATACACGATAATCTGCATGACGTCGTTCTAAGTCCAATAGTGGAATAGTTATTTAATGCATTTCTACAATACGGATATCCATATTGATATGAGAACGCCCAGTAGATGGTAAGGGGAATGACAATCTAATGAGAGGGATGTCATCACTGAGACTGATGACATTTTTAGTCACAACGATGAATTTTGTTGTACGAGTTTGGGGAAAACTATTCAAAGTCGGTGAGTTGTTTTATCACTGCATGAACCTTACGACCTGAGAGAAGAGAGTTTTTGCATTTAGCTTGCGGTGTGAGCAAGAATCTGGCAGCAATCACAGGAGATTTTGGATCGAATTGTAAGAGTTCCTTTATACAACCTGCCCAGTGGTCGTCATCAGGTTGTATCGACGACGGTGACGAGATGGGGTTAGGGGGGTAGCTAACGAACCGCTGCGCTGGTAGCAGCGAGCAATCAAGGAGGTGGACCGGGCAGCCGGTGTGTGTGACTCTGATGCGACATAAGTGGTAAAGAAGATCCGCGGTAATAAGTTGTAAAGGAACATTGGGGGTACTGGACTGACTTTGGGAAAGTAATGGGGATAAACACAGAAGATTATGTCTAGAGTAGGTCTATATGTTTAGTTTAGTTTAGTTTAAGGTTTTCTTGATGTCTAATAAAAGGAAATCTACGAAAATGAGTGGATATCAGGACAGCACAAATTCTGAATTACAAACTATCGTTCAAATAGTGGAAAATAATAATTATGTATTTTTAGACATAATACGATTTATCTTGCTGTAAGAGTTTGGGGGAAATACACTATTCAAAGTCGGTGAGTTGTTTTATCACTGTATGAACCTTGCTTACAACCTGAGAGAAGAGAGTCTTTGCACAGTGAAAGGGCTTGTTGGGAGTGACTCGAAAAATAATGTGACTTTATTTTAAATCAAATATAGCGGACCATCCAGTATGGCGAAATAGTTATTTTGTATGCACTTCTGCAATATGGGTATCAAATAAAAGGGCTTGCGGAGAATAAGTAAAAAAATGATATAAGCAAGTTAATAACTAAAAAGTAAAAAATAAATTAAAATAAAAAACTTCTTTGAAAAAAGGTTTTATTTAAATGTTCTAAAAAGAAGAAAATAAAATGTCCCTGTAAAATGTTAACTATCAACTTATAGCCTCACTATACACAATTTATATGATCATAAAAGCTTGTCGCGAGGTTTACGTAAGTATCTATAAGAATTTAATTAACCTGAAGTTTTAACACAATTAAACTTAGAAGACCAAGCTACTCAACTGAATAGGTACTAGTTCATTTACATACTTTAGTAAATCACGCGACAAGCTTTTATGATCATATATATTGTGTATAATAAGGATATAAGTTGATAGTTAACATTTTACAGGCACATTTTATTTTCTTCTTTCTAGAACATTTAAATAAAAGCTTTTTTCAAAAAAGTTTTTTGTTTTAATTCATCTGTAGGTAGTGCGACCTGTCCAGAAGTAATTTGTTAATCAGTGCATAACTTAGTGGGAGTAGGTAAGAGTATAAGATGGCGCAGAGGCAATATGGCTATATGGCGTCGTAAGTAATGTATACGCAAATATAATGGAACATGTGATGTATATTGTATATATCAAACTAAATTGCTATCGCGTTGTACACTAATATATAGGTTCTCGTGTTTCCTCTTACTCGCGTATCCATATACGTGCATATGTGAGGCTTGTTATATGCAGATATTTAGTTCTTAGGCTGCTGAGAAAATTTGACATAGTGATGGTAATATACAGGGTAACTAGTAGATAAATGATCTATTAGCCTCTTACAGTGGTTTGCACCAGTCATAGTTAAACCTTTGGCTTAACTAATTAAAGCTTAACTTTAATTAAGGCTTAAAGTTGTGTCTCTTTGCACCGGTCATGATTAACTTTAATTATGAGTTAACTTTTTCTTACAGGGAAATTTAACGAATTTCAGATTTTACGTTGGCAATCATGTCGTATTTTTGATGTTCTGTGATGGAAATGAAGGTTCATGTCACTGTCGTTGATGGCTGTCAAACATTATCTTTCAAGTTCAACTGAGGCTATTTGTTTTGATTAAGAAATTTCGGATTCATTTTAGTATTTTTAGTTTCATTTTCGTTAATTGATAACCCATTATCGTAAATATCCAACTCACAGAATATAACAACAGTGGTAAAAGTAAATCCTTGAAGTAAATGCTCTTCTTTAGGCAAGATTTTGTCTATGAAATAGTTGATTGCAGTGACCCAACATTTGGTGGATTTTGGGTGTCTTAATTCTGGATTCTCTTGTATAGGAGTGGCTACAGAAGACATCAGAGTAATAACATTTATGCCGGATCTGTTTGTGGTAAGTAAAAATATAGAGAAATGTCCAAAGTGCTGAGGTCAACTAAAGACATCTTTATTATACATTTATAGTGCTAAACTAGCAAAATGTCCATTCATAGATAATCATTACAATTTTTATATGTATATATAGGTGGTTTCAAGGAATGAAACAATTAAAACGGTAATCTTTTGGCATAACCTTAAGATGAGTTTCCGGAACAAGTGATATAATATGCAACGAACAATATACATATTATGACTATCAACTTCTCTATTAAAACAGATTTGCGATATATGCACTACTACAAAATACTTTCTTTTTGTCATTGCAGGTGTGGAGAAAGAATTATTCAGGTTGCCAAGTATTTGAGAAAGAAGAGGCAGTCCGATACCATAAGGCGAAGAGCACATAATGTTATGCATTTAGAGCTTCATTGTGATGGCTTTATAGAAAGTAAATATTAATATGTTCCACATACTGTGTAAATTAATAGAACCAATAAATGCATATGTTATCCATATATTGTAATTATATCTGTTAATAAAGGTGGAGAAAAAAAATCACTTTCTTATAACTTCTCATATAACAAAATCTAAAATATTTCATAGTATCAGTAGCTAATATGTGATATAAAATGGTGTCTAGATATAGAATGCCTTGTTAAAAATATGTATTTTAAATGATAGTTTGTATAACATGCTCACAGATAGTGATTAATTTCTGTCTTGTCAAACAAGGTGATTATGTAAAAAAACACTCATTGGGTGACTGTAAAGTTGCACCCATCAGAAGGTAAGTTTTATTACTTGAACAAAAACTACTGGTTGAATTCTCTTATACAGGGTTGTGCTAAAGTATGGAACCAAGCAAATATCTTTGAAACGGAAAGGGGGATATTGCTGAAAATTTGCAGGTAGATGTAGTGACATATAATGCATCCGCATACAGTATGTTAGCTGTTAATGTACTTCCGGTCTAACCGGAAGTGCCGTCAACTTTTTTAATTTAAACGGGACACCCTGTATATTTTTGCAGATTTTAATTCATCTTTTTTTTCCGAATACGTCCATAGTGGGTTTAGTATTTGTTTCTTAAAAAATTTGTCTCACAAATTCGTCCGTGGCGGTCTGCGGTCTTCTCGTTTGAGGTAATTTTTTTTGTATTTTTTTTTTTAGTCACCGTCAAACGTGTTATAGGACCCCTGTCGGAACGTAAATCATTAAAAGTTGACACACTTCTTTGTGAGTTCTCACACGATCGCCTAAACCGACTTTGAATGACCGGCATTTTAAACACCTGAAATGATAAAGAAGCTTTATCTTTCCCGTTTCTAAAGAAACTGATGCTTAACCCACTATGGACGTATTCGGAAAAAAAAGGTGAATTAAAATCTGCAAAAATATACAGGGTGTCCTATTTAAATTAAAAAAGTTGACGGCACTTCCGGTTAGACCGGAAGTACATTAATAGCTAACATACTGTATTCGGATGCATTATATGTCCCTACATCTACCTGCAAATTTTCAGCAATATCGCCCTTTCCGTTTCAAAGATATTTGCTTGGTTCCATACTTTAGCCCAACCCTGTATTTTTATTATATATATTTTCTTTCAATATATCAGGGCTTGTCCTGAATAGTAGAAAATTCAGTAATTAGGATAGGGTGATCGGTGGAACACACAACAGTGATTTGCTGCAGCAGTGCTCAATAAAGAGGCTTCAGTTTTTCACTAGTCCCTTAAAGTATTCATTATCATCCGTGATCCTGAAATAAACAATATTTTTATTAAAAATAGAAGGAAATTAACTAATGGGTGGTGAAGATGAATTAAATAAAATCCATGTGAGAACGGGAGGACACTTGCATTCTAATTTTTACAGTAATAACTACTACTGTGATAGCTATTCACATAATAATACTGCATTTTGCAGCGGCAGCAAAATAATTCAGGCAGATCAATTTATTTTCTTTATATGGTAAAAATTGGGCAACTAAGATGCAGTATCAAACAACTGTCCCTAGTGAATGTGATAACTGTAATTTACAAATAAACGTTTTATCTTTACTGTTTTCAAAATCCATCCAAGTTTTGAGCGCCCATTATCTCATAAATTACAGCATTCTAAATAACCGAATTGCTTACCTGCTAAGGTAGACTCCTTTAACAAGACAGCAGTTACACAATAATGACCAAAAAGCTGTTGAACACGAAAAAGCTCATAAACCATAACACGGTGTCTTACAACAGTGATATTTGTCCAACTCCAGAATCAGCTTTATATAGTTGTAGATTGAGGTTGTGGTCGTATCCTCAGTTCCCCACGACTTGATATTGAATCCAAGTGATCTATTTTGATTCATAATTGCTTATAGGATATAGAAATAATTTTATAAAATATATTTCACAAACTAACCAAACTTATTTCTGTGGTGATCTGTCAGAATTTCAGAATATGTTAAACCCACAAATGTCAAAAGTTAAGCCAAGAAACGTCAAAGTTAAACCCTACTTTGCCTTTGGCTTAAAGTTAATTATGAGTTTGACGCTAACTACAACCGGTGCAAAGCAATTCGTACTTTAATTAAGGCTTAACTTTAATTACAACTTTAACTATGACTGGTGCAAACCACTGTTAAACATTTACTGAAAAAATTGAATAGATATATAGATTTGTTTTAATTGCGCAGCTGTATCGACAAAGCCTAAGTACCAGAGTACCGCGGCTACTATGCAAATGTTAGGTTTGTGGAAGCTTGTTGACGCTGGCTTTGAATAGCTCTAGCAATACTCCAGACCAGATCTTATCCTTCGAGGGTGGCAATATTTGTACAAATAAATGAAATGAAATGAAATAAAGTTGGATGGCGAAAATTACATTCTGGCTCTGAATAGATATCCAAGTTTTCTTGCAACTGTTGCAATATTGAAGAAACGTGTTCATTTATAGAAGATGCAAATATCGTAGAGATCACTTCTTTAACATATATTTATATATTATTTAAAAAGGGTTAACAAATAAAAAAATTCGAACAAATCTGTGTTTTTGTGTTTATTGAAAGTCAGTCACTATTCTGGAACCAATTAATAAACAGTGAAGATGATTTCTCATTTTTGCAATAAAAAACGTGAACATATTTATTCATATTAAGCCTTTTTTCGTAAATCCAGTCTATGGTGTTGAGAAACCGACTTAAGGGATATCGTCTCATAGAAAATAAGCCTTATCTGTGTATCAGTAAAGCTAGATGAACTTCAGAACCACTACTTGGTTCGAGAAAGAAATGATATCCAAACCAACTTCTTTTATGTATATAAAGATTGTTTTCTTAGAGTAGGGCTTATATACAGGGTGAGCGTTTAGTACCGGATTGGTCGATAACTCCACTACTGCGAAAAAGGTTGTATACAAAAGTTGTAGCCAAGAATATCCTCCTTGATCAGAAAATATTTTGATTTATACAGGGTGGGCCATAACTACGTGGTGATGCAAACATACGTTTCTTAAACGAGACATCCTATACGTTATTCCGTATTTAGGTTCTACTAGTTATTCCCGTTCTTAAAATATAAGGTATTGTGACATTATGCAGGGTATCTCAAAAGTTATCACCATCTTTATGTACAAATCGCTGGCAAATGAAATTATTGGAAATTAATGAATCTAAAGTTAGTTTTTCTACATGACAAGATAAAAAATATTCTGTAGTTCCAACACAGTCTGTAAAAAAAGTCGACGACGCATATTCATACACAGGGTGAGGTAGAATGCAAAATCTAGGTTTTCTCTTTTTTTTTTAATGTAACCCCCCATATTTTATTATACCAAAAATTTGTCTTCAATATCTTCTTTTATATTTATATACCATTTCATATACTTACGTTCATCAGTTTCTGAGATAATTCGATTTTTCTGCAATTTTTAAGTATACCTCCTGTTTGTGTACTGAAATTTATTTATCTTGAGAAATACTATCGAATTTTATTTGTATTTAACAACAACTAATATATAGTACTACTAATAGTACTTCATTAAGTCAGAACCCTCAATATCGAGATAATGTAAGTATGCTGAGGAAACAATTTTATAAGCGTGATGCATAATTATCAAGCAGATCTATCAGGTAGGCTGACCCATTCTGAATAAAAGGATCCTTCAATCTTTGAGATCCATCAGTTTTAGAATGCCTCCGTTCTGGATTTCGCTGTTGATAGTTGAGGCATGTAGGCAGTTTCTCAAAGATTCTCCTAAATACCCTCTATTTGTTTCTCCTTGGCAAAATTCACTTTTAAGGCTTGGTTTTCACACAGTACGAAACTATTGAGCAGGTTATGAAAACTGCTAATATTTCAAAGTCTACCTTATAAATCTGCTAGCTAATTATGCGCCACGTCTCAAAAAAGTACTTGGTTCTACGGCGAAGCCGCTCAGCTGATTTGGTACTCTTTGCTGATGCCGCATTAGGGTAACCATCAAAAACGATGGTTAAGGCAGCCTAGGGGTCAACTATCTGTTGCTTTATAGAGTATTGAAATATCATAGTGAGTTTTTTCTGCGGACATACGGACTTCCAAGTAAGTAAGAGTAACTGCGCCTGCATAAGCCAAATTCAAGCTAAACTAACCTGATATTGTTTATCTACATTTCTCCAGTAGATTCAACATAGACAACAAATGGAAAATATCATAATTTTATTGAATTTGTGGTTCTTGGGTTTTTAGGCCGGCGTCGTTTAGCGTTAAGGCTTGACGTTTCGCCACCACGAGGGGATGGCATCTTCAGAAGCTATTTTACGACTTCCAAAGTACAGTACTTTGGAAGTCGCCGAAGTAAAATAGCTTCTGAAGATGCCATCCACTCGTGATGGCGAAACGTCAAGCTTTAACGCTAAACGACTCCGGCCTAAAAACCCAGGAACCACAAATTCATTTGACGATGGCCGCGAAAGCCTTACACAGTACATAATTTTTTTATCTTTCACCAGGAGTTGCGGTTGATGCCGTTGCTTCTTTTCCATAGATATGTACGATGGGTGATATAAAGTAAATACTTAGAAATTCAAAGTAGCATAACTTTTTATTTTTCATTTTCAGATGTTACGTCTAGTATCATTGTATATATATATACAACAGCACTAAAGGCCTAGTAGGCCCATGGCTTTTCCTCCATTTCTTCTTATTGGTTACTTCCTGGTTCCATTTCTCTATTCCTATTGTCTTTAGATCTTCATCCACTTGCTGTCTCCATCTGCTCTTTGGTCTTCCTCTTCTTTTCTTCATGCCTATCGCACATGTCTGTATCTTTTTTGGTATTCGTCTGTCCGACATTCTTGCTACGTGTCCTAACTACCTCAGTCTTTGAGCTTTCACTACTCCTGTTATACTTGGATGTTCATATAAAGATTTCAGCTCCATGTTTGATCTCCTTATCCAGATATTTTTCCACAATTTCCCACCAAAGATTTTTCTTAATATTTTTCCTTCCCAGACTTCAAGTCTGTTTTGTTCCTTTTTGTTCAGCGTCCATATTTCACTCGCATATGTTACTACTGGGAGTATCACTGTTCTATAGATCCGGATTTTTGCACGTCTAGAAATTTCTACTTCTTAAAATACTATTTAGAGCATATGCATAGCGGTTCCCTGCCATTTGTCTTGATAGTATCTCTTCCGTGGTATTTGGTTGGTTTGTTATCACAGTGCCCAAGTATACAAATCTCTCTACTTTTTCAAAGGTTACTGTGCCTCCTCACTCCAGTTCTATTTTTATCTTTTCGCCTACCTGACATCCATCATCTGACCATTCCATAAATTTTGTTTTACCTTCGTTTATGTATAGTCCTAGCTTCTTTGCCTCTCTGTCTAGACTTCTTACTACTTCTTGTAGCTCCTTCTTACCTCTCGTCACAATCGTCACATCGTCTGCAAAAGCCAAACACTGATGCTTTCTGTGATATAGGAGCCCTTCCCTGTTGATATCCGCTCCTCGGATCACCTTCTCCAAGCATAAGCTAAATAGAACAGTTGACAATGGATCCCCTTGCCTAACTCCTTCATTGACTTCAAATTTCTCAGAAATTTCGTTATTAATTCTAACCATGTTTTCGGTTTTACGCAGAGTCAGTTGTACCATTCTTCTAAGTTTAGCATTAATTTTGAAATCCTCAACTACTTTGTACATTCGGTGCCGTTTTATTCTATCATATGCTTGCTGGAAATCGACAAAAAGTACCAGTGTTTGTAACCCGTGTTCATAGCTCTCTGCATGTAATTCTCTGAGTGTAAATATTTGATCTATTATGCTTCTGCCACGTCTGAATCCACACTGATATTCGCCGACAATGTTTTCCATCTCTACCGTTAATTTGTCTTTTAAGTACATTGCAAGAATTTTGTACGCCGTATTCAGCAGTGCTATCCCCCTATAATTGTGACAGTCAGCTTTGTCGCCTTTTTTGTATATGGGGCATATAATTGCTTCCCTCCAATCTTCTGGCAGTTCTTCTTTGATCCAGATATTTTTGATCATATTATATATATTTATATATATATATATATAAATATATATATATATATATATATATATATATATACTTGGCTGGCGCACCAAGTGAGGACAGTACATATTAGTGACCAAGTGAGGACAACGAGATAATGGGATCATTTTATGATAAATATTACGAAGATGTGCCATTTGATAAGAAACATTCAAATATACACATGAAAGCTATTTTACCGATGAGAAAATTGATACGTGTATATCGAGACAAGTGAGGACCTTTCAATGAAAGAATTAAGTGAGCCACGATATACCCGCTTTTTATCCCAGAGAACAACGGAGGTCCGAAATCGGTATACAACGCACCAAGCGAGGTCATAGCTGTGTTGCCAAAATGACACCGCGATATAAGCCGTTCTACGACTTTTACTGAATAGGTGTTTGTTAAATTACACTTTACAACAACTACCCTGTTGTTGTAACGTGTAACCTGATGGACTTCAATGATGTGTGAATTCACAAATGCTTTGACATCATGTTCTGCTCCCATAGACATATGGTCATGAATCTTCCAAATAATTGATTTAGAATCAGTGTTATATAGATCTTTGTAACTACATTGTTTTTCCATTTATAGGCGAATAGACTTTGCTTTTGTAATTTTTGTGTGAATTTTAAGAATATCTGATTAATATTTTTCCTTTTAGTAAGGTGCTAAAATTTGGGTGATGGACTTTCCGTGATACTGAATAAAGTTGGTCGTTGTAATGTTCTGTACTTGGCTTGCCTTTACATAGTTTGAGGACTCAAGGTTTTTATCTAACGTGTGTATCTAACATTAGCAATAAAACTTTGACAGATTATTATTACCACGGCGGGGTCGAAAAAGATGCATGCTTTTGAAATATCATCTTTGTGATGGCGGATTTATGAACAAAAAATTAAGTCAAGTTGAGTGAGTTAGTACTTCGCACACATTGCGGTGATACCAGTTTATTGTTTTCCCATACCGTGAAGCTATAATCTGAGATCCTTTTGCAACCAAATACACGCTGCACCGCTACTGACACGATTTCTAAAAACCTTACGCGCTTTCCAACCTTGCAACGGAAATAACACTGTGTTATATAGTACAGAACGGTCTAAAGCAATACCCTTATGTATACAACAGAAAATTGGGGTTTTCAATTAAAAGCCAAACGCGTTTACCCTCCTCGCTAAGCTAATAGTATTTGCTAGTAATACTGTGTCGAGACGTCATCAAAATCAGTTCAATATTTTCCACGCTACAGAACGATCTAGAGCAATGCCATTATTACGTATACATCAGGAAATTCTTGGTTTCTGCAATAGGCTAGACAATGTTCGGATGGATCTAAAAAAGTGTCACAGGTCAATGGACAGCCTATTATGAATACAATAAGCTTTTCAGTTTTACAACCCCTCACCCCCCAACGGTCCCAATTTCTCCCTTACCAAAAAAGTAGAAAGTGATCAGTCACGTCTCAAACGCCTAAAAACGATGTTTGAGATGTTTTTATATATTTAGTTTTTTTCATTATTGCTGCGCCGCCACTGACACGATTTCTAAAAACCATACGCATTTCCATTCTCGACACAGTAATAATACTATGTCAAAATTTCATTAAAATCAAACAAAAGTTTCCACCAAATACAGAACGACCTAAAGCAAAACTCGTATTCGAAGTCCCTTGTTTTCTACAATACGCAAGGCACTGTTAGGATGGACCTAAAAAAGTGTATTATGCCGCTGGGTCTTTCTCTCACAGGTCAGTGTGTTTGCGTGTAGTCTGTATTTGTGTGTGTAATGGCTTTACTTTTAGCATTTAGATTTTACATTAAATTATTAAATGTTACATCATTATGCGGAATTAGCCCAAGATTGACAAGTTTCATATATTTGGCCATTTTTTGATAAGCTTTAGACAGCCTATTATGAATACAACAATTTTTTCATTTTCATAGCTAGAGATGTGTAGAACGGTTCTGATCCGGTTCATTGATCCGGATCTTTAAGGTGACCTAACTGAACCAAATCCTAAATTTAATCTCAACGGGTCAGTCGGGTCACAAATTCGGCGGCTTGTTCATCAGAATCACAAAGCAGGATGGTGCATGCCACGGCGATATATGTCGGTCAGTCGATCTGACGATTGGCGATGTTCAGTTTTCGGTTCAGTGTTCTGCTTAAGCTACAGGATAGCCATAATGCTCAATGTTCTGGGATCTGAATTTAAAAGAATAATTAGATAGATATTTTAGGGCGAATAATAAATGAATATTTTTCTTGTATGATGAGTTGTGGCTGTTTATAGTAGAGACAAAAAATTCCTTTTACGTGCTAGGAGTGTATTTTAACAAATACGAGAAACTCAAAACTGAATAATTATTTACTCAAATCGAAATTTATAAAGAATAGTATTAATACATATACATCTTCTAGGTACATATTTATAAAAAAATAAATATCATCTGATATAAAGATAAAGTAAATTAATAAATTATACATGAAGTGTACTGTACTGTACTGGCTCATTTCTGTCTGCACCGAGTACCCAGATTGGGCGGTTCCCTCGTGCTTCGGTTGACCAATTGTTCACCTTCGATCTTGAGATCGAAGGTGAACGATTGCATTCGCTAGTCGGGATCCGACTGACCCGTAAACCGGATCACTGTTCCGGATCTTTGAGGTGTTCTAGATCCGGTGATCCGCATCTTAAAAATGACCCGATATGCCCATCTCTATTCATAGCCCTCCACCATCCATCCTGTAGTACAAAATGATTAGGAACCCCCAAAAATCCTAAAAACGAAGTTTGAGGAATATTTGACTTTTTTTGTTTTTGCTAATTCCTTCACCGCCCATGCACGGATTTTCAAAATTATAGCAGTATACTACCTATTACGACCCCACAGTATATCGCTCCGTGCAAAGGTTACTGAGATTATGAGGATAGAAAAACGCCAACAGGCAGATAAACCGACAGAACGATAGCCTATATGTCCGACAATGCCATATAAATATTACGGGCCTATCTGATAGATACGCTATCTGAAACTTATCAGAGACCGGTGAAACCGGTTCTAAGTGTAACAGACAGACAAACCGACAGACCGAAAGTCTATCTGTCATATAAATGACATGGGCCTATGTGACAGATACGCTATCCGAAACTTATCAGAGACGAGTGAAACTGGCCCTAAGTGTAATGAATGGGTATCAAAAAAGAATGTAGGTAAGTCTTCAAGGACAGTTTTCGTGTAGGTCTGAAAAGCATAGAATTTAATATTTTTTAGGGCAATGGAGGGTACTTTATGTTAACAACAATTTTTCGAGATTTCATCTCCCTCTCTCCCCACCTTCCCTATTTCATCCCCTCCTAAAAAATAACAGATAATTGAAAACTCATAAAAAGCTTGAAACAAAGGCCGAGGGGTTTTATCTTTCACTACGCTTTTCATAAAGTGCAGCTTTACCTACTACTACCCAGCAACATACTGCTATCCAAATTTCATCCATTTAAAAAATGCAAAATGCAACGTAGGTGCACCTAAGCTATACGACCAGCTCTGTCTAATTAAAATTTTCACTATTCGTTTAGATCGAGAACTTATTTCGTTTTTACATTATTTCCAACTTTCAGCATGCGCACAGGTCATTTTAAGGTTATACAGGGTGACTCAAGCTCAACGCCTCGGACTCTTGTGACCAAATGATACTACTTTTCGGAAAATCGACTTTGCAAGTGTATGTAGGTCGAGTTGGGCTACATTTTAAAAATAATGACTTTCATACAGGGTGTCTAGTATAAGCGTGACATATCAAAGTTATGTTTTTTTCAAATGGAACACCCTGTATACTATTGCATATTTAGATTCCTGGGTGAATGTTAGTGTGACTTTATGTGTCACAATGGACTTTAAGTGAACCGTTTAGGTGCAAAACACAATTTTGGGTATAGGTACATGTCAGAAAAAAATTGAATATCGCAGCTATTATAAATCTTAGAGGGCTGTGACTTTGCCTTGTTACTAAGCATGAAATGTATCAGCTTACGTTAGACGGTCGAGTTCGAATTACATTTGTACTTGGACAAATCGGTAGATCAATTAAGGAAACTTCAATCAAAGGTAACTTGACTTTTTCAAAGGGAATGCATAATTTTTTTTATACGATCAAATGTGCAATTTGATAGGCGTTCTAATTATATCAGGTTGTGAATATCAATCTATGGTAGTTTTTATTAAATTTCGAGATTTCAGTCAAATCAGTGTCTTTCAATTTCCCTACCTATAAACAAACTAGCAGGCCATGAAATATAAACAAAATCGTATTCAGATGGAACAAAACAACCAACTTAGCAAAAAGATCCAGCAGAACTAGAGTAAAAGAACAAGATTATAAAAATTCCCTACAACAAATCAACTCTAACCAGAAACAACGGCGGTAACATGTCTAAGGTTAAAGAGAAGCTGAAGTATGACAGAAATGGATAATTTTTACAGCCTACTAGCGACTGCAATGTACTACAGATTAAACATTTCTAAAATCACTAAACACTTTGAAATGAAAGCAAAACTTTCAGCGATCGTTGCCGTCAGTCTAATATCTTCAGATCTTCAGACATTTAATGGCATAAAACAGTAGTCATTTCCGTCAAAGGCAAAAGTAATGATACCTCTCCCTGTCGTCCTTTGAACTTTTCAGTATCTATTAGCAAGATCACAAAAAAGGAATACTGACAAATCATATTTTAATTTTCTGCCAGGTAAATTATGTTTAATAATTAGAGCAGATTTTTAATTTATTCTTCATTTTCGGCGATCTTGCTTATGAGTATTGAAAAATTTGCAGAACTCCAGTCAGAGGTATCGGTTACTATTTTTTTAAGTCATGAAATGTGAGATTTTATTCTGAAGCTATTAAGCTGCCAGCAACATTACGTGGTAGATTTCCTTTCATTTCAAAATTCACAATGGTTTTGTGAATATTCAATCTTTAGAATATTGTAGTAGCCGGTATGCTGTAAAAAATACCTATTTCTGTCATACTCCAGCTGCTTTTAGACCTTAGATGTGTTATGTCTGGTATTTCTGGTTAGAATTGATTTGTTGTAAGCCATTTTTATAATTTTGTCCTTTTACTTTAGTTCGTCCATAACTATCTGCTAAGTTAGTTGTTTTGTTCCATCTGAACAGTTTTTTGCTCATATTTCATGGCCTGCTAAGTTGCTTATAGGTAGGAGAATTGAAAAACACCGGTTTTACTGAAGGTTTGAAATTAAATCAAAACTACCAGAGATTTATATTTACAACCGCATATCATTAGAAAGCTTATCAAATTGCACATTCGATGGTATAAAAAAAAATTATGCATTCCCATTTGCAAAAATCAAGTTACCTTTGATTGGAGTTTACTTAATTGATCTACCGATTTCTCCAAGTACAAATGTAATTCGAACTCGACCGTCTAACGTAAGCTGACACATTTCATGCTTAGTAACACGGCAAAGTCACAGCCCTCTAAGATTTATAATAGCTGCGATATTCAATTTTTTTCTGACATCTACCTATACCCAAAATTGTGATTTGTACCTAAACGTTTCGCTTAAAGTCCCATGTGTGATACTTAAAGTCACACTAAAATGCACTGGAGTCTAGATATGCAATAATGTACAGGGTATTCCATTTAAAAAAAACAGCTTTGATATGTCACGCTTTTATTAGACACCCTGTATAAAGGTCATTATTTTTTAAATGTAGTCCAACTCGACCTACATACACTCGCAAAGTCGATTTTTCGAAAAGTGGTATCGTTTGGTCACAAGAGTCCGAGGCGTTGAGCTTGACTCACCCTGTATATGCGTTGTGCGGCCGATTCGGGTTCAGTACGGTTGACGGTTACATGAATTTCAGATCGATCCGAAAATATACCTAATTGAAGAACAATAATAGTAAAAGGGCAAGAAAGACGCTTACAAAAAATACTCAGGTGGTCCTCTGTCGTCTATATCACCCGGTCCTCGTTTATCACTTCTAATAGTATAAACACGTAAACACTGTATATTATACATAACAGGTAGAAAATGCGAAATTTGCTTAACAATCCTGATATCTTCGAGTGATTCACCACCGCCTACCGGTCCTCACTTATTCCACCTATTCGTATAGAGGTATACTAATTCAACGTGCATGCAGTAAAATAACATTCATTAATATGTGCTAGTACGGATTTCAGTTGAGTGAAAATTAATACAACTGAATGTAAAATTAACCTTTGCAGGGATGTAGGTAATTTGGTATCTTAGATAAGAACTCTGTTGAAATTTGACCATTATAGGGAAAAAAATCAAATTATCTGTGACTGAGGTTTTTTTAATTAATCTACTGATTTTTCCAAAAAGATTTCAAATTTAACCGTCTGACGCACCTTATGCTCAGCCGTACCGAAAAGTCGTGGCCTTCTAAGATTAGTAATCACTGCGATACTCAATTTTTTTCTGATACCTACTTATACCAAGAATGGTGATTTGCACCTAAACAGTTCGTTTAAGGTTCCATATAGGTCTGTTTTTACAGCAATCACAAACTAGTCAGCGTCAATTTGATTGGCCAGTACTAGTCAGAAATAGTTTGACAACTGCAATGGGGAATACTGATTGGCTCTGACTGGTTTGTGATTCTCTGTAAAAACAGACCTTATAAAATACATGGGGTCAAACTAGAATTTACCAAGCAATCTAAATACGCGATAATATATTCCACTCCATTCATTTAAAAAATGTAATTTTATTATGAATCACCCTGTATAAACTTAAAAATTTAAGTGAAAATATTTTAACGTTATAGCAGTCAAGGGTTCTCACCCCCCACCAAGTGACAGACTTTTTAAATATGTGTTAGTAAGTCAACAATCCTCCATCCGCCCAGTGTTGGCCCACCCTGTATAGGTAAATAAACGTATCAAATGTCTCCTAGGTCAGTATTCCGATAAGTCTGAAAAGTCTAGAATATCATATTTTTTAGGGCAATCGAGGGTATTTTATGTTTACAAGAAATTTTCGGGATTTCGACTCCCCCATCCCCACCTTCCCAATTTCATCCCCTCCCAAAAACGGTAGATGATTGGTAACTCATAAAAATAATTCTGAGGGGTTTTGTCTCTCACTACACCAACGCGAAGCTTTTTATAAAAATGGAGTCAAGTTGATTGACTCAGTACTTCCCACACATAACAGTTGCAACCAAATCATCGCCCGCCTGTCGTCAAAAAACATCCAACACAAAAACTAGTAAATAGTTTCCTAAATCTCTCCGTAGGAACTAAAACGACACAATTCGGCTTTAACTGGACGAAACGAAACAATCAGGAACCCCCAAATTGCTTAAAAACGAAGTTTGAGCTATTTTTATATTTTTAGATTTTTATTATTGCTGCGCCGCCACTGACACGATTTTTGAAAACCATACGCATTTTTCATCCTTGCCGCGGTAATAATACTGTGTCTAAATTTCATTAAAATTAATTCCATAATTTCCATGTTACTAAATTCAGAACGACCTGAATCAATACCTACCCCTACCAATACCAAATCCCTTGATTTCTGTAATAGCCAAGGCAATGGATGGACCTAACAAACGTCTATCATGCCGCTAGGTCTTTCTTTCACAGGTCAATGGACACTATTATAAATGGAATAAATTTTTGAGTTTTACGACCCCCCACCCCCTAACCACCCCAATTTCACCCCCACCCAAAAAAAAGTAAAAAACGATCAGAAACCCCTAAAACGCCGAAAAACAAAGTTTGAGCTATTTTTACATTTTTAGTTTTTTTATTATTGCCACTGACACGATTTTTCCAAAACATGCGCGCTTTCCATCCTCGCCGTGGCAGTAGTACTGTGTCAAAATTTCACTAAAATCCATTCGGTAATTTTGGCGTTACGCAATAAAGAACGATCTAAAACTAAAACAACACTCGGATGTATACATCACAAATTATTCTAAGTCCCTTGGTTTCTATTATAAGCAAGGCAACGTTCGGATGGACCTAAAAAATTGTATTATGACGCTAGGTCTTTCATTCACAGGTCATTAGAGAGCCCATTATGAATACAACAAATTTTCCAGTATTACAACCCCCCACCCCCCAACCACCCCAAATTCACCCCCACCCAAAAAAAGTAGAAAATGATCAGGAACCCCTAAAACGCCTAAAAACGAAGTTTGAGGCGTATTTGAAATTTTTCGTTTTCTGCTAATTACTCCGCACCCCGTATAACGATTTTCAAAATTATAGGAACATTACCTACTACGACCCCACAGCATAACGCTGCCCAAATTTCATCACAATCCATGTAGCGGTTACTGAGATTACGAGGGTAGAAAAACGCGACAGACAAACAGACAGACAGACAGACAGACCGACAGACAGACCGACAGACAGACCGACAGACAGACCGACAGACAGAACGACAGACAGACAGACCGACAGACAGACCGACGGAAATGAGTGACGTGGATTTTCGTTATGTACACATCATAAAACGCCCAAAAAACGTATTATCTCAAAATCGAAAATTTTCGCGATCACAATACTCCCCTCACCTATCGGTGTGGGAAGTAAAATGAATTTTCCGATGTATACATATTAGATCGTTCTGTATTTTATAATGTTGAAATTACTGAATTGATGTTCATAAGAATTTATGATGTACACATACGAGTATTGTTTTAGATCGTTCGATATCGCGTAACGCGAAAATTGTTCAATTGATTTTAATGAAATTTTGACATAGCATTACTCCCAAGCCGAGGATGAAAAACGCGTATGTTTTGGAAAAATAGTGTCAGTGGCGGCGCAGCAATAATAAAAAAACTAAAAATATAAAAACAGCTCAAACATTGTTTTTAGGCGTTTTACGGGTTCCTGATCATTTTCAAATTTTTTTGGGTGGGGTGAAATCAGTGCGGTTGGGGAGTGGGGGGTAGTAAAACTGAAAAATTTGTTGTATTCATAATAGTCCGTCTATTGACCTGAAGAAAAAATACCTAGCGGCATATTGCACTTTTTTAGGTCCATCCGAACATTGGCTTGCCTATTACAGAAACCAATTTTGTGATCTGCACATACGAGTTTTGCTTCATTTCGTTCTATGTATATTGCGTAAAGCGAAAATTATTGAATTGATTTTAATAAAATTTTGACACAGAATTACCGCTGCGAGAATGGAAAACGACTCTGTTTTTGAAAAACCATGTCAGAGGCGGCGCAGCAATAATCAAAAAGCCAAAAACATAAAATCAGCTCAAACTTCGTTTTTAGACGGGTTGGAGGCTCTTGATCGTTTCGCATTGTCCAGTTCAAGCATGTAGAAAAAAAACTGTGGCGCCCTAGTTCCTAAGAAGGGAGACGCAAGAAACTATTTACGAGGGTTTTTGTGTTGGATGTTGTTTTTGGAGGCGGATGGGCGATAATTCAGTTGCAAGGGGATTTTAGGCTATAGCTTCATGCAATGGGAAATAATAAAATGGTATCATCATTATGTGTGGGAAGTACTGAGTCAATCAACTTGACTCCCTTTTTACCTATTACTTCTCAGCACCATGCTGCTATGTATAAAAATATCGTCCTCTTAAAAACGCAACTTTCGGCATGCACACAGGAGACTTTCATGTGATGTATTCGTTGTGCGGCCGATTTGGTTTTAATGCAGTTGTCGTTTACATGAGAAGAGCAGGAAAGACGTTTACAAAAAATACTCAGGTGGTTCTCAGTTTGTCGTGCATGTCAGCCGGTCCTCGTTTATCAGTTCTAATAGCATAAACACGTAAACACTGTAAACATGACATGCAGAAAAGCCGAAATTAGCTTAACAATACTAATATCTACGAGTGAGTCACCACCGCCAGCGGTCCTCACTTATTCCTCCTATTCGTAAAAAGATATACTAATTCAGCTTTCATGGAGTAAAATAACATTCATTAACATGTGCTACTACGGATTTCAACTAAGTGAAAATAAATGCAACTAAATGTAAAATTAACCTTTTCCTTTGTTAAAATTCGACTATAGGGATGTAGATACCGCGTGGCACATATAGCGAAAAATTCGACCCCTCTAATTACCAAAATTTTGCTAATAATCTGAACATGTCAATAACGGCGAATTCAGGTAACTTAGTTCAACGGATCTATTTTGAACGTCTGTTGACTAGTCTAGGCACTGCGACTACAGGAGCAAGACTTTTTCAATCAGACCAACTGAAATAGGACATGACTCGCTTTGCTTCACAGTCGTAATTGCTAAATCGCTGATGTTGAAAATGGTATCGCCCTTCGTTATGAAAAACAAGTATTCCTGAGAAGAACTGAATCAATAAACTTGACTTCTATTTTTTTAATATCTGACCATGTTTTGGGAATTATTCAATATTTGTAGACGCGTAATTCGAAAATTGATTTAATTTAACGCGTGAATCAGTTGACTGTACTTTCGGTTGGCATTTGACGTCATAAAACGTGTCTATGCCTGTGATACAATAAAGTTAGCTAGAAAGGCGACAAATCTGTAACGAGAATATACTGTTAGATAAGGGTAGATATGCTTGACAGGGGTACAACATTTATGAATTCAGGAATTTGTACTGTACAGTTATATATGAGGTTCAATCAATATGAACGATAATTGACTAACTTAGTACTTTCCACACATTAAAGTGATATCAGTTTATTATTTTCCCTTTGCATTAAGCTATAGTCTGAGATCCCCTTGCAACCAAATCATCACCCTCCTGCCCTCAAAAAACATCCAACACAAAAACTTTAGTAAATGGTTTCTTGATACTCCTCTCCGTAGGAACTAGATCGGCACTGGTTTTATTCTGCGAGCTTTAATTGGATGAAACGAAACGACCAGGAACACCCAAATCGCCTAAAAACGAAGTTTGAGTTATTTTTATATTTTTAGTTCTGACACGATTTTTTAAGACCATACGCATTTTCCATCCTCGTCACGGTAATACTACTGTGTCGAAATGTAATTAAAATCAATTTCAGGTTACATAATACAGAACTATGTAAAGCAGTACTCGTATACAACATACGTCAGAAAAAATCCCTCAGTTTCTGTAACAATCATGGCAACGTTCTGATAAACCTAAAAAGTGTACTATGTCGCTAGGTCCTTTTTTTGTAGGTCAATGGAGAGCGTATTGTGCATACAAAAACTTTATTAGTTTTGCAACCCTCCACCTCCCAACCCAACCACCTCAATTTCACCCCCACTCAAAAAACAGAAGATGATCAGGAACCCCCAAAAGGCCTAAAAACTGGTTTGAGTTGTTTTTATATTTTTAGCTTTTTTATTGTCGCTGCGCCGTAGTGACGGCACGATTTCTAAAAAGCATACCCATTTTCCATGCTTGGCACGGTAATAATACTTTGGCAAAGTTTCATTAACGATCTAAAACAATTTTCGTATGTATGCATATATCCGAAAATTCCAAGTCCATTGGTTTCTGTAGTAGGCAAGGTAATGATCGGATGGACCTAAAGGGCCTCCGCGCCGCTAGCACTCTTTCACAGATCAATGGACGAATGGAAAATACTTTAGGAGAAGTCGTATAGCTTATTTCCAACAAAAAAGTCATATAAAGTAGAGTCCGATTTTCAACTGTTTCAGAGATACCTAAATTTGATTTTCATTGAAATGCAGACCTCCAGATTTTGGAATTTTTAGTATTAGTGATTAGAAAAGACGATGTCACGTCATTATTTACTAAAAGAAAGTGATCATGTATCAAACACTCAAACTCGAGATAGTATCAAAATCAGCATGTTTTGAAAAGTGACATCAAGAAACATTACAAAAAAGGAATTTATCTTAAACGATCGCCAAATAGTTAACCACGCACTTTACGGTAAATACATGCCCATCTTTCTAGTTATCCATTGATACCACAAACTTCTTATAAATGTGGTAAACATAGGCAACAAAATTGCATTTAAGCTCTAGAGGTGTATTGGATCTCGGGGACCGCAAAATTTCAACAACCGTATGCAAAAACGTGTCATCGGATTTTTAATTTTTGTGTACTTTAATAATGTTCTATTACATCACAAAAAAGAGATCTATCAACTAAAACTTCAGTATAGGGTCTACAAATTGTATGATATTAGAAGAAAACTTCAAGTTTTAACTTAAAATCGAATCGGCCTAAAAAGTCGCTAGGTAATTTCTTAAAAGATGGTAGATAATCAAGTAGAACATGCAAGCCACTTTATAAAGTATCGTGTATCCATTCACTGGTGTATAAATGAGAGGTTGTAAATAATCCAGAACGAAGTAGGGCTAAAATTAAGCATGATCTCTTTAGGGAACAACCTCGTATTATGGATCAGTAATGAACATACATACGCTAAAGCTGAAACTGTAGATTTTGTGCTGTGAATCAACAGTAATGAACGCACGCCTGCGCAAATTAAGATACAGTGGGTTGTGACAGCTGCGTCTCTACTTTTAGAACGGGCAACGGCGTTGGTGTTCACGCATACACGGAAATCATCCTACAGCTCCACCTACGCTGTTGCTGGTATTTCTTAGCGGAAGATGTGGTTCACTGCGCAAACAAATGGTATGTATCCGTACATCCGTACCATTACATGCCAGTACACATTTTGGAGGAAGGCGATCCTGTCAGAAGAATGGATTTTTGTCGACTTATGCTTCATGTGGATGCCGGAGATGCAACTTTTTTAAGTAGGATTCTTTAGACGGATGAATTCATACATAACTGAAAATCTACGGTTACAAGACACTTTATAACGTGGTCTGCGTGTTCTGTTTGCTTGCCTAACTTCTTAAGACGAATCTATTTTAAATCGCAACGAGAAGTTATCTAAAATTATAGTTTTGAGACCATATACCGAAGTTTTGGTCAACTGATCACTTTTTATGACTAACCGTGATGTGATAGCACATTATTCAAGTAACCATAACAAAAATTAAAAATCTGATGACAAGCTTTTGCCAAACCGTCTGTTGCACTCTTAGCGATCCAATATGCCTTTGGAGTTTAAATCTCTTACTGCATATGTTTTGCCACATTTACAACAAGCTTATGGTACCAATGAACAACTAGAAAAGCATGTGTTTACCTTAAAGTGCACGGTTAATTATTTGGTGATATTTTAAAGATTCCTCTTTTTGTAACGTTTTTGAAGTCACTTTTCAAAGCATGCTAATCTTGACACTATCAAGAGTGTTATAGCTGATCCCTTTTTTTAGTTGGTAATGACGTGATAGCATATTTTCTAAGGACTAATACCAAAAATTTCGAAATCCGACAATACAATTTTGTTTTATTAGGGTTTTAGTTTGGAGGCCTGCATTTTAATTAAAATCTCTATAATGAATACAACAAATTTTTGAGTTTTACAACCCTCCGCCCCCCCCCCCAAACGACCCCAATCACACTCTCACCCAAAAAAGTAGAAAATTATCATCAAATCCTAAAACGCCCAAAAACGAGGTTTTTGTTTTTTGCAAATTACTCCGCCTCCAATGCACCGATTTTTAAAATTATAGGAGCAATACCTACTAGGACCCCATAGGATACCGGTACCCAAATGTTATCACAATCCACGGTTACTGATGTGACTAGCCTAGAAAAACACGCAAAGACAGACAGACCGACGTTACATAGACATCATAAAACGCCCAAAAAAGCGTATTATCTCAAAATCGAAAATTTTCGCGATCACAATACCTATCACAATTTCCTATCGGTGTGGGAAATAAAATTAACTAAAAAGAAGCAGAGGTCATAAAAAGGCGCGAAAGGCATTTCAGATGGTAGGGTAGTATCGATTAATTAATATGCATGTGGACCTCGGTTATTGCCTTATACATTACCGGTCCTCGCATATTTGTTCTAATCGTAGAGATATACAGAGAATGTGGAAAAAGTGCAACTATTTTTTAAATACTAAGATGGTCAGATCGTTTTGTACCGGTGATCACTTGTTCTCTCCTATTAGTAAAGAGATATACTCAGGGCCGTAGCTAGGCGTTGACCATGGAGGGGGTTCATGGTGACCTTAGGAGGGATTCATGTATAAAAGAATATGTGATCTCTTAATTTGTTAAACATCTGTATAGATTGTATCGCTGCTTATGTGTCATGAGCACCAAGGGATTGGTTAGTAGTAGAATAAATCACTAAGCTTGGAGAAAGCATCCTTGATTATCTTTATTTTGTATTATTTTAGTAGCTATTTCATTCATGGGAATACTCATGGGGGGGTTTGAACCGGCCCTGGATATGCTTGCTGATTGCTTATTCCGTCTAAGATACCATTCATTGGACTTCCTGTTCGATTAGTTTAGATGAAATACTACCGCTGCGGTCAATGAACTTTGTTATTTATCTGCACAGCGTCCTAAAACGTGTCTCCAGGTAAATCGATCCATAAGGTCGATTATAGACTTCTATTTACTATAAGATTTTCAAGTATCATGATGTGTCGATTGTTTCGCTGTGTTCAATTATCTTCTTGAAATGTATAGGCAATGACATCTGAAACAGATATTACGAAACATCTGCCGACACGTTCCAAATAAATCTGTTACTTTGAGACCTTTTCTGTGCCTGCCTTAAAGCTACCTATTCCTTGACAAATAAAATCAAATGAAAATTTGTCCTCAGTAACGTAATCTGAAGGCTTGATACCTCGGTGACTACACATCTGCTGTTCACGTAGAACTGCCGTTTCTACTAGCAAAATCGATGTAACAACTAAATACTACTGGAGTTCAGCTTTAAAGGTGGACAGAGAATGTTTTTTAAAGTGTGGAACAGCAGCGGTTCCTGAATTTTTGAAAGGGGGCGCACAAAAGTTTAAATAAAAAAATACACAAAAATCCTGCCAGAGATTATCTAGGCCGCAGCTGCACTCTGCACATAAGTATACATAAGTATCTTTATACGAGTAGGAGGAATAAGCGAGGGCAAGTGGCGGCCGTAAAGGACTCAAACATCAGTATTGTTATGCTAATTTCGACTTTTTCACGTCATGTGTGCAGTGTATACCTGTTCATACTATTAGAACTGATAAACGAGGACCGGGTGATATACGCGGCAAACTGAGGACCATCCGAGTATTTTTTTATCGATCTAAAAGAATAGTTCATTTTAATTAAACAGAGTTGGTCATATGGTTTAGGTGTACCTAAGTTGCGTTTTTTAAGTGGATGAAATTTGAAAAGCGGCATGCTGCTGGGTGGTAATAGGTAAAGCTTCATTTCATGAAAGCTGTGCGTTGGCGTAGTAAAAGGCAAAACCCCTCAGACTTCTGTTTGAGCGTTTTATGAGTTAATCATCTACCATTTCTGGGAGGGGCTGAAATTGTTAAGGTGGGGAGGGGGGAAATCTTGAAAATTTGTTGTAGACATAAAATACCCTCCATTGGCCTAAAAATATGAAATTATATACTTTTTCAACTTATTCGGTTACTGACCCAGGAGACATTTGATACGTTTATTCACATATACAGGGTGGACCAATAGTGAGCAGATGGAGCATTGTTGACTTACTAAAACATATTTCAGAAATCTGTCACTTGGTCATGGTAGGGACCTTTGAGTGATATAACGCTGAATATTTTCACTTAAATTTTGATGTCTATATAGGGTGGTTCATATCAAACTTACATTTTTTTGAAGGTGACTCCCTATACATTATTGCATATTTGAATTCCTTGGTGAATTCTAGTGTATCTCAATGTATCTTACATTGAACTTTAACGAACCGTTTAGGCACAAATCAGCATTCTTGATATAAGTAGGTATCAGAAAAAATTTAAATATCGCAGTGATTATAAATCTTAGAAGGCCGTGACATTGCGGTACGACTAAGCATGATGCGTCACCTTAGGTCAGACGGTTAAATTTAATTTTTTTTGTACTTTAAATCGGTAGATTAATTAAGGAAACTTCAGTCACAGAGAACTTGATTTGTTCAAATAAGAATACCCATTTTTGTTTACAGAATCAAATGCAGAATTTGATTACCTCGATCTCAATCTTTTTAGTTTCCATTTTATTTAAAATTTTCAGTCAAATCAGTGTTTTTCAGTTTTCCTACTTATAAGAAATCTAGCAAGTCATGAAAAACAAACAAAAGCCCGTTAAGATGGAAGAAACCAACTAACTTAGTAGAAAGACACAAACAAACTAAACAACACAACAAACGCAAATTCCTTACAACACATAATCTCTAACAACAGCGGTAAGAAATCTAATGACAATGACCAGCTGGTGTATGACAGAAGTGTTATTTTTCCACAGCCTACCAGCTATTGAGATCTACTAGAGCTTGATAACAAAAAACGAATAAAAATATTGAAACAAAAAAAACTACCAATGATTGCTGCTGACAGTTTAGCATCGTCAGAATGAAATTTCACATTTAATGGGATAGAAAAGTAGTCATTTCTGTTAAGTCAAAAGTAAAGATATCTCTAACTGGAGCACTCTGAGCATCTATTGATGTGATTGTTAGATTTTTTTATTACTCCATGTTGTAACTGTGTTTATTTCATGTATGTTCCTACCAAGTAAATAATGTTTTATCATATAACATACTGCAATTCAGTTTTCATTTTTTGCGATTTTGCTAATAGTAGAAGTACCATTGAAGAATTTGAAGGGCTCCAGTCAAAGGCATCATCACTTTTGACTTACGGCTATTTTATGGAACTAAATGTGAAAATTTATTCTGAAAATATAGATACTCTCCTGCCAGTAACGATCGCTGGTATTTTGTCTTTTATTTAATTTTTTTGTACTGATTTTGGATATTTGCGTATAGCTAATAGGCTGTGAAAAGTAAGCCTTCTTGTTGCCGCTGTCGTTTCTGGTTAGAGCTGATATCTTGTAAGACATTTTTATAATCTTACCTCACTAATCTAGTTTGTTTGCGTTTTTATGCCAAGTTAGTTGGTTTCTTCCATCTGAACAGGTTTTTGTTTATTTTTCATGGACTGCTTGATTGCTTATAAGCTGGAAAAGTGTAAAACACCGATTTGACTTAAAATTTGAAATAAAATGAAAATTAAAAAAGATTGATTCCAACAATCCTACATTGTTGGAAAGGTTATCAGGTTTTAGATTCGATGGTATAAGAAAGATTAGGCATTCCCATTTGAAATAATCAAGGTACATGTGATTGAAATTTCCTTAATTATTCTACTGATTTCTCCAAGTACAAAAAGAATTCAAATTTGATCGTATGACCTAGGATGACACGTTTTATGCTTAGTCACACCGTAAAGTCACGGCCTTCTAAGTTTTATAATCGCTGCGATATTCAATTTTTCTGTTATACCCACTTATACCAAAAAAAAGTGATTTGCGCCTAAATGGTCCGTTCAAAGTTCCATATAAGATACATGAAGTCACACTAGAATTCACTAAGCAATTCAAATATGCAATAATATATAGGCGGTTCTATTAAAAAAATGATAGTTTGATAATCAGCCTATATAAACGTTAAAGTTTGAGTGAAAGTATTTTAACGTTATAACCTTCAGGGGCTCTACCATGATCAAGTAACAGATTTTTGAAATATCCTTCTAAGTCAACAATCCTCCGTCTACTCACTATTGGCCCACCCTGTATTGCATCTATCACATAATAATATGTGCTCTGAGAGGAATTCACATATTTTGTTGGAATGTATAACTTATCGAATTTTTAAAGCTGAAGCTGGATTGACATGAAACGAGTGAAATCGGGTCAAGCCAGACCAAAAACTCTTAGGATGCTTATCGGAGCAGCTAAAATCTGACGAACTTGGAACGATTTGACTCGGATAGCACTCTACTCTCTCAGACACTCTCTCCCATTTTTTACCTAAGTCTAAAATATGCTTCTCAGTTGTACAAAAATGAGCTTTAACAATTTCAAAAGGCATATCACACGGTATCTAAAACGTCAGTTGAATTGACCATCTTAGATTCCAAACGAAAATTGTATCACTCGATATTAAACTAATTGAAACACCTGCTAGTTCTCACGCATAAGGGCATGGTTCATGATTTCAGAACTGTCTAGTAATCGCTATACCGAAGATCCTACTCCTTTCAAGAATTAAACCCTTCATGCATAGAGCGATGACCTGCAATCTAAATCTTTTCTGCCATAAAAGCCGCTTAGGTCTCATTCCAAAAGTTCCTCATGATGGGGCACTTGTGAACAAAATTATGACTCGCAACACCTAATTTTCTTCTCAAAGACAGCAACGTGTAATATGGGAAGCTAAACAATCAAGTACACAAAGAGAAGGCGAAATATCGTGAGAGGCATTAGTCTGCCGGTATTTCATCGTTGCCGAATTTCAGGACCTCACTTGTTGCATGCACTGGTATGTAACGTATATGGGGTGGCGGTATACAAACTCGAGAAACCATCTGGTGCCAAAGCGGTGAACTAAAATGTATACATTTACCATAAAACGAAAAAAATGAGGACCAGCTGAAATTTTCAAATTTGACTCAAGACCATATCCGCAACTCACCACAAAAATTTCAAGCGAAGTCCTTGTGAGGTCCGTATATTGGTCCTCACTTGGTCGCGGTCCTCACTTGTTATGCAGATTTTGCATGGGCTAGCCTCACTTGTACCACGGGCCAAAAATATATATATATATATATATATTTATTTACAGCGGATCACCCAGCGTCCGGACCAAACGCGTTTTACCCAGCGTCTGGCGTATATAACTGTATATAAGTAAGTTTCAGAAACAGGTCGCCTGGCGTCATAGTTCACCGTTAGCTCCACTGGGCGTCCATATTTTTTATGCCTGTCTATTAATAGAATTTATATACAGACTTTTTGTAAATTCAGCGTTGATGTTACTAGGCGTCCACCCTTAAATGGCTTATTGCCACGAGGCAAGGGTTCTGAGATAGCCGTTAGAATGAGTGGAACTTTCAGCGTGTTGATTAGAAGCGTAATGGCTAATGAGAGAAGAGTCACTGCCCAAGAACTATGATACAGCTATGCAGTTATAGTGGTACAATACTACAGGGTGTCTCAAAACGACCCGACTGTTTGAGGTAGGGAAAAGCCAAAACCGGCTTATTGTAAATACCATTGATTAGTGCCAATGGAGAGATGAAGGAAGAAATTTTACTCTTTCAAAATAACATTCTTTAAATGACGCCCATTTTGTTGAAGGCGTTTTTCAAACCGTTTGTGCACATTTTATCAAAAACTGTTCCAAGGAGTTGCTGAGTTGCTATCGATCTGATGCTTTCTTCAATATTGTGGCAACTAAACATGCATGCTGGCAACTAAAAGTGCAATATCTAACCAGTGTTCTTACCGAGCGAGCGGTGCGGGCTTACTCCCTCCACCACGCTTTATTTGCGGCTCGTGCACTCTAAACAGTTGGACCGTTTTGATAATGTGCATAAACGCTTTGAAGAATACCGTCAACAAAATGCGCGTCATTTTAAGAATGTTATTTTGAAAAAGTAAAAAAAGTAAAATTTCTTCCTTTATCTCTCCATTTGGTTTTTCCCTACCACAAATAGTCGGGTCCTTTTGAGACACCCTGTATATGGTTACGGAGATTTGAGCACAGAATATGTATAGAACTTTTCATCGCGTACTGCAACTTAAAATAAAGTCACTATAGCCCAAAAATTGCCTTTGAGTGTATTATACTATCGGCACACTACGCTTACACGGAAATGGAATATACTGAAGAATTGCATTAGCATATTATGGAGGAAATGTGTTCATAGGCTTTTCGGTATAGCCTAAACGCTCAACTCCTAAGTTCTTAGCATACTATTAAGTACTGTACCCATGCAAGAAACACAAATCTGCAAGTACGTCGTGAGCAGAGAATATTTGATAGCTGGGAAAGACGCTATTATCTCAAGGAATTTCGGTACTATGCACATTTCAAGGGCAAGATTCAGCGACAGACGCTGGGTAAACCGCTGCAAAACACAAAGAATATGATGATACTAAAAATAGATTTACTTTACAATAGGGGAGCATAGTAAACCTGTACACAGGATTTTTTATGAAATAAACAATGACCTTTAACATTTTATATGGATTTCCCTTCTGGACACCCCCCATTTATCTCACAAATTATTTTATGTTCACAAAAAGGCTTATGAGAGTTGAATGATTATTTATATGGATCTCGAGGGTGAACAAAACAAAATTACAGCATGTACAGGAAAGTGGGGCGCAACTAAAACAGATTCTTTAGGTGCGCTGCCCTGGATAATTTCATACCATTATATTATTTTATATTTACAGTATAATCTTAATATGTGGCGTTATCAAATTTTTCAGAGGTGGTCGATAGTTGGGTAAACTAGAAAGGTATCGAAAAAAGTTTAACAAGGGTTTGTAGGAGCAGTCATCAGCAGTCTCATTTTTAATTATACACAGTGACTCCATAAATTCGGCAAACCAAAGTTGTATTTGTTACATGAATCAAGCTGCATATTACTGATTTTCACGTAAAACATGAAGACTGGATTTTGCCTATTTCGCTCCCAGATCATATGAAAATCTCTAAGAAAAATTCAAACTTTTAAAATAGTTTCTTTTTGACAAAAACTGAGAACTTCTGAAAAAAACGTTAAGTTTAGAAACTTTGTGAAATAATTATAAAATTTTCGAAAAAAATTTGACTTCCTAAAGAACTATAAAATTTTCAAAAAAAAATATAAAAATTTTGAGATATCCGACTTCAAGATAATCACGTGAAATTTGAGTTTTTTGGAAAGAGCTGGATATCCAAAACAGAAACCTTAAGAAAATTATGATCTTAATAAACGAGATGATTCCAAAACAAGTGAAATTTTCGACCAGTTTTGCAACTTTTCGAAATTTTGAAAAATAAACATTTTAAATTACTAGGGTACTTGCAGAAAAAAATATTATGTCATTTACGCGTTCCTTAGAGCCTAGTAAACATGACAAAATCACTTGTTTGGTTTTTTGGTATCTGCTGTGAGAGATATTCCAAAAATTATTTCAAATGCCGGAAAATGCCGCGCAAACAACCTCTGACGTCAGTGATATCCTATAGTGATGGGATGTAAAGTATTGATATTCGATATCGATAGCCAATGCTAACCTAACATTTTGACATTGATCATTATAATCACAAAACAGGCACACACAAAAGTATAAAAGTCAAAAGAATAAAAGTTAGGCTAGATTACTAATTCACCTTGTAGGGATGGGCTTGAATTAGATTCTATCTTTGAATTCATTCATAATGGGATGCGTCGAAATAAGATGATGGCTTCGATTAGTTGCGAATCTCGGTCACAAACAGGATGAGCTGTGATACCTATCAGATATAAAAATGTATTGCAACAAAAATGCTAGTGGGTTAATTGCCTGTTTCAAATATATTTAAGTATCAATAAATTGAGTCGCATTGTTTTATCTCTAGTCGAATGCGCAGTTGGCAAACCACAAAGAAAATATGGTTGCGTTCGAGCAGCTGATATGATTTCGTTTTGCATTTTGCATCTCGCAGTATTACTCAATGAGGAACTACGGCTGTAGTAGGATAAAAGGGAAGTCTTATTTCATTTGGGAATATGTATACCCATATAACAAAACTCGCTCGTAAATTAAATTATTGATATATGGCCAACGTAAATATTTAAAAAGAAATTTGGCAATATCAGAAATAGTTTGCAGTTGAATCTCACTGAGCTGCGCTGTAGCAGTATCGATTGTCGATATCGATAAGATACCTGTGACGCCAGCCCTTGTTTTAAGTCACGTGGAAAAATTTGAATATATCCTTATTTTATTTTGCAAATATATTTTTTTGGCCGTCCGTAAAATCATGTTTTTTGTTTCCTACTGCTTCTTGATGTGGTTTTCTTTACGCTATGTATACTCCCGAGGCGATTTCACGACCTCTTGCAAGTACCCTAACGATATTGTCAAAAATTACTCACATTTTGATTATTTTTTGTATTTTAAAAATGTTTACTTTTTCAAACCAATGGCCCTTTCGATAAAATTCAAAACTTTTTGAGAAGAAGAAAAGAAAGAAGAAAGAAGCAGGATTTATTCGAAAAATGAGGTTTTTAGAATGAATTAATTTTTAGACCAATTTTGGAAATTTGAGAAACTTCAAGATGCAATAAATATTTTGAAATTTTACTAGTCTGCATCTTTTTACTAAGTTAGTTGCTTTCTTCCATATTAACGAGCTTTTGTTTATTTTTCATGGCCTGCTAGGTTGCTTGCACGCAGGAAAATTGAAAAACGCCGATTTGACTGAAAATTTGAAATAAAATGAAAACGAAAAAAGATTGATGTCAAGAATGCTATATCGTTAGAAAGGTAATCAAATTTTAGATTTGAACCAAAATAGGCATTCCCATTTGAAAAAATCAAGTTATCTGTGATTGAAGTTTCCTTAATTTATCTTCTGATTTCTCCAAGTACAAAAAGAATTCAAATTTAGCCGTCTAACCTAAGGTGACGCATTTCATGCTTAATCGTACCGCGAGGTCAGGGCCTTCTAGGTATTATAATCGCTGCGATATTCAATTTTTTTCTGATACCTACTTATACCAAAAATGGTAATTTGCGCCTAAACGATTTAAAGTTCCACGTGTGATACATAAAGTCACATTAGAATTGACCAAGGAATCCAAATATGCAATAATATATAGGGGGTTCCATTCAAAAAAATGTAGGTTTGATATGAATCACCCTGTATAAACGTCAAAATTCAAGTGAAAATATTTTTACGTTATAGCCCTTAAGGATCCCTACCATGATCAAGTGACAGATTTTTGAAATATTTTTTAGTAAGCCCGCAATTCTCCGTCCACGCACTATTGGCCCACCCTGTATGTATCATCTAAATCATTGTAAATCTTGATGGCATTGTAGGTGTATGATCTGCGATATAGTACAGTTTTATACATGGGATCTCTAAAAATGATGTCTAAATTACTACGTCTAAATACAAATTTTTCGTAAAGGGGAGGAGCGAGAAGAAACAATTTTATGTGTAAATGTTGCTAAGTAATATTTACACGCATTTTATATGCCTAACCAACCATGCTCATTGCTCTTCAAAGAGATATGATCGTATTTTTTCGAAGAAAATACAACACATGTTTTGCAGTTTTTGTAATATGTTCTTAGTAACCGAATCTAAACAAAAATAATATACACTGCTACAATAAAATATGCTAGGAAATATGAGAGACTCACATAGTTTTTTCTTATTTTAAAATTCAAAATTGAACGATTCACATATAAAGACTTCAAATTAATATAACATTTTTTCAAAACATTTGACACATGTTCTTTGAAACTCAGAGTATCAGTATCAATGGTCAATCCCAAATTTTTGGCAGTATTTACCATATTCAAAGAGTCGTTGTTAATTTTGACATCAAAGTGATTGGTTATAAAATGATGTTTAGGGCCTGGGCAAAATAACATTACAGAACACTTGTCTTTATTAAGTTTCAAATTATTATTTTGAGAGTAGTTTGCAATGGCATTTAGATCATTATTAATCTGAAGGAGTGCACTATCCATGGAGTTGGTGTTGAAGCTTTTGTAAATTTGTGTATCGTCAGCATAACACATTACTGACGAGTTTTCTACGGAGTTGGACATATCAATTGTGTAAATTAAATACAAGACTGGTCCCAGGACTGACCCTTGAGGAACACCTGAGGATATTTCAATTGGGTTGGATAAACAGCTATCGATCATTACTGATTTCCATGTAAAACATGAAAACTGGAGTTTGGTCTGTTTCGCTCCCATATCATATGGAAGTCTCTAAGAAAAATTCAAACTTTTAAAATAGCTTCCTTTTGACAAAAACTGAGAACTTCTGAAAAAACGTAAAGTTTTGAAACTTTGTGGAATAATTATGAAATTTTCGAAAAAGATTTGCCTTCCTAAAAAACTATAAAATTTTCAAAAAAATATAAAAATTTTGAGATATCCGACTTCAAGATAATCACGTGAAATTTTAGTGTCCTGGAAAGATTTGGATCTTCAACAGAAACCTTAAGAAAATTATGATTTTGGTAAACGAGATGATTCCAAAACAAGTGAAATTTTCGACCAATTTTGCAACTTTTCGAAATTTTGAAAAATAAACATTTTAAATTACACCAAATTATGATATTGTCGAAAATTACTCACATATTGATTATTTTTTGTATTTTAAAAATGTTTACTTTTTTAAAGCAATGACCCTTGCGATAAAATTCAAAGCTTTTTGGAAAATTCCGAGATATTTATAACGAAAACAACCAAAGAAGCAGGATTTATTCGAAAAATGAGGTTTTTTGAATGAATGAACTTTTCGACCAATTTTGGAAATTTGAGAAACTTCAAGATGCAATAAACATTTTGAAATTTTACTAGTCTGTGATACTCTCGGAAATAACCGATGTTAAGAAACATTTTGTGTAAACAATGGGACGTTTTTTGAAAAATTATGAAATTTTTGAAAAATTCAGACTTCAAAACATTAGATTTTGGAATAAAATTTTTGGAAGATTGCGTCTCGCCCTTAGAGAATTATTTCGACTAGATGAAATATTTGAAAGCTACTGATAATCGTAGTAACCAATTTTCAAAAATCTCATATCCGAGCACAAGAATAGCAATATTAGTTGCAGGGACTGTAGTTGCATAAATCAATGAATCGAACTACATTTCTCTTTTAAACTTCATAGAAGTAAAACATAAAACTGTTATCTATGCACATTTGTTCGTTATTATTCCGACTTTAGAGTAAACCTAGAGTTTAGCTCCAACGGTAGCTACTGAATTAAATCCAAAACAATCCTCCAATGTATTAGAAGAGACAATATTCAATGACAACAAACGACGGCAGTCGCCGAGTAAACCGCTGCAGTGTACGTAGTATAGTTATTCTAAAAATAGATTAATATAAAAAATTGGCGCCGGGTAAACCCGTGCACTGGATTCTGTATACGGCGCCGGGTAAACCCCTGCACTGGATTCTGTATACGGTAAGTATATAAATGAGGACCCCCAGCGCAGCAGGTGGTAGAAGCTTGAACTTCGATTTTGTACGCAAATCAGTATTAGGTGCCAGTGGGCGTCCAGCCGATTTCAACGGTTTTGGAATCTACACATGTTATAAGTATCGAAAACAAGGTTTTAAGGGGGTGGTTACTGGGCGTCCGTACATCCGGACGCCCAGTGACCTCGGACGCCGACTGAACCTAAGATTTTGCATTGGAGACGCACAGTTGTACCGTGTAGATATATATATATATATATATATATATGCGTAAGGGGTAGTTCCGAGACATTCGTACATACGCTGTACATTTGCTAGTGTTGAGTACATAAAGTATACATAGGGTTGATTTTCTAGTATATGCCCTCTGTCACCTCCTGGACTTATATACACCCAAATGTACATTGCATGTGGGTTATTATTCACTATTAGTTAGTTCCAGGACTTGTATCTTATTGTTTGCTCTTCCGTTGTTCTCTACACATTTGCTAGTGTTGAGTGCATAAAGTGTACATAAGGTTGCATCTCTCGTACATGCCTTCTGCCATCCGCAGGACCTATATATACCTAAATGTACCTTGCATGTTAGTTATTATTCACAATTAATCAGTTCCAGGCCTTCTGTAGGTCTATATTTTTGGTCGCTCTGTCATTGTTTAAGATACGTTTGTTAGTGCTGAGTGCACTTTCTGTCACCTGCTGGAGCTTTGTACTCTCAAATGCATGCACGTAATTTATTATTTACCATTTTAATTATTTCCTTAATTTAAAAGGGCAACAGTTGATGTATTGCAATACCGCAATTTTATCTGAATGTCCATCGGTCTGTCTGTCTGTCAGTCTGTCTTTTGGTCTGTCTGTCTGTCTGTTGCTAAGATTGTCAAAATTCTATATAGGATTTTGACTTTCTTTAGATTCTTTTTTTTTTCTTTCATTTGAGATGTACTTTAATGGAAATTAACGATTTTGACAGATCTTCGACAGCCTTGAAATGGAACCTCTTAGAGCCGTTTGTACAGGGTGTCCCATTTTGGGCACTTTTACGGGGTATCTCGGTTATTTTTGAAGATAGAGAGTTGCGGTTTTCGCGACAGTATGCTACTTTTTTGTGGAACTAAAGATGCCGTCAACAAAATTATCATGGCCCTCTTGGTTTTTGAGATACAGGCTGAAATCGAAAATTATCGATTTTGGGACCACCCTCGTATCTCGGTTGTCTTTTATTTTATTGAAAAGTTTAGAAAAGAGTCTTATAGATTTTTTTTAGTAGAATCCAGTGGTGTAGCTTCATTTTTTCTTGCTCTAACCATTTTTCAGTTATGGAGCAAACATATATTTTTTTTAAATAGAACACCCTGTATATTATTATGGAAGTCAATCGGAAATAATTCAAGCTTTTCAAAAGTATATGTTAGTATTAGATACAATAAAAACATTGTACTATATGTATACAGGGTGTCCCACGACGATTAAGACAAGCAATATATCGGAACTGGGCAGTAGTAGGGAATTATCATTTTTGGGGTGTAAATTAGAGCAAATCTAGCATCTTTTCTCATTATTGCGTCACCCAATGAGGTATTTGTTTTTGGTCACGTGACGTCAGATTCAAAATTTTTAATGGGACACCCTGTATATCTGTGACTTTTTGTGTTCCTCCCGATCAAACAATTCCAACAAACTAGGACACTTGGGGTCTAAAGTGATTAATTCAAGAGCTACAGGTACTTAAAGGATGGGACCACTACCATTGATTATAGTGTTTCATAATGATATTGGGACAGTCCTTTAAGTACCTGTAGCTCTTGAATTAATCACTTTAGACCCAAAGTGTGCTAGTTTGTTGGAATTGTTTTATCCGGAGGAGCACAAAAAGTCACAAATATACAGGGTGTCCTATTAAAAATTTTGAACCGTACGTCACGTGACCAAAAACAAGTACCTCGTTGGGTGACACAATAATAAGAAAAGATACTATATTTGCTCTAATTTACATCCCCAAAATCATAATTCCCTACTACTGCCCAGTTCCTATATACTGCTTGTCTTAATCGTCGTGGGACACCCTGTATTTTATATAAAACCTATATGTAAAACTTATCATTTTTTCCTCTTTGCGATTTAAATAAAACACTGAGAAGCTGTCATGGCATTATTCCAGTCTGAAATTCTTGATGAAGAGGTAAAAGCCAGTTTTTCAAACGATGCCTTTCATTGTATAACTCATACACTGCTTTCTAGGGCTATCAAAGGCATATTCGTGTCTGTTAGTCATTCTCCTATGCTACGGTTCCTTTGTTAAAAAAGGAACCTTAAATGTGATTATGTAATGTATATACCAGTAGCGCAGATAAGGCACTACTGAGTGCCTATCGTAAATTGGCCAGCGCGGTATGAGAAAGGGAAGCGGGTGGTTCTCTCAACTAGCGATCGTCATTATCATGTCGAGTTTAAAAATGTTCGCGATCACAATACTCTCCTCACCTATCGATGTGGGAAGTAAAAGGGATAGAAAACGTAAGTATAAAAGGGCCATTAAATATAATCTGCTGCAATTATCCAATCCCGATGCTGGACCGCCTTTAAGGCGGGAAATAAAATCTGCTGTTGCCGGTTGTAGACGTAAGTTTTATGAAGTATATAAATAGGATATTAAGTGAAGATAAATTATTTGCCTTTATATAGCAAATTAAACAAGTCGTGAAAGATAGAAATAGAATAGAATGGTCACACAGCAATTGCCAACGCAAGTTCAGATATTACACCCCCTCCAATCAACCAGAAAACAGAAACGAGGGTAGCACCATACCGCGCATATTATTGAGGTGAAATGTCCGCATGTTTCCTCACTTAGGTTTCTGATCAGATTTAATCTTTGTCCTTTCCTTACTCTTTTTCTTCAGATTTCGTAGCAACAACAATGATGACCCTCAATGTACAAACATTTTTTCCGGGCATAAAGCGTGTTCTCATTCGGAATGTACAGAAGGAGGGTGTCCTCGGGGAATACTATGGCTGAGAAAAAATTGAAGGAGTACTGGCCTTTGTACATAGCAACCTATCCAGCTCTAGAATCTGGTAGAAAGAACATCTTATATGGCTTATAAGCTGGACCTTAAACCATTTCTCAAGTGCATCTGTTGCCTCTACCGCTCACTCGCGGACAACAGCTGGATTGGGTGACTTCAACATTTAAAATGGACCATGGTTGCAAGGGTATCGATAAGGTTCCTACGGGAAGCTGAGGTCAGGGTCCGCTAGCCTCCACGATCACCCGATTTATCGCCAACTGAAAAAGTATGGCATTGGATGGGACGATACGTAGGCGATTTACCCAATCCTCCAACCACGCTGGACGAACTGGAACATGCTGGGAGGCTGTACCTCTAGAGTGTATCAACAGCTAGATTCCGAACAAGCCGCGTAGGCTAGAGGAGTGCATTCGTCAACATGAAGGACCCACCCATTATTGATTTGTTGTATTTATTTATAAACTTATTAGAGCAAATACTTAGTCCTACCGCATTTCGTCAACCCCAACCCTTTTCTTCTGAGTGTTCGGATTTCACTTGCGAGTAGTATATGTACCAAATAGCACTACTAACAAAGATTGGAAGTTGAAAATACCGAAATGCGCGTGTTATAACGGCACTAATCTAAAATCGACTCGACTGACTCACAGTCGCCACAGGATTCCAACCACAGCATACTAAGCAATCAGCACAATATCTCAGGTTGGCGGCAATCACACCCGCATCCCGCCATTGTGGGTATGTATCTGTCAAAATAGGCATAACGTCAGTGGAAACCAACGACGTCCAACTGACATCGTTGGTGGAAACCATTGACGCAAGATCGACGCTAGTATTTGGTCATTGCTGAAACAAAATGCATAGGAACGCGGTGTCGATAGTTGATCTTTCATAATGATAAAAAATGTGCTGGAAATGTGTGTACCGATAAACATTGCAGAAATAAGTACTGTAGTTGCAGAACAAGTTTTTTTAGATTCTCGAATGATGCCTTAAGGTAAGTACATAATTATAACCTACAAATAAAATATGTACTCCAAAACGTACGGACACTATTTTTACAGATCGATCGAGACGATTTAAGTGATTTGATATATAACAGCTAATCAGCCAGAGCGCTTTTGAGTTAAATTTTATGCAGCCTGTTGTCGACATTTTATACCATTTTGAACTGCTTTCTAGAAGGTTTTTCTGGAATTCAGTCTTTAAGATTAATTTCAGTACATTTCAAAACACGATAGCTTTGTGCATGTACAAAAACGTACCTCTTTCTTATATTTTTCTTAAAGTTTCTTATTCACAATTAAAAGAAGTTTTTCATTTTTTTGCAAAATGTCAAGTATGTTATTTTTTTTATATTATTTGAATAGCAACTTAAAACATAACAAGCAAAATATGACTTAAAAATTTTAGATTACTCTGTCCAGTATTTTTGTCATCAGTACTTTTTTAGCGATTAAAAGCTGGTATCGATACTTTTGTTGGAGTATCGGTGTCGAAAATAATTATATCATTATTGAGGTGTGTACTTAATTGCACAAAATTCTTTGTACAAACCAAAGCGCCTTCATTGGCGTGTTCAGCTCTATACTTGGCCAAAAAATATCGAAATGATACCAGTATCCATACTCTTTATTTTCGAATATCTATCCAGACTTCAAGCCCATCCGCCGTCAAGGTCAAATTCTGTAGGGAGCATTTTTATATAGGAAATCCTCAGAATTATTCTGTTGGTTGTTTAGTATGCTGTGCTCCAACTTGATAGGCCTTTTTCGCAGTAAATAGTGCAAGAAGCAAGTAGCTTATACCCGTTTTACATCAACAAAAGTCCATGGTTTTAATTCGTGGATTCAGTTCGAGGTCAAACCTGATAAGTGTAAAACAGGAATTTGACGTCAATTAAGTCAATGCATTTCTTCATGGATTTCTTCACTGATTTAGAACCTGCTCTAGTCTGTGGTCAAGTTTCACGTAAAATTCGGTAGTGCCAACCTTAAAAATCATATGATGCATGTCATGCATATTGCATACCCGTCTCTGTATATTACTAAACATTTTTTCAGTAAAAATTCGCAATCATGCAAATTAAGTTTTACTGTCAAAAGGCCACCAAGAATGCGAATTAAATAATCTTGGGAATAGCGCGAAATCATGGCAGCAACAGTGTTGGCAGCACTGCATGCTGTCACAAAATGCATGGTTTTATTCACAGATGTAAAACACAATCAGTTTGACCTTGAAGACGACCATGGACGCACCTTACACCCTTCATAGGCACACGACTCTATAGTGCCTTATGCCCCCTTCCGCGTTCGCCACTGGAATATGCCAATATCCGTTTATGACACCATGCATGCTGAAACAGGGGTGCCCACCTCGTGTGAATACCTGATGAATGTCTTGGAGATATGCTTTTCTCAAATGTATATTGCCCGAAAAACATCACAGTGGCCGTGGCGAGTGGTCTGTTCCTCTTGATTAGTCCAGGAAAATAAGGTTTTTTTCGTGACACCCATTCATGGACCAATTTGAGACAAGTTTTTTGGGTCATACTTACCCACAAAAGTAAACCAGCAGCAGTAAACTGAGCAGGATTTATGAGCAAATAAGAGTTATAAATAAATAAACGGGTAAAAATGACAAACTTGAATTGTAAATGTTTTTAAGACAAACTATCTTCAAGAAGATGCTTTAAATTATAAAATGATGATGAAACATTGAATTTTAGTGATTTTTATTATAATGTAGGACTGCAAACGGAAATCATTATGAAACAAAATCTTATTGTCAAATTTAGAGATATGGTATATTAGTCCTTAGAAAATATTCTATTTCGTCATTATGGACGAAAAGGAAGTGATCATGTACCAAAAGCTTTCCAAGATTAAATTACCAAACAATGAATTCATCTTAAACATATAATTAACCATGCACACATAGCAGTAGAAACATGCTTATATTTCTAGTTAACCATTACAATCACCCTGTATATTTTCCTGTAACAATTTCAAAAATATTTTCACGTTTCCAGATGTCCCTCAAAAGCTTTCAAAGTATAGTTCGAGTGGACTTGGCTTTAGGGTAGGTGCTGGAATAACCTTCAAACCCGCGGGCTCAGAAAATGAAATATCGCATTCAGATGTATCTGTGGGCTGCATTGATGTACTTTGATTTTTCTTTCTTTAATTATTATAATTTAATATCTATTCAACCATGTAAATGATTGATAATTTCCTTTTTCGAACTAAAACCATTTCTTCGTATGTTCTCATTGAAGTTTGAAGTATGCAAATATTTTTCAACGAAGCGTTGTTATAAATAATACATTAAGATAACAAAATTAATAAACATACGATGAGGGTTCTTATTTTTTGTGTACCTTTTCACCTAATATTCATTCAAATATTTTTTTTTTGTTAAAAAAAGAATCGCTTTTAATGAACTCCATATTAAGTTATGGACATAATTAAGACATACATACATCGTTTGTTTCCATAAGAGTATCAGAATATAGTAAAAAAAAGAAAGATGTATATGTACTCAATAACCGAATTCGGCCACTGACCGAAATTTATACCCAGAACGCGTTGTGGATTTCTCTAATTTCTCACATCGCGTTCTGAGTAATCCATGTATGCGCAGAACGCGTTGTGGGTAAATTACAAAGACCCACAATGCGAAACTCCAAATGCGGTCGGAAACACCCGACCATTTTCGCGTTATGGGTAATAGAAATGTCCACAAAGCGGTGAAATCGGATAACCTAACATAATTGCTACAGTTGTTTTTTGTCCATTCTTAGCTTAATTTTAGAATAATTTTTAGTAAAATGAGCGAATCGATAGAAACGTTTCGAAAAGGTTTCGAGGATGGTTTGAATAAACTCTGCATAGAGTCATCTAATAGGTCTACACTACTATTAGAAGATGTCCTTGAAACATTGCAAAATGAATACTTAGAAAAAATAATAAACAGGATGGTAAACGGGCACGGTGATGATTTAACAAACTTAACAGATGTTAATAACATTGGAAGCACTAGTATAAATTCCTGCCAAGAGGATTCAGAGAATCAAGACCCTGATCAAAACAAAGGACTAAACGAGTTCACAGAAATTGCGCCCAATGATAATATAATAGGATGTCTAGTAATGGTGAATGTGGTAGTATTCTAGAAAAAGGTGAAGTTGGCAGTAATTTAAATGAGCTAACTCAAAGAAACAAAGGGATATTAAGAGAGAGAGATGAATCACATAAAATGATCAAAATTCAAGCCACGAAAATGCTGACCGAGTCAAATAAAATATTTGCTCTTTTAAAAAAAGGGTTTATTCTCAAGAAATGAGCTTCTCCAGACAGATTCGCAGTTCATGTCTGAACCAGATAACATGCACCACAAGAAAATTTCGTTGCGCACTGCAGCGAGTATGTCATCAAAAGTTCTGGTTAAGGTTGCTAACGACGTATTCTGAAGTACCAAAATAACCATAGATTGTTTTTGCAATTATTATTGTTAAATTACGTTTCCTTAATTTTTCGAAATCTTCGCCGTTTTATAGTTAAAAGCTTAAGGCATATTTTTAAAGATAGATTGTCTCAAAAACACAGGTTAACACTTTTTGCTGGTAACCACTTTAAGAGAAAATTTGACATATTACTTCCTACAGTGATAGGTGAGGGGAGTATTGCGATCGCGAAGATGTTCAATTATGAGATGATACGCTTACACAACATAATCTGTCAGTCTGCTGGTGTGTCTGTCGGTGGTCGGTCTGTCTGTTTGTCTGTCGGCGTTCTTCTAGCCTCGTGATTACTGAGTAATCTCATTGATCGTGATGAAATTTGGGTAGCGATCTGCTGAGGAGTCGTAGTAGATAATGCTGCATTCATTTGGGAAATTAGCAAAAACTCTAAATTTCAAATATATCTCATACCCCGTTTTTAGGCGTTTCAGGGGTTTCTGATCATTTTTGACTTTTTTTTTGGAGGGTAGGGGGGGGGGGGGTGAAATCGAGATGGTTGGGGGTGGTGGATTGTAAACTGAAAAAATTGTTGTATTCATAATAGCCTCCATTGACCTGTAAAAGAAAGAACTACATAGTATGTTTTCTTAGATCCATCCGAACAGCGCGTTGCCTATTACAGAAACCAAGGAAATTTCATATATACATACCAAGGACCTTATCCTTGATACATACGAGTATTGCTTTAGATCATTCGGCATTGTGTAAGCTGGAGATTATTGAATTGATTTCAGTGAAATTTTGACACAGTATTATTACCGTGGCTAGGATGGAAAACGCGTATGGTTTTTAGAAATCATGTCAGTGGTGGCAAAGGCATAATCAAAGAACTAAAAATATAAAAACAGCTCAAACGTTTGTAGGCGCTTTGGAGGTTACTGGTCGTTTTTTATATTTTTCGAGGGGATAAAGTTGAGGTAGCTGGGGGGTACAGGGTCATTGCCCTGTGAAGGAAAAACATTATATACTTTTTACCTTACACATTTTTTTATTTAATTGTTCTAGATAATTCTGTGTGTAGTTCTGCACTATACCGATAGCTATAAAATTTCTAAACCTACACTGTGGATCATTGTGCAGATTGATAAATTCTATGGTTTTTGAAAATTGTGTTAGTGACGGTAAAACCAAATTAAAAACGAAACAATACAAAGCCGTTCAAACTCTGTTTTTGGGTAATCTAGCGATCTCTCCTCATTTTCACTTTTTGTTTTTTTAATATTCAGAACTGGTCAAGGTAGGATGACGTCTCGGATAGGGTGACTGGGAAACCCCGACATTTTTGGTATCTGTAGTCTGTACAACACTCTTCATTGGCCTTAGATTGATATTGTTGGAGATTGCAGAATAAAAACTCGCGTCGTGCTTGTTCCTAGGGAGAGAGCTGCAGGAATCTATTTGCCAGAATGTTTGAGTTGTATGTTTTTTAGCGGACGGGCCGATGATTTGGTTGCATAATTATCTCAAAGATCTCAGACCATAGCTTCTTGCTATGGGAAAATAATAAAATAGTGCTTTATTTGCTCACTTCCCTGGACTATATTCCGGATATCAGTATGTACGTTATGATAAAAAATGACATTGATGCCGGTGCGGGGTGCAGGCAAAGAGTAGGTGCAGGTATAAAGGAGGGTTAAGCGGTGCCGCGTGGCAAGGGGAACACACGCAAGAATCACCCAGATAATTATTATTTTTGGCAGTGGATCAGGTACCGGCAGCCCGGGCATGAAAATTACAACCGGAATTTATTACATTTTAATTTGAAATCCCAGCATTCAGGATATTGATTGTAATTTTCAGGTCCCGGCAACCGGCATTTTTTACATTAGAAAAGTAATCCCGGCACCCGGCATTTCCACATACGAAGTTTGAGGTTATCTTTATGCTCTGTTTACCTTCAGTCTTTGGTGAATGGTGTTTTTAGTTTTAACCTCGGTTTTTACTATTATTGCTGGTGAAAATGAAACTTGGAGATAAGTTTAATCCACTTGAAGATTTCATCAAGTGCATAAAAAGCAAATATTAAGCGAATACTGGATGAAAGATAATAGAACTTTTAGGTACTTCTGCCCGAAAACGTGTAAATGTTATAGAGAAAGCTAATGTGAATTTAAAGTATTACTACATCAAATACTGTTGTATACAAGGGGGTCAAGAGCTAAAAATTAAGGAAAAAAAGAGTTTCAGAAAGACTAGGTAATAATTCTATAAACAATTATATTTCATCGAATTAATGGTTATACACAAGAAAAGAAAAGCTATTAAAAAAATTCATTTCATCAAATTTAATTAAAATAAAAAAGAAAAACTGTTATTGTCCTGGATTATCAAAGACACAAATGAAGTTGACAACATATCCTCACCTAGTTTTCTTATACAGGACTATGTATATACAAACCGGATCTTATCAACAACAAGATTATTGAAGAGTCCTTTGTGAACGTTTTTTATATTCGAAGATATTTCACAAATGAAGCATGGAATCCATCATTAAAAAGAAAAAAAATGAACCAGTGGATATTTGCTATTTGTAACCATGATCTCAATGAAAGTTTCATCAGATGTAGTAGCTGCTTGATATGTGTTTCTCTGGCAAGAAGACCTAAACAGAAGTCTTGGTCTTGTCGGATGTGTTAGCTTAATAAACAAAGAATAAATGTTATAAAACTGTATTAGTATGTTAAATAATAACTGAAAGTTTGTAGCCTGTAAATGAAATAGGAACTTACTGTTTTGTACAAACGTGTCTAATATAGTCATTTGTGTAAATAGTGTTATATTTGTCTATCTAACGTAGATTTTCATTTGTTAGTTCTCCAAAGGTAATGCATAGTTTCACTATAAAACGAACAATGGTTGTTTGGTTGTTTTTTTTCATTTAAGTACAACTCACAATAATATTAAAAATTGCAAAATCTTTGCTGAAATGGACGGGCTGCCGGGATTTATTTTCTGATATAGAAAATCTCTGCAGCCGGGACCTGATCCACTGCCATTATTTTTTGTTTGTCTGAGGCAAAGAGTAGGTCTGAGGCGTCGCCGTGTTGTCATTGAAATAAAAAATTATAATAAATCAAAAACTAACCTAACCTTTATCATCTCGACAGGGTCATTCACGTTATCCGACACAGAGCATTATGGCTAAAGTATATGATAAAAAAGAAACCATAAAGGCTACATTTTAAAAATATTTTCATGTTATACAGGGTGTCCCAAAAACACGAAATGTATCAAAGTTATGTTTTTTTTAAATGGAACACCCCATATATTATTGCATATTCAGATTCCCTGGTGAATTCTAATGTGACTTTATGTATCATACATGGGACCTAAAGTGAACCGTTTAGGTGTAAATCACCATTTTCGGTATAAGTAGATATCAGGAAAAAATGGAATATCGCAGAGATTATAAAATATGGAAGGCTGTGACTTTGCCGTATTACTAAGCATAAAATGCGTCAGCTTTCATGAGACTGTCAATTTTAAAGTACGTTTATGCTTGGAGAAATCCGTCGATTAATTAAGGAAACTTCGATCAGCGATAACTTGATTTTTTCAAATGGGAATGACTAATTTTTTTTTATACGGTTAAACGTAGAATTTAATAATCTTCCTAATGATATAAGGTTATGAATATCGATCTCTGGTAGTTTTCATTTAATTTTAAATTTTCAAACAAATCGGCGATTTTCAATTTTCCTACCTATAAGCAACGTAGCAGGCCATGAAATATATACAAAAACCTGTTGAGTTAGAAGAAAACAACTAACTTAGCTGAAAAATACACGCTAACTAGACTAAAGAGACAAGATTATAAAAATTCCTTACAACAAATCAACTCTCCCAGAAACAACTGCGATAACATATCTAAGGTCAAAGAGAAGCTGGAGTATGGCAGTAATAGATATCTTTTACAGTCTATTGGCTACCGCAATTTACTAGAGGTTAAAAATTTCCAAGACAATTAAAAACCCTGATATGCAACAAAAACGACCAGCGACTATTGCTCCAGCACGCAACTATCAATCATATGTAATGGTGTAAAAAAGTACTAATTTGCGTCGAAGTCGTTACCTCTAACTGGAGCCCTTCTATTTTTCAATATCTATTAGCAATACTGCAAAAAAGGAATACTGACAAATCAGATTTAAATTTTCTGCCATTTAAGTTATGTTTTATAATTTGAACAAATTTTAATTCATTCTTCATTTTCTGCGATCTTGAAGATAGGTACGGAAGAATTTTCAGAACTCCAGTTAGAGGTACTTTTGACTTGAGTTTTGACCGAATTGCATACTTTTTTATATCATTAAATGTGAAATTTTATTATAAAAATCTTAAACTGCTTACAACATTATCTAGTAGTTTTCATTTTATTTCAAAATTTTTAATGGTTTTGGAAATTGCCAATCTCTAGTACATTGCAGTAGCTAGTAGTCCGTGAAAAAATCCATTTTTGTCATACTCCAGCTTCTCTTTGACCAAAGATATGTTACCGCCGGTGTTTTTGGTTAGACTTTGTTTGTTGTGAGTAATTTTTATAAGCTTGTCTATTTAGTCTAGTTCGTGTGCATTTTACAGCTAAGTTAGATGTTTTCTTCTACCTGAACAGGTTTTTGTTTATATTTCATGGCCTGCTACGTTGCTTATAGGTAGGAAAATTGAAAAACGCCGATTTGTTTGAAAATTTAAAATTAAATGAAAACTACCAGAGACTGATATTCACAACCTTATATCATTAGAAAGGTTATCAAATTCTACGTTTAATCGTATAAAAAAAATTAGGCATTCCCATTTGGAAAAATCAAGTTATCGCTGATCGAAGTTTCCTAAATTAATCGACCGATTTCTCCAAGCACAAACGTAATTTAACTTTGACAGTCTCATCAAGGCTGACGCATTTTATGCTTAGTAATACGGCAAAGTCACAGCCTTCCAAATTTTATAATCTCTGCGATATTAAATTTTTTCCTGATACCTACTTATACCGAAAACGGTTCGCTTCAAGTCCCATGTATGATACATAATGTCACAATAGAATTCACCAAGGAATCTAAATATGCAATAATATACGGGATGTTCCATTTAAAAAAAACATAACTTAGATACATTTCGTACTTTTGGAACACCCTGTATAACATGAAAATATTTTTAAAATGTAGCCTTTATGGGTCTCTGTCCGTCCGAAATTATTATTTTCTTTTTTATCAAATAGTTTAGCCATAATGCTCCGTGTCGAATAACGTGAATAACCCTGTATATAAGAGGACAAGAAAAATGTATTTGTTTTGTAAATGCTTTTTAAATTCCGAAAATCATGAATGAAATTAAGTATCGTATACAGGTACGTATCCAGGATTTAGTTTGGAGGGGGGGGGGGGGGTCGAGATATTAGGATTGGGACCTTTTAATTTTGCTTTACTGGGACTTGAGGAAAAATAATTCTTTACCGTGGGACGGGGCGGGGGCGGGGGAGATTGTTATATAACGTTTTGGGGGAGGGGGGTCTGGACCAACTGGACCACCCCCCGCCTGATGGTATAACTAATGTGAATTGAATCACCTAAAAATCCAATCAAATCCTGACCGACAATCGACGTTTTCTTTGAGAAGCATGGGCGAGATGGATATTAGTTTTCATTAGGACATTAATCATTTTTATGTAAATACACACTAGATAGAAAATATTCATTGGACTTTCTTATATACTCTTTCCACTACGCTTGCTCACTTTGCGCCTGTAAAAGGCTTTTAATATGTTGAAGAATTTAGGTTATGCCACGTTGTAGCACTAATAGCACTATAAAAAAGTCTGCATTACATTATTTGATCTGCCTTTGAACTATTTTGTGGTGCATATTACAACAAAAAATATATTTGATAATACTTATAATTAAGTATTGTAAAAATAAATTGTAGGTACCTATTATACTAACACTAGTCATGAACGATATTTATTCAGATATTCAATCAACACAGTGTATTATATATCACTACTGTTCCTGTATTTCCTAACAAAGCATCAAATCATCCAAGTATTCCTATATTGTGCTATCGCAATCGCTATGCTCAAAAGTTAGTTGTTAACAGTCGCTCAAATAAATATAGCTATCCGGGATTGTAAATGATCATAACTTGTTAAGAAATTTTCTATAAGAAAGCATAAAATTATACTAACCTATATAAAAATATATCAGGCTAACAATACTAATATTTATATATTCAAGATAGCGCGTTGGCAAAAAAAAATCAACGCAAGATACACCTTCCACCTTGCATCAGAACACGACCCTACAGTGCCCCCCCTTCCCAAGTGCCGCGGGGTATTTTCGTGATATTATTCTCTTCTCTCTCTAACACCACACAGATGTTAAGCTGAAACAAGACTGGCACCTCGTGTGAATAACTGAAAGTCTTGGAAGTATGCTTTTCTCAAATGTATATCTACATAATATATCCTGAAACACATCACAGACTGTTCCTCTTTGTTAGTTCAGGAAAATAAGGTTTTTCTCGTGACACCCTTTGATCCAGAAATTTGACACAATTTTTGGGTCATATTTACCCACAAAAGTAAACCAGCTGTTCACAGGGTAATTTTTATGAGCAAATAAAAGTTATAAATAGAGGGGTAAAAATGATAGACTTCTTAAAGTAGTTACCAGTAAAAAGTGTTTAATTGTGTTTTTACACTATCTTCAAGAAGAAATTATAGCAGGGTAATTGGTTATTCAACATATTTCTTTGAGGAGGTGAGTCGATCTGGTTAGCTAATAAATATAATCCCATGTCCAATTCCCAATAGTTTCCAAGATATATTAAATTTTATTATTATTTTATTTTATTAAAACACAGAACTACAAATGCAAGCCCTATTATTGTCGAGTTTACGAGTTTTCGGAATTTTTGTATTAGTCCTTAGAAAATATGCTAATACGCGATTACAGACTGAAAAAAAGTGATCATGTATCAAAAACTTCTCGAGATAGTCTAAAAACTATTATGTGTTGAAAAGTCAATCCATGAGCAACTGCCAAAAAATAAATTAGTCTTAAAAAGTTACTCTATAATTAACCTTGCACATTGCAGCAAAAACATGCATATCTTTTTAGTTATCCATTGGTACCACGAAGTTATTGGAAGTGTGTTAAACACAGGCAAGAAGATTGCATTTAAGCCCCAGACCTAGAAGCATATGGATTTTCGAGAATAGAAAACTTGTCATCAGATTTCTAGTTTTTGATATTCGTGCTTGAATAATGTACTAATACAGCATACCGAGTCGTAAAAAGTAAAAAGCCTTCTTCGGGACAGTATCACAAACTTGTATAAATTTAAAAGAAAAATTAAAGTTGTAATTTAAAATGGATTTGTTTCAAAATGTCGCTAGATAACCACGTAGAACATGCAAGCCATGTTACAAAGTACCTTTTATCCGTTGATCTTCAGTTATGTACAAATCAGATTCGCAAATCATGTTACATTTACTAACTAAAACCTGAGAGAACGCAAATTAGACAGATCGAATTAACGAATTAAGGCTTGCTATAGATGAAGTCAGAAATATTTGAGTTGTTTATATTCTTTGTGAACCTACCGAGTGCCGATACTACAAAGTATGCCTTATGCCTTCACAAGACGCCAAACGAGTCCGACGATTGTAATCCCTTTTCGGCATTTTTGGCTGTGCTGGCTAGGGAGCTTACCCGGTCATTAGCGTGGTCAAAACTGTATACTGTCTGTGTATAATCAGATATCAATATACAACAAATAGATCAATTTGTTTTGTTTTTATCAATTGCAAATTGGTATTTGAGATTATTTTGATCTCCTACCACTTTCTGAATTATTATAATATATATTTTGTATGGATAATTGCGTTTTTATCATTACTCATGTCTACTTAATAACGCAACTGCACCATCGAAGTGTCGGCACTGACTGAGACCTGAAAGAAATGTAAACAACTCATATATTTCTTCTTCATCTACAAGAAATCTGATACTCTCGATCTGAGCCAGATTTATAATTTATTGATTACCAATTCCATTAAACTCAAACCATAATAAAATAACACAATCAAATATTTGTCTGCCTTTATGACTGAACCTGGTATATCTATAAAATAATATGTATGTAAGTATAAATATTCATAATTTTCTGACACTGGCTTCTGTGTACAGCAGCAGATACCAAAATTAGGTGTATTGACTAACGGTATTTGTGATTTATGAGTCTTTTTTAGCCATCTTCTGAAATGTTGTTTGTTTTTTGACCCAAAGGGATATGTTCCCTTGTTTCCGTGTGCTTGATACACTTGATTATTATTTACCATTTTAATGATATGGAATGAAAAATTCAATGTACCGATTTTCCTATTTTGATTGTTTTGCTTGCATTCTGTAAAAACCCTTTAAATGTTAATTGTAAACTTTATGTGTAAAAAACTTCAAATTTGTTTGTAAGACTGAATTGTCAAATTTAATACTCAGCGTTTTTCAATTTATATGTTCACCGAAACTTCAACTTATATATTTTTCGCCTTAATATGAATTTTAGCCCTAAAGAAGGCATAAAATAAGCGCTGAAACGTCTGCTTCTTGAGTAAAGAAACCTCTTGCAGTAAACGAAACTAAAAATATAAAAACAACTCAAACTTCATTTTTACACGCTTTGGACATTTCTGGTCGTTTTCCATATTTTTTAGAGGGGACAAAATTGACGTAGTTTGGGGTACAGGGTTTTGGAAGTTAAATATTTGTTATATTCGTGCTTCTTCATTGGCCTGTGAAATAACAACCTAATATACTCTTCAGCTCTATCCGAGTGTTGCCCTACTTTAGACAAAAAATAATTTTTGAAATTTTATTATTGTAGATTAATCTGTAATATGTGTAGTTCAGCACTAAACTGATAGCAATGAAGTTTCTAAAGGGTACCGTGGACCGTGGTGGAGATCGTTAAAGTTCATGGTCTATGGAAAATTGTGTTAGTGGCGATGAAACTAAATTAAAAAGGAAATAATACAAAAGCCGTTTAAACTCTGTTTTTAGGTAATCTAGGGATCTTTCGTCATTTTTTACTTTTCTTTTTAGTATTCGAAATGAGTCTAGGTAGGATGGCGTCTCAGATATGATGGCTGGCAAACCCCGACATTTTTTGTATCTGTACAACACTTTCCATTACCCTTAGATTGATACTGGTAATATAATATGTTGTTATCGGAAAATTGGTTCGCCATGTGAGCTGGACATCAATTGTGGATGGCATAATAAAAACTCGTATCGTACTAGTTCCTACGGAGAGAACTACAGGAAATTATTTACAGGAGTTTTTGAGTTGTCTTTTGGCGGGCGGCCCGATGATTTGGTTGCAAGGTGGCCACAGACCATAGCTTCATGGTATGGGGAAATAATAAAATAGTAACAGCGTAATCCTAATCTGTGGGTAGTGTCTACTGAGTCAATCAACTTGAATACATTTTTTTACTTTTATTTGTTTATAGCTTTTACTTGCTCATAAATCTTACGCAGCAAACATTAAGGTAAGTAAACATGACCCAAAACTTTGTCAGCTTGCTGGATGAATGAATCTCCGCACTCACTAACCATGACTTCTTTTGCTCACTTCCCTGTACTATATCTTCCGGACAGCAGAACGTTATTGTAAAAAAATTACACAGAAGTCATTAATACCCGGCGCAGGTATAAAAAGGGTCAAGCAGTGTGGCCTTGCAAGGGGAACACAGGGTGGGAATACACAGCCAATTATTCTTTTTTTGTTTGCGAGCTCTGAGGTGGCTTCAGTGAAATAAAAATTTATAGTAAATCAATAACATTATAAGGGCTTCATATCCTAAAAGTTTAATTACAAGTGTGCACTTATTTGGAATTGAATTGGGTCTCGAGAGTGATAGCTCACTAACTTTTCTGATTTGTCATCTCGATATAAGAACGTAAATAAAGAAGACAAGAAAAATATGTTTGTTTATTATATAACATTATCGGAATACGTTGCTGGAGAATCACTGGCGGCCCTAAACAAAAATAATAGAGGGGCGTAATCATAGGCGTAGTTAAGTTCCTGACTTTGTAGGGGCTTAACTCCCCGCCCTAAATACAATAAACTTAACAGAACGAATTAAAAAAAAAACAGGTAGGAAATGATCAGGAACCCCTAAAACATCTAAAAACCAAGTCTGATTTGTTTTCATAATTTTTGGTTCTTTGATTACTGCTACACTGCCACTGACACGATTTTTAAAAACATACCCGTTTTCCATTCTCACCACGGTAACAATACAGTGTCAAAATTTCATTAGAATCAATTTAATAGTGTCCACGTTACAAAATACAAAACGATTTAAACCAACAAATTCTCGTATGTATATAGAAAATTCCCTTAGTTTCCGTAATAGGCTAGGCAATGTTCGGATGGACCTAAAAAGGTGATTTGTTTCGCTAGATCTTCCTTCACAGGTTAGTGGACAGCCTATTATCTTTTTCAACCCCCAACCCTCCAACCACCCCAATTTCACCCCCACCCAAAACAAACGCAGAAAATGATCTGGAACCTCTAAAACGCCTAAAAACGATGTTTCAGCAATATTAATTTTTTTTTGTTTTTTACTAATTACTCCGCCGCCTATGCATCGATTTTCAAAATTATAGGAACATTACCTACTACGACCCCACAGCATATCGCTCAAATTTTATCACAATCCTGCAACGGTTGCTGAGATTACGAGGCTAGAAAAGAGCGACAGACAGACAGACAGACAGACCGACGGAAATGAGTGACGTGGATTTTCGTTATGTAGACATCATAAAACGCTCAAAAAGCGTATTATCTCAAAATCGAAAATTTTCGCGATCACAATACTCCCCTCACCAATCGGTGTGGGTAGTAAAAAATGGAGTCAAGTTGATTGACTCAGTACTTCCCACACATAACGATGATACCATTTTATTATTTCCCATTGCATGAAGGCCATGAAGCTATAGTCTGAAATCTCCTTGCAACTAAATCATCGCCCACCCGCCCGCAAAAAAACATCCAACACAACAACCTTCGTAAATAGTTTCTTACGTCTCCCTCTTCAGGAAATATGCATTAAAAATCAATTGAACAATTTTCACGTTACGCAATCTAGAACGATCTAAAACAATACTTGTATGTATACATCACAAATACTCGTGGTCCCGTGGGTTCTATAATAAGCATGCAATGTTCGGATGGACCTAAAAAGGTGATTTGTGTCGCTAGATCTTCCTTCACAGGTTAGTGGACAGCCTATTATGAGTACAAGAAAATTTTCAGTTTTTCCACCCCCAACCCTCCAACCACCCCAATTTCACCCCCACCCAAGACACACGCAGAAAATGATCAGGAACCTCTAAGACGCATAAAAACGATGTTTCGGCAATATTAATTCTTTTTTTGCTAATTACTCCGCCGCCTATGCATCGATTCTCAAAATTATAGGAACATTACCTACTACGACCCCACAGCATATCGCTCAAATTTCATCACAATCCTGCAACGGTTGCTGAGATTACGAGGCTAGAGAAGAGCGACAGACAGACAGACAGACAGACCGACGGAAATGAGTGACGTGGATTTTCGTTATGTAGACATCATAAAACGCCCAAAAAGCGTATTATCCCAAAATCGAAAATTTTCGCGATCACAATACTCCCCTCACCAATCGGTGTGGGTAGTAAAAAGTGGTAAACATAGCATGTTACATTTCAAAAGTTAAACAAACGATTTAACTGTTGGGCAAGCTATTTTCCAAGCGTGCATGTGCATTACTGGATGCCTATCCAGAACGGCTAAGCTCACTATTTAGCTGCGTATATCCTTATTTTATATATATGCTGCATCTTTAGATCCTCTGTGAATATTTCTATAAGAAGGTCTATAACAAACATGCATCCAGAAATTGAAAGATTGATTCTTCATAAAAGTATGTATTTTTTTCTTCTGTAATCCATCTGACTGACGGAGGTGGCATTTGTAATTATTAAATAAGGTAGTTGCTGTGATTGATACTAGGTACTCTTATGATTCTGTCACAAATTATCGCAGTTTGCAATTAGTAATTATACAATAATTATAATGTAAACATGAAAAATGTGGCATTAATTTGCAAATCAATCGCTTTGTTCTGATATTCTGCTATGATTTTGATCCATGAATTCTAAAATATTTTTGACAAGTGTCATCCAGCTTTGACGTTTTGTTTTCACTATTGATATAACCCTATTGGATAATACTTATTAACATAGCCCTCAATACCCAATAGAAAGCTTTTGCTAAATAACATCCAATAGAAAAGCCTTGTCAAAGTCTTTGTTAAATATGCGTATTGATAAAATCGGGCCTAAGCCACCCGAGCTCCCACCTAACTAATTACATATTGTATATGTCTATACAATACAAGGCATAGAAAAGGCACCCTTAAAACGCCTAAGAACGATATTTGTGCTATTTTTATATTTTTTGTTTTTTGGCTATCGATGTGCCGCCACTGACACGATTTCTAAAAACCATACGCGTTTCCCATCCTCATCTCGGTAATGGTACTGTATCGAAATTTCATTAACACAAATTCAATAATTTACACATACAGAACGAGGTAAAGCAACATTCGTAAGGTCGTATGTATACATCAGAAAATTCCAGCTCACTTGGTTTCTGTAATAGGCTAAACAATGTTCGGATGGACCCAGAAAAGTGTATTATGGCGCTAGGTCTTTCTTTTAAAGAGATCAATGGACAAATACAAGAAATTTTTCACTTTTTCAACCTCCCACCTCCCATCCGCCCCAATTTCACCCACATCCAAAGAAAAAGTAGATAGACAATGATGAGGAACCCCTAATACACCTAAAAATAAAGTTTGAGGGCTTCTTATGTTTTTAGTTTCTTTATTATTGCTGCGCCGCCACTGACACGATTTATAAAAACTATACGCGTTTGCCATCCTCGCGACGCGACGGTAACATTACTTTGTAAAAATTTTATTGTCATTAGTACAATAATTAACACAATACAAAATGATCTAAAGCAACACTCGTAAGTTACATCAGAAAATTCTAAGTTCTTTGACTTTTGTAATAGCTAGAACAATGTTCAGGTGGACTCAAAAAAGTTTGTGCGAGTAAGACAGAAAGAATTCTGCCGGTGCGCCATCTAGAACCCGAAGGTGACGGCAACCAAAGAGAGAAACGCTACTAGCAGCAGGAAACTCTCCTTGGTGGAACGACAAGGCTCGTTCGCTTTTTGCCACTAGAGGCGCGGATTTTGACGCAAGCAGCGTAAAGCCGATATACGAGGGTTGCTCTATACCTCCATCAATCCACCAGTACGCAGACAGCTGTTTCACGCTTATTAGCGATCATCAGTGCGCCATAGGTCGATTGACAGAAGTAGAGAGCATCAATTTTTCCATGTTTAATAAACATGTGAAAGATGTGCGAGTAAGACAGAAGGAATTCTGCCGGTGCGCCATCTAGTACCCGAAGGAGCAACCCTCGTATATCGGCTTTACGCTGCTTGCGTCAAAATCCGCGTCTCTAGTGGCAAAAAGCGAACGAGCCTGGTCGTTCCACCAAGGAGAGTTTACTGCTGCTAGTAGCGTTTCTCTCTTTGGTTGGCGTCACCTTCGGGTACTAGATGGCGCACCGGCAGAATTCCTTCTGTCTTACTTGCACATCTTTCACATGTTTATTAAACATGGAAAAATTGATGCTCTCTACTTCCGTCAATCGACCTATGGCGCACTGATGATCGCTTATAAGCGTGAAACAGCTGTCTGCGTACTGGTGGATTGACGGAGGTATAGAGCAACCCTCGTATATCGGCTTTACGCTGCTTGCGTCAAAGTCCGCGCCTCTAGTGGCAAAAAGCGAACGAGCCTTGTCGTTCCACCAAGGAGAGTTTACTGCTGCTAGTAGCGTTTCTCTCTTTGGTTGCCGTCACCTTCGGGTACTAGATGGCGCACCGGCAGAATTCCTTCCGTCTTACTCGCACATCTTTCACATGTTTATTAAACATGGAAAAATTGATGCTCTCTACTTCCGTCAATCGACCTATGGCGCACTGATGATCGCTAATAAGCGTGAAGCAGCTGTCTGCGTACTGGTGGATTGACGGAGGTATAGAGCAACCCTCGTATATCGGCTTTACGCTGCTTGAGTCAAAATCCGCGTCTCTAGTGGCAAAAAGCGAACGAGCCTTGTCGTTCCACCAAGGAGAGTTTACTGCTGCTAGTAGCGTTTCTCTCTTTGGTTGCCGTCACCTTCGGGTACTAGATGGCGCACCGGCAGAATTCCTTCTGTCTTACTCGCACATCTTTCACATGTTTATTAAACATGGAAAAATTGATGCTCTCTACTTCCGTCAATCGACCTATGGCGCACTGATGATCGCTAATAAGCGTGAAACAGCTGTCTGCGTACTGGTGGATTGACGGAGGTATAGAGCAACCCTCGTCAAAAAAGTTTATTATGCAGCTAGGTCTCTCATTCACAGGTCAGTTGACAGCCTGTTATGAATACAAAAAATTTTCAGTTTTACAACTTCCACCCCCAAACACCCCAATCTGACTCCAACCCAAGAAAACGTAGAAAATCAGCCCCTAAGACGCCTAAAAATTAAGTCAAAGGAATATTTGAATTTTTTGTTTTTTTTAATTACTCCGCCGCCCATGCGTTAGTTTTCTAATCTACAGCAGCATTACCTACTACGACCCCACAGCATATCGCTACCTAAATTTCATCACTCTCCATGAAGCGGCTACTGAGATTACGAGGCTATGTAAACGCCAACAGACAGACAGATAGACCGACGGAAATGAGTGACGTAAATTTTGGTATATAGGTACGACCAAAAAGCGTATTATCTCAAAATCGAAAGTTTTCGCGATCACAATACTCCCTTCACCTATCGGTGTGGGACTGCGGGAAGTAAAATGGACTTCCAAATCTTGAGGTTTATAACTAGAGTATTCTGGAATAGGTTCACCTCGGAACAAAATTTGTAAATGCGCCACTGAAGACAAGTTCAAAGCAACACTGGTAACCAAGGAAACAAAAAAATCTGTCTAAGTCTATTTTATAGTCCCATTTTTACAGCAATCTTATAAGTCGAACGTATTTTTTTAATATTTTTTTGCGCGTGCTATATTATGCTCCTTTAATGATAATACCCCAATCTTAAACTAAAATAAAAACATGTAAAATCTTCCTATCGATGACTTCTGAATATTTAGTTAGCCTCACTAGAAAGACTTTTGTATTCCAAAGTGTTTACCAGAATACAAACCATCTTTTTTATTCACATTGAAAAGGATTGTCTTGGAACTACCCCTTAAACATATGGTAGGCTTAAAATTGTTCCAAGACACAAGTGTCCCGGAAGTAACCCTTACGTATATTTAATAGGACCTGGAACTATACCTTAGTCATAAAAAACTTCCAAGACATTTTCGAAAGTCTCGGAACTATACCTTAAACATAAATTTCTTCCAAGACCGTCTTGGAACTGTAAAAATGTCTTGGAACTGTCGAGAATACCGCAGCTAATGTCTTGGAAGTATACCTTAGACATACATATATATATATATATATATATATATATATTTACAGCGGATCACCCAGCGTCCGGACCAAAAGCGTTTTACCCAGCGTCTGGCGTATATAACTGTATATAAGTAAGTTTCAGAAACAGGTCGCTTGGCGTCATAGTTCACCGTTAGCTCCACTGGGCGTCCATATTTTTTATGCTTGTCTATTAATAGAATTTATATACAGACTTTTTGTAAATTCAGCGTTGCTGTTACTAGGCGTCCACCCTTAAATGGCTTATTTTAAGGTTTGTTCCACGAGGCAAGGGTTCTCAGATAGCCGTTAGAATGAGTGGAACTTTGAGCGTGTTGATTAGAAGCGTAATGGCTAATTGAGAGAAGAGTCACTGCCCAAAAACTATGATACAGCTATGCAGTTATAGTGGTACAATACTACAGGGTGTCTCAAAACGACCCGACTGTTTGAGGTAGGGAAAAACCAAAACCGGCTTATTGTAAATACCATTGATTAGTGCCAATGGAGAGATGAAGGAAGAAATTTTACTTTTTCCAAATAACATTCTTTAAATGACGCCCATTTTGTTGAAGGCGTTTTTCAAACCGTTTGTGCACATTTTATCAAAAACTGTTCCAAGGAGTTGCTGAGTTGCTATCGATCTGATGCTTTCTTCAATATTGTGGCAACTAAACATGCATCCTGGCAACTAAAAGTGCAATATCTAACCAGTGTTCTTACCGAGCGAGCGGTGCGGGCTTACTCCCTCCACCACGCTTTATTTGCGTCTCGTGCACTCTAAGTAGTTGGACCGTTTTGGTAATGTGCATAAACGCTTTGAAGAATACCGTCAACAAAATGGGCGTCATTTAAAGAATGTTATTTTGAAAAAGTAAAAAAAGTAAAATTTCTTCCTTTATCTCTCCATTTGGTTTTTCCCTACCTCAAATAGTCGGGTCCTTTTGAGACACCCTGTATATGGTTACGGAGATTTGAGCACAGAATATGTATAGAACTTTTCATCGCGTACTGCAACTTAAAATAAAGTCACTATAGCCCAAAAATTGCCTTTGAGTGTATTATATTGTTGGTACACTACGCTTACACGGAAATGGAATATACTGAAGAATTGCATTAGCATATTATGGAGGAAATGTATTCATAGGCTTTTCGGTATAGCCTAAACGCTCAACTCCTAAGTTCTTAGCATGCTATTAAGTACTGTACCCATGCAAGAAACACAAATCTGCAAGTACGTCGTGAGCAGAGAATATTTGATAGCTGGGAAAGACGCTATTATCTCAAGGAATTTCGGTACTCTGCACATTTCAAGGGCAAGATTCAGCGACAGACGCTGGGTAAACCGCTGCAAAACACAAAGAATATGATGATACTAAAAATAGATTTACTTTACAATAGGGGAGCATAGTAAACCTGTACACTGGATTTTTTATGAAATAAACAATGATGTTTAACACTTTATATGGATTTCCCTTCTGGACACCCCCCATTTATCACACAAATTATTTTATGTTCACAAAAAGGCTTATGAGAGTTGAATGATTATTTATATGGATGTCGAGGGTGAACAAAACAAAATTACAGCATGTACAGGAAAGTGGGGCGCAAGTAAAACAGATTCTTTAGGTGCGCTGCCCTGGATAATTTCATACCATTATATTATTTTATATTTACAGTATAATCTTAATATGTGGCGTTATCAAATTTTTCAGAGGTGGTCGATAGTTGGGTAAACTAGAAAGGTATCGAAAAAAGTTTAACAAGGGTTTGTAGGAGCAGTCATCAGCAGTCTCATTTTTAATTATACACAGTGACTCCATAAATTTGGCAAACCAAAGTTGTATTTGTTACATGAATCAAGCTGCATATTACTGATTTTCACGTAAAACATGAAGACTGGATTTTGCCTATTTCGCTCCCAGATCATATGAAAATCTCTAAGAAAAATTCAAACTTTTAAAATAGCTTCCTTTTGACAAAAACTGAGAACTTCTGAAAAAACGTAAAGTTTTGAAACTTTGTGGAATAATTATGAAATTTTCGAAAAAGATTTGCCTTCCTAAAAAACTATAAAATTTTCAAAATAATATAGAAATTTTGAGATATCCGACTTCAAGATAATCACGTGAAATTTTAGTTTCCTGGAAAGATTTGGATCTTCAACAGAAACCTTAAGAAAATTATGATTTTGGTAAACGAGATGATTCCAAAACAAGTGAAATTTTCGACCAATTTTGCAACTTTTCGAAATTTTGAAGAATAAACATTTTAAATTACACCAAATTATGATATTGTCGAAAATTACTCACATATTGATTATTTTTTGTATTTTAAAAATTTTTACTTTTTCAAAAAAATGACCCTTGCGATAAAATTCAAAACTTTTATTTATAACGAAAACAACCAAAGAAGCAGGATTTATTCGAAAAATGAGGTTTTTTGAATGAATGAACTTTTCGAACAATTTTGGAAATTTGAGAAACTTCAAGATGCAATAAACATTTTGAAATTTTACTAGTCTGTGATACTCTCGGAAATAACCGATGTTAGGAAACATTTTGTGTAAACAATGGGACGTTTTTTGAAAAATTATGAAATTTTTGAAAAATTCAGTCTTCAAAACATTAGATTTTGGAATAAAATTTTTGGAAGATTGCGTCTCGCCCTTAGAGAATTATTTCGACTAGATGAAATATTTGAAAGCTACTGATAATCGTAGTAACCAATTTTCAAAAATCTCATATCCGAGCACAAGAATAGCAATATTAGTTGCAGGCACTGTAGTTGCATAAATCAATGAATCGAACGACATTTCTCTTTTAAACTTCATAGAAGTAAAACATAAAACTGTTATCTATGCACATTTGTTCGTTATTATTCCGACTTTAGAGTAAACCTAGAGTTTAGCTCCAACGGTAGCTACTGAATTAAATCCAAAACAATCCTCCTATGTATTAGAAGAGACAATATTCAATGACAACAAACGACGGCAGTCGCCGAGTAAACCGCTGCAGTGTACGTAGTATAGTTATTCTAAAAATAGATTAATATAAAAAATTGGCGCCGGGTAAACCCGTGCACTGGATTCTGTATACGGCGCCGGGTAAACCCCTGCACTGGATTCTGTATACGGTAAGTATATAAATGAGGACCCCCAGCGCAGCAGGTGGTAGAAGCTTGAACTTCGATTTTGTACGCAAATCAGTATTAGGTGCCAGTGGGCGTCCAGCCGATTTTAACGGTTTTGGAATCTACACATGTTATGAGTATCGAAAACAAGGTTTTAAGGGGGTGGTTACTGGGCGTTCGTATATCCGGACGCCCAGTGACCTCGGACGCCGAGTGAACCTAAGATTTTGCATTGGAGACGCACAGTTGTACCGTGTAGATATATATATATATATATATATATATATATATATATATATATATATATATATATGCCACAAACATGCTTGCGGTCCCATTGTTGCTATACAGCTTTGGTGCTATCCACTGGAACGTGGAAGAGCTGCGACAAATCGACATAAAGACCCGCAAAAGGATGAATATGGAGGGAAGTCTACATCCTAGATCCTCTGTCCCGCGAATATACCTCCCGCGACACCTGGGAGGGCGTGGACTATTGAGTTTGGAGCATCTGCACAACAGAGTAGTACTGGCCACTGCCTGCTATGTTACGACGACCACCGATCCCCTGATCCGCTTTGTGCGAGAGCACGAGATTGCGGGTAAAGGAGCCTTCCTTTTTAAAGCAGCAACACGGGCAGCCGAAGAACTTAGTCTCACGCTCGACTTCACGCGGAGGTGTCAGCAGTCCGTTACGGAACTTGCTCCCGCACAATTAAAAACCCGGATTAAAACTGCTGAAGTCCAATTGCTTTTAAGACTTCACAAAGATAAACCAATGCACGGAATCTTCTACAAACATCTAGAAGAGCATGGTTTATCTGAGCAGTTGACCTTCTCCTTCCTAAGGTCTAATGGGTTGAAGTCGGAGACTGAGAGCTCTATAATGGCTTGCCAAGACGGTGTCTTCAACACCTTAGTATACCGTAGCCGGATTATGGGTATGGATGTGCCCGATATCCGCTGTAGAGCCTGCCTGCAGGCGCCAGAGACCCTTACGCACCTCTTGTCGGCGTGTAAGGTGTACGCTGGCACAGCCTACGTCTATCGGCACAACGCGGCTCTACGAGTGCTATACTACCATTTAAGGCACTCATACGGTATAGATGAGACACCGGTGCTGCCATACGCTCCAGGGGACATTGAGTCCGTTGTGGAGAACGAGAGGTGCCGAATTTACTGGAACTACTCATTCTCCACGCTCGAGCTTATACATGCAAATAAGCCCGACATAGTCCTCCTCGACTACCAACAAAAGACGATGTTCGTTATCGAGTTCTCGGCACCTGCCGAGGGGAACATCGTCTCTAAGGAGGAGGAAAAGCGGACCAAGTATCAGGAGCTCCTCGGACAACTTCGCAGGCTCTGGCCGGACTACACTGTGAGTCTGCTAGTAATGGTCATTGGATCCCTAGGTGGTATGAGGGATACGCTGCTCTCTGCACTGCGCAAAATGCCGGTGTGCCGTGCGGCGGCGCACATCTTAGCCGCCAGAATGCAGAAGGCAGTCATCCATGGGTCCCTTCGTCTGCTTAGGACGCACGATACGCGGACCCAGTGATTGCTCACCTCACGGTGTGAGGAGCAGTCGCTGGGGAATGGAACAGCGGCCCGGTGTGTCGGAGCCCGGGTTGCACCTTTTTTGTTTTTGTTTTGTCTATATATATATATATATATATATGTGATGTTCGGAGTCCATATGAACACACTAAACACATATTACTCGTTAGAGATTTATTGGCGACCGTTTCACATAGTACAGCCCTTAAAAAGGATAGAGCTCGATAACATGATCCGAACATTATGGACCCTCGGTACGACTGCCCGTGACAGTGTTGCCAAACATCTTAGAACTAAATACTCTAACATACACGTACATACATCACACGCCCCTTAAACTAAAAAAATGAAAAAAAAAACAAATGTGATGTGATTATATGATAACAAAAGAAATAATAATTATGACATAATTAATCTATCTGGTGGTCTAACTACTCTCCCACATCTAGTAGTTATCGAATCACTATTGTTATCTATGTCTCTGTTAAGAAGGGTTTCTTGATCTCGTTCTTGATATACGTCCTCACTTCCAGCTTCGTTGGTGGCCTCTTCCTGCGTAGGCGGTGCTGCTGGCAATGATCTACGTAGCGGTCTGATGTGTTGCCTGTTGCGTCGATATTGCGCTTCACCAGCTTCCACAACATAGTCATTTGACCCCAACTTGCTGATGACAATTCCAGGTCTCCACTGCCGAGGCTTCTCTTGAATCAGAACACTTTGATTCTGTTGTAGTTCTGGTAGAACTTTGGTATGCAAATCGTAATTTGACTTTTGCTTGTCCTGTCGTAGTTTTAACTTTTCTTTTATTCCTGCGGTAGAAAACTTTGGCTCTAGGACTTTCTTACTTACTGGTAAAGTTGTTCTGAGCTTTCGGCCCATTAAGATATCACACGGGGCAGGCAAGTCTTGTTTTGGTGTAGTATTATATGTTAGAACAGCGAGGAATGGATCTCCTCCGTCTTGGAGACATTTAGCGAGAAGCCCTTTCACTGACTGGATAGCACGTTCAATCATACCATTTGACCTTGGGTAATATGGACTTGATGTGGAGAGTATTATGTCATATTGTTTAGAAAAACTTTCAAACTGATGAGAGGTGAAAGGAGGGCCACAATCAGAAAAAATTTCCTGGGGTATTCCATTTGTGGCAAATATGTTTTTCAGTGTAGAGATAACAGACTCTGCTGTTTTGCTTGTTAGTTTATTCACAACAGTGAATTTACTAAAGTAATCAACAACTACCAGAAAATCTGTTCGACCCAGAAGCATGAAGTCGATGCCTATCTTTTGCCACGGTAAGTCAGGTACATCATGTGGCATCAGAGGCTCTCTTTGATTAGAACTTGAATATGACTGGCAAATTGAGCAAGACAAAACGACGTTTTCAATGTCATTTGACCAGCCTGGATAATAAATTGATTCTTCGGCTAGTTTTTTGCAAGCAACTACTCCTTGGTGTGACTTGTGCAGCAAGGTTAAAAATTCCTCTCTGAGTCTGGAGGGAATGATTAGCCGGTTTTTATAAAAGAGGACATCATTATGCAGATAAATATCATCTTTTACATCCCAGTATCTCTTGACTTCAACAGGAGCACTTTGTTTATGTTTTGGCCAGCCATTCAGTACAAAAAATTTCACTTTCTGAAGGACAGGATCCTCATTTATAGCTTCTACCAGCCTAAGTTTGTTCTCAGGCCGTGCTGCGATGACAGAATATACCTTAAGATTTGTTTCTAGGTATGCTGTGTCGATAGTTTCATCTATAGGATCACGACTCAGAGTATCTGGTACTTGTAGGTTTTTTCCAGGTACAAATGTAAGCTCAAAGCGAAATCTTAAAAGCCGCATTGCAAGCCTCTGGATTCTTGGTGACATCTCATCAAGAGGCTTTTTCAAAAGTCCCAATAATGGCCTGTGGTCCGTTTCAATTTTGAAATTTGGTTGCCCATACAGATAGTAGCTGAAACGTTCGCACCCAAAGACTACGGCAAGGAGTTCTTTTTCTATATGATTATACCGCTGCTGAACTGGAGTCAGTGAAACGCTGGCAAATTCCACTGGCCTATTATCTTGACTGATGTATGCTCCTAAACCATAAGGTCCTGCGTCAACGGATAAGGTAGCTGGTTTAGATGAATCAAAGTACGACAGGGTTGTTGCCTCTGATACTAACTCTTTAAGACGGTTGAAACTTTTTTCTTCAACAGGAGTCCACCTCCAGTCATTTTTCATACTCAGGAGAGATCGGAGAATACTTGTTTCATTCGATAAATTAGGGATAAACTTTGAGAGATATACTATCATCCCAAGAAAACGTTGCAGGTCTTTCTTGCACTTTGGAGGTTTCATTTCACGAATTGCATTAGTTTTTCTGTCATCAGGGGAAATGCCACGGTTGCTGATGACATGTCCCAAAAATCTCACCTCCTGCACACAAAACGTCGACTTTGCACGATTGAGTGTCAAGCCGCTATCTTGAATCTTTTGTAATACATTATTTAGGTTGGCATCATGCTCTTCAATTGACTTTCCATAAACTAAGATATCATCGAAATACGCTACTTGTCCCGCTACGCCGTCAAGGATCTCATAGATGCACCTTTGAAATAGCTCAGGGGCGCACGAGATTCCATAGGGTAGCCTTAAATATCGATATCTTCCAAAACAGGTAGTAATGGTACACAATAAAGAACTTTCAAACGTAAGAGGCAGCTGAAGGAACGCTGATGATGCATCGAATAAGCTGAAATACTTGGCACCTGCTAGTTGCGAAAATAAAGTATCAGGTGTTGGTATCTCAAAAATTTCTCGCCTAATATATTTGTTTAAGTTTCTAGGGTCTATAAATATCCTAATATCATTATTGGGTTTTGGAACGATCACAATGGGATGCACCCAATCAGTGGGCTCCGTAACAGGTGTGATAATTTGCCTCGATACCATTTCATCGAGCTTTTCCTTCACCTTTTTACGCAACGATAATGGAATTTTTCGGGATGCACTAATAACTGGAATTGCATTTTCCTTCAAGTTAATGGAGAACTCTTGATTAACCTTCCCCACCCCAGAAAATACAGCACGATGCTTGTGAACAATTCCCTGAGTTCCACTAGTTATACTCAAAACATGTTCATTTAATTTGCCTGGTAAGATTCCCATAAATTGACACGCGGAGAGTCCTAAAATTGAACTTGAAACCATGGAGTCCAAAACGTGAAATAAGAATGTTCCAGTTCTATTCCTATACTGACACTTGAGATATATTTGCCCCAGTACATTTATTCTATGCCCTGTGTAAGAGAACAAGTTGCCACCTTTGGAGAGTCTCTCACACGGTATTTTTAATTTTCGAAAATCAGATATATTCAGGGTATTAGCCATGCTCCCACTATCTATTTTCATTGCGATTTTAACACTACATATCACTATGTCCTCGAACCACTCAATAGCATTAATGTCCGAGTTAGTGATTGTCCAAACGACACAGTCGTCACTTTGAACTGGTTCACTATCATCAGAGTCATAGTCACGTTCCTCAACAACTTCATTGACACGCATATTCCTGTATCGAGGACAGTATCGGCGATAATGTCCCCTGTCGTTACAAAAACTACAGTAACGGTTAAAAGCAGGGCACTTACCTCGGTCGTGCGATTGACCACAATACCTGCACCCTACTTTGCCTCCTCCACCCCTGCTAGGCCCAGGAGTACTCCTACCGTCTGGATGATATCTTTGACTGCCTGCTCCCCTTCGATCTGCAGCCCCCTGACGGTTTCCGTCGAAGAAATGTGGCTCATCATCCTTGGTAAAACGCCTTCGAACCTCACCCACTGTCACACTATCTTTTGATATCTCTTTCTGAGTCACAACACTTGTTTCCATTGACCGAGAAATATTTATTGCATCAGCGAGTTCGAGATTTGGATACTGAAGCAATTTTTCTTGAATACGCGGGTCTTTAACACCCAGAACAATTCGATCTCTAATCAATATGTCTTTTTCTTTAAAATCACAAGTTGATGCCAATTGTCTCAACGCAGTTACAAACTGATCGACAGTTTCACCAGGAAGTTGCTCGCGTTTAAAAAATTTGAAATGTTCGTACACAAGGTTTCTAGTTGGACTACAATGTTTTTCAAATTTTTCCAAGACAACGCTCAACTTTTCCTTATCTTCGTTTTCCGCATATTCAAACGTATTGTAAACTCGTATGCCCTCATCTCCGAGTAGGTTCAAAAGAATAGCAATTTTCACAGGATCTGTCTTTGAACTTTTCCCAGACGCGATTAAATATAAATCAAATTTCTGCTTCCAAAGTTTCCAATTACTAGCAAGGTCTCCGCTAAAACTAAGGATATCTGGAGCTCTAGCTTGGTCCGCCATCATCACAAGAAACAGAATATGTTCACGAAACACTGTCTGAAAACCAACGAGTTTTCCGTTGATCCGACAACACTGGCCACCGATACACCGGTACTCAAACTCCGCTCTCGATGCGCTGTCCGCAACTCCTCACGTCAACCGATTTTCGCCTATATGTTTTTCGTTCACGGCCGACAAAAAAAATATAAACAAATCACCCAACGACACTTTTACCGCTGTCACCATGTGATGTTCGGAGTCCATATGAACACACTAAACACATATTACTCGTTAGAGATTTATTGGCGACCGTTTCACATAGTACAGCCCTTAAAAAGGATAGAGCTCGATAACATGATCCGAACATTATGGACCCTCGGTACGACTGCCCGTGACAGTGTTGCCAAACATCTTAGAACTAAATACTCTAACATACACGTACATACATCACAATACATATGTACCTCTAGTGCCTCACCCCCATATTTAAACATCTCAGCGGTTATATTGTCACTTCCTGGAGTCTTGTTATTTTTTATTTTCTTTATTATTTCCCTTACTTCAGATATAGTAGGAGGTATTTCATCTATTTCGTTGGATTCATGTTCCTGTGTGTTCGACTCAGCTTGACATATCTCGATAGTGTTTGGGTTATTTAATAATTTCTCGAAGTACTCTTGCCATCTTGCTATTATTTCCCTTTCCCCGCTTATAATGTGACCTTCTTTGTCTTTGTAAAATAGTGGTTTCTGTTGATATCCTCTTTTCTCAGCTTTAATTCCCCGGTACAAATTTCTAATTTCTCGATTCTTTTCTTCGATATCTGTCAGCCTGTCTGCCATGTACTTCCGTTTTCTCATCCTCAGAATTTTTTTGACTTGTTTTCTTTGTTTTTCATACTTATTTCGTGCTTCTAGCGTTTGTTTTGTAATCATTTCCATTCTTAATTTATTCCTCTTGTTAATTGCTTCTTGACAGTCATCATCAAACCAATCTTTTTTCCTTCTATTTACATGTCTATTACAATGACTTGCAGCGATATTCATTATTTGTTTTATTTTCATCCAATCATTATTTACATTTTCTTGCAGTTGCACATGCCTTAGCTCCCTAGCTATAAATTCTTCATAATCCTTTTGTTCTTGTTGTGTCAGTAGCCTTACTGGTTTATTTGTATTGTTACGTTCTCTTTTTCTGTTTCTATTTTCTGGTATTAGTTGCGTCATTTTTATTCCTAGCATGAAATGATCGGAGTCCACATCAGGGCCTCTGTATGTTCGTATATTTTTTATAGATTTTCTATCATCAGCCTCTACTAAAACATGGTCGATTTGATTTAACGTTTTTCCATCAGGAGATCTCCAGGTTGCCTTGTATATATCCTTCCTTTCAAAATATATACTCATTATCATCATATTTTTTTCTTTAGCACAATCTATCAGGAATTGTCCGTTTTCATTCGTTGTTTCATGTTTACTAAATATACCTGTTGTTGGTCTGAAAATCTCTTCTTTGCCTATCTTCGCATTTGCATCCCCCAATATTATCTTCATATCATATCTTGGTAGATTATCGCATACATTATTCACTTCGGCGTAGAATTCCTCCTTAACGTCTAAATTTTTGTCTTCTGAGGGTGCATGGATATTAATAAAAGTAATCTTCTGATATTTTCCTCTCAGCGTTAGAACACACAGACGCTCCGATATGGGCTTAAACTCCACGACTGCGGCTCTAAGATCTTTATGCACAATAAATCCTGTACCTAGCATTCTATTTTTACCTCCGCTATTAAAAAATAGGACGTCGTCAACCTGAAAGACTTCCTGTCCAAGTTGTTTTGTCTCTTGTAGTGCTACTAAATCAAATTTGAATTTTTTTATTTCTCCAATCAGACACTTCAATTTTCTCTCTCCATAGGTGCCTCTTACATTCTGCGTGCCCACTAATAAGTGTTCTTTTCGACATTGCCTTTTTTTACTTGTATTTATTTTTATGTGTTTTGTTTTTATAACTTTATCAACATTGTTCATGCTTGTTTCCTTATTTATTGCCAGGTTCGTCATCAGTTTTTCATTACCATGAGCATCTATCAATTTTTTAAAACCACTCTCTCCATTTTCTCTTCTCTACCGTTCCATTTCCATTCGACACCATTTATTATCATTTTCCTTACACCTATTTTTACATCATTTCCCTTGCTCCTCTCTTCTTGTGCCATTTTCCTCATTGCTTTTTCCATCGCTCTCTCCTCAATCGTTGTATCATGATTTATGTAAATCCTCTCGTCCTTTATATCTTTTAGTCTGGCCTTATTCTTCATGATCTTCATCTTTTCTTGTTGGTCTTCCAGTTCGATTAGGCATGTTTTTGGACCTAGCTTGCGCGTGGCTTTTATTTTAGTCTCTATTTTCAGGTGGGTCTGTATGAAGTTACTAATTTCTTCCTTGAGGACTGCCTGATCGTATGTGTGGATTTCGCGTCCGCTCATAACTACGTTATTTTGTCTTTTGTGTTTTTCTATTATTTCAATATTGTCTCGTAACTCCTTTATTTCATTTCTCATCTGTATATTTTCTTCTTTTGTTTTCTCATTATCTCTTCTAAGCTCCTCATTTTCCATTATAAGACGCTCTACCACCTCCCTGTGCTCTTTTTGTTCTTGTCTAATCTGCTTAACATCGCTGGATAAGTTGCTCATCATTTCTAATAGCTTGTCTAACTTGGCTGATTCCTCGCACTGCCTACCTTTTTGTGGGCTCCTTGTAACCTTTTTACTTTTCTTGAATACCTCTTCTGCATCCTCAGTATCATCTCCTCTCTTTCTCCTTTTTGTTCCATCTTCGGAGACAGTATCGTCGCTATCCAATTGTTTGTTTAAATATTTCTCCATTTTTACCGTTGCTCTTAACTGAATTTCTTATTTTTTTTAATATTTTTAGTATATTACTTGCTCCCAACTGGCGCCAAACACCCCTCCACCTCAACGGTTCAGAGAGAAAGGTATTTACCAAATTTAACTCTTTATCCTAGAAATTCTAGGACATTTGGCAACGTCGAATTCTGTTCAGCCAGAATCACCCCGTATTTTGCCTCCAATTCGTTTATGGTCAGCTAACCTCACTTTTTTAAACTAGTGTTTTTATCGCGCTACAGGTGTTTATTCACCACTTTCGATAATTTTCTTTGCACATTTTTTTACCACTTCACTTATAACTTCCTTTGTGGCAAGTAAATGTTTTATTTTCTGTTGCAACTCTCGAAGATTCGGGTTTATTGCAGACAGAAAATGCATCCAATGTTTACCTTCCCGTTGCGATGTTGCCACTACAGTGTACATTGTACTGTACTTATAAAATGCTTTCGAAAGAAATATAGCTTGACCATATACCAGGAGTGAAATGAAATCCAGCCAAAAGGGTAGAGTAAAGGCAAACAGATCTGAAATTGTTTTAAAATTATATATGTATCATTGAATTTTAAAACTGGGGTATCTAATAATAATAATAATAATAAACGTCTTTATTCGTCATCCATATAGATTACATACAATAGCAGTAAATTTAAATAAAAAGAAGAAATGTAGATGACGAATGGGCGAAGTTCAGCCGTACACCATAGATGATGCACTTCTGTTCTACCACTTGACCCCTACGTAACGTAAAATTATATTTATTACATCCCTTGTTCCATTGGCTTTCTCAATATGAGTATCAGATTTAAAAATATGTAGTCTTATGTAGCGCAAAATGTTAGTTTGCACTGAAATGAAAAAACTCACCGCTCTAGCTATTGATTTCAGCTCCACTGCTAAACCGACTTAAAAGTTTTAGATGTCATTCGACGCAAAATTTAGTCCTTTTTAATATTGCACAGAACGAGATTTTCCATCCGACGCATCATTTTCCAGCTACAACCAAAAAACTAAAAAAAGTCTAAAAATTTGGCGGTTTTAGGCTGTGAAGCTATTGATTTAGGCTTTACCGCTAAGCCCACCTAAAAGTTTTAGATGTCAACTGTCGTAAAATTTAGTCGTTTTCAATATTGCATAGAACGACATTTTCCATCCGACACATCATTTTCCAGCTATAAGCAAAAAACTAAAAAAAGTGCAAAAATTGACAGTTTTTGGGCTGTCAAAAGTTAAGCTCACCACCTGCGACGGTGCAAACTCAGATTGCACGTACCTAGAACCCATTAAAGGTATTAAGATGATTTCCAGTCTGCTGGGAATTAATTCCAGAAAAAATCCTAATTTGATTGGCGTATCACCACGTTGTTATGAATTGCTCTGTTTAAATTTTTGTATACAACTTTTTTCGCTATCTTTTGCAACAGTGAAGTTATCGGCCGACCCGCTACTAAAAACTCACCCTGTATGACCTCTGTTTCCCCTAATCAGGGTAAGTGGTGTTCGCTTTCTGTAATTTCGAGTATACATAAGCCGTTTCCATGAAGTAAATTATAAAGAAACATGCTAAGCCTCTTTTCATTAAATTAAAGCCACAAATTAAAGTTGTTGCGGAATGTAGCCCTAATTTTTTATAAAACAAAGGTGTATTTTGTCATCACAACTTCCATTAAATTTAAAATGTCGACAGGTTTCCCGGAATTTTGTTTTATAATTCTGGGATCTGCTACAAAAGTATATCTCGATGTAGGACACCGAGGGGGCCGTTACATGGTCCAGATTATAACTTCCGGTTGAGACCGAAAGTACCGTTTCTTTTACCGGTAGTGGAGTGAACAGAAAGAGTATATTTTGCCATTTTGCATCGATATCCACTATAAAAAATGAGCGTTTCCATCAAAAAATATCACTTCCGGTCAAAAACGGTACGTCCGGTCTGATCAGGAAGTCGTTTTATACGGAGTCCTACAAATTTTGTCTGAAGCTTTGTTCGATATAAGGTAAATGCCTCGCCCGGTATATGGGGTTGTTGGTGATAAGTCCAGGAAAGTAAATGCAAACAAAAACGATAAATTTTGGATCCCATATGTTCATATTGGTTTTATAACTGTTTTGTAGATCGGCAGTTTATTTTCTATCGATAGATGACGTGATGTTCGACTTATAACCAGTTGATTTATTTGACTTTATGTTCAGGTTGATTTTTTCTACAACATAAGTTTAGTGGTCTTTTTCAATTCAGTTTTCGATCAAAGTGTAGCTATAGATATTCGACAGCTTCTTTTTATAGTATATCGATTTGATCAAGGCTGACGGTTGGACATGTGCCGTTTCTGAGGTTATAAACATTTCCTTCAAGAATGTGGCAATTCGCTAAGCTCAGATTTCCATTCCTTAACTCATATCCTGATAGAGTCTAGATTTTTGTTTGCACTGCTAAATAGTGGTGGCGAGAATTTTAATACTATAGCAATAAACAAGTATGCAAGAATTAAATGCATCAATGCTTAATGTGGAATAAATGATCATCAATAAGGAACTGAGTTGAAGACAGGTTAACTATTTGAGGTCGAGACATATCGTGTACATATAATTACTCTCAGAAAGTTGCCAGTTGTATCTATACAACTTGTATAAGCGTTGTGCTGTAAGTTTTCCCACTGACGCTAGACAAGATTAGATAATTTTTAACGAGAAAGAGTTTCTAATTTAAATTGTAACAAAGTTTTGCTTTTCCTCACTGCTACTAAGTGGACTGCACCGTTTGGATAGCATTTGCGTGTTTGAGGGAGTTTATAAGAAAAATAAAAACATCTAATCATTTGTAGCAAATAAGAAAACATAAAATTTTGAAAAAATTCAAAACTTCTCGTGGTTATGAAGAGACTCGAAAACATTGAAATTATTCTGAAACGTTTTGAAATACTTGAGACTTTTAAAAATTTTCGAAGTAATTGAGAAACTTAGTCAACATTTCGATCGAATGATTTCGATGGTCTCGAAAATTTTGAAAACCTCAAAGGTTTTGAAAAATTTCTAGAATTTTGAATTTTTTGAATATCTGGAGAACACTTCCTTGTCGAACCTACCGGACTTCCCTTGTGAAGGTCAATATTTCCGGCCAGTTCACTGAGTACAACAATTTCTCTTGCACCAAATATATGCATCACCTTATAGATACAAGGTTTTGATACACCGCACTTTCACGGGTGAGGTAAAAATTAGGATTGCCAAAAATCGTAGACGTCTGCATTTTTGTAGATTGCATTTTTAGCAGCATTATATAGCGTTCCAGGGCGGGGATTCCGGACCCCATGGACCATAAATAGTTGCCTGACGTGGAGTTCCAGGGACAGGGGGTCGATGGAGAAACCAGAAATATGGTCTCCTCCAAATCAGTGTGCTGGCGCCTCTTCTGTTCAATTTGTAATCAACCCCTAGGCCCTTCTACAAATAGTTTCATCTACGCCGATGACGTAGCCATTACATGCCAATCCCAGGACATTGAGGAAATCGAAAAAAGTTAACAGAGTCCCTAGCAAGAATGACCGGATATTACAAGTTAAACCAGCTACGCCCAAACCCAAATAAAACTCAAACAGACCTATTCCATCTTGATAACCGGCAACCTAATGGGGAACTCCAAATATATGGAGTTCTACCAGGCTACAGCAATGCCCAAACCCAATTTATCTGGGTGCTATCTCAGACAGAATTCTGTCCTAAAGCTAAAGCTAAAGCTAGAGTGAATACGAGGAACGGTGTTATTCGCAAGTGGGCAATCTCTTGCTGTTTTGGCTTTTTTAAGGGTTTTAATAATATTTTATTTTTGGAGAAATTTGTACCGAAAAGTCTGGCAATGTCGCACCTCTGAAAGGATATAACAATTCGATTTTGGTAGAGGTCACGAGTCAGAGTCAGACCAGTGTTACCAGATTTAGCAGAATTCTGCGATTTTAGCAGAATTAGGTCCAAAATTTAGGGTCTAGCAGATTGTCTCGCAGAATTGAAAATATAGCAGATTTTAGCAGAATTGTATTGTATCTCCGCAGAAAATTAGCAGGATTAGACATAGTCACGCCAGAAATCACAAAACACACAGAAATGATAAAAAACTCTACCATTCATAAATAATGTATGATTTCTTCTTGCTACGCTGGCAACTTTCAGTACAATTTAGGGGAATCGCCTATAAATAGATTCCGGAACTCGGCGATGCTATAGTACAGGAAATAGTTCCTTGCGGTAAATATTTGCATTTAGCAACTCATTTGCTTTAATCAGACTGCCGCCCCCTCTCCATGTAAATAATGTATTGACTCCGAATATAGGGAGCTTAAATTGAGTAAAGCAGTAGCCGATCTGTTAGAATCGGAAGGAAGTTCCAATCCTTCACCAATCAATACAGAAAGATTTTGGTGTCACACATTTCTAAAATGAACAATGCTGATGGAACTAAAAAGTATCCGAATTTAGTTGTTTTTGCAAAGGCCATAATGATTCTGCCTATGTCAAATACGGCTTGTGAGCGCCTATTTTCACAAATGAATAATATCAAAACTGACCTGCGGAGCAAATTTAAAAATGAACATGTTGCTGCCATTTTACATGTGAGACAGGCAGTAAAAGTGTGTATATAAATTCTATTCCATCAAATAGTATGATAAGAGGCGCTCAAAGCTCGACGGTTTTATATAAAAATAAGGACACCATAGAAAAGTAGTTTATGATTTTGTGTGAATTGTTAATAAATATTTTACAATAATATTCTTGTTTTTTTTGTACAAATATTCGGTTATCCTGTACTTTAGGGGCACCAATGGTTTGCGCAAGATTCAGATATTCGCCGTACATCGAGTATCGAATATGAGTATCAATTAGACAAAAACGTGGCAACGACGCCTCCAAATTGGAGAGATCGGTCGTGCGCGAACGTCGGCGCAGAAGTCAGATAATGGCATAATGGTCACATATTTTGGTGCGTACTGCGTGGTGCCCCTAAAGTGCAGGATAACCGAATATTCATACGAATAACTGACTTAATAAGTCAGCAGAATTTTGGCATAAAAAAAATAAAAGTTAGCAGATTTTAGCAGAATTTAAGCCAGCCGTTTAGCATATTGTTCAATTTAAATCTGGTAACACTGAGTCAGACATCGGAAGTCGAACGGCACAGATCTTCGGTTATAAATCAAATATTTGACTATACAGGGTTATTCACGTTATTCGACACGGAGCATTATGGCTAAAGTATTCGATGAAAAAGAAAACAATAATTTCGGATGGATAGAGACCCATAAAGGCTACATTTTAAAAATATTTTCATGTTATACAGGGTGTCCCAAAAGCACGAAATGTATCAAAGTTATGTTTTTTTAAATGGAACACCCCGTATATTATTGCATATTCAGATTCCTTGGTGAACTCTATTGTGACTTTATGTATCATACATTGCACTTAAAGCGAACCGTTTAGGTGTAAATCACCATTTTCGGTATAAGTAGATATCAGGAAAAAATTGAATATCGCAGAGACTATAAAATTTGGAAGGCTGTGACTTTGCCGTATTACTAAACATAGAATGCATCAGCTTTGACGAGACTGTCAAATTTAAATTACGTTTATGCTTGGAGAAATCGGTCGATTAATTAAGGAAACTTCGATCAGCGATAACTTGATTTTTACTAATAAGAATGCCTAATTTTTTTTATACAGTTAAGCGTAGAATTTGATAACCTTTCTAATGATATCAGGTTATGAATGTCAATCTCTGATAGTTTTCATATAATTCTAAATTTTCAAACAAATCGACGTTTTTCAACTTTCCTACGTATAAGCAACGTAGCAGGTCATGAAATATAAACAAAAACCTGTTCAGGTAGAAGAAAACAAGCAACTTAGCTGAAAAGTACACACGAACTAGACTAAAGGGACATGATTATAAAAATTACTCACAACAAACAAAGTCTAACCAGAAAGAACGGCGGTAACATATCTTTGGTCAAAGAGAAGCTAGAGTATGGCAGAAATGGAGTTTTTCACGGCCTACTAGCTACTGCAGTGTACTAGAGATTGGCAGTTTCCAAAACCATCTAATATTTTGAAATAAAATAAAAACTACTAGAGGATGTTGTAAGCAGTTTATTATTTTCATAAAAAAATTTCACGTTTAATGATATAAAAAAGTGTGCAATTCTGTCAAAACTCAAGTCAAAGGTACCTCTGAGTTCTGAAAATTCTTCAGTACCTATTAGCAAGATCGCAATTTGTTCAAATTATAAAACATAACTTAAATGGCAGAAAATTTAAATCTGATTTGTCTGTATTCCTTTTTTGCAATATCGCTAATAGATATTGAAAAATAGAAGGGCTCCAGTCAGAGGTATTGACTTCGACGCAAATTAGTACTTTTTTTCACCATTACATATGATTGATAGGTAGTTGCTTGCTGGAGCAACAGTCGCTGGTTGTTTTTGTTTCATATCAGAGTTTTTAATTGTCTTGGAAATTTTTAACCTCTAGTAAATTGCGGTAGCCAGTAGACTGTAAAAAATATCTATTACTGCCTTACTCCAGCTTCTCTTTGATCTTAGAGATTGTATCGCAGTTGTTTCTGGGAGAGTTGATTTGTTGTAAGGTATTTTTATAATCTTGTCCCTTTAGTCCAGTTAGTGTGTATTTTTCAGCTAAGTCAAATGTTTTCTTCTACCCGAACAGTTTTTTGTTTATATTTCACGGCCTGCTATGTTGCTTATAGGTAGGAAAATTGAAAATCTCCGATTTGTTTGAAAATTTAAAATTAAATGAAAACTACCAAAGATTGATATTCATAACCTTATATCATTAGAAAGGTTATCAAATTTTACGTTTAACCGTATAAAAAAAGTTAGGCACTCCCATTTGAAAAAATCAAGTTATCGCTGATCGAAGCATAAACGTAATTTAAATTTGACAGTCTCAACAAAGCTGACGCATTTTATGCTTAGTAATACGGCAAAGTCACAGCCCTCCATATTTTATAATCTCTGCGATATTCAATTTTTTCCTTATATCTACTTATACCGAAAATGGTGATTTACACCTAAACGGTTTGCTTTAGGTCCCATGTAGGTATGATACATAAAGTCACATTAGAATTTACGAAGGAATCTGAATATGCAATAATATACGGGGTGTTCCATTTAAAAAAACATAACTTTGATACATTTCGCCTTTTTGGGACACCCTGTATAACATGAAAATATTTTTAGAATGTAACCTTTATGAGTCTCTATCCATCCTAAATTATTATTTTTTTTAATCAGATACTTTAGCCACAATGCTCCGTGTCGAATAACATGAATAACCCTGTATAGTTCAATTTTATATACGGGTCGCTATAGTGCGGGATTGTACATTGTGTGTGTGTGCGTCTTATTCTATATTTTTTACGCTTCCTTTGTTCCCTTTTCGCCATTTGTTGCATAGCAATTTTGGACCTAAATTTGTGGCGAGAGATAGCGGTAAGCGATTCCAAACTTTAATTATTACAGTCCACGTTCATCGGACAATTTACGTGAATATATTTTATTTATTTATATTTGTGTAAATTGCCCATACACTTGCCATGTGGCTTTGATACCTGTGGGATAACCAGGGGCTCTCTAAAACCTACCAACCTATACATGTTAACGGGACTAGCCCCCCCCCCCCTAATCAGACCAGAAGTCTCATGTATGGCAGAACGGAGTAGACAGTCGTTAGAAAAAAGCCACAGATATGGGCACAAGCCTCCAGCATCCAGACTCAAATCCAGGAAGAACTTTAGTATGTCAACAAACCCTCTGACAGACTCCAAGTTAGTAACCAAAGAGGTACTTAGAAGTGGTAGCTAACAGAGAACCATATATCAATATGTAACCCAATTGAAAGCCTTCCTGCCGGATCACAACTGTAATGGAGGACCTGGAAATGCCTCAACAGGATTAGATGTCAAATGGGCATATCTGGGGATAACCTAGTGAAATGGGGATATGCCGAGAATAATTTATGCGCCTGCGCGGACAACCAGACAATAGAGCATCTCCTATCTTGGCCATCCACATATATGTTTTCTTTTTCTTTCTCTAATTATTAACTAATAGTAATATAAAAAAATGAAAAAACTAAAAAATGAAACAAAGTTAAATAAAATATGTAAAACTAACCAATTAATTCAGGTGTAGCTGAGACACTATTAATCAATAAGGTAGGTGTACCAAATATTGCCACCTTAAGACTATTTCCCTTATACAGGGTGACTATGACGAATGGAAAGTACTTCAAGAGGAGACTCTACAGCTCATTTGTGACAAAGAAGTCATATAAATTAGAGTCCGTTTTTCAACTGTTTCAGAGATAAATTGATTTGTACAGATTTTCGTTAAAAATCAGACCTCCAAACGAAAACCTTAATAAAACAAAATTGAATTGCCGGATTTTGGGATTTTTGGTAATAGTCCTTAAAAAATATGCTATCACGTCATTATTGCCTAAAAGAAAATGATCATGTATTCAAACACTTCGCGAGATAGTGTCAAAATTAGCATGTTTTGAAAAGTGACTGAAAAACGTTACAAAAAATTTATCTTGAAAAAAATCACTGAATAATTAACCGTGCACCTTACGGTAAGCACATTTCCATCTTTCCAGTTATCCATTGGTATCACGAACTTGTTGGAAATGTGGTAAGTATAGGCAATACGATTGCATTTAAGCTCTGAGGGCATAATGGATCTCCGAGAGCGCAAAATTTCAACAGACCGTTTGAAAACAAAATGTTATCGGATTTTTAATTTATTTATTATGGCTACTTGAATAATGTACTATTACATCATGATTAGTCATAAAAAGTGATCGGTTGACCAAAAATTCGGTACAGTGTCTCAAAATTGTATAATTTTACAAGATAACTTCAAGTTGTAATTTAAAATCGATTCGTCTTAAAAGGTCGCTAGGTAATGTCTTAAAAGTTGCTATGTAGTCAAGCAGAACACGGAAGCTGCGTTATATTATAAAGTATGGTGTATACGTAGATTTTCACTCGTGTATAAATGAGAGGTCGTAAATAATCCAGAACAAAGTAGGCCTAAAATTAAGAATGATATCTTTAGTGAACACAGTATGGATCGGTCATGAACATATGTACATATGCCGAAGCTGCAAATGTAGATTTTGTGCTGTAGATCGACAATATGAACGCACTTCTGCTCAAATTAAGATCCAGTGGATTGTGACAGCTGCGTCTCTACTTTTAGAACGGGCAACGGCATCGCTGTTCACGCGCACACGGAAAGCATCTTACCGCATCAACCTACGCTGTACGGTATTTTGCAGTGGAGGGTGTGGTTCATTGCGCAAAGAACTGGTTTGCATCCGTACCATTACATGCTAGTACCTTTGACTTAAAGAAAAAAATGGAGTCAAGTTGATTGACCCAGTACTTCCCACACGTAATGCTGATACGATTTTATTATTTCCCATTGCATGAAGCTATAGTCTAAAATCCCCTTGCAACTAAATTATCGCCCATCCGCCCACAAAAACAACATTCAACACAAAAAACCTCGTAAATAGTTTCTTGCGTCTCCCTCCTTAGGAACTAGGGCGCCACAGTTTTTTTTTGCATGCTTGAACTGGACGATGCGAAACGATCAAGAGCCTCCAACTCGTCTAAAAACGAAGTTTGAGCTGATTTTATGTTTTTGGTTTTTTGGTTATTGCGGCGCCGCCACTGACACGGTTTTTCAAAAACAGAGTCGTTTTCCATTCTCGCAGCGGTAATAAATTCTGTGTCAAAATTTTATTAAAATCAATTCAATAATTTTCGCTTTACGCAATATACATAGAACGGAATAAACCAAAACTCGTATGTACAGATCACAAAATTGGTTTCTTTAATAGGCAAGCCAATGTTCGGATGGACCTAAAAAAGTGTAATATGCCGCTAGGTATTTCTTCTACAGGTCAATGGACAGAATATTATAAACACAACAAATTTTTGCAGTTTTACAACCTCCCACCACCCAACTGCCCCGATTTCACCCCACCCAAAAAAAAATTGAAAATGATCAGGAACCCCTAATATGCCTAAAAACAAAGTTTGAGCTGTTCTTATATTTTTAGTTTTTTTATTATTGCTGAGCCGCCACTAACCCTATTTTTCCAAAACATACGCGTCTTATATCCTCGCTGCGGTAGTAATACTCTGTCAAAATTTCATTAAAATCAATCCAATAATTTTCGCGTTACGCAATATAGAACGATCTAAAACAATACTCGTACACAATTTTGGGCTTCACAAAGTCCCTTGGTTTTTATAATAAGCAAGGCAATGTTCGGATGATGTACGTAAAAAGTGTATTTTATGCGGCTAGGTTTTTCATTCAAAGACCATTATGGGTACAACAAATTTTTCAGTTTTCAACCTTCACCCTCCAACTACCCCAAATTCACCATTACCCAAAAAAACAGAAAATGATCGCTGACCCAAATTTTCTAAAACATACGCGTTTCCCATCCTCGCTGCGGTAGTAATACTGTGTCAAAATTTCATTGAAATCAATTGAACAATTTTCGCGTTACGCGATATCGAACGATCTAAAACAATACTCGTATGGACATATACATCACAAATTCCGTGGTTTCTATAAGCACACAACGTTCGGATGGACCTAAAAAAGTGTATCATGCCGCTAGGTCTTTCATTCACATATTAATGGACAGCCCTTTACGAATACAACAACTTTTTCAGTTTTACAATTCTTTGGACGAATGAGTCCATACATAACTGCATATCTACGGATAAAGATACTTTATAACATGGCCTGAATGTTCTGTTTACTTGCCTAGCGACTTTTTGAGACGAATCCGTTTTAAATTACAACTTGAAGTTATCTTCGAAAATTATACAATTTTGAGACCATATACTGAAGTTTTGATTAACCGATCACTTTTTATGACTAATCATGATAAAACAGCACATTATTCATAATTCACAATAAAAATACGCGTAGAAAATCTGATGACAAATTTTTGCCAAACGGTCTATTAAAATTTTGCGCTCTCGGAGATCCAATATGCCTTTATGTGTGGGCATGTGTTTACCGTAAAGTACACGGTTAATTAGTTAATAATTTATTTTTTATGATAATTTCCTTTTTTGTAACGTTTTTGAAGTGGCTTTTGAAAACATGCTGATTTTGATACTATCTTGCGAAGTGTTTGATACATGATCACTTTCTTTAAGTAGATAAAGACGTGATATCATATTTTCTAAGGGCTAATACCAAAAATTCCAAAATCCGACAATAAAATTTAGTTTTTTTAGTGTTTTCGTTTAGAGGTCTGCATTTTAATGAACATCTCTAAAAATCAATTTATCTCTGGAACAGTTGAAAATCGGACCCTACTTTATATGACTTTTTTTGTTAGAAATGAGTTGTATAGTCTTCTTCAAAAGTATTTTCCCTTCGTCACAGAACATCCTGTATAATTCACGTTTTTCACTATAAGAAAATAGAAATGTGAATATAGGGAACAAACATATTGTCTATCACATATATTTCAGGTATATCGACAAAATGAGCACAAATGCATTTATTGTAATTTTTTGTTAGTAACTCGCATGAAAATATTAAGCTCACTAGTGTTCCTGGCATTTCCATATTACAATCCTAGTAAAAACTGTTAGCAAGCCAAACAGCATAATGGAAAATGAACAAATAACAACGTGAAACTCACAGAATCTCACATAGGGGATAGTGGTGTTGATTAAAATGCTAATGCAAAATGCCTATTACCACCAGTGCTCCGAATACTGACCGTGGCTATATTATGTTAGGAACAAGAAGCATGGTGCAGTATTTTCGTTCTTAGTTAAGAAAACTTACAGCTCCAGCAACACAATCCATAAAACATCACCTATCGACGTGTACCTATCTGCATTAATAATAATAGTAATATAATAATAGCTCTATATTACCCAACAGTAGATCCAATTACAGGGTAACATTGAATGAAAAAAAAATGTATATATTCATCGTGCACGCAGGTACGTAAACTAACAAGTACTACTTACATTGAGTCATATGTTCCTTAAATAAACACAAAATTCTAGTGAGACTATCATTGTTTATATCACAGTTGGTGGCAATAGAATTAAAATTTGAGCACATAACGTTGACGGGAGAATTTGACAGAGTATTGGTGCGCGAAAATTTACAATAAAAACATGAGGCTTGGCGTAAGGTATGTTTAGGTACAGAAAAGTTAATTCTATCCAAAATACTTGGTGCATCAATTGAGTTATGGATTAATTTATATAGAAATACCATTCCTGAACCAGCTCGACGAGATTGTAAAGATTCAATGTTGAAACGCTCTTGCAACAAAATCTGATCCATACCCCGCTGAGGATAAACTCCATCAATTCTAAAGCATAAAAATTTTAGAAATCGGCGTTGTACATTCTCCAACAACGTTATGTGACACATATACTGTGGATCCCAAACAATGCTAGCATATTCTAGTTTTGAACGAACTAACGCGAAATATAATGCCTTAAGCGCCGCTACATTTGAAAATGACTTACAATTACGAATAATAAAACCTAACATTTTAGTAGCATCGGAGGAGATTCTAGAAATATGAGATACAAAGTCCAATTTAAAGTCAAAGTAAACACCCAGGTCCTTTACTTCAGTACACCTTGTAAGTACTGAGTTATCAATTATGTAGTTATAAAGAAGAGGTGATGTTTTGCGAGTGAAAGAACAAACTTTGCATTTTGAAATGTTGAGGTAGAGTGAATTCTTTTCGCACCACAGGTTAATGTTATCTAGATCCTGCTGCAAAGAAATGCAGTCTTGAATACTGTGAACTGTCGAATAAATTTTGAGATCATCAGCAAAAAGGAGAGTTTTGCAGGTTAAAGACTTGGTAAGATCGTTAATGAATAACAGGACCTAGGTTTGAACCTTGGGGGACGCCTGAAGAAGCTATATATACATCTGACGAATGACCGTTATAGGATACAAACTGGCGCCTATTATGTAGATAGGATCGCATCAGAGAAATCAAAGGATTACTAAGGCCGAAAGACTCTAGATTATTGATCAATATATTATGATTTAGTCGATCGAAGGCTTTAGAAAAGTCAGTATAAACTACATCCACCTGTGACCTAGCATCAATTGCTTCTGATATATATTGAGTCATCTCAGTCAAGTTCGTAGTTGTTGATCTGCCCTTCATGAAGCCATGTTGTGCTATGGAGATTAACTGCCTGACATTGTCATAAAGAAAAGAATATATTAATTTTTCAAGTACCTTGGCAAAATTGTCCAAAACAGATATAGCACGATAATTTGAGACATCAGATTTATCACCATTTTTCAGTATTGGACAAACTCTAGCTACTTTCCACACATCTGGGAATGTACATGATTTAAGTATAGAATTAAAAACTATAGAAAGTGGAGTAACAAATATGTGTGCACAGTCTCTTACGAAAAAGCTGGGAATTGAGTCTTCACCTGCTGTTAGTTTATTGGGTAGCCTTTTCAGACAAGATAGAATGGACTCGGACGAAAATTCTGTTAAATTAATGACAGGGACATTTGCAGGCAGGCTTGGCAAATCATTGCCATCTAAACTTGACTGAACATAGGTACTATGGAAAAAATTTGCGAAACACTGTACAATCTCCTCGGGTGTTCCATATGACTCATCATTAAAATGAACTTTTGCCGGTATTCTTGTACAGTTTTTCTTCTGATTGATATAGGACCAAAAAAATTTTGGGTCATTGTATATACTGTTCTCCGTTAATCTTATAAAATTTTTAAAGGCTTCGTTTATCTGACTTTTCAAAAGCCTCCTAAGTCTAACAAACTCCTCATAGAAATGTCTATTTTTTGTTGATTTGTATTTTCTGCGGTAGTAATCCTTTGTCTTTATATTGCGGATGATAACAGAGGTAAACCATTTAGGGTAAGCACGTTTGAAAGTCCTATACCTGGGAACATACATATCTAAAACGTAATAAAGTTTGTTATAAAATAGTGAACACATTTCATTCACATCCTTGGCAGCATACAAAAACGACCAATCAATATAACTTAATGCACTATAGAGTCCCGGAAAAAAAGCTTTTTTAAAATTGTACGACTGTGAAGTGAGATTAGGAGACATACTCGAATTATTGCTAGATAGTAAGTTGATAGTAACGTTTAAAGATGGGTGATATAAATCTTCGTGACTTACCAACGGTATGAAATCCCTACCAACCTCACAGTGTAAGTTTTCTGTAGCAATAACTAAATCTAAGATTTTGCCCGTACTATTACAAATCGTATTTGACTGCGTTGAACCTGTCATATCTAGAAAGCTAGCCAAACAGCTATATTTAAAGTCATCGTTGTCTCGCAAAATGAAGTTACTAACATTAAAATCTCCTAAAATTAAGACATTTGATTGACTAAGAACTAATTGACCAAAGGACATCACAAATTGCTCAAATTCATCATTTGTTGTATAAGGGGGAATATATAAAACGTAGATGAAAATTGTACACTGATTCAAATAACATTTTACCCCAACTATATCTATAATATGAGGCACCCCCAAAGAATCAAGTTTGATACGTTCGGTTCGCAGTAGATCACTACATGCCAACAAAACACCACCACCAGAGGTCTTGTTCACTCTTACCAAGTCACGATCGCTTCTATAGACAACGTAGTTCTCCGGGAATAGTTCAGAACTAAGAACATCTGCAGACAGCCATGTTTCCACTAAACTGATGAACTTATATTCACTTTCACTCACAGATGCATATAATTCATTGATCTTGGTATTTAGGCCTCTCACGTTTTGAAAATAGAAGGACAACGACAACTCAGCTGAACTGTTGGGTTCCTCTAGTTTTCCGAGACTATAGTTGGAATGCCTCTGATATACTTAATGCGTAAGTTAGTTTCACCAGCTTCAATCCTTCTGTTGAGTTCGTTCTTTGTTCTTTTATAACCTTCCACTTGCTTAGGTGTTCTATCAAATGATACCCCAATACCCTTGTAAGTATTCTCCCTTTTTAACTTTGGTGCAGAACAAATACATTGCTGCACCTGATGATGGTTGGCCAGCATAACTTTTATTGGTCTAGGTCTAGGTTGAGTAGAATCGTATTTACCAAGTCTCACCGGCTGCACCGTTGTACGCGCATCCGGGGAGAGAAATTCTAGTAGTTTGCTTACTCTACTGGCATCCTGAGTCTGTTGTTCTTGCTTACTTACATTATTGATTTCGGGTAAACCATATACGATAAGGTTATTCTTTCTCGAATTCCTCTCTTCAATCTCCGTGATGACTTCCTCAAAATTGAATTGTGCAGCAGGAGCAGGTATAGTACTAACTAACGTTTTTAATTTTTCAACTTCATGCATCAGTTCATCTACTTTCCTGGATAGTTTCGGAACTAGCTTAATACCCATCTGGCATTCTGGGCAATAGAACTTCAGTAATCTTCTGCTCCTCAGGGCCATGACTTTTAGTTCCGCAGCACTCAGTTCGGAGCATTCTTGATGTATTAGACATTCGCAGCCATCACAATTTAAGGACGGTTCATTGTCTGCTTTATTACATTTAACACACTGCATTTTGTAAATACGGTCCTGGCCCGATTGTTTCACTAGGAGATGACCAATACTCCGAAAAACTGCCGGTTTTTACAAGATAGTTTTTGTCACCACCGAAAAAACTGACCTGAGAGGCTAAAATGTATGTCTATAACGATAACACTGATTGAAAATCCAATTATAACTTCTAATTCGTAGTATAGATTACCAAACTATTTTCACCGTTGGATACTGCACACTTTTCGGAACACTTAGGTATAAATTTCTGATATAAACTCAGCGAAAAAACGATAGAAATCGGAGAAAATACGGGAGAGCAAAATAAGCGTGTACACTACAATATATCAGACATTAATGTAGGAATTCAAAGAATAGTCAGATGTAGTTGCAAACAGACCACTTAAAAAACTAGGTATATGTTTATAGTAGAGAACTAATGCAATTCAAGCCAAACACGAATAATATATCCTTCACAATTGGCGTCCATTGTTGTCATTTGATATCCAATGTCTAAACAATATGCCTTCTTTGGGCGGCATTATTAGGCTATATGGCAATGTTTCGTACATTTACCTTAAATAAGTTTCAAGAGGGTTAGAGGGCATTCCCGGGCCAGAGGTGATCTGAAGTTTAGTTTATGCCTTATTGCTTTAATTGTGGTAGGAAGGACATTATGTTTTTCAACAATGGTTTCTATCGGACCTCTTGCTTGCGAGCTGAACGCCCATGCTCCCTACATTGAGGAAACATATGATACAATCTAGAAGATATATAGTTTCCAGAAGTACGGGTAAACTCGAAGCAAAGGTATGCCGTATACCATGGCCGTATACCATTTAACAGATCTTCCATACAAACATGATTATATTACGAACGAAAGTAGCGCACATTATGGAAATGTGGGGAAGAGGAAACGGATTCGAGTCAAGCTTGCGGTGAGCTGAGACGACAGTGATATAGGGTAAGTGGAAACTGCAGTTATCATTGAGAAATGGAACCAGCTGCATACATGTCCTGCGTAATGTAATAAATGCCGTTGTTGAAATCACTTAATTCTCAAGCAAACACTGCTAGGCAGATTTGCGTATAGAGAGATGTGGTTTGTTCGATATGTCCAATTGTCCATTTATTTAAATGCTCAAGAGGAAATTACTTAATTAAATAGGCACTAGTTTATTTACGCAAGGAAATCGCGCGACACTCTTTTATGATCATATAAATTGTTTTTAATGAGGCTATAAGGTGATAGTCAAAATTTTCAAGAAAATTCTGATTTTCTTCTTTTAAGAGCATATCTCTTTTAATTTATTTTTTACTTTATAGTTATCGCTTGCTAAGTTTTTTTTCTAATAATTATTCTCGGCAAGTCCTTTCATTTACTACTCATATTGCAGAAATGTACAAAAATTACTATTCCGACATCTTTGATGGGCCGCCATATTGAATTTGGAATGACGTCACACACAGCTCATCATTTATTTATTGGCATCCAAACTAACCAAAATTTAAACTCAATCGGTTGAAGGTATCTGAAGGTATCTGCTTCAATATTGCGTAGTAAAATTCCGCCCGAACAAACATACGTACATACACACATACATATACATTGCAAGTTAAATGAAAGGTTTTAATAAAATAAACCATTATTAGTAAGTAAGTAGTCAGCTGCAAATTGATGTAGTCGCATCCCATCTACATTCGGAATAAAATTCATTTGTGGATGATTGATTTCTTAGGCGGGAAGTTCAAGAGACTTAAAGGGACGATATTCAGGCTCTATTTTTACTCCACCACACTGAGAAAAAAGGGTTGTGGCTGATGAAATGCGGTAGGACTAGAGACAATAATAAACGAACTCAATTGCCATGATTAGTTTAAAAAAAATCAAGAGATTAATAATGGGTGGGCCTTCCATGTGGACGAATGCGATCATCTAGCCTGAGAGGCATGCTCGTAATCTGGTTGTTGATAAACTCTAGAGGTACAGCTTCCCAAGCTGTCCTCACAGCATGTTCCAGTTCGTCCAGCATGGTCGGAGAATTGGGTAAATTGCTTATCTATCGACCCATCCAATTCCATACTTTTTCCATTGGCGACAAAACGGGTTATCTTGGAGGCCAGGGAAGTACCCTCACCTCAGCTTCCTGTAGGAACCTAATCGATACCATCGATCTAATAACGTGCATTATCTTGCTGGAAAAAACCCTCTTCGAGTCCTAGGACATATGGAATGGCAATTTGTTCTAGTTCTAACACCTCATTCACATAACGTTGCGTAGCCATTGTACCACAAATCACTAGTAAAGATGATTTGCTGTTGAATGCAATGGCACCATAAACCATCAAACCAATAGGACGGTGTACATGGCGCTCAACAGCAAACTGGAAATCACGTCATTCACCCCGTCGTCGTCTTACACGTTGGCGTCCATCATGTGCCCCCAGACAAAACCTGGACTCGTTGGAGAAAGCCGTCTGATGATAGCATGCTATTGTCGGTGTTATTGGCACCAATCTAACCAGTGGCGACGATGATTTGCAGTGAGAGGAAGCACTAGATGCAGACGATATGATCCTAAGCCCATTTCACTCAATCTGTGGTACGCCGTGAGGATTCCAATGGGCTTCCCTGTAGATACAAACCAAGCGTCAACAACAGCTCGAGTGGATCGCATTCTGTCTCGAGGGCCAGTAGTCGTAGATGACGATCTTGCCGGTCTGTATTTCTTCCTCATGCTCCAGAACTTCTAGCACGCTGCATTCGCTCTTCCGCGATTCATGCGCGCCATGCTGCTACAACTGTAGCCAGGCTACGCCCCTTATTAGACAAGGAAAGAAAAAGGACAGAACACGCGGCTGACATCTCCCTTATCAAAAAGTACCAAAGCGCTAGTCCCAGTGCCGTAGTTACTAGGATTAACATTATGGTTAAACCATTTGGAGAAATAATCTATCCTCAAATTAAATTGATTAAAGTATTGTTATTCACGAGTTCTGTATCGCCAGTTTCACCATCCACAGCTCAAATTTAAGTAACTAACATTAACTTTACCATGAATTTCCGTTCGACCCATATCTTGTCTTGCAAAATGTAAGCTATAACAGATACGTCACTGGAAAACTGGTTGTATTTGAACCAAAACATGCTTAAAAAAAATTACACTTTACATGCTCAAGAATATTATGATTAGCATTTAAGTGATACATTTGAAATTATATTTTGAATACATATATGAACTAGATATCGACATATCTGCATAAACTTCGAATGCCCCAAAAAATATGAACATGAATTTTCCTGTGAAAAGTGATTCCTGGCTCCTTCCTACTGCTGTGGCTTTAGCAACTGTAGGCTGCACACCCTACCATTATGCACACCACAATATTTTACAATTATTACAATTACTATTGGTTAAGAAACGCTAAATATCACAAAAAAATACAACCGTACCAAATTATTTGATTTCCACCAAAATTTTGACAGCTTATCTTTTTCTGTCACAGCTAATTCATACAGCAGCAGACTAGCGCGCGGTATCCCCCCTCTTTCCTCATCTAAACTACGCCCCATGGTTACAGCAATTGCTCTGGAAGAAGCACCATGTCCTCGTTGGCCTACAACCGGACCCTGTTTAAAGGGGCTTAACTGCATAAACTGGGGTTGTCGTCTTCGAGGGGGCATTTCTACACAACCAATTCATCTCTTTTATACAACCAACTGCTCTCTCGCCACATTTGCAACAGATATCATCGTTTTTGAATCGACAAAAAACCATGCCTTGTTTTTACATGTCTAAAGCTTTATAGAGATACCACGTAGGTAAATAGCGCCTGATTGAACAAAAAGTGTTACATGTTGTGTACTAGAGATGGTACTGCTATGCTGTGCACAAATTTTCAATGCAAATATCCCTTTTACTTCCCACACCGATAGGTGAGGGGAGTATTATTATCGCGAAAATTTTCGATTTTGAGATAATACGTCTTTTGGGCGTTTTATGATATCTACATAACGAAAATCCACATCACTCATTTTCCTCGGCCTGTCTGTCTGTCGGTCTGTCTGTACGCGTTCTTCTGTCCTCGGTATCTCAGTAACCGCTGCATGGATTGTGATGAAATTTGTGCAGCAATACGCTGTGTGGTCGTAGCAGGTAATGGTGCCACAATTTTTAAAATCGGTGTATGGGCGGCGGAGTAATTAGCAAAAAACAAAAAATTACAAATACTCCTCAAACTTCGTTTTTAGGCGTTTTAGGTGTTACTGATCAATTTCTACTTTCTTTTGGGTGGGGCGAAATTTGGGGGGTTGGGGGTGGGGGGTTGTAAAATTGAAAAATTTGTTGCATTCATAATATACCGTCCACTAACCTGTGAAGGAAGACCTAGCGACATTAATAACTTTTTTAGGTCCATCCGAACATTGCCTTGCCTATTGCAGAAACCAAAGGATTTTTTTTCTGTTATAAACATACGAGTATTGCTTCAGACAGATCGTTCTGTATTGTGCAACGAGAAAACTGTTGAATTGATTTTAATGAAATTTTAACACAGTATTTCTACCGTGGCGAGAATGAAAAATGCGTATGGTTTTTATAAATCGTGCCAGCAGCGGCACAGAAATTAATAAGAAAACTAAAAATATGAAAACAACTCATTCTTCGTTTTTTAACGTTTTAGAAGTTCTTGATAATTTTCTACGCTTTTTGGGTGGGGGTGGAATTGGGGTGGGGGGTTGAACAACTGAAAAGTTCATTGTATTCATAATAGGCTGTCCACTGACATGTGAAGGAAGAACTAGCGACACGAATCACCTTTTTAGGTCTATCCGAGGTGAGGATGGAGAACGCGTATAGTTGTTATAAATCATGTCAGTGGCAGCGTAGCAATAGGTAATCATAGAAACTAAAAGTATGAAAACAGCTCAAACTTCGTTTTTAGATGTTTTGGGAGTTCCTGACTATTTTCTACCTGTTTTGGGTGGGGGTGGAATTGGAAGGTGGGGAGTTTTAAAACTGAAAAAATTGGTGTATTGATAATAGGTGGTGGGGGGGTCTGGGGCTAGCAATGATTAGGTTGCGAAGGGATCTCAGACTATAGCTTCATGCTATGTAAAAATAATAAACTGGTATATCACCCTATGTGTGGGAAGTACTGAGTCAGTCAACTTGACTTCATTTTTTTCTAGGTGTTCGGATGTCACTTGCGAGTAGTATATTACAAATTAGATGCAAACAGTCCATTTCAGGGATTAAATAGAAACAGGCAGCTTGGAAAATACCCCATTTACGATCACTTTTGATCTTTTATTTACATACGTGGGGCGGAAATTAACCTAGCATACACCAAAGCAGAGGGACTAACCCATTAGATGAAGATGACAAAGGATAAACCCGTCTGTTCAGTTTTATTTCAAAAAAGTTCTCAATGCAATTAAACCATTATTCGCAAACCTAATTAGTAACAAAGATGAGTGCAGCAAAAAGTACACACAAACAGTGTGTGGTATAAATGGGATGCATAAAGGTCTTAATTGCTCTAAAGTGTGTTCAGCGCGGATGCATGCAAATTAAGGGTGCCAAGGCCGAACTCGGTTTTAAAAAAATGCCACTCCACCTGCTGCAAATCCAACTATTCGCGCTATGGTGTCGAGGTGATTAGAGAGCAAGGCACAATGCGCATTCAAAATGTTCAATAATCACCTCAATAGTTATTAATATACCCAAACCAAGCACCGAAAATAGTGCATGACACGTTTCTAGTTTGCGCACAGCATATTAAACAATCAGCAGGATATCTCTGAGGATATAAAAATGGTTCCCAGAGATGTTGACCTTGATGTCGCTATTATGGATTGTAAGTCTGGGTAGGTATGCGAAAATAACAGAAAGTATCGATACCGATACCTCCTCAATATTTTTGGCCAAGTATCGATGCACCCCGATACTTGAAGACAAATTATCGATTCTCTTAAGTATCGGTATCGACAACATGGGCTATCGAAAATTTGCATACTCAAAAATTAAACTGATTAAAATGCTTTTTCAAGGGTGATCGGTCACGAGCGCGCGCGGTTTGATTTTTACCTGTTTACAAAAAGGGTGCCTTCATCGGCACCGGTCACTTGCGCGCCGGAAGAAAATTAAGCTTGGATATTCCTAATGACCACATCCCTTTTATTCTTGCGAACTTTCGTCTGTCTTCTTATGACTCGCGGTAGCTTACAGTTACTTCTTAGATTGTTTAAATGACTATCCGCCTTCTGTAGGTATGTACCTATATAAAACTACCCTTAATGAAAATATTTCAGTAGCTTGATTATTGTAGAAATTTTTTATGTCAATTATTTACAATTCACGATTTTAAGAATGGTCATTACATACCTGTGGTGTTTATGTTTCTACCTGACAAATTAAGCTCGACCTGTTTTTAAGGTTTCAAATTGTTAGTCGATTATTGTGGAGAAAACAATTTATCTTTTAACCACTCAAAAATAGTTTGTGATTTTGAAATCGCCATCCATTTAGGAATAAAGCAAGTTTGGCCTAACCGTACAATAATACGGTGTAGATTTCATCTAACACAAGCCTGGTTCAAAAAAATACAGAACTTAAGTTTAAGTGTAGCACATGAAGACACTGAAAGAATATATAGTGGAAAATTATATACGCGTTATTTCCACGACATTTATGGGCATCTTGTACGGCTACGGTGGAGCAAACGACCAACTGTCATGAGGCTTTTCATAGCCATTTCAATTCAAGTTTCTTTCTCGTCCAGATATATACAAATTTATTTCTGTGTTAAAAGATATGCAATTGTGAACATACAGGGTTTGGATAAAGTATGGAACCAAGCAAATAACTTTGGACCGGAACGAGTGATATTGCTGAAAATTTGCAGGCAAGTGTAGTGACGTCTAGTGCATCCGAATACATTATGTTAGCTATTAATGTACTTCCGGTTTAATTTAAAGGGACACCCTGGATATTTTTGCAGATTTTAATTCATCTTTTTTTTCCGAATACGTCCATAGTGTGTTCAGCATTAGTTTCTATAAAAACGGGAAAGATAAAGCTTCTTTATCATTTCAGGTGTTTAAAATGCCGGTCATTCAAAGTCGGCTTTGGCGATCGCGTGGGAACTCACAAAGAAGTGTGTCAACTTTTAATGATTTACGTCCCGACAGGGGTCCTATAACACGTTTGACGGTGACTAAAATAAAAATTACAAAAAAATTATCTCAAACGGGAAGACCGCGGACCGCCACGGACGAATTTGTGAGACAAATTTTTTAAGAAACAAATACTAAACCCACTATGGACGTATTCGGAAAAAAAGATGAATTAAAATTTGCAAAAATATGCAGGGTGTCCCATTTAAATTAAAACAGTTGACGGTACTTCCGGTTAAACCGGAAGTACATTAATAGCTAACATAGTCTTCGGGTGCATTAGACGTCACTACACTACACTACACAAATTTTCAGCAATATCACTCTTTCCGTCCCAAAGTTATTTGCTTGGTTCCATGCTTTATCCCAATCCTGTATATCAAGATCAACAGCGTAAATATTCAACGTAAATTTAGCAATTGCGAGTCATCCAAGCGCACGAAGTCCGTTGCCAATTTGATTGAGATGTATAAAAATGGAGCTATTGCCCGATTTGATTTTGTTAAAAGTGTAAGCTATAATTATTATAAGAAATAAATTCTTTAATCTGTATATTACTTGTTTTTTTATTATCAAATGAATCAATCAATTATCTGGATTCAAATCATATATGTTTTATTTAAATACATTGAGTTTAATTAAATTTTAAGCGTTTCAAGGAATATATGTTTAAATTAACTTTTCACTTAATTCTAAATAAATACTACCAGTATTCGACAAGTTAGAAAAGAACCACGTGATGCAAATAAAGCTTACAGAAAGTGCTGCTAATCTATATTACGCATTACAATTTATTTCAGTCAACAATACTACGACATAAGCAAACAAGAACCGCCCCGCGGGCTTGTGTCCACATATCTGCCTATTATCCAAAATATTTTGGGGGCTTCTGACTGGTAGGGTTAGGACAAATCTGACCGAGGCGCGCTAATGTCTTATGGCCCATCTGGTGATCCAAACATTTTGCGCGCTTCTGACCGGTGGAATTAGGACCTATCTGACCGCGGCGCGCTAGTGTCCCATGGCCTTTTCAAGTTGGGTGTATTTCCACTTCACTAAAATAGAACCAATAATTAGTTTTTATTAGTGGCATATTTTGACGCAACCAATAACAAGTACCGGAACCCAGAAAGAAATCTAGTTTCATCAGGTACCGAACCACGGCTTGACCTACCCAAAGAAATAAAACAAAGAAAGAATGATCTCCAGACCTCAAGATTATCTTCTTTATAAATAAGAAATGGTAATAAAACTTTTTCACCCAATGGATAATGGATGGCGGTAGTAGTATATTATCTGGCCAATGGTTCTGAAGCTACGCGGTATCGGTTAAGAGGGGTATAGTTGTAAAAAAACATGGCCGATTTAATTCATAAAATAGCCAATGGTGTGCGGATTTTACGTGAATACTTCAGGGATATTTGACTATGAAGCGTCTTTCCTTTTGTATAAATGTTCATTTTTAAATAGGATAATAACAATAATAATGACGAAAAACAGTGTACCTAACAAGCTGACAAGACAATAAACTCGACAAAACAGATATTCAAATAGTTTGGGACAATATGTAGAAAGATTATAAGCACGACATACAAAACGCCACTGGTATTTCGATATTTACAGACAGAGAGAGAGAGAGAGAAAGAGAGAGAGAGACAGGAACATAAAGTTGATGGCAGGGCGGCCAATAGCAAGATTTAATCTCCATGGCAACGGCATGGTAGCAGATCCTCAACCAATAAGGTTCCCTGACAAGACGTTGGATAACAGGATTCGTGAGTTGTTGCCGATTCACCTGAAGTTGATGGTATTGTCACGACGGCGACGGCCTCTTTTTCTTCACACCAGGAATCAAACAGGACGTAACTTTCACCGTTTTACTGTACAACTCAATACAGTATCTCTTAACCTTATCTCAATTACAACTCAACTCAACTGAACTACTGCAACGGTGCTCGAGGAATTTCTTATTCTTGGAATGAACGTAGTGGCTCTAGCTTCTCCTTCATTATCTTCTTCGCCAGAACTCACCCTCCTAGTCATTCGCGTGGCTTTTATGGCAGCTTCAATTTGGAGAGCCTTGATCAAAGCATCTTGTAAAGTTATCGGGCTGGCTAGTCTTACCATTAGCTGAACGTCCATGTCCGCAATGCCTTCTACAAACTGGCGAACAGCGACGTATTCCTGTGTCTCGATGGGACTGTTGACGAATACCCGTTTGGCTAACCTTTGGACTTCGTATGCACATGCCGTTAAATCCTCCTTGCCTTTCTGGCTCCGTTGGTGCAGTTGGCCATACAACAGCTCTGTTAAGTGTTCATCTCCAAAGCGTAACTTTAATGCAGATGTAATCTTATCATAGTCAAGTAGTTCTGAAGAGGAGAGATTTTCCAAAATACCTGCTGCATAGTCCCTGATCATTTATATCAGCATACAAGCTTTTTCCTCCTTCGACCAATTATTATTCATGCGTGCTATACTTTCAAATTGTATACAATAAACATTCCATGGCATCTTGCCATCGTATGGGTAGAGCTTTGTTCCTACCAAACTGCGTCTATCAAGTAAAGCGGGTGTTACAGCTGCTAAACCACGCTCACCTGCTTTGCGTACTTGCAAATCGTCTCTGAATAATATACAAATCAATAAAATAATCTATATCTCTTAGCCAACCATTTTTGCTGCGAATTTTTGGATATTGAAGCAATTTCTTGTTTTCAAAAGTAGTCATTATTTTTTGGTAGTGAGATATTCAGTAAGAATATTACTGATACGGTCCTGATCGCAGGATTGCCAACCAATACCACTAGTAAAAAATTAAATATGAGGTACACTTCTTCGTCAGCTGATACCTATCAAATAGACGTCAAGCCCGTTTAAAGTATCATCAATTCCATAGTACATAGTGCATAGAAATACGTTTCTAAGGCCCGATTTTATCAACATGCATATTTAACAAAGATTTTGACAAAGCTTTTCTATTGGATGTTATTTAGCAAAAGCTTTCTATTGGGTATTGAGGGCTAGGTTAATAAGTATCATCCAATAGCATTTTATCAATATTGAAAACAAAACGTCAAAGCTGGATGACACTTTTGTCAAAGATATTTTAGAAATTCATTGATCAAAATCATAGCAGGATATCGGAACAAAGCAATTGATTTGCAAATTAATGCCACATTTTCCATGTTTACATTATAATTATTGTATAATTACTAATTGCAAACTGTGATAATTTGTGATAAAAGTAGTAGGTACCTATATCAATCACAGCAACTACCTACCTTATTTAATAATTACAAATCCCACGTCCGTCAGTCAGATGGATTATATGAAAATACATACTTTTATGAAGAATCAATCTTTCATTTACTGGATGCATGTTTGTTATAGATCTTCTTATAGAAATATTCATAGGTGCAGCGTACACATTGTACATAAAATAGCATAATTGCCGTTCTGGGGTTCTGGATAGGCAACCAGTAATGCACATACGTTTGGGAAACTTTTGTAACTTTTGAAATGTAGCAAAATGCTATTTTTACCTCTTTTTACTATAAAACAAAGATATATTGCAGGAATTCATAATTATTATCGATAGTAAATTATTGTTTTATACAAATAATGCAGTGAGTGAATTTCTTGTCATCATATCATTTATCATTTGATACAACAAGAAACTAGTGATCAAATATACGGCTTATCTGGATTCTGATTGGTTGAGATTAACAATTGTTAAACTTTTTGTTAAACAAGAAAATGCAATTTCTCACCCACTTAGGATGGAAAATCGGACTTGAAGAGATACTAGATGGTTCACAATGGTCGAATGTATATAAATTAAGGCATTTTGACCTTTTTTGAGGTAATCTTCAAGAGAAATCAATAATTTTCAGTGTACTTGATGCATGTTCTTGAAGGGACTGCTCTGATTGGTCAAAGTCTTTGTTAAAATCTGCATGTTGATAAAATCGGGCCTTCGTGACAAAGTACCGGTGCTGTATTCGTTTGATTGAGCAGATTTGGTAGATGCTAGCGTTAAATGCTGATTTTTAGTCAGTAACACTTAATTTTGACTATTGACCAAAAATAGTAATGACAATAGGCCTTTACGGAAACAGTGATCTGGATGGGGAACATCTGTCAAGTGGGATTTATGATTCCATGGATTTAACGGACATCGAACAACGAAAAAGTTGGTTTAAGAAAAAAAAACAGATGGTTAAGAAAAACAGCCTCCGGTCTGAATCATCTGATCGCGATTACTTACCCTACAAGAGTGAATTGATCCTATTTCCGACTGATCCTAGACCACGTTCCGAACGTCAGGATCAGTGATCCAAGTGATCGGATTAAAGGCCTCAAGCCTTTACGGAAACACTGATCTGGATCCGGATCGATCAGTTATCTGTCAAGCAGCTGTCAAGTGGGATTTATGATTCCATGGATTTAACGGATATCGAACAACAAAAAACTTAATTTAAGAATAAAAAATAGATGGTTAAGAAAAAAGCTACTGATCTGTATAACCCAATCGGGATCGCTTACCGCACAATAAAGAATTGACCACATTTATGACTGATCCTAGATCACTTTCCGAACGTCAGGATTAGTGATCCAAGTGATCGGGTTAACCCGATCATAGTTTCCGTAAAGGTCAAATGACAAATATTCAAGTGACAGTGGCGTGCCGATAGGGCCCACAGGGCCCGCGGTGCGGGGGGGCCCCGGGCTTCCGGGGGGGCCCCATTCAGCCTCGACCTCGACTACCTCGAACAAGCTTTGTACTTATAGTAATAATCATAATTCTCCAAAATCAAATTAAATATATTTTGCCGTATCTTGCCTTTTCAGGTATTATTTTAGGGCAAAATTTGACAACACGACCACGTGGTCGAACGTAGAATTCAAAACATAATAATAATAATAATAATAATAATAATGATTTATTGCCATTTCAGTATAATATATCTAACTACTTAACAATTTCAACAGTTGTACCTAATAACCAACTAAAATAAGTTTTTATAATCTAACAGTGTAAGTTTATATTACAGTAAAGTAAAAGAAATATTCAAACTAAAAGGTTTTTTTCGGCACACCTTATGAACAGATTTAAAGCATAGGTATATATTTTTTGGATTTTTTGTAATTTTTGTTTTTTTTTTTGTTTTTATGTTTTGATTTTTTTTTTCTCTTTTTTCAAATATATCTTTGTCTGTTTTTTTTTATTTTATTTTTTAATTGACATTAATATGATTAGTCGGCATAATCAATCAGTAATTGATTTATCAGTCTGTGCTTAATGCGAAATGGCACATCGCAAGCATAATGTTGTCCAATATTTTCAGTAATGTTTAGTTTTTTAACTTTATCATTGAAAAACTTTTCAGTGTTTTTAAATATAATATGACCAATTGGGGTGACGTTTAATAAGCTATGTAGTTCCCTATTGCTAATTTGATGACTTTTTTTATTAGCTATTATTCTAAGGCAGGTATTTTCGGCTACAGCTAAATTTCGGTAGAGATAATCGGCTGCACTACTCCAAACTGGCGCTGCATATAACAGTATACTTCGCACGTATGCTTTATACAGTTGCAATTTTAATTTTTGGTTAAGTGGGGAATGCTCATAAATATAGGGGTATATATAGCGCCTTGCGGCAGCGGCCTTTCTTCTAAGCTGGATTATATGTTCTCTAAAGGTCAGTTTTTTATCAAGATGTATGCCTAAATATTTAATCACAGGTTTTTCCTGAATAGTTTCCCCATTCATTTTCACTATGTTTAAACTCGCCTCTCGAACCTTATGACTGAAGTTAATGAGTGCAGTTTTATCACTATTGATTTTAATTTTCCATTTATTGTAGTATTCGACTAATAGTTCTAAATGTTTGTTTAATCTCTGATTTGCTATATGTGTCCGCCTTGAGCTAGCCATGATCGCAGTGTCGTCTGCAAACATGGCTAGGTCAGTGAAATCAGTTTTTGGGGTATCATTAACGAAAAGTATGAAAAGTACAGGTGACAGCACACTACCTTGTGGAACTCCGGCAGGAATACTTTTAACATCAGACAGTTTATCATTTACTGCTACTTTGAAGTTACGACAGGATAGAAATTCTGTTATTAGCTTAACCAAATATAAAGGAACATTTTGAAGTATGAGTTTGTAGATAAGGCCTTTATGCCATACGGTGTCGAATGCTTTTTCTACATCTATGGTAAGCATGGAGGTAGTATGCTTTATGTTATAATTAATTTTTATTTTATCTACCACTCTCGCTAATTGAAGTTCAGTATTTCTATTCTGTCGGAAGCCAAATTGTTCATCAATAATAATATTATTTTCGTGATTATGAGTTTTCAGCCTTTGTAGCAAAATTACTTCAAAAATCTTCCCAATTGCAGGTAGTAAACTAATAGGCCTGTAGTTATTAGCGATTCCTTTATCTTTTCCAGGTTTGGGAAACGGTAGCACTATAGCTTGTTTCCAAATATCTGGAAAGTGCATAAGTCGCAGACAAGCGTTAAAAATATAATAAAGTTGCACTATTGCTTTCTGTGGTAGCTTTTTTAAAACTTTATTTTGAATTCCGTCATATCCAGGTGCTTTGAGAGGTTTAGAGTTTCTAATAATTTTGAATATTTCCTTAGGTGATGTGAAATTTTCAACAGGAGTAATAACTGTAGCATTTTCTAGTTGTAGTAGAGCAGCATCTACGACCGCTTGAGTTGCCTCATTAGACAAATGTTCAGTCATGCAATGACTCTCATAAATTTTATCTGCGATGATATTACTTTTACGAATGCTGCTATGGGCTACAGTATTGCCATCTACTAATGGCGGTATAGAAAGCGAACCCCCATTTTTACGCGCTTTAATTTGCCTCCAAACATTTTCTTTTCTCTGTTGTACTTTTCTAATTTTATTTTTCCATTTTTCCTCATAAAAACTGTTTAATGTCGCGGACACCATGCTACTTAAATTATCTAAGTCTACTCTATTACTATTATCTGGAAATCTTTGGAATCTTCTTCTTGCTCTATTCCTGTCCCTAATTAGGTTTACTATATGCTCAGGAAGTTGATATTTATGTTGAGCTAAGTTTGGAATGTATAAGTCCACTGCAATTTTGATTAAGTCTGTCAGTCGTTGAATTTCTGAATCAATTTTTTGTATTGAGTCAATGTTTCTGTTGATAGTTATGTTGCGGTTGAGATGCCTTCTAAAGTTAAGCCAGTCTGCTTGTTCGTAGTCCTTAAATATTCTATGTGGTTTTATATTCACAATTGCTTCATTTATTTTGACAACTATAGGTCTATGATCTGAATTTAAGTCATTAATAGCATCTATGGTACTAACAACTACATCTTTAGCTACCGCAAAATCGATAGTAGATTTTGATAATCCATTTGAGCTATACCTTGTTGCTGAATCTGGTGCACATAAAATGTAATTATTATCGTCGCATATTTGCTCAAGTCTGACTCCATTTAAATTGTTTTGATTATTATTCCAAAGTATATTTTTGGCATTCCAGTCCCCAATTGCAATGGACTTATTGCATTTTTCCATTATACTGGTAATAGTAAGCTCATTTATCAAATTCTCTGGTTTATTGTAAATATTTATTATGGCTATATGATTTCCAAGATAGATTCCTAAAACCTCCAGATCACCTAAATCATTAAAGCTAATCTCATCTGCTTCTAATTCTTTCTTATAATAAATAGCTAGACCTCCACAAGCGTTTCTCCTAAGGTTTTGTCTATTTTTGAATAATAGATGATATCCAGCCAAGGCCGGTGGTTTGTTATCATTCTTGTATTTTGTTTCCTGTAGTAACACAATATCATAGTCAAATAAAGATATTTGCGATCTTAACTCGTTAAATTTGTTCTTTAAGGAATTACAATTCCAGCTTAAAATAGTTAAAGACTTTTTAGTATTGAAGGGCATACTTCTGTAGAACATTCAGTTTATCGATCTCATTTTGACAACCAGCAAGATCGGATTTTAATTCTCTAACAATTTTGATCATTCTATCAATGTTGCAAATATTATTAAGTTCTTTTAACTCATTCAGTAGAATGTTAAAATTTGTAAGGTTTGAACTAGTGTCCATGTTATTGTTGTTAAGATTACTTATAGTAGGGTTTTGTTTGCTATTTGTGATTTGACTAAAGGTTTTAGTAGGTGTAACATAACTTGAATTTGGTATTATTCTGGGATTTTTTATCACAGCATTTGAATTATTAGGTTGGTTAGATTTTTGCGTATTTTTAAACATGTTCCTTGATTCTAAATAGTTTAGCAGAGCTGGACATTTGGAATAATTTGCTGTGTGGCCACCACTACAATTGCAACAATATACACTAAATCCGATTTTTTGTGTTTCCTTACAATCTTTAGTAACATGCGACTTGCCGCATTTAACACAGCGTGGTATATTATTACAATTGTTAGAACCGTGGCCAAACCTTTGGCATTTAAAACATTGAGAATAATTGTGCTTCTTGCTAAACTTTTGCCATTGCACTTTAACATTAGATACTGCGTCAAGTTTGGTCATTTCTTTTACATTTACATTGTGAGGTACAGTTAATAAATAAGAATGGGACATAGCTGTCTTGCCTTTCAAGGGAATACAATCTTGAACATTTACGTCTAAGTTCTTCGATATTTCTTCTTTCATATCTTCAAGATCCATGTTTGGGGCCGCCTTCAAGACAATTTTTTTCACTTTGTCATGATGGCTGGTATAACTATGATATGGAGTATTGCTTAAGGAAAACTCGTTCTTTAATATTTTATATTTGTCATCATCTGGCAGCATTACTTTGACGTTGTTTCGGCTAAATTTGATGGTGAAATTGTCTGATTTAATGACTGACCTAATTTTATCAGTGAAAGACTTATAGTCTTCAATATGACCCGTTACAACTATGGGTGGAATCCTAATTCTCTTCTTTGAAACAGTCTTGCTGGTGGAATTTTGAGTACATAAAACGTCATCCGTAGTTTCACTACTTGTCAAAACTCCGAATTTGTTCGTGACTTGAATTGTATTGGTATCAGAACTATTAGGTATAGCTGCTCTTACCGCCTTTCGTTTCTTCGGTCTAATAAAACCATCAGAACTTTGGTCTGGATCCGGGATAGATAGTATAGCTTGCCCTTCCTCCATCATTACTTCGGCATTCCAGTCGATTCTAGCATCGCCTGATATAACAATAGGCTCTATATGACTTAGATTTTCGCGGGATGGCCCGCAAGCATTATTTTCATTGATATTTTTAGAGAAATATTCAAGCGACATTGCAATTTGACAGTGTCAACATGACACGAATTCAAAACGGCAAGAATAAGTGGAGGCATTACACTGACGCGACGCGTATCTGTGCCAACAAATTCGAATAGGTTATATAAAAATGCTCTAACAGGCATATGTGTGTGTTCCCAAGACCCCATTGTTATTATTTATTGAGTTCACAAACACGATGTTATTTTTCATAGAAATCCGCAGTAAATCTTGCGGAATTGTTTAAAATACTCTTTTAACTTTTGCACTGCTAAAACTCAAAACTATAACAATAAACCCAAAACGATCAACGTAAACAAGGTTGCTATGTATATTATTCCACTATTTATGCCAATATTTTTAGAGCTGCTATCTCGAAGTAGGTGTGAGAATAAGGAGTATATGGCTTTATCACTTGATACATTTTTTGCTTTAGATACAAAAAATAGTTTTTTTATCAAATTTTGAAGTTTTCTAAACCTAAAACTCATAGTGGCCATATAATATAGATGGAGTTTGTTACATTAATGTTATTAATCGATGTATAATATATTATATTGTACCTAAGGTCTATGAATTATTATTATTCTTCAAAAACAAGAAAAAAAAATAAAGTTTAGGTCACACCAAATTTTCTAATGTATAAACCGATTTGAAATAATATTTCTTATATAGACGGGGGGCCGTGAAAAAAATTGCGGGGAGGCCCCCGAAGACCTTGGCACGCTACTGTCAAGTGAAGTTGAATTTAGTACACTTGTCAAAATTAAATGATATATTTATTCGTATGAACCAACAAAAGTCTGTTAATAGAGTTGTCAATGTTAAATAATCAAGGATTTCAGTAGTATTTACAGGGTTAGACATGTTATGATACTTGCCCAAATCAAATAATACAGGCGTCCCATGGCGATTAAAACTAGCAATATATCGGAGCTCAATACTCTTTTGATCGGTATCCAAACCTACACTACTACAGAATGGAAATTTTATGTGTAGGATGTGAGATGACGGTGTAAAGTAACCAATTGGAAATTTCGTTACATTCCAGCTAGCCCTTTAAATGTCCAGCCCCGCAACAATGTCAGCAAAGACCCTCAATTAATTACGATCCAGGAATAAATACACATGTATTAAATGAAGGCCTTTGTCCTATGTCTCATCCTAAGATTCCTCACAGGGGCGTAACTGCATGGGAAAATAATTAAGTCTGATTCCAACGAATTCAAGTAGGTTAGAAGAAGTAAACAAGGACTGTTTGTCTGCACCATCCTAAACATATTATAAATAATATTGTATTTGTCAAGCAGCTTAATGATGGGGGAAGACATGTGGACAATGACACAGAAATGGCACAGGATTGTTTGGCCATGTTCTCAGATTGTCTCCGGGTAAATGTATTGTATTTTTTGCTTATACACATACTAGCCAGTAATGTAAATGCAAAAGCTGAGTTGAGTCTACAGGATATTCGGATATTCGACCGACAACGCTTGAGAGGTGATAGCTCACATTTTTATGGATATAATATGGATATGATAATTAAGCATTTTAAGGCTTCATGTTCCTATATCAGTGTTCATAGAAAAGTGAGGTCTATCACCTGTCAAGCATTGTAGATCAAATATCCGGATATTGCATCATAGCAAAATGGCAAAAAAGCGTGTAAGGGACATCTCAATATTTCATGTTGCTTCAAATGAAGATACTGATTAGGTTGAAAAAAGTTGTTATTAATCCGCTACGCTACCACAAAAGGTGCCATGTGAATTGTGAACAATTTAAGAATGATGAGAATGTTTCCATTTATTTTTTTTTGTGTTTCTCAGCATCGACTACGAGGGTCATTAGCTGTAGAAGTTCTTTATATCATACATTTTGATCAGGAGCACTTATATTTGTTATTGCAATTGCATTATTTATATTTTCCAAAATATACCCATACGTTTAAGGAAAGCAAGCAGTTTTTCTATTTTTTTGTGGTCTGTTAAGCATTCCTGCATTGTGCCATGTGGACCATATTCTCCCCGGTACATTAGATATATGGGACATTCAGAGAGGAGATGGCGAATAGTGAATGTTCCCAAACACTGGGTGCATGTTGGTGGGTCCTCTCGGGATAACAGGTATGCATGAGATATTGCTGTGTGTTCTTAGTCGATGCAGACGAATTGCCTCACATCGTTTCAAGGATGTTGGAGCTTTCCATGCAGTTACATTAGGCTTAATCTCCTTTAGCTGGGTACTACTAGTATTCCAGTTGTTTTGCCATGTTTCATGCATACAATTTTTTATAAGTTGTTTCCGTTCAGTAAGTTTGATTTGCTCCACATCAGATGTTGTAAGTCTGGTTGCCTCTTTAGCGGTTTGGTCTGCAATCTCATTGCCTGATATACCTATGTGACCAGGCGCCCATATAAAGGTAACTCTTTTGGATTCACTTATGGCTTTGTGGGTGTCAATGCACATTCTCGTCAATGGATCATCGCTGTTTCGATTTTGTAGGGCTGTCAATGAAGAAAGGGAGTCGCTGACTATTAAATATGATTTGTCGCTCGGCATATCACAATGCCTCAAGGCTTGCCAAATAGCATATTGCTCGGCAGGCCATTTATTCAAATTTTAGTTAATCAGATAGTCCTAAAGAGTTAAAGAACAACGGCGAAAACATTTTGTAATTATCTCCATTAATAGAAAAGTCATAGTCCTTCAAAGTTTGAATTGCTGTATCCTCTGCGCGAAGCCGCTATGACGTCACACGACACAACGCAAGCCTGTGTGTGCCCTGTCGAGGATGCTGCTCCCGCAAGCCACCGCGCCGCCGCCGCCGCCGGCCTCCTCGTTCATGTTGTTATTCCTTGTTTTCAGTTTTTAGTAGGGTAGGCGACGCCGACGCCGACGCCGACGGTGAAAAAACGATACACTGCAGTTTATTGGTACTCGTATTATTAGAATATGTCTAGCAGATCGAGAAACTATAAATATTGCATTGTACTCAGGTGTACTAACACAACCATAAAAACACCAAACAAATATTTCAATGGATAGCCTATTATTAATACAAAAGAGATGAGTTTTATGACCCCCCCCCCCCCAACTATCCCAATTTCACCCTCACTCAAAAAAAGAAGAAAATGATCACGAAACTCCTTAAACGCCTAAAAACGAAGTTTGAGCTGTTGCTATATTTTTAGTTTTTTATTATTGCTGCGCTTCCCCTGACACGATTTTTAAACATAAAGATTTTCCACCCTCGCAGCGGCAGTAATACTATGAGAAAATTTAATTGAAATCAATCCAATAGTTTCCTAGTTATACCACAGTGTATGTATTACATACACTGTGGTTATGTTATGTGTTACATAGACTGTGGTTATACCATACAGAATGATGAAGCAATACTCTCGCATGTATACATCAGAAAATTCTAAGTCGACGATCCGTAATAGCCAAGGTAACGTTCGGATGCACCTAAGAAAGTATATGTATTATGACGCTAGGCCTTTTTTTCACAAGTTAGTGGACGGCCTATTATGAATATAAAAATTTTTCAGTTTTACAACCTCCCACCCCTCAACCACCTCAATATCGCCCGCACCCAAAAAAAGTAGAAAATGATCAGGAACCTCTAAAACGCCTACAAACAAAGTTTGAGGAATATTTAAAAATTTTGCTAATTACTTCACCTCCCATGCATCGATTTTCAAACTTATAGGAACATTACCTACTACTACCTTCACAGCATATCGCTGCCCAAATTTCATAACAATCCATGCAGCGGTTACTGAGATTACGTGGCTAGAAAAGCACGTACAGACGGACCGACACCGAAAAAGCGTATTATCTCAAAATCGAAAATTTTCACGATCACAATACTGCCCTCACCTATCGGTGTGGGAAGTAAAAGTCCATAATTATGTCGAGATCCACTTTAGGAAGATTACTAGAATCACCACGAACGTAACCTTCCTCCATACTTCAAAAATATACTGGCGTCTGCCCGTTACAATAAACACCTTCTCTGTTCCACTCAAGTCTAAATGTCGCATACTGTACAGCGCCGCGTATACATAGCGGAGTCCCGACCAGACTGTGGCTGCCGCGAACAATTAATGACATGTGACGTCATACGGCATTTCACCGCCGCGGTCGCTTTACGCAAACAAAAAATTGAATAACTCTGGCGTTTTTTGGAATATTCAGATGATTTTTTCGACATTCTTCAAGTAAAGAAATAGACTATCAGATAATAATGAATTTTCCAAATTTAATTTTTTTTGAAACTTCTCCATTATTGGGGCGGTTATTTAGCGGAAACTGAAGTGGCGATAGATAATGGTACCGGATGACTCAGTTTGACGTCCTAAGTCGAAAGAGATCACTCCCAGACCGGGGAAACGTTCTGATGAAAAACTACGGCATGTTCAATTTCGATTACCTAACCTAACTTAACCAAAGCGGTTGAGTTGTCGAGGTTGAAATGGTTACTTGTCTCGGCTTCACATCCTAAGCCGAATTCGACCACTCCCAGGCCAAGGAAACACTCCGGTGAAAATTTACGCCACTTTGAAATTTGGGAATTCTAATACCTTCCGAACATAACCTAAATCGATTGCGGTAAAAAGGTGTTTCAAACGACTTAGAATTGTATCAAACCTAGGCTAAAGAAACGTTTATTTTGGTTATCAATACGAAATTAAGCTAAAAAAGATCTTCTGGGGCCTACCTGGACATACTATGGAAAAACCGAACAGATAACAACCTTATCTGAGAGGATCTGTTGCTTGGAGTGCCGTTTAAAGTTTTCAAAATATTTAAAATCAGTGACGTCTGGGGGACGGGGGGCTCGGCTACGCAGGTCCCCGCTGGTAACCCGCTTGCACAAACCTAATTCAACCGATAATAACCTAAATTTTAGATACAGTATGTCCCAGCTGAAGCTTGCCACCCACCTTATGTCTGTAATGATAAAAAATAAAAAGCGCGGTATTTCGATGGGTATCTCTTCCACCGAGCACATCATTATTGTGCTACCAACCCCCTTGGCCCCAGCAACCTCTACTTAAATGAGACCACCATACTTGTAATAGATTATTTTAAAGACACTGACAAATACAACAGTGTAATCGAATTGATGATTGGTTCACTATTATGGAGGTCAGTAAAAAATATCGTAATTATCCAAATGAAGTATTATTTTCATTACCTGAAATATTATCGTGAGGAAGGTTCCAAATGTGGGTCACTTCGTTACATACAGATATTCAAAATATCTTCGCACATTTCTCAACGTCTCCAGACACCGTGGGGATGGTCTGTAGGACTGGACTGCGTAATATAAACTTTTGAATTCAAGTGTCCCCATAAATAATATCGCCTGTACATCTGTATAGAACAAAATGGCTCCCATTTGGAATCTTTCTTACGATAATATTTCAGCTAATATGTTTTATTAACCTCAGCCTCCATAATGGTGAATCAATCTTCAATCTGATTACATTGTTGTATTTGTCAATGAGTTCCCGTCAAAATGATGTACCACAGGTATGGTGGTCTCATTTAAGATTTTGAAGTAGAGGTTGCTGGGGGTGAAGGGGTTGATGACACAATAATGACGTGCTCGGTGGAAGACTTAGACAAGGAAAGAGAGAGGACGGAACGCGAGACTGACATTTCTGTTACCAAATGGCACAAAAATGTACCAAAGCGCTATTAGGTTTACCTGTGATACGTGATTCCTGACTTCTTCCTGCTGCTGTGGCTTTTACAACCGTAAGCTGCACACTCTACCATTATGCATACCAAAATATTTTACAATGATTAGTCTTAAGGGGCCTATATACACACATTTATACATACGTATTTGCCATGTAAAACACGGACTCACAATTTCTCGCATAACTCACTCTATTTTCAAACTACATAAATGTATAATATTTCAGAAGGCGATAATTAAGACCTTAATGAATGACAACTATTTTCCATTTTCTCAAAAAAGTTTTTTAATGTGCAAAAAAACTCGCAATGCAAAATCATACATTCTATAAATGCCTGTAATTTAACAACCAAACACGATATCAAAAAAAGGCTAAATAGTTGCACAAGCGCAAGCTTTCTTCTTCAATCTGCTCTTTGAGTCATTACTGTAAGTTTAAAGGTAACGTCAGGAGCTTGGAAATGCGACATTCATTATTATGGTGACCCTTTGGACCTTTTGACCTTATTTTTGGAGTTTTGGACTTATCTTCCATTATCTTAGACACACACACACTGGAGAAAGGGAACAGGCGGCCACGCCTCCTCGTAATACGGGAATACGTCTTTTCTTTGATTCTCAATTTCGCGCGCTATACCCTAGACCCTTAAAAACGCTAAATATCATAAAAAAATGTTTTGATAGCTGTCTAATAGCTATTCATTTTCGATCACAGCTAATTCGTGTAGCATCAAACGGGCGTGCGGTATCCCCCTCTTTCCTTATCTAAGGTGAAAGAGTTCCCCCTCGAAATAAAAATCGACATGTATCGGCGATTTTGATTTTTTTATCATTTCAGAATGATATAAGGTGGGTGGCAAATCTTAGCTGAGACACACTTAGGGTGACCATCCGCCCGGAAAATCCCGGACATGTCGGGAAATTTGGAGCTAAATTTCGTGTCCGGGCGGAGTTACAAAAATCGGCGTAATGTCCGGAATTTGAGCCCCAATGGAAAATAATTGGCAAAACATACAGCAAAATGAACAAATACAGCTAATGGGCAGGCCAAAAATCACAAAAATCGGTAAAATGTCCGGAATTTGAACCCCAATCGAAAATAGTTGGCACAACATACAGCAAAATAAACAAATACAGTTAACTGACAGGCTGAATGGCCCATCTTGCTCTCTTCATTCACTTACAGTTCAACCCCCTCCCCCCACAACCCAAGCATCCGGAATTGATCTATGAAGTATATGGTCACCCTAGACACACTGTATCTATGATATTTTACAAATAGATTTAGTATTAAATAATATTAAAATATCAGCGTTTTTTCTTTTAGTCGGTAATTTCCGATAAATCCGGGAGAGCTGTCACCAGACAATTAAATTCAGTATTATGGAGCACCAAAATAAAAGATGCAACTAAAATTAGAATATACAAATCGATAATAGAAGGTATTGTGACTTACGGTGCTGAGGTCTGGGAAACCACAGAACAAACGAAAAAAGACTGCTGGCAATGGAAATGGGATATTGGAGAAGGTGCTGCAAATTAACTTTACGAGACAAAGTGAGAAATCAAGATATCCGGAACAGAATGAGTATAGCTACAACTATAATAGATACCATCGAAGCAAAGAAACTAAGATGGTATGGGCACATCTGCAGGATGAAAAATAATAGATGGCCCAAGATAATTTTGGACTGGAATCGGCCAGAACGCAGAAGAAGGGGAAAGCCAAGGATAAACTGGCGAGATGGTCTGGAATCTGCAATGCGAGATAGGGACCTAAATCCAGGCGATTGGAGAGACCGGAAGCGATAGAAACTAGGATGCGATAAACAGACTTTGAGATGTTTTAGGACAAATCGCAATATATGTATAAGTATATGACCACCCTGGACACACTGTATCTATGATATTTTACAAATAGCTTTAGTATTAAATAATATTAAAATCTCGGCGTTTTTTCTTTTAATCGGTAATTTCCGATAAATCCGTGGTGGGAAGTTTTCAAATGAACACCCTGCATAATGAATAGCTAATACTGACCTTTACCGCGCATACCCTTTGACCTTCAACTCTCAACAAGTCAACATAATGAATCTGAAAGTAACGCAAAATGTAGCCGACCTACGCAGGTATATTCAGCATTCAGTTGATTATCGGCCGCGCCACTGCCATAAAGTAACCAGGAAATATCAATGAACCATAAAATGAAAATTCCCCAGCAGCTATCTCCGTCGCATGCCTCCCTGAATTTAAATCGGCGAAGGCTTAGACACAACACAGCGTCCCAGCTTGTGGCGAAATATACGGCTTCCTTGAATAACGATCTGCACCAGAAAATAAAAAGCTGCATCATGGAGATATGGGAAGCGGCTTGAATGCAATTTGGGATTCTTTTTTGTCTTTTTCTTCGTGAACGCCAGGCAAACAAGCTTACGACACCCACATTCTTCGGACTGTCAACACCTGAGAGCTAGAAAATATCCGATAACAATATGGCAATTTTAGGCAGTGGCGGCTGATACTGAAGGGCACAAGGACAGTGCCGCAACAAGGGCTTGGTACCACGCCCACATAACAAGTATATACAATGTACATATACTGGATATCGAATCAATGGATATGTATATCCACAAATGGGGCAAGAATGTCCAATGGATGTCAAATAGACATCAAAAAAATATACACTGCATGTACGTTTGTCACGAACTTTCACATTCATGGCATATCCATAGAATGTACATATGTACGTCTAATGTACGTGTATAGTATATGTAACCTAGTCCAGGTATGAACATGTATATTCATAATATATACTATGTACATACTTACATACCAAGGTATATACATTGTACATACAGTGAATGTGTATTATCCACAAATGGAGCATAGTGTATGAAAGTTCAATGTAGATGCAGAAAGATAAACAAACTTTATACTTTCATTATGTATTGTTATTAATTCAATTTCTAGTTACAATAATAATACTAGGCAAAATGTTGAATGGCATGTCTAAAATCACAAAGAAATCAAGGTTATAAAATTTTGTAGGTGGTTTGTTCCGCTTACGAATTACCGTCAAACGCTGGATTCGACTGTTATCAGTATTCAGTAGCCAGAAGATAAGTAACATTGCACAATATTTCACTCGATCAGGTAATCAGGTACAACCAGCACCAGCACGCACACGCTAACTACGACGAATGGCTAGAAATCAGCAATGGCGGCACTAGCTGTCATTCGTGCAGGCGTAAACTACTAGATGTATATATGATACATAGACCAACATCTTATGTATATTCACATATGAATATGCCTACGTGAATATACATAGTGTATTACACTAGTGTATATTATTTTTCATATGTACATTTAACGTCTTATTAATATTCAAAATATACATGTTCAAACTGGAGTATCTATTGTACATTCTGTGGATGTACATATCCTTATAGTGTATTATGTGGGCGGCGCGCAACTGAGTGCACAAAACAAAGATATCAAGCAAGGCGATGTCGACAAATTGCGGATAAATCTTAACCCTTTTTTGTATGTATGGTTCATGAAAGTTCTGCTGTTGCTTAATCGCAATTTGCTTTATAGATTTCTTAATGCAGGAACGGTTTCTCCTTAAGGCGCAGTGCCGCCCCCCCCCCTCAGCGGGAGAGGGAAAAAAATAGTTTTTAATAGGTTAGGTAGTGCAAGTACTGAAGACCAAGGCACTGCGCTTATTGAGCGCTCCTATTGGTCAGTCACTCATCAATCGACTTTGAAAGTGACCAACCTTATTATTTAATATTTTTGCGTTACATAGATAAAGGACTATGCATACGAGTATACAAGGTGTTCCTAAATAACATTTACATACGAAGGTAGACGATTCTTTGGTGTATTTACAGACTAAAATTTCAAATAAACTTAGATCCGCAAACGCTTCGTTACCGATCTACAAGGTGTTGGAACGAGTGTTGGAATTTCAAGACTTTTTCCGTTTTTTCTTAGTAGCACTCTCAATTTTTAAAGTATTCGTCTTAAATTTGAAATATAAGATACCCAATACGAGCTAGATAATTGCACATGTCGAACGGTTGGAAGAATCTACAGGGTCATGCCTCCTTTTCCTACCCTGAGCTTTTTTGCGGTGCGCCGCAGATAAATTCAAAAAAACAAAATAGTTTTCCCATTTTGCTTAAAAACTGTTTATCCTCTTGTAATTTTTCTATATCTCCTATCCTTATCGAGAATAAACAAAACAGGATTCTCTGTTAGTAGGTAGATGGAAATAATGTATTTGAAGTATCCTCTAGTAAGCTATGGCTTTATTCGATTAAATATTTTGTTTTATAAAAGCAAGTTTCTAAACAAAATAGAAAAATAATTTTATTTTTAAAAATCTACCTGCGGTGCACCGAAAAGCAGTTCGGTGTAAGAAAAGGGGACATGACCCCTGAAAAAATAACATCCTGTAGATTCTGCCATCCGTTTGACATGTAACTCGTATTGCGTTTCTTATATTCCAAATTTAAGCTGAATACCTCAAAAATTGAGAGACATCAATGAAAATTCATAAAAAAGGAAAAAATATGAAACTTCAACACGCTGGAGGACGGTAACGAAGTGTTTGCGGACCTATGATTATTTGAGATTTCAGTTATAAGAAAATGCAAGGAATCTCCTACTCCCGGAAAGAGATTCCTAATATACTAATTTTTTTTCTAGAAAAACGGTTCATCTGAACTTGAGCTACATTGCGCGAGATGGCAATAAGTGTCATTTTTCCACAGATCCAAAGTTAGCGACGCTTTGGATCTAAAGTGACACGTCTTAGGTCGGTTGCACACACGGCGGATTTTACCGCGGCGGACAAGTGACCGTCGACGCCAATTCTGCAGTGGCGCTTTGAAGTAGATGAGAGCTTACTCACATTAGACGGAAAAAAATGATCGGTAAATTTGCCGTTGGCGGTAGCGGTGCAACCGCCGACTGCCACTGGAGCCGACGTTATTTTACCGTCGATGTCCACATAGTGGCCCACGTGGCCAATTGAACGATTGCACACACAGCGTTTATTCTACCGTCGGCTTAGTTTATTTCATTATGGTTAGAAGATTTGACTTGTGAAAAATGCACAGATCGTTATTAGTTCAAATATCCTTATGAATGACCTGGATAGTGATAATGATATTTTAATTTCTTCAATCCAAGAAAGACCTGCCTTGTGAGAAAAGCCCTTGACATATTCAAAGACCTAAAACTTTTGCTCGACTTGATCATTAGGGTAGGCCGAAATTGTTGTTCAATCAAGACGCCATAGCGCGTGAAAGCTGTGTACCCTGCTCCATGAATTAAACCCCAAAGAACTGAGGTCAGTACTCAAATCTCAAATACGCCACCGGGCCCTGGGCTCCTCACTAAACCAAAAAATCAAAATACCTCTGTCAAATCCTTTTACTTCCCACACCGATAAGTGAGGGGAGTATTGTGATCGCGAAAATTTTCGGTTTTGAGGCGTTTTATGATGTGTACATAACGAAAATACACGTCACTCATTTCCGTCGGTCTGTCTGTCTGTCTGTCTGTCTGTCTGTCGGTCTGTCGGTCTGTCGGTCTGTCGGTCTGTCGGTCTGTCGGTCTGTCGGTCTGTCGATCTGTCTGTCGGTCTGTCTGTCGGTCTGTCTGTCGGTCTGTCTGTCGGTCTGTCTGTCGGTCTGTCTGTCGGTCTGTCTGTCGGTCTGTCTGTCGGTCTGTCTGTCGGTCTGTCTGTCGGTCTGTCTGTCGGTCTGTCTGTCGGTCTGTCTGTCGGTCTGTCTGTCGGTCTGTCTGTCGGTCTGTCTGTCGGTCTGTCTGTCGGTCTGTCTATCGGTCTGTCTGTCGGTCTGTCTGTCGCGTTTTTCTACCCTCGTAATCTCAGCAACCGCTGCATGGATCGTGATGAAATTTGGGCAGCGATATGCTATGGGGTCGTAGTAGGTAATGTTCATATAATTTTGAAAATCGGTGCATAGGCGGCGGACTAATTAGTAAAAAACAGAAAAAAAATATATATTGCTGAAACTTCGTTTTTAGGCGTTTTAGGTTTTAGGTCCCTGATCATTTCCTATTTTTTTTTTGGTTGGGGTGAAATTGGGGTGGTTGGGGGGTGGGGGGTTGTAGAATTGAAAAATTTGTTGCTTTCATCATAGACTGTCCACTGACCTGTGAAGAAAGAACTGGCGACATAAATAACTTTTTTAGGTCCATCCGAACATTGCCTTGCCTATTACAGAAAGCAAAGGACTTTTTCTGACGTGAGAGTATTGTTTTAGATCGTTTTATATTGTCTAACGAGGAAACTGTTGAATGGATTTTAATGAAATTTTGACACAGTATTACTACCGTGGTGAAGATGGAAAGCGCGTATGGTTTTTGTAAATCGTGCCAGTGGCGGCGCAGAAATAATAAAAAAACTAAAAATATAGAAACAGCTCAAACTTCGTTTTTAAGCGTTTTAGAGGCTCCTGATCATTTTCTGCGTTTTTTTGGGTGGGGGTGAAATTGGGGTGGTTGGGGGATTGGGGGTTGAAAAAGGGTTGAAAAAAATTTCTTGTACTACTAATAGGCTGTCCACTAACCTGTGAAGGAAGATCTAGCGACACAAATCATCTTTTTAGGTCCATCCGAACATTGAATAGCCTTTTACGGAAACTAAGGGACTTAGAGAATGGAGAACGCGTATGTTTGTAAAAAATCGTGTCAGTGGCAGCGTAGCAATAATCAAAGAACGAAAAGCATGAAAACAACTCAAATTTGGTTTTTAGATGTCTTAGGGGTTCCTGGTCATTTCCTACCAGTTTTTTGGGTGGGGGTAAAAGTGAGGTTGGGGGGTGGGGGGTTGTAAAACTGAGAAGTTTGTAGTATCGATAATAGGGTGTCCATTGACCTGTGAAGGAACGACCTAGCGGCATAAGACAATTTGGGGGGGGGGGGGGGGGGGCTGGCGATTATTTGGTTACAAGGGACATGCTATGGGAAAATTATAAACTGGTATCAGCGTAATGTGTGGGAAGTACTGAGTCAATCAACTTGACTTCATTTTTCGCTCGTATCAGTTGCTGGAATCTGTTATAAGTTGAGAACCAGTTGGAATTACTATTTTCATATAAACATACTCATACTGCGGTCATGTCGCGAATCTAGCGACAACGGCGAGTGCAGCGGCGACGCCCGCCGTGTGTGCAAGCCGAGGAAATTCTATAGACGGCGACGGCCAATTGGCCGCCGCGGTAAAATCCGCCGTGTGTGTCATTGGCCTTGGTTTTGTTGCAGTTATCGAAGGTGAACCATATGCCAAATAACAGAAAAACGTCACATTTCAAGTTAAAATAGCGAGCGTGAGTGATTTTTTGTGAAAAAACAGTATTATTTTGTGTTGTGTCTTTTTTCAGAAGCGAGGTAAGTGATTTAGTGGTAATTATTTCAATTCAACATTGTCAGATTTCAATATGTATGTATGACAGTTTTCTACCGGATAACTTAAGTTTCACTTTGTCATATTTTAAGTTGTGACACTTCTCTGAAATAAAAAAACGAGCAACCAGCTTTTTTGTATCGTTTCGAAAAGAGCCAATTTTCCACTGAATGTTTTCTTTTAGATAGTATCGTTTCAAGTTGTGCACTGCTCTAAAAATACCTAAATTTATACATAATTTTTTATACCAGAGTCGAACAACAAGTATTATGGAACAAGTAAGGATTCCTCAAAATACCTCACAGAAACAACGTATAATAAACAGTATTCAGAACAGTTGAATATAGTAGTTTTTCAAATGCCAGCCGGAAAAGGAAACCGCGAGGTCTCATTCCGTCAATTCAATGAACAAGTTGGAACAAGCACCCAAATACCAGTTTTGTAGGTTGAAGATTAGACCAACTCCTACACACGAACACGAGAACCTCGAAGCCTAAATCCATTAAGTCAAGGAACGTGTTAGAACAAGCAACCAGACACCAGTTTTGCAGGTTGAACAACCAAACCAAGCTACTACAGAAGGAAACCAATGTTTCACTTGGATTATTATAAAAATGCTTAAGATTTAAGTTAAGTGTAGGTGATAAATTTTATTGTAATTTATTTAATTACACCAAAAAAATTCTTAGGAATATTAATACAGAGTTTGAAAGTCTGATTTCTTGATACATTTTTGATAAATTGCTTTTCATCTACTTTAAGGAATTAAAATTCCGTTAATTTTCTCGTTCTTAATAAAACTAGAACCATAATGCCTTCTTGTTTTAATGTAGTACCTACTGTAGCGATTAAGTGAAATTGAAACGTAATACGTTTATCAGTACTTTTGTGCGATATTTTGGAAGGAAAGCGACACTTATGGATTTTATTAGTTTTAGCATCGTTTTTTTATTATTCAAGGTGATATAAAATAAAGTTATTTCTATAATTCCAAGCATTCAGTACAAGTCGACTTTACCTGAAAAAAGATCTACTGCAAACACAAAATGATTAGGATCAAAAATATCATACTGAAATGTAACTGAAAAACTTCAAACTGCTCTACTGTAAAATCTGCACTTTTTGAGATATGACGGTATTCCTCCGGATGAGCATGTGGCGTGTGCTTGACGTCCCCAGAGAAAGAGTTCAACATGTACCCACGACGAATATGCCTGTCCAATGTATTCCATAGATGTTCAATCGGATTGAGGTCGGGGCTCAACGCTGGCCAATTCATTATACGAATTTCATGCTCACAAAGAAAATCCATGGTTTTCACAGCAGTATGCAGCCTAACATTATCTTGCATGAAAAGAAATCCAGGGCCAATACCATATGCTGCAGGAATAACCTGATCTGGAAGAATCATATCAACATATCTTACATCAACTGTTTCCGGTATCACTATGAGGTCCGTGTTTTCTTCCAAACTTATTCCAGCCCAGACGACCATTATCGAACCATCTCCAAATCTGGATACTTCTTGTACAGTTGTAGCAATGTAACATCCATTAGGATTTCTGTACGTCAGTACACACTTACACGACCATCACAACGGGCGTGGCCAACTTACTCTAATCCCTTACATCCGTCCTGAAACAAGGATTTGAATTTTTTTTTATTCTCGTTGAGAAATAGATATTGTAAAATTTATACCCGGTCTCACAGTTGATCCCTTGTCTGTGATTCGGGCAATATACATAATACAATAAATTAATACACTATAGGTAGAGATTACACACGGAAAAATCCTTTGCTTTGTCAAACACTTACGCTTGGATTCAATGGGACGTTACACTCGCCATTCCTCAAATACAGCGATGTTTTATCCAATGGGAAGTGTATAGTTGGTAACGAATTATATCGGATTGTCGATTCAACTACAAAATGTCATTGGATTCCAATGAATGATTCAATGGCAGCCTGTCGTTGAATCGAATCTGTTTTTGGTAATTGATTCTAAACTACTTCCTTGGACTAACAGATTTTATTGCGAGGACAGCTGATCGATACACAATTGCTGCTGCAATACGCGAAACCACGAGATGAGATAATACGGCAAACAACACAACGAAACAAACCGTTACCGAACAACCTCGTCCATGTTGGCGCAGATAACACTGAGAACTGAGATGATCCTCCTGTTCTTTCTTTTTACGTTTATTGAATCGGGACACCAGTCCCGCCGAATACTGATTATACTTCTGCGAACAACAAGGGCCATTGAATTCGATGTATGATTTTGTTGGTACGAATACTACTTACCAATTTCTTTAAGAGCACAGACAATGTTTTGAAAGCATGGGTTATTGTTCGCGTAATAGTTACCTTTTGAAACAAAATTAATCTTTATCAGATGAAGTATCACGAACTGCTGTTGCAGTAATAATTTTTGTACATCGAATGGATTGTATGCTTTGCTCAAATGAAACATAGAGTAAATTTCGAAAAAAAGGATGTTTTGATTGCACTATATGTCAACACTGGTAGTAGAAGGATTATACATATCGTTAGAACGAATATAAAATTATTTTGAATTTATTGGCGAACCTGTGATTACTTCGAATATAAGGATTGAAATTCTTTCAATGACATGGATTTGAAATAACTGTAAATTTATTTAAAGCGATGGAAAAACATCCAAATACTAACAATTAGTTGGAAACGCAACAGTATTTTTTCTGTGTACGGTAAGAAGGGTTGTTTACAAGTGCAACTGAGTTGTCACACAATAAATGAATGTATCGTATGTAGAAAGGCGAAAATGTGATGAAAAATAAGGCGAAAATATGAAAATGCTACAAAAAGTACGATTGATGGTATTCTCCGTCTGAATGTTATTTGTTATAAGAAAATCTGAGGAAAGCAGATTAATTCCGTGAGGTTACTCTGAGCAGTTTTTAGACATGCCGATGCCGTTGCAAAACGAAAGATGTATAAGCATTATAGCCTTGGCATAGATACGGAGGAGATTGGGAGGACATCTCCCCCCATGACAAACTTCAGAAGAATAAATCAAATTATGCCCCACTCCCCATCCCCCGGAAGGTCATCAATAATATATCTCCCTATAGTGAAACTGTATCTCCACACTGAATTACAGTCCCCAAATTACTTTTTGAACGGAAAGTGGTATCTTACAGCCCGTTCGCACGATACGGCCAAATCACGGTTTTGGTGATTTTTCACATGGCGAGCCTACGAAACGCCTACGGCAATTTCGCCGTTTCGGTCGCGTGTTGTAGCCGAAAACCCGAATAGCTGATTCGTGAATAAAACCTAAACGGTGGTAAGCACCCAAATGACTTAAAATAGGGTATACCCAAGATTCTTTGTTAAGTAATCTACGCTCCTTCGACGATACCAATACCAAATTACAAACGAATTCAAGTTCATTCGCAAGAAAACTTTTCAAAAATGAACCGAAAACCCAGGACCCTCTGAAAATCTGTTTAAATTTGTTTACAACCATTTACTGTGTGAACATATCATTCAATTTACGCCGATTCGTTAAAATTACTGGTGATTTGACCGCATCGTGAGAACGGGCTGTTAAGGGGCCTGGGTATACACAGCTATACATAATTATGTATTCGCCATGTTAAAACACGGATTCCCATTTCGAACAGAGCACACTTGTTTTTCAAACTACATACACAATATTCCAGAACGTGATAGTTAACACCTTAATGAATGACAACTATTTGCGATTTTCCCAAAAAAATTTTTTACTGTGCAAAAAAACTCGCAATGCAAAATCATACATTCTTCAAATGTCTGTAATTTATCAACCGAACATGATATCAAAAAAAGGCCAAATAGGTGACACAGTGCAAGCTTTCTTCTTCAATTTGCTTTTTGAATCATTGCTGTAAGTTTAAAAGTAACGTCAGGAGCTTGGAAATGCGAAATTCATTTTTATGGGTGACCTTTGGACCTTACCTTTGGACTCTTACCCTTTGGATTTTTGGACTTATCTGCCTTCATCTTAGACACACGCGTTGGAGAAAGGGAACAGTCGGCCACGCCTCCTCGTTAACACAGGAATACGTCTTTTCTTGTATCCTCGAATTCGCGCGCTATACCCTCGACCCTTAAACAGAAAACGCAATTGCTCTTATCAAGTGCAGTGGCAGTTTTGCCACAAAAAGTAACTATTGCTACCTTGCTGTCTCAATACATAAAGTCTTGATAGTGGAGAAAGGAACATGACTTTTGGGATGAATAAATGTTAATTAAAATACAAGACCTTTATCAGTTTATGTAAAAAATATAATTTCTATTCGCGACGCAAAAAGTGTGAGCCCTGAACTACTCGGTCTGGTCCTACAGCAATCTTAATTTTTAAATACATAAAAATTTGGTTGAAAATTGTAAAATTTCTCAGTAATCCTGAGTATGGTAACTGCTCATAACCAATTAGCCCGTTTTATTTAGATGTTTTGTATTCTTAGCTTTTGGTCTGCAGTGTATATATGAATAACTCGCCCAAAACCACCTATCATAAATTTATTCGGTGCTTAAAGCAATATCTATCTCATTCCGGATATGAATGACCCTCATCTCATTCATTAACTGTAGTAGCTGGCATATTTTTGTATTGATCGCGCTTTTATCACTATCCCAATAGGCGCTCGGTTCTTTGATGCAGTTTCTCCATTTATATCCCTCTATATTAATAATTTTCACACAAAACATGGTTTACGTTTTTTTGAAACTTCAATCTAGATTTTGGAATAGGTGAATACAGGGTGATTAACAAGGTCGTGAATTTAGCTAGAAAAACGCCACTTTTATCAATTTTTACTTCCCACACCGATAGGTGAGGGGAGTATTGTGATCGCGAAAATTTTCGATTTTGAGATAATACACTTTTTGGGCGTTTTATGATGCCTACATCACGAAAATCCACGTCACTCATTTCCGTCGGTCTGTCTGTCGGTCTGTCTGTCTGTCTGTCTGTCTGTCGGTCTGTCTGTCTGTTGGCGTTTTTCTAGCCTCCTAATCTCAGTAACCGCTACATAGATTTTGATGAAATTTGGGTGGTGATATGGTGTAGGGTCGTAGTAGGTAATGTTGCTACAATTTTGAAAATCGGTGCATGGGCGGCGAAGTAATTAGCAAAAAACGAAAAATTTCAAATATGCGTTAAACTTCGTTTTTAGGCGTTTTAGAGGTTCCTGATCATTTTCTACTTTTTTTTGGGTGGGGGTGAATTTGGGGTGGTTGAGGGGTGGGGGGTTGTAATACTGAAAAATTTGTTGTATTCATAATGGGCTCTCTAACGACCTGTGAATGAAAGACCTAGCGCCATAATACAATTTTTTAGGTCCATCCGAACATTGCCTTGCTTATAATAGAAACCAAGGGACTTGAGAATAATTTGTGGTGTATACATCCGAGTGTTGTTTTAGTTTTAGATCGTTCTTTATTGCGTAACGCCAAAATTATCGAATGGATTTTAATGAAATTTTGACACAGTATTACTGCCACGGCGAGGATGGAAAGCACGCATGTTTTGGAAAAATCGTGTCAGTGGCGGCGCGGCAATAATAAAAAAACTAAAAATGTAAAAATAGCTCAAACTTTGTTTTTCGGCGTTTTAGGGGTTTCTGATCATTTTTTACTTTTTTTTGGGTGGGGGTGAAATTGGGGTGGTTAGGGGGTGGGGGGTTGTAAAACTCAAAAATTTATTCCATTTATAATAGTGTCCATTGACCTGTGAAAGAAAGACTTAGCGGCATAATAGACGTTTGTTAGGTCCATCCGAACATTGCCTTGGCTATTACAGAAATCAAGGGATTTGGTATTGGTAGGGGTAGGTATTGATTCAGGTCGTTCTGAATTTAGTAACATGGAAATTATGGAATTAATTTTAATGAAATTTAGGCACACTATTATTACCGCGGCAAGGATGAAAAATGCGTATGGTTATCAAAAATCGTGTCAGTGGCAGCGCAGCAATAATAAAAATCTAAAAATATAAAAATAGCTCAAACTTCGTTTTTAAGCAATTTGGGGGTTCCTGATTGTTTCGTTTCGCCCAGTTAAAGCTGGATTGTGTCGTTTTAGTTCCTACGGAGAGATTTAGGAAACTATTTACTAGTTTTTGTGTTGGATGTTTTTTGACGACAGGCGGGCGATGATTTGGTTGCAACTGTTATGTGTGGGAAGTACTGAGTCAATCAACTTGACTCCATTTTTTTTAATAATGGAGAAGTTTCTTAAAAAATAAAATTTAGAAAATTCATTATTATCTGATAGTCTATTTCTTCACTTGAGGAATGTCGAAAAAATCATCTGAATATTCCAAAGAACGGCAAAGCTATTCAATTTTTTATTTGCATAAAGCGACCGCGGCGGTGAAATGCCGTATGATGTCACATGTCATTAATTGTTCGCAGCAGCCACAGTCTGGTCGGGACTCCGCTATGGATACGCTACGCAGTACAGTATGCGACATTTAGTCTTGAGTGGAACGGCGAAGGTGTTTGTTGTAACGGGCAGATGCCAGTATATTTTTGAAGTATGGAGGAAGATTACGTCCGTGGTGATTCTAATAAGTAATAAGTAATCTTCCTAAAGTGGATCTCGTCATGATTATGGACTTTTACTTCCCACACCGATAGGTGAGGGGAGTATTGTGATCGTGAAAAATTTCGATTTTGAGATAATACGCTTTTTGGGTGTTTTATGATGTCTACATAACGAAAATCCACACAACTCATTTCCGCCGGTCTGTCTTTCTGTCGGTTTGTCTGTACGCGTTTTTCTAGCTGCGTAATCTCAGTAACCGCTGCATGTATTGCTATGGAATTGGGGCATCGATATGCTGTGGGGGTAGCAGTAGGTAATGTTGTTGTAAGTTTCAAAATCGGTGCATGGGCGGTGGGGTAATTAGCAAAAAACCAAAAAATTTAAATATTCCTCAAAAGTTGTTTTTAGGCGTTTCCTGATCATTTTCCACTTTTTTTAGGCAGGGGTGATATTAGGGTGGTTGGGGCGGTGGGGGGTTGTAAAACTGAAAAATCGTTGTATTCATAACGTGCCGTCCACTAACCTGTGAAAGAATGGCCTAGAGTCATAATACACTTTTTTAGGTGCATCCGAACATTACCTTGGCTATTACGGAAATCAAGAAACTTGGCATTTTCTGATGTATACACATGCGAGAGTATTGCTTCTGATCATTCTGTGTGATGTAACTAGGAAACTATTGGATTGATTTCAATTAAATTTTCACACAGTATTACTACCGCTGCGAGGATGGAAAATCTGGTGCAGCAATATCTAATAAAAAGACTAAAAATATAGAAACAGCTCAAACTTAGTTGTTAGGCGTTTTAGTTTCGTGATCATTTTCTACTTTTTTGGGTGGGGATGAAATTGGGGTACTTGGGGGGTAGGGCGTCATAAAACTCAATTTTTTGTATCCATAATAGGCTATCCATTGAAATATTTGTTTGGTGTTTTTATGTTGGTTTTAGTACACCTGAGCACAATGCAATATTTATGGTTTCTCGGTCTGCTAGACATATTCTAATAATACGAGTACCAATAAACTGCAGTGTATCGTTTTGTCACCGTCTCAGAGTAACAACTGAACATAGAGGTAGTAAACAACTAATTCTAATAGGCCAACATATTTTCTTACGTTGTCATATCGACCACCAGATACGGCAATCATAATTGTTTACTATCGCCTCAATTGTATAGTATCCAGAAATATTCCATTCTACGTTAAAAAAGACGGTATTTTGATGGTGCCGAAATGATTACAGCAAAATCAATAGATATGTTGACCTCTACTGCGTTACTGCATATTTCTTCATCAGTAACGCAAATTCTGTCTTACATAAATTTTGAGGAGTTGGCAACGCCTATGTAATTTTCCTGCGATTTGTTCACGATAACCTCCGAATGTCAAACGTTTGCTTTGTTTCTGCGTTTTTTATGCTTGGTCAGTAAAATCGAATTCGCTATTTGTTGGTAACTGTAGTGAAGCTTTACGGACTTGCTGTGCTATATTCGAGTGTAGTTTAACAGTTTTTCGAGATGGGACAGTGCAGAGCAGTGTTTGTAACATGGGTTGCATTGGAAGAATTTTCAGGTTAGTTGGTAATGTTTGGGTCTGAAGTGTCAAAAGATGATGGCTTTGAGCACGCCATGCTGAAGTGGTTTGTTTACTACATCTATGTTCAGTTGTTACTCTGAGGTCACCGTCGGCGTCGCCTACCCTACTGAAAACAAGGAATAACAACATGAACGAGAAGGCCGGAGGCGGCGGCGGCGCGGTGGGTTGCGTTGCGGGAATAGCATCCTCGACAGGGCGCACACAGGCTTGCGTTGTGTCGTGTGACGTCACAGCGGCTTCGCGCGGAGGATACGGCAGTTCAAACTTTGAAGGACTATAACTTTTCTATTAATGGATATAATTACAAAATTTGTTCGCCGTTCTTGTCTAACTCTTTAAGACTATCTTATTAACTAAAATTTGAAAAAATGGAAACTTCCCCATTGTTTATTTGGTAGTCCCAAAAAATACGTCGACATTTCTCTCAAACTCTTTTTATTCGCATATTTTTTCAGATCAAAAATCTCAAAATTAGTACTCAAAAAGTGGTTAAACAGATGAACGATTGCAAACAGCTCTCACATAGGGTGGGGTTGCCCATATTAAACCAAATTTTGAAAAACTTTTCGTAAATATGTGCCATTGAGAAATAAAATAAACATAATACAAAACAAATATCTCTCAACCTTGAGGAATATTTTGAGTAGCATACATTATTTTTATACTTGTTAACAATAAAATAAAAGTAAAATTTAGACGGTGTTACAAATGGTTCGTTTTAGGCAATCAAGTACTCAAATTGAACTCTTGGTCTTTCAAATTGAACCTACCTTCACCCTCAGATCTTGATAAAGTAAGGATAATACTTCCAGGAAATTAGCAAATACCGGGACATATTTTGTTTCTCTAATAGTTCCCGTCAAAATGTGTAAGAAAATTCTGTACTGCAAAACATGAACACTTAAATATTTTCTTTTTTGGTCCAACCGAATCATTTCAACATGGTCTTCAGTCTTTATTCAGTACAAAACCACGAAAGTTAAGGTTTAGGAGCATTAGAAATTTAGAACGGCTTTAACTGAACCGGGGTTCAATATGAGCACCTAGCTTCAAAATCATATCTCAATAAGTTATTGACAATGCTATTGATAGGTAGCGCTATAAAACACTGCTATCTAATAAACAAATAATAAAATTGAAAGGACAAACCTACATTGTTTTAGATGGATTTGAAGTCTTCGCCAAGTTCATAAAATATTACATTGTCACAAAAGTGGCATAGGTTCAATTTAGGACAGTTTAGGACAGTTCAATATGTGTAACCGCACCCTACATACTATAACCCCGTCTTAGTAGGTGGTATATTTTTGTTTTGTATTTCACATAATTAAAATTGATTATTACATCAATCGTTGTGTTACTTCCCACACCGATAGGTGAGGGGAGTATTGTGATCGCGAAAATTTTCGATTTTGAGATAATACGCTTTGTGGGCGTTTTATGATGTCTACATAACGAAAATCTACGTCACTCATTTTCGTCGGTCTGTCTGTCTGTCTGCCGGTCTGTCTGTCTGTTGGCGTTCTTATACCCTCGTAATCTCAGTAACCGCTGCATGGGTTGTGATTGAAATTTATGTGGCGATATGCTTTATGGGTGTATTAGGTAATGCTGCTACAATTTTGAAAATCGGTGTATGGGCGGAGGAGTAATTAGCAAAAGAAGAAAAAATTCAAAGATCCCTCAAATTTCGTTTTTAGGCATTTTAGGGGTTTCTAATCGTTTTATACTTTTTTTTGATGAGGGTGAAATTGGGCTGGTTGGAGGGTGGGGGATTGCAAAACTGCAAAATTTGTTGTATTCATAATAGGTTATCCAGTGACTTGTGATCGAAAGAGCTAGCGACATAATACAAATTTGTAGGTCCATCCGAACATTGCCTTTCGTATTATTACATTTTCTGATGTATACATACGAGTATTGCTTATTTAGATCATTCTGTATTGTATAACACTGATTATTTAATTGATTTTAATGAAATTTGACACAGTATTTATTACTATGGCGAGGATGAGGAATGCAGGTGGTTTTTAGAAATCATGTCAGTGGCGGTGCAGGAATAATAAAAAAATCTAAAAATATAAAAACAGCTCAAACTTCGTTTCAAAGCATTTTAGGAGTTCATCATTTTCTATCATCATCATTTTCTATTTTTTTTTGGGGGGGGGGGAGGGGGTGAAATTGGGGTGGTTGGGGGTGGGGGGTTGTAAAACTGAAATATTTATGATGTACTCATAATTAGCGATCCATTGAGCTGTGAAAGAAAGACGTAAAGTCATTATACACGTTTTCATGTCCACCCGAACGTTGCCTTGTCTATTATACAGAGAAACCAAGGGTCAGTGGTGGCGCAGCAATAATAAAAAGTCTAAAAATATCAAAAACACTCAAACTTCGTTTTTAGGCGATTTCGGGTTCCTGATTGTTCTTTACATTTTTTTAGAAGGGGTTAAATTGGGTAGTTTTGGGGTGGCGGTTGTGAAACTGAAAATTTTGTTGTATTCTTTGTGGTACAATGTAAACGTGTTATTAGGTACTCTGGGGATCTCAGATCATTTACTACCCTATCCGAGACCCCACCCCGGACCACTTTTCATTACCCTTCAAGGATCAATACTGATAACACAATGGGTTTTTAAATATCGGAAAATTGGCATCCCATGTGATACCAGTTGAAGATTGCAGAATAAAAACTGTCATCCTAGTTTCTACGGAGAGAGTTGCATGAAACTATTTACCTACCACAGTTTTTGTGGTAGATGTTTTTTTGTGAGCGTGCGGGCGATGATTTGGTTTCAAGGGTATCACTTAAATGTGTGGGAAGTACTGAGTCAATCAACTTGACTCCATTTTTTTATTTATTCTTTTTCAACTGTCTCCACGAAGGTATCACAGAAAATGGCGGAAGCATAAACAAACCTCATTTCCTGATGTCTAGATACGCCCTTGACATATATAGACAGGACAAAACACTTGCCAACTCAAATCAGGATTTATCGCAATTACAATGCTGGATTTGGAAAGAAATGCATTTTCTACAAGCAGTTGGATGCTGTCGACAAAGCATAATCCTCTCCTCTTCCAACAAATGTCCTTCCCTTCGGTTTCTAATGTAATTTCCACGGATTGTCCTTTCTAGACATTAGATCCAAGCGAAATGAGGACCTTGACTGGGATTTGCCGTCCACACAATTCCCACAATTGTACGATTAAGCTATGCCATCAGTGTGAGCAGTTCTTAGAGCCCTTAGGAGAGCTAGCGTATGCATACTAGAATATGTTGGCTCAGGATACAACTTCAAGAAGCTCAAATAATAATTGATTATTCAGGAAATTTGTCTACAATTTTGACACCATTTTATACCAATGTGAAATTTTAATCTGAATATTTTAGACTGCCAGATACAATCGCTGGTAGTTTTTCTTCCATTTTAAATTTTTTTCCTCATTTTGGAAATTCGTCAAGTATGTTACAATAACATTAAAAATAATAGGGTCACATAGAAATACATAAATCCATGTTTTAGACACACAAACTGCACCAGAACTGCAACATAAATGAATTGCAGATGGTTCAATATTATGTACTTCAATAATTATTTCTTATACATGGTGTTCATTTGAAAACATCCCACCCCGGATTTTTCGAAAACCGCCGACTAAAAGGAAAAGCGCCGAGACATGTCAGTGGGGCAAGTTTTTAACCAAAAACTACTTCATCCCCTTGCACCCCCCCAGGATCATCCCCTTAAACCCATTTTAAATTACAAGGGGTGTAGAGTAATACCTTGTGTTTCAAAGGTAAATCGAAGTCCTTTATTTTGACGTTTGAGTTTTTAAAATTGGTCGATTTGTTTTTGAGAAAATTAGAATCTTTATGTGTCTTGTAAAATATAATACAAAAATACACGAACATATCACTTTTTATTACAATAGTGTTCAAATGTTGCACACCCAGTGACAATAGATCTGACCTACATCTGATATGCGTCATGGCTCAGAAATTGAAATTCTTGATGAAGCAATAGACTCTGACACCGATATTTATGAATAACTTTCGTATTTGTATTCTCATATACAGGGTGTCCCAAAAAATAGTGTCAAGCGGAAGTCCAGAGATAGAGCACACCTAGAAGTATCTGAATCACTCCCATATATGTTATGCAATTTTTTGTAGTTTCCGAGTTATGAATTTTTTTCTGAATTTCAGAGAATTCTCTACCTCGGCAACTTAAAACTGTTCCAAAAGAAAAATTTTAAGACTTTTCCCAAATATCTTTTTTGGTAGTTAATCTCCAAGAGTTTACTGATATACATATAAAATAATCGGCTTCGTAACTTTGATGAAAGTCATAAAAATTTTAGTGTAAAGTGAAAAATTTACGATCTGATAATTATGACTTAAATCTTTGACTCGCAATTAAAAATCCAAAGAGGTGATTTCATGATTTCTAAGCAGGTCTGAAAACTTCTTCAGACTCTTAGCTATCACAGCCATTGAAAAAAAGTACTACATCATGGGGCCACTTTCGCTCCAATCGACCTTCAAAGACAAGAGGCGAAAATTTCTTGAAATTTGCGATGTGATTTTCAATTCATCAATAACTTATGTTAACGCGCTAATAGCAGAATGATTGTCAGTACGGCAACAATAAACGTTAAAAACGGTCCATAAATTAAACATTAATAAAAAAGATCCTATTTCTTGCTAAAAAACCACAAAGAACGCATTCTTCAAAACCGGCTTTTACCTGAGCAACAAAAAGGGCTAACGCTAACGCAGTAAACGATGGCGATGTTAGAAAGAGATAGCTATGATTTTGTTATGATGTCTTTTCAAAATGTGTCATTGCATAGGTTGTTTTTGTTGTCTTTATTCAGTCGTCTGTCTGTCTTTGCGGCTTTAAAACGATACGCTTTTGTTTGGATTGGTGTTGTTTCTGTTGTCTGACTACTTGGCTATTCCTACGGACCTTGAGTGCACGACAACTGAATTTAACGATGCTGTTTTCTGCAAGAAACTATACAACAAATGGATAGGTCGTGGTGGACCCACTGAGTGGCCGCCAGGTCACCTGACTTAAATCCGATAGTTTTTTGTTTGGGACTACTACAAAAACATAGTTTATGCTAAAGAGTGTCGAAACATCAGCGAATTGCGCAACAAACTAACACAGGATGAAGAAACAATAAAAAACAATCGAAGAGCTTTTGTTAATTTAAAAAACAATTTTTTCAGAAGATGTAGATTATGGATCGAACAAGAAGGTAGACATTTTGAAAATTCCTTGTGAAATTTAATAACCTTAGTGAAGAAATTTGATAATTTCGTATCATTTTACAATTTCCCACTTACAAAAAAGAAGTCGTACATGTAAAAAAAAACTTAGCAAAATGACACAGGTGGTCATCTATCGATATTCTGGTCGCACTGAATGTTTTTTATTGCGGCACTGACAATCATTCCGCTATTAGCGCCCTAAACTTAGTTATTGTTTCATTTAAAATCCCATCGCTAATTTCAAGAAATCTCGACCTCTTGTCGTTGAAGGTTGATTGGAGACAAAGTAGCCCCATTAAGTACTCCTTTTTTTTAATGATTATGATAGTTGAGAGTCTGAAGAAGTTTTTAGACCTAAATAGAAATCATGAAATCACCTCTTTAGCTTTTTAATTGCGAGTTGAAAATCTAAGTCATAATTAACATACATAAATTTTTCACTTTACACTAAAATTTTTATGACTTTCATCGAAGTTAAGAAGCCGATTGTTTTATGTATGAACAATAAACTCTTGGAGATTAACTAGCGAAAAAGATAATTTGGAAATGTCTTTTAATTTCTCTTTTGGGACAGTTTTAAGTTGTTGAGGTAGAGAATTCTCTAAAATTTAGAAAAAAATTCATAACTCAGAAACTACAAAGAATTGCATAACATATATGGGGGTGATTCAGATACTTCTAGGTGTGCTCTATCTCTGGACTTCCGCTTGACACTATTTTTTGGGACACCCTGTATTATAAAACATAAATACTTCGAAGTATGTACAGGTTTTTATGACCCTTTTGAAATCCAAAGGAAAAAGTGCCTTAGACTATTTTTGAAAAAACAAAATCGTTGAAAGTAGACCACTAAACTAGCTTTTACTCGGAGTCGCTCACTCTAAAAGTGATAAAATACAAGATTATGTCAAGTCAAATTATTATTCGAAAAGGTAATATTTCCAGAGAGCAATATAAACTTTAAAATCGAGTTTCTCAAAAACAGAAAAATGTGACTTTTTACATTTTACCCTTTAATTACAACACGATATAATAAAAAAATCTAACTATTTCGACAGATGTTCAAAATTTTCCATTCCGAGGTATTGTTATTTTTGACTTGACGGAAATGACAACATTTATATACCATTGAATTTAACATTTTATTCGGAAGATACTAGAGTACCAGCAACAATTGCTAGTAGTTTTTCTTTCAATTCGAAATTTTTTATTAAATTTTGATGTTTCTACATCGTGTTTCATATCAAACATGCAGGGTGAGTTTTTAGTACCGGCTCGGTCGATAACTCCACTACTGTAGAAGATAGCGAAAAAAGTTGTATATAAAAGTTGTAGCCACGGATATGCTACTTGCTCAGAAAATATTTTGATTTATACAGGGTGATCCGTAATTACGTGGTGATGCAAACATGCATTTTTTTAAATGAGACACCCTATATATTATTCCATATTAAAATTCTAATAGTGATTTCCCTTCTTCCAATATAGGATATTGTTACGTTATACGGGGTATTTCAAAAGTCACCATTTTTATCTCTAGATCGCTGTCAAATGAACGTACTGTATATCAAAAAGTGATGGACCAAAAATCATATTTTTTACACGGATGGATAAAAAATATCATCTAGTTTTAAAATCGGCTATAAAAAAAGCGCGCGACGCATATTCATGTACAGGGTGATGTAGAATGCAAAATACAGATTTTCTCTTTTTTTCAAGTGTAACCCCTAATATTTTATTATACCCAAGAATTGCTTTAAATATGCTCTTTCATCTTTGTATAGCACTTGTTGTACCTACGTCCATCAGTTTCTGAGATATTTCGATTTTTCGGTAAATTTAAAATATAGCTTCTATTTTTATACTGAAATTTATTTATTTTGAGGAAGTTCTATCAAATTTGTTTTTTATTTAACGAACAACTAAATTATAAGGTCATGATAGTATTTGATGAACTCAAAACCCTGAATCATCGAGATAATAAGTCAAGTATGCCGAGGAAACAATTTTGTAGGCGTGATGCATAATTATCAAGCAGATTTATCAGGTATGCTTTGAAAAATCGACGGTTTTCAATAGCGTGCTCAATAATTCCGTACTGTGTAAAAAACCAACTTTAAAAATAATTTTTCCATTTAGGGTATTTAGGAGAATCTTTGAGAAATTGCCTATATATTGCTATATATTAACCATGAACCGCAATATCCAGAACGGAGGCACTCTAAAACTAATGCGTTTGAAAGATTGAAGGATCTTTTTATTTGGACCGTGTCGTTTAATATTTCATAGCCTACCTGATAGATCTGCTTGATAATTATGCATGAGGTCTATAAAATTGTTTCCTCAGCACACTTGACCTACATTATCTCGTTAATCCAGTGTTTGACTTGATCAAGTACTATTATGGCCTTATATTTAAGTTGTTTGTGAAGCAAAAATAAAATTTGATAGTATTTTCTCAAAACAAACAAATTTTAGTAAACAAATAGAAGATATATTTAAAATTTGTAGAAAAATCGAAATATCTCAGAAACTAATGAACTCAGCCATAACAAGTGCTTTACAAAGATGAAAGAGTATGTTAAAAGCAATTCTTTGGTATAATAAAATATTGGGGGTTACATTTAAAAAAAGAGAGAAAATCTAGATTTTGTATTCTACATCACCCTGTATACGAATATGCGTCGCGGGCTTTTTTTGTAGCCGATTTCAAAACTAGAGGATATCTTTCATCCATCCGTGTAAAAAAATAATTTTTGATTCAATACTTTTTGATATACAGTACGTTCGTTTGACAGCGATTTGGATATAAAAATGGTCATAACTTTTGAAATACCCTGTATAATGTAATAATATTCTATATTGGAAGAACGGAAATCATTAGTAGAATTTGAATATGAAATAACATATAGGGTGACTTATTTAAAAAAATGCATGTTTGCATCACCACGTAGTTATGGGTCACCCTGTATAAATCTAAATATTTTCTGGGTAAGGAGCATATCCGTGGCTACAACTTTCATATACAACTTTTTTCGATATCTTCTACAGTACTGGAGTTATCGACCGAGCCGGTACTAAAAACTCACACTGTATATACTTTTTAAATAGTACCCGCTGTATATTATAGCAAATTTGGATTCTTTGGTGATTTCTAGTGTGACGCTATTTGTCACACATAGGACTTTAAACGAATCTTATATAGACGCAATTAACCATTTTTTGTATAAGTAAACATCAGAAGCAAATTGAATAACGCAGCGATTATTCAGCTCAGAAGGCTGCAACTTTGTTGCAAAACCATGTTATGGAATATCGCAGCAGCTTTCGATAATGCTTTGACGAAGGTCATCCAAACTAAATAAAATAACATGCAACATTTGAACACTTATTGCAATGAAAAGTGATATTTTTGTTTGTTTTTATATTCTATTTAAACGCAAGTTATGATACATAAAGATTCTAATTTTCTTGAAAACAAATCGACCGATTTAAAAAGATCAAACGTCAAAATAAAGGACTTCAACATATATTTGAAACAAGATATTACTGGATACCCTTTGTCATTTAAAATGTTTAAGAGAGGGTACAAAGGGGTGAAGTGTGAAGTAGTTTTTGGTTAAAAATTTGTCCCCCTTTACAAGTCTTTTGACGTATCTCGGCGTTTTTTTCTTTTAATTTGCTTATTTGATAAATCCGGGGTGGGAGGTTTTCAAATGACCCTGTATATTCAGCTATGCTATATGGCTCTAACTGGCTTAGATATTTGAACAAATCCTTGTTGAGTTTTTTCATATCGTCTATTTCTTTTAAGTTTCGTGATAGATAGTTGTATATTTTGATGCAGTTATAATAACCCCTATGTTCAGCCATGGCAACCTGTGTTTGGGAAATTTATAGTGATAACAGCGAATATTATACAGGGTGGTCCAATAAGCGCGCGGTGCTCTCTAGCGGCCATACCATTTAAATTAGACGAAAATTTTTTAAGTAAAAAAACGTTTCATCTCAAATGCTTTACATTCAGAAAATAATTTCAAAGATGGCGGACTTCCGGATATACTGGAAGTAGGCATCAACTTCTTATTTGAAAAGGAACACCCTGTATATTATTACGTTTTTGAATTCACCATCGAATTTTAGGTCCACTTTATTGACCATTGTTTATGTCTACGAAGCCTATTTTCGAAGTTATTCAGCAATTTTTACAAAATTTTACGTTTGTAGTACTTTACAAGAAAAGTCAATATCTCGGAAACTAAATGCGACAGAAAGATGCGGTTTTCGGTTCTGAAATAAGCAGGAAACGTACTTTTGTTTCAGTAAGATCACTGATTCAAAAGAACATTGAGTCAATAGACTAGCAATTTTCAAATTTGAAAAGTTACTTTTACTTTCATCTGGTTCTATCTTTGATGGTTTTCAAGATAATTTACGGTTTTGTAATTATTGCGTAGGAATTGGAAAAATCGTAGGTGGCGTGGCTCGCAGACGAAACAATTGGCAGGAAATCTTTCATCCAAAGTGTTTCGACCTCTAATATTAAAATGTGCTTTTGCTTTATTTAACTGTAACCAAATTATTCTTAAAAACTCCAGTGGTGAATTTTCCAACAGGTTTTCCAGATTTTCATTTAGAAAATTGTGGAACACATTAGTTTATTATGCGGTTTCCACTAATACCACGCCAAATGCTTAGACTCCATGCTGGTTATCAACAAACCTCTCAAAATTTGGATTGACATCAGCGTAAAATATGAGAGAAGGAACATGTAGTAGTAGTAGTACATGAAGATAGTGAGTTTGACATTCTCGAATTGTAGTTGAAGATCCGCATAGCTGTGCTGCCGTTCAGATCTGTGAACATACTCTTAACATCCTTATCACGTGCAGCTAAATCAAGCAATTGACTGTGACTTTGAAAACTGAATGAATTTTTGTAACTGGGCAACTGGGGTCGTGCTCGAGTCCAAGAAGATGCACTCCTTTTCAACAGTGACTTGTTTACGAATGAAGCTACATTTCTTATGAAATTCTTTCATTTTCTTTCTTATGAAATGTAGCTACAGCGTTATCATTAACGGCCATGTAAATTGGCATAATTTTAATTTTTATACCGACCTAAAACCAAATCTGGAGAGACTTGTTGACAACCAGCATGGAGTCTATGCATTTGGGGTGGTACTGTTGGAAACCGCATATTGAACTAATGTTTTCTAAAATTTTATAAATAAAAATTTTGAAAACCTGTTGGAAAATTTACTACTGGAGTTTTTAAGAATAATGTGGTTACAGTTTGATGCAGCGAAAGCACATTTTAGTATTAGAGACCGAAACATTTTGGATGAAAGGTTTGCTGCCAATTGTTTCGTCTGCGAGCCACGCCACCTACAATTTTTTCAATTCCTACGTCATAATTACAAAACCGTCAATGTCTTGAAAACCATCAAAGATAGAACCACATGTGTCTTGATAGAAGTGAAAGAGAATTTAATTTCGCATCCACTCCCATCTCATTTAAAAAAATGGAGTCAAGTTGATTGACTCAGTACTTCCCACACATTACTGTGATATCAGTTTATTATTTTCCCATAACATGAAGCTTTAGTCTGAGATCCTCTTGCAACCAAATCATCGGCAGCCTTCCCCCCCTAAAATTGTCTTATGCCGCTAAGTCTTTCCTTCAGAGGTCAATGGACAGCCTAAAACATCTAAAAACGAAGTTTGAGTTGTTTCCATACTTTTAGTTTTTTGATTATTGCTATATACGCTGCCACTGACATGATATTTATAACAAACATACGCGTTTTCCATCCTCACCACGGTAATACTGTGTCAAAATTTAATTAGAATCAATTTAATAGTGTCCACGTTACAAAATACAAAAAGATCTAAAGCAATAAATAAATGTATGTATACAGAAAATTCTAAGTCCCTTAGTTTCCGTAATACGCTAGGCAATGTTCGGATGTACCTAAAAAGTTGATTTATGTCGCTAGGTCTTCCTTCACAGGTTAGTGGATAGCCTATAACCCCCCACCCCCTAACCACCCAAATTTCATCCCACCCAAAAAAACGCAGAAAATGATCAGGAACCTCTAAAACGCTTAAAAACGAAGTTTGAGCTGTTTTTATATTTTTACTTTTTTTATTATTTCTGCGCCGCCACTGGCACGATTTATAAAAACCATACGCGTTTTCCATCCTCGCCACGGTAGTAATACTGTATCAAACTTTCATTAACATCAATTCAACAGTTTCCTTGTAACACAATATAGAAGGATCTAAAGCAATACTCTTGTATGTTTACACCAAAAAAAATTCTAAGTCCTTTGGTTTCTGTAATAGGCAAGGCAATGTTCGGATGGACCTAAAAAAGTTATTTATGTTGCTAGGTCTTCCTTCATGGGCCAGTGGACAGTCTATTATGAAAGCAACAAATTTTTCAATTTTACAACCCCCCACCCCCCAACCACCCCAATTTCACCCCCACCCAAAAAAAAGTGAAAAATGATCAGGAACCTCTAAAACGCCTAAAAACGAAGTTTGATGAGTATTTAATTTTTTTTGTTTTTTGCTAATTACTCCGCCGCCCCTGCACCGATTTTCAAAATTATAAGAACATTACCTACTACGACCCCCCAGCATATCGCTGCCCAAATTTTATCACAATCCATGCAGCGGTTACTGAGATTACGAGGACAGAAAAACGCGTACAAACAGACCGACAGACCGACAGACCGACAGACCGACAGACCGACAGACCGACAGACCGACAGACCGACAGACCGACAGACCGACAGACCGACAGACCGACAGACCGACAGACCGACAGACCGACAGACCGACAGACCGACAGACCGACAGACCGACAGACCGACAGACCGACAGACCGACAGACCGACAGACCGACAGACCGACAGACCGACAGACCGACAGACCGACAGACCGACAGACCGACAGACCGACAGACCGACAGACCGACAGACCGACAGACCGACAGACCGACAGACCGACAGACCGACAGACCGACAGACCGACAGACCGACAGACCGACAGACCGACAGACCGACAGACCGACAGACCGACAGACCGACAGACCGACAGACCGACAGACCGACAGACCGACAGACCGACAGACCGACAGACCGACAGACCGACAGACCGACAGACCGACAGACCGACAGACCGACAGACCGACAGACCGACAGACCGACAGACCGACAGACCGACAGACCGACAGACCGACAGACCGACAGACCGACAGACCGACAGACCGACAGACCGACAGACCGACAGACCGACAGACCGACAGACCGACAGACCGACAGACCGACAGACCGACAGACCGACAGACCGACAGACCGACAGACCGACAGACCGACAGACCGACAGACCGACAGACCGACAGACCGACAGACCGACAGACCGACAGACCGACAGACCGACAGACCGACAGACCGACAGACCGACAGACCGACAGACCGACAGACCGACAGACCGACAGACCGACAGACCGACAGACCGACAGACCGACAGACCGACAGACCGACAGACCGACAGACCGACAGACCGACAGACCGACAGACCGACAGACCGACAGACCGACAGACCGACAGACCGACAGACCGACAGACCGACAGACCGACAGACCGACAGACCGACAGACCGACAGACCGACAGACCGACAGACCGACAGACCGACAGACCGACAGACCGACAGACCGACAGACCGACAGACCGACAGACCGACAGACCGACAGACCGACAGACCGACAGACCGACAGACCGACAGACCGACAGACCGACAGACCGACAGACCGACAGACCGACAGACCGACAGACCGACAGACCGACAGACCGACAGACCGACAGACCGACAGACCGACAGACCGACAGACCGACAGACCGACAGACCGACAGACCGACAGACCGACAGACCGACAGACCGACAGACCGACAGACCGACAGACCGACAGACCGACAGACCGACAGACCGACAGACCGACAGACCGACAGACCGACAGACCGACAGACCGACAGACCGACAGACCGACAGACCGACAGACCGACAGACCGACAGACCGACAGACCGACAGACCGACAGACCGACAGACCGACAGACCGACAGACCGACAGACCGACAGACCGACAGACCGACAGACCGACAGACCGACAGACCGACAGACCGACAGACCGACAGACCGACAGACCGACAGACCGACAGACCGACAGACCGACAGACCGACAGACCGACAGACCGACAGACCGACAGACCGACAGACCGACAGACCGACAGACCGACAGACCGACAGACCGACAGACCGACAGACCGACAGACCGACAGACCGACAGACCGACAGACCGACAGACCGACAGACCGACAGACCGACAGACCGACAGACCGACAGACCGACAGACCGACAGACCGACAGACCGACAGACCGACAGACCGACAGACCGACAGACCGACAGACCGACAGACCGACAGACCGACAGACCGACAGACCGACAGACCGACAGACCGACAGACCGACAGACCGACAGACCGACAGACCGACAGACCGACAGACCGACAGACCGACAGACCGACAGACCGACAGACCGACAGACCGACAGACCGACAGACCGACAGACCGACAGACCGACAGACCGACAGACCGACAGACCGACAGACCGACAGACCGACAGACCGACAGACCGACAGACCGACAGACCGACAGACCGACAGACCGACAGACCGACAGACCGACAGACCGACAGACCGACAGACCGACAGACCGACAGACCGACAGACCGACAGACCGACAGACCGACAGACCGACAGACCGACAGACCGACAGACCGACAGACCGACAGACCGACAGACCGACAGACCGACAGACCGACAGACCGACAGACCGACAGACCGACAGACCGACAGACCGACAGACCGACAGACCGACAGACCGACAGACCGACAGACCGACAGACCGACAGACCGACAGACCGACAGACCGACAGACCGACAGACCGACAGACCGACAGACCGACAGACCGACAGACCGACAGACCGACAGACCGACAGACCGACAGACCGACAGACCGACAGACCGACAGACCGACAGACCGACAGACCGACAGACCGACAGACCGACAGACCGACAGACCGACAGACCGACAGACCGACAGACCGACAGACCGACAGACCGACAGACCGACAGACCGACAGACCGACAGACCGACAGACCGACAGACCGACAGACCGACAGACCGACAGACCGACAGACCGACAGACCGACAGACCGACAGACCGACAGACCGACAGACCGACAGACCGACAGACCGACAGACCGACAGACCGACAGACCGACAGACCGACAGACCGACAGACCGACAGACCGACAGACCGACAGACCGACAGACCGACAGACCGACAGACCGACAGACCGACAGACCGACAGACCGACAGACCGACAGACCGACAGACCGACAGACCGACAGACCGACAGACCGACAGACCGACAGACCGACAGACCGACAGACCGACAGACCGACAGACCGACAGACCGACAGACCGACAGACCGACAGACCGACAGACCGACAGACCGACAGACCGACAGACCGACAGACCGACAGACCGACAGACCGACAGACCGACAGACCGACAGACCGACAGACCGACAGACCGACAGACCGACAGACCGACAGACCGACAGACCGACAGACCGACAGACCGACAGACCGACAGACCGACAGACCGACAGACCGACAGACCGACAGACCGACAGACCGACAGACCGACAGACCGACAGACCGACAGACCGACAGACCGACAGACCGACAGACCGACAGACCGACAGACCGACAGACCGACAGACCGACAGACCGACAGACCGACAGACCGACAGACCGACAGACCGACAGACCGACAGACCGACAGACCGACAGACCGACAGACCGACAGACCGACAGACCGACAGACCGACAGACCGACAGACCGACAGACCGACAGACCGACAGACCGACAGACCGACAGACCGACAGACCGACAGACCGACAGACCGACAGACCGACAGACCGACAGACCGACAGACCGACAGACCGACAGACCGACAGACCGACAGACCGACAGACCGACAGACCGACAGACCGACAGACCGACAGACCGACAGACCGACAGACCGACAGACCGACAGACCGACAGACCGACAGACCGACAGACCGACAGACCGACAGACCGACAGACCGACAGACCGACAGACCGACAGACCGACAGACCGACAGACCGACAGACCGACAGACCGACAGACCGACAGACCGACAGACCGACAGACCGACAGACCGACAGACCGACAGACCGACAGACCGACAGACCGACAGACCGACAGACCGACAGACCGACAGACCGACAGACCGACAGACCGACAGACCGACAGACCGACAGACCGACAGACCGACAGACCGACAGACCGACAGACCGACAGACCGACAGACCGACAGACCGACAGACCGACAGACCGACAGACCGACAGACCGACAGACCGACAGACCGACAGACCGACAGACCGACAGACCGACAGACCGACAGACCGACAGACCGACAGACCGACAGACCGACAGACCGACAGACCGACAGACCGACAGACCGACAGACCGACAGACCGACAGACCGACAGACCGACAGACCGACAGACCGACAGACCGACAGACCGACAGACCGACAGACCGACAGACCGACAGACCGACAGACCGACAGACCGACAGACCGACAGACCGACAGACCGACAGACCGACAGACCGACAGACCGACAGACCGACAGACCGACAGACCGACAGACCGACAGACCGACAGACCGACAGACCGACAGACCGACAGACCGACAGACCGACAGACCGACAGACCGACAGACCGACAGACCGACAGACCGACAGACCGACAGACCGACAGACCGACAGACCGACAGACCGACAGACCGACAGACCGACAGACCGACAGACCGACAGACCGACAGACCGACAGACCGACAGACCGACAGACCGACAGACCGACAGACCGACAGACCGACAGACCGACAGACCGACAGACCGACAGACCGACAGACCGACAGACCGACAGACCGACAGACCGACAGACCGACAGACCGACAGACCGACAGACCGACAGACCGACAGACCGACAGACCGACAGACCGACAGACCGACAGACCGACAGACCGACAGACCGACAGACCGACAGACCGACAGACCGACAGACCGACAGACCGACAGACCGACAGACCGACAGACCGACAGACCGACAGACCGACAGACCGACAGACCGACAGACCGACAGACCGACAGACCGACAGACCGACAGACCGACAGACCGACAGACCGACAGACCGACAGACCGACAGACCGACAGACCGACAGACCGACAGACCGACAGACCGACAGACCGACAGACCGACAGACCGACAGACCGACAGACCGACAGACCGACAGACCGACAGACCGACAGACCGACAGACCGACAGACCGACAGACCGACAGACCGACAGACCGACAGACCGACAGACCGACAGACCGACAGACCGACAGACCGACAGACCGACAGACCGACAGACCGACAGACCGACAGACCGACAGACCGACAGACCGACAGACCGACAGACCGACAGACCGACAGACCGACAGACCGACAGACCGACAGACCGACAGACCGACAGACCGACAGACCGACAGACCGACAGACCGACAGACCGACAGACCGACAGACCGACAGACCGACAGACCGACAGACCGACAGACCGACAGACCGACAGACCGACAGACAGACAGACAGACAGACAGACAGACAGACAGACCGACAGACCGACAGACAGACAGACAGACAGACAGACAGACAGACAGACAGACAGACAGACAGACCGACAGACAGACCGACAGACAGACAGACAGACAGACAGACCGACAGACAGACAGACCGACAGACAGACAGACCGACAGACAGACAGACCGACAGACAGACAGACAGACAGACAGACCGACAGACAGACAGACAGACAGACCGACAGACAGACCGACGGAAATGAGTGACGTGGATTTTCTTTATGTAGACATCATGAAACGCCCAAAAAGTGTATTATCTCAAAATCGAAAATTTTCGCGATCACAATACTCCCCTCACCTATCGGTGTGGGAAGTAAAAAGAGTTTTTAACGTTTTTAACTTTTCAAATTTGAAAATTGCTAATCTATTGTTTTAATATTTTTCTGAAACAATGATCTTACTGAAATACAAGTACGTTTTTTGCTTGTTTCAGAACCGAAAACTGCATCTTTCTGTCGCGTTTAGTTTCCGAGTATTAACTTTTCTTGTAAAGTACTACAAACGTCAAATTTTGTAAAAATTGCTGAATAACTCCGAAAATAGGCTTCGTAGACATAAATGATGGTTAACAAACTGGACCTCTGAATGGATGCTGAATTCAAAAACGTAATAATATACAGGGTATTTATTCCATTTAAAATAAAGGAAGTTGATGCCTACTACCGTTACATCCGGAAGTCCGCCATCTTTGAAATTATTTTCTAAATGTAGAGCATTTGAAAAGAAACGTGTTTTATTCAAAACTTTTTCGTCTAATTCAAACGGTATGGCTGCTAGAGAGCACCGCGCGCTTATTGGACCACCCTGTATGTTGTCTGGCGACGTGCATTGTAGAAAATTGTTCCATTTTTTTCTTAGAAACAGGATACACTCCTGAAAAAATACATATAGCATTATACGTGTATATATAACAATAGATAACCAGATAGTTAGGGTTCAGTTACCCCAATAGTTGCCGCTCAGCCTTAAGGCTTATTGTGCACCGCCAGTCAAAGGGATCAAACAATGTTCCATTCTTTGCGATGCATTTAACTATGCTCTCCTGTCTTCACTTCTGGCCTATTCATATAGGAGTTCCTGCTTCCACTTAAGACAAGACAGTCGAGAATAACATGCTTAGCTGTTTTTTCTGCCTCACTGCACTTCCTGCATAATGGATTTGCCACTTCAATTCTTAGCTTTTGCAGGTGTGCGCTGAATGTCCCATGGCCAGTTATAAATCCAACCACCTTTCGTAGTTCCTTTCTGGTCAATTTGAGAGCGTCTGCGAAATTAGAACACGAGGTTCCCTTAAGCATCCTCTTAGACTGAAGATTCCCCACCATTCTGTCCCAGCGCTTCTAGTGCTCAGTTGACATCTAACTGGTGACAGCTGTCCATACTATATTAGGTCTTTACGGAAACTGTGATCGGGTTAACCCGATCAGTTGGATCACTGATCCTGACGTTCGGAAAGTGATCTGGGGTCGGGTAGAAATAGGGTAGTTTACTCTTGTACAGTAAGTGATTGCGATCGGATGATTCAGATCAGTAGCTGCTTTACTTTGCCATCTGTTTTTTATTTTTAAACCAACTTTTTCGTTGTTCGATGTCCGTTAAATTCATGGAATCATAAATCCCACTTGACAGCTGTTTGACATATAACTGATCTATCCGGATCCAGATCAGTGTTTCCGTAAAGGCCAATTGTATGATATACCACATGGGGTCTGAAAGTTAAATGAGGCCCTGTGTTCGCATCTAGCGGCATTGCGCGGTAACGTTATAGGCCAATTTTGTCTCAAGCATCAATACAAGGCGCACCTAATTGTGACGCCCAACGTCATTTTTGTCTAGAAGAGAGGGAATTCTGCATCTTTCTTGACATACCTGTGACTAGGCACCCAAGATAATGTTAACTTGTTGGTCTTCGCCAATCTCGTTAGGGTATTATAGCAGTCCCCCAACTCCCCCACTATTTTTGAAGTATAGTGATTACTTGCCAAGGCCATTAGAGCCGCCGGGCTGTCTGTGTTTACATAGATAGTGCTTTTGCTGTATCTATGCATATTCTGTCAGATTCCCAAATTGCTGCTGTTTCTGCCTGCAAAACGGTAGCCAGTTTACCTAAGCGGATACTTACGTTTGGCGCAGACGTTCTACCGTTTATTAATATGCCTCCTCCTGTACCTGATGATTTTTTGGAGCCATCAGTGTACCAGGTGATACCATTCGATATCATGTCGACGTTCTCCTAGTAGTCCAGGCGGCAGGGGTTTTTTGACAGCAAAAGGCCAGAAAGAAATGAAATTTGGTGGTATGGTAGACATTGATCCCCTGAATGTTCACCTAAGTTCACCTACCTCGGGGGTTGCCGCTCGAGGGGGGGGAGGTGAAAATTTTGCTTCGCAATCGTTAGAAGGTAACGATGTTGTCCTAAATATCGTATTTTTTTAAGCCCACATGTGTCACTAAATAGAATGAAGATAATAGTGATATGAGAAATATTATTCTCTTAGGAGAAAAAGTGTTACAGAACTTTTTGTTTGCGTTCTTAGACCTCCTGGAGCACTGTAGAAGGGAAACTATTGGCCGCACACGAAAAATGTAAAGACCAAAATTGTGAAGAATTTTGTTGTCTACAAATATCACTTGAACTTTTTTCGATAGCGCTTACCCCACGGCACTATTTATCAAAAAGCGACAGTTTTTACATCCGCCACCCCCCCTCCCCCCTCGAGCGGCAAACCCCCACAGATGTCGCAAATTGAATCTTATCTTAATTAAACAATGCCGGTGTAGTAACAGATCTACGAAAAGTATGCACAAATACGTTATTTTTTGCAACAGCACACATAGGTTATGGACCCCTACCTACTGGTAGGGGTCCATTTCTAAATGCCGTGATTTTTATCTAAACCAACTGCATGAGTTTAGGCCGCTGCAGACAATAAAAAAAATGAGAGGATATTATTCTTTCAGGGAAACAGAAATGCCACACGACTTTTTGATAAAGTTCTTCATCTTAATTCGCCCTTAAACTCTGATTTTAGTGAAAATCACAAACGAATCTCTAACTTTGACGCCGTGCAGGACTGAAACGATTGATCGCACACACAACGCACACGAAAAATGTAAGACCAAAATTATGCAGAATTTTGTTCTATACATAAATCATTTGAAGCTTTTTTCGATATAACTTACCAAAACGGCGCTATTTTTCGAAAATGGTCGCGAAGCAGAGTTTTCAACCCCCCCCCCCCCAACCCTCAAGCGATAACCCCCGAGGTGACAAACTTAGGTGGAAGTTCAGGAGACCATTGTCTACCATCCCACCAAATTTCATTTCTTTTCGACTTGTTGCTGTCAAAAGCTTCTTTTTACGACGTAACGATTGGACTACAAAGCCCATCGCGATCTGTCACTTAGGTTGACCTTATCTGGGATCTCGGTGTCTACGACTCTTAATATTTCGTCGGGTGATATCTCAAGTATGTCATTCCGCAGGTTGTCAAGTATGTAGTCAAGTATCGCGGCGTGTTTCATGGCAGAGTGGTAGGACTAATTACTATGGCACTATATGCTGTAATTCTTGCCTCTCCTTCTATATGAATATCAAGACGGGAACATCATAGATGAGAAACTTTAATAGTAACGAATGGGATTCTATTTTAGCACCATCTGGTAGATTACGAGTAGACAGTAGACTTCCTTTTGATAGTCTCATAGGTTGCGTTCAGGAAACTGGGCTTCTCTTCGGAGCGCTATGCATAGAGCGCTCTGAGTAGAATACTGAACGGTCCACATCTAAAACTCAACATATTACATCTTGGCATGACATACTGACGGACATTAATTCGCAACCCCCAGATTAATGGTTTGTTTTGATTGATGCCCCTAAAATGTAAATGAATAGCAGTGAAGAGTTGAAAATGAATCAAGAAATAATAGCAATAGCTATTGATACCGGCATTAATGTTAATGACGTTTTACCTGTCCTGGAAGAGCTTGCGCAACCAGTCCATGATGGCCAGGAAAATAGGATTTCTTTGCAATCTATGTTTCGGTCATTATATTACAAAGTAAATGTTTGGATTTCCAATTTTCAGTAAAATCGGTGACGCTTGCTGCTGTTTGACAAGTCAGAAAGCAGATATGTCATGTTACCCGATACTTTAAACTTTCATCCGTGGCAACAGCGAACAGATGTTTGGCTAGTGATAACTAAGAATCCTCCAGAATGAATCTTGACAATGCTTTGATAGTGAATCAATTTCTTTATCACAAAAATAGGCATTATTTTTTGGCAATAAGATATCCAGTAAAAATATTACTAAGATAGTCCTGACTTGCAGGACTGCCAATTCAAACCACTACTAAAAAATTAAATCTGAGATGCACTTCTTCGTCACGTGATATCTATCAAATAGACGTCAAGCCAGTTTAAAGTATCAGGTAGCAGAGTATAGATCAGTGGATGGGTTAGTGGATGGGTCTAGGTTATATTTCTCTATTGAGTTGTAACTACCCAAATCGAGGGTAAAATGATTCTGCTCAATAAGTAGCAGGGCGTTTAGTGACTTTGCTACCCTCGCTGCTACCTGAATGTTGAGGTTCCTTGAAAGTACGCATAGTATACGACACTGGAGCGCATAGGGAAGCTTCAAGTCTCATAACTGAAGAAAGTGGAGAGGCGAATGCTATCAAATCAGCGTCCATTTGTTGCGTAAATGCATACCTTGTAATTAAAGTGAACGGCAAATTTCAGATTACAAACGTTGTCGTTACTATGTATGCTTTAAAATCTGCTTGATGAAGGTCTTTGTCTGAATATAAAAAATAAAAGAGATAATGACCGGTCATTACTCGCCCATAAACCACTATTTTCCCCAAGCTTTTTTAGCGAAGCGATCAATATTTTCAATACGATAACTCACTCTAGTGGTCACCTAAGCGCGATGGTTGGTTTTTACAGCAGAATTTATACGTTAGGTTTTTAAACAGCTACGAGCTAACGCGGCTTTTTTGGAACATTGAGTGTTATATGTTGAGCAATAGGTTTGGGACACAAATTACAGTTATACACATAAATTATTTCAGCCAATACTCTACACAAGCCATAGCATTCAGTGTGGCACAATCTATATTGTCCGGATATTCGACAGACAATGCTCTACAGGTGATAGACCTCACTTTTCTGTGAACATTAAGATAGGAACATGAAGCCATAAAATGCTTAATTTTCAAGATAGAGGGTGCCCAAGTTTTACTTTTGTTTTTGTTTTTTCTCAATTGTTCCGCAATAAAAGGCACAACAATCTAAAATTACGTATCAAGGGCTTTTTTAAGGCGAGAAATCCAAATTCAACCACGGTTTTGCTACCATGAATAGAGAGCGCCACCTACGGTACATCGAACTCTTTCAAATTAACAGAACTTTTTTTCGGTTTGGTGCATCAATTTAAGCATTAAAATAATCGTTTGCGCAATATGTTTTACGTACTTTATTTAAGTCACTAGAGGTGACCGTTTTCGTGATGACCTTTGTTGAAATGTTGCGGGCACCCCAATCAGTTCTAACATGTGATCGAAAGAATCATTGGTATTCCTGTATTAGATTAAAAAACATGTTTCAAACACATCTGATTCTAAAATAGGTGATGTTGATGTTTATGGATACTTCGTTAATGGTATTTAAAAGTTTAACGGTTTAACCCCTAAGAACGTAACTCTCTAGATAATCTTAAAATTTTGCAGTGGAACGCTCGTTCTGCTGTATGTAATAAGCACAGTCTTGTGAATTTTCTCGCTGAAAATAAAATAGATCTAGCGCTCATCAGCGAAACCTGGTTTAAACCAGGCCACATAACCAAATTCTCAGGCTATAATATGGTTAGGAAAGATCGCCAAGATGGTAGAGCTGGTGTGGCGATTCTTATTAAACATGGTATCCGTTATCAAGAAATTGACTTCCAGTCTAATAATACCGACATTCTTGCATGTGAATTGAATATTATTAGTTATAGCTTTAATTTGTCAGTTCTGTCTATATATAAACCTCCTAATGTCAATTCAACAATCGCTGATTGGGGAAATATCCTTGCTGATATCCACTCAACAGTTATTCTCGGTAGCAACTTCAACGCCCATTCTCATGTCTGGGGTTCCGCATATGAAAATAACACTGGTAGACAAATCCTAGACTTATGTGATGCCTCGAATCTGGTTATCATGAACGATGGTACCCCCACTCGTCATACCGCCCCACATATTCAAACATCTGCCCCTGATATCACCATTTGTAGTCCTGACATCGCACAAATTTCATCATGGAAGGTCCATCATGATACCGTTGGCTCAAACCATTTTCCTGTTGTAATGAATCTTTCTATTTCTACAAACCTACGAGATACAATCTACCCTAGGTATAAATGGAATTTAAAAAAAGCTGATTGGTCCACTTATCGTCTCTATTGACGCCTTCTCTGTAGTTCCTAACATCGATTCAATTGAAGATAAGTACAAATAATTCCTAGATAGCATCAATAGGTTGAGCGAACTATGCATCCCAGTTAACAAACCCTTTAAGGCAGGACATCGCGCTCCTCCAGCATGGTGGGATAATGAATGCTCTCAAGCCATCAGTAGGAGGAAACTTGCTCTATCTACATATAAAATGAATAGCACTCTTCTAAACTACATAGAATGTAAAAAAATATTTGCATCGACCAAGAGACCATTCAAAAATAAAGCCAAAAATAACTGGATTCAATGGTGTTCCAAGCTAAATAAAAATACTCCGTCTGAGTTGGGGAAACAAGCTCGCATTGCCAAACGCATTCCGTTATCACAACCGCAATGTAGAAATAATGACTGTTTGGACGACTTCGCCTCTAACTGTTCGCTACCAACTGCAAATCCTGGGTTCGGACCTTGCCCACCTGCCACTGATGATGCTTTTTTTAACAGACCGATAATATTAGCAGAACTGGAATGTGCCCTCAGGGGATCATTAAACACAGCCCCTGGATAAGATGAAATCAGATACCCTATGCTTCTCCACCTTCCAAATGAAGCGAAAGAATATTTGGTTGATATTTTTAACAAAGTTTGGCTAGAAGGAAAAAATATTGTGGAATGGAAGAAGGTTGTGGTTATTCCTATTCTTAAGCCAAATAAGGATCCTAACTTCACTGAATCATACCGTCCTATCTCCTTGATGGCATGCGTCCTCAAATCTTTCGAGCGCATTATCAAAAAACGAATTGAATGGTGGCTGACCTCACACGAACTCCCCAGTGGACAGAATGCATATAGGCAGGGTATAGGCTCACTTAATGCTGTTACTAAGATCGTAACTGATATACAGTGCTGCTTTTCTAGGAACAGCTACTTAGCTGCCACCTTCATAGACATAACAGGAGCCTACGATAATATAGACTTAAACAGGCTGAGACATAAATTAGAAAAATATGGAATTCCTTCTCGTAGCAGCTATGTCATAGCCAACTTATAATAGAGCCATATATATATATCAGGAGTCACTATAATCAGAGAAGTGGTCCTCGATTATCCTTCGAAGGCTTACCGCAGGGTGCCGTTCTAAGTCCTGTCATTTTTAATATTTATACGGCTGACTTCCACTCCATTAGTTCAAATTGTCCAGCTATACAGTACGCAGAAGATTTTTGCCTTTACACCGAAGGTAAAAGCATTGAGCGATGCATGCAAACAATGGATGTAGGAATGACAGAATATGCTAAATGGTTTAGTGAAAATGGTTTTGGTATTTCCGACTGCAAATCCTCTGCTTGTTTTTTTCACGCCACCGTTTCAACATTGATGAAAATATAGTTTTTGGGGGTATACGTTTCAAAGGAGTCGCCGTAGTAAAATATCTTGGCATCATTCTCAACAAGAATCTCTGTTGGAAACAATTTGTGTCCCATATTGCTATGAGGTGTACTGCTGATCTAAACTTTTTTCGCCTGATTGTCAAGACTTGGTGGGATGCCGATCAAAAAATCGCACTATTGTTTTATCTTATATTCGGTCCATTCTCGACTATGGCTCCATCTTATTTGGATCGGCAAGTCGTACGCTTCTACGTAAGTTGGATATTATTCAAAACAAGTTTCTTAGAATATGTATGGGTGCTATGTGCTTTTCTCCTGTTGAAGCGCCCAGAGTTGAAGCCTTAGAGCCTCCCCTCCACTTATGTAGAGTGATGTTGGCAAAAAAATGTTAGTGAAGCACATATCCCTAGATACTTCCCTACTATCTGCAATATCTCAGCTGAATACCTACGATCTTACCAACTCCTACTGGCAGAAAAAGAAATCTCCACCATTATGCGTAGCCTTTCAACAACTTGACATAAATCTTCCAGCTCTTAGAAGTCTTTATATAAAAGAGGACACCGATTTTTTCTATTTCATCTTGAATAGCATAATAAATATCCCCAATTATACTGTTAACCCAGACATTAACAAAAACATTTTCCTGTCCTTGTACATATCTTTACTAATGCATCAAAACCGTTTCAGGCACTGGATATGCTTTTTATGTCTCCAATGATGAAACATCGGCCATGTTCAAATTGCCAGACGCTTTTTCAATATTCTCAGCCGATCCCATGGCTATATGTCAGGCACTTCAACATGTTGACCAACTTAGCATACGAAAAGCAGCCATTTTCGCGGATTCTCAATCGGTATTGTCTGCACTCAGTAACATCAACCATTGCAAATTGTCCCCCAATTACCATATTTTACGAATTAAACAACTCTTGGTCAAGCTAACCATGGAAAATACTCTGATTAAAACCTTCTGGATCAAAGGACATAGCGACCTGGCTCCCAATGAAAAGGCAGATGAATTGGCCAAAATTAGTACCGTTGCCGGTATTGATCTTCAAGCCACACCATTGATTGAAGATTACTACCGTCTCATCAAAAATAACTTGCTGAAAACATGGTCCCAAGAATGGCAGCAGCATTGCTTGAGTAACCCTTCAAGATATTCATTGATTCACCCATGTACATATACCCAAATCAGATTGGCATGATAATTTGAATATTCCTAGAAAATACATAACCTGTATTACTCATATGAAAATCAGTCATGGCTCGTTTCCCACCCATCTCTTAATTCCCTCAGGACAATGTGATCACTGCGAAGCTGACGGTGAGCTTGATCACATCTTCTTTGGATGCAGCAAATATTCACTGCAATGATCTCTATTCTAATTTACTAAAGAGTGGACTTCCCGCCCCATTCAACATAGTCTCACTACTTTCCTTCAAACGGTCTGACATAACCCTCTGTTTCATTAATTTCTCAAAGATTACAGGTGTTAGATTATAGGGTCGATTGGTAGGTGTAGTAATTACCTTTGTTTGTATAGAGAATATGTGCTTTCATCATACCGTGTCCCTCTTGTGTGTGATTCAAATAAAATGCCTTGGTAGGCCCCCAGGCGAGAAGATTTTGTGTCCTTGTCTATAATCCAAATATCCCTTTTCCCTCCTCATTTAGGTTTAGCTCAGTAATTATTCTATGATATTTTTATTCTCATCTGGATCATATTATTGTTATTATTGTTTTATTTGTATAAATATTATTATCTTTGTTGTTATTATTATACGATTTAGATACCCTGTTTCTGGCTCATGGGAAGTTCTCCCAGTGCCAAAAATTTAAAAAAAAAGCCTCTACATTCTGATCTCAATGTTCATAAAAATGTGAGGTCTATCACCTGTCAGTCGTTGTCGATCGAATATCCGGACAGCCTGTATAAACATGTGTCTTGAATAGTCTCGTTTTCAAGATACAGGGTGTCAAAAATTGGAAAAAAGTTGGTTTTTTATCAATGTCTTAAACATTAGTGAGCCGTTTTTTTAATTTGTCACAGTTGAATTAGGAACCTAAGTCACCACTGACTATAAGATTCTTTCCATTTCAACTCATAACTCCAATTTTTCGACGTGCTATGAATTGGTTTAAATTTTTTTCCTTCTAAAACGGTTGGATACGAAGAGACATCAGAAGACAAAAAAATGGAGTCAAGTTGATTGACTCTGTACTTTCCACACATAATGATGATAACATCTCATTATTTTTCCATTGCATGAAACTATAGTTCGAAATCTCCTTGCAAACAAATCATCACCCACCCGCCCGCAAAAAGCATCAAACGCAAAAACTCTCGTAAATAGTCTCCAGCATCTCCCTCCTTAAAAACTAGGAAACCACAGTTTTTTTTCTGTATGCTTCAACTGGACGATGCGAAACGATCAGGAGCCTCCAAACTGTCTAAAGACGAAGTTTCAGCTGTTTCTATATTTTTAGTTTTTTATTATTACTGCGCCGCCACTGAGACGATTTTTCAAAAACAGACGCGCGTTTTCCGTTCTCGCCGTGGTACTAAACTCTGTGTCAAAATTTCATTAAAATCATTTCAACAATTTTCGCTTCACGCAATATACATAGAACGAAATAAAGCAAAACTTGTATGTATATGTTACGCTCAATACCCGAATTCGGGCAATGTCCGAAAAAAATATGCAGAACTAGTTTTGAGCAAGGAATATTTCCCAAACCCGAAATATGCGCAATCTAGAAATACACAGAACTAGTTTTGCGCAACTTGAAATGCACAGGACTGGTTCTGTATATTTTCTGAATGACCAGCACAAATTCTGCTTCTTCCATTTAATCAGGGCCAGCGACGGACTCAAATAAATATAAAGTTGGAGAAGTTAAATGTATTTTAATGAATACTAACAAATAATAAATCGCCAACTGAGGCTGCTTTAAATTTTTTATTTGATTATGTGAGCATCAAATTGGCTTGTGCTTCCAAACATCTTTTTGCGTTTTCACGATTCGTACTTATATTGCAGGAACGTTCGCAAAGAAACTTAACCTAATCTAACCTAACCTAAACGATAGGGTTTTGTTGGTTTTTGACACACAATGCATAACGAATGTTCACTTTGGTTGGCACTCCGTACCACAGAACTAGTTCTGTGCATTTCAAGTTGCGCAAAACTAGTTCTGTGCATTCCAAGATGCGCAAAACTAGTTCCGCCTATTTGGTAATGCTCAATAGCCGTATAAAATTATTATTTCGGGTTTGGGAAATATTCCTTGCTCAAAACTAGTTCTGCGTATTTTTTCGGGCATTGCCCGAATTCGGCTATTGAGTGTAACATATACATCACAAAATTGGTTTATGTAATAAGCAAGTCAATGTTCAGATGGACCAAAAAAAAGTGTAATATGCCGCTAGGCATTTCTTCCACAGGTCAATGGACAAACTATTATTATCAATCCAACAAATTTTACAACCACTCACCCCCCAACCGCCCCAATTTCACCCTGACCCAAGTAGAGAATGATCAGGAACCCCTGAAATGCCTAAAAACAAAGTGTGAGCTGTTTTATATTTTTGGTTTTTTTATTATTGCTGCGCCGTCGCTGACATAATTTTTCTAAAACATATGCGTTTTACGAGGGTTGCTCTATATCTCCGTCAATCCACCAGTACGCAGACAGCTGTTTCACGCTTATTAGCGATCATCATTGCGCCATAGGTCGCTTGACGGAAATAGAGAGCATGAGATTTTTCATGTTTACTACGGGTACCAGATGGCGCACCGGCAGAAGCTTTCTGTCGTCTGCTCTCACATGTTTCACATGTTTAGCAAACATGAAAGATCTGATGCTCTCTATTTCCGTCAATCGACCTATGGCACACTGATGATCGCTAATAAGCGTGAAACAGCTGTCTGCGTACTGGTGGATTGACGGAGATATAGAGGAACCCTCGTATATCGACTTTAGTATGCACTAGCATATCGAACCGCGCTCTCTGGTGGTTAAAGCGGACGCGCCGTGGCGTTCCACCAAGAAGTCTTCTGCTGTTTAGCAGCGATTTTTTTTGGTTGCCTTTACCTTCGGGTACCAGATGGCGCATCCGGCAGAACCTTTCTGTCGTCTGCTCTCATATGCGTTTTCTATCCCCACCGTGGTAGTAATACTGTGTTAAAATTTCATTAAAATCAATTTAGTAATTTTCGCGCTAGGCAATATAATAATATAACGATCATACGTACGAGTATACATCACAAATTTTAAGTCCCTTGGTTTCTATAATAAGCAAGGGAATGTTCGGATGGACCTAATAAAGTGTATTATACCACCAGGCTTTTCATTCACAGGTCAATGGACAAACCATGAATACAATGAATTTTTCAGTTTTACAACCCCCTACCACCCAACCACCCCAAATATACCCCCGCCCGAAAAACAAAGTTTGAGCTGTTTTTATATGTTTGATATTTTTATTATTGTTGCTCCGCCACTGACACGATTTTTCTAAAACACACGCGTTTTCCTTCCCTGCCGCAGTAGTAATAGTGTGTCAAAATTTCAATAAAATCAATTTAATACATTTCGTGTTATGCAATATAGAACTATATAAAGCAATACTCGTATGTATACATCACAAATTCTAATTCCCTTGGTTCCTATAATAAGCAAGGGAATGTTCGGATGGACCTAAAAAAGTGTATTATGCCGCTAGGTTTTTCGTTCACAGGTCAGTGGACAACCCATAAATACAACAAATTTTTCAGTTCTACAACCTCCTACCCCCCAACCGCCTCAAATTCACCCCCACCAAAAATAAGTAGAAAATGGTCATCAACCCCTAAAACGCCTAAAAACAAAGTTTTGAACTTCCTTTATATTTTTGATGTTTTTATTATTGCTGTACTGCCTCTGACACGATTTTTCCAAAACATACGCGTTTTCCATCATGGCCGCGGTAGTAATACTGTGTCAATATTTCATTAAAATCAATTTAATAATTTTCTCGTTACGCAATATAGAACGATATAAAGCAATACTTGTATGTATACAATCATCACAAATTCCAAGTCCCTTGGTTTCCATAATAAGCAAGGCAATGTCCGGATGGGTCTAAAAAAAGTATATTATGCCGCTAGGTTTTTCATTTACATGTCAATGGACAGCCCACTATGAATGCAACAAATTTTTCAGTTTTACAACCCCCCACCCCCCAACCACCCCAAATTCACCCCCACCCAAAAAAGTAGAAAATGGCCAGAAATCCCTAAAACGCCTAAAAATGGAGTTTGAGGAATATTTGAAAATTTTTGTACTTTGCTAATTGCTCCGCCCCCCGTATAACGACAGACAGACAGACCGTAATACGTAATACATCACAAATTCAAAATCACAAGTCCCTTGGTTTCTATAATAAGCAAGGCAGTGTTCGGATGGACCTGAAAAAGTGTATTATGCCGCTAGGTTTTTCATTAACAGTTCAATGATCAATTTATAATACAACAGTTTTCAGTTTTACAACCCATCCCACATTCACCCCTACCCAAAAAAAAATAGAAAATGATTAGGGACCTAAAACGCCTAAAAACGAAGTTTGAGGAATATTTTAATTTTTTTCTTTTTGCTAATTACTCCGCCCCCCGTACAACGATTTCCAAAATTATAGGAACATTACCTACTACAACCCCACAATATATCGCTGCCCAAATTTTATCATAATCCATGCAGCGATTACTCAGATTACGACGTTGGAAAAACGCCAACAGGCCGACAGACCTACAGACAGACACACAGACAGGCCGACGGAAATGAATGACGTGAATTTTCGTTATGTAGACATCATGAAACGTCCAAAAAACGTATTATCTCGAAATCGAAAATTTTCACGATCACAATACTCCCCTAATACCCCCCTCACCTATCAATGTGGGAAGTAAGAGTTGGGTTTTCATCTGTTTTATTTGAAAAGCAAAATTTAATTCTTTTAAGGTGAGTGGCATACATTCAATATTTTCCAAACTTTGACACCATGTATCTTGATAACGTTCAGTGATTTTGTATTAAGTATAAACTTAAATTGATAAAAAAAACAATAAAATACAAAAGCGAAGACGTCTTGATTACATGCATCGCTATAGTAGAGTATAGTTTATTTATTTGCACCATATGATTCCAAACAACATGCCGTAAGCAGTTGCAAGTTTCAGTGCGGCTTGAATTTGCAAATGATGATAACTAAATCGCAAGGGCAGTCGTTGAACGTTTCTGGGATCAATTCTGATAATTCATGTTTTCCGCTTGGCCATGTCGCCTGTTCTGTGTTGAGAAAATCATCAAGATGATTTATTTAATACGCGCCCGAAAACAAAACAAAACATGTTGCATATCAAAAACTATTTCAATAAACACTGTGCTTTTCGGATAATTATTATTCATTCCAAATTCAAGTTCAATTTCAATTCATAGCTAAGACCGAACGGCGTCTGTCGGGTCAGCTAGTAATAATAATAATTCCATGATGACGCGGCGTGCTGTCATGATCAGCTGATATGGAAACACGAATGACTTATGTCAATATCAACGTCAGCCGCAATCTCTTTTGCCTTGCCACATCAACAAAAAAATTGCGTACTCATTATGCTTTGAGGAATAAATTATTTTAGTTACCAAAGCTACAAATAGAATATTTGATTAACTTTAAAAGGGGTGATACACGTACGAACTTTAAGTACGCGGTTTTTAAGTTCGCGAACTTACTCGGCTTGACGCGGTGACGCACGTGAAGCTGAAATCACTCATTTTGATAATTTTCCGAAATACACAAAACTTTTAACAAACGCGAAACACAACAAGCGTTGCGCATCGATGGCCTGCTGAAGCAAAAAGGTGGCTCGCGGCTCGCAGTACAAGCCGTGACAAGCTATGAGCAAGATTTCAAACCAGTTGGATCGCCGATGGTTTTCGCGACGGTTTTAAAGTACGCGTACTTACGGTGACACACAGGCGAAAAAGGAAAGGGGTGATACACGTACGAGCAAGTTCGCGTACTTAGGGCTCGATGACCTTTTTCGCCTGTGTGTCACCGTAATTACACGTACTTTAAAACCGTCGCGCAAACAGCCGGCGATCCAACTGGTTTGAAATCTTGCTCGTAGCTTGCCTCGGCTCGTACTGCGAGCCACGAGCTACCACTTTGTTTCGGCAGGCCATCGATGCGCAACGCTTGTTGTGTTTGGCGTTTATTAAAAGTTTTGTTTATTCAGGAAACTTATCAAAATGAGTGATTTCAGCTTCACGTGTGTCACCGACGTCGAGCCGAGTAAGTTCGCGAACTTAAAAACCGCGTACTTAAAGTTCGTACGTGTGTCACCCACTTTAGTCAGTCAAATAATTCATTCACCAACTTGGTTAAAACAAAGCTAGTTTTACTGGGAATAATTTGAGAACGTGGAATGTACTGAGACCAATACTTCAATAAATTCTAATATTCTTGAGATACCTTGTTTTTGCCCTAAATCCTTCATTTCATTTACTGAGTCCACCCTTCAAGATTTTGGTATTTGCTTTACAGCTGTGACGCAGACTTGAAAGCTATACTTAAATATTCAGGGAGCTTGGGAAAGACTAGCAGACCTTACAGCTTCACGTACGTCGAGAGTGTATTTCCTATCTCTGAAGCGCCTTGGCATTCGAAAGTGCAATTGCTATTGATTTCCGCTTTCTCAGATCCTTCTTGCATTATATAGAAGTATCTCTTAGAAAGCCGACAAAATTAACTGCCTCTAGAGTGCACTAGTTGCAAGTGGGTGGCGTATTCGGTGATAAGGATTACTTTAACTAATTTGGTCTGACATCGTTAACTAGATTTATGGTGAAGGTGAAAATTTATTCACGAATTTTTAGTATCAGGTCTTCTGAGGAGACTAATCATATCAAATGAATATATCTGGATACAGTGAGTTATTTGTTCCTTCTAGACACGGTAAAGCTTTTTTATAGCCTTTTTCACGTAAAAAACTTAACTCAACTTGATTCACTCAGTACGTTCCACACATACCAGTTTATTATTTTGCAACCACAGAAAAGTATGTTATACCGCTAGGTCTTTCTTTCACAGATCAATGGATTGCCTATTATGAATACAACAAAATTTCAAGTTTTACAGCCACCCCACCCCAACCACCCCAAATTCACCCTCTCCTCTAGAAAAAATAGAAAATGATCAAGAACCCCTAAAATGCCTAAAAAGGAAGTTTGAGTGGTTTTTATACTTTAGTTTTTTTATTATTCCTGCGCCGCCACTGATACGCCACGGTAAGAATACCACGTCAAAATTTCTTTAAAGTCAGTTCAACAGTTTCCACCTTACACAATACAGAACGATGTAAAGCAAAACATCAGAGTCCCTTGGTATTTGTAATAGGCAATGCAATGTTCGAACGGACCTGAAAAGGTGTATTATGCCGCCAGGTTTTTCTTTTATAGACCAATGAACAACCTATTGTGCATACAACGAACTTTTCAGTTTTACAGCCCCCGACCTCCACCAAAAAAAAGTAGAAAATGAACCCCTAAAACACCTAAAAACGAAATTTGAGGAATATCTGAAATTTTTTATTTTTGCTAATTACTCCGCCGCCCATGCGCCAATTTCCAAAATTAGCATTACCTACTGCGACCCCACGGCATACCATACTTCATCACAATCCATGCAGCCATATTTGACATTATGAGGCTAGAAGAACACAGAGAGACAAATCGACAGACAGACCGACGGAAATGAGTGACGTAGATTTTCGTTATGTAGATGTCATAAGATGCTCAAAAAGCGTATTATCCCAAAACCGAAAATTTTCGCTATCACAATACTCCCCTCGTGCATCGGTGTGGGAAGTTAAAGTACAACGCAGATAATCATTCTGCCATGCTTTGCCACAAAAGTTGTAAGACTCTGACTTCAGAATACTCACTAAGACCCTCCAGTTAAGTATCTCATCATGACAATGCTTGATGCATTTAGTAGTGGTGAGTAGCGTAGCATCAGACCAGAAGTATTCTATTCGATCTTTCCTCTTGTCCTGGGCCATGATTGTTAACATTCTGTATCAGTGAAATGGTTCAATTTTAAGCTTCTCGAGACACCTTGGTACATATGGATAAGTATACCGATATAATATAAAATAGAATATATAGTATCGATAAAGAATTCTGGATGACCCTGATTTTTATAGTGTTATTAGGAAGGCCTGAAATTGATGGACCCCGTTAATTTTCTAAACTTCAATCTCTTCAAACCTACCCAAGAATATATTCTTAAGGGTAGATAGAGAATGGCAAGTAATGTAAAAGATTTCCTTTTGTGGCAACTGCCCAGAAACAGAGTACTTATAAAATTGCTCTGTGTTAAATCGACCTTTTTGTCCCTCTGACCTTGTTTATTGGAAACCGCATTTGCAATCTCTGTAATTCAAAAAAATACAGATATAAAAAATAATCATTTATCTCAGAACTACACGAGTGCTGCGTACGGGGTCTCATGTTCCAGATCTGGAAAGATGCCAGTTATACTTTTCGGCTGAAATATCAGCAGACACTGTATTTATCTTTATTTTATTTTGCAGCAGTGCCTTTCGGAATAAATGTAATTTTCTGTAAACGCTTCATGCTCTGCAAACCCCGTAATTAACACTACAGGGCTACAATGCAGTTATATAGAGCTCCATTGTTCCGAAAGAGCGTATTTCATTGTATATGGATTTTTTGCTCATTACGGATGGCAGTCAGTTTGTGCTCCAAAATTCGATGTATACTTCCTACAACGAAACGGTATCTGTGATGAAGAACTTGCATAGAAAAATATTTCGTTTAAAGTAAGGTCGATAAGTCGTTATCGTATTTTTTTGGGATTCTTGACTGTCTTCATAATTCATTCTAGGGACTATTGTAATATCCTTTACTACCTATATGTTGGGATCAGTTGACATAATTAAAATCATCCAAATTCAAAATAGCTATGTCCGCTTTATATTACCGCTAAGGAAATATGATCATGTCGGTGAGAAATATAAAGACCTGAAGTGACGTTGGGTAATATCAAAGTTTACGGAATACATATAAGTTGGATCACTCCGCAAAAATATCTAAACGGCCTGCCCCTTGCTCCGTCACCCCGGTTCACCGGTAGCAGTGTACCGACGTCAGCCGGGAGATACGGAGCGGCGCAAAGTAGAGGTTGAACGTGTTTAACGCGAAGTGTATACAGTGTCTCAAAAATAACGGATTTCGTTATCTCTGATTTGTTTGCAGGAAATGGATAATATTTTTAGAAGTTTGATTTTATCAATTAAATTTATTAACGGATGAAAAATGACAATCAGATTCATCCTTATTTTATGGTAAACCTTGAAATGTAAAGGATATAAATACAGGGTGTTTCACGACGACTAAGACAAGCAATAAGTCGGAACTGGGCAGTAGTAGAGAACTATAATTTTGGGGATGTAAATTAGAGCAGATGTTGTGTCTTTTTTTGTCATTGTACTACCCAATGAGGTATTTGTTTTTGGTCACGTGACGTGCCTTTCTGTGTTCCTCCCTATAAAACAATTCCAACAAACTAGCACACTTGGGGTATAAAGTAATTAATTCAAGACCTACGGGAACTTAAAGTGTTGTATCACGCTAACAGCGTATAGTGAGACAAAATATTCATTCGGTGGTCTTACCATACCACACAGGGTCATCTTAAATTATATTTTAGAGATCGGAAATATTTTTATTGATAACTTTAACAATTTAGTTTCTACAGTAGCAATTGGAATGACACTGAAAAGCAAAATGTCAAAAATAATTTATTCACATCCAAGTAAAGCATTTCCACATGATTATCTTTTAAAATTGTACATACGAGTTCGTATATATAGTATACCATAAATTTTATAAGCTGTGGTCTCAAAAATAAGCCAAATCAACAAAACATTAACGTAAAAATACTACAGCACCCTTGAACCAATTTTTACTTATCTACGAAATAGCTACAATATGTGAAATCATTTGAGATTCATTAGTAATAGTTTTACTAGGTTTTATTTTTGATATCCATTTATGTAACTTAGTGTATTAGCGTTATATTTGTATTTATATGTCTGAATCGGCTGTCAATACCTAGCCTTTCAATGGCCCTCGTATATACGCAAAACCCAGGCGTTAGCAAGTCCCCGCTAAAAGACCCTCGTACTTGGGCAAACACCAACGCAAAAACTAATTGGCGCGTGCGGCCGCGGCATCGCTTTGATGTGAGATCTTCAAAGTGCCGACGGAGAGTGATACAACTTATATGTATTCCGTAAACTTTGGTAATATTGTCATCATCATGGTCACAATGTCTTAACAGACATGTTGTGAACTCGTAAAATCTACTCATTTTACGAGCTTCTCTTGGGATATCTTTAAGATCTTTAATGCAGTAGTTTCCCATTTGATTTCTTCATCCTCATGCCATTGACTAGATGTATCTGGTTCATCCGTCTTTAGGGACAATTTCTCACCCCAAGGACAAGAAGGTGTCCTGACTCTTCTCAACTCGTCCACTCAAGTCAAAGCTGCTGGTTGAGAAGAGGTTACTGCTTATACCGACAGTAATTCGGTTCCCTTTAGTCGCCTTTTACGACACGCAGGAAATACGATGGGAGATATTCTAACCCGCCCCCACACAGGGCAGGTAATATTGTAGAATATAAGTATTTAATATTATTTGCATATAAGTATTTAATATTTCTTCACAACATTTTATCTTCATCAAAACCTGAATATCTAAAGCTGTGTACACGTCTGAGCGCACACGGTTTGTGTACACACGAATATGCAAATGTGGATGTCCCATTCGTCGTGTCTCAGGTCTCAAGGCATGCGGGCTGACACGCGCGCGACTTTGAGCGCACATGATGGGCTGAACCAAATCGTGTGGGTTTTCGGTCACCGCAAAGAAAGCGTTCAGCGTATTCATGCTCAGTGTGGACGTTTATGCTTTTTCTGCGCCGTACAATGACGTCCGCGGTATCATACCTACTTATACCAGATTGTGAACATGGGTCGAGATGAAAACATACGTATGCGATGTAAAAACTAAAACAAACGCATGACTTGAGAACGCATGCACTTGTGTGTGTTCTGAAGTCATGTGCTCTCAGATGTGTACGCAGCTTGAGAAAAGAACTGATTTTTTGTGATGATGTTCGTGACAGAACTGATAAAGGTTGTCACAGCATCAAACGTACTCATTCCATCCTATTTTTATCGGGCAGTTTGAAAACGTAATACATATATCAAGAACGACTACCTGTACGGCACAGTCAGAGACCTGAAAGATCGCACCGTTATAAAAATCAAATAATCATAACAAGAGATATTAATAAGGCTATTCACGCCGAAGAGTGCGTTTATGTATCTAAAAGGAAGGGCGTCATTTGAACACTTGCCCTAGTATTTTCCTGGATTTTATTTTTACACACCGGAAATCTTCGATTTTGAGATAATACGCTTTTCGGGCTTTTTTATGATATCTACATAACGAAAATCTATCTCACTCATTTCCGTCGGTCTGTCGACTCAAAAATTTGTTGCATTCATTTGGACTCTCGATTGGCCTATGAAAGAAGGTGGCTTGATACACGTTTATGCACGATCGAGCGGTAAAGTATACGTTATCGTTACATTTAGCAGGCGCAAAGTGCCACTATAGAGCCCGCGGGCTTATTTTCCGCCCGCGGCCTTGTCGTTCGTTTTATTCGGTTTTGCGGGTAGTAAACTTAATTTTGAATCTTCCGCCGCCTTAAAAATCTGCGGTGGTGTTGCGAAAACCGTTTCGTCGTCAGTACTTTCCATGAGATATCATTTCGATAGAAGAAAATCGAAAATATTCTGACGTATGAACGTATAGTACTTGCAATTTGAATAACTGCAGTTAAAAATGGCGACCATATATTCCCATCTTATTTACTTAGTTGCTATGGTAACGCGGACATAAGAGTCCATATTATTATTTTATAATCTGTTATTAGTTGCAGTAAAACTTATTTTTATTAAATTATTTTCTGTAAAACAAATATAAATGATTTGGCAAGTCACTACACAAGATGCGTTATAATATATAACAATAATATAACCCACCAAAGTATAAAGTGCAAGCTAGTTGCAACGATATTTATTATAAGCTAGTCACAGAAGGTGAACAAGAAAAACGTATTTATTTATTAACAAAGGATTACAAAACCGACCGTGGATAACATTTTGTATGTATTTCGTACGTAAACAGCGTTTATGGACCTTATATGTTAACAATATGTAAATAATTATATTCACTTGTTGCGGTCCATAAACGCTTGTTTTACGCCCTTGATACATATATAACTATTTTAGCTCTATCCGAACATTGCCTTGCCTATTACAGAAACCAAGGCACTTAAAATTTTCGAGTATTGCTTTAGATCGTTCTGTTTTGTGTAACATGGAAACTGTTAATAATTAATTTTAATGAAATTCTGACACAGTATCATTACCATGGCGAGGATAGAAAACGCGTATGGTTTTTGGAAATCTTGTCAGTAGCGGCGCAGCCATGATAAAAAAACTAAAAATATAAAAACAGTTCAAACTTCGTTTTCAGTCGTTTTAGGCGTTCCTGATCATTGTACATTATTTTGGGTGGGAGTGAAGTTGTGACAGTTGGGGTATGGGGTTGTAAAACTGAAAAGTTTGTTGTATTTATGATGAGCTCTTCATTATTATATTATATTTATTTTTTGGGTCCACCGAATATTTAATTGCCTATGACAAAAACCTATTACAAAACAACCGAATTATCTGATGTAACCATACAAGTATTGCTCTAGATCGTTCTCTATTGTGTAACGTGGAAACTATTGAACCGATTTTAATGAAATTCCGACATAGTATTATTATCTTGGCAAGGATGGAAACCGCGTATGATTCTTAGAAACCATGTCAGTGGCGGCGCAGCAATAATCAAAAACTTAAAATATGGAAACAGCACAAACTTTGTTTTTAAGCCCTTTAGGGGTTCCTGCCCATTTTCTATTTATTTGGTTGAGGTTGAATTGGGTGAATGGGAGGTGGGGGGAGTTGTAAGAGGGGCCAATTTCTTGTGTTCATAATAGGCTGTCCATTGACCTGTGGAAGAAGGACCTAGCGAAATAACACACTTTTTTGCAGGCGGGAGATGACATTTTCTTGGCTGGGTTTGATAACACTGTTTATCGTTTTTTAGTTAATTTGAATGACAATATCTGTCCACAAATTGCAAATAAAAAATACTATAGATTAATCATTCCATCATAAGAATAACAACAAAAAATGAAGTCAAGTTGATTGACTCAGTACTGCCCACATATTACGGTGATACCAGTTTACTAGTTTCCCATGGCATGAAGCTATAGTCTGAGATTCCTTGGTTTTTTATAGACAGATGGTGCGTATAATGGGATTATTCTTGTACTTTGTAATGTTTGAGCACAACCGATAGATCTTCGTATTTTAAACGTTTTGGCCATCTTAACTCAAAATGCCATTTTTTGGACTTGTACTGTTCTTGGACTCACCGATTCAATTACGTGCAGAATTAAGTAAGGAAAAATAAAAATGGTGTAGATGAATTTTGATTTTTACCTTCTATGGTCGGGAATACTTCCAAAGTCTCAGACTCACCTATATGAGGAACTACGTTCCAATTTAACGAATTTTTCACGGTTTAGTAGACCTCAATGAGAAGCGTCGAATTTGAATCAGCCGGAGTATGTCTTCAAACCCAATGTTCGCATAGGTCTCCAATGTATAGAATATCAAGGAACAAAATTTCCCCTACAGTTGGTGAGGTAAAAATAGCCTTCGTATTTTGTACGTGCTCCAATACCGAATATGTCAGTGACTTTCAACATTCATATTTGCTCAGAGCCATGAAAACAATTCGACCTCCTGGAACTCAAATAGGAAGGATTCCTACCGAAAGATTTCCTTTATTCTCTACAACGAGCAAATATAAATGCCAGTTATCAAACGTTGGACAGAGAAATATCTATACTTACAAAGTTGTGCTGTCGCCGTTTCCTACTGTGCGTAGGGTTAAAACGGTAATTGTAAACAAGGGAATGAGATGAATGAATAAATAGAATAAAGCCCAGTAGTTATCTTGGAAACGAATGCATCCGTACGTAAGTTTATTAGAGTAACTAGTTATAGGCGAGCACTAGCGTTATTACTGGAATCCTCCTCCTAATGCAATAAAGAAAAAAGTAAAATAACCTGTGCGCAAGTGAAATCAAACTTGAGTAAATTCAAACGGCACTGTCACTGTGAACCGGAAGCAATATTGACAAAACGGGACTTTCCCGGACTAGTTTTTTCATGCTGATTCCGAATCAGTTTTTCTCTAGGACCTGTAGTTTGGCTTCTTCTGTATACGGACGGACGGACGGACAGACAGAGGCTCTGCATAAGCTCTCTTCAGTGAGAGCTAAAAAATGAACTCATGTTGATTGACTCAGTACTTCTCACATATTACGGTGATATCGGTTTATTATTTTCCCATAGTATGAAACTATAGAGATCCTCTTGAAACCAAATCATCGCCCGGCCGCTCGCAAAAAAATATTTAATGCCGCTAGGTCTTTCTTCCAAAAGTCAATAGATAACCTATTACGAATACAACAAATTTTTCAGTTTTATAGATCCCCAATTTCACCCCCGACCAAATGAAGATAGAAATGGTCAGGAACTCCCAAAACGCCTAAAAACGAAGTTTGAGCTGTTTTTATTTTTGATTGTTTGATTATTGCGGCGCCGCCACTAACTCGAGTTCTAAAGGCCATACTCGTTTTATTTCTTCGCCAGGGTAGTAATACTGTTTCAATAAAATCGATTCTAAAGTTTCCAAGTTACATAACACAGAACGCTCTAAAGCAATACTCGTATAAATACATCAGACAATTCCGTTGTCCATTGGCTTCTGTAATAGTTAAGGCAATGTTCGGATGAAGCTGAAAAAGTATATTATGCCACTAGTTTTTTCTTTCACAGGTCAATCGAGAGTCTATTGTGAATACAACCAAGTTTCCAGACTTACAAGGGACAATAAGAACGTACAGCTTCTCTAAGAGTAATTGCTGTAATCATGGGGCATAGCGTAGCTACAGTTGTAGCAGCATGGCGCGTATGGATCGAAGAAGTGCGAATGCAGCGAGTTAGAGATTCTGGAGCATGTAGGAGAACTATAGACTGGCAAGATCGTCATCTACGACTATTTTTTTTTATTATAGAGGGCTTACGAAAATACGCTTGATCGCAAGCACATAAGCACTCGCTCACCCGAAGGTGTAAGAGAGTATGTGCCCGCCTGGAGTTGAAACACCTTGAGTCCTCTGATTTCATGCCCCACGGACACAACCACGTCCATCCGACATGCCACCACGGCCCGACCGGCTAAAACCCGTTCCCACTTTATTGCCTCTGCTCTATCTCCATCTGCACCGAGTATCATCGATACTCTTCGCAGTGCGAGATGAGGTAATAGTTATACTATTTAGGAATGTCTTATTACCTTCGTCTAATCTTGTGGTCGTTCACCCTTCTCCTTTGCAGAGAGAGTATTTTGTTCACCATCTCTTCTATGATATTCCATGTCTCTAACGCTAAATAATATCAGCGGTACCATAGTCTCTGGGGTTAGCTCATCCTCCAGATTTTGACTTGCCTCCTGTGTGTATGGCCCCCATCTATCGCACAGAAATAAGGCCTGCTCGACCATGTCTTCCGCCTCGCAGAGCAGGCATCTCTCGTCCATCACCCACCCTATCCTTTTCCTATACACTCGAAAAGGCCCATGCCCAAACAGTGCCTGCGTTAAGAAATAGGATGTCTGTCGATGACTGCATCAGTGGTCTCGTTCCGTAAGCTTTGCCGTTTTCTTACTGTCTGTAGCTTCAGGGAGGCATATCGCATTGCCTGCTTGACCATGGTGGATCAGGGTCCTCTCTTTGGGCAGCAAGTATAATGGTGGTATCGTCGTTATAACTTACAGGGCTCTTGTAGATACCGTGCGATAAACACCGACGTCCTTTATCAGTGACTTTCTCTTTAAGTAGTATAAGACCTTCGAATACCTTTACCTTTTCGTGGCTTCACACCACACAGGAGCTCCGTATAGAACGACCGACTGTACAACCTGGCACAGTAGTGTCCTTCTGTTGCTACTGGGCCCTCCTACATTTAGCATCAGTCGTGACAGCCTTTGCCACTACTCTTTTAAGATGTTCTGCGTAACACCTCTCGTTATCTAGTGTGACTCCGTGGACTTGTTTGTTGAGACACTCCCAACCTACGACTACTGGCCCTTCCAGATATAATGCGATCCAATCGAGCTGCTGCTGACGCTTGGTATGCAGCTATAGGGAGGCCCCTTCGAATCCGCACAGATTGAGTGAAATGGGCTTAGGATCATATCGTCCGCATCTACTGCTTCCACTAACTGCAAATCATCGTCGCCAATGATAAGATTAGTGCCAAGATCACCGACAATGGCATGCAATGACAGGCACACAATGGACGCGAACGCGTTGGACGACGCCGGGGCGAACGATGCGATTTCTAGTTTGCTGTTGAGCACCATACACACCGGACTATTGGTATTGCTGTATTTTTTATATACTAATTGTGGCAAATGGGTTAGTTTATTTAGTCCTACCGCATTTGATGCACTGCACCCCTTTTTTCTCAGTATTCGGATTTCCCTTGCAAGTAGTATACACCGTATCCAGGACGAATCCCGAAAAAAGAAATCGCACTTGGGTTTAGAAATGTGAAGCCGATATCAGAAGGAATTATTCTGAAGTTCGCATTTGTTCCAGAGAAAACAATCAACTTTGGTTGTACAGACAACTGAAACGTGCGTGGTCCACTTTCACTTTCGGGAATTCCTTGCAAAAACTGAGAGGGTCGGATTACGCTAACGGGTATTTTGAATGTCTTTGTCGATTGTTTACAGCAAATGTCATATGGTTCTATTCGTTGACGTCTTCGTACAAATATGATAAAGGGTCCCGCACATTAACCACTTCGCGATCTAATTAAGGGAATTTCAACTTTTTTGCTATTAAGAATAAACACATAATTTAAACATGTTATTATATCATAGGTCGGTGCCGAAAATCATCCCTTAAAATTTTCGGGATTCATCCTGAGACTCGGTGTATATGTAATGCTGGTACAGCTCACTAAATACTTAGCATGCTTGTTCTATAATTTAAAATTGCTCTTACAGCTACAAGTTGTTTAATACTGGGCATATTATGTTCAATGTGACAAAAAATCTAATAATAGTGCAATCCTATACTCCTATTTCCTCTTGTTTATTTGAATTCTAAAATTATACAGGTACAGGTACAAATAGATACTTTATGTACTTTGATATAGGCTACGCTAATGAAAAAAAATTTTTAGCAGAAATGATTTCAGCTGTCGCTATCAACCAGTACAGTTTGCCTACTTATTCTTGTCAAGTCACTAAAACAATGACAAGGAAAAAAATAAACGCTGGAATTTCGCAAAAAGATATATCCTTCCAGATAGTCACTAGTAATTCTAGTTGGTTTTTTTCCTGTACATGCTGTTCCGCAAATAGTTTTTGCTATTCTTTTAGAACCGAAACGTTCAAGAAAGTCAACAGTTCTGGTATGATATTTGTTGTGGTCTTTCATCTTTCTATACCTTCATTCATCAGTTTCCAAGATATTTAGATTTCTCTGCAAATTTCAAAAATACCTTCTATTTGTGTACTGAAATTAATTTATTTTGACGAAGTACTATGGAATGTTATTTTTATTTAATGAACAACTAAAATATAAGGCCATAATGGTATTTGATAAAATCAAGACTCCGAATTATTGTAAGCAAGGATATGTTACTCAGAAAATCTTTTTTTCCATACAGGATGATTCGCAGCTACGTGGTGATACAAACATACATTTTTTTTAATTGAATCACCCTATATATCATCCCATATTTAGATTCTACCACTCCGCTCTAACAATATCAGGTACTGTACCATTATACAGGGTATGGAAAAAGTTATGACCATTTTTATATTCAAATCGCTGTCAAATGAACGTACGTACGTATCAAAAAGTAATGACTCAAAAATTATTTTTTTACATGCCAAGATAAAAAATATACTCCATTTTTAATGTCAGCTGTAAAAATTCTATGACGCATATTAATACCGGGTTATTCACGTTATTCGACACGGAGCATTATGGCTAAAGTATTTGATGAAAAAGAAAATAATAATTTCGGATAAATAGGGACCCATTATAGCTACATTTTAAATATACTTTCATATTATACAGGGTGTCCCAGAAGGTTTCGACTTCATTAAATACCATTAAGGCCTTATATTTTAGTTTTTCATTAAATCGACATAAAATTCCGTAGACCTTTTTATAAATAAATAAATCCTGCTACACAAATAGAAGGTACCTGTTAAATTTGCAGAAAAAACGAAATATCTCGGAAACTTGTAAATGTAGGTACAGACTATGCTGCAAAAAGATAAGACCATAGTGAAGACAATTTTTGGGTAGAATAAAGTATGGGGACTATATTTAAAATAAAAGAGGAAATGTAGATTTTGCATTCTATCTTACTCTGTACACATACCGGATTATTCACGTTATTCGACACGGAGCATTTATGGCTAAACTATTTGATGAAAGAGAAAATAATTTCGGATCGTTAGGTACCCATTAAGGCTACATTTTAAAAATATCTTCGTGTTATAAAGGGTGTCCCCAAAACACGAAATGTATCATAGTTAGGTATGTTTTTTTTTAATAGAATTCCATGTATATTATTGCATATTCAGATTCCTTGGTGAATTCTAGTGTGACTCTATATATCACACATGGGACTTAAAGCGAACCGTTTAGGTGTAAATCACCATTTTCAGTATACGTAGGTGTCAGAAAAAAATTGTATATCACAGAGATTATAAAATTTAGAAGGTTGTAACTTTGCCGCATTACTAAGCATGAAATGCATCACCTTAGGTTAGACGGTTAAATTTGAATTACGTTTCTGCTTGGAGCAGTCGGTCGATTAATTAAAGAAACTTCAATCAGAGATAACTTGATTTTTTCAAATAGGAATGCCTATTTTTTATACGATTAGATATAAAATTTGATAGTTCTTTTAATGATATAAACTTGACAATATCAATCTCTGGTAGTGTTCATTTAATTCCAAATTTTCAATCAAATCGGTTTTTCAATTTTCCTACTTTAGGCAACCTAGTAGGATATGAAATATAAACAAAAACGTTCAGATGGGAGAAAACAAGTAACTTAGAATTGAGGATGCAGACAAATTAAAGTAAAGAGACAAGATTATAAAAGTTCCTTACAACAAATCAACTCTAACCAGAAACAACGTCGGTAAAATATCTAAGATCAAAGAGAAGCTGAAGTACGACTGAAATAGATATTTTTCACAGCCTACTGGCTACTGCAACGTACTAGAGATTAAAAATTTCCAAAAGGATTGAAAACGTTGAAATCAAAGAAAAGCTAGCAGCGATTGTTGTCCCAGCATGCAGTTATCAATCACATGTAATGGTATTAAATATTAGTAATTTGCGTCAAAGTAACGACACCTCTGACTGGAACCGTTCTATTTGTTCCACTATCTATTTGTAAGATCGGAAAAAGGGAATACTTACAATCAGATTTAAATTTTCTGCCAGGCAAATTATGCTTTATAATTTTAACAAATTTTATTATCTCAAAATCGAAAATTTTCGCGATTACAATAATACTCCCCGGGAGGACGGCCCTGACCGTCAATACGAAAGTAATCCTGCGTTACGCTGCGAATATTTACCTAATTTACTAAGTAACTAGTGAAAATGAACAAGTGAAAGTGTATCTACGCAAAACATAACTGCTCTGCTGTAAGTTACCCTATTCAAATTAACTAATTAGTACATAAACATCGTTGCTCTGAACATAAACAACCACCACGAAAAATCGTACCGGCAGCGATCCGCCGGGCATGCTACACACTAAGGTGGTACCGCCAGGACCGGCGTAGCCCGTCTTCAGCAGTTCGCCACTCAAAATGACCCACACAGAAACCAACGTTACGCCTATAAATCAACCCACTTACTCCAGTGCACTCATTCAACAACCAGCGATACAAACTCCAACCAAAGAGCAAGAGATCCTGTTAACATCCATCGATGGCTTGAAAATCCGCGACTACGTCATTACTATCGGCACAATTGTATGCCCAAAAAACATACTGTTCGCTTCCAGAATTTCCAACAACCGTATCTGCATCTACCTAAGCAACACTACGATAGTCGACTCAATCATCTCAAACCACAGCATTCTCAAAATCCAAGAACACGAAATCGAAGTAAGAAGATTGGTGACTCCATCCCAGCGGTTAGTAGTATCGAATGTATGCCCATCTATCCCAAACAGTGTTATCGAGGATTTGCTGAAGGACATGGAACTGAAACCAATCTCGCGAATGACACACCTAAGAATAGGCATGCCAGAATCCGACCGCGAATACAACCACGTCCTGAGTTTCCGCCGCCAAATTTTTATTACTCCTAGCGAAAAAGATATTCCTGAATCAACTACCCTCACCTACGAAGGCACAACATATCGAATCTTCCTAACTGACGGAGCGACGTGCACACGTTGTAAACAAGTAGGTCACAGCTCCATCCGTTGTCCTAACAAACAAACTGAAAAACCTGACACTCACAAGACGAATAACACAAATGACAACCAGGTGAATACCACTCAAGTAGGAAACAGCAGCAGAGAACCAACAAGAAATGTGCCCGAAATACAACAACAAACAATCGCAGAGCCTCAAGCCTCTTCGCACCCCTCAGAACAGACCAATAGAGACACAGGACCCGAAAAATTACCCCACCCTAAAAGACAGCTATCGACTTCCCCAGAAATAATAGAACCTACGCCATTGCAAGCACCTACCAAAAAAGTAAGAACAACAGAACCGACAGAAGACCCCTTAGAACCAGCAAACGACTTTATTAAATCTCACTATGACCAGACCAAACTTAACAAAATCGAAATTATGGACATGATAGAGAACTCATACAATTCGAAAAACATACTTGCAACTATGAAACACTACACCAACGACTTATCAGGAATACTCAAGTTTTTAACAGAGCTCCACACCCATCTTAAGGACCGGAAAACTAAAATACGAATTACCAAAATAAAAAAAAAGTTAACCAAAAAATTAGACAGTGAGTCATCAGAAGACAGCGATATCTCCGAATCGCCTTCTCAGACCTACTAATAATCTGAAGACTTTGTTCAAGTAAAATAAGATCAATGTTCCTAGTTCAGTGGAATCTTAACGGCTACTTTACGCACAAAGAAATGCTGAATTTACTTATAAAGGAAAATAACCCTCTAGTTATGTGTCTCCAGGAGACCCACCTCAAAACTACGAGAATCGACTACGCTCCCAAAAACTACAAAGGATTCTACAAGAACAGAGACGACCAAGGAAAGGCCGCCGGAGGTGTAGCTATACTGACAAGAAGCAACATAAAAGCAGAAATACTACCCCTAACCACTCCACTGGAAGCCGTAGCTGTAACCGTCACACATCACACCAAAATAAACATCTGCAACGTATACATACCCCACCCTAAAGATACAAATTTCGACCTTATAGAACAATTAATTCAGCAAATCCCTACCCCTAGGATAATAGTAGGTGACTTCAATTGCCACAACGTCATCTGGGGATCGGACTCTACAGATAAATATGGTACTGCATTGGAAAATATAATCAATCAGAGTAACTTAATTCTTCTGAATAACGGCAGTAATACCAGGTTTAATGCTTTTAAGGGTAGATTTTCTTCCATCGACTTATCTTTCTGCGACTCCTCCATGGCACCTTTTATTTCTTGGAACACCCTATCAGACCTATATGACAGCGACCACTACCCGATAGAAATAGCTCATCGTAAAGACTACGCAACTGTTACAGAACCGTCACAAAGATGGAAAATTGATAATGCAAACTGGGACGAATTTCGGTCTCTGGTGGAGCAAAAAATACCTACGCTAGCAATTACAGATGTAGATACAATAATCAATAACTTCACCCACATCATAAAAGAGTCCGCAATCTCAGCTATAGGCAAAACCAAGACACTTACAAAAAAAACAGCCGTCCCATGGTGGAGCACCAAAATATCACAAGCACTATCAAACAGCAAACACGCATTCAATAAACTTAAGAAACATAATACGAACGAGAATTTACAGAACTTTAAAAAACTGAGAGCTAAGACCAGATATCTCATCAAAAAAGGGAAGAAAGAAACGTGGCAGTCATACGTCACATCAATCAAACCATCCACTCCAGCATCACAAATATGGAGCAAGATTAGAAAGATAAGTGGTGCCCGAACACACCAAGAAATAGACAGCATAACACATAATGGAAAAACAATCACCGGGAAAGCAGAAATCTCAGAAGCTTTCGCAGATATATACCAAACAGCATCCAGCAATGACAATTTGAGCAGCTCATTCATTCAGTACACAAACTCCACGAAGAAGCCGAAGATTTTATTATACCCGACGACGACAGCCCTCTGAACCAAACCATAACCATTGAAGAGCTACAGGAAGCACTATCGACCTCAAATAGTTCATCCCCTGGTCCTGACGATATACCTTATATCTTTCTGAAAAACCTTCCACCTAACGCCAAGCTTATGCTTATAGACATATACAACCACATTTTAATATCCAGACACTTTCCGAAAATCTGGAGTGAAGCAGTTGTAATCCCGATATTAAAACCAAAAAAGCCTCAAGACGTGCCCAATTCCTACCGTCCCATATCATTAACTTGCACCATGTGTAAGTTACTCGAAAAAATGCTCAATAAACGGTTAGTATGGTTTCTGGAGGAGAATAAGCTACTGAGTGATAATCAGAACGGATTCCGCAGCAACAGGTCCACCACAGACAACACTGTAGTCCTCGAATCTACCATCAAGGAAGCCTTCGCAAATAATCAAAAAGTGCTTGCAGTATTCTTTGATATACTGAAAGCACACGACACGACTTGGAAGCACCTAATTCTGAAGACTATGTTAAGTATAGGGATAACTGGAAACATACTAGCCTTCACCAAAAATTTTTTAAAGAACAGATGCATTAAAGTGAGAACCAACGGTTTCACATCAAGCAGCAAGAAGTTGGAGAACGGCACGCCTCAAGGATCCGTATTGAGCGCAACACTATTTCTGTTAGCTATCGATAGTGTAACATCACTCTTTAAACTGCCTGTTAAATACATGCTATATGCTGATGACCTAGTACTATACTTAACCACTAGTAACATACGCAACGGTGAAATAATCATCCAGGACACACTCCACAAAATAGAACAATGGACCTTGAAAACAGGATTTCAATTTTCAGCTGATAAAACAAAATACATAATTTTCAGTAAATCAAAGCCTCAAATTAACAGCACTTCCCTAATCTTCAACAGCACCACAATTGGGACGGTCGACAACATAAAGTACTTAGGAGTGATATTTAACTCAACTCTAAAATGGAATTTACATATAGAACATATACTATCAACTTGTAACAACAGATTGAACCTCATTAAAGTTTTAGCTAATAAGTCGTGGGGAAGCGACACCACATCCTTGCTTAGATTATATCGAGCCACCATAAGGAGCAAAATAGACTATGGCAGTATCAGTTATGAAACAGCAAGCAAATCTTTGCTCAACAAACTCGAAGTTCTCCAAAACACAGCAATCAGGCTAGCGCTGGGACTCCTCAGAACAAGTCCAGTTGACAGTATGCAAGTATTGGCTAACGAACCCCCCTTGAGTCTACGAAGACAATACCTTACCCTATGCTACGCAGCAAGAATGGCAAGTACAACTAACAACCCAGCTTACAACGTCATGTTTTCCCCCAGAAATGATGCGCAGTCACTCCAAAACAGCAAACATATTCCGATAGCAGAAAGAATAAGACGCACTAACTTCAACACAGATCAATTTCAAAGTGTCATCCCATACCCCGCACACTCCCCACCTTGGACGGTCTTACCACTAGATATCGATACAACACTCGAAAAATATTCTAAAACAGAAACAAATCACACAGTCATACTTAACAAGTACCAAACCATCATCGAACAGCATCATCAGAACAGTCATCTGATCTTCACAGACGCCTAAAAGTCTTCAAGAGGTGTCGGCTATGCTGTAATATCCAACCACCAGCAAATATCTTCTGCCCTTCCACAACACAGTAGTGTTTATACCGGAGAACTGACAGCCATCAAAGAAGCACTTCACCTCGTAAGGACGTTACCAGATACCAACTACTTATTAGTCACTGACTCAATGAGTGCACTGGAAGGCATCAGACAGTTATATCCTCGCAACTGCATACTCATAGAAGTCAAAGAGATCCTGCGTCAGCTGAACGATATGGGTAAAACCATCAAGTTTCTGTGGGTGCCATCACATACCGGAATCTCGGGTAATGAAACAGCAGATAGAACAGCAGTAAAAGCAGCGACGGTACCTAATATAACAACCTATACACCTTACGAGGATATAAAGAAATTAATTAAAAACCACCTTACCAAAATCTGGCAAGAAAAATGGAATAGCAGTACTAGTAAATTAAAAGAAATTATCCCAGACGTCTCAACGAAGCTGATCCTCCCCGAGAATAGAAAAGACCAAGTCATCATGTCACGTCTACGGATAGGCCACACCCTGGTCACACACAAGCACATCTTCCAGAAAACCGAAGCTCCAGTATGCCCAGCATGTGACGAAAGAGTGACAGTGGCTCATATCCTCATGGACTGCACATTCTACTTGGATGCGAGAATTTCCAACCACCTATCCAACGACATCAAGGAAGTACTCCTCCAACAACACAAGCAAGTGCTGAAATTCATCAAGGACATTAATCTTTACTTTAAAATATAACTACCGTTGTCATTGTCACTTATGTCTGTTTATGTAATGTATGTATACATGTATTCTGCCGTCTACGTCGCTAATAACCCGGCGAGGTTGATGCGGCCCTCTGTCTAAATAAAAAAAAATAATTCTCCCCTCACCTATCGGTGTGGGAAGTAAGATGTAAATAAAATGTCTACGAGAAACATAATCCTACTAATAATATTATTTGCAAAAGTGAATTTTATTTATTCCTTATCGACAGTTTTAACGGCTTAAATTATGAACCGAAACGTCACTTTAGAAAAAGTTCTTCCAACCACTGTTAGATAGAAAAGCGGCAGCAATTTGTGGGAATGGTTTGTTATCACTAATTAAGGTTTCAGTAATTGTGCGATTACTCGCAGTCCATCGATATATACGTGATTGCATGCAACATATATAATGTAACGTTGTTTGTTCTAGCTCACCGAAGGATGAAAACAGTCACCAATTACTTCCTCGTCAATTTGAGCATAGCAGACCTGCTCCTAACAACCCTGAACTGCATGTTCAACTTCATCTACATGATACAAAGGTAAGCAAGTTCGGCATGTGACTTTGCTACGATTACCTACAATGCAAGGTTATTAGTATTTGTATGTCGATAGTCAAGTTAAATTAATTTAAAACTACTATGATTTTCATCGCATTAGATGTCATTATTCAATATTGCATTACAACCAGTGCATTGTCAAATGAACATCTGCAGTAATATTGGTTAACATTTGAGTTCGGATACAGTAGCAGAAATAACGTGGAAATTTACGGGAAAAATTCATTATGACCAGTTTCAGGAGGGTACAAATATCGTGTCTACGAGTGTGACTGAAGGCAGTGTAGCATTTGTACAATATCCATCCATCGTATATGTCGCTTGGTTGATAACCGTACACAAAGTTATACATACCTTCCATGGACGATAGCCTACTATATTTGCTTTGCATAAGTATTTGTATAGCAAATAAAACCTAAATTAAATTTCCTTTGTTGTCTATTTTTGGTTGCCTTTAGCTTTTCCCAAGGTGTTAAGGGGAATTTTGTCATCTATTGAACGATATCAGCAGTCAACTCAAATTTAATATAGTTTTGAATTTGAGCCCTTTTTAATGAGTCGTGATAGTTCCCAATACCTTTCGTTTTACCTATAACATTTTCCACCTGTGTGTAAACTTCATTAAAAAAATGATAGATAAGGCTATCCGTATCGCAATACAGTAGTAGTGTTCAATATCTTCAAAAATTATCAAAAGTATCAAAATTTTCCAAATATTCAAGGTTTTCAATTTTCTTTTTCAATATTTTAAAAATTCTCATAATTTCCGCTTATGTCCTCTGCTCAGTGTGTACCAGATTATTTCCCGTTACAGAGTTTGTTCGTTAAATGTTTTTTTTATTTATAGTATCGAAGTTCTTGTTGTAGACAAATTTATTTTCTCCTATGTAATCTTTTCAAGTAGCTATTATGACATGCCCCACATATTTGGCAATTTAATTTAGTCTAAGATCCTTAAGCTACCACAAATAGCACATGTTTGCCTACTTGCCCACTTATATTCACTTTTCCCATAACACTAATATCCATGCATGTATTCATGTGAGTATCATAATTTTTCTTTGCCCTCTCCACAATGTGTCATATCTGTCTTAAAAATTAGACACATAAAACAAAATAGTTTATTTGTTTGTGAACATCCGCATCTCGACTCGTAGTTTTCATAAATATTCCGGTTGAATACTAAGTAAGTAAGTAATAAGTCCGTCTTTTACTTGTGAAACTATAGTATAATTAATTTGAAAATCAGGAGTAGACCTTCCTTTTAATCTTGATTAAAAGTTAATGTTCAAAAGGTTTTGCACAGAATCAACTTCCGATGTAGCGGCCTCTATCATTGAGATTACGCATTTGCAATTGAACCGCGATTATCACATAAAATAAACAAGACGTTGCGTTCAACTCGCAGCTGGAGATACGCTGCTTGGTGCCCTAAATCGACAATATAATCGCGAACAGCGAACTGTGCCGAACCCAACCGAATACTGAAATAGGTACGCTGAAAATAATGAAAACAGGTACATGTTGAACTATTCCCTTAAGGACGTCAAGCACACGCCACATGGTCTTGGTCGCACTCGTCGCATTTGATACGCTTCCTGTGCAAACAAGATTTGAGCGGACCGAAGAATCAAGTTTGATGTAGCATATTAGATATATAGGCATAGTCGTACAACGATATAAGGCAAAAATACTAAGTAATTAAGGAATGAAGCACTGAATGATAACTATATTTATTGCAATTTTTCTGGGCAGTTGGGTGGGCACTTGCCTTTGTGCCCTTCAGTACCAGCCGCCACTGATGGCACATACACCTACGTAATTTACAGCTGACAGCTGGTGACTGCGAAAAACGTGAGAAGTCAAGTTTCCGCGATGCTCTCCTCAAAGTTGCTTGAATGACAATAGTGCCAAACTTCTAACGTTAAGTTTTGTGCAAGTAGAATTTATAGGTAGCATACACCAAAGCAAGATTAAACTGCGGTGAAATGCAGAAGTTATAATCAGAATAAGACAACGAGGCTTTGTTTATAGAGTCATTCAATCTTCGGTAAGGAAAGCTTATAATGCTCGAAAGGTATGAGTTGCTTGAAGTTAGTGAATACCGATGGAACTTCAGCATGTAATCCCATGTTACTGCCAATGACCTCCAAGTAGAACAGTCTTTGGAGCTTTAGGCAGGCATTTAGAACACTACCAAATAAGGTACTTATTGTTTGCAACCCAATGATATTCTGCTTTTGCAGGTTAGAGTAGAAGTTACCAAACTTTTCACCCTATATTTCGGTTTTATTTATTTAATCTTGTCTGAGCTACACTTGAGTTAATTGGTCAGTCATGTATATATTTTTTATTATACTTTAACTTTTTTAGCTTTTTATATATCAGAATTAGATAATTAGTAATTGGAGTAAGAAAAAAAGACATATATGGGACGATCACAGACCGACGTCACAGGTCAGAAATGGTTGTCTGTATTCGCTCATATCTCTTTCCAGTGTTTGGCACAGTGCACTGCCGTGTCGGTCGATTCCCATAGGTCCTGGATTTATGCAAGGGGTTTTAAACGATGGGCGAAGTAGGCAATATTCCATGGTCTGGTTCTCCCCGCAGGCACATAAATCATCCTCAGCGTGTCCCCATCTCACTAGATTATCCTCAGACCTGCCCATTTGGCATCTAATCCTGGTGACACTTTTCCAGGTCGTCCATTCTAGTTGTGATCCGGCAGGGAGGCATTCAGTTGGGTATCAAGATGGTATATTCTCTGTTAGCTGTCGCTTCCTCTCTGGAGTCTCACATTGGGTTTGTTGAAATAATTAAATTCTTCCTGTATTTAATTCTGGCTACTGAGTGCTTGTGCCTATACAGGGTGTCCCAGAAGTCAACGTCAAGCCGCAACAGGGTGACAGGATTGGTTGTAACTATCATGAGAAAAATCAGAAAAAAAATCTATCCCATGTAGTTTGAAAATTATGAGCATTTAAACAAAACCTAGAAATTTGGCCAAATTATAACAATTTTTCGGTTATTGTGGTTAACCTTTATTATTTTTGTTCATTTAAGCTTTGGAACCGTAACCCTAAATAACATTTCTAGAAGCACAGTCAAAAATAATGACACAATTGCCCCAAGTTTTCTAGAATGAACACTATTTATTAAACTATGAATTTAAAATTTTCAAAGTCTGCTGACTTTGAAAGGCCCTCCTTTAAAAAAATGTACTAAAGTGCCTTGGCAAGTGCCATTAAAAGTTGGCGCATTTAACCAGGATTGTAAATTGGTACAATACTTGTTAGTTTCATACTAAAGAAAAACGAGTAAAAAAAGGAAAACCTCAAGTAACCTGATTTTTGCTAACCCATTTCACTCAGGTCATATGTTCTTTACTCGCACAAGCTTCTGGTAGGTTCTTAATTTTACGGCAAAATGATGAGAGAAATGGATAATGAACATATCTGCTATGAGTGAGCGAAACAGATAGTGACGCCACTTTTAGTAAAGTCAACCAAAATAAGTAAAATTAATAAAATAATGAAAAATTTTGACCTAGTTTAGGTTTATTGGAATAAAGCTCATGAAATGAATATTCAAATTGTTTACCATCAGCCTCAATACACGCCCTACATCTTCTTAAAAAAAGATCTACTTATTAGCCAGGCATATCCTCGAGAGTTGTTGTCCTCAGCAGCTTGAGAAATTCGTTTACGCTTTTTCTTTGAGAACATCCCGATAAAAAATTCCAGGGGATTTAAATCTGGGGAACGGGCTGGCCACGAAATAATGCCTGAACGTCCACCTCCACCTCCCGAGTATTCATAAGCATAATTCGCTGGGCAGCCATCCTGTTGATACCTCATGTGGCGACGATCTGTTAAGCGGTCTACAGACGTTGACGGATGCTGCGATTCAGGTATCGACTTCTTCGTTTCATAACGTAAGTAGCAGCGTATGTGGTACTGAATCACGAATTTAGTATCACTTGCGGTGTGCAGCGATTCTGGAATCCTATTATGGACGGTGAGCCATGTAGGTTTCAACGTGTATAGTATTGCGTCGATACAAAGATATAAGCACACCCTACCATTCTTGTGTTGCGTGAAACGTGCATAAAATATCAAGTCGACTCAGGCATCGCAACAGGTTTCGATTTGCGTAAGAACTTATGCAACTGATGCAAGTTTCATGAAACCTTGAGTCGATTGAGGAATCGCAGCTTACATCAACGTCTGTAGGCCGCTCAGTGGTACGTCCTCCAACAAAGTTGGTAAATTTTATCGTAAAAAATGTAGGTAATTCGAGCCATTCAAATTCTCAGGCAGCACAAAAGGCCCAACAATTTTGCCGTTTAAAATTCCGATCCACAGGCTTACTTCAAAGCGACACTGGGATCCGTCTTCTCGCATTAAATGTGCCTGGCTAATAAGTAGATCTTTCTTAAGAAAATGCAGGACGTGTATTGAGGCTGATGGTATACAATTTGAACTTTTATTGTAATAAAAAATGTTATTTTCATATCTGACTTCTAGTCCAATAAACTTAAACTAAGGTAGGTCAAGATTTTTCATTATTTTATTAATTTTACTTATTTTTGTTGACTTTGCTATAAGTGGCGTCACTATCTGTCTTGCTCACTCATGGCAAACATGTCCACTATCCACCCTCTCATCATTTTGCCGTAAAATTAAGAGCCTACAAAAAGCTTGTGCGAATAAAGAACATCTGACCTGAGTGAAATGGGTTACCAAAAATCGGGTTACTTGAGGTTTTTCTTTTTTACTCGTTTTTATCAGTATGAAACTAAGAAGTATTGTACCATTTTACAATCCTGGCTAAATGCGCCAAGTTTTAATGGTACTTGCCATGGCACTTTAGAACATTTTTTTTTTTGAAGGAGGGCCTTTCAAAGTCGGCAAACTTCGAACATTTTAAATTCATAGTTTAATAAATAGTCTTCATTCTAGAAAACTTGGGGCAATTATGTCATTATTTTTGACTGTTCTTCTAGAAATGCTATTTAGAGTTACGGTTCCAAAGTTTAAATGAACAGAAATAATAAAAGTTAATCACAATAACCGAAAAATTGTTATAATTTGACCAAATTTCTAGGTTTTCTTTAAATGCCCATAATTTTCAAACTGCATGGAATAGATTTTTTTTCTGATTTTTCTCATGATAGTTACAACCAATCCTGTCACCCCGTTGCGGCTTGACGTTGACTTCTGGAACACCCTGTATAGTGTCTTTTATCTAATGCCTGTCTACTTCGTTCTGCCATTCATGAGATTCCTCGCCTGAATTGTGGGGGTGAGCGATTCGCGCTAACATGTATAGGTGGTCCACAACGACGTGGTCCAGGTTAGTAGGTTTTAGACATCCCGTGATTATCCTACAAGTGTCGTTCAGGGTAGGGTCCAGTTTGTTAGCATGAGTCGATCTGGACCATACAGGGCTAGCGTATGCGGCTGGGGCAAAGCACATGACAAGGGATGTAGTCCACAATACGTCAGGGTGGGCCCCCCATTGGCAGTTGACCAGCTTGCAAATAACACCATTCCTCGTATTCACTTTTGCTCTAGTCTTTTCTATGTGTTTTTTATAGGACAGGTCCTGCCTTAGGTAACACTCAGATAAACTGGATTTGAGCCCGGTTATCAAGATGGAATTGGCAGGTTTTTATTTTATCTGGGATTGGGCGTAGCTAGTTTAACTTGCAGTGTTCGGACATTCTTGCTAGGGACTCTGTTAACCTTTTTCGATTTTCTCGATGTCTTGGGAATGGCACGTAATGGCTGCGTCATCGGCGTAGATGAAACTATTTGTCCAAATTGAATAGTAGAGGTACACCAACACGCTACTCTGGGGGAGGCCATAGTCGTGGTTCCTCCACCGACTTCTGTGTCCCTGAAACTCCCCGTAGAATCTCCTGTTGTACAGCTATGATCGCAGGACCTCTGTTTAATGGCAATTTCATGAGATCCTGGAGAATTTTTCGAGGTAGATTTTGTGATAAATGGTATAATATGCCGTCGAAAGGTCCACGAACCGTCCCATTTTTTCTCTCCTTTCGAAATTTTCCTCTCTGTGTTGTTTCAGATCTAGCACCTGGCCAATGCAGGATTTACCAGATCTGAAGGAGAGATATTTTGTTTTCGTTAGGAAATTAATAAAGATACATGGTACATAGAAAATATTTATTGGAATTCCACAAGTACTCTCACCAATACGCTTGCTCACATTGCGCCTCTAAAAAACTTTTACTGTGTTTGTCTTTCATCCTTTTACAAATACTACGATCAGCAGATACGATCAATATACATGCTACTTATTTACAAATATTTCATGTTCTAGGATATGTAAGGTGGTACCTACTTTTTGCAGCTACGATAAACTGTCAAAATAATATAATATATATAATTGTTTGCTCGAAGTTTTGCAGCAAATGGCTTTTAAAAATAACATGACCTTTTGCATGGCTCTTTCCAAAGTGTCAGTAGTAAAACGTTAACGGTTAATTACGTCATCAAACGATACTAACGTTACGCCATCATCACTTTTTGCATACACCTTTGTTTATCGTAGCGTAGAATAAGTGAGGTTCGTGCTTTAGGCCTTCTGTCTTTTTTTATTGTTTATAGTCTTTGTATGGCAAACGCTCAGAATGGAACAAGTTTTGGACATCGTTTTGAGGCATCGGCATCGGTGGCATATTGGACGTGATCATAAACAAATAAACACCTTAACCATATAGGTTTTGCAGGAGCACCGTTGCATGATATTTCGTTCTCATGGTTCAGTTTTGTGATGGTAATACGCTGTTGCCGGAGACGTCTAATTTTGTAGCTTTTATTGGAGAATACTGTCAAATAAAACTGATGGAAGAAAACCTGATCTTTTTCTACAATGACAAACCATGTTGTAGCACTTATAACACTCTATATTAGTCTTTATGATACTATTTGATCTGATATTCTACTATTTTCTGGTTCATATTACAACAAAAATATATTTTAAAGCTAGCTGAATACATAGGTGTAATAAAAATAAATTGTGTTACACCAACACTAGTCATGAGCGATATATTTTCATCTACTGTAATTCTACCACAAATATTCAAACATCACATATTCTATGTATATCACGACTGTTCCTGAGTTTTCAAATAAAGCGTGTTTTCATACGTGATTTTTAGTTTAAGCACCTCATCCACCTCCGTCATCGCGAGTGTGACATCGTCGAACTGTTGTTATATTGTACACTTGCTAAGCTTCGAAGCTGAAACTGTTAGAATTAGATTAGCTCAAACTCAAATAAATATTCGTACTCGATATTTTAAATGATCGAACTTGTTAAGACATTTTCGATAAGAAAGCACAAAATTATACTACCCATAATGTATATTTATGATGGAATTCGGCATACCTAGCTACAAATATAAAAATATATCAATTACGCTAACGAGTGCTATATACCACTTCAAGACAACGCGTTGGCAAAGCACATGTAAATCTTTGTTTTTGAACCCATCAAATTCACCTTCACCTTGTTTGTATCTCCCTAATCGCTTTTTCCAAAACGCTATTCTGATATCAAATACTTTTATTTCAATAAATTCGCTACCTGATGGGTTAATACTCAAGCCTAGAACTGGCCAGTTGATCTCAGATCAGAGCCAATAACATAAATAAAAAAAATACTCACGCCGCTAATGTATTTCCTACAAATAAGTAGGCAGTCCCAAAGTTTACGGAATAAATATAAGTTGGATCACTCTCCGTCGGCACTTTGAAGATCTCACATCAAAGCGATGCCGCGGCCGCACGCGCCAATTAGTTTTTGCGTTCGTTTTTGCCCAAGTACCTGGGTCTTTTAGCGGGGACTTGCTAACGCCAGGGTTTTACGTATATACGAGGGTCATTGAAAGACTATGTATTGACAGCCGATTTAGACATACAAATACAAATATAACGTTAATTTTGCTAATATACTAGGTAACCAGAGTAAAGTAAAACTATTACTAATGAATCTCAAATGGTTTCACATATTGTAGCTGTTTCGTAGATACGTAAAGATTGGTTCAAAGGTTCTGAAGTATTTTTACCTTAATGTTTTGTTTATTTGGCATATTTTTGAGACCACAGCTTATAAAATTTATGGTATAATATATAGGAACTCGCATGTACAATTTTAAAAGATAATGATGTGGAAATGCTTTACATGGATGTGAATAAATATTATTGACATTTTGCTTTTCAGTGTCATTCCAATTGCTACTGTAGAAACTAAATTGTTAAAGTTATCAATAAAAATATTTCCGAGCTCTAAGATATAATTCAGAATGTCTCTAGGTGGTATGGTAAGACCACCGAATGAATATTTTGTCTCACTATACGCTTTTAGCGTGATACAATCCTTTAAGTACCTGTAGGCCTGTAGGCCTCGAATTAATCACTTTAGACGTGTGCTAGTTTGTTGGAATTGTTTTATCGGGTGGAACACAGAAAGGCACAAATGTACAGGGTGTCCCATTAATAATTTTGAATCGGACGTCACGTGACCAAAAACAAATACCTCATTGGATATATAATTCTCTACTACTGCCCAGTTCCGGCCTATTGCGTGTCCTAATCGTCGTGAAACATGTATTTATATCCTTTATATTTCAAGGTTTACCACAAAATAAGGATGGATATGATTGTCATTTTCCATCCGTTAATAAATTTAATTGATAAAATCAAACTTCTGAAAATATTATCCATTTCCTGCAAACAAATCCGAGATAACAAAATCCGATATTTTTGAGACACTGTATACACTTCGCGTTACACACGTTCAACCACTACTTTGCGCCGCCCCGTATCTCCCGGCTGACGTCGGTACACTGCTACCGGTGGACCGGAGAGACGGGGCAAGGGGCAGGCTGTTTTGATATTTTTGCGGAGTGATCCAACTTATATGTATTCCGTAAACTTTGGCAGTCCCCACCGCCTGATAAAGACAACAAAAAGGGTGTTCTATTCGCGCCGTCCGTCGTGTATCCAAAGTGGGTCAGTAAAATATTAAAGACTACCTGATTATGGAGCGTGTCGCCGTCAAGCAGTAATTTCTTTGGTTAATTGTATTTGAGTATCGGGTCCTTCAGATGGTTTTCGGGCATGTTTTATGTTTATTTATTACGTGATTTCGCATACAGTTGATGCACCCTGGTATAGCAGCTTGAAGAAAATGTGATTCAATTCAAAATAGTTATACCTTGGTTATCCCATACCCAGATATATATTATACAGGGTGAGTTTTCAGTACCGGATCGGTCGATAACTCCACTACTGCAAAAGCTAGCGAAAAAAGTTATATACAGCAGTTATAGCCAAGGATATGCTCCTTGCTCAGAAAATATTTTGATTTATACAGGGTGATCCATAACTACGTGGTGATGCAAACACTCATTTTTTTAAATGAGACACTCTATATATTATTTCATATTTAGATTTTACTAATGATTCTCGTTCTTAAAATATAAGGTATTCTAACATTATATTACACAGGGTATTTCAAAAGTTATGACCTGTATATTGAAAATTAATGAGTCAAGCATATTCTTTTTTACATGGAAAAATAAAAGATATCCTCTAGTTCTAACTCAGGCTGTAAAAAGTCGCCGACGCATATTCATATATAGGGTGAGATAGAATGCAAAAACTAGATTTTTTTTTAAATGTAACTCCCCATAATTTGTTATACCAAAGAATTGCTTTCAATATGCTCTTTCATATTTTTATAGCATTAATATATATAATATTAATTATATTTATTAGTTTCCGAGATATTTCGACTTTTCCATAAATTTCAAGTATACTTTCTATTTGTGTACTAAAATTTATTTATTTTGAGAAAGTACTATCGAATTTTATTTTTATTTAACGAACAACTAAATTATAAGGCAATCAAAGGCTGAAAGCCTATGGCGCTGTAGAAGCGCTGCGAGAGGATAAGTATCGGTTTACGTTAGATTTGAGACGCTGCAGGTTGTAGCCGTCGGGAAACAAATTCCCCGGCAGCTGATTCCACAGCGTCGAAGTTCTCCAAAAGAAGGAATGCTGGAGGAGACTAGTTCGGGGAGTAAGCACCTCGACCTGGTAAGAATGAGCTCGCAGAGCTTCTCTAGTTTTCCTGGTTCGGTCGGCCTGTGGTGTTATTATCTGAGAGAGCTCGCTCGAACATCTTCCGTGATAGAATCTGTAAAACAGGGATAGGTCAGCCACCCTCCTTCGATGTTCCTGGCTGTGGAGGTCCTTTGTGAGGTTGAGGTCAAAACACTGAGTTCTCGAGATGATATAAGCCAAGTATGCTGAGGAAACAAATTTTATAGACGTGAACCATAATTACCAAGCAGATTTATCAGGTAGGCTTTGAAATATTTGCAGTTTTCATAACAAGCAGATTTATCAGTTAGGCTTTGAAATATTTGCAGTTTTCATAACCTGCTCAATAATTTTGTACTGTATGAAAACCGAATTTTGAAAATGAATTTTTCCATAAAAGAACAAGTAGCGGGTATTTAGGAGAATCTTTGGGAAGTTACCTACTTGCCCCTAGAATATATCAACTATCAACAGCAATATCCAGAGCGGAGGTATTCTGAAACTGATGCATTTGAAAAACTGAAGAATAGTTTTATTCAAACTGTTTCAGTTAATGTTTCATAGCCTACCCGATAGATCTGCTTGATAATTATGCATGCATATAAAATTGTTTCCTTAGCACACTTGACTCATGTTATCTCGATAATTCAGGGTTTTGATTTCATCAAATACTATTATAGCCTTATGTTTTAGTTGTTTGTTAAATACACACGAAATTCGAAAGAGCTCGAAACAAATAAATTTCAGTAGGTACACAAATAGAAAGTATATTATTTGAAATTTGCAGAAAAATCGAAATATCTCAGAAACAGATGAATATAAGTATATCAAATGCTACAGAAGTATGAAAGAGCATACCTATAGCAATTTTTGGTATAATAAAATATGATGGGGTTGTATTTTAAAAAAATGTAGTCAAGTTGATTGACTCAGTACTTCCCATACATTCCGATGACACCAGTTATATTATTTTCCCACAGCATGAAACTATAGTCTAGATGCCCCTGCAATCAAATCATCGCTCGCCCGACCGCAAAAAAAGTGTTTTATTCTCCTAGGTGCTTCTTTCACAGGCCAATGAACAATATATCATGAATACAACAATTTTTTGAGTTTTACAAACCCCCACCCCCGAACCACCCTAATTTCACACCCAACCAAAAAAATTTTAATGATCAGGAACCCCTAAAACGTCTAAAACGAAGTTTGAGGTGTTTTTTATATTTTTAGTTTTTTTTATTATTGCCGCGCCGCCACTGAAGTGATTTCTAAAAACCATACGCGCTTTCGATACTCGTCGCGATAATAAATCTGTGTCAAAATGTCATTAAAGTCAATTCAGAAGTTTCCACGTAACACAATACAAAACGATCCAAAGTAATACTCGTATGTATTTTGTATGCATCAGAAAGTTCAAGTCACTTGATTTCTGTAATCGGCAAGGCAATGTTCGGATGGACCTAAAAACGTGTATTATGCCGCTAGGTCTTTCTCTCTCAGGTCAGTAGACAGCCCATTATGAGTACAACAAATTTTTCAAAGTTAGAACCCCCCACCCCCCCAACCACCCTAATTTCACCCCCACCCCAAAAAAAGTAGAAAATGATCAAGAACCCCTAAAGCGCCTAAAAACGAAGTTTGAGCTGTTTTCATATTTTTAGTTTTTTTTAATATTGCTGCGCCGCCACTGAGACGATTTCTAAAAATCAGACGCGTTTTCCATCCTCGCAAAAGTAGTAATAATGTGCTGAAATTTCATTAACATCAATTCAGTAATTTCAACATTATAAAATACAGAACGATCTAAAGCAATACTCGTACGTATACATCGGAAAATTCTCTAAGTCCCTTGGTTCCTGTAATACACAAGGCAATGTTCGGATGGACCTAAAAAAGTGTATTATACCGCTAGGTCTTTCTCTCTCAGGTCAGTAGACAGCCTATTATGAGGACAACAGGTTTCTCAGCTTTACAACCCCCCACCCCCCAACCACCCCAATTTCACTCCCACCCAAAACAAGTAGAAAATGATCAGGGACCCCTAAAACACCCAAAAACGAAGTTTGAGGCATATTTGAAATTTTTCGTTTCTTGCTAATTACTCCGCCGCCCATGCACCGATTTTCAAAATTGTAGCAACATTACATACTACGACCCTACACCATATCACTACCCAAATTTCATCGAAATCTATGCAGCGGTTATTGAGATTAGGAGGCTAGAAAAACGCCAACAGACAGACAGACAGACAGACAGACCGACAGACAGACCGTCGGAAATGAGTGACGTGGATTTTCGTTATGTAGGCATCATGAAACGCCCAAAAAGTGGATTATCTCAAAATCGAAAATTCGATCACAATGCTCCCCTCACCTATCGGTGTGGGAAATAAAAAGGAGCAAATCTAATTTTTGCATTTTACCTAACCCTGTATATGAATATGCGTCGGCAGCGTTTTATACAGCCTGTATTAAAACTAGAGGCTATTTTTAATCTTTCCGTGTGAAAAAAATTATTTTTGATTGATTAATTTTCAATATATAGTACGTTCATTTGGCAGCGATTTGTATATAAAAATTGTCATAACTTTTGAAATACCCCGTTTAATGTTGCAATACTTCATATATATTAGTAGAATCTAAACGTAGAATAATATATATGGTGTCTCACTTAAAAAAATGTATGTACATCACCACGTAGTTATGGATCACCCTGTATAAATCAAAATATTTTCCGAGCAAGGAGCTGTAACGAAATTTTTGTTAATTTCGTTGCACGTCGTCTGTGACTCCTTTTGTGGAACAATTCTTCTGGAACAATGTTCGATTGACTGGTAAATATATGTTCCTCCCTTATGCTTTGCTTTTATGCTATTAAACCAACCACTTGCTTCCCGCCTATTGGAATTACACTTTCAGTGTCTTGCCCCCAGACTATAACATTCAACGCATGTAACCGGTACCACTCCTCAAGGTGTTACGGGTTGCCTGCATCTATGGAATAAGTTCCTCTCATTTATTCAATATTTATATAATTTGACTTTGCAAAAATGTTTATTTCATAGATAGTCATTTTGTCGTTATCCCTATTAGTTATTTCGAGATTTTAAGTTGGCAGTGATCTGTTTCTACTGGCAGCACTGTCTTCCTTATCATTGAAAAATAACTCTCTAAAAATCCTGTAGTGATCTATTTATACTTTGGAAGAGGATTTCTGGTTCTCTTCTCTCTCCGACTTCCCACTTGTTAAGGTCATTGTGTCGTGTTAGCATTTTTTGAGGCATTCAGCCATATTTTGGTTTTTCTTTGTAGTGTACTTACTCATGGAATAAGAATTTTCATATGTTGTTGCCGTGGGGCTTAACTCCGAAATTTATTCACTCTCCTTTAGCGAGATTGTGTTTGGAGTAACTCTGTGCCACGGGCAATTTTTCGTGAGAAAAGGGAATATACCATATTCCGCCATTTTGTCGTTTTGGGTTACTGCATAACAATCAGTGACTATCTAGTATTTTGCTAGCAGTTTGACATTGATATCGGACCTTTTAGTATATAGAATCGCTATCACTGATTTTAGTTTCATTTTCTAGTTTGGTTGTGAATGCCGTACTCTTTTATATGTCTTTCTAGCTAACCAGCTATCAAGAGTGTGCATCCGCTTCCCTAAGGAACTCGCTTGGTGCTGATACATGTAAATTCGCGTCCATTTCTACCTAGTTTCTGGCTCCTGGAAGGATTCACAGGAGGGTGACAGCAAGCTGTTATTGCTACTTTGGATATAGAAGATACGTAATAATTGCTTATTTTCTTATTTGAATTGCCATCTTGAGCAGCTAATGAGCATTTTTACGTACCTTCATATTTAGGGTTCGTAGTCACCTCCAGGTGTCTAACCTTTATCCAGTTTTGTCCTTTTATCCATTTTTGGGAGAGAGGGAGGGGCATCTTTATTTATTTTTGGTATAGTTCTTTGATAGTTTTCTTTGAGTGTGCTCATCACACATTTTGCATAATTATTGAGCAGTAATTCTGATGTATTGGTAATCAAACCCTTTTCCATCTTTTTGCAACCGATACAACACACCAAAGTACACACTTTAGAGTCATTTCCGTGAGGCTTTGAAGGTGCTCATAGATATTGTTCCTTTTGAGTCCTTGTGTTTTTTTTTATACAGAGTGTGTTTATTGAGACGTACTTGTAGTATCTTGCAACTACTACTGGTATAATTTTCAAATTTTTGGATCTTGTGATGTTTGGAAGTTATTTTATAAAAACTAGTGGGCTTGATAATTTTTTTATTGAACTACCTTTCAAGATTCTAAAATTTTGCAACACTTATAGATCTAGAGCCAGCAGTAACTTAATAGAATCATGGCTTTGATTTTTTAAAAGCTGCTTTGAACTCAAGCTAGCAACAGCCTTGCTCACTTCAAGATCTTATTTAAGTTTTATTTTTAAGCATTAGACTGGAAAGGCCTATCAAGTACATAGGTTAGGTGATACTGTGCTTTAAGATTGTATTTTTATATATGCAGATTTATTTATTAACCATTGTTGGGGATGATCTGCTATTTTTTTGAGTTTAACTTTTAAGGGGGAAATTAACAGAGTTTTAAGACATGTATCTCCATTGTGGAAGGGTTGGGTTTTAAAATTTTAATTTGTTTTAACCAATATTGTAAATAAGCCAAAATTATTGGGGTCTGACTGACTACAATTCAGAAGCAAAGTGATACACCTGAGCTTGCGTAACATCCAATCATACATCCTGGAGTTTTCTGTAGAGAGTCCATGTACTAATTCCTTTTTTTTTACATTGCGGCGGCTTGAAGTGGTGGTCGAGCCAGACTCAAGAGATCTTCCAGCCAACAAGGGAGTAGTAGAGCAGGAGTAGTCGGGCCCAAGGAACCTGAAGAGGCTGCCGGTCTGCAAAAGGGGACCCTCTCAAAGAAGCTGTTAAGGGTACACAAGCCAACCTGGAAACCGGTGTGCCCAGGCGAGCCACCCCAGGATCACCAGCTGCAGCCGAAGCAAGCCAGGTTGTATTGTTCTACCATGCTAGCCAGCAGTCATCCTCTTGTAATCCATATATGAACAACTCACTTTTAATTTATATTTAATAAGGATAATATACTTTGTTACTGTTTAATTTTCTATGTTTCTACACCTTTCCCTTCAGTGTTTCTGGAGAGGTCGGGTAATATCACTGACTTCCTTGGAGTCTGGAGGTGAAGACTCCTGGCACCCTTTTTCTCTGGGCTTTTGAACTTTAGAGTAACTTCGCGTTAAAGAAATAGTGATTGTACCTGTCATCTCTTAGAATAAAAAAGAGTAGATTCCCAAGGATTCACGCCTCACGGTGGAAAAAATGAGCAGCCCAAAGGCAACCCAGTCATTGCCAGCTTGAAGGTTTCAACCTAGTTGGGATATTCAATCTAGCATTACAGAGCATATCCTTGGCTACAACTTCTATATACAACTTTTTTCACTATCTTCAACAGTAGTAGAGTTATCGACCGATCCGGTACAGGAAACTCACCCTGTATATCATTATTTCACATAAAACCTTGTATACTGCCTTATGGATGATCATACATATACATCAAATTAAAACGATTCATCGGGTGCCGGTATAGAGTACGCCCTGGCGATAAATTCTGCGGTTTATCACAGACACCTATAATACACCTAACTCTCTAACATTTTTATAGTTTCAGGTCGATCGATAAAGTATCAGCCATAAATTTTGTACACAGCTTATACACCGAAAACCCCAAAATACTGAAGCGTATGCTGAAGGTAAAATAGTAATGGTATAATATAAAGGATATCGCTAACTTTTACGTTCATTATTGTTTATTACTGGGCAACACTGGCCAGCCTCAGATGGTAGTAAGGAAGTAAGTGTAAATTTGAACAAAATCATACAGACGGCGTCACTAACAATAAATCTACATTTTTGATGCTAGTTAAATGTGTATACATGTTACTTAAATTTGGGACAGTAGTTCTTGACCTCTTTCTCAAGCATACTTTGACGTTTTTCAAAAACTAGCAGTGTATCTAATATGCATGTGTGCTGTTTTCTTATTTAATTAGATATTAATTTTTCCGAAATGAAACTATGCTATAATCGAGTCTATTGCAAATATAAGGATCTGGTTAAATTGATACCATTGAAGCATCTTAATAATGATACAGCTACGCTTAAATGGATGATAGTAATACATATTAAACTTGTGCCAAATAATTTTATCGGTATGATCTTGCATGTTTTGAATGCCTTATAATAATAGATATCATTACGGAAGTTTTGCACGCATTACGGCACTATTTATTTCATCTCGTTCTAAGGACACTCCACATCTACATCCAATACCTCGGACCCCTCCGTTCTCCGAAATCAATATTTAAACTGGTTCTGCCCAATTACGCTTGGAAATTGAAGTAAATTCGTGGCCACAAGCTCACAGAAAATCCTCATCGCTAGAAAATCGCATCCGCTTTAGCTTCATTTTCACATGCAGAGTCTAATCAAAGTCACAGGAAGTAAGGTCTAGATTGTAAGGAGGGTGCGTGAAAAGCTTCAGTCCTGTCGTGGTTAAGTATATACAGGGTTATTCACGTTATTCGACATGGAGCATTATGGCTAAAGTATTTGATAAAAAAGAAAATAATAACTTCGGATGGACAGAGACCCATAAAGGCTAGATTTTAAAAATATTTTCATGTTATACAGGGTGTCCCAAAAACACGATATGTATCAAAGGTGTGTTTTTTAAATGGAACACTCCGTATATTATTGCATATTCAGATTCCTTGGTGAATTCTAGTGTTACTTTATGTATCATACATGGGACTTAAAGCGAACCGTTTAGGTATAAATCACCATTTTCGGTATAAGTAGATATCAGGAAAAAATTGAATATCGCAGATATTATAAAATTTGGAAGGCTGTGACTTTGCTATTATTTATTATTTGCTATTACTAAACATAAAATGCGTCAGCTTTGATGAGACTGTCAAATTTAAATTACGTTTATGCTTGAAGAAATCGGTCGATTAATTAAGGAAACTTCGATCAGCCATAACTTGATTTTTTCAAATGGGAATACCTAATTTTTTTTATACGGTCAAACGTAGAATTTGATAAACTTTCTAATGATATTAGGTTGTGGATATCAATCTCTGGTAGTTTTCATTTAATTTTAAATTTTCAAACAAATCGGCATTTTTCAATTTTCCTACCTATAAGCAACGTAGCAGGCCATGAAATATAACAAAAACATGTTAATTCAGATGGAAGAAAACAAGTAACTTAGAAAAAAGAGACAGACGAAATAGAATAAAGAGACAAAATGATAAAAATTCCTTACAACAAATCAACTCTCCCAGAAACAACTGCCATAACATCTCTAAGGTCAAAGAGAAGCTGGAGTATGGCAGTAATAGATATTTTTTAGAGTCTACTGGCAACCGCAATTTACCAGAGGTTAAAGATTTCCAAGACAATTAAAAACCCTGATATGGAACAAAAACAACCAGCGACTGTTGCTCCAGCACGCTTATCAATCATATGTAATGGTGTAGAATAGTAGTAATTTGCATCGAAGTCGATACCTCTGGCTGGAGCCCTTCTATTTATTTAATATCTATTAGCAATTTTGCAAAAAAAGGAGTACTGACAAATCAGATTTAAATTTTCTGCCATTTAAGTTATGTTTTATAATTTGAACAAATTTTAATTCATTCTTCATTTTCTGCGATCTTACTAATAGGTACTGAAGAATTTTCAGACCTCCAGTCAGAGGTACTTTTGACTTGAGTTTTGACAGAATTGCATATTTTTTTATATCACTACATGTGAAATTTTATTATGAAAATAATAAACTGTCTACAACATTCTCTAGTAGTTTTCGTTTCATTTCAAAATTTTTAATGGTTTTGGAAATTGCCAATTTGCAGTAGCTAGTAGGCCGTGAAATAATCTATCTCTGTCATACCATAGCTTCTCTGTGACCCAAGATATGTTACTGCCGTTGCTTCTGGTTAGACTTTGTTTGTTGTGAGTAATTTTTATAATCTTTTCCCTTTAGTCTAGTTCTTGTGTATTTTTCTGCTATGTTAGTTGTTTTCTTCTACCTGAACATGATTTTGTTTATATTTCATGGCCTGCTACGTTGCTTATAGGTAGGAAAATTGAAAAACCCGATTTATTCGAAAATTAAAATTAAATGAAAACTACCAGAGATTGATATTCACAACCTCATACCGTTAGAAAGGTTATCAAATTTTCCGACAGACAGACCGACCGACAGACAGACCGACAGGCAGACCGACAGACAGACCGACAGACAGACCGACCGACAGACAGACCGACAGACAGACCGACAGACAGACCGACAGACAGACCGACAGAGAGACCGAGAGACAGACCGACAGACAGACCGACAGTCAGACCGACAGACGGACCGACAGACCGACCGACAGACAGACCGACAGACAGACCGACAGACAGACCGACAGACAGACCGACAGACAGACCGACAGACAGACCGACAGACAGACCGACAGACAGACCGACAGACAGACCGACAGACAGACCGACAGACAGACCGACAGACAGACCGACAGACAGACCGACAGACAGACCGACAGACAGACCGACAGACAGACCGACAGACAGACCGACAGACAGACCGACAGACAGACCGACAGACAGACCGACAGACAGACCGACAGACAGACCGACAGACAGACCGACAGACAGACCGACAGACAGACCGACAGACAGACCGACAGACAGACCGACAGACAGACCGACAGACAGACCGACAGACAGACCGACAGACAGACCGACAGACAGACCGACAGACAGACCGACAGACAGACCGACAGACAGACCGACAGACAGACCGACAGACAGACCGACAGACAGACCGACAGACAGACCGACAGACAGACCGACAGACAGACCGACAGACAGACCGACGGACAGACCGACAGACAGACCGACGGACAGACCGACGGACAGACCGACGGACAAACCGACAGACAGACCGACCGACAGACCGACAGGCAGACCGACAGACAGACCGACAGACAGACCGACAGGCAGACCGACAGGCAGACCGACAGACAGACAGACAGACCGACAGACAGACCGACCGACAGACCGACAGACAGACGGACCGACAGACAGACCGACAGACAGACCGACAGACCGACAGACCGACAGACAGACAGACCGACAGATCGACAGACCGACAGACCGACAGACCGACAGACCGACAGACCGACAGACCGACAGACCGACAGACCGACAGACCGACAGACCGACAGACCGACAGACCGACAGACCGACAGACCGACAGACCGACAGACCGACAGACCGACAGACCGACAGACCGACAGACCGACAGACCGACAGACCGACAGACCGACAGACCGACAGACCGACAGACCGACAGACCGACAGACCGACAGACCGACAGACCGACAGACCGACAGACCGACAGACCGACAGACCGACAGACCGACAGACCGACAGACCGACAGACAGACCGACAGACAGACCGACAGACAGACCGACAGACAGACCGACAGACAGACCGACAGACAGACCGACAGACAGACCGACAGACAGACCGACAGACAGACCGACAGACAGACCGACAGACAGACCGACAGACAGACCGACAGACAGACCGACAGACAGACCGACAGACAGACCGACAGACAGACCGACAGACAGACCGACAGACAGACCGACAGACAGACCGACAGACAGACCGACAGACAGACCGACAGACAGACCGACAGACAGACCGACAGACAGACCGACAGACAGACCGGCAGACAGACCGACAGACAGACCGACAGACAGACCGACAGACAGACCGACAGACAGACCGACAGACAGACCGACAGACAGACCGACAGACAGACCGACAGACAGACCGACAGACAGACCGACAGACAGACCGACAGACAGACCGACAGACAGACCGACAGACAGACCGACAGACAGACCGACAGACAGACCGACAGACAGACCGACAGACAGACCGACAGACAGACCGACAGACAGACCGACAGACAGACCGACAGACAGACCGACAGACAGACCGACAGACAGACCGACAGACCGACAGACCGACAGACAGACAGACCGACCGACAGACAGACCGACCGACAGACCGACCGACAGACCGACCGACAGACAGACCGACAGACAGACCGACAGACAGACCGACAGACAGACCGACAGACAGACCGACAGACAGACCGACAGACAGACCGACAGACAGACCGACAGACAGACCGACAGACAGACCGACAGACAGACCGACAGACAGACCGACAGACAGACCGACAGACAGACCGACAGACAGACCGACAGACAGACCGACAGACAGACCGACAGACAGACCGACAGACAGACCGACAGACAGACCGACAGACAGACCGACAGACAGACCGACAGACAGACCGACAGACAGACCGACAGACAGACCGACAGACAGACCGACAGACAGACCGACAGACAGACCGACAGACCGACAGACCGACAGACCGACAGACAGACCGACAGACAGACCGACAGACAGACCGACAGACAGACCGACAGACAGACCGACAGACAGACCGACAGACAGACCGACAGACAGACCGACAGACAGACCGACAGACAGACCGACAGACAGACCGACAGACAGACAGACCGACAGACAGACAGACCGACAGACAGACAGACCGACAGACAGACAGACCGACAGACCGACAGACAGACAGACCGACAGACAGACAGACCGACAGACAGACAGACCGACAGACAGACAGACCGACAGACAGACAGACCGACAGACAGACAGACCGACAGACCGACAGACAGACAGACCGACAGACCGACAGACCGACAGACCGACAGACCGACAGACCGACAGACCGACAGACCGACAGACCGACAGACCGACAGACCGACAGACCGACAGACCGACAGACCGACAGACCGACAGACCGACAGACCGACAGACCGACAGACCGACAGACCGACAGACCGACAGACCGACAGACCGACAGACCGACAGACCGACAGACCGACAGACCGACAGACCGACAGACCGACAGACCGACAGACCGACAGACCGACAGACCGACAGACCGACAGACCGACAGACCGACAGACCGACAGACCGACAGACCGACAGACCGACAGACCGACAGACCGACAGACCGACAGACCGACAGACCGACAGACCGACAGACCGACAGACCGACAGACCGACAGACCGACAGACCGACAGACCGACAGACCGACAGACCGACAGACCGACAGACCGACAGACCGACAGACCGACAGACCGACAGACCGACAGACCGACAGACCGACAGACCGACAGACAGACCGACAGACCGACAGACCGACAGACAGACAGACAGACCGACAGACAGACCGACAGACAGACCGACAGACAGACCGACAGACAGACCGACAGACAGACCGACAGACAGACCGACAGACAGACCGACAGACAGACCGACAGACAGACCGACAGACAGACCGACAGACAGACCGACAGACAGACCGACAGACAGACCGACAGACAGACCGACAGACAGACCGACAGACAGACCGACAGACAGACCGACAGACAGACCGACAGACAGACCGACAGACAGACCGACAGACAGACCGACAGACAGACCGACAGACAGACCGACAGACAGACCGACAGACAGACCGACAGACAGACCGACAGACAGACCGACAGACAGACCGACAGACAGACCGACAGACAGACCGACAGACAGACCGACAGACAGACCGACAGACAGACCGACAGACAGACCGACAGACAGACCGACAGACAGACCGACAGACAGACCGACAGACAGACCGACAGACAGACCGACAGACAGACCGACAGACAGACCGACAGACAGACCGACAGACAGACCGACAGACAGACCGACAGACAGACCGACAGACAGACCGACAGACAGACCGACAGACAGACCGACAGACAGACCGACAGACAGACCGACAGACAGACCGACAGACAGACCGACAGACAGACCGACAGACAGACCGACAGACAGACCGACAGACAGACCGACAGACAGACCGACAGACAGACCGACAGACAGACCGACAGACAGACCGACAGACAGACCGACAGACAGACCGACAGACAGACCGACAGACAGACCGACAGACAGACCGACAGACAGACCGACAGACAGACCGACAGACAGACCGACAGACAGACCGACAGACAGACCGACAGACAGACCGACAGACAGACCGACAGACAGACCGACAGACAGACCGACAGACAGGCCGACAGACAGACCGACAGACAGACCGACCGACAGACAGACCGACAGACAGACAGACCGACGGAAATGACCTGGATTTTCGTCATGTAGGCATCATGAGACGCCCAAAAAACGTATTTTCTCGAAATCTAAAATTTTCGCGATCACAATACTCCCCTCACCTATCGGTGAGTAATAAAAACAACATCTGATATAGAGGAGGTAAACTTGCAACTGCAAGAAGCCATTCAAACCTCATACCATTCAAATTGCGTAGAGAGGAGGCAAACCACCAACAATCACAACAAGTGGTGGAACGCGAACCTTGAAATGCTCAGAAGAAATACTCGCAAACTCTTCAATAAAGTGAAGAAAACCGGTAACTGGGAAACATATCTGCAAACCCTAACCGAACACAACAAAGAAATCCGGAAGGCAAAACAGGAATCGTGGAGAAGGTTCTGCAGCGAAGTTGAAAACGCTTCGGAGGGAACCCGAATCCACAAAATTCTGCCTAAGAATCCGGTTCAACCGATTGGAACAATTGAAAAACCAGACGGCGAATTTACGGAAAATGGGGAAGAAACACTAAGTTTACTTCTTCAAACCCACTTTCCAGATTCCACTGTAGTTACCCCAAACAGCAGTAACCCATCAAACCTCAACACGCTCTGCTATAGAGCGAGTAAGGAAGACTGGGAGCTAGCCAAGAAAGTGGTTACCTACAACGGCATAAAATGGGCCATCAGCTCATTTGACAGCTTTAAATCACCAGGACCAGATGGAATAATACCAGCACTCCTACAATAGGGTGTGGAGCTCATAACTTCGCTCCTCTGTAGACTGTGCAGGGCCAGCCTAGCAACAGGCTATATTCCAGAGTATTGGAGGGAAGTGAAAGCGGTCTTTATCCCTAAACCTGCCAGAGACCTATCTCAAGCCAGGTCCTACAGACCGATTAGCCTTTCATCCTTTATGCTAAAAGTGATAGAAAAGCTGGTTGAGATGCACATCAGGGAAACCTCTCTCAAAGAGAGTGTAACAATAAAAATGTTGCTTGGTCATGAACGACCAGCCAACACTTTTATTACTCATAGCAACCAGTAGCTCAGTAGGATTGCATAAGACTAGGGTATGTAGGTGCGTGCGTGTGTGCGTGAATGTGTGACTCTCGTTAGCCGCCAAGAAATGAAAACTAGGACAACAATGGTTTAATAAAGATTTATTTTAGTATGTATACGAATGCAGTACATTTAATTTTTTTTTTTTTTAAAAACTTAACTTCAGAAGGAAGTCCTTGTAGTAGTGCCCTTCCAAAAGGAAGGTGGTGCTCCAGAGAATGCTGGCTTTTTCAGGAGTTCAGGAGGTACCCCAAAGGTTAGGTGGTCTTCATGGTGGCACCCCGACAAAAAAGTGTTCTTCATGGTGGCACCCCGACCAAAAAGGTGGCTTCATTGTGGCACCCCGACAAAAAAAGAAGTTAGGTCTTCATGGTGGCACCCCGACCAAGAAAAGTGGTCTTCATTGAGGCACCCCGCCAAAAAAGGGTGGTTCTCCTGTGAAAGAGTTATGGCTGGTATTAGCACCTTGTGGAGAACTTCACAGGACTTCACGATCTGTTTCTGAAGTATGGATCTTCATGCGTTCTTACATTTTGATAAATTGCATTCATATACTTCAGAAACAAATCTATGAAGTAGCATGCGGGAATAAAAAGCCAAAAAGCAGATAACTTTCAAATGTTCACATGGTATAGATTAAAAAAATATATAGATATATACAAGAGCGAATAGATGGAACAATAGTAAAAAAAAGATTCTTAAATGCTTTGTATCTTCAGTCCTACCGGATCTTTTCAGATATATAGTGATAAATAAAATAAATGTACAAAGTATGTTCAAAAAATTTACAAACTTTCTCCTCACGCCTTGTAAAACAAAATTACAAAAATGTCCAAAAGATCTTTTCATTGCGTTCTCAATTAGCAAATCTGAGTGCTAGGTATTTTTACGTAAAGAATGTCATAAAAAAAAATGTGAAACATTAAATACACACAAGATAAGGCATCTTAACACAAAAATATATGGCTAGAAACAAAGAGTAGTGTTCAGCGAATCTTTTGTTAGGTAATTAATAAATATACGGTGTATGATTGACTTGATATTTAAAGATTAAAATGTTCGCCATCACATGTTCATGGAAAAAAAATATATAAATCGGAAAAATCACATTCCTACACAAAATCATATTCCTAAAATAAATATGCAGAAGCAATGAAAATATGGGAAAGCTTAGTAATTAAATCGTTATGATTACCTTGATTAAGACATAATGGCACAGACACAAAAGATTGTCTTAGAGAGACATAATTACATTAGCTGTTAACTGTTTGAGTTCAAATAGCAAAAGGAAGGAGGTATGTGTTTCGACATAAAAGGTAACCTTGGTGGAGAGCAAGAGCATACCCCCCCACTCATTAGATTTTCCCAAAATTTGGCGCACTTGCGCAGTGTGTATAATTAACAATATTTGCAGCTCAAGGAAGTAGAGATGGGAAAAAGGTAGAGGTGAGAAGCAAAATAGTTATAAAAATGTACTAGTATAATGAGGAAGCAGTAGCTAAAAAAGCAAGTTATAAACTATTTGTATATGGTAGCCAAGTAAATAATATAAAAATAATTTTGAAAACGGGTGAACCGTTACACTCGGCCCCACTTAACGAGAAAAAAAAATTTGAGAAGCATTCGAGAATTTTTTTTTTAAAAGAGAGTAAAGTTAGAGTTATCACTGAGGGATCAAAATTAACCATTTGTCCTGATAACAAAGTCAGATTATGTTTTCGTGCTTCCCCATGCAAATCTCAAGAAATTGTAGTAATCTACAACCTACAAAGTCTATCAAGATGCATGAAAGAGCAAGAAGACGCAGGTAGAAAACAAAAATGTTGGAAGAGAAATGGGAAGAAAAAGAGATAGCCTCAAGTCTACCAAACAAGAGGGATGGCTATAGCACCAACTCGCTTAAAAGTGCAGTGAAGCTGCACTGAATATGTACTACACAATGAAGGTAATAAATTGTGAAGAAAAAAAAACAAATGTACGCAACCTATCAAACCCTAATATACTTAAGACCTAAAGAGAGAAAAGAAAAAAGTTGTCAAAACGTTGACAAGGGACAAAGAGTTTCAAGACTCGCTAAAATAACTGTAAGTTCGATGCCTATACAAAAAAAACTAAATACCCTAAATAACCATGAGTAATACTCAAACAACATAGAGATACCCTTAATATTCACAACAAAAGATTATAAAATATTCCACTGATCAGACTTAAGAGAAAAATCAGATCTCTAAAGTATAAGTATAAAACCAAACTATTTCCATTTATGAAATATTAAATGAAAAAAAAAAATTGTAACACCATAAGTGTTTCTATGAAAAGCCAAAAGAAATTTAAATTTTGATCAAAATTTTTTCTAAGTACTAACTATAATTCAGTAATGTTCTGATTTAATAAAAAAAATTTGCAATCCAGTGATGTTCTGATTCGATAAAAAGCATTATGATTCAGTGATCAACAAAAAAAAAAATTGGGCGCCAGCAGTCTAAAATAAGACTACAAAGAAAAAAAACAAAAACAAGTGCTTGAGTGATATCATTTCAAAGTCAATTACCTACATGAAATTTTTCAAATAATAAACAACGAAGTAAGTTCAAAGAAGTGTTGTGTCCTATTAGATTCAAAAGAATAAATCCACAAAGGATTAACAAGATTACATTCCAAAATCAATTCAGGGAAAATTTATACATCATATTAAACTTGAAAAGAAAATTCAGGGAAAGTTTATGCCTCAAATTGGATTCAAAAATAAATTTAGGGAAAAATTATACAACATGTGACAATTCAAAAAAGTACATCCAAGGAAAAATTCATACATCATGTGACAATTTAAAATAGGCAAAATTGCTTAAGTGAGATAACTACCACAAATCTAATAATCATTAGTAAATAGATTCAAAAAAAAATTCAAACATCAGTGTAAGTTTAAGATCTAATCAGGAAAAACTATTAAAGATTGCATAAGCCAATACAATAACAATAGTCAAAAGCTTGAACTATTTGTGAGCATGTAAGCACAAGGATCTTAGTCGATTAAAAATTATCAAGTCCGAATAAAACAACGAAGATTAAAAGCAAAATTGCAAGAAATGTTACCAAGATTTTAATCTATCAAATATCAGATTACTAAAATTGTAACAAACTCATATCAAGTTATGAGTGCAAAGTGAAAATCGTAAAGTTATAAATTCAAAGTGATTTAAAAAAACTAAACTGTGATAAACAGATCATATGAAAGAAACTAAACATGAAAATCTCAGGCCTACAAAAGTAATTCCAAGTACGCTGCAGATTTATAGAAACGCATACCAGGATAACTAAAGAGGATAGAGACAATCAGGGGTAATTTCGTTCATGAGAGCTAAGTGAAATTTTTTTTTTTTAAAAGCCGTAAATCTTAAAAGTGATTTTAAAGTCATAAGGAATCTACTATAATGAACATTGAAGAAGTACCATGAAAACAAATCACACATGAAAATCGCAAACCTACAAAAGCCATTCCAAGTACGCTGCAAATTTATAGAAACGCATACCAGGATAACTAAAGAGGACAGCAACAATCAGGGATGATCTTATTCATAAGTAAAAATTCAAAAATTTACATAAAGTTGAAATGACATGACATGGCATAAATGAACATAGGATTTCAGAAATCTACCAACAAACAATGTACAATACAATGTACCATATCAAAAGTGTTTCTTATACGCCAGAGGTTTCAAGAGCTGCCCGAAATACGCCAGATTTATAAGTATGCATATTACGACAGACAAGTGAACAGAAAATGCATACAAGAAAAGCGCTTTCGATCCAAGAAATGTCATAGGACTTACATCAGTCTCTATAACACAAAATTTGGAAAAAAAATTCCATAACAAATAATATTTCTGAAAACATGTTACAGTATACTACAAAATTCAATAAAATTATACTACGAATTAAACCAATTAATCAAAATTGTAAAAACTATCAAAAATATCAGTGAAAATTTAAGTGTGCTCACAAATGTTCAGTAAGGTTAAATTTAAATTTGCTCAGAATTTGGAAATCGATGTTAAAGTATAATTGTCACAATAGTAAATTTTGGACTAACGTAGTTCAAAAAGTTGATTATCAACGGTCTTAAATGTCCTAAGGAGATCTATTAGCAGACTCTTACTGCCGCCTAGAATTTTTAAGGGGCGCTGGCTAATTCTTCCTCTGACACTGACGCTTGAAGTGAGAATGGCGGTGCATTTTCCCTTCAGACGTCTCGCATCTTCGCCCAGTACAGCAGGGCGCATGAATTTTGGGACTGTGATATAATCAGAATTGTTAATCATTATATAACAACAACAAAGAATAGTGTTGATCACTTTCTGAACCAGTCTCAATCACCATCTGAATCAGAACTATCACTTGAATTACTACCCATATAGGTATCATTAATATCTAAACTATTGTCAGGTTTAAGATCTTTGACATGAAAATCTCCTATAATGTTACCATCCAAATCTTTCAATGTATAAACTAATGGTGATTTTACTCTATAAACAATACAGGGGATAAACTTTGGACTTAACTTCGCACAGAAATTATCAGCAGCTTTTGAAAGAATGAAATTACGTTTCAAAACTCTATCACCAACATTAAATCTAAGAGCTCTCCTTCGCAAATTGTAACGATTTTTGTTGACTTCATAAGAACGTCGCATTCGGTCTTGAACTTTAGAATAAATCTTAGGTATCTTTTGTACTAAATTTGGATATAGAACATTTTGTCTGATATTAAAGTCATTTCTGCTGAATGAATTTACATATATTTTAACTGACTGTTTCATGTTTGGCCAATAATATAGAGCTGATAACCTAGATAGTGTTTTGAATACTCCTAAATGACCTGAAGTGGAATCATCATGATACAATTTTAAAAGTTTTGACCTATTAGGTGTTGGTACAACTATTTTCCAATCTGTATATGTCTCTGAAAGAGGATCGTCAGATAAAATGTGTTTGTAAAGAACGTTATTTTCTACTTTAAATGATGGATATAAATCTGGATTGCTACTGACTTTGCTAATCATTCTTTGATACCACTTGTCTGGAGTTAACTCATTTAAATTTAATATTGAAACATCTATATCTCTATGTACTCTAGATAAAGCATCGGCAACAGGAATTTCTTTGCCTTTGCGATGGATGATTTCAAAATTATATGGTGAAAGGCGATATAACCATCTAGATAATCTAGGTGAAGGATTTTTAAGACTTTGAATCCATTGCAAAGATGAATGATCAGAGATAACGTTAAATTTTGTATGTTCAAGATAACAGCGAAAATGTTCTATACTTAGCAAAACTGCAAGCAGTTCTTTTTCTGTGGTGGAATATTTTCTTTGGGCCGTGTTGAGAGTCTTACTAAAGTACGATATGGGATGTTCTAAACCATGTTCCTCCTGGAAAAGTACACCACCAACTGCAGAATCCGAAGCGTCACAGACAATGGAAAAGGGCTTAGTGAAGTCTGGACTAGCAAGAATGGGAGCAGTAGTCAGCAAGCCTTTGATCTTCTCAAAAGCCTCAGCAGCTTCGGGTGTCCAAGTAATGGACTGACCTTTCTTTCGGTTCTTTAATAGATCTGTAATTGGAGAAACTATTAAACTGAAGTCTTTAAGAAAACGACGATAAAAGCTCAACATGTCCACTAATCTTCGAATCTGAGTTATACTAGTTGGTGTAGGAAACGACAGGAGAGAATTTACTGTACAAGAGTCGTAACTGAAATTTCCAAAATTTATATTTAATTTAAATTGCAAAATAAATTTCATACCCAAAATCAACTTATCTGAAATGCTTGGGACAATTAAAACTTTAATCTTATGATCTTCACCATTAAAAGTGATCGGAAAGTAAACAAAACCTAAAATATTCTGAATCTGACCATCGGACGTAGTCAGTTGTAAAGCTGTGTTATAGTCAATCTTGAGATTCAATTTGCTCAATAAATATAGTCCAGATGACCCAAGAATATTAGCATTGCTGCCACTATCAAGCAAAGCTGTAACATTTTCATTATCTATACAAATTGAAAGATATGGACGATTATCATTGTTCTTACTCACAAATAAAGGTTCAACAGGATTTTTAACTTTGACATTAGAAGTCACTTGTGGTTCCCTAGTATCTATGTCTGAAAAATCTTTACCAAAATCTAAGTCAGGTGTATCAACATGAAAATCCCTAGCATTATCTACTTCTGTGATTTGATCATCAACCCTGGAGTGGCTTTGCCCTTCGTATTGGGATCCGAAAAGGTGACTCCCTTGTTCTGTACATGGGAAGGCCCAGGAGTCAAAGCGGGAACTTCCTGTCTCTGTACGTTTTTTGAACAAGAGGGACAAGTTGATTTTGTGACATTTCTCATGCCACATTCATAACAAAACTTAATACGGGGAGATCTACACTGCTGAGAGGAATGCCCAAGTTTTTCGCAATTCCAGCAAACTACTGGTTTTCTAAGAACAGGGGAAGATGTATCATTGTTAGAATTACTATGATCGGATCTACTGACCGGTTGACATGTCAGAAAGGAATCCTCTAACTTCCTACAATATGAAGTTAATTGGGCAAACGTCAAGATATCATGAAGTGCTAGTGACTTAACATAATCTGGCAACAAGTTTCTACGAATGATGTTAACCATGTCCTTTTCAGTGAATGGATTGCTAGTGAGTCTATTGAACTGAGACTCCATAAAAGCAATAAAAGTTATGACAGGTTCACGTTGACCTTGTCTGCGTCTACGAATTTCATCAATCAAGTTGATGTCGTAATTGTCTCTAAGGAAAGCATCCTTTAATTGACGTACCAAATCACCCCAATCATGAAAAGCACCCCTAACAGAACCATTATGCCACCAAGTCCATGCTATGCCTTCAAAAAGGTCACCTGCAGCAGCATATAGATCCATCTCATTACAACCTCGAGAAGCCATAAGAGACTGAATCAATTCAAGAAACTCAATGACAGATGTTTTGCCATTGAACTTCCTAATCCCCCATTTAAAAATAGGAATTTTCTTCTGCTGAGAAAAACTAGCAGGAGAATAAGGCTGAGGATTAATTGCTAAGGGAGGCAAGGAGGCTGCTACAGTAGTAACAGGTTGTGTCGGCATAGGCTGTGTTGGATTAACAGTCACAGGCATGGGAACTGGCGATGAATGTCCCGTGGGAGGTTCGAGCTTGGCCAAAAGATTTGATTCAGCAATCACGAGCTGTGTTTTAAATCTAGACTTTTGTGTCACTTCCTCATCAGAAGAAGGAGCAAGACGATCAATTCTATTTGCCAAGTGCAACAATCGAGTACAAATCCTGCGATGTTCACTTGAATCATAGCCACTAGAAAATTGAGATATCATATCTTCAAGTTTATTGAAAGAGAGTATGATATCATCTTTATCCTCATCAAAGGGAATTAAAACTGAAGTTTCAGAAAAACTTCTACCGTGCTGCTCTTGTGATAGCAGACCACGCAAGACTTTTCGCTTATCATCCATAGTGCTAGGAACTTCCAAGCCTCTAATTTTTATCTCATATGCCAACTCACTTGACATCAAGTCATTAACATTCAGTTTAGTGAGAGGCATTGTTGCATTTAAGTGAGGTTAAGTAGAAAAAAGACAAGTCAAAACCCAACAAGATAAAAAAAAAATACTAAAAATATCAAACAGTTCAGCAAAAAAAGAGTACTTGAGCATGTATGTTCTCGAAAAGGAAACTAGTATTCTGGAGTGATACTAAAAAATTAAAATTATTTATCTGACCTCAACAAATATGACTGCCCTTATCAGTCCTCCAATCAAAACAAAACAGAGACTAAAATGCTCTAATATCAAAAATATTTGCCAGATAAATCAACTACATATAGATAAACTCCAGAATGAAAACAATCATAACAAAAAAAAATCAAGGACTAGTATTTGCTTAATGAAAAATAAAAAAAAATTTTTTAAATATTAATATACTTTATATGTGTGTGTGCCTCAATTTATGTGTTAATCTAGGAAATTAAATATATATATGCAAGTATATAATTGCACACATATAACCACCCTTTTATAAATAACAAAAAACTAAAGTCAGCTTATGAAAATTTCAGGTACAAATGAGTTACTAAATGAATGTACCTAAATAACAAATTACCAAATAAAAATGTAGTGAATTGTTGTCCAAATACCACACAAAATGTATAGCTACAAAAAAGAGCAAACCATACAAAAACTCTAGGTAAGTGTTTATGACCTGTGAATAATATCCAAACGCCAGATATCTTAGAGAAACATTTACAACATACGCTCAGATTTATAAATTAACGCATACGCGAAATGTCTCAAGACAGTACAAAAAATAACGCATTAGGAAATCAAATCTCAGTCATAAATAAAATATACTAATAGACAAAAATCAATAGAAAAATTTAAATAACTTCAAATATACCTCAATAGAAAAATTTTGAAAATAGAAAATTTGGACCAACAATCACTCTGAAAACTACAAAAAAAAATAAGCTGATAATAGTTAAAGAAAATTAAATAATAAAATATATATGCCAAATGAAAGTACTGCATCCCAAAAAAAATTATTAAATGGAATTTTGAGTCAATGAGCCGAAATGGAATTTTGAAAATGTTGTCCAATTTTCACTTCAAGACAGCTGCAAGACTCACAATGCACAACATCCAGACATACCCATGTCTGGCCACACGTTGGCAGCGCCAATTTGTAACAATAAAAATGTTGCTTGGTCATGAACGACCAGCCAACACTTTTATTACTCATAGCAACCAGTAGCTCAGTAGGATTGCATAAGACTAGGGTATGTAGGTGCGTGCGTGTGTGCGTGAATGTGTGACTCTCGTTAGCCGCCAAGAAATGAAAACTAGGACAACAATGGTTTAATAAAGATTTATTTTAGTATGTATACGAATGCAGTACATTTAATTTTTTTTTTTTTTAAAAAACTTAACTTCAGAAGGAAGTCCTTGTAGTAGTGCCCTTCCAAAAGGAAGGTGGTGCTCCAGAGAATGCTGGCTTTTTCAGGAGTTCAGGAGGTACCCCAAAGGTTAGGTGGTCTTCATGGTGGCACCCCGACAAAAAAGTGTTCTTCATGGTGGCACCCCGACCAAAAAGGTGGCTTCATTGTGGCACCCCGACAAAAAAAGAAGTTAGGTCTTCATGGTGGCACCCCGACCAAGAAAAGTGGTCTTCATTGAGGCACCCCGCCAAAAAAGGGTGGTTCTCCTGTGAAAGAGTTATGGCTGGTATTAGCACCTTGTGGAGAACTTCACAGGACTTCACGATCTGTTTCTGAAGTATGGATCTTCATGCGTTCTTACATTTTGATAAATTGCATTCATATACTTCAGAAACAAATCTATGAAGTAGCATGCGGGAATAAAAAGCCAAAAAGCAGATAACTTTCAAATGTTCACATGGTATAGATTAAAAAAATATATAGATATATACAAGAGCGAATAGATGGAACAATAGTAAAAAAAAGATTCTTAAATGCTTTGTATCTTCAGTCCTACCGGATCTTTTCAGATATATAGTGATAAATAAAATAAATGTACAAAGTATGTTCAAAAAATTTACAAACTTTCTCCTCACGCCTTGTAAAACAAAATTACAAAAATGTCCAAAAGATCTTTTCATTGCGTTCTCAATTAGCAAATCTGAGTGCTAGGTATTTTTACGTAAAGAATGTCATAAAAAAAATGTGAAACATTAAATACACACAAGATAAGGCATCTTAACACAAAAATATATGGCTAGAAACAAAGAGTAGTGTTCAGCGAATCTTTTGTTAGGTAATTAATAAATATACGGTGTATGATTGACTTGATATTTAAAGATTAAAATGTTCGCCATCACATGTTCATGGAAAAAAAATATATAAATCGGAAAAATCACATTCCTACACAAAATCATATTCCTAAAATAAATATGCAGAAGCAATGAAAATATGGGAAAGCTTAGTAATTAAATCGTTATGATTACCTTGATTAAGACATAATGGCACAGACACAAAAGATTGTCTTAGAGAGACATAATTACATTAGCTGTTAACTGTTTGAGTTCAAATAGCAAAAGGAAGGAGGTATGTGTTTCGACATAAAAGGTAACCTTGGTGGAGAGCAAGAGCATACCCCCCCACTCATTAGATTTTCCCAAAATTTGGCGCACTTGCGCAGTGTGTATAATTAACAATATTTGCAGCTCAAGGAAGTAGAGATGGGAAAAAGGTAGAGGTGAGAAGCAAAATAGTTATAAAAATGTACTAGTATAATGAGGAAGCAGTAGCTAAAAAAGCAAGTTATAAACTATTTGTATATGGTAGCCAAGTAAATAATATAAAAATAATTTTGAAAACGGGTGAACCGTTACAAGAGGCCAATTCACCAAAACCAGCACGCCTTTCAACCAGGAAAATCATGTGAATCTGCTCTACACCAGCTGGTTACAAGAGTAGAGCACTCACTTGATAACAAGGAAATTGCACTAGCAGCATGCCTTGACATAGAAGGAGCTTTTGACCATACCTCCTTCAACTCCATATTAAGAGCAGCAAGGCAACATGCGATAAATGATACCATCTGCAGATGGATCAAATCCATGTTAAACCTTAGGAACATAAACTCGACTATTGCAGAAACTTCCTTGAGGGTGGTAGCGGCCCGGGGTTGCCCGCAGGGAGGCGTTCTTTCACCTCTCGTGTGGAATCTCGTCGTTGACGAACTCTTAAAGAAGTTAAACGAACTGGGATACTTCGCCCAGGGCTACGCAGACGACATAGTCGTTGTAGTCAGGGGAAAGTTTCCCAGAACAACATCCATTCTAATGCAGGATGCATTGAAAGTTGTTGAGGACTGATGCAAGGAGGAGCAACTACGCGTAAACCCCTCCAAAACAACACCCGTCCCCTTCACAAAGAAAAGAAAACTGGAGGAACTCATACCCCCCAGACTTTTCCAACAAACCTTGAGTTTTGGTAAGGAAGCTAAGTACCTAGGAATCATCCTCGATACGAAGCTAACCTGGAACCAACACATTCAAAAGATAATCACCAAGAGCAAAATGACACTAATGTCACTAAAAAGAGCTATGGGAAGCTCATGGGGACCAAAACCGACAGTTGTACACTGACTGTACACTACCGTTATAAGACCCATGATAACATATGGCGCACTTGTCTGGTGGCCGAAGGTGAACCAGAAGCAAGCAACCCTGGAGCTAACCAAAATCCAGAGATTAGCATGGATATGTGTGACCGGAGCACTAAAAAGCACACCGACGGCAGCAATGGAAACAATTCTGAACCACCCACCAATTGACTTAATTGTCAAAGCAGAGGCTAGGATTGGGGCATACCGCCTCCAGTTAAATAATAACTGGTACCCGTACCGAAACGGACACGCGGCAATCACTGATCTAATTATACACCCTATATTAATCATCGGAAGTGATCACAGGATGCCAACAACATCACTTGAGAAACCCTTTAGCGTCGAAATCGAATGGAAAGGGGAACTCGAGGAAACACCCAAACAAGAAATAGTTTGGTTTACTGACGGTTCCAAAACAGACAATGGAACAGGAGCAGGAATTCACGGTCAATCTCCCAGGTGTGACATCAGTCAACCCCTGGGAGTTTACGCCACTGTATTCCAAGCAGAAATATATGCAGTCGACTCTTGTCTGAGAGAAAACATAAGAAGGGGATACAAAGGTAAAAACATTCTTATCTGCTCGGACAGCCAAGCGTCGATTAAAGCTCTTAACGGCTGCCAAATCAAATCCAAACTTGTCTGGGAATGCTTAGAAAACCTCAAACAACTTAGTGCCACGAACAGGGTAACCCTGAAATGGGTGCCAGGTCACAAGGGAATTGAAGGGAACGAAAAAGCAGATACCTTAGCACGAAACGGATCGGCATCCAGCTTTACCGGCCCCGAACCGGCGATAGGCATTTCAAGGTCTTTGGTAAAAACTACGATAAACCAGTGGGTGCATTCACACCACCTAAAATACTGGCAGCCACATCCAAAGCTCAGACACAGCAAGCTGATGGTGAAACAACCCACACCAAAACTAGCTGAAGAGATCCTAAAACTAAATAGGAAAGAAACTAGGCTAATAACCGGCCTCCTAACCGGACACTGCGGCTTAAGAAAACATCTACACACATTAGGGATCTTCAAAGAAAACCCAATATGCAGACTATGTGACGAGGACGACGAAACAGCCTCTCACATAATCTTTGAATGTGAGGCCCTACGCTGGTGGAGATTCAGACTGATAGGGCCAAACAACCCCAAATCACTCCCCAATCGAGATATCGTGAAGAGACTCTTGGATCTTATCAAGGTCACAAAACTCTTCACGGATTAACAAGCGCACAGGACAATACAATAAGCCAATGGCTGCAGTGTTGGGGCTACCTAACCCGGCCTGTACGTTTGACCCCCCTAACCTAACCTAACCTAACCTATCGGTGTGGGAAGTAAAATTAGATACGATGAACCTAACCAATTATTTTGCTTTTAAAGATCAAACATGGACTTGGCCGGTGTCGTATTGCTTGAGCTATATTTTCCACAGCATGCTTCCTTGCTAATTATCAACGCTGAAATTAGGGCCGTAAAGATTGTACAAATGCTTGTAATTATGTTTCTTGGAGTTGATGTCAATTATTTCGATTTACTGAAGCAGAATATTGATTGCACTGCCGCGCATTCATAACAGTAGAATGGAAACTCTTTATCGCACACGATTTCTAAAAAATGAGATCGAGTTGAGTCAAGGTCTTCCTTGACAGGTTAGTGGACAGCCTATTATGAATCTAGCACATTTTTCAGTTTTTCAACCCCGCAACCCCCCAAACATTCCAATTTCACCCCCACCCAAAAAAACGCAGAAAATTATCAGGAACCTCTAAAACACTTAAAAACGAAGTTTGGGCTGTTTTTATATTTTTTGTTTTTTTCTTAGTTCTGCGCCGCCACTGACACGATTTATAAAAACCATACAAGTTTTCCATCCTTGCCACGGTAGTAATACTGTATCAAAACTTCATTAAAATCGATTCAACAGTTTCCTCGTTCGTTTAAAGCTTTTTTCGATATCACTTACCAAAACGGCGTTACTTTTCAAAAATCGTCGAGAAGCAGAGTTTTCATCCCCCCACCCCTCGAGCGACAATCCTCCGAAGTCGCAAACTTAGGTGTAGGTTCAGGGGATGAATGTCTACCATCCCACCAAATTTCATTTCTTTCCGACCTTTTGCTGTCAAAAGCCTCTTTTTAAGACGATTGGACTATTAGTGCAGGCTCTAGAGGTAGTTGAGTATGCAAAATCCGAGTGACGGCAACTGTGACCGGATTCTTACTCCTGAGACCCTAAATAATAACAAGACTCATCTTGCCATCAGATGTTATGATCCCTTTCCGCTCCCTTCCCATGCCCCCCTCCCCTCTTCGTCCTTACAGTAAGCATAGCGCGCGTACGCATTTAGTGTGTTTCTACTCCGTTGACGTAAAGACGTGATTTTTTAAGTCATGTTTTTGGATAATTATAAAATAATAGTATTTTTGTGAATTCTGTGTATCTGTTTAAAGTTTAAAAACAAATATAAATGTGGTACAAGCTCTCAGCAAGACTTAAGCCTAAATACTTCTAAAGTTTATATTATTGATGGTATAGTACTCGTTCACAAAATTTTACTAAATAAGTAGGTACCTTTGGAGATTTTTCCGACACATCCTTTAACATTTTTTTTTATCTTTTACTCTTTTTGATCCACATGATTTTTGGAGACAAAATGACAGATCAAAGGCCAGATCATCAAAAATATCATAATTTCATAATCTTTCAACAACTACTCCTGCTGATTGTAAAGTTTTTTTTGCTAACGCTCCTAACATATTGTAGGTAACTCATTCAATTCCTTTTCGCTATGCCCCAAAATATGCGCAAGGAAGAGAAGACTGCGAAATCTATAGATACTTGTGAACGATTCGAGTTTAAACATGTTTAAAGTTTCAAGGATCTTTAATTTGTGAGGTACTTGAATTACAATCAAATCGCTTAGAAGCTCATTCAAGAGTGTTTCCCACCTATTTCACGCAGTAAGAAGTCAACCTGCTCAGATTATAGTAATCAGCGTTGATACAGATGCATTCGTCTTGGCAGTTCATTTCTGGAAATTCTAACGAATATTGGGTGTCTCGGACTACGGTTTGACGTTTCTTACATATTTTCTTAGGTGTCATGTAGCTGCTGAATCCCTGGGTGAAAGCATAATGTGATATTTTGCCAGCATTACATGCTGTAAGTGGTTGCGACAATACTAACAGATTTAGTAGCAAAATGCAATGCTTGAACGCTGCGTCTGAAGACCAAACAGCTCTCATGCATTTAGGAAACCCTTTAAATGAACGATATTCGCCGTGGTTTAGGCGCGGTGGAACTATCACTTGGCCACCGCGTTCACCGGACTTGACCCCACTGGATATTTTTTGTGAGGTACAATGAAACAGAAAGTTTATGTCGACGTGTCAAATACACGCGAGGAGCTCTACGCAACATGTGTCAGTAAGAGCAACAGGTGTAGTATTAATGTTCAAGACATATGTGATGAAAATTACGTTTTCATGAATATCGATGCACGGTAGCCCGGCACATGATGGTTTTCCCATAAATCTATCTGTAGTCTTTCGCAACTTTTTCAATAGTCGTCTGCTTTTTTGATTTTTTTGCTGGGAATTGCGGTTCTTATAATATTTCAGGGTATTTTGTTACCCTTTCAGCAATGAACCTACACTCTGATTGCTCTTCGGGTGTGTCTTCCACCTCCACTTGGTCTGACAGTTCCTCGCCACTTCCCATTCTTATCACAGCTAAATCAAATACAACCTCCAAAGTTAGCATTACTAGCAGACACTCTGTACCTAACCTAATGCTATTTGCATTTGCCTCTGTCACTGCAAGTTGAACCTGTGGAAACGCACCTTTGATAACGTTTGTCTTTTGTCTACCTTTTCCGTTTTTCCGCGAGGATTTACTTGCAAAGAAAAGGAAAATGTTATGCATACGAAACAAAGCAAAAGCTTGTCCTTCTACCTTTTCTTGTGAGCTCTACCTTTTCCTCCTACCTTGTCTTTTGAAGGAAATACTTCATTTTTATAAATACGCACTAATATTACAACTCTCCTGAAGTGAATTCTTCAATTTTGATGTAAATGCTCCTGTTTATAAGTACTAAAAAAGTGAAGCCTTTTCCTTTTACTTATAAATAGAATGCTTCGATTTCTATGAGTAAAAGCAAATGTTCTTCTTTATAAATACGGTCTGTAATCACGCCTCAATAATTATTCATGAATTTTCTTCGCTTTTGATAAAAGGTAACTATCATTACGCTATTGATAACCGTCAATGCTAAATTATTATCTTTAAAAGTACGCCAACCCACTCCCAGCTCCTATTGATAAGCTTACTCCATTAGATCGTTAGATCGCTGTTGGTCGAGTTCTGTCTCGTATTTTATTAACTTTGATACATAAGGAAATTGAACCTGTGGGCGCTTTGGCTACTATGCTTTCTCAGATCTAATGCATCCTGCACCCTACTGTGCAAACGCGGGGTGTTGAATAACAGCCCTTTGTCCAAACGGCATACATTAACATAAATAAAGCAATAATTACGTAGCGGGCATCTACGAATCTCTCTTCGTTCCCTCATAGTCTGAATACATGCTTAATTTTCATTCCTGCACCGATAGGATTGATTATGATGAGAGTTGGGTAGCGATATGTTGTGGAGTCGTAGTAGATAATGCTGCTATGATTTAGAAAATCGGTGCATGGGTGGCAGAGTAATTAGCAAGAGACAAAAAAATTCAAATATTCCCTAAACTTCGTTTTTATGCGTTGTATGGGTTCCTGATCATTTCCTACTTTTTTTGGGTGGGAGTGAATTTGGGGTGATTGGGGGGGGGGAGGGGTTGTAAATTTGAAAAACTTCTTCTATTCATAATAGGCTGTCCATTAATCTTTGCAAGAAATACCTAGCGGCATAATAAACTTCTTTAGGTCCATTCGAATATTGCCTTGCCTATTACAGAAACCAATGAACTCATAATTTTCTGATGTATACCTACGAGTACTGCTTTAGATCGTTATGTATTGTGTAACGTGGAATCGATTTCAATGAAATTTCGACACGGTTTTAGGCGTTTTAGGGGTTCCTGATTATTTTATACCTTTTTTGGATGTGAAATTGGGGTGTTTTGGAGGTGGGAGTTGCAAAACTGAACAGTAATTAGTTGTATTCATAATATGCTGCCCATTGACCTATGGAAGTAAGACCTAGCGGTCTTTCTTCTTTAGGTTCATCCGAGCATTGCCTTCCGTATAACATAAACCAAGGGACTTGGAATTTTCTGATGTATACATACGAATATTGCTTTAGCTCCTTCGGTATTGTGTAACGTGGAAGCTTTTGAATTGATTTCAATGAAATGTTGAAACAGTATTACTGTGAAAGAAAGAGCTAGTGTCATAAGACACATTTTTTGTGGTCGGGCGAGCGATGATTTGCTTGCAAGGGGATCTCAGACTAGAGCTTCATTCCATGGTAAAATAATAGACTGGTATCACCGTAAGATGTGAAAAGTACTGAGTCAATCAACTTGACATCATTTTCTTCACGAATTTCCACTACTACTGCGTCAAATTAGTTAATATTCGGCAAGTAAAACCTTAGGGTGCGGTTGCCCATATTGAACTGTCTCTCAAGTTAAACCTTTGCCATTTTTGTTACTTCCCGTAAAGTTAGCAATGTTGGCATCGGGTATTTTGGCACCACACCTTTGAACCTTCTTGCGACTCAGTTGATATTGATAGGTCAACGTAATACAGATCTGTGAAGTGTTGAAGATTTCGACCACGCGCAATGTAATATTTCATTAACTTGGTGAAGGCTTCAAATCTTACTAAGACAATGTAGGTTTGTTCTTTCAATTCTATAATTATTTGTTTATTAGTTAGCAGATTTTTATATCGCTACCTAACAGCCTAATACCGTTGTCAAGAACCTATTTAAATATATGGAGTTATTCTTGATTTTGAAGCTAGGTGCTCACATTGAACCACTTAATAGCCCTCTAAATAATGAACTCTGGTTCAATTAAGGCTATTCTGAAATTCTAACTCTCCTGAAGCTGAACTTTCGTGGTTCTATACTGAACGCAAGGCTGAAGATCAAGTTGAAATGATTCAGTGCCTGTACAGCCACACTTGGTTTCATTGGAAATGTCTTGGAGTTGGACCAAAAAAGAAAATATTCAAGTGTTTATCTCTTGCAGTACAGAATTTTCTTAGACATTTTGTTAGCAATTATTAGAAAACAAATTATGTTTCGGTACTTACCAACTTTTCCTAAAGAAGCATTACTCCAGTTCAATTTGTTTTCCCGGAAGTATTATCCCTACTTTATCAAGATTTGAGGGCAGGTTCAAATTAAGGGAACACGAGTTCAATTTGAGCACCGCGTTGCCTAAAATGAACCATTCGCAACACCATCCTAATTTTGCTTTTCTCTTGTTCTTGACGAATATAAAAAATAATTTATGCTACTCAAAAATATTCCTCAAGGCTGAGACATTTGTTTTGTATTATCAATTTATGTTATTTTTCTAATGGCACACATTACGGACGATTTATCAAAATTTGGTTCAATATGGTACGTAATTTTTTTGAACTATGCCTATACTGTTTATACTGATATGCAAATTTGCTTAAACAGATCAGCTGCAGTTTATGCAATTTCTGCAGAGAGCTGAGCATGTGATGCTTGGCCATAACGTAGTTCCGTACCCTTCATAGTTCTGTTACTTCGAAACAATTCAGCTAAACGTGAGGTTCGCTTAGTATGCGCTAAGCATCTTTCAACTTCGACGGTGAAGTTTGTCCGTTTATCTGATTAGAAGATTTGAATTATAAGCTACTGTAGCCGAAGGAGCACGTATTTGAGCTCATGAATATTGACATGCAAGCCGCAAACTTGCATGAGATAGCGTATAGATGCTCGTCTAAAGTTGCGTTTCCACCAGAGATGTGCTAGGAAAATAAGCGCAGCAAGGATGTGTAGCGAAGCTGTGAAATAGTGTGAGTTTCCACCAAAGATGTGCTCGGAAGATGAGCTGTGCGAAGATGTGTGGCCGAGCCGTAAAACGGTGTGCAGATGAACGCTGCGAGGATTTGTAACGGGTTCTCTTCAGATTGCTTGCAAACGGGGTGCATCTGCCAGTTGTTGGCGTCTCAGTCAATGTTGCCAGATCGACCATTTCACGGTACATTTGCTGTTTCGGTCCTCTGGCCACCGTTCTACATGAAACACACCCAAATATATAGTAATATCCAAAACATGCTGAACTACTAGATTTCGGGTACCTATATAATTTCTCGATGGCGAAATCTACAATCTATCCATTCGACAACCATGCGATACATGCAATTTGGCAAGCAATGACAATGATCTGTCTTATGATTCAAGGAACTTGCGAGATGCGACTTAGAAATGCTTTTTTGTCCTAACACGATTCCTCAATATTGTAACATACTGTATATTATGGTATTCGTGTATTGTGTATTAGTTGTCATGCATGATGTACAGTCAAAGTGTTAGGTTAGACCTTTGAAGTGTAAATGTCGTCGAATCGCCTAGAGTTTTCGGGAATGACGGATGAGCATTCTAGAACGTCATTGAATTCTCTAGATGGTTCGATGAAGTGTATATAAGGCGCCATGGGTAGCGTGGTAGTTCAGTTGAGTTCAGTTCTAGTTGAGATAAGGTTAAGAGATATTGTATTGAGTTGTCAAGTAAAACGGTGAAAGTTACGTCCAGTTTGATTCTTTGGTGAAGAAAAAGAGACCGTCGTGACAATGGGATATTTTCCAAACAAAATTTTATCACGGAATATTGTTGTTACGTCCCCAAAAACCGTCTAACTGACATTTTTACTTTTTACTGTGAACGCGAAGTGGCTTAAAAGCACCTGTTCAAAGTTCAAACATAAAATTTCGCGCCAAAGCTGTGACGTAATAAATCTAAGCGTGACGTAATAAGTCTTTCGTTGAGCTATCCTTAGAATTTGACTGTACCTTGTCGTGTACAATGCAAAAAATGGAATAGCTGTGCAATATAACATTTATAGTCTACAAAAAGAGGGAAACTGAATAAACATAAAATAAAGTTTACTTCCTTTATAGAAGAACTATGCAAAATATTAGCAACGTGACAACCTTGAATCTACGCTCAATTCAAATTAAAATAGTCACATCCTATCTACATCCGGCATAAAAATCACTTTTGATTGGTTGATTTCTTAGGCGGGAGGTTTAAGAGATTTAAATGAGCTCTTTTCAAAGGGATTATTTTCAAAGTCTATCTTTACTCCACGTGGGCAGAAAAAAATTGAGCAAACACTGCCATTATTACAAATTAGATACAAGCAATCCATTTCAGCCATTAAACGGGAAATATTAGCAAGTTGGTGTCAGAAGTGGGATTATCCATTGAGTTAAACAAGGAAAGGGAAACAGGAAGTGACTACAGCATTAGTCCATGACAATAACCAGAGCTGTGGCGTCCGAAATGAGTGCATTGATGGCTATGATACAAGAACAGACAGCCGTTATGCAGGCAACCGTCGTGAAGCTGGAAGAAAAGCTAAAGAACCACCAGGACGAGGCAGTCGTGAATCTCGAAGAAAAGTTGAAGCACCACCAAGTGGACCTTGAACAGAAGTTGAAGCAACATCAAGACGAGGCAGTCGCAGATTCGAAGAGCGGACAGGAACTTGTGATGGCTAGGCTGGAGGAACAGAAGCAAGCGGTAAGCCAGGCATTAGAAGATCAAGACCAACGTATTAGCGCAATAGAGACACAAATAGTGACAGTAGCGACATCACAAAAGAACGTTGAGGAATAGCTGCAGCAAGTGGAAGATCGTGTCAAAGAAATCGTCACAGAAAGTAGTTTAACTGCAGTCGCTCCCGCTTTACATGACAGACACAGTGGAGTAGTAGCAAAGCCCTATCCATACAATGGCAAATCGTCATGGGACATTTATTACATGCAATTTTAAAACATCGCACGTATGAATAACTGGTCGAATGAAAAGAAAGCTTGTGTGCTGACATCGATGCTCAGAGACTCTGCAGCAGCTATTTTGGAAAATATCTGCTCCTCAGATCTACGTGACTATGATAAGATAACATCTGCACTAAAGTTACGCTTTGGAGATGCACACTTAACAGAGTTGTTGCATTGCCAGTTGCATAACTCGACACAACAAGCAAAGGAAGATTTAACTACATTTGCATAAGTCCAAAGCTTAGCTAAACGAGCATTCGTCAATAGCCCCATCGAGACACAGGAATACGTCGCTGCTCGTCAGTTTGTCGAAGGCATTACGGACCTGGACGTTCAACGAATCGTAAGACTATTCAGTCCCAGAACCTTACAAGATGCTTTGGTCAAGGCTCTAGAAATTGAAGCTGCCACGAAAACCACGCCAATGACACGGAGGGTGCGCTCTGTAGAACAAGATGATCAAGCCGAAGTCAGGGCCCCGTCGTTCGTTCCAAGAAGAAGAGGTCGTAACTACCGAGGAAACTCAGTTCGCAGAAATTTAGAAGGAGCTGAGAAGTTCACATGTTGGAGATGTGGGCAGAAGGGGCACCTTAGAGTAGGCTGGCGCATACAGGTCAATAAGATGCAGGTGGATGTAGAAAAAGCAGATGAATATGCAAGCAAAATGAAGGAGCAGTTTGACAGAGACACGAAGAATTTGCTGAAGAAAAACGAAGAAACTATCGCTAAGCTTCAAGGACAACACGGAGTAGCCATGAAGGAGCTTACAGCAGATCGGGATAAGCTAAAGCAGTTGCTTGACTCTCAGAAACGGGAATGTATGGGTATTAAGAGCAAGTTTGAAAGGGACAAAAAGAATCTGTTGAAGAAGGATGACCAACACGAGGCATCCTTGAGAAAGCTCAACGAAAAACACGACAGAGAAGTTTCTGCTTTGAAAAATGAAGTCAAGAGAATGAAGGCTTTGGATCAGCCGAAGAAAGCTGAGGATAGATGTGACCAAGTTAAGTACGAACATGCAATGCTCAAACAGAAGATTACCCAGCTGGAGGCTGAGAACGCGATTGTGAAAGCCAAAAAGACTGCGGAAAAAGGAAGACGAGTCAAGGTTGAGAGAAAGGTTGGTGCATCAGGAAGTAGAAACCAAGGAGATGAAATCAGATATGTCGCGATGAGGCGACTACACGGGCGTGTTAGCTGCGCCGCCTGCGGTCTCATTTGAATAGCATAGTTTTGTTGGAGCAAGTGGTTGCTAGCGGGGAAAACGCGGCGTTTTACCTGCCCGTGAAGTACAAGCCTCACTGCTTTCGCATTTCAGTGCATCACTTAGTTCATTCCAGGTATCTAGGTTCTTTGTTTTGCTTTTATAAGCAACGTCAGTAGCATTCCACAAGCACTCTCGTTTTTGACACAAAGGCATAAGCTCCAACGAAGTTGTGTTATTCCACTCCATATTTCAGATTTTTCAAATCAATATCAACTGACGTAGAGTATATAAGTTAACCCAACCCATAAACTATCTGTCAACAGACAACAATTCGCAGATACGTCCACATATAAGTAAACTCGAACGAATTCTCCAGCAAATTTTTTTTTGAGCGAAGCTCTGCGATGGCGAATAAACACGAACAAACCCATTCGTTGGTACGTGCACATTATTACACATTAATAATAATAATAATAATAATAATAATAATAATCCAGGGGGGGATCTAGCAACCCCCGCGAGGGGTTGCTAGATCCCCTCAGTGGCGCCTCCCCAAGGTGGCGGATAGGGGAACGCCTCCCAGATATGGGTGGTACCGGGGAAATCAAATACCCGGGGCGGACCAAAACTAGCACGGTGGAATAGCGTCTGCATCCAGAGGATCGGCTATTCCTCATCAATTAGGACACGACGGATCCCCATGTGAGGAGCGGTACTCCGACAGCGTCTGACTCCATGTTAGGGGCGGCTGATAATACACCCGCAGGAAGCCACCCAACATCAGTAGGCTATCCGGTGCGTGGCGACACCGCAGGGTATACCGAAGCCCAAGGATGTAATCCAGCCGGCAACCTTCGCAGGTGCATCCTCAGGAGGCAATTTGGGCGGCTGCCTCCGGAAATGTCGTCTGCTCGGCCCTAAGGCCAACCACCTGACGGGCCCTATCTTCGGGTTCGACCACCCCGGAAGAAAAGCGCCCACACCGAGCCGGTTTCGGAAGCCGGCGTTGGGCAAGGTGGCGGTGCTTCGAATTGCCCTGTTGACGACCCCCGCAATGATATGGACCGTTTTAGGTGGACGACGGAGCTCAAGGATGACCTGCTGAGCTGCTACGAGAGCAGTAGCCCGCGCCGTAGGGGATACATGTCCCGCATGTATGAGAGGTGGTGTGAAATGCACCCAGAGCATAGCACGCTTACCTCTCAGAATTTGCGAGATTATGTATCGTACCTCCGGAGGCAGGGATATGTTCGTGCTCCAGCTCAGCCTGCCCCTTCGGCGGACGGAAGGCCTGTTAACCAGGCTGAAAGTTCGCCGGTAAGGCCCGCTGAGAGGGAAATCGACCAAGTCGTCTCACCTGGGGATTTCAGAGACCGAAGGGCCTTGCATAACAACGGAAGGTCCTTGAAGCTGGCAGATTTGAAGAGAGAGCATGAGGTTGTGGGTGAACGTCTATCGGAGGCCTCTGACATTTGGAGCATCAATTGCGAAATTTACGCTGCGGCTCTGAGGCTAGCTAGACAGGGGAGAGAGAGAGACTCTCCTGTTGAGAGAGCACAGAGACGGGTGCGCCAAATGGAAGCGAAAATCCAGTTGGCTCGCCAGGAAGCATCCCGTATCCAGTGCGTGATGGAACATAGAGCGGCTGGGAAGCCTTTTACGCGCCGAGTGCGCCAGATAGCCTACGGGTTGAGGCGCGACCATCACACACTCAGTCAAGCGGTACTGGTTGTTGTCAAGCAACACTGTCTTGACAGGATACGGATGCTAATCGCTGCTAAGCGATCGTTGGTGGCGCGGGCGAGAGGTCTGGAGCAGAACAGAATGTTCTACGAAAGACCTTCTCGCCTTTTCCAACAGCCGCCTCCAGCCATAGAGCAGCCGCCAACTGCTGATCGCGTGGAGGCCTTTTGGAGGGACATTTACGAACAACCCAAACCGCTCTCAGCAGACACTCCGGCCTTGGCGCAGTTTGAGTCCGTTTGTAGGAGGACTCCTAACTTGAATGTACTGCGTCACCCGATAAACACGGAAGAAATTCTTGACGCCTTACGAGGCGCAAAGAATTTCGCAGCTCCTGGCCCGGATGGCATAAACACCTACTGGTGGAAAAAATTCCCCAGTTGCCACCGGCATTTAGCTAGAGTTTTTAACTCGTGGCTAAATCAGGAGCAGCCAATTCCGGCTTGGTTTGTCGAGGGTCGAACCGTGCTTCTCCCGAAGACCGGAGATTTGTCTGATCCCAAAAACTACAGGCCAATAACATGTCTGAACGCGTGTTACAAGCTCTTCACCAGAATCTTGTACATGCGTATCCTTCAAGCTGTGAATCCTGTATTTCTCGACGTGTATGAACAGAGAGGGTCAAAGAAAGGAGTAGCTGGCTGCAAGGAGAACCTGTTGATTGACCGATGTGTCACACAGGACTCTGTGCAGTACAAGCGAAACCTTTCTATGGCCTGGATTGACTATCGCAAGGCATTCGACAGCACGTCTCATGAGCTCATTGTGCGGCTGTTGGAATGTCTTTCGGTGGATAATCAGATAGTGGGGTGCATCAAACAACTGATGCCACTCTGGAAGACCCGGTTCACCATAACATCAGGTGAAACTCGGGTTCAGACGGAGTTGGTGTCATTGAAAAGAGGTGTCTTCCAAGGCGACTCCTTGAGTCCCTTGCTCTTTTGCATCTCACTTTTGCCTCTGTCCATAGCGCTGAGAAATACTAAAGGATACAGCTGTGGCACGCCCAATAACCGGAGGCACAAGGTCACCCATCTGTTTTATATGGATGACCTAAAACTTTATGCCTCCGGCCAACGCGAACTACAACAATCGCTGAGGGTGGTGCAGGAGTACAGTCATGCTATCGGAATGGAGTTCGGGACAGACAAATGTGCATTGGTTCATCTCAAGAAAGGACGAAGCGGAGATAGTGGAGATGAGGAACAGCTCGTTGATGGGAGCATCTTGCGACAACTGCAGGCCGGAGATACTTATACCTACCTTGGAGTGGCGCAGCGTCATGTCCAAGAGGCAACATTGGTTAAAGAGTGTCTCCGCCGCAAGTATTTGCACCGACTCCGGCAGATCTGGTCGTCAGAACTGTCCGGCAAGAACAAAGTCGCTGCCACAAACATGCTTGCGGTCCCATTGTTGTTATACACCTTTGGTGCTATACACTGGAAAGTGAACGAGCTGAAGGAAATCGACACGAAGACCCGCAAAAGGATGAATATGGAGAGAAGCCTGCATCCTAAGTCCTCTGTCCCGCGAATATACCTCCCGCGACACCTGGGAGGGCGTGGACTATTGAGTTTGGAGCGTCTGCACAACAGAGTAGTACTGGCCACTGCCTGCTATGTAACGAACAGCACCGATCCCCTGATCCGCTTCGTGCGAGAACACGAGAATGCGGGAAAAGGAGCCTTTCTTTTTAGCGCAGCGAAACGAGCAGCCGAGGAGCTCAGCCTCACACTCGACTTCAAGCGGAGGTGTCAGCAGTCCATTACGGAACTTGCTCCCGCAGAACTAAAAGCCCACATTAAAGCTGCCGAAGTCGACTTCCTCTTAAGACTTCATAAAGATAAGCCAATGCATGGAATCTTCTACAAACATCTAGAAGAGCATGGCTTGTCTGACCAGTTGACCTTCTCTTTCCTAAGGTCTAGTGGGTTGAAGTCGGAGACTGAGGGCTTTATAATGGCTTGCCAAGACGGTGTCTTCAACACCTTGGTATACCGTAAAAGGGTTATGGGTGTAGATGTACACGACACCCATTGTAGAGCCTGCCGACAGGCGCCAGAGACGCTTATGCATCTCTTGTCGGCGTGTAAGACGTACGCTGGGACGGCTTACGTCCATCGGCACAACGCGGCTCTACGAGTGCTCTACTATCATTTAAGGCACTCATACGGTATCGATGAGACACCGGTGCTGCCATACGCTCCAGGGGATATAGAGTCCGTTGTGGAGAACGAGAGATGCCGGATTTACTGGAACTACTCGTTCCCCACGCTCGAGCTTGTACAGGCAAACAAGCCCGACATAGTCCTTCTAGACCACCAACAGAAGACGATGTTCGTTATTGAGTTTTCGGCGCCTGCCGAAGTGAACATCGTCTCTAAGGAGGAGGAAAAGCGGACCAAATATCAGGAGTTGCTCGGACAACTTCGCAGGCTCTGGCCAGACTACACTGTAAGTCTGCTGGTTATGGTCATTGGATCCCTAGGTGGAATGAGGAATACGCTGCTCTCTGCACTGCGCAAAATACCGGTGTGCCGTGCGGCGGCGCACATCTTAGCCGCCAGAATGCAGAAGGCAGTCATCCTTGGGTCCCTTCGTCTACTTAGGGCGCACGATTCGCGGACCCAGTGATTGCTCACCTCACGGTGTGAGGAGTAGTCATTGGGTAATGGAACAGCAGCTCGGTGTGTCGGAGCCCGAGCTGCACCTTTTTGTTTTTAACATATAATAATAAACGTCTTTTTATTAGGGCGAAATTTAGCCACAGGCTATTCTTACATTTAACCCTTTACCTATAACCATAACATAGTGTATGTACCTATAATACTAACAAAAAAAAATGTATATTCAAACATACAAAAAGTATTTGAGTTGTAACAGGCAAAAGTAATATAAAAAATAAAGAAAAATGTACTTTCTTATTCAACCAGTAGTAGAAGTCTCATCTTTTTTTTAAACATAAGAAGTGAATAACTCTTAAACTCATTATTTACTTGATTATACAGTTGCACAGCATTATACGAGAATGATCTCGTAAATAATGCTGTGAAGTAGCGTGGAATGGTAAAATTATCTCTGTGCCTTAGATTCAAGTCGTGCGCATGTCTACGAGGTATAAGCTTCTCAAACAAATAACAAGGGGTGGACGTAGCAACTAATTTATGTATAAAAATAATGTAGTGTAGCTTCACAGTTTTTTCTACAGTCAGCCAACCAATTTCCCTGATTTTAGCTGAGATATGATCAAACTTCCTCAAACCACAAACAAATCTGCAGCATGAGTTTTGGATTTTTTGTAGACGCAACTTGGTTAAACGAAATCGTTCGGATCCGTTCGTCCGTCTTCGTTCGCTGTATGTGTACGCGCCTTTATTGCGGACGACAGCGCTTTTAGATTTATGTATTTAGATTTTTTGTGGAGTGGGAATGAAAGCCATAAAATCTGATACCGGCAAGTACCGAACAGGGATGGCATGAGAAATTGTTTTAAGAAGTTCAGGGAAATGGAGATATTTATAGTACTTGTTCTGGTAAAATGAAATGATTATGAAGTTATAATGGAGGCAAACTGCATGCGTATGGCTGAGTGGATTTTCAAGTGAATGAGTAGAAAACAACACGCACCATCATTTTTGCCAGTGCAGATTAACCGGTTTGTAGATAATATTTCTTAGATAAATCATGTCAAATCTGCCAGAAGTGTCACAGCACTGTATCAGAAGCTGTCTCAAAGACAAAGAATTTATTATAGACCTCTGGAAAAATGCTTTTACCTTGATCTATATCATCAGAAGAATCACCGTTGATTTCAATTAGGAATTCATCACCGTTCCTGATGTGCACGTTACGACAGACCGACAGACAGAGACCGACAGGTGGACCAGCAGAAAGACCAAAATGAGTGGCATGGATTTTCGTTACTTATATAGGTAGATATGATAAAAAATAAAAAATTTCGCAATTACAATGCCTCCGTCACCTATCGGTATGGGAAGCAAAAATTAAAATATGTGACGCATTGTTTTCCACAGCTCGTTATTTTCCAGCAGGTTGGGCTCTTGCATAATGTAGAATAATTTCCATTAATTTCCTTTATTATTTAAGTGGCTATTTGGGAGCTAGTATGAATATTAAATGGAACCGTAACAAAAAATTGCACCGCTTGCACTGAAAATGAGTTACATAGAACGTATTTTAATTTTTATGACATGAAATTGTGATATTGTCTGTTTAATTAAAAACTAGGGAGTAATTATATCATGTGCGACATGGCGCAGTGAATAATAAGGCCACATTTATCTCCGCACAATTACTAGGTAAACAACCATGTTTGCGTACAAATTTGAAACACCTATTACAGGGGACCATTAGTTATGGCGGACATCCTCTGAAATGTGTAATAACGTATGTCTTCATGGCAAGATTTTGTGAAGGCAAAGTTTAGCCAGGTGACGCACATATTAGTATAATGCTTATTTTCTTGACATTGGCTCCTTTACATAACCACAGAATTAAACACAACACCGCTGACTTTATACCATGTACGAGGTCTGGCAATTAATTAACCGGACTGATTTTTTTGTCAAACATGTGGCAACACTGTGAATCTTCAACTGTCACTGGAAAACAAAATGCCATGTCATCTGCTATCCAGGACCAAGTGATTGCGACACGAAACAACAAGAAGTATATAATGAAGGAAGCATCCATCACCGACAATAATTGCAGAAAATGCCACTGAAACAAGGAAATAATAGAACCCGAAACAAGTGAATGCAAAACCCACGCTGGAACCGAATACACAGCCAGATTTAACCCTTCTGCCTAAGTCATACACCAAGTACTCACCACAACAAACAAATTAACTGAAAACATAGAACGATATTATAATTACACGCCGAGATTATTCCTCAAAAATAATTAACTCAAACTATACTGAGACATTGAAATGCATACAGGCAAAACCATCCCAACCAGTAGACCAGATATAGTTTTTTAATCAAAGGCAGATAAAGGAACCTGTTTGATAGATATTACGATTCCCAATGATATGAGTATCCAAAACAGATATCCAGGTACACAGACCTTGCCATAGAAATAAAACGCCTCTGTAAACAAAAACAAAGTTGTTATTATCTCCCTCATTATGTCCGTCTCAGGCCTCGCACCAAGCATATTCACAATACACCTGTAACAGTTGGCCTTGCACAAAAAGTTATACCGAACCTTCCAAAAGTCGTCCTCAAAGCCTGTAGCATTGTATGGACATTCCTAAATTCAGAACAAGAATAGTCGAGATATCAACTTAGCACAGCCCGTCAATAATAGCTAATGCCTCAATCATACGAAAAAAAATAAAAAATTCAAAAATGATAATGAACAGGCGAAGACAGTATCGCGGTGAGTCAGGCAAAACGAGAATGTGTGGTAGCACTGAGTCAATTAACTGCCTTAGTGCAGGCGGCTAGAGGTAGTTGGGTATGCAAAATGTGAGTACCGAATTTTGCCAACGGATTTGATTACAGAACTAATCATAGACTAGAATGTCGATCTTGCCGGTCAAGTTTTTGTTTCATTTTTTTGTTAACCCCCTCTACTCCTCTGCTTTTATTCGGACAGGGATTCTATTGAGTACATCAGGCAAAATAAATTTTAATAAATATTTACAGTTTGTTCTAATGGTAAAAGCCAGGATGGATTCTCATTTAATAAAAAAAACAAAATTAAAGTAATAGTTTTTAATTTTTTATTAATAAAAAATATGTTATACAATGTGTCCGGCCATCGGTGTCGGAGTCTTTAGGGAAGTGAAATACAGTATTTTTTTATCGACAAACCACTCCGATCAGTAGTTCTTCTCCCACCATAATAAAATATCAGCCACTGTTTTTTTTAATCGATTCTTGAGTGTTGTACTAATTTACCCATAGTTAGTCATGTAGAGGTCCTAAAAACACACGAAAAATCTCATTCGATACCGAAGCATGTAGACCATAAACTAGTGGTAAATATTTTCCAAATTTTATTTCATAAAAGGGCAAAAACATTGTTAAAAGAAAATAATTATGTAACTTTTCCGTATTTTTGCAATTCCAGCTTTTTCAAAAAATCTGAGCTGTTAAGCTACAATGTTTTTATTCCTAAGCAAACGTATATGCTGTTTCCTAAAAAAAAATAGTTGTACATCTTAGCCCTAAGTAAAGTAGTTTAGAAGGTATGATGATTCGAATATGAGTTGAGAATGCAATAAAACAAAGTACTTAGTGGGAATCCGAGTGACGGCAACTGTGACCGGATTCTTACTCCTGAAACCCTAAATAATAACAAAACACATCTTGCCGTCAGATGTTATGGTCCCTTCCCGCTCCCTTCCCATGTCCCTCTTCGTCCATACAGTAAGCAAAGCGCGCGTACGCATTTAGTGTGTTTCTACTCAGTTGACGTAAAGACGTCCTTTTTCAAGTCGTTTCTGAATAATTATAAAATAATAGTATTTTTGTGAATTTTTTGTGTCTGTTTAAAGTTTAAAAAATCATAAATGTGGTACAAGCTCTCAGCAAGACTTAAATCTAAGTATGGTACTTGTTCACAAAATTTAGTTAAATAAATTCAGTACTTTTGAGATTTAAATAGACATTCTTAACATTTTTTTTATTATTTGAAGTAGAAGAGGTTTCTTCGGATTTTGGGATAAATTAATGCAAGAGGTTTTTAACTCAAAGGGCCGACGTTTCGGCGTTTATTTTACGCCTTCTTCAGGGCTAAAATTCATACGAAGACGAGAAATATATAAGTAAAACATAGAGTGCCAAAACAATGAGTAAAAACGTTGACAATTCAGTCTAACAGACAAATTTAAAATTTTTTAAAATTTTACACAAAGTTACAATTAAAATATAAAAGATTTTGATATTTAAAAAGTTAACTCGGCAAAAATAATCAAAATAAAAAGCCGGTACATTGCCAAAAGATATAAAAGTTAAAAATATAATACAGTTTTCCACTAGAATGTTAAAATACACTAAAATGTAGAGCATACATCCTTACCTATCGAGCACACCCCTAAATCAACAAGGAATAACATATCCCTTTGTGTCAATAAACAACAAAAAACATTCCAGAAGATTGATAAAAAGAATCGTAGATGCCGTTCGTCAATACACCTTTTATTGATATATGCTGCTGTACACTAAAGACAGTTTGAGAAAATATGAATATTTTATACTTACATGTATACTATTTAATGAATATACCAGGTTCAGTCATAAAGTCAACCAATTCTTTGATTACGTTCTTTTTAATTTAATGTAATTAGTAATCAATAAATTATAAATCTGACTTAGATCAAGAGTGTCAGTTTTCTTATTGACAGCCTTATCATGCTTGTAGATATAAATCATTTCGCTGATCAGTCGTTTTTTATAATTAATCTCGTTGTCAAGTATACTGACAGAATCGAAATTAAAATGGTGATTATACTCGAAATGGTGAGACGCTAAGGCTGTATGATCCCTATCATTTTTATGAGTATCTTTACAAGATGACTTATGGGCGGAAATCCTGTTCTTTAAATTTTGTTTGGTTTGCCCTATATATACAGCATCACACTGCTCGCAAGGTATTTTATAGACCACATTGGATTTGTACTTGGTGTCAAGCTTATCTTTTTGTGAACAAAAAAGTGAAGATACAGTTTTTGTGTGGTAAAAGACTATTTTATGTGTGTCATCAGCAAGATGATGTCTAATACCCGTATGCACCGTTTGGAAATTCTAATCCTAGTTCCCTAATCGCGTTTTGCTAATCTTTGGCATCTAGCCATGCACCGTCAAGAGATTAACTAATCCAGATTGGAGATACGGCAAGGTTGTGTTCGCAAGATTATTTTGACAGTGATAGTGTCAAAATTGCCATAGTGCGGTGCATAGGAACAAGTAATCTAATCCAGGTTTACGTAACTAATCGCGCAATTGACTTACGGTGCATACGGGTGTAATTCTCTCTGAAAGTCTTTTGACATAGGGAATTTTTGAATAAGTTACTATGCTGGAACTGTTTTGATTAGTGCGTGGAATAGAAGGAGGAGGAAGAGTGTTTGGAAGAGTGTTTGAACTATTGTTAATAACTAAGTTGCAGAGGTATTCAGGATAGTCATTAAGTTTAAGTTTCTCTTTGAATCTAGATATATTCTCTTGAACAAACTGTGAGCTGCTTAACCTGATAATCTTATTCTTCAAGGAACACATAATACTATACTTTTGACTGAATGGATGGTAGGAATAAAAGTTCAAAAGCCTCCCTGAACTGATTGGTTTCTCATACCAGCTGAATAACACTTTAGCCTCATTTGTTCTAGTTAAACAGATATCTAAAAATGGAATTGAACTGCTACTGTTTTCATATTCAATGGTGAACTGTATTTTTTGATGATAAGAGTTAAAACGATTTAAAACATGTTACACCTTATCTGCAGGAATAGCTAATATGGTATCATCGACATAAAGTTTAATTAGTGGAACCTCAAAATCCAGGGATTGAATAATTGTATGAATCAGTTCTTCCATAACTAAGTTAGCCAAGACAGGACTACAAGGATTACCCATTGCCAATATTTAATATTGGGTTGTCCCGGTCTATGGTTTGACAGTTCTCTGAGATTTTCTAGGGTGTCATGTGGTTTCTGAATCCCTGGGTGAAAGCATAATATGCTTGTGATATTTTGCCAGCATTAAGTGGTTGCGACACTACTAACAGATTTGGTGGCAAAATGCAATGTTTGAAAGCTGCGTCCAAAGATTTCGTATAAACAGCTATCATGCCTTTGGGAAACCCTTTAAATGAACGATATTCGCCGTGGATTAGACGCGGTGTAACAATTGCTTGGCCACCGCGTTCACCGGACTTGACTCCAATTGATTTTATCTTGCAAAATGATTCATGTCGGAAATGGATAACGGTATGACAAAGCGATGATCATTCGCTCTACGCAACATATGTCAGTAAGAGCAACAGCATGTCTGCAACACCAAGGAGGACATTTCGATCAATGGTTGTGACATTTGTTTCTTTTACCTCCCACACCGATAGGTGAGGGGAGTATTGTGATCGCGAAAATATTCGATTTTGAGATAATACGCTTTTTGGGCGTTTTATCATGTCTATATAACGAAAATCCACGTCACTCATTTCCGTCGGTCTGTCGGTCTGTCGGTCTGTCGGTCTGTCGGTCTGTCGGTCTGTCGGTCTGTCGGTCTGTCGGTCTGTCGGTCTGTCGGTCTGTCGGTCTGTCGGTCTGTCGGTCTGTCGGTCTGTCGGTCTGTCGGTCTGTCGGTCTGTCGGTCTGTCGGTCTGTCGGTCTGTCGGTCTGTCGGTCTGTCGGTCTGTCGGTCTGTCGGTCTGTCGGTCTGTCGGTCTGTCGGTCTGTCGGTCTGTCGGTCTGTCGGTCTGTCGGTCTGTCGGTCTGTCGGTCTGTCGGTCTGTCGGTCTGTCGGTCTGTCGGTCTGTCGGTCTGTCGGTCTGTCGGTCTGTCGGTCTGTCGGTCTGTCGGTCTGTCGGTCTGTCGGTCTGTCGGTCTGTCGGTCTGTCGGTCTGTCGGTCTGTCGGTCTGTCGGTCTGTCGGTCTGTCGGTCTGTCGGTCTGTCCGTCTGTCCGTCTGTCGGTCTGTCGGTCTGTCGGTCTGTCGGTCTGTCGGTCTGTCGGTCTGTCGGTCTGTCGGTCTGTCGGTCTGTCGGTCTGTCGGTCTGTCGGTCTGTCGGTCTGTCGGTCTGTCGGTCTGTCGGTCTGTCGGTCTGTCGGTCTGTCGGTCTGTCGGTCTGTCGGTCTGTCGGTCTGTCGGTCTGTCGGTCTGTCGGTCTGTCGGTCTGTCGGTCTGTCGGTCTGTCGGTCTGTCGGTCTGTCGGTCTGTCGGTCTGTCGGTCTGTCGGTCTGTCGGTCTGTCGGTCTGTCGGTCTGTCGGTCTGTCGGTCTGTCGGTCTGTCGGTCTGTCGGTCTGTCGGTCTGTCGGTCTGTCGGTCTGTCGGTCTGTCGGTCTGTCGGTCTGTCGGTCCGTCGGTCCGTCGGTCCGTCGGTCCGTCGGTCCGTCGGTCCGTCGGTCCGTCGGTCCGTCGGTCCGTCGGTCTGTCGGTCTGTCGGTCTGTCGGTCTGTCGGTCTGTCGGTCTGTCGGTCTGTCGGTCTGTCGGTCTGTCGGTCTGTCGGTCTGTCGGTCTGTCGGTCTGTCGGTCTGTCGGTCTGTCGGTCTGTCGGTCTGTCGGTCTGTCGGTCTGTCGGTCTGTCGGTCTGTCGGTCTGTCGGTCTGTCGGTCTGTCGGTCTGTCGGTCTGTCGGTCTGTCGGTCTGTCGGTCTGTCGGTCTGTCGGTCTGTCGGTCTGTCGGTCTGTCGGTCTGTCGGTCTGTCGGTCTGTCGGTCTGTCGGTCTGTCGGTCTGTCGGTCTGTCGGTCTGTCGGTCTGTCGGTCTGTCGGTCTGTCGGTCTGTCGGTCTGTCGGTCTGTCGGTCTGTCGGTCTGTCGGTCTGTCGGTCTGTCGGTCTGTCGGTCTGTCGGTCTGTCGGTCTGTCGGTCTGTCGGTCTGTCGGTCTGTCGGTCTGTCGGTCTGTCGGTCTGTCGGTCTGTCGGTCTGTCGGTCTGTCGGTCTGTCGGTCTGTCGGTCTGTCGGTCTGTCGGTCTGTCGGTCTGTCGGTCTGTCGGTCTGTCGGTCTGTCGGTCTGTCGGTCTGTCGGTCTGTCGGTCTGTCGGTCTGTCGGTCTGTCGGTCTGTCGGTCTGTCGGTCTGTCGGTCTGTCGGTCTGTCGGTCTGTCGGTCTGTCGGTCTGTCGGTCTGTCGGTCTGTCGGTCTGTCGGTCTGTCGGTCTGTCGGTCTGTCGGTCTGTCGGTCTGTCGGTCTGTCGGTCTGTCGGTCTGTCGGTCTGTCGGTCTGTCGGTCTGTCGGTCTGTCGGTCTGTCGGTCTGTCGGTCTGTCGGTCTGTCGGTCTGTCGGTCTGTCGGTCTGTCGGTCTGTCGGTCTGTCGGTCTGTCGGTCTGTCGGTCTGTCGGTCTGTCGGTCTGTCGGTCTGTCGGTCTGTCGGTCTGTCGGTCTGTCGGTCTGTCGGTCTGTCGGTCTGTCGGTCTGTCGGTCTGTCGGTCTGTCGGTCTGTCGGTCTGTCGGTCTGTCGGTCTGTCGGTCTGTCGGTCTGTCGGTCTGTCGGTCTGTCGGTCTGTCGGTCTGTCGGTCTGTCGGTCTGTCGGTCTGTCGGTCTGTCGGTCTGTCGGTCTGTCGGTCTGTCGGTCTGTCGGTCTGTCGGTCTGTCGGTCTGTCGGTCTGTCGGTCTGTCGGTCTGTCGGTCTGTCGGTCTGTCGGTCTGTCGGTCTGTCGGTCTGTCGGTCTGTCGGTCTGTCGGTCTGTCGGTCTGTCGGTCTGTCGGTCTGTCGGTCTGTCGGTCTGTCGGTCTGTCGGTCTGTCGGTCTGTCGGTCTGTCGGTCTGTCGGTCTGTCGGTCTGTCGGTCTGTCGGTCTGTCGGTCTGTCGGTCTGTCGGTCTGTCGGTCTGTCGGTCTGTCGGTCTGTCGGTCTGTCGGTCTGTCGGTCTGTCGGTCTGTCGGTCTGTCGGTCTGTCGGTCTGTCGGTCTGTCGGTCTGTCGGTCTGTCGGTCTGTCGGTCTGTCGGTCTGTCGGTCTGTCGGTCTGTCGGTCTGTCGGTCTGTCGGTCTGTCGGTCTGTCGGTCTGTCGGTCTGTCGGTCTGTCGGTCTGTCGGTCTGTCGGTCTGTCGGTCTGTCGGTCTGTCGGTCTGTCGGTCTGTCGGTCTGTCGGTCTGTCGGTCTGTCGGTCTGTCGGTCTGTCGGTCTGTCGGTCTGTCGGTCTGTCGGTCTGTCGGTCTGTCGGTCTGTCGGTCTGTCGGTCTGTCGGTCTGTCGGTCTGTCGGTCTGTCGGTCTGTCGGTCTGTCGGTCTGTCGGTCTGTCGGTCTGTCGGTCTGTCGGTCTGTCGGTCTGTCGGTCTGTCGGTCTGTCGGTCTGTCGGTCTGTCGGTCTGTCGGTCTGTCGGTCTGTCGGTCTGTCGGTCTGTCGGTCTGTCGGTCTGTCGGTCTGTCGGTCTGTCGGTCTGTCGGTCTGTCGGTCTGTCGGTCTGTCGGTCTGTCGGTCTGTCGGTCTGTCGGTCTGTCGGTCTGTCGGTCTGTCGGTCTGTCGGTCTGTCGGTCTGTCGGTCTGTCGGTCTGTCGGTCTGTCGGTCTGTCGGTCTGTCGGTCTGTCGGTCTGTCGGTCTGTCGGTCTGTCGGTCTGTCGGTCTGTCGGTCTGTCGGTCTGTCGGTCTGTCGGTCTGTCGGTCTGTCGGTCTGTCGGTCTGTCGGTCTGTCGGTCTGTCGGTCTGTCGGTCTGTCGGTCTGTCGGTCTGTCGGTCTGTCGGTCTGTCGGTCTGTCGGTCTGTCGGTCTGTCGGTCTGTCGGTCTGTCGGTCTGTCGGTCTGTCGGTCTGTCGGTCTGTCGGTCTGTCGGTCTGTCGGTCTGTCGGTCTGTCGGTCTGTCGGTCTGTCGGTCTGTCGGTCTGTCGGTCTGTCGGTCTGTCGGTCTGTCGGTCTGTCGGTCTGTCGGTCTGTCGGTCTGTCGGTCTGTCGGTCTGTCGGTCTGTCGGTCTGTCGGTCTGTCGGTCTGTCGGTCTGTCGGTCTGCCTGTACGCGTTCTTCTGTCCTCGTGATCTCAGTAACCGCTGCATGGATTGTGATGAAATTTGGGCAGCGATATGCTGTGGGGTCGTAGTAGGTAATGTTGCTATAATTTTGAAAATCGGTGCATTGGCGGCGGAGTAATTAGCAAAAAACGAAAAATTTCAAATATTCCCCAAACTTCGTTTTTAGGCGTTTTAGATGTTCCTGATCATTTTCTACTTTTTTTGGGTGGGGGTGGAAATTGGGGTGGTTGGGGGTTGGGGGGTTGTAAAATTGAAAAATTTGTTGTATTCATAATAGACTACCCACTGAGCTGTGAAGGAAGACCTAACGACATAAATAACTTTTTTAGGTCTATCCGAACATTGCCTTATGCCTATTACAGAAACTAAAGGACAGAATTTTTTCCGATGTATACATACGAGTATTGCTTTAGATCGTTCTATATTATGTAGCGAAGAAACTGTTCAATTGATTTTAATGAAATTTTGACACAGTATTACTACCGTGTCGAGGATGGAAAATGGGTATGGCTTTTATAAATCGTGCCAGTAGCGGCGCAGAAATAATAAAAAAAAATAAAAATATAAAAACAGCTCAAACTTCGTTTTTAAGTGTTTTAGAAGTTCCTGATCATTTTCTGAGTTTTTTTGGGTGGGGCTGAAATTGGGGTGGTTGGGGGGTGGGGGGTTGATAAACTGAAAAATTTGCTGTATTCATAATAGGATGTCCACTGACCTGTGAAGAAAGATCTAGCGACCTAAATCACCTTTTTAGATCCATCTGAACATTGCCTTGCCTATTACATAAACGAAAGGACTTAGAATTTTCTGTATACATAGGAGTATTTATTGCATTAGATCGTTTTGTATTTTGTAATGTGGAAACTATTAAATTGATTCTAATGAAATTTTGACACAGTATTATTACTGTGGTGAGGATGAAAAACGCGTATGCTTGTTAGAAATCGTGTCAGTGGCAACGTAGCAATAATCGAGGGGGCGGCGGGTTATAAAACTGAAAAGTTTGTATTATTGATAATAGGCTGTTCATTGACCTGTGCAGGAAAGACCTAGCGGCATATGACATTTTGGGGAGGGGGGGGGGGGGGGTGTACTGGCGATGGTTTTGTCGCAAGGGGATCTCAGAGTAAAGCTTCATGCTATGGGAAAATACAATAAACTCGTATCACCGTAATGTGTGGGAAGTACTGAGTCAATCAACTTGACTTCATTTTTAGTTCCATCCGAACATTGGCTTGCCTATTACAGAAACCAATTTTGTGATCTGTACATATGAGTTTTGCTTTATTTCGTTCTATGTATATTGCGTAAAGCGAAAATTATTGAATTGATTTTAATAAAATTTTGACACAGAATTTATTACCGCGGCTAAAATGGAAAACGACTGTGCTTTTGCAAAACCTCTTGATCGTTTCGCATCGTCCAGTTGAAGCATGCAGAAAAAAACTGTGGCGTCCTAGTTCCTAAGGAGAGAGACGCAAGAAACTATTTACGAGGGTTTTTGTGTTGAATGTTGTTTTTGCGGGCGGGTGAGCGATAATTTAGTTGCAATGTTATTTCAGACTATAGCTTCATGCAATGGGAAATGGTATCATCATTATGTGTGGGGAGTACTGAGTCAATCAACTTGACTCCCTTTTTTTACTTCCCACACCGATAGGTGAGGGGAGTACTTAGTGTGATCGCGAAAATTTTCGATTTTGAGATAATATGCTTTTTGGGCGTTTTGTGATGTCTACATAACGAAAATCTACGTCACTCATTTCCGTCGGTCTGTCTGTCGGTCTGTCTGTCGGTCTGCCTGTCGGTCTGTCTGTCGGTCTGTCTGTCGGTCTGTCTGTCGGTCTGTCTGTCGGTCTGTCTGTCGGTCGGTCTGTCGGTCTGTCGGTCTGTCTGTCGGTCTGTCGGTCTGTCTGTCGGTCGGTCTGTCTGTCGGTCTGTCGGTCGGTCTGTCTGTCGGTCTGTCTGTCGGTCTGTCTGTCGGTCTGTCTGTCGGTCTGTCTGTCGGTCTGTCTGTCGGTCTGTCTGTCGGTCTGTCTGTCGGTCTGTCTGTCGGTCTGTCTGTCGGTCTGTCTGTCGGTCTGTCTGTCGGTCTGTCTGTCGGTCTGTCTGTCGGTCTGTCTGTCGGTCTGTCTGTCGGTCTGTCTGTCGGTCTGTCTGTCGGTCTGTCTGTCGGTCTGTCTGTCGGTCTGTCTGCCGGTCTGTCTGTCGGTCTGTCTGCCGGTCTGTCTGTCGGTCTGTCTGTCGGTCTGTCTGTCGGTCTGTCTGTCGGTCTGTCTGTCGGTCTGTCTGTCGGTCTGTCTGTCGGTCTGTCTGTCGGTCTGTCTGTCGGTCTGTCTGTCGGTCTGTCTGTCGGTCTGTCTGTCGGTCTGTCTGTCGGTCTGTCTGTCGGTCTGTCTGTCGGTCTGTCTGTCGGTCTGTCTGTCGGTCTGTCTGTCGGTCTGTCTGTCGGTCTGTCTGTCGGTCTGTCTGTCGGTCTGTCTGTCGGTCTGTCTGTCGGTCTGTCTGTCGGTCTGTCAGTCGGTCTGTCTGTCGGTCTGTCTGTCGGTCTGTCTGTCGGTCTGTCTGTCGGTCTGTCTGTCGGTCTGTCTGTCGGTCTGTCTGTCGGTCTGTCTGTCGGTCTGTCTGTCGGTCTGTCTGTCGGTCTGTCTGTCGGTCTGTCTGTCGGTCTGTCTGTCGGTCTGTCTGTCGGTCTGTCTGTCGGTCTGTCTGTCGGTCTGTCTGTCGGTCTGTCTGTCGGTCTGTCTGTCGGTCTGTCTGTCGGTCTGTCTGTCGGTCTGTCTGTCGGTCTGTCTGTCGGTCTGTCTGTCGGTCTGTCTGTCGGTCTGTCTGTCGGTCTGTCTGTCGGTCTGTCTGTCGGTCTGTCTGTCGGTCTGTCTGTCGGTCTGTCTGTCGGTCTGTCTGTCGGTCTGTCTGTCGGTCTGTCTGTCGGTCTGTCTGTCGGTCTGTCTGTCGGTCTGTCTGTCGGTCTGTCTGTCGGTCTGTCTGTCGGTCTGTCTGTCGGTCTGTCTGTCGGTCTGTCTGTCGGTCTGTCTGTCGGTCTGTCTGTCGGTCTGTCTGTCGGTCTGTCTGTCGGTCTGTCTGTCGGTCTGTCTGTCGGTCTGTCTGTCGGTCTGTCTGTCGGTCTGTCTGTCGGTCTGTCTGTCGGTCTGTCTGTCGGTCTGTCTGTCGGTCTGTCTGTCGGTCTGTCTGTCGGTCTGTCTGTTGGTCTGTCTGTCTCTCTGTCTGTCGGTCTGTCTGTCGGTCTGTCTGTCGGTCTGTCTGTCGGTCTGTTTGTCGGTCTGTCTGTACGCGTTTTTCTAGCCTCGTAATCTCAGTAACGGCTGGATGGATTGTTATGAAATTTGGGCAGTGATATGCTGTGGTGTCGTAGTAGGTAATGTTCCTACAATTTTGAAAATCGGTGCATGGGTGGCGGAGTAGTTAGCAAAAAACGAAAAATTTTAGATATGCCTCAAATTTCGTTTTTAGGCGTTTTAGAGGTTCCTGATCATTTTCTACTTTTTTTTTTTTGGTAGGGGTGAAATTGAGGTGGTTGGGGGTAGGGGGTTGTAAAATTGAAAAATTTGTTGCTTTCATAATAGACTGTCCACTGACCTGTGAAGGAAGACCTAGCGACATAAATAACTTTTTTAGGGCCATCCGAACATTGCCTAGCCTATTACAGAAACCAAAGGACTTAGAATTTTTTCTGGTGTAAACATACGGGTATTGCGTTAGATCGTTCTATATAATGTAACGAAGAAACTGTTGAATTGATTTTAATGAAATTTTGACACAGTATTACTACCGTGTCGAGGATAGAAAATGCGTATGGTACTTATAAATCGTGCCAGTGGCGGCGCAGGAATAATAAAAAAACAAAAAATATAAAAACAGCTCGAACTTCGTTTTCAAGTGCTTTAGAGGGTCCTAATCATTTTCTGAGTTTTTTTGGGTGGGGGTGAAATTGGGGTAGTTGGAGGGTGGGGGGTTGAAGACTGAAAAATTTGCTGTATTTGTGAAGGAAGACCTAGCGACATAAATAACCTTTTTAGGTCCATCTGGACATTGCTTTGCCTATTACGGAAACTAAGGGACTTAGAGTTTTCTGTATACATACGAGTATTTATTGCTTTAGATCGTTTTGTATTTTGTAACGTGGAAACTACTAAATTTATTCTAATGAAATTTTGACACATTATAATTACTGTGGTGAGGATGCAAGACGCGTATGCTTGTTAAAAATCGTGTCAGTGGCAGCGTAGCAATAAGCAAAAAACTACAAATACCACCCCAATTGCACTTCCGAAAAAAGTAGAAAAATGATCCGGAACCCCTAAAACGCCTAAAAACGAAATTTATTCTGTTTTGATATTTTTAGCTTTTTTATTATTGTAGAGCGCCACCACTGATACGATTTCTAAAAGTCATACGTGTTTTCCATCCTCGCCAAGGTAACAATAGTGTGTCATTTCCAGGTTACACAATACAGAACGATCTAAAGCAACACTCGTATGTATGTACATCACAAAATTCTTTGTCCTTTGTCCATTGGTTTCTGTAACAGACAAGGAAACCTTACGAAGGACCTAATGAAGTGTATTATGCCACTAGGCCTTTCTTTCACAGGCAATGGACAGTCTATTATGTATAAAACAATTTTTTTACCTTTACTCACTCCTCAACCGCCTCAATGTCACCCCCAAAAAAAGTATAAAATGATTAGGGACCCCTAAATCATTTAAAAATGAAGTTTGAGCTGTTTGCATATTTTTAGTTTTTTGATTATTGCTACGCTGCCATTGACACGATTTCTAACAACCGTACGCGTTTTCCATCTTCACCAGGGCAATAATACTGTGCCAGAATTTCATTAAACTCAATTTAACAGTTTCCACGTTACAAAATACAGAACGATCCAAAGCAATAAATACTCGTATGTACACAGAAATTCCTAGGTGCCTTAAGGTACGTTTACATCTGACATTTATTACATGATACTTATGTCAGATAGTGATATGTGCAAATGTAAACAGGCATGCAATTTATGTCTGAGATATATGTATCACTCTCCGGCAATAAGTTTCGAGAGATCTATACCACTGATGTAAACACCACTGCGTCTGCAAGTCTCAGCTTGTCCGAGAGAAATCGCAGTAGTTGAGTAGTCGTCTACTTTTGAAGAAGTGTCGGGAGATTTATAGTGACATTTGAACAAAATGGGTGATAAAAAGGAATGGTTAAAAAGTGAAGTGGACGAATTAATCAATATGTATCATAATAAACCAGAATTATGGGATGTGAAAAACAAAATTTATAAAAATAGGCTGAAGAAACAAGATGCACTGAGTGAGATTGCAGAAAAATTCGAAACAACGGTTGAAGAGATAACCAGAAAGATCCATAACTTGAGGAATCAGTATAACAACGAATTGAAAAAAACGAGGCAGAAAAAATCGGGGCAGAGCAGTGATGAAGCTTATACGTCAAAGTGGCCTTATTTTGAATCACTCTCATTTTTACAATGCGGCCCAATATGTAGATCACAAATAGGAAATATAGAAACGGTAAGTAGCAAGAAAAAATTATATTTCATTCATGTTTTATATAGACCTATATTGCCATAAGACTTCTCCTTGAGGGCTAACAAAATATTCTCTAAACTCTTCCCTAATTTCTCTTGCGTCATTTGAATAGTTGTTACTGCCTTGTTGCATCAACGGTAGCAGGTTTTCACGCTTAGCTTCATGTCTCCAACTTCCTGGAATTACTTCACCCGTGTCTGGATTTTCGCGATCAAATGTACCTTCAGGAGCATATATCATTGCAGAAGATTTTTGTGATAGTAAATAATTATGTAAACAACATGCAGCTAAAACTACCCAATCTACCCGTTCTGGAGTAAGAAGAATTGGTTTTCTGAGTACTCTGAATACACTCGACATAATACCAAAGGCATTCTCCACGATCCTTCTTGCTCTGGAAACTCTATAGTTGTAAATTCTCATTGAACCTTGACTGTTGAATGGATATGGTTTCATTATATGTGGTTGCAAAGCAAACGCGTCATCTGCTACAAAAACATGCGGTACACGTAATGATCTTCCTGGAAGTGGAGATTTTTCTAACTTCTTTGCTTCCGTCTCGATGAAACCTGAAATTCTGCTAGCTGTAAATACTACTCCATCAGAAATTCTTCCATTACTGCCAACTGTAGCGTTTATAAATTTATAGTCTGCATCAACAGCTGCCATTAACACAGTGCTATGTTGTCCCTTATAATTAAAATAATAACTTCCACTATTGTGAGGCGCTTGGATAACAATATGCTTGCCGTCGATAGCTCCTAAACAATTTGGGAAATTCCATTTTTCGTCAAATCTCGTGCTAATCCTCTGCCATTCTACTTCTGAACTTGGTGCCTGAAATATGAGTCGTTGATTAGCGTTTGTTGTATGCAAAATATTTATAAAATCATATTATTTTGTAGGACGATGTGGAGGCGGAAAATGGAAGTGAAAACGAGACCACCCATGAAGATGTATTACCTATAAGTCAGGCAACTCCACAAAACTCTAGAAAGAGAAAGAAAAATACTGATTCAGAAGAGAATGATGTAATTATGCAAAGAGCTGTTCATGTGTTGAATCAGAAAGAGGATCAATACGATGTGTTTGGCGCATATATAGCAAATGAGCTACGGAATCTTTCTTCTGACTATTTACGTAAGAAGTTAAAAAGAAAATTCCAACAAGCACTATTGGAAATAAGTGAGGAAGAAGAACGGCTCAATGCTGTTACCGTCGTTTATAGCAATCCCGCTTCGGTGGATTCATTTTCTGCTAATACCCAGGCTAATACAGATGCACAATACTTGCTTACAGACATATAAAAGAATTATTTCTATCAATAAAAACTTACTTTCATGTAATCGTTTTTCAGTACTGCAAATATTGCCCTACAGACTTCTGGAATGATCAAACTAATTGTGCACTTTGGTATTCTAAACAAATAACTTAGACTGGCATAAGAGTCACCTGTAAAAAAGATTACGCTTAAACAATATAAAAATATGATTTCTGAAACCTATGATATATGGTTGTTACTCTAATGCATCATGCTTCACTGAACAAAACTGGCTATTAATTAAGGTTTCAGGTGCCTTTATAACCTTTTTTTTTAAATACAAATTTGATTGACAGAACATCCAATTTGTGATAATATCGCCAAAATGTCAGTAAGCTCTTCGGATTTCCGATGAGTATGGTTTCATTAATTTATGGGCCAGTTGAGCATGATGGATCAATGTACAAATATTTAGATATTAATATTACATGTAACCTACTCACCAGATGCCATAAATCTTAATGTAACGGCTAGCCGCTCTCGTACATCTATAGCTTTTCTGAATTTTGTATCTTGTTTTGATACAAGTGGGCCAATTTTATTGGCCAAATTCTCGAAATCAGATAATTTCATACGGCTGAAGTTGAAAAATCCTGATGGATCTTCAGCACTGAGCTCACGCATCAACTGGCTATAGGCACCATGCTCTTCACGTCTCAATACCCACTCGCGAACCCACACAGATCGTTTATTTTTCTTTTGATCCTTTTTTTTCTTAAAACTGTTCATTAAAATCACAATGGCTGTACATTTTCTCTTTGATACTTTCATTGTACAGATATACTATTCACACAAGTGAGTACAAATTTAGGACTGTGGCTGTCTTTATACTTATATAAGCTATAAATGTCAAGCAATTTCTATAACAAATGTAAACAGTCAATGCTATTTATGTCAGACATTTGATATTTATGTCAGGAAACAAGTGTCAACACGTCTATCAGCTATAAATGTCAAGAAATTTATATCGTTAATGTAAACGATCAATGCTATTTTATATCAGACATCTGACACTTATGTCTCGACAGAAGTGTCAGATGTAAACGTACCTTTAGTTTCGGTAATAGGCAACGCAATGTTCGGATGGACCCTATGTCGCTAGGCCTTCCTTCACAGGTCAGCGAACGTTCTATTATGAATACAACAAATTTTTCAGTTATTTAACCCCCCCCCACTTCCAATCACTTCAAAATCACCCCCACCCAAAAAAAGTAGAAAACGATCAGGAACACCTAAAAACGAATATACTGTGTGAGGCTTTCGCGGCCATCGTCCAATGAATTTGTGGTTCTTGGGTTTTTAGGCCGGCGTCGTTTAGCGTTAAAGCTTGACGTTTCGCCACCACGAGTGGAGTGGAAAATGCTTGAAAACGAAGTTTGAGCTGTTTTTATATTTTTAGTGTTTTTATCATTTCTGCGCCGCCACTGGCTCGATTTATAAAAACTATAGGCATTTTCCATTCTCGCCATGGTAGTAATACTGTGTCAAAATTTCGTTAAAATCAATTCAATAGTTTCCTCGTTACACAATAGAGAACAATATAAAGCAATACTCGTGTGTTTACACCACACAAAAAAGGCCTTTGGTTTTGGTATAGGCAAAGCAAGTAAGCATGTTCTTATGGACCTAAAAAAATTTATGTTGCTAGGTCTTCCTTCACAGGTCAGTGGAATAAATATTACAATTTTTGAGCCCCCCTCCCCCCAACCACACAAATTTTACCCCCACCCAAAAAAAGCTGGAAAACGATCAGGAACACCTAAAAACGAATATACTGTGTGAGGCTTTCGCGGCCATCGTCCAATGAATTTGTGGTTCTTGGGTTTTTAGGCCGGCGTCGTTTAGCGTTAAAGCTTGACGTTTCGCCACCACGAGTGGATGGCATCTTCAGAAGCTATTTCACTTCGGCGACTTCCAAAATACTTCTGAAGATGCCATCCACTCGTGGTGGCGAAACGTCAAGCTTTAACGCTAAACGACGCCGGCCTAAAAACCCAAGAACCACAAATTCACCTAAAAACGAAGTTTGCCACCCACACAAAAAAAAGTTTTGTTTGTTTTTGCTAATGACTCCACCGCACATCCACCGATTTTCAAAATTATAGCAGGATTACCTACTACGACCCCGCAGCATATCGCTGCCCAAATTTCATCACAATCCATTCAGCAATTACTGAGGCTACGAGGCTAGAAGGACGCCAATAGACAGACCGACGGAAATGAGTGACGTGGATTTTCGTTATGTAGGCATCATAAAACGCCCAAAAAGAGTATTATATCAAAACCGAAAATTTTCGCGATTACAATACTCTCCTTGAAGTGATTCTCTGGATAATTATCCATTGTGTAAAAAGTCCGTTTTCGAACAGTTTGCAGTAATAACTTGACATATAAACAATAAGGTCAGCATGGATAAAAATGCATAAACCGACTAGTTTTTACCTAGTTGATACTCCTAATAAATCTTCGACAATTTGTGTGCATAAATGAAACGTAAAGTGCAAATATAGATGTGCCGCAGGGCTCAGACCTTAGTTCTCTTCGTTATAATAAAATTATACATCAATGACCTGGACAAAGTAGACGATTCAGCAAACTTTACCATTATATGCCGATGGCACGTCAATCATTATATTCTATAAGGATGACGAATCATTGAAATTTAAATTTAATTATGTACTATCGAAGGTTAACGGCAAAAAATCTGCCCTCCTATATCATTATCAGTCAAGAATGAACTTTAGAGAGTGGTGCAATTTTGAGGTCACAAAATTTTCAGGTATACATCCTGACCTTCAAAAATTACTATATTAATAACAGGAAATTTTTACAATAAAATCATTATGGGTTAAAATGCATAAGCCTACTAGTTTTTACCTAGTAGATACTCCTAATAAATTGTCGACAATTTGTGTGCAAAAATGAGGATATCATTTCTGAACGAAGTGTTAATACAGCTGTGCCTCAGGGCTCAAACCTTGGTCCATTTCATCTTCGTTATAATTATACATCAATAACCTGGACAAAGTAGACGTTTGAGCAAACTTGACCATACAGGGTTGGGATAAAGTATGGAACCAAGCAAATATCTTTGAAACGGAAAGGGTGATATTGCTGAAAATTTGCAGATAAATATGGTGACGCATAGTGCATCTGAAGGCATTGTGCTAGCTATTAATGTACTTCCGGTCTAACCGGAAGTACCGTCAACTTTTTTAATTAAAATGGGACACCCTGTATATTTTTGCAGATATCAATACATCTTTTTTTCCGAATACGTCCATAGTAAGTTTAGTATTTGTTTCTGTAAAAATGGGATAGATAAAGCTTTTTTATTTATTGCAACGTACTTTTTATTTGTTGTGTTACAATAAGAAAATTTAAAATGAATTATCAGGAATTATCTCAGACGTTCAAAATGCCCGCCGTTTACTTCCTGACAATATGCAAGTCTGTTGACAAATTTTTGAGTTACCTTGTCGAATCAATTCACGTCAGGATCAGGATGTCAGGAGGTAAATGGCCGGCATTTTAAACATATGAAGAAGCTTTCTCTATCCCGTTTTTACAGAAACTAATACCCAACCCACTATGGACGTATTCGGAAAAAAAAACATGTATTAAAATCTGCAAAAATATATAGGGTGTCCCATTTAAATTAAAAAAGTTAACGGTCCTTCCGGTTAAACCGGAAGTATATTAATAGCTAGCATAATGTCTTCGGATACACTATACGTCACTACACTTGCGTGCAAATTTTCAGCAATATCATTTTTTCCGTTTCAAAGTTATTTGCTTGGTTCCATACTTTATCCCAACCCTGTATATGCCGATGACACATCAATTTTATTGTATCCTTTAAGGACGACGAATCGTTGAAACTTAGAATTAATTATATACTATTGAAATGCAATTTTGAGGTCACAAATTTTTTAGGTATGCATCTTGATCTTCGAAAATTACTCCAGCTTTGTTCATGCTTAATAACCTTAGGCATGTACTGAGCAGCGGTCAGTTACTGATGCTATACTATGCTCAAGCAAAAACTAGACTGCGGTACGGAATATGTTTTTGGGGGATGAGTACACATGCTCAAGCTATTTTCTTATCACAGAACAGGGCTCTCAGATCCATGACAGGGCTGCGCAAGAGGGAAACGTGTAGATGACTTTTATATATTTTCTGTATAATATTTCAACTGCACCTGGTCTTTTAATATTTGAAATGTGTTCATATCTCGTATGTATTAAGGTATAAAAATAAATTGACATGCACACATATTTTATGTGATAGCAACTTGGAATACCTGGGAATAAATAATGTGCGGTCGTATCGCTCGGTGCTTGATGTAAGAATGTAACCGACTCAGGATGGGCAGCAGCGGTCGCGCGGGTTCATCTGCTAGGATCGAGGAGAGACGGAACTATAGAGGATAGCTCACAAGAGCAGACTCCGTTTGCATATCGGTATAAGAGTGAGAGGTTACCAACCAGCCGCCGGTGACAATTTGGCTGGAAGTGACACGTTGAAGCTGGGTCATCAATTAGTCGAATTGCCCTTCTCTGGACACGTCATCTAGTGTAGGCAGATTAATAGGGGCAGCAGCTCCCCAGGCATGAGAGCAATACTCCAGGCCAGTTCTTATCTGGGCTCTATATAGCGTGAAGACGTTAGATGGTGAGAAGTGCTTTCTGGCTCTGAATAAGCAGATGTCACAATTGACGCAACGTGTTCGTGTCATATAAGATTTTTTGTAATGTTGACCTAAGAGGTTGAATGGGTGACTCATTGGCGGCGTCTGATTTTCAGCCAGTAAAGCGCGTTGTTATAATTGAAGTCATAAATATATGCTTTGTTTAAGCTTTTATGATAATATAAATTGTGTATAATGAGGCTGTAAGTTGAGAGTTAACATTTTATAGGAAAATTTCATTTCCTTCTTTTTAGAACATTTAAATAAAAGCCTTTTTTTCAAAAGTTTTTTTGTGTACATTTATTTTTTACTTTTTAGTTATTAACTTGCATTTATATTCTCTATACTATAGGAAAGCATAAAAAGCTTAAAACTCCGCCATATTGGATTGAAGGTGATGTCAAAATATTTTTTGTGCGCAGCCCATTATTTCAAGCTACGCGCGTTTTGCAGATAGCGACACATGTCCTGTACTGTCGCACGAATGTAAGGAATACTCGACGCCATCAGTTGTCCGCCAGTTCACTTGTGGTTGTAGTGTGTAAGGCTTTCGCGGCCATCGTCCAATGAATTAGTGGTTCATGGGTTTTTAGGCCAGCGTCGTTTAGCGTTGAGGCTTGACGTTTCGCCATCATGAGTGGATGGCATCTTCAGAAGCTATTTCACTTCGGCGACTTCCAAAGTAGTAGTACTTGTAGTGAAATAGCTTCTGAAGATGCCATTCACTCGTGGTGGCGAAACGTCGAGCCTTAACGCTAAACGACGCCGGCCTAAAAACCCAAGAACCACAAATTCATCACTTGTGGTTGTCGCAAGATCCGTACATTCATTTTGTGACTATATGTTAATGTTGTTAATCTCTGACTGCAGAAAATAACGTGGTAAGTACACGGTTTTAGTGCTATGAACTCAGGTCAAGTATAATATTATTCCCTAGTGTTTTCGTTATATTTTCACGCAATTTTAAAAACAGTAAAACATATCGGGGTAACCGTGCGCACGATTACCCCTCACGTAATTCGATGCTACTATATTTGTTTTTTTTCTTTTACAGATGCCACGTAACTACAATCGAAGGACGAAAGTTATGTCATATACTCCCAAAGATCTGAGCAATCCGATGCTCCCAATACGGCAAGGCAGAAAGGTTAGAGAAGTAGGGAGAGCTTTCAACATACCTGAGTCAACCTTGAGAAAATACAAAAACTTACAAGATGATGGCCATCACCTACCCTGTTTGGGCCGGCAGCCAGTTTTTACAAAGGAAGTCGAAGCTCAAATGCAAGAATATGTATTAAAACTGGCTAAACTATATTTTGGCTTGACACCAACGGTTCTCAGACGAATAGCTTTTACAAATGCTGAGGAAAATAAAATAAGTCACAATTGCAACCAATTACAAATGTGATTTCTCCATGAATTGAAAATAAACTTGAAGCAACCATAAGAGTGTTTTCTTTTCTGTTATTTCAATTAATGTATTTATGCGCATCATTCCCCGAACCATGCGCATGATTGGCCGCTAAGTTGGGTAATCGTGCGCCAGAGCAGCTGTTCATATTACAAAATAATTCACCCTTATAATTTAAGTTTTATTAAATCATAGTTAACCATGCAGGGGTGCAATAAATATTACGTGTATAAATGGTATCGATATAATTTTGGATGTAACTATTTCGTCGCAAATCCAATTTTCGCTTAGGCGCGCACGGTTCCCCCACCTTCCCCTACCCGCATTGCGAAAGTGCATAAAAAGTAACTATTCCACCATCTTGATTTAGACTGACGTCACGTTATTTTTTAAGTTACTCTCAACAAGCAAAGCATTGTGCGCGCAACTCACCGACTTCGAATAGTATATTTTCCCCAAACTCTTACAACAAAATTAATCGTATTATATCTTAAAATGATATATTATTTGCCATCATTTGAACGATAGTTTGTGATTCAGAATTTACGCTACCATCATTTTCACTCACTTTTGCAGATTTCCTCTTATTAGACATCACGAAAACCTTAAACTAAACTAAAAATATGGGCCTACTCTAGACATAACCTCAAAACTGTGTTGGTAATAAGAATCCACTAACAACACTGGTTTATCTCTATTACTTGCCCAAAGTCAATCCAGCCCAGTCAAATGTCCCTTTACAACTTATTACTGGAAAATCCTTATCGCGCATCTTTACCACTTACGCCGTCTCACAGTCTACCGCTTCTTCACCAGTATTCGGTACAGTCATTCGTGTACCTCTTGAACCGCGACACATCGGCTGTCCGGTTCACCCCCCGTGGCTGTTCGCTGCACCAGCGGTTCGTTAGCCCCTAACCTCACATCGATGTCTTCGGTACAACCTGGCGACGACCACTGCGTAGGTTATATAAAGGAACTCGTACTGTCACTACTGCCAGATTTTTGCTCACACCGCAAGCCTATAATTGGTCGCCAAATGCAAAGACTCTCATCTCTCAGGTCGTAAGGTTCACGCAGTGATAAAATAATTCACCGACTTTGAATAAGTATATTTACCCCAAACTCTTACAACAAAATCCATCGTTTAACTAAAAATGACATTAGTGGATCTATTGTCAGTGATGACATCCCTCTCATTGATTGTCATTCCCCTTACCATCTACTTGGCGTTCTCATATCAATTGGATACCCATATTGTAGAAATGTATTAAATAACTGTTCCAGTATTGGATTTAGAACGACGTCACACAGCTCGTCGTGTATTGTCATCCAAACTAAACGTGTATGCAAAATTTCAGCTCAATCGGTTGAAGATATCTGCTTCAAAATTGAGTAGCAAGAGTCTACCCGAACATACATACATTGCAAGTTAAATAAAAGCTTTTAAAATAGATCGATTTATTTCGTTTTCATCTATTACAAATTAATAGACATTTGCGATTATTTTGATCTGCTACCACTTTTTGCATCATTATAACATGCATATATTTTATCATTGCTCAGGTCTACATAATAACGTAACCGTACTATAGATGTGTCGGCGCGGATTGAGATCTGAAAGAAATGTAAACAAACCTTATATTTCCGACCTCAATTATATCCGTAAACACTGGACTATATGTAAGATCAGATTGTAAACGTTTGATAGATTGACGCCGATACCTAATAGCAAACGTGATTTACCCTCCGCCCTAGTGATTATCACCTCTATTTGATCTCCAGAGTAGCTACTGAATTCGGGTAACTTGATAGCGACCTTGTTACCTGAAGGAACACGATTCTGAGCGAAAAGCGAACTATTGAACAGAAATTAAGGAAGTGTACTCGACTTGCAATTTTCTTGAGTGTTTCGGATGGACTCATTGCATTGCATTAGTATATAACTCGTTCCTGAAAATGGATTTAGGGAAGACCGAATGCGAGACTGAATTAACATCGTCAAGTAGACGTCAGCCGAAATTGCATTTGAAATGGACTAGTCAATTCAATGTCGCTGGAAATTCCTGGTTATGTAGCTTTCTGAGAGAACTCTGAGTCATTTGTAACTTATCATCTTTCAGTGTACCTATAACGTGCACCATGTATAATTGTATACACTTTTCAATTCTGAAGTGTACTAAGAAAAAACTAGTGCTATAGTCTAACAATGATATACAGGGTGAGTTTTTGGTAGCGAATGGGTGGATAACTCCGCTACTGTAAAAAATAGCGAAAAAAGTTGTAAATAAAAGTTGTAGCCAAGGATATGCTCATTGCTCAAAACTTAGTGTAATATATACAGGATGACTAATAACTACGTTACGGGTTAGAATATGTCCCATCGTATATCCTGCGTGTCGTAAAAGGCGACTAAAAGGAACCGAACTGCTGTCGGTATAACCAGTAACCTCTTCTCAACCAACAGCTTTGGGTGGACGAGTTGAGTAGAGTCAGGACACCTTCTTGTCCTTGGGGTGAGAAATTGTCCCTAAAGGCGGATGAACCATCGATACATCTGGTCAACGGATGAGGATGCAGAAAGCAAATGGGAAACTGCTGCATTAAAGATCTTTAAGATATCCCAAGAGAAACTCGTGAAATGAGTACATTTTACGAGTTCACAACATGTCTGTTAAGACATTGTGACTATGATGATGAATAACTACGTGGTGATGCAAACATACACTTTTTTTAAATGAGGCACCCTATATATTATCCCATATTTAGATTGTACTATTGATTCTTATTTTTACATTGTATATTATAACACTATGCAGGAGATTTTTCAAAAATTATGGCCATTTTTATATCCAAATCGCTGTCAAATGAACGTACTGTGTATGTGAGGTATAATGCAAAATCTAGATTTTTTTTAAATGCAACCCTACATATTGTATTATACTCGAAATTGATTTTAATCTGCTCTTCCATCTTTGCATAGGGCATTTCCTATGCATACGTTCATCAGTTTCTGAGACACTTCGATTTTTCTGCAACTTTTAGATATACCTTCTATTTGTGTACGTACTGAAATTTATTTATTTTTAGAAAGTACTAGGAAATTTTATTTTCATTTAACGAACAACTAAATATAAGGCCATAATAGTATTTGATAGAGTCAAAACCCTAATTGTCGAGATAATTAAGTCAAGTATGCTGAGAACGTGACGCATAATTGTCAAGTAGATTTATCAGGTATAGGCTTTGAGATATTAACTGTCCCAGTACGAATAAAACGATTCTACAATCTTTCAAACGCATCAGCTTTAGGCTGCCTCCGTTCTGGATATCGCTGTTGATATACTAGAGGCAAGTAGGCAATTGCTCAAAGATTTTCCTAAACACCCAAATCATATCTATCTGTTCTTCCATAGAAAAATGCATTTTTAAAGCTCAGTTTCCACATAGTACGAAATTGGTGAATAGGTTGAGAAAACAGTCAATATCCAAAGCCTACTTGCTAACTCTGTTTGATAATTATGCGTCACGTGCTTAAAATTATTTCCTCAGTTTACTTGACTTATATTATCTCGATAATTCTAGGTTTTGACTTCATCAATTCTGGTGCTTTCTTAAAATAAATAAATTTCAGTACCCAAATGGAGGGTATATTTTTATATTTGCAGAAGGATCGAAATATCTCAGAAGAGAATGAATGTATGTATAGGAAATGCTACGCAAAGATAAAGGAGCATACTAAAAGCAATTTTTTGGTATAATAAAATATAGAGGATTGCGTTTAAAAATTAGTATAGTTCAAAAAAACTAACTTTAAGAACAACTAAAAACTTGAAAATAAGCTTTAAACAATAATAAACGAAAAATATTACTGTGAAAAATAAAGTCAAGTTGATTTACTTAGTACTTCCCACACATTACAGTGTTAAGAGTTTATTATTTTCCCATAGCATGCAACTATAGTCTGAGATCCCCTTACAACCAAATCGTCGCTCACCTGCCCACAAAAAAAAAGTATGTTATTCCGCTAGGTCGTTCTTTCACAGGTCAATGGTTAGCCTATTGCAAATACAACAAATTTTCCTGTTTTACAACCCCCCACCACCCAACCACCCAATTTCACCCCCACCAAAGAAAAAACATAAACTGATCAGGTACCCCTAAAACAAAATATCATAATTTCAGCAGAAATTAGAACAAAAAGTCAGTTATTGGAATTAGTAAAAAGTTACAACTTTGATAAAAAGTATATCGTTGATGTAATGGTGCGTAGTAGTGGGTGTGAAGTTTTACGACTTCTGCCAAGTACAAAAATATTGAAATATATTTAAGAAATATCTAAAAGTACAATAATCACCCCGAAAGCTCATCAGCAGTTATACATTTCATTAGAGAAAGGGTACATTATAACGCAAAAAACATTGTTAAACTGCATTAAGCATGTAATAAAAGTAGACTCATCATTTTTAAGTACACAACCGAGTGCAATTATTATCAATTTGAATGATAGCTAGTCATCTGAATCTGATATTCACTTGGGTTAATTTCTTTTCATTTCCTCATTTTTCATCTGTCTTCTTAAAATGCGGCCCTGGATGATTCTGTCCTTAACATCCGGCAGACGACAGTGTGCGTGGTAGGTATAATAAATGTTTTTGTGTTTTTAGTGTTTTGATTACTGCTGCACCGCCACAACACGACTTCTAAGAACCATAAGAGTTTTTCATACTCGCCAAAGTAACAATAAATACTGTGTCGAAGTTTTATTAAAATCAATTCAATGGTTTCCACATTACACAATATAGATCGATCTAAAGGAATACTCGAATTTTTACATCAAAAAATTGTAAATTCATCTAAAAGTCCCTCGGTTTCTGTAATAGGCAACGAAATGTTCGGATAGACCTAAAAAAGTATACTATGCCACTAGATCTTTGTTTCACAAGTCAGTGGACAGCTAATTATGAATAGAACAAATTTTTCGGTTTTACAACCCCCTCCCCCCAACCACCCCAATTTCACCCCACTCAAAAAAATTAGAAAGTGAATATAACAAATTTCTGTGCATAGAGATGAACAACAGTAGTAAGTCAACTTGCTATTAATTCAAAGGAGTATTGAGAGTTACAAGCTCAAAAAAAACCCACATACTGGTGAAGCTAATAGAAGCGTGCTAAAAAGAGAAAATCTAGATTTTGCATTCTACCTCACACAGTATACGAATATGTGTCGACTGTTTTGATGGTCGTTGTTGTAAAAAAATAATTTTTTATCCAATACTTTTTGATGCACAGTACGTTCGCAGTTGACAGTGATTTGGACATAAAAATAGTCATAACTTTTGAAATACACTGCATAGTGGATGCCGGCACAACAATACGTCATATTTTAAAAACGAGGATCACCTGGTCATTTGGTAGAATCTAAATTTGGGAGTGGAATAATATAGGGGGTCTCTCATTCAAACAAAATGTAAGTTTGCATCACCACGTAGTTAGGAATCTGCCTGTTTAAATCAAAATATTTTCTAAGCAAGGGACATATATCCTTGGCTACAACTTTTGAATACAACATCTGCAGTAGTGGAGTTATCGGCCGATCCGCTACGAAAAACTCGCCCTCTAGCCTCTATGTCAAATACGTGTGGTCAGCAGCTTTTCACGATTGACACAGGGCATCTAATTGAGAATTCTGTCTTTGCAGGAACTGGCCGTTCGGTGACTGGTACTGTACAATCAGCAACTTTATTGCCAACACAACGGTGGCTGCTAGTGTGTTCACGCTGACTGGAATCTCCTGCGACAGGTTTGTACCGACGTATATATAGGGTGTTCATTTGAAAACTTCCCACCACGGATTTATCGAAAACCGCTTATTAACAGAAAAAACGCCGAAACATGTCAAAATATTTGTCAAGGGGAACAACTTTCTAATCAAAAGCTACTTCACTTCCTTGCACCCTCTGCCCCCCAGGCTCATCCGCTTAAAAATTTTAAATGAAAACTCGTATCGAGTAATATCTCGTTTTAAAGGTATGTCAAAGTCCTTCAATTTAGCGTTTGATTTTCTAAACTCGGTCGATTTGTTTTTGAGAATATTAGTAAGATATTGATGTACTCTCAAACAGAAAACGAAAACACACGAAAATATCACTTTTATTGCAATAAGAGTTCAAAATGTTTATAGCCCAAGTAATTATACAGGGTTATTCACGTTACTCGACACGGAGCATTATGGCTAAAGTATTTGATAAAAAAGAAAATAATAATTTGGGATAGATAGAGACCCATAAAGGCTACATTTTAAAAATATTTTCATGTTATACAGGGTGTCCCAAAAACACGAAATGTATCAAAGTTATGTTTTTTTAAATGGAACATCTCATATATTATTGCATATTCAGATTCCCTGGTGAATTCTAGTGTGACTTTATGTATCATACATGGTACCTAAATCGAACCGTTAAGGTGTAAATCACCATTTTCGGTATAAGTAGATATCAGGAAAAAATTGAATATCGCAGAGATTACAAAATATAGAAGGCTGTGACTTTGCTGTGTTACTAAGCATAAAATGCATCAGCTTTGATGAGACTGTCAAATTTAAATTACGTTTATGCTTGGATAAATCGGTCGATGAATTAAGGAAACTTCGATCAGCGATAACTTGATTTTTTCAAATGGAAAATGCCTAATTATTTTTATACGGTTAAACGTAGAATTCGATAAGCTTTCTAATGATATAAGGTTGTGAATATCAATCTCTCGTAGTTTTCATTTAATTTTAAATTTTCAAACAAATCGGCGATTTTCAACTTTCCTACCTATAAGCAACGTAGCAGGCCATGAAATATAAACAAAAATCTGTTCAGCTAGAAGAAAACAACTAACTTAGCTAAAAAATACACACTAACTAGACTAAAGGGACAAGATTATAAAAATTCCTTACAACAAATCAACTCTCCCAGAAACAACTGCGATAACATCTCTAAGGTCAAACAGAAGCTGGAGTATAGCAGTAATAGATATTTTTACTGTCTACTGGCTACCGCAATTTACTAGAGGTTAAACATTTCCAAGGCAATCAAAAACCCTCATATGAAACAGAAACAACCAGCGACTGTTGCCCCAGCACGCAACTATCAATCATATTTAATGGTGTAAAAAAGTACTAATTTGCGTCGAAGTCGATACCTCTGACTGGAGCCCTTCTATTTTTCAATATCTATTAGCAATATTGCAAAAAAGGAATACTGACAAATCAGATTTAAATTTTCTGCTATTTAAGTTATGTTTTATAATTTGAACAAATTTTAATTCATTCTTCATTTTCTGCGACCTTGCTAATAGGTAGTGAAGAATTTTCAGAACTCCAGTCAGAGGTACTTCTGACTTGAGTTTTGACAGAACTGCAAACTTTTTTATATCATTAAATGTGAAATTTTATTATGAAAATAATAAACAGCTTATAACATTCTCTAGTCGTTTGTACTTTATTTCAAAATTTTTAATGGTTTTGGAAATTGCCAATCTCTAGTACATTGCAGTAGCTAGTAGGCCGTGAAAAAATCCATTTCTGCCACACTCCAGCTTCTCTTTGACCAAAGATATGTTACCGCCGTTGTTTCTGGTTAGACTTTGATTGTTGTGAGTAATTTTTATAATCTTGTCCCTTTAGTCTAGTTCGTGTGTAGTTTTCAGCTAAGTTAGTTGTTTTCTTCTACCTCAACAGGTTTTTGTTTATATTTCATGGCCTGCTACGTTGGTTATAGGTAGGCAAATTGAAAAACGCCGATTTGTTTGAAAATTTAAAATTAAATTAAAACTACCAGAGATTGATATGCACAACCTTATATCATTAGAAAGTTTATCAAGTTCTACTTTTACCCGTATAAAAAATATGAGGCATTCCCGTTTGAAAAAATCAAGTTATCGCTGATCGAAGTTTCCTTAATTCATCGACCGATTTCTCCAAGCATAAAAGTAATTTAAATTTGACAGTCTCGTCAAAGCTGACGCATTTTATGCTTAGTAGTACGGCAAAGTCACAGTCTTCCAAATTTTATAATCTCTGCGATATTCAATTTTTTCCTGATATCTGCTTGTACCGAAAATGGTGATTTACACCTAAACGGTTTGCTTTAAGTCCCATGTATGCTACATAAAGTCACAATAGAATTCATCAAGGAATCTGAACATGCAATAATATACGAGGTGTTCCATTTAAAAAAACATAACTTTGATACATTTCGTGCATTTGGGACACCCTGTATAACATGAAAATATTTTTAAAATGTAGCCTTTATGGGTCTCTATCCATCCCAGACTATTATTTTCTTTTTTATCAAATATTTAGCCATAATGTTCCGTGTCGAATAACGTGAATAACCCTGTGTAGGCGATGTTTGAATTTCTGACGGGCGAAACATGTTGTGAGATAGTGTGGCTGCTTTCGATGATTCCATCCGACTAAACACAACTGATTTTAAGTGGCCCCATAGAGAAAAGTCTATAACGGCATCAAATCAGGAGATCTTGCAGGCCATTCTATAGGCCCTCTTCGCCCTATCAATTTGTTTAGAAATGCGTCGTCTAGCCATTGCCGAAACGGAAGAACATAGAGAATTCAGCGACAAGCGGATTGATAGTATTTCCCAACATACCCAAATGAATGTCTATTTAAGTTTCCATCAATCAACAATGACAAAATCTCTTTGTATCCTAAAATGCCAGCCCATACATTAATTTTTTCGGTACTGGGTATGCCCTTCTACAAAAGCATGATGATTTTCACTGCTCTAATACCTGCAGTTATGGTTACTAACAAATCCAGTTAGATAAAATGTGCATTTATCACTGACGCAGATATTCTTTACATGAATAGTATTACCATCAATCGCTGTAGTCATTTGTTCACAAAACTCAACTCACCGATCGAATTCGTCTTCGGTTAACTCTTGCACTATTTTCATTTTGAATGAATAAAATGCATGAAGTTTAGTAACTGAATGTATAAATCCAAATGAAATGTCAATCGGATCCACAATTTTGTGTAATGAAGTATTAGAACTTATGCCAAAATGGCCCAAAACCTCAAATTGAGCGGCATCATCGAGAAGTTTCCGATTTTAATTTGCAACAGATCCAGTTTAAGGAAATTTCTTAACAACGTCCAAAACATACCATGCGAAGTTATCTTCCCCGGATGTCTGGCGTTAAACGGGAGGACAATTTGCCGAGCACGTTGATTTTGGACATCATGAATTGGAATCATTTCCACTGTTTTTGCGACTGCCCGTCATTAATTTTAACATTGCCTATATCGTTGTTTGGCCAATAAGGGGCAACATTTTGAACACTTATTGCAATTAAAAGTGATATTATCGTGTGTTTTTGTTTTGAAACAAATTAAGATACATAAACTTTTTTTTTAATTGTCTCGAAAACGAATGGACCGAATTTAGAAAATCAAACAAAAAATTAAACAGCATCAACATACCTTTGAAACAAGCAGCGGTGTAGCTTCCATTGATGTGGGTGATACGTCGCATCCCTTCCGAATATTGTAATACGTCTTTATTTAAAAAGGTCACCTTTATCCCCTATAATAAATTAAAATTCTCAGAAAATTAAATTAAAAAATTAAATTCAATTCCAATTATTGAATGTATGTATTGGCCCAGCTTTATAGATAACGCTAAGGGCTATGCTAAACGCTAAAAATAAAAATATCTCGACAGCGCGATGATGCGAATGATGCGACTGTCCTGGTCACATCTTGAACGCCGCCGAACGCGATCCGAGTAGATCCGTGATTACGTTTTCAGTGTCCAGCGAAGGTGTTCAGTCTGCTGTTTCATGTCGGTAGGTGATGCGGTTTCCTAAACACATCTCGTTCGCGGTATGAAGTGAAATATTACTGCTCGTAACTGTGAACGATTCTGAGTGCGACTAGAAGAAGTGATCTTAATTTTAAAATTCAAGATCTAACAAATACGTTCACAACTTTGTTTTTAAACCCAGATTTGGTTCTTTTTTTAATTGGTTTGGTAATTTTTTTACATTGTTGGTATATTTTTTTTTGTAACTTTAAAATTTAAGACCTTAATAAAAAAATAAAAAATCCTTATTCTGTTAGTAAAAAATGAATTGCAGTTACTTATTGCATTCCCTTATATTGACGCCACGCTACGCCGCTGGAAACAAGGTATCACTCCTTGTCATTTAATTTTTTTAAGGGGGTGACCCTGGAGAGCCGCAGGTGCAAGGGGGGTGAGGTAGTTTCTTGTTAAAAAGCTGTCCCCCAACAAACCTTTTAACGTGTCTTGGCGTCGTTTCTTTTAATAAGTGGTTTTCGATAAATCCGTGGTGGGAAGTTTTCAAATGAACACCCTGTATACAAAACAATTAACGATTAACGATGGTGTCAGGACCTCATCTGTTGAATTGATGTGGGCATTATTTTTTTGCTACTTGTTCCTTTATTCTTATGTTTACGCGCTTCTGGCTGTATTATCATTTCATTTCATATGTTTATTTTGATGGAAGAATGCTCCCAGAATCAGAACCAACATTTAAAACGATATAATTTTTTTCTCATGTACCGGGTTTTCCAGACTTTTCTAGAAACGGTATACTCTCGAAACACAAAGCGTTCAAAAGAAAACTTAGTGGTACTTTTGAAAGTACTGTAGGGTCTATCATATTATGCTTTCAAAACATTTTTTTACTTTCCACACCGACAGGTGTACTGTGAATGCGAAAATTTTCGATTTTGAGATAATACGGTTTTTGGGTGTTTTATGATGTCTACATAACGAAAATCCACGTCTCTCATTTCCGTCGGTCTGTCTGGCTGTCTGTCTGCCGGTCTGTCGGTCTATCGGTCTGTCTGTCTGTCTGTCTGTCTGTCTGGCTGTCTGTCTTTCTGGTTGTCTGGTTGTCTGTCTGTCTGTCTGTCTCTCTGTTCGCGTTCTTCTACCTTCGTAATCTCAGTAACCGCTGCATGGATTGCGATGAAATTTGTGCACTGATATGCTGTGGAGTCGTAGTAGGTAATGCTGGTATAATTTTGAAAATTGGTGCAGGGGCGGCGGAGCAATTAGCAAAAAACTAGAAAATTTAAATATTCCCCAAACTTCGTTTTTAGGCGTTTTAGGGGATCATGGTCATTTTCTACTTTTTTTTGGTGGGGGTGAAATTGGGGTGGTTGAAGGGTGGGGGGTTGTAAAACTGGAAAAGTTGTTGTATTCATAATAACCTGTCGATTGACATGTGAAAGAAATATCTAGCGGCATAATACATATTTTTAAGCTCATACGAACATTGCGTTGCATATTACAGAAACCAAGAGAATTTTCTGTTGTATACATAGGAGTATTGCTTTAGATTTAGATCATTGTGTGTGTAACAGCAAAAAATACTGCATTGATTTTAGTGAAATTTTGACACAGTATTACTACCGTGACGAGGATGAAAAACGCGTATGGTTTATTTAAATCGTGTCAGTGGCGGCACAGCAATAATAAAAACGCTAAAAATATAAAAACACCTCAAACTTCGTTTTCAGGTGTTTTAGGTGTTCCTGATCATTTTCTACTTTTTTTGGGTGGGGGTGAAATTTGGGGTGGTTGGGGGGGTGGGGTGTTGTAAAACTAAAAAATTATTGGCATTCATAATAGACTGTCCAGTGGCCTAGGAAGGAAGACCTAGCGACATAAATAACTTTTTTAGGTCTATCTGAACATTGGCTTCCCTATTACAGAAACCAGGACTTAGATGTTTTTCTAGCGTAAACATACGAGTGTTGCTTTAGATCGTTCTGTGTTGCGTAATGAGGAAACTATTGAATTGATTTTAATGAAATTTTGACACAGTATTACTACCGTGGCGTAGATGGAAAATGCGTATGGTTCTTATAAATCGTGCCAGTGGGGGCACAGATATAATAAAACAACAAAAAGTATAAAAATAGCTCAAACTTTGTTTTTAAGCGTTTTAGAGGTTTCTGATCATTTTCTACTTTTTTCAGTGGGGGTGGAATTGGTGTAGTTAGAGAATGGGGGGTTGAAAAACTGAAAAATCTGTTGCATTTATAATAGGCTGTCCACTGACCTGTGAAGGAAGACCTAGCGACATAAATCACCTTTTTAAGTCAATCCGAACGTTGCTCTGCCTATTACCAAAACTAAGGGACTTTTCTGTGTACATACGATTATTAATTGCTTTAGATCATTTTGTATTTTGTAACGGGGAAACTATTCAATTGATTCTAATACAGTTTTGACACAGTATATAATACTAATAATTATCGTGGTGAGGATGGATAATGCGTATGATTGTTAGAAATCGTGGCAGCGTAGCAGTTATCAAAAAACTAAAAATATGAAAACAGCTAAAACCTCGTTTTTAGATGTTTTAGTGGTTCCTGATCATTTTCTACCTTTTTTGGTTAGGGGTGACATTGGGGTGGTTGGGGGTGGGGGGCTCGCGATGATTTGGTTGCAAGGGAATCTCAGACTATAGCTTCATGCTATGGGAAAATAATAAACTGGTATTACCGTAATGTGTGGGAAGTACTGAGTCAATCAACTTGATTCCATTTTTTTAAACCATTAAACTCATCCCAACTTTTTTTTCGAGTAGCACTCCACAGCTTTTCCTACATAAATGAAGTCGTTATTTTATTTAACATCTTGTAGTGCCTTTGATCTCATACACAAACCATATCTTCCGTAAAGTCATAAGCATAAGGTAAATAAAATAAGGATTTGTTTGAGGCGTAATATAATACAGTCTGTCCCAGCTAAAATTTGCCACCCATCGTATCTGTGAAATGATAAAACATATATCTCCATGACACGTCGATTTCGAGGGGGAACTCTTCGACCGAATACGTCATCACTGTGCCATCAACCCCCTTACCTCAGCAGCCCCTACCTCAAAATCTTAGATGAGACTACTTGTGATACATCATTTTGAAGGGAATTCATTGACAAATACTACATTGTAACCGGAATAAAGATTGATTCACTATTGTGGAAGTTAATAAAAGTATAATGATTATCAAAATGAAGTATTATTGTCATTACCTGATATATTATCGAGAGAAAAGTTCCAAATGGTAGCCATTCTGTTCCATACAGACGTACAGGCAATATTCAGAACATCTTTGAACATTTTTCAGCATTGACCTTCACGTAAATTATCGTCGTTCTCAAATGTGAGTGATTGTGGGGTTTACGGTTATTTCGGGATGATCATGATACTTTATTGTTGCGAAGATATTTTGAATATCGCCTGTGCGTCTGTATGGAACAAAGCGGCTCCCATTTGGAGCCTTTATTATAATATTATTTGTAAAATAATACTTTGTTTTGGTAATCACAATATTTTTGATTAACTTCCGTAATAGTGGATTAATCTTCAATCTGTTGCATTTTTCATCATTCATATTCCCTTCAAAATAATGTATCTAGAGTATGGTGGTCTCATTTAATATTTTGAAGTAGAGGCTGCTAGGTGTGAGGGGATTGATGGCAGAATGACGATGTAGTCTGTGGAAAAGTTCCTCATCGAAATACAAATCGACAGGTCACGGCGATTTTTATCAATTCAGAGATAAGGTGGGTGGCGAAGTTTAGCAGGGACATACTGTATATATAACAAGGTTTTGCAGCCTTATATAGGTTGCGTTTCCACCATAGATGTGCGAGGATGTGTTAAGAGGAATGTGTTTTTGACGAACCAATAGAATCACTTGAATTACCTCGCCGCGCTCAGCACAGCTCTGGTGGAAAAGCTTAGCGGAGCGAAGTTTCCGTACGTACAAAACAAGGCACGTTGGCGACTGGTGAGGAATGTGGGCTATTAATGTGTTTCGAGACATATGCGCTAGAAATGCGTGGCGAGGGATGTGGGCGAGGGACGTGTGCTGTGATGTAGACGAGCAAAAAGAAAACTCTGAAAAGAGCCCGCTACACATCCTCGCAAAACTCATCTGCACACCGTTTACTGCGCACATTTTCCTAACGCATCTCTGATGAAAACACAGCGTTATTATCGCTTCTCGCATCCCAAGCGCCATCTGACTTTTCATTCTAGTCTCCGTCTCGTAACCCCTTTTTTCCAGTTTCCATGTTTTCATGTTTGTATATTGCATCCAATTCTTACGTGGTCTTCCACGTTTATTCCTTTGGGGTGGAGTTCAGTTCTATGCCTTTTTTGTATTCTTTCTTTACTCAGACCGCGTAATAGATTGTAATTAAAATGGATAAAAAAGAATGTTTTTGAAAGCGTGGTATTATAGGTCATTCAACATGACATTATTTTATTGCAATTATTATTATGGTCAAATGTATGGAAAATTTTGCTGTAGGTACTTTAATAGAATTAAATATATATTTTTGCAACTATAGGTTAAATGAATGCATTAAACCAATATAGTCGAGTACAGTTGTTTTGTAAAGGGTCTGGTGAAAAACAGATTGTATTTGAGATATAATTGATTTATGTACTCCTGTATGACATAGCGAGTACTTTTAGTCCTTTTATATAGAATAACATCGACGCAGATAATTAATTATACGTTGTGCTACCAACCACTCAGGCGTAAGTGTAGTCGTATTGATTATGATGCTGTTTTAGTTAAATGCGAAACATAGCACATACATGACGAGTCGAAAATACTTTTTTTATTTTAGCAGAAGACTGTACAGCTCATTTCCAATAACAAAAGTCATATAAAGTAGTGTCCAATTTTCAACCGTTTCAGAGATTGTATTTACTCTTCTTTCATTATGTGATTTCCGGCGACTTTGGCTCATTGTAGTGAATTTACGACCGCCCAATGTTATGTAAAAAAATACTAAATACACAGTGTGGTAGGGCATAAAATTTGTCATCAAATGGTTCTTTCATAGCACCGTAGCGTCGTCTGAGAATCGTATTACAAGAATTTGAAATAATGAATAACTGCTTTCAAAGTAAAACGTATTCAGTCCTAAAAAACGGCACTGTAAAATTTTGTTGGTAGTTAAAGAAGCTACTTTTTAATTATATGGATACTTGAAATGAATTCTCGATTGCTGAATCATTTTTAGTAAAAACATACATGGCGTGTAGTATAATGTGGTATAATTCATTAATGTGAAAGAACACTGTAATCAGTCATCACTGAGAAGCGCTTTTTGAAAATAAATAAGAATTAAAAAGCTCATACAGGGTATCCGGATAATCGACCGGAACCGCTGGACAGGTGATAGACCTTACATTTTTATGAACATTGAGATAGGAGCACGAAGCCTTGAAATGCTTAATTTTGAAGATACAGGGTGTCAAAGTTTTACTTTTATTTCCGTTTTTCCTCAATTATTCCGCAATAAAATGGCACAATGATCTAAAATTACGTATCGGGGGGCTTTTAGGGCGGGAAATCCAAATTCATTTAAATTATCAAAACCTTATAAATATATTGTAGGTTGATAAAAGAAATGATTAAATTATTATTCTGGGCGTGTCTTTAAAACATTTAATAAGGTAGTAATTCAGTCAACATAAAAATGACCAAAACAAGCTAAGTAGGAACACAATCAAATATTTAAACAACTTACTAGAACTACCTAATTTAACATCAATAAAAGGTTGGATCTATATCAGGAAACGCGCACGAGATGACACATCTGGAAATTAAATAAAAAGATACTTGGTTTTTTCTAATGGTATTGCGGTCAATTAAATGATCATTTAATTGACCGCAGTACCATTAGAAAAAACCAAGTTTGAAATCTACAGTCACGAAAATATAAAATCATTATAAAAAGATACGTGAGTAACCAATTGGTTGAAGAAGAATAAATTAAAAATAGGTCACCATATGTTTAATTCAAGAACATGGCGTTATTTTGTGCTGGCCTGGTTGACATAACAACCAGGTAAGTGTTTGTTATGATTTCAACAAATAAACATAAATAGATTACACACCAAATGAATCTTTAAACATCAAATAGGTATATGAAATAATATACTAATGATATACAGAATAACGTATAACTAGTGCAGTCATACAAATTACACAGAACATGAATCAAACATCTCTCGGGTCATAGGTATTACCTAAGGGTCAACTCGCGAAATACCTCTTCAAGAGCCCCAATCACTAGGGCGGAGAATCATCATGATAACTGTGAGGCCAACTCACTAAGATACTAGGGGTCAACTCACAACGTATCCACTCCTTTGTACTAGTTCAGCACGAAGGGTCAACTTGCGACGTACTTCGGGATTGTTATCTGTTTTATATCGCAGACGTTCAAGAATTGAATTAACAAACCATTGCTGATATAAATGTGTGTATGAAACTTTGAAGTAAACAAGTTCTCAAATAAATTATGAAAATAAATCAATAATATCGATAGATAATAATTACTAGAATTGGATACTCTGTGAGATAAACTCAACTATGCACAATCTATGCACAATCACAAAACAAATCACAACACCTCTTTACTGTACGTAATACAACTTTATACTATTTAGGGTGACTTTCCGACAAGAAATGACTTTGGTAGTAACCCAAACATTATATGCGACTTTGGACCTTATTTCAGTCTGGCGAACATCTTGAAATAATAAAATACGCCCAAGTTCTTGTGAAGCTATTTAGGTTGTTGAGAAGACAATATCGGTCGGGTGGTGATTTATTACCGGAGTCTGGTTTTATCTACTGGCCTTTATGGCGTCATTTTTACGATGCATTTTCTTAACCGAACTGTAGGATAATAATACTTTTCGAATCAATAAAATTTCGTCACCCTGACAATATTTTACGTGAAAAATGTATAATTTGGTTGAGTCCCTAGAGGAGACCGTTTCCGAGATAACCTCCATTGAAATTTCCAATGCAACTGAATTGTAAATTACAACGAAAGAATTGTAGGTATTCCCGCACAAATGAATATTAGGCTTAGCCTGATACTTTTATATACCATTTTTGAAGTATTCTCAAACCCCAACACAACCTATTTAAAAAATTAGATATATTTGAATATATTTTTTTGATCTACCAAATATTAAGTGGAGCCAGAAAATTGGAAATTTTGATATATATCTCAAAACAGTTGAAAATCAGACCCTACTTTATGTGATATTTATCAGCTGTACAGTCTTCTCCTAAAGAATCTTCCACTTGTCATAGAAGACCCTGTATACTTGCACTAAAAATAAAATTCTGCTAAAACACAAAGCGAATTATTAAAGTATTATCAAATATAACTCAATGATCTTCATGCAAACATTCCTTTAAAAGATTGAATGTACTTACACTGCCCTCCATTGTCATAATGGAAGTCGCCCTGCTTATTTATAATAATCAGAGTGAGTTCAATAGAAACAAAGATTTTCATGGGTACTCAACGAGAGGTAGGGAAATGTATTCCTTTCTGGGTGTAAAAATATCTACTAATTGAGTAATGACAAGAAACATAAAAAATCCTATCATTCTTAAAAATACTATAAAAAGATTTTGACTGAAAAGTGCTATTACACTATTAACAAAATAATGTTTATCTAAATAATTCGAATGTGTTTGTTGATCGTTATGTGAATTGTTTGTTTAAAATGTTCGTTAAACGCTATGTAAATATATTGTTTGTAATTTACCTACATTATATTATTTTTTGATATGCGACCTTTCCCACAATGCTAGTATGCATTCATCGGAAATAAGGATTATTATTATTTGTCTTTGTCTAACAAAAAAGTGCAGCCCAGGCTTCGACACACCGAGCTGCTGTTCCATTACCCAGTGACTACTCCTCACACCGTGAGGTGAGCAATCTGTCTGTCTCTCTCTCTTTCTCTCTCTATCTCTTTATCTCTTTCTCTCTTTATCTCTCTCTCTCTCTCTCTTTCTCTTTCTCTCTCTCTCTCTCTCTCTCTCTCTTTCTCTTTCTCTTTCTCTTTCTCTTTCTCTTTCTCTTTCTCTTTCTCTTTCTCTTTCTCTCTCTCTCTCTCTCTCTGAATAATAAACATGAATATATGAATGAAATACAGCTAGTTCTGTGTCAATACGCTGTTGTTTATTAATGGATCTTTAGATAGACAATATAAGTATCAATAAATTAAAAGCAAAAAACTTTTAAAAAAAGGCTTTTATTTAAATGCTCTAAAAAGGAGAAAATTAAATTTTCCTTTAAAATGATAACTACCTACTACGTCAAACTCACTGTATCATTAACTACATGTTTCCTCCTCTCATATTTTACACCGACGTAAATCCAAATTCTGAGAGGTTTGTTGACAACCAGCATAGAATCTAAACATTTGGGGTGGTAGGTACCGCATAATAAACTAATGTTTAAAAAAAATGTAGTCAAGTTGATTGACACGGTACTTCCCACAAGTCCGATGATATCAGTTTTATTATTTTCCTACGGCATGAAACTATAGTCTAGATGCCCCTGCAACCAAATCATTGCTCGCCCGACCGCAAAAAAGTGTTTTATCCTACTAGGTGCGTCTTTCACAGGTCAATAAACAATCTACCATGAACACAACAAATTTTTGAATTTTACAAACCCCCACCCCCGAACCACCCCAATTTCACCCCTAACCAAAAAAAAAGTTTAAATGATCAGGAACCCCTAAGTCGTCTAAAACGAAGTTTGAGGTGTTTTTATATTTTTAGTTTTTTTTATTATTGCCGTGCCGCGACTGAAATGATTTCTAAAAACCATACGCGCTTTCCATACTCGTCGCGGTAATAAATCTGTATCAAAATGTCATTAAAGTCAATTCAGAAGTTTCCACATACAATACAGAACGATCCAAAGTAATACTCGTATGTATTTTGTATGCATCAGAAAGTTCACGTCCCTTGGTTTCTGTAATCGGCAAGGCAATGTTCGGATGGACCTAAAAAAGTGTATTATGACGCTAAGTCTTTCTCTCTCAGGTCAGTAGACAGCCTATTATGAGTACAACAAATTTTTCATATTGACAACTCCCCACCCCCCAATGACCCTAGTTTCACCCCCACCCCAAAAAAAGTAGAAAATAGTCAGGAACCCCAAAACGCCTAAAAACGAAGTTTGAGCTGTTTTCATATTTTTAAGTTTTTTTAATATTGCTGCGCCGCCACTGCGAGGATTTCTAAAAATCAGACACGTATTCCATCCTCACCAAAGTAATAATACTGTGCCGAAATTTCATGAACATCAGTTCAGTAATTTCAACATTATAAATTACAGAACGATCTAAAGCAATACTCGTATGTATACATCGGAAAATTCTATGTCCCTTGGTTCCTGTAATATACAAGGCAATATTCGGATGGACCTGAAAAAGTGTATTATACCGCTAGGTCTTTCTCTCTCAGGTCAGCAGAGAGCTTATTATGAGTACAACAAATTTTTCAGCTTTACAACCCCCCACCCCCAACCACCCCAATTTCACCCCACCCAAAAAAAAAGTAGAAAATGATCAGGAACCCCCAAAACGTCTAAAAACGAAGTTTGAGGCATATTTGAAATTTTTGGTTTTTGCTAATTACTCCGCCGCCCATGCACCGATTTTCAAAATGGTAGCAACATTACCTACTACGACGCTAGACCATATCACTACCCAAATTTCATCAAAATCTATGCAGCGGTTACTGAGATTAGGAGGCTAGAAGAACGCCAACAGACAGACAGACAGACAGACAGAATGACAGACAGACAGACAGACAGACAGACAGACAGATAGACAGACAGACAGACAGATCGACAGACATACCGACAGACAGACCGACAGACAGACCGATAGACAGACCGACGGAAATGAGTGACGTGGATTTTCGTTATGTAGGCATCATAAAATGCCCAAAAAGTATATTATCTTAAAATCGAAAATTTTCGCTATCACAATACTCCCCTCACCTATCGGTGTGGGAAGTAAAAAATCTAAATGAAAGTTTGGAAAATTTACCACTGGTGTTTTGAAGAGTAATGTGATGATTACAGTTAGATGGAGCGAATGCACATTTTAGTATTAGAGGGTGACACACTTTGAATGAAGGGTTTTCCGTCAATTGTTTCATCTGCGAGCCACGCCACCTACGATTTTTCCAATTCCTACGCGCCATTACGGGATAATACAAAATCGTAGATTTCTTCAAAACCATAAAAGATCGGGCCTTATATGCCTAGATAAAAGTGAAAGAGAATTTAGTTTCGCATCCACTGATGTGAAGCTCATCGGACCATCCAATTTGAAAAAAAAAATTTTAACGTTTTAGTTTTCTAATTTGAAAATTGCTAGTCTATTGATTTAATGTGCTTTTGAAACAATGGTCTCAACGAGACACAAGTTTGTTTCTTGCTCGTTTTAAAATTGAAAACCGCATCTTAAGGTCTTACTTAGTTTCTAGGATATTAACATTTTTTGTAAAATACTACAAACGTCAAATTTTCTAAGGATTGCTGAATGACTTCAAAAATAAGCTTCGTAGACATAAACAGTTTATGTCCATAGTTACTATGGTTATCAAAGTGGACCTAACAATCGATGGCGCATTCAAAAGTGTAATAATATACAGGGTGTTATATTTAAAATAAAAAAGTTGATACCTACTTCCGGTATATCCCGATGTCAGTCATCTTTGAAGTTACTTTCTGCAAGTAGACCATTTGAAAAGAAACTTTTTTTTATCTAAGCTATTTTCTTCTAATTTAAACGGTAAGGCCGCTAGAGAGCACCGCGATCACTTTGTTACAGACCGTCTATGAGAAACAAACCATATATAATAGAACTGAAGATCCATATGTGTAAAAATCTGTCTTAGAACAAACTGTCTAGTCCATTTGTAAAAAGTTTCGTCTGTTCATATATACGGCCAATCTTAAGCTACGCCATATGTACATATATCTAGTTATATTTAAACACTTAACTAATTAAATGTATGCTTAAATCTATAACAATACAAGCGCTGATTGGTGATGAGCCACCAACCAGCATATTGCTCATAGCAACCAGCACTTGTATTGTTATAAATTGGCGCCCCACGTTGGGCGCCAATTTTTAACAATAAACGAGCTGATTGGTGATGAGCCACCAACCAACATATTGCTCATAGCAACCAGCAGCTCAATCAGATTGCATGAAACAAAGGCTGTGGGTGCGTGCGTATGTGCGTGAGTCTAGCTAGCTGCCAAGAAATGAAAACAGGACAACAAAATGGTTTAATAAAGATTTATTTCATATATATGAATGCACTACATTTGTATTCTATTTTTTTTAAACAAGAACTTAGCTTCGGAGGTCCAGGAAGTAGTTCTCATGGTGCCCTTCCGAAGAGAAGGTGGTACTCCAAAGAAGGTGTTACATGCCGCTGGTGGCACCCCAAAGAAGGCTGGCTTCTTCAGAAGGAGTTCTGGTGGTGTTACCCCAAAGAAGTGTTCTTGATGGTGGCACCCCGAAAAAGGTGCAGAGCCCCTCCAAAGAAAAGGTGGTCTTGATGGTGGCACCCCGAAAAAAAGGGTGGTTTTCCTGTGAATGAGTTATGGCTGGTATTAGCACCTTGTAGAGAACTGCACAGGACTTCATGATCTGTTTCTGAAGTATGGATCTTCATGCATTCTTACATTTTGAAAAATTGCGTTCATATACTTCAGAAACAAATCTGTGAAGTAGCATGGGCATATTTAAAAAGCCAAAAAGTAGATAACTTTCAAATGTTCGCATGGTAAAGATTAAAAAAAATATGGATATATACAAGAGCGAATAAATAGAACAATAGTAAAAAAAATTCATAAATGCTTTACATTTACAGTCCTACCGGATCTTTTCGGATATATGGTGGTGAATAAAAAAATATATATATAAAATATGTTCGAAAATTTTCAACCTTTTCCTCACCCCTTGTAAAATGAAATTACACAAATGTCCAACAGATCTTTTCATTGCGTTCTTAATTAGCAAATCTGACTGCTAGGTATTTTTACGTAAGGAATGTTATAAAAAAAATGTGAAACATTAAATACACACAAGATAAGGCATCGTGACACAAAAACATATGGCTGGAAACAAAGAATGATGTTCAGCGGCTCTTTTGTTAAATAATTGATAAGTATACAGTGCATGATTGACTTGATATTTAAAGATTAAAATGTTCGCCATCACATGTTCATGGAAACAAATGTATAAATAGGAAAAATCACATTCCCACACATAGCTGTAAAATAAAAAGCAGAAGCAATAAAAATATGCGAAACCATAGCAATCAAATCGTTATGATTTTGCATTGGGAATATGAACCCCTTACCTTGGTTACCACATAATTGTACAGACACAAAAATTGTCTTAGAGAGACATAGCTATTCTATATGTCTTTACTGTTTGAGTTCAGAAAGCGAAAGGAATAAACCATTACATTTCATCTAGAAGCTAACGTCGGTAGAGAGAGAGCATACCCCCCCACTCATTAGATTTTTCCCAAAATTTGTGCGCACTTGCGCAGATTGTATAATATAATGATATTTCCAGCTAAAAAGAATAGAGATGGGAAAAGGAAGAAGTAAGAAGTAAAACAGTCATGAAAACGTGACTAGTATAATGAGGAAATATAGTTGCTGAAAATGAAAGTTGTAAACTATTTGTATATGGTAGCGAAGTAAATAATATAAAAATAATTTTGAAAAAGGGTGAACCGTTACAAATCGAACATTCGACATTCGAAATATTTTTTTAATAATGCCATATAAATGATATAGGTTATCTGACAGATAGGCTATCCGAAACTTATCAGCGACCGGTGCAACCGGCCCTTAGAGTTACATAATATCGACAAGAACACTTTTCCGATTGACTTTTACACTTACAATTACGCTTTCTTAAACCTTGCCCAAGCCCTGTCGACTGAGCAGTAGCCACAGATCTACGAAGGGATTTCTCTCACAGTTTCTCTTGGACAAAAGAAACACTTTGTCAGAGCACTAAAGACATACGGCCCGAATCGCAACGGTCCGTATGTAAACGGTCTATGTAGTCCGTATGTGAAATATCATGTTTTTTGCATACTGTCTGAGCAATTTGGGCCGTATATATATGATCTAGGCCACATACCTAGGGTCTGATTCCATATATTATGGTCTGCAATTTACACCGTGTCCAAGGACGAATCCCGAAGACTTTAAGGGATGATTTCTCGCACCGACTTATGTTATAATATGTTTAAATTATATCTTTATTCTTAATAGCTAAACGTTGAAATACCCTTAATCAATTCGCGAAATGGTAAGTGCGTGGCCGCTCTCATCATATGCGTACGTCGCTACGTCAGTGACTGAGGTAAACAATCGACAAAGATATTAAAAAATACCTGTTAGTGTAACCGTACTACACGACTTTCGCCCTTTTTTGCTGTAAAATCGAAAGTGTTTTTATCTGAAAGAGAAAGTGAAGTAAGGTGGGTCACACACGTTTCAATCATCTTTACAACAAAGCTTCAACCGTTGATTTCTCTGTAACAAATGCCAATTTGAGAATAATTCCTTTTCGTATCGGCTCCACACATTCCGAAACCTAAGTACGATTCCTTTTTTCGGGATGCGTCCTGGGACACGATGTATACACAAAACATTTTTATCATTTATAGACACCTGATGATGGTTTAGATATAATAAACCGAAACGTCGTTAAGAAGTGTGCAGTTTAAATTACTGACCGAAATCTATGAAAAATAGCGACAGTTAGGCTATCCTTGCTAAGAGCCTGCCAGCCTTGTCATACGCTATTAAGCACTAAGAGATAACTATAAGGATTATTTTGTTTCTTTTTTAATTTTTATATAGTATCCATATTATTATCAAAAGCTGTTTAGTGGGTCACCTGAATATACAATCACTTTCACCAAAAATTGTCGACTTAAGAGATTATGTAGAGAGTAAGCGGTTCGACATTCTAGCAATTTCCGAAACCTGGTTATCTGAAGGGATTCGTTCCAATTGTCTAATGATTGATGGATATCATCTTGTAAGGAAGGATGGGGATAGCGGTAGAGGTCGTGGCGTCTTATTGTACATAAGTATAAATATGAAATAATTGGAACATCTAGCGACATAGAACAACTGTTTGTTAAACTATCATGCCACAATCATAGTTTTATAATAGGTGTAACTTATAAGCCATCTACCGTTAACTATAAATGTTTTATAGATTCATTAGAAACATCTTTCACCATTGCGATGAACTATAGTTGTAGGATTGTATCCCTTGGTGATGTTATATACATTTATTAGATAATAATTCATCTGCAGTTAAGTATTTTGGTGCTATGTTGAGTTCACTTGGGATGGTGCAGTTAGTGACTGAGGCTACTCATATTACTTCAAATTATGAATCTCTAATTGATGTTATTCTATGCAGTGACACTACGCTAACCGAGTTTGCTTATATTGAAAGCTTCCACTTTTCTTATCATGAGTGCATATGTTGCGTAGGTTTATTTATCGTATGGCTCAAAAACATGACAACAGTAAATATAGATTAAAAGAAAAACTATTATAACCTATACTAAAATAAAATATATACAGCTACAAACTAAGATACATAGTCTTTGGTATTTACAGGTTGATGTCAAGTCCTTTCAACCACTTCAGCGCCAACGGTGTGTCTGTGAAGAACTCTTCTCGCGATCCCTGAAGCGCACGCAGTTCACATTCGCTCGTAATATGGTTTATAGTTTGGCGGGGCGCGCCACAGTCACATAAAGGAGATTGCACATAGCCCCACTTGTAAAGGGAGTCGGCACATCTGCCGTGGCCTGTTCGGACTCTATTAAGTTTTACCCACTCTTTCCGGGGTAGATCTGATCCTGGAAGTAAGGCTGCCCCCATAGATGCGCATCGCGAGTGGTGTTCCGCAAAACCTTCCCACTGGGAGCGCCATTGGTTTAAGGAGTCGAAGTTATTGGTTTTAAGCCCTTCTGCATCCCTTATTGGTGGTTGTCGGGATTTGAGTCTGTTTATCTGCAACGGGGGTATTTTCCACAACAAAGATACATCATTGACAAATATTTTTTGACTCTTAGTAAATTTTCGTATCTGTCACGGTTTAACAGTTAAAAATAATTCTGTGATACTTTAGTAAAAGCGCACTTCAAAAAATACCGGGGGTCTATTTTACCCGTAAATCGATTGATTGCATTTTGTTAGTCTTTTGCTTGAAAAATTATTGTTATCAGAGTGAAGTGACAATGATGGAGGTGGTTTAAATCTTTTTGTTGGCTTTAAGGGTAAAAACAATATTGTTTTTCGTCAGATACAGTTGCGAGCAATAATTTTTGGACGTCATTGGCCGCATTCAGCAGAGCAAGCTGCTACCGTTTGCGCTATGTAGCGGTAGCGTGAATCTGCCGAATGTAACGCTACAAGTTGAGAAATATGACAGTAACTGGTGGTGGATGGGCAGATTGTTGTTGGCCGTAATCTTGTTATACTCCCTTAGAAGGGCGTAAGTCCTTCGAAGCTGCGGTGGGGCTATTCCAGAGAGTACAGGCAGCCATTGAGTTGGGGTTGTCTTAACTGCGCTTGTAATAAGTCTCATAGTGTGATTTAGTTGGACGTCAATTAGTCTGGTATGGTGGCTGTTGATCCAGACAGGCGCACAGTACTCAGCACACGAATAGACAAGAGCTAGTGCACTGGTTCGTAGAGTTGGAGCAGTGGCACCCCACGTCGTTCCACACAGCTTTTGGATAATGTTGTTGCGTGTTCTGAGTTTTCCTGCAGTGTTTCTTATAGCAGAGGGTGCGATCTAACGTTACTCCAAGATATTTTGGTAAATGGTTATGCTTCAGGGGTTCGCCTGCAAAAAGTACCTGCAGTTCATATTTAGCTAGTTTGTTATTCAGGTGGAAGCAGGAAACTTCGCTTTTGTTGGGGCTCGGTACTAGTCTCCATTTCTTGAAGTAGTTGTTTAGAGCTAACAAGTCGTTAGAAAGAGTATGCTCAACGTTCTTGAAGCTCTTATCGGAAAAAGCTATGGCTATGTCGTCCGCATAGCAAAACTTGTAACTGTTTCTGGCATGTCAGATATATATAGATTGAAAAGTAAAGGGGCCAGTACTGAGCCTTGTGGAAGTCCGTTGTTCAATTTGCGCTGCCTGCTTGCTTTCTCGTTTAGGATTACTTGGAACTTTCTGTCGCATAACATGTTGTTTATGAGCCTTGTAGTGGTCTGACAGGGAAGCACCTGCAGCAACTTATATAGGAGACCCTCCCTCCAGACCGTATCGTATGCGGCAGTGAGGTCAACAAACGCCACTCCCGTCTTCATGTTTTGCTGGTAGCCTGCCTCTATATGCGTTGTGAGGGACAGTACTTGATCACAACAACTGCGACCCGGTCTGAAACCAGCCTGGGTTATCGGGACCCGGTCTAAGATCGTCGCGCTCAATCGGTTGTAGACGGCTCTTTCTAGTAATTTATAGGAGCAACTGAGCAAGGCTATAGGTGTGTAGCTGGCGGGTTGATCGTTCGGTTTACCAGGTTTTAATATTGATATGACCTTCGTTCTTTTGAATTCCCGCGGGAGGTTTCCCGTATTAAGGAGGTTCGTGAAGAAGAGAGATAGCCACACTCTTGTTTGCTGACCTGCGTGAATGAGAAATTCCGGCAGGACGCCGTCGAAACCAGGAGCCCTACCAGGCCTAACATCTGATATGGCATTATTAATGTCTTCGATCGAGAAGGGTCGGGAAAACGTTGTTTGGGTAGGAGCGTTCCTCCTCAGTAAAGTCAATCCCTTCTTCACGCGTTTTGTATGCTCTATCAGAAGGTGCTCTTGACGTTTCTACAATATGCGCAGCAATCTTGTCTGGAGTTACTCCCGACGGTGCCCGTGTGGATGGCGTGCTTGAGCCTAGTTTTCTAAGAAGGCTCCAGGCCTTTCTACTTGAGTGTTGGAAGTTCATTTCCGACGTAGTCTCCTCCCACTTACGTCTTCGTGAGCTGTCCAGGGCAGAGATGAGTTCGTCGGCAATATCTGGATTGTTGGTTTCCTGAAAGTCGCCGTATAGGAGTTCGCACCGCTCATCCCACCCAGGGATATATTCCTTCCTGTATCCCCTAGGAATGGTCCTTTTTGCAGCGCTCATCACTGCTCCAACGAAACGTGTGTAATTGTTTGATGTTGGCGGTATCCACTGTACCAGCCGGTCCAGCTCCCGTGAGTAGTTACACCAGTCCGCCTTTGCAAGATTCCATCGAGGCCGAGGGATGGATCGTATTAGGGGTATTTGGATTCCCACCTCTAAGAAAACTGGCCTGTGTTGGCTGTGTGGGAAGGCCTCTGCGACTTTTCTGTTAGCTGGTATAGGGATCCCTTTCCGGTTGCAGCTCACAGAGCACAAATCAGGGTTACTTTCTGAGTGCCAGGCTGCTGATTTGAAAGTGCCTTTATCTTTGGCATCAAATACAAGAAACATATCATTATCATCAGCCCAGTCAGCCAACCTTGTGCCATTTTCGTCACAGTCGGGGTATCTCCACCGTTGGTGGTGGCTGTTAAAGTCTCCAATATATATAGCCGGATGCTGTTGTACTGGAAGTGGTTGTTCAGGCCACTCCGCTGCCGGTGGCTTATATACGTTTACAATTGTGACTTCTCCCACTTTTACTATTACGCTGTGTATGTTGTTATTTGTGTCATTGGAAATGAGTTGGGCATTGTCGATATTGTTGCGAACATAAGAGGCTACGCCGTAAGTATGGTGGTAAGTCGCTCCCAGTAATGTATAACCAGAAATGTGTCCCCGTCTGGTGAGTGATTCCTCACTGTCGGCGTGAGTTTCTTGGATCGCTATGACATCAACCTTATTGTCCAAAAGTAGTTTGGAGATGCATTCGCTTTTAGCTCTGCTTATGCTCTCCACATTTAGCTGACAAATACGAATAAAACTACCGATATTTCTAGTATGTAAGTTTTTAGCACTTATGTTCGTCATGTTTTAACCAGGAAATCTCAAAAAAAGAGTCTGGTTGCCAGGTTCGCTCTAGCTCATTTAGCGTTACCCAGGGTGCACGTGTAGCTTCCAGCTACGGACGCGAGCTAGTCTGCACCCCGTTGCGTAGGTAAATGTGACAAAGTAAAGGCTACACCTAGAACTGTAACTTACCGACACTATAAAAAATGCAATGATGAAGAATTTATTAACGATCTTGTTAACTCAGACCTAAATAAAATATTTTTTATTAATGATATAGATGACAAAGTTGAACTGTTCAATAAAACCCTTCTAGATGAAATACATCAGCATGTTTGTTAAATAATAATAATGATAATAATAAATAACAAACATGCTCCCCTCAAAACAGTTAAGGTATCGAGGAACAAAGCACCTTGGGGTTAATAGCGAAGTGAAGCAGATGATGGCTGATAGAGACAAAATATAGGCAAAACTCAAGAAAAACCGTTCTACTCAAAACTGACAGGAATACAAACGCATCAAGAATTCAATAAATCATAAGACTTCGCAGGTGAAACAGTCATATTTTGATAGATTATCTAATGGTAAAAATAGCAAAGAATTGTGGAAGGAATTGACATCACTAAATATCAAGAATAAAACAAACAGTAGCATTGTTTCCTTGTTTAGTGACCCGGATTCGATAAACAAGTACTTCGTAGATAGTGTCCCAGAACAAAACTGTATAAATACTGTTGATGATTATTATAATACTAACAGAATATGTGATAATGAGTTTCGTTTTGATATTGTATCTACAATAACAATATCTAATGTCCTTTGCACTGTGAGAAATATCTCTCCAGGTGCTGATGGATTAGGCATCTCTATGATCAAGCTGTGTTGTCCCTACATATTACCCTTTTTGCAAAACATCATTAACAGTATAATTGTCTCTAAAACTTTTCCCTCTATATGGAAAGTTTCTCATGCGCCCGTTCCCAAAACTAGTGGCCTAGAAGATTACCCAGATTTAAGGCCTATAAGTATTTTATGTGCACTGTCTAAGTTAACTGAAAAAATTTTGTGGAAGCAACTATCTGATTATCTATAGAGTAACAATGTTTTGCTACATCAATCACAAGACACTGCTAGCGTTGATTGAAGAAAATAGTCCTTCAATCAACGCTGCTAGCAATCCTTAAATCCTCAGGAATGTGTGTCGGGCCTTTAAATTTATTAGCGTCATATGTAACTAATCGGACTCAAGTTGTCAAATTAGAAGGTAAGGTATCGCAGTCAAGAATACTATCATCCGGTATACCTCAAGGGTCGGTTTTGAGGCCTTTGCTTTTTTTTGTATACACCAGTCAACTCACAAAGTCGATTAAGTACTGCTCAACGCAAATGTGTGCGGATGATACCCAAATGTATCACTCGTTTGCAACAGATGCAGCCAAAAGAGCAGTCGAAAAAATGAATTATGATATAAAACAAATATCTACAAAATCTGAAATGCATTCACTGATATTAAATCCGAAAAAGACTACTATATTGCTTTTTATGAAGAAATCCCTTAAACCTGATTTACAATCCCAGCTTCAAATTAAAGTCAAAGGTGATAGCACAAGTACTGTTGATAAGGCAAAAAAATCTAGGTTTGATCATAGATGACAGCTTGAGATTCCGTGACCATATTTCTGTCAGTGTTTAGAGAGCATATGCAGCCCTTAGGTTACTTTATCCCCATGGAGAATATTTATCTATACCAACAAAGAAATTCTTATGTCAGTTGTTGGCTTTATCACAGTTCAAATTTTGTTCTACTCTATATGCACCATGTTTAGCTAGGGATTGCTTGGACCGCATACAACGTGTTCAAAATTCTTGTATATGGAATCAGGAAGTATGACCACGTTTCTCATAAGTTAAGAGAATTAAGATGGCTGTCAATGGCAAACAGATTTAAGTATTTATCACTGTACGTGTTCCATAAAGTCCTGTTATCTGTATAACAAAATATCTTTCCATTCCAATGTACACTGCATCAATACCAGGAACAAAACAGGAACAAAACGAAACAATACGAGGAACAGGGTGTCCCAAAAACACGAAATGTATCAAAGTTATGTTTCTTTGAATTTGTGGTTCTTGGGTTTTTAGGCCGGCGTCGTTTAGCGTTAAAGCTTGACGTTTCGCCACCACGAGTGGATGGCATCTTCAGAAGCTATTTCACTTCGGCGACTTCCAAAATACTGACGGGGTTGGGCTGAGTCCTTGATGTACGAGTCGGTTTTTCCAACGTATGGCTGCAGTAATGTAGTTAAGTGTTTTGCTAATTCGTAAGTAGGCGAACCTATTGCGCTTACTATCGGGCGAAGTGGAACGTTGGGCTTGTGTATTTTTGGTAACCCATAAAGCCTAGGAGTGAAGCACTGACTGTCGACTAGGCCATACGGACAAATCAGCAGTAGCCGAACATGCGATTAAGGAGGGAAGTCACAGGATCAAGTTTGAAGAAACACAGGTTCTTGCCGCAACGTCTTCATACCATGCCAGACTTCAAAGAGAAGCCATCGAAATACAGAAACATCATAATAATTTCAACAGGAAAGAAGAAACACAGAAAGTCAACCGGACATGGATACCCATCCTAAAGGACCTGAAGACACTACCATATCGCGAAGGGGCGGGGCTACCAACGCTACCTGGTTGGGCCACGTCACCATTAGCAGGTATAAATACAGGTAAAGATCCACCAGCCGTCAGTATTTTGGAAGTCGCCGAAGTGAAATAGCTTCTGAAGATGCCATCCACTCGTGGTGGCGAAACGTCAAGCTTTAACGCTAAACGACGCCGGCCTAAAAACCCAAGAACCACAAATTCATTGGACGATGGCCGCGAAAGCCTTACACAGTATATTATGTTTTTTTTTAAATGGAACACTCCATATATTATTGCATATTCAGATTCCTTGATGAATTCTAGTGTAACTTTATGTATCATACATGGTAAACGAACCGTTTAGGTGTAAATCACCATTTTTTGGTATAAGTAGATATCAGAAAAAAATTGAATATCGCAGTGATTATAAAATTTGGAAGGCTCTGACTTTGCCATATTCCTAAGCATAAAATGCGTCAGCTTTGATGAGACTGTCAAATTTAAATTACTTTTATGCTTGGAGAAATCGGTCGATTAATTAAGGAAACTTCGTTCAGCGATAACTTGATTTTTTCAAATGGGAATGCCTAATTTTTTTACACGGTTAAGCTTAGAATAATGACCTTTCTAGTAATATAAGGTTATGAGTATCACTCTCTGGTAGCTTCCATTTAATTTTAAATTTTCAAACAAATTGGCGTTTTTCAATTTTCCTACCTATAAGCAACGTAGCAGGCCATGAAATTTAAACAAAAACCTGTTCAGGTAGAAAAAAACAACTAACTTAGCTGAAAAATACACACGAACTAGACTAAAGGGACAAGATTATAAAAATTCCTTATAACAAATCAACTCTCCCAGAAACAACTGCGTTAACATCTCTGAAGTCAGAGAGAAGCTGGAGTATGGCAGTAATAGATATTTTTTACAGTCTACTGGCTGCCGCAATTTACTAGAGGTTAAAAATTTCCAAGACAATTGAAAACCCTGATATGAAACAAAAACAACCAGCGACTTTTGCGCCAGCACGCAATTATCAATCATATGTAATGGTGCAAAAAAGTAGTAATTTGCGACGAAGTCGATACCTCTGACTGGACCCCTTCTATTTTTCAATATGTATTAGCAATATTGCAAAAAAGGAATACTGACAAATCAAATTTAAATTTTCTGCCATTTAAGTTATGTTTTATAATTTGAACATATTTTAATTCATTCTTCATTTTCTGCAATCTTGCTAATAGGTACTGAAAAATTTTCAGAACTCCAGTCAGAGGTACTGTTGACTTGAGTTTTGACAGAATTGCATACTTTTTTATATCATTAAATGTAAAATTGTATTGTGAAACTAATAAACTGCCTACAACATTGTCTAGTAGCTTTCGTTTCGTTTCAAAATGTTTAATGGTTTTGGAAACTGCCAATCTCTAGTGCATTGCAGTAGGTAATAGGCCGTGAAAAAATCCATTTCTGCCATACTCCAGCTTCTCTTTGACCAAAGATATGTTACCGCCGTTGTTTCTGGTTAGACTTTGTTTGTTGTGAGTATTTTTTTATAATCTTGTCCCTTTAGTTTAGTTCAAGTGTATTTTTCAGCTGAGTTAGTTGTTTTCTTCTACCTGAACAGGTTTTTGTTTGTATTTCATGGCCTGCTACGTTGCTTATAGGTAGGAAAGTTGAAAAACACCGATTTGTTTGAAAGTTTAAAATTAAATGAAAACTACCAAAGATTGATATTCACAACCTTATATCATTCGAAAGGTTATCAAATTCTACGTTTAACGGTATAAAAAAAATTAGGCATTCCCATTTGAAAAAATCAAGTTATTGCTGATCGAAGTTTCCTTAATTAATCGACCGATTTCTCCAAGCATAAACGTAATTTAAATTTGACAGTCTCATCAAAGCTGATGCATTTTCTGGTTAGTAATACGGCAACGTCACAGCCTTCCAAATTTTATAATCTCTGCGATATTCAATTTTTTCCTGATATCTACTTATACCGAAAATGGTGATTTACACCTAAACGGTGCGCTTTAAGTCCCATGTATGATACATAAGGTCACATTAGGATTCATCAAGGAATCTGAATATGCAATAATATACGGGGCGTTCCATTCAAAAAAACATAACTTTGATACCATTCGTGTTTTTGGGACACCCTGTATAACATGAAAATATTTATATAATGTAGTCTTTATGGGTCTCTATCCATCCAAAATTATTAATTTCTTTTTTATCAAATACTGTAGCCATAATGCTCCGTGTTAAATAACGTGAATAACCCTGTATAGCCGATAGTATGTAATATCTACATTAATATTGTTCATTATAGATACGTCAGTGTTTCAAAATTGTTTTCGACAGTTTTTTACACCATAACTCATTCAACAGATTGAATAAGTACTCGCAAAATCTCAACTCTCTCAGATCTTCTTTGATTGAAATTTGATCCAAGAGGTGCCATATGAAAATTTTAATCGAAAAGAAACATGGTAATTGCTTTAAGGTAGCAGATGAAGCTATGAGTTCATTATAAGGTCAGCGCTACAAAATTGATTTCGACAGTTGTATACATGATAACCTATAACAGAATGAATAAGTACTCGCAAAAACTCAATTCTCTCAGATTTTCTTTAATTGAAATTTAATCCAAAAGGTACCATATAAAACTTTTGATCGAAAAGAAATAGGGTAGTCGCTTTGGGCTAGCAGATGAACCTATAAGGGGTGATATACGTACGATCTTTAAGTACGCGGTTTTTAAGTTCGCGAACTTACTCGGCTCGACGCTGTGATACACGTGAAGCTAAAATCACTCATTTTGATAATTTTCCCAAATAAACAAAACTTTTAACAAACGCCAAACACAACAAGCGTTGCGCATCGATGGCCTGCCAAAACAAAGTGGTGGCTCGCGGCTCGCAATACGAGCTGAGACCAGCTACGGGCAACATTTCAAACCAGTTGGCTCGCCGGCAGTTTGCGCGACGGTTTTCAAGTACGCGTACTTACGGTGACACACAGACGAAAAAGGTCGTCGAGCCATAAGTACGCGTACTTGCTCGTACGTGTATCAGCCCTTTTAGAGTTTTATTACGAAGACTACTTCCCATAAAAGCAGTTTTACGTGTCATCACACATCATTTAAAGAGTATCCCAGGTCTGATTAGGGGCCCTGGATAAAGGTAGGCTGGAGTCAGACAGAAGATACGATAATACTAGCAACTACTGCAGAGGGTGAGATGTTTCATTATAGGGTCGTACTCATAGCCGATACTTAAGAGTCCCTTAACTATGGTTTTGTGCTTCGATAGCTACTTGAGCGTCCCTTACGTAAGGCTCCCTTGAGTAATACTCCAGTAACGAAATGTCAACATGACATGTCAACATGTGCCAATATCATGATATTTCGTTGCAGTCAAGGCGATTTTGTGAGTTACTTTTGGAGTACGGTGTTGTCAGTTTCTGTCACATCCGGAAAAGTGTCCGGCACAGAACACGAAATACTGGCACAAAACAAAAAGGGGATATAAAAAAACATCAAAATGCGTAGGCATAGGCATAACAAATTAACTTATATTTGAAATATGACAACGTCGCCAAATGAATCCCGCCGTCTCGTAGATGTTGTCTAGGAAACAGATACACAAGGAAGGCAATACTTGAGGGTGTCTTGAGTATTACTCAAGGGAACCTTAAGTATTACTCAAGAGACGAATATATGAATACGGTTCTAAGTTCTTTATCCCAGGTCTGATTAGGGAGTTGAAACAGTAGCCCAGGTCTGATAAGAGGGTCCTCCGCAGAGATTCTCGTTAGCCACCTTTTATCTCTATCGTTCAATGATTATTGGTTTACTAAACTACAGAAGAATAGAGAAAGATACTCATTTAACAACTCACCTATTCCAATGATAGCACACATCAACGAATATTTTTCTCAGAGGCAATAGGGATATGGCCACTAAGATCCATAACACCCTTAAACTGTCACACCTCATAATACTTTCTTTCTGCCCTATCTTTATGAAGAGCTTGCCATAATAATAAAACGCACGGTATTCTCCGAAATTTGGAACGCTTAGGTGAGTGCTTAAGGTGCGGTTGCACATGTTGAACAAAATTTTGAAAAATTGTCCATACATATGTGTTGTTAGTAAAATAAAATAAATTGATAATACAAAACAAATCCCTCAACCCCCCCTTCTTTTTAAGAAAAGTTGGTAAGTACCAAAATATATTTTTTTTCCAATAATTGCCAGCAAAACGTGTAAGAAACTTCTGTACTGCAAGAGATGAACACTTGAATATTTTCTTTGTTAGTCACCAACACATTTCTAATGAAACCAAGTTTGGCAGTGCAGGCACTGAAATATTTCAACTTGGTCTTCAATCTTGCGTTCAGTACAGAACCACAAAAGTTCAGATTCAGGAACGTTAGAAATTTAGAATGGCCCCAATTGAACCGGGTTCAATTAGAGGTTTCTTAAGAGGTTCAATATGAGCACCTACCTCCGAACTCAAGATTAACTCCATATTTAAATAAGTTTTCGAAAACGCTATTGTTAGGTAGCACTATAAAACACTAATATGTATTGTATAATAAATAAATTATAAAATTGACAGAACAAACCTACATTACTTTAGTTAGATTTGAAGCCCTCGCCAAGCTCATAAAATATTACAGTTCGCAGATGTGTATTACGTTGCCCTAATCGAAATATCATCAGAAGGTTCAAAGGTATGGTGCACGATACCTGATGGCAATATTGCCAAGTTTTCCGGTAAGAAACAATAACGGTAAACGTCCAATTTAGAAGACAGTTATGGGCAACCGCACCCTTTAGTGTCGGAATCATGCAGAACAATAAAGTATGCTTACGGTAGATACACTAATCGTTTTTATCGTTTGTTTTACTTTCCATAGATTAGGGGAGCATTGCGGTCGCGAAAATTTTCGATTTTGAGATGAGACGCTTTTCACATAACAAAAACCCACGTCACTCATTTCCGTCGTTCTGTCGGTCTGTCGGTATGTCGGTATGTCGGTATGTCGGTATGTCGGTATGTCGGTATGTCGGTATGTCGGTATGTCGGTATGTCGGTATGTCGGTATGTCGGTATGTCGGTATGTCGGTATGTCGGTATGTCGGTATGTCGGTATGTCGGTATGTCACTATGTCGGTATGTCGGTATGTCGGTATGTCGGTATGTCGGTATGTCGGTATGTCGGTCTGCCGGTCTGTCGGTCTGTCGGTCTGTCGGTCTGTCGGTCTATCGGTCTATCGCTCTGTTGGTCTGTTGGCGTTATTCTACCCCCTTATCTCAGTAACCACTGCATAGATTGTGATGAAATTTGGGTAGCGATATACTGTGGGTCGTAGTAGGTAATGCTGCTATACATATGTTTCAAAATCGGACGGCGGAGTAATAAGCAAAGAACAAAAAAATTGAAATATTTCCCAAACGTCAGTTTTATAGGCTTTTTAGGGATTGCTGATCATTCACTACTTTTTTTTGTGCGAGGGTGAAATTGGGGTGGTTTGGGGGTGGTAAAATGGAAAAATATGTAGTATCCATAATACGATATCCATTGATCTGTGAAAGAAAGACCTAGCGGCATAACACACTATAATGTGGGCGGGCGGGTAATGATTTGGTTGCAAGGGGATCTCAGAGTACAGCTATGTTCCATGTTATGGAAAATAATAAACTGCTATCACCACAATGTGTGGGAAGTATTCAGTTAATCGACTTGACTTCATTTTATTTTTCATGAGAAACTTCATTCACACTAAACAAATTTGTGGTGTCAACTTTTTTTGCTTTTCACTTATGTAGCGGAGTCAAAAGTGCTCTGTCGGCAAAATTTTGGATTCGTCCCTGTCCCTGGTGAATGATTTTTACTAATTTTCTGAGAAAATATGTATACTGTAAAAGTGAAAAACGATGTGACAGTACTGAGCATAACCATTAAAACCACGAAAGCTTGCTGCGCTATCAAATATTAAACACATCAGAAACATGTAAACGTGTTTACGAAACGTAACGCCGAATGAGCCAAGTAGTAAAAGATTTATGGTGTGCCTAACGTTCCTCTCATTAGTGCCCAAATAAGCGACGTCACCATTAGTATCAATTACTTGTTCTGGTTGAATTGGTGATAAACACCAGTCCAGCTCGCTGGGAGTTTTCCATAACTGCATTACTGGAATCAATAGTTCAGTAATAAGGGTGAGGAAAATTGGCGACCAAAAATTACGGGATAATTAATGCAAGTAATTTAAAGTAACTGTGATCTTAGTGCTCTACCAAATTCATAAATTACTTGGTTGTAGCCTTAATTGTCATAACGAATACATCCAAGTAATTTGTAATAGTACTAAAAACTAAAAAATCCTAAGGTTAAGCCATAATGTTCAGGCTCATATTTCCAAACATTTCAAAGCCTACCTCATAAATCTGCTAGATTATTATGCATCACGTCTATACAATTATTATTTCCTCAGCATACTTGACTTACATTATCTCCATAATTCGGGGTTTTGGCTTCATTCATCAAACACTGTTATGAGCTTACAACTAAAATATAGTAAAAATAAAGTTCCATAGTACTTTCTCGGAATAAATAAATCTCAGTAAATAAAAAGAAGGTATTTGTAAAAATTTACAGAAAAATCAAAGTATCTCGGAAACTGATAGATGTAGGTATAGGAAATAAATACAAAGATGAAGGACCATAAAGAGTATTTTTTGGTAAAATGAAATATGCGCGACTACATTTAAAAAAAAAGGAGTCAAGTTGATTGGCTCAGTACTTCCCACGCATAACGGTGATATAATTTTATTACTTTCTCATTGCATGAAGCTAGTCTGAGATCCCCTTGCAACCAAATCATCGCCCGCCTGCCCTCAAAAAACATCCAGCACAAAAACTGTAGTAAATAGTTTCTTAACTCTCTCCTTAGGAACTAGAACTACACAGTTTTTATTCTGCGAGCTTCCATTGGATGAAACCAAATTTAATGATCAGGAACCTCAACATTTCCTAAAAACGAAGTTTAGGCTAATTTAATACTTTTAGTATTTCTATTGTTGTTGTGCCGCCACTGAAACGATTTCTAAAAACCTTACGCGTTTTCCATCCTTGGCACGGTAATGATACTGTGACAAAGTTTTATTGAGATCAATCTCATAATTTCCATGTTACTCAAAGTCCCTTTGTTTCTGTAGTTAGGCAAGGCATGATCGGATGGACATAAAAAGGGTATTATTCCGCTGGTACTCTCTTTCACATGTCAATGGACAGCCTATTATGGATAAAACAAATTTTTGGGTTTTACAACCCACCACCCCCCAACAGCCCCAATTTCAGCCTCACCAAAAGCAAAGTAGAAAATGATCAGGAACTCCTAAAACGCATAAAAATGAAGTTTGAGTATTATTCATTGCTTTGTCTTTTGAAAATTACTCGGCCGCCAATGCGATTTTCAATTTTTTTGGGGCATTACTTACGTTAGGTTAGGTTAGGGGGGTCAAACGTACAGGCCGGGTTAGGTAGCCCCAACACTGCAGCCATTGGCTTATTGTATTGTCCTGTGCGCTTGTTAATCCGTGAAGAGTTTTGTGACCTTGATAAGAACCAAGAGTCTCTTCACGATATCTCAATTGGGGAGTGATTTGGGGTTGTTTGGCCCTATCAGTCTGAATCTCCACCAGCGTAGGGCCTCACATTCAAAGATTATGTGAGAGGCTGTTTCGTCGTCCTCGTCACATAGTCTGCATATTGTTTCTTTCCTATTTAGTTTTAGGATCTCTTCAGCTAGTTTTGGTGTAAGTTGTTTCACCATCAGCTTGCTGTGTCTGATCTTTGGATGTGACTGCTAGTATTTTAGGTGCTGTGAATGCACCCACTGGTTTATCGTAGTTTTTACCAAAGACCTTGAAATGCCTATCGCCGGTTCGGGGCCGGTAAAGCTGGATGCCGATCCGTTTCGTGCTAAGGTATCTGCTTTTTCGTTCCCTTCACTTACCTTGTGACCTGGCACCCATTTCAGGGTTACCTTGTTCGTGGCACTAAGTTGTTTGAGATTTTCTAAGCATTCCCAGACGAGTTTGGATTTGATTTGGCAGCCGTTAAGAGCTTTAATCGACGCTTGGCTGTCCGAGCAGATAAGAATGTTTTTACTTTTGTATCCCCTTCTTATGTTTTCTCTCTGACAAGAGTCGATTGCATATATTTCTGCTTGGAATACAGTGGCGTAAACTCCTAGAGGTTGACTGATGTCACATCTGGGAGATTGACCGTGAATTCCTGCTCCTGTTCCATTGTCTGTTTTGGAACCGTCAGTAAACCAAACTATTTCTTGTTTGGGTGTTTCCTCGAGTAGTTCTCCATTCCATTCGCTTTCGACGCTAAAGGGTTTCTCAAGTGATGTTGTTGGCATCCTGTGATCACTTCCCATGGTTAATATAGGGTGTGTAATTAGATCAGTGATTGCCGCGTGTCCGTTTCGGTACGGGTACCAGTTATTATTTAACTGGAGGCGGTATGCCCCAATCCTAGCCTCTGCTTTGACAATTAAGTCAATTGGTGGGAGGTTCAAAATTGTTTCCATTGCTGCCGTCGGTGTGCTTTTTAGTGCTCCGGTCACACATATGCATGCTAGTCTCTGGATTTTGGTTTGCTCCAGGGTTGCTTGCTTCTGGTTCACCTTCGGCCACCAGACAAGTGCGCCATATGTTATCATGGGTCTTATAACGGTAGTGTACAGCCAGTGTACAACTGTCGGTTTTAGTCCCCATGAGTTTCCAATAGCTCTTTTTAGTGACATTAGTGTCATTTTGCTCTTGGTGATTATCTTTTGAATGTGTTGGTTCCAGGTTAGCTTCGTATCGAGGATGATTCCTGGGTACTTAGCTTCCTTACTAAAACTCAAGGTTTGTTGGAAAAGTCTGGGGGGTATGAGTTCCTCCAGTTTTCTTTTCTTTGTGAAGGGGACGAGTGTTGTTTTGGAGGGGTTTACGCGTAGTTGCTCCTCCTTGCACCAGTCCTCAACAACTTTCAATGCATCCAGAATTAGAATGGATGTTGTTCTGGGAAACTTTCCCCTGACTACAACGACTATGTCGTCTGCGTAGCCCTGGGCGAAGTATCCCAGTTCGTTTAACTTCTTTAAGAGTACGTCAACGACAAGATTCCACAGGAGAGGTGAAAGAACGCCTCCCTGCGGGCAACCCCTGGCCGCTACCACCCTCAAGGATATTTCTGCCATAGTCGAGTTTATGTTCCTAAGGTTTAACATGGATTTGATCCATCTGCAGATGGTATCATTTATCGCATGTTGCCTTGCTGCTCTTAATATGAAGTTGAAGGAGGTATGGTCAAAAGCTCCTTCTATGTCAAGGAATGCTGCTAGTGCAATTTCCTTGTTATCAAGTGAGTGCTCTACTCTTGTAACAAGCTGGTGTAGAGCAGATTCACATGATTTTCCTGGTTGAAAGGCGTGCTGGTTTTGGTGAATTGGCCTCTCTTTGAGTGACGTTTCCCTGAGGTGCATCTCAACCAGCTTTTTTATCACTTTTAGCATAAAGGATGAAAGGCTAATCGGTCTGTAGGACCTGGCTTGAGATAGGTCTCTGGCAGGTTTAGGGATAAAGACGGCTTTCACTTCCCTCCAAGACTCTGGAATATAGCCTGTTGCTAGGCTGGCCCTGCACAGTCTACAGAGGAGGAGGAGCGGAGTTATGAGCTCCACACCCTCTTGTAGGAGTGCTGGTATTATTCCATCTGGTCCTGGTGATTTAAAGCTGTCAAATGAGCTGATGGCCCATTTTATGCCGTTGTAGGTAACCACTTTCTTGGCTAGCTCCCAGTCTTCCTTACTCGCTCTATAGCAGAGCGTGTTGAGGTTTGATGGGTTTCTGCTGTTTGGGGTAACTACAGTGGAATCTGGAAAGTGGGTTTGAAGAAGTAAACTTAGTGTTTCTTCCCCATTTTCCGTAAATTCGCCGTCTGGTTTTTCAATTGTCCCAATCGGTTGAACCGGATTCTTAGCAAGAATTTTGTGGATTCGGGTTCCCTCCGAAGCGTTTTCAACTTCGCTGCAGAACCTTCTCCACGATTCCTGTTTTGCTTTCCGGATTTCTTTGTTGTATTCGGTTAGGGTTTGCAGATATGTTTCCCAGTTACCGGTTTTCTTCGCTTTATTGAAGAGTTTGCGAGTATTTCTTCTGAGCGTTTCAAGGTTCGCGTTCCACCACTTGTTGTGATTGTTGGTGGTTTGCCTCCTCCCTACGCAATTTGAATGGTATGAAGTTTGAATGGCTTCTTGCAGTTGCAAGTTTACCTCCTCTATATCAGATGTTGTTTTTATTACTGTTTTCATGTTTCTAAGGTTAAGCTGGAGGTCTACTCGGTATCTCTCCCAGTCAGTATTCCGTGGGTTTCTGAATATTCGCTCTGGTTTGTCGATATGTTTGACTTCCATTTGAATATATCTATGATCCGAGAGGCTCGGCTCAGCAGAAACCCTCCAACTGCATATTTGGGAGCTTATTTCGAGTGACGCCAAAGTTACATCTATACGCTCTTGTCTATTTTTAATTATAAAAGTAGGTTTAGTTCCCCGATTTAAAATTTCCAAGTTGTTAGAAATAATAAAGTCAAGTAAGTTCTCACCGCGTTGGTTTATGTTGCTGCTATTCCACGCGGTGTGATGAGCGTTGGCATCTGCACCAATGATGATCTGTAGGTTGTTTTGCCCACAGTACGTCACTAGCCTCTCCAGTTCTTCGGATGGAGGTGGGTTAGGGGAATCATAGGGCATGTACACCGAAGTTATGATCAGCTCCTTTTTGTTATCTGCCTCTAGATATTCCAGCTTTACAGCTGTTTGGTCCCTGAAACAGAAGTGTGTCAGTTTTATTGCATCAATATTATTTCTAATAAGAATGCAACTTCTAACGTTCTCTGAGTTTGAGTTATATATTAACTTACCTCGGATGTTGCCCAGTCCCATGACTCTTTTCCCGGATATCCAAGGTTCCTGTATTAGAGCCACGTCTATTGCCTCTGCTTCGAAGATTTTGCAGAGCGCAGCTGTTGCAGCCTTCTTATGCTGAAGGTTTATTTGCATTAACCTCAGCATTTTTGGGTTTTGGCTCGAGGACCCTGAAGGTTACTATAGTAAAGCCAAGATGGAGTTTATACTCCTTCCTAGCCAGCTCCCTCAGAGATGACTCGTCCATTCCCACAATCAGAATGGTGCCTTTTGGTTCTTTCTTAATGTTGAAGACCTTCCAGTTATCGGCGTCGATGCCCTCATTTTGGGTTTTTAGCCGCCGGAGGGTTTGTGCCGGATCATCAACATTGAGATGTTCCTTGGGGATCCACACCGACACCCTTACCCTTGGAGCAATTTCTTTGGACGGGAGTGTCCTCAGAACTGCACCTTCCCAGGGTTTAAGTTGCGGTATGATCATTTTTAGCCACTCCACTGCATGGTTATCAGTGCAGCGTAAGCGGACCATGCCATGTTCCACTTGGCAGTGGTTGAATTTGGGTCCTTTTCCAGGTTGGCATTTCCAGATCTCCTGGAGGATAGCTTCCTGTACCAAGGCACCCTGTTCTGGGGTCATCTTCGTTTCGGGTTCGGGCCCTACGAAGACGGACATTTTGATTGCTGACGTGGCCCCGCTATAGCTGGCCCCAGACGTTTTGCTGGGTTGTGCTGCAGCTGGGTCACGCTTTGCAATCTTTTTGGGATTCTGGGAGGGGATGGTGGTGAGAGCACTCTCTTCTTTCCCTTGCCCCGCTGGTCTGAAGGGGGCGGAGTTGCGGTTGGTGGCCCCATAGCTCCGTCCACTCCAGACTTATCAGGCTTGGGATCTTTAGCTGCCCGGGGTTGTTTGCGAGGTAAAGTATGTTCCCCTTTAGCTATGGCCCGCCCTCTTGCTCTCTTGCGCTTCTGAGCACCAGAGAGTTTTTCCTTGTTTAGGTGCAGCCTGTTAAGGTTAGACCCAAGGTTCCTTGTGTCTTCATCCTGGGGTGAGTTATTCCCCATTGATGATTTACCTAGTTCCATGAGGTTGTTGGTGGCCTCTGGTTCCTTTCGGACCGCAGAGATGGGTTCATTCGAGGTTAAGTCATCTGGACTGACCTCTACAACCGTCTCTGGGTTATTTGACTTGATGGTTTCTTTTACGTTTTCCATATCTGTCCCACGAGTATGGGGGAAAGGGTGGTCCGGCTCTGCGGTGCCCCCTGCACAGAGCTAAGACTTCTTACTTTGGGATGACGCCTGGTTTCCCAAAGGCCCCGTTTGTGACGGTATCCCCTACCGCCATGCATCCCTCGACACGGGTCGCGCGACATCTTGGATTGGGTTTAAGATGTTTCCTAGATCCATCTGAGGTGACTTCGGGGCTTTGCAATGGCTTTCCCCGAAGTCACCTCATCCGGAAGCCCCCCGACCAACGACAAGGTCTTACATCTCCTACGGGGGGGAGCATTACTTACTAGGACCTCACAGCATATCGGTACCCAAATTCCATCACAATCCATGCATCGGTTACCAATATTATGAGGGTAGTAAGAACACGACAGACAGACCGACAGACCGACAGACCGACAGACCGACAGACCGACAGACCGACAGACCGACAGACCGACAGACCGACAGACCGACAGACCGACAGACCGACAGACCGACAGACCGACAGACCGACAGACCGACAGACCGACAGACCGACAGACAGACCGACAGACAGACCGACAGACAGACCGACAGACAGACCGACAGACAGACCGACAGACAGACCGACAGACAGACCGACAGACAGACCGACAGACAGACCGACAGACAGACCGACAGACAGACCGACAGACAGACCGACAGACAGACCGACAGACAGACCGACAGACAGACCGACAGACAGACCGACAGACAGACCGACAGACAGACCGACAGACAGACCGACAGACAGACCGACAGACAGACCGACAGACAGACCGACAGACAGACCGACAGACAGACCGACAGACAGACCGACAGACAGACCGACAGACAGACCGACAGACAGACCGACAGACAGACCGACAGACAGACCGCCAGACAGACCGACAGACAGACCGACAGACAGACCGACAGACAGACCGACAGACAGACCGACAGACAGACCGACAGACAGACCGACAGACAGACCGACAGACAGACCGACAGACAGACCGACAGACAGACCGACAGACAGACCGACAGACAGACCGACAGACAGACCGACAGACAGACCGACAGACAGACCGACAGACAGACCGACAGACAGACCGACAGACAGACCGACAGACAGACCGACAGACAGACCGACAGACAGACCGACAGACAGACCGACAGACAGACCGACAGACAGACCGACAGACAGACCGACAGACAGACCGACAGACAGACCGACAGACAGACCGACAGACAGACCGACAGACAGACCGACAGACAGACCGAAAGACAGACCGACAGACAGACCGACAGACAGACCGACAGACAGACCGACAGACAGACCGACAGACAGACCGACAGACAGACCGACAGACAGGCCGACAGACAGACCGACGTAAATGGGTGGCGTGGACATGTAGACATCATACAACGCCCAGAAAGCGTATTATCTCAAAATCGAAAATTTCGCGGTCACAATATCGGTGTGGGAAGTAAAAAACTAGAGGATACTTTTTATCTTTGCATGTATAAAAAATAATCTTTGATCCATTACTTTTTTCAAATACAGTACGTTCATTTGACAGCAATTTTGATACAAAAATGGTCATAACTTTTAAAATACCCTGCATAATGTTACAATAGATCATACTATTAGTAGAATTTGAATATAGGATCAAATATTATCTAATAAAAATGTATGTTTTGTATCACCACGTAGTTATGAATAACCCTGTACAAATCAAAATGTTCTATGCAGCGTATATTTGCCTACAACTTTTTGTATACGATTTAGTATTATACAGGGTGTTCATCTAGTGTGTAATTCTTAGATATCTCGCAAGCTAAACCTGATAGAAGAAAATGTCAAATACAAAAGTTATTTGGTGACTTAGGACGCATATTCTGGAAGTATTTTGAAATATACAGGAAAATGTGGAAAAGCAGGATAGTGATCAACTTGATTTTTTTATATGGAACCATAACTTTTTTTAATTTTTGTCAATTTCTACCATGAATCTATATTCAGCCATAAAATATTTTTAAGATCGGTTGCGACGTTGTCAAGTTATAATTTATTCTCTATTAATTTCCGGATTTGCAAGGTCGCAAGTAATACCTCCAAATTGATATATTCCTTTAACTTTTCTCAATAATATTATACAGCAAGTTACCTGAATGCTGAGTGAATATTATTTTGGGTGTTGCCAGCAATGTACATCTACAGAGTGTTTTTGGCAGAATTTTAAATTACGGCAATTTGAAGGTCACTATACTATGTTTTTTTAAATGTAACTCCCTGTATTTTATATTTTTAATCGAAATATCTACTAATACACTATCCTATATCTCGCCTTGTAATATTTTTTCGCGTTTGCGACGTTGCCAAATCATAAATTATTTTTCCAAGTTTTCAAACAAATATCTCCGATTTTTATTAATGGAACACACTGTATATTTTATTTGACATATAAGTACTCCCTAGTGATGGTTTACGGCATAAACAAGTTTTAACCGGTGTACCCAAAATAATAGAACCGTTTTCCTTGCACATACTGTCTATTTCGAATACCAGGTCAGTAAAAGGTACAGCATCGCTTAAATATCTTCAAAGCTTGCACAGCTGGAACGAGAAAATCAATACCTGCAGGTTTTAGAACATACAGAATTCAAAAATTCTAACGGCAGTTTTGCCAGATTTACCGCTTTTACGTTACACGTCATAATTTTGTTATTTTAAATAGAATCCTGTACATATTTTTATTGCAATGTCGAATTTAGTAAGATCTCACAATCTCAATTTTTTTCTTTTGATTACTGAGATACGGCAACACCGCTTTGTGTGATACATAAATTCACACTAGGATTCACCAAGGAATCCAAGTATGCAATAATATATAGGGGGATCCAATAAAAAAAATGTAAGTTTGACATGAATCACCCTGTATAAACGTCAAAATTTAAGTAAAAATATTCTTACGTTATAGCCCTCAAGGGTCCTTACCATGATCAAGTGGCAGATTTTTTAAATATTTTTTAGTAAGCCCACAATCTTCCGTCCACGCACTATTGGCCCACCCTGTATAAAACTAACCAATGAAATCAAGTGTAGCTCAGACACGATAAAATAAAATCTACAGTAGTAGAGTTATGTACTAAAAACTCGCCCTGTATATCTACCCTATCTTACCACTATGACTAACATTATGGAATACTTAAATAGAATCAAAAAATTCTGCTTCAACAAAATAACAAAGCTTTCGAAACATTTTGTACGCGTACGCCCCGTGACATAATTTCATTACGAAATAGACAGGAAGAAAACTTAGAAACAGCATTCCGAGAAATACTAATTATTAGTCTCTAAATGCATAATTTAAATTAACTATAATTAACGGTGTTTCACGAATCAAGACAGATGTTTTAGTCAAAGCGTTCATTATGGTATTATAATAAATATCCAGAAACTAAAAAATGCGACTGTAAAGGAAATTAAATTTTTAACAAAGCTGCTGCTGGTCTTGCAAATTAATTATATCTCTATCATTGCAGATACTTGGCCATTGTTCACCCCTTGGAGCCTAGGATGTCGAAACGTTTATCCTTGGTAATAATTTTCTTGATATGGGCGGCAAGCATGATACTGGCTCTACCCTGTGTCTTCTATTCTACTACAATCACTGGCAAGTAAGTTCCAAGAAAGTAGCACACATAAGTATGTTTTAGGGCTCATACTTCGCCAGCCGTCTAATCTTTTTTCTTTGAAGGGACAAAAAAATGTGTTTTATTGTTTTTATTGATAATGATATAAAGATACATTATTAGCTAGATACATAAGTAATATACAGGTATTGTGTTTACTCCTGGCCAGCCAGATCCCAGGTTCATCGACTGACCCTGAGTACGGCTATCTACATACGATATTGCAATGTGTAGATAAGTTACATATAAGTTAAAAATAATTCCCTACCAAACAGCAGCTGACGCTAGGCCATGAGGCCTGTCTTGTGAGCCGCAGTTCCAGCAGAGCATTTAGCTGATATAACAAGAACCTATTGGTGTAATGAGTAATTCTGGATGGAAGTAGGCAGCAGTTGGAGCATGTCTATGAGCCAATATTATCTCGGTTTTATAATTGTGTATAGAAACAAAATAAATAAAATATATAAAAAAATCGGTTTAATTAGAAAAACACTTCGAATAGAATAATTAGAATTGATTTGGATGATCTTTTATATATTGTTTAACTTCCTTTTTGAAGTTGTTGTAGTTCAAAATTTCCTTCAATCTTTTTGGAACACTATTAAAAAGAAATGAAGAAATAATAGGATATCGTGTCTTTCGTATGAGGTTATATTTTTTTAAATGGAACGGAAATCACGCAAAGAAATATATTTTTCTCTTGTTTTAAAAAATTTAGGATTCGTTCACCTTATGTTGGAAGGTTTTTAAAATATATTTAGCTTCAAAGTTTCTAAAATAGAAACTTTGAAGTTAAATATTTCAAATACCTATATTTTTGGAAACAACAGATTAATATATTTCTTTCTGTGATATAATATACAGGGTGTCCCAAAAAAGACAACCTTATACGAAAAATAGGATTTTTCATTTTTTTGTTCGTATCAAATTCTGGATGACAAGGTCAAAGAGAAGCTGTGGTACGACATAAATAGATGCTTTTCGCAGCCTGCTAGCTACTGTAATGTACTAGGCATAAAAAATTTCCAAAACCATTGAAACTTTGAAATGGAAGGAAAGCTATCGGCGATTATTGCTCCAGCACGCAATTCCACATTTAATGGTATAATACTGTAGTAATTTCCGTCAAAGTCAAAGATAACGAGGTAACTCTTACTGACTGAAGCCCTTGAAATTTTTCAGTATCTATTAGCAAGATCGCAAAAAAATAATACTGACAAATCAGATTTTAATTCTCAGCCAAGTAGATTCTGTTTAATAACTTGAACAAATTTCAATTCATTCTTCATTTTCTGCGATGATGCTAATAGGTACTGATGAATTTGCAGAACTCCCGCCAGAGGCGGCGAGATTGGAGATATTAAAGTTCTAGCAAAATTTCAAAATGCTTCTATAGTTCTGAAAACTGTCAATCTTTATACATATTGTACACTATAGTAGCTAGTAGGCTTTGAAAAATATCCATTTGTTACGTGTGTGTGTGTGTGTGTGTACTCCAGCTTCTCTCTGAACTTAATATGTAACCCCTTTTGTTTCTGGATAGAATAGATTTGTTGGAAGTAAATACATTGCAATTTAATTAAAAGTTTTAAAAAAATACAGAAGTGTGGGTTCACAGATCAACAAAGTTAAATAAATCAGAACATTCTCCTAAAACATAAATTTTTAATATTTATGAATGATGCCTTGAAAATCAAGTCTAGGAAGTACAAGATTCTTATCCTCCATACAGCTTCAGTTCTCCCAAGCTTGCAGTCGTAGAGGTATCCAAGGTCAAATGTCGTGAAAAGTGGTTTTACGCAAAATCCAATTTGTATACGCATACAGTGTTCATTTCTTATAAATCACATAAACCTCTGACATGTCCAAAAATATGTTATCGATATGAGAACTTCTTTTTTAGATATAATGGAATAACAAGGACTGGATGCATACTTGTGTGGCCTGACAATAAACTAGTTGGCTCTGCTTATGACCTGTGGTAAGTCATCAAGGCTTTTCGTTTGTTAGATTAAAACTCGGAATAAAATAAAAAATGGCTTGTTAAGTAAACATCTTGCGAAGAACAAAGTTAACTTGCCCTGTTTTGACATTTTTTTGGATATGCTATGAAGTCTTTTATATTTTTTCCTTGAAAACCAACTACGATACGAAGAGACTTAAAGAGACAGAAAAGTTATTTTTTATCTGTTTAAGCTGGGGTTATAGAACGTATGTGCGAGCTGCTTGCAATGGTTCAGCTGTAACCATTTTTGTTTTTGTTATTAATTTTCAGTCTTCTGAACTGAGAAAAATATGAGCATGAAGAAGAAGTATAGTTCTAGAGAAATGCCGTCGTATTTTTTGAAATTCCCTAATAGACAATTATTGAAAATTTGCTAAATGTAGCGTTTTTTTTTCTGACTGAATTCACAGTTTCATAATCTCCCTGTATACAGTTATTCCAAAATCTTGATCGAAATTGATCTGGATTGAAGTTTTAAGGAAAAGCTAAGTATGTTTTGTGTGCCCAGATGTGTTCTATTAGAACTGCATTTTTCTGTGATATTTCGGAGGTTCAGAAAACATTGTAGGTACCACATTGTGCTTTAAAATAGGTCTTATCCTTGGAAATGTTTGTAAATTATTGTCTTTATTCTTATAAAAATAACCAGCCCTTACGAGGAATACCTTTCACCCACTTCTGTTTGAAATGCTCGTCTTGAGGAAAATTGAACACCCTAATATGTCCTTTATTGGAAGCACAATTGCTAGTGCAGCCTGGTACTACACACTTTGCAGGCATCTTTTTATCTTTATAGTTTCGTTTGTGCAGGTAAATAATTAGAAACACATTAAAAATCACCCTCCAATCTTCTTTTTTACTCTGGAAGATTACACTAATGACTTAAAAATAAATAAAAGCTCGGCCCAGCTCGACCCGCTATTCAGTGTTGCCATATTTCAATGCTCCGGCCTAGTGAGTAGAGTCGGCCATGTTCCCACAAAATTCGACCTTGGCAGGGTTTATGGATGATTTTATGGCTGTTAAGTTTCGGTAGAGATGCGAAAATGAAAATATCGATACCGGTACCAACTCGATGTTTTTTGGGCTCATAGGCGCGTTTGGTTCGTACAGAGAATTCTGTACAATTGATCACCCCGCTCAATAATTATATACCGATACACCTACAAAAGTATCGATACCAGCCTGGAATCGCTCAAAAAGTATCTAAGATAAAAATAGTCGTTATTAGTGCAGAAGTACAAGTATCGAACTGCCTTTACCATCCCTACAAAAATTCATCCAAAAGTGGGGATGCGCGTGTAATTTCCGCCAACTTGAGTTATTGTGCTGGTTGTTTACTATGCTGTGCTGCTGATCATGGAACGTCAATGATTAACCTAACCCAACCCAAAAATCTTTTATCTATGCCAATCTATGGTCAATGATGTGTCCTTTGCATAAAGGTATGTTCCACTCTGCGGTAAGTCATTTTCCATAAACTTATGGCCGACTCTACTCACTAGGCCGGAGCATTGAAATATGGCAACACTGAATAGTCGGCCGAGCTTTTGTCATTAGTGTAATTCTTCCAGAGTAAAAAAGAACATTGCAAGGTGATTTTTAATGTGTTTCTAATTATTTACCTGCACAAACGAAACTATAAAGATAAAAAGATGCCTGCAAAGTGTGTAGTACCAGGTTGCACTAGCAATTGTGCTTCCAATAAAGGACATATCACCTTCCTGTGAAAATTATTAATATACAGGGCACAACCCAAGTCTTGCAGCAAAGAATCGGGCGCCTCTTGGGACAGTTTCAATGGAATGAGATAGATATTGTTTTGGGCACCGAATGAATTTATACTCGGTGGTTTTGAGAGTTATTCATACATACGCTGCGGGCCAAAAGCTAAGAATACAAAAATTTGAATGAAACCCGTTAATTACTGGGAAATTTTACGATTTTCAACCGCATTTGTATGCAACTAAAATTTAAATTTCTAGCAGGCCCAGACTGAGAAGTTTAGGATGTTAGGCTCACTCTCTTTTGCGTCGCGAATAGAAATTACATTTTTTTACTTTGTAACATAAACTGACAAAAATTTTGTACATTAGTTAACATTTACTGATTTTAGAAGTCACGTTCCTTTGCTATAAGTTCACCACATTCACGATTTTTGTGTTCAGATGGCAAAGTCGCAAATTGCGCACAAGTTTTCGTAGAAAAAGTAATTTCTCTTCTATGAATACCTTCGTCAAGTGTCATAATATCAGGCAGAATGAGAAAAGGTTACCTCGACAACTTCACCGTCTTCCGTTAGCCCATCTTGGTGTGGCAACAATATAGCTCAGATAAACATCTATTATATTCCGCAATTAATACTCGTATATTTTTTTAATTAATCGCATCAACAGCAGAGAAAGCAAGTTTTTCTTTTTCTTCACAGTACATGATCGGCTTGGCGTAGGTATATCTATATCTATCTATTGAAGGTGTTTTAGACTTCACAAAGTTGTTATAACTGCCTCTTTATTTTGAATACTTCACCGAAACACCGCCCAAGTTTCTCTATGGGGGGCCTTCCGAGGGGGGGGTCGTCACTGGAATTGATAATTATTATCTTCTAATCGGTGCTGACTTAGCGTCTTACTGCAGTGAACAACACCCCCAAACTACAAAGAAATCGACTAAATGATGTTTGAGAACTTAATAAAAAATCAATCTGTCCCAAACCTTGTCTCCTTGAAAACCAGACTCGTTAGGACACATGTTTATAAGAACTCTTCTGCTTCAATTTCTATACACTATGTATACATATGCCAATTCCAAGCATTTTCAATATCCTCTTTTCAAATCAAGTACAGCGGTAGTTTGTTCTAGCATCAGATTTCCAACGATTTGAAATCGTTTGAGTTTGCCCAATGCAATGGCGAAATCATGTTCAAGCAAGGTAAATTCCAGTTTGGGACTATGTAGGTATTCGTTGTGCGTACGAGCAACAACAATTTGTAGTTTGAGGACTGGTTTTGGACGATCAAAACAGTGCACAGAATTTCGGTGGTTCTGGGAGTTAGGAACATGTGCAAATTGTAGATTTTTCTTCCGTGTTTCAAAGTTTAGGTTATGGAACTAACTGTTCCTATTTTGTGGTGTCATCATCACGCAAGAAAGCATGATATAGCATCAAGCAAATTATTATTTATCATTCTATCCCATCATCCGATTGAATATTAGGGCTTGATTGTATATTTATAGATCTTGTTACAAGAATGGCATTAGATATTTCCAGTTTTAACTCTGATGATGAAGTAACTATAGATGTCATTGTCATGATATTATTGATTTTCCTTTCTATCAGTTTCTTTCCTATCACGAAATTCCAACAATAGGTTTGGTTTTAGGTAACAGTAGCAGCACAAAACGGAGATTCGAGGCAAAAATAAAAAATTTCAACCACAGAACATGCTGTCAAACATCGTATGTGGTTACATGCGAATAGAATGTTCTAACAATGGCAAATTCCAAACCACCAAACCTATCCAGTTTCAAACTGTCAGAAAATTTATGATAGAACATATCTAATATAGACAATAAACTGTTAGGAATGTGATAATTAATTAATTAATTTCCAGGACTTGCATGCCCAAAAACCTCTTTATAATAAATATAATAACGGAAGCCAAACGGTTTTCCTATATCGATATGTTAATAGCACCTGCAAATAGGTCGACATGCATTGTTAACGAACTGATTAAATAATGTAACAAAATTATGTGAGTAGTTTAAACAACATTATTAAGTGAGATACAAAGGTTCACTGGACATAAATCCATACAGCATAGCTTATTAGTTATTTCGGATTGACAGGCTGAAACAGAATCATGAAACTACTTATAATGGCCTGATGCAGTGGCTCAGACTGCTCGCTAGCTTTCTGCGGGGTTCACGAGAGGTTCGTTGTACAGGAAAATTTCAACGAACACCTAACGCGCGGCGCACACACGCGGCTTAAGGGGCCTGGAACTCTATTCGGTAACTCTGTCGATCTTGCTTCTCCCGCTCCCGTTCCGCCGTCCGCCACCCGCCGCCAATCCGTTTCCGTTCCCGTTTTCGTTTCCGTGGTTACTACTACAATAATCGGTTACCTTGTAATGAGTATGCTTGTAGTGTTCGGAAGAAGTGAAGGCGGGAAGTGAAATTGTTACGTTGTGAATTTATTGTGATTGCACATTTTATTTGTGAGGATATGGATTGATAAGGTATTGGTTAGGTCAACTAATGACTTAGGTAAAACTTAGATGGCAGCTTCTCTTTGCACTGCTGCCTATGGCGCATTTTTTAAGCACAAGTGCACAAGTGAGTGCTATCTCTCGTCCCGCGCAGATCGGCACGGAAAGTCCCCTACTGCCCGAGAGTGACGTCACTTTCCCGACGGGCTACCGCCGTGCATTTGCTAGGCTTCCGTGCACTTTCTGCTGTCGATCCGCCGCTTTCCGCGTTCCGTTGCACTCATAGCCACGGAAAGCCGCGCCGAGTGCGGATAGACGTAGTGTCATTGTTGACAACGTGTCATATTTGTATCGTTTTCACCTTTAAGTGAGTTTTTGAAAGCAAGGTAAGTCTTTTTTTTTATGGTCGGCCTCTCGCAAAGGCCGAAAGCCTATGGCGCTGTAGAAGCGCTGCGAGAGGATAAGTATCGGTTCACGTTAGATTTGAAACGCTGCAGGTTGTAGCCGTCGGGAAACAAATTCCCTGGCAGCTGATTCCACAGCGTCGAAGTTCTCCAAAAGAAGGAATGCTGGAGGAGACTAGTTCGGGGAGTAAGGACCTCGACCTGGTAAGGATGAGCTCGCAGAGCTTCTCTAGTGTTCCTAGTTCGGACGGCCTGTGGTGTTATTATCTGAGAGAGCTCACTCGAACATCTTCCGTGATAGAATCTGTAAAACAGGGACAGGTCAGCCACCCTCCTTCGAGCAGTTGCTCTGGTGTATACAACTTCCTACAGCGGAACAAAACTACAAGCTTCTGGGATGCCGTTTTAGCAATACTGACGACGTGGTCGTGAAAGGACATGTTATTGCTGATGTTGATTCCCAAAAGCTTGACGGAAGGTGATTCGACTATGGGGTGACCCTCCATTTCCACGGTTGGTAAGCCATCGTGAGACTTCTTTGTAAGTGTTGTTGCCTGAGTGTTTTGTATGTTGAACTGTACTTTATTTGCTAATCCCCACTCGACAATTGTTTTGATATCTGCGTTGATCTGTGAGGCATGCTGCTGTCGCCGACGTACCGTCTCCTGGGATGATAGTGGCTTGCCTGGTTCCATGCACGACACTAATGTACTGTCATCTGCGAAGCTGTAGATTGGATTGGATGTTATGTCCAGCAGCTCGTCGATGTACAGCAGAAACAGTGTAGGGGATAGGAAAGATCCCTGAGGAACACCGGCGTTTATTGAAAATACCTCTGATGAGCAGCCCTCGACTACGACAAACAGAGATCGGTCGTTCAAAAAGCTATTCAGCCACTGGCGCAGGCCAGGTGGTAGTCCATAAGCAGCAAGCTTCACCAGAAGTCCGTCATGCCATACTCTGTCGAAAGCTTTCGATATATCAAGTGCAACAACACGGGATTCGCCATGATTGTCTATTGCTCTGTTCCACAAGTGAGTGACGTAGGCAAGGAGATCACCTGTAGACCTGTGCTTACGGAAGTCATACTGGCGATCATTTATGATGTTATTGTTGTCCAGGTATTTCAGGAGCTGTGTGTTAATGACAGTCTCCATAACCTTAGACATGATGCTGAGAAGAGCCACAGGTCTATAATTGGCGGGATCAGTTTTTTTGCCTTTCTTAGGGATAGGTTGTACGCAGCCGATCTTCCACGAAGCGGGAAACGCGCCTCGTTGATACGAAAGTTTGAGGAGCTTGCAAAGAATAGGTGCAAGCTCAGCGGCACAGCGTTTAAGGACAATAGCTGGAATTTGGTCAGGACCAGTAGCTTTATTGGTGTTTAGTTTTTGGAGGATGCTTTTACATCTCGATGTTGAAATTTGACCTCTGCCATTCTCGAGTGCACGCTTATGGTGGTGGTCGGAGTACTTCCTTGAAAGTCTACAGTAGAATTGGCTGCGAAGAGCTTCCCCAAGATGTCTGCTTTTTCTTTAGGAGCAGAACCGATGGATTTGTCCTCTCTGGTCAAGGGTGGTATTGACGAATAGGAAAAGTTCTGACTAACAGCCTTAGCTACGGACCAGAATGTTCTGGACGAGCTAGGGCATGAGAGGAGCTTGTTCTTAATTTTTTGGTTGTGTTCCTCCTTGCTGCTATCAATCACTCGTTTACAGTGATTTCTGGCGTCGATAAAACTGCGGTGGCTCTCAGCATTTGGATTTTTCCTCCATTGTCTGTAATGTTGGTTTTTAGAGGTAACGGCATCTCTGCAACGCTGATTGAACCATGGCTTGTTTTTGGAGGGATGCTTGACGACATGAGGAATATAGGCTTCCATGCCGGATATTAATACCTCTGTTATTTCTTGGGCGCAAGCAGATGGGTCTCGTGACTTGAAGCAGACGTCGTTCCAGGGAAAGGACTGGTAGTATTCCCTTAGGTCGTCCCACTTTGCTGATCCGTAATGCCAAACCCGACGAGGCTTTGCATGGTAAAGATCTGGAGAATGCATTCTGCATAGCGTCGAGACGGTGTTGTGGTCAGACGATCCCAGTGGGGCGGTTACCTTCACTGTGTAGACCGTTGGAGTAGTTGTGAGATATAGGTCCAACAGACCAGCAAAATCTCCGTGGCGGCTGGGAATCCTTGTTGGTTCTTTGACTATCTGCTCCAAGCCGCAGCTGATAGCGAAGGCTTCAGCCTCACGTCCCTCGTCGCCCGTTCTGTTTGAGTGTTTCGGCAAGTATGAGTTGTGGTAAAGGTAATATAAAACATAAAAATCAAACATTCTCTTGATATTTAATAAAATCTAATAAATTAATACTTAAAATCAAAATTAAATAAGATAATAAAATTAAAGCTATCCTCACTTCATAATAAATTGTTTGAGCAACATTTTGCTGTATTTTGGTCTCTGTATTCCTCAGGTATTCGTATTTTCACAACCAAGCCCTACATATTTGCGTGTCAGGTTCACACAACTTGTGTACCGGGTCTTTCCTTATAATTCGCCACCCCTCTTATCTTTTTTATTTGAAGAGATAGAAAAAAGGTTCTTATATGAAGGTTTTATAGCCTTCTCTTAGCAAAATGTAAGAACGACACAAAACATTACCGTATTTAATTGTTTTGCAGCCACCATGGCTATAGTGGATTGAGGTTAACTCACACATTTTAGAAACTTTGAAGCTAAATATTTCATAACCTTTCAAAATAAGAACACTATATTTTTGACAACAAGAGATACAAATATTTGTTTCCGTCCCATAAAAGTATAGCTTTAAACGAAAAACAGGATTTTCTATTATTTTTTCTTTTTGTTCGTGTCTAATTCGAAATGACAAGAGGAAACTATACAACTTTCATATAAAACCTTTTTCTATCTCTACAAATAAAGAAGATAAGAGTGGTGGCGAATTATGAGGAAACACCCGGCACATGTACGCTGTGTTTGAATGTCAATGGAAGAGAAATTCGTATTGTGTTATATTTTAACATGTGCTTCTTGTTTTAGATGGAATTTGTACTTGTTGATGCTGAAGCCTTGGAGCTGATGGAGGAGGGGGTATAATTTGGGCATCACAGGACTAATCGCATAAGGTTGAGGATACAAATAGTGTATACAAAGCTAAATTACTGCCAAATAAAAATAATAAAGAATGAATGAATTTTCATTATTTTATTGTTAAATTAGGTTAACTAGAGTGAAAAGAGTGAATTCGTCAAGCTTATTAAAATAATCCACCCTGTCAAACACTTGCCTTGGTACATCAAACAACATTGAATTTAATTTGTCCACTTCATCATCATCGTTAAAAATGCTATTTTCAATTATATAGTCCATTTTACTAGCTTTTATTGAGATTTTTTCGCATCTAACTTAAATACTTGTTATGATTGACAACAAACTACAGAACTAAATGACACAGAAGTAAAAAAAGTGAGGCTAGTGTACCTTAAGCCTGAAAAATGTAAAGCTTAACTTGTGCTTGAATGCGCCATAGACAGCAGTGCAAAGAGAAACTGCCATCTAAGGTCCACCTAGGTCACAAATTGACCTTAAGTATTACCATTATAAATAGCTGTAAATTATATAGCCCTACACATAACCTAACCAATACCTTATCCATTCTTTTTAAATACATACATCGTTTGAATCCATGTTCTCACAAATAAAACGTGCAATCACAGTAAATTCAGAACGTAACAATTTTGCTTCCCGCCTTCACTTCTTCCGAACACTACAAGCATACTCACTACAAGATTACCGACTATTGTGGTAGTAACCACGGAAACGAAAACGGGAACGGAAAGCCTTCCGAGACGCTTAGCAAATGCACTCAGCCGAGTCGATCCGTGCGGATCGGAAGGCTTTCCGCTCCCGTTTTCGTTTCCGTGGTTACTACCATAATAGTCGGTCATCTTGTAGTGTAGTGAGTATGCTTGTAGTGTTCGGAAGAAGTGAAGGCGGGAAGCGAAATTGTTACGTTGTGAATTTATTGTGATTGCACGTTTTATTTGTGAGAACATGGATCCAAACGATGTATGTCTTTAAAAAGAATGGATAAGGACTTGGTATTGGTTAGATTATGTGTAGGGCTATATCATTTACAGCTATTTGCACTGGTAATACTTAAGGTCAACTTGTGACTATGGCGCATTTAAGCACAAGTTAGACTTTACATTTTTCAGGCTTAAGGCACACTAGTCTCACTTTTTTTACTTTCGTGTCATTTAGTTATGTAGTTTGTTGTCAATCATAAGAAGTATTTAAGTTAGGTGCGAAAAAATCTCAATAAAAGCTAGTAAAATGGACTATATAATTGAAAATAACATGCTTAGCGATGATGATGAAGTGGACAAATTAAATTTAACGTTGTTTGGTGTACCTAGGCAAGTGTTTGATAGGGTGAATTATTTTGATAGGTTTGTCGAATTCACTATTTTCACTTTAGTTAACCTAATTTAACAATAAAATAAAGAATTAATTCATTCTTTATTATTTTTATTTTGCAGTAATTTAGTTTTATATACACTATTTGGATCCTCAACCTTATGCGATTAGTCCTGTGATGCCCAAATTCTACCCCCTCCTCCATCAGCTCCAAGGCTTCAGCATCAACAAGTACAAATTCCATCTAAAACAGGAAGCACATGTTAAAATACAACACAATACGAATTTTTCTTCCATTGCTATTCAAACAATAATTTATCCAAACACAGCGTACATGTACCGGGTATTTTAAAGTTTTATAGTTTTCTCTTGTCATTTCGAATTAAATACGAACAAAAAGAAAAAACAGTAGAAAATCCTGTTTTTCGTATAAAGTTATATTTTTATGGGATGGAAAGACATATAATGTTTCTCTTGTTGTCAAAATTCGATCACCTTATTTTGAAAGGTTCTGAAAATATTTAGCTTCAAAGTTTCTAAAATGTGGGAGTTAACCTCTATCCACGATAGCCATTGTGGCTGAAAAACAATTAAATACAGTAATGTGTTTGTGTCATACCTACATTTTGCTAAGAAAAGGCTATAAAACATTCATATAAGAACTTTTTTTCTATCTCTGCAAATAAAAAAGATAAGAGGGGTGACGAATTATAAGGAAACACCCGGTACACAAGTTGCATGAACCTCACACGCACATGTGTACGGCTTGGTTGTGAAAATACGAATACTTGAGGAATACAGAGACCAAAATATAGCAAAATAGACTTACCTTGCTTTCAAAAACTCACTTAAAGGTGAAAACGATACAAATATGTCACGTTGTCAACAATGACACTGACGTCTATCCGCACTCTACGAGGGTTTCCGCGGCTATGAGGTCAACGGAAAGTGCACGAAAGTAGCGAATGCATTAGTCCGTCCGGAAAGTGACGTCACTCCCGGGCAGTAAGTGACTTTCCGTATCGATCCGCGCGAAACGAGAGATAGCAAATAGGCTTCCTGGATACACACATTTATATATACGTATTTGCCATGTAAAACACGGACTCACAATTTCTCACTCTATTTTCAAACTACATATATAATATTTTAGAAGACGGTAGTTAAGACCTTAGCGAATGACAACTAGTTTCTATTTTCTCAAAAAAGTTTTTTAATCTGCAAAAAAATTCGCAATACAAAATCATACATTCTATAAATGCCTGTAATTTAACAACCAAACACGATATTAAAAAAATGGAGTCAAGTTGATTGAGTCAGTACTTCCCACACATAATGTTTTCATTTTATTGTTTTAGCATTACATGAAGCTATAGTCTGAAATCCCCCTTACAACCAAATCATCGCCCACCCACCCTCAAAAATACGTATTGTACAACACAAAGCTTTCGTAAATAGTTTCTTGCGTCTCCCTCCTTAGAAACTAGGACGCCACAGTTTTCATGCTCCATGCTGCAACTGAACGATGCAAAACGATCAGGAACCTCTAAAGCGTCTAAAAGCGAAGTATGAGCTGTTTTCATATTTTTAGTTTTTTTTATTATTGTTGCGCCGCCACTGACCCGATGTTTCAGACACTGGCGCGTTTTCCACCCACTCTCGCCACGATAGTCAATTCTTTGTCGAAATTTCATTAAAATCAATTTAATAATTTTTGCTTTACGCAATATACATAGAACGAAATTAAGCAATACTCGTATATGTATACATCACAAAACTGTAAGTCCCTTGGTTTCTGTAATAGGCAAGAATATGTTCGGATGGGCCTAAAAAGGCTATTATACCGCTAGGTCTTACATTCACAGGTCAATGGACAGCCCATTATGAATACAACAAATTTTTCAGTTTTCCAACCCCCCACCCCCCAACCGTCCCAAACTCACCCCTACCCAAAAAAATGGAGTCAAGTTGATTGACTCAGTACTTCCCACACATAATGTTTTCATTTAATTGTTTTAGCATTACATGAAGCTATAGTCTGAAATCCCCCTTACAACCAAATCATCGCCCACCCACCCTCAAAAAAACGTATTGTACAACACAAACCTTTCGTAAATAGTTTCTTGCGTCTCCCTCCTTAGAAACTAGGACGCCACAGCTTTCTTTCTCCATGCTTCAACTGAACGATGCAAAACGATCAGGAGCCTCTAAAGCGTCTAAAAGCGAAGTATGAGCTGTTTTCATATTTTTAGTTTTTTTTATTATTGTTGCGCCGCCACTGACCTGATTCTTCAGACACTGGCGCGTTTTTCACCCGCTCTCGCCACGATAGTCAATTCTTTGTCGAAATTTCATTAAAATCAATTTAATAATTTTTTCTTTGCGCAATATACATAGAACGAAATTAAGCAATACTCGTATATGTATACATCACAAAACTGTAAGTCCCTTGGTTTCTGTAATAGGCAAGAATATGTTCGGATGGGCCTAAAAAGGCTATTATGTATACCGCTAGGTCTTTCATTCACAGGTCAATGGACAGCCCATTATGAATACAACAAATTTTTCAGTTTTCCAACCCCCCACCCCCCAACCGTCCCAAACTCACCCCTACCCAAAAAAAAGTAGAAAATGATTAGGAATCCCTAAAACGCATAAAAACAAAGTTTGAGGCGTTTTTAGTTTTTTATTATTGCTGCGCCGCCACTGACACGATTTTTTCCAAAACATACACGTTTTCCATCCTCGCCGCGGTAGTAATACTGTGTCAAAATTTCGTTAAAATCAATTGAATAATTTTCGCGTTACGCAATATAGAACAATCTAAAACAATACTCGTATGTCTGTATCACGTCTGTATACATCACATATTCTAAGTTCCTCGGTTTCTATAATGAGCAAGGCAATGTTCAAATGGACCTAAAAAGTGTATTATGCCGCTAGGTTTTTCATTCATGGGTCAATGGACAGCCCATTATGAGTGCAACAAATTTTGCAATTTTCCAACCCCCCACTCCCTAACCACCCCAAATTATTCACCCCTACCAAGAAAAGTAGAAAATGATCAGGAACCCCTAAAACGCCTAAAAACAGAGCTTTAGGGTTTTTTATTTTTTTTATTTTTTTTATTATTGCTGCGCCGCCACTGACACGATTTTTCCAAAACATACGCGTTTTCCATCCTCGACGCGGTAGTGATACTGTGACAAAGTTTCATTAAAATCCATTCCATAACTTTTACTTTTTTTGTTTTTTGCTAATTACTCCGCCGCCCCTGCACCGATTTTCAAAATGATAAGGACATTACCTACTATGACCCCACAGCATATCGCTGCCCAAATTTCATCACAATCCATGCAGCGGTTACTGAGATTACGACGTTAGAAAAACGCCAACAAACAGACAGACAGACGCACAGACAGACAGACAGACAGACAGACAGACAGACAGACAGACCGACAGACAGACCGACAGACAGACCGACAGACAGACCGACAGACAGACCGACAGACAGACCGACAGACAGACCGACAGACAGACCGACAGACAGACCGACAGACAGACCGACAGACAGACCGACAGACAGACCGACAAACAGACCGCCGGAAATGAGTGACGTGGATTTTCGTTATGTAGACATCATAAAACGCCCAAAAAGCGTGCTATCTCAAAATCGAAAATTTTCGCGATCACAATACTCCCCTCACCTATCGGTGTGGGAAGTGAAAAGGCTAAATAGTTGCACAAGCGCAAGCTTTCTTCTTCATTTTGCTCTTTGAGTCATTACTGTAAGTTTAAAGGTAACGCCAGGAGCTTGGAAATGCGAAATTCATTCTTATGGTGACCTTTGGACCTTACCTTTGGACCTTTTGACCTTACCTTTGGATTTTTGGACTTATCTCCCCTCATCTTAGACACACACACTGGAGAAAGGGAACAGGCGGCCACGCCTGCTCGCTAACACGGGAATACGTTTTTTCTTGGCGCGCTATACCCTAGACCCTTAAGGCTGAGCGCGAACAGCAACCATCACTTTCTTAATAATTCGTTGAACGACAAATGTTATATATAGCGCTTCATTGACCCATCAATAAAATAGATATGCTGAATGATCATCTTTATCCTGGCCTTTCGACCACCACCTCTGAAGCTTTTATCAAGACTCCGCTTGGACGTTGCATCACGACAATGCTCCGGCTCACAGATGAGCGATTTGTCAACAAACAATTGAACTAAGAGAGGAAATCATGATCCACCCCCCCTCCCGATCTTGCTTCATGTTCAATTCAAAAAGAAATTAAGTGGTCAGTGGCGTAACTACCATAAGACAAATGTACGCAATGCGTTGGCGCCCCCTCACCTAGGGGGCCAACCCTCGACTCTCATCTACTCTCATTTTTAAGAGTTTTAGGTTATATACCTAAACTGAAAACATTTCCAAGCAGTTCAGCTTTTGTCATCATCATAGTCACGATGTCTTGACAGACATGTTGTGAACTCGTAAAATGCATTAAGTCGGAGCTAGAGTATTGCCGACACGTTCAGTGGCGCTCTTGATACTCATATCCAGCAACTGTTTCGTCATATCCACCCAGCGTGTAGTGGAACGGCTACGGCGCCGCCCATTCGGGACATGACCCTGAACTACAAGTTTCTCCATATTATCGCTTCTGTGTATATGTCCGAAGAATGTAAGCATTCTCTTCGACACAATGGAGGATAGTCTCTTTGGATTACCGAGAGCTCATCCAGTATGGAAACGTTAGTTCGATGGGCGGTATAAGGAACTCTCAGCATTCTCCTCCACGTCCACATTTCAAAAGCATCTATGCGAGCTCAATCTGCCTTTTTAACAGTCCAAGTTTCCGAGGCATACAAAAATATGGGGAACACTAGAGACTGAACCAGTGACATTTTGGTAGCTTTAATGATGTTATGGTCACGCCATATTTTAGCAAGCTTTGTCATGGCCACCCGTGCCTGTTGAATGCGCCGTCGAATCTCATTCTCACAGCTACCTGAATTGTCGATCAAAGAGCCGAGGTACACAAAACCTTGAACTACTTCACAACGGCTTACTGACTTTATTGCTCGATGATTGTCATACTCTCTATCTACGGTCGTAACCTTGGTCTTGTTGTAGTTAATACCAAGACCATACGCTGCACCGTGTTGTTCTAATATGTTTAATAGATCTACTAGCTCTTCCTGAGAAGCAGCAATATAAGGGTTGTATCGTCAGCAAATCTCAAGTTAGATATTTTGCTTCCGCCAATAGTTATACCGCCATTTAAGTTGTCCATTTACCTGTCTTATCACAAATTCAGAGTAAATGTTAAATAACATCGGAGATAATACACATCCCTGCGAACTCCTTTTCGGGTTGCAGTTTGACCAGACAGGTTACGATCAATTCTTACACGAGCCGAATTAGACTTGTAGAGTTGCTGTATGAGAAACACTAGTTGATAAGGAACTCCCATAGAGATGAGGATTTCTCACAGTTTAGGCCACTTTACGTTATCAAACGCCTTAGAATAGACCACAAAGCAGACAAAAACAGGAAAATAATACTCTCTGGCTTTTTCAATAGTTTGTCTTAAGTTTAAGGTCTGTTCACGCGTACCGCGCCCTTTCACGAAACATGCCTGCGCCTGAGAAATTTGCCAGCCAATAAAACCCGCCAAACGAGATTGTAAAATATATAGTAGAACCTTACTTGCATGAAGTGGAACAAAAATTGATGTGCACCATTCATCTGGCCAAACACCGGAGGATCAGACACTCTTTTTTTTTCCTCTGGGAGCCGTCAGCACTTAAGCCTTTAAGGCCTATTGTGCTATAACTTCTCAGAGGGGGAACGGTGCACGGCCAGCACCGTTGGAATGATACCATCATCCCGGACGGTCCGACGGGGGGCCCCCGTCCGGGCCTTCCGGTCGATCATCCAAAGTGCCGGCCGCGTAAGATGCTCCGCTCAGCGCTCGTGTGGGCGACACCGACAGCCAGTCCAAACTGTTGTCTCCCTGGTGCAATACAGTCAACCACCCAAGCGCTAATCGCGCACAAGCCTGCTGCTGCCCCACTATCGAAGGCAGACGCTGTTCACCGCGCAGCCACGTGGGTCCCCACCAGACACTCTTACAAATGTTATGTAAAGGAGAGATGCCGTCATCACCCAAGCATTTTAACGTTTCGGCAGAAATAGCATCAATGTCTGTAGCTTTATTAGTTTTTAACTTGTTGAGGGCATGGTCCACTTCAACGAGAGGGCCTAAAGGCCATCCTCATGGTACGGATTTTCGCAATAATTTCTCCATACCTCAATAACCCCATGCAAGTTGGTAATTAGCTCTCCCTCAGGTTTTTTAACAGCCCAAGATTTGGGTTTAAAATCTCGACTGAGGCATTTGACCTTAAAAAACATCTCTTTCGGATGGTTAGTATTGCCATGCACCTCTTTTTCCCTGCACAATTGCTGTAGATAAGAATTCTTATCTTTTCGGCATAATCTTTGAATCTCGAGTGAGAGCTGTCTATATGCGTTTTGGTCTGTATATGAAACAAGACCTGAAACCTTAAGGCTTCTACGTGCCTCAATAACGGACAGTGTGTGGCTAATAATCCATTGTTGCTTTGGTTGAGTACTACTCTTTGGTTGGTTTATCTGGGCAGCATGTAAAAGCACATTTTTGAATGATAGCCACATAACATTTGAACTTGACATATCTGTTATAGAGGCATCCCGAAAAATCTCTGAGCATTTTGACCGAAAATAAGCAGGGTCAGTGATCTCCATCCGTACTATCCGCTTAGAACGTAGGCATACCTCCAGTTATAACTGAAGTTCGCACAGAAGTAATTGATGGTCTGAGCCGCAGTCAGAACCTGGTAGAGTCTTACAAAGGTTAATAGATTACTTCCAATGTGCACGAACTAAAATGTAATCAATTTGATTACGAAATCGTCCGTCGGGAGAGGTCCAAGTATACAAGCGCCGTGGATGTTGTGAAAACATAGTGTTGGCAATTGAGAAATTATGGTCAATACAGAATTGAAGTAGACGTTGACCCCTTTCATTTCTAACGCCAAGACCGAATTTACCAATATGTGCCCTAAGATGTTCATCATCTATGGTTTGACCAACCTTTGTGTTAAAATCGCCCAAAATAAGGACCATTTCCCGATTCGAAAGAGATTCAAGTTCAGACTCAAGATCGTTATAAAAAGAATCGATCGATTCCTCATCCGAATTTGACGTAGGTGCATAGATTTGCATAATGTTGATCGGTGTATGGTTCGCATTGATACGTACTATTAAAATTCTGTCACTAATACACTTGTAAGCAAGAATGGTCCTTGCGCGCGCTTTCGCCATCCAAAAGCCGTTAACACTTTCATCTGATTTAACTGAAAAACAAATAAAATTCTACTTGCTAGAAGTAAAATGACCTGTATATTTATAATGAGTCTCAGATAATTCAGCAATAGCTATTTTGATTGCTGTAAGCTCTTGTTCGATGATGCTGAGCTTTCGTATAGCTTGAAGACCTCTAACGTTCCAAGTTGCCAGGCGATGTTTTCGGCGCGTTTTAAAAATGTCATCAGTAGTTAGTTTCGCACAAGAAGCCTGATGGTCGCACTTCTTGTGCCCGGTCACCAATTTCACACTGACCTCCCCGGACGAGGAACAGCGCCGATTGCCAGTCGGACCGTGAGGCATCACATCCGAGGCTTCGCTGATTCTCCCGTTAAACATTTTACGAGATTCTTTTGGGATATCTTAGAGATCTTTAATGCAGTAGTTTCCCATTTGCTTTCTGCATCGCATGCCGTTGACCAGATGTGTCTACTGGTTCATCCGCCCTTAGGGACAATTTCTCACCCCAAGGACAAGAAGGTGTCCTGACTCTTGTCAACTCGTCCAGCCAAAGCTGTTGGTTGGTTGAGAAGAGGTTACTGCTTATACAGACAGTAGTTCGATTCCTTTTAGTCGCCTTTTACGACACGCAGGATATACGATGGGAGATATTCTAACCCGACCCCACACGGGTATCGGCTTTTGTAAACTCTCGAATATTACGCTGATTTACTAGGACGATCTAACTGAAGATTTAATGAGTGATAGTAAAAGATATCTAAACTAAGCTAAACTAAAGCTAAAAAGAGAGTTAGAGAAAAATCGGGGAAAATTAGCGAAACTAGACATGTTTTTTCCATGAGGTCGCAGTCTGCGCCGGATTTACAGCCATCATCTTCAAATCATGTTGATACTGTGGATAATCAAGAACGGGAAAACAATTGTTGAAAATTGATGTTTTTTTATTTACCCTTGAAATCATACATTCGCAATTGAGGTTTTGAATAAAATTTTTTTTATCATAAATGGAAAGATAATATATAAGTTTTATAACAAAACTGTTTTTGTTTTCTTTTTTTTCGCAATAATTCATAAGTTATATCAAAATAAAAATGGGTTTTTGAATCCAGTACCGAACCACGCCGACGACTCCCGAGCCGTGTGGCGTCACCATGGCGGTCAGGATCCTCCTTTGACCAACGACGTCCTACTCCGATACTAGATTCTGGATTCCCAGCCAATCGTGAAAATACTTACTGGTAACTACTGTATATTTGTTGCAACACAGACGATGAATGAAGTTTGCAGCTCGAGACTAAGTCTACGATCGAAGTAAATATGTTTTTGAATGTTTGAAGTCAGATTACAGATTCCAGTAGTAAGTACCTAATCAAATATGTTTCGTTGAAAGGATCTCCTCAATCGAAGGATGGCCTAGTTGTTAGAGTGTCCGATAGTGGATCTCAGGGTCTTTGGATCGAAAGCCAGGCCTTTCAACATCTTTTTTTATTTTTTTTATCAAAAAATTGATTGATGTGCTTTTTGCACTTGTTTCGCACATTTTTTCTACGATCAACATAAATATGTGTTTGAAACAAATTTTGTTAGACATATTACTTGCACCGCACAGTGCTTCATTGCCCAACCATTACGTTTAAAAAAAAATTAATGGCGATTGGTATTGACCGAGGTATTGACGGACAAACCTCATTTCCACTGATTTTTTTAATTGTCTACCGCCTCCTGTACTTATTTTTTGTACTGCGCAGTGCAAGTAATATGTCTAACAAATTTGATTCAAACACATATTTATGTTGATCGTAGAAAAAATGTGCGTAACAAGTGCATCAATAAATCTTTTGATAAAGAAATAAAAAAAACTTGGCCTGGGTTTCGATCCAAAGACCCAGAGGTCCACTATCGGACACTCTAACCACTAGGCCATCCTTCAATTGAGGAGATCTTTTCAACGAAACATATTTGATTAGGTACTTACTTACTGGGATCTGTAATCTGACTTTAACTTCAAAAATTCAAAAACATATTTATTTCGATCGTAGACTTCGTCTCGAGCTGCAAACTTCATTCATCGACTGTGTTGCAACAAATATACACTATACTAGATTCACCCAACAGAAAAAGATCTATGCGTGATAGGTATGTCATCATGCGGTATCCATACTGGTTGAATGATAACCGCTAACCCTATTGGCCCTAAGTGGGCGAGCCTTTCTACACAGCCAATGAAATTGCATGCAAGTGTGAGTGAGACAGCCATTCAGCGCCCGGCGCGCCGCGCCGCCGCCGCTTGAACAGGTGTGGACTTGTTTAGTGTTTTCCATACAGCGATCGATCGCGCATCGAAATACATGTAATTATTATTAGCGTAAATATTTGAATTATGTTTGACACGGACACAGCTGGAGAGATCGATGATATCTGCTTTACACCGCCAAAAAGAGGGCCAAAAGATTGCATCCCAGTGCTGCTGAGAAGCAAATAATTTTAAATATTTATAAAAACCAAATTCAACAAAATGCCGATTTAGCGGTTGAAGAAGTTGTATTGAAGGTAGCTGAAATTTCGGGTATGAGTCGATCAAGTGTATACAGGATCATCAAGGAATATAAATGTAATCATTCTCTATCAGAAAAATAACATTTTCCATATCATTCAACAATGGATAAATGCGTCAAGGTTAGGAGTACTCGAAGCACCTCGTTCTTCTCGTTCAAGCAATAAACTGTCTCTCGGCCGTTTTACGAACCGAAAATACAGTTCTTTAAGTAACTGGTAAAACGTCGTTCTCTTAAAATTCGGCATGTCTGTATCATCATTCATTTCTTTCAGTATTTTGTCGATGGTTGGTAGTTCATTTCTGAAGAAATAATTGTGTACTTTTCTTCTGATCCCAGTCCTGTCGAAATAATCGATTGCTTTGGTCATTTTTTTTTCTTTTGAGATAAGATTCTAGCACCGACAGTGATTTATTACTTTTACATCCCTACATAATCTTGTATACATTTGACCAACTCACTCCTGAAATATCACCATCCTTCCATACAACTACTTCAAAAACTAAATAGAAATTTTCGTGCATTTGGTTTTTGTACATATTCAAAATTATTTGCTTCCATCCACATTGATGATTCAATTCTGGAATTTTTTTGTTTTTCGATAATTATTCCGCTGTCAGTGAACTAAAGCTAGAAATAAAACAGTTCGGCCTATTCCAACCAGACAGCATGTAACCTGTAATCTATAACTTGGAAACTATCGTCTTGATTGTGATAAAATTTTGGCACCATATCACTACGATGGCAGATATGGAAAAAGTATACTGCAATCGATTCTAATACTTTCGTCGTCTATCGGCGTAAGAAGTAAAAGCAAACAAGAGCCCTTTGCTATCGCTGCTTCCTGTTTTTGTTCGACTTCCCGCAAGTCAATATTAATAATTAATTTCCCTTTGTCACAGCAGTTAAGTTCCGCCAATGATATAAATGTTCACTTTCACTTATGATGAAGTTGCATGGAATGTTCCATGCCAGATTTTTCACTAATTGTTTGCAGTTTAGTAGTTTCCCTTTCCGATTTCCTTGTATTTTAGATATTTTGTTTTGCCTAATAGATAATATGGACAACTTGATGACTGTATATTTATGTGAAGAAATCCTAAAATAACAACATGTAAACCATTTTTGAAATAACTGCAAGCATCCAGTTACGCCGTCGTATCCATAACTTCTGTGGCGGGGAAGCAATTTTATAATTATTATAGTACTATTATATGAACGCAAATTGTGTTTCCATTTCATATTGATGTTGTACATATATATTCTATGCCAATATATAAGTATTTTTCATTTCTTGTCAATTTCTAACTTTTCAACGTATAATCAGATATAATAAAATTATCAAGTGATACATTAATCCGAACCTGTAATCGGTACCTGTTTTAGAGAGATAACGCTTCGCCGCGTTTAATCACGTACAGAATGCGTGTCTTTGTTTATATGAGATTTTTCTGTTGGGAGAATCTAGTATAGTTACCAGTTTACCAGTACGTATTTTCACGATTGGTTGGGAATCTAGAATCTAGTATCGGAGTAGGACGTCGATGGTCAAAGGAGCATCCTGACCGCCATGGTGACGTCACACGGGTTCGGGAGCCATCGGCGTGTTTTCGGTACTCGATTCAAGAATCCATTTTTATTTCGATATAACTTTTGAATTATTGCGAAAAAAAAGGAAACAAAACCAGTTTTGTTATAAAACTGTGATCTTTCCATTTATCACAAAAAGAATTTTTTTTTCTTAATTCAAAACCTCAATTAACAACGAGATTTACAGGAATCAATAGAGTGATATCTTCTTGTTTTTACAACCTAAATACCTTCTCAGTTCAACAGAATCTGAAATTCGCAAAAGTTGTGACCATCACGTTTAGCAAAAATATTCTCACTTCATTTCGCCAATTTTTTTTGCAATTTATAAACAAGTTTACATTGTTAAAAGCAGAGTTTATTCCGGAAATGTATGTAAAAAGCTTTGGCGATTTATTATTAAGTAAATATAATTATTTAGAAGGTGACTTTGCACAAGTTTACATTGTGCTATTGTTATTTTTTAGCATGCCAATCACATTGACATCAGCCGAAACATCATTCGGCAAAGTAAAACAAATAAAGGACTATTTTAAAGTGTCAAACAGGCCAGCAACGACTGAAATATTTATCAATCGATTCGAGCGAAGTTGATGGTGCGAACAAATTAGAAATAAAAGGTTTAATTGAACGAATTTGCCATGTGTCGTTAATAAGTTTGGTGATTGTTTAGTATACAGGCTTTTGCTATGTCCTTGTTGGATTGCTTTCGTATTTGTCCTACGAGCCGTCTTTCACTTAGCGCTCACTTAAGCTTTTAATTATTTGCAATAACGTACTGAAAAAATTTTCGCATCTCCCCCATTGAGTTATTGTTACATTGGACCTAAACCAACATTTATCAAAAATCCATTAACATAATTTCATGTAGAATAAATAAAAGTATTAAATGACGTTGTTTTTATCTATCATATTTATAACTGAACGGGGGCGCACTTTATGTATTTTGCGTTCGGACCCAAAAAGTGTAGTTACGTCACTGTAAGTGGTCGAAGATTTGAGTTGGATCCACTTTTATTGTTCATGTTTCTACTCCATTCAAAAGAACTGAGTACACCAGCACCTATGCCTTTACAAAACGGTATCTTAAGTGTAAGTTCAAGGTTGCGTTATACAATATGTTCCACCATCATGTCGACAAACTTTGAGGTATGAAAATATAATTAAAGTTATCGAGAAAAATTGCGAAAAAAAGGGGTCAACCTTTTAATTAATATTTTATTACATTTTCAATTTCTGTATCACGACTCCATGGGTTCGCGCAGGTGTAGCGCCATAGCTTGATTATTTATCGACCGATTTACGATATTTTGGACACATTTCATAGGAGAATGACTGGGCATATCAACTAAGGCTAAAAAAGATAATACCTGATAATTTCTAAGGCTAAAAAAATTCACCAAACTGAAAAAAAAATTTTTGTAATGCACTTGTGGGTTACTTACAAATAATTTGAAAAAAGCCGTATTAGTGCCTATTTGTTAAGACATTTAAATGTTAAGCAGGATGTTTCCTGTCTTACCACATGCAATTCGTGTATGTAGCATCAAAATTTTCGAAAGAATAGGCCATTTTGTATTATGACTTCTTTATCACAGCGGCATGTGTTCACGCAGTTGTAACGCCATATCTTGATTATCTATCAATCGATACACGACTTTTTGGACTCATTTTATAGGGGAATGACTGGGTATATCAACTAAGGCAAAAAAATACAATATCTGACAATTTCTAAGGCTAAAAAAATTCACCAAACTGAAAAAAAAAATTTTTTGTAATGCACTTGTTTTGGTTACTTGCAAATAATAATAACTGCCTACTTATTGAGACAGTTTAATATTATGTTTCCTGTCTAACCACATACAACTCGTGTATGTATCATAGCGCCATGTGTTCACGCAGTTGTATCGTCATATTTTGATTATTGATCGAGAGATTCACAAGTTTTTGAACCCATTTTATAGGGGAATGACTGTCCAGTCATAATCTGTACCGAAGTCCAATAAAGACAATGTGCATAGCAAATTCTCGTTTATTTCAAAATTAGTCGTAATAAAAAAGCCTGTTTCGTCGATGATTTTAGTGCTACATAAACAAATTGCATGTCGTTAGACAGGAAACATCCTGGTAAACATTAAACTGTGTTTATAAATAGGCACTAATATGGCTTTTTTCCAAATTATTTGTAAGTAACCGAAACAAGCGCATTACAAATTTTTTTTTAAGTTTGGTGGATACTTTTAGCCTTAGAAATTGTCGGATATTATTTTTTTGCCTCGTTTGATATGCCCAGTCATTCCCCTATAAAATGGGTCCAAAAACTTGTGAATCGCTCGATAAATAATCAAGATATTGCGTTACAACTGCGTGAACACATGGCGCTGTGATACAGAAGTCATAATACAAAAAGGCCTATTCTGTCAAAAATGTTCGTGCTACTTACACGAATTGCATGTGATTAGACATGGAACATCCTGCTAAACATTAAACTGTCTTAATAAATAGGCACTAATACGGCTTTTTTTCAAATTATTTGCAAGTAACCAAAACATGTGCATTACAAAAAAAAATTTTTCCGGTTGGTGAATTTTTTAAGCCTTAGAAATTATCAGATATTGTATTTTTTTCCTTAGTTGATATACGCAGTCATTGCCCTATAAAATGAGTCCAAAAAGTCGTGAATCGGTCGATAGATAATCAAGATATGGCGTTACAACTGCGTGAACACATGGCGCTGTGATACAGAAGTCATAATACAAAAACGCCTATTCTGTCGAAAATTTTAGTGCTACATATACGAATAATAATAATAATAATATTCTTTATTCCAGGAGACCAAAAACATGGTATAGGAAGCGTCAAATATGCTACAAGGTTTCAAACGGCAATATAAGCTATACACATGCACATTAAAATTATTTAATTATTCACTTTGAATTACATGTGGTAAGACAGGAAGCATCCTGCTAAACATTAAAATGTCTCAATAAGTAGGCACTAATACGGCTTTTTTCAAATTATTTGTAAGTAACCCGAATAAGTGCATTCCAAAAAAATTTTTTTTCAGTTTGGTGAATTTTTTAGCCTTAGAAGTTGTCAGGTATTATCTTTTTTTGCTTTAGTTGATATGCCCAGTTATTCTTCTATAAAATGAGTCCAAAATGTCGTGAATCGGTCGATAAATAATCAAGCTATGGCGCTACAACTGCGCGAACCCATGGAGTCGTGATACAGAAATTGAAAATGTAATAAAAAATTAATTAAAAGGTTGACCCCTTTTTTTCGCATTTCTTCTTGATAACTTTAATTGTATTTTCATACCTCAAAGTTTGTCGACATGATGGTGGAACACATTGTGTAATAGGTCTTTCATCTTTAAGAATATGGCTCTGGCTGGATCTATGCGTGATCTTACTTCAAAGTCAGGGTCTACATTTGTTGTTATGATATTTAAATTTCTCGACTTTCTCTATCGCAGTGTCATAGATGTTTATGCTCAGATGTACCATAGTTGATCTCCTACTCCTACTTCTACAACCTTGTTAATTAGGCGATGAAGGGCTTCTGGATTGGGCTGCAATGATAGCCGTGTCGCCTGCGTAACGTATGTTGTTTTGCCCTTTCGTTAATTTTTATTCCATATTCATCATCGCCTATTAATTGCTTGGACTCACTATTTCGGACAAATCTGTCGTACACAATAATTCGGTGCTCAACCGTTTATGGCTCCATAACTGGTAACAAAATTCTAGAAACTCACGAGTCAAACGGTACACCCCCCCCCTCCCCACCTCTCGCGCCCTGATGGGGGAAGAGATAGGGGAAGAGTACTAACCATTTCAGCTCATCTGGTATTCGCCGAGTTGAAAATAAAGACCTTTTATTTTTGTAATTTCAAAAACGTCCGTCCTTTATGTCGGACCCTGTACTATACTCGTAGGTGTATGTATCTTGTGAATTTTCAATCAAACAAACTTAATGCCATGATGGTAAATGCTGGACGAATACGTTTTCTTCTTCAGTAAGTGGATCGCAAAGAAAGTTCGCCTTACCGGAAAGTCATTAAATCAAGAACTAACGCCGGATGTTTTAGGTGAATCTGCAAGTCGTTAGCTAGCCAGTAACTGCGGGGTAACTTAAGTTAATTTGTAAGTAATGTCCCCAAACTTGTGCTGCTATAAAAGAACAACTCACGTCAGAGACAGAAGTAAGAGGAGTGTTACAGAAATAATTTCGCTTTAGGATTTTCAGTGACGAAGATCGCAACATACATACTACTCACGTAGCACTCATTTCTGTCTGTCTGTCTGTCTGTCTGTCGATCTGTCGGTCCGTTTGGCTGTGCGCGTTCTTCTAGCCTCGTAATCTCTGCATGAATTGTGATGAAGTTTGGGTACTGATATGCTGTGGAGTCGTAGTAGGTAATGCTCCTATAATTTTGGAAATCGGTGCATGGGTGGCGGAGTAATTAGCAAAAGACAGAACATATTCCTCAAAATTCGTTTTTGTGTGTTTTAGGGGTTTCTGATCTTTTCCTACCTGTTTTTGAACTGGTGGTAAAATCGGGGGGGCGGTTGTAAAACTGAAAAATTTATTGTATTTATAATAGGTTGTCCATTGAGCTGTGAAAAAAAGACCATATTATACTTTTTTAGGTCCATCCGAACATTACCTGCCTTTTCTGATGTATACACGTGCGAGTATTACTTTGGATCGTTCTGTATTATGTAATGAAAAAATTGTTAGATTGAATTTAGTGAAATTTTAACACAGTATTATTACCGTAGAAGGGATGGAAAACGCGTTTGGTTTTTAGAAATAGTGTCAGCGGCCGCGCAGCAACAATAAAAATCTAAAAATATAAAAACAGCTCAAACTTCGTTTATAGATGTTTCAGAGGTTGCTTATCATTTTCTACTTTTTTTGAGTGAGGGTGAAATTGGGGTGGTTGGTGCGTGGGTGTAAAACTAAAAATTTGTTGTATTTTTAATAGACATTTAGGACCCCACCGTTACGTAATACCGACATGTGCTGTTGCGAAAAATCTTATTTATGCAGAGGGGGTGAAAACTGTTTCGTGAAGCTTTTTGACAGACAGCGCCGTTGTGGTAACTAATATCGGAAAAAAAGTTCAAATAATATACGAAGACAAAATAATTCTTCACAGTTTTGATTTTTACATTTTTCGTATGCGATCATTTTTTCCATTTTTTATTCTACGATGCTCCATAGCTAGGGTGGTTTGTGATTTTTACTAAAATCAGTATTTTATCGCGTATTAAGTCGAAGAACGCTGTCCAAATGTTCTGTAACACTTTTTCTCCTAAGAGAATAACATTTCTCATATCTCTCATACGCAGCTGCCTAAATAACACATATGGGCTTGAATAAAAGTACGACATTTAGGAACTCATCACATCTACTACCGATATTAGCCAATCGTTAAGGCCTACAAAAGTCTTTTGAGGGCAAAAGGTCAGAAAAAGATGAAATTTGGTGGGATAGTAGACATTGGTCCCCAGCATGTACAGCTAGGTACGAACCTTTTTTTCGATAGCACGTATCAAAATAACGTAATTTTCCGAAAATCGTCGCGAAGCAGAGTTTTCACCCCCCCCCCCCCCCCCCCAACCCTCGAGCTGCGATCCCGCCGTCGCAAACTTAAGTGTAGGTTCAGGGGACCAATATCTAACATTTCACCAAATTTCATTTCTTTCCGACCTTTTGCTGTGAAAATATTTTTTTATGACGTAACGAATGGACTATGAAACATTTTGTGATAATCTTGAAAGTAAATCCCAAGATTACGCTACTGAGAATAAAGGCTGGTAAATGACAAATTCTTGTTACCTCCCGCGGAGTAAAACTCGGAGCCTTACACTATTAAGAAAATTGGCCCGTCTTTATCTATCTGAAAACTTTTCCAAAGTTCCGTAAACGAGGTGGAGGCAGTAGATATATGCTAATGTGTGAAATGCTATGGAAAGCAACGAAAAATAGTTTTAAGTTAGTTAGACAGACCCATCACCCTTCACAGCATTTACACAGGGTTTTATCCTTAAACTAAATTAGTTCAACATCTAAGCTGCTCCCATTGTGCAACCGCGCCTTAGGGGTTCGTGACGATTTTTCACTATTTTTGGGCAGGCATGGAATGTTTGTGATACACACTATATTTCACAATCCTTTACCGGAAGCTAGGAAATTACTACAGAGCTTATTATGAAATTTTTACTTCCCACATCACGCATCACGAAAATTTTTTGTTTTGAGATAATGCACTTTTTGGGCGTTTTACGATGTCTACATAACGAAAATCCACGTCACTCATTTCCGTCGGTCTGTCTGTCTGAGTGCGTTTTTCTAGCCTCATAATCTCAGTAACCACATAATTGTGATGAAATTTGTGTACCGATATGCTGTGGGGTCCTTAGTAGGTAATGCTGCTATAATTTTTAAAATCGGTGCATGGGCGGCGAAGTAATTAGCAAAAAACAGAAAATTTAAAATATTCCTCAAACTTCGCTTTAGGTGTTTTAGGGGTTCCTGATCATTATCTATCTACTTTTTTTCGGATAAAGGTGAAATTGCGGTGGATGGGGGGTTGTTAAACTCAAAAATTTGTGGTATTCATAATAGGCGGTCCATTAGCATGTCCTGCGGCATCCCTTTTTAGGAATATCCGTACATTGCCTTGCCTATTACAGAAACATTTCTAGAAACCATACGCATTTTCCATTCTCACCACGGTAATAATAATGTGTCGAAATTTCATTAAAATCCATCCCAGGTTACAAAATACAGAACGATCTAAAGCAATACTGGTATATTCCCATGGACCTAAGAAGTGCATTATGCCACTAGGCCCTTCTTTCGCAGATCCATGGAGAGCCTATTATCAATACAAAAACTTTTTCAGTTTTACAACCCTCTACCCCTTAAGCACCCCAATTTTACCCCCATCCAAAAAAAGTAAACGATCGGGAACCCCTAAACGCCTAAAAACGAAGTTTGAGCTGTTTTTATATTTGTTGGTTTTTATTATTACTGTGCCGCCACTGACACGATTTCTAAAAATCATACGCTTTTTCCATCTTCGCCAAGATAGTAACACTATGTCTAAACTTCATTGAAATCAATTCAATAATTACCTTGTTATACAATACAGAACGATCTAATGCAATACTCATCGTATGTATACATCAGAAAAGTCCCTTGGTTTCTACATATAACAGACAAGGCAATATTCGGATGGACCTCAAAAAGTGTATTATACCCCTAGGTCTTTCTTTCACAGGTCAATAGCCTATTATGAATACAACATATTTTTCAGTTTTGCAACCCCCCACCTCCCAACCACCTCAATTGCTTCCCCACCTAAAAAAGTATAAAACAATCAGCAACCCCTAAAACGCCTAAAAACGAAGGTATTCTTAAATTTTTTTGTTTTTTGCTAATAAGTCCGCTGCCCATGCACCGATTTTCAAAGTTATAGCAGCAACGACCCCACAGCATATCGTTGCCCAAATTTCATCATAATCCACATAATCCATGCAGCTGTTACTGAGATTACGAGGCTAGAAAAAACTCGACAGAGAACAGACCGACAGCCAGACAGACCGACGGAAATGAGTGTCGTAGATTTTTGTTGTGAAGACATAATATAACGCATAAAAAGTGTATTATCTCAAAATCGAAAATTCTAGCGATCACAATACTCCCCTCACCTGTCGGTGTGGGAAGTGAAAAGCTTAAAAAGACATTTGTTTTCGAAAGCATGTATAGTCATTCAGTGTCCTTAAAACCCCAATTATTTATTTTTGTCCATTTTTGCGTCAAGCAAATGCTTGTTTTATTTACGTTGTGCTTATGGTTTTACAAGACAATAAGTTTGCGTGTAAAATCAAAGGTACTGCAAGATTTTAAATAATATGAGGACTTAATTTGTGTAGAAAAAACTGTTTGGTGCTATTTGAAAAACAATAGTTGCGAGTGAGTTTTAAGGGTTGAAGTACCAAACATGTTCTAATAGCATAGTATGATACACCTTATGGTACTTTAAAAATTCCACTCAGTTTTCGTTTGAAGTTTTTTTTACGTAATTATCACGTGTCAAGGAAATTCAGGGACACCCTGTATACATACGAATATTACTTTAGATAGTTCTGTATAGAGCAACATTGAAATCATTAAATTGGTTTTAATGAAACTTCGTCACAGTATTATTACCGTGGCGAGGATGGAAAATGCATATGTTTTTTAGAAGTCGCGTCAGTGGCGGCACAGCAGCAATAAAAAAACGAAAAATATAAAAACAGCTCATACTTCGTTTTTAGGTGTTTTAGGTGTTCCTCCATTTTCTACTTTTTTTTGAGTGAGGGTAAAATTACAGAAACCAAGTGACTTACAATTTTCTGATGCATACATACGAGTATTGCTTTAGATCATTCGGTATTGTGTAACCTGGAATTGATTTTAATGAAATTTCGACATTTGGTTGCAAGGCGATCTCAGACTATAGCTGCTTGCAAAGGGAAAGTAATAAAATAATAACCGCGTTGTGTGTAGGAAGTACTGAGTCAATCAGCTTGACTCCATTTTTTCATCATATTAGCAGTACGAGTGAGATGATTTTTTTTGAAATTCGTGGCAGTACTAGCGAACTAATCGTCAAAACACGAAGAATTTGAAAGCCGTTCACGCTTTATTTTCTAGGATCAACAAATCGCTGTCACGTTGTTGTGGCCACGTCAGCGATTAATATGACCTTCATTTATCGGAAAACTAAAAAAAACAGAAAAGTAACAGCGTTGTACATCTGACCATGCAGGGCAATAACGATTTGTTTTTGTTCTGGCATACAGAGGAGCCTATGCATGACAGAATTTTTAATCAAGATTCAACAGCGTAAATTTAATTTCCTCTAAAATGCATTGTCAGGAATTTACATTATCCATCCTGATATACATGACATGCTTCTGTGCCATGGATATAAAAGTTGTTGTGAAAGAGTACGCCTACGCCTACAGTTTTTCATTTACGGTCTGTAAAATCAAATGTGATTAATAGTTATACTGTTTAATGGTTATAACTCACGCAGTTGAAGTTTGTAAATCTACACGTGAGCCATTACTTTTACCGCGAGTTACTATACTTTTTCTACGGCCGAAGCATTTATTAGTATGTCGGCGACAGCAACATGCCTCACAGATCAACGTAGATATCAAAACAATTGTCGAGTGGGGATTAGTAAATTAAGTTCAACGTATAGAGAACTCGGGCAACAACACTTACAAAGAAGTCTCACGTTGGCCTACAACCTGAGGAAATGGAGGGTCGGCCAATAATCTAGTCACCTTCCGTCAAGCTTTTGAGGATCAGCATCAACAATAACATTTCCTGGCACGACCACCACGTCGTCAGTATTGCTAAAAAGGCATCCCAGAAACTTGGAGTTTTGTTCCATTTTAGGAAGCTGTATACACCAGAGCAACTACTACTGCTGTACAAGGCTCAGATCCGACCATCGCTAGAGTACTGCTTCCATGTGTGGCGATGAAGCTGCTGGACACTATCCAGAAGAGGGCAATTAGACTAATCGATACGCCTAACCTCTCAAAGGACCTCCACCGCCTGGAACATCGAAGAAGGGTGGCCGACCTGTCCCTATTTCACAGATTCTATCACGAAAGTTGCTCGAGTGAGCTCTCCCAGATAATAACACCAAAGGCCGTTCGATCGAGGAATACTAGAGAGGCTCTGCGAGCTCATCCTTACCAGGTACATGTCCCTACTCCCAGAGCCAGTCTCCTCCAGCATTCCCTCTTTTGGAGAACTTCGATGCTGTGGAATGAACTGCCGGGGAATTTGTTTCCCGACAGATACAACCTGCAGCGTTTCAAATCTAACGCGCACCGACACTTATCCTGTCGCAGCGCTTCTACAACGCCATAAGCTTTTTAGCCTTTGCTGACCATAAAAAAATTACTCAAATCCATAATAATTACGAACTATTAGCAACATAACCTAACTTCTGTAAAATAAATACTGGCCACCTTTGCAGTTATTACATTGTGTATTTAATCATATTGTTTTCAAGAGATCGGTATTGGTATCTAGAAGGCGTTGTTCATAACCCACCGCCAGAGCGTGAGTTATGAAAAATAATTCACGCTATTTGTTTATAGGTTGAACCTGTTGAAAAGTAGTTTGGTAAACCTATAACTTATTGGGGGTAGTACATAAATTTATCTTGATTACGGCTCGTGCTGCACACTTCAACTGTTATTACCGACGTAAAATACTGACCGGGTGTAGTATTAAAAAGTACCGGAATGCTTAAATATCTCCAAAACTGTCAAAGCTGGAACGACCTACTTTGAGAATACTTATTTTTGCCAATTACTCAATTCACGGCTTTTCAAAAATATAGCATCATTACGAACTACGGTCCTGAAGCGGTTACTGAAATTACCTGGGTAGAAAAAAGGCAACAACTAACAGACAGACAGACCGACGGAAATAAGTGACATCGTTTCTTCATCTTCAGCAATCAAACACATTTTCTGTCTTCGTCAATAATACTACAATAGAGAGTAGTTTCCAAGTAAAAATTGATAGTATCATGAAGGGCACTACTATAAAGAAATGAAACATAAATCTATGATCTTAGTGATACGCCAAGACGCAAGAGTCGATTTACTATATATCTGTATTTATTATTTTTACGGACATGACTTCTTTCAATATTTCGCTCAACAATTCTGTGTCCGGTATATTGTCCATAGTAACCCTAATTGACGTACCTCATGATACGCCTATGTCATTTGAGATCTATTTGTTGACCTTCAATACGCGTGACAGGAATCGCGGGCTAGGGTCTGCCATATTTGCTAATTTATGAATGAACCACCGACGATAAAAAAACATAGACCACGCCATTCATTCATAATTCTCACAGATTTTATTGCCGACATCAACGACCCATAGTTTGTGGGCTAGGAGAGTGGAGGGACGCGAGGGGTATGGAAAAATGGCCGCCACCCGTAACAACAGGTTCGCCATTCTAGCGGTACAAAAATCACTACAGGAACCACAAGCGTATCAAACCAGATTTATTGTAAGGTTCAAAATGATGTTTGGACCATTTTTTTTAATTTCTTTGATTTGAGCATGGAGTTGTGATACTAGGCTAACGAATTTTCATTTAGGTAATTTAGATTTAGGCATAGATTTAAATATGAACAAAATGTGCCAGTAGTTGCAGTTATACAAGTAATATAATTTAACTTTTTTTTATTTAAAGTTAATTTTTATGATCATATTATGAATTAAAATTTTATTAGGTTGAATTTTAAATGAGAATGTTTTTTAAGATGAAGCGTAGAAATGTATTTTTAATTAGGTGATGGACTTTGTTATTTGCAATGCGAGCTAATTTTGAGCTTGTTTGAAGGTACATTTCATGATTATTGAGTCCAGTAAACATTTTAAGGTTAACACAAATAACAAAACAGCAGTTGTACAACATTTCATTCTCTTATCGGTATACAGGGTGTCCCAAAAAATAGTGTCAAGCGGAAGTCCAGAGATAGAGCACACCTAGAAGTATCTGAATCACCCCCATATATGTTATGCAAATTTTTGTAGTTTCCGAGTTATGAATTTTTTTCTAAATTTTAGAAAATTCTCTTCCTCGACAACTTAAAACTGTTCCAAAAGCAAAATTAAAAGACTTTTCCAAATTATCTTTTTTGCTAATTAATCTTTAAGAGTTTACTGTTCATACATAAAGGAATCGGCTTAGTAGATCTGATGAAAGTCATGACAATTATAGTGTAAAGTGAAAAATTTACGTTCTATTAATTATGACTTAGATCTTCGACTAGCAATTAAAAATCTATAGAGGTGATTTCATGATGTCTATGCAGGTCTAAAAACTTCTTCAGACTCTCAGCTATCATAATCATTAAAAAAAAGGAGTACTCAATTTGGCTACTTTGTCTCCAATCGACCTTCAACGACAAGAGGTGGAGATTTCTTGAAATTAGCGATGGGATTTTAAATGAAACAATAACTAAGTTTAGGGCGCTAATAGCCGAATGATTGTCAGTGCCGCAATAAAAAACATTCAGTGCGACCAGAGTATCGATAGATGACCACCTGTGTCACTTTGCTAAGATTTCTTTTACATGTACGACTTCTTTTTTTGTAAGTGGGAAATTGTAAAATGAAACGAAATTATCAAATTTCTTCACTAAGTTTATTAAATTTTACAAGAAATTTTCAAAATGTCTACCTTCTTGTTCGATGCATAATCTACATTTGTGTGTTTTCAAATTAACAAAAGCGCCTCGATTGTTTTTTATTGTTTCTTCAGCCTGAGTTAATTTGTTGCGTAATTCGCTGATGTTTCGACACTCTTTAGCATAAACTAGTTTTTTGTAGTAGTCCCAAACAAAAAACTCTATCGGCCATTCAGTGGGTCCACCACGACCTATCCATTTGTTGCATAGTCTCTTGCAGAAAACAGCATCGTTAAATTCAGTTGTCGTGCACTCAAGGTCCGTAGGAATAGCCAAGTAGTCAGACAACAGAAACAACACCAAACCAAACAAAAGCGTATCGTTTTAAAGCCGAAAAGACAGACATGAATAAAGACAACGAAAACAACCTATGCAATGGCACGTTTTGAAAAGACATCCTAACAATAACAATATCATAGCTATCTCTTTCTAACATCGCCATCGTTTACTGCGTTAACGTTAGCCCTTTTTGATGGCGCTTAGGTAAAAACCGGTTTTGAAGAATGCGCTCCTTGTGGTTTTTCAGCAAGAAATAGGATCTTTTTTAATAAATGTTTAATTTATGCAACGTTTTTAAAGTTTTTTATTGCGGTACTGACAATCAATCTGCTATTAACGCGCTAACATAAGTTATTGATGAATTGAAAAACACATCGCTAATTTCAAGAAATCTCCTCCTCTTGTCTTTGAAGGTCAATTGGAGTGAAAGTAGCCCCATTAAGTACTATTTTTTTCAATGATTGTGATAGCTGAGAGTCTGAAGAAGTTTTTAGACCTGTTTAGAAATCATGAAATCACCTGTTTGGATTTTTAATTGCGAGTCGAAGATTTAAGTCATAATTATCAGATCGTAAATTGTTCACTTTACACTAAAATTTTTATGACTTTCTACAAAGTTACCAAGCCGATTATTTTATGTATGAACAGTAAACTCTTGGAGATTAATTACCAAAAAAGATAATTTGGAAACGTCTTTTAATATTTCTTTTGGAACAGTTTTAAGTTGTCGAGGTAGAGAATTCCCTGAAATTCAGAAAAAAATGCATAACTCGGAAACTACAAAAAATTGCATAACATATATGGGGGTGATTCAGATACTTCTAGGTGTGCTCTATCTCTGGACTTCCGCTTGACACTATTTTTTGGGACACCCTGTATAAAAATACATCCATACAAAATATTATCTTAATATCCTCCTAGATTTGATAAACAAAATAGATCCCGCATATTAGTCAGACTGTCCTTTAAATTCTAGATTTTAGTAAATTAAAAATAATAATAAAATAGCCTTTATTACACAAAGTTATAAGGACACCAGTTACAGAACAAGCCTGAGCAAACCAATAATTCTGAAGTATGGGTAGGTTAAATAAATGACAAGAAACAAGATAATCAAAAAAGATTAAACATTAAATGTGCACATCTAAAAAATTGTCAAAAACATAGATAGATTGCTCAAATGGGTTTCAACTACTTCAAAAACACTGCTCAAGCTATTAGTATGTATCTGTCACAATAACTACAAATACTAATATATCACACATGAGAAATATGAGAAATCTTTATATATCTAAATTAGTGCATGGCCTGTCACAATAAAGCCCCGGGTTGTAAAAGCAGAAACATAGAAATTTAACAGTACTATAAGTTAAATCATCCATCTAACAGCAGTCTATATAAGAAAACTACTGAGGCATACTTCCTTCTGGTGCTCAAAGATTGAATTCAGAACTTATAAAACAGCACACTCTAAGGAATTCCCTTTGCAGGATATACACCATCAATTTTGTAAGCTTAGAAATTCAAAAACTTACGATGAACATGTTCAGAGTTTACATAGCATGAGTAAACTGGGTACAAATTGGATGGTACATATTCCAATTCCCACCCCACGAGAAGTAACTGATATTGACACTATATAAGGGATAGTGTAAACCAGAACAAATACTTGTACACATTATCTTAGTCTCCGCCAACTTTAACATATCTGCAGATACATTTCATGATATTAAGTAAGTCGATGAATCATTTTCGAAGGGTAATTTTTGTATAAATATATTTTCAAAATAGTCTAAAAGCTCCAAATTGAAAACAAATTATAAAATAGTAGCAGTACAGCACTTTATTAACTATATAAAACACATCCATGAAAAATATTATTATTTTAATATCCTGCACCTTTAAAGCGTTCAGTTAATCATTTCCAGCACACCAATTGGTCGAGTTTGACCAACCGGTCAGCATCTTGGTTAGCATCACATTTCGTAACAGTTGCAGACTCTATATGTTCTTCTATATCTGAAGCTGATGTAAAAGTTAACATGAATACAGTAATACCTTGGTTTTCCAGATGTTGGGCTTCTCTGAAAAAAAGAAAAAAACGCTTGGTAATACTCACATGGTAAAGAATGTAAAACTTTCAAAATATTTTTTTTAATTTGAATTACGGGCTTATTGAGATTTTGTCTTATCTAGCAATGTACAGAGCAAATCAACTGCTTGTCAAATGAATAACCATTGCATGAAAGTTAAAGAATATAAAATCATATCTCCTAATTGACTTTTAATGTATTAGGATAACTATACCTTGGTCTGCAACATAGGAATATTACAAATCAGGTACTAGGAAATCTGTTATTAAAAAGACCTTTACACTTACATTACTTTTTTCAACATCTAACTACTATTATAATTAACTAGATCTATACGTAATAAACAATTCCAATCAAAATAATTTCTGACCTACTTCTTTTCAGTAAATGGTCCTTTACTATCATCTTTGTATGATAATAAAACAGTTGAAATATTGTGTCACCATTATCCCTTATGATAAAATGCTTAGTGTTCTTGTGAAGGGGAACTCATTGTGGAACTTGTGCTAGAATATAAAATATAAGTTAGATAATTCCTGAGCCTGATACTAATTATGTAATTATTGTGATGATGAATTAAAATAAAATAAAGAATTTCTACCTAGGCAAACTTTTACATAATTATGATCGTTTTCAATAGCTGAAATTTACAACGGTAAGTTTTATAGCTTTTATGAAAAGATCAATATTTAAAATTTAGTTTTAACTGGAATTGTGCATACTACACATAAGAATTTCACCTTGTGAGAAACATAATTATATCAATCACCAATAACTAACAACCTCGTGTAACTAACATGATCGTTTGTGTTTAACTTTTAACTATAAAAATTGTGTTTTCCAAGTATATCATATCATGCTATTAACTCTTGTAAATCCACTCTATTTACCTACCTTGTGCTAGCTGAAGTATCAAACACTTCATGGGCTGGTAGAGGCACCGCATCTTATTTCAGATATCTGCACCCATTATAGAAATAGCAAAATTATCTTTGAAATGTTTGAGCAGATTTTAACTCGCTTTGAAAAATTGTGTTCCGCCTCAACACCAAGAAGAGAAAATCATATTTTCCTTCTTCCAGCGTCAGATCTGAAAAAATATTTTATTGTATTCACTACATCTGTTTATTTATTTAAATATTGAAGAACCTCAGTTCCTCAGTACTACGCCTATGGCCTTTGCTACAGAATAATTTTATACTCACATGTAAAATGTTGAAATTTCCTGCTTGATCTTGACGACTACATACTGTACACATGTCTTTTTGTAATAACAAATGTCTATTATACAACAATTAGCACTGGAAAACTTAAAATAATCGCCAAAACTTCAACTCAAATAACTCGATGAAACAGCTGATCGCACGTCACCTGAGTATGATCTGAGTCACCACTACCAACTGAAATACAAAAAATATCCTACGCGTTTACTACGCTTTTACTACGTTACAGTTATGAATGAGACAGTGTTGTCATACGTATATTCTCGCGGTGCCATACAATCACAACAATTCTTTACAACATTAATGCAGTATTATATCATAATTATTTCTATAATTATAAAAATAAAACGATTTAGATCGAATGACTTTTCAAACAACACGCCAAGCTTTTAAACTGTTCAACATGTAAAAAATACTATCGTAAGATTCGCAAGTAGGATTTATGATGATTCCAAAATAGGTAAGGCAACATAGCAATCTGGAATGTATATCATGGCAAAGTAATTTTATAGAAATAGATCGGTCTATCTCTTTTTATCGTCGGTGGAATGAACGTTTTTGTTTCACGACATCTGTGAAAACAATAAATCAGTGATCTATGAATGACTTGCCTGGTCTATGATGGTGGTAAGGCGTCAATGGTTTTTACCCTAAAGCTCTTTTTAGGAAGGTCTGATGAGTATAGCTCCATTTTTTATGACAAAACGTCCAAAAAGCATATGATCTCCAACTTTCGCAATTACAATTAATATTAGTATGCTGCAAATAAAATAAATACGCAATATCAATATTTTTCTTGCTATTTTAATAGGTACTGTTATTCTAAAGTTCTCCAACGCTGCCATCCTGCTTCTCAATTTATGAGCAACTTTGTTCGAACATAGCATGTTGACTTTTTAACTGAAAAGATTATAGCGGGATATAGCGATCGTTATATTGCATCAGCGCTTTACCCTTAGTTGATTTTATCGGAAATTGAATTTATGGATTTCAGATGCACTTGTTATACGTACCGTTAGTTCGATAAATTAGTTTTAGGGAGCGTGTTTACGCTCCCTTAGAGGCTATCTCGACTCTGGACTAAAGACCGTTTATACCAGGGGCGGTTCCCCCTTAAGGCGCAAATCCGCGCGGCCCCCTTCAGCAAAAGACAAAAAAATGAAGTCAAGTTGATTGACTCAGTACTTCCCACACATTACGGTGATATCAGTTCATTATTTTCCCATGGCATGAAGCTATAGTCTGAGATCCCCTTGCAACCAAGTCATCGCCAGCCCCCCCTCCCCCTCAAATTGTATTATGCCGCTAGGTTTTCACAGGTCAATGAACAGCCTATTATGAATACAACAATTTTTTCAGTTTTTCAACCCCCCACCCCACAGCCCCCCAATTTCACCCCCACCCAAAGAAAACGCAGAAAAATGATTAGGAACCTCTAAAATGCTTAAAAACGAAATTTGAGCTGTTTTTATATTTTTATTTTTTTTTTAATATTCCTGCCCCGCCACTGGATACGATTTATAAAAATCATACGCATCTTCCATCCTCACCATGGTAGTAATACTGCGTCAAAATTTCATCAAAATCGATTCAACAGTTTCCTCGTTACACAATACAGAACGTTCTAAAGCAATTCTCGTATGTTTACACTAGAAAAAATTCTAAGTCCTTTGGTTTCTGTAACAGGCAAGATGTTCGGATGAACCTAAAAACGTTATTTATGTCGCTAGGTCTTCATTCACAGGTCAGCGGACAGTCAATTAGAAAGGCAACAAATTTTTCAGCTTTACAACCCCCCACCCCCCCAACCACCCCAAATTTCACCTCACCCAAAAAAAATAGAAAATGATCAGGGACATCTAAAACGCCTAAAAACGAAGTTTGAGGAATATATGAATTTTCTTGTTTTTTGCTAATTACTCCGCCGCCCATGCACAGATTTTCTAAATTATAGCAGCATTTCCTACTTCGACCTCACAGCATATTCCTGCCCAAATTCCATTACAATCCATGCAGCGGTTACTGAGATTACGTGGCTAGAAAAACGCGTCCAGACAGACCGACAGACAGACCGACATACAGACCGACACACAGACCGATAGACAGACCGACAGACAGACCGATAGACAGACCGACAGACAGACAGACCGACAGACAGACAGACCGACGGAAATGAGTGACGTGGATTTTCGTTATGTAGACATCATAAAACGTCCAAAAAATGTATTACCTCAAAATCGAAAATTTTCGCGACCACAATACTCCCCTCGCCTATCGGTGTGGGAAGTAAAAAGATATGTATGCAATGCAAGAACCTTCTAGCTGTTGTCGGCCTGCTATCCGGCGATAACACCTTCAAACGTCGTTTGTAAGTATGTGATGGGAGTGGCAAGTGATACGACGTACGTGTACACGCTGTGGCAAGGAGGAAGAATCCTCGGCACATATTCCATGTCACTGTGAAGCCCTTGAGTATCACAGGCAGACTATACTCGGTTCAAGGGTTTTTGAACCTGAGGATATAAGATGGGCAGGACCCAAGGCCATCCTCACCTTTGCGATTTGGGCTAGACTTGGGAACTAGGGTGAGGAGAGGTGCAAAAGGGCCCGTTGGTAGGCCTATGCACTGGTGGTTCTGGCCACCAGAAAGCCTCTCTCCCTTTCAATTCATCCATTCATTCTGCCTTCTAGCTGCATCTGATTGCCTGATAGGCCGTAGGCAGCAAACTTTGCTTCAAGTATAAAAACAGGCCACTCGCAGCAGATTTTGCTCCGACCATCACAGGCCAGAAAGCCATGGTGCCGCGAGAGCGCTCTTGTTAGTCAATCGCACGACAATCGACAAGAAAGCCAAATGATTATGAGTGATGTATGGCCGAAAATTGCCGCGTTTACTTACGTGCCTCAGTCTCTGTCTTGTCTCGTTGGAGGGTGTACCGGCCGTCGAGTCGTTAGCATATACCTGCACACGCGTTGTTTATATAGGTGATTCAGTACTAACCTTCTTTTAAAATGGATAACCGGGTCAACGCGTTGCTTTAGGTGAACTTTCCCTAGAGGACAAAACAAAAATGGGACGGCCGTTGCCTGATTTGTATTCAGCTCAAAAGAGAAGTTTTGTTCGGCGTTTTTCTAGAGACATTCATAAAATAGATAGCTGGATTTGCGGATTATGAACTGATAAACTTGTTATATTTTTTCCTTGCATTTTGTGCTACAACCCTGTATCTGCAGAATTAAGTCCTGTGCCTGGGCCCGGACTGGAATACAGGGTTTGCTTCATGTGCCTTAAAATATGAGAAACCATAAGATCGTTGAAATTGATATAACATGTTTTGACAAAAGAAGGCGAATATCACCTTGGTTCAATAAGTTGCGCAGTGACTTTTCAATACAGCGATTAGGGGAGCGATCCCCAAGCTAGGCCAACTTTTTTTCTTAATAACTCTTAAGAAATCAGCCTTTGTGATACTAGCTAGAAAGAACTTTTAAGAAATCGTGGAAACCGAAAACTCTTATTGCATAGCGGGTGCCAGCTGCAGCTTCAACAAAATCTTCATAAAACTAGTTTCATTTATTTTAAATTCTGTGGAACCCCCTTCTAAAAATTCGGGATGCAAAGGTCTACAATATGCGAAGCCGAACGAGATCTCTGTGCTTTAATCCTGAATCGACGCATATGCATTACACAGGATCCCCGATAATGTGGCATTTCAGTCATCCCAGCCTCAAAATAACCAAATGATACCATATAGCACCCAAATAGATCGCATATCAAACCTCCATAATTATTTAATAATTCTACGTTGAAAAATGTGTATCAGCTATATTAAATTCCCAGAAACCTTTAAATTCCATAACAGGCTCTATCAAGACTTTTTTTCACCTTCCACCCCGATATGTCTGATCGCAAAAATTTTCGATTTCGCTTTTTGGGCGTATGGTTTTTATAAATCGCCGTGTCAGTGGCGACGCAGCAATAATCAAAAGACTAAATATATAAAAACATCTCACAATTCGTTTTTAGGCATTTGAGGGGTTCCGGATCAATTTCTACTCTATTTTGGGTGTGGGTGAAATTGGGGTCGTTGGGGGCTGTAAAACTGGGGGTTGTAAAACTGAAAAATTTGTTGTATTCATAATGGGCTATCCGTTCACCTGTGCAACAAATATCTAGCGCCATAATACATTTTTTTGCGCGCAGGTAGACGATGATTTGGTTGCAAGGTGATCTCAGACTATAGCTTCATGCTATAGGAAAATAAGAAACTGATATTAGTGCAATGTGTGAGAAGTACTGGGTCAATCGACTTGACTTTATTTTTTTTGTAAAGACTAGCTCAAAATTTCAGGCATTTTACGGGTTCCTTATCATTTTCTACTTATTTTGGGTGGAGGTGAAAATGAGGTGGTTGGGGCTGGGAAGGGGGGAGGGGTTGTAAAACTGAAAAATTTATTGTATTTATAATAGGCCATTCATTGACCTGTAAAAAAAGACCTTACATATTTTGGGCGGGTAGGCGATGATTTGGTTGCAAGGCGATCTCAGACTACAGCTATGCTATGGGAAATAAATAACTGATATCACCGTAATGTACGAGAAGTACTGAGTCAATCGACTTGACTTAATTTTTTTTTTTTGTAATAAAAGTTTTGCTGTCAAACTTGTTGGTGGAAATCGTTGAATGCGTTTGGACTTAAACTAGTCTGCAAAGCTAGCAACCCTCTCGACAACACATTTCGAAATTTAAACGTAAATTACCAACCACACTATTAACTTCTACCCCTGTCGCAGTATTTCATGCTGCCTGCAGCAGATTTGAATGATTATTATTTAGAGACTCTGGTGCCGGGACTGGAGCTTAATTTCCCGTTAATTGGGGATATTGATTAATGGCTGGATCCATTCTTGCCATCCTCCTATTATGCGTCTGGTGAACCCCATACACCTGTCTGTCGGTCAATCGTGCGCTTTTGTGCGAACGTCTGACCAACGTCTTCGCTGTTGAAAGGATCTTAGTTGGCTGGTGTTCATGAAAAAGATCGCCTTGAGCAGTCTCCTTGATAATTTATCGGAATAACGATAACGAGCGAAATATACCGGGTTAGTAAAATGTACCGGAACGCTTAGATATCTCCAAAGCTGCCACAGCTGGTTGGTGATCCTTACCCTACTTGGAGAAACCAGAAGCATGGTCTCCCCCAGGGTAGCGTGCTGGCGCCTTCTTCTGCACAAGTATGATCAACCTGCCGGCCCTTCTACAAATAGTTTCATCTACGCCGATGACGTAGTCATTACTTACCAATCTCAAGACATCGAGGGAATCGCAAAAAGGTTAACAGAATCCCTAGCAAGAATGGCCGAATACTACAAGTTAAACCAGCTACGCTCAAACCCAGATAAAACCCAAATCTGCATATACATCTTGACAACCGGCGAGCGAACAGGGAACTACAAATAGAATGGAACCAGGCTACAGCGCTACGCAAATGCGGTTTATCTGGGTTGTACCTTAGATAGGACTCTTTCCTATAAAAATACACGTAGTGAAGACTAGAGCAAAAGTGAATACGATGAACGGTGTTATTCGCACGCTGGTCAACTTCCAATGGAGCGGCCTACCCTGATGTATTGCGGACAACATCCTTTAACAAATACTTTGCCCAGCATAATACGCATGCCCCGTATGGTTCAGATCGACTCATGCTAACAAACTGGACAATACCCTGAATGATACCCGTAGGATTGTAACAATAAAATGCTAGTTGGTGATAAGCCACCAACCAACATATTGCCCATAGCAACCAGCTGCTCTATCGGATTGCATGAGACAAAGGCCTGTGGGTGCGTGCGTGCGTACGTGCGTGAGTCTAGCTAGCCGTCAAGAAATGAAAACAGGACAACAATGGTTTAATAAAGATTTATTTCATATACACGAATGCAGTACATCTGTATACATAAGTATTAATTTTTTTCTTTAAAAGCAAGTACTTAGCTTCGGTGGGAAGTCCATGGAGTAGTTCTCGTGGTGCCCTTCCGAAGAGAATGTTGTGCCCCAAAGAAGGTGTCACATCCATACCATGGTGATCTTCCAAAGAAGTAGTATTGCCCTTGGAAGAATTCTTCAAAGAAGTGCTCACAGAAGTGGTGGTGATAGGACCCCAAAGAAGGGTGGTGCCCCAGAGAAGCGTTGATGGTGACACCCCGAAGAAGTGTGGCGATGGCATCCCAAAGAAGTGCTGATGGCACCCCGAAGAAGGGTGGTGCTCCAAAGAAGGGTGGTTTTCCTGTGAATAAGTTATGGCTGGTATTAGCACCTTGTAGAGAACCTCACAGGACTTCACGATCTGTTTCTGAAGTATGGATCTTCATGCGTTCATTTTGATAAATTGCGTTCATAAATTCCTCACCTCGGTTACAACACAATAAGTGAACAGTAGTAGAATCGAACAATTATAAAAACGTTACTAGTATAATGAGGAAATATTTGGTAAAAAATGGAAGTTATAAACTATTTGTGTATGGTAGCCAAGTAAATAATACAAAAATAATTTTGAAATGGGGTGAACCGTTACAGGATACTCACGGTATGTCTAAATCCCACAAACCTGGACCACATATACCTGTTAGTGGATATAGCCCCCTCACACATCAGGCGAGAAGTCTCATGTATGACAGAACGAAGGGAACAGGCATCAGATAAAAGACATCCTCTATAATGGGGCATAAACCCCCAGCATCCAGACTCAAATCCAAGAAGAATTTCATTATGTCAACAAACCCACTGACATACTTCAAATCAGTAACCCAAGAGGTACTGTGAAACTGCCGGCTAACAGAGAATCACATACCAACTTGGAACCCAACTGAAATCCTCCCTGCCGGATCACAACTGGAATGGAGGAAAAGTCTCAACAAGATTAGATGCCAAATGGGCCAGCCTGGGGATAACGTAGTGAGATGGGGATGAGCTGAGGATGATTTATGCACCTGCGGGGAGAACGAAACGATGGAGCATCTCCTATCTTACCCATACTTGAAAACCCCTTGCACCATCCAGGACCTACGGGAAGCGAACAATACGACAGTGCAGTGTGGCAGACACTGGAAACAGATATGAGCAAATATAGACAATCATTTCCGACTTGTGGCGCCTGTGATCGTCACATATATGTATTTTTTTCTTTCTCTACGATATAAAACTATATACAGCCACTGAAGTGCAACTAAAATAATTACTCAGAATAACAGAGGTTTGTACGTCAAACGTCCGAATGGAATTCGGTATGAGCAAAAAGGTGCTCCACGTCAATAAAGGCCAATTGAAGAACCATTCCGAACAGGAAATATTGGAATAGGCATCAATCAGAACATTAAGTTCGACCACACACAAGTCAAGGCTCAACTAACACAAGAGTTTAGAGACCGCCTCATTAAGCTGCTAAAAAACAAAACTGAATTCCAGAAATCTTACAAAAGCACATTCGCGATACCCGTCCTCATATACCTACTCCTCTGGCATCATCAAGTTGTCGCACACTGACATAGAAAACATCCAAATCCTCATACGGACAATACTCAGAAAACGCAGAATGTCACATCCGAACGCATGCAAAGAAAGGCTTACCATAGGTAGAAAACAAAGGGGCAGAGGAATTATAGATATACAGGCACTCCGCACAAAACAAATAAAAACACTTACAATAGTCAAAGCAGACAAGAACTATACACCACTCACCCTCCATGCAGCAGACACACATAATCCCATTGAATCACAACAAGAAAAAATAAACGCCTGGTTGCAGAAGGCACCCCACTGCAAACATAGATACCGCATTACACAAGATCACATAAATGAAAAAGAGTCACACACCTGGCTGCAGGATGTCCAGCTCTTTCCCGGAACGGAGGGTTTTATGGTTGCTATTCAGGACCAAGTAATTGCGGCGAAAAACTACAAAAAATTCATAATTAAATATCCATCCATAACCAACGATAATTGCAGCACCAACAGAAAGAAACAATAGATCACATAACAAGTGCATGCAAAACTCCCGCTGGAACCGAGTACTCGGCCAGACATACCTATTTACTACCGTTCACATTGAAAGAGCTGAACTGGGCTATTAAAAAGTCTCCATGCACTGCACCAGGTTTTGATAATGTAACTTATTCTATGTTGGGAAATCTGCCGGTAAATGCGAAGTTGTTTCTTCTGGATATCTTTAATGATATCTGGGTTTTAGCAACATCTTACAGACCGATATCACTATTGTCCTGTGTTTTCAAAAGTTTCGAAAGATTAGTGAAGCACAGACTTGAGTGGCACTTGAAGATAAATAAAATTCTTCCGGAAAGTCAATATGGACACAGAATGGGATTTGGTGCATTATAGATGCTGCTGGAATGTTAGTTACAGACATACAGTTATGTTTCACAAATAATTTCTACATGGGTGCGGTCTTTCTAGATATTAAAGGAGCCTTTGATTCCGTCTGTTTAGATATTTTAATCACAAAGCTTGTAGCAGTATCCATACCTTCAAATGTAGCACACACTATCGCTAATTTGTTTGCAGAAAGTGTAGTATATCTCAGATCACTAAAGAACCAATTGATTGGCCCTAGAACAACAAGCATAGGCATTCCTCAAGGGGCAGTACTTAGTCCCATACTTTTCAACATATATACAAAAGGCTTGTATACTACGATTTCAAATGTAAATATTGTGCAGTACGCTGATGACTTCTGTATGTATAAACAATCCAAGCAACATGAAATCTGTCTAAACTATCTGGGTACAGCGGTGGAGAACTTTAACATATGGGCAACAAGCAATGGATTTACTGTCGCACCAGATAAATCGGCCTGCTGTGTTTTCACTAGACATAATACCGGAAACTTACAGGAAATTCAGCTGGAAAGCATGACATTTCCTTTCGTCAGACAAGTATGTTATCTGGGTATAGAATTGGACAAGAAACTTACTTGGAAGCCATTCGTTGAAAAGATCAAGAGCAGATGCCAGAAAGGGATGAATTTTCTAAGATCAGTTATGAAAGTTCACTAGGGAGCAAATCAAAGTATCGGACTCCTGTTTTATAAAGCTTATATTCAATCGATTATCGATTATGGCTGTTTTCTCTATGGTTCAGGAAGCCTCAGTTTATTGAAACAGCTGGACGTTGTTCAAAACAAAGCTTTAAGATTATGTCTGGGTGTAATGCCATCAACACCTATCCTGCCATTACATGTAGAGAGTGGAATCGTCCCACTGGAATTAAGGCGTCAATTACTGGCTCGTAAATTTGTTTTGAAATTAAAGGTCAAAGAGTCACCGCTCCTCGATAAAATAAGCAAACTAACTGGCTTCCTTCGACTTGGTCAATAAGTATTGGCAACATAAACAAAGTCCCCCTCTTTGTGAGGCTTTCAGAGAAACTTCAAATTTGTTACCAGATGTCATGCAATTATTCGAGACAGAAGCAACAGATCAGAATTTCTTTGAACTGAGTACGCATCCCAACATTAATGTACCTACATATTGCGAAAATACCATCATCAACAATAATACTTTGCACAATATTCTGGACAAATACTCTAATTATACAATTGCGTACTCTGATGGTTCCAAAAGTCCATATGGAACTGGATTGCAGCATTAGTACCACAACAACACATCTCATTGACGTATAAGTTACCTGATATATACTCTATATTTTCAGCTGAAGCATATGCAATAGCCCAAATTTTAGATATACTTTGCCAAACAGAGAGTAAGGTTGCTATGGTCAGTGATTCCCTATCAGTTGTCAGACTAATTCGGACCAGCTCACCACCTCTAGATAATATACACCCAATCGTAAGATACATAAAATCCAGGTTACGCATACTGAGAAATCAGGGAACGGAAATTGTTTTCATCTGGGTAAAAGCTCATAATGGCATTTTATACAATGAGAAGGTGACAAACTGGCCAAAGAAGCTGCACGTGAAACCAATTATGCAACTTTCTAATTTATTATGCCCAGGAGATTGTATTAACAACATTAAAAAAGACATTCTTAAACTGTTGCAAGACATGTACCAGCAATATCGGTCAAACAGTAGAACTCAATACTGTTCAATTCAGGAGGAAATTCCAGCTAAGCCATGGTATAAAAATATAAATGTTTCAAGAACATATATCAGTATGTACAGTTGCTTGAGGTTCGGACACAGTATATCCAATTATACAGTAGCGCAACTCCTTAGAAATCATGCAGACAATTTGTCTCCTAAGAACTGGCCTCTCATAACCCCACGTCGGCTCCGCAGCACGAGCCGCAAGTATTGCCGTTTACGTTTTGAGCACAGTGTCGGCTTAGCAATAATCAAGTGAAGAAGCGTAATTATTGTGTTGCAATAAGTTTAATGGACGCGATATGTCTCGTAAATAGAGTAAATTTTGAGAGCAGTGTGGTAATGTGATATTCTTCATCGAGGTTAGGTCTTTGGAATTCTGAATTACAATTTGTAATTTCTATCCATGCATTCGCTTTTGTTGTACGTGAAAATATTTTGTACTGATTCTTCTAATTTATCATGGATTCTTTGCATATAAAAGGGGTGTAAACATTTTTTTTAAGAAGCAAAACAAGAAATAGTCGGTATATGAAAGAAAATTGTTAACTCCGAGAAAATAGGTGGCTTTATTGTTTGTAAGTAAATTACAAAAATGCGAGATTTATTCAACTTTATTTTATCTTATCTTACTTAAACTTAAACATTTAACTAAATATAAAAACTTTATAATATCTTGTATGATTCAAATATGGGTATATGTACCAACGTAGCGCCCAAAATAATATTTATGTATAGCTATCGCAAGACCTTTAAATTTATCTTCATCAATCATCATAGAAAAACGTTTGAGGTACAAAAACGTGGTAAACAGCAAAACCGATGAAAACTTGTTAGGCGTACATAAAAAATAATGATCAACATGTTTATAACAACGATAAAATATACTAAACTGGTCGTTATTCATGAAAAAATTGCAAAACTGTTTTTTATCTAGTTTTCCAAGGCTACATCTTCTTCTATATTTGTATATTACATACGAATAGGCATATTGAAGAAAATAATCCATGTTTATGGAGAAAAATGGTATATTTTTGAAACTAGCATGTTGATCCTTTTTATTGTGAACTTTCTATTTGAGCATCCAATAAAATGGACTTCACTTCCTGCTTAAAATTTCATAATGTTGGAATGCATAATCACATTCATTTTGTCGTGAAAGATCTTTTGAACGTTGTGGTGCTGTGAGGAAACAGTGAGAAATTACCATTCTGACTTTAGGCTCATAATTAAAGAACGACTTTCCGTAACGTCTAACTCTTCTAAAAAACTGAAAAAAAACACACAGCTACCCTAATACCCGCCAGACCTTGTTAGAGACAAATTGAGCTATGCCATCACACTTTAATATTATTAGGTAATAAAGGAGCATACTCGGGAGCATATTAAACATTGGAGGAATCGCATACCTGGCAACATCTTGAGGAAGCTTAAAAAACTATAGTCATAGTTTTTGGAATTGTTAATACAATCTACTGCGGCGCAACATTTGACTTCACGCGTCCCGATATCCATATCAGCGTATCACCAAATTCCTTACTCCGGTTCTGTCAAAGACACTACCTTTACTCTCATAGACTGAACACGACTCAGGCGATCGCCGTGCTAAACATCCTGCGAACGATGCGCGGGATACTATGCGTGAACCACCAAAATTCTGGAGAGTTGCGCTACTGTATATAATTGGATATACTGTGGTTCGGACATGGTCGTTTCCCAGCATTTCTGGCAAAGATTGGCATGAGTGACTCTGCTATGTGTGATCAATGTCATGTGCCTGGAACACTGGTTCATATCTTTTTTGAATGCAAGAAGTCTCAATATAGTACACGTCTTGTCGTTGAAGGATAGTAGAGTGGTGCATATTGTAATGCACTACCTTAAAAAAACAGGTCTACAAATTTAGCTTTGGCTTACCCTATGTTTATCCTTGTGTAATATCCTACCTATCCGTGGCCTGTGTTTTATGTCTAAATAAAATGCCTCGAAAGGCCCCTTGGCGAGAAGACTAGTATCTCTGTCTCATCCCATTTGTTTTTCGTCTACTGTACTTCCTAGGGTCGTTAGGTTATTCTTAGCTATTCTCAGATATATTAGATAATACTACTGAACTTTTGAATTGCTCAAAAAGAACTATTAATATTTCATATCTTATTCTCATCATAGATTATATTATAATACTATATAATAATCATTTATTAATTTAAGAGACTGGCTGCATCGACATTGCTAAGTCCCAAAGCCACAAAAAAAGATATCCATATCATAATTATACATCGACATCGGTACTCGACAACAATCAATACAAATTATACTGAGACGTCGAAATACACTCAAACAAAACTATCCCAGCCAATAGACCTGATATAGTTTTTCAGCCGAAGGCTTTGTCTGCCTTAACTGTAACTATTTAATAGATATTGCTATCCCTAATGATATGAATGTTCAAACCACCTAAGCTGGGAAGATATTTAGATACACAGACCGTGCCATAGAAGTAAAACGACTATGGAAACAAAATAAAGTAGTTACTGTCCCCCTAATTATGTCGGTCTCAGGCCTTACACCTAAGACATTGACACCACACCTGCAACAGTTAGGCCTGGACGGAAAGTTACACAAAGTATTCCAAAAATCTGTCATCCTGGAGACCTGTAGTATTGTGCGATCCTTTCTAAATTCAGACAAGTAATAGTTCAGGTGTTGACTTGGCATAGCCCGTCACCACTTGTTGCTACCGCTATCATGCGAGATGAAATTAGCAAATCAGAATAATAATAATATATGATAGTAACTACTACACTGCGTCATCTATTGTCTTAAACTGCAACGTGTCATGTGCTGACATGGCCTCATGCATAGCCACTTACAACTGACGGTGTGGAACTCAGGGAGCCACATTAAGTTTACATTATGTCCGGCAAGTAGCGCTGTAATCAGAATGACGCCTGTCGGGAGCGCTTATTTGTTATCATTTAGTAACCTAATCATCCCATAAATGAAACACAGTTTCAAAAAACCTAAAAAGAGCTCTAAAGATTAAGTTAACTACAAAAATTAAAATAAGGTGTGGTGATCCGGAACGCGCTCCTGGCTGGCATACGTTAGAAGAACGAGCTCTCGGCTGTGAGACGTACGAAGAGTGACAGTGACGTATGATTCATAAAGATTGTAGTATAAGTGTATGAGTGTAATCCTTAGATAAGGAAGGAGAGGGGATACCGCACGCCCATTTGATGCTATATGGATTAGCTGATACCGAAAATGAATAGCTGTCAAAATGCTGGTGGAAAACTGACGGTAGTGTCAAGGTGGTGTTTTTTGCGATATTTAACGTTTTTAAGACCAATAATTGTGAAATATTGTGGTGAGCGTAATGGTGGGGTGTGCAGCTTACCGTTGTAAAAGCCACAGCAGCAGGAAGGAGCCAGGAATCACTTTTCACAGGTAAATTTATGATCTTATTTTTTTGGTGTATCCGAAATTCATGCAAATATCTCGATATCTAGTTCAAAGATATATGTGTATCCGAAATATAATTTGGAATGTACCACTAACATGCGAATCATAATGTTTTTGAGCACGTAAAGTCTAAAAATTATGTTTTTAAGGGATTTTTTGGTTCAAATACAATCAGTTTTCCAGTGGCGTATCTATTATAGCTTACATTTTGAATAGAAATATTATGACTTTGCATTGTAATATATAATATACCAATACCCTTATACAAGGTGTGCATTTCAAGGGTGGCCTTTATTTGTAGTTGTATGAATAATAAAATTAATTTTCTTTCTTCCTCGACAGGTTTCCTAAAGATCTTCCTAGACATGATTTATGGATCAAAAATATGAGGATCGAAGGTTGGAAGCCTACAAGCAACGATAGGCTTTGTTCTAAGCATTTTGAACAGAATTTCCTTCATCAAACAAATCAAAAAGTATATCTTCTGAAAGGAGCAGTCCCCACCATATTTGACGAGCTTCCGGAATACTTACGTCCAAAAATTGTAAGTTATAATTCCTAGCTTACATTGTCTACGCTTAATCAATATTAAAATAATAAACATTCTAGGATTATGATAGATGGATAGATGGATAGATGGATAGATGGATAGATGGATAGATGGATAGATGGATAGATGGATAGATGGATAGATGGATAGATGGATAGATGGATAGATGGAGAGTTGGATAGTTGGATAGATGGATAGATGGATAGATGGATAGATGGATAGATAGATAGATCGATATACTTTATAGTCTAAGAATTTACAAGATTCTTATTGACAAAGCTATATAATAACAAACAAAACTTTTGGGATATTCACTAAAACCTGTGAGGAGGAAGTTTGTTATAAATCTTCACTCCATTGTATATAATTGGATCATTAATGAGTTATGATTTGGGTGTGATATTAATTTAAAATCATTCTTATGCCTTATGCCTATATTCTATATTTATGGTCTCAAATTTGGTTTTATATTTGAGTATTAGTGATGACGTTTCCAAAATAAACAGTGCAATAAAGTAAGGAGAAATACGATTACGAATGGCTGAATAACCATTTAAAAATTGATATGAAAATCAAAAGGCAGCTAACCTCAAAAATGTAATAATTTCTTGGGTTACAGTTACATTATTAAACAACTATATTTAGGTGTGTTTACTCGATACGAAATCAAAACAAAATGTTACTGTCACTTTTCCTATAAGATTCAGTCACTCATTCACATCTACTTAAATCATAAATTAATTTGTTCTGTCTTTCTTTCGGAAATAATGTTTCAAACATTGTCTAATATACAGCTCTGTTATTTTAGGCAAAAGAAAGAAAAAGACCCCGTGAACGTGATGTTCATCCAGAACCATCGCCATCAACCTCAGCTCTGGCTGCACAGGACGACTCTCCCCGGAAAAAGAAACTTAGAAGAGAACTGCTGCTGCAAAAAGATAAGAATAAGGAAAAAACGAAAAAAATCCGTGCCCTTGGTCAATCACTGAAAAGAGCACACAAAAAAGTAGCCTCTTTAAAAATAATTGCTGAGGAATTAGAGCGACAAAATTTACTATCTCAAGAAAATTTAGTTTTAGTTCAAAATATGAGCAAGGTTAACATAGAAATATTGAACAGAAAAATGGGGAGAAATGTTCAATATTCACCTGAACTTAGGAAATTTGCCCTGACATTAAATTTTTTTCACCAAAGGCATACAACTATGTGAGAGATGTTTTTGACACTTGTCTCCCGCATAGCAAAACTATTGCTAAATGGTTTCAGAATGTGGATGCTGAGCCTGGTTTTACCAAGGAATCAATAAATACCTTAAGAAATAAGGTTCAATCATCTGACAGACCAATAATTTGTTCATTAATTATCGATGAAATAGCCATACGGAAACATTTAGAATGGGATGGAAAAAAATTCCATGGTTATGTGAACTGTGGTACAAATTTAAACGATGACTCTAATGCTTTAGCCAAAGAAGCTTTTGTTATAATGTTGGTTTGCATCAATGGAACTTGGAAATTACCTGTCGGTTACTTTCTTACAGATTCTTTGAATGGCAGTCAAAAACATTCAATTGTATCTCAATGCATCCATCTGATTGAAGATACGGGAGCCAAAGTTATGTCAATCACATTCGATGGTGCTCCATCTAATACCGCTATGTGTCATAACTTTGGATTCTTATTTAACATTTCAAATATACAGACAAGTTTCAGAGTTACAGATCACAATGTATATATTTTTTATGATCCATGTCATATGATAAAACTTGTTCGCAATGCATTTGGTGAAAAGAAAATCCTAATTGATTGTGATAACAATTTTATTCAATGGAAATACATAGCGCTTCTAGAGAAGCTGCAAACTAGCGAGGGCTTACATTTAGGGAATAAGTTACGTCGCGCTCATATTATTTTTTTCAAACAAAAAATGAAGGTTCGGCTTGCAGTTCAGTTACTTAGTGCATCAGTAGCCGATGCTATTGAGTATTGCGAAAAAAAGCTGAATCTTGAGGATTTTAAAGGTAGTCAGGCAACAGTTAAATTTATTAGAATTGTAAATAGCATTTTCGATATTTTAAACAGCAGAACCCTAGTAGCACCAGGTTATAAAAAAGCATTATGTCAAAAAAATATAGATCGATCTGCGGAATTTATCAATAGTGCAATTTTTTATCTTTCAAAGTTGAAATTATCTAATAATGAGCAAGTAATCATGTCTAACAGAAAAACTGGGTTTATTGGATTAATAATTTCATTATCAAGTTCTTTAGGATTGTACAAAGAACTTGTTTCTGAGAGAAAAACATTACTGTACCTTCCGTTGTATAAGATTAGTCAAGATCATTTAGAATTATTCTTTTCGTCAATTAGATCAAGAGGTGGCTGGAATAATAACCCAACCGCTCGACAGTTTCTAGCTGCTTACAAAAGGCTTCTGGTTCGAGCAGAAATTAGAGAGGGCGGTATGGGTAACTGTATTCCATTAGATCAAATCCCTATTCTAAGTAGTTCTACAAAAAATGTAAGGTCTGAAGATGTAATTAATAGTAGTTTATCTAACCATAGTTTAATAGACATAAATGAGCCTTCTGATGATCTAGAAACTATTTGGAAGGATCATGACTACATCATGAATGCACCTGTGATAAGTGAATGTTCATCCCAAATTGTGCAATATATTGCTGGTTATGTTTCGCACCAATTACAAAAAACAATAAAATGTGAAACATGTGTCACAGCATTGATTGGTACTAGAGATCGGTTTCTCAATTCCCTAATTGGATTTAAAAGCCACGGCGGTCTGACTTACCCATCAAATGATGTTATCAAGATATGTTTAAAATCGGAACATTTTCTGAGAGTTAATGAAAATTGTATTCACACCAAACATTTTGTACCTTTGCTGATAAGCAAAATAATATCAAGTTTTATAGGCACCCCTATTTTCAGCTGCTTAGAACGTCACGTATTAGAAAATGATGTAAATCATATATATTTTTTAATAAAAGCTGTATGCACAAAATACTTAAATATCAGAATCCATTTTATTGTAAAATCTCGATCACAACAGGACAATCCAGTTCGGAGCCAATTAACAAAAATGATTCTGTTTAAAGGGCAGTAAAATATTGGTAGTTTTTGACCTTCGTGACTGTAATATTGACTGCCATCAATTGCAGGAGCAAGCGAAATGCCACGTTCCTACAAAAAAATTATTTTTGTTGAAGCACACAATACTGAGTTTCACCCAAACTTCCCCATAAGTAAATACATAACTGCAATAAATTAGAACTTACTGGAAGCAAGGGGTTAAGTGATAAAATAGAGTTGTAATTTCTATGTAAGTTATAGGACCTCACCTATATTGAATGAATTGTTCGTTTTTATTTACTACTAGCTAATCTAGGAGTCATTTTCTAATTTTGTAAATGTTTTGATTTTGGATAAGATCAAAGGACCTTTGTATTTCTAGCCCAAAACTTACTTTATTTCATGTCTGAGATAATTTTTATGTTTAACCCCCCAGCTTTTTCATTAATTATTGCCACCGTCGCAAAAAGAAGTTATGTATAAAAAAGCCTCGTTGGAGTAATTAAAAATACTGCTCTTCATTACACACTACAAACAGCAAGTAACAGCGTAACAGCAAGTAGATTTTTTTACTGCATGTGGGGACTCCGAGATTGAAGGCATCAAATTCCTGAATCTCGTAAGCTAATCTATAATAACAAAAATGTTTTATTGCTGCTTCTGTTTACAGTATGTAATAGACAGTATTTTATATATAAACATAATGTCAATAAATATAAATATACTATAGGTATTATGTGTTCTTTAATAATAAAAAATTGATTTACTACAAACTACAAGCAGTTTTTTTCTTTCTGGGTAGAAGTATAATCGTGTCTTCCATCAGTCATATACTGCAAATGAACATAACATGTTCATGACTGAATAAAATATATACATTATCAATTTTTATATATTATTGGCCACAAAACAGCAGTCGAATGAAAATCACGGTTACGGTAATGTTAGTCACTTAAGTTTTAATTGTGGATGGCGAAATTGGCCATATAGAAACCCTGAATAACAATATTTCATTAAATTTTATTTGAAAAAGATTATTTCTACAAATAGCTCAACCAGAACGTTAATCCCATTAGTTACGCCACTGGGAATAGCGCTTTGGTGCCATTTGGTATCAGAAATGTCAGTCGCGGGTTCCGTCCTCTCTCTTTCCTTGTCTAAGGTGTAATCATTCCATGAAGTTTGTAGTGAGCAACTGGTCACTGTCAAAACCGATACCAAATTTAGAAATAGCCAAAGTGATCAAGTCGTCTAGTGGTGGAATTTAGAACCCAATGTTGTATGTGTGCCCATGGTAACCAGATTCTTTTAGCATGCATGTGTACCAACTCAGAGAGAACGAAACCAAAACACAGAAATGTTGTGATAATGTTTTTTTTATTATTTGTTTCTTAACATTTGTTTTGAATTTATTAATCATGAGTGCTGTTGGTGAAGTATTTATATTGATATGTTAAAATATACGATTCAAAATGTCTTAATAATAGTGGTAAACTGGCTCTTGTTATTGATATTGTATAATAAAGAAATGGTTATAAACATTCATGGTCTAAATGATAAATAATAATAATAATACATGGTGGGCTAGATCTCTGTTCAACGTCAGGGAGAGAAATATGGATAGAATGTGGAAAAATGTAAAATATCAGCATATATAAATAAATATAATCAAACGTATAAAGGAGTAAATAAAGTGGGTAAATGGGATAGGGTATATAAAATATAAACATAGCATCGCAAGCATAGCAGCATAGCAAGCATAACAGCATAACAAGCATGGTATCTAAGTGCATAAATAGATCAATAAATAAATATAAACAATAAACAACATATAAAAGGGCTGGTTAGAGGAAACGTATGGTACGTGTGAACGCGTTGAATCAGTAAAGGCTGAAATAGATACACCTAAATAAGACAGAGTTGTCTCTGTTCATCATTAGCCTGCAATACCTCAGGACCTAATACTTAGAGTAGACGTAAATCAGAGACCCAACACCATATAAAGGCGTCTTAAAAGCCGAATGTATAGTATGCATTGTGAAACACTTTACAAATATCGTAGCCAGTCCACATTAGTCAATAATACAAACTCAAAAGACAACATACCTGCAAATATTCATGAAAAAGACTCAAAAACCCTTCTGATGAAATTTTGGTCTCACGCTTGTTACATTTTTCAAAAACAATCCCCCGCTCGTAATTAATAAACAAACTATCAACAAAACTATGGCAACGATTACCACAACCCACTACTTTATTCAAGTCAAAACCCAAAAGCATCACAAAACAGTATCTTTAGCTGTGACTCGAAACTGTTACGGAATCGGTTGCTCTTTGAAAAGTCACTCATTTTCTGACAAATAACAAAATATCTGAACAATATATGATGTAGTAATAATCGTATAAATTACCTATCTGAACTTCATCAAATAACTACACTCATACACTTTAACAAATTTTAATTGATTTTCCTTCTACCATCTGACACTGCCGTCAATGTCAAACTTTGGCAGCCTGACAGCTAAAGGTGCGTTCTAACGTATGACAGCAGGAGCACGTTCCGGATCACCACAAGTTCAGATAAGTAATGTATTTGATTATTTCTACATCATGTATTGTTCAGATATTTTGTTATTTGTAAGATCATGAGTGACTTCTCATAGAGCAAACAATACCTTAATAGTTCATATTTGGCACATAGTTCTGAATAAATCTAACATAAGGTGTTCTCTGAGGGGCCGTTGTTACCTTGGTTACTCGTAGTTAGGGAGATTTGTTCTATTATTACGGTAAGGGATTGTTTTTAAGGAAAAAAATGAAGTCGAGTTGATTGACTCAGTACTTCCCACACATTACGGTCATACCAGTTTATTATTTTCCCTTAGCGTGAAGCTTTAGTCTAAGATCGCTTGCAACCAAATAATTGCCCCCCCCCCCCTAAAGTTGTCTTATGCCGCTAGGTCTTTCCTTCACAGGTCAATGGACAGCCTATTAGCGATACGACAAACTTCTCAGTTTTACAACCCCCCACCCCCCAACCACCTCACTTTCACCCCAACCCAAAAAACTGGTAGGAAATGATCAGGAACCCCTAAAACATCTAAAAACCGAATTTGAGTTGCTTTCATATTGTCGCGTTCTTTGATTATTGCTACGCTGCCACTGACAAGATTTTTAACAAACATACTCGTTTTCCATTCTCACCACGGTAACAATATACTGGGTCAAAATTTCATTAGAATCAATTTAATAGTGTCCACTTACAAAATACAAAACGATTTAGACCAATAAATTCTCGTATAGTATACAGAAAATTCTAAGTCCCTTAGTTTCTGTAATAGGCTAGGCAATGTTCGGATGCACCTAAAAAGGTGAATTGTGTCGCTAGATCTTCCTTCACAGGTTAGTGGACAGCCTATTAGGAGTACAAGAATTTTTTCATTTTTCAACCCCCAACCCCCCAACCACCCCAATTTCACCCCCACCCAAAAAAATGCAGAAAATGATCAGGAACCTCTAAAACGCTTAAAAACGAAGGTTGAGCTGTTTTTATATTTTTAGTTTTTTTATTATTTCTGCGCCGCCACTGGCACGATTTATCAAAACCATACGCGTTTTCCATCTTCGCCATGGTAGTAATGCCGTTTCAAAATTTCATTAAAATCAAGTCAACAGTTACCTCGTTACAACGATCTGACGCAATACTCTCGTATGTTTACATCAAAAAAAAAATTCTAAGTCCTTTGCTTTCTGTAATAGGCAAAGGCAATGTTCGGATGGACCTAAAAAAGTCGTAAATGCCGCCAGGTCTTCCTTCACAGGTCAGTGGATAGTCTATTATGACCCCCACCCAAAAAAAAGTAGAAAATGATCAGGGACCCCTAAAACGCCTAAAAACGGAGTTTCAGCAATATTTAATTTTTTTTGTTTTTTGCTAATTACTCCGCCGCCTATGCACCGATTTTCAAAATTATAGGAACATTACCTACTACGACCCCACAGCATACCGCTGCCCAAATTTCATCACAATCCATGCAGCGGTTGCTGAGATTACGAGGGTAGAAAAACGCGACAGACAGACAGACAGACTGACCGACAGACAGACAGACCGGCAGACAGACCGACGGAAATGAGTGACGTGGATTTTCGTTATGTACACATCATAAAGCGCCCAAAAAACGTATTATCTCAAAATCGAAAATTTTCGCGATCACAATACTCCCCTCACCTATCGGTGTGGGAAGTGAAATGGGAAGCAAATACAGAAAGTAGCTACCAGGTGATTTTTTTGTTTGTTTTCGACGGATATTTTGTAGGTATGCTGTCTTTTAACTTTGTATTATCAACTAATGTGGTCGGGCTACAATATTTAATGTATGTTTCATAATCTAAGCGATAAATCTGGCTGCTAAGACGATATTATATGGCGTTGGGTCTCTGATTTCCGTCTACTCTAGGTATGAGGTCCTGGGATATTGCAGGCTGGTGGTGAGCAGAGACACATTTAGTGGTGTTTACGTGTGCCTATTTCAAGCCTTACTGATTGTGTTTATTTATATACGATATTTATTTTATGGTTGTGGAAACCGTGGCAAGTTTCACGGGAAGCTCAAACATTTAGGACGCCTAAATGGGGTTAATACTGGTTAGCTATACGGTTTCCTCCAATCACCCTTTTATTGTTGCTTATATTGTTTATATTTATTTATTGATTTATTTATATGCTTATATGCCATGCTATGCTTACATGTTCTATATTCTATCCACATTTCGCTCCGTGACGTTTAACAGAAGCCTAGCACAGCATGTATTATTATTATTATTATTTATTATTTAGGCTCTGTATGTTTGTAACCATTACTTCTTACAAATATCAACAATAAGAGCCAATTGATCACTATTATTCAGACATTTTTTAATCATATATTTCCACATATAAATATAAATTTTTCACCAGTAAAAGATGAAATACAAATCACTCATGATTGATAAATATAAAACCAAGGTTAAGAATGAAGTAATAAAACAATAGCATAAACACTCAGCACTCATGATTAATAAATACAAAACCAATGTTAAGGAACAAGTAATAAAACGATATCATAACATTTCTCTGTTTTGTTTTCATTCTTTCTGAGTTGGTACACATGCATGCTAAATAAAGAATCTGATTATCACGGCCACACACACAACATTGGGTTCTAAATTTCACCACTAGACATCTTGATCACAATGAATATTTCAAAATTTGGTGTTCGATTTTAAACAGTGATCTCTTTCTCACTATAAAGTATTGCTTTAAAAGCTAAAAATAAGCTTAAAACACATTGTTCGTAAATCGAGGGCCCGACGCTTTTTCACACTAGTACTAGTATTTTTCGTTTATCATTGTGTTTACATAGCTTATTTTTTACTTTTTAGTTCGATGTTCTTTAATAGCGCGTTATTTTTTAGTTTATTATACCTATAGCTAGACAGGGACTTTTCGCATCGATGCTATCGGACGGATCAACGGGAATTCAACTGGATACGCTTATTGGTTTCGTGTACGAAACGACGAAACCCTATTTAGCTGTCCGTCAGCTGGTGCTCATTCATGTGAACCAACAATCGTATTTCATTTAGTGGTTATTGGCTCCAATGCTTGCGCTTGAAGCAACTTTGGCGTTCTGTAAATGAGCCCCAGGCAAACTATAATCACCTAGAGTTTTATTGCCCCTAGTATTAGCTTTTACGCAGTGGTGGATATCCAATTATATATTTATATATCTGGGATTTGTACATGTTTTTTAATATTTAAGACTGTTGTACTTTCCACACATAACGGTGATATCATTTTATTAATTTACCATAACCGCAAAAAAGTATCCAACACAAAAACTCTCGTGAATAGTTTTGTGCACCCCTTTCTGTAGGTACTAGGACGACACAGTTTTTATTCCGCAAGCTTCAACTGGACGAAACAAAACGATTAGAAACAACCAAATCGCCTAAAAACGAAGTTTGAGGTATTTTTTATATTTTTAGTTTTTTTATTATTGCAGCGTCGCCATTTCTATAAACCATAGGCGTTTTCCATCTCTCTCCACGGTAATAATACCGTGTCGAAGTTCCATTCAAATCAATTTCAGGTTACACAATACAGAACGATCACTTGGTTTTTGTAATAGGCAAGGCAATATTCTGATAGGCCTTAAAAATTGTATTATGCCACACACGTCTTTCTTTCACATAGCGTCCGGATAAAGTCGGACATAGGTAGGCTTTTCAATTGCGTGTTCGGCCAAAATAAACGGTGTCCTGCTTGTCCGGATTTTGGTAGGCTTTCTACACTTCACAAAAGTTTTAACCAATTGCAAAATCTTGAAGGTTTTGTGAACACTAACAAAGAAATAGTTGATTTCAAGAAGCTGTTAGTATATAAAAAATGGGTAGCCTATTTTAAATCGATGATAAGTTAAGATTGCGTTTCAGAATTTCTAACTATTTGTCAGTTTTACTGTGCTATCCCAAATCATAATGCAAACGTTAAAAGAGCTTTTTCCTTGATAGGTCAGCAACGGACAAAACTGATGAAAGAGCACAACAGCTTACATATTGACACTATTGCCATAATGTTGGTTGTAGAGTTTAATTTAAAAGATTTGACATGTAAGAATTTTTATAATTACATTTTGAAGAAACTGGGCTCGTAAAACAGGTTTCGGCAAACCAATAGTATGAATAATTATTTTTATTGTGTAAGCTCAAAGAGAAGTTTTTTTGTTTTAGTGATTAACTTAAAAATAAGAAGTTTTGTTTCATTGTTTAACTTAACAAGAGGCAGTTTTTGATTATTATTTTTATTCTTTTTTTCAAGTTAAAAAAGCACTGTTTGTGCGATCCATTAGTACTTATTAAGAATCTAAAAAATATGTTGATAGTAATATCTACAGTATCTACACCTTTTCCAGCGGATTTGAGTACAGAACTGATCAAAGATTAAGAATGTGGATCTTGCCGGTCAAGTTTTTGATCCATTTTTTACCCCCTCTACTCTTATTCGGGCAGGGAAAATAATTTTAATGAATATGTTCGTTATAGGTAATAGTTTATTCTAATGGTAAAAGTAAGAATGGATTCTTAGTTTATAAAAAAACGAAAATTAAGGTAATAATTTTTAATGCTTTATTATTAAAAAGATACGTTATACAATGTGTCCGGTCATCGGTGTCAAACCCTTAGGTGGTTGATATACACATATACAATGTCTTTTTTTCGCCAAATCACCTCCCATAGGTAGTTTTTCTTCCACCATAATAAAATGGCAGCCAGTTTTTCTTCAATCGAAGCATGAGTGTTGTACTAATTTAGCCATAGTTAGCCATGTAGAGGTCCCAAAAACACAAAAGAAGTTCAATAGCGAAACATGTAGACCATAAATTAGTGGTAAATATTTACCAAATTCTGTTTCATAAAAGGGCAAAAAACATTGTTAAAAGAAAATAGTCACGTAATTTTTTCCGTGTTTTTACAATTTTAGCTTTTTCAAAAAATCTGAGCTGTCAACCTTCATTTTTTTTATTTCTAAGCTATAGTATATGATGTTTCCTAAAAAATAGCTATACATCAGCCCTAATTAGTTTAGAAGATACGATGGTATGTATATGACCCTTTATTGTCGGCAGTTGAGAAGGCAATAAATCAAAATACTTAGTGGGCATGAGATTTATTTTGGGAAAAAAGAAACAAATGTTACAACCATTGTTCGAAATGTCCTTCTTGGTGTAGCAGACATGCTGTTGCTCTTACTGACACATGTTGCGTAGAGCGACTGATCATCGCTTTGTCATTCCCTTAGCCATTTCTGACACGAATCATTTTGCAAATAAGCTCCTCGCGTGTATTTGGCACGTCGACATAAACTTTCTGTTTCACTGTACCTTGCAAGAAAAAATCAAGTGGGTCAAGTCCGGTGAACGCGGTGGCGAAGCGATTGTTCCAGCGCATCTAATCCACGGCGAATATCGTTCATTTAAAAGGTTTTCCAAAGGCCTGAAAGCTGTTCGTTCACAATCTTCAGACGCCGCTTTCAAACGTTGCATTTTGCTACTAAATCTGTTAGTAGTGTCGCAACCACCTACAGCATGTAATGCTGGCAAAATATCACATATGCTTTCACCCAGGGATTCAGCAACCACATGACACCCTAGAAAATATGTGAGAAGCGTCAAACCATAGACCAAGACACCAAATATTTGTTAAATATTTCCAGAAATAAACTGCCAAGACAAATACATCTGTATCAGCGCTGATTATTGGAATATGAGCAGATTGCTCCTTATGGCGTGAAACAAGTGGAAAAACGTTCTTGAATCAGCTGCTAAGTGATTAGATTGTAATTCAAGTATCTCACAAACTAAAGATCATTGAAACCTTAAACATTTAGTTGGATCGTCAAATCATCCACATGTATAGATCTTGAAGTCTTCTTTTACTTGTGGATATTCTGGAGCATAACGAAGAGGAATCGAATGAGTTGCAATTTATTAGGAGCGTTAGCAAAAAAAGCTTTACAATTAGCAGCAGTACTTGTTGAATGATTGGAAATTATATTTTTAATGATCTGGCCTTGGCCTCTGTCCTGTAATTTTGTTTCCAAAAAATTAATAGAAATGTCGTCATATCCATGAAATATTAGATCTATTCTATTAACGCCAGGAGAGAAGTAAAAAATCCAAAAAATTTTTGAAGAATGCCTCGGCAAAATCTCCAAAAGTACTGAACTTATTTAACTGAATTTTGTGAACAAGTACGATACCATTAATAATAATTATAAACTTTAGAAGTATTTAGATTTAAGTCTTACTAAGAGCTTGTACCACATTTATTTTTTTTAAACTTTGAACAGACACTAAAAATTGACACGTGTTTTTGAACAATCATTTCATAGTCGTTCAAAAACACGACTCAAAAAAGGACGTCTTCATGTCAACGGAGTAGAAACACACTAATTGCGTACGCGCGCTATGCTTACTGTATGGACGGCAAGATATGATTTGTTATTATTTAGGTCAATTTTAATTTTCCAACTCGCCAATTGTAAATTCAAACTGACAAGTATAAAATACACCTGTCAGTTTAAATTTACAATTGACGAGTTACAACAGATTATTAGGTAAGAATAGCTCTTTCAAAAACGACCTAGCTTGCTTAATTCTGTCAACTTATACCAATGTTATGGTCATTTGAATAAAAACTTTTTTGACATTCCCCCACTAATACATCTTACAAGATAGAGCAAAAAACTATTAACAAAAAAAATCTGAAATTGTCCTGTCTACATGATAGTAGAATTTATAATATACCTTTACTTCGATATTTTTTGAGAAAAAGCCGTTTTTCTGTTTGCTCATAACAGTTGCGCCCCCTAGCGGTCACTTGCGGAATTTGAAAATAATTTCCAGCGATTTCTCTTAGCCGATTTACCTAATATTTTTTTCCGGAAGTTATATGATTAACGGTTACCGAGATATTGCCGGCGTCCATTCTTATTAGGTCACCCTGTACAGTATTTATTTTACAGAAGTGAGGTTAAGTTTGTCAATAGTTCCTAATTATTATGTATTCAAGTCGTACGATTAATTGCTTCGGTGGTAGATAAAGTATAGTATTCAACTCGCGGTAACGGTAATAACTCACTTGTTGATCTACAGCAAACTTCAACTGCGTAAGTTATTACAGTCATTACCGCTCATTGAACAATACACTATTGACACTATGGTAGCTTTGTATGTAACTGGTACAGTTTGCAATCGCATCATTGTGAGTAAAGCGATTATCAAGCTGAAACTACCGAGTTGTGCTTATAATAACTTATCGTCAAATTTGTTGATACATTTTTTGTGTATATAGGAACAGATTGCAGTTTAGTTTTAGTAAACAGGTGAAAGGTCATCATCCGCACGCCGCGCCGATAGAAAACGGCTGTATGTAACGCCTCAAGGCGATGTCACAAAATAGTCTAATCTCTCTTTGGATTGTGTTTCCCAGGTCGTTGGTATATTGAAAATCATTACAATGTGTACCGAAATAGATCCTGTTGTCTGAGTCTCATATTTCTAAATATTTCAGAAATTTAAGAAAGCTATAAAAAAGGAAATAGGCCTATATACTTTCATTAGACTACACTGGGTCTCCTTGATGGGGTCTGGTATATCCGCCACTGCTTCCATGTAAGTGGTTTGGTGGTGTATAGACATTTGATTATTATTATTGATCCGTGCTAGCACTGATGAAAGAAAACGTCAAATACAGTTATTAGCTATAAAGAGGAAAGCAACGGTAATTTATTTAGTGGTATTTTCCTGCGATAAAAGTGACCTATAATCATGCCTGGATTAACCATGGGGCTAAAGGGGCTGGAGCCCCGGGCCCCGCGGTTCAGAGGGGCACCGCAGGTGCCCTACTTTTATTTAATGTGACAGAGCAAATATTAGGTCAATAGATGAACAATAAAATCAGTAGATATACTAAAAACTTAATTTCGAGATTTTGATCAAAACGGTGTTTTTCAATCTCCCTACCTTTAAGCAACCCAGCAGGCCATGAAATATAAACAAAAACGTGTTCAGAAGCAAATAACTTAGCAGAAAGATACAGATAAACTAAAGTAAAGGGGCAAGGTTATAAAAATTCCCTACAACCAATGAAATCTAACTAGAAACAACGCCGCGCCGGTAAGATGTCTAAGGTCAAAGAGAAGCTGAAATACGACAGAAATGAATAATTTTTACAGCTTACTAGCTACTGCAATGTACCTATTATAGATTAAACATTTCCAGAACCATTAAACTTTCAGCGATAGTTACTAGCAGTCTAATATCTTCAGCACGAAATTTCACATTTAATGATATAAAACAATAGTCATTTTAGTCAAAGTCAAAAGTAATGATACGTCTGACTGTACCACTGTAGCCCTTCTAATTTTTCAGTATCTATTAGCAAGATCGCAAAAAAGAGAATACTGACAAATCAGATTTTAATTTTTCGCCAGGCAAATTATGTTTTGTAATTTGATTTGATTAGATATGTTACCTCTGTTATATCTGATTAGACTTGATTTGTTGTAAGTCATTTTTGTAATTTTAACCATCGATTAAGTTAATCAATGTTTTAACTGTTTACTCTAGTTCGTCTGTATCTTTCTGCTAAGTTAGTTATTTTCTTCCAGCTAAATTGTTTTTTGTTTGTATTTCATGGCCTGCTAAGTGGCTTATAGGTAGAAAAATTGAAAAACACCGGTTTGGTTGAAAATTTGAAATTAAATGAAAACTACCAGAGATTGATACCAAATTTTAAATTCGACTGTATAAAAATAATTAGGCATTCCCATTTGAAAAAATCAAGTTAATTCTGGTGGAAGTTTCCTTAATTAGTCTACCGATTTCTCCAAGTACAAATGTAATTCAAACTTGAACGTCAAACCTAAGTTGACCAATTTCAAGTTTAGTCACACGGCAAACTCACAGCCGTCTAAGTTTTATAATCGCTGCGATATTCAATTTTTTTCTGATATCTACTTATATCAAAAATTGTGAATTGCACCTAAACGGCTCACTTCAAGTCTCAGGTGTGATACATAAAGTCACACTAGAATTGACCCGGTAATCTAAATATTCCATAATATATACAGGGTGTTCCACTTAAAACATCATAACTTTGATATGGCACACTTTTATTAGAAACCCTGTATAAAAGTCATTATTTTTAAAATGTAGTCCAACTCGGCCTACATACATTCGCAAAGTTGATTTTCTAAAAAGTGTTATGGTTTGGTCGCAAGAGTCCGAGGCGTTGCGCTTGACTCAGCCTGTATAAAAAGAAAATAGAAAATACCTATACCTACCCATTGGATATTACTGTCGGCACGTGTGGCCCGTGCCAACATAATGAATAAATCGAAGTTGAACCGATACAAAGGCGACGCTTTTAAGGCTGCTGAGGATAAATTAAAAGCAGTGAAAAAATTGCCCAAAATAAGTTTTTTAGGCAAACCTAACCTTAGGTAAGAAGAAGATCAAACGTGGTTGCCTATATCTTTAATAGTTATTGATATTATAAAATGTATAATAAATGCCACTCATACTTACATTCCAACATTATTATTTGAGAATACAAATGAAAAATGAGGAAATAAATAGAAATTGACGCAAATTATAATCAGAGTCTGAAGAGTCGCTATCATTCAAGTTGATAATAATTTCACTCGGATGTGTATTTCAAAATGATGACTCTACTTTTGTTACATGTTAATAGCAGTATCCCTATATTCCTTGAGTCGTTACACGTACCTGATCCCTAATAAGATTTATGTTGCTGATGGAATTAAAAATATAAAAATAGCGCCATTTCATCATCGATATACTGTTTGTCAAAGTTGTAACTTCCTACTAACTCTAATAGCTAAGCTTTGTTTTTATTTTCTGGATATTGTGATATTTTGTTTTGTAAGAAATTCCATAATCTCAGCTTTTCTAAGCGAAGTGTTGGGTATTTTTTCCAATAATCTCGAGTATGACGGCCATAATAATTACTATACCAGTAGGAATACTAGGTAGAATTTGATCCTTTCAAACTATTTTTCTAATTAAGCTCCAGACAAACATATATCCGTGGTAATCAGCATTGCAATCCCTAATAAATTGAAGGACCCAATGTAAAAAGTCTGGAAACATTACCTTTTCGAATAGTCATTTGATTTGTTATAATCTTTTATTTTATTAGTTTCAGAGTGAGCGACATTAAGTAAAAGCTAGTTTAATGGTCTACTTTTCAAAATTTTTTTTTTTTTAATGGACAAAAGGTATTTTTTCTTTAGATTTCGAAAAGGTAATAAAAACCTGTAGCATGCTGTAAAGTATTCAATTTTTATAATATTATAGAATGCAAAGTACATTACAAATACAAAAGTTTTTCATAAATATCAGTGTCAGAGTCTATTGCTTCATCAAGAACTTAATTTTCTGGGACGCATTTCAGATGTTACGGCTATATTTCTGAATATGTTTGAAAAATAGGGAAAAAGTGTTTCCAGCCCCTAATAGTAAGAAATATCTCTACTTCACCAAAATCCCTGCTGCTAGGGTGTACACCGTGGGGGTGTACAGACAAAGGGGGTTCAGATCCAGGGCGTCCTCAACCCCAGCATCGATGACAAGTCACGCACAGCTAAGGGACATGCGCTCCCAGACAATGACAAAACCAAAGGGAGACATTAGGCCCAAAAATGCTTCTAAAACTACTATAGTTGTATAAAACATGTAGGACATGGAGACAGTGAGGCTTCTAGGATACTAAGGATACTCCTAAGAGGCTCCTAATACACTATTAAGACACTCTCCTCAAGACACTGCCATGAGGATGATATCCCAAAATGTGATATGGCCGCCATTATGGCGGACCTCAACGTACGGCCTCCCGGCCGGCCCCAGAAGAAGATGGTACCCGCAGCCTCGTTTCCCGATACCCTCGTTCGTGGAAAAACTAATATGCACGATGCTTTTACTTATTCGTCCTATTAGAAAATTATTAATCAGTAGAGTAGTAGTAGCAATTTATTTAGGATTTTTCCTAATACAAATAGTGATGGCATTTCAGTCCATAATAACAGTAATCTAAGTAACAAAAACTTAAGTACAATATTATTACTATGATTAGAAATCTAATATTTCTTCTTAACTACACATAAACAAAACTGTACTATATACTATAAACAGTTAATTTTTATATAATTGATTAGCGTATATTTGAAATGCTTCACTGAAGTAGCTTCTTTGATTTGCTGGGGCAATTTATTATATTCACTGAGTCCTTTGTACATCAGTGATTTCATTGTGCTCTTCATATTAGTCTTATTTAAGTAAAAATTAGAATTAGTTCTCGTATTGTAGGAGTGGACTTCACTATTTGTTCTTAAATGATCAGCTAGATAACTTGGTGATATACCTTTTATAATTTTGAAAATAAAAACCATAGTTGTTAAATAAAGATATTGGTTAACAGAAAGCCATTGTAATGTGTTTAACATATCGTTAATTCTTGTATATCTAGAACATTGCAGTATTATTCTCATTCCTCTGTTTTGCAATTTTTGTAAATTCCCTAGTTTATTTTTATTCATAAAATACAATAGAGATGAGCCATACTCAAAATGAGGTTTTATTATTGTATTATAAATAGTGATTCTCCCAAACATTGCAAGGTGTTTTGAAATTTTTGAGAAAAAGTATAACTTTTTTGAAATTTTCTTGATAATATAATCACAGTGACTGTTAAAATTTATATTTTTATCTATCATAAATCCAAGATATTTCATTTCATCTACAATGTCCAGGACTACATTGTCGACTATAATTTTAATACTGCTTTTTATTACCACCTTGCTTTTATGCTCTGTAGATATTATCATGGCCTTAGTTTTTTGAGTATTTAGTTTTAGTCTGTTAGATTTTAGATATCTTTCAATGAGTGCAAGATCCCCATTCATCATACTAACCCCCTCATCTAAGTTTTTGCAAGATAAATAGATCAATGTATCATCTGCAAACATATTTAAGGAGCAGTTTTGCGGAACCAGTTCCATATCATTCAAATTCAACGGAAATAGTGCCTGAAAATGAAAATCTAACCTTAGTCCTTTGCTGTCTATCATACAAATAGCTTGTAATCCATTTCAGTACTGTGCCACCAATACCATAGTGTTGAAGTTTATGTATTAATATTTGCCTGTCTATTGTTTCAAAGGCTCTTTTGAAATCAAGAAAAACTGAAATTATATAGTTATTATCGTCTATGAAGTTTTTCCACTCATTTATTATAAATTGTAGGGCTGTTTCACACGAATGCCCTTTGCGGAATCCAGATTGCTTTGACATGAGTATCTTATTATTTTCAAAATACTCTGTAACCTGTTTATATACACAGATTTCCAGAATTTTTTCAAGTGGTGGCAATGTGTTAATCGGTCTAAAATCGGACGCTTCAATAGTTTTAGTACCTAACTAGGTACTTTAGGAATAGGTGTCGCTGTACTAATGTCTTCCCCGTATGTTTTATTTTCAAGGGAGAATATTATATCTTTCAGCTCATCGAATGATATGGATCTGAAGTTCCGAAATTGTGTTTTTCCATATGGAAAATTAGTATCTAACCCTACACTATCAGAATGAATGCTTTTTACTATGTCAAGAATACTGCTAACAAAATATGTATTAAATTTATTTGCTATTTCAATTTCAGATCTACAAATATTTTTTTCCATCATTCAGGTGAAAACTTATGCGATTTAAACAGCTGTTTTTCTGGTTTTACTAACGATTTCAATGTTTTCCACATCTGGCTTGGATTATTTTTATTACTATCTATTTTTTCTTCGAAGTAGGATTTTTTTTTCACTTTTAGTAAGTTGACATATTCATTTCGGACTTTTTTATATATATGCCATTTATTCTGTCTATCGCTATAGTCACTACTTTTACTAAATTGTTTGTATGCGAGATCACGCTCTTTAGCTTTCTCTTTAAGCTGAATATCACAATAGGGAACTTGGTTACTTTTTATTGATAAAGTGTGCTTGGGTGCATTTGCATTTACTACTTCTGTTAGATTCACCAACAGATTCTCGTAGATGTCATTAACGTTTATACTGTTCACTAATCATTTACAAAATAGTAAGTCTATGTTGATTTTGGAAAAATTTTCCTTTTACTTCCCACATAGGTGAGGGGAGTATTGTGACCGCGAAAATTTTCGATTTTGAGATAATACACTTTTTGGGCGTTTCATGATGTCTACATAACGAAAATCCACGTCACTCATTTCCGTCGGTCTGTCTGTCTGTCGGTCTGTCTGTCTGTCGGTCTGTCTGTACGCGTTTTTGTGTCCTCGTAATCTCAGTAACCGCTGCATGGATTGTGATGAAATTTGGGCAGCGATATGCTGGGGGGTCGTAGTAGGTAATGTTCTTATAATTTTGAAAATCGGTGCAGGGGCGGCGGAGTAATTAGCAAAAAACAAAAAAAATTAGATATTCCTCAAACTTCGTTTTTAGGCGTTTCAGAGGTTCCTGATCATTTTTTACTTTTTTTTGGGTGGGGGTGAAATTGGGGTGGTTGGGGGGTGGGGGGTTGTAAAATTGAAAAATTTGTTGCTTTCATAATAGACTGCCCACTGACCCATTAAGGAAGACCTAGCAACATAAATAACTTTTTTAGGTCCATCCGAACATTGCCTTGCCTATTACAGAAACCAAAGGACTTAGAATTTTTTCTGGTGTAAACATACGAGAGTATTGCTTTAGATCCTTCTATATTGTGTTACAAGGAAACTGTTGAATTGATGTTAATGAAATTTTGACACAGTATTACTACCGTGGCGAGGATGGAAAACGCGTATGGTTTTTTAAATCGTGCCAGTGGCGGCGCAGAAATAATAAAAAAAAGTAAAAATATAAAAACAGCTCAAACTTCGTTTTTAAGCGTTTTAGAGGTTCCTGATCATTTTCTGCGTTTTTTTGGGTGGGGTGAAATTGGGGTGGTTAGGGGGTGGGGGGTTGAAAAACTGAGAAATTTCTTGTATTCATAATAGGGTGTAGGGTAGGGGCTGTGAAGGAAGACCTAGCGACATAAATCAACTTTTTAGGTCCATCCGAACATTGCCTAGCGTATTACGGAAACTAAGGGAATTTTCTGTATACATACATACGAGTATTTATTGCTTTAGATCTTTTTGTATTTTGTAACGTGGACACTATTACATTGATTCTAATTAAATTTTGACACAGTATTATTACCGTGGTGAGGATGGAAAACGCGTGTGTTTGTTAAATATCGTGTCAGTGGCAGCGTATATAGCAATAATCAAAAAACTAAAAGTATGAAAACAACTCAAACTTCGTTTTTAGATGTTTTAGGCTGTCCATTGACCTCTGAAGGAAATACTTAGCGGCATAAGACAATTTTAGGGGAGGGAGGGCTGCCGATGATTTGGTTGCAAGGAGATCTCAGACTAAAGCTTCATGCTATGGGAAAATAATAAACTGATATCACAGTAATGTGTGGGAAGTACTGAGTCAATCAACTTGACTCCATTTTTTTATGTTTCTAAGCTCAATTATTTTATTACTTTTATCAGCAGTATTCTTGAATAAACAGACAGATATAATTGAATGATCAGACAATTTTGGTGTATCGTGTACATTCACCTTTATGCCTTCAATATTAGTAATAACATAATCTGTTAAAGATTTGCTAATATTAGTTACTCTTGTGTAGTCAGACACTACCTGGTCAACACCATATACATTGAATAAACTTTTAATTTTTGTGTATAAAAATTGTTTTCGTTACTGTAGTCTATGTTAACGTCCCCTATCAAAATACATTTACTCACAGGAAAGTAGTCATCTAAAACGTCTTCCAGTTTCTCTATGAAATCAGCATCACTAGCACTTGGTGAGTGATATACACCTCCTATTGACCACTTTTGACCACTAACCTTCACTTTGATGAACGAGAACCAATAATTGGGATCACTTATGATTTTCTTCTTTACGTTATATTCAATTGAGGTTTTGAATAAAGAAAAAAATATATTTTTTTTGTGATAAATCGAAAGATCATATATAAGTTTTATAACAAAACCGTTTTTGTTTTCTTTTTTTTCGCAATAATTCAAAAGTTATATCAAAATAAAAATGGGTTTTTGAATCGAGTACCGAAAACACGCCGACGGCTCCCGAACCCGTGTGACGTAATGATGGCGGTTAAGATGCTCCTTTGACCAACGACATCCTACATCGATACTAGATTCTAGATTCCCAGCCAAACGTGAAAATACTTGCTAGTAACTAGTGTATATTTGTTGCAATATAGCCGATGAATTAAGTTTGCAGCTCAGGACGACCTCTACGATCGAAATAAATATCTTTTTGAATGTTTGAAATCAGATTACAGATTCCAGTAAGTAAGTACCTAATCAAATATGTCTCATTGAAATTATCTGGTGCATGTTCGGCTGGCCTAGTGGTTAGAGTGCTGGGCTAATGGATCCGTTGGTCTGGGTTCAAAGCTCAGCCTGTCCAATTTTTTTTTTATTTTTTTTTATCAAATAATTCATTCATGTGCTTTTTGCACTTGTTATGTACATCTTTTCTACGATCAACATAAATATGTTTTTGAAACAAATTCTATCAGACATATTACTTGCACTGCATAGTGCAAAAACTAAGTACAGGACGCGGTGGACAATTCAAAAAATCAGTTCAATTGGTGTTTGTCTGTCAATATCAACCGCCAATATTTTTGTTAAATGTAATAGATGGTTAATAAAACAAAATCCATTCATTTTTTAAGTTTTTAATACAAACATAAAATAAAACTCGTAATCACAACAGTCTTCTGTTTATCACTTGGTATTTTTATTTATTTAACTTTGAGCAACGAGGCTCAATAATTAAATTTTCATAAAAATTTAACAAACAAAAATGTATAAACGCAATGCAAACAAACAAAACTTATTCCTCTATGAGTTTCAATGTTATAATTATCTTTACTGTACGTAGGTGCTTTTCTGTTAAAATATTTGTTAGTAATTTCATCTTATATGAAATGAATCCAATTTTTTTTAATAAATTATTAATATGTACATCCCAACGTAAGTGTGAGTCTAAATATATTCCTAGATACTTTATACTTTTTTCTATGTTCGGGACTTAAAAATATAGTTTTATTTTTGTTTACTTGAAGTGCTAGCTCTTATGTAAAATAATTATACTTATAGCTTAATTATCGTATAAGTATTTATTATCAATAATAATATTAAATAATGAAAAAATTATTTCACAAGTTTTGGTCAAGAAGATAATTATAACATTGAAACTCATAGAAAAATAAGTTTTGTTTGTTTGCATTACATTTTTATATTTTTATTTGTTAAATTTTTATGAAAATTTAATTATTAAGCTTCATTGCTCAAAGTTAAATAAATAAAGATACCAAGTGATAGAAGACTGTTGTGATTACGAGTTTGACTTACTTTATGTTTATACTAAAAACTTAAAAAATGAATGGATTTTGTTTTATTAACCAACTATTACATTAAAAAAAATATTGGCGGTTGATATTGACGGACAAACACCATTTGAACTGATTTTTTGAATTGTCCACCGCGTCCTGTACTTAGTTTTTGCACTATGCAGTGCAAGTAATATGTCTGATAGAATTTGTTTCAAAAACATATTTATGTTGATTGTAGAAAACAATGTAAATAACAAGTGCAAAAAGCACATGAATGAATTATTTGATAAAAAAAAATAAAAAAAAAAATTGGACAGGCTGAGCTTTGAACCCAGACCAACGGATCCATTAGCCAACACTCTAACCACTAGGCCAGCCGAACATGTACCAGATAATTTCAATAAGACATATTTGATTAGGTACTTACTTACTGGAATCTGTAATTTCAAACATTCAAAAAGATATTTATTTCAATCGTAGAGGTCGTCCTGAGCTGCAAACTTCATTCATCGGCTATATTGCAACAAATATACACTAGTTACTAGCAAGAATTTTCACGTTTGGCTGGGAATCTAGAATCTAGTATCGATGTAGGATGTCGTTGGTCAAAGGAGCATCTTAACCGTCATCATTACGTCACACGGGTTCGGGAGCCGTCGGCGTGTTTTCGGTACTCGATTCAAAAATCCATTTTTATTTTGATATAACTTTTGAATTATTGCGAAAAAAAAAGAAAACAAAAACAGTTTTATTATAAAACTTATATATGATCTCTCGATTTATGACAAAAAAAAAATTGATTCAAAACCTCAATTCCGTTTCCTATATATATCATGATTCCACCTCTGTGTGTCTGCTGCTGCTGACACAACGAATCAGCTGATAATCCTGTATCATAAATTCACAGTCCTCTATTTCTGCAGTTGTTCTTGCTTCACTAGCTATGAAAACAGCAGGATTATAACAAATCACTTGTGTTTGAATAAGTTCTATTTTTGGCAGTAAGCTTTCGATGTTTAAGTAGATAATATCAATATTATACAACTGTCGAGTTGAATTAACAGATAGCTTCGTGGGCCATTTTCCTAATTGTGAAAATCCTTTGGTCTATGTTCACTGTGCTGAATATTCTTGTCCAAGGATCGCTGTCCCTTGATGAAATTAAACCTCTCAAATGTGACACCCTGAGGCCAGAAACTATAATCATATACTTTGTCTTTTAGTGATGTGTAATTTGTATTTTGGTTCCCTCCGAGTTTGTTTTTGATGCAATAAAATCTCTTACGTTCTCACTGGTAGTTGAATCACTTACATGCTTTATGAAAATCCAAATTTTCCCTCCCTCTTCATTTTCGTCTTCTTCGTGCTTATTTTTGGTCTGCTTTTCATCCGCTTCTTTCCAAGGCTCAGCGCTGTTGCTAGGTAACTGGTCTTGCTGTTTCCTCGAATGGTCGGAGTTAATGTATGTAATGCTCTCCATTGTACTTCTTTGCTGTTCCTCCAGTCTTGCAATGTTTCTACTGCTTTGAGGATTGTTCGCATTAGGTAGTTTTTTTAATACAGGTTTATCTACAATAGGATTTTTGGTCCCAGTGCTCTGGGTGACTTGAGTCGATCCGTTGATGTTTTCATAATTATTACCGGCTCCACAATCCTGTGGTTGGGCTTTTTTTCCCAGTTTTCTTTCAATGAGGATCTTCAGCTCATTGACATTCTTTTCAAAAGCTTTTTGCATTTTTTGTAAGAATGCTGCATTTTGCTTTTCAAATGACTTTAATTTATTTTCAATTTCATCCAACGTTCCTTTCAGTGAGTCTTTTATTTCGACTGTAATTGAATCTTCTACTCTTCTTCGTGGCAGGTTGTTTTTATCTGCTTTTGATTCACAGTCTGGACAAGCATATATCAGGTTTCGTTGCCCAGTAAGTTCCATGACCCTTATTTCTGTGGGACATAGACCAGAGCATCGTTTGCATATCGACTTTTTACATATGTCACAGTTAAAAATGCCTTTACTATCTGGGGCACAAGATATCGAGCACTTGCTGCACTTTACTTTCATAATTCAGGTTCCGTAAGTATTTACGTACGCCACTGGTAATATATAAAAATACCATTAGATCTCACCAGGTATAAAAAGTTGGTGTGTTTTTACTCTGTCTGCTGATTTTTGTGTGGAATTGATGATGAAAGTTGCTCAATAATTCCATTTACATGAATCACATATCACTAAAAACACAATTTCAACATTTGCTGCATACGTTTAGTCTTTATAAGTTAGTGCCACAAAACTGCATTATTTTGGAGGACTTTATACCACTATAATATCAATAACTTGCGGAGCGAAACGAATTCGTGTATCTACCGTGTGAATGTTTTTTACTTTTTTTACTTTTTTTCAGTCACATATTCTCGAGAGATTTCCAATATCAAAAAATCGTAGACCGCCTTAGGCTACCAGTATATCAAACACCGCTACAAAATAACCATGGGCATGGCATCCATAAAACCATGAGGGGTATACCCAAATATGAAATCGTACTAGTAACCGACCAAAAATCCGTTACACCAATAATTACTCTTGAATAGTTAATATGGCTCATTATGTGATAGCGTAGTTTCTCTTATTTACTATTTTTATATTTTACTGAGATAGTGTATAAACTATATTCCATATATATAATAGGTACACTGTATACAGTCGAAATCGGCTGAACAATAAGTATGTAACGCATTTCCTCTATCTATTTAGGTTTTTAACATCTGGAATTAGTTCCTGTTTCAATACTCCACGAACCACATAGTATACGTTTCACTTCGAAGGAATGACGATATTCCTTTCGATTTGTATTCATTTCCCAAACGCTCTCTGTAAGTGCTTGAATTTGAAAGGGGACTCCATTTATCCATTTTCTGTTAAATGAAAAATACCCTATTCATATGTAAATTGAGGGATGTGGGCGCATCACGTAGCATATAAGTACTTTTTCGCACCATTCCAACAAATTTAATTTTAACCACTTTTATTAAGCAGGCGTTGCAGAATAAGCAGAAATTGCTGAAGCTAAAAGTTTTGTAGAATTAGGAATGTCATTGCAGTTGTTGAATTTCATTATCTCGCATATTTGTGTTCTTTAAACCCACAACTAAAAAAATAGCGTCAAGTGGATCGACTCAGTAATTCATCAAAAATCATTATAGGGGCCGGCAATATATGTAACCTTTCCTCCATTCGCATCCCCCAGCTCACCCTGATTGCGCCCCCTTTAGAACATCAAAAGTAGTCTGAAAACCCTAAAATATCATCTAGAACACTCCTTTCGCCTATGATATAGTTTATACGTTTTCATAAAAAATAGGATTTCATCAATTAAGCTTGTTAAGGCCAACACAGGTATTTCAAAAGGTGAGTCAAAGCAGTGAAGCAACAAAAACAACTACTCCGAGGGCAAATACCCCTACTGGCTTTGAATTATACTATTGGAAGAAAATGGTTTCCACCTTTCCCAAAGTGAGCTCAAGGACATCACTATTCTTGTTTGGAACTCACCTGATGAGATCCAGAAGATCGAAACAGCGCTGTCGTGAACTAGGGACATCGTGCCTGATGCGATTCAAGACATGTTCCAAACAAGGATTGTGGTATCCTTGATATCATTCTGGGTAAAGTGGGAGTCATTTTAGCGCGAATAGCCCCCCTACCTACAAATCAGGCGAGAAGTATCATGTAGACAGTCATTATACAAAGGAAACCCTATGGGCACAAGCCACCAGCATCCAGACTTAAATCGAAGAAGAATTTCATTATATCAACAAACCCACTAACAGACACCAAATCAGTAACCAAAGAGGTACTGTTCAAGCGACGGCTATCAGAGAACCACATACCAACTTGGAAGCCAAATCAAAGTCTCCCTGTCGGATCACAACTGGAATGGAGGACCTGTAAATGTTTCAACAGGCTTAGATGCCCAATGGCAGGTCTGGGGATAATCTAGTGAGATGAGGATACGCTGAGGACGATTTATGTACCTGCGGCGAAAAACCAGATGGCGCAGCATCTCCTAACTTGCCCATCCTTGAAAACCCCTTGCATAATCCAAGACCTATGGGAAGCGACAGACACGGCAGTGCAGTGTGCCAGACACTGGAAAGAGATATGAGCAAATACACGTCACATATATGTGTGTTTTTCTTTCTCTAGTTACTAATTAACTAATACAGGGTGGTCCAATAAGCGCGCGGTGCTCTCTAGCGACCTTACCTTCCAAATTAGAAGAAAATGTTCTATGTCTACGAAGAAGTTATTTAGCAATATTTAGAAAATTTTACATTTATAGTACTTTACAAAAAATGTTAATATCTCGGAAACTTATATAAGACAGAAAGATGCGGTTTTCGGTTTTGAAATGAGCAAGAAACATACTTGCGTTTCAGCAAGATCATTATTTCAAAAGCACATTGAATCAAAAGACTAGTAATTTTCAAATTTGGGAAGTTTCAAACGTCCAAAAACTTTTTTTCAAATGAGACGGTTGACAAGTTTTACATCAGTGGATGCGAAATTAAATTCTCTTCCACTTTTATCAAAACATATGTGGTTAAATCATCAAGCAATAAAGTAGTTCAAAGTTTTGTGTACCTCGGTTCTTTGATTGACAATTCGGGCAGCTGTGAAAATGAGATTCGACGGCGCATCCAACACGCACGTGTGGCCATGACAAAGCTTACTAAAATATGGCGTGACCATAACATCACTAAAGCTACCAAAATGTCGCTGGTTCAGTTTCTTCTGTTCTCCATATTGGGAAACTTGGACTGTTAAAAAGGCAGATCGAACTCGCATATATGCTTTTGAAATGTCGACGTGGAGAAGAATGCTGAGAGTTCCTTATACCGCCCATCGAACTAACATTTCCATACTGGATGAGCTCGGTAATCCAAAGAGACTGTCCTCCATTGTGTCGACAAGAATGCTTACATTCTTCGGACATGTACACAGAAGCGATAATATGGAGAAACTTGTAGTTCAGCGTCACGCCCCCGTTGCCCTACACGGTGGGTGGATACGACAAAACAGTTACTGGATATGAGTATCAAGAGCGCCACTGAACTGACAGTAAATCGCGAAAGATGGCGAGCTACAGTGCTCAAAACTATTGATAATATTCGTGTCGGCAATACTCTAGCTACGACTTAATGCATTTTACGAGTTCACAACATGTCTTAAGACATTGTGACTATGATGATGCTATGGATCTTTGATAGTTTTCAAGATATTTACGATTTTGTAATTATTCCGCAATGGGGCGTAGGAATTGGAAAAATCGTAGGTGGCGTGGCTCGCAGAAGAAACATTGACTGGAAACTTTTGATCCAAAGTGTTTCGACCTCTAATACTAAAATGTGCATTCGCCCCATCTATCTGTAACACATTATTCTTAAAAACTCCAATGGCAAATTTTCCAGCACGTTTTGCAAATTTTCGTTTAGAAAATTTTAGAAAATATTAGTTTAGGCGGTTTCCACTAATACCATCCACATCTTTAAACTCCGTGCTAATTATCAACAAACCTCTCAAAATTTGGATCTACGTCGGTGTAAAAATGCAAATTATGCCAGTTTACATGACTGCTATTATGAAATGTACATTCATCCGCAAACAGCAAACTGTTAAAAAATAGTGCATCTTCTTGAACTCCAGCACGACCCCAATTACAGAAATTGTTTCTGTTTTCAAAGTCTTGTCTGTCAAGTGCCTGATTTAGCTGTACGTGATAATGATGCTATTTGTTCTTCGTTTTTTTTTACGGCTTCGACTGCTATGGTCATTAGCCGCTAACTCTCATGGTAGGGTTATAGAAATTTCAATTTGCGCATATTTCACCTAATAAGAGTTACAGTTTCAGTATTTTAAATATCTATTTTTTTTTATAGAATTTACAATTTTTTAAACAGACGTGTCGCTTTTAGAAACCTAATGAGCTTGCGGATGGACTCTGCAGTCTCTAAGCAGGGTTTGAGAGAGAAAGGCAGGTCATAATATACACGTTGAGCGTAGCGCGGGCAGTCAAATAATATATGCTCAATAGATAGGTGCACATGACAGATTTCGCACTCGGGCCGACTTAATCCTAGTAGCATATAGGATGAAGTGAGGTGTGTGTGACCTATTCTAATTCTCGTGATGCATATTTGCTCTCTGCGAGTTAGTTTAGCTGGTGCCTTCCATGCACCTACTTTCTGTTGAAGTGCATGCAGGTGACTGTTAAGATCATTTTTACAGATGTTTGACCAATGCCCAAATCGTGACTACTTTCTGGTGTACTGCTATGCGGATCTTCAACTACAATTGCCAGAACGTCAAACTCATCATCTTCATTGACTACAAACATGTGTCCTTCTCTCACATTTTACGTCGACGTAAATCCAAATTTTGAGAGGTTTGTTGACAACCAGCATGCAGTCAAAATATTTGGGGTGCTATTATTGGAAACCGCATAATAAACTAATGTGTTCCAAAATTTTCTGAATGAAAATTTGGAAAACCTGTTGGAACATTTACCACAGGAATTTTTAAGAATAATGTGGTTACAGTTAGATGGAGCGCCTGCATATTTTTGTATAAGGAGCCGAGACACTTTGGATGAAAAATTTCCAGCCAATTGTTTCTTCTGCGAGCCTCGCTACCTACGATTTTTCCAATTCCTACACCCCATTACGGGATAATTACAAAATCGTAAATATCTTGAAAACCCTCAAAGATAGAACCACACCTGCTCTAATAAAAGTGAAAGAGAATTTAATTTTGCATCTACTGATTTAAAACTTATCATACCATCCCAACTGGAAAAAAGTGTTTAACGTCTTACTTTTCAAACTTGAACATTTCTAGTCTATTGATTTGATGTGCTATTTAGACAACGATCTCACTGAAACACAAGTATGCTTCTTGCTCATTTTAAAACCGAAAACCGTATCTTTCTGTCTTACCTAGTTTCGGAGATATTAACATTTTTTGTAAAGTACTACAAACGTCAAATTTTCTAAAGATTGCTGAATAACTTTGAAAATAGGCTTTGTAGACATAAACTATAGTCAACAAACTGGACCTAAACATCAATGCTAAATTAAAAAACCTAATAATATACAGGGTATTCTATTTAAAATATGGAAGTTGATGGCAACTTCCGGTATATCCGGATGTCCGCCATCTTTGAAATTATTTTCTACAAGTAGATCATTTGAAAATAAAAGTGTTTTATTGGACTACCCTGTACTATATAAGAATAAAAATAATAAAAGCTAAAACAAAATAAAATTAAAGCAAATTGTATAAAACTAACCAATAAATTCAACTGTAGCTCAGACACGATTAAAAGCCACCCAGCAAGTGCACCTGGCTGCAGGATGGCCAACTCTTTCCAGAAACTGAGAGTTTTATGCTTGCTATCCAAGTCATTGCGACAAGGAACTGGATGAAATACATAATTAAAGATACATCCATAACCGACGACAATTGCAGAAAATGCCACCAACAGAAAGAAACAATAGACCACATAACAAGCGTACGCAAAACTCTCGCTGGAACCGAGTACACAGCTAGACGTAACTCTGCAGTCAAAGTCATACACCAAGCACTAGCCACAACAAACAAGCTAACAGAAAACGCAAATCCATATAACAATTACACACCGACACCAGTACTCGAAAACAGTGAATATAAACTATACTGCGACGTTGAAATATAATGTATTATATATGTATATTATACAGATAAGGCTATCGCGGCAAATCGGCCAGATATAGTTTTCCAGTCGAAGGCAGACAAAGTTACCTATTTGATAGACATTGCTATTCCCAACTATATGAATATCCAAAACGCCTACGCTGGAAAGATATCTAAATACACTGACCTTGCGATATAAATAAAACGACTCTGGAAGCAAATCAAAGTTACTATTTTCCCCCCAATTATGTCGATTTCAGGCCTTACACCAAACACATTTACACCAGATCTACAACAGTTAGGCCTGGACGAAAGATTACACAAAATATTCCAAAAGTCTGTAATCCTGAAACCTGTAATATTGTACGATCCTACCCAAATTCAGTATAGTTCAGGTGCTGACTTGGCACAGACGGTCAACATTTATTGCTACTGCAGTCATGCGAGAGAAACTTGAAAAATCAGGATAATAATAATAAATATTCTTTATTCAATGAATCATGTTACGATGATATGGAATGCGTCACAATAATGTACATACATATAACAAACAAGTAATGTGCTAGCACTGTTAGACGTTTACCAGAAAAACACACACATAAAAGTATATAGACAATTACACATACATTTCATGTCTGTAGATGTAAAGCATCTATAAATTCTTTTGCATTGTAAAAACATCCTTTCAACAACATATCCTTAGGTTTACCCTTAAAGGCGTTAATTGATGTAAGCTCGCTCGTTATATGGGAGCAGGTTAAAGAGAAGGCATCCAGCGTAGGCTAGCGATTTTGTATAGTTTGTATGATAAAATTTATTTGTAACAAAACGGTCTTTATTACGAGTTCAGAGTGTTTCCTTACATTGTATTTGTTTTGAAAAAAATGTACCAATGTTTTAAATATGTATATTGATGCCAGTGTCAAAAAGCGATGTTGCTTGAATACTTCTCTACAAAAAGTATTATGTCTTACGGGGAATTTTGAAGACGTCTTATTATTTTTTGTAATTTGCTATTTCTGTGTAAAAACCGGCTCTAAATCCAAATTGACAGTCTTTTAGGCTATTTCTATCTAGGTAAGATTCAATTTGACAGCAATAGCTTTAGGTATAATTTTAGAAAATATGTATACTCAGTAAAGCTATGGGCCTACAATTTTCTGCGTTTAAAGGATCGCCGTTTTTAAAAATCAGAATAACAGAGGCAAGTTTAAGTGTGGAAGGAAAAGTACCCTTCACCACTGAGGCATTAATGAGCTCAGACAGTATGGGAGTAATAATGTCAGTATTAGCTTTTATTAACGAAACGGAAATCTCGTCTGGACCCGTACCTACTTTTTTTATTGGGTAAATTGTTAATGATGTTAATTATGTCATTGCTAATAGCTGGACTGAAAAACATAGAGCTGGCTGTTGCTATTGCTGCGCCACCATTGATACGACTTCTAAAAACCATACGAGTTTTTCACCCCCGTCACAGTAATAATACTGGGTCAAAATCTCATTAAAATCAGTTCGATAGTTTCACCTTTGCGATATTGATGCTAAGCTTGTACTATCCAGTCCAGTCGATGCATCGATGTTATTCGAAAGCTAAAAGCTTTGAGATAGCCTTTGAAAAGGAATAAAAAACACACCTAGGTATTCAGCCTTTATGTCTTTTTTTTTTTCAGGTACCAAATGATCTTTCTGCTCATCACATATGTGATTCCTATGATTCTGATGACTGTATGTTACACAATCATGGGAAAAGAGCTTTGGGGATCAAAAGCCATCGGTGAGAAAACACAGAGGCAGCTGGATTCAATTCGATCCAAGAAAAAGGTAAAAATATCCATTTAATCATTTAATGTGGTATCAATTGACAGTACTATACTTCTGCTACATTCACACCTGGCAACCATTCTTCCAATTCTTTACATCATTTTCTTCCAAATGACGTAAGATTGTCTGAAAAACGTATAGTTGCAAGTTATATTGGCGAATTAATTACACTAAAATTAATAATAGGTAATTGCGGCTAATTTTTAAAAGGCAACCTATCGTTTTTCATTCTATACTTTCTCATGATGCATTCAAAATTAATTTTATCAAAAAAATAAATACCTGCAGGATCGAGCAGTGGAACCTTAGACTAAAAAGCTTGGACGCGGTATTGTGACGGCAATCCACACGCCGAATAAGCAGACTTGGGTGTAGCAGCGCAGATTTTCAAAAAAAAAGTAGTCTAGTTGATTGACTCAGTACTTTCCACATATTCCGATGATACCAATTTTATCATTTTCCCATAGCATGAAGATATAGTCTAAGATCCCTTTGCAACCAAATCATCGACCCGCCCGACCAAAAAACTGCGTTATTCTACTAGGTGCTTCATTCACAGGTCAATGGACAATGTATCATGAATACAACAAAATTTGAGTTTTAGAACCCCCCTATCCCGAACCACCCCAATTTCACCCCCACCCAAAAAAAATTGAAAATGATCAGGAACCCCTATAACGTCTAAAAACAAAGTTTAAGGTGTTTTTATACTCTTAGTTTTCTTATTATTGCCGCGCCGCCACTGAAACGATTTCTAGAAACCATACGCGTTTTCCGTCCTCACCACGAGATTAATACTGTGTCAAAATTGCATCAAAACCAATTCAATAGTTTCTACATTACACACTACAAAACGATATAAAGCAATACTCGAATGAATGGATGGGCCTAAAAAAGTGTATTATGCCGCTAGGTCTTCCTTTCACCGGTATGTAGGCAGCCTATTATGAATAAAAAAGAAATTCAGTTTTACAACCGCCCACCCTTCAACTACCCCAATTCCACCCCTACCCAAAGAAAATGATCAGGAACCCCTAAAATGCCTAAAAATGAAGTTTGAGCTATTTTCGTATTTTTAGTTTTTTTAATATTGCTGCGCCGCCACTGAGACGATTTCTAAAAATCATACGCGTTTTCCATCCTCGCCAAAGTAATAATACTGTGCCGAAATTTAAATAAAAGACAGACCGACAGACAGACCGACAGACAGACCGACAGACAGACCGACAGACAGACCGACAGACAGACCGACAGACAGACCGACAGACAGACCGACAGACAGACCGACAGACAGACCGACAGACAGACCGACAGACAGACCGACAGACAGACCGACAGACAGACCGACAGACAGACCGACAGACAGACCGACAGACAGACCGACAGACAGACCGACAGACAGACCGACAGACAGACCGACAGACAGACCGACAGACAGACCGACAGACAGACCGACAGACAGACCGACATACAGACCGACAGACAGACCGACAGACAGACCGACAGACAGACCGACAGACAGACCGACAGACAGACCGACAGACCGACAGACCGACAGACCGACAGACCGACAGACCGACAGACCGACAGACCGACAGACCGACAGACCGACAGACCGACAGACCGACAGACCGACAGACCGACAGACCCACAGACCGACAGACCGACAGACCGACAGACCGACAGACCGACAGACCGACAGACCGACAGACCGACAGACCGACAGACCGACAGACCGACAGACCGACAGACCGACAGACCGACAGACCTACAGACCGACAGACCGACAGACCGACAGACCGACAGACCGACAGACCGACAGACCGACAGACCGACAGACCGACAGACCGACAGACCGACAGACCGACAGACCGACAGACCGACAGACCGACAGACCGACAGACCGACAGACCGACAGACCGACAGACCGACAGACCGACAGACCGACAGACCGACAGACCGACAGACCGACAGACCGACAGACCGACAGACCGACAGACCGACAGACCGACAGACCGACAGACCGACAGACCGACAGACCGACAGACCGACAGACCGACAGACCGACAGACCGACAGACCGATAGACAGACAGACCGATAGATAGACCGACGAACAGACCAACCGACGGACAGACCGACCGACAGACAGACCGACCGACGGACATGCATGTTAGCATACTATCCATCATTGCTAAGACTGTGGCTAAGATCATGTACCGTAGAAAGTGGCAACACATTCTTATCATCAAGAAAAGATCCTTCAAGGACAAACTCCATATATTTTACGTTAATAAACCCAGCCATTGATTTTACATAACTTGCTCTTTTCTTTTTATTTCCATTACCATCTATCAGACCATCTATTTTATTTTATAAACAATGTTGTCACAGAACCACAGAACATCTTTTCAGATCATCCCACTCTCAATGTCAATCCGTTCCTAACCTCATTTGTCGATATCTTGAACCCACGGAATTTTGACATTTGGATGTCCCCTGATTCTAATTCGCCCACAACGTGCGGGATCAAGCCGTTTCAGCATGAAGCTGTATACTGAGATCCCCTTGCAACCAAATCGCCCGATCGTCCTCAAAAAAAAACATCCAACACAAAAAGTTTCGTAAATAGGAACTAGGACGACACAGTTTTAATTCTGTAAGTGTCAACTAGATGAAACGTAACGGACAGGTACCCCCATATCATCTGAAAACAAAGTTTGAGCTGTTCCTATAATTTTAGGTTATTAAAGTTATTGCTGCGCTACTACTGACATGAATTATAAAAACTATAAGCATTTTCCATTCTCACCACGATAACAATACTGTGTCGAAATTTCATTAAAATCAGTTCTAGGTTACACACACTCGTACCTATGTATGGATACAGGAGGAAGTCCCTTGGTTTGTGTAAATATGCTAGGCAATGTTCAGATTGACCTAAAAATGTGTATTATGCCGGTCATTCTTTCGCAGGTCAACGGAGAGCCTATAATGAATACAAAAACTTGTTCAGTTTTACAACCCCTCCACCCTCCCAACCACCCCAATTTCCCACTCACCAAAAAAAAAGCCGGAAATGATGAGGAACCCCTGAAACGTCGAAAACGAGGTTTGAACAATTTTTATATTTTTAGTTTTTTTTATTGTTACTGCGCCGCCACTGACACGATTTCTAAAAACCATACGCGTTTTCCATCCTCGCCACGGTAACGATACTGTGGCAAGTTTCATCAAAATCAATTCATTAATTTCCACGTTATTCCATACAGAACAATTTAAAGCATTATTTGTATATATACGAGTACATACATCAAAGTCCCTAGGTTTCACTAATAGGCAAGGCAATGTTCGGATAAACCTAAAACGGGGTATTATGCCGCTAGGACTTTCTTTCACAGATCAATTCCTATTATGAATACAACAATTTTTTTTTTTTTTTAGATTTAGAACCTATCGGTGTGAGAAGTAAAAGGAAAATAGCCCACAACGGGCTGTATGCCAACCATTGGATGTGTTTTATGGTCAATATGAAAAATTCCATGAGCAGTGCCCAAGCCGATACAAAAACCAGTAGCGTTGCCTTGAACTGCGATCCATTACAAGTGGGAATTCCATATTTGGTTCGGGCGCTTTCAAGCAAAACTAGCCCTAAATCATCACGATCGTGTCCCGTCACAACAATGCTTTCGGAATAAAAAATGTAACCATGACCTCGTTGAGCTGGGAAATGTTACAAAAGCCCATTGCCTTAATATGCGATCCATTACAAGTAGGAATTCAATTTTTGGTACAGATTGCGTTCGAGCATAACTAGCCCTAAATCATCTGTACGATTAATTACGAGCAGAATGACACACCATTTCCGGACTAATCCAGTGTACGCAGTCATCGTAACGGTCGGTTTACAACGATCCGCACGTTGTTTTATGTCAGATTATCGGGCTTACCCATTGTGGGACTACCCTGCACGGTCCACGCGTTTTATGTCTATCTGAGATGAAAGCTAACGTAAACAAGTAAAGAACGGACATAGATTAAACCGAAAAGGTTAAGGAAGGAGGCTTTGGAAAGGGTTGCGGAATGTTCGCTCTGATTAACAGCGTACCTACTCCTTTCGTATGTCATGTAGTGAATGTGAGCTGCTTTTAAATTCAAGAGAACTCGGATGAAAAGAGATGCGCTATTGCGCTAGAAGGTTTTTGTGGTTTTTAGTTTACTGTGGTTTAAAGTCCAGAACAAAGATTAACTTCAAAGTATACGTATAATGTTCCAAATAAATGAATTTAGTTTTTCATTTTATATCCATAGTGCTACGATCCACGTCACTCATTTTCGTCGGTCTTTCCGTCTGTTGTCGTTTTTCTAGCCTCATAATCTCAGTAACCGCTGCATGTATTGTGCTAAAATTTGCATAACGATATGCTGTGGGGTCATAGTAGGTAATTCTGGTATAATTTTGGAAATCGATGCAAATGCGTTGGAGTAATTAGCAAAAAAGAAAAATTCCGAATAATCCTCAAACTTCGTTTTTAGGCTTACTAGGGGTTCTTAATCTTTTTCTATTTTTTATTTTTGTGGGGGTGAAATTGGGGTGGTTTTGGGGTGGTGGGTTGTAAAATTGAAAATATTGTTGTATTTATAATAATCACATTGACCTGCGAAATTAATACATAGCGGCGTAATACACTTTTTTTAGGTCCACCCGAATATTGCTTTTACCTATTACGAAACCAAGGGACTTTTCTAATGTACACATACGAGTATTGCCTTAGATCGTTGTGTAATGCGTAACCTGATAATTATTATTGAATTGATTTTAATTAAATTTGATAAAGTATTAGTACCATGGCAGGGATGGAAAACGTGTATGCTTTTTAGAAATCTTGTCAGTGACGACACAACAGTAATAAAAAACTAAAAACATAAAAATAGCTCAAACTTGTTTTTAGGCGATTTGGGGGTTACTGATTGTTTTCCATATTTTTTAAAGTGGGTAGTATTGGAGTATTTGAGGGTGGAGGGTTGTGATAATAAAAGTTTTGTTATATTCGTAGTAGGCTCTTCGTTGTCCTGTGAAGGAATGACCTTAGACAAAAAATATTTTTTTTTATTTAATTAAACTGTTTTATATAATTAAACTGATAGCAATGAAATTTCTAAACCGTATCGTGGGCCGTGGTAGAGATCGATGAAGTCTATAGCTTTTGAAAATTGTGTTAGTAGCGGTGAAACCCAATTTAAATAAACAGTACAATATAAAAGCCGTTCAAACTCTGTTTTTGGGTACTCTAGGCATCTCTGATCGTTTTATACTTTTTTTTGAGTGGTTGAAATAAGCCGAGGTAGGATGGGGTCTCGAATGTGGTGGTTGGAAAACACCGAAACATTTCATTGCCCTTTAAAGATTGATACTGGTAATATAATCTGTTTTTAAATAGTGGAAAGTCGACATACCATGTGATTGGGATATAAGTTGAAGGTTGCGGAATAAAAACTGTGTCATCCTAATTTCTACGGAGAAAAACTATTCATTTACGAGAGTTTTTGCGTTGGATGTTTTTTGCGGGCGCGTGAGATGTGATTTATTTGCAAGAAGATCTCAGACTATAGCTTCGTGCTATGGGAAAATAATAAAATGGTATCAACGTAACATGTGGGAAGTACTGAGTCAATCAACTTGACCTCATTTGTAACAATAAAAATGTTGTTTGGTCATGAATGACCAGCCAACACTTCTATTACACGTAGCAACCAGTAGCTCAATCAGTTTGCATGAGACTAGGGTATGTAGGTGCGTGCGTGTGTGCGTGAATGTGTGAGTCTCGTTGGCCGCCAAGAAATGAAAACTAGGACAACAATGGTTTAATAAAGATTTATTTTAGCATATATATGAATGCAGTACATTTTATTTTTTTTTAAATAAGAACTTATCTCGAAGGGAAGTCCTGGTAGTAGTGCCCTTCCGAAAGGAAGGTGGTGCTCCAGAGGTGTGGTGTCCCCAAAGAAAAGTTTTCTTCATTTTGGCACCCCGAGAAAAAGAAGGTGGCTTTGGTGGTGGCACCCCGACAAAAGGTGTTCTTCATGGCGGCGCCCCGACCAAAAAGTGTTCTTGGTGGCACCCCGAAAAAAAGTTAGGTCTTCATGGTGGCACCCGGACAAAAAGGTGTTCTTGGTGGCACCCCGACAAAAAGTTAGGTGTTCATGGTGGCACCCCGACAAAAAAGTGGCTTCATTGTGGCACCCCGACAAAAAAAGAAGTTAGGTCTTCATGGTGGCACCCCGACCAAGAAGGGTGGTTCTCCTGTGAAAGAGTTATGGCTGGTATTAGCACCTTGTGGAGAACTTCAACAGGACTTCACGATCTGTTCCTGAAGTATGGATCTTCATGCGTTCTTACATTTTGATAAATTGCATTCATATACTTCAGAAACAAATCTATGAAGTAGCATGGGGGAATTAAAAAGCCAAAAAGCAGATAACTTTCAAATGTTCACATGGTAAAGATTAAAAAAAATATAGATATATACAAGAGCGAATAGTTTAAAGAAAGGTTCTTAAATACTTTGCATTTTCAGTCCTACCGGATCTTTTCAGATATATAGTGATAAATAAAATAAACGTACAAAGTATGTTCAAAAATTTACAAACTTTCTCCTCACGCCTTGTAAAACAAAATTACAAAAATGTCCAAAAGATCTTTTCATTGCGTTCTCGATTAGCAAATCTGAGTGATAGGTATTTTTACGTAAGGAATGTCATAAAAAAAATGTGAAACATTAAATACACACAAGATAAGGCATCTTAACACAAAAATATATGGCTAGAAACAAAGAGTAGTGTTCAGCGAATCTTTTGTTAGGTAATTAATAAATATACAGTGTATGATTGACTTGATATTTAAAGATTAAAATGTTCGCCATCACATGTTCATGAAAAGAAATGTATAAATCAGAAAAAACACATTCCTACACAAAATCATATTCCTAAAATAAATATGCAGAAGCAATGAAAATATGGGAAAGCTTAGTAATTAAATCGTTATGATTACCTTGATTAAGACATAATGGCACAGACACAAAAGATTGTCTTAGAGAGACATAATTACGTTAGCTGTTAACTGCTTATTTTAAAAAGGATGAGTGATCTATCGCTACCCATTTTTATAGAGGTTAATGTCGGTAGTGAGAGAGAGAGGGCATATTCCCCACTCATCAGATGTTAGCCAAAATTTGTGCGCACTTGCGCAGTGTGTACAATTGACAATATTTGCAGCTCAAGGGAGTAGAGATGGGAAAAAGGTAGAGGTGAGAAGCAAAATAGTTATAAGAATGTACTAGTATAATGAGGAAGCAGTAGCTAAAAATGGAGGTTGTAAACTATTTGTATATGGTAGCCAAGTAAATAATGTAAAAATAATTTTGAAAACGGGTGAACCGTTACACATTTTTATTTGAAGCCAAATCAACGCAACTCCTCATTTTTTCCCAATGTAAGCCCTCCAAAAAACCAATAGAAGCGATCCTATGAAAAGACCTTAACATGGATTTCGTGCGGTTTCTGTATTGGTTAGAATCGGCAAGTGTTATGGTATATCTCCTCATCTAGTTAAATGCGCATATCATTCGTTTGACCATAATGACGCCAATTAGGAGAACCAAGGATAGCTCGGGTTACCACTAGATTTGTTATATTAGATTTACAAAATTACCGAACATTGCTTGATTGGATTGAGAGAGGTATTAAGAGGAACCATCAGTGACGTCAGAAGGGCGTGGCTTAGGTGCAACTGAGTCTAGGGAGCAAAACAAAGATATCACGCAAGGCGATGTTATCGAATACAGAACAACCATATTGTAGACTAGAAAAATTGCGGACAAATGTTAACTACAAGTCATCATGGTTGTAATTCTTCTGTGATCTCTGATCTCTCCTCTACTTTGTATGTAGGTATGCTTCTGGTTCGTAAAGGTCTGCTATTGCTTAATCGTAATTTGCTTTATAGATTTGTTTCTTTTATGGAATACAGGAGCGGTTCCTCCTTAAGGCGCAATGCCGCGCCCTCCATCTTCAGCAAGAGTGAAAAGAAAGTAATAGCATTCTTTAATCAATGGTAATAGGTCTTTATGCAGTTCAAATACCTATTTCTAGCTACAATCGGTTGCCTGATCTTTAGGTAGTACAGACTATGAAAACTGGCACTTGCAGCACACTAAGATCGGCCATTAACCACTGTCTTGTCAAGTGACTGACTGAGGACCAAAGCACGAGTAGCAGATCGAAAGCGCTCCTATTGGTCTCTCGACTTTGAAAATTACCAATCAAAAGCAAAAGGTTCCAGGTAATATATGCACAGAAGTTCGAGTTGCTACCCGTTGTTTACATCAGTGATTCTAACCTAACCGCTAATAACCTATTATTTGAAATGGATAATCGGGTGAACAGGTTGCTTGAGATTAACTTTGGCCAACTTTCCTTAGAGGACAAAATAAAAGTTAAGAAAATTATAAATAACATTACAAGGATGAAAATAAGTAGGTACTCATCGAGGTACGAACAATATACAGGGTGAGTTTTTAGTACCGGCTCGGACGATATTGCTCAGAAAATATTTTGATTTATACAGGGTGATCCATAACTACGTGGTGATGCAAACATACATTTTTTTTAAATATATCATCCCATTTTTATATTCTACTAATGATTTTTCTTCTCACAATATAAGGTATTATAACATCATATAGGGTATTTCAAAAGTTATGACCATTTTTATATCCAAATCGCTGTCAAACGAACGTACTGTATATTAAAAAGTAATGAATCAATTTTTTTCATAGAAAGACTAAAAATATTCTCTAGTTTTAAAATCGGCTATAGAAAAAGCGCGCGGCACATAAACGTATACAGGGTATGTAGAATGCAAAATCCAGATTTTCTCTTTTTTTAAATGTAACCCCCAATATTTTAGTATACCAAAGAATTGCTTTTAATATGCTCTTTCGTCTTTGTATAGCACTTATTGCACCTACATCCATTAGTTTCAAAGATATTTCGATTTCTCGGTAAATTTAAAATATAGCTTCTATTTGTGTACTGAAATTCATTTATTCTGAGAAAGTACTATCGAATTTGTTGTGTTGTGAAACGCGTGAGAAAAACGAGCTTTAAAGATTAATTTTTCCATTGGGGGTATTTAGGAGAATCTTTGAGAAATTGCCTACTTGCCTCTAGAACATATCAACTATTAACAGCAATATCCAGAACGGGGGCACTCTAAAACTAATTCGTTTGAAAGAGGGAAGAATAGTTTATTTGGACTGCGTCGTTTAATATTTCATAGCCTACTTGATATATCTGCCTGATAATTATGCATGACGTCTATAAAATTGTTCAGCACACTTGACCTATAATATCTCGTTAATTCAGTGTTTTGACTTGATCAAGTATTATTATGGCCTTATAGTTTAGTTGCTTGTTGAACAAAAATAAAATTTGATAGTATTTTCTCAAAATAAATAAATTTCAGTAAACAAATAGGAGGTATATTTAAAGTTTGTATAAAAACTGAAATATCTCAGAAACTAATGAATGCAGCCATAACAAGTGCTATACAAAGATGGAAGAGCATATTAGAAGCGATTCTTTGGTATAATAAAATATTTGGGGTTACATTTAAGAAAAAAGAGAAAATCTAGATTTTGCATTCTACATCACCCTGTAAACGAATATGCGTCGCGGGCTTTTTTTATAGCCGATTTTAAAACTAAAGAACATTTTTTATTCATCCGTTTATTATCACTTTTGATATACAGTACGTTAATTTGACAGCGATTTGGATATAAAAATGGTCATAACTTTTGAAATGCCCTGTATAATGTAACAATACCCTATATTGGAAGATCAGATATCATCAGTAAAATTTGAATATGGAATAATATATGGGCTGTTTCATTTAAAAAAATGCATGTTTGCATCAACATGTAGTTATGGATCACTCTGGATAAATTTAAATATTTTCTGAGCAAGGCACATATCCGTGGCTACAACTTTTATATACATCTTTTTTCGCTATCTTCTACAGTAGTGGAGTTATCGACCGAGCCGGTACTAAAAACTCACCCTGTATATAATAATGTTTTGACAAAATGAAGCAGCCAGCTGCTTGGTTCAATACGTTGCGCTGAGCCGTTTCAATAGAGAAGTTGGGAGTTCAATTCTCAAGATAGACATTTTTTTGTGATGAGTGATAAAGTAAAACGTCTTAAGACGTGACTTTTTGTGATACTAGCTTAATAAAACTTTTAATACATTACTGTACTTGTGGAAACTGAAAACTCTTATTATGTGCAGGATGCAGCTGGAACCTCAATAATCTCTAAAAAGATTTCATATAATTTTTTTATTTTAAATTATGTGCGCGTCCCCTTTCAAAAATTCAGGAACCGCCACTTGTGGAATAAGAATTTTTAACAAAATTAGCTTTCAGAGCTAGCTAGCGAGCAAGGGTTTCTGGCGGTAGTTACATCAAATTTTACCAGCTGCTCTAAAATTTTTATTTACTAATTGTCACTCTTAGTTAACGCGACAATCGGGAGGCGCAAATTAAACGCTCGCCACGGGCGCTTCATACTCTCGTTACGACACTGGGAACCATGGTAAATTTTAAATTACAAGGCATGCGCAGCTCATCCTCCACTATACTTTGACCCTTTTTCCGTCAGACCATAATAATGAAGCTAAATGCCATTTTTCATATATGAATTTCTTCATAGAACAGTCATCATTATTTTGATATTCTGTAATGTTGGGTGGTTATTCCGAAAAGTTTTCCACGATAGCGAGTTCCGGAAGAAGAAGCTTACCTTTCTACCAATGCCAACTTTTTCATTAGTACACAAATTTCAACAAGGGGCGTAGCTACCGCCATATCTACCATATCCATTATACAGGGCCCCCGGGCCACGGGAGACCCCAACGTGCGTAAGCAAAGATTAATAAAAACTTCCCAATCTCTTCTTATTACATAAATGACAAAAGTCAAAAAAGCAATTACTTTTTTTCTCGCGTAAAGCGTGCGTTCAACAGTTATGCAATTCTTTTTTCATTTATGAGAAATCTTCCTAAGGACCCCCAAGCAAATTTTTATACGTGGCCCCGCCAAAGGACGCTGCGCTTCTTTCAAACAGCCTGTCTCCATAATGACACTGATTTTAGATTGCCAATCCAGCAGCAATATGATTTTAATGCCCTTCAATAATAGATTAGAATTTACGCAACGACGTGCATAATAATAATAATAATAATAATGACCCCCATCAGGTGCTAGAACGTTGTCGCTCGTTTGGGGGCTTAGAAAGTGACTTTTTGATGGACAGGCTATGTCGGTTGATGGTTCATTGGACGCCTTAATACCACCGCGGAGTTGTCATGCCGACAGGGCTCGTGATCAAAAAGTCACTTCAACCAAGGCTAGCACACTCAGGAAGCTGTGGGCTAGGTAGACTTTACATACCCTGCCGAGCACAAAGCTCCTTTCCCCAAGCTATTCTGTCCTCGGTCAGTTAGGGATTTGGCAAATCTGGGAAGAAATGCCACAGAAGGCTGAGCGCTGGTCCTTCTGTCACACACCGTTATTGCGCCCCACACTTCAACGACCTCAGCAGGGCGTGGCTGGGGAACGTTGTGAGGGGTACGCAACCGGGGGGCTTGCCTTAACCGGCCGGCCCGCGAGGAGAAATCCTCAACAAAAGCCGACAGTAAAGTCGCAAATCCTCCGGAGCACCTTCTTCAGAGTAAATATAAGTCCCTTCTCTCCTGGAATGGGCGTCACCCGGGAGAGCGACATTTATATCGTCCCTAATCGTGGGAACACGATGCATAAAGTTACTACTAAAAATAACCAACGACGGCCCAGGGTACGTCGATTAAACTCACCCGAACCCCAAACCCAAACAGAAAAACCCAGAGAACACAACCCAGCTGCGGATGCTTTGCCAGCACAGCCGGCAACCACCAAAGCTGGTAAACCCAGACAGCGCATACAATGGACCACTGAAATCAACAAATATGTAATGCACTGTTACTACACCGCCACAAAACTAGAAACCATCTCTACCGGCTACAGACATGAGCTGCACAGGTTATTTATAGCACAATACCCACACCTCGCAGAACGTATAACTGAACAGCGACTCATTGACCAAAAACGAGTCATAACAAAAAACAACCGCCTTATACCCGAAGAACTACAAGCTATAAATATTCTTGTATCCAATGAAATAAATACTGCCCATCCGAATCACCCACAGACCTCACACAAAACGACAGTCGACAACACTAGCATACACTCAGAGACAGATCCAGAACAGGAGCATACACAACATACACCAGATACCGCTGTCCAACCTAATGATTCGTTAGCTACTGAATCAATCATAGAAGGACATGCCATTCATATCCGAAATGACCAACCTCCAAACAAAGACACAACCAATAACACCATCATACACTTAGAATTGGATCCAGAACATGATCATACACCAGGTACACCAGAAACAACATGCACTAACTTACCTTCCACAGCCACACAAAGCCGAAACGTTACTATACCACCTGCCATCACACAATCTGCCGAACAAGTGATGAACACACAGTACAACAAATGGTGTGGCACCAATCCTACATTGCGAGATCCCCTGCCCAGACTAATTTTTAAAAACAACACTCGACAAATATTACACACAATAAATGTCAACATAATACCACAATTTTTAACAAAGGACAGTGACCTAGAAGACATCCATACTGTAATATATGCTGCCGCAGCAACCACACTCATACTTAACGGCCAAAAACTCCCAAAACGATCTATAGCCCGCACAACTGAAAGATCTAAACCTAAATGGCAAATAAGAATTGAAAATAAAATTAGCACAATCAGAAAGGATCTGGCACACCTCGCGCAATACACCAACAATAACAACCGCTCGAAGCGCGTACAGACAACAATTAATATACTCAAATCCAAGTCACCACAACAGACAATACCAGAAATAGCTGATACCCTTAAACAGAAGCTTGCAGTCTATACAGCTAGACTCCGCAGATACAACGAGCCCAATGCCATAAAGGATGCTAACAATCTTTTTCAGAAAAGTGAAAAACAGGTTTACCAAAAAATAACAACCGACAACCAGATAACAGCAACAGAACTTCCTAGTAAACAAGTGGTAACTGAGTTTTGGGGAAGCCTATGGTCAGAATCCAAAACACATAATGAAAACGCTCTATGGATCAGACAAGAAGAGAAAAAACATCAGCATATAGCAGAGCAGGGAGACGTTATCCTTACACCAGAGGAAATAGCTGAAACCATAAAGCATACCCATAATTGGAAGTGCCCAGGCGTAGATAATGTGCAAAGTTTCTGGTACAGACAATTTAGTGCAATATACGAAATGCTTATGGACCAAATCAATAAAGCCATACTCCAACCGAATAGGCTTCCCAAATTCCTCACACAAGGAATAACGTATATAAAACCCAAAAACGCAGACACCAAGAACCCTGCCAACTATCGCCCAATCACTTGCCTTCCCACCTTGTACAAGATTATCACCTCAACAATATGCAGGAGAATTGAACAACACCTCACGCAAAACAACATCCTGAAAAACAAAAAAGATGTCGAAAACAAAGCCAAGGTTGCAAGGAACAACTTATAATTGATAGTGTGATCATGGAGCAAACCAGAAAAGAACATAGGAATCTTCATACCTGTTTCATCGACTACAAGAAAGCTTTCGACTCTGTACCCCATAGCTGGCTAGCGAAAACTCTTCAAATATATAAAATCAACCCGGGGCTACGTCAGTTTCTTACAAGAACCATGGAGACATGGCGAACCAACATACATCTCAAAACCCAGGACGGCCATATCAAGACGGATGAGCTACACATAAGGCGCGGCATCTTCCAGGGTGGCTCTCTCAGTTCACTGTGGTTCTGTCTCTGTGTGAATCCACTCTCCATCGCACCTAACAACACAAACTGCGGTTTCAACATTAGACACGAGAGATTAGATCAACACAAAATCAATCATCTCCTCTACATGGATGATATAAAACTATATGCCGCCAATGAAGTACAACTGAGAGAGTTAATCAGAATAACAGAAGTTTGCTCGTCAGACGTCAGAATGGAATTCGGAATGAGTAAATGCAAGGTCCTCCACATCAACAAAGGCCAATGGAAGGACCACCTCGAACAGGAAACAGTAACTGGCCAAACACAGAACAACTTGAACAAGGACGAAACATACAAGTACCTGGGCTTCAATCAGAACGTTAAAATAGACCACACAAAAGTCAAGGCACAACCAACCCAAGAGTTCAGAGATCGCGTTATAAAGCAACTAAAAACCAAATTGAATTCTTCGGCATCATCAAGTGGTCACACACTGATATAGAAAACATCCACATCCTCATACGGACAGAACTCACGAAACACCGAATGTCACATCCAAACGGATGAAAATAAAGGCTCACCATAGACAGGAAACAAGGAGGCAGAGGGATTGTACATATACAGTCGCTTCGCACAAGACAGATAAGGACACTCAGACATTTCTTCCAAAACAAACAAACAAATTCACATCGAGCAATAGTAAAAGCAGACAAAAACTATACACCACTCAACCTATCATGTCCAGACCACGCCGCAGACACACACAATCCCACACAATCGCAACAAGGCAAAATAAACACCTGGTCGCAGAAACCACTCCATGGCAAGCATAGATACCGTATTACGCAAGACCACATAAGCGAAAAACAGTCATACACCTGGCTGCAGGATGGCCAGCCCTTTCCAGAAACTGAAGGATTTATGCTTGCTATCCAGGACCAAATTATTGCGACAAGAAACTACAAGAAATACATAATTAAAGATCCATCCATAACAGAAAATAGCTGCAGAAAATGTCACCAACAAAAAGAAGCAATAGATCACATTACAAGCGGATGCAAAATTCTTGCCGGTACCCAATACACAGCCAGACATAGGTCTGCGGCCAAGGTCATACACCAAGCACTAGCCACAGCAAACAAACTAATAGAAAACACAGATCCATACTACAATTACACTCCGACATCAGTACTCGAAAATGATCGGTACAAACTATACTGGGACGTTGAAATACATACAGACAAGACCATCCCAGCCAATAGACCAGATATAGTTTTCCAGTCAAAGGCCGACAAAATTACCTATGTGATAGATATTGCCATTCCCAACGATGTGAATATCCAAAACACCTACGCTGGGAAGATATCCAAATACACGGACCTTGCCATGGAAATAAAACGACTTTGGAAACAAAACAAAGTCACAATTGTCCCCCTCATTATGTCTGCCTCAGGCCTTACACCAAACACGTTTACGCAACACCTTCAACAGCTGGGCCTGGACGAAAAGTTAATCCTGAAGACCTGTAATATTGTGCGATCCTTCCAAAATTCCGATCAATAATAGTCAGGGTGTTGACCTGGCCAGCCCGTCAACACTTGATGCTACCGCATATGCGAGTGGAACTTAGAAAGTCAGATAATAATGAATTTATGTTGCCCCATCATTATGTTATTACTGTTCCTCTAATTTTGTCGGTATCAAGCCTTACACCCGCCCACTTCTGTACTCTTTGTGCAAGAATAAAGACGTTTACATACATACATACATACATACATACATACATTCAAATACATTTACACCACACCTACAACTGTTAGGCCTGGATGGAAAACATTCCAAAGTCTGTAATCTCGAAGACCGATAACACTGTAAGATCCTTCCTAAATTCCGATCAATAATAGTTCAGCTGTTGACATGGAACAGCCCATCAACATTTTTTGCCACCCTAGTCATGCGAGAAGAACTCGGAAATAATAATAATAATAATAATGTCGTCTTTATTTCAAAAGCCATGTTCTATGCAATATACACAAAAAAAGTGTGAAAAGGTATAATATATTCCCTACACTGTTTCTGCTGTACATCAACAAGCTGCTGGAAATAACATCCAATCCAATCTACAGCTTCGCAGACGACAGTACATTAATATCGTGCATGCGACCAGGCAAGCCACTGTCATTCCAGGATTCGGTACGTCGGCGACAGCAACAGATCAACGTAGATATTAAAACATAATTGTGGAGTGGTGATTAATAAATAAAGTACAGTTTAACGTATAGAAAACTCAGACAACAATAGTGACAAAGAAGTGTCACGTTGGCTTGCCAACTGTGGAAATGTAGGGTCATCCTATAGTCGAGCCACCTTCCGTCAAGCTTTTAGAAATCATCATCAACAATTGCATGTCCTGTCAACCTTTCTTTCTGTTTTATGTCATTTCGTTCGTCTTTCTTCGCAGAGCTTAGACCTGGACCATAACTGGAACTGCAGCAGTACCTATAGAAGGCTATAATTTCCCACAGGTTTTTAATATCATAATAAAGATCAGTGCCTATGTCTTACATATTCAGGTTTTGATGAAGATAAAATTTTGTGAATTGATACCAGATACATATATTCTACAATATTATCAACCGGCGTTGGTGAAGTTCTGCTCTGTCAAATGTAAGAGTATTTTTGTGATGCATATGAACTCTGCAAAAGCCGAAAAGTTCATCCTTCACGGCCCTGATATACTGAACTGAACTATAATTGCTTTACGTTAGGAATATTGAGACTGTGCACAGCTTTTTCTCTCTTATTTTTGCTGTGAATATATTTTCGTAGTCTGGAACTCTGGACTCAATTTATCGCAGCGGTCTCTCGCTCAGTAATGACCTTCTCGATTTTTCAACCTGTCAGTTGTATAAAGCAGACTGAAATGTCGTAATACATCGTAGACGACACTCCAATATCTATTTTCCGAGACGTCCCTTCAAAACTCCAAGCGTCTTTATTCCAGGCACCGAAGCTAGCATCTGCAACTTACATGCATGATACAATGATTATCCGACCGCCTTCTTTGGTTCGATACAATTTTCCACTGAAAGAAAACCAATCGTTTCGTTTCTCGCAAAAGACATGCAGACCCAGTGGCGTATTGAAGCCCCCCCCCCCCTCCTCAAGCTTCAAAGGTATATCGGGACATGGACCAGAAGCAGGAGCGGTTCCTCCTTAAGGAGCAATGCCTAAATGCAATGGCCGCTTTGCAAAAAGAAAAAATTTTGTAGGTCTGTTTGAAGTGCAAGTAGGGTACGGCTGCCCATATTGAACTGTTTCCCAAATTGAACCTTTGCCGTTTTTCTTACTTGCCGTAAAACTTGGCAATGTTGCCATCGGGTATTCGACACCACACCTTTGAATCTTCTTGTGACTCAAATGATATTTTAGATTAGGACAACGTAATACAGGTCTGTGGAGTGTTAAAGATTTCAACGACGCTCAGTGTAATATTTTATGAACTTGGCGAAGGCTTAAAATCTGACTAAAACAATGTAGGTTTGTTTTTTCAATTTAATAATTTGTTCATTAGAGAGCAGTGTTTCATAGCGCTACCTAAAATAGCGCTGTCGAACACTTATTTAAATATGGGGTTTATCTTGATTTTGGAGATAGGCGCTCATATTAAACCACTTGAGAAAGGTCTAACTTCAGTCAAGGCCATTCTAAATTTCAGTAGAAGAGGTTTCTTCGGATTTTGGGATAAATTAATGCAAGAGGTTTTTAACTCAAAGAGCCGACGTTTCGGCGTTTATTTTACGCCTTCTTCAGGGCTATCGAGCACACCCCTAAAGCAACAAGGAATAACATATCCCTTTGTGTCAATAAACAGTGTACAGCAGCATATATCAATAAAAGGTGTATTGACGAACGGCATCTACGACTCTTTTTATCAATCTTCTGGAATGTTTTTTGTTGTTTATTGACACAAAGGGATATGTTATTCCTTGTTGCTTTAGGGGTGTGCTCGATAGCCCTGAAGAAGGCGTAAAATAAACGCCGAAACGTCGGCTCTTTGAGTTAAAAACCTCTTGCATTAATTTATCCCAAAATCCGAAGAAACCTCTTCTACTGAAAAAAACTGGGATAAGAATTACTTTCAACTGGATTCTAAATTTCTAACGCTCCTAAACTTGAACTTCCGCGGTACTGTACTGAACGCAAGACTGAAAACAAAGATCAAATGATTCAGTGCCTGCACCGCTACACTTGGTATCATTGGAAATGTGTCGGTGTTGAAGCAAAAAAGAAAATATTGAAGTTTTCATCTCTTGCAGTACAGAATTTTCTTACAAGTTTTGTTAGCAATTATTAGAAAAAAAAATATGTTTCGGTACTTACCAACTTTTCTTAAAGGGACATTAGTTCAGCGTAATTTGTTTTATCCCTACTTCAAGATCTGAAGGCAGGTTCAATTTAAGAGACTACGAGTTCACTTTGAGCACCTGGTTGCCTAAAATGAACCATTTGCAACACCAATTTTGCTTTTATCTTGTTATTAACAAATATAGTGTTACAAGTCTTTGGCTTGATTGGGCAGGAAGGCACTCAGTACGGATTCAACTTTTACACTATTTACACTAACTGGTATACATACGGTTACACTGATATATATACACCTAACATATGACCTATCAGTCTAATTTATTTACAATCACTACACTAATTTATGTTTTTCCCTCACTCCACGAATATATTTCACTCTCCATTTATTTGGCGCACGCCACTGGTAGACCACGGATTGCGATTCGCTGCTTAACTCGAACTCCGCCGTCCGGCTGTGCTATTCCCTCTTATATTGTATGTGTCGCCCTCTCTCGAACGTTCTCTCCGCGTTCTCGACGCTGGCGGTCATAGCCAGTAGGTGTCTAGAACACCGGCCCCGTCTTCGCGAGCGCAATCACGACCGAGCGACTAACACGAGATGGCGGACAGGGCCGGACTGGCACAATAAAAATAATTTATGCTACTCAAAATATTCCGCAAGCTTGAGAGATTTGCTTTGTGTTATCAATTTATTTTATTTTTTGAATGGCACACATGCACGGACAATTTTTTAAAATTTGATTCAATATGGGCGATCTCACCACCTGTTTCTATCTGCAACCAGTTGCCTGATCTGTAGGCAGCACCCTTTGCTCGGACTATAAAAACAGGCCACTCGCAGCACACTATGCTCCGACTATAACAGGCTGAAAGCCATCGCGCTGCGAGAGCGCATCTATTGCTCAATCGCACGTCAGTGTGCGATCCTATCGGTTAATTGCACGTCAGTCGACAAGAAAACTAAAGAATTATGGGTGATATATGGCCAGAAATCGCCGAAATCGTTAACGTGCTCGCCTACTTAGACGAACCGTCGCGAACGGAAGCGGCGCGAAGAAAATGATACTGATTTGACGCCAGAGAAGTTTACATTAGGTTGTATGGCAGCCCGCCCACTCAGGCGACGCGAAGCGAAGAGGCGCGTCGTTTGACGCGCGAACGCTCTTCGGATCAACTAGGCATCGTCTCTCTTGCCTCTCGCATATTTTCAGTGTTTAGCAGTATTATGTAGGATGTGGTGCTAAATTGCAGTCTCTAGTCGTGATACAAAGACATTAATTACAAAGGTAATTTAATTACCCAGCATTTTATTTTGTTTTTGTTTCTTTTCTTCTTCTTGCATAGTGGCAATTAAACTCAATACAAAGAGTTCCTCTTCTGACGAACTGCTCATCGTACCTCACTAGACAACGTATCTCGTTCAACTGCTTAAAACAAATAAAATTAGCGTCGCGCCCTTGAAAGCCGCGCGTCGCGAACGGAAGCGGCGCGAGGCGAAGCGTCATTTAACCGATGTCCGCCCACTGGGGCGAACCGTCGCGTCGCGTCATTTACGGCGCGACGCGAATTTTATTTGTTTTTAAGCAGTTGAACGGGGTACGTTGTCTAGTGAGGTACGATGAGCAGTTCATCAGAAGAGGAACTCTTTATATTGAGTTTAATTGCCAATATGGAAGAAGAAGAAAAGAGAAAAAACAAAAGAAAATACTGGGTAATTAAATTACCTTTGTAATTGATGTCTTTGTATCACGACCAGAGACTGCAATTTAGCACCACTTCCTACAAAATACTGCTAAACAATGGAAATATGCGAGAGGCATCAAGAAATATTTGGATCTTCTCGCCGCGGCGCGCCGCCTGGTACCGCCCATTCCGGCGAAGCGAAGCGAAGCGAAGCGGAGCATCAAGAGAAACGACGCCTAGTTGGTCCGAGAAGAAGCCACGCGTCAAAGGACGCGCCTCTTCGCTTCGCGCCGCCTGAATGGGCGAGCTGCCATATAAACTAATGTCAAATCCACAATTTTCTTCGCGCCGCTTCCGTTTGCGACGCTTCGCCTAAGTGGGCGAGCACGTTTACGCGTCTCGGTCTCTACCTTTTCTCGCTGGAGGGTGTAGGGGACATCGCGTCAATAGCGTACACCTGCACACGTATTGCTTCTATACGTGATTCGGTGCTAACCTATCATTAATATGGATAATCCGGTTAAGGCGTTGGTCCAGGTTAACTTTGGCCAACTTTCATGGCCTTAAGCGCCTGAAATATAAAAACCTGGAATACGTAACCTGTCAACGAATAATTATTGTAAAACCTGTTGGATTGCATTCTTAATATGGTATGTTACAAAGTTTACCACTTAAAATTTGCCGATTTTTATTTTATATAAAAAAATAAATATAAATAGATAAAATAGATTTTAACATATAATCTGAAGTACGACGAACTTTTGAGACCAATTTTGGGCAAGGATGTTTTATAAATATACTCCTGGAGTAATAGATATTAGTTATTTATTTTAGTAAAAGTAATAGAAAAGTGTATAACTATTATCTATTTTCTTTCAATTATCGTGCATACCTTATAATTAAAATCATTACATTATTTCGCTTCTGTCAGCTTCTATTCTTGTACACTTTATAATAAGAGATGCATTTGAACAATTATTGCCACTGCACTGTGTATTATTCGATAAATTATATTATTACTGTGTATTATGTAATAAATTATTTCTCAATATTCCTATGAGGATTTTATTATTTCCAGAGATTTCTCTTGGCGAACTAGAGTCATAGGCTCCAACTTCGGGTAATCCCGGGGGAGGGGGGGTCAAACATATACATATATAAATTATAAATCAGTAACGCATCTACGGGGGGCGGGGCGGTAGTGATGTATGGTGAGAAAAAAATAGTTTTTTGCTCTTCAGGATCCACCTCATTAAACCACCCTTGAGTAACTTCCAGACCTGAATATTCCACTCATATTATTGGTGTAGGTGGAAATAGGGCATCAAACAGCAATGTTTTGTTATTAAAAGGTGATAAACAAAGCAACGTATAATTCGAAAACAAAAAGGATTTGCATTCTTGTAGGAATAAGCGAGTTGGTTTAATAATGCATAATGTACATCTTATGTATGTAGGTAACTTAAATTTTAGTAAATATTGAACCAAAAACAGTAGTTGCTTAAGGTTTTATTGCAATTTGTGCTTATGAAATTATGTATTAGTATAAAGTATATCCAGGATGTCAGATGGAGCTCTAGACCCCGAACCTCCCCCCACCCTAGTCGGAACCTATGTAAGGGATGTATATTCATTAAATTCTACATCTGTTGCACATTTATTTTTTAATACATGGCGATTTCTTTTTGCTGACTTTTTACTAACTTTCTGATACCCATCAAAAGCTACTTACATATTTTTGCAATAATAGTAATATAATTATGTATGTGCTAACACAATGATCACATAGTTTTATTCCATAACTACTGATAAAGGCAGCTGTGCTTCATGCCAGAAGGACATTTCGGACAGTGAAACTGCTACTGCTTACGACAGTAGCTGTAGTAGTGGTAACCGTGATGGCAGTAAGTGCATGCCAACAAGGAAAAGAAAATGTATCTCTGTTGATGATCAGCAGATCTGCCTCAATATTTACAATGGACTATTGAATAATATGCAAGACAGTAACAGGGGCAGCGTCTAAAAGAAAAAAATGGAGTCAAGTTGATTGACTCAGTACTTCCCACACATAACACTTGCAACCAAATCATCGCCCACCTGTCGTCAAAAAAAATCCAACACAAAAACTAGTAAATAGTTTCCTAAGTCTCTCCGTAGGAACTAAAACGACACAATTCAGCTTCAACTGGACGAAACGAAACAATCAGGAACCCCCAAATTGCTTAAAAACGAAGTTTGAGCTATTTTTATATTTTTAGATTTTTATTATTGCTGCGCCGCCACTGACACGATTTTTGAAAACCATACGCATTTTTCATCCTTGGCGTGGTAATAATACTGTGTCTAAATTTCATTAAAATTAATTCCATAATTTACATGTTACTAAATTCAGAACGACCTGAATCAATACCTACCCCTACCAATACCAAATCCCTTGATTTCTGTAATAGCCAAGGCAATGTTCGGATGGACCTAACAAACGTCTATTATGCCGCTAGGTCTTTCTTTCACAGGTCAATGGACACTATTATAAATGGAATAAATTTTTGAGTTTTACAACCCCCCACCCCCTAACCACCCCAATTTCACCCCCACCCAAAAAAAGTAAAAAATGATCAGAAACCCCTAAAACGCCGAAAAACAAAGTTTGAGCTATGTTTACATTTTTAGTTTTTTTATTACTGCCGCACCGCCACTGACACGATTTTTTCCAAAACATGCGCGCTTTCCATCCTCGCCGTGGCAGTAATACCGTGTCAAAATTTCATTAAAATCCATTCGATAATTTTGGCGTTACGCAATAAAGAACGATCTAAAACTAAAACAACACTCGGATGTATACATCACAAATTATTCTAAGTCCGTTGGTTTCTATTATAAGCAAGGCAATGTTCGGATGGACCTAAAAAATTGTATTATGGCGCTAGGTCTTTCATTCACAGGTCATTAGAGAGCCCATTATGAATACAACAAATTTTTCAGTATTACAACCCCCCACCCCCCAACCACCCCAAATTCACCCCCACCCAAAAAAAAGTAGAAAATGATCAGGAACCCCTAAAACCTCTAAAAACGAAGTTTGAAGCGTATTTGAAATTTTTCGTTTTTTGCTAATTACTCCGCCCCCTGTATAACAATTTTCAAAATTATAGGAACATTACCTACTACGACCCCACAGCATAACGCTGTCCAAATTTCACCACAATCCATGTAGCGGTTACTGAGATTACGAGGGTAGAAAAACGCGACAGACAGACAGACAGACAGACAGACCGACAGACAGACAGACAGACAGACAGACCGACGGAAATGAGTGACGTGGATTTTCGTTATGTACACATCATAAAACACCCAAAAAACGTATTATCTCAAAATCGAAAATTTTCGCGATCACAATACTCCCCTCACCTATCGGTGTGGGAAGTAACACCATTGCTAACAAATGCGTTAATGCGACAATAAGTAGGATTGTTCGAAACGATGTGAAGCCCAGGAAGAAAAGGGTCGATTTGGGCAAATGTAGGCAGTTACATTCAACAATTGCTTCCAAAATAAGAAGCACAGTGTATCAGTGCTATAAAAATAATGAAATACCCACTGCTGAGGTGGGGTGATGAGGGAGAAATGCTCTAAGAGGACGTTACAGAGATGAAAAAATAGATTTAAAATTCGGCGTTATCAATAAAAGGTCTGCAATTATGGAAAGCAGACGTATAGTGGAACAGCATCATTATTATTTAAAGAAAATAAAGGAGTTCAGGGATCAAGGCATACCAATTGTTACCTGGATGGAACCTGGTATGACAGCCATGGGAAGAAGGATGGACAGATTCCTCAAGAAAATGCCAACTGGATGGTATACCAGCAAATAGGGGATCAAGTATTATTATTTTGCATTGCGGCTGTGCAGATGGGTGGGTTACAAATGCATTACTATTGTGCGGTAGAAAAATTAAAGATTTGCAAAGTTGGCTACCATCAGAATATGGATGCAGCAATATTTGAAGAATGGTTTCGAGAAAAACTACTGCCGAATTTAAATGATAACAGGATCATCCTTATGGACAATGCGAGCTATCATTCCAGACAGGTGATGAAAATCCCTAAAACTGCATCATGTAAAAAAGACATACAAGATTTTCTTATAAATCATGATATATTCTTTGATGACGACTATACAAGGAAAGAGCTGCTAGAAGTTCTCCACACGCGGTAGTTTGAAAAACAGTACGCTGTTGATGGCATGACAACCACTTCTGGACATACGGTTCTTAGGCTTCCACCTTATTTTTGTGTTTTCAATCTCATTGAGTGGGGTCAACCGAACATGAGATTGCAACCCCCCCCCCCCCCCCCCCCCCCCTCAGGCCACCCCAATTTCACCCCCATCAAAAAAAAAGTACAAGTGATTAGAAACTCCTAAAACGCCTAAAAACGAATTTTGAGGGATATTTGAATTTTTTCGTTTTTTGCTAATTACTCCGCTGCCCATAGACCGTTTTTCAGAATTGTTATGTAGACATCATAAAACGCCTAAAAAGCGTATTATCTCAAAATCGAAAATTTTCAAGATCACAATACTCCTCTCACCTATCGATGTGGGAAGTAAAAGTCATATAAAGTAGTGTCCGGTTTTCAACTGCTTCAGAGATAAATTGATTTTTATAGATTTTCATTGAAATCCAGACCTTCAAACGAAAACCCTAATAAAACAAAATGTTATTGTGGGATTTTGGAGTTTTTGGTATTAGTCATTAGAAAATATGCCATCATATCATTATCGTCTAAAAGAAAGTGATCATGTATCAAAAACTTCGCGAGGCAGTGTCAAAATCAGTATGTTTTGAAAAAAGACTTCAAGAAACGTTACAAAAAAGGGAATTTATCTTTGAAAATCATCCAATAATTAACCATGCACTTTACCGTAAACACATGCCCATCCTTCTTAGTTATCCATTGGTACCACAAACTGTTGTAAATGTGGTTAACATAGGCCATAAGATTACATAGGCACAATGGATCTCCGAGAGCGCAAAATTTCAACAGATCGTTTGGCAAAAACTTGTCGGATTTTTAATTTTTGTTATGGGTACTTGAATAATGTACTATTACATCATGATTAGTTATAAAAAGTGATCGGTTAACCAAAACATTGGTTTAGGGTTTCAAAATTGTATAATTTTAGAAGAAAACTTCAAGTTGTAATTTAAAATCGATTCGTCCTAAAAGGTGGCTAGATGATCTCATAAAATTTGCTAGACAATCAAGCAGAACCTGCAAGCCACGTTAAAAAGTATCGTGTATCCGTAGATGTTCACTCGTGTATAAATGAGAGGTCGTAAATGATCCAGAACGAAGTAGGTCTAAAATTAAGCATGATATATTTAGTGAACACACTATGGATTAGTCATGAACGTACATACCCTAAAGCTGAAACTGTATATTTTGTGTTGTAAATCGACAATAAGGAACGCATACGTGCGCAAATTAAGATCCAGTGGGTTGTGATAGCTGCGTCTCTAATTCTAGAACAGGCAACGGCGCGGCGTCGGTGTTCACGCGTCCATGGAAGTCATCTCACAGCATTCTCCTACGCTGTTGCAAATCGCCTCAATACAGTATTATCAGTCGAAGGTGTGGTTCACTGCGCAAACAACTGGTCTGTATCCGTCTCATTACACGCCAGTACACATTTTGAAGGAAAGCGATCCTATCAGAAGAGTGGATTTTTGTCGATTCATGCTTCATGTGGACGTCGAAGATGCAAGTTTTTTAGGTAGGATTTTTTGGATGCTTGAGTTGCCTAGCAACATAGTGAAATAGCTTCTGAAGATGCCATCCACTGGTGGTGGCGAAACGTCGAACTTTAACGCTAAACGACGCGGGCCTAAAAACCCAAGAACCACAAATTCATTGGACGATAGCCGCGAAAGCCTTACACAGTATACTTATTGCCTATGTTTACCACATTTAAAACATGTTTGTGGTACCAATTGATAACTAGAAAGATGGGCGTGTGGTTACCGTAACGTGCAAGGTTAATGGTTTGGTGATTTTTTAAGATAAATTCCCTTTTTGGAAAGTTTTTGAAGTCACTTTTCAAAACATGCTGATTTTGACACTATCTCGCTAAGTACTCGATACATGATCACTTTCTTTTTGTCGATAATGCCGTGATAGCATATCTTCTAAGGACTGATACCAAACATTCCAAAATCCGACAATAGAATTTTGTTTTATTAGGGTTTTCGTTGGCATTTTAATGAAAATCTCTAAAAATCAATTTACCTCTGAAACAGTTGAAAATCGGTCCCTACTTTATATGACTTTTCTGGTGGAAACGAGCTGTACAGTCTTCTCCTAAAGTATTTTCTATTCTTTATAGACCACCCTGTATAGTATATTAAAGTACAAGAGGATAATAGGCTCTTAAAAGCATACGTGGGTTTTCAGGCACGACGGTGCTTTAACGAGCAAGTATCCACGGGTACGCTGTTTTCTTTATTGGTACACTGGTTGGAAATCAAAATAACAACAGAAGATGAAAATAAGTAGATACTTATAATGTAAAATGTTCTATCAAATGAAATCGAATAATGCCTTGGCTCAGTAGATTGCGCAGCAACTTTTCCAGGATCGATTCCCAAGCTAGGCGATTTGTTTTACACGGGATGATAAGTAAAAAGCTCTCAAAAAATAATATAATAATAACTTTTTATGACACTAGCTAGGAAAAACTTTCCACAAATAACCATTTGTGCAAACCGAAATCTCTTATTACATGCAGGGTGCAGCTGTAACATCAAAAAACTGCGCCCCCTTGTCAAAAATTCAGGAACCGCTACTGGCCAGAAGTAACAATTTTTGGGGTTTCTTACTCTTACTCAAATGTTGTACACCGAACGAAAAAACTTCGTAATATTAATGTATTACTACCTTGATTAAATAAACGAACGTCAGCTTTTCAGGTTATAATTTTGTGTCGACGATATGAGCCGTTAATACACAATCAAAGGTCAGTTTTCGCTCATAAATTTATATCAAGGGACAAAGGAATTTTCTTTCTTACCTACTAATCAAAGCTATTATTGGACCGGTAGATTATGACAGATTTTGAGACACGATTTTAGTTAGTATACCTTTCAGAGAATAACATTATTACCCATATTGGGCTTGAACAGTAACAATAGGGGAGAGTTCGCTAATACGGGATAGCTAACGTTATTTGACTCGGAACTCTCTAGCCCTGCTACTGACAACTACTCTTTGTTTAACTAATACTTTTTCGTTTATTTCTTTCCATGCTTAAATGTGTAGTGTTTGCGTATCAATAAAAAACTACTAAAGTAAAATATATCTATCGAAATCGAAAACAGAAAACATTATGCGAGTTTATCGCACGAGCATGGCTCACCCATTGTTTTCAACACGGACGCATGCTTCGTGAGCTCAAAGTCGACAGCCCTGACACATCACTCAACCGTCGTTCGTCATCTATGCAGTTCGTTATTGTTCACTCTAATCCCCTCGAGATAGTATCCGGCTCTATCCGACCGCTTAGTGTCCAAATTTACCCGACTACACATCTTCAACACTGTTTTTCAAAAATTTTCACAAAATGCAAATTGATGCCGTTTCCACAGATATCACAAAACACAGTCAATTATTTACAAAAACGTAAAAAATACTCACCTTTATTTTTAACTTGCTAGTTTAATCAAAAATTGCGTGACTAATGTCTACAAATCTAAAGTACACAGCCTTCCTTTTTGAAATCACCGCTTGTAACTCACCACACTATTAACAATCAGTTAGAATAACCACCTGCTACATCTTAATATACTTTATTTGCATCGAATATAACCAGCAATTGTCAGATTGGGCTCCTTATTCAGAAATAATTGCCAGTAGGTATCCCGTTTTACCAGACCATCCTGTTTTGGCTAACCTTCCCCTACCTCGAATAACCGCTGACATGTTTAAATGGTTTTTGGTTGTTTCATCGTAGTTCCCCAAAAATTCTAAACGTACACGCAAAACTAGCGAAAAGGCTGCGCGCGCGCGGCCGCGAATGGAGCGGCGCGCATATCTGTACGGACCTTTAACGCGCAACGAACGCGCGGCGCTTACACGGCGCATGTTCGGAGCACGCAGATTTGTACCCACCTTAAGAGGTCAACATAATTTCCCCGATTAGCGGACCCAGTTGCTTGATTATGGTTCCTAAAACTCAATTCATGCATCCAAGAAAACAAGTAGGGGAGAGTTGGCTAATACGGGATAGCTAACGTTATTTGACTCGAAATTATCTGGCCATGCTACTGACACGTCTACTCTTTGCTTGACTGTTACTTCGCCGTTTATTTCTTTCCAGATTTAAGTGTAGTTGTTTCTGAATACCTTCAGGATATCATAGAAAAAAGCATAATTGTAATCAAAGGTCAAGTATCTTGTTTTTCCTACCTGGTCGGATAGTATTTACATACCAATAAAAAATACAAAAGTAAAATAAATTTATCGAAAACCTGAAACATTATGCGACTCATATTTATAATGAAAAACGTTTTAATATAGACTACAATCCCACGAGCACTGCTTACCCCATCGTTTTCTACCTCGACGCATGCTTCGTGAGCTCATCACATCACCCAACAGTGGTTTATCATATATGCAATTCGTTATTGTTTCGAAGCCTGAGAACCTCTTCGATGGCCTGTCACATACTTTCCTCATTCTATTATCCACCGGATAGTATCCGGCTTGATCCGACCACTTAGTGTCCCACCCAACTGCACATTTTCTACTATTTTTCAAAATTTTCACAAAAAGGAAACTGAGGCCGTATCCAAGGATATCACAAAACATAATAAATTACTCACAAAAGCGTAAAAAAATCTCAGCTTTATTTAACTTGCTTGTTGAAATAAAAATTGGGTGACTAACTATCCACAAAACTAAATAACATAACCTTCCTTTTTGAAATTATCACCTATAACTCACCACAGATTAAAAATTAACTAGAACAACCACCTGCTAGATTTGAACATTCTTTACTTGCATCGATTAAAATCAGTAATGGTCAGATTGGGCTCCTCATTTAGAAATAATTGCCGGTATCCCGTTTTACCAGACTATCATGTTTCGGCTAACCTGTCCCTACTTTTTGATCAAAAATTACTGTTTATGTAAAAAATGTCCTCCAAATCGTCCCCTATAGACTGCTTAAGTTTGGCACCACCTTTTTGGAACACCCTGTATTTGTCTCGCAACGGAGATGCTAATATAGTTTTACGAGCTCTGGAAGTTAGTTTACAAACTTGATAGTCACTGTTGCACATGTCACTTTATTTTATGATGCAGACGTTACCGTCTACTGTAAAATATGCGAAGTAGTCATCCACTATTAGCAACGGTCTTTACTTATAACGAGTGGTCATAAGGACTTCAGTCATACCCTGAAATAGACCATCTTTACATCCGGTTGTTTTAAATATTTCAAAATTACAACATATTATGACTTCAGTTTCAAGGGGTGGTCGAAATATACATATATTATAGACATTGTAATTCCCTAATGTTAAAGCAGAGCATAGTAAACAACCAGCAGAATATCTCTGAGGATTTCCTATATAAAAATGGTTCCCACAGAATTTGACCTTGGGATGATTTTACGGCTGTGAAGTTTGGGTAAAGATGCGAAAATGAAAATATCGGTACCGGTACCAACTCGATATTTTTTAGCCAAAAAGGCGCGTTTGGTTCGTACAGAGAATCTTGTGCAATTGATTACACCCCTCAATAATTATATAATTATTTTCGATACCGATACCCCTACAAAAGTATCCATACCAGCCTGGAATCGCTCAAAAAGTATCTAAGATAAAAATACTCGATATTAGTGCAGAAGTACAAGTATCGAAGTATCCTTAGCATTCCTACAAAAAAATCATCCAAAAGTGGGGATGCGTGTGTAATTTCCGCCAACCTGGTTGTTTACTATGCTGTGGTTAAAGCATGTGGCGCCTGTTTCATAAAAGTTACAGGTCCTGTAATGCAGGCAAAATTCGTCTATTTTTTCCGTAGTGAGGGAGTTAGGGTTCAGTTTCTGTAATAGTTGCCGCTCATCCTTAAGACTTATTGTGCACCCCCAGTCAAAGAAATCAAACAGAGACCCATCCTTAGTTCTTTGCGAACTTTGAGATGCATTGGAACATGCTCTCCTGTCTTCCCTTCTGGCTTACATTCGGATAGGGGTGGGAATGGGTTTACCACTTCAATTTTCAACTTTTGCAGGTGTGCACTGAACATCCAATTCCCAATTATAAATCCAACCATCTTTCGTAGTTCCTTTCTGTTCAATCTGAGAGCGACTGCGGTATTAGATCATGAGGGTACCCTCAGCATCCTCTTAGACTGAACAACCCTCACCTGTCCCAGTGCTTTTAGTGTTCATTTAACACTCAACTGGTCATTAGGGATTCATCAAGCTTGAGTTTTTTCTTAAATACTTGACTTGAAAGCTCAAGCTTTTGAAAATTTGATATTTGACTTGACTTGATTTTCGATCTGAACTACTTGACTTGATATCAAGTAAAATCAAACTACTTGATATTACTTGATATCGATCTGCAAAATGTGAATCGAAGCATTAAAATAGGGGAACCACCGATAGCAAGCAGGCACCCGATGACTTTAAAACTTTAAAGCCAACCGACACAGAATGGTCGTTAATTGAACGAATTTGCCAGTACCTTAATGTTTTTAAGAGTATTTCCATCATTTTTGCATTAATATGCTGCTCGATAGACTAGATTCGTGGGCTATGGAGCTTGACAATAAACGTCAACGAAACGGACGAACAGATTATAAATAGTATTCAAGCGGCAAGGGACAGTACTGAAGATATTTTAGAGTGGTGGAAAAGACAGGAATGTATTTTTCCAAACCTTGCCGCAATGGCCAAAGACTTTCTGGCAACGCCAGCTTCTTTAGCTCCAGTTTAAAGGCAGTTCTCTAGCTGCCTTAACTCTTACCAAAACAAGAAATCGATTAGGTATAGATAACTCCGTTAGAAGTCTTATGTGTCTCAAATTATTGATGGCAAATGAGGATATTATTTTTTTTTACTTCTGTGTCATCGGCGTCGATTGCTCTGATCATTAGCCTCGTGTTCTGTGTAGGCTTTGTTACTGTTTCCCGGCGCCACTCTAGGAACGGCACTGTTAATTAAAAGCCAACAGTGAAGGCTCAGGTGGTGATTCTTCGCTGAGCCTTTTTTATGGATATTTATTTTTTTGAAAAAAATAGAAAAATTTCCGCCTCTGAGAATCGAACCCCGGACCTTCCGGTCACGAGCCATCGACCCTAACCACTGAGCCAACCTACCCCCATTTGAGTTTATTGTTTTTCTATGTATTATTGTCAGAATTCATAATATTTCGTATTTTTATTTCATATTATTACATTCATTATTTAACTAAGTTACATCTTTATATACATAGATGTTTATTGTAATTGCGTTTTGGCAGTTAATTAGATTAATATCAACCATCACCACTATTAACTTTTAATCAATGTCAACACGTTCACCATTTTTCGAAATAGTTATACATTTTACCAGGCACTTTCACCATTGAATAGAGTCTTCAAGTTCTGTTTAATTGAAGTCCATCGGAAGACAAAAAGGCAGTGGCGATTCGTGTTCTAGTTCATTAGGGGGCTACTTTTAGAATAATAATAAAAATATAAAGTTTTAAAACTCACTAAAGCATTTTAGGTGATCTGATAGAAAGTATTGCTGTTGTAGTTACTAGTCATGTAGTCAATGCAATATTATTATAGATATTCGGCAAAACCGCACTTTTAGCGCAATGTTTTTAACCACAATTATATAATAAAAATACTACCACATGTTACTTAACGTTTTTAATTTGTTTTAATTTGGTAGCTGACGTTTTATTTCACCGCACTTTGTATTATAAAGGTTCGTAAAATCTATGTTTTTATCTATTCTGATTCAGCACATTATTTATCGTAACGTAAGTACCTACTAATAACTATTCTGTCGTCCAAATGCTAATGGGAGTAACTACCATTTTCACGAAATCCTGTTTTCTAAAGAATCAGATACCTAAGAATATCCTTTACATATATGCAAAGAATGAAAAAAGTATCTGCATTGTAAGCCATTCAGAAATGCTAAGAATATTTTCACTATCTGCTCAGAACAGCCACAAAACAACACCAAATAGGCGTAACAAGCATTTACTTAGCCAGAAGGCCGTAACTGTGTAACTAGGAGTTCTATAGTCAACAGTTGAGAGGAGGTAGTTGATTACCTTGTGTGACTTAAATGCGTTACACTCAAAGACTATCGATGTCGACATATGCATAAATCATATCAAAAGAATAACGTCTATCATAAGGGGTCATCGTAATTCGGTTCAGCCAGAACTGCCATTAGAACTCATTTCCAACTTCTGCAACATCGCTCCAACTATCGGTCTGAGTCTTCAGTAGATTTTTGGATGCAATCTATTTTTCTTCTTTGTTTAGATCCCCTTATACCTTATATCCACACTGTAGCAGCGTTTTGCTGATAAAAAACTGGCTGCTTTTGCTTTGATGTCACTACATCCCAGCCACAGGGGGGAGAAGTGCAGTCACTTAGCTTCGCCCGCGGTGCAATCACCCCCACATCGGAATATTTCCGGGAAACTAGAAATAGGTTCCCGCAAATAGGCGGCGCCAAATGGCCTCACGGTTCATGTTCCGTCGCTGGGCTGATGTTCTCGGTTTTCATAAATGACAAATCAAATTAATTAAAAGTAAAAAATGCTTAATGGCTCTCCCAGGATCAAAAGATGCCGGAGGTAAAATACCTGGCCGTTCGGATCTCCGGGTGCCAGGTGGTCCGGGGGGAACATTAAGCGAAGTTTGTTTAAAAAATTCTGCTGCCACTCCTCGTCAGGCTAACAACAGAAGCCGTCCTTCGCAGCAACTTCGCACTGACGACAGGCCCGAAGGCCAGAGAAACTTTTTCAGAGCCGACTTTACAAATATACGAGGTCTTGCCTCCAACATAAACTCTGTCCATCAACACCTTCAGGCAGAGAAGCCACACATTCTGGCTCTTACGGAAACTCAAGTCGGCTCTTCAACAATGGATAACTGCTTTAGATATCCCGGATATGACTTATACACCCGATTTAGACGTAGGTTTGGCGTATGCGTGTACGTTAAATCTGGGCTTTCTTGTCATCGAGAAGAAGAGCTCGAACTGGAAGGATTTGACATCATATGGCTCAAAATATCCTTCCAAAATCATTCCAAATTTATATGCTGCATTTATAGGCCACCAAGCAGTAACAACTGCAAAGAGCTCTTCGAGAAGCTTTCAGCCACTGTGGACGCGCTGCAATCAGATCACCCTCATTCAGAGATAGTCTTTCTGGGTGACTTCAACGTTCACAACTCATACTGGCTAAAACACTCAAACAAAACGGACGACGAGGGACGTGAAGCTGAATCCTTCGCTATCAGCTGCGGCTTGGAGCAGATAGTCAAAGAACCAACAAGGATTCCCAGCCGCCACGGAGATTTTGCTAGTCTGTTGGACCTATATCTCACAACTACTCCAACGGTCTACACAGTGAAGGTAACCGCCCCACTGGGATCGTCTGACCACAACACCGTCTCGACGCTATGCAGAATGCATTCTCCAGATCTCTACCATGCAAAGCCTCGTCGGATCTGGCATTACGGATCCGCAAAGTGGGACGACCTAAGGGAATACTACCAGTCCTTTCCTTGGAACGACGTCTGCTTCAAGTCACGAGAACCATCAGCTTGCGCCCAAGAAATAACAGAGGTATTAATATCCGGCATGGAAGCCTATATTCCTCATGTCGTCAAGCGTCCCTCCAAAAACAAGCCATGGTTCAATCAGCGTTGCAGAGATGCTGTTACCTCTAAAAACCAGCATTACAGAGAATGGAGGAAAAATCCAAATGCTGAGAGCCACCGCAGTTTTATCGACGCCAGAAATCACTGTAAGCGCGTGATTGACAGCAGCAAGGAGGAACACAACCAAAAAATTAAGAACAAGCTCCTCTCATGTCCTAGTTCGTCCAGAACATTCTGGTCTGTAGCTAAGGCTGTTAGTCAGAACTTTTCCTATTCGTCAATACCACCCTTGACCAGAGAGGACAAATCCATCGCTTCTGCTCCTAAAGAAAAAGCAGACATCTTGGGGAAGCTCTTCGCAGCCAATTCTACTGTAGACTTTCAAGGAAGTACTCCGACCACCACCATAAGCGTGAACTCGAGAATGGCAGAGGTCAAATTTCAACATCGAGATGTAAAAAGCATCCTCCAAAAACTGAACACCAATAAAGCTACTGGTCCTGACCAAATTCCAGCCATTGTCCTTAAACGCTGTGCCGATGAGCTTGCACCTATTCTTTGCAAGCTCTTCAAACTTTCGTACCAACGAGGTGTGTTTCCCGCTTCGTGGAAGATTGGCTGCGTACAACCCATCCCTAAGAAAGGCAAAAAAACTGATCCCACCAATTATAGACCTGTGGCTCTTCTCAGCATCATGTCTAAGGTCATGGAGACTGTCATTAACACACAGCTCCTGAAATACCTGGACAACAATAACATCACAAATGATCGCCAGTATGGCTTCCGTAAGCACAGGTCTACAGGTGACCTCCTTGCCTACGTCACTCACTTGTGGAACAGAGCAATAGACAATCATGGCGAATCCCGTGTTGTTGCACTTGATATATCGAAAGCTTTCGACAGAGTATGGCATGACGGACTTCTGGCCAAGCTTGCTGCTTATGGACTACCACCTGGCCTGCGCCAGTGGCTGAATAGCTTCTTGAACGACCGATCTCTGTTTGTTGTAGTCGAGGGCTGTTCATCAGACGTATTTTCAATAAACGCCGGTGTTCCTCAGGGATCTGTCCTATCCCCTACACTGTTTCTGCTGTACATCAACGAGCTGTTGGAAATAACATCCAATCCAATCTACAGCTTCGCAGATGACAGTACATTAGTGTCGTGCATGGAACCAGGTAAGCCACTATCATCCCGAGAGACGGTACGTCAGCGACAGCAGCATGCCTCACAGATCAACGCTGATATCAAAACAATTGTCGAGTGGGGATTAGCAAATAAAGTACAGTTCAACGTACAAAAAACTCAGGCAACAACACTTACAAAGAAGTCTCACGATGGCTTACCAACCGTGGAAATGGAGGGTCACCCCATAGTCGAATCACCTTCTGTCAAGCTTTTGGGAATCAACATCAACAATAACATGTCCTGGCACGACCACGTCGTCAGTATTGCTAAAACAGCATCCCAGAAGCTTGGAGTTTTGTTCCGCTGTAGGAAGTTGTATACACTAGAGCAACTGCTGCTGCTGTACAAGGCACAGATCCGACCATCGTTGGAGTATTGCTCCCATGTGTGGGGATGCGCTCCGAAGCACTCTCTAAAGCTTCTAGACACTATCCAGAAGAGAGCGATTAGACCAATCGATACGCCTAATCTCACAAAGGACCTCCACAGCCTGGAACATCGAAGGAGGGTGGCTGACCTGTCCCTGTTTTACAGATTCTATCACGGAAGATGTTCGATTGAGCTCTCTCAGATAATAACACCACAGGCCGTCCGAACCAGGAAAACTAGAGAAGCTCTGCGAGCTCATCCTTACCAGGTCGAGGTCCTTACTCCCCGAACTAGTCTCCTCCAACATTCCTTCTTTTGGAGAACTTCGACGCTGTGGAATCAGCTGCCGGGGAATTTGTTTCCCGACGGCTACAACCTGCAGCGTTTCAAATCTAACGTGAACCGATACTTATCCTCTCGCAGCGCTTCTACAGCGCCATAGGCTTTAAGCCTTTGCGGGAGGCCGACCATAAAAAAAATAAAAAAAAAAAATCTATTTTTCTTCTTTGTTTAGATCCCCTTATACCTTATATCCACACTGTAGCAGCGTTTTGCTGATAAAAAACTGGCTGCTTTTGCTTTGATGTCACTACATCCCAGTGTAATGTTGAATAGGTCACTGGTTGATATTAAATAGAAATCACAATCTTTTTGCTAACATTGCCATTTGGAAGCTTTCAATAATGAAGCCGAACTATGGTATAACCTGTGGCGGAACAAAGATGTGACAAGAGAAAACCTTAGGGAACTAGACCTTAAGGGACGCAGACATACTTTTTTCCACTTTTCGATGTACACAGAAAGTTGGTACACAAAATTTGAGATAAAATTGGAGATGAACTATTAAAACCTTTTTGAAAAGAATCTAAAAATTTTCTGCTAATATAAAAAATAACAACCTTTGAACTGAACAAATTACGTCTACTCCTTCTGACCTCTGTCAACATCAAGTCCTAGCTACGCCTTGTCTTAGAACGCAAAGGTGAAATGAAAGACCTATAGAAGTTATCTTTCAGAGGGATATGATGTTCAATTTCCATTATATCCAAATAGTAAATAATGCGTATAAATATCTGGGGTTTATTATTAGAAGCAGTGAATCTTTTGGACTAGAAACAGTTCTAAGGCTCTACCATACGCTAGTTAGACCGCACCTAGGGTGTGCTGTACAAATTTGACTGAGATATCTTTATTCTAGTAAAAATAACTCTTATCCCTACATGGTCTCATATAAAAGCCAATATAAACCAGGAGGAGCCCGTATCCATAAAATTTTAGAGGAAGTACAAACCGATTTGCCCCCATCCTATAACCTAACTTATAGCAAATGCCTAGTCTGGAACATAACACCTCTACAAATCAACTACGAATGCTCTGAGTACAGAAAAGGAAACACCAATCCCACGTTCTACAAACAACAATTCCTTGACATAATCAGCAGGTACCAAAACGTTAGCAAAATTATTTATATTGATGGGTCTAAATCTAAAAGTGATAACTGTATGGGCTGTGCAATAACAACCTTAGAAGAGACACGCAAATGGCGTTCAACTCCAATGTCCTCAATTTTCTCTGCAGAGTTATACGCCATACTGTGGGCTCTAAAATACACCCACGAACAGGAGCAAGGGCTATACATAATTTGCAGTGATTCTATCAGCTCGCTCGAAGCGATTTATAATAAATACAATAAAAACCCTTAGGTACAAGAGATTCTTCACGCATCCAGATACAGCTGCCAAGAAAGGTGCTGAGGAGGAATACTTAAATGTACCAGATACACCTGAAGACATAAAAAAATACCTCAAATCAAATGTGCTTAACCAATGGCAGCAGGAATGGAACCGTAGCAACAGCCAACTTAGAGCTATCAAACCATCCCTACATTCCTGGAAAATACCTCCAGACCTCAGCCAAAGGGAACAATGCACAATAACTCGTCTTCGTTTTGACACATAGTTTCTCGTTCTGAGAAGTATACCTCCACAGTGCGAATCATCTCAAACCAGTCTCACTCGGACCCATATCATCCAAGACTACTCTGTTTACGCGCATCCTCGGCAATTTCATAATATCCAACAAGACTTGCAAATATCACTGACCAATACAGTTTGTATACACAATGTTTTAAACTTTCTGAAAAATATTAATATTTTCAGAAAAATATAATCTTTTGATACATACTATGAAGATTTCAAGACGCTTGTAACAAAAACCCTGCCCAACTTCAACACACAGCCAATAAATCCCTGAGTATTACATAACTGCCATCTGCGGCTAATAACCATAGCATTTGATGCCGTGAAACAAAAAAAAATAACTTCGGCCTCAAAAGAACAAACAGAAGAAATAAACGAGCTGTGACATATATTTACTATCTAATCAATAGTACTAAATCTACTACTCATAAGTTAAATCCGAACACTGAGAAAAAAAGGGTTGCGGTTGATGAAATGCTGTAGGACTAAATACGATAATTAACGAACTCATTTGCCATAATTAGTTTTTAAAAAAATAAAACAGATCAATAACGGGTGGGAACTCCATGGTGACGAATGCCCTCCTCTAGCCTACGTGGCATGCTCGTAATATGGTTGTTGATAAAGTCTACAGGTTCCCAAGCTTACCGCATAGCATGTTTAGTTCGTCCAGCGAGGTCGAAGCATTGGGTAAATCGCCTATATTAACCCATCCAATCCCATAATTTTTCAATTGGCGATAAATCGAGTTATCGTGGAGGCCAGGGAAGAACCCTGACCTTCCTGTAGGAACCTCATCCATACCCTTGCAATATGAGGACGTGCATTTTCTTGCTGGAAGAAATCCTCTTCGAGCCCTCTGACACATGAAACGGCAATTGGTTCTAACACCTCATTCACATAACGTTGCGCAGTCATTGTGCCACGAATCACAAGTAAAGATGACTTGCTGTTGAATGAAATAGCACCCCAAACCATCAAGCCAATAGGACGGTGTATATGGCGCCCAACAGCAAACTGGAGATCGCGTCATACAGTCCGTCGTGGTCTTAGACGTTGGCGTCCGTCACGTGCCCTCAAACAAAACTTGGACTCGTCGGAAAAGTTCGTCTGATGCCACTCAGTATGCCACTATCGGTACAAATGCAATGAAAATTTTCAATGCAAATATCCCTTTTTTCTGTAGGTGTTCGGATTTCACTTGCGAGTGGTATATCAAGACTGTGACTTAGTTAAGTTTTTAGACATCAATGTTCCTAGAATAAACCTTGGAAAGTTGAATTATGAAATTTTTAACATTGATATATCCAGTACCTTGCTCGTAAATAAAATGTAAAAAATATGCAGTCAAATTTCTGCAAGTACCTCCATAGATTTCAACACAACTCTTAAAGAATTAAAATCAGTTTAAACTAAATGTTGCCCTTCCATTTATATTAGTGTAGATGTAATTTAATAGTACTCTTTTGTTTAAGTTTGTGTTTTTTACCATTACATGTAATAATTACTTCTGGTATACCATAAATGAATCAATAAACATGTAAAAGACACATCAAAATGTATCCGTATGCTTAGCGATCACACCAGTAGAGACTCATTGTATATTATCTCATTTCCAGATCGTGAAGATGTTCATCTTGATCGTACTGATATTCGGCCTCTGCTGGCTTCCATATCACGGGTACTTCATCTATGTATACTTCGATACCAGCGTCATCTACCACCAATACACGCAACATGTGTATTTGGGCTTCTACTGGTTTGCAATGTCCAACGCAATGGTCAACCCAGCTATTTACTACTGGATGAACGCCAGTTAAGTATATGCACTAATTTATTTGTTTAATCGTGTCTGAGCTACACTTGAATTAACTGGTTAGTTATACAGGGTTGGAATAAAGTATGGAACCAAGCAAATAACTTTGTAACGGAAAGAACGATATTGCTGAAAATTTGCAGGCAAGTGTAGTGACGTCTAGTGCATCCAATGACATTATGTTAGCTATTGATGTACTTCCGGTTTAACCGTCAACTTTTTTAATTTAAATGGGACACTCTGTATATTTTTGCAGATTTTAATACATCTTTTTTTCCGAATACGTCCATAGTGGGTTTAGTATTAGTTTCTGTAAAAACGGGAAAGATAAAGCTTCTTTATCATTTCAGGTGTTTAAAATGCCGGTCATTCAAAGTCGGTTTTGGCGATCGCGTGAGAACTCACAAAGATGTGTGTCAACTTTTAATGATTTACGTCCCGACAGGGGTCCTATAACATGTTTGACGGTGACTAAAATACAAAAAAAAATACAAAAAAATTACCTCAAACGGGAAGACCGCAGACCACCACGGACAAATTTGTGAGACAAATAAAAATTTTTTACAGAAACAAATACTAAACCCACTATGAACGTATTCGAAAAAAAAGATGTATTAAAATCTGCAAAAATATACAGGGTGTCCCATTTAAATTAAAAAAGTTGACAGTACTTCCGGTTAGACCGGAAGTACATTGATAGGTAACATAATGTCTTCGGATGCATTATGCGTCAATACATTTACCTGCAATTTTTCAGCAACACCACCCTTTCCGTTTCAAAGATATTTGCTTGGTTCCATACTTTATCCCAACCCTGTATAGTTTTTTATCTGTTTTTTGTTTTCACTTTATATGTAGACAGGGTGTCCCTGAATTTCCTTGACACGTGATATTCTCGTAACACAAAAAAGTTCAAACGAAAACTGAGTGAAATTTTTGAAAGTGCTATAGGGTCATATCATATCATTTATGATATCATACTTTCAAAACGTTTTTTTAGACGTCAATCCCTAAAATTCACCCCCAGCTTTTTTTTCAAATAGCACCCCATAGGTTTTCCTACATAAATGTTGTACCTATTTATTATAATCTTGAGATACCTTTTATACGCAACCCTATTTTTTGCAAGTTAAGCCACAATGAGGGTGACAGGATTGGTTGTAACTATCATGAGAAAAATCAGGAAAAAATCTATCCCATGCAATTTGAAAATTATGGGCATTTAAAAAAACCTAGAAATTTGGTCAAATTATAACCATTTTTCGGTTATTGTGGTTAACTTTCATTATTTTTATTCATTTAAACTTTGGAACTGTAACCATAAATAGAATTTCTAGAAGCACAGTCAAAAATAATGCCACAATTGCTCCAAGTTTTCTAGAATGAAAACTATTAGTTAAACTATGAATTTGAAATTTTTAAAGTTTTTCAACTTTGAAAGACCCTCCTTTAAAGAAATGCACTAAAGTGTCTTGGCAAGTTCCATTAAAAGTTATCGCATTTAACCAGGATTGAAAAATGGTACAATACTTGTTGGTTTCATACTAAAAAAACGAGTAAAAAAATAAAAACCTCAAATAACCGGATTTTTGATAACCCATTTCACTCAGACCAGATGTTCTTTAGTCGCACAAGCTTTTAATAGATTCTTAATTTTACGGCAAAATGATGAAAAAGATGGGTAATGAACATATTTGCTATGAGTAAGCGAGACAGATAGTGACGCCACTTTTAGCAAAGTCAACAAAAATAAGTAAAATTAACGAAATAATGAACATTTTTGACCTAGTTTAGTTTAGGTTTATTGGATTAGAAGTCAGATAGGGAAATAACATTTTTTATTACAAATAGTATCCTTGAAAATTCCACTTCCACAGTTTTTTTTTGACTGTTTTTCTTACGAAAATATTACGCCTCAAACAAATGCTTATTTTATTCACCTTATGCTGATGCCTTTACGAAAAAAAAATAGGTTTGTATATAAAATCAAAGGGTACTACAAGATTTTAAATAAAATAGGGATAACATTTATGTAGGAAGACCTATTTGGCGCTATTTGAAAAAAAGGTGGGTGTGTGTGACGATGGTTGAAGTACAAAAAATTTTTTTGTAAGCATGGTATGATAAAGTACTTTCAAGAATTCCACTCGGTTTTTTTGAACTTTTTTCTGTCACGAGAATATCACGTGTCAAGGACATTCAGGGACACCATGTATATTAGTTTCAGTTAATTATTAATTAAGAGGAAAAAACACACTTATGTGACGATCACACACGTCACAAGTCAGAAGTGATTATCTGTATTTGCTCATATCTCTTTCCAGTGTGTGGCACACTGCACTGCCGTATCGTTCGCATCCCATGGGTGCTCGAATGTGCAAGGGATTTTCAAAGATAGGAGATACTCCATCCTCTAGTTCTCCCCGCAGGCGCCTAAATCGTCCTCAACGTATCCCCATCTCAATAGGTTATCCCCAGACCTGCCCATTTGGCATCTAATCCTGTTGAGACTTTTCCAGGTCTTTCCATTCCAATTGTGATCGCACAGGGAGGCTTTCAGTTGGGTTCTAAGTTGGTATGTGGTTCTCTGTTAGCCGTCGCTTCCACAGTACCTTTTTGATTACTGATTAGGTGTCTTTCAGTGGGTTTGTGGACATAATAAAATTCTTCCTGAATTTATGTCTGGATGCTGGGGGCTTTTGCGCATATAGAGGATAATGACTGTCTACTTCATTGTCATACATGAGACTTCTCGCCTGATTTGAGGAGGGCTATTCCCGCTAACATATATAGGTAGTCTAGGTTGGTAGGTTTTACACAGCCCGTGATTATCCTACAGGTGTCGTTCAGGGTAGGGTCAAGTTTGTTAAGCATAAGTCGATCTGGACCATTCAGGGTATGCGTGTATTCGGCTGGAGCAATTTGAAGAGTCCAATGCAAGAACCAGTAAAGTACAGTTTTTAACGATATTGCGTTATCCACCTGTTCTTGCATAGTTAGTAATTCTGCATCGTTCAGTACAAAAACGGGGCTTCTATCTTATACTAGACGTGATACAGAACAATATTGTTGGTTGTCTGGATCTTTATACTGTGCAAAAATAGACCTGGACTTGACTTGTTCTTACACAGTATGAAACGAATCAAACCACTTCATTTTTGGTATGAAATTTAATTTGTTGAATAGTAACAAATAGCGTATATATCCAATAATGTTATCTGAAAGTAAGGAGTTAAGTAATGTCCCCTTTTTGTGCACTCATACCGACAGTGAAGAAGATTATTTGCCGGAAAACACCAACTCTAACCTCAATTATGGCTCATTACCAGAATACAGCGAAAGTTATTAGAGAAAATACAAAAAATCATCACATACAGTTTATTTAAGGGACAATATTTTATAATACTTCATGAAATGAAAGATACTTTTTCAAATCTACATTGTATTTGCTTCTTTAATATTGAAAAATCAAAAAACTGTGCAAGAACAGGTTAAGTCCAAAAGTCTTTTTTTTAATTATATAGTAATTTGTAACGTGACACTAACCAATTTTCAAATATGAACTTTGTATAGCTGTCCACACAGTATGCCACAGTCAACACCTTCACAGCTCGTTCAGGCAGTTTTCCTTGCCTCCTAAAAAATGTACTCGTTTTAGCGGCAATCGAAATTGGGGGTCGAGAGTGGTGTCAAACGACTCGGTTTGACGTCCTGCATCGAACGAGACCACTCCCAGACCGAGGAAACGTGCTGGTGCAAAGCTACTGCAAGTTTCATTACCTAACCTAACTTATCCAAAACAGTTGACTTCTTTAGCTCAAAATGGGTGTTAATCGACGTGGCTGGACATCGTGTCTCAAACTTGACCACATACAGAGTGTGGAAACGTTCCAGTGTAAATCTACGCCACTTTGAAATTTGGAAATTTCAATACCTTACCTGACATAATCTAACCAAGTCGGTCGAGCTAAAAAGGGGTGCCAACGACTCGGTTTGATGTCCTGACTCGGATTGTATCAATTAGTGAACTAAAAAAAAGTTTATTTTTATTCTCAATTTATGAAATTAAGGCAAAAAAGGGCTTCGAGGGTTTACGCCTGGAGCCTATGCCGACACACTGTGAAAAAACTGAACAGGTGACAACCCTACCTGAGGGTATATTGCCTAAAGTATTCAAAATCTACAAAATCAATTACGTCTGGGGGGCCAGCCCCCCTATTTATGCAGATGAACAAACCTAGTTCAACTTAAACTTACTAATTTCTAGGAACATTAAGAATTCAAAGTATCATATCTTTTTTATTTTCCATTTCTTGGTGTTGCTTCTGGTGTCGTTGTACTCTACTCATCAAGCACTTTCTAATTGATCATATATTTTATGAAAAAAAAATCGAAATTTCGAAAACGTTTTTAGGTTAGTTTGTTCGGGCCGTTTTTTTCAGTCTGGGAGTCAAACCGAGTCAATTAATACTTCTTTAAACCCCATTGAACCCATTTTCACCTCAATAACTTGACCGGTCGGGTTAAGTTAGGTTAGGTAGGGGACACCGGGGCAAAACGAGGTCTGGGGCAAAACGCTCCTATGCCTGATCCATACACTGACATGCACCTGCAAGTGTTATTAGTGCGAGCTTTAGTTGCCCTACGTCGGTCAACCAATGAGAAACGTGGCGATGTTTGTATTGGCTACGCTGTGAGCAAAAACTGAATTTTCTCCTCATTTTAAAAAGTTTTGTGATAAACATGATGTGTTGTTAGGTGAGTAGCCAAGTTTTAGCAATATTTTTAACCAGACGCTGTAGCGCCAGTATCGAGTTTTAGTACTAGGTACCGTTTGTAGCCTTAACTGGTTTAGGTTATAAATACTTGAATTTATTAGATAATAAGTTTGTTGGGGCAAAACGAACGGGGCATGACGGGATACTATCCCATCTTGCCCCGGATTATATGCTATGTATTTCTTATCTGGTCCTACTAAAATTTTAACGCGCCGTCGTTTTTCAACGGAGCGTTTCCTTGGTCTGGGAATGGTCTCGTTTGACTCAGGACGTCAAACCGAGTCTCAACCCCCATTTCGGTTTCCGTTAAAACGAAGTCTAGCTATTTACTCCAATGGACATATCCAATTCTTGCATTGGACGTTTCAATTGAAAACCCTGATTGCTTTACATCTTTTCATTTGCCTTGCCTCATGCAATCAACTAATGTCAACGGATGCCCATGTTGAACCGTCTGCACCGTATATGAGAACGCATGCCATATTGCTAAACTTCGGACTTCGGACGAGGCGTTATTCCAAATGGGCCGACGTACGAATGGATCGGCATTATCTACCATATTAATGCCAATGCAGGGCACGATACTCGTCATTATTAAACACGTGCTCACAAGGCTTTGCCAATAAACACACATACCAAACGTTGGTGACGTTTACAAATGAGTTCTGGCTGACCGTGACGTTCAACATGGCACCGGGTAATCTACAGGGCCGTAGAGATGAAATCCGGGCCAGCAGGGTGTGAAATACGACACCGGGACACCCTATATATAACGGGTACATCCGCGGCTCTGATAAAGCATGAGGGTGTTATCTTCCGTATATTTGTCCGTCCTTCCAGGACCCTTATACTTGAGATGCGAGGAGTAGAACAACTAAAGAAAGTGGGCGTGTCCGCTGGGGTGTTAAGTAAAACTGTATTCTTGAAATGAATGACAGGTGAACAGTGGTCCCCAGGGAGTCAGTAATACATTTCTCACAATTTGCAATAGAACGAAATGAGGAAGGCATATGATTGGCTCCCTTCCACTTCTATTTAGTGAAATAACATGGTCTGTTGGTCTTTTATTTCCAATTCCAAGTCATGTTTTGTAATGGATTAGCCCCGCAAAGTCGCAAATAGTTGAAAGTTGAAGGTATTTGTATTGGGGACCAAATAAATGAAGACATTGTCGATGCTGAAGAACGACTGAACGTTAGTGTGGATGTACTACATAAATAAGACCCATATGAGTTGTCTGATAAAAAATTAATCAAAATGTTTTGGCCAAGAAAATACTATTAACACAAACATAACACTTCAACCAGACGAAAGGAGACGCTCGCTAGCTCGTATACACAAAACATACGTTATTCCAAGCTAGGGTATATTCTCTGTTTCAAGTGTCAAATAATAATCGTTTCTAATTGGCTGTTACATTTGGCAACCCCGCATAACGAGGAGATATCATTTTGCTCCCTCCTTTCTGCTCAAGAACACCAACGTCTCGTTTTGAAACGAGGGAGTAGAAACAAATGAGGGAACGCTCCCCAGGGAGCGTTCTACTCTATCGAACTCAAGATTCGAGGGCCAGGTAATCAGAACCACATTGTCCGGCTTCTATGACGTCAAGTGATGTGATGGGTCGGTATGGACCTCTGACCGCATTCGGTCTACACCATTTCCAGCAGTAGCTTCTAAAGCATTAAATTTTATTTATAAAGCGTCAATTGTAAATTCAAATAGTCAGGTGAATTTTCTCTTCTAAAATAATCAATTGTAAATTCTAATATCAATTGAATATTCAAAAGCATCAGATTAATTTTCAAAAGGGTCAAATCGTGCGTGCGCAGAATAACGGAATAATAAAATAAATTAGTGGAGTGAAGGACAAACATCAATTAGTAGTGACTAAATAAATTAGACTGATAAGTGATAGGCTTGGCCTAGTGTATAAAGTTAGTGTAAATAAGTAGTTGAATCCGTACCAAGTGTTTTCCTTCCAATCAAACAAAAGACTTGTTAAACAGTGGTGTCAGGTGTGGGGTAGACTGATTGTTTGGGCAACGTGGTACGGACAGTTAAGTGAATAAACAGTCAAAATGGTGAAATTCAGTGAACTGAAAGTTGCAGACTTGAGGAGAGAGCTCGACGAACGCGGTGCCGATAGCAGCGGGCTGAAGGCCGTTCTCCAGGATCGACTCCGGCAAATAATAATTATTCAATTATAATTGAAGAGGGCGAGGATCCAGATACCTTCGAATTCGAATCACCTGAATTCGAATCGGCCAAGAAGCTCGAATCAAAAATCAAAGCAAGCTCCATACAGTCGGAAGCCGCTCGACTGTCGCTCTAATCAAAAATCGAACATTCTCTCCGCGAGATTACTACTTTAAAAAAAGACATCGAAGAAATAATCGGCATCAGAATTGACATCTTAGAATCAAAAACGGAAGAGCAAAGAGAAAATCTCGAGAGAGGATTGGAAAAACAAAAAGCAGATCTGCGAGACAACATTCGACGCCTGGACTCAGAGATGAACAAGCCGCGAGGGCTTCAGTCTGCAAGCGTAACCACACCAAGTGACCTGAATGCAGGAGATTCGGGCAAGCTGTGATTAAAACCTCCTCAGTTTGGTGAAACAACATCCTAGGAGATCTACTTCCTCCAATTTGAAGCGGCTGCAAACGCAAATGGTTGGTTACCCGGTGAGAAGGCGACAGCTTTGACGTTAGCACTGAGCGGCGAAGCTACAGATGTGCTCCAGACGCTATCACCGACAGGACGAGGGGATTACGAACAGCTAGTCAGACACCTGGAAATAAGATTTGGTCAAGCCAGATTCGGTCACGTCTTCCACGTTCAGCTGAAGAATCGCTCCCAACGACCAAACGAGAAGCCGCATGAATTTGAAGCAGATATAGGCCGCTTGGTTCGACTGACATATCCGACGGCTCCGGAAGATCTGATGGAGCGATTAGCTGCGGAGGCATTTGTGGGTGGTCTTCGTGATGGCAAAATACGTCAAGCTGTAGCTCTCGCACATTCGGAACGTATGGTGGATGCGCTAGCCAGAGCGTTGAAACTTAAGGCTGTGAAGAACGCTTACCAGTGCCAGGACCGAGCTTGAGAGTGTGAAGGTGAGACAGATGTGCCGGCCCTAGTTGAGGAATTGCGGCGGGTTATCAGCAAGGCCCGTCCCAAGAAGAAAAGAAAGATCCGATGCTGGGTATCAGAAGCCGCTGCAAGGAGGAGAAGAAGCCACTACCGACGGCGAAAACTAAGTCAAGTCGAAGAGAAGCGGCGATCCTCGACCCGCGTCCAGAAGGTCTCAGGAAGAACTGCTCGTGTGGCCTACGTTGGGCAGCAAGCGCACAGTCTGTATGTGGATGGCTTTGTGAACGGCAGGCAGAAGCTGATGCTTATGGATACGGCTGCGACGAAGGCCTGATGTGCTCCAGAGGAGTGCTGATGTAAGACAAAGAAGATGGCGGCTTCGCACTGCTACAGGAGAGCCCGCAAGTATCCATGGGGAAGCCGATATACAGCTCCAGTTTGGCAACACCAAGATCAGACATCAAGCATTGGTAGCATTGGACGAGGTGATAGTTAGAATGGACATCATGGACACCTATGGATTCCAACTGGACCAGAGACATGGTACCCTGCTAGTCCAGGCGGAAGAGGTAGTCCTCCACCGACGTCAAGAAGAGGCTGTCCAGGTGGTGCACTCAGAAGAAACTGTCATTCCAGAAAGATGCGAGGTGGTAATTGAAGCCTGGCTGATTGATGGCGCAAGCGGCATGTTGTTTGAACCTCAACCCGATGATTGGCCGTGAATCGCCATTGGAAAATGCCTGTTATGAGCCGATGATGAAATTCCGGTGACGTTCCTGAACGCGAATGGTTTTCCGGTATAACTCAAGAAAGGAGCACCACTGGGTCATTGTTCTCCAGGCTCTTCAGTGGTGAGGAGTGAAACACAGTTGGTGGCTGCTTCCTCGAAAGCCTTGAATAGGAAACAACAGAAGAGGCTGAGAGGATTCATCACGGAATATAAGGATATCTTCGATGTTGGTATTGGAATGAAAGGGAGGACGAATGTGGTCCGACACAAGATCCAGACAGGCGATGTACCATCTATTCGGCAACCACCAAGAAAGCTATCATTGGCCAAACGAGAAGAAGCAGATAGGATCATCAATAAGAATCGAGCAATCAGTGCGTCCTTGGTCATCGTCGGTCGTACTCGTGAAGAATAAGGACAATACCCTAGACACTTTAGCGGGTTCTAAGGTGTTCTCTACGCTTGACCTGAAGAGCGGCTACTGGCAAGTCGAGATGGATCCAGGTGATAAGGAGAAGACTGCGTTCACAGTCGGCTCGGGGTTATGGCAGTTTACGGTTATGCCGTTTGGGTCATGTAATGTGCCAGCTACAGTTGAGAGGCTCATGGAGACTGTCTTGAAGGGGATGGATGACATCATCGTGGTTGGAAAATCATTGGAGGATCACTTCAAGAACTTTGAACAAGTATTTAAGAGGCTGCGCCCATCAGGCCTCAAGCTGAGCCCCAAGAAGTGTCACCTGTTCTAGACGAAAGAATATTTAGGACATGTGGTTTCTCAAGAAGGCATACCAGTGGATCCTCAGAAGATCGAAGCAATAAAAGGATGGCCTGCATGATGTAAGAGGCTTCCTAGATCTGTGTAAATACTCTCGACGATACGTGGCTGGCTGGATTTGATAACATCGACAAGTTGTTGACAAATCTTCCGGACGAAGGCCGCAGGTTCAAGTGGGGAAATGACTGCCAGCAAGCTTTCGACCTACTGAAAAAGGCTCTTTCGACAGCTCCAGTGCTAAGCTACCACCTACCTTATGGCAAATTCGTGTTAGACACCGATGCGAACAACGTAGGAATGGGTTCGGTTCTGTCGCAGATGCAAGATGATCGTGAGGTGGTGATCGGCTATTTCAGCAAGACGTTATCTAAGCTCGAGAGAAACTGTTGCGTCACTGGGAGAGAATTGCTGGCCATCGTCAAGTCCGTGGAGCACTTTTACAAGTACTTATATGAGAGGAAGTTCCTGCTGAGGATGAACCATGCAACACTGACAGGGCTACTTTGGTTCAAGAATCCAGAGAGGCAGGTAGCCAGGTGGATCCAGAGGCTTCAAAAATTCGACTTCGACATCGAACATCGTTCTGGCAAGTCTCATGGGAATGCGGATGCACGTTCAAGGAGACCTTGCCCCGACGACTGCCGAGCTGAGACAAAAGACGCCATGACAAGAAGAACCATCGTTGTGGATGATTGCTGGCAGCCTACTGAACTCCATAAAGACCAAGAGGAGGATCCCAGCCTGAAAATGATCATCGGGTGGAAGAAGGAGGGCCAACGACCAAGTTGGCAGGAGTTTTCACCATAATTGCCTACCGTCTAGTCATACTGGGCTCAGTGGGACACTCTGGTGATGGAGGATGGCATCCTGAGACGAATACTGGAGGACAAAGAAGGGACCTAGGAATGAAGACAGACCGTGGTGCCTAGGAATCGCGTGAACGAGGTACTATCGGAGATTCACAGCGGAGCCTGCGGAGGTCATCACAATGGTTCTACTGGTTTAGGTGCAGGGAAGACTTTAAGGAATGGTACAGGAAGTGTACAGTTTGTGCCGCCAGCAATGGTCCACAGAGACATACGAAGGCTCCCATGCGCCAGAAGTCCCTTCGAGAGGATCGCTATCGACGTAGCAGGACCTTTTCCGGAGAGAGAAGCTGGGAACAAGTACATCAACGTGGTGACCGACTACTTTAGCGAATGGGTCGAAGCTTATGCTCTGCCAAACCAGGAGGCCGCAATGGTTGCTAACGCTCTGGTCAAGGACTAGATTTGTCGTTTTTGAGTCCCGCTCGAGCTGCATTCGGACCAGGGAAGGAACTTCGAGTCTGCGCTCTTCCAGTACGTGTGCAAAACTTAGGGGATTAGGAAGACTGGGACCACGGCGTTACATCCTCAGTCGGACGGCATGGTGGAGAGGATGAAAAAAACGGTGAACCGCTATTTGGCCAAGGTTGTTTCCGTCCACCAACGAGCCTAGGATACCTCGCTCTATCTGTTCCTAGTACCGCTCGGCAGTCCATGAAACCACGGGGGAGACACTAGCCAGTATTGTGTTTGGGCGAGAGATCCGGTTACCGTATGACCTCCTGTTTGGCTGCAAACTAGAGGACGATGTGGCAGGCGAAAATTACGTTGCCAACCTTCGCAGAAGGATGGACGAAGTTCGGCATAATATTTGCACTGCAAGTGATCACATAAAGATGACGTACAACGTAGGGTCCAGCGAAACAGTATACCAATCCGGAGACCTGGTCTAACTGTACAACATTTAAAAACGCCGTAGCTTGTCACCGAAACTCCAGAGCTCCTGGGAGGGCCCGTATGAAGTCGTCAAGAAAATCAACGACGTAATCTATCGAATCAAGAAGACCAACGGAAGGAAACCCAAAGTCGTGCACTTCAACAGGTTGTCTCCATTTGCTGTAGATGATGCGGAGGCGCAAGTTAGAGAACTTGAGCAACTCAACCCGGCGCTAAACTTCGAGGATTTCATGGCCACTTACACTGGTACAGTGAAGGCTAGATTTGGCGTGACTCACGAGGAACATTGAGATTTATTCACGGTGTCGGATGAATACGCATTGGCACACTGTGTTCCAGGAGATCTACAGATGTCCCGAGGGATTGCCAGTGAATTTCAACGTCTATTTGGCCAAGTGGACGCGCTCAAGAGACAGGATGGACGAGTCGGACAAGTGCTGGAGTTGTGACGTGACCAGAGGCGAGTATACTACTTGATTTGGAAGGAGAAGTCCTATTAGAAACCAACGCAACGTACCGAACTGTATGGGAGGCACTCCTGAACCTCAGAGAGAAGCTGCTAACCACAAATGTTTTGAAACTGGCGATTCCTAAGTTAGCTTACGGACGGTACGGCCTGGAATCACGGATCATCCAAAACATGCTAGAAGTCCTCTTCAGGTTCACAGGAATCGAAACTCCGGTCTGCGGGGTCGAAACGGCCTTAAGGAGGGGGCAGCGTGCTAGTCCGGCCCTGTCCGCCATCTCGCGTTAGGACGCGAATCCGAGAAAACCGACTTCGCGAACCCTGCTTGATGGCCGCCAGCCGTCCAGAACGCGGAGAGAAGCTTCGCGAGAGCGAGACGCATACAATATAAGCAGCATCAGCACAGGCAGACGGGGAGAGTTAACAGAGTTAACAGAGCAGTCGCGGTCCGTCTACGAGTGGCGTGCTCAAAATAAATGAATAGTGAAATGAATTAGTGGAGTGAAACACAAACATAAATTAGTGTAGGACTGTAAATAAATTAGACTGATAAGTGATAGGTCATGCGTAGTGTATAAAGTTAGGGTAAATAAATAGTTGAATCCGTACCAAGTGTTTTCCTGCTCAATCAAACTAAAGACTTGTAACAATAGGTGCCAGGATCGGTTCCCAAGCTGGGCTAATTTTTTTCTTACTACACGGTATAAATTCACTGTCACTTATTCATTTTCCCGGAATTGGTTACCGTGGTAGCTTTATAGGCACTTTTTTGCAGTACATAGTGCAAACAGTATGCAGTTTACATAAAAAAGCCTTCAAGCCCACTTGACAACTGACGTAAAATAGTATAAATAAAATTCGATACAAAAACATATTTATTTTGATCGTAGAAAAAAAAATTGTGTATGCAGAAAGCATATCAATCATTTTTTTTTTGTAAAAAAATAAAAAAAGGTGTTATGCCCTGGGCTAGAACGCGACTATTTTTGGTAGGAGGCTAGCGCCTTTAACCGTGAGTATGTAGTGTCTACAATATCTGACACAACATAATAATATATGTTAAAAGCTTTTATTTAACTTGCAATGTATGTACGCTTGTTCGGGTGGAATCTTGCAACTCAATTTTGAAGCAGATATCTTCAACCGATTGAGGTGAAATTTTGTATGTACACGTTTAGTCTGGATGACAATGCACGATAAGCTGTATGGCGTCGTTCTCAATCCAATAGTGGAATAGTTATTTAATGCATTTCTACAATATGGGTACCTATCCATATTGATGTGAGAACGCCCAGTAGATGTTAAGGGGAATGACAATCTCATGAGAGGAATGTCATCACTGACAATAGACCCACTGATGTCCTTTTTAGTCAAACGACGAATTTTGTTTTGAGAGTTTGGGGAAAATATACTATTCAAAGCCGGCAAGTTGTTTTATCACTGCATGAACCTGACGACCTGAGACAAGAGAGTTTTTGCATTTGGCGCTCAACTAGGGGCTTGCGGTGTGAGTAAGAATCTGGCAGCAGTCACAGGAGATGCTGGATCGAATTGTACGAGTTCCTTTGTACAACCTACGCAGTGGTCATCACCAGGTTGTATGGACGACGGCGACGGTGACGACATCGATATGAGGTTCGGGGGTAGCTAACGAACCGCTGGTGAACCGAGCAACCACGAAGGTGGACCGGACAGCCGGTGTGTATACCTGTGACGCGACGTAAGTGGTAAAGAAGATCCGCAGTAAGGATTTTCCAATAATAAGTTGTAAAGGAACATTTGGGGTGCTAGACTGACTTTGGGAAAGTAATAGGGATAAACTCGTATTGTTAGTGTACTTTATCACCAACACAGTTTTAAGGTTATGTGTAGAGTAGGTCTATATTTTGAGTTTAGTTTAAGGTTTTCATGATGTCTAATAAAAGGAGATCTATGAAAATGAGTGGATATCAGGATAGCGCAAATTCTAAGTTAGAAGCTATCGTTCAAATGATGGCAAATAATATGTATTTGTCTTCGAGGGCAGAGCGAAGGGGTTGTGTTTTTGAGAAGAGCAAATCGCAGAAAATTATTAGCGTTTTGTTAAGACGTACTATCAGGACATTATTGATATAAAAAACTATTTAATGAAAGTATCTACTTCCACTACCATATGCCCTTGAAGTAATGTCGTAGGTTAGATATTTATCTATTTTTTCTTTGATAAAGTGTATATTTGTTGAAAAAAATAGGGTGCCAATCACTGGTCACATAAAATGTGCGTAATGCCAATTACCGGCACCCCTGTACCAACTATTGGTACCTGGTAAAAATAGCCTGCCTAATGTTGGCACTTTCATAATTCCTGCTTTTCTGACCTACTTAGTTCATAAAAATAATTTAAATCTGTGTAGTTGATAGGAAAAATAGTAATGGAAATAGTTATCATAAGGAAACAGTATTTGTATTCTCTATTAGTTTGTTACTTTCTATTGGTAGTAGTAAATCTAGCTTCATTCCGTATCACCGAGATTATTTTGTGGGCATTATTTAAAAAATTTGCATGTTCTTTCACACTATCAGTAATCAGAAATAGTCGAGTACAATCACAGCTATTTATATTCAGTCTGAAAATGCAATTTTTTAAGGCTTTGTAGAAAATATTCACGTGCCAACTACTGGTAACCCAAAAGGGCCAGTTTTCCTAAGATTGTAAAAAACAAGATACTAATATTGTTGGAAACTTCTTAACACTTAAACTGTAGGAATTATCATAGTGCGGAAAAGTACATTTCTTTCAGATGCCATCAGAAAACTAAGCGCAACCGATTAAGCTATTCTGAAAAAAATATTATGTTTTATGTTACCCCTGTACAAGGAATATAACTTCGAATATGATAGGCATAAAATGCAGATCATGTACTAGAACCTACCATGCAATGTGTCTGGAAGAAAATAAAATCTTTAAAGATCCTTTTGCGTGAAAAATGCCTTACACGATTGTAGTAAGTGGGACCAGAATTTGTTTCCCGACGGCTACAACCTGCAGCGTTTCAAATCTAACGTGAACCGACACCTATCCTCTCGCAGCGCTACTGCAGCGCCATACGCTTTCAGCCTTTGCGGGAGGCCGACCATAAAAAAAATTCTATGGACGAAACAAAGGTTATTTTTTTCCGATGATTGGTTGTCACACTTTTTAAGTTTTTCTTTTAATAAACTGTTTAGTACTTTGTCTATAGTTTTATCAATTAAACAGCTGAATTGAAACAAACCACTTGGTATATGAAATAAGCTAGATATCATTGAAAACATTATATAAAAAACATTAGCCATAATCACATCAACCATCAGATGTAATGCCATATAAGCACCTAGGTATGTACCTAGATATCAATAATATACTGGCGCTCGGGTGCCAATAACTAGGCAATAGTGGGTGCCAACAACTGGCCAAGAGTGCCAATAACTGGCACTTTCACACTTTTTCATTTTAAACCAATTTCCATTGAAATAGCTCGCTGCTCTTATTATGTTTTGTGGCAGTAGAATGTGAGGGGCACATAACTTCATAGTTTCAATAATAGATTTGGTACATAAGCCTTTTAAAAGGACATCCAAAAGTACGGAATCTCTTACAGTGCCAATAACTTTGTAGTTTACCCTAATACGACGATGTGTTTTGTTGTAAGATTTTGAGGAAAATATACTATTCAAATTCGGTGAGTTGTCTTATCACTGTGTGAACCTTGTTTACGACCTGGGAGAAGAGAGTCTTTGTACAGTGAAAGGGCTTGTTGAGTGTGACTCGAAAAATAATGTGACGTCATTCTACATAAATCAACTACGGCGGACCATCCAAGATGGCGCATTAGTTATTTTTAATGCACTTCTGCAATATGGGTATCAAATAAAAGGGCTTGCCGAGAATAATTAAAAATTTTGTTTGATATAAATACAAGTTGTTAACTAAAAAGTAAAAAATAAATTAAAACAAAAAACTTTTTTAAAAAAAGCTTTTATCGAAAGGTTCTAAAAAAAGAAAATAAAATGTTCCTTTAGAATGTTAACTATCAACTTATAGCCTCATTATACACAATTTATATGATCATAAAAGCTTGTCGCGCGATTTATAGAACTAGTACCTATTCAATTGACTAACTTGGTAAGTTTAATTGTGTTAAAACTTCAGTTTAATTGAATTCTTACAGGTACTTACGTAGACCTCGCGACAAGCTTTTATTATCGTATAAATTGTGTATAATGAGGCTATAAGTTGATTTAAAACTACCATTGACGTATTGGAATTTACAACTGAATATTTGACTTTACATTTGATGCTTTGAAATATTCAACTGACTATTTGAAATTACAAGTGACGAATTGGAAAATTAACCTGGCCGTTTTGAATTATCACTTGACTGCTGGAAATGATGTAGATGTCACTCGTTGCGGGCTGGCACAGGGACCTCTGTGTATTGGGGTTGAATTGCGGGCCATTGTTGATACCAGATGATGGCGCGAGAGAGTTGTCGGCTGGCGGGAGGATCTCGCTATTTGGTCGGCGCTTTCGAGGTTGACTTGAAATGGCGAAAGCGCTGGAGCACCGTTCTGGAGGTTGTGGGCTCGATTTCCGCCGGCCACCGACATTTTCAAGTATGAATTTAAATAAATAACATTATATTCTAAAAGATTACTGTTAGAAATTCAATAAATGCGAATTTTAATTTCTAGCCACAGTTGTAGAGCTTATTTATTTTTTCTTTCTTTGATTTCCAGGTTTAAACAATATTACAGATCCGTCATATGTGGATGGAAGAATTGTACAGATTGCAGTTTTGAAAGAAGTGACTCTTACTCGCTACGTAATACGCCATCAAACTCAAAATCAGGTGAATTCAGAGGTAAGTATGCAAAAAATCTCTAAATATAGGTAATGCATTACATATCTTACAAAAAAAAGGGTACCAGACACCCCCAAAAAGAGAATTATTCAACCTCTATGAATAGAAATTGCCGACAGCATTTCTATTTTATAAAGGCTGTATGAGCAAACCACCATGACGCAGAGAAAATACTTTCACCAAAAGTGGCGGAAATTAGCCAATATAAAATCCATTTAAGTAATAACTGTGTTTCAGCTAAGAAACACTGGTGGCCATTATACATATATGTACATCATATACGTTACAACATGATCATAAAAATTCTTATTTCGTATTTTTTATTTCATAATTATCTATTTCTCCTACAATGTGTGTACAATATATGAGGAGCAGACTTTCAGATTGCATTTTGTCCATTATTACAAATTTTCAAGAGAAAAACCGTACAGAAAAACCAAATCATAGAGAAAAAAAGATTTGGGATAATATAATGATATGGGGTACGTGTATATGAAACTCAGTCACAAAATTTTGTACTGGAAAGTTGAAAAACAACTGTTGGACGTAATACAGTTTGTCACTACTGGACAAAATTGTAGCTTGAGTTTCATTGTTAAGTAGCAAAAACAAAAATTTGGAAAATATTTGCATCGTATTAAAATGAAACAATTAAATATAGTAGTAGTATAATATTGTGTGTAGACCACCGACGATGAATAGGTGTAGACGATTATTAATTTTTTTCATGAAATCATTTTGAAAATATACTGTAAATACCGGTGAAGAATTGAAAATGAATCAAGAAATAATAGCAACAGCTGTCATTAATATTAATGCTGTCTTCGACATCCTGGTTGAGGTGACCAGAAACGTAAATTATGTTGAAAGTGTGACACCTCGGTGTACCGATTTCTTTGCAATCTATGTTTCGGTAGTTATGTTACAAAGTAAAGGCTTGGATTTCCATTTTTCGGTAAAGTCGGTGACGCTTACTGCCGTTTGACAAGTCAGAAAGCAGATGGGTTTAAGTGATGTTGAATTGTCGCTATCCAAATCGAGCGTAAAATAATTCTGCTACATAAAATGGTGTCCGCTCAATAAGCGCGAATTAAGTAGTGAGACGTCTAGTTACTCAGCTACCTGAACGCAATCAATCCTCCTAATAAATGATGTGTTTTGTAGGGAGGGATGGCACAATACGACATCGTTACTCAACTCGTCGAGAACGGCGCTACGAGAACGGAGATGCCATCCAACACACTGTCCTTCCCCCAATCCCGAAGGACTACTGCGAAGGCAAGCTACAGCTCAACGATCACATCTGTCGTCTGAGCCAACGGTCTAACAGGTCTCGGAGAGAGAAAACCATCACTACAGCCTTATAACGAACGAAGCTGATTACTTTCATTTAGTTTTGAATTTTATTCTGAATATTTTCATGTCGGCTGCCCAATGTTATTCTGGAAGCAAGATAATTAGTATTTGAACTATTTGAATGAGGTTAAGTGATACACCCCTGTCCTGGGGGATATGAACAGGAAGATGAGACCTACTGTGTGATTGCTAAGCTGTCTGATAAATGCTAGAATCCATTCTGGGAGAACGCCGCCGGCCTTCAATGGCCCGGCTAGAGAGGTGCCTCACTCGTGTGCTTAGCGTTGCATTGTATTGTAGAGGTGAGTCCATTCCAAAAGAATCGTTCCAAAGGAACGGTACCGTAATAGAAATCAAAGGAATCGATTCCGATGGTTTGGAGTTTTCGATTCACAAATCCGCGCACGGACTGTCGGTATCGGTTAGCCAAACTACTAGTGAATCGTGTTTTCGATTCCGTCGCGTTGCACCGGAATCATGAACGAGACGAACGAAATGAATCTTCGGAATGGTTTGATTCACGCCTGACGGTGCGGTGTGGTTAGTTCTGGCAATTCCATTACTATTTCTTTGTGAGTATGTATCTTATGTATGTTTGTTCGGGTGGAATGTTGCTATTCAATTTTGAAGCAGATATCTTCAGCCAAAATTTTGTATGCATGTTTATTTTGGATGCCAATACAAAATAAGCTGCGTGCCGTCATTCTAAATCCTATATGACGGACCATCCATCCGGACTTTTAAAATTTTTTATGCTTTCCTATGGTATCCTTATTAAACAAAGTTTCGCTGAGAATAAAAACGCAGGTTAACAACTAAAAAATAAATAAATGAAAAAAACTTTTTAAATAACTACTCCACTATTGGATTTAGAAGGACTCTACACAGCTTATCGTGTATTTTCATCCAAACTAAATGTGTATACAAAATTTCAGCTCAATCGGTTGAACATATCTGCTTCAAAATTGAGTAGCAAGATTCCACCCGAACAAACTTAGATACATACATTGTAAGTTAAATAAGAGCTTTTAAAAATGCTTTCATTCAAATGCTCTAAAAAGAAGAAGATAAAATTTCACTTCAGCTATACAGAATTTATATGATCATAAAATCTTGTCGCGAGGTTTGCGTAAGTACCTATAGGTATTTAAATAAACTCAAAGTTTAAAACAATTAATGTTATGAGATTTAAGTTACTCAATTAAATAGGTACTAGTTTACTTACACAAGTAAATCACGCCACAAGCATTTATGATCATACAAATTCTGTATAATGAGGCTTATAATTATATAAGTTGGTAGTTGAAATTTTAAAGGGAAATTTTATTTTCTTCTTTTTCCGAAAAAAGAATCGATACCATGGACTTGGAATCGATAACAAGGGATAGCTGGACGATTCGGAAATCTTCGGATGAGACCGCGGTCTAGGATTAACGGGCGCACAATGCACATCACAGATGTTTGTAATGAAATCGTGAACGAATTGGAGGAATCGATTTCGAAAAAGGAATCGATACCATGGAATCGAATCACCAAAAGGAACGCCTGAGCCCCGTTCTATTGTATTGTATCCCACTAATCCCACATTGGCGCGGCAACGACGAACGACGTCGCAGCATAAGAGGGCGATATACCCCCCACAGCGATGCCAGATATAACATAATTATCGAATTGTAGGGAATCGATTTCGAAAAAGGGATCGATACCATGGAATCGAATCACCAAAAGGAACGCCTGAGCCCCGTTCTATTGTATTGTACCCCACTAATCCCACATTGGCGCGGCAACGACGAACGACGTCGCAGCATAAGAGGGCGATATACCCCCCACAGCGATGCCAGATATAACATAATTATCGAATTGTAACTTCTTTTTCTAAAAAAACATACTAGGATCATGAACTGTACCATGATTGAGAATGGTAACATACTTTCAGGTGTTTCATGAATTTTTTTGAAATAAATATGTAGGTTTGTCATCAGTGGTGGATTTACACTAGGAACCAGTCGGAGCTAGTGTCCAGGCCGGCAAATTTTCTAGGGCGGCTAAATTTAGAAAGTGGAAGCAAATTTCTAACGTTATCAATATAATTAATTAATTCTTTTAATTAATAATTTTTTAATTAATGGATGAAAAATATCAATTCATACACAATTTTGTAAATTTTGATTTTAGCACTTAAAGTTAAAAATTAATATCAAAATTAATGTATGTTCTTGTCCTTGAATATCTGAAATTATAATATTTGATACTTTTATGTTCCGCAATTAATAAACTTGAGTCGTAGTATATATCTATTGGTAAAATAATTTTACTTTGACCCTAATCCAATTTGCAATTTAAAAAGTCAAGTGTGTTTGCCTGTGAAAAAATTCATATAATTAGAAGTCGTCCGGAGTGCAAAATATGTTTTTCTAATTTTAATATTTTCAGTTAGGTATTTGTGTGGCGCTATTAAAATGGGGCATCCCGTATATGTATTATTAATTACCTATTATTGAATACAAAAGTAACGTGTTATTTCATTCCTACACCTACAAAAATATTTTGATATTCGTAATTATTATTATTCGTTCTGAATTATTTGCTTATCTCTATATCTATTTACTGAAAAGCAACAAAAAAAAATTCATTATCTAAATAAATTGAATCCAATAGAATGTCAGAAACAGAAACGTTAATCATTCTACTTTTGAAATTCTCGAGACAAAATCGTGCAACAAAGGCACCGATTGACAAGAAAAGAAGGCATTATTAATTTCTGACTAGGTACAGCGGTACTGCCTAATACTTGTAAACTGCAGATAGTAGTGCAGAGGCCGCCCGTGGAACAAAATGATTACATATTTTATGTCGGAGAGCATTTCCGCTAAATCTGAAAAGTCTTAACAACATTGTAATATTGTTTTTGGTAATAGATCTATTACAAGTGTAGCGGCAACCCTGCTGACACCAAGCGGCGCTCCGTCGACGCGCCAAAGATGCAACGCAACGCACCAATGGGACACCTCTCTTTGTGACCACATTTACATAATTATGACGCTGATACTTTCTACATCCATACCAAAAAATTTTACGAAAACAATAAACACAAATCACAAAATGAAAATAATATCAAATTGCATAAGACTGAAAGTTCAGAATAAATATTCCAGCTCTAGAGCGAGAATGTTTTTAACTTCCCCGACAAAGGAGGGGTTAGTTTAACGGAATCGGCCACAAATTTTACCGAAATCAACGTGCGAGGTATCATTTCCAAGGTAAAATCACCTCCTGACTCATTTTCTGAAACGAAAATGCTATGTTAAATTATTATTTTTTCGAGTAACCCCCACCACCCCCACAATTAAACCATAGATTTGCACCAAAAGTAGATAACTTTGGTTTTTTTATGCCCGTCTGTGTGTCTGTACGTCCGCAATTTCGTTCCCCACCGATTACTCAAAATCGCCCCAAGCGATTGCCCCCAAATTTGGCCAACTTGAATTAATAAAGGTCCTTTCGAATTGAAAAGGTTTTGGTGCCGGTCGGACAATGTGGGTGGCTAAGGGAGAGGGGTGCACAAAAAGACATAATAGGTCTGTTTTTACAGAGAATCACAAACCAGTCAGGGCCAATCAGTATTCCCCATTGCAGTTGTCAAACTATTTCTGACTAGTACTGGCCAATCAAATTGACGCTGACTAGTTCGTGATTGCTGCAAAAACAGACCTATTAATACAATAAATTTGATAGCAACAGTTGAAAGAGAATGTATCTTTATGTCTAAAACGATATATCACATGTTAATTTTTTCTGAAATCGAGGCTACAAAAAATTAAATATGTTGAATGAAATACTCAAATAATGTCATTAACTGCTGTATTTGTGCACTGAATTGTTACATCCACCAATGGTCAGAAGCACGGATATATGGCACGCAGCATGCTTACTGCTTTATTTTTACATGGTGTTGCTATTTTCATATTCCAAATAAACTTAATCTCTTCATTTTGAAATATTACATGGAGTATTTTAGTAATTTGTTTTCCATTCGTCACTAAGCTAATGTAAAGGTGAAAATGTAATGTAGGTGAAACAGTTTGGCTAATAAAATAATCTTGGGTTAAGTAAATACGAATTTTGATACGACCTATTACCAAGTCAGAATGTCAGATATAAAGATTTCGCCTAAATTACTGAAATTCCTTATAACCACTTTACACGGTCAACAAATCATGAAAATTGTGACCTTGAAAATATTCGTGCAGAAATTGACAAATTAGAACATGTTCTAATTTATTGAACATTTTTTGAGAATTTTAGGGATATTAGGGTCTGCCTCTGCCGACAAGACCAACTTCGTAATGACAGGTCTTGATTTGCGACATACTATAGTAATCTTATTAAACAATACCAGTTGGCATTATTATAAATTCCCTGTATAGTATGTTGGTGGAACTTTATATTTATAAATGACAATAAATTGTAAGATTCTCTCTACTGTTAATTTCTTCACGAATTTCTTCAAAGCCACAAATCGATTTCTTGACCGTGTAAAGGAGCTTTTAAATCCAAAGAACTGAATTCTTTGACTTCAAAATATATACCGGGTGTCCCACAATTTCCTTGACACGTGATATTTTCGTAACGAAAAACAGTTCAAGCAAGAACTGAGTGGTACTTTTGAAGGTACTATAGGGTCTATCATACCATGCATTCAAAACATTTTTTTTGTACGTCAACCCCTAAAACTCACCCCCAACGTTTTTTTCAAATACCACCCCATAGGTTTTCCTACATAAATGATATCCCCATTTTATTCAAAATCTTGTGGTACCTTTAATTTTATATGCAAACTTATTTTTTCCGTAAAATCATAAGCATAAGACAAATGAAATGATAATTTGTTTGACCCCTGATATTTTTGTAACAAAAACGGATAAAAAAGAAAAGTAAGTGGGTTTTTCAAGGGTAGTGAATGGCCTATCATTCCTTGCTTATGAACCATTTTTTTCTCAGGGTGTGCCCCGCACACGGAGGGAAAATTAATGATAAAATGCAGTAGGGGCATAAAAAGTAAGGCACTGCGATAACTAAATTCAAGTAAAGAATTTATTTTTCCAGGCAAAATTGTGAATTGAAATTTGAAAGAACTAGCTAGGGGTGGATTCCAGGGGTTTAAGTAAGAAAAAGATGATTCATAAGCAAGGAATGATACGTCATTCACTACCCTTGAAAAACCCACTTTTCTTTTTTATCCGTTTTTGTTACAACAATATCAGTTCATTTATCTTATGCTTATGATTTTACGGAAAAAATAAGTTTGCATATAAAATTAAAGGTACCACAAGATTTCAAATAAAATGGGGATATCATTTATGTAGGAAAACCTATGGGGTGCTATTTGAAAAAAAAAAGTTGGGGGTGAGTTTAAGGGGTTGACGTACAAAAAAAATGTTTTGAATGCATGGTATGATAGACCCTACAGTACCTTCAAAAGTACCACTCAGTTTTTGCTTGAACCGTTTTTCGTTACGAAAATATCACGTGTCAAGGAAATTCTGGGACACCCGGTATATATGTTTACTGTTTTGATATGTTATGGCTGAGCTCGACGGTCCCGAGCTGTGTCAGTTAAAGTTGAATGTAAATAAATTTGAATATAATGTGTTAACTGTTTTGATGTGTTGTGGCTGTGTCAGTTTCAATATTGAATGTAAATAAATTTGAATATTTTTACTAGTCTTTTTTAAGGGTCAATAGCACCCTGACTATTCAGTTGTGGCAGAGTATTAGATGGTGCTGCCAGAACTACGCTCCTTTCCCATCCTGATGACTTAAGGACTTTAGAAAAGATGCAAAGTATAAATAATCTTGCAATCATTTATTCATTATTTTAGAATATACTGAATGGAATTTTGATTCCATTCTAATTTTTTTGCTTCTGTGTCATCGGCATCGACTACTCTGGTCATTAGCCGCTCGTGTTCTGTGTAGGCTTAGTTACTGTTTCCCGGCGCCATTCTAGGAATATCACTGTTATAGTAAGCGTCAGAAATATAAGAGCTGTTTACATTTTTTGTGCTCCTACAGAGTGCCGACACTGCAAAGGACCCCTTAATCCTTCACAAGACGCCCGATGGGTCGAAAAACCGTTTTCTCTTTCGGCATTTTTTGCTGCATTGTTATACGGTCATTAGTGTAGTCAAAATTGTATATGTCTGTATGTATAATTTATTTTGTTTTTATCTATTGCAAATTTTTATTTTCGATTGTTTTGATCTCGTACCACTTTTTGAATTATAATATATATTTTGTATAGATAATTACGGTTTTATCATTAGTTAGATCTACATAATAACGTAGCTGCACTATAGAAGTGTCGACACTGATTATTGAGACCTCAAAGAAATGTAAACAACTCATATATATCTGACTTCTACAATAATTAGAAGGCAACAGTGAATGATCGGGTGGGGATTCTCGCTGAGCTTTTTTATGGATATTTATTTTTGGTTGAAAAAACCAGAAATAAATTTCCGCCTCTAACGAGAATCGAACCCGGGACCTTCCGGTCACGAGCTCTCGACTCTAACCACTGAGCCCACCCACCCCACTATTCCATTTTAATTGGTTAATCAATTTGTCAACAGCGCGCGTTTCTCGGCATTAACGTCTTAAACGTCAATGGTTCTGAGATAAATCAAGAGATAACAACCACACGATAATCACCTTGAAAGCAACCTAACACCTAACCTACCACAGCCGATTGTACTCCCCGTCGAACACTGCGCACTTATGTCACTGTCACTTTGGCTTTTTGTGAAGAGAGGGAAGGTTGTGGCTTTGTAGAAGATCGCGCTGTTTCAATATGGTCTCGTATTTACACTGTTTTAACTACCATGACTAAAATAATTAATGCCTAATTCGAACGGTTGTCAACCCTATTCTTTAATCCAATAATATAAACTACATATTCCAAGGGTAATTTTTAAATATTATTTATTTGTGTGTCTACTCTTAAAATATGTTTATTCTACATTTAAATACAAAAAATGCCAATCTGTCATAAAATAAGGGCCCATGACCCATGTTAAAATTCTAATTTTTAATCATTAATAACATTCTGAAAAGAAGTGTATTGAATTTTTTATGGTAGATACCTGTGTCATTAAACTTATCAAAAATGAAAAAAGTTATTTAATTTACTAATCACTCTCTTGAACTGCACTTAAGCAAGCTAAAAGATTCATAGCGGACCTTGATAATGGCCGTATGCTATGGCTTCTGAACTAAGGCAGAGAGACGCTCAATCATTTGGTGGGGGGGAGGGGGGGGTCTCATTGGTCATTGCCGGCTGAATAGACATTTCCACTTCCTTGTCAGGCACTCAGACAGTGCTGGCTATCGCAATCTCGGGGTTTCAGATATTTGGCACGACGGAGTTCCGGAAGGATCCACTATATGTACAGGGTGGGCCAATAGTGCGTGGACGGAGGATTGTGGGCTTACTGAAAAATATTTCAAAAATCTGTCACTTGTTCATGGTGGGGATCCTTAAGGGCTATAACGTAAAAATATTTTCACTTAAATTTTGACGTTTATACAGGGTGATTCATATCAAAGTTACATTTTTTTGAATGGAACCCCCTATATATTATTGCATATTTGGATTCCTTGGTCAATTCTAGTGTGACCTTATGTATCACACATGGAACTTTAAATGAACCGTTTAGACGCAAATCACCATTTTTGGTATAAGTAGGTATCAGAAAAAAATTGAATACCGCAGCGATTATAAAACTTAGAAGGCCGTGACTTTGCGGTACAGCTAAGCATGAAATGCGTCACCTTAGGTCAGAGGGGTAAATTTGAATTCTTTTTGCACTTGGAGAAATCAGTAGATTAATTAAGGAAACTTCAATCACAGATAACTTGATTTTTTCAAATGGGAATGCCTATTTTGGTTTAAAGAATCAAATGTAAAATTTGATTACCTTTCTAATGATGTAGCATTCTCGATATCAATCTTTTCTAGTTTTCATTTTATTTCAAATTTTCAGTCAAATCGGTGTTTTTCAATTTTGCTGCATGCAGGCGACCTAGCAGGCCATGAAAAATAAACAAAAGCTCGTTAATATGGAAGAAACCAACTAACTTAGTAGAAAGATGCAAACTAACTAGAGCAACGAGGCAAGATTATGAAAATTCCTTACAACATATTAGCTCTAACCAGAAACAACAGCGGTAACAAGAACGCTCATTTTTCACAGCCTACTAGCTATTAGCCAATTTCCAAAGTCAGTAAAAAAATATTTAATCAAAGGAAAGCTACTACTGATTGTTGCTGGCAGTAGAATATCTATGCCTTTTGAATAAATTTTCACATTTAATGCTATAAAAAAGTAGCCATTTCCGTAAGTCAATAGTAATGATACCTCTGACTGGAACCCTTCAAATTCTTCAGTAGGTACTTCTACTTAGTAGCAAAATCGCGGAAAGTGAAACTTGATTTGCAGTCTGTTTGAATTGTAAAATATAATGTAGTTTGCAGAAAACTACATGAAATAAACACAATTACAACATAGCGTAACTAAAAAATTCTAGCATTATTTCAATAGATGTTCAGAATGCTCCAGTTGGAGATATCTTCACTTTTGACTTAACTAAACGGAAATGACTAATTTTCTTATCCCATTAAATGTGAAATTTCATTCTAAAGATGTTAGACTGTAAGCAAAAATCGCTGGTAGTTTTCCTTTTGTTTCAAAATTTTTAACCATTTTGGAAGGTTGTCAAGCTCTAGTAGACATCAATAGCTAGTATGCTGTGAAAAACAAACACTTCTGCCATACCCCAGCTACTCATTGGCATTAGATATCTTGCGTCTGTTGTATCCGGTTAGAGCTAATATGTTGTAAGGAATTTGCATAATCTTGCCTCGTTGCTCTAGTTAGTTTGCATCTTTCTACTAAATTAGTTGGTTTCTTCCATATTAACGAGCTTTTGTTTATTTTTCATGGCCTGCTAGGTTGCTTGCAGGCAGGAAAATTGAAAAACGCCGATTTGACAGAAAATTTGAAATAAAATGAAAACCAAAAAAGATTGATATCGAGAATGCTATATCGTTAGAAAGGTAATTAAATTTTACATTTGATTTTTTAAACCAAAATAGGCATTCCCATTTGAAAAAATCAAGTTATCTATGATTGAAGTTTCCTTAATTAATCTACTGATTTCTCAAAGTGCAAAAAGAATTCAAATTTAGCCCTCTGACCTAAGGTGACGCATTCCATGCTTAGTCGTATCGCAAAGTCACGGCCTTCTAAGTTTTATAATCGCTGCGATATTCAATTTTTTTCTGATACCTACTTATACCAAAAATGGTGATTTGCGCCTAAACGGTTCGTCTAAAGTTCCATGTGTGCTACATAAAGTCACACTAGAATTAACCAAGGAATTCAAATATGCAATAATATATAGGGGGTTCCATTAAAAAAAGTGTAAGTTTGATATGAATCACCCTGTATGAACGTCAAAATTTGAGTGGAAATATTTTTACATTATAGCCCTTAAGGGTCCCTACCATGATCAAGTGACAGATTTTTGAAATATTTTTTAGTAAGCCCACAATCCTCCGTCCACGCACTATTGGCCCACCCTGTATTCAGGGAGATGATCGGACATACTGACTTATGTCAAGAGGTCAGGTAGGTGGAGCTTTCTAGGACGTAGGATTTTAGTCTTTTCACTGTTGGTCAGTGGGGTTGGCAAAAAGGGCCAAAGGTGGCCTACTTGCTTGACTTTGCCTCCCCATCACTACTACTATACTATTATACTATTAACTTCGCTTAGGACAGGAAGGTGTTGATTACTGGCAGGGCAGTGGTGCACACAGAAGTGTAATATGCCTTTTGACCAAACACATATTAATTAGGAGAGTAACATATTTTAAATTGATGTGATAAGAAACTGAATCTGAAATAGAGATGCAATCTCAAGTGTTGATGAGTATAAAATGCAGCACCCCTCTCATTGTTTCTGTACTCCTTGCATCAGTCACTAGGTGGAAATAAAAATTATACAACCATATGAATAAAGAAAATATGATACTGTTATCCATGTGTTCACGGATGCTTTGAAGAGGACTTAATCAATCCTTAGAAATCTCATGGAAAGGTTTTGCATTCCAGGAACTAGCTCCAACTGAAAGCTGAAATACAAGCTATAGAGTTTTTGGGATACCTTTTACTTCCCACACTAATACGAGAGGGGAGTATTGTGATCGCCAAATTTTCGATTTCGAGATAATACACTTTTTGGGCGTTTTATGGTATCTACATAACGAAAATCCACGTCACTCATTTCCGTCGGTCTGTTTGTCGGTTAGTCTGTCTTTTGGCGTTTTTCTAGCCTTGTAATCTTAGTAAGAGTTTCATGGATTGTGATGAAATTTGGGTAGCGATATGCTGTGAGATTGTAGTAGGTAATATTACTAATAATTTTGAAAATGGGTACGTGGGCGCCGGAGTAATTAGCAAAAAATGTCTTAAGTATTCCTCAAATATTGTTTTTAGGCTTTTTAGATGTTCCTGATCATTTTCTACCTTTTTTGGGCGAGGGTAAAATTGGGGGGTTGGGGAGTGGGAGGTGGTAAAGCTGAAAAATTTGTTGTAGATATTCATAATAGGCTGTCCATTCACCTGTGAAAGAAAGACCTAGGGGCATAACACACTTTTTTTTTGGCAGTTGATGATTTGGTTAGGGTCAAATCGCAAGTAGCCCCACCACTTCTAGTAGTCGGACAAATAGCACATTGCATGAGTAACTTGAAAATGAAAAAATCTGTACCAGCTGATAAATGCACTTCAGCAGGTGACAGAAAGTTTCTGCCGGTGCGCCATCTGGTACCCGAAGGTAACGGTAAACCAAGGAAATCGCTGCTGAACAGCAGTAGATTTCTTGGTGGGACGCCACGGCGCCTTCTTGAATGCACTTCAGGTTTGCCAACTAATTTGTAACCGTTCGCGATCCCTACAGTTGTCATCTTGACAAAGATATCGCGCGCCAAAAACAGTAGGCTTCTTATGCTCCACATTTTTTGTAGACTACCATTTTCCCGCCATTCTCTGTAGAACTGTAGAGTTTATTGATTGAAATTTTCTGTTTTTCCTCACTTCAAGACTGAATACTAATACAATATAGTGAAGCAGCTCTAAAGGAAGCGGTCGAGGCTGTTAGGAATGGGACGAAATTGCGAGAAATAATAATATGTAGGAGATGCATAGTTTCAAAATCAACTGTAGGTACAGGAAAAGTCCAAGAAGTAATTAAACACATGGGACCACATATCCTGTCTTGCCGACTGTAGTTGAAGATAAACTCGTAGAGTGGATTAAAAACTGGATGAAAAGTCGATTTCCTGTTAAAAAGCAAGAGCTATTAGACACCGTCCAGAAAATTATTGACATCAAAAGACTAACAACACCTTTAAAAAATTGTATTCGCTCGGAAAAAGAGAAGATCTGAAATTATGAAGAAATGAGTGCAATAAGTAAAATCTAAAGTATTAGCAGGCAAAGCATATAACGGAAACACACTAAGGGTTCTTGACAGAGATAACCAAAACCAAAGTTATGAGGAAAATCCAACCAAACGTGAGAGTTTCAAACTGCAATGTGGTGTCTGTAATGAAGAGCTCAAAAGTGATACAAAAATAGAAAATGAAAAAATGTAGACTGTGATAATTGCAGTCGTTGGTTTCATTTAGGGTGTACAGAACTCTTAGGACTTTCATATACTGAGGTTTCTAATATGGACTTTACCTGTGATTTTTGTGATGAATCCAAATATTCAGTATTTTAGCTCAAAGTCATATATTATATTATGCAGAATTTTTGCAATAAGTATTAGATGTGAAGTATTTATTGAAGATACCTCTATTTTCAGTTAATTTCTGAGTTTACTTGAAATATTTGTTTTTCATTTATGTGTTTGATACTTGATGTTATTTTTAATTTTTTAAAAGAAAATAGAAAGTTTTGTTATGTATAATTTCATATTTCCCTATTTAATTCAATCATATCAGTTCCACAGCATTATATGAAATATCCACTTTATCAGTACCACTTAGTTACAGCTCTGTCTAAAATTGTTCAATCCTGTGGTGTCTGACAACTGGAAAACAGTTGGTCGACCACTGGCAGACTCTCGTCCGACAACTGGCAAAATAGCACCTTTTTATTTGAAAACATTACAAAAATTAATAGAAACCTTTATAACAGTTATATTTGCTTTCAGTGAAAAGCTAAAAAGTTGCATTACCACCTACAAAAATTGCATTTCAATGATCCTGCACGGAATTTGTTCTAATTTCATTCTGAATTCTAACCTTGCTTAAACTGTCCAACCACTGGCAAACTGACACTACAAGGGGATCTCAAACTATAGCTTCATGCTATGGGAAAATAATAAACTGGTATTCTGTTGGAAGTACTGAATACTTGACTTATTAGCATAATAAAAAGATAATTTATTATTTATTTACAAAACTTTGAATGGAGACAAGTATACAACTTATGAGCTTTTCTTGGTCCAAATCCAGGTAACTGTGCTATCTGCTGCTCAGAGGCCTTAATAATACCTTTTAATGTTTTGAACTTATCTATTAACAGCATAGCATCTGATTTATTTACTGCTCTTATGGAAGTCAATGCTTGGATCAGCTACAATATAGATACTTTAGACTTTGATAGTCAATTAGATAATTTTTATTGCTTACTCTCAAATATGGAGAAGATTCCCCTTTTTCCTTAATATTATCAGCAGGCTTATTTTCATAAATTTTGTATGTTTCTAGTATTTTCCCTGCTTCTTCTGGAGACCACGCCAAGATTAATGTTAAATCAGCAAGTATACAAATTCGAGTTAAATTTTTCAACACATGATGAGGGTCAGGTATATCCACCTAGAAATATTGGAAATATTTAGCAATTTCAAAATAGAAGAACAGCTCAGTGATGAAGTCTATTCTACTTTGTATTATATGTCATTAGAAATACATTATTGTGCATTGGCCTGTGTTTACTCTAATGGCTGAAACTTTTCCTTTAGTCATTGGGTGGGACACAATCTGATCATAGTTTAAAGATTTACATAATCTGAAAAAGTTCATTCATGTCAAGCAGTTTAGGCCCAAAAATTATTTCCGATTACCATATACTACCATTATACCTCATTTGGCTTATTCTAGCATCTGTTTTAAAATGCCCTATTGTAAAATTGTAACATATTTCTATATCTCATCATTATATTTGATAAATACCTGTACAAGTAAGACCCTCAGTAGATATAACTTGTGGAGTTGCTTTAACCTATCGTGAATGTAATCTGGATTCAAATTATGATATCGTAGAGACAAAAACAAGGCACAAGTTGTTTTACCCATTTGATAATCTGGAATAATACTATCGTCAAATTCCCAAGTAACATTGCATATATGTTGTAACAAAGGATTTCCTCTCTGCTTCGGATTCACAAGAAGGGAAAATGTTTTACTACTGTTCTTTTTGATGGATTTATCACTTGCTGTTTCTGATGAAGTTGAACCTGCTAAAGTAATGGTTGATTAGAGAATGTATTGTATAACAGTGAATAACGTTACTTCCTTCATGTAGATCATTATTGCTAAATTCAGATGCAATATCTGCTAGGAATTCATCCATTCTGTTGATGATATATTCAAAAATTTCTTATGTTTTTGTTCTCACTTGGGTATTTTTGTTTACAAATGTAAAAAGCTTAAATTTAACATAACCAACACAAAACATATACACTGAATACCACAAAACACTGAATACTATGCACTGAATAACGAAACCTCTTTTTGTGATTTTTCCACTTGCGGGTCTTGCCCACGTCAAAGAGTAGGCCCACGTCTTGCCACAGCCACAGACCACAGACCACAAAACATATCCACAGACCCAGTGTATATGTTTTGTGCACAGACCCTTCCTATTTCCTTGTCTAAGCACAAACCCCTTTTCGTTGACATCCTGCTACAACACACAGATTCACGAAATGTTAAGATTGTTAAGGGTAAAGCAGAGGGCAGAGGCGTATCCAAACCTCAGTCTTGGGGGGAGTAGCGGGGCATGAAGTTGTGTGTGCTTCCACCATTTTTTGTAATACCTTTCTGAAGGGCGTTGATGCAAAAGAAAAGGAAAATGTTAATAGTTTTAAAATAAAAAAGAAGATATAAACAGCAAGTAAAACAGTGGAGTATCAGGTAGTTAGGGAGATGAAATAAAAAATTTATTGATGCATTAATCAATTTTAATTTTACGGAATACAAATAATATGTAATACGTATCATCCGTGAACATTTTATTGGCACAGCATACAAAATTAAACGATCATGAACACTCAACAGTCAGGTACCCTAGTAGCCAAAACACGTACTCAATTTTTCTTTGTTTTAACTTTTCTAATCGGTGCAATTTTCAAAACAGGTAATTAATGAGTTAGGTAAATTTTTGTGACAAGCTACCACGTTGTACAGGACATTCAACTGATTATGTAACAATGGGAATATATTAGTTATGCATCACTGTAATAATGCAAAACAAACCCTTTTGTAATTTAGTTACTGCAAAAAAGATTTTTTTTCAGTGCGACAATTGCTTAAATAAATAAATAAAATAAGGCAAAGTTGAATTGAGTTTTTTTTAGAAAATCTTGGGAGAGGTAATTACCCCTGTTCCAACAAAGTACCACACTTGGGGTCTAAACTGATTAATTCAAGAGCTACAGGTCCTTAAAGGATAGTTCCGCTACCATCGATCATTGATTACTCTGAGGTTACATTACATTGGTAGTTTCATAATAGTAGTATTACAGTCCTTTGAGTACCTACCTGTAGCTCTTGGGTGTCCCATTAAAAATTTTGAGTGATCAAAAACAAGTACCTCATCATTCGGTGACACAATAATAAGAAAAGATACTATATTTGCTCTAAGTTACACCCCCAAAATTATAATTCGCTACTACTGCCCAGTTCCGATATACATATGGTTTGTCTTAATCGTCGTGGGACACCCTGTATCTGCACCACGTGGGGGCAACTAGCATTACAGAATGGGAAACAGGGCGGGGCCAATGTGGAGGACATATTGCAACCCAAAATAATGGCGGCCCAGACCACAGAAACACTGATCAGCCCGCATTTATGTGATCCGTGGTTGACAACGGCGCGAAATTCAATGGTCTTCTCTAGCTGTTCTTCATGATGTCTTCAGGACTTCAGCTTTTAAAAGCGGCACATTAACTTTAACCAATTAAAAAGTGACTGTAATAATGCATAATGACAAAAATTAAGCAGCCACACCAATCGTGTCGACCAGTTGCCCTCATAGATCAAATACGAACATATTTTGTGGCAAATACCACATAACTCAGAAGAAGAAGAACATTCGAATTTCCCCCCAAGCGCCGCCGACGGCGCCGACATTAACCTCGTTTTTTCTTTGAGTGTTATTTTGGTTTGCTCCACACAAATGGGATGTTTTATGTGGGAAACTGTTGATGGAAAATTTGTTTAAACATTATTTTTTATACTCGAATTCGAAACCATTTCATATGTGAATGAATTTCTTAGGGAGATAGAACCATTTGAAGGCTGGTTACGATTGGTATTTACCATTTAAATAATTTTGTATATTCGAATCTCCCGCGTTTTGACTTGCGAGTTTGAAGTCTGACGGTTGACGCGGAAGAAGAGAGTCGTACTTCAACTACCGAGGTGAACGGACGTGTGCGTGATATCCGTCACCCCGTGTGTAGCGGGTACCTCCAACAAGGGCGACCACAGCCTTACATCGCTCAGCTAACTAGGAATCTGGATAGAGCAACGCAGTACCCAGCTGGGGAAGACATCCGACGCCAACCAACAAGGGGTGAGTCAACCGATGCATGATTAACCTTCGATTCTCGTGAGTCATTTGCGGTTATTTGCCAATTTAGTTGGTCCTTCACAATTGGATACAATTACTTTATTGATCGAATTGTAACCATTTTTTGGCCCTCCGAGCACGGATAAATAAATCGGGCTATAGTAAAATAGTCTACGTAAAAACTAAATTGGTACGTATCCTTGACAAAAAACGGAGTTTTTTTGTGACATCGGAATTTGTTAGTGTTGCGCGCTGTTTGTAAAAATTGGTTATATTCGAAAACAAGCAACTTTTGGTGTATTGTGTTGGTAATACATATCTGGGGAGTTTTCTGGGCATTTGAAATTGACATTTTGCGAATTGCGTGAGCGCAAAAGTGTTTTGATTCAGTTGGTTACATTCGGTTGGGGTTCGAAAACCGGCGTGTCGACAATTGGTGTAGTCGACGGAGATTTCGAAAAAGAATAACAACTGAAAATTTTGTGATTTGTGTGTGGTTGCCGTATTGTTTGTGTAAAGAAGTTGTGTTTACTAGCAGATTGATTCTAAATTTGATTATTTTGGTCTTGTGTTTACATTGAATCGTTACCTGATACCTGAACATGCCTAATGCAAATGTTGTGAAGTTGCAACGGCAACGCGCGCTAGTTTTAAAATCTATTAAAAATGTTCTTGAGGCGGCCAAGAAGGCTCGTGATAATGGCGCGTATCGGACGGAGTTTTTTCTCAGGTATGGAGAGCTAGATGGGTATGTAACGAGGTTTGAGAATTTGCAATATGAAATAATAGCCTTGGTAGATGAGTCTGCCTTAGAGGAGGAGGAAGCAGTTCATACAATGTTTGATGATATGAGATATTCAATAAGGGGCATTCATAAAGATCTTTCTGATGAGATGATGGCTCGTAGTGAGCATGAAACATCTGCAGTGGTCGTAAGAGAAAATTGTTTGAGGCTTCCCAAAATTGAAATACCGAAGTTTGATGGTGACCTTACAAGGTGGCCTACGTTCATCGACTTATTCAATACTCTTATTCATAGAAATAATTCGCTGTCAAAAATAGAAAAGTTTCAGTTCTTGATTTCTTATTTAGAAAAAGAGGCAGGTCTAATAGTAAGGAATGTGCCCATTACTGAGGATAATTATGAAATAGCCTATAATGCATTAATGAGTCGATATCAGAATGAACGTGTTTTATTGAGCAATTATTGGTTTTCAATTTATAATGCTTCTCCCTCTAGGCATGATTCTGCAGTTGAACTTCGAAAATTGTTGTCAATATTTTCTGAAAATTTGGTGGCTTTAGAGATGAGTAACTTGAACCTATGGGATTTTACCAAATTCAATTTATTGCTGCAGAAATTACCTTCTTCCCTTAAAACGCGATTTGAACTAGAACATAATGGGAATAATGTTCCGGGGTTTGACATGCTTTTTGGATTTGTTGAGAAAACCTGTCGAGCTCTGGAAAATACATCCCTTACTTCCGCATATCAAGGGAGTAATGTGTCTAATGCTAGTGGTGGGTTTAGAAAGAATAATAGTCCTGCTAATCCCAAGGGAAGGCAGACACTTAGTTTTTCGACTGGCACATTAACACAGGAAAAGTGTAATTTTTGCAAGGGTTCACCACATTCGTTGATCAAATGTGATAGATTCTTGCAGGCAGAATGTCGTAAGAGGCATTCCTTTGTCAAGCGGACTAGAATGTGTTTTAATTGTTTGGGAGCTACTCATCTAGTAAATAAATGTAAATCAAAAGAACTTTGTGGGGTTTGTGGTGGAAAACACCATGTACTATTGCATTTTCCGGACACTAAAGTGACAGATTGTGATGTCAGTGGTAGTACCTCTAATGAATCTGAGAGTCATGTTCAAGTCATGGCAAGTAAGTTGTCTGTGCAGCCTAGAATGTTGCTTGCTACTGCACTAGTCTCAATATTGGATTCTGAGGGTAGATCCACCAAAATGTCGTGTTTTGTTAGATTCTGCTAGTCAAGCCAATTTTATTAGTGAATCTTGTGTGAGAAGGTTGAATCTTACTCGTAAGGAGTATTCAACCCCTGTTGTTGGCATTAATGGAATGTCATCGAATGTGAGTTCGGGAAAAGTCTCTTGTGTTATCTTTCCCTACAGCAAACCGTATCCTAGCTTCAATTTGGAAGCTATTGTGATACCTCAGATTTGTGAGAAGGTACCTCAAATTCCTGCTGTTGTTCAGAAGTGGAAGTATTTAGAAAATCTTTGCCTCGCAGAGCCTTTGGCTGCACATGATGAAATGGAAATTGATCTGCTTCTAGGGGTAGAAGTATTTGGTGAGATCTTACGTTCCGGTTATGTGAGAGGACAGAATGGTGGGCCACATGCTATTAACACCGTATTTGGGTGGGTGTTAATGGGCAAGTTGGGTGGTGTTTCCACTAATAGTGTGCTGAATTTTCTAACTTCTGTGGGGGAATTGGATTGTACATTGAAAAAGTTTTGGGAAATTGAAAGTATCCCTAAGTGTGTCGCATTGTCTGAAGAGGAACAGCAGGCTGAGGAATTCTTTACGTCATCTTGTTGGCGTATGGACTCAGGAAGATATGTGGTGAAGCTTCCCTTTTCTGAATTCCCCCCAGTTCTGGGTGATTCCTATTCACAGGCTTTACATAGATTTAAGCTGTTGGAAGGACGTTTTCGTCGTGATTCCGTCTTACATGAAGCATATTGTGATTTTATGGCTGACTATTTGGAGCAAGGCCACATGTCTGAAGTTGGGAACCAAGTGGGGTCTAATAGTGAGTATTACATTCCTCATCATGCGGTGGTGAAAAGGAATGCGAATGGTGAAATAAAGCTTCGGACTGTCTTTGATGCTTCAGCTAAAACTACCAATGGAAAGTCCTTGAATGATGTTCTTCTAGCAGGTCCCAAGTTACAAAATGATATCGTCTCAATATTGTTATCTTTCAGGTTGTATTTGTATGTGTTTACCGCGGATATACGGCAAATGTATCGACAGATTTTAGTTGAGGAGTCTCACACTAGTTATCAAACTATTTTGTGGAGACCTAACGGTGACGAGCCTATAAGGAAATATCAGTTGAAGACCGTTACCTATGGAGTAACGTCTAGTCCTTTTCTAGCGATTAGGACGTTGCTGCAACTGTGTAGGGATGAGGGTGAAAGGTTTCCGTTAGCTGTAAATATTTTGGAGAATTTCTGTTATGTTGATGACGCCATTGGAGTAGCAAACTCCAAGGAAATTGCCTTGGATACTCAAAACCAGTTGATTGAATTATTGGCGTTGGGAAAGTTTGAACTGAGGAAATGGGCAAGTAATTGTTCTGAAGTACTTGCTCAGGTACCTGAGGTTCATCAGCAGCCACTTGTATTTGATAAGGATTCTCTTGGAATAAAAGTGTTGGGTTTGCAGTGGTGTCCCACTACGGATTGTTTTTCTTATTCTGTACATCCTCAGATACGGTCCTGTACAAAGAGGAATATTTTGTCAGAAATAGCAAGACTGTATGATCCTCTAGGATTCTTAGCTCCAGTAATCATTGTTCCCAAGCAAATACTTCAGCAATTGTGGGCTTTAGGGATAGGTTGGGATGATGAGCCACCGCTGGAAGTTGCAAACCAGTGGAAAACTTTTGTGGCTGAGTTACCTGAGCTATCTTCGTTGAAAATTCCTAGACATATACTTCATATAGAGGCAAAGTTTACAGAAATTCATGCTTTTTGCGATGCTTCGGAGAAGTCGTATGCAGCTGTAGTTTATCTGAGACAGGTTTCCACGGAGAACAGTATTTCTGTACATTTGGTGTGTGCCAAAACTCGAGTGGCGCCTTTGAAAAGACTGTCGATTCCACGACTGGAATTGTGTGCAGCCTTATTAGCCGCAGAGCTGAGTGATTGTGTATCCCATATAATGGTAACACAGAAAATAGATAATGTTTGTGCTTGGACGGATTCGAAGGTAGTTGTGACGTGGGTCAAATCTTCTCCGCATAGGTGGCGGAGCTTTGTAGCCAATCGTGTAGCTATAATCCAGGAGAAGGTAGCTCCTGATTCATGGTATCATGTGGTTGGGAAAGAGAATCCTAGTGACTGTGCTTCTAGGGGGACTTTTCCTCGGCAATTTCTAGAACAACCCTTGTGGTGGGAGGGGCCAACTTGGCTTAAGCTTCCTCGGGATGATTGGCCTGTAACTTGTGTAGGTGAGCCTTCCTGTACAGATGTACAAGAAGAAGCAAAGGTTGTTTGTATTACTATTCACGGCTCTAGTATTGTTTCAGAATTGTTGAATAGATATTCTTCCTTACGCAAAATTGAGCGTGTTGTTGCTTATTGTTTGAGATTTCGTAAAAATTGTTTGTGTCGAAAAAGGGGTTACCCGCGTGAGATAGGTAATTTATCCGAGGCTGAATTGTATGAGGCTATGGTGGTTCTGGTCAAAGACGTGCAAAGAGTTGAATTGGATAATGAACTGCGGAAAGTTCGTCGAGCGGAGGTCTGTCCCAAAGCTATACAGAAGTTAGCTCCTTTCATTGATTCCCAGGGTGTCCTGAGGGTGGGCGGTCGCTTGAGACAGTCTAGTCTAAGCTATGATCGGAAGCATCCAATTCTGCTCCCTAGGAAGCATCGATTGACTTATCTCATTATCCAAAGTGTGCACAATAGGAGTTGTCATCCTGGACCACAAACTTTGCATTATCTGTTAAGGCAGAGATATTGGATACTATCTGCCAAACGGGCTATAGCTTCAGTGTTATCTCGTTGCATAAAATGCTTTAGAGTTAAGCCTCCTCCAGTGGTCCCCATAATGAGTGATTTACCTTCCGTTAGAATTTCGGAAGTCAAACCTTTTTCCCATAGTGGCGTAGACCTTTTTGGTCCTTTGAGGATGTCTTTAGGTAAAAGACGAGGCATTAGTTCTCAAAAGGTGTATGTGTGTCTTTTCGTGTGTATGGCTACTAAAGCAATACATTTAGAAGTTGTGTCAGATCTAACTAGTGAAGCTGTTCTTGCAGCACTTAGGCGTTTTATAGGGCGGCGAGGACGTTGCAGTGATATTTATAGTGATCAAGGTACGAATTTTGTTGGTGCTTATAAAACTTTACAGTTATTGGGTGCTAAAGCTTCTGAAGCTTTGCAAATTAAGTGGCATTTTAATCCTCCAGCTAGTCCTTCCTTTGGAGGTATATGGGAGTCCGGAGTGAAATCTGTGAAAACTCACTTGCGGCGGGTGATAGGTGCGCAAGTGTTGACTTATGAGGAATTGAGCACCACTTTAATCCAAATTGAGGCAATGTTAAATTCGAGACCCTTGTGTAGTTTGAGTTCTGATCCTAACGATGTAGGCAGCCTGACTCCGGGTCATTTCTTGACATTAGAGCCCCTGAATGCTCCGCCTGACGAAGATTTGTTGTGTGTGAAACATAGTCGGTTGAACAGGTGGCAGTTAGTGCAACAGATGCAGCAACATTTTTGGCGGCGCTGGCATATGGAGTACCTCCACACCCTTCAGCAACGACATAAGTGGAATACACCACATAATCCTCCCTCGGTCGGCCAGTTGGTTCTTCTCAAGGATGAAAATACCCGTCCTTTACAGTGGCCATTAGGCAGGATTATTAAGTTATATCCCGGTACGGGAAACATTTCGAGAGTCGCCCAAGTTAAGACGAGTAAAGGGCTGTTAGACCGTCCTTTATTGAAACTGTGCCCTTTGCCGGCACAATAGGCCATGATTTGCTTGTATATGATAATTTGTTTTTTTTTTTTCTTCTTTTCGTGTTGTGTTATGGGTGGGATAATTCCACTAATTTTCTTTTGTGGGTAATATAGGAATTACTATGATTGGAAAAAATATTTTTTTTTTTTTATATTTTTTGGTGGGCGGAAAATGGTTACGATTGGTATTTACCATTTAAATAATTTTGTATATTCGAATCTCCCGCGTTTTGACTTGCGAGTTTGAAGTCTGACGGTTGACGCGGAAGAAGAGAGTCGTACTTCAACTACCGAGGTGAACGGACGTGTGCGTGATATCCGTCACCCCGTGTGTAGCGGGTACCTCCAACAAGGGCGACCACAGCCTTACATCGCTCAGCTAACTAGGAATCTGGATAGAGCAACGCAGTACCCAGCTGGGGAAGACATCCGACGCCAACCAACAAGGGGTGAGTCAACCGATGCATGATTAACCTTCGATTCTCGTGAGTCATTTGCGGTTATTTGCCAATTTAGTTGGTCCTTCACAATTGGATACAATTACTTTATTGATCGAATTGTAACCAAAGGCTTCAAACTTTACAACTACAAAGCAGGTATGAGAAGTACAGCCAGCAAGAAATAAATGGGGCTCAAACACTATATAACTCCTGATGAAGTGCAACTTTAGTTAAATTTTAAATGAGCGAGTACAAAGCGTAAGTATATTTATTACTGCATTTCTGTGCAATACCTTACACTATTTATTAGTCATTCATGCACTCTTACTACTTTAATTTTCTATTCTTCTATTTTAGATAATACACAACCACATCTGAGTTATAGGTTGTAGGATGCTGCATTGTCTGCAGTGTCTACCTTCATGTTAATAATTTTGATAAATACTATTGCCATGAGATACGAGCTATTCAGTGGACGAGCTTATACATACAAGTGACCAACAAAGATGGAGAAACCAATGTTAAGCACTTCAAGCAGTGCCTTCTCAGTTATGGATTTGACAGATTGGCAATAGGATGCTCAACACAGATGAAAATAGAAAATAATACTTGCAGAGGCTAGGGCGCTTGAAGTATTCTACAGCAAAGCTAAGTAAGTACATCCTGTTTACTTCAAGAAAAAGCCAGTGATGTTATAAAGTTGATCAGCCTAAAGACTAACTGTATAAAGTGTGAGGTACAATTAAAAGTTTAAACTTTTATAACTAATTAATTTTTATTATGTTTCGAACCTGTTTTCCTCATAAGCATTTCTGTGATTTGACTAGGATGTGAAATTGTGGATATTGATTACATTTCAATTAATTCTAATCTTCTATCTGTGATAACTATACTATATTCAAACCCCAGATTGACTGCACATAAAAAGTCGCATGCAGCATTAGCGTGGTTACTGTCCGCTGCCATCTGCCAACACGCCAGCTATAGTCCAGTGTTATTATGGAATCTTATATTACTATTTAAAAGAGTTGCCCTATTAACCCATTGCAACTTAAAAGTAGCCAGTTGCCAGTTTAAAATGATTATTTAGGCAATGAACACTTGACATCGCATATTTGGATCCGATTTCCAGTCAGTCTTGGGGGTTTTTACTTGCCGGATTATAACATACAATTCACACATAGTGTACTGGACTATTAGGGACCCTACCGACATGAGCGATCATGCATGCGAGCTTGTTTTCATTTGGTCTAGCTTGGCTGTGAATACAGTATAATACTATTGTTTTCATGAGCAACAAAAGTATTTATTTTGGTTGGTATTCATAAATACAGATGTTCTTTTTTATAAAGTGGAAGATATGGGTGGGGTTTTTATTTATTTTTTTATTGATTGTACAATTTGAAATCGTAAATAACACAAAATTATATCATGTGTCCTGTTTTAAACCCATAGTTTTGACAAAGTTAAATGCTAAGGCTCCATATGGTTCAATAGGTTACGCTGCAGGTTTGCTAGGCTGCGAAATTGTAGATATTGATTACATTTCAATTAATTCTAATCTTCGATCTGTGACAACTATTATATACTATTGTTTTTATGATTCATAAAAAGTTTATTTTGACTTATTTTGGTTGGTATTCATAAATACAGATGTTCATTTTTATAAAGTGGAAGATATAGCTGAGATTTTCATTTATTTATTTATTTATTGATTGCTAGTTTCCTTTTTTTATTTACTTGGCATACCACCACTTAAAATAAAGGGTAATGTGCCAGAACAATACCTCCGAGGTGGTGTGGAAAGTTTTATGTACTAGGGTAATCAGGTGCAAGATTAAAAAGCATGGACCTTGAATACTCTAATTTAGTAGCATATTGCATTTCTTGCTAATATTTTTTACTCTGTTTCATGTGCTTATTTTATTCACTGTAGGTCAAACTGAGACGAGGTGAGGAATGAAAACATAAACCATATGCTTGATGGAACTTCAACAAAGAAGATTACTATTATTATTGTTATACAAATGTATTTTGTGACAATTTGTATTATAGTATTTATAAATTACACATACAATAATCATATTTAATATAGGTATTTTCATTTTTTGCTCCAATTTTTAAATTTTTCAGCCAATCACTGATTGATTGATTGAAATCAAAAATCCATCAATCAGTCAATGATTGGCTATCATCAATAAATGATAATTTTGACTTAAAAAGGTAGAGCATCTACAGATTTGCGCAACGATGTGGCAACATCGCCTCGAATTCTTGCTACATCTGGCAACCCCGCGGCGGCCATGTTGCAAACGAGTGTCTCGCGACAGTAAAAGCTTGGCTGCGTGGATCATACGCAGAACGCGTCATCCCAGCTGCTCCTTATATTGCTATGTTGCCGTACCTCGTATATGTGTGAACACTGTGGACTGTGTTGACCGTCAGCCACGGTTGATCTCACCACCATTATGAACTAACCCAAGCCAAGCCTTTCCTTTTTGGTTTTGTTGTGATCAGTTATCAGTTGTGATTTTTGCTTTGATTTTTCATCGCATTTGAATCTACGCTATTTAAGCAAACATGGAACGGATCCGTTGTATAGAGTGCCGCTCTTTCTTTCAGGAGAGGAAAAATTTGTATGCTCATATTCGCAAAGTGCAAAACAGACAGCCTCTCGAAAATGCTACCGCTAAAAAAAATTAAATCGAAGAAAAAGAACACCCTGAGGAGCAAAATTCGTATTCAGATCTCCATAATTATTCTGCATCTTCATCTAGAAATTCTAAACTAAAATTCCCTTATCATGGCTGCTTTGAATTTGTTCCGAATTATAGAAATCTATATTTGCATCTCAAGTATCATTCTGTTGAAATTGAGCTGGAGGAATAATTGTTTCAGTCAATTTTACCCATTTTGTTTTTTATGAAGTTTAATTGTAATAGTTGTATAATAATCCACTATCCTCTAAATAACTTGCAGACAAAGCATGTTACCTAGGATTGTGACTCTTATTGTGAATCAATAAATTCAACTAGAAAGACTTTATTGGAAATGGAGATACATATTTCTGCAAATTCTTGTCAATCCCATATAATGTGTAGTCTTGGACCCACACTTTTTTTCAGATTCAAATAAGCAACATTTTTAAACCTTACAGAGGTGTAATGCAACTATACCATATCCACCGAAGAAAAAGAGCGCAAAAAATGCATGGTGTTCACGTGCTCTCGATATCTGCGAGACCTGTTTACACGGTAACCACCGACCACCGCCACCGACGCGACGGCAGTCTTTCCAGGAACGACAAATGGACGGTGTTAAGCAATAGTGCGTGAACCACCGAACTGTTGTGAGAAAATTAGTTTTGTAATAAGCTGCCCTCTGGACTGCACTAGTTAAAAACACTCTTATTATAATTTTTTACCAAATAAAATTTGGAAAAAATTACCAAACCAGACATAAGATTTATTAGCAGGAATGGACCACACCTATCTACCCAAATAAGCTGAAGTACGCTGAGTTCAACAAAGTTGTTTCTGAATCTGAATCACGACCACTTCCTCCAAAATGTTTTCAAAATCTTGACTTTGAAGATTCTTTCAAATGAGAGATGATTATGCAAAACGTGAATGAGCTTGGAGATCAGCTTAATATTATGACCATCGTAGGATTTTGACCATATGAGTTCCTTAACAGAAGCATGTTTATTTGTATTTACATATTTACGTGAGCAGGCACCAACTTGCTTTTGCGTACTCATCTTAGCTTCATATTCTAATCAAATATTTAAAATACCCCTACCTGGTCTGCCGACGAATATACCTTCAAGGAATACGTTCAATCTAATCTTGTACAGTTTTGATATCATATTTCATCTAGCAATCAACACTTAACGACTTATAGTTTTTCAATAATGGTGTATATCTCACACATTGTGGATTATAATACTGCTATATTTATCCAGCGCAAAAACAGGGCACAAAAAATGTGATGTTCATATTTATGTGCTTTCGATTTTTGGCAAACCTGTTTAGACCACAATATGACCGCGGCCATATTATGAGGAGGCTTCGAAAAACAGCTGTGTATTTGATTCTTCAGGAAAGGTGGCCAGGCGTGCGCTTAGGCATTGGCATTTCCAAGTGGTGTAAGCTTACCTCTGACCAAGCCACGAAAACTCACTCTTTGCTCACCTGTTTTCCCGTTTCCCCGCTGGATGGATATTAATGAATTTCTTCATTAGATTATTGGTTTCACAAAATGGAATAGGAACTTGCCCACAGATGTCGTCAAAATATGAACAGTGGTTTAGGACATTTATGCTCAATGTGTAGAATGGAACGTCCGGGTTTTGCTATCAAATAAACGATTATAACAAAAATTATATGAAATTCCTTATAGCACAACACCATCCACATGAGCCGTTGACTGTGCCAGCGATCGCCGCCTCCATGTTTGAGGAAACGCCGCGCCGCCGAATAAAATAAGACGGTCACATATTAGATTTTCAAGGAAAGACGCCATGTTCTCACTCATAGGACTCCGTTTAGGTTCATTCTGCCAATGTGATGCACGCATTGGCGTGCGTTTGAGCGTTTCATTTCAGGTTCGCTCCTGTTGCATCGCGTTTCGGTGTGTTTCAAATTGCATTGCATTCTACTTTGCTGTCTATAGCTGAACTTCTTGTCTGTTTTTATTACAAGCAAGTGAGTACTGACATTTTATTGTAATGGTTTTTAATGATATTGCTTCTAAAAAAATCATACTTAGTAGAATATTTCAAAAATAAATTACAAAAGATGAACTTCAAATACTGAAATCATTTCAGATATGGGTCAAGGTCATTGTAATCCTGGCCCATCACAAATTAGTTCCCCTCCGAGAAAACGCCAGAATAAGACCCATTTGACAGTATCAGAGAAGACGACAATAATTAATATATACAAAACCTACTAACAAACGCATCCAAATTCAACTCAAAACGCATGTGTATCATTTGTTTCGAGTGCATCTGGTAGTATCTGGTAGTATACAGGGTGAGTTTTTAGTACCGGCTCGGTCGATGACTCTGTAGAAGATAGCGAAAAAAGTTGTATATAAAAGTTGTAGTCACGAATATGCTCCTTACTCAGAAAATATTTTGATTTATACAGGGTGATCCATAACTACGTGGTGATGCAGACATGCATTTTTTTAAATGAGACACCCTACATATTATTCCATATTCAAATTCTACTAATGATTTTCGTTCTTTTAATATAGGCTATTGTTACATTATACAGGGTATTTCAAAAGTTATGACCATTTTTATATCCAAATCGCTGTCGAATGAACGTACTGTATATCAAAAACTAATGAGTCAAAAATTATCTTTTTTACATGCGAAGATTAAAAATATCCTCTAGTTTTAAAATCGACTATAAAAAAAAGCCCGTGACGCATATTCGTATACAGGATGATGTAGAATGCAAAATCCAGATTTTCCCTTTTTTTTTGAATGTAATCCCCAATATTTTATTATCCCAAAGAATTGCCTTTAATATGCTCTTTCATCTTTGTATAGCACTTGGTGTACCTAGGTCCATCAGTTTCCGAGATATTTCGATTTTTCGATAAATTTAAAATATAGCTTCTATTTGTGTACTGAAATTCATTTATTTTGAGGAAATACTATCTAATTTGTTTTTTATTCAACGAACAACTAAATTATAAGGTCATGATACTATTTGATGAAGTCAAAACCCTAAATCATCGAGATAATAAAGTCAAGTATGCTGAGGAAACAATTTTGTAGGCGTGATGCTATAAAAAAAGCCCGTGACGCATATTCGTATACAGGGTGATGTAGAATGCAAAATCTAGATTTTTTCTCTTTTTTTAAATAAAACCCCCAATATTTTATTATACCTGAGAATTGCTTTTAATATGCTCTTTCATCTTTGTATAGCACTTGTGATGGCTGCATTCGTTAGTTTCTGAGATATTTCGATTTTTCTAAAAATTTTAAATATACCTCCTATTTTTATACTAAAATTTATTTATTTTGAGAAAATACTATCAATTTTTGCAAACAACTAAAATATAAGGCCATAATAGTGCTTGATCAAGTCAAAACACTGAATTAACGATATAGTATAGTTCAAGTGTGCTGAGAAAACAATTTTATAGACGTCATGCATAATTATCAAGCAGATATATCAGATAGGCTATGAAATATCAAACGACATAGTCCAAATAAAACGATTCCTCAATTTATCAAACGCATTAGTTTTAGAGTGCCTCCGTTCTGGATATTGCTGTTCATAATTGATATATTCTAGAGGCAAGTAGACAATTTCTCAAAGATTTTCCTAAATACCCTCAATGGAAAAATTAATTTTTGAAGTTGGTTTTTCACACGGTATGGAATTATTGAGCAGGCTATGAAAACTGTCGATTCATCAAAGCCTACCTGATAAATCTGCTTGATAATTATGAATCACGCCTACAAAATTGTTTCCTCAGCATACTTGACTTTATTGTCTCGATGATTTAGGGTTTTGACTTCATCAAATAGTATCATGACCTTATAATTTAGTTGTTCGTTGAATAAAAAAACAAATTAGATAGTACCTCCTCAAAATAAATGAATTTCAGTACACAAATAGAAGCTATATTTTAAATTTATCGAAAAATCGAAATATCTCGGAAACTGATGGACCTAGGTACAACAAGTGCTATACAAAGATGAAAGAGCATATTAAAATCAATTCTTTGGGATAATAAAATATTGGGGGTTACATTCAAAAACAAGGAGAAAATCTTGATTTTGCATTCTACATCACCCTGTATACGAATATGCGTCACGGGCTTTTTTTATAGCCGATTTTAAAACTAGAGGATATTTTTAATCTGCGCATGTAAACAAAATAATTTTTGACTCATTACTTTTTGATATACAGTACGTTCATTTGACTGCGATTTGGATATAAAAATGGTCATAACTTTTGAAATACCCCGTATAATGTAACAATAGCCTCTATTAGAATAACGAAAATCATTAGTAGAATTTGAACATGGAATAATATATAGGGTGTCTTATTTAAAAAATGCATGTTTGCATCACCACGTAGTTATGGATCACCCAGTATAAATTAAAATATTTTCTAAGCAAGGACCATATCCGTGGCTACAACTTTTGTATAGAACTTTTTTCGCTATCTTCTACAGTAGTGGAGTTATCGACCGAGCCGGTACTAAAAACTCACCCTGTATGTTTTATTTGGTAACTTTTACATGAAGTTTTGGGCCCGGTTTTTCAAAGTGTGATTAAGTACAAATTAAAGTTAATCTTGAAATTAGCGCAAAATGTGCGTTTTTCAATTGGCAGTTAATTCATAATTTCCTCGCAACTGGGGATTAATTAAAAATTAAGATAATCAGAAGTTTTAGTTATTCTTACCAGGAAGAATTATTAATTAAAATACATTTGACAGTTACATATCAGAAGATACAATATTCTGATAACCTATAATCGCTGTGATCTTTCGATTTCAATATGGATTATGACATTAATACCCATTCAAGTGATGAAGAACAAACTTCAGCTTGGTTTTTCGTTTCAAATTGTTATATTTGATTTTTATAACTTTATCAACAGAGTGCTCTAATGAGCTTTCTACCATAGTTCCGCTCCTCGTACAACCCGTCAGAAGCACCTTTAGCAGCGTTGCTCCCCATTACAACGCAGTTCTTGTCCATACGTCGAGAACTCACCTCTTCTTTGTGCCTAATAGAGTGTTTAAAATTTGAAACAGTCTACCAAGATACATTTTTCCCGACTGTGAACGTTAGTCTGTTCTAGACTCGCATCAACAAACCATCCCTAATTCTTTATAACAGTCGCGGTGCATTAGTATTTAGGCTTAGCCTTTGCGATTGCTTAGGTGTACAAAAAATTCATCCAAACGTATCGAAACCATCATGACATCATTGACGAATTTGCAAAACGTGATCGAAGAATCGAGTTATATTAAAAATAAGCAAGATTTGAAAAAAATCACAGCATTAAGTGATAAATAATTTGTATTTTCATTTTTGCATTAGCTACAGTATTAAACAGGTCTACCTGGATCATTCAGATTACTGCATCAAGATCAGGGGCAACATCAGAATTAATCTCAGTTCATAAATAAATAAAATTAATCACAATTTCAGTCAAGTCAATTTATTTATCATGTATGCTATGCTCGAGAGTATTTGTGCTCGACCAATTTATTGTGAAAAAATGAACTTCAAATTACCTTGATTTGGATAATAATTAATGTACTGTATCACGTTTCTCGATCTTTATGTAACGCCACTGCTCACGGTGTTCGTTTCAAGAGGCGGTCTGGTGTGGTGTAAGCTTGCCTACGGCCAGGCGACAATAATTCACTCATCTTGCACGTGATCACTCTTTTTCTTCGCTGGACAGATAATAGAAATGTGACCAGGGTGGTAGAAATAAATCGTACCTACCTAATTAGTTTGTAAGGTACTAGAAACCCACTATGCATTTAACTGTGTATTAATGGCACTATACATAGTATTATCAAGTAATATTACTTTGCAAAGTAAAAAGCTACCGATGTTAAAATCTGGAAATGTTCGGCACAATGAGGCATTGCAGTCCTCTGAGATTTTGTGATCAGTTGATCAGTATTTATCTATGCATATACGCGTAGCACCAAATATGGCAACGTTGCCTCTCCCTGACGTAAAAGTTTTTGTGCGCATGATCCATACAGCCAAACTTTTACTTTGTGCTTTTACTGTCGCGAGACGCTCGTATGTTGCAACCCAAAATAATGGCCGCTGACATTGACATAAGTCATTCGTGTTTCCAGTCGAATAGCACGGAATTGTGCCTTCTTAACCGTACCTGTTTTGTGATCTGCACCATAAAATAAAAGTACATCCAGTCACAAAACAGTGGATCTATTGTCAGTGCACAAAACCAGAACTTTGCAGGTTGCAGGGGAGTGGCTAGAAGTTTAGTTTTTTATTTTTAGTAGGCATAAGAGCTGACAAAACATGTTTAAAATGCTTATACATTTGCTATATAAAGATGTTTCGTTTAATAGTCTGGATCTATCGATATATAATTTTGTTTCTGTATTTATTAATTGCAAATAAAAATGTTAGTATCTCATATTTGGCTATAAAGGTTTAATCGTTTCGTTTAAACACTACAAAATAAAAATAAACGCAACCTGTTTCCTGCTGCCACTTCCACTTAAATGAACACTCAATTTACTTTGTAAATTGTCACTTGAGATAGAAAAATTCACTATTAGGTCACTGTGAAGCCATTCTTGCTGGTCTTGATTCCCTTTCACTATCAAATCTTTTCGTAGGTATGCCCAGATGCATGCCCAGATGAGTTCTATTAACTGTATTTTTCTGTGATATTTGGGAGGCCCAGAAAACGTTGTAGGTACCACATTGTGCTTTAAAATAGGTCTTATCCTTTGAAATGTTTGTAAAGTATTGTCTTTATTCTTATAAATATAACCAGCCCATACGAGGAATACCGTTCACCCACTTCTGTTTATGTCCTTTATTGGAAGCACAATTGCTAATGAACACTCAATTTACTTTGTAAATTGTCACTTGAGCTAGAAAAATTCACTATTAGGTCACTGTGAAGCCATTCAAGCTGGTCTTGATTCCCTTTCACTATCAAATCTTTTCGTAGGTATGCCCAGATGCATGCCCAGATGAGTTCTATTAACTGTATTTTTCTGTGATATTTGGGAGGTCCAGAAAACATTGCAGGTACCACATTGTGCTTTAAAATAGGTCTTATCCTTTGAAATGTTTGTAAAGTATTGTCTTTATTCTTATAAATATAACCAGCCCATACGAGGAATACCGTTCACCCACTTCTGTTTATGTCCTTTATTGGAAGCACAATTGCTAATGAACACTCAATTTACTTTGTAAATTGTCACTTGAGCTAGAAAAATTCACTATTAGGTCACTGTGAAGCCATTCAAGCTGGTCTTGATTCCCTTTCACTATCAAATCTTTTCGTAGGTATGCCCAGATGCATGCCCAGATGAGTTCTATTAACTGTGTTTTTCTGTGATATTTGGGAGGTCCATAAAACATTGTAGGTACCACATTGTGCTTTAAAATAGGTCTTATCCTTTGAAATGTTTGTAAAGTATTGTCTTTATTCTTATAAATGTAACCAGCCCATACGAGGAATACCGTTCACCCACTTCTGTTTGTGTCCTTTATTGGAAGCACAATTGCTAGTGAACACTCAATTTACTTTGTAAATTGTCACTTGAGCTAGAAAAATTCACTATTAGGTCACTGTGAAGCCATTCTTGCTGGTCTTGATCCCCTTTCACTATCAAATCTTTTCGTAGGTGTGCCCTATTAGAACTGTATTTTTGTGTGATATTTCGGAGGTCCAGAAAACATTGTAGGTTCCACATTGTGCTTTAAAATAGGTCTTATCATTGGATATGTTTGTAAATTATTGTCTTTATTCTTATAAATATAACCAGCCCTTACGAGGAATACCTTTCACCCACTTCTGTTTGAAATGCTCGTCTTGAGGAAAATTGAACACCCTAATATGTCCTTTATTGGAAGCACAATTGCTAGTGCAACCTGGTACTACACACTTTGCAGGCATCTTTTTATCTTTATAGTTTCGTTTGTGCAGGTAACTAATTAAAAACACATTAAAATCACCTTCCAATCTTCTTTTTTACTCTGGAAGATTACACTAATGCATGGACGACTCTACTCACTAGGCCGGAGCCTTCGATGTGGCAACGTCGCTTAGCTGTCAAATAGGGGGCCGGTTACCGTGGGCCGAACGGCGGGCATTCCGCGGAAAATTTAAATTGTTTCATAGTTTCAAAATAATTATTACATTTTATTTATGTATTATGTGTTCATTTCGGTTGGTAAATTAAGAAAAATACTTTTTGAAAAAATAAGAATGGTGAAAAAGGCCAGTGGTGTCAGTACAAAAATGTAACATGTATCGAGACTAGGAGCTTAATTTAGAGATTTTCCTTTCTGTTGGACATTTCTCATTTCCCTTAGACTTGCTCTTTTTATTTTTTTCAGTTTGTATTTTATCTTGAACTGTTTTTGTGTAATTATAAATAAAAATATTTGCTAAAACAGGCAACATTAATTCAAGCAGCATTTCAGTTTGGGGTTGATTACATGAACAAATGTATACTAAATAATGTAATGTAATGTGTAAAAATACTTTTTAGAGCTTCTGCTACTAATACCACTTATATCTGATGTCTGGTTCATCGTAGTCAGCCACTACAAAATAAAAATGAACGCAACCTGTTTCCTGCTGCCACTTCCACTTCCACTTAAATAACTCAATTTACTTTGTAAATTTTCACTTGAGCTAGAAAAATTCACTATTAGGTCACTTTGAAGCCATTCTTGTTGGTCTTGATTCCCTTTCACTATCAAATCTTTTCGTAGGTATGCCCAGATGCATGCCCAGATGAGTTCTATTAACTGTCTTTTTCTGTGATATTTGGGAGGTCCAGAAAACATTGTAGGTACCACATTGTGCTTTAAAATATGTCTTATCGTTTGAAATGTTTGTAAATTATTGTCTTTATTCTTATAAATATAACCAGCCCTTACGAGAAATACCGTTCACCCACTTCTGTTTATGTCCTTTATTGGAAGCACAATTGCTCGTGCCACCTGGTGCTACACACTTTGCAGGCATCTGTTTATCTTTATAGTTTCGTTTGTGCAGGTAAATAATTAGAAACACATTAAAAATCACCTTCCACTCTTCCTGTTTACTCTGGAAGGTTATGGTTGGTATGTCCTTTATTGGAAGCACAATTGCTAGTGCAACCTGGTACTCCATACTTTGCAGGCATCTTTTTATCTTTATAGTTTCGTTTGTGCAGGTAAATAATTAGAAACACATTAAAAATCACTTTCCAATCTCCTTTTTTGCTCTGGAAGATTACACTAATGACTTAACAACAAATAAAAGCTCGGCCCCCGATTCAGTGTTGCCATATTTCAATGCTCCGGCCTAGTGAGTAGAGTCGGCCATGGCTGAGGTCGCCGAGTTAAACTTAATTCTGATGCACACGACATCCGACGATTCGACGGTGCGAAACTGTTCCTATTGGCTGAAATATTCAAAATGATGAAATCAAAATATTCAAAATGTTGTCAAATCAAAATATTTCAACCAATAGGAACAGTTTCGTACCGTCGTATCGTCGGATGTCGTCTGCATCTGAATTAAGCTTTATAAAGCAGTTGTGTAAAGCAGCTTAAAAAAAAATTGACAGAAAAAGTCACCGATCATCTATCAAACTTATCAATTTCATTGCATGTGCGGCTCGTCAAAAGTTTAAAAGAGGGCTATACATTGGAAAATAAATAATAATGAAATCATCAGAAATATTAATACATATTGTAAATACGTAATTGCTATTTATAGCTGTGTTGTGTGATAGAAGTTGGGGATTAATTTAGCTGTGATATGCGATTTTTTTCTCAAGAAGCTGTTTGATTACTTTCATTACTGACAACAGGTTTTTTTTGTATCAACACTGTCAACTCCTGCAATGCTTTTGGTTGACGGTGACGGTCGATCGACGATCGTGATCTGATTACTAGTTAAGCTTAAGCGAAATGGGTGTAAATAATGATGCAGAACTCCTGTTAAATGTTTCCGTTGAGGCGTTAGAACATATAAAGGAAAAATGAGCGAAAGAAAATTTGCCAAGGGCTTGACTAAGCCAGGAACAGCCGCCCAGTTGAGGGAAACTGTCTCGCAAGTTGTTAGAGAAAGCACTGTACAAGTAAGAACAAATTATCCAAACCTACACACAAGACACAAATAAGTTAAATACATTCCTGAGATGTCACAAAGCCTTCTGTGTGCTACATTTATGATGTACCTAATTGCAAGTAGGATTTTAACGTCAAGGCCTCATCAGATGTAGATAGGCATTGAGTTTTTATTTTGTTTATATATAACATTGACAAACAATATAGAACTATTGAGTTTTAACATTGACAAACAATATAGAGCTATTGAGTTTAACATCACTTTTCCAATGTGTTTACTCCCTATCTTTGAAGAGATAGGTTCAACATATTTGTTATAATGTAAGTATAGATAGAAAGACTGAAGTTGTTCTACTTGGTTCATCTACTGGACCTTTTCTCATTTTCAAAGATAGATTGAGAGTATTTATATATTTCATAACAGCTTATTAGCTAGAGTTCATTTTCCACAAGTTAATTAACTATCTATGACGTCAATGCCAAAAAGTAAGGTAGAAAGCTACAAGTAAGAGGGGGAAGTCTCTGGCTACAAGTGTTGTGTACCTACAAGTAGTGTAAAGAATTTATTAGTTTCACAATGGTACTTCCATGTTAGATTAGTAATCACTAATGAGAAGTGATGTCCCATTGAGCAGGCCATTGTTTTTAATGACCCCTCCATAAAATTTGTATAGTGACCTTTCTGCAGGCATGTATCCAGAATTTGGTTTTGGGGGGGTGCAGATTATGGGTGTCACTTGGTTGACCTTTTGGGGGGTCCAGTTGCCACCTAATATCCGTAAATTTGTGGGGGGGCAGGGGGCAGGTACAAATTTGTGGATTCCATTTTTTAGACTGCATTTTAGAATGTTTTGGGGGGGGGGGTCCAGACCCCCTGGCCCCCCCCCTATATACGTGCCTGCCTTTCTGTTAGTTATTCTTTTTGTGATAATTTAACACAATCATAGTAATTATTTAAATAGGAAAAAGACATTTTTTGAAACTTAAAGCCATATAAATATATTTTAATTACAGAACAAACCTCACCTTGTTGAACCTTTAGATTTTGAGTCATTTGTAATAAAGAATAAGACTGTGTTACAAAATGATCCACAGAGAGAACTATTGCTTTTTCCGTCAGATGATATCTCAGTAAGTATATATCTATGAGATACTGATTGAGTTTCGCAATAAGAATCTTGTATATATTTTTTGCTTTACTGTCCTATAATTTTAGCAAATTGTTTTACCAAGAAAGTCTCGTACATTGCAACAGACAATACCACCGAGCACAGAGACAGAGAACTGCAGTTTATTCACAAAACAATGCATTAACACATATTCAACCAATTGGAACTTAATACACTATAAGTATAGTGCATACTCTGGTACATATGCTGAGCTGCCATTGAAACCAGATGATTCAAAGTTGCAAGAGGAAGTTTATGAGGTTGACATTGATGCAGACGCTGTTGATGATCTAAAAGCTAAATTGGATAACATCACAAAGGAAGGATTTCTGCTGAAGGGACCAGAAATAGGTAAATTTTCATTTTAGGCTCTTAGTGAATTGTAGGAGCAAAGAATACTTTTATTTTGTGGTAGTATACAAGGCTATCTATGATGAGTGGAAGATACTTTAGGAGAAGACTGAAGAAGACATTTCCAACAAAAAAAGTCATATAAGGTAGAGTCCCATTGTCAACTGATCCTGAGATATTCCATTTTCATTCAGTATTTGATTTCCAGTGATTTTGGTGCATGGTTGACGACCATCCTACATATAATAAAATACTAAATACACAGTATGTAAAGGCATACAACTTGTCATCAAACAGTACTTTTATAACCATAGCACTGTGGCACCATCTGAGAAACATATTACAAGAATTTGGAGTAAAACAAATAACTGCATCTAGTAGTTTGTGCCTGATAATTTTTGCAAATGAATACCTGTAAGCTTGAAGTCTAATTTTCAGCAAAATACAATAAAAATATCTCCAAGTAAAGCATATTATTATTTAGTCCTATATTTGAATTTAAGATAACGAACATATCCAATTTCAGATAGATAAATAATTAAACAAATACAAAGCTTAAAAGAGGGTGTAAAGGGTGGGGAGGATGGCAACTCCTCCAATATACATAATAAAAAAATTCAAAGAACAACTAATTGAACCTATAAATCACATCATTCATGTTATTTTCACAACAGGTCCTTTTCTCAAACATTGAAAACTGCAATATTGTAAAACCATTATATAAACAGGGTGATAGAAAAATATTGAATTACTATAGACCTATAGCCCTAACTAGCACCCTTAGCAAAGTAATTGAGAAATGCTTTAAGTATAAATTATTGAACTGTCTTGAAAAAATAAAATTTTAAATGATAATCAGTTTGCCTTTAGAGAAGGCATAGCACTAAAAATGCACTCTGTAAGCGCAAAGACATAGATCAAGGAAAGAGGGTCATAACTCTTGTTTTGGACTTACAAAAGGCATTCGCTACAGTGCCACATCAAATCTTACTAAAAAGATTAGACACAATTGGAGTTAGAGGACTTCCCAGAAACATAATAGAATCTTACATAACAAATGCAAATAATTTATTGGCATCAAATACACTGAGTGCTCATTGGCCTTACTCAGAACCAAGATGTCCTTGTTGAGTCTTGATATTTTATCTTTTAGATTCTTTATTTTTTTTCTACACTTGCTTCTGCATGTGAAGCCCTTTCTGAAATATCTTTGTTCAAGCACTCTATTATATTATTAGGATAGACAAAGAGGAATTAGGAGAAGTATAGGAAAAACGAGAAATAAGATTAATGTCCAAGATAACTGTTTATTTAGAGAGCCATATAAGTCCTTGTATGTTTATCCATTCAAGCAGAAATCCAGAAATCTCCAGATTTTTCAATATTCTTATATAAAAAGTTAAATAATTGGATATTGGATGGTTTTCTAAACTTTAGATAAAAAATAACATTTCAGGATGTGAGAGATCTTTTGTAAACATAGGCTCAAAGAGTTTCAAGCGTAGATATTGCTATTTGAGACAGGAAGTAGATGGCACCTACATTTTAGAAATGTATAAAGATGAAAAAAAGGGAGAAGCTAAAGTCACAATAGTAATGGATTTTTGCACTGATGTAGTTAAGGTATGTATTCCTGTATATTTTAATTGAAAAATCATTCAATTTTTTTGAGTATTACTGGTATTCTATAATTTTCAGAACCCGAAGCGTGGAAGATATTGTTTTGAACTGAGAATGACATCAGGGCATAAATCTTATTTGTTAGCTGCAGAAAATGAATTGGATTTCAAGGACTGGTTGAGCAAGTTGAGTTCAGTACTACAGCAAAATAAAATTCAGGAGGAAAAACGAGCGGCATCTTTGGAAAGAGGTAAGAAACTTAAATGATAGAGGCAGTGAAAGGCACAAGGATAAAAATTTACAGTATGTTTATTTTTTTGTTGAATAGACAAATAAAAAGTCACAAACAAGGTGTTACCTAATGTCATGCAGACAGGCACATATCCACAAATTAGTTTTGGGAGGGGTCCAGATTAGGGTTGCCACCTTTTAATTTTTCTTGACCTGAGATACTTGACCTGATCATCAGCAACAAAATATTCGTCATCCGGAAGGGGGGGGGGGGTGTATTTTTGTGAATTAGTTTTTTAGGGGCATTATACAGGGTGGGCCAATAGAGTGTGGATGGAGGATTGTGGGCTTACTAAACAATATTTCAAAAATCTGTCACCTGATCATGGTAGGGACCCTTGAGTGCTAGAACGTAAAAATATTTTCACTTAAATTTTTATGTTTATATAGGGTGATTCATATCAAACTTACATTTTTTTTGAATGGAACGCCCTATATATTATTGCATATTTGGATTCCCTGGTCAATTCTAGTGTGACTTTATGTATCACACATCGAACTTTAAACAAACCCTTTAGGCGCAAATCACCATTTTTCTTATAAGTAGGTATCAGAAAAAAATTGAATATCGCAGCGATTATAAAACTTAGAAGGCCTTGACTTTGCGGTACAACTAAGCATGAAATTCATCACCTTAGGTCATACGGCTAAATTTGAATTCTTTTTATACTTGGAGAAGTCAGAGGACAAATTAAGGAAACTTCAATCACAGATAACTTTATTTTTTCAAATGGGAATACCTATTTTGGTTTAAAGAATCAAATGTAAAATTTGATTACCTTCCCAACGATATAGCATTTTTGGTATCAATCTTTTTTGGTTTTCATTTTATTTCAAATTTTCAGTCAAATCGGTGTTTTCCAATTTTCCTGCATGCAAGCAACCTAGCAGGCCATGGAAAATAAACAAAAGCTCGTTAATATGAAAGAAAGCAACTAACTTAGTAGAAAGATGCAAAGTAACTAGAGCAGCGAGGCAAGATTATAAAAATTCCTTACAACATATTAGCTCTAACCAGAAACAATAGCAGTAACAAGAGCGCTCATTTTTCACAGCCTACTAGCTACTAGCTATTAGCCAATGTCCAAAGTCAGTAAAAAAATATTTAATCAAAGGAAAACTACTAGTGATTGTTGCTGGCAGTAGAATATCTGTGTCTTCTGAGTAAATTGAATAAATTTTCACATTTAATGCTATAAAAAAGTAGCCATTCCCGTAAGTCAAAAGTAATGATACCTCTGACTGGAACCCTTCAAATCTTCAGTAGGTACTTCTACTTATTAGCAAAATCGCGGAAAATAAAAATTGAATTGCAAAACATAATTTAGTTTGCAGAAAACTACATGAAATAATAACAATTACAACATAGCGTAATTAAAAAATTCTAGCAATTATTTCAATAGATGTTCAGAATGCTCCAGTTGGAGATATCTTTACTTTTGACTTAACTAAACAGAAATGACTATTTTTTTATCCCATTAAATGTGAAATTTCATTCTAAACATGTTAGACTGTAAGTAAAAATCGCTGGTAGTCTTCCTTTTGTTTCAAAATTTTTAATCGATTTGGAAAGTTGTCAAGCTCTAGTAGACCTCAACAGCTAGTAGGCTGTGAAAAACAAACATTTCTGTCATACCCCAGCTACTCATTGACATTAGATATCTTGCCGCTGTTACATCCGGTTAGAGCAAATATATTATAAGGAATTTTCATAATCTTGCCTCGTTGCTCTAGTTAATTTGCATCTACTAAGTTAGTTGGTTTCTTCCATATTAACGAGCTTTTGTTTATTTTTCATGGCCTGCTAGGCTGCTTGCACGCAGGAAAATTGAAAAACACCGATTTGACTGAAAATTTGAAATAAAATGAAAACCAAAAAAGATAGATATTGAGAATCCTATATCGTTAGAAAGGTGATCAACTCTTACATTTGATACTTTAAACCAAAATAGGCATTCCCATTTGAAAAAATCAAGTTATCTGTGATTGAAGTTTCCTTAATTAATCTGCTGATTTCTCCAAGTACAAAAAGAATTCAAATTTAGCCGTCTGACCTTAGGTGACGCATTTCATGCTTAGTCGTACCGCAAAGTCACGGCCTTCTAAGTTTTATAATTGCTGCGATATTCAATTTTTTTCTGATACCTACTTATACCAAAAATGGTGATTTGCGCCTAAACGGTTCATTTAAAGTTCCATGTGTGATACATAAAGTCACCCTAGAATTGACCAGGGAATCCAAATATGCAATAATATATAGGGGTTCCATTCAAAAAAATGTAAGTTTGATATGAATCACCCTGTATAAACGTCAAAATTTAAGTGAAAATATTTTTACGTTATAGCCCTTAAGGGTTTCTACCATGATCAAGTGACAGATTTTTTAAATATTTTTTAGTAAGCCCACAATCCTCCGTCCACGCACTATTGGCCCACCCTGTATTTATACAGTGTATCCCAGCTAAAATTTGCCATCCACCTTATCTCAGAAATGATAAATAAAAATCGCTGTGTCACGTCGATTTGTATTTGGAGGTGGAACTCTTCCACCGAATACGTCACCATTGTGCCACCAACACCCTCACCCCCAACAACCTCTACTTCAAAATCTTAAATGAGACCGTCAGACTTGTGATACATCATTTTGAAGGCAATCGATTGATAAATACAACAGTTTACTCAAATTGAAGATTAATTCACTATTATGAAAGTTAATAAAAAACAACAACAATAAAAGTATCTTGATCATTTCGAAATAACCAAAAACCCCAAAATCATTCATCTACTTGCAAACGACGATAAAATTTTACGTTAAGGTCCATGCTGAACAATGTGCGAAGACATTTTGAATAACTCTTGTACACCTGTATGATGGAACAAATTGGCTCCGATTTGAAACCTTTCTTACAATAATATTTCAGGTAATGAAAATAATGCTTCATATTTTATTTTTTAATCTTCCATAATAGTGAATCACTCAAAATGATGTATCTCATTTAAGCTTTTGCAGTAAGGGTTGCTGGTGGTGAGGGGATTGATGGTACAATGGTGACGTATTAGGTGGAACCCTCTAAATACATACCGACGTGTCACGGCGATTTTTAGCAGAGATGAAGTGGGTGGCAAATTTTAGCTGGGACACACTGTTTTTGTTTTGAGCTGTTTTCTGTTCTTTTCTATTGTATTCGGTTCTATTTGATGGTTTTCTGCTGTGTTTGGATGTTTTCTGTTGTATTTAGTTGTTTTCTGTCTTTTTAAGCTGTCGCCTGCCTGTCTTCTGTTGTTTTAAGCTGTTTTCTGTTCTTTTCTGTTGTATTCGGTTCTATCTGATGGTTTTCTGTTGTGCTTGGATCTTTTCTGTTGTATTTAGTAGTTTTATGTCGTTTTCTGTTGTTTCCAGCTGTTTGCTGCTTGTCTTCTGTTGTTTTGAGCTGTTTTCTGTTCTATTCTGTTGTATTCGGTTGTATTTGGTCGTTTTACCGCTGTTATCTGCCTGCTTTCTGTTGTTTTGAGCTGTTTTCTGTTCTTTTCTGTTGTATTCGGTTCAATTTGATGGTTTTCTGTTGTGTTTGGATATTTTCTGTTGTATTTAGTCGTTTTCTGTTGTTTCCAGCCGCTTCCTGCTGGTCTTCGGTTGTTTTGAGCTGTTTTCTGTACTTTTCTCTTGTATTCGGTTCTATTTGATGGTTTTCTGCTGTGTTTTGATGTTTTCTGTTGTATTTAGTTGTTTTCTGTCTTTTTAAGCTGTCGCCTGCTGTCTTCTGTTGTTTTAAGCTGTTTTCTGTTCTTTTCTGTTGTATTCGGTTCTATTTGATGGTTTTCTGTTATGTTTGGATATTTTCTGTTGTATTTAGTCGTTTTCTGTTGTTTCCAGCCGCTTCCTGCTTGTCTTCGGTTGTTTTGAGCTGTTTTCTGTACTTTTCTCTTGTATTCGGTTCTATTTGATGGTTTTCTGCTGTGTTTGGATGTTTTCTGTTGTATTTAGTTGTTTTCTGTCTTTTTAAGCTGTCGCCTGCTGTCTTCTGTTGTTTTGAGCTGTTTTCTGTTCTTTTCTGTTGTATTCGGTTCAATTTGATGGTTTTCTGTTGTGTTTGGATATTTTCTGTTGTATTTAGTCGTTTTCTGTTGTTTCCAGCCGCTTCCTGCTGGTCTTCGGTTGTTTTGAGCTGTTTTCTGTACTTTTCTCTTGTATTCGGTTCTATTTGATGGTTTTCTGCTGTGTTTGGATGTTTTCTGTTGTATTTAGTTGTTTTCTGTCTTTTTAAGCTGTCGCCTGCTGTCTTCTGTTGATTTAAGCTGTTTTCTGTTCTTTTCTGTTGTATTCGGTTCAATTTGATGGTTTTCTGTTGTGTTTGGATATTTTCTGTTGTATTTAGTCGTTTTCTGTTGTTTCCAGCCGCTTCCTGCTTGTCTTCGGTTGTTTTGAGCTGTTTTCTGTACTTTTCTCTTGTATTCGGTTCTATTTGATGGTTTTCTGCTGTGTTTGGATGTTTTCTGTTGTATTTAGTTGTTTTCTGTCTTTTTAAGCTGTCGCCTGCTGTCTTCTGTTGTTTTGAGCTGTTTTCTGTTCTTTTCTGTTGTATTCGGTTCAATTTGATGGTTTTCTGTTGTGTTTGGATATTTTCTGTTGTATTTAGTCGTTTTCTGTTGTTTCCAGACGCTTCCTGCTTGTTTTCTGTTGTTTTGAGCTGTTTTCTGTTCTTTTCTGTTGTATTCGGTTCAATTTGATGGTTTTCTGTTGTGTTTGGATATTTTCTGTTGTATTTAGTCGTTTTCTGTTGTTTCCAGCCGCTTCCTGCTGGTCTTCGGTTGTTTTGAGCTGTTTTCTGTACTTTTCTCTTGTATTCGGTTCTATTTGATGGTTTTCTGCTGTGTTTGGATGTTTTCTGTTGTATTTAGTTGTTTTCTGTCTTTTTAAGCTGTCGCCTGCTGTCTTCTGTTGTTTTAAGCTGTTTTCTGTTCTTTTCTGTTGTATTCGGTTCAATTTGATGGTTTTCTGTTGTGTTTGGATATTTTCTGTTGTATTTAGTCGTTTTCTGTTGTTTCCAGCCGCTTCCTGCTTGTCTTCGGTTGTTTTGAGCTGTTTTCTGTACTTTTCTCTTGTATTCGGTTCTATTTGATGGTTTTCTGCTGTGTTTGGATGTTTTCTGTTGTATTTAGTTGTTTTCTGTCTTTTTAAGCTGTCGCCTGCTGTCTTCTGTTGTTTTGAGCTGTTTTCTGTTCTTTTCTGTTGTATTCGGTTCAATTTGATGGTTTTCTGTTGTGTTTGGATATTTTCTGTTGTATTTAGTCGTTTTCTGTTGTTTCCAGCCGCTTCCTGCTTGTCTTCGGTTGTTTTGAGCTGTTTTCTGTACTTTTCTCTTGTATTCGGTTCTATTTGATGGTTTTCTGCTGTGTTTGGATGTTTTCTGTTGTATTTAGTTGTTTTCTGTCTTTTTAAGCTGTCGCCTGCTGTCTTCTGTTGTTTTAAGCTGTTTTCTGTTCTTTTCTGTTGTATTGGGTTCAATTTGATGGTTTTCTGTTGTGTTTGGATATTTTCTGTTGTATTTAGTCGTTTTCTGTTGTTTCCAGCCGCTTCCTGCTTGTCTTCGGTTGTTTTGAGCTGTTTTCTGTACTTTTCTCTTGTATTCGGTTTCTATTTGATGGTTTTCTGCTGTGTTTGGATGTTTTCTGTTGTATTTAGTTGTTTTCTGTCTTTTTATGCTGTCGCCTGCTGTCTTCTGTTGTTTTAAGCTGTTTTCTGTTCTTTTCTATTGTATTGGGTTCAATTTGATGGATTTCTGTTGTGTTTGGATATTTTCTGTTGTATTTAGTCGTTTTCTGTTGTTTCCAGCCGCTTCCTGCTTGTCTTCGGTTGTTTTGAGCTGTTTTCTGTACTTTTCTCTTGTATTCGGTTCTATTTGATGGTTTTCTGCTGTGTTTGGATGTTTTCTGTTGTATTTAGTTGTTTTCTGTCTTTTGAAGCTGTCGCCTGCTGTCTTCTGTTGTTTTAAGCTGTTTTCTGTTCTTTTCTGTTGTATTCGGTTCTATTTGATGGTTTTCTGTTGTGCTTGGATCTTTTCTGTTGTATTTAGTAGTTTTATGTCGTTTTCTGTTGTTTCCAGCTGTTTGCTGCTTGTCTTCTGTTGTTTTGAGCTGTTTTATGTTCTTTTATGTTGTATTCGGTTGTATTTGGTTGTTTTCAGTTGTGTTTTAATGTTTTCTGTTCTATTCTGTTGTATTCGGTTATATTTGGTCGTTTTACCGCTGTTATCTGCCTGCTTTCTGTTGTTTTGAGCTGTTTTCTGTTCTTTTCTGTTGTATTGGGTTCAATTTGATGGTTTTCTGTTGTGTTTGGATATTTTCTGTTGTATTTAGTCGTTTTCTGTTGTTTCCAGCCGCTTCCTGCTTGTCTTCGGTTGTTTTGAGCTGTTTTCTGTACTTTTCTCTTGTATTCGGTTCTATTTGATGGTTTTCTTTTGTGTTTGGATGTTTTCTGTTGTATCTAGTCGTTTTTTGATGTTTTAAGCTATTTCCTGCTTGTCTTCTGGTGTTTTGAGCTGTTTTCTGTTCTTTTCTGTTTATTCGATTGTATTTGATGGTTTTCTGTTGTGTTTGGATGTTTTCTGCTGTAGCCAATCGTTTTCTGTTGTTCCCAGCTGTCTCTGGCTTGTTTTCTGTTGTTCTGAGCTTCTGATGTATTCGGTTGTATGTGGTCGTGTTCTATTGCTTACTGCTGTTATCTGTTTATCTAGTTTTTGATGGTCCAGATTAGGGTTGCCACCTTTCAATTTTGCTTGACCGGGAGACTTGATCTGCAACAAAATATTCCTCGGGAGAGGGGTGCATTTTTATGGATTACATTTTTTAGTGTGCATATATGCATGGTCCAAAACTCGTTACTTTCGTTGTACAGAGTGGAAAAGTGCAATTACAGCCACATACCACTAAGGCCCAGTTTCACAATCGTTGGTAACTCCTGGTAGTCACTTAGTCAAATGAAGTTACCAGTAGTTATCGGATCGCTCTGTTTCAGAAAGAAAACCAGTGGTTAAGCTTTTTTATCTTCAAGTTGGCAGCACGGATGGGTCTCAGAGCACTGCCATAATTGAGGTTTTGAATAATTTTTTTTTTGTCATAAATGGAAAGATCATACATAAGTTTGATAACAAAACTGTTTTTGTTTTCTTTTTTTTTTCGCAATAATTCAAAAGTTATATCAAAATAAAAATGGGTTTTTGAATCGAGTACCGAAAACACGCCGACAGCTCCCGAACCCGTGTGACGTCACCATGGCGGTAATGATGCTCCTTTGACCAACGACGTCCTACTCCGATACTAGATTCTAGATTCCCAGCCAATCGCGAAAATACGTACTGCTAAACTGGTAACTAGTGTATATTTGTTGCAACACAGTCGATGAATGAAGTTTGCAGCTCGAGACGAAGTCTACGATCGAAATAAATATGTTTTTGAATGCTTGAAGTTGAAGTCAGATTACAGATTCCAGTAAGTAAGTACATACTCAAATATGTTTCGTTGAAAAGATCTCCTAAATCGAAGGATGGCCCTAGTGGATCTCAGGGTCTTTGGATCGAAACCTAGGCCTTCCAACTATTTTTTATTTTTTTTATCAAATATTTTATTGTGCTCTTTGCACTTGTTGCGCACATTTTTTCTACGATCAACATAAATATGTGTTTGAATCAAATTTTGTTAGACATATTACTTGCACTGCACAGTGCTTGTTAAATTTTTATGAAAATTTAACATTGTTAAGCTTCATTGCCCAAAGTTAAATAAATAATACCAAGTGATAAACAGAATGTGATTACGAGTTTGAGTTACTTTTTTACATTAAAAAACTTAAAAATGAATGAATTGAATGGATGAAGGGATTTTGTTTTATTAACCAACTATTACATTTAATGGCGATTGACATTGACGGACAAACCTCATTTCCACTGATTTTTTGAATTGTCCACCGCCTCCTGTACTTAGTTTTTGCACGGTGCAGTGCAAGTAATATGTCTAACAAAATTTGATTCAAACACATATTTATGTTGATCGTAGAAAAAATGTGCGTAACAAGTGCAAAAAGCACATCAATAAAATTTTTGATAAAAAAAAAAATAAAAGAAAGCTGGAAGGCCTGGGTTTCGATCCAAAGACCCAGAGATCCACTAGCGGAATCTCTAACCACTGGGCCATCCTTCGATTGAGGAGATCTTTTCAACGAAACATATTTGATTAGGTACTTACTTACTGGAATCTGTAATCTGACTTCAACTTGAAACATTCAAAAACATATTTATTTCGATCGTAGACTTCGTCTAGAGCTGCAAACTTCATTCATCGACTGTGTTGCAACAAATATCCACTAGTTACCAGTTTACCAGTACGTATTTTCGCGATTGGCTGGGAATCTAGAATCTAGTATCGGAGTAGGACGTCGTTGGTCAGAGGAGCATCCTCACCGTCATGGTGTATAATATATTTAAAATAAGGAAGTTGATACCTACTTTCGGTATATCCGGATGGCCGCTACATTTGATATTATTTTTTACAAGTAGACCATTAGAAAAGAAACGTTTTTTTGCTCAAGACGTTTTCTTCTAATTTAAACGGCTAGGCCGCTACAGAGCACCGCGCGCTTATTGGACCACCCTGTATATAGCGTTTCCTAAACTATGCTAATGGTCCCTAAAAGGGGTGATACACGTACGAACTTTAAGTACGCGGTTTTTAAGTTCGCGAACTTATTCGGCTCGACGCGGTGACACACGTGAAGCTGAAATCTCTCATTTTGTTAATTTTCCTAAGTAAACAAAACTTTTAACAAACGCCAAACACAACAAACGTTGCGCATCGATGGCCTGCCAAAACAAGGTGGTGGCTCGCGGCTCGCAGTACGAGCTGAAACCAGCTACGAGCAACATTTCAAACCAGTTGGCTCGCCGGCGGTTTGCGCGACGGTTTTAAAGTACGCGTACTTACGGTGACACATAGGCGAAAAAGGTCGTCGAGCCATAAGTACGCGTACTTGCTCGTACGTGTATCAGCCCTTTTAGAGTAAAGTTTCTCGGTATGATTTATTTGTTTATCAATAAGCAATGATTGTTCCAGAGCGAATGTCGCCGCCACCTTCGCCTGCCCCCGCGGCCACCCCGTTCGGCACCCTGAAGGGGCTGGAGCAGAGCATGAACCCCCAGCTGATGCGATACGCCAGAGAAACGGACGCCAGCGTCGCAGCGGCCCGTGCCGACGGCAGGCGTCGTCTTTTCGAGCTATGGCCGCCCGTCGCCACTACCTGCGGCTCGTCGGCCAAACAGGGACAGGGGGCGCCACCGGCCGCAGACCAGGTGGATCCGTACAAGGAGGTGTTCGGATATAGGGTGCATCTGAAGTGCGAGAGCATCCGGATGAAGCTCCAGGTAATCGTCTTTTATTTTATTCCAAATTTTCAATCAAATCGGTGATTTGATGAAAAAAAAACCCGTTCGGATGGAAGAAACCGCCTAACTTAGCAGAAAGATGCTAACGAAATAGAGTGATTTTTATTTTTTCTTGGAAAAAAATTAATTATCCTTTGTATAGTAATGGCAGTAATAGTATAAGTAGTATGGACTTATTTAGCATTGTCAAGAAATCCCGCCTCAAGAACCGGCACTGCTTGTCGTAATCTTGGTAATATCAAAAATTTATACTTGTTTGACAATATACAGGGTGAGTTTTTAGTACCGGCTCGGTCGATAACTCCACTACTGTAGAAGATAGCGAAAAAAGTTGTATATAAAAGTTGTAGCTACGAATATGCTCCTTGCTCAGAAAATATTTAGATTTACACAGGGTGATCCATAACTACGTGGTGATGCAAACATGCATTTTTTTAAATTAGACACCCTATATACTCAAATTCTACTAATGATTTGATTTCCGTTCCTCCAATATAGGGTATTGTTACGTTATACTGGGTATTTCAAAAGTTATGACCATTTTTATATCCAAATCGCAGTCAAATGAACGTACCGTATATCAAAAAGTAATGATTAAAAAATTACTTTTTTTACATCAAAAGATTATGAATATCCTCCAGTTTTAAAATCGGCTATAAAAAAAGCCCTCGACGCATATTCGTATACAGGGTGATGTAGGACGCAAAATATAGATTTTCTCTCTTTTTTTAAATGTAACCCCCAATATTTTATTATACCAAAGAATTGCCTTTTATTGTCTTTCATCTTTGTATAGCACTTGTTATGGCTGCATTGATTAGTTTGTAAGATATTTCGATTTCTCTACAAATTTTAAACATACCTTCTATTTATTTACTAAAATTTATTTATTTTGAGAAAACACTATCAAATTTCATGTTCGCTTAACAAAAAACTAAAATATAAGGCCATAATAGTATCTGATCAAGTCAAAACACTGAATAAACGAGATAATATAGGTCAAGTGCGTTGAGGAAAGAATTTTATAGACATCATGAATAATTATTATCACGCAGATCTATCAGGTAGGCTATGAAATATTGAACAACACAGTCCAAATAAAACGATTCTTCAATCTTCCAAACGCATTAGTTTTAGAGTGCCTCCGTCCTGGATATTGCTGTTCATAGTTGGTACATTCTAGAGACAAGTAGACAATCTCTCAATGATTCTCCTAAATACCCTCAATGGAAAAATTAGTTTTTAAAGCTGGTTTTTCACACAGTACGGAATTATTGAGCAGGTTATGAAAACTGTCAATTTTTCAAAGCCTACCTGATAAATCTGCTTATGCATCACGCCTACAAAATTGTTTCGTCAGCAGACTTGACTTTATTATCTCGATAACTTAGGGTTTTGACTTCATCAAATAGTATCATGACCTTATAATTTAGTTGTTCGTTAAATAAAAAACAAATTCGATAGTACTTTCTCAAAATAAATAAATTACAGTACACAAATAGAAGCTATATTTTGAATTTACGGAAAAATCGAAATATCTCGGAAACTGATGGGCGTAGGTACAACAAGTGCTTTACAAAGATGAAAGAGCATATTAAACGCAATTCTTTGGTATAATAAAATAATAAAATATTGGGGAGGAAAATCTGGATTTTGCATTCTACATCACCCTGTATACGAATATGCGTCACGGGCTTTTTTTATAGCCGATTTTAAAACTAGAGGATATTTTTAGTCTTTTCATGTAAAAAAAAATAACTTTTGATTCATAACTTTTAAAATACCCTGTATAATGTAACAATACCCTATATTGGAAGAACGGAAATTATTAGTAAAATTTGAATGTGGAATAATATATAGGGTGTCTCATTTAAAAAAAAATGCATGTTTGCATCACCACGTAGTTATGGATCACCCTGTATAAATCTAAATATTTTCTGAGCAAGGAGCATATCCGTGGCTACAACTTTTATATACAACTTTCTTCGCTATCTTCTACAGTAGTGTATGTCACTTTTGTAATTTTGAATAATTAAAAATAATAAAGCTGTCATTACGAAAAAAAGTTGTATGAGTGCCTGAAAAGGCAAAACTTCAAGAAGAAACAACCATTTGTCCTCACGAGCCGAATCAATCCTGCACCCCTGCACTGCACGCACAGACTGCACACTGCATGACCGGTGAGACGATTCCAATTTGCTTGCCTATTCACACGAATGCCTGTGACTTATCACCAAAAGTCAAAGCAATATTAATAATATTAAGTAGGTCTATAAACCAAGTGATGCATGTCTTAGATTCGTAGATATGTAGATTCGCGGTAGCGGTAAATACCAGACACGGTTTTAGTCTAGACATACGTCAAACGCGGGTGATTAAAATCCCGAACGGTAGTTAATAGTGTTTTCCACTGGGCTGCACTCATCCGCACTGCGTTGAACTGAGTGCAATCATTGTGTTCCACTGGTGAAGTTCTATTGCACTGCTTGATTTTTAGTATGTTCCACTACCGGTATTCTCTGAGTGTAGTGCGCACTCAGGGCAACTTTTTCGCACGAGCCTCGGGATCTCGTGCTGTAGTGCCAGTGCAAATATGGCGAATATGGCTTCAAAAATGTCAGATTTTCTAATTTTGCTAGAAAGCGATGAAAGTAGTGATGATGAAGAAGAAATTGCAATGTTATTGAAGGAAAAGCGAAAGTTATAAAATTTGTGGAAACTGTAGTACACAAATTCAGCGATAAAAAGGTATACACTTTTTTCTAATAAAAAAATTTAAAACTTAATAAAATCATTTTTAGTTTAAAAGTAATTTTCGAGTGGAAAGGACTACATGCTACAAGTTAATAGAAGAATTCAGGGACTCTCAATTCTTCCCCCGGAAGACCACATTTGCCATCATAATTTTCATAATCCTCAGACATTTTATACCTTTCTAACTGAGAAAAACAAAGGTCGGCTGTCATTATAAATGCACTGTTCTGCTTGGGTACGTTCTACTCAGGAATTGCACTGATCCGCACCGATATGCACTTTGTCAGAGCAGATGATAAATTTGCACTTGTCAAGAGCGCAGTGAGTGCTGCTCAGTGGAAAACACTATAAGTTGCGTTCACACGCAAGTGGCGCATCGGCATCGGTTCATTAGTAGCAGTTGATCAAAATCCCGAACGGTGGTTTTAAGCTGCGTTCACACTGAGCGATTTGCATGCTCGGCTTATCGGTTCATTACTAGCAGTGGAGTGATACGTATAGGTTATTAGTCAATAAACACGAAATAAAATCAAGTAAACATGGAAAATCAGTCTACATTACACACATTGATTAGAAAACGCGGTTCGGTCAAAGCAAGAGTCACAACATTCCAAAATTTTTGGAGCGAATTGCTCAACACGGACGCACACGATACATCAAAATTATCGGTTTATCTAGAAAACTCGAGGAAACTATTGAACTTGAAGCTGAGCTTGGTATTGTACAGTCTAAAGATATTTTTATTATTATATCTATTTTTCTATTTTTTCTCGCATAGTTGCGGTAGTAACAAGTATTGACGGGCTGTGCCAAGTCAACACCTGACCTATTTTTATTCGGAATTCAGGAAGGACCGTACAATGCTACAGGTCTTGAGGATTACAGACTTTTGGAAGGTTCTGTGTAACTTTTCGTCCAGGCCCAGCTGTTGCAGGTGTGGTGTAAATGTATTTGGTGTAAGGCCTGAGACCGACATTATGAGGGGGACAATAATAACTTTGTCTTGTTTCCAGAGCCGTTTTATTTCTATTGCAAGATCTGTGTATTTAGATATCTTCCCAGTGTAGGTGCTTTGGATATTCATATCATTGGGAATCGCAATATCTATCAAATAGGTCACTTTATCTGCCTTTGACTGAAAAACAATATCTGGTCTATTGGCTGGGATGGTTTTGTCTGTGTGTATTTCAATGTCCCAATATAGTTTGAATTTATTGTTTTCGAGTACTGAGGTCGGTGTGTAATTATAATATGGATCTGTGTTTTCAGTTAGTTTGTTTGTTGTGGCAAGTGCCTGATGTATCACTTTAGCTGCAGAGTTGTGTCTGGCTGTGTACTCAGTTCCAGCGAGAGTTTTGCATCCACTTGTTATGTGTTCTATTGTTTCCTTCTGTTGGTGGCATTTTCTGCAACTATCGTCGGTGATAGATGGATCTTTAATTATATACTTCTTGTAATTTCGTGTCGCAATGACTTGGTCCTGGATAGCTAGCATGAAGCCCTCCGTTTCTGGAAAGAGCTGGCCATCCTGCAGCCAGGTGTATGACTGGTTTTTATTAATGTGGTCTTGTGTTACACGGTATCTATGTTTCCCATGGAGTGCCTTCTGGGACCAAGTATTTATTTTTTCTTGTTGTGATTGTAAGTGATCGTGAGCGTCTGCAGCATGGTCTGGGCAAGAAAGGGCGAGTGGTGTGTAGTTTTTGTCTGCTTTTACTATTGCCTTATGTAAGTTTGTTTGTTTGCTGTGGAAAAAATATCTGAGTGTTTTTATTTGTTTTGTGTGAAGTGAATGTATGTCGATAATTCCTCTGCCCCCTTGTTTTCTGTCTATGTTGAGCCTTTCCTTGCACGCATTCGGATGCGACATTCTGTGTTTCGTGAATTCAGTTCTTATAAGTATATGAATGTTTTCTATGTCAGTGTGTGACCATTTGATGATACCAAAGGAGTATGTGAGTACAGGTATCGCAAACGTGTTAATGGCTTTTGTAATATTTCTAGAATTGAGTTTTGTTTTTAATAGTCTAGTGAGGCGGTCTTTAAATTCTCGTGTTAGTTGTGCCTTGACTTGTGTGTGGTCTATTTTAACGTTCTGATTGAAGCCCAGGTACTTGTACGTTTCATCTTTGTCCATGTTGTCGAGCGTTTGGCCAGTCACTACTTCTTGTTGGGGATGGTTTTTCCATTGGCCTTTATTGATGTGGAGCACCTTGCATTTACTCATTCCGAACTCCATCCTCATGTCTGACGTACAAACTTCCGTTATTCTGAGCAATTCTCTCAGTTGCACTTCTGTGGCCGCATATAGTTTTATATCATCCATGTATAGGAGATGATTGATTTTGTGTAGATTTACTTTCTGGTGTCTGATGGTAAAACCACAGTTTGTGTCGTTAAGCGTGTTAGAGAGCGGATTTAGACAGAGGCAGAACCATATTGAACTGAGAGAGTCACCCTGGAAGATACCACGACGTATGTGTAGCTCATCCGTTTGGATATGGCCGTCCTCAGTTTGAAGGTATATGTTTGTTCGCCATGTCTCCATGGTTGTTGTAAGAAACTGACGAAGCCCTGGGTTGATTTTATATATTTCAAGAGTTTTCTTTAGCCAGCTATGGGGCACAGAGTCGAAAGCCTTTTTATAATCGATAAAACCTGTATGGAGATTCCGGTGTTCTTTTCTGGTTTGCTCCATGATCACACTATCAATTATAAGTTGTTCCTTGCAACCTTGGCTTTGTTTTCTACAACCTTTTTGTTCTTCAGTCAGGATGCTGTTTTGGGTGAGGTGTTGTTCAATCCTCTTGCCTATTGTTGCTGTGATGATCTTGTATAAGGTGGGGAGACAAGTGATCGGGCGGTAATTGGCAGGGTTCTTGGTGTCTGCGTTTTTAGGTTTTATATACGTTATCCCCTGTGTGAGGAATTTGGGAAGCCTATTGGGTTGGAGTAATGCTTTATTGATTTGGTTTGTGAGCAATTCATAGGTTGCAGTGAATTGCTTGTACCAGAAATTTTGCACGTTATCTACACCCGGGCACTTCCAGTTGTGGGTATGCTTTATTGTCTCAGCTATTTCCTGTGGTGTAAGAATAACGTCTCCCTGTTCCGGTATGTGTTGTTGTTTTTGCTCTTCTTGTCTGATCCATGGAGCGTTGTCGTTATGTGTTTTGGGTTCAGACCAAAGGTTTCCCCAAAACTCGGTTAACTCCTGTCTAGTTGGAGGTTCTATTGTTGTTATCTGAGTTGTTGACGTTATTTTTTGGTAAAACTGTTTTTCACTTTTCTGAAAAAGATTGTTGGCATCCTTTCTGTCGTTGGATTCATTGTATCTGCGAAGTCTAGCTGCATAAACTGCAAGTTTTTGTTTAAGTGTATCGGCTATTTCGGGTATTGTTTGTTGTAGTGATTATTATTATTATTATTATTACCATTTTAATGAGAGTTGAGCCAACAATGGCTATAAACTCAGAAACTGAAAGAAAAAAAGTAAAAATACGTTGTACAACATTAAAAAAACTTAAGAGCTAAGGGTCTTATCTAAATTGTTCTTAAAACAGTTCACACTCCCGGAGTTCACTACATAGTCTGGCAAACTGTTCCAGTGTTCAAAGATTCTGTTTGACAGAAAATGCTGTTGCACGGTTGTCCTGAAGGTTTCCTTTTGCAGTTTGTAGTTATGACCTCGAAGATTGTTAGTGCTTTTTTTTTCATTTATTTGCACGAAACATACAAATAATACAAATAATGCCAGCCCTAGAAGGCTGAGCCTTGTGTCGGGGTATGGGCATACATTAGATAATAAGTTTATAAAGATAGGATAGATCTATGCCAAAGAGACCACGAATGGCTCGGAACGTGATAATCAGGTCACCGCGACGGCGTCGGTCAGAAAATGAAGTTAGACCGAATATTCTGAGCCTCTCGCTATAGTCCGGGCGAGTTGCGCCATACGGGATACGAGTCGCTCTGCGTTGCAGAGATTCCAGGAGGTCATGGTCGCGAACAAGGATTGGACACCAAACTGGCCCAGCAAATTCCAACAGAGGTCTGACATATGTTTTATTAGACCAGTGCCGAAGCCTTCAAAAATAATAGAAAGTGAAAAAAAATTACAGTAGGATGAAACTCATTAAAAAGGGAGGGGAATATGATAAGAATAAAAGGAAAAATAAATTACGGTCGATTCGAGATCGGGAAGTGGGAGGGGGTGAGTTTTTAAGGGTAGAAAATGGTTTATCTGGATTTCTGGCCAAACTACAAGTCCTATGGGAAAAAGCTGAAGGGCAAAGATGTAGGTAATAAAAAGATCTACAACTTTTGTATTCTCAATTTTTTCACATAACCTCAAAATTTTGGTGCAAAATTCAAAAAACCAAGTTTTTGGTCTTTTATTTTTATCTTTTTCAAAAAAAAAATATTTTTTTTACGAAATTTGGTGAAAACTTGCCTTATTATGTCCCAAATACACTGTAATTTATTCGATTTAAAATACTTATTTTTTCGCCTTATTTGACCTTAAGATCAAACATGCACCCCAATTTTCAATCGAAAATTCTCGCGTCAAAATATCAGCTTTTTTCAAAAAGTTTGGGAGCCTCTCATTCGCTGAAATCTCTACTTTCTGATGGTGTAAAAAAATATACATTACTATAGAAAATCTTCTCAGAAAATGCAAAAAACTGAAAAAAAACTCAAATTCGAAAATTGTTTTTACTCACTATGTACAATTTTGAGCTATTTATTAAAATTTACACTTATTTACTTAAAAAACGTGAGACTTCATGTTACATTGATAAACGAAAAAATTGCAAATTGGAATATCCTACTATAATTAACAAATAAATAAGTTAATATTTAATAAGACATCTACAATATTTTGAAAAAGTTGCAGAATCTTCTTTAAATAATATGTGTAGATGCCTATTTATTGCTGTTGTAAGATAATTTATATACCTGAGTGACATACGGTAAATTTTAGCCCATTGTAAGGTATTTCATGGAGAAGTGGGGACGGACTTAGCAGGGTCTGGGCCTTACTACATACCTGCTATTTCGTAGCAGCTGTAAAACCGTTACTCAGTGGTCATGGGTAACGCAGACAAATTAAATACGCTGATACTATAACGCTGGCGCACTTCCTTGTATCAACGCAATGCGTTAACTCAAATGCGCTGTGATACACGATACAGTTGAGAGCCAGAAGTAGATACCTTACAAATATTCACTTACTCCGCACAGCCGACGCGGCGCAACGCGCAACTAACACGTCATGTACCACGTATTGTGTGGTTTGAGATAATTGAGGTTATGTACGTTGTGTTTTCTTGAGTTCGGTGTTTTCGAATAAGTTTTATATTTTTTCTGATAAAATGGCGTTGCAATGCCCTGGTATTTTCAATAAAAACCACGACCATTTCGGAAAGAATCAAATTTGGCCGATGTTTTTTATAAGAAAGATGCAAGTAAAGAAAATATAAAAAAAATGGATTACAATTAATGAAGTCTATTTATAAATATAAAAAAGAAAAAATAACACTGAGTCAACTAAGGTTTCAAAAATATCAATTGGCAAAAATTAAATCATCTTTCATTTTGGCAAACCTCCCACCGACAGAAGGAGCAGCAGAACAACATTGTTACAGAGCATATTATCAGCTTCAAACTTGGTTGGGTAACGAATTGACAGCAACAGATTGGGGTTGGAAGCAACATCAACGTGGCATTATGCCCAAATTTACAGAAAAAGATTTAATTCCGGAAGTATTGCTCAAAACTATCTGCTGCAGCTGTGAAACTGGATGTAACAGTTTAAAATATGGCTGCCGAAAACATCGTTTAAAATGCACAAATTTATGCACTAATTGCCATGGTTCTGAAAATTGCTCCAATATGGGAGAAGACATCTACGAGAGAATAAATGATTCAGATGAAATTGTGGATGAAGAACCAATGCAGACTGGAAATAATATTGGAGACGAAGATGATTGTCTTGAAGATTTCGACGATCAACTAGAGATAGAAAGGTTTATCGAATCTAACGATGAAGAAATGCCTTCAAAGAGACAAAAACTAATGAATAACTAATGGGAATTTCAGATAAGATATTTACAAATGACAAGATTAACGTTTTCGAAAAAAAATATAATGAATAACGTAATCAGAATTAAGTATCTAAATTCAATAGTATGATTTACATGTATATTTATATTTTTTGAAATTTTCTATGACATGAATGTAATTCGAATTTAATTAATAAACCTTTCAACTAAAAAAAATTGCAGCAGTCACATTTTTTTGATGAAATTGTACATAGTGAGTAAAAAAAATACGAATTTGAGTTTTTTTCAGTTTTTTGCATTTTCTGAGAAGATTTTCCATAGTAATGTATATATTTTTTTACACCATCAGAAAATAGAGATTCCAACGCATAAAAAGCTACCAAACTTTTTGAAAAAGGCTGATGTTTTGACGCGAGAATTTTCGATTGAAAATTGGGATGCATTTTTGATATTAAGTTAAAATAAGATGAAAAAATAAATATTTTAAAACAAATAAATTACAGTGTATCTGGGACATAATAAGATAAGTTTTCACCAAATTTTGTAGGAAATTTTTTTTGTTTGAAAAAGATAAAAATAAAAAACCAAAAACTTGGTTTTTTGAATTTTTTACCAAAATTTTGAGGTTATGTGAAAAAATTGAAAATACAAAAGTTGTAGACCTTTTTATTACCTAGAACTTTGCCATTTAACTTTTTTCCATAGGACTTGTATTTTGCCAGAAATCAAGATAAACCATTTTCTACCCTTAAAAACTCCCCCCTTCCCGATCTCGAATCGACCGTAATTTATTTTTCCTTTCATTCTTATCATATTCCCCTCTTTTTCTAATGGGTTTCATCCTACTGTAATTTTTTTTTGTTTCAAAAATTATCGACCCTGGTCTATATAGAGAAGGCCACACGTCAAGGTGTCGCAACCATTAAACGACTTCTCTAGTAGGTAGATGAACCTTTTGGTTTTGGAGCATATGTGGTTCACATGGTCAGACCAAGTTAAAGTAGTGTTAATAATTACTCCAAGGTCGCAATGACTACTGACAGCGGGAATCGTCTCATTAAGGAGCGAGAAACTCATCATTGGGTTGTTCTTACCAATGTGTAGAATGCAGCATTTAGATGCGTTCATGGGTAGGTTCCAATCCCTTGACCAATTTGCGATACAGGTGAGGTCGTTTTGCAAAGTGTGTGCACAGGTTAAAGGGTTGACAAAAAGTTTGGTATCGTCAGCATAACAGGAATAGGTCGAATTGAAGACGCTAGAGAGGTCGCAAGTGTACAGGATGAACAACATTGGTGCGAGGACAGAGCCCTGCGGCACACCACTAATGACAGGTCTTCTAGAGGAAATATGGTTGCCAACTTTAACTACAAAATCTCTGTTGGACAGAAAAGCCTCGATCCATCTCAAGAGGTTACCGCGAAATCCCAAGTGCTCCAGTTTTTTGACAAGTAGAACATGAGGTACTTTATCGAACGCTGCAGAGAAATCTAAATAGACGATGTCAACGGGAAAATTAGAGTCGAGAGACTTAGTCCAGCTATCGACGCATTGCAGAAGGTTAGTGATGACCGAACGTCCTGGTAGAAAACCATGCTGGTTAGGAGGGATAATATTATTATCAGCAGCGAAAGATAGCATGTTTCTCAGGATTATACGTTCAGCTATTTTGCAGGCGATGGAGACAAGACTAATCGGCCGGTAGTTTTTAACGTTGTATTTATCGCCCTTTTTGAATATGGGGGTGACACGTGCAGAGAGCCAGGATTGAGGGAGTATATGAGACTGAAACGATGACGTGAAGATGAGAGTTAACGGGACAGCGATAGATGAGGCACAGAATTTCAGTGTCGCAGCGGATATACCATCTTCGCCAGGAGAGGATGACGTCTTCAAACTGCGCAGCAACTCCTCCACATCACCAGTTGTAAACACAATATCACATAAGGAGCTAGTTGTACGTGGCAGGTTCACATCATAAGAAGTTGAAACTTGGCTGTTCGAGAAATTTCCATTGAAGGAATCTGCGAATAGGTTAGCTGCCACTGACGAACTGCAAATCTCGCCATTTGCGTCTCTAATAATAGGTGAAGATACTTTGGAGTTGAGTGTATTCCTGAGGTATTTATATAGTTTCTTCCTATTTTTGGACGTAGCTAGTGATCGTTCGTAAGATGATTTAGCATGCCTCAAGGCTTTAGAAACGTCTAAAGAGAAGGAACGATGAAGATCGTAGTTGGCACGGCTATTGTGTCTTGTGTAGCGCTGCCAAAGTGACTTCTTACGACGTAATCAGCGGCGAATATTTTCATCAATCCAGGGTTTCGAGGGATTCCAGGTGATGGTTTTAACTGAAGAATATGAAAATGTCAAGGCGTCGAGTCGGCTTGAAAATATGTCCCACATACACTGAGTATCTTTGTTGCGGAATAAAGATGCCCAGTCAACTTCAGAAAGAGCAGTATTCAGTCGAGCGTAGTCGATGCATTTAATGGTTTTTGATACTTTTGATGAATAAGTGGAGGAGGTAAGTTGCAGATTAGATACGATCGTGCAGTGATCAGATTTTCCAAAAGGTGGCAAGTAGGACAAATCAGAAACAAGATCTTCATCATTAACGAACACCAAATCGAGACAACGGGGCACTTGGTCGTTCTTAAACCTAGTAGGACGCTCAACTAATTGTTTCAGGCAGGTGCGATTTACCAAATCAATGTAGGGTGCAGAAGGAGAGTTACATACAAGTGTGGGAGACAGTGGCCAAGAAATGTCCCTTAGGTTGAAATCGCCTGTAATGTAAAGACTGTTGGTGCGAGTCGCTCTAGATACTTGCATAGGTCAACATCAAAGGCAGACGGGCGAGGTCTATATATGCAGCCAATAATCGTATTGAACGAATTAAGCTTCAATTCTAGGAATAAATTGTCTATGCCAGTCAATTGAGAAGAGAATGGGGAAAGAGTAAAAATATCAGCAACTTCATCCGTGACATAAACACAAACACCGCCATAACCTGGTGTGGCAGTAGAGTCACTTCGGAAAAGTGTGTAACCTGGTATCGTTATGACGCTGTCTGGAATCTGGGGACTAAGCCAAGTCTCCGTTAGGTAAATGAATGTGGGTGACGTAGAATCAGCAAAAGCAAGTAGCTCGAGTAACTTGGAGTTAAGTGACTGTATATTTGTATAACATACGGTCCAGTCTAGGGTAGCAACTGTCGGAGAGTCTAGTTTTTTGGAGCATGAGCCGCAGAGGAGGGTACAATTCTGGGAACACCTTTAACATACTTGATCGTGAGATCTCTGTCACCACCATTCTGCCTGCGTCTCAACTCCGCCCGTAGGTTATTCAGCTCGGATATTTGTAGTGGAGTTTTATCATCTTGAATGGATAAGGTTTTGAAACTTTCATGGGCACGAAGCTTACTCTTATTTCGCAGGATGGATTTAGCTGTGTAGAGACTGGAAAAAGTGACCTTGATGGCGCGAGGCGCCGAGCTAGCGCCCCCAATCCGCATGAAGGCTACTCGTTGAGAATCAGCGAGGGGGTCAATGGCGTTTAGCACATCAGCGATAAAAGCAGAGTCAGTAGGGACACTGTTTTCAGGAACACCTCGAAGTATGATATTGCGTGCTCTATTAAAACGTTCAAAGGTTTCCATTTGAGATGGGATATCAACGGTGGGGACTTCAGTACGAGAAGATGTGTCCAAATTTGTTAACGTAGTTGTAATTCTTGATTCAATGTCAGTGATTCTGGAGGAGAGTGCAGCTTGTGTAGTATGGAGGTTCTGTATGCTAGCCTCACAATTCAATATTTGATCTTCAGACGTGCGATAGAGTCCGAGTGTTGTTGCAGAAGGGTTCTACAATAGGCAACGTCTGTGGTGAGCTGCGACTGAGAATTTTTGATGTCTTTTATGTCACTAGCCATCGCAGACAACTGACTGAGGATGAGATTAAAAGCGTCAGTAGGGGGTGATTGATCGGAGCGAAGAGGAGAAGGAGTTCTTGGGCGCACAGCAGATGAAGAAGAGTTGCTCCTGGTTACACGTCCTTGCCGGCAGCATACTGGACATGACCATTTATCCTTGCCTTCGTTGATAAAATTGATCTCATTAACGGTTAAATTAACACAAGTGGCATGATAGCTTTTTTGGCATTTGATGCAGGATATGTTTGCCTGTGAGGCAACGATAGACTTAGAACAAGTAGCGCATAGCAGTGTCATTTTGCTTATAAATAATAAGGGGGATACAGTGAAGGTCAGTAATAGTTGAGGTGACGTAGAGCGAGACAGTTAAAAACACAAAGGAAATTGGTAGTATCGACTAATCACGATAACAAAACACAGTAATTGTACTCACAAACCTGTCCTTGCCACTGATCAAAACTTTTCAAGCAAAATCAATACATTATAGGGAAGATATTTCAGTCAAATCAGATCACTCTGAAAATCGCGGTAGTGAAAATGAAGGCATAAATCTGCCTACATCGAACTTCCAAAATTTGATGGAAATTTCGAAAAATGGATGGAATTCCGAGACACTTTTGGATCCATGATTCACGAAGGTCAAAAGTTAAGCGAAATACAAAAATTTCACTATCTTCGTGCTGCTCTGGAAGGTAAGGCGGTACAAGTGATAAGTCATATCAGATTCAGTTCAGAAAACTATGAAATCGCATGGAACATTTTACGCGAGCGCTACAACGTTCGACCATTAAAAGCTTGACAGAAATTCGGCCCGGGAGTGAGAAAAAATTCAAATAAAAAAGGGCGTAAGTTTAGAGATGTTCAAACAGTTTTTAAAAGACCGCGCGGAACTGCTCCAATGCTTCGTGAAGGAAAATTTAGAATACGCTCAAAATCGCAGAAAGGAAAAATCAAAGAAATACACTTCAAACGGGAAAAGCTGCTTTCACTCTGCCAATTCGAATAGTACAAGTGCAACAAAAAAGATAAAATATGCGTGTGTTAACTGCAAGAAGGACCACTATATATATTATTGTCCTGACTTTTTGCAGCTCTTGGTACAAGATAGAATGAATCGAGTAAATCGGTTAAAATTGTGCTCTAATTGCATCGAATAGCGCGATGCTTTCGACAGCGGTAGTACACGTTTACGACAAAGACGGATTCGCCACACAGTGCGCGCACTATTAGACTGCGGCTTTCAGGCTAGTTTTGTAAGCACAGATCTTCGCGATTTGTTGAAAATTCCAGTACAAATATAGGTCTCAGGAGTTGCAGATAGTCCTGAGGCCTGATTCTAATTCAAGCGACCCTCGCTTCGCGACTCAACCCTCGCTTGGCCGCCTACTTCGATGTTGGGATTGTTGCACGGGATTGTTGGGAGACGTTTAGGACCTTGATAGCCTTAGGTTGGTAGCATATACGTTCGAGGTTGGCATTACTGAAAACCCTAAATCACTGATTTTGACAATAGAGTAGACGTCAGTCGTCACCGTCACCTGTTTTTTGGGGGCACTGGGGCGGGACCATGGAGGGTAGCTCTCGATGGTCCCGACTGGGGCCTAGGCCAGGCCACTGGTTAAGGATCACTTTATTTTTATGCTTTTACTACTACTTTTAAAAGTTGAAATACGTGGAAATAAGCGAATCAATAGTGTATGTATGCTCCAGCTCCCGATCGCAGGCATTAAACCAACGAATTTGTTGATTACAACGAAAAACAAGAATGCATTTTTTGTTTACTGCGGTAAGTGATCCAATATTAAAGAGACTTGGTTGTATTGCCTTGTATATCCCTCACATTACTTCTAATTGAAAGAGATAAAAATAGGTTATTTACTTATCTGTCTGTGTATCTACATTTGACATGTAACAATTTAATAACAAAATCATCTCTTTTTTTCAGAAGAAAAAGTAGAGAGCTGTCGATGCATCGTCTGGTGTGTTCTTTTTATTACTTCAAGCATGGGCATACAAAAATGGACCACCATTGTTGAAAATAATAAATCATAATACTATGATAAAGCCTCAAGCAGGGGCTCTACAAAACCTAACAAATTGAAGTGATTACTTTATTTGCCAGTTGGTAGAAAGAAAGTTTATCATCTAAGCAGATAGTGTGGAAATATTGGGTATGTTAAGGTCTGTGTATGATAATTTACAAATGGAGAAACCAAAGTAAACTGGTTGCAAATTATGTGTATCTTGTAAAAATAAAAACCATTTATAAACTGTTTTCTTTTAAATCTCATTATTTACAGGAAACAACCTTCATGAAACAGTCATAGGTCATAGTTGAAAGACAAATTGAGGAGGCTTGCTTAGCATCAACAAGCTTCTGTAAATACAGAAGTACAGAAGCTGAAAATTATTTTTTTGAGTAAGAAGCTAGAAGAAATGAAGGAGAAATTAAACAAATTATGTGTTTGTCTTTCTTTCAAACATAAATAAATCAGTGATGCAAGAATCAGTGCATTATTATATAGGTTCGCCATCAAAATAAATCCTCATGAGTTTAGACGACTTGATGGAATAGGTATATATTACTTGTGATAGGTACAATTTTAAACTTTATCTTAAATAAATTAAACTTTGTTTTAATAACATAAATGCAGCTAAACAGATTACATACTTCATAGTGAAAATGAATCTACATTTACCATTATCAGCTTTTCGTTGTACATACATATATGAAAATGGCATTGCAATGCTATACCACAGAAAATAATGAAGATGCAATAATTCTACAGACAAGAAATAAATCTGTGCAATATGATTTAACAATAATGCCCTAATCCTTAGCCTATGGATGAATCAAATAACTTTTTTTGCCTTTGAGTTTGCACAACATTTCTGCATACCTAATTATATATGTTACAGTTAAAGTGTCTTACATGGATAGTTTGTAAATTAGCTGGATAGCATCTAAATTATCCAAATACTTGATTAATTTAGTGAAAAGTTACGTTTTGATTAAAATAGCAATAAATTTTAGTTAGTTTCTATACTATCCAGCAGTTTGTAAACTAGCCAAGAATTCCATTAAAGTACAAGCCACAAATTGGCTGGGGTTTTTGGCTAGTCTACAAACTGTATAGTATTTGGATATTGTGTGAACTGAAATTTCTACTTATGTATAACTCTTTAGGGGACCCTATTTTTTGCTAGGGATTATTTAAATTAAATTAACCAAAGGTAATGGCTTATTTTGCATGGTAACCAACGAGTTAGTTATTACATAATTACCAGGAATATAGTTCACACTTTATCAAAATACTGTGGTTAGTCTGTAAACTACCCAAGACCCCTGGTTAATTTGTGGAATCCTTTTGTGGTTTGTACTTTACAATTTGTGGCTAGTTTACAAACTGTCTGGATATAATACAAATTAACCAACATTCATTGATATTTTAATTGAAAGATTACTTTCCACTAAAATAACCAGGCATTTGGATAGTTTGTATAATATCCAGCTAGTTTATAAAGTAACCATGTAAGCATTTCAACCGTAACATATATAATAACGCTTCTAAGGTAAAGCTGAAATGGACATTGCTTAGGGTAGGTGGCAGGAGATTGGTACATTGCAGCTCTGAAAATTTTTGATGTATTAGATGATGTATCTTTTTTTTAATTTGTATGTACTCTTCACATGGGCAAGTATCACCATAAAAACTTCCTGCAGTTAGTTATTCTTGCATTTGATTTGAAAAGTAAAAATAATGTATTAATCTGTAAGAAAACCGCATCAGTACCTCAGCAATAAAATATGTTTTCCCAATGCATTGCTCCTTCTTATTTTGGATTAGTAGATTAGATTCATTTACCAACAAGTATATACTCCAGAATTTATAATCATCAAGAAAGTTTCCAGAATGCCAATCTATTAGTGTCATATCAAATTCATCTTTTTTAGCAGTTAATTTTTTTTTTCACTGTAAAGATAGCAAGCCCATTGGATAGAAATATCGATTTATTTCAGAATAATAATATAAATACAAATTTTAAGTAAATCAAGGAAGAAGATATGAAGAAGAAGTAACTAAACTTAACAGTCATACACTGCATATGATTCAATAACAAATAATTATCTATTTATCTCATCATACTAGAATATAAAGGTTCTTTCTCTGTGCATAGTGTACAAAACAATTTATGAACAAGATAATTGGTATAATTTTTGAAATTGGAGACATATTATATTGATTTGATAGTTTTGTAAGATGAGACAAATGTCATTACCACCCTTTCCTATTCAAAAGATATTTTTGATGACTGATCCCTGCATAATTGTTCAAAAATCAGTCAGTTTTATATATAAGCCATCCACAGCAAAGTAGAATTAATATTAACAAAACTTCTAGAAATTCCTAATGCCTACACATAAAAAAATTAGGTTTTTTTACTTACATCCAAAACATATAATTTGTTACCTAATTATTTAATTTTAATTTAATTTTCTTATTGCTTTTAATGGCCGTTCTTTAGGTCCCACCTTCTTTTAGAATTTAACTTGCAAAACTCAGTTCCTTTATATTCTAGTTTTACACAGTACACACATAGGTATTCAGTTACCTATGTAGATACAATACTTTATTACAAATTCATATGGTTATAAATCCCTACTGTTTCTAGTTACAATAATTCAAATAAAAGTCGCCAGAAAAACTCAAAATGTGAATATAAAAATAAAGAAGCAGTTTTTGTTGATAAAATGTGGTCTACTTTCACTCAGTTGGGTCTGAAATGTGTTCATTGTTATTGTATCCATATTATCACCTGAATATGATTATTACTTCTTATAAAAAATCTAATGTACAAAATGGACAATAACATCTAGGTACCCAGAGCATATTTAAGATAAATTGAAAATGGCTGTGATATATGTAACTGTAACATTAGATCAAACTGAATTTTGTATGTACCGGTTTTTTATTCTTTCGCTCAGAATGGTTTGGTTTCATAACTGTATATAATATTTTTCAGAGATCATTGAGATTTATTAATCGGTATAGTGTTGAAACTATATTTCTTTCATTATCTTCAAATATGCATTATGGTCATATACATAGACTTCAATAATTTTATCTCCTGAGACATATATAGTCTATATTGAACAAATGAGTCACATAATATGGCACATATTAATAAAATACACAAATTCTGTTTAGTTTACTGTTGTATGTTTGTCTTTTTCTTAGGCATAGGTTGCATAGTTTGCATTTGACGCAATACTATATTTCTTGTGTTTGTTCAAAAGTGAAATTTAGAATTTAGCTCAATATACCATATTATGTTTTAGTATATATATATATTAATTTCCGTTTAATGTCATCTTAACTTCACTGAGGTGAATGTCATCATCATTATTATATAAATGCCTCTATTAGAAGTAAATGTATTACATTGAATCATTTATTAGTATGTGGTATATTCTAGGTATATTCACATTGTTTAATATAATGCGGATGACTTAAAACTTTTCAATATTATAAACAGTCTTAGTGATTTCCATGATCATGAATAATAGAAAAGTATAAATAATGTATCATTTAATAATAACACTAAAACCGCTTTATTTTAGTTATCATCGGTGAAGTCCATTCATCACTCCTCTACTTAACATACATAATATTTGCAATTTCATAGTTACAAAATGATCAAATCCTTATAACTAGTTTACTCGTGCCCATAAATAATACTCTACATAATACAAAATACAAATCAGTTGAATGTCCTAAATTGACTATGAATAACCGAGTGAAAACTGAGTTACATACTCGACAGGATCTCATACTTTGAGGCTCTTTTAAAACTTGATATTGAACTTTTGGTTCTTACATTGTCAGAAATTTCATTATAAATTATTCACGCAAATTAAAGAAGTTGTTGAGCAAAAAGAAAACCTATTATAATAATGTTTATAATATAATAATGATAATAATAATATATTCAGATCAGTAATAGTTCAGGTGTTGACTTGACACAGCCCGTCAACATTTGTTACTACCACAGTCATGCGAGAGAAACTTGGAAAATCATAATAATATAAGGTTTCATAATTATATCTTAAAAGAATATTTTATATTCTTACCCAATGCCTACTAAAACAACAATAACCAATAATATTTTCAATATGCAGACCTTATCTCATAGGTGAAGTATGCATTGGGTTTGTATATTGTCCCTATGCAATTTTATCTATAGTACACTGAACAGCTGTGACCAAATTTTTCTAGGCCTTCTAATATGTCTCCTATAGACTTTATAGTAGCATTAGTAATCTGGACTCCTTTAACTCCAGAGCAAAGGAATATATTATGATCAACCACACCTTGAGATGATATCCCATAAGGTAGTCAGTTTTTGTCTGTGATTGAAGAACTAGTTTACTGTTTTAGTGACTAAGATGTTTCTAATGTAGTATGTAGTGATAAGCAACTAGTAACTACCGTGAAATTTGTGGCTGTAAGATCTACCAATAAATGAATAAATTCCTACAGATATATCCATGTAGAACTATGTCCAAGGACCTTGCTAAACCAATTTTTTCGATGTAGCATCACTGTGTTTCTATCAGCATATAATATACACATCAGACTATTACCATTGATTAACATATTGTATAGGGTTAATCAATGCTATTACTATAATGTAGGAACTGCAACAATCATTCGTAACTCATTAAATCCAACCACATTCATTGAAATTTAAAAGGTTAGTAATTTTGAGGCAGTCTTTACCACAGTAAAAATTACACTGTATTACAAATCATTAAATTTGATCTAAAAAAAATATCACATAAGTACTCGAGTAATCAATGCCTGACAATTTATGATTTGGTTAATTATAACACAGTGGAGTTCTAGAGTTATATTTCTGATTTTTGGTATAATATTTGAAACTGTCTGTATGTTGAAAATCCAGATAAAGTTTGCAAACTATTTTCTTTAAAAACTCCTTTCCAAGTTTGGCTATAGCAAGGTATGTATTATCTGACATGCTTTTCCTTGTACTTTGAAAATTTTAATATCTATCAATTGATGACACATTTAACAATTCTTATAATATCAGTGAATGTGGTTTTTCTTCTTAGCCAAAGCAATTGTGTCGATTAGTGAGAGACAAGCACAAAATAAATTATATTAATCGGCAATATCTTCAATAGATCAAGAGTATCTTTGAACATACTGGCATCATGCCTGCTGTTCTTTCTCTCACTGTAACACTATTATTAAAACTTAGTTATTTGGACTTCTTTAACTCCAGTGCAAAGGAATATTATATGATAAACCACACCTTGAGATGATATTCCAAAGGTAGTCAGTTTTTGTCTGTGATTTAGTAACTAGTTTGATGGTTTTGTTTAGTAAGATGTTTTTAATGTATATAGTGATAAGCACTCTTACTTGTAACTACTGTGAAATTTGTGTTTGTAAGATCTACCAATAAATAAATAAATTCCTTCTTTAAACCACAGAAATATCCTTGAAGGACTATGCCCAAGGATCTTGCTAAACCAATTTTTTAGATATATCATCACTGTGTTTCTATCAGTATATAACTACACAGGCTATTGCTATAATGTAGGAAATGTAATAAATAGTTTTGAAATATCATTTGTAACTCACCATTAAATCAAACCACATTCATTGGAATTAAAAAGGTTAGTTATTTTGTGGAAGTCTTTGCCACAGAAAAATTATACTGCATTACAAATAATTAAATTTGATCTAAAAAAAGATATCAGATAAGTACTCAAGTAATCAAATCCTGACAATTTATGAATATGTTAACGTGGTAGAGCTCTAGAGTTATATTTTTGATTTTTTGTATAATTTTTGAAGCTGCCCAGATGTTGAAAATTCAGCTAAGGTTACTAAATTATTTTTTTTTAACTCTTCAAACTGGCTTTAGCCAAATTATGTATTACCTGACATGCTTTTCTTGGTACTTTAAAAAATTAATACCTATCAAATGATAATACATTAACTACTTCTTATAATATCGGTGAATGTGGTTTTTTATTAGCCAGAGCAATGGTGTTGATTAGTAAGAGACAACAACAAAATAAATTACAATAATTGGCAATATCTTTAATATGTTCAAAAGTATCTTTGAACATACTGGAGTTTTGCCTGTTGTCCTTGCTACCTCAACATCATATCAGCACTAGGAAGCAGAGGTGGTGGCACTGGTTCCAAATCTATATTATCCAGAATCTCTGGTGGATTTTCAACATTATACTGCAGTGCAATGTTGTGTATTACAGCACATGCCATTATGATTTTTACTGCAGTTAGTGGCATGTAATGCACGGTTCTATGCTTCAAGAGGCACCAGAATCGCCCTTTCAACAAACCAATACATTGCTCTACTGTACTCCTACATCTTACAAATCTTGTGTTGTAAGCCTGCTCCTCATGAGATGCTGGATTTTTGATAGACGTCATCAGCCAAGGTAGGCAGGGATACCCAGAATCACCTAAAGAAAAAAAAAAAGAATTATGAAAAATTCTGATGGAAACAAGACTTGCCAAACCTGCAGGCATATCAATCTCACGTCCCTTATGGAGAGAGGACAAAGAGGGGATCTTATTGTTATATACTAAAACATGAGTCACCACTACTCCACTCTTTGGAAATATTACCCATTAGTAATAATGCAACTCTTAGGGGTCAGGCTCTAACACTTGCCCAAGAAAGTAGTTTAACCCTACCAAGGAAAACTTTTTAAGCAAACTCTCTGTATATTTATGGAATAGCTTGCAAAGTTATAGTCACTACACCTTCAATAAACAAATAAAAACAAGGTTGATAATGAATTGGCTTCTATCAGCAACAGAATGGTCCACCATTTCAAGTTAGCATTCATCATCCATCGCACCACTGTGATAATCTGGCACAAACTGTATATTTCAACAGTGTGACATTTTAACTGTAGCAATAGTGTGTAACATGCAAAAGAAGGACAAACCTGGAGCAGTTTTAGCCACCAACTGCTCTTATCACTAGGGTTGTCAGATCGCCAAACCTAATCACCAGACAGACCAGTGAGTTTGGTTAGAAAAGCTGGACATTCTAGATTTTGTCTCAGTACTAATAGGTACAACAAAAAAATGTAATCTAGCTTTTTTCATTATTCATAAATCTTGTTAAATTCTAGTGAAAAAATAAATTAAATCGAATGGCATATTAGTCTTAGGTATAGGTATTTTATTATTAATCAAATGTGAAATGTAAAAAGCCTAACAAAAGCCAGGCGCTGTTTATTTTGGTTAAACACACAATCAAAAAGCCTACCTATGTCTGGCTTTATCCAGATGCCTGACAACAATACTAATCACAATTTTAATAATAATAATTATAATTTTTTTGTTTATTTCACTTACCCATAATCTTACTATTCTGTTCTGCATTGTAGCCATTATTCTTCCAATATTGCTTTGGTGCCACATATATATGCATCATACCTGCTGCCTGGCCATTTAGCAACAACATTCAATATTTTCATATTTGCATCACATATCTGAAAACAGGAAATTTAATGATTCTATTTGTGGATTCTATCAAATATTCATGATTTTGACTCACAATTTGGCAATTCAGACTATGGTAACCTTTTCTGTCATCATTATAGCTACTTGTGTCCCATCTACAATTCCTATAACTTTGGGCATCTGATGATGACGATTGGTAAATCTGAAATTAAGCCTTTTGTAATATCATTTATTTTACATTATTCAATGTGGGTATTACTGTTGCTTATTGGCTTCCTTTTCTTGGTCATGCCTAGGATAAGGTACCCAAGTTTTCATAACATGCCTGAGTATTGTATCACAGACCTCCTTTATTGATCTACTCATTGTCTGGCTCATGCAGGACACGCAGGACACGCTATTACCAGCTATACTTCGTTGATAGCTACCAAAACTAAAAAAATGTAACGCTCCAAGCACCTACAAAATTATAATCAGCAAACTGTACAAGGTTGTTAAATCTACCATTTACCTTGAATGCTACAGGAATTCGGTTTTCATACGTTCTCCTTCTCATGAATGTATCCACCAAATACCGACAAGCATCTTTAGATAGGCGAAAATTGGGGGAAAATTGTCTTTAAATGCTCAATGCGGGATGGAAAGTTGATCTTGAGCATCTCTGATCATCCTCCGAAGTCATCGAGATCGATCCCGTTCTTCCGCCCTTTGCAACTCATCAACAATTTGCAAATGTATAAAAGGCAATGCCATACTTGCAAAATCACTAATAGGTATCTCACAAATGAAAAATGAACACAATATGGGTATAATCTATGCACAAGATCAAGAAATCATGTACGCAAATCAAAAGATCTAAGGTACAAAACCCGATTTCATAACCTTACATTTGCACTTTGCGCGCCATTTGCAGTTTTCGTCGTATGCCAAAATAAAAAGACGGCATATCTCCCGTCCTTGTCTCATATCAAGCGAGGGTCGCTTGAATCTTGTCGACCCTTGACAAAAATGAGGCGACCCTCGCCAAAGCATTAATTGTTGCACGCAACTACTTAGCTCCCATTGGTGGAACCGACGGCAATTGTTAATTTAGTCAAGGGTAGCCTCAAGCGACCCTCGCTTGGCGAATTAGAATCACCATCCTGCATACTCAAACTCATTCTCTATTGAGCTACACTGTTTAATAATAAAGCAAATAACAGGAAATTTTCCAAATGTTTACGTAAACAAACGCGAGTTCGACATTCCGGCGAACGTGAAGCTCGCGGACCCCACATTTAACATCCCTAACAAGACTGAGATTTTGCTTGGCGCTGATGTTTTCTGGAACCTGCTATGCGAAGGTAAAATCCAGGTTAGAAACAACGTGGTACTACAAAAAAGCCGACTAGGTTGGATCTTAGGGGGATCCATGCCTCGAGAAATTACCAAAGTGTCATGTCACTGTGTAAATATTTCCTCGGAATCTGATACCCATTTTCAGCTATCAAAATTCTGGAAGGTGGAAGAAGTCGAACAAAGAAAGCTTCTTTCCTCAGAAGGAGAAATGTTTGAAAGACATTTTTTCGACTTGCATTACCAAAGAAGGTCGAGACATGGTGGCTCTACCCTTGAAGGATGATCCATTAATGCTAGGAGATTCGTGATTGGCAACAAAGCGATTTTTTTCTATTAGTAAAACGGCTTCTGAAAAACGGAAATTCAAAAGATAAACTTTCTCATGTAGACATCTTATTCGAACGATTTTCCAATTTTCCACGGCTTGAACGATTTTTGCTCGTGTACTACGGTTCATATCTCATTGTCGAGGCTCTAAAATTCCTATAACCGCATACCTCTCGATACAAGAGCTTAACAATAGTTTGTGTTCTGTGATGAAAATATGTCTAATTCACTCTTTCTACGAGGATTATCTACAAAAATTGAACGGTCACAAACTAGGTGCTAATCCATCTAAAGCCCGTGTTAAGCCAGCCCTTCCATTTAAGTCAGTAGGCATTGATTATGCTGGATACCTTAACTTAATCGATAAACGTGGACGTAGATCACGGATCTCTAAGTGCTGGTTATACCTTTTTATTTTCTTCACTACTCTAGCCATCCATATCGAAGTTGTCACCTCCTTGACTACAGAAGACTTTATGAAGTCATTTAAAAGATTTATATCACGAAGAGGTAAACCCTCAAATGTTTACTCAGATAATGGGCTAAATTTTGTCGGAACCGCAAAATGAAATGTCAAAATTCTTACAGACGCATTCAATTCAAATTTCTGATTCGTCTGCACAACTCGGAATACGGTGGCATTTTATACCTGCGAATTCCCCCAATTTTGGTGGATTTTGGGAGGCAGGCATAAAAAGGATAAAGCATCATCTGAAGCGCGTGGTTGGCGACACAGCATATACATATGAGGATTTCAGTACCTTATGTGTTCAAATAGAAGGCATTCTAAATTCCGGTCCAATTTCTCCAACGTCGTTGTCAGACCCAGACGACTTATTACCTTTAACTCCGTCTCGCTTCCTCATCGGTCGTTGCTTGGAAGATATACCGGAGCCAGACCTTACTTCCGACTCCTACGAATGGGCTGTCAAATTATCAACACCTTTGTCAATTACAACACTTTTGGGAGCGTTGGCGTTGGAGCAAAGAGTACGTGAGCCAGCTTCAACAACGCTACAAATGGAAAAGAAATTGTGCTGATCTTCAAATTGGCCAGTTAGTCCTGATAAAAGAATCAGGGCAACCTCCACTCCGCTGGAAATTGGGACGTGTCTTGAGCCTAGTTCCTGGGAATGATGGAATTTGTCGAGTCGCTACTTTGAAGGCGTCCACCGGCATTATTCGACGTGCCCTGAACAGGCTTTGCACTCTTCCTCCTTTTTCATTCAAAAGGAAGCTAATTAGTGGGAATTTAAGTTTTGAAAATAACATCGTTCAAATGACCACCGTTTCGACGTTTGCATTCTTCTAAGCGAGAACCGAAATTTTCGAACACTTGATTTATCGATGTAGACACGACTCTTTAAATAGCCACACAAAAAGAAATCTGCTGGGGATAGATCGGGACTCCTGGGTGGCCATGGGATGTCGCCTCGTCTAGAAATCAACTTTTTCGGAAACATTTCTTCACCGGCAATGACTCTCGTAACATTTATACATACTCAGCAGAATTAACAGTGACCGAACGGCCGCGAGAATCTTCAAAAAAGTAGGGCCCAATGATACCTTTCGATGAAATTGCAGCCCTACCTTAGGGGTATGAAGTGGCCTCTCGTGTTTAGATTTGGGATTTTCGCTGCTCCAGTATCTGCAATTTTGTTTATTTATATGTCCATTGAGGTGGAAATGCGCTTCGTCGGAAAATAACAGGTTGTCAAAATTACTGAACCGATCTAACATTGTTTCGGCATACGACTTTCGCAAATTCAAATCATTAGGTTTCAGTTTCTGTACTAACTGGATTTTATATGGATGTAATTTCAAATCTAATTCCAAAATACGGCGTAATGAGGTGCGGGATAATTTAATTCAGCCGAACGTTTGCGCGTCGATAAATCTGGATAACGTCGAACAGAAGTGGAAACTTGCTGCACGTTGTTTTCGCTCCGAGAGTCCGTGGGCCGCCGGTTTGCTTCACATTTAATGTCTCTTCGAACCTCTTCACCCATTTCTTTATTAAAGGGCCACTCGGACACTGACTTAAGTCGTGTAAACCGTATTCAACGCGAAATAAGCGTCGCACAGTAATGAGCGAACTGTTGTTTAAATAAAATTGTTTCACACAATAAGCACGCTGTGGCCCAGTAAAACGATCCATTGCGACTAAATTTTCGAGAGACAATCTAGTGGCAAGACCCCTCCCCGCGCCCCGCGCGGCTTGCGTTTACGAGGGGTGTAAGATTTAAGTGTTAATAAATTCCTGGCCCACCCTGTACTTTGAAAATCACGCTTTTCAATGCCCGGGGCTATGTCAAGAAATCCCGCCTCAAGAACCGGCACCGCTTGGCGTAACCTTGGTGATATAAAAAATTAATACTTGTTTGAAAATATATGTCACTTTTGTAATTTTGAATAATAAAAAAGAATAAAACTGTCATTAAGAAAAAAGTTGTACGAGTGCCTGAAAAGGCAAAACATCAAGAAGAAACAATCAAGCATAATTGCTACAATATAACTGTTACCAATAATACCCAACCCAACTAACTAACCCAAACAACCCAACTAACCGATCTGAGTACATACATTCGTTTTATGAAATTGCATCTCTATAAATTTTGTAGATCCAAGAAATACTTTTTCAATCCTGTCTTGAATATTCTCAAAGTGGTACTCAGTGGCGGTTCCTGAATTCTTGAAAGAGGGCGCACAAAATTTTAAATAAAAAAAATACACGAAAATGCTACCAGAGATTGTTGAGGTCGCAGCTGCACCCTGCACATAATAAAAGTTTTCAGTTTTCACGAACAGTTATTTCTTAAAAGTTTTTTCTATCACCATTCACAAAATACTATTTCTTAAGAGTTGTTTACTTATTATCTACATATATCCACAGATATTCGATAGACGTAATTACATGTTCAGCAAATTTACTAATTTCGTGAAACGTTCCAGGTTGTCGACGATAGGGAGAATCTCTGCCAAGTAGAACCATACCACACGACGTTGTGTCTGTTCGATGCCAAAAACAACAGGAAACTGACGGAAAATTTCCATTTCGACGTGAACAGTGCTAGCATACGGAGTACTTTCAACACGAGCATCGTAACCTGGGACCCAAACAAACTCGAGCTTCCATCCAACCTACCCTCCGAATGGCTGCTGTACCCAAAGCAGGCCATCTTCAGTATTACCAATCCCCACCCAGATATTTTCCTGGTCGTTAGGATAGAGAAGGTGTTGCAAGGGGGTATATGCCAGAGCTCCGAGCCGTACGTGAAGGCAAACAAGGACCCCAAGATCAGCCAGAAGGTGTACAAGAATATAGCCGCCTGCTGCCAAAGGCTGGGAAAGTACAGGATGCCTTTCGCGTGGACCGCCCGACCAATTTTTAGGTTAGTATCCGTCTCGCCTATGCCCTTTTCTGCTTGTTCTTCTTCTATCCTTATGGTTGCTGCGCGAGCGCAATCAACCAGCTCATTAGGCGGACTGTAACAGAATCTGGCTCTTGGCCATGTTACAGTCCCGAAAGTAAATCGTCACTTATTTTGATTTGATCTAAACTACCATTATAATTGCATAAAAAGATGAGTACCGCGTATTATACTGTACCGAAATTGTAAAAATATATATCAAATATCACGATTAACAAAGATTGAAAATACTGAATTATTGAAATGCACGTATTATAACGACCCTAACCTAAAATCGTCTCGGTTGATTCACGGTCGACAGAAGGCGGCTCTACCCTTTAACCCGATACTTTGCACCACAGCATAATAAACAACCAGCATAATATCTCTGAGGATTTCCTATATAAAAATGCTTCCCAAAAAATTTGACCTTGGGAGTGTTTATGGATGACTGTGGATATGCGCAAATGAAAATATCGATACCGGTACCAACTCGATATTTACCGGTACCAACTCGATATTTTTTTCCAAATAGGCGCGTTTGGTTCCTACAGAGCCTTTTGTGCAACTGATTACACCCTTCAATAATTATATAATTATTTTCGATACCGATACAAAAGTATCAATACCAGCTTGGAATGCCTCAAAAAGTATCGATGACAAAAATACTCGATATTAGTGCACAAGTATCGAAGCATCGTTAGCATCCCTATAAAAAAACCCTCGAATAGTGGGGATGCGCGTGTAATTTCCGCCATCTTGAGTTATTGTGCTGGTTGTTTACTATGCTGTGCTTTGCACTGTCAGCCGTGTCAACAGCGAACAGCTGTTCGGCTAGTGATAATTAAAAATACCCCAGAATGAGTCTTGACCATTGACGTTTTACCCAATAGACCTAGAATGTTTACATCAGAATTTATTCTCAGAAACACTCAGGCCTTGTTTACGCTAATTGCCATGTTGTTAAACGTATCCCAGTTCCAGGTATATTGATAGTGCCACCACTGTTACCGGCATTTAATTGCCTAGTAGATATCCTCATTTTGAAGCAACTCGAATACCCGAACGATGTTTTGTTCTTCAAGTACAGGATACTTTATTTTATTATCAAGTACAGGATACTTTATTTCATTATAACTAGCGGCATTGTTAAGTGTTGAGTTTGCTCCATACGGAACTCAACGGCAACACTGTTCATCGACACGTGACTAACGGGTTGCGTTAGGTTAGGCTGTTATGTGGCGGCAGTTTCTTGTGCATTGTATTGCAGTGAGATTGACTTATTTTCTAGTTTTTGCCTGTATTTTCGGGACAATTATTATAAACTATGGTGAGACAAAGTGTTAGGTGTGTAAAATGGAAGCAGGAAATGTTGAAAATTGAAAACTATCCTTTCATAGGTAGGTTATGTTGTTTGTTAGTCATGAGCGCGGCGTTAGCATTTTTCTGTTTACCAAACTTTATGTTTAACTACTATTAAATTATTAAAAAGTATTCACATGGATGCCAGGGTTTTTCTTGATATATTGAAATGTTGGAAACTATGAACTATTTTTCTAAACGGCTCAGGGCCGTATTCATAGTCATCTCTTCAGTAACGCTTAAGGTTCTCTTAAGTAATACTCAGGGACCCTCAAGTGTGGCTTTTCTTGAGTATCTGTTTCCTGGGCAACATCTACGAGACGGCGGGATTCATTTGGCAACGTTGTCATATTCCAAATATAAGTCAATTTGTTATGCCTATGCCTCTTTTTGTCTTGTGCCAGTATTTCGTGTTTTGTGCCGGACATTTTTTGGATGTGACAGAAACTGACAACACAAGGACAACACCGTGCTTCAAAATTAACCTACAAAATCGCCTTGAATGCAACGAAATTTCATGTTGACATTTACTTCAGTATTACTCAAGGGAGTCTTACGCAAGGGACCCTTAAGTAGCCGTCGAAACACAAAACCTTACTTAAGGGACCCTTAAGTATAGAGGTAACGATTTACTTTAGGGTACAGCCGCTAGGTGGCGCCTCGATATGTCAATCGAAAGGGCTTGAGGCGGGGAGCAATAATGTCCCCGGGCACAACACCCGGAAACGAAAGATAAAAAAGTTATGGAGAAAACAATTTCCCATGTTAAGTGTATGGGATTTTTTTCGAAAATTTAGGGTACAGCCGCTAGGTGGCGCCCTTATATGCCAATGGAAAGGGCTCGAGGTGGGGAGCAATAATGTCCATGGGCACAACACCCGGAAACGAAAGACAAAAAAGGTTATGCAGGAAACGATTTGGGAATTTTTCGAATTTTTTTTTTCTCATTAAAAGTCATTGGAATCAAAAGGAACATGTTTATTTTATTTACTATGTAAGAAAAAAGCAACATAACCTAACATAACCTAACCTAACCCGACCTAACCTAACCTACGTGGAAGATTTCATTCACTTTTAACGAGAAAGAAAAATTCCCATAGACTTAACATGGGAAATTGTTTCCTCCATAACTTTTTTGTCTTTCGTTTCCGGGTGTTCTGCCGCTTCGTATTGATATTGACAGATGTTTGTTTACATCATTTCATCATGGTTAATTACCGTGACAGTCGTGAGACCAGAGGAGGTTATGTATGGCATGACACTAGTGACAGGCTGTTAAAGAAGGACGAGTAAAATTGTGAAAAGTAACTAGGAAACATTCTCAGAGTAAACTGCTAATTACATAATAATGCAAAAAATGGAATTGCAGTGTAATATAACACTTATAGTCTACAAACATGAACATTTATTCATTTAAAGAGAGGGAAATTAAATAAACATAATACATAAAATTAAGTTGACATCCTCTATATGTAGAAAAACAAGGCAAAATGTTAACAACGTGACAACCTTGAATCTACGCATAATTCAAATTAATATATTCACATCCTATCTACATCCGGCATAAAAATGACTTTTGATTGGTTGATTTCTTAGGCGGGAGGTTTAAGAGATTTAAATGAGCTCTTTTCAAAGAATGATTTTCAAACTCTATCTTTACTCCACGTCGGCAGAAAAAAATTGAGCAAACAGTGCCATCATTACAAATTAGATACAAGCAATTATTCAGCCATTAAACAGGCAATATTAGCAAGTTGGAAAATACCCCATTCAACACTTGCGCCCGATTTCTTAATTTTGAAGTGGCAGATAGTTGAGTATTTTTATTTTTGTTGTTTGCTGTAAATATATACTGTTTTCGTGTATACCGAAACATGATTTGAGAGAGCCTCAGCTTTGACTGAAATTTTAGAGAAACTTATCTTTTTTTTTCAATAAACGATTAACAAAGTTTGGTTACCAGCTGAATGAGCAACATTTTGATTAAATTTTTTGTAGACAAAATTAGTGTTTTCGCTGGAGGTTCTGAGTGTCTTATATTCCTTTATAAAAAAACATTTTTTCTGCGTTTTTAACGAACAGTCCGACCACTCACCAAATCGATTTTTTCAAATTTCACACGTGTTTGACTAACTATGTTAGCATCTTTAGGGGAAGATTTGATCTAAATCATAGCGTTTATTAGTGCGATACCAAAAAATCAAGATTCGATTTTCTATTTATGTGTATTTATTACTTTTAAGGGCATGACTTCCAATATTTTGCTTAACAATTATTCTATGTTCGGTGTATTGTCCATTGTAACCCAAATTGAGGCACTTCATGATACGCCTATGTCATTTGCACGCGTCAGAGGAATCGGGGGCGGGGGTCGGCCATATTTGCTAATTTATGAATGAATGTTCTTGTTAAGCGCCACAGACGTGTGTGAAAATAACAAATCACTGATCTTTGAATGACTTGCCTGGTCTGTGGAGGTGAGACGTCAATGGTAAGAAATAATTTTTTATACTTTACCACGGTTTATATTTTGGTCTGTGTAATTGCTGTTCTGTGTTGTTTTCTATAGTTATTATGCGTATCTATAGGCCTTTACGGAAACTGTGATCGGGTTAACCCGATCACAAGGATCACTGATCCTGACGTTCGGGGCGATCTAGGATCAGTCAGAAATAGGGTCAATTGACTATTACGGTAAGTGATAGCGATCGGGTTCTTCATATCAGTAGCTGTTTGTTCGTAGCTATCTGTTTTGTATTCTCAAACCAAAATTTTCTTTGCTGGATATTCGTTCAAGCCACGGAATCATAAATCCCACTAAACAGCTGATTGACATATAACTGATCGAACCGGATTCAGATCACTGTTTCCGTAAAGGTCTTATGTTTTCCAGTGTGTTATTTATTCATCTTACATGCACCGTTAAAAAACCTTTGGTTTTGATGAAAAAAAAGAAAACCACCTAAATTGTAAAATTTATTGTGACCATTCGCAATTACGATACTCATCGGATAAGACGTCAATCACATTTGAACTGCGTTTTCTACGTAGTACCCATCTATTTATTGCCGGTTGCACAATGAGACAAAAACGTACTATGGCCGCATAATCTTCCGGTTGCAAGGCTTGTACACGCTGTACGTGGAATGGGTAAAATAACTCTTCACGCAGCGAGCGTCATACCTTACTGTGTGGAACTAGTTAACTTGCGTCGCCACTACTCTAGTACTTATAGGATCCTCTTCGACAAGATTTACGATGTCTTCTTCAATTTGGACCATACAAGCTTGGCTAGGTCTTCCAGGTCACGAGGTTAGTGAATGTACGGGACACCCTTCTTGCCCTCTGTGCAAAGAAGATAACCATCAGGTTGGCCGAAAGGGATATAAAGCCGTCCCCTTGACGACAACAAAAGCCCAGCCTTCAACGTATTGCAAATCAACGTTGACAGGGGGAGGCAAGCCCATGACGTGATGGAAGCTACGGCGGCTGAAATAAAAGCAGACGTCTTGCTGGTCGCTGAACCAAACAAAAATATTGTCAGTTCCTCAAGTAGGTGGTTTACGGATCAGCGTTTAAACGCGGCCATAGGTATCCGAAACCGAACAATACCCGTACTGGCGCACGGATCGGGTCCAGGATTTGTGTGGATAGATGTCGGTACGGTGACTATATACAGTTGTTACTTTTCCCCAAATGAAGAAATCACAGACCTCGAAAATGGCTTATTGCAGCTTAGAGATGCACTAACAGCTACTGATAAGAGTGCCATCATATGTGGTGATTTTAACGCCAAATCCACAGAGTGAACTCATTTATCTGACAGACGAGGGGAGATACTATCTGAATGGCTCTCAGAGTTGGCATTAGTCGTCATGAATGTAAGCAATACTCCAACCTTTGTCCGTGGGACGTCTGCCAGTACTCTGGACTTGACCATTGCCCCAGAAGGATGCTGCGCACGTATTCATGATTGGAAAATACTTCAAAATGAAAGTCTCAGCTTGCACCGCTATATATACTTTCAGTATAGCAGTGCCTCACATTCAATCTCCCCCGTCTCTGGACGTGGCTGGTTGCTGAAACTGCTTGACAAAGGTACGTTCTGTACTTTGTTTGGCGAGAAGGTATCCAGAAATAGGTTTAATAACGCAGAGGAGCTGATGAGGACTAAGACAGACGTCTGCAATATCTCCATGCCAGTAAGACGCTATTCTCGGAGGAGAAAGCCGGTTTACTGGTGGACTGAACAAATCGCCAAGCTTCGCAGTAGCTACGTAAGAGCATGGCATGCTTACTGCAGGGAAGCCGTTACCACACAGGAGTGTGAAGTTTTGAGGGAAAACTACAAAGCTTGTAGGAAGACTCTACGCCAAGCTATTAAAACCTCAAAGAGAAGATGCTGGATGAAACTCCTTCGGGACATCAATAACGATGTGTGGGGTAACGGATATCGGATCACGGTTACAAGGTTGAAGTTGGCCTCTCCAAACCTAGCGATTTCCATGGAAAAACGGCTCGAATTTGTTGGTGAACTATTTCCTGACATGCCTCCAGTTACATGGGAGAATCCCACAACTGTTGAGGTAGAGCCATTTACAATCAATGAGCTTCTATCTGCTGTAGATAAGCTCAAGCCAAATAGAGCTCCAGGTCCTGATAATATACCTTCTGAGATTGTGAAATTGGTAACGCTCCACTTTCCAGAGGTACTTTTGAGGGTGATGAACCAGGCACTCCATACTGGAAAATTCCCCGAGGTTTGGAAACGGGCAGACCTTATACTGCTGCGGAAGAAAAACCCGCCCGCCATGAATGCGGCAGATTTCCGGCCAATATCCCTACTGGACACGACCGGGAAGCAGCTAGAGTACATGATGTTGGAACGACTGCTTGAGGATGTCGAATAAACAATTTGCGCCCGGCAGTTTGGCTTCAGGCGAGGCATGTCGACACTGGACGCTATCGATCACGTTTGCAATATTGGCGAAGGATGCAGCCGTAGTGGTGAACCGCAAGTTACAACTTTGTGCATTGGTCACCATCGATATATGGAATGCCTTCAATACAGCACCCCGGCAAGGAATCATAGATTCTCTGGTAGATAGAGGAGTGAGGAATGACACTCTCAGATTAATCGTGGATTATCTGAGCAACAGGAAGATTCTGCTGCGGGACACGGATGACAGGACTGTTGAGATTGATGTCTATAGTGGTGTCCCTCAGGGGTCTGTCTTAGGCCCCACCTTGTGGAATGTACTCTATGACGGGGTGCTCCGGTTGACTTTGCCCAATGGTGTCACTAGCATTGCATATACCGATGATTTAGCCATTGTGGTTGTGGCAAGGACCGAGGAAGAGCTCATGAGCAAGACCAACTGTGCCATAGAGGAAATAGTCGACTGGCTGGCGGAAAATCAGTTGACTATTGCTCCTGAGAAAACAGAGGCGGTGATGTTGACCCCTTGAAGGAAAATGTTACCCATTAGCTTCAATGTAACGGGCACTGTGGTAACTCCGAAAAGATCTTTGAAGTATCTCGGGGTCTGGCTAGACACCAAGCTGTCATTTGCAGACCATATTAACATAAAGCTGCAGAAGACAAATAGCATGGTAATGGCTTAGCTAGGTTGATGCCGAATTGTGACGGACCTAGGGCTAGCAAGAGAAAGGCGCTGTGTAGTGCAGCCCTTTCAGGCCTCTTATACACAGCGCCTATATGGCAATCCGTTTTAAATAATGGCATTACGAGTATGTAGTGCGTATCGCACTGTGTCGAATGCCGCAGTCACAGTCATCGCCGATTTCCCACCCATTGAGCTCCAGATACTGGAACGCTGTGACAGATGTAGTGGGATGCCGAAGACCCAGGCAAGCGAACAGCTACTACAGCGTTGGCAAAATGCCTGGGATACCGCTGATACAGGCCGTTGAACCTGGCGGCTGATTAAAAACATTCGGCAGTGGGTTAATAGGCAATGGGGGGAGAGGTGAACTTCTTCCTGACCCAGCTCCTTTCTGGGCATGGATGTTTTGAGGCATACTTCCATCGATTCCACGTGGCAGAGCAGGACGCATGTCTGTATTGCGGTGAAGGAGATGATACCTGTCACATCTTCTTTCACTGTAGGTCATGGCATCATGAAAGACAGCTATGTGAGACTACTTCAGGACAAAATGACCCCGGACAATGTCATTTACTTAATGCTGGCGTTCATTGATTACTGGAATGCAGTAGCTGCGTTCACGCGCAAAGTTCTGGAAACAAAAAGACAGCAGAGATGCCGATTATTGGAAAACCGCTCTAACAACGAGTGAGGGATAAATATGGATAGCCCCCTGACCTGAAATTATGTCTGCGCGATGGTTCCGGGGAGGGGGTGTATACAAAGACGGGAGAAAAAAAGGTCTTCCAGCGTGTCCACCACGATGTGTATTCAGACATCCTGTGTCTCTAGCTCTTTGCATGAGCGAGACAAATCGACGAGGTGCAGGGTGAGTACGGTTAGGGAAACAATCAGCATACACTGGTGAAGCCGCAGCGGCATTTTGGCCACACTCACCGTACATTAAAATCATGTCCACCAGTTCATTATTGTTAAAAGCGTGCGCCATTGTTGTTGTTTTTAAAAGTCCGTTCGTCCGATGTAGCAAGTCAAGCGCCTCGTACACTATGCGGCAGGAACGCGACGTATGACATACTGCCTGTTTTCTCAGCGGCACCGCTGGCGCTGCCTTCCTGTGATATGACATGGTGAGCTCATTGCCCAGGGACGGACTTGAAGTTGAGGATTTCTTTAGCGGTCGGTATCTTGTTTTCTCTAAATATTTCATTTATATGTTACTGGAAAAAAACACTTATTTTGGCGGGTACTATCCGCTGTATGAAAAAAAGTTCCAACTTATGAAACACCCTGTATTGAGACGTGCGCTAAAAACTTATAAACTGATGGGAAATGGTTTTGAAAGTGATTGTATCTAGAAGCAAAAATAATATTCTCGCAGGATTTTGTGATTTTTTTAATATCGCTGTAGATACAAACACAATGATATATTTCAAAAGTTTCTTCTTTATTCCACGATCATCGATAAAACCTTAATTTTTTCTTGAATATCGTTTTCTTAGAACTGACGAGTTTAAACTGATAAAATCAGGCGCTCAGCTAAACAGAGTTCAACACAGCATTAAACTGGGATTATCTTTGAACATGGTGCAAGAGCCACTTTTCCTTGAATCAAGTTTAACATATAAGCTGAGTGCAGTGTGCAACCGGGCCTTGAATTATAACCACTAACAGTGATAACATTTTTTGCAGGTTATATAGTAACGAATTAGATACAACATCAGATTTTCATGCTTTGTACAGACAAGAATCGAATAAGCTAACAGATGAAGAAATGTTGAAGTTACTTACAGACTATAGGAAACCGGATAAGTTCAATAAATTTACAGTAATTCCAGGATCTTTAGAGATTAAAGTATCAGCATTCAGTGAGCTGCCTGCAAGTAAGTTTCTATATTGAATGTAGAAATGATAACGTTGTTTCCAGATTTTCAAAATTCAAACACTATTTAAATATTGTTTATGTTTTCTTTCAGATTCTTTAACAACGTCCCTTGCACCCTTGAAACCCTTTCCTATCCCACCTGCAGCTGAGCCCACAGTAGAAGTAACAGAATTTGAAGGATTGTCGGAAAAAGACGTCAATCCTTACACTATTTTCGTTAATCACCTTTACGTTTATCCACTACTCTTGAATTTTGATTCTCAGAAGAATTTCACTCGAGCTAGAAATATTGCTTGTGTAGTCGAACTTAGAGATTCTGATAATGAGGAAGCGAAAGGGCTTCAGGTAAGTCCAATTTGAAGAAATTACTACCTTTAGCTCTTTAAGGAAAATTTTTAAACCGTAAATGTCTAGTTCAAAATCATAGTCATTAACATTGCTGCTCAATTTTTTTCCGGCCACCACCATAATCTGGAACTCGAGAATGGCAGGGGTCAAATTTCAACATCGAGATGTAAAAAACATCTTTCAAAAAGTAAACACGGAGAAATCTACTGGTCCTGGCCAAATTTCCAGCCATTGTCCTTAAACGCTGGGCCGCTGAGCTTGCACCTATTCTTTGCCAGCTCTTCAAACTATCGTATCAGTGAGGAGTGTTTCCCGCTGCATGTAAGATTGGCTGCGAACAACCCATTCGTAAGAAAGCCAAAAAACCAATCCCATAAACTATAGACCTGTGGCTCTTCTCAGCATCATGTTCAAGGTTATGGAGACTGTCATTAACACACAGCTTCTTAAATACCTGGACAACAATAACAATAAATGATCGCTAGTATGGCCTACATCACTCACTTGTGGAACAGAGCAATTGAAACTCGTGGCGAATTCCTTGTTGTTGCACTTGACATATTGAAAGCCTTCGATAGAGTGTGGCATGGGGGATGGTCAAGCTTGCTGCTTATGGACTACCACCTGGCCTGCGACAATGGCTGAATAGCTTTTTGAACGACCGATCTCTGCTTGTTGTTGTCGAAGGCTGTTCATCAGACGTATTTCCAATAAACGCCGGGGTTCCTCAGGGATGTGTCTTATCTCCTACACTGTTTCTGCTGTAAATCAACGAGCATCATAGACGACAGTGCATAATTATCGTGCATTGAACGAGGCAAGCCACTATCATCCCAGGGGACGGTACGTCGGCGACAGCAACATGCCTCACAGAACTAGATATTAAAAATTTGTCGAATAGGGATTAGTAAATAACGTACAGTTTAGCGTACAGAAAACTCAGGCTACAACACTGACAAAGAAGTTTCACGTTGGTAAGCCCAACTGTGGAAATGGAGGGTCACCCAATAGTCGTGCCACCTTCCCGCTAGCTTTTGGGGATGAACAGCAACATGTCCTGGCACGATCACGTCGTCAGTATTGCTAAAACGGCATCCCAGAAGCTTGGCGTTTTGTTCCGTTGTAGGAAGCTGTATACACCAGAGCAACTACTACTGCTCTACAAGGCATAGATCCGACCATCGTTGGAGCATTGCTCCCATGTGTGGGGATGCGCTCCGAAGCACTCTTTAAAGCTTCTGGACACTATCCCGAAGAGTGCAATTAGATCAATCGATAGGCCTAACTTCACAAAGGACCTGTCCCTGTTTTACAGATCTTATCACGGAAGATGTTCGAGTGGGCTCTCCCAGATAATAACAGCAAAGGCTGTCCGAATGAGGAACACTAGAGAAGCTCTGCGAGCTCATCTTCACCAGGTCGAGGTCCCTACTCCCCGAATCAGTATTCTCCATCATTCCTTCTTTTAGAAAACTTGGACGCTGTGGAATGAGCTTCCGGGAATTTGTTTCCCGGCGGCTACAACCTGCAGCGTTTCAAGTCTAACGTGCACCGACGCTTATCCTCTCGTAGCGCTTATACAGCGCCATAGGCTTTCTGCCTTTGCGGGAGGCAGACCATAAAAAAAGGAGATCCAGATCGAGAAACAGGTATCCAAAACAAGTGTCCTTCAATTAAGTTGGAAACTACAACGAATACATATCTCATATAAATATTTAAAATGTCCTGCTTTCTTTTTAGTGTATATATGGTCGACCAGGCCAATCTCCTCTAGTCTCTCAAATGTCTTGTGCTGTGTTGCACCACAACACGATACCAATGTGGTATGAAGAGGTGAAAATCCGATTGCCAACAAACATACTACAAACGCACCACTTATTATTTACGTTTTACCATATTTCCTGTGATATTACTAAGAAAAGAGAGAATGGAATAGAGAGCTGTGTAGGGTAAGTTATACAGGAACACTCTGCACAAACGAAACTAGGTGAAACAGTAGTCGTTCAGAAGTTATTATTATTCCAAATAAAAAAGGTTAAATAAATAAACTGTTAATATAAAGCAAACACGAAGAAAGATTTCCGCCTTATCTTAAGTGAGCTCAAGGATATAATAATGATAATAAACGCCTTTTATTTGGAAAAAGGAATCGATTGCTTACTCAGAAGGCGAGGTTTAGATCAAGATCTATTCTTCCACCTAACCTCCTGAGCAGCGCATATGAAATGATAGAATATATCAGTCGTCTAAATTCAAAACACGACAAGTCAGCGGAAATAGATTTTACAGAAATCAAGAAAAACCGAATACAGCCTTATTATGATTGAAACTAATACTAAAACGAGAGTATGATAATCTATCATGGTTTATGATGTTAGCTGTCAATGCCTCAAAATGTAGGACAGATAGTGTTTCTGAAATCTAAAGTGTATTCAAATCCGCCGTGCAGCGGCTGTAAACAATAACACGCGCTCGGCGGCTGGCCTGTGGATGTCAGTCGCCAGAGCCGTATTCAAAATAGCAGTCCATAGTATTGTATGTGGAGTAGCATTTATGAATCATATTTTTCCATTACAGCTGTATTGATATATTTTAGATTTTATATATTATGCTCACCTTAGGAACCCTCATTTTGGAGGTAGAGTTGAGAAGGGGTCAATACTACAGCTACATTTGTCCATCTATTCCGAGTCTGATGAGCTTGATGTACTGCTACCATTGAGGTTAACTATAACAGGTTCAATATTCTCTATTTTGGTGTCTAATCGTCACATTTCCTGTTCCACTTTTTCTTGGAGATGTCGAATGCACTTTTGCCATTTATCTGCAGTAATAGATCCTATTGCTTCTTGGAAATGGTTTTTCACATCAGCAAACTAGAACGTAGTTTTTTTTCAGCTGCAGTGTTTTTAATTTCAGCCCAAACTAGCTCAATAGGATTGAGTTCACACTGGTAAGGTGGAAGCCTCAAAAATATTTTATTTTGCTGTTTGGCCATTTCATCTATTCTATATTTATTGTACTCAGCCTTATGCTCATTCACAATTTGAAGTAATTCAACTTTCAGTAATGATTCGTCAAAACTGATGTTTTTCGATCGAAGCCAGTTCTGAATATCTAATTTCCTGGAGGCATTTGTTGGTATATCGTCAGCAGCAGTTGTTGATGATTTTTTCTTGGTTTCGTATTTATATACGTTTAATATTACCTCCTTAAGCCTCGCGTCAAAATGGCTCTTTTTTGACCTCTTCCTTGGTGGACTTAAATCCTGACTTGTAGCCACATCCATGGGTTCATCTGCAGTGTCTGTACTACTAGACATCCTTCAATATCTCCTTCAAGTTATCGGGGAATAACACAAACACCACTAATAACTATTAAAACAACAGTACAACACAGATAACACTAAAATTCGCACAGCGACACGACAGGTATGCGATGATAAAAGCACGATGTACGCTATCATTAACACGACGCGTCGTATACAATGATAAACACACGGAGCAATTGAATAAAATACAACCCTGTACTCTGTTCAACAACCCAGACGGGCGGCAGAGCGGCAAGCCGACAAGGTGTTTATTGCCTTTCGCCCAATCGCAATGAATGCCGCCTTACTCGGGCGGCGTGCGTGGTATCCTATTTGTTTACTTCTGCACCTTGGATTTGAATACGGTATAGATTTCAAATTTCGACACGTCGGGTTTTGCGTGTTTGGAACTGTGACATGTCGTATTTTGAGTGCCATTTTTGTGGAATTGGATGAAAATAAGTCCTATCCTTTGAACTTTACTGAATACAAAGAAAACAAGACAAACGCTGAGCTCAGCGACTGAAACTAGAAACATAATGCTAGATATTAAAGAGGATACATTTTAAGGTTAATAAGGTTGAAGTATCAAAATCCAGTTCTTCTGACAAACAAAACTCTTCAGAACTATTAACAGTGTTTTCACGATTAGCTTAGACGGGGTCTTAATCTTCTTTCGAACTGTATGACCTTGTGATAAAACAATATTTTGGTCACCCATGATTCTTAAATTGATAAATAGTTTAGCTATACAGCAAAAATCAATAATAACTAAAAAAAAGGTGAATTAGCTACCTGTTGATATGTCGGTGTTTGAAATTAAACACCGCTTGGACTAGTTGGTGTCTGCATCTAAGCCTTATTTTCTTCACCAAATATCTTATGTCTAAAGATGGGTTGTGTAAGCGAGTTATATAGAAAAAAGTAGCGCTTTAGATAATGAATAGATATATAAAACTCTATTTTGAAAAACGTGTGACATGTCGGGTTTTGCATATAGACGACTGATATCTATGCCACAAATTATTAAAAAAATAAGAAAGTAAAATATATAAACAATATTACTAAATACGAGACATTCTAGGCTAAATACCAAAAAAAACATTACTGGGTTAAATAATAATCATTAGAGCAGCCATAAATAACATAAACCTAGACCCTACTAATTATCTAATTGTATTGTGCATTTAGATCACCCTGAGCTTTGCGTAAAAGAAACTTTTTGAGCTTTCTCTCTGAACTGTTGGTAGTATAATTGATTTTAAATCTCTATCTAGATTGTTATAATGTCTAATAGCACTAGCCTTGGAATACTTAACAATGACGTGTTCTTTACATAGATATCATGGGCTGTGCCCCTATTTGTTAATTTACAGGATAGATATGGAGGGTTGCCAGAGCGGAGCATTCTGTGTACAAATATTAAGAGATGGAATACATAGTGACTATTGAGCTTCAACCAGCCAACTTGAAGCATTATCTTGGAAATATGATCATACTGCGATTGTTCTCAAATCGGCAATACGTATTTATTATATTTGTATGCGATATTTGTTGTGATAGTCCAAAAAAGGGTAATAGACGATAAGGCAATATGTTGCCTTAGATGTAATTAGTGACTGACAAATTTCTTTTTTTGTGGCCCTGCACAATATATCCTTATTACAATATAACATCCCCAGTGTAGCATAACATTGAGAAACCAGAGCATGAGAGGTAAATTTGAGATTTTAGTCAATAACTAAACCAAGATGTTTTGCAGTCTCTACCGGCAATACACCAATATTAACGAGAATTTTGTCTTGAACATTATTTTTATGAACCCTATTAGAATAAATTATGTGTTTTGATTTATATGGATTTATGGACAAATTATGCTTAACTGCTGTAGATGTTTATTCCTTCAAAATGATCATTCAAAATCCTGTTAGCAGATTCAATGACGGCATTTTCAAATGAATAATACATCTGTGTATCATCTGCAAAAAATTGAATGCTAGATGTTTTTATATTTTTCTCCAGATATGAAGTATATAACAACAACAGCAAAGGTCCCAAAATGAACCCCTGAAGTACATCTGAATGTATATATTTGTATGTAGATGATTGTTGATTAACACTCACTTTTTGGTAGCGACCCTTTAAATATACTACTCGCAAATGAAATCCGGATACTGAGAAAAATAGGATTGCGGTTGACGAAATGCGGTAGGACTAAATACAGTAATAAACGAACTCATTTGCTATAATTAGTTTATAAAAAAATACAACAGATCAATAATGCGTGGGCCCTCCATGTTGACGAATGCACTCCTCTAGCCTACGCGGCATGCTCGTAATCAGGTTGTTGATAAACTCTAGAGATACAGCCTCCCAAGCTGCCCTCACAGCCAATTCCAGTTCGTCCAGCGTGGTCGGAGGGTTGGCTAAATTGCCTATGTATCGACCTATCCAAACCCATACTTTTTCAATTGGCGATAAATCGGGTAATCGTGGAGGCCAAGGGAGTACCCTGACCTCAGCTTCCTGTAGAAACTTCAGCGATACCCTTGCAATATGAGGACGTGCATTATCTTGCTGGAAGAAACCCTTTTCAAGGCGTCGGACATATGGAACGGCAATTGGCTCTAACACCTCATTCACATAACGTTGCGCAGTCATTGTACTACGAATCACAAGTAAGGTAGCTTGCTGTTGAATGCAATGGCACCCCAAACCATCAAACCAATAGGACGGTGTAGATGGCGCTCAACAGCAAACTGGGGCTCACGTCGTTCACCCCGTCGTCGTCTTACGCGTTGGCGTCCGTCATGTGCCCCCAGACAAAACCTGGACTCGTCGGAGAATGCCGTCTGATGCCACTCACCATGCCATATGCCATTGTCGGTATTCTTGGCACCAATCTAACCGTTGGCGACGATGATTTGCAGTGAGTGGAAGTACTAGATACGGACGATATGATCCTAGGCCCATTTCACTCAATCTGTGGTGCACCATGCGGATTCGAATGGACCTCCCTATAGCTGCATACCAAGCGTCAGCAACAGCTCGAGTGGATCGCACTCTGTCTCGAAGGGCCAGTAGTCGTAGATGCCGGTCTGAAGTTCTTCTACGTGCTCCAGAACCTTTATCTCGCTGCATTCGCACTTCTGCAATCCATGCGAGCCATGCTGCTACAACTGTAGCCACGCTACGCCCCATGATTACAGCAATTGCTCTGAAAGAAGCACCACGTTTTCGTTGGCCTACAATCCGACCCCGTTCAAAGGGGCATAACTGCGTAAACTCGGGCTGTCGTCTTCTAGGGGTATATTTACACAACAAGGTCATCTCTTTTATATAACCAACTGTTCTCTCGCCACATTTGCAATGGATATCATCGTTTTTGAAGCGACAAAATGCCATGCTTTGTTTCTAGACGTCGAGTTTTTTAGAGGTGCCATGTGGGTAAATAGTGTCTGAATGAACAAAAAGTGTTACATGTGTACTAGAGATGGTACTGCCACGCTGTGTACAAATTTTCAATGCAAATATTTCTTTTTTTCTAGGTGTGCGGATTTCACTTGCGAGTAGTATACATATCACATGCCACAATCCTTGCTTGGATCATGTCCTGAATAGCATCAGGCACGATGTCCCTAGTTGACAACAACGCTGTTTCAATCTTTCGGATCTCATCAGATGGACCTGGGTGTAGCCCGGTATCGGGTTTATGAAAGCAGTGAACCAACACTCCAACAGCAACAACTACACCGTGGACTTTAGTGCTTCTTTTTTACATTTTTTAAATATGTTTTTGTCGATGAATTCTAGTTTCAACCAGTTTGGTTTGTGCGGTTCAGTATTGTTTTATCCATAATATAATTACAATGAACGTTTTGGTGACTAAATCCCTTTTTAGATATGCGTGGTTACCTTTATTACAAAAAGGTAAACTAAATGTTGAAACACAAATTATACCAGTGGCTTCACATTTACCACCAGGATATTTATCTGTTACCCCTTTTGGTCTTGGCAAAGGGGTGAGTACCTTTTTTCGTAGCGACAATTTTTCTAATTACTGGAATGAAAACCCTCTACAACTTTTATATGTGTGTAAATGACTTAAATTTATACAGTTTACATTATATCTCTGGTTCAGTTTGTTTTATTCAAATGTTGGGAATATAAAAAATACAAAAGTATCATTGGACGTTATAAGCATATTAAAAATTTTACTATTGTCTGGGAGGATACTGGTAGGATACCGTGGTCCAGATTGAATCATCCGGAATCTATACAAAACCTCGTTTTCAGAATGCCGGTCCAGAGATTACTTGGATTGACAGTCAGAAGCCAATTTTTACGATAGCCTTCAACCTGGTGTCAACCATAAACACAAAAGACCAGCACCTGTATAACCTTTTCATCCACGCAGAGAAGCTATTAGACACCAAACCTTCAGTTGTTCCAGCAGAAAGTGAAACCTGCAAGATACTGAAGGCACTACACGCCATCCACCTCACTACGCTTATCACTTTTTTACCGACGTTGTTCAACCAACTATTCACTCTTCTGGTAAGCTGTAATTCTTTGCTGATATACGCCATAATAATAAAATACGAAATAATACATGATGAATAATGCTTGAGTAGCGTCTATGGGTCGTATTCATAGTCGATACTTAAGGGTCCCTTAAGTAAGCCTTTGTGTTTGGACAGCTACTTGAGGATCCTTACGTAAGGCCCTTGAGTAATACTCATGTAACGATATGTCAACATGACATTTCGTTGCAGTGAAGGCGATTTTGTAGGTTAATTTTGGGGTACGGTGTTGTCAGATTCTGTGACATCCGGAAAAATACCCCGCACAAAAACGGAATACTGGCACAAAACAAAAAGGGATAGCAGAAAATACCAAAATGCGTAGGCATAGGCATAACAAATTGACATATTTGAAATATAAAAAAAATATAAAAAGCATCCTCCGAAAACTAAACACGAAGAAAGCTACTGGTCCTGACCACATTTCAGCCATTGTCCTTAAACGCTGTGCCGCTGAGCTTGCACCTATTTTTTGCAAGCTCTTCAAACTATCGTATCAGTGAGGAGTGTTTCCCTCTGCTTGGAAGATTGGCTGCGTACAACCCATCCCAGGCAAAAAACCGATCCCACTAACTATAGACCTGTGGCTCTTCCCAGCATCATGTCTAAGGTTATGGAGACTGTCATTAACACACAGCCCCTGAAATACCTGGACAACAATAACATCATAAATGATCGCCAGTATGGCTTCCGCAAGCACAGGTCTACGGGTGACCTCCTGGCCTACGTCACTCACTTGTGGAACAGAGCAATTTAAAATCATGGCGAATTCCGTATTTTTGCACTTGACATATCGAAAGCCTTCGACAGTGTGTGGCATGAGGGACTTCTAGTCAAGCTTGCTGCTTGTGGACTACCACCTGGCCTGCGCCAGTGGCTGAATAGCTTTTTGAACGACCGATCTCTGTTGTAGTCGAAGGCTGTTCATCAGACGTATTTTCAATAAACGCCGGTGTTCCTCAGGGATCTGTCATATTCCCTACACTGTTTCTGCTGTACGTCAACGAGCTGCTGGAAATAACATTCAATCCAATCTACAACTCCGCAGACGACAGCACATTCATATCGTGCATAGAACCAGGCAAGCCACTATCATCCAGGACACGGTACGTCGGCGACAGCAGCATGCTTCACAGAACAACGTATATATCAAAACAATTGTCGAGTGGGGATTAGTAAATCAAGTACAGTTCAACGTACAGAAAAGTCGGGGAACAACACTTACAAAGAACTATCACGTTTGCTCACCAACAGTGGAAATGGAGGGTCACCCCATAGACGAGTCACCTTCCGTCAAGCTTTTGGGGGTCAACATCAACACCAACATGTCCTGGCACAGTTATTCCCTATTAAACCTTATCCTATACTGTATTCACAGCCAAGATAGACCAAATGAAAACAAGCCCGCGTGCGTGATCGGCTCGTGTCGGTGGGGTTCCTAATAGTCCAGTACATTATGTGTAAATTGTGTGTTATAATCTGGCAAGTCAAAATCTCCAAGGCTGACTGGAAAGTAGATCCAAATATGCAATGTCAAGTGTTCATTGCCTAATGATCATTTCAAACTGGCAACTGGCTACTTTTGAGTTGCAATGGGCTCATAGGGCAACTCTTTTAAATAGTCATATAAAATTTCATAATTGCACTGGACTTGCTGGCGCGTTCGCAGACGTTAGCGGACAGTAACCACGCGAATGTTGCATGCGACGGTTTATTTGGAGTCTATCTTGGGATTGAATATACTGTAGTTATTCTACGGTAGCCTTCTTACATGTATCAATAAGGTTTCATATATAACACTAGCGCCTTAAGGCTATATGTCACGATCCTAAATTCCATCCTAAATACAGTACAAAAAATTTGACAAGAAACAGCACGCCTGCGCATTCGCTACTGCGCGCTTTTACATCCAATTTGTTGACATATCCAGGAGGTGTTGAATTACTGCGCATTCAAACATTCACATCTTTGAATGGTGGCAATTGAAAACTGGGGTTATAAAAATTGAATATTTTTAGTTTACATATAGTTTGCAAGTCTTTTCTCGAATAACTACCTGCTTCACAAAAAAATCATCCAAGAACAACCAATATTAGGTTGAAATATGATCACAAACTTAGAAATCATATACAGAAGACCTTTACGAAAACTATGATCGGGTTAACCCAATCACAAGGATGACTGATCCTGACGTTCGGAAAGTGATCTGGAATCAGTCACAAATAGGGTAAGTTCATTCTTGTACGGTAAGTGATCGCGATCGTGTTATTCAGATCAGTAGCGGTTTTTCTTAACCATCTGTTTTGTATTCGTAAACTAACTTGTTCGTTTGATCCATGGAATCATAAATTCCACTAAACAGTTGATTGAGATAATACTGATCGATCCGGACCCAGATCGTTTCCGTAAAGGCCTAGAATGTCAAAATGAGAACCTTGCGTTGAAGTTGCTTATTGGCAGCACGACAATGTCTTTGATAGAAATGATAAGTGTTAACAATTATTGAAATGACTGCGCTGTCTATGACTGCGTCCTACATATATAGCAAAATATTTGATCGTTGCATACCGGGGGAATAACTGATCCTTCCCATTTTTATGATCATTTTTTGTCAATTTTTTTTCAATATTTAGGATGAAAAATGGAATCGTGGCTCACAGCCTTTACAAAAGAGCAGCAAGCACATATTTCATGTATTCATGTGTAAATTCATTGTTACAGGTTGTGACTAGTAGCGAAGAAATAGGACTGAATATAATAAGAGTTCTTATAAACCTAGTTAATATGCTGTATGAAGCCAATCGTAGAGATATCCTGCAGTCGTATGTTAAGTACGTGTTTGTGCTGCCTGATATCAAGAAAGCCCGCACGGTGCATGAGGAAATGTGCAAGCATTTACCTGTGATTTTGCATCCTAATAACACTGACTTTCTCGTCGTCAACAAGTTCATGCACCATTCCGATTTTTTCTTTGACATCATTATTAAAAGTATGGCGCAGTTTTTGTTGACCACAGGCAGAATAAAGGTAAGGGCCAGCAATTTAATACTTGGTCAGAAGCAATTCTATCCTATACCAGGGACAGGTATGGTCATTAAACGTATCTATTCAGCCCATTCTGGCCATCTTGTGTGTGAGCACCTCAAGAAATTCAGTTTACCTCGCATGCAATTAGCTTATAGCAAAAGATACGTTAAAACAGTCGTGGAAATTTCAAGTTGTGTATAGAAATAACTCTTCCATTCATCCCTTCCTGGGTAAAGGGCGTTGTAGGATCTCTCGCGCTTGGGGAACCATAGATTCTAAGACCATTCCAAGTATGTGGTGATTTATAATTTCACTCATACTACCCGTTGTGACTGGTACTAGTTCCTTTTTGTCAGTTGATAGCAGTCTACAGGTGACCATTCTGGCAGCACCTCTCTCTACCTCAGTGTGTAGAGTTTAGTCTCTCCATGGCCAGTGTTGGCGTACTAGACATGGCCGCAGTAATAGCCAAGTAGGCGATGCGTTGCACAGCCACCAGCGTGTGGCGTCGTAGTAGTCGTAGTAGGTAATGTTGAAACTACGTTTTTAGGCGTTTTAGGGGTTCCTGATCATTTTCTACTTTTTTTTGTCGGGGGTGAAATTGGGGTGGTTGGGGGATGGGTTGTAAAACTGAAAAATGTGTTGTATTCATAATAGGCTGTCCACCGACCTGTAAAAGAAAGACCTAGCGTCATAATACACTTTTTTAGATCCATCCGAACATTGCCTTGCCTATTACAGAAACCAAGGGACTGAATTTTCTGATGTATAATTGTATTGCTTCTGGTCGTGTAACGTGGAAAATGTTAGTTTGATTTTAATGACATTTTTACACAGTATTATTTCCATGGCGGGGATGAAGAACGTTTATAATTTTTAGAAATTGTGTCAGTGGCGGCGCAGCAATAATAGAAAACTAATAATATAAAAACAGTTAAAACTTCGTTTTTAGGCGTTTTGGAGGTTCCTGAGATTTTTCTACTTTTTTTTTTTGCCGGGGGTGAAATTGAGATGGTCGCGGGTTGTAAAAGTGTAAAAATTTGTTGTATTCATAATAGGCTTTCCATTGACCTGTGAAAGAAAGACTTAGCGGCATAATATAATTTTTTAGGTCCATCTGAACATTGTCTTGCCAATTACAGAAATCGAGGGACTTGAAATTTTCTGATGTGTACATACGTTTATTAGTTTGGATCGCTCTGTACCGTGTAACGTGGAAACTATTAGATTGACTTTAATGATTTTTTTACACAGTCTTGCTATCATGGCGAGGATGGAAAACGTTGTGATTTTTAGAAATCGTGTTGGTGGCGGCGCAGCATTTATAAAAAACCTAAACATATAAAGACAGCTCGAACTGGTTTTAGGCGTTTTAGGGGTTCCTGATCATTTTCTACTTTTTTTGGGTGGGAGGGTGAAATTGGGGTGGTTGGCGGGTCGGGGAGTTTTAAAACTCAAAACATCGTTGTATTTATAATAGGCTATCCACTGACCTGTGAAAGAAAGACCTAGCGGTATGATACTTTTTTGGGTCGGGCGGGCGATGATTTGGTTGCAAGGGGATGTCAGACTAAGGCTTCATACTATGGCAAAATAATAAACTGGTAGCGTCGTAATGTGTGGGAAGTACTGAGTCAATCAACTTGACTTCATTTTTTAGTGTGTTTTTCATTTCCAAGATATCCGTAATATTTTATGTCTTCCTTTATGTGTGGCTTTAGAAAACGTTGTATTATGTATCCATGACTTGTGTTCTGTCGTTGGCTAGTAAGACGTGTGTTTCGTTCAAATGTAATAACTATTGTACTGATTTTTGTTGTTGAGTCTGTCACTTATTGACCTGTTATAGTGCTAAATAAATACAGTGTATATGTTACAGCTTATATATTTTTATGTTTCAGATGCACAGGCACGAACGATTTAGCTCTGATTACTTAGAGAAAGTGGACCATTTAATACAAGTTTTGATACCATATGTCCTAATTAAGTACAAGGAAATGCCTTTAGAAACTAAGGAGGTTAATAAGAGTCTGGCCCATTTTTTAAAGGTAAATATGTCCCACGTACGACTATACATTTTTTTTTCGAACTCTACTTTTTCATTTGTCCTTGAAACCATCCAGTGAATGTTCGTTTTTTTATTTTTATTATTTATTATGTCATATTTTATAAACATTAAACATTTAAAAGAGTATAAGGCCCTTTAGTCCAATGTATTTTTTTTCTCTGATAATTTCCGGAATCAAAAATATAGTCCTATTTAAAAAAAGTGTCTTTAACTTTAAATAACCTTGATTCTTGACCAAGGTAAAATAAAATGTCACCTTTATTTAGTCAACAAAAAATCATACAGCCTTACACAATACTTCAGCGACTCACAACCAGCTAGTTTGAAAGTATTATAGACATTGACGTCTTACCCCCATAGACCCAAGCTATTCACGGATCACTGATTTGTTCTTTTCACGCATGTCTATGGCGCGAAACAGGAACATTAATTCACTAATTAATAAATATGGCCTCCCCAGCCCCCAATTCCTCTGACGCGTGTTGAAGGTCAACAAATAGATTTCAACTGACACCTGTACCTCATGATATGCCAATTTAGGTTACAAAGGACAATATACCGAACTTGAGAAGAATTGTTAAGCGAGATACTGAAAGTCATGTCCTTAACAATAATAAGTACACATACAGAGTAAAAACTAAAGATGCTCACATAGTAGCGAAACTCGTGTCAAGTTTGAAAAAAATGCTTTGGCGAGTGGTCGGGCTACAGTGTTTGTTAAATACATAGAAAACATGTGTTTTATAAAGGGAATACAATACACTCAGAACATCCAGTGAAAGCACTTGTTTCGTCTACAAAAAATTTAATTAAAATGTCGCTCATCCAGCTAGTAAGTAAATTTTGTTAATTGTGTATAGAAAAAAAAGCTTCTCTAAAATTCAAGTCAAGGCAGTCAGTTATTGACGATGTCGTCTTTCAAATCGTGTTTGGGTATATGTGAAAATAGCGTGAGAATATATTTACAGCAAACAAGGTTTGAGGTAGATATTGCCGAATATCAAACATGTCATAGTTATTCTCTAAAAAATACTCAATGTAGATTTATTTCGAGATACTGTGATTTTCTCTTAAAGTCATCCCACTTTGAAAAAGTGCAATCAATTATGAGAACAGTTTCGCAGACGATAGTGCATTAATATCGTGCATGGAACCAGGCAAGCCACTATCAGCCCAGGAGACGGTACGTCGGCAACAGCAACATGCCTCATAGATCAAAGCAGATATTAAAACAATTGTCGAGTGAGAATTAGTAAATAAAGTACAGTTTAACGTTATCGTACAGAAAACTCAGGCAACAACACTGACAAAGAAGTCTCACGTTGGTTTACCAACTGTGGAAATGGAGTGTCACCGAATAGCCGAGTCACCTTCCGTCAAGCTTTTGGGGATCAACATTAACAATAATGTGCTCTGGCATAACCACATCGTCAGTACTGCTAAAATGGCATCTCAGAAGCTTGGAGTTTTGTTCCGTTGTAGGAAGCTGTATACATCAGAGCAACTACTGCTGCTCTACAAGGCCCAGATCCGACCATCGTTGGAGCATTGCATCCTATGTGTGGGGATGCGCTCCGAAGCACTCTCTAAAGCTTCTTGACACTATCCAGTAGAGAGCAATCAGGCTATACGATACGCCTAATCTCACAAAGAACTTCCACAGCCTAGAACATCGGAGGAGGGTGGCCGACATGTCCCTGTTTTACAGATTCTATCACGGAAGATGTTCGAGTGAGCTCTCCCAGATAATAACACCAAACGCCGTCCGAACGAGGAACACTAGAGAGGCTCTGCGAGCGTATCCTTACCAGGTCGACGTCCCTACTCCCCGAACAAGTATCCTCTAGCATTCCTTCTTTTCGACGCTGTGGAATGAGCTGCCTAGGAATTCATTTCCCGACAGCTACAAACTGCAGCGTTTCAAATCTAACGTGCACCAACACTTATCCTCTCGCAGCGCTTCTAGAACGACATAAACTTTTAGCCTTTGGGAGAGGTTGACCATAAAAAAGTCGCAAGTTGTGAATTACAGAAACCAAAGATACATTTTTAGATATATATATATTTTAGACATTATTGACGATATATGATAGGCACAGTTTGAGGGTAAAAAATGTAAATTTGCGATTAGATATGTAAAAACAATAATATATTTCAATGTTAAGAACATAATCTTAGCGTCATTTGTGAATACGGTTTAATAATAGAAGTTAAACGTTAAATTTTGAAAACAGAAAAATGCTAACGCCACACCAATGACTAACAAAAACATAACATACCTATGAAACAATAGTTTTCCACTTCCAGCTTTTCCTGCTTCCATTTTAAACACGTTACACCTTTGTCTTACCATAGTTCATACTAATTGTCCCGAAAATACAAGCAAAAATTAGAAAATAAGTCAATCTCACTGCAACACTACGCACAAGAAAATGCCGCCACCAAACAGCCTAAAGGCAACCCGTTACACACATAGCTACTATTTCGGCAAGCATGCAATTAACAGCGTGGCTGTTTCGTGTTGTACGAAGCATGGAGCAAACACTGTATAATGTATCGTTCACTTAACAATACAGCTAGTTATAATAAAATAAAGTATCTTGTATTTGAAGAACAAAACATCATTCAGGTATACAATATTATTCGAGTTGCTACCAATTGAAAATATCTACTCGTCAATAAAGTGCCTGTTACAGTGGGGGCTCCATCAATATACGTGGGGGCTAGGATGCGTTTACATGACATTTAGCGAGTGTTTTGCGAATAACTTTTAATGCAAACGTTCCAGGTCTGTTGGGCAAGACGTCAAATGATTATAGATATATTTCCATTTTCAGAGATGCTTATCGCTAGTAGACCGAGGCTTTGTGTTCAAATTGATAAACTCTTATATGGATAAGTTTAATCCTGGTGATCCCAGGGTGTTACAAGAGTACAAATTTAATTTCCTAGAGATCGTGTGCAATCACGAGCACTATGTTTCTTTCAACCTGCCAATACAGCACAATAAACTAAGCCCTAGAAATAGATCACCTGACCACTCTCAAGAATTCACCTTGTCCGAAGAATTTTGCAAGCATCACTTCATCGTCGGGTTGTTGCTGCAAGAAATAAAGACGTCCTTGAACGAAGTCACACATATCAGAAAGATCGCCTTGAATACCTTAAGGAATCTCATCGCAAAACATGACTTGGATAACAGGTGAGGAGTTATGATACACCTTCATCTCAAATTAGCTGATTATCACATAATACTAAAAATATTCTAGCCATTCTTTTATTCAATGGCACTTCTGTCTAATTTGTACTATATGGAATTCCGCGTTTGTCGTATACACGACTGACACAAGTTGGATCTGGAAAGCGAAATCCCCAATGCAATTAAGAGGGAATTACATAAGGCAAAGCCAAAATTTAAAGAGAGAGAGACACCTAACCCCTCATACATCCTACATCCCACTTCATTCACAGCCAGGCGCAGTAAGACAGCAATATAGGTAGACTCGTTGATGTGTGAGATCAATTTATTTTAAAACTTCTAAGGGTCATGTGCTAATTGCGAATCAACTCCAGCTTTTCAAATAATCTTTATTTTGAGATATTGGGGCGTTTTTGGACCACCAAAAATAACGAATTTCGTGGGTTTCGTTGCCCAATAACGATAAAGAAAGTGGACCATTTTTACTTGCCTGTACTCTCTTCTTGAAGAGTTACTATGGTCAAAGTGTCAATTATTGTAAAACCACTGGCAATATTGCCACTTCATGCGGCTAGCCCTTATTTTTGTGGGGAAAACCGATGAAACGGAAGTTAGAAATAGCCAAAAGTCGCCAACTCATTGTGTGTTTTGCGCCAGAAAAATTCTCCAACCGCCCAGCTACGATTTTTGGTCGCTAACTCTGTTTCTAAATCGCCACACCTGGCAACTCTGCGGAACGCGTGTTCTAAATAATGGAAGTGGGAGGTAGGGGATATTGTGTTCTCTCTTCAACCTGTTAAAGGCTATCCGCGTCTGATGCGTTTATGCGTTTATATCAGCATCCTAGATCCAGGCTTGCCAATAATGTATAGTCATTAATGAGTAATGACTGATGTTAACGCCAAAATTTGTTATTATTATGAAGACAATGAGTTCCGTATATAAAAGTTCTACGTCAGGAACTCGTGGAAGCATGCAGACACGACTTGCAGAAGATAGGACGATAACACATTCGCTTTGTTTAGTTTATCTGGCGTGCGGTGCGGCCGGGTATTCTTTTTTTGATTTACTTATGTGAATGCTATTGACTTTACAAACTCATAGTTTTAATTCATTACACGATCTACCACAAATAAATAAAAATTAGTGACACAACTGGGAGTAACCCGTATTTGTAATTTAATGACATATTTTAGAAACCTCTAAGAAGCCGTAATATTTTTAAATATATTCTCATTGAAATTTAGGAGAGTCGTTCAAAGAAACTGTTCTGATTACAAAACATTTCTAACGACTAATTGGAACTGGATCGAAACTGTTATAATAGAAACACAAATCAAAGTAAAATTATGTATAGTAACAACATTTGCCATACGATATACCCGGGATTAAAATTTATGGCAGTTTCCTCTCAAAAACTTAATCTCCCAAAACCACAATTGTACGTGCTTATACACTAAATAACCCTTATTGCAGACTGCTCCTGGTTCAGGGTAACACTGAATATAATTGCTCTAACATAATTAAAGGAACGCTGAAATTACGGTTTAAACGTGAATATAGCCCAGAGTTTTCTCTAAACAGTAGTGTGATTTGGGTCGCGATTATGTATAATGCGCCGCTGCTAAGAGAAGTAGAGTTACTAGGTGTCCAAAATAAAAGTTGCAAAATTTTTTGTGCGAGTTTGACCATCAAATTCACTGAGTTATGAGCCACTTTCATTATTCTTTTGTAATGCTCAGATGGTATGAATCCCCTACAACTGTTCGTATCATCGTTGTGCCGTATGTGACCCCCAGGGCTCCGACCCACCTCTACCTCCGCAACACTGCATTTTCGAATTTTAACCGAGAAATCTCGCTTCGTGCGTATGTGGAACGGGACATTATCCAGTACAAAGATGACACTTCACATTTCGATGTGAAAAATATTCACCACCATCACCGAAGTGGGTGAACTTCACGCGTCACCACGACTCCCCTATGTTTGAGCACCATTGGAATCTCCGTGAATTGTCTAAGTAGCTGAAACTAACATATGATAAATGTTAGATGTCTAGCCCAATATCTCTGTATCAGCGTTTAACTTTCCTCTTCACTCCATTGTTACATTTCACGTCTTTTCGGTGGAAAGGTTTGCAACATCTCCGTGACGTCATACGTCCCACGCGGGGACCCAGATGAAGGAGCTTTTTTGATTATGTTATATGTACCAAAGTTCTTGTCGTTCCGATACTTTGTAAATGAAAGCTTGTGCTATTATGCACTATGAATTTTGACTCTGCCTGAGCTCCAGCAAAAAAGTTACAGTATTGTAAACTTCGTACTGGAAGTTTTAGCGCATTGCTAAAATGGGCCCCCTCAATGCTTAACACTTGCGAGGCTTGTCAAGTGGCTATCCTCAGTCAAAATACAGGTGAAAGCACTAGAGTGACATATGTTGCGTGGTAGTATGACGTCACGGAGGTGTTGTAAACCTTTTCACCGAGAAGACGTGAAATGTAACAAAGGAGTGAAGGGGAAAGTTAAACGCTGATACAGATATATTGGGCTAGACATCGAACATTTATCATATGTCAGTTTCAGCTATTTAGACAATTCACGGGACTTTCAGTGGTGCGCGAAATGTGAAGTATTATCTCTTGCAATCCTTTGTACTAGATAATGTCTCGTACCACACACGCACGAAGCGAGATTTCTAGGTTAAAATTCAAAAATGCAGGATTACGGTGGTAGAGGTGGGTCGGAGCCCTGAGGGTCACATACGGCACAACGATGATACGAACAGTTGTAGGGGATTTCATACCATATGAGCATTACAAAAGAATAATGAAAATGGCTCATAACTCAGTCAATTTGATGGTCAAACTTGAACCAAAAATTTGGCAACTTTTATTTTGGATAACTAGTAACTCTACTGGTCTTAGCAGCGGCACATTTTACGCGATCGCGACGCAAATCACACTACTGTTTAGAAAAGACTCAGGGCTATATTCGCGTTTAAACCGTAATTTCATTGAGAATATACAGGTGGAGGAAAAAGTATCAAAAAAGCGTTCCTTCAATTAGGTTGATCAGTTTATTAATAGTAAAACTCATATAAGCGAGACTAACATTTCCGTGCGATGTCGAATTACTAAATGTTTTCATGTTTACTTGTACCGTTCTCTGACTGTACGAAATGTCATTTTCTTCCCATCTTCTATTCAAGTAGAACTATTACCGAAAATTCCAAAATCCGACAATGAAATTTTGTTTTATGGCGGTTTTCGTTTGGAGGTCTACATTTTAATGAAAATCTGTAAAAATCAATTTATCTCTGAACTGTTGAAAATCGGACCCCACTTTATATGACTTTTTTTATTGAAAATGAGCTGTACATTCTTCTCCTAAAGTAATTTCCATTCCACATAGAACACCCTGTATAAACTAATAACCAGCTGACTTCTCTGGCGTTTATGTTCTTGAGGACGATCAACAACAGCGAAGCAGTGGGTGTGAAATTTTAAGACTTCCATCCCATTTTTGTATTTTTAGCCCTATTGGATATAAGAAAGTACAATAATCACCGCGAAAGCTCATTGGCGACTAATCTGAATCTGATTTTGACTTGTGTTAAATTCTTTTTATTTCCTCATTATTTTCATTTTTCATTTGTATGCTCAAATAATATTACTAGACTATAAGTTTGGTATTTATTGTAAATTTTGTAATATAAATATCTATTAAAGGTCTAATAGACAACCACGTTTGGTTTTCTTCTTTAATGTTAGTGGCTTGTATAATACATGTTTCTGGCCATTAAAGGAGATTAACTTTTTGAGAGATTAGGGTTATAAAATTACAGCAGGGTACAAGTATACATCCTAATTTTTAGGTACAAAAACAAAGGTCAGATGAGTCGAATAGCGTTGCTATATGTACCTTGGCTGAGCATAGTACTCGAAAATTTGAACAGGCTGGATGTGAAGTGCAATGAGGAGGAGGACGGAGCCGATCATCTCATAAACAGGATGTCGTCGAGTAGTTCGTACTTGTTCGGAAGGAGTTCTGCAGTCAGTGATAGCACGCCCAGAAGCCATAGATTCACTTTACATCTGGACAAAGATAGCCCGATGCATTTTAGGAACTCTGCATTTTATGAGGCGATTGCGGGACAGTGTAAGGCCGATTTTGGGGTCATTATTATTTATCGTTCTTGTATTTTATTTTACAGGGAGTATCCCAAATAGTTATGAAATATATTTTTTTCAAAAATTTATTGTACATATATGTACTTGTACAAAGTAATCATCTTTACCATCTGCACATTTGAGGGTGCTTGAATAATGTACTGTTACATCATAATTGGTCATAAAAAGTAATCGGTTAACCAAAACTTCGCTATAGGGTATTAAAATTGTATAATTTTGACAGAAATATTCAAGTTGTAATTTAAGATGGATTCGTCTTGAAAAGTCGCTAGGTAATCTCTTAAAAATTGCTAGGTAATCAAGCAGAACATGCAAGTGACGTTATCCGTAGATTTTCACTCGTGTATAAATGAGAGGTTGTAAATCATCCAGGACAAACAACAACTAATTTTAAGCATGATATCTTTAGTGTACTATGAATCAATCATGAACGTACGTACGCTACGCTACGCTGACAGCTGCGTCTCTACTTTTAGAATGGGCAACGACGACGGTTATCACGCGTACACGGAAATCATCTACATTTTCAGATTTAACTTAAGTACGTTCATGATCGATCTACATTGTGCCCACTAATGTTTATTACAAGTGTGTCTACAAATGAAGAATATGCGGACATTGTGTTCATGTACGGTTTATGCAATGGACGCGCGAAATACAGACGGCGATACACTAATCGCAGTCAACCCAACGAAAGATTTTTTCCTGGGACTTTTCGACGTATACGCGAGACCTTTTAACGACGTCCGAGTGATACCGGTAATTATGAACAAGATCCTACAGCATCCTTTCAGAAAAATGGACTTTTGTCGATTTATGCTTCATGTGGATGCCGGGATGCAGTTTTTTTAAGTAGGATTCTTTGGACGGATAAGTCCATACATAACTGAAAATTTACGGATACAAGATACTTTATAACGTAGCCAGCATGTTCTGCTTGATCGTCTAGCGACTTTTTAAGACGAATCCATTTTAAATTACAACATGAAGTTTCTCTAAAATTATACAATTTTGAGGCCCTATACCGAAGTATTGGATAACGGATAACTAGAAAGATGGACATGTGTTTAAAGTGCACGGTTAATTATTTGGTGGTTCTTTAGGATAAATTCATTTTTTTGTAACGTTTCCTGAAGTCACTTTTCCACACATGCTGATTTTAATACTATCTCGCCAAGTGTTTGATACATGATCACTTTATTTTAGTCGATAATGACGTGATAGCATATTTTCTAAGGACTAATACCAAAAATTCCAAAATCCGACAATAAAATTTTGTTTTATTATGGTTTTAGTTTGGAGGTCTGCATTTTAATGAAAATCTCTAAAAATCAATGTATCTCTGAAACAGTTGAAAAACGAACCCTACTTTATATGACTTTTTTTGTTGTAAATACTGTACAGTCTTCTCCTAAAGTATTTTCCATTCGTCATAGGACACTCTGTATGTAAAAAATTGCATGCTAACTCTACATGATAGAATACATATTTCAGCTCTCGTAAATGGGAACTCCATGAGCATCGACTCAGACATATCAGCGATCTCGGGAGATGCTCAATCGACTATATCTCAAGACACAACCATAGTAAAAGAAGATGGCCTCAAAAACGGAGAGGTGAAAACTCATACAAGGACCACGTCACACATTCAACGGTAAGTACAACATGGTTTTCCATGATTTTAGACAAGTCCACGTTTCTGTTTGAGGTATGTTGTTACATGCGAGCTCAGTCAAAATCATGAAGCAAAATTATAGCCATATATTATTTCGGAAAATTTATCAATTTTCAATTCACAAAATTTTCGATATTGTTAAAAAATATCTTTATTTTTCAAAATATTTAGTAACTGTATTAGTTTGTTATATAAAGTACAGGGTGGGGCATAGAAATTAAGTGTTTTTGAAATAATCTTAAAATTATTAGTTTTTACTCTAAAAAAATTATGGCTAATAATAAAGCATTTTGAAATATCCAAGTACGAAAAATTAATTCTGGCATATGATGCAGCCGTTCACGAAAATTGCGCTCCACTCTTTCCAGCATGTCTGTTGATTAGGGAGAATTCGTGGCGACTCACTTCCTTCGCTACGTCTAACGTAAGGGGCTTGGCCTCGTAAATACGTGACTTGAGGTACCCCCATCAAAAAATCACAAATCTTAGCCATTTTCTGGCGCCCATGCATTCAAAACGTATTCGTCTGTGTTTCAAATACATTCGTTCTGGCGTTGAAACGATGACGTCATGGTAACAATATTTCAAAATGTATTCAAAACGATTCAAAACCAACCGAACGTTAGTTTCAAACCAACATAACCCAAAATTCTCTCATCGTAATGTCAATGTCTTGCAATTTCAACAATTTCGAATGAACCAACACAACAGCGAAATAGAACAAGAAGAATAGAAGATATGATGGAAGTGCAGTTGGGGCAGTTCTTAATTACTGTTGATTTGGAAACATACAATTCTTTGCAGGGTAGGTAAAATATAATTTAATACTTTATTTTGTTCTTTCAAAATGATATTTCTTTCTACATAGATCCTATTCGCTAAAAAATATCTAGAAGAAATTTCAGCATCAAGCTAGTGAAATTACTGGAAATGGAATGAGTGAAGCAACAAAGGCTGCAGTTCAAAATCCTGATGTTATATGGAAAGTGTTGAAAAATCCTATCCAAAATGATGTGTCTTTAAATTATTAAAAGCTTTCTAATTACGTATTTTGGTTTTGTTTACATAGCTAGCTATATACATATGAAATCACTTTGTAAAAGGATGGTAAAAGTTTCTCTGGTCATTCTGAAGAATTGAAAAAAATTAAATTCATTATATTGGCCTCGCAAAGTTTCTACAAATCCCGGAATTTTGTGATGCTCTTCTCTGTGGGTTATTATAACCGATAAAAACCCATTTAAATCTTCGTTCAAAAACATTTCATAAATATTCAGAACATTTTTAAGAAATTCTTCCTCTTGTTGATTCTCCAAAGAACAACTGCCAGGGCACTTGAAATATCCATTCTCACCAATTCTCACTGCCTAGTATTAACACCAGTACCAAAATGTTAACAAGTATAATATATTCTGTCACATTCTGTCACAAAAATACATCGAAAATAGATAGATTACTTGTTTTAAGTTTGGCGCCGTTTCTGAGATGTTTTCAAAACTGTTAATTCTAGCGCTGGTTGAAGTCTATGACGTCAGCGATTAATGCATGACAAATATGTATTCGAATACCTAAGACCGCCAGAAAACGCTTCTTATAAGTCGGGAGACCGATCGTGTCATAAAACGTCACCAATTCTCGAAATTAGACGATTTGGAATCAGGCGGCGAAGAACAGTCATAGATGCTCTGGCGGTGTGTGCCGTGGCCCCATCTTGCTGGAGCTACACATCTTGAATATCCACACCTCTTCTTTGCAATTCAGGTATGAAAAATGTATTCACCATAAATGAATGTAACGCTAAGACGTTACTGTAGCGGTGACCCCATTTTCGTCAAACAAATATGGGCCAATCATGCCACGCCACATGCCACCCGTTGTTGTAGCGTCCACCGCTCCATGATTTCAAGTGGCAACTGAGAAAGTTAAATGCTTTGAGTCGAGGATTTAATAGAAATAAACCGCGCGCCCCACACTTTTCTAATAGATGAGTACTACCCAAACCAAAAACACTTGGTTCCTATGCCCCACCCTTTATAACGTTACACATGTAAATGTTACAGCTGCATAACATACCTGGAGAGTCACCCGTGCGCGCTAGCTCTTACTCTGCCTACGAATCCGTACAATGTTCAGAAATCTCAATAATAACAATTTTCTTCCAAAAGGTATGATAAACTCCAACAGCAGGAAGCCAAAGATATCCTGTTGGCATTCCTGTTCGTCGTCAAATACATCAGCGAGGAACAACTGATAATGTGGTGGCAGCATTACAATGAATCAGACGTTTTGAACTTCTTCCTGGTGCTGGAGATGTGCCTTCACTGCTTCAAGTATTCGGGCAAACGTAACGTGAGCGTGGTGAGGACAGGAGAGGGAGACAGCTCGAAGGTCAAATCCAAGAAGGCGCATACTTTGCCTGCCAGGATGAACCCTTCCGAGATCAACCATGAACCTACTAGCACACTGGTCATTCATACTACCAGAGAGAATTTGGTAGCTTCAGGTAAGATCACATTTAGAGATTTTGGGAAAACCGCTATAGATGTGGCACCTGTGCTGTCATATGCTCCAGGGGACATACGAGTCCGTGGTGGAGAGAGAGAGGTGCGGAATTTATTGGAACTATTCATTCTCCACGCTCGAATTTATACAAGCAAATAAGCTAAATAAGAACTTGAAAATAATTTCCAGTGATTTCTATAATAAGTTATATGACTAATACCGAGATATTGCCGGTGCTCATTCTTAGTAGAGCACCCTGTATACATGTAAATTTAAATATAATTGTTTTCCTTAGAAAACGAAGTCCACAAAAAACAACAAGCCATCTTGGAGCAGCACCTGGCGAAGGAAGTAGGCCTGATAACGTTGGACTGTATGGGATTGTACTGCATGCACTTTAGGAAAAACCTGCTGAACTCTGACGGCGAAAACGACATTATGAAAAAAATGTTCGATCTCTATCTCACTTTTATACAAATCGGCCAGAGCGAAAATTTGTTTAAGCATGTATTTGCCGCGTTGAGGGCTTTCATCAACAATTACTCTGTTGTTTTATTTCAAGGTATGTATAGTATACCTTTACTCAACTCATATCATAATTTTTTTTATGTGAAACCTCTTGGGGCGTCTCCGCTTCTGCGATCCTTACTTCGGCCCTGAGCCTCTGTTTTTTTCTAGTCTGATAGACACATAGTTAAACACTTCTATGAGAACTATTACGGGATGCATCAAATCAACCCCAACTTACTGGCTACCAACACTCAGCCAAATAGCTCCTCCACCCTTCCGTCGGGAAAATGCCCTTCTGAAAGAATATAACAAAATCAAAACAAATCCCTCACTGCCTATCCACGAAGATATACCTGATCTCTCCTTGCGCAGATTACGGTGCAGAAAACCACCAATTACAACAGCCGTCCAACTCGAGTCTGATGGTTTTAGCCCTGCAGTTAAATGGGCAGAAATTTGGACAACCCAAACACTAGAAGAAGTGAAAAGTAATCTTACTGTTTGTCAAGAATCCCCTGGTTTTGAGCTCCACCGAAGGGAATGGTCAACCCTAAACAGAATTCGCACGTCGCATGGAGTGTGCGCTGATTCGTTGTTTAAATGGAACAAGCGCGAATTTCCACGGTGCGACTGTGGAGCGGAACACCAAACTGTTCGGCATAAAGTGCAAGATTGTGGCCTTAGAGCATATCTAGGCAACAATAAGGACTTCCTTCAAGCCAAACGATCAGCTGTACAATGAATTTCCAGGCTCGATATTAACCTATAGCCTAGTTACTGTTTAGATCGCAAAATAAAATAAAAAACAAAAAAAAACAAAAAAAAACTGTTTTACTTTTGTATGACTTTTCATGTGTACTGTATAACCATACGCTAAATAAATAAATCAACCCATTTTTTTTTAATGCAATAATATAAACTACATATTCCAAATAATTTTTTTACACATTATTTATTTTTGTGTCTACTCTTAAAATAATGTAACATACTGTATAATACGGTATTGGTGTTTTGTCTTTTAGTTGTCATATGTGATGTGAAGTCAAACGTATAGGTTAGATTTTTGATGTGAAAACGTCATCGAATCAATGGTTGCATTCAGCAAAAAGATCGGGAGCCGCTACATCTCAACAGTTGGCGTTCTGCTGAAAAGCATTATTTGTGCGCTCTAAGATATCACGATAAATAGTTTGTGACGCCTATTAGTTGTCAGTGAAATGTCAAATGAGTCGTAACATTTGAGGTTATTGAGAATAAAAAGATATGTCAGATTCTATCAAAGTTTTGGACTGTATAAAGTAGTGTGGACCACAGTGTGGACTTTTTCTTTTAAATACAACATAACCTATAACAAGTGTCATAACATGTGACACTCACAAGATCAAAAGTAGCTTATTCCGCTCCGCTCCAAGAGAGCGTACTTTTCTATCGCTACAAAAAATGGCGACCGCTGGAGCGGTAGCTGCTAGGCTACCTAACTAGGCGACCGCTGGAGCGGTAGCTGCTAGGCTACCTAGCTCCAGCGGTCGCCATTTTTTGTAGCGATAGAAAAGTACGCTCACTTGGAGCGGAGCGGAATAAGTTATAGATGGTTCGATGAAGTATATATAAGGCGTCAAGAGTAGGAGTTGTAGTAGAGAGAAGTTAAGCTGAGATAACAAAAAGCGGCCGTCGTGACAATATGTTTAGTCTGCCTTTAAATACAAAACAAACGCTAATCTGTCATAAGGCCCCATGTTAACATTCTGATTTTTAATCGTTTCTGAACTTTCTGAATTGATCGATAAGAAGTGTTGATTTTTTAGGGTAGATACGTATGTGATTTAACTTAAAAATGAAAAAATGGTAATTTCATCTACTAACCACTCTCGTGAACGAACGTTCTTAAGCTTGCCTGTTGTCTGATGTAGACAAGTTATTTTACTCAGGGTTTCACTAGTCCCTGATAAGTGTCAGGCAGCGTATCTCTCAGATAGGCTTATATAATTTATATGGCATTATCTGACAGATAGACTATGTCACACTCATCAGGGACCGGTGAAACCGGACCTAAGAGTCGTGCTTGTCATTTTTTATATTAAAATTTTAATTGTCTGTGATATAAGGCCTTCGATTTTATTTGTCCGTAGACTTTTCATATCTAGCTAATCTACTAATATATTCTACAACAAGATAAAAACTTCAACTTTCTTATAAGGACGGTTTTAGGATAGTTTTTTAATGTCTATACCGAAATCTGCGAATTGTAATGTAATTCACCATCTTTACAAGTGGTACAGTGAAGTCAACTAATAACAGCCGATTTTGTACGATGTTGCCAGTTTCTGTCACATCCGGAAAAATGTCCGTCACAAAACACGAAATACTGGCATAAAACAAAAAGAGACAACAGAAAACATCAAAAGCCGTGGGCATAGGCATAACAAATTGACTTATATTGAAATACGACAACATCGCCTAATAAATCCCGCCGTCTCGTAGATGTTGCCTAGGAAACAGATACACAAGGAAAGTCACACTTGGGGGTCCCTCGAGTATCCATTGAGTATTACTTGGAACCTTAAGTATTATTCAAGAGGAGGCTCTGAATACGGCTCATAGATATTTTTTCTCATCAACATAAACAAAAACCCGTACAAAAAATCCAGCCTCAGTACAGGGTGTTTTAAAAGTTGGGACTATCCTCTTCGGAAGCAACTGCCTTTGAAATGACAAAGCTAATGGGCGGTGAATCAGCAGCAGAAGAAGAATAAAAAAATATTGTAAGAAAATACTTACTATTCGTTCGCTGTGAAGTTTTAAGTTCTGTCGTGTCATAAGAGTGTCATAGATACCGTTCAAAGTTCGCTCCGCGAAACTATAAAGCGCAAGTATTTCTTCTTCAATTTGGACCATTCGAGGTTGTCTAGGTTTTCTACCATTAGTGTGTCTCTAGCTCTTTGTACGAGATAGACAAATCGATGGGGTGCAGCGTGAATACCATTAGAGAAACGATCAGTATACACTCACAAAGTCTGAGAGGTATTTTGACCACATTCACCGTACACTAAAGTCATGTCCACCAGTTCATTATACCTAGTTATAACGGTTGCACCATTTTTGCTGTTTTTAAAGTCCGATGTACCACGTCAACAAAACGAAAGACGTCAAATGCGCGCCGCTACGCACATCTATGCCCCGTAGTTTTTTTGTATCTGTTTTTATCTAATCGCATAGGGACGGAATTAAAAATGCGGATTTAATTATCGGTCAATATATTGATATCCCTAAATATTTCGTTTATATGTTGCTAGGAAAATCACTCCTTTTGGCCCAGTACTATATGCCCTTTGAAGAAAAGTCCCAAATAAGGAAACACTCTGTATAATGGTTATAATGGTGCGGTGAAATTTGCTTATTTATTTTATTGCGTAGCAGACTGTTCAAAACAAATACTACACAAACGGTCTGTTTCGGACTTCCATTGTCCACACAATTTTTGAGTAAAACGTTTCGTTTGATCTACCATACTCTGGGGAGTAAAAGTGAACAGATAACTGCCCCCCCCCCCCCCCAAGGGCAGAAATCTTCCATGCATATGAATGAAATCTCCCGCCTTCTATCAGCCCCGTAATATATGGACATCACTGAATAGAATACGCACCAACCGTGGCATATGCGCGGACTCATTACACAAATCTCCGAGGTGTGACTTCGGGGCGGAAAAGCAAACAGTTCAACATGGTGATGGAATGCCCAAATACAGCATATGGGGGAAACTTTGATGACTTCCTAATGATGGCAACTGACGCCTCGATTGACTATGTGTCTAGATTAAATGTTGTTTGTGAATTGGATTAACTTGTAATTTCTTTTTATACACTTTTATGTATCATGTAAAGCCATACGATAAATATAAATATAACATCTTCAATCATGTTCAAGTCACTTGAAGAAAAATACCAAGTTTTAGTGACACATTTCTCATAATATAGTGCCTCAATCAATTTTTAGGTAATGCTGTGCTATGCGGAAGACTATGTTACGAACTACTGAAGTGCTGTAACAGCAGGCTGCCGTCTATCCGACAAGAATCGTGTGCAATATTGTACCTTTTGATGAGGAGCAATTTCGAATTTACCAATCGTAAGGGACTGACTAGGGTGCATCTACAAGTGATCATTTCGGTTTCACAGATGCTTGGCAACATTGTCGGTCTGAACAATGCCAGATTTCAAGAGAGTTTGTCTTTGATTAACAGCTATGCGTCAAGTGATAAGGTTATGAAGGGAACTGGTATGTACATTACTGTAAAAATACTTGTTTTTTTACACCGTTTTCTTAAATAATCTCACCTCAAACCACCATAGATATCAACGTGTTTCATTTGCGAGGTAAAAATTGAAAATTTTAAACGTGAAATTTTAAATAATGACAATGTTGAATATTGATTTGTTTGCAACTCAGTTTCGGATTCACGTCCTTTTTTAAAAACTAATTGTGGTTAGGTTATACATCAAATACTTTTGTAAATCTAAACAAATGATTCATACAGTCTACAGAAGATGTGGTTGTCCACATCAAGTTGAAATCTATATATATAGGATGTTACCATTGACGTCTTACCCAATAGACCTGGAGTGTTTACCTTAAAAGTTATTGCTAAACGTATCCCAGCCGCCAGGTATATTGATGGAGCCTCCACTGTAACCGAAATTTTATTGACAAGTTGATATTCTCATTTTGAAGCAACTCGAATAATATTTTACACCCGCATGGTGTTTTGTTCTTTAAAGACAGGACAGTTTATTTTATTATAACTAGCGACATAGTTAAGCGAACGATACATTGTCGTAATGTCTGATTCATGCTCCATACGAAACGGCAACGCTGTTTATTGATACTTGCCGAAATAGTAACTAAATAGTACTACAAAGACGTCAATGTCCGAAACGGGTTGCCGTTAGGCGGTTTAGTGGCGGCATTTTCTTGTGCGTTGTGTTGCAATGAGATTGACTTATTTTCTACTTTTTGCTTGTATTTTCGGGACAATTATTATAAATTAGAGTGACACAAAGGAGTTACGTGTGTAAAATGGAAGAAGCAAAAACTGGAAGTGGAAGACTATCCTTTCATGGGTAGATGATATTATTTGTTAGTCATTGGCGTGGCGTTAGCATTTTCCATTTACAACATTTAACGTTTAATTTCTATTAAATTATTAAAATGTATTCACAAAGGATGCCAGGGTTTTTTTGATATACTGGAAACTACATTGTTGTTTTACTTCCCACACCGATAGGTGAGGGGAGTATTGTGATCGCGAAAATTTTCGATTTTGAGATAATACGTTTTTTGGGCGTTTTATGATGTGTACATAACGAAAATCCACGTCACTCATTTCCGTCGGTCTGTCTGTCTGTCTGTCTGTCTGTCTGTCGGTCTGTCTGTCTGTCTGTCTGTCGCGTTTTTCTACCCTTGTAATCTCAGTAACCGCTGCATGGATTGTGATGAAATTTGGGCAGCGGTATGCTGTGGGGTCGTAGTAGGTAATGTTCCTATAATTTTGAAAATCGGTGCATAGGCGGCGGAGTAATTAGCAAAAAACAAAAAAAATTAAATATTGCTGAAACTTCGTTTTTAGGCGTTTTAGGGGTCCCTGATCATTTTCTACTTTTTTTGGGTGGGGGTGAAATTGGGGTGGTTGGGGGGTGGGGGGTTGTAAAATTGAAAAATTTGTTGCTTTCATAATAGACTGTCCACTGACCTGTGGAGGAAGACCTGGCGACATAAATAACTTTTTTAGGTCCATCCGAACATTGCCTTTGCCTATTACAGAAAGCAAAGGACTTAGAATTTTTTTGTTGATGTAAACATACGAGAGTATTGCGTCAGATCGTTGTAACGAGGAACTGTTGAATTGATTTTAATGAAATTTTGAAACGGCATTACTACCATGGCAAAGATGGAAAACGCGTATGGTTTTGATAAATCGTGCCAGTGGCGGCGCAGAAATAATAAAAAAGCTAAAAATATAAAAACAGCTCAAACTTCGTTTTTAAGCGTTTTAGAGGTTCCTGATCATTTTCTGCGTTTTTTTTTTGGGTGGGGGTGAAATTAGGGTGGTTGGGGGGTTGGGGGTTGAAAAATTAAAAAAATTCTTGTACTCATAATAGGCTGTCCACTAACCTGTGAAGGAAGATCTAGCGACACAAATCACCTTTTTAGGTGCATCCGAACATTGCCTAGCCTATTACAGAAACTAAGGGACTTTTTCTGTATACTATACGAGAATTGATTGGTCTAAATCGTTTTGTATTTTGCAACGTGGACACTATTAAATTGATTCTAATGAAATTTTGACACAGTATATTGTTACCGTGGTGAGAATGGAAAACGCGTATGTTTGTTAAAAATCTTGTCAGTGGCAGCGTAGCAATAATCAAAGAACGCGACAAGTATGAAAGCAACTCAAATTCGGTTTTTAGATGTTTTAGGGGTTCCTGATCATTTCCTACCAGTTTTTTGGGTGGGGGTGAAAGTAAGGTGGTTGGGGGAGTGGGGGTTGTAAAACGGAGAAGTTTGTAGTATCGATAATAGGCTGTCCATTGACCTGTGAAGGAAAGACCTAGCGGCATAAGACAATTTTAGGGGGGGGGGGGTGGCAATTATTTGGTTGCAAGGGATCTTAGACTAAAGCTTCATGCTATGGGAAAATAATAAACTGGTATCAGCGTAATGTGTGGGAAGTACTGAGTCAATCAACTTGACTTCATTTTTTTGCATATCTGAGATATTTTTCTAAATGACTCAAATCAAAAGAGACAAGATTATAAAATTTACAGCAAATCAACTTTAACCAGAAACAACGGCGGTAACATATCTAAGGTCCAAGAGAAGCTGGAGTACGGCATAAATCAATAGCTTTCACGGCCTACTAGCTAGTGCAATGTGATCGAGATTGCAAAAACCATTAAAAATTTTGAAATGAAAGGAAAGCTGCTAGCGAATGTTGTAGGCAGTTTATTACCTGTACCTGTTAGAGATCACAAAAAATGGAGATTGAATTAAAATTTGTTCAAATTATAAAACATAATTTACCTGGCAGAAAATTTAGGTCTGATTTTTCAGTGTTCCTTTTTTGCGATCTTGCTAATAGATACTGAAAAATTAGGTTTTAGTCAGAGGTATCGTTACTTTGGCGCAAATTACTACTTTTTTATACCATTACATGTGATTGGTAATTGCGTGCTAGAGCAACAATCGCTGGTAGTTTTTCTTTCATTTCTGGGTTTCCAATTGGTTTGGAAATCTTTAACCTCTAGTACATTGCAGTAGCCAGTAGGCTGTGAAAAATATCCATTTCTGTCATACTCCAACTTCTCTTTGACCTTAGATGTTGCCGCCGTTGTTTCTGTTTAAAGTTGATTTGTTGTAAGTAATTTTTTTAATCTTGCCTCTTTGGTCTAGTTCGTATGCATTTTTCTACTATGTTAGTTGTTTTCTTCTATCTGAACAGATTTTTGTTCATATTTCATGGTCTGCTAGGTTGCCTATAAGTAGAAAAATTGAAAAACACCGATTTGACTGAAAATTTTAAATTAAATGAAAACTACGAGAGATTGATATTCACAACCTTATATCATTAGAAAAGTTATCAAATTTCACAATTAATTGTATAAAGAAAAATAGGATTTCCCAGAAGGAAGGAAGCTCAATCAATCTCTAATTGAAATTTCCTTAATTGATCGACCTATTTCTCCAAGCGCAAACGTAATTCAAATTTGGTCATCTAGCCTAAGCTGACGCATTTCATGCTTAGTAATATGGTAGTCACAACCTCCTATAAAATATTTTATAATCTCTGCGATATTCAATTTTTCTCTGATGTCTATACCGCAAATGATGATTTACACCTAAACGGTTCGCTGTAAGTCCCATGTGTGATACATAAAGCACTACAATTCACCAGGGAATCTGAATATGCAATAATATATAGGGTGTTCTATTTAAAAAAATATAACTTTGATACGTTTCATGTTTTGGCAACACCCCGCATAATATGAAAATATTTTTCAAATGTAGCCTTAATGGGTCCCTATCCATCCGAAATTATTATTTTCTTTTTCATCAATTGTTTTAGCCATAATGCTCCGTGTCGAATAACGTGAATAACCCGGTATAAAAAACATTTTTTCTGTGTATTTAACAAATACTGTACAGTCCGACCACTCACCAAACCGATTTTTTCAAACTTGACATGTTTTTCGCTAACTATGTTATGTTAGTCCGGGATCCCAGACCCATTTTCACTACTTACTACTAACAAGCTAATTTTGCGTGAGTAGCTTCATTTTGATGAGACGCCCAACTTTTTCCTCTACAAAAATTCTCGATTGTGGTAGCTAACAGGGATAGCAGGGATGAAATATGTGAATTTGACGAGTGTCAAAAATTAATTACTAACAGTTAGTTTTTCAACTAAATCTTAAGAATGTGATCAACCTTATTTGGAAAAATATTTGTCCTACAAAATCTATGGTTTGATCACATTGTCCCCCTTCATCCAGCATGTACCAATAACAAGGTCATACAAATTTATTACTAACAGCCTGATTTTTTCACTATTGCTTCGTTAATATTTATACAATTTGACAGCAACATTGTCCTACAAATCACGTGGTATGTTAACCTGGTCCTACGCTTAGAAGTTGTAGTACAAATCCCGGGTGTAAAAATAATTACTATCAAGTCTAATGTTCGTGGATAGCTTCGTTGCGATGAGACGCCCAACTTTTTCCTCTACAAAAATTCTCGATTGTGGTAGCTAACAGGGGTAGCAGGGATGAAATATGTGAATTTGACGAGTGTCAAAAATTAATTACTAACAGTTAGTTTTTCAACTAAATCTTAAGAACGTGATCAACCTTATTAGAAAAAATGTTTGTCCTACAAAATCTATGGTTTGATCACATTGTCCCCCACCATCCAACATGTACCAATAACAAGGTCATACAAATTTATTACTAACAGCCTGATTTTTTCACTATTGCTTCGTTAATATTTATACAATTTGACAGCAACATTGTCCTACAAATCACGTGGTATGTTATCCTGGTCCTACGCTCTTCTGAGCGACTTCTGTCGTAGTACAAGTCCCGGGTGTGAAAATAATTACTATCAAGTCTAATGTTCGTGGATAGCTTCGTTGCGATGAGACGTCCAACAATTTTCTATACGAAAATTCTCGTTTGTGGTAGCTGACAGGGGTAGCAGGGATAAAGTATGTCTATTTAACGAGTCTCAAAAATAAATTATTAACGGTGGGTCCTTTTAATCAAATCTTAAGGAAGTAATCAACATTATAAAACCAATATATGTCTTAACAAAATTCAGCACGTATCAATCAGGAGGTCATAAAAAATGATTACTAACTCATATTTCACGGTAGCTTAGTTAATACTTAAATAATTTAACAGCCACGTTATGCCACAAATTGATTGGTATGTTATCCGGGTCCTACGCTCTGAAATGATCCTTATTACGAACTGCAGAGCATTGTGTATCATGTATTCAAAGTTGGTGTTGACCATACCATCAGTTTTTTTTTCCAGCATGTGAGCAGAGCAGCATTATTTAGATAGATAGATACGTTCATTTCCGGAAGAATGTATAGAACGTTGTGTAAAAGGTCAGACATGAAGCAAAAATAGTATACATAATTACAGTACAATCAATACATTAAATATATAACAAACATATATATACCCCAAATAACATACAATATGCATATATAACAAACAAGTTGAAATTATTATCGCAGGAAGTCATCCATATAGTAAAATTCCTTAAGGAAGTTTTTTCTTAGAAACTAATAGGCTCGAGGAACAGTTCAAATCACATTATGTCCTTTGGACAGAGAACACAGTTAACCTATTATGTGATATTTTGTCTTACAGTTAGTAATGAAAAAATGTGATATTGACAACTTCTGAGCGTAGGACCGGGATAACATACCACGTGATTTATAGGACAGTGTCGCTGTCAAATCTTATAAATATCAACGAAGCAATAGTGAACAAATCAGTCTGTTAGTAATAAATTTGTATGACCTTGTTATTGATACATGTTGGATGGAGGGGGACAATGTGATCAAACCATAGATTTTGTAGGACAAATATTTTTTCTAATAATGTTGATTACATCCTTAAAATTCAATTAAAAAACTAACAGTAGTAATTAATTTTTGAATCTCGTCAAATTGACATATTTTATCCCTGCTACCCCTGCTACCCCTGTTAGCTACCACAGTCTAGAATTTTGGTAAAGGAAAAAGTTGGGCGTCTCATCTAAAGGAAGCTACTCACGCAAAATTAGCTTAGTAGTAGTTATTTATTATAGATTTCGCCAAAGATTACATTTTATAATACAAGTAGAAAAATGACAATTCTTGTCGGACTAATGATACATACCTGTTTTCTTGTAGGACATTATTTCGTTTGGTCAGAGAACACAGTAACCTATTATGTGATATTTTGTCCTACAGTTAGTAATGAAAAAAATGGTCTTGTGGTATTAACAACTTCTGGTCGTAGGACCGGGATAACATACCACGTGATTTGTAGGACAATGTTGCTGTCGAATTGTATAAATATTAACGAAGCAATAGTGAAAAAATCAGGCTGTTAGTAATAAATTTGTATGACCTTGTCATTGGTACATGTTGGACGGAGGGGGACAATGTGATCAAACCATAGATTTTGTAGGACAAACATTTTTTCTAATAAGGTTGATCACATTCTTAAGATTTAGTTGAAAAACTAACTGTTAGTAATTAATTTTTGACACTCATCAAATTGACATATTTCATTCCTGCTACCCCAGTTAGCTACCACAATCGAGAATTTTTGTAAAGGAAAAAGTTGGGCGTCTCATCAAAATGAAGCTACTCACGCAAAATTAGCTTGTTAGTAGTAAGTAGTAAAAATGGGCCTGGGATCCCGGACTATGTGCATCTTTAGGGGAAGATTTAATCTAAATCTTCAGTGTTCATTAGTGCTGCGCCAAACAATCGAGAATCGATTTTCTATTTATGTGAATTTATTATTTTTAACGACAGGACTCAATATTTCGCTTAACAATTCTATGTCCAGTGCATTGTAACCCTAATTGGCGTACCTCATGACAGACCTATGTCAGTTTGAAATATATTTGTTGACCTTCAACACGCGTCAAAGGATTCGGGTGCTGGGGTCGGCCATTTTTGCTTTTTGATGAATGAATGTTCCTGTTTCGTGTCACAGACATGTGTGAAAACAACAAAATCTATGAATGCCTTGCCAGGTCTATCCGGATAAGACGTCAATGGGGGTTACGTTGAGTAAAGCTTAACTTTGATGACTTTATGAAACACCCTGTATATTAAGAAGTCATTTAAGAAATGACTTACAAAATGTTATACTGTAATACTTTCTGTACCTATACGATGTAATTAGAATAAACTAATCAAAACTGAAGTTCATTGAATTCTTACATGCAGGAAAATAATTTAGACTTCGTTGAATATTCAGATTCCTCCTAGACGAGGTACGTAATTGACCAAATACTTGATGTAGGTTTTCCTGGCGAGGTTAAAGACCTGACGAAGCGGGTAAGGACAGTCCTCATGGCGACCATTCAAATGAAAGAGCATCATCATGATCCCGAAATGTTAGTGGATTTACAGCACAGTTTAGCAAATTCGTATGCTTCCACACCGGAACTCAGGCATACCTGGCTAGAGACAATGACTAGGAATCACGTCAGAGATGGAAACTTCTCAGAGGTTTGAAACATATGTATATTGCCACTGCCAATAATTGGGGTTTTGGATAAAAAATGTTTGTAATAAATGGAAAGATCATATACAGCACCGGCTAACATTTACTCCAGTTTACGAAACCGTGTAAGAGAAAGACAACACAGTCCGCTGATGAGAAACGTAAAAGATAGAAAGAGCACGCCTGCCTGCTCGTTGTGACCCGCGCGGCGGCGGCAGCGAAACGCTTTGATACAACGTTGCCGCGCGTTGAGCATTTTCTTTGAAATAGGATTTTCCGTTTTGGAGCGGTATTTTAAAAAACTAGAAACAGAATGGAATGCGTGAACGTGAACTCGTCATTGTAAAAATCATTATTGTCGTATAGGAGGTGACACTGAAAACTCGTCGTATATCGACTCTCATATGCAGTTGGCATAGAAGCGTGCCTATCTGGTTAGATGAAGCGAACGCGCCTTTCGCTCCGCCAGTAACTTTCTTTGGTTTGTCGTTACCTTCGGGTGCCAGATGGCGCACAGGCAGATCTTCTCTGCCGCCTGCTCTCACATGCTTCACATGTCTGATAGAACATGAAAATTCTGATGCACTCTATCTCCGTCAATCGACTTATGGCGCACTGATGATCGCTAATAAGCTTGATACAGCTATCTGCGTACTGGTGAATTGACGGAGATATAGAGCAACCCTCGTATATCGACGCTGATGTGCAGTTGGCATAGAAGCGCGCTTATCTGGTTAGGTGAAGCGAACGCGCCTTTGCGTTCCGCCAGGAAGTTTGCTGCTTCTTAGCAGTAACTTTCTTTGGTTTGTCGTTACCTTCGGGTTCCAGATGGCGCACAGGCAGCAGATCTTTTCTGCCGCCTACTCTATAAATCACTGAGATATTTTATAACCTTTGGGGAGGCCCGGCCCCTCTCCCCCCTGGCTACGTGCCTGAGGTACCTATTACGATAAAACCTTGATCGATAATCAAATTCCGTAAGTCCAGAAAAGTCAACAATAAATTCCTGCTCGAACACGTTTGGCAACAGTGCAAATCATCTGTGAGACAGATTAGACATTTTCTTCCTCATTCTAATTGAGAGATTGTGACTGGATGCCGGATGGTGAAGTATAGTCCAGTGAAATTAGCACTTTGAGAAATTGATTCATCAATATTAGAATATACTGAGATGATTGATTTGACAGTTTACGAAAAATCGTTTCGGCTTTTGATAGCTAAATTATATTTTTGGTATAGTTAAGGCAATGACGCGTAGTGTCGAGAAAGAAACCGGATGACGCTTGGTATTTGAGTTCTAGAGGCACATTGTAAACTTTTTTGTCATTGCACTATAACTCCAAAACGGGAGGGATCGGAGATAGAGGGGGGGTTAAAACATTGAAAAAATCGTTAAGCAACCGAATGAAAATGCGGGAGCATTTTAGTACACTTACCAACTAATGTTACAGAAAATTGTCATCCGAAATCTAAATTTTTTTTAAATGAAAAAAAAGAATCGTGACTAAACCGGTCGGAACTCGCTGGAAAATTCTTTGTTTGTTTTGTAGATAACACAAAAAATACTGTCATCCGTTTCTGCTGGGCATTTCATGAGAGATTTGAACTTAAAGTTCGATTTTTCACGACATTTTCGTTAAAAATCTTTAAATATTTTTTAATATCGTTTAAAACAGATGACGTTTTTTATACATGTTCTTGGGAGGTCCAACTATGACGTGTATCAATGTCATCCGTTTTTATTGTTGAACCCCAATTTTCAAACCCTATAGGGGGTGACATTATTGAGCGCCTTCCTTATCCTTTCAGAACCGTTTCGAACCTGATTTTCACGCTCAATATCACACGAAAATAGCTAGAGTTAGAGTAGAACTATCAGACTGCATGTATTGGTCGATATTTGAGCCCATTTGCAACATTCAGTTTTATGTGCAATCCTTTATTTATGGGGTTGCAGAACGCTGCAATTGGCCTCAAATATCGGCCAAAACATGCAAACTTACCTATTTTCGGGTGATATTAACCGTAAAAGCGAGGTTAGAAGCGGTTCTGAAAGGATACGGAAGGTGTTCAATAATGTCACCCCCTATAGTGGTTGAAAAATGGGGTTAAACAAAATAAAACTGGATGACATTGATAGATATAGTTGGACCACCCAAGAACATGTATAAAAAACGTCATCTGGTTTAAACGATATTGATAATTTTTAACGTTTATTAACGAAAATGACGTGAAAAATCCAACTTTAAGCTCAAATTTCTCATAAACTGCCCAGCAGAAACGGATGACAGTATTTTTTGTGTTATCTGCCAAACAAACAAAACAAAAATTGGTACGCGCGAACCGCCCATAGATTTCGGATGACGATTTTTGGGACATTAGTTGGTAAGTGTACTAAAATGCTACCGCATTTTCATTCGGTTGCTTAACGATTTTTTTTTCACGTTTTACCACCCCCTCTATCCGATCCCTCCCATTCTGGGGTTATAGTGCAATGACAAAAAAGTTTCCAAAGTGACTCTAGAACTCAAATCCGAGCGTCTCGACACTAAAATTACGCGTTATTATTCTGAATACTAGTTTCGTGTGTTGGTTAACTACGATCGCGTAGCGACCGCGTAGAGCTGACTTAGTGTTGCGTGTAGAACAGAAAATTTTTTTCTAGACTACAATCAAGGTGAAGCTGAGAACATATTTGAGGCTTTTATGCTAGTGAGAAGTTTGTCCTGATCATCGTGGTTTTTTTCCTTTATTTGTATGTATGCATACAAATATGTATGCATACATACATATACATACATATGTATGTATGCATATGTATGCATACATACATATACATACATATGTATGTATGCATACAAATAAAGGATCTGATTCTGAATTCAGAATTTCATAATTTTAATCAGAGGCGTATCATACGGGAGGAGTTAAGGGTAAAAATAACCCCATTTTATAAATGGTCATTTTTTTGACATTTTGATTTTAGAATATGGTATTTCAGAGATTTCTACGTAAAAATGTATTAATGCAGTATGTGTGTAAAGGTCTTTATTTTCAAAGTACGCTGAGTACATAAATGAGCGGAGCTTAGCTTTCATAGCTATTCTACCACTCAGATCCAGATTTCGAGTACGTTGCTTACCCGCGTCCCACGCCGCACCGACGGCAAACTTGCGGTGTGATTATGAATATCACTTATTTCTTATCTACTTCATGTTACGAATAAAGATGACAATATCAAGTAAATATTTGCCAACTCGTCTCAATGTTTATTTTGGAAGTAGTGATTCAAAAAAGTACTAATTGCACTGTACTATAATGAAACATTTCTTCGGGCATTTAGGTAGGTACCTTTCCAAGTGATTAGATTTTCCATAATATAACAGAATTAAACTTTGTAAAAATAAAAAACAATTCTAAGGAAATTCAAAAACAAAATATTATTCTAATAGATGTTTGAACACACCTCCTCCTTGAAGTTGGCAATATCCCAACCTATTGTTGAAGCCCGTTCGAGCATGCTCAAGTATTTCCGGAGTTATGGCATTACAGGCTCCGATTATTTTTTGTCGTAGCTCCTCCAATGTAACGTCCCTTTCCTGAGTATGGCCGCAAATGCGTGTTTTCACGTACCCTCACAAAAAGTAATCATTCGGCGCCAAGTCAGATGACCTTGCGGGCCATTTTATAGTGGTATGTGTATCAATTACTCGTCCAGGAAAAACTGTTTCCAAAAATTCCTGAACATGCCTTCTATTATGCGCAGGGCCACCATATTGTTGAAAACAAATTTCGTCAAAATTGACGTTCAGATCTCGTACAGCCGGGATAATTTCTTCCTGGAGCAGTTCCAAATAACGCAAGGAATTTATGGTACCATTGATGAAAAAGGGTCCAACAATGTGGTCCCCTAGAATACCCGCCCAAACATAAAGTTTTTTGGGGTACTGGGTTCTCAATGGTAGACTTAAATGTTTGTTCTCCTTAGACCAGTACCGGACGACTTGAGAATTATGACGGCCATTGAGAAAAGTAGATTCATCAGTGAACAAGATGTTTTTTAGAAACTGCTCGTCACTGTCAATCTTTTCTCTCATAACTTGACAAAACTCCATTCGCCTGGTAGGATCGTCGGCAACAATCTCTTGCGTTGTTCGCAACCTAAATGACTTATAATCATACTCCCTCAAAACAGACTGTACGATCCGGAACACCAACTACTTCAGAAATCTTGGTGCTAGAGACGGGTTCCTTTGTTACCAGTGCAGCTTCAGCATAGCCACACACATTTACATCCCTGGCAACCTTTGCCTCAAGCACCGGCTTTTCTTCATCATCATTTTGGCATGATCTGTGGTTAAGCCATTATTGACGCAGCCGCGGTTTATGAAGTTGCGAAAAATAGACCTGACGGTCTTACATCAAGGTAGAATCCCATGGAGGCGCCATAACGTGGCTGAAAGCAGATGCAGGTTGGCCATATTGATTCGACACTTACGTCAAACAGCTGACGTTTCTTTGACAATTTCGTGTTTGCTTTTTTTGAGTGTTTTTACCGAGATTTTCAGTTATTTTTAAGTGATATTCTATTGGATTCATAAAGGAAATAATGGTTTCATGGGCTTATCGCAGTTGCTCTAGCAGAGATGGCATGGATAAGAAGAAATCGACAGGAATTACATTTCATAGGTATGAAAGCAAAAAATAACAATGTACAGGACCGCATTTGTAATCTTTATCTCAATAAAGTGTAACGTATCGCAGCAATAATACAGTTGTATTATTCAATTGATGATGAATGTCGTCTCTACAAAGCCCGTTTTTTTTTCATATACTTAACTATGAATTTCGCATTAGATTGAAAAATCAACCCAATACTTCATATTTAAATCATCATTGTAATCAATTTTCAAAATTATTTACATAAGAAAGTAATCCGGCTCTGGCGAGGCGTCCATATTGTTACCACACTTAGCCACGCCTCCTGCTACCGTTTTTGTTATGCGAAATTGAACCTTATAGCGTCTCCTTGGGATTCTACCTCTATGCGGTCTTAGCAGTTGGCGCAGGTTGATCAGGGTATGTGTATAAAAATCGCGAAACGACGGCATCTGCGCCTGACTCCTTGCTGTACCATAGCACAATGTTTACTTTTAGTTCACGCGTGTAGGTGAAACCACCCATTGTCTCTACGACGCGACGTCGAAAGTATCCTGTCCGTCACCAATGGTAGCTCGGTAGGGAATAAAGGATTGAGTGACCGATCGAGAAGAATCGCGCACGACGCAGCGACGCACGAAACATATTTGCACTGTTACCGAACCTATTCGAACAAGAAATTATTGTTGATTTTTCTGGACCAAAGGAGTTTGATTAATCGATCAAGGTTTTATCGTAATACCGTGTGTGAACATGGTCAACAATGGGAAGAACCGGATTTACATGTAATTTTACAGGATGTCAATTTAATTTAGTTTTCTCAAGAAAGTGGGGGATGTATTGTCATAACGATTGTTCTAAAATTACCCAAAATATCGCAAATGTATATTGTCAGTTTTACAAGAACGAATTTCATTAATATCTCTGCTTCCTGACTGTTTGTCTCTAGTTTCTGTCACAAAAATGTTAAATAAAACGTAGTAGAAGAAACTTTAATTTTATTCAACAAACATTTTCAATTTTTAGGAAAATTTTATATCTGCTGTCTGATATTCGATATTACTAAATAAATGCTGAACGCCCTTGGTCTATTTTGGTATTTTTTAGTTCGTGGTTTGACTGCGGTGGCAGGTAGAATAAAATTTGTGGATAATTTGGTTCTTTTAACCTGTAAGAGGTATCATATGCATAGAACGTATGGTATCAAAAGATTCGTATTTGAAGTAGGATCGACCGAACAGTGTCACCTCCTATACGACAATAATGATTTTTACAATGATGAGTTCACGTTCACACATTCCATTCTGTTTTCAGTTTTCTAAAATACCGATCCAAAACGGAAAATCCTATTTCAAAGAAAATGCTCAACGTGCCATTACGTTGTATCACAGCGTTTCGACCGCCGCCGCGCGGGCCACGACGAGAGGCTAGCAGGCGTTGGGATATTCGCGTACTCTTTCTATCTTTTACGTTTCTCACCAGCGGTCTGTATTGTCTTTCTCTTACACACGGTTTCGTAAACGGGAGTGAATGTTAGCCGGTGCTGTATAAGTTTTATAACAAAACTATGTTTGTTGTTGTTGCTGTTCTTTTTTTCGCAATAATTCAAAAGTCAAGTGAAATAAAAATGAATCCAGTACCGAAGACACGCCGACAGCTCCCGAACCCGTGTGGCGTGAACTACGGTGGTCAGGATGTTCCTTTGACCAACGACGTGCTACTCCGATAGTAGGTTCTAGATGCCTAATCTTGAAAATAGTTAACTGTAACCAATGTATATTTGTTGCAACATAGACGATGAATGAGGTTTGCAGCTCGAGACGAAGTCTACGATCAAAATAAATAGGTTTTTGAATATTTGAAATTAAATGACAAATTTCAGTAATAAAGTACCTGATCAAATAGGTTTTGTTTAAGCAACCGTTTCCATAACGCTGTGGTGGCGCAGTGTCTTAGAGTGTTAGATTTTCGATCTGCGTTCGAGCGGGGTGTTGGTTCGAACTCAGGCTTTGCAATCTTTTTTCTATTTTTGTGTGCCAAAAAATGTATTGATATGCTTTTTGCATATGTTTTTCTATCAACAACATAAATATGTTTTTGAATATAATTTTATTAGACATTTTACTTGCACTACCAAGTGCAAAAGCTAAGTACCGGAGGCGGTGGGCTATTCAAAAAATCAGTGAAAATGAAGTTTGTCCGTCAATATCAATCGCCGATTGCTGATTGCGATATCAAAATTGAACTTGATCCAAAAAAGTAAAATTATTAGTAATTTTTGTTGTACTTGTAAAATCTCTAATAAAATTTGAATTAAAAACATATTTATGTCGATGGTAGAAATCAAATGTGTGTAACATGTGCAAAAAGCATATCAATAAATTTTTTGGTACAAAAAAAATTACAAGGCCTCGTCTTCGAACCAACACCCAGCTCGAGCACAGATCGACAACCCAACAGTCTAAGACAGTGCGCCATCACAGCGTTGTGGAAACGGTTGCTTAAACAAAACATATTTAATGAGGTACTTTATTACTGGAATTTGTCATTTAATTTCAAACTTTCAAAAACATATTTATTTCGATCGTAGACTTCGTCTCGAGCTGCAAACTTCATTCATCGTCTATTGGCCGGTTTATCAATGTACAGTTAAATAGTTATCTGGAAGTTAACGGTTAGCTGTTAGATAAATTGTTTGAATAATTGAAGGTTAAGCTTACGAATGGGGTATTTTCCAACTTGCTAATATTGCCTGTTTAATGACTGAAATGGATTGCTTGTATCTAATTTGTAATGATGGCACTGCTCAATTTTTTTCTGCCCACGTGGAGTAAAGATGGAGTTTAAAAGTCATCCCTTTGAAAAGAGCTCATTTAAATCTCTTAAACCTCCCGCCTAAGAAATCAACCAATCAAAAGCCATTTTTATGCCGGATGTAAATAGGATGTGACTATATTAATTTGAATTATGCGTAGATTCAAGGTTGTCACGTTGTTAACATTTTGCCTAGTTTTTCTACGTATAGAGGATGTAAACTTAATTTTATGTATTATATTTATTTAGTTTTCCTCTCTTTAATTGAATAAAAGTTCATGTTTTTAGACTACGAATGGTATATTACACTGCAATTCCATTTTTTGCATTATTATGTAATTAGCACTTTACTCTGAGAATGTTTCCTAATTTCCATTCATAAAAACGCTAAGGGGCAGCTACCTAACTGACACCTTTAAATGGACATTGAGAAACGGGCCCTATGTTGCAACAAATATACACTGGTTACAGTTAACTACTTTCACGATTGGCTGGGAATCTAGGATCCACTATAGGAGTAGCACGTCGTTGGTCAACGGAACATCCTGACCTCCGTAGTGACGTCACGCGGGAGCTGTCGGCTTTTCAATCATGGCAAAAAAAAGCAAACAAAAACAGTTTTGTTATAAAACTTATATATGATCTTTTCATCTATTACAAAAAACGTATTTTTTTATTTAAAACCCCAATTAGATGACTCCTCTGTTTATTTGCTCTAATATACATGCAATGAAAATGTGTCCATTCCATTTGCCTTATTAGAAGTCCCGATACAACTCAAGATGATTTTGCCAACCTTATTAGTTATTGGATAAATGCCTGAACCATTTTTATCAAAATAAGCACTGTTTATTATACATCGTGTTTGGCAGAGGGTTAGCCAAACTTCGTGGGCGTATAGATAAGCCCATTTCAAGGATATTTTATTAATAGACCTCTGTCCCAAACATCAATGGTTTTTTATACCATTGCTTTTCTAATATTTTTAAGAATTTACAATATTTTTTAAATTTCCTTTTCTGTATTTGTTTTTTAAATTTATCTTAAACTTATTTTTGGGTGTTTTTTGGTCTGCAAAGTGTCCTTTTTCAAATAAAATAATAATAGTCACAAATACTACCGAAATAATTAGTTGTGAGCTGACATTGCTACCAAATTTTTTGAAAAAAATAGGTTAATTTCAACTTCATGTAAAAAAGAATAAATGCGGTAAAGTTGTTCAAGTGCCTTTAGAATCTTCTCTACTTAGTACTGTTAACAATGATATGCTCCGTGTATCACCAAACTCAAATAACTTGTCAAAATTAATGACAGTAAGGATAAATGCAATCAAGACAAGAGTTTATTACAATGAGTCTTAGGGTCCAGTTAATCCTTGTCTGGTCCAGTTAATCCTTGTCTGGAACATGTACTTCAGTGCTTTCTTTGGGGAAACATGAGATCCGAAAGATCGAAATGGCGCTGTCGTGGGCTAGAGCCATCGTGTCTGATGAGATTTAGGGCATGTTCCAAACAAGGCTTGTGATATCCTTGAACTCACTTTGGGTAGGATGGAAATCTATTTCTCAAAGTCATTTAATGAAACTAACTTTTTATCAAATTTTATACTTCGATAAAGGCCACCGAGGTGGCTGTGATACACGATGGAACAAAGAGACAACGACAGGATAAGTTTTATAAACCACATTACATTTTAGTTATAAACCTTGTAAAATTCAAATATTTTTAATAAATAGAAGTCAGATAACTAAAATAGAAACACTTTTTCAAGGGTCAAGAATATTTCAGTTGGAGTACCACAGGAAGGCTAGTTAGGTCCATTATTATTTATTTTATACATAAATGACATACCAGATATTTTGGAGCATTGTAAAATTCAAATATTTGCTGACGATACTTAAATACATATCGAATACAAAATTAGACATTGCGTTTGAACTTCTAAATGATGATATGAAGAAAATTATCAATTGGTTGAATGTAAATGGACTTAAAACTAAATACTAATAAAACAAATGTATGATAATAGACAAACATTTAAACGAAACACTAATTACTCTTTTGGTTAATAATGACAAAATTGAAGTAGTTACGTCTATCAAATATCTGGGCATAAATGTAGATAGTACAATAAAATTTGAAGATTACTTTGTATATTATTTCAGAAATATCCAAAAAGATAAATTTTATAGAATTTCCCAAAGCCTCAGTGTACAACACTATAATTCTTCCTTATTTAATATACTGTTCAACTATTTTATCATATACAGGGTGTCCGGATATTCGACCGACAACGGTTGACACATTTTTATGAACGTCGAGATAAGAACATGAAGCCTTAAAATGCTTAATTTTCAAGGTACTGGGCGTCAAAGTTTTACCTTTGCTTCTAATTTTCCTCAATGATTCAAGAATTAAATGGCAGAACAAGTCCATCTACATTCAGGTAACCGTTTTCGAGATACGCTTTATCGAAATTTAAAAAGCACCCAAAGTTAGTTGATAAATTTGATCGACAGAATTATCTCGCACAAATTAATATCAGATCAAAAACATTTTTCAAACATATCTAATTTCTGAAATAGATGATGTTGAAGCCTAAAAATACTTCGTAAATGGTATGTAAAAGTATGAGCCCAATATTCGCATTCGTGCAGAAATACCGATAATTCAATCGCATTGGAAATTTCAATGAAGGTTATCTCGAAATCAGTTACCTCTAGAGACTTAAACAAAGTATACCATTTTCGCATAAAACATATTGAGGAAAATCGGAAAAAAGTTTTGATAGTTTAAATAAGTTCAATGTGCTTTAGGTGGCGCCCTCTATTGATGATAGCAAAACCGTGGTTGAATTTGGATGTCTCGCCTCAGAAAACCCCGTGATACGTAATTTTAGATCGTTGTGCCTTTTTATTGCAGAGAAAAAACGAAAATAAAAGTGAAACTTTGACACCCTGTATCTTGGAAATTATACATTTTAAGGCTTCATGTTACTATCTAAATGTTCATAAAAATGTGAGATCTATCACCTGTCGAGCTTTGTCGGTCGAATGGCAAAGTTTTGCAAAATAAAGCATTGAAAGTAATTTTGAATGAAAATAAGTTCATAATCATAATCATAACTACTGGACTAGAGACAATATAGATTTTTACCTACAAGTAGCAATATGACAAATAAATCAGTGTTCCAAAAAGGATCATACGAATTTAATAAATTGGACAATGATATTAGATCAAGTACCACTTTGAAAGAATTCAATCTTATAAAACGGATGTATGTACTCATAGCGAAGTTAGTTTGTACTCTTGGTTGTATTGTAGCAACTATGCTAAATAAATCTATACTACTGCTACTAGTATGAATGGTGGGCTCTGAATGTTATTTTAGGCTGCTTGCTGCCAGTTGCACATTGCCGCCTTGATGGCAGAGTACCTGAAATTGAAAAACGTGCAAAACTGGGGGGCTGAGGCTTTTGAAAAGATTTCTTCGAATATTCCGAAAGACGAAAAAGGTCTGAAACTCGATGTCGGGGTTCAAGATGTACAATACACCGAGTATATTCTTCTAGAGCAGCTTGAATCATGTGCCGGAATCTTAGACAAAGCTGAAAGATATGAAGTGATAGGTAAGTTTGACAGAAGGAGACGTATGGAGTTGTTTATTGTACAGGGTGGCGCAGTTTATGTTTTCACATAAGTATAAGATTTTGGATATCAACGATATCCATGTTTTAATTACAGCTAAATTAAGTAATAATAGTGCACTTTAAAATTAATGATGCAAAATAATGTCAGTTACTTTGTTTAAACGTCCCCGTTTTTATTTTGAAACTGGCCAGATAAAACCGCATTACCTGAGGGTTTTCATGTCAATTTTGCTAACCAATCTAAATCAGCTGACTGAAAATAGTAATAGTGATGTCGAAATGAAAATGCTTTAACACAAATAACCTCACTTTTTCCCGAAGGCGTTATCAATGAGGAAGTATAACCGTATCTGTTTTGTGTCTTATTTTATTAAGGCTGTCTTTGATATGTTTTGTTACGTTTTATTTGCTATATACAAATATTTATGCAAAATAAACTGGCTATCGTCCGTGGAAGGTATCACTTTGTGTACGGCCATCAACCAAGTGACATACACGATGGATTTGGTGTTGAATATATCCCTTGATTACTTATCTTCATATTCTGCATCTGCCACGCTGCCTTCACTCACACTCATAGGCACGATGTTTGTACACTCCTACAACTGGTCATAATACATTTTTTCCGTAAATTTCAACATTTTTTCTGGAACTTCGTGAGAACTCAAATTTTGACAGGTTATTTGACGTGTAAACGGCTAGATGTTAGGTGTAAAGTTAGCTGTCACAAACATCAACCTTGAATTTCGCAAACGGGATTTTGAATTTGTAAGTGGTCGTTGGCACCACTGCATCCAAAACAAGTTGAACCGTTTTCTTTGTTTTTACGGCATGTAAAACAGGTTTAAGCCACGTTACAGAATTTCACGTTATGATATTATTTTCTGAATTACCCCCACCCCTTTTTTATCATCGCAACGGGACCAAAAACTAGATTTTTGTTCCTAATGATAACCTTTTTATATGGAGCAAGACTGAGGCAAATCGGAAAACTTTGGTTTTTTGGTGTCCGTCTGTGTGACTGTACGTCCGCGATTCCAACGATTACTCAAAAACGCCTCAACCAATTGCTCCCAAATTTGGCCAACTTGAATTAATAAAAGTCCTTTCAAGTTGATAAGGTTTGGGGCCGATCGGACAATGGGGATGGAAAAGGGTGGGGGGTGCACAAAAAAATGTAATACAAGATATTAATTTGATAGCACCAGTTGAAAGAGAATGTATCTTTACGCCTAAAACGATATATCGCATGTTATTTTTTTCTGAAATGGAGGCTAAAAAAATTAAATAATTTGAAATACTCAAATGTCATTATTATGTTATTTGTTCTTATTGTTATTATGTTATTTGTGTACTAACTGTTTGGTATTAGACAGCCGTAGATAATTTAAAGATGTCTACATCAAAATAATATTACTATTAGATTGGACTCTTAAGGGCTAAAGGAAGTGGGGGTTGCACAATATTAGTAAATCTGTTCCCACCAAAAGACGACGTGTTTTTATGCCAGAAACAATAATCACATGTCACTTTTTTCTCAAAATAGCGGCTAAAAAATTTAAATAGGGTGAAATGTACAAATGACAATAACTGCTGTTACAAGATTATGGTGAAACAAGGACAGGGGATGAACAACAATCACTTGAGTTGGGAAAGTTCCTAGAACGAGGCTACCTCGTTCAACGTCTACCTTTTTTATTTAAATATATCAATGAGACATGCGCCGATATAGTGAGCCCCCCCCCCTTGAATCCGCCACTGCGTATAGAAAACTTAGGAAACAACACTTACAAATAACTCTCACGTTGGCTCACCAACTGTGGAAATGGAGGGACCTCCCATAGTCGAGTCACCTTCCGTCAAGATTTTGGGGATCAACATCAGCAATATTATGTCCTGGCACGAGCACGTCGTCAGTATTGCCACAGCATAAAGAATCTCTTTATGCTGTGGTATTGCTAAAACGGCACCCCAGAAGCTTGGAGTTTTGTTCCGCTGTAGGAAGCTCTACACACAAGAGCAACTACTGCTGCTCCACAAGGCACAGATCCGACCATCGCTAGAGTATCGCTCCCATGTGTGGGGATTTTTTTTTTCCAGAAGCCGTCCGACCTTACTGTCCCCGTCATTACTTAAGCCTTAGGCCTATTGTATTATTGCTCCTCTCATTTACAGTATCCTCTCCAGCAATCTAGATCCCTGCATAAGTTTATGCAGTTTTCCTACTTATCCTGGTGCTAAGCTGTACTCCATTGGTTCTAGCTTGGTCTTCCCAAAGAGCTGTTGTCTCTTGTAATCTAGCGCTTCACTCACAGAGCACATGTAGGGCTGACTCAGTTCCTCTTCCACACAGTCTGCAGTTGAGGTCTCCATTGTAGAGTCCCATCTTATTCAGGTGTTCCTTCAGGGTTCAATGTCCTGTGAGGAAACCCGTCGTTATTCGGAGCTGATTCCTACTCAAGGAGAGCAGTGTTTCAGCTGTTTTCTTGCATGGAGCTTTAATGAATGTTTTACCATGAACACATCCTGGCAACAAGTTCCACTGCTCCTTGTGCTGATGTTTCATCCATTCTCCGTCCTGGTGTCTGATTGTGCTTTTAGGCATACCCAGGGCGGGTTCTGCTCCAATGAGAGACGAGCTTAGAGCCTAGTCTTGCTAGCCCGTCCGCCCTTTCCTTGCCTCTTATACCTGAGTGCCCTGGCACCCACTCCAAAGTTACTTTGTTGTGTTCTGCCAGCCTTCCCAGTTCTTGTAGACATTCCCAGGCTAGAGCAGACGTAATTTTGGGCCCTTCTTGTGCCCTAGGTGTAGCCTGACTGTCTGTAAGTATTGCGATCCTCTTGTTTCTGTAGGATCGCTCATTATTTATCCTTGCACAATGCAGGATGGCGTACACCTCTGACTAAAATACCGAGGCGTATTTTCCTAGCGGAATGCTCTGTCTAGTTCCTCTTCCAAAGATTCCCGCTCCTGTGGCTTGCTCGGTCTTTGGTCCATCTGCGTACCAGACTATCTCCCGATAGAGGTTGTTTACTTCACAAAGTTCTGGATCTCTTATTATAGTTTCGAATTTCTTTTTAAAGATATATTTCGGGGTTATGTGGTCCTTTCTAGCATCCATTATGGTAGGCCCCACATATTCTGCGATTTGGTTGTGTCCAAGATCCCTGTAAATTCCTCTTGGTAGAGTTTTTAGTCTAGAGTAGCCCATTCTCACCTCGCCCATTATTACAATTTGCAACGGAGGGAGGTCCAGGATGGTCTCTAAGACTGCAGTGGGTGCGCTTTTTATTCCACCTGTTATGGACAGACAAGCAAGTCTTTGCACCTAGCTTAGTTCTGCTATAGCAGCTCTCTGTTCCATCTTTGGCCACCAGACCAAAGACGCATATGTAATCATGGGTCTTACCACCATTGTGTATGTCCAATGCACCATGGCTGGACTTAGACCCCATGTTTTACTATGCGAGCGCCTCGATAGCACTAATGCCATCTCGGCTCTTCTTTTAACTCTTTTGAACTGAGGGTTTCAGGTTAGCTTAGAGTCTAGTACTACTCCTAAGTATATAACCTACCCTGACAGCTGTATTTAGCTACCCAGAAGTTGTAGAGGTCTTAGTCCCTCTACTTTTTTCGTTCTGGTGAAGGCATTAATGGACGTTTTGGAGGGGCTGACGTTCAGTCCCTCCTTAAGTGTCCAGCTTGTTACAGCGCTTAGAGACTTTGCAGTTTGCTCTAACCGTGCTGTTGAATTTTCCTTGCTCTAGAATTACCAGATCGTCCGCATATCCTAGAGTCCTGTGTCTATCCTTGTCTAGAAGACTGATTAGCTCATCAACAACGAGGTTCCAGAGTAATGGCGATAATACCGCCGCCTTGAGGGCATCCCCTCGTGACTCGAGTTATCAAAGTATCTTCCATGATAGTTGTGTATAGCAGTCTCCCTTTTAGCATGCAGTCAATCCACCTGCATATAGTGTCTTGGAGGCCTATTCTCCTCGAGGTTCTGGAGATGGAGCTTAGGGCCGTATTTTCAAAGGCTCCCTGTATGTCTAAGAAGGTGCAGAGTAGCACCTCTTTGTTTTCCAGTGCATATTCAGCCGCCGTACTAACTGATGTAGCGCTGTTTCTGTTGATTTTCCTGCTATGTCTGCATACTGGTCTGAATGTAGTGGTCTGTCAACGAAGACATTATCCCTAATATGTCTATCTAGCAGTTTTTCTAAGGTCATCAGACTTATTGGTCGAAGTGACTTCGTATCTCCCGGTCCAATTCTTCCAGGTTTGGGCACAAATATCACCTTTATGAGTCTCCATGGCTTCGGCACATATCCCAGCACTAAGCTGACTCTTAAAATTGCGCTAAGTCTTCTTACAAAGAGGTCTGAGGCCCCCTGCAGAAGGACCGGATATATGCCGTCTGGTCCTGGAGACTTGTATGGGTCAAAGGAATTTATGGCCCATTTTGTTTTCTCCAGATCAACCACGGATTTCGCTAGCCTCCAATCATCCCTCCCCGCCCTCTTTAGAGGGTCAAGGTGTTCTGTCATCTAGTCCTCAGGTTGTAAATCCCTTATTGTTGATTCTGGAAAGTGTACCTTAAGCAGCTCTTTAAGTGTTTCTTCTGCGGTTGTTGTAAACACACCAGTATCTGTTCTTAGTGTATTTATTGAGCTGTGCGGTTCCCTCGAGAGTATTCTTTGAAGCCTGGCACATTCCGAGGTGTTCTCTATATCCTCGCAGTACCTTCTCCATGAATCTCTTTTGGCCTTACGCAAAGCTTTGTTATATTTATCCTGGGCCTTCTTGTAGTCGTCCCAGTTACCTGTATTTCTTGCACGGGTGAACTTTTGCCTTGCCTTGTCCCTCAGTTTCGCAAGGGTCTTGGTCCACCACGGAACGTTCCTGTTGGATCCCTTGCTCATGTGTGGGGATGCGCTCCGAAGCACTCTCTAAAGCTTCTGGACACTATCCAGAACAAAGCAATTAGACTAATCGATACGCCTAACCTCACAAACACAGTCTAGAACATCGAAGGAGGATGCCTGACCTGTCCCTGTTTTACTGATTCTATCACGGAAGATGTTCGAGTGAGCTCTCCCAGATAATGACATCAAAGACCGTCCGAACGAGGAACACTAGAGAGTCTCTGAAAGCTCATACTTACCAGGTCGAGGTCGCTACTCCCCTAACCAGTCTCCTCTAGCATTTCTTCTTTTGGAGAGCTGCGACGCTGATTCCAATTTTTAAGCAAGGCGATGACAAAGATATGAATAACTATAGACCTATCACTATACCCACAGTTATTAGCAAGATCATTGAAAGAGCAGTATATAATAAGATGATGAGTTTCATAATCAAATATAAGTTAATCACCTCCTGTCAAAATGGATTTTATCCAGGTAGATCGACAGAGGATGCGATATATTCGCTTTGCAAGTATATCTATGATTCGCTTGAGAGGGGCGAATATGTTGGAGTAATTTTCTTCGATCTATCTAAGGCGTTTGATGTTATTGACACCTCCGTAATTGTTAGCAAATTAGAAGGACTACGTTTCCGAGGAAATTTTTTGAGTTTTTTAGTCTTATCTGAATGGTAGACGAATTACTGTCAATGTTGAAGATAAACTTTCTGATCTATAGGATATTGCATCAGGTATGGCCCCAGGGTTCTATCATGGGACCCCTAATTTTCCTCATTTTTGTCAATGATATGCCAGCTCATATAAGTACTGATAATTTAGTACTGTATGCGGATGATACGACAGTCGCTGTACATGCAGATAATCCTTCATTAATAAAAAAAACAAATTAAACCTTGTTGCATCAGAATTTATCAACTGGTGCAGCTGTAACAGTCTGATAGTTAATCCTAATAAAACTGCATTTTTGTTATTCCATACAAAAAATCAATTAACACCACAAATGAATGTCACCGTAGATGGCAATAATATTTATCCATCAACTACAGCCAAATTTCTAGGTTTACTATTAGACAGCGATATGAGTTTTTCTAGCAACATCAACAACATCAGTGAAAAAATAAATAAAAGCTTTTATGTGCTCTTGCAATTAAGATCAACTCTTAACACTCCACAACTTATCAGTGTGTACTTCGCGATAGTCTATTCATACCTGTCCTATAATATGATATTATGGGGTAATCTTTCTGGAACGAAAAGGCTATTCGTGGCGCAAAAAAAGATCATGAGGTTAATTTTTAATTTGAAGCCCAGATAATCCTGTAGAGGTGTATTTAAAGAGCATAACATTCTTACTCTTTCTTGTATATACATTTTAAAATCAGTCATCATAGTGAAAGAGTATATGGATGGATGGAATGTTCACGGGCTGTGCCAAGTCAACACGTGAACTATTATTCATCTGAGTTTAGGAAGGATCTTACAATATTACAGGTCTTCAGAATTACAGACTTTTGAAATACTTTGTGTAACCTTTCGTCCAGGCCCAACTGTTGTAGGTGTGGTGTAAATTAGTTTGGTGTAAGGCCTGAGACCAGAGTGGTTTTATTTCTATCGCAAGGCCAGTTATTTAGATATCTTCCCAGCGTGGGCGTTTTGGATATTCGTATCATTTGGAATAGCAATATCTATTAAATAGTTAACTTTGTCTGCCTTTTCCTTGAGTTAGGATGTTGTTTTGAGTAAGGTGCAATCCTATTGCCTATTGTTGCGGTGATGATCTTGTACAAGGTGGGGAGACAAGTGATCGGGCGGTAATTGGCAGGGTTCTTGGTGTCTGCGTTTTTTGGTTTTATATGTTACTCCTTGTGTGAGGAATTTGGGTAACCTGTAGGTTGGACTATGGCTTTATTGATTTGGTCTGTGAGCATTTCATATGTTGCACTGAGTTGATGTACCAGAAATTTTGCACGTTGTCTACGCCCGGGCACTTCCAATTTTGGGTGTGTTTTATTGTCTCGGCTATTTCCTGTGGTGTAAGATTAACGTCTCCCTGTTCCGGTATGGGTTTTGGGCTCTGACCATAAGCTTTCTCAGAAGTGGGTTAGCTCTTGTTTACTTGGAGGTTCTAGTGTTATCTGATTATTTGATGTGATCTTTTGGTAAAAATGCTTTTCACTTTTTTGAAAAAGATTGTTAGCATCCTTTCTGTCGTTGGACTCGTTATATCTGCGGAGTCTAGCTGCAGAAACTGCAAGTTTCCGTTCAAGCGTGTCGCATATTTCGGATATTGTTTGTTGTGGTGATCTAGATTTGAATCTACTTATTGTTGTCTGGATGCGTTTTGAGAGGTTGTTATTGTGTATGTATTGCGTGACGTGCGAGATCCTTTCTGGCTATGCTAACTTTATTTTTAAATCTATTTACCATTTAGGTTTAGATCTTTTGATTTTGTGGTCTTTAGATCGTTTTAGAAGTTTTTGGCCGTTAACTATGAGGGTGGTTGCTGCAGCAGCATGTAGGGATGTCTTCTAGGTTACTGTCGTTTGTTAAGAATTGTGGTATTATGTTGGCATTTATCATCTGTAATATCTGTCGAGTGTTGTTCTTAAAAATCAGTCTAGGCAAGTGCAGGATTTGTGCCACATCATTTGTTATATTGTGTGTTCATCACTTGTTCTGTAGATTGTATGATGGAAGGTGGTGGCGTAAAGTTTTGGCTTTGTGTGGCTGTGGAAGGTAAGTTAATGGATGTCTGGTCTGGTGTATCTGGTATGTGCTCATGTTCTGAATCCACATTTAAGTGTATGCTGGTGTTATTGGTTGTGTCTGTGTTTGTAGTCTGATTATTTCGTCTTTCTGTGATTGATTCATCGGCTAACGAATCATTTGGTGGGACACTATTTATTTCGTTGGATACAAGACTCTTTATAGATTGCAGTTCTTGCGGAGTAAGATGGTTGTTTTTTGTTATTAGCATTTTTGATCAATAAATATTTGTTCGGTTACACGTGTTGAAAGACGTGGCTATTCTGCTGTAAACAGCCTGTACAGCTCATGTCTGTAGCCTCTAGAGATGGTTTCAAGTTTTGTGGCGGTATAGTAACAGTGCATTACAGATTTGTTCATCTTAGTAGTCCACTGTAAGCGCTGTCTTGGTTTACCAGCTTTGGTGGTTGCCGGCTGTACCGGCAAAACATCCGCAGTTGGGTTGTGGGCTATTGGTTGTTGTGTTTGGTTTTGGAGTTCAGGTGAGTTTAATCGACGTACCCTAGGCCGTCGTTGGTTATTTGAAAAACTAACTTTATTCATCGCGTTCCCACGAGTAGAGACGATCTGAATGTTGCTCTCCCTAGTGACGCCCATTCCAGGAGAGAAGGGACTTATATTTACTCCGAAGTTGGCCCAAGCTGCTCCGGAGGATTTGCGACTTTACTGTCGGGTTTTGTTGAGGCTTTCTCCTCACGGGCCGGCCGGTTAAGACAAGCCCCCGTTTGCGTATCCCTCACAACGTTCCCCAGCGATGCCTTGCGGAGGTCGTTGAAGTGTGGGGCACAATAACAGTTTGTGACAGAAGGACCGGCGCTCAGCCTTCTGTGGCACTTCTCCCCGGATTCCTATCTGACCGAGGTCAGGATAGCTTGGGGAAAGGAGCTTTGTGCTCGGTAGGGTATGTAAAACTACAAAGCCCACAGCTTGCTGAGTGTGCTAGCCTTGGTTGAAGTGACTTTTTGATCTCGAGTCCTGTCGGCATGACAACTCCGAGTGGTATTAAAGCCTCCGATGAACCATTAACCGACATAGCTGGCTTATCAAAAAGTCATTTTCCAAGCCCCCAAACGAGGGTCAACGTCCTAGCACCTGATGGGGGTTATTATTACAACTGCAACACTACAACAGCAGATTTTCTTCCCCACCTCAAAGACGATGCAGCTCCGTCATTGATGGATAATCGGTGCAGACAATATTTAATGTGCCCTTATTTTACTTATTTTCTCTATCCCTCTTAAGACTAGACATGATAATGACGATCGCTGCATGGAAAAACCTCCAGCTTCCCTTACCTCATGTCGCGCTGGTCAGTTTACGATGGCCATACAGTACCTATATTTAAAAATATATCGCTGTTGATTAGTATGCTCTTTACCGTGAATAAGGACACTCATATAATGATTTGTTTTAGGTGAATTATATAAATTAATAATTCCTATATATGAGAGGAAGCGTGAATATGAGATGCTGCAGAAATGTTACCAGACGCTGTCTCAAAACTACGGAAAGGTGGTAGATGTAAATAAGAGCGGTAAAAGACTGTTGGGAAGATATTATCGGATCGGTTTTTATGGCCAAGCCTACTTCGAGGAAGAAAACGGTATTGAATATATTTATAAAGAACCAAAGGTGACGTCACTTAGTGAGATATCAGAGAGATTGTATAAGCAGTATTGTGATAAGTTCGGCCAGGATGTAGTCAAGATGATCCAGGATTCAGTTCCGGTAAGAATCACTTTAAACTTTGAGCAATAATAAAATGGAGAAAAAGTGATAGTTTGTTGTTGGATCTCGAACGAGATGCGGTGGTGCCTCTACTTGGGGTTGCAGTCTGTTTGTCACCTTTTCACTTATAAGACAGACAGCAACGTTATCTTAAGGCGCTGATATATTACCACAGCATACAATCAGCAGAATATCTCAGGTTGGCCAGGAACAAACCCGTAACCCTCCATTTTTGATTAGAATATGTGAGAAAGCATATACGTCGGTGGACACAACTGACGCAAGGTCGACGCTCGTATTTGCTGATATAAAACGCATAGACGTACGCTGTGGGATTTTGTATACGCGATGTTGATAATACATATGTAATCTTTAAAATGGATAAGCAATGTGCTGGAAGTGCGGGGTGCTAAACATTACAGAAATAAGTACTATATTGCAAGAAAAGTATTTTTAGATTTCAGAACGATCCCTTAAGGTTTTGCACTGCCTACATGTTTCGAAAATACTGTTATCAAACGTATAAGAAAGAAAAATTACCTCAAATTTTTTTATAACTGAGCAGACCGCGTAGGCAGAGCCTAAATACCAGAGTACCGCGGCTGCTGTGAAAGGGTTATGTTAGGGGAAGTTTGTTAACGCGGGATTTGAATGGGCCAATACCCGCAGGCACAACTAATCTCCTGGCAGTCCATTCCAAGCCTTGGACACCCTGGGAATAAATGTGCAGTTGTACCGCTCTGTTCTTGATGTATGAAGAACCACCGCCTTGGGATGATATGCCGCGGTCGCGCGGGTGCATCTGATTGGAGGGGTGAGCGGCGAAACGATAGAGGACAGCTCAGAGGAGCAGAATCCGTTTGAATATCGGTAGAAGAGTGAGAGGTCACCAACAACACGCCGGTGAGAAAGTGGCTGGAGGTGGCGCGTTAAGGCCGGGTCACCAATTAGTCGAATTGCCCCTCTCTGGACGGCATCTAGTATAGATAGGGTAGTAGGGGCAGCAGCTTCCCAGACATGAGAGCAATACTCCAGGTCAGGTCTTATCTGGGCTTTATATAGCGTGAAGTACTTTCTGGCTCTAAATAGGTAAACAAGCTTTTTGCCAGCAGCTGTTGCAATTGACGCAACGTGTTCGTGCCAGATCAGATTTTCTGTAATGTTCATTCCTAAGAGCTTGAATGAGTGACTTCTTGGCAGAGCCCGGTTGTTCACTAGACCCTGGTGCTGGCTTGGGCACTTCTTGTTAGATAGCGTACAATACTGGGTCTTCGAAGCATTAAATTTTACTATATTCTTGAACCCCCAAGCGGTAATGGTATCGAGATCCTTTGAAAGTGAAGCTACCACTGCCAGTCCTCTGCGTTCTGTGGATTGGGTTTGTAGTGCTAGAGAGTAGATCATTAATGTGAAGCAGAAACAATGTAGGAGCTAATACCGATCCCTGAGGACCCCAGCATTGATGCTATGGAAAGAAGAGGAAAAGCCGTCTACCACGACAGAGATTTTCCGACCTGAGAAGAAGTCTGCGAGCCAACCGCAAAGCTTAACTGGAAGCCCAAAAGACGGGAGCTTGTTTAGGAGAGCTGCATGCCTCAATTGATCGAATGCCAAGGAGTCACTCATTCAAGCTGTTAGGAGTCAACATTACAGAAAATCTGATCTGGCACGAACACGTCGCGTCAATTGCAACAGCTGCTGGTAAACAGCTTGGGTACCTATTTAGAGCCAGAAAGTATTTCTCACCATGTAACCTCCTCACGCTATATAAAGCCCAGATAAGACCTTGCCTGGAGTATTGCTCTCATGTCTGGGGAGCTGCTGCCCCTACTACCCTGTCTATACTATGTACCGTCCAGAGAAGGGCAATTTGACTAATTGGCGATCCGGCCTTAACGCGCCACCTTCAGTCACTTTCTCACTGGCGTGTTGTTGGTGACCTCTCACTCTTCTACCGATATTCCAACGGAATCTGCTTCTCTGAGTTCTCCTCTATCGTTCCGCCGCTCACTGCTCCTATCAGATGTACCCATGCGACCGTTGCATCTCATCCTAAGACGGTCGTTCTTCATACATCAAGAACTGAGCGGTACAACCGCACATTTATTCCTAGGGTGTCCAAGGCTTGGAATGGACTGCCAGAAGATGTATTTATTGGGCCTGCGGGTATTGGCCCATTCAAATCTCGCGTTAACAAACTTCCCCTAACATAACCCTTTCACAGCAGCCGCGGTACTCTGGTATTTAGGCTCCGCCTGCGCGGTCTGCTCAGTTATATAAAAAAAAATAACCAATATTTAGAAAATATAGAAAAAATTTTATTACTGTCCGGACACTTTTGGTTGTATATATGCATGTTAAAAATATTAAAGAATTGTTTTAACTAGAAACTCGACAGATATGGTCCACAATTAAAATCCCAAATTAAAACTGCCGAAGTCGACTTTCTCTTAAGATTTCATGAAGATAAGCCAATGCATGGAACGTTCTACAAACATCTACACCTTTTCCAGCTGTAGTTTCTAAAGCGTCAAGTGGTAATTCAAAACGGTAGAGTCAATTTTCCAACTCATCACTTGTAATTTCAAACTGTCAGGTGAAATTTATACCTGTTAGTTTGAATTTACAGTGAACGAGTTGGAAAATTAACTTGGGCGTTTGAATTATCATTTGACGCTTTAGAAACTACAGATGGAAAAGGTGTAGAAGAGCATGGCTTGTCTGAGCAGTTGACCTTTTCTTTCTTAAGGTGGGTTGAAGTCGGAGACTGAGGCCTTTATAATGGCTTGCCAAGACGGTGTCTTCAAAACCTTGGTATACCGTAAATCGTAATAGGGTTGTGGGTGTAGATGTACCCGACACCCGTTGTAGAGCTTGCCGACAGGCGGCAGAGATGCTTATGCATCTCTTGTCGGCGTGTAAGACGTACGCTGGGACGGCTTACGTCCATCGGCACAACGCGGCTCTACGAGTGCTCTACTATCATTTAAGGCACTCGTACGGTATCGATGAGACACCGGTGCTGCTATACGCTCCAGGGAATATAGAGTCCGTTGTGGAGAGATGCCGAATTTACTGGAACTACTCGTTCCCCACCCTCGAGCTTGTACAGGCAAACAAGCCCAACAAAGTCCTTCTCGACGACCAACAGAAGACGATGTTCGTTATAGAGTTTTCAGCATCTGCCTAGGTGAACATCGTCTCTAAGGAGGAGGAAAAGCGGACCAAATGTCAGAAGTTGCTCGGACAACTTCGCAGGCTCTGGCCAGACTACACTGTAAGTCTGCTGGTTATGGTCATTGGGTCCCTACGTGGAATGGGGAATGCGCTGTTCTCTGCACTGCGCAAAATACCGGTGTGCCGTGCGGTAGCGCACATCTTAGCCCCCAGAATGCAGAAGGCAGTCATCCTTGGGTCCCTTCCTCTGCTTAGGGCGCACGATTCACGGACCTAATGATTGCTCACCTCACGGTGTGAAGAGTAGTCACTGGGTAACGGAAAGCAGCTCGGTATGTCGGAGCCGGCCTGCACTTTTATTTTTTTTTTTTAAATAATTATAACAAATAATTTACATTACAAGGTTTTTTACTTTCAGGTGAATCAAAGTGAATTGGATCAAAAACTGGCATATATACAAGTTACCCACGTTGTACCATACTTCGAGAAAAATGAGCTGGAGGACAGATTGAATGATTTTGAGCAAAACCACGATATAAATTGTTTCATGTTCGAGACTCCATTCACCAGAGATGGCAAAGTCAGAGGAAACCCCGAGGAACAGTGGAAAAGGAGAACGATTTTAACTAGTAAGCCTCAGAAAATTCTGAATTCATTTCTGAAACGATACGGATACGGAAGGCGTACAATAATGTCACCCCCTTTGTAGGTTGAAAAATTCTGTTAAACATAATAAAAATGGATAACATTGATACATGTCATAGTTGGACCTCCCAAGAACATGTATAAAAACCTTATTCGTTTTAAGCAATATGAACAGTTTTTTTTAACGATTTCTAATCAAAATCACGTAAAAAATCGAACATTAAGCTCAAATTTCTCAAAAACTGTCCAGCAGAAACGGATGACAGTCTTTTTTGTTTTATCTACAAATCAAACAAAGAATGTTTCATCAAGTTCTGACCGGTTTCGGCGCAATTTTTTTAGTTTCATTTTAAAAAAATCGGTACGCCTAAACCGCGCCCGTAGATTTCGCATGACTATTTTCTGGAACGTTAGTTGGTCATCATCATAGTCACAATGTCTTAACAGACATGTTGTGAACTCGTAAAATGCATTAAGTCGGAGCTAGAGCATTGCCGACACGAATATTATCAATAGTTTTGAGAACTGTAGCTCGCCATCGTTCGCGATTTACTGTCAGTTCAGTGGCGCTTTTGATACTCATATCTAGCAACTGTTTCGTCGTATCCACCCAGCGTCTAGGGAACGGCCACGGCGCCGCCCACTTGGGGCGTGACCCTGAACTACAAGTTTCTCCATATTATCGCTTCTGTGAATATGTCCGAAGAATGTAAGCATTCTCATCGACACAATGGAGGATAGTCTCTTTGGATTACCGAGCTCATCCAGTATGGAAACATTGGTTCGATGGGCGGTATAAGGAATTCTCAGCATTCTCCTCCACGTCCACATTTCAAAAGCATCTATGCGAGCTCGATCTGCCTTTTTAACAGTCCAAGTTTCCGAGGCATACAAAAATATGGAGAACACAAGAGACTGAACCAGTAACATTTTGGTAGCTTTAGTGATGTTATGGTCACGCCATATTTTAGTCATGGCCACCCGTGCCTGTTGAATGGGCCGTCGAATCTCATTCTCACAGCTACCTGAATTTTCGATCAAAGAACCGAGGTGCACAAAACTTTGAACTACCTCACAACGGCCTATTGACTTTATTTCTCGATGATTGTCATGCTCTCTATCTACGATAATAACCTTGGTCTTGTTGTAGTTAATACCAAGACCATATGCTGCACTGTGTTGTTCTAAAACGTTCAATAGAGCTACTAGTCCTTCCTGAGAAGCAGCAATAAGGGTTGTATCGTCAGCAAATCTTAAGTTAGATATTTTGCTTCCGCCAATAGTTATACCGCCATTCCAGTTGTCTAATACCTGTCCCATCACAAATTCAGAGTAAATGTTAAATAACATCGGAGATAATACGCATCCCTGACGAACTCCTTTTCTAGTTGCTGTTTGACCAGACAGGTTACCATCAATTCTTACACGAGCTGAGCTAGATTCATAGAGTTGCTGTATGAGAAATACTAAGTGGTAAGGGACTCCCATGGAGATAAGGATTTCCCACAGTTTAGGCCACTTTACGTTATCAAACGCCTTAGAATAGTCCACAAAGCAGATAAAAACGGGAAAATAATGCTGTCTGGCTTTTTCAATAATCTGTCTTAAGTTTAAGATCTGTTCACGCGTACCGCGTCCTTTTACGAAACCTGCCTGCACCTGAGAAATTTGCCAGTCAAAAAAACCCTCCAAACGAGACTGTAAAATATATAGTAGAACCTTGCTTGCATGAGAGATTAACGAAAGTAGGCGATAATTGTCTGGATTTGTTGGAGATCCTTTTTTTATGAAGTGGAACAAAAATGGATGTGCACCATTCATCTGGCCAAACACCGGAGGACCAGACCCTCTTACAAATATTATATAAAAGAGAGATGCCGTCTTCACCCAAGCATTTTAATGTTTCGGCAGAAATAGCATCAATGCCTGTAGCTGTATTAGTTTTTAACTTGTTGAGGGCATGTTCCACTTCAGACAAAAGAATATCAGGTTCATACGTTAGTTGGTAGGTGTACTAAAATGCTGCCGCATTTTCATTCGATTACTTAACGGTTTTTTTTTCACGTTTTAACACCCCCCTCTATCTCAGATCCCTCCCATTTTGTGGTTATGGTGCAATGATAAAAAAGTTTCCAAGCTGCATCTCGAACTCAAATACCAAGCGTCATCCGGTTTCTTTCTAGACACTAAATTTACGCGTCATTGTCTTAACTGTCTCAACTGAGGCCACTTATTATTTTTCCAGCCTCATATTCGTTTCCGTATGTGAAAAAGCGCATCGCGGTACAGTCCCGGTCGACCATCGAATTGGCGCCGATCGAAGTGGCCATTGACGAAATGCGAAGCCGAGTGGGCGAGCTGGAGGAAGCTGTCTTCTCCAGGCGACCTGTGGATGCGAAGCGACTACAGTTGTTGCTTCAAGGTAGCGTCTGCGTCCAGGTAAATGCGGGCCCTCTGGCGTACGCGCACGCTTTCCTGGACCCCGTCCTCAGCGGAATGTATCCAGACGAAAAGGTGGAGGAGCTCAAGGATGTGTACAGGTGAGTATTTCAACGAAATCAAACGTTTGGAAAGATGGAAGATAAATTGGATTTGCTTAGGGGTATCTGACGTTGCTTTTTAGGTTATAAAAATATAGTATCTGTATTAATCACTAATTATTGGATATAATTAGGGTTTTGAATATTTTTTTTGTAATAAATGGAAAGATCATATATAAGTCTTATAACAAAACTATTTGTTTTCTTTTTTTTCGCAATAATTCAATAGTTATATCAAAATAAAAATAGATTTTTGAATAGAGTACCGAAGACACGCAGACATCCCGAACCCGTGTGACGTCACTACGGTGGTCAGAATATTCCTTTGACCAATGACGTGCTACTCCGATAGTAGATTCTAGATTCCCAGCCAATCGTGAAAATAGTTAATTATAACCAGTGTATATTTGTTGCAACATACACGATGAGTGAAGTTTGCAGCTTGACACGAAGTCTAGGATCGAAATAAATATCTTTTTAAATGTTTGAAATTAAATGACAATTTCAACCTTATCAAATATGTTTTGTTCAGGCAACCGTTTCGCAACGCTGCGCTGTGGTGGTGGTCAAAGGAACATCCTGACCATAATAGTGTCGTCACAGGGGTTGGGGGGCTGTCGGCGTGTCAAAAACCCATTTTTATTTTGATATAACTTTTGAATTATTGCAAGAAAAAAGAACACAAACAGTTTTGTTATAAAACATGATATATGTGATGTTTCCACAAAAAAAGTTAATTGTTATTATTATTTTTTTTATTCAAAACCCCCAATTGGCGGGGTCAGTGCAAAAAGCTGCTAAGTCACACGGTAACTTTTGGACACTTAGATAATTCTTGCGCCGAAATAATCATCGTCTGTAAAATCTTCATTCAGGTTTTCAGGTAGTATGACGCTTTTCTCACAAATCTGATATCTAACACTTATGTGTGTGTTGTATGGGTAAATTCATATAGATGGAGATGCTTAACTTAATTTCTTAAGAATGTGGACTTGGCCACTTTTTGCCCCTTCAATTGGCAAAAGGCCGTATGAAACTCTGATAGGGCACACCTTCAACATTTCAATGTAGTTAAGTGGAGGTTAGGGTCTGGCCACATCTCCACGTCACGACGTCGTCAACGTGGAACGCCACGTCGAACGTGTTCGCCGATGTGTGGATAGTAGGCCCGATTATATCAACAGGCGCATTTTAACAAAGGCTTTGACCAATCAGAGCAGCCCATTCAAGAAAATGCATCCGAATGGGCTGCTCTGATTGGTCAAAGCCTTTGTTAAAATGCTCCTGTTGATAAAATCGGGCCTACTAGCCACACGTCGGCGACGACGTTCGACGTGGCGTTCCACGTTGACGTCGTCGTGACGTGGAGATGTAGCCAGGCCCTTATAGTAATCTGCTTGAGGACAGCACATTTGCTGGGTAAAGAGAGAGGTAACGATTTGGGCTACAGCGGGCGTGTCCTGAAAAAAGAATTGATAATTTTTTGATCCTCGTTGGGAAATAGATATTGTTTGATTTATACCTGTCGGGTATTCAATTGCTGACGTTTATACAGGGTGATTCATATCAAAGTTACATTTTTTAATAGAACCCCTATACAGGGTGTTCCTTAATGATATGCGAATATTCAGGGGAGTAAATCTACATGAAAAATTAATGATAGTTTGCTTTATAAAGTATGGTCCAAAAATGTACCTTTACGAAAATACAGGGTGTTAAAGTTTAAGGAAAAAAATAGAATAATCAATATTTTTAAAACCGCTGAACATATTTTAATGATATTTGGTACATAGTAATAGTAAACAGAAGTGCACATTTTCCAGTACATAAATAATTTTCAGTTTCAGTAGTGGCGTGCGTACGGACAACAACTTTGATATTTTTGAGGAAAAAAATGATACGCCAATGGTTTTTTCCGAAATAAAAATTATCTTCGAATTTCCCATTTAATTCGGAAAATAACAGCTCTCTTGAGCTAATTTCCTCCCATGCGCCGTTATTGAGTAAAAAAATAAAAACTCTTGTACGTTGTCCGAGAAAACTAAGGTAATTATTAAAGAATACAATATTTTTCCATAGATCTAGTTGCCATGAAATATCACAATTGTTTATTACACTTATCTTCAAATTTCCCATTTAATTCGGAAAATAACAGCTCTCGTCTGTTCTTTCCTGCGATGCGTCGTTTTGCAATTAAAAAAATTGCAAAATTATTATTAGTTTAATTGGAAAAATTAAACACATATGAATAATAAAAGTAATCAAATAACATACAACACTAACTAATTACAAAAACTGTTGAAAATGGCCCCCTTCACTTAATATGCAGGCCTCCGCCCTCCTTCTCATGGAACTGCGCACACGGTGAAGTATTCCTGGAGTATGTTTTATTCTATTACACGCTGCAACTATTCTTCCTCTTAGATCCTCTACAGTGTTAATGGAACTTGTGTACACTAGCGACTTAAGATGACCCCATAAAAAGGAGTCCAAACTGTTGAAGTCGGGGGACCTTGGTGGCCATTCTTGAGGCCCACCGCGACCAATCCAACGATTTGGATAAACAATTTGTAAATAATTACGAACAATGGCACTGAAATGTGCTGGTGCACCATCGTGCATGTACCACATTTGGTTTCTAATTGCAATTGGAACATCTTCAAGCAGCAGAGGCAGTTGTTCTTGAAGGAAATTCAGGTAAGATTGTCCGTCAAGTCGTCCTTGTAAAAAGAATGGGTCAATAAAGTGGTCACCTATAATTCCTGCCCACACGTTAACCGAAAATTGGTTTTGGAAATGAGTTTCGGTTACGGCATGGGGATTTTCATCCGCCCACAAATGATTGTTGTGGAAATTTTGAATGGCATTTCTTGAAAAATTTGCTTCGTCTGTGAACAGAATGTTTGATTCAAATTGTGGATTTTGCGCAATATTTTCTAAATACCACTGACAAAATGTCACACGACGTGGGAAATCGCTGGGAAGTAATGCCTGAACTCTTAAAATATGATACGGATATAACAAAAAATCCACTAGGATTCGCCAAACTATTTGATGGCAAATATTCAAGTTCCTAGCTAGCTTCCTCGTACTCGTTTCAGGATGTTCTTCGACTTCGTGCAGCACCGCATCCTCAATTACAAACTGACAGGAAAATGGCAAGTGTAATAAACAATTGTCATATTTCATGGCAACTAGATCTATGGAAAAATATTGTATTCTTTAATAATTACCTTAGTTTTCTCGGACAACGTACAAGAGTTTTTATTTTTTTACTCAATAACGGCGCATGGGAGGAAATTAACTCAAGAGAGCTGTTATTTTCCGAATTAAATGGGAAATTCGAAGATAATTTTTATTTCGGAAAAAACCCTTGGCGTATCATTTTTTTTCCTCAAAAATATCAAAGTTGTTGCCCGTAGGCACGCCACTACTGAAACTGACAATTATTTATGTACTGGAAAATGTGCACTTCTGTTTACTATTACTATGTACCAAATATCATTAACATATGTTCAGCGGTTTTAAAAATATTAATTAATTTCCATTTTTTCCTTAAACTTTAACACCCTGTATTTTCGTAACGGTGCATTTTTGGACCATACTTTATAAAGCAAACTATCATTAATTTTCATGTAGATTTACTCCCTTGAATATTCGCATATCATTAAGGAACACCCTGTATATTATTGCATAATTTGGATTCCTTGGTGAATTCTAGTGTGACCTTAGGTATCATATATGGAACTTTCAACGAACCGTTTAGGCGCAAATCTTCATTTTTGGTATAAGTAGCTATCAGAAAAAAAATTGAATATCGCAGCGATTATAAAACTCACAAGGCCGTGACTTTGCGGTACGACTAAGCATGAAATACGTCGTCTTAGGTCAGACGGCTAAATTGGAATTCTTTTTGTTCTTGGAGAAATCAGTAGATCAATTGAGGAAACTTCAATCAAGGGTAACTTGATTTTGGTGACTTGATTTTTTCATATGGGAATGCCTATTTTTGTTTATGTAAAATTTCATTACCTTTCTAACGATATAGTTTTCATTTTATATCAAATTTTCAGTCAAATCGGCGTTTTCAATTTTCCTGCGTATAGGCAAAGGTTGAGATTATTATTACGAATGTTAGCAAAACCTTTAACTTTTACCTTTTATGTGACCTATTCTCTCTGTTCTCTTCGAATAACCAACTCTTTCTCATTGTCTAGGGAGTTCCTGAAAATCTGCTACTCGGCCCTCCAGATAAACGGCAAGCTGATCGCATCAGACCAACAGGAGTACCAAGAAGTACTCCGTCAGAACTACAAAAAGCTCTGTTCAAACCTTTCTAGTTTATTCGGTGAGCCATTGTGGCCTCACGACGAGACCGGCAGTTTTGATAGGAACAGCACTGGCTTGTTCAGCGCTGTTATCGGGGCTAGTCTAAATTCTAGCACGGCGTAAGCGAACTCTCTATTACAGGACATAAACCACCCGATGCCAAACACTGGCGAGTGTAGGGGCGGGGCTTATACAACAGCATACCAAACCATCAGCAGAATATCTCAGGTTGGCATCCCGCCATTTTGGATTAGAATCTGTCAAAAGGGTTATGTACATCGGTGGATACCATTGACGCAAGGTCGACACTTGTATTTGCAAGAGATAATATGCATATTATACAGGGTGTCCAGTTAGTGTGTAATTCTTCGATATCTCGCAAGGTATACCTGATAGAACAAAATTAAGAAGTTTAACTTTTTTAATATGCAAATTTTCGATAATCCATGTTGTCGATACGGATTCTTAAGAGAATCGATACTTATCGTCTTCAAGTATCAGGAAGTATCGATACTTGGATAAAAATATCGAATTGGTATCGGCATCGATAATTTTTGGTATTTTCGCAACCATACCCAATGGCGCCGTCAGGTTAGCTTCTGTGGGAACCATTTTTATACTCGTACATATAGGAAATATTCTGCTGATTGTTTGCTTATACTCCAGAGAAATAAGGCATAAAGTCCGTGCAACGAACATTAAGAAACTAGCTCGCCTGATCATAGGTTGACTGTGGTTGAGCATATTGTGAATTGTGAGCAGAAACATTCTCTCGACCATAGTTCGTAAGATCTTACTGCATGCCCTGTAATATAAAGTCCTTGGCTCAGATTTGAAAGTAGAATATATTATCGTTGCGGAGAGATAAATGCAGTCTGCCAGGCAATCTAATTCCTTAGTATTCGTATGCTAAGCTACTTGCTATCTAAGACTGTAGGCACCACCTAAAAGTACTATGGACAATTTTTGACAACCGATAATAAGTGTGTTAAAAGTCATGAAAATGTAGTACGATTTTTTTTGCATTCAATTATTTGTGTATGCGTGAATGACAGTTATAGATTTACCTAGATGAGCTTCCATTAGTTCCAACCTTCAAATTTGTTTAATCGATTATTTCGATACCATACGCAGGCATATTGATGCACAGCTGATATTGTTTATATTTATTTTTAGATATATTATTATTGTTGTTTGGCACCATTTCTAGCGATTATTACCGTCGCATAGCTAAGGATCTAGATCAACTGCAACAGCGCCATTACTACTGTGTGGTCATCGTAAAATGGCCACCGAAAGGAATTTGGTTAAAGAAGTAAGGTATTGCCATAACTCTTTAATTCATTTTTGATATTAAAAATTATATGCTGTCTCGAATTAAAATGTTCCAGTGATACTCAATTTTACAACTAATCCTATTTCCTTCTTTTACATCTTGGTAGATTTTATATATAAATAAAACGGCAAATAACTTATAACACCAAATATACTTATATACTATTTACTTCTTAAAACTTATAACTACAACCGGCAACAGCAGATTTTCTTCCCTCACCTTGAAGACGGCGCAGCGTCGAGATTGGATAATCGTTGCAGACAATATTTAATGTCCTTATTTTTTCTATCCCTTTTTAGACTCGACATGATATGACGAGATCGCTACTTGACAGAGCCTCCCGCTCCCCTTACCTCATTCCGCGCTGGCCAATTTACGATCGCCACACAGTAGTTTAGCTTGAACGATAATTATTTTGTTGAAGCATTTGCGCAACTAGTCAATTGAATCTATCTGCTACTATATTGCTGAAAATTACTTGTAGATTGCATCAAGAATTGCGCCTGGTAAGGGTAATTGAGACTAATTTAACGATTGTGAAAAACTATTAGGTAGTGCCTCGTTAGGTCAATTAATTCATGGTTGTGCTATCGTTATGCAGTCTTTTAGCATTATCAACAAAGTGACATATTTGTATATGTTGTCTATAGAAACCCCATTCTCAGTTGGTTTAACTATTCAACTTTCCTTGGCTGTTTTAGATTATCTTAATTATCTACCAGTGTCAAAAAGTTACAATCTTTTTTAAGATCTGACATGTGAAAAAAAAACACAAGAAATTGACCTCAACCGTAGACATAAGTTGGGAGACTAGATCACAGGGTATTTTGAAAGCTTTTGATATACGTTTACATTAGAAAACATAAGACTGACCGATGCATATTTAAAATATAACAGGAATAAAATAAATATTAGTTTCACTCCTGTTTTCTAAGGTAGTTTTGTTAATCAATAACAAAACTCAGTATGTATCAGTGTACATAATTTGAATAGTTTGATAGTGGATGCAGATTGCACATTTTTTTGTAAACTTCATCTTCGTGCCTGATATATTACTTCTTTCCTGTAGTCCGTAGAGTGGAAGGCATGGCCAGATAACCATAAGTGTCGCAACGATGTGTCATCTTTATTATTGCCGTTTATGCCTAACATTTTCTTCAAGTAGATTTTAAACCACAAACTAAAATTTCTCATACGTAAGATAACTACAACATAATATACTATAAATACGGAAGGTTCAATTCAGACTTAGTTTGTTTCATGTATTGTCTAATAGAGCCTAGAGTATGCCAGATACTTGTTATTTTTCGAATCACGGACATAAAACTTAGTTTATGCAACCATTAGAATTTACTGAAATCCATACTTCATTGTACTCATTTCAAAGAGTATTCAGAACCAGTGATGAGCAAATTCCCCTTCATTCGTTGTTTGGTAAATACCCAAAGTTTTACACCCGGTATATGGGTAAATACCATATTGCTTCCAGGGAAATACCGGGAATTTCCTTAACCCGTGATATTCTCGTAACAAGAAAAGTTCAAACGAAACCTGAGTGGAATTTTTGATTGTACTATAGGATCTATCATGACATGCTTTCAAAACATTTTTTGAACTTCAACCCTTTAAACTCACCTCTAACTTTTTTTCAAATGGCACCCAATGGTTTTTCTTACACAAATTAAAACTAGAACTAAGTGGGCCTTTCAAGAGTACTGAAACCATGCTTTCGAAAAAAAAAAATTAAACTCGCCCCCAACTTGTTTTTTCAATTAGCTCCCCACAGCATTTCCTACATAAATGAGGTCATTATTTTATTTGAAATCTTGCCTTTGATTTCATACACAAACCATTTTTTTTTGTGAGGTCAGAAGCATAAAATAAATAAAATTAAGGTTTTTTTAGGCGTAATATTTTCGTAATGAAAAATACATTTGTTTTCGAAAGCATGTACTGAATCCTTCAGTACCCTTAAAAATCCGCTTATTTATTATTATGCTCATGATTTTACGAAAACAATAAGTTATCGAATAACATCAAAGTTACCACAAGAAAATAAGGATATAATTTGTGTAGAAAAACCCATGGGGTGCTATTTGAAAACAAATAGTTGGGGGTGACTTTTCGGGGATGACGTACAAAAAATGTTTTGAAGACATGGTATGATAGACCCTATAGTATCTTCAGAACTCAGTTGAACCGTTTTTTGTTAAAAAATATTACGTGTCAAGGAAATTCTAGGAGCCCCTGTGTACCCAAATTTCATTTACCTACCCGTTGGGTATTTACCCATCGCCCATCACTGTTTAGAACCTCGACATATGGCTATTGGCTAGAAACGTACACATTTTTCATTTTGTATTACGACTTATCTGCATAAAAATAGCACAACTGCAACACTGCTTTATTAAATCACATTCTTTTTCTATACGCTTTACTATGTATGTTTATTATCGTGTTATCTTTTATCTCATTAATTTGTTTTATTTAAGGAGTAAATGTAAAGGTCTAGTTGAACTATCGTTTAGGTAAATAATAAAAAACGTACTTCATATGAAAAAAAACGTATTCTCACGCCTTTGAAGGCATAGTGAAATTTTGTACATTTCTATAAAATCCTGTCAAGCTTGCAATGGCTCAATTTTCTTTAGTAAAAATTCATTCTCGAAATATCTTATATATAGAATAATGCTGTTTTTTTTACTGAGTACCTTTTTATGAGATTACACAACAAAGTTCAAACACACTAGTTATGTTAACATGTATAACATGGGTTTTTTTAATAAAGTGTCCAGACATGAGCATTTTATGGATGTACCTTTTTTTTGTTTGAAGGAGGACAATCCTACATTGGACACCTGGGGAAAGTACCACAGGTAGTGCCGGACTCCTACCGGTTAAAAACATCTTTCTTCCTCAAACTCATCACCTCGAGACCGTCTTTGAGTTTCCTACCTTACTGTCTGCCTTCTATTTCTTCTCTTTCTTTTACACTCATTATTTGAATTATCTGATTACTGAGATTATTTTATCCACCTTTGTTCCGACGCAGCATACTTTGCATGAGGTTTTCTACACTGAGCTCCCCGCTAACATTTCTCCTTGTTTCAGCTCTTTCTTTTCTCCAGCGTTTATGGATATACCTTAAAAATAGTGTAGTCTGTGAACTTCCTAGCTAGTGGTATCAGATTCTGATCCCTTCCGTAATGCGCCTCATAGCTACCCTTTTGAAAGCAGCAAATTAGGACCTATTTTATGGTTTTTACATGGCGAAGAAATCGATCAAATTTGTGACCTTGAAAAAATGGACAAAGCCACCAACATACTATGTAGCGAATTTATAATAAAGCTAACTGTTATTTCAGTGTTAGGCTGCGTTTCCACCAAAGATGTGCGAGGATGTGTTATGAGGAATGTGTTTTTAACGAACCAAAAGAATCGCTTGAATTAACTCGCCTGGCTCAGCGCACTTCTGGAAATGGCTTAACGGAGCAGCTTTTATACGTACAAAACAAGGCATGTTGGCGAGGAATACGTGCTAGGAATATATTTCGAGAGATGTGTGCTAGAAATATGTTGCGAGGAATGTGTGCTAAGGACATTGACTGAGACGCCAACAACGGGCAGATGCACGCCGCTCGCTGGCAATCTGAAAAGAGCCCGCTACACATGCTCGCAATGCCTATCTGCACAGCGTTTCACAGCTCCGCCACACATCTTCGTACCGCTCATCTTCGTAGCGCATCTCTGGTGGAAACACCCACACCGTTTCACAGCTCGGCTACATATCCTCGCCGCGCTCATTTTCCTAACACAGCCTTAATCTAATTCCTATAATATGGCTCCAATCAAGACCTGTCACTACGAAGTTGGTATTATCGGCAGACCCAAACACCCCTAGAATTCCCCAAAAAGTTTCAATAAATTGGAACATGTTCTGATTTGTCAATTTCTTCATGAATTTCTCCACGGTCACAAAACTGATCAATTTCTTGACCGTGTCAAATGATTATTAATAGGTCATAGGATATCTACCGATGTTATCACAAGATGAGTTTTGGAAATTACATTATTAAGTTTTTTTGAACCATAATTGCGAAAAACAGCTTATGAGATTTCTGATGATCTATTTCCACGAAATGCTCAGGTTTGGTACACGTTTCTTCTATAATCATTAGTTCGAGCGTAAACTAAAAAAATCATGCATTTCCGTTTTACTTTAAATTACTTGCGGTTCTTATTTTGTCATTTTGCCAGTGCTGCTTCGATATCAATTAGTACAGAAATTTTCTGCACTTTTCCTTTACAAACATACCACGGTAAGATGGGTTTATGAATAAAAAAAAGGTTCATCATTCATTCAAAAGAGTTTTATTCGATGAATGAACAAATTTTTGGTAAACATGTGGTAACCTCGATCCGGCACTGCATTATGGTATTATGGACTACAAACAAGGTGGGGCAAAAGTAATATCATAATGTGAATTGGCTGCTATTTTCTGAGCGATGGAAAATATATACTACTTTTCGAAACGTTTACTTAAAACAGTAGTAGTAGTAGTAGTAGTAGTAGTAGTAATGGGGAGGCGAAGCCAGGCAAGTAGGCCACCTTTGGCCCTTTTTGCCAACTCCACTGAACCAACATTGAAAATACTAAAATCCTTCGTACTAGAAAGCCCCTCGTAGAACCTACCAGACCTCCTGACGACAGTTAGTATGACCGACCATCTCGCTGAATATAGGGACTCCTCCCCAAACTCTGTCATCCCGAATATCTGAACCCTAAGGTTGCGATACATAGCACATCTGCCCAGGTGGTGGAACGCTGTTTCGTCCTCCTCCCAGCATCTGGGGCGGATGGGGCACCCTACCAGTCTCATCAGTGACAAATGTCTATTCAGCCGACAAGGTCCAGTGAGAATCCCCACCAGAAGGTTGAGCGTATTTCTGCCTTTATTCAGAAGCCATAGCGTTCGGCCCTTCTCAGGGCCCACTATGAATCTTCTAGCTTGCCTGCAGTCGTTCGTCTCTAACTAGACTTTATTCCTTGTAGACCCGATCGTTCAAGGAAACATTGACCTGGCGCTTGCTAATTCCAAACTTAGGTTCTGGGCCGATGGCGGAGCTGCCAGTCCCTATCCTAGCTAATCGGTCCGATCTCTCGCTACCACCAATGTGTTCGGCTTACTAATTTCTGAAGGGCGATAGAGCATTCTTGAGCCAGATCTGATCTAGCCCTCGGAGCTGCCACCGCTTTTAGAGCCGCCGGGCTGTCAGAGGATATCCAGGGTGTCCGTATATCCGACTGACAACGCTTGACAAGTGATAGACCTCACATTTTTATGAACCTCGAGATAGAACATGAAGCCTTAAAATGCATAATTTTCAAGATACAGGGTGTCAAAGTTTTACTTTTATTTTCGTTTTTTCTCAATACTGTTCCGCAATAAAATTGCACAACGATCTAAAATTACATATTAGGTTTTTTTTAAGGCGAGAAATTCAAATTCAACCACGGAATAGAATGCGCCACCTACGGCACATCGAACTCCTTTCAATTAACAAAACTTTTTTTCCAGTTTGATGCATCAATGTGAATATTAAAAAAAAAATAGTTTCCTCAATATATTTTACGTGAAACCTATTCTATTTGAGTCCGCTCTAATATCATTTACGAAGTATTTTTAAACTTCAACACCACCTATTTTAAAAATTAGATATTTTTGAAATGTGTTTTGATCTAATATTAATTTGTGCGAGAATACCGATAATTCTTTCGGTCACATTTTACAATTGAGGTGTCTTGGAAATTTCTATAAAGGTTATCTCGAAAACGGTTAACTCTAGGGGCTTGAAAAAAGTATACCTTTTTTACGTAAAACATATTGAGAAAAATATTTTCATAATATCCACATTCCACATTGATTGACAACCGGAAAAAAGTTTTGTTACTTTAAAGGAGTTCGATATGCCGTACGTGCCCTCTATTCATGATAGCAAAACCGTGATTTAATCTGGGTTTCTCGCCTTGAAAAGCCCCCCTATACGTAATTTTAGAAATTTGTGCCATTTTATTGCTGAATAACTGAGAAAAAAAGAAAATAAAAGTAAAACTGTGACATCCTGTATGTTGAAAATTAAGCATTTCAAGGGTTCATGTCCTGTCAAGCGTTGTCGGTCGAATATCCGGACACCCTAATGTTGAGTGTGCTGTCACTTGTGATCAATGATCAATTAATCCATCCGTTCGGAAACAAAACAAGATCCAACTAGATAGTTCACTGATCGTTAAACAGCTGATACTGATCGAACTGGATCGAGATTACTATTTCCGTGAGAATCTAATTTGAATGCCAAAGATTAGTGACATTTGACATAAATTATGGCGCATTCACATTATGACATTACTTCTGCCTCACCAGGGGGGATGTTATCTTTATGTGGATAAAATGTTCTCATTCTTTATATTACAAACGTTTTAACTGTACTTGTAATAATTGTTGTCAAATTTCCATGTTTATTTCGTTACTGATTGTTTGAATTATTACTTTTGAGGACAGTAGTTTGCAAATATGCGTGTTCTAAGAAGTATGTATTTTTACATAATGTGTGCGAAAAATGTACAGTAACAGGTACTTAAAGTCCCACTGCTTTTGGGATGAACCCTGTATATCTCCTCTTCACAGTGCCGATGCTTATGGAGTTTCGTACAAAACTGTCGTACGTGGAAGCGCGGTGCTCCATAATTTCAACTGGTAACAACAAATGTCTAGAAACTCACGAGTCGAACGGTACCCCCCCCCCCCTCCCCACCTCTCGCGCCCTGATGGAGGAAGAGTATTAGCCATTTCAAAAACGTTCGTCTTTTGTGCCGGACCCTGTATTTCCTTATAGCTGCTGATCTTTGTTTGCTTTATGTAAGCAATTTCGTTCCTCTTACCAGTTTGAATCGAGACTAATCCTATAGCTGCTGACTTCTAGATTCGGCAGCTGCCAAAAATATAAACTTAGTAAGACGACAATAGTGGCCAATAATCTATGCGACTCACCTATAAAACTCTATAAATGGTCTGGGTTGTATGTATGGGTCTGTGGAAAGATTAACCCATTTTATGTTTTTGTGTTTTTCGTCTGGCATTTTATTATTATGCTACTCAACGTATAACCCCATAACTCACTTCAAATATTTCCTAATTGTTCGTCGTATCTCGGATATAAAGTGACGCTATGATGCTTTCTGGCAATTTGTGAACAGACTTTGTTTCTCTTTGATTGATTCGTTATAGTGCAGATTTATTCAATTTACTGGTTGTCACCATTATCTTTACTAACTGCTAGCTTTCGCCAAGCTAATATTTTCTCCCAGTTTACTTGGTTCTTGCTTAAACCTGTAAGCTTACAGACCATTTCGAACTTCACGGTTCAGCAGTTGCATTTCCTGTTGTAGTTTCGGCTTAAATCATTGGTCACCGTCCTCACATTCTCTATGTCACTTGTATTTGCTCATTATTGTCGATATTTGACTGGTTGAGCTGTCATTATGCACTGCGTTGAAGCAAAGTGATTTGAAAAAGATAAGGGTACTGTTCTAGCAAGAAATTGAACATTGATTTGGTGAACGCTAGAATTAATGGTTTCCGACGGTTTAAAAATAATGGTTAGATCCGGCTCAATGATAAAGCACATTATAAGATTTACTTCACCTGTTCCTTATTTCTTTGCGGATTCATTTTAAACGATATATTTAACGCCTGCTGACTGCTAGAATATTTTCTCCTGACTGAGAGCTTGCTAAATGTGTATTCCTGTTCTTGTTTCCTGTAGTTGTAATATTTGCCGATCTATATTCTTTACTGTGGCCTCTTAACAGTTGACGTAGAACATGAATAGCTGCTTCTGCTAGTCCTCACTTTAGTAACCTTCGTATTCCCCCTGTGGTTTCATAGTCATATACGGCATCTCTATCCTCATTGCTCTAGGCATTATTGGTCTTACTTGGTAGCAAAAATCGTATTTAGTTTCAAAAATAAGCTACTCATTATGTCACTAGGGTGAAAAGTTCTGTTACTGTACTCCCAAACACTTAAGGACAGCTTGACAGCGTATGGTATATATCATTGTTTACCTTTCTCTTTAGTTACGATAAAAGTTATAAAAACCTTACATACATTATAATAGTCTAACTTATAACTTTATCTGCAATCAGTTTGATTTCTTCCTCATTCCTTGACGATAAACAATGAGTTACTGGACCATAAATGGAACTACTGCAACATAGGATGTTATAAATTCCAATGTTTTCCCATTATACAGGGTGAATCCTAAGTTAATACTTTTTTAAACTATGTATAGAAGTCATTAAAATAAACAACTTTTTCAAATATTTTTTCCCGAAAACTGAAAAATAAACGAGATACAGAATCAAAAAAGTAAATCTGAGCTTGTGTGTCAAGACGTAGCTAGACTGTTTATGTAAGTGAAATATGTATAATAAACTGCACATCTTCCTTCTATAGGCGGAGTCTAGATAAAATCTACTCTACTCTAGTCATTGCCGAAACAAAAACCAGTTGGGTAATAAACGGTTAATAATAATTGGGAATGCGGCAAATGAACGCAAAAGTGGACTCTTTTAACTTTATTCCAAGCTTTCGGAAACTTATGATTCCATCTTCAGGGCTACAATAGAATTTTGAGCATGAGTTACAATCTCAAAAAGGGATGTTAAATACTTACAAAAGTTAGTGAGATTGTATATATGAGTATAAAACTATATTGACGGACGCGACATATTTAAGAAATCTGTAAGCGAGTTATACATGGTGAACAAAGAAATGTAAAGAATAACATCAAATATAAAATACTGCAAGGCATGTTCTCAATTAAAAGTTAAAAACTGACAGATAATATAAAAAACACAGAAAAACAAAATAACTAACATTCAGTGTCAGAGCCAGTCTTTGCGCATAATAACCATGATATGCTTTTTTTATTCTGTATCTCGCTTATTTACTGAAAAAAGTTATTTGAAAAAGGTTGTTTATTTTAACGACGTCTATACACAGTTTAAAAAAGTATCAACCCTGTATACGCAATTTTGTACTTCTAGATAATCTGCAAAAATCTTAGAAAAACCACACTAGTAATGATTCCAAATTGCAATTTTGTGCTGTCAGCAATTAATTTCGTTCTTTAATAAAGTATGGGATTTGTAGTTACGGCAATCAGTGACGCGTAATTTTCGTGTCCAGCAAGAAACCGGATGACGCTTGGCATTTGAGTTCTAGAGGCAGTTTGAAAACTTTTTTGTCATTGCACCATAACACAACATAAAACGTGCAAAAAAATCGTTAAGTGACCGAATAAAAACGCGGTATTTTAGTACACCTACCAACTAATAAACCAATAATTCGTCATCCGAAATCTACGAGCTGTTTGCGCGTACAGATTTTTTTAAGATGAAAAAAAAAGAATCGCTATCGGAAAGGATACGGAAGGCATCCAATAATGTCACCCCCTATGGGGGTTGAAAAATGGTGTTAAACATAATAAAAACGGATGAAATTGATGCGTGTCATAGTTGGACCTCCCAAGGACAGGTATCGTAACGTCATCCATTTTAAACTATATAAACAATTTTTTAACGATTTTTAACGGAAATGACGTGAAAAATCGAACTTTAAGATCATATTTCTCATAAACTGCCCAGCAGAAACGGGTGACAGTATTTTTTTTGTGTTATCTACAAAACAAACAAAGAATTCTCCATCAAGTCCCGACCGGTTTCGTCGCGATTCCTTTTTTTTTCATTCTGAAAATTTTTTTTGGAATATTCATTGGTAGGTGTACTAAAATGCTACCGCATTTTCATTCCGTTACTTAACGATTTTTTTCACGTTTTGGAGTTATGGTGCAATGACAAAATAATGTTTCCAAACTGCCTCTAGAACTCAAATAACAAGCGTCATCCGGTTTCTTGCTGGACACGAAAATTACGCGTCATTGCCTTGAGTATTGTGGAATTCAGTTTTTGCTCTATAATAGTAGAAATTGTCACAAATCATTTTTTGAGAGATTTTAAAATCTCAACTAGGACCAATATTCCTATGATGTAGTTTGGAAAATGAACACTAATTTATTTATTTGTAGTTTTCAAATGATTGTTCCTCTTCGTAACTAAGTTGATAGACATTACGTTTATTCATAAAACAATAACACTGCCGCCAAAACAATTAAATTATGAACCATACATGTATGGAATTTAAAGCATTTTTGCTCTTGAGTATTCAACTGTTTTGTTGGAGACTGCAAGAGCAATTCTGACATGTCAGACTGTACCGATATCACATGTATTTTGTGCACTGTTGTATTTTTCTGAGAAAGATCTTTGAACTAATAATTGACTAATGAAAAATGTCGTTGTCAGCATTTCGCGGTGTCTCTCTGTTTTTATGTTTCTTTTAGGGAAAATCGGGGAATTCTTGTCAAGGCTGTTCTTAAGGCTTAATCCTAAATTATTTGGTCGCAAATTTGTGGATGTCATATGTTGTGTGGGCTGTGAGATAAACAAAATATAAATAATATACTTTAGTTATTGTATGGTTGATGTTAATTTTAAAAATATTCCATTAATTTGTTGTTTATGTATTATGTTTTAGTAACCTCTTTCTATTTGTACCTCATGACAACTCAATCTTCCTTTTCACATATTATGTGTCATTTTGTTCATGTGTTGTGTATATTTTTTGTAAAAAATGTATAAGTTTTGAATTTATTTGTACAAGTGTTATGTAATATTTATATAGTATAGGAAAATATAACAGATTATTAAAATTAATGGTACTTGTTTAATTTATCATTGGTAATGCGAAATACAAGGTGAGTCCTAAGTGGACACGTTTTTTAAGGCTGTACTTAAACTGCCGTTCAACGGCAGCCTACTAAAATGCCGTTAACAGATGTGACGTCATTGAAGTGACGTATTTGACGGCTTTGTAATCGCTGTACTTAAAACTGCCGTCAAACGGTAGCCCATTAAAATGCTGTTTACAGCTGTGGCATCATTGAAGTGACGTATTTGACGGCTTTATATTAGCCGTGATTAAACTGCCGTCAAACGATAGCCTACTGAAATGCTGCTAATAGCATATTCGATTTCTTGTAAAAATCGCAATATTTCATTATCGGTTAATATTGTTTTTGACTTGTTTGCATTATAGTTGTGACAATTTTTGCTGAATTATGGGAATCCGGATATTATTGGCATTGACTGGAGCAAGTTTTCCCATTAGTTTTGAGTCGCTCAATGGACAGACCTGTTGTTTAAGCAAGGACCTAATGTATTGAAAAATTTTAAACCACTATAGGCCAATGATACTGATGCTGTAATTGTAAACGTAAACAGTAGTGGAGAGAATCAGACTGTTTTTCATTGTAAGCAATGATGAAGTTTTTTTTATAACTGAGCAGACCGCGTAGGCAGAGCCTAAATACCATAGTACCGCGGCTGCTGTGAAAAGGTTATGTTAGGGGAAGTTTGTTAACGCGTGATTTGAATGGAAACTACCCGCAGGCCCAATCTCTTGGCAGTCCGTCCCAAGCTTTGGACATCCTGGGAATATATGTGCGGTTGTACCGCTTGGTTCTTGATGTATGAAGAACGAGCGCCTTAGGATGAGATGCAGCGGTCGCGCGGGTGCATCTGATTTGTATTTGAAAGCGAAAATCCAGTTTCTGTTGAACAATCTGGAGTATTTGACCAGGTGCTTCCTCCAGGCCAGAGCAATACGAATAACACCTTTATATTAGATAACGCAAATCTATCATCCCAGTGCCAGTTATCTGGAGAATCATCTGCGCCTGGTGACAAGGCGATTCTGTTATAAGACAACAGAAATCCCTCATCTCTAAAACCATGCGAGATCGTAGAGGAGGATATAATACCTGATTCAATTCAAGCTGATGAAGTTTAAATATCAATGAATTAGTTCCAAATGACGTCAACAGTTCAGCAATTATCTTATTGAAAAGTAGGAGTCAGTGATATCACATTGCCGATAATGAAGTTGTCCGTTCCAATAAAAAAAATGAGGTCAACCAAAAGGACAAGACAAAAGGATTATCATAGAAAAAGTCCCATCCTAAGGCGGTCGTTCTTCGTATATCAAGAACCGAGCGGTACAACCACACATTTATTCCCAGGATGTCCAAGGCTTGGGACGGACTGCCAAGAGATGTATTGGGCCTGCGGGTATTGGCCCATTCAAATCACGCGTTAACAAACCTCCCCTAACATAACATTTTCACAGCAGCCGCTCTGCCTACGCGGTCGGCTCAGTTATAAAAAACACTTAATCATTGCTTACAATGAAAAACTGAGTCTGATTCTCGTCACTATTGTTTACATTTACAATTACAGCATCAGTATCATTGGCCCATAGCGTTTTAAGATTTTTTTTTTACAAGAAATCGAATATGCTATTAGCAGCATTTCAGTGGGCTACCCTTTGACGGCAGTTTAATCACGGCGAATATAAAGACATCAAATAAATCACTTCCATGATGCCACAGCTGTAAACGGCATTTTAGTAGGCTGCCGTTAAACGGCAGTTTAAGTACAGCCTTTTTTCTAACTGTATAGAAGTCGTTATTAAAATAAACAATTTTTTCAAATATTTTTTTCAGAAAACCGGAAAGTAAGTGAGATACAGAATTCCAAAAAGCAAATCTGAGCTTGTTTTGTCAAGACGTACCTAGTCTGTTTATATTTAGTTTTTGCTCGGATTTTTGACTGTCAATTAGTGAACTATAGTCACTTTGGGTTTATCATAGTTCATTTTAAATTGGTAAATCCAAAAAGTTGTTTCATAATAGTGTGTCATTTTTAGGATTCACAGTTACAATGCTTAATCGATTTAACAACAATCTGAGCAAAAAACTAAACATAAACAGACTAGATACGCCTTGATACTCAAGCCTAGATAACTTTTTTTATTCTGTATCTCACTTATTTTTCAGTTTCCTGAAAAAAGTAGTTTATTTTAACGACTCCTATAAACAGTTAAAAAAATATTAACTTAAGACCCACCCTGTATAAAGCATTAAGCAAATCCATTATATTTCCCTTTTTTAAGATTTTTTATAAACTCTGATAATAGATATTTACAAAAGAATCTGAAAAATAATGCTTGTTCCCATGAACTGCTGCTTCACGTTTCGCCAACAGGAGTGGTCGGCATCCTCATAAGATGTTACCTGTTCAGCGTCTTCCGAAAGACTCGGAGAGTCCGAATGATGACATATTATTATGTGAAGAACGGTATACTGAGAAATATGTCAGTATTTGCAGTATTGAGGAGCTTGATGGTCACATCAACGCCGTCAAGGTTCGCAAGCAGAGGCTAAGCCAGAAATCCAAATATGCAATAATATAATATAACCAAACAACAAATAATATAGGAGGTTCTGTCCATTTAGCACTTATACTTGGTAGAAGAAAATGCTAAATACGAAAGTTATTTGGTTGTTTAAGACGAATATCCTAAAATTATTTTGAAAAATACAGGGTGTTGCGGGAAAGCAGGATAATCATCAACTTGATTTTTTAAATGGAACCATTACCTTTTTTTGACCCCATTTGGTTTCCCTTACTGATCTCGATTTAACCTTCCTATAGTTCTGGGATCGGTTGCGAAGTTGCCAAGTTATAATTTATATTCAGTAATCTTTTTGGATTTGCAAGGTCGCAAGTAACACGTCCAAATTGATGTACTCCTTTAAAATTTCTCAATATTATTATTAAGATAGTTACTTGAATGTCTAGTGAATATTATTTTGGATATTACTATGTGCAACTGCAGGGTCTTTTCGGAAAAATTTTAAATAATAATAATTTGTATGCCATTTTACTTTGTTTTTTAAATGTAACACCCTGTATGTTTTATTTCAGATTGAGGTATCTACCCTATCTCGCCCCGTTATATTTTTTCGAGTTTGCGACGTTGCCAAGTTATTATTTTTCCAAAATATCAAACAAACATATCCCTGTTTTTTATTAATAGAATGCCCTGTATATATGTTGTTTAACATGGATTACTCAATTTGCTAGTAATGCTTTTCGACGTGACAAAGTTTTAAATAATTTTCCTAAAATAATAAAACCGTTTTCCGCGCTTATATGCTATGTATTTCGTATATGTTTAATGCATAATATATATAATAAATCAAAACATTGATCTAGTAAGCGAGTGTCATATTGTTTGGTTACTAGTAGACTGTTAAAATTGTTATGGTTTCCAGCTTAACGGGGCGCCTGCACATTTTCACAGGAATGTTCGTGCTCACTTAGATGTACAGCTTCAAGAAAAATGAATAGGTCGTCGAGGTCCAGCAGCTTGGCCTCCTAGATTTCCAGATATAACTTGTTTGGATTACTTTCTGTGGGGCCATATCGTCTTCAGTTTATCAAATACCCTCAGCCACAAGAGATGACATGAAGCAACGAATTAAAGACGCGTTTCGAAACGTAACAGCGCTAGAGAGAACTTTATTATTCGGATTCAAGAGTGCATAAACCAGGGCGGAAGACACTTTGAACAATTTCTTAATCAAAATTACCTTATTGTTATTTATAGTTGCTATTAGTCCGGTTTTTTTCTTGGTTACAATGTTTTGAATCACCACGATTCCGTTTGAGTTTGAGCTAGAAATAATTCATTCTTAAAAATAACGTAATGTAATATAAATTCAAAAACATACAATTTTCTTACTTATTATTGTACCATATTATTAACGAAGTCAGTTATTGACGAAATCAGCCTAAGATAAATAATACACAAATCGCAATGACTCACATAATATTACCATATGGCAAACTATGTCTGTAAAAAGATAGTGGTAGAAAAATTTTTGAGTTTCCACACCCTCATTCAGGGTCTTCCCTTAGTGTTTGATATGAATAACCATGTATAAACGTCAAATTTAAGTGAACATATTTTAACATTATAGCTCTCAATGCTCTCTGCCTTGACAGGTTTTTGAAATATGTTTTAGTAAGCCCACAACCTTCCGTCTATTCACTGTTGGCCCACCCTGTATACTTTACATGCTATTATCAGACTGATAGTAAACACACCGATGAAACACTTTTCTCTTCGGAACTTAGTTGAGTTAATAATTTATTGTTAACATAAAAATACTCTAGAAAATATAAATAAAATGAACAGAGAACGTCCGTTAAATCACTGCTAAAATAAACGTCTTTATTCCTGAGACGTTATTCGGCAAAGCATTTATAATATTCAAGTTAAATCTGAGATATAACAATATATACAGATTAGATCACACAGCACATCCATAATAAATACAGAACATATGACAATAATAATCAAGAACAACTTTATTTCGCATTTTCACCATTAACTTTAGTACTTTTATTTTTTCTGCTTGCTACCGGGGATTTACTTTTTTCCGTCCCAGATTCATTATCCGAACTAAAGTATACAATGTTTTTATTCTTGCTGTCTTCACTAATACTCTTGCTCTCACTGCGACTTTTTCGCCTTTGGGCCTTATTGTCCTTCAAAAATTCACTCAACTGTTGGAACCGCTGGCCCCAGTAGGCATTCTGCTTGTTCACTAGCTCGCTATGCTTGTTTATGAACTCCACATCGGTGGGAAGTTGTAGCTCCCATTCCTTGTTGTGACGACGGAGTTTGGAGATTCCCGTGAAGATTTCTTTCAGCTCTTCCGAAGGTATCTTCAGAATCGAAGAGACGGTCTTCCGTTCTACATATTGGTGTTTTGTGAACAGGTACAACTGGAAAAAATTGAAACAAACACTACATAGTCTAACAACTCGTCAAACAAATTTTTTTCAACACAGCTACTTATACCTCTGTTAGCATCTTTGGGGAAAGATTTAAGTCCAATTCTTAAACTCGACGTTGGCGTTGCCGTTGACGTTCGTAGCACAAGGCTGCTATTCCTAAATTCGACGTTCGCGTTGTTAACCTAGCTTTCCCATCGTGTTTGAAAAGATCTTCTGTTGCGATTTATCATCAGTGTTTTTGGCTTTGTGACAGATCTTTGAATTTTCCTGGTGAAAATGGACATAGAACCAATAATCAACACATAAAACTTGAGAAAAGCCTGGAGAAAACCCAGAAACCTTTTGACAGCTAGACGTCAACAATAATAACAATATCACATGACCGGTAACCGACGACTATGATTGGCTTATACGCCGGCTACGACGGTGGCTACGAACGGCGGACGGCAAAAGTTGAAAGATAGTTATGTCGAACGGCGCGCCCAACGGCATCGCCAACGGCGGACGTCGAATATGAATGGTCTTAATTTCCATGTATTTATGTTGCAACGGACAACGGCAACGGCAGCGCCAACGTCGAGTTTATGAATTGGCCTTTATACTCCATAGTCCAAATTTTCCTTCAACTAGCCCAGATCTTCTCCTAAAGATGCTAACATAGAATACCTGTTTCGCTTTGCTATCATCTTCAGATTTAGACTAGCCTAGATACTAAGCAAACATAGTTTCAAAAACGTACAACTTTCCATGAAATTGATTCGGGGCTTTAAAAAAGTTGCAAAGTATTTTAATGATCTCGGAATTATTTATAAATTATTTTTATATACACTAGATATTTATAAGGTCTCTCATTTTAAAATATCAGTTAATCTTTTTTTTTATGACTGCATATGAGCATAAGAACCTTCTCATATTTTTCCGAGATTTTTTTTTTTGGCACCGGAAAGCAGAGAAAATGAGGAAAATATTTGAATCCCTCTAGGCCCGTGATATAACGGTCCTATAAGGGAATCACCAATCGGAAGACTGCTATTTGTGCCGTGTTGCCGTCCTAACTTGAGTAGAGTACCCAATATTCAATGAATACATTTATGTGATCCTCTATACATTCGAAAAAATACATAATTTTATATATGCGGTCAGTGAAGCAGACTTTACTAGCCTGATTAATACTTTGTTAAGAGGTTTGTGTTTAGCAGGTGGATATAGTAACGTAAGGGCAACGTGTGATGAGTATCCAGTAACGCCAAAATGATGTGTACTTTTCAAATTTTCGGAATTAATGATTTCCCGCACAATAACCAAAGACACAAAAAGCTTGGATTTGAGACAAGAAATTTCCAAAATTATAAGGTTAGGTTTAACTTCACTTGACTATCAAAAGCACAATTCACAAAACAAAGCTTTCTCTGACAAAACATTTCTCCATGTGACACCGCCAAGACATAAAACCCACAGGGCATCCCCTTGAAAATTGCGTCAATACCGCAATTTTGGAGATGACGAAGCAACAATGCACTGCTGAAGTATGACGCGCTTATGGCGAATTTTGAATTCCTTTATTTAGACTTTAAAATGGAATTACTAGTAAACAAAATGATTCAGAGAGTAACAAAATGCAATACTACATCTGTTTTTGTATATGTTACGCTCAATAGCAAGGAATATTTCCCAAACCAGAAATATTAATTTTGTACGGCTATTGAGAATTACCAAAGAACTAGTTTTGCGCGTCTTGAAATGCATAGAACTAGTTTTGCGCAAAGTTGAAATGCACAGAACTAATTTTGTATATTTTCTGAATGACCAGCACAAATGCTGCTTCTTAAGACAAACAATATATCGGAACTGGGCAGTAGTAGCGAATTATAATTTTGGGGGTGTAAATTAGAGCAAATATAGTATCTTTTCTTATTATTGTGACACCCAATGAGGAACTTGTTTTTGATCACGTGACGTCCGATTCAAAATATTTAATGGGTATATTTGTGACTTTTTGTGTTCCTCTCGGTAAAACAATTCCAACAAAGTCGCACACTTGGAGTCTAAAGTGAATAACTGAAGAGCTACAAGTACTTAAAGGATGGTACCACTACCATTGATTATAACATGTACCCCTACAGTTAAATTATTTTGGTAGTTTCATAATGGTAGTGGTACAGTGTACAGTCCTTTAACTACCTGTACCTCTTGAATTATTCACTTTAGACCCCAAGTATGCTAGTTTGTTGTAATTTTTTTATCGAGAGGAACACAAAAAGTCACAAATATAAAGGGTGCCCCATTAAAATTTTTGAATCGGACGTCACGTGACCAAAAACAAATACTTCATTGAGTGAAACAATAATAAGAGAAGATACTATATTTGCTCTAATTTACACCTCCAAAATTATAATTCGCTACTCCTGCCCAGTTCCGATATATTGCTTGTCTTAATCGTCGTGGGACACCCTGCATAAAGTTGGAGAAGTTAAATATATTTTAATTAATACCAACAAATAATAAATCGCCAATTGAGGCTGGTTTAAATTTTTTTATTTGATTGTGTGAGCATCAAACTGGCTTGTGCTTCCAAACCTCCTTTGCGTTTTCACGATTCGTACTTATATTGCAGGAACTTTGGCAAAGAAACCTAACCTAACCTAAACGATAGGTTTTTGGTGGTTTTGACACAATGCATAACGAATGTTCACTTTGTTTGTCATTCCGTACCACAGAACTAGTTCTGTGCATTTCAAGTTGCGCAAAACTAGTTCTGTGTATTTCATGATGCGCAAAACTAGTTCTGTCTATTTGATAATGCTCAATAGCCGTAAGTCCAGCGAAACATTAGATAAAATATATTCAATGGAAGATGAGCCTAAGTACACAGTCTATTAGTCACTATGAATGGTCACTTCAACGTAAAAATTGCCTTACTTCAATACCATCATTCGTTTTTCCATTCACTGATACAAGCGTGCTCCTAGTGATTTATTATTATAATATATAGAATTACAGAAATAGTACAAGAAACACAGGTAAGTGGGTTTTTTGAATATTGTCGATAATACAGTGATTGTATAGGAAAATCCTGTTTTATGCTGAGATAACCTAAAAATGTTATCATATAAAGCTAAACTGTCAGTTTTACTACATTTCTCTCTTATAGATATCACATATCTGTTCTTGATGAATCAATAGACCCTGACACCGATATTTATGAATAACTTTTGTAATGTAATTTGTATTCTCATATATTATAAAATAAATATACTTAAAAGTATGTTACAGGTTTTTTTACTTCCCACAACGATAGGTGAAGGGAGTATTAGGATCGCGAAAATTTTCGATTTTGAGATAACACGCTTTTTGGGCGTTTTATGATACCTACATAACGAAAATCCACGCTACTCATTTCCGTCGGTCTGTCTGTCTGTCGGTCTAATGCGGCTGTAATTTTGAAAATCGGTGCATGGGCAGCGTAGTAATTAGCAAAAAACGAAAAAATTCAAATATTCCCCAAACTTCGTATTTAGGTGTTTTATGTGTTCCTGATCATTTTCTACTTTTCTTTGTGGGGGTGAAATTTGGGGTGGGGGGGGGGTGGAGGGGGGAGGTGGGGGGTTGTAAAATTGAAAATTTTTTTGTATTCGTAATAGACTGTCCGCTGACCTGTGAAGGAAGACCTCGCGACATAAATAGCTTTTTTTAGGTCCATGCGAACATTGTCTTGCCTATTACAGAAACGAAAGGACTTAGAATTTTTTCTGCTGTAAACATATCACTCATATCAGTATTGCTTTATACCCGTTTTACATCAGCAATAAATCATGGTTTTAATTCGTGGAGTCAGTTCGTGGTCAAAATTGACAAGTGTAAAACAGGAATTTGGAATTTGACGTCAAATAAGTCAATTGATTTCTTCTTGGATTTCTTCACTGATTTAGAACCTGTTCTAATCTGTGGTCCAGTTTGACGTAAAATTCGGTAGTGCCAACCTTAAAAATCATATCATACATGTCATACATGTTGCATAGCTGTCTCTGTATGTTATTCAACATTTTCTAAATAAAAACTCGCAATGAAATTAAGAGTTTTACTGTCAAAAGGCCACAAACAAATACGAATTAAACGGTTCTTGCGAAAACCGCTAGTCATATCACAGCAACAGTGTTTCACTCACAAAATCCATGGTTTTATTGACATATGTAAAACACAATCAATTTGACCTTGAAGACGACCATGGATTGATCAATGAATAAATTCGCGGAGAAAATGTCGATGTAAACCGGATATTAGATCGTTCTGTATTGTGTAACGTGGAAACTGTTGAATTGACTTTAATGAAATTTTGACACAGTATTACTACCGTGGCAAGGATGAAAATGCGTATGGTTTTTACAAATCGTGTCAGTGGCGGCGCAGAACTAATAAAAAAACTAAAAATATAAAAACAGCTCAAACTTCGTTTAGTGTTTTAGAGGATCCTGATCGTTTTCTACTTTTTTTGGGTGGGGGTGAAATTGGGGTGGTTGTGGGGTGCGGAGTTGAAAAACTGCAAAATATGTTTTACTACCAATAGACTGTCCATTGCCTGTGAAAGAAAGACCTAGCGGCATAATACACTTTTTTAGGTCCTTCCTAACGTTTCCTTCCCTGTCACAGAAACCAAGGGACTTGGAATTTTGCGATGTAGATACATACGAGTTTCGCTTTATCGTGTAACTTGCAAATGACCGAATTGATTTTAATGAAATTTCGACACTCCTTGCCGAGGATGGAAAACACGTATGGTTTTATAAATCGTGTCCGTGGCGGCGTAGAACTAATAAAAAACTAAACAACTCAAACTTCGTTTTTAAGCGTTTTAGAGGATCCTGATCATTTTTCTGCTTTTTTTTTGATGTAGGTGAAATTGGCGTCGTTGGGGGGGACGGGGTTGTAAAACTGAAATATTTGTTGTATTGGTAATAGGCTGTCCTTTCACATGTGAAGGAAATACCTATCGGCATAACACACACAATTTTTGAGGGGGGAGGGGGGGCTGGCGATGATTTGGTTACAAGGGGATCTCAGATTATAGCTTCGTGCTATGGGAACATAATACACTGGTATCACCGTAATGTGTGAGAAGTACTGAGTCAATCATCTTGACTTCATTTTTTGAAGTCTGAAGAAAAAAGTGACCAAATTCCATTTTTTTTAAAAACAAAATCTTGAAAGCAGACCACTAAACTAGCTCTTACTTAAAGTCGCTCACTCTAAAAGTAATAAAATACGAGATTATAACAAATCAAATTAATGATTATTCAAAAGGGTAATATTTCCAGAGAGAAATAAACTTTAAAAGTGTTTTTCTCATGAACTGAAAAATGTGACTTATGCACTTTTTACATGGGGCCATTCATTTAGATGAACAAGTATGCCAGATTTTGAAAACTTTCAAGGTCCTTTGTACTTACCACATAATCTCTCGCCCTGCACATTAGTTCAGCAGGCACTCCACTTGTAGAAGAAAAAGTGTTTGCAGGATATAAAACTTCTGACTTCACTACCCAGTTACCTCGAACGAGAACAGCTACTACAGGTAAAGTTCTCAAAAGTATTTCAGCTGTTAAACCCTCCCCTCCGGCTAGAAGCATCAAAAGCTGTTGGAATTGGATGATTTGAGCTGAAAATCATATAAACATCAATCTAAAATCCACCACTATCAAAAACTTTGGCATCATCATTTACAAGAAAAAAGCATAATAACTTAAAATGTCTGTAAAAATGACATCCAATAATGAAATAAAGAAGTGGAGTTTGCAAATAAGAATTACAACCATATTGATGCTTCTGAAATTGTGGTTCCTGGATATTCTGTCATACGATGTGACACTGTTAACCACTACACTGGAGGAATTCTAATTTTTGTGAGAAATGATATTTGTTATGAACAAGTATGTATGTGTTCTGATGATGGTAATTATTGGTGTTCAATTATTAACACAAAGATTAACAATACTGATTGGCAAATTGGAGGTTTGTATACAGGGTTATTCACGTTATTCGACACGGAGCATTATGGCTAAAGTATTTCATAAAAAAGAAAATAATAGTTTCGGATAGATAGAGACCCATAAAGGCTACATTTTTATAATATTATCATGTTATACAGGGTGTCCCAAAAGCACGAAATGTATCAAAGTTATGTTTTTTTAAATGGAACACCCCGTATATTATTGCAGATTCAGACTCGTTGGTGAATTCTAGTGTGACTTTATGTATCATACATGGGACTTAAAGCGACCCGTTTAGGTGTAAATCACCATTTTCGGTATAAGCAGATATCAGGAAAAAATTGAATATCGCAGAAATTATAAAATTTGGAAGGCTTTGACTTTGCCGTATTACTAAGCATAAAATGCTTCAGCTTTGATGAGACTGTCAAATTTAAACTACGTTTATGCTTGGAGAAATCGGTCGATTAATTAAGGAAACTTTGATCAGCGATAACTTGATTTTTTCAAATTGGAATGCCTAATTTTTTTTATACGGTTAAACGTAGAATTCGATAACCTTTCTAATGATGTAAGGTTGTGAATATCAATCTCTGGTAGTTTTCATTTAATTTTAAATTTTCAAACAAATCGACGTTTTTCAATTTTCCTACCTATAAGCAACGTAGCAGGCCATGAAATATAAACAAAAACCTGTTCAGGTAAAAGAAAACAACTAACTTAGCTGAAAAATACACACGAACTAGACTAAAGGGACAAGATTATAAAAATTAGCCACAGCAAACAAGGTCTAACCAGAAACAACGGCGGTAACAAACATATCTTTGGTCAAAGAGAAGCTGGAGTATGGCAGAAATGGATTTTTTCACGGCCTACTAGCTACTACAATGTACTAGAGATTGGCAATTTCCAAAACCATTGAAAATTTTGAAATAAAGTAAAAACTACTAGAGAATGTTGTAAGCAGTTTATTATTTTCATAATAAAATTTCACATTTAATGATATAAAAAGGTATGCAATTCTGTCAAAACTCAAGTCAAAAGTACCTCTGACTGGAGTTCTGAAAATTCTTCAGTACCTATTAGCAAGATGGCAGAAAATGAAGAATGAATTAAAATTTGTTCAAATTATAAAACATAACTTAAATGGCAGAAAATTTAAATCTGATTTGTCAGTATTCATTTTTTGTAATATTGCTAATAGATATTGAAAAATAGAAGGGCTCCAGTCAGAGGTATCGACTTCGACGCAAATTAGTACTTTTTTACACCATTACATATGATTGATAGTTGCGTGATGGAGCAACAGTCGCTGGTTGTTTTTGTTTCATATCAGGGTTTTTAACTGTCTTGGAAATTTTTAACCTCTAGTAAATTGCGGTAGCCAGTAGACTGTAAAAAATATCTATCACTGCCATACTCCAGCTTCTTTTTGACCTTAGAGATGTTATCGCAGTTGTTTCTGGGAGAGTTGATTTGTTGTAAGGAATTTTTATCATCTTGTCTCTTTAGTCTAGTTAGTGTGTATTTTTCAGTTAAGTTAGTTGTTTTCTTCTACCTGAACAGGTTTTTGTTTATATTTCACGGCCTGCTACGTTGCTTATAGGTAGGAAAATTGAAAATCGCCGATTTGTTTGAAAATTTAAAATTAAATGAAAACTACCAGAGATTGATATTCACAATCTTATATCATTAGAAAGGTTGGTGCTATACATTTAGCCAGAGCAAGTCAAATTTGTAATACAGTGATTAACTTAGAGGCGGACTTACGTAAAAGTCAGACTCAGTCCACTACAAGTAATTTCAAACGCAAGGGGAAAGTGAAACCCCTGATTGTGGGAAGCAGTACTAATTCCAGCAGCTGTCCCTTTAAGGCCGCTCCCGTATCTACTAAAGTACAAGAATATCATGTTACACGGATTGATCCTGATATAGACCAGGCACAGCTACAAGAGTATCTAGAGTCGTTTGTCCCAGATGTTAAAGCTGAAAAGTTAACTACCCGAAGGTCTGGTTACTCATCCTTCAAGGTGTCGGTGCCAAGCGACCAAGCTGAGAAGATCTTAGTGAGTGATATATGGCCTGATGGTGTCATTGTGAACCGTTTTTTTCCCAGAAGACAAGGAATTGCAAGCATTATTCCATCAACAAATTAAGTGCTTGTCAGTGTTGCACTTGAACATCCAATCACTGAAAAATAAAGTTGATCATTTAAATTCTCATCTAGAGAATACTCCATTTGACATTCTCTGTCTTTCAGAACATTGGCTTTCAAGCATCAATTTATCCAAAATAAACATTCTGTAGACCAGAAGGTAAGCATGGAGGAGTGGCTATATTTTCTAGAGAAAACATTAAATTGAAACCAGTTGATTTGGGTGACTATTGCCATATTTTTCATGCTGAATTCTGTGCTGCAGAAATCCAAAATAGTAATTGCTCTCTTCTGACAATTTACCGCTCTCCCAACTCAGATGACGTAGACATATTTTTTGATTGTTTCACCTCTGTGATTGAACGTTTATTATCGAAACATAAATATATCATAATTGTTGGAGACTTCAACATTGACATCCGTAACAACACTGATAATGCTTCAAGACTTAGAAATATCCTATCTCTTTTTGGTTTGAGTCATCATATAGACAGACCAACAAGGGTAACTCCTTCATCGAGCTCCTGTATAGATAACGTGTTGACGAACATTGCTGTTGGTACCTTAGAGATAGGTCTTTATGAACCTCATCTCTCAGATCACTATGCTCTCTATGCGTTCGTCGGGGGCTATCATACAGAAGCTACAGGCAGTAAACAATGTCGCCTTATTAACAGAGAAAGGAAAGCTATGTTTTGTAACAAAGTATCAGAGATAGACTGGAAAATTGTTAATGACGGTAATCTAAATAGTAATGTACTAGCTAACAAAATTTTAAATGAGCTGGCTTCTCTGGCAGATGCCTGTTTTCCTATTCGTAAAATTGCAAACAAGAAACGTAATGTTGGGTACAAATGGTTCAACGACACTTTACGTGGCTTACGTGACCAACTCCATGCAAGCTGGAGATGTTATAATATGACACAATCTGAGTACGACTGGCAAAATTATCAGGAGAAGCGTAGGATATATCGACAGGCCTTGAAGAAGGAAAAACGTGATAGGTACATTTATGAAATCCAAAATGCTGAAAATAAAAACAAAGTTGCCTGGAACATCGTTAACATAGAGCGTAACTCTAAAAAAACTTGTCACACAGGGTATTCTTTGACTCCAGTGGAATTTAATAATTTTTTTACTTCTTTTGCAGACAGAATATCACATATGTTCACTCAAACTATAGATCCCCTATTTTATCTTAACCATCTACCAAAACCATCATCATCCTTCTTTATGGCCCCTATATTAGACGATGACGTCAGGCTAGCAATTTTCCGTCTTAAAAACTCTCACTGTGTTGACGCTTATGGTCTTAACACTGAAATGCTTAAATCATCATTGAATCATTTGATTCCACCACTGACTACACTTTATAATAACTGCCTCGAGGAAGGTTGCTGGCCAGATGTATTCAAAGTTACCAAAGTTGTGCCAATACACAAAAAGGGTGACGTAAACGATATCGAAAATTTCAGACCAGTTGCAATAGTGCCTTTAATTAGTAAAATTCTTGAGATAATATTAAATGATCAGCTCACTAATTATTTCGAAAAAACATCTATACTATCACCCAGTCAGTTCGGATTTCGGAAAAATAAAAATACAATCTCAGCTTTGGTAGCTCTGATATATGACGTAGTCTGGAGCCTTAATGAGGGATTTGATGCCACAGCATATGCATGTGACCTCACCAAGGCTTTTGATTGCGTCGATATAGATATATTATTAGCAAAACTTGAATTTTACGGGGTTAGAGGTAACCAATTGCAGTTACTTCAGTCGTATTTGAGAGACAGAAAACAATATGTATGTTGTAATAATGAAGACTCACCACTGTTGCCAGTGACCAGTGTCGTACCGCAAGGGTCGGTGCTGGGGCCACTTCGATTTTTAGTTTATGTGAATGATCTTCCATCATCTATTTCAGATAAATGCTTTCTGTTTGCCGATGATACGACAGTTTTATCTAGAGGCAACACAGTCGGCGAGGAAACCTTAGCACAAGTGAAAAAATGGTTCGATGCAAACCATCTTAAACTAAATGAGAGGAAAACTCAAAAAATTAAATTCAGCTCAAATAAACGGGCAGATAAATGTGATCCAGTCAAATTACTGGGAATTATTTTAGACAGTTCATTAACTTGGTCATCTCATGCTGACTACCTCTGTGCTAAGCTGTCATCACAAATATTTGCACTGAGGCAACTTAAATCTTGTGTCGATAATATTACGTTGAAAACTGTTTACTACTCCTTAATATATAGTAATATTTCATATGGAATCGTACTTTGGGGCAACTCATCTTCGAGTAATAAAGTATTTGTAATGCAAAAGTATGCAATTCGAATTTTAGTCGATGCGCCTTATGGAACTTCATGTAGAGGGCATTTTAAAGATTTAGGGATACTCCCATTAGCTTGTTTATATATTATGGAGACACTGATACAAGTTCATCGTAACGCAGATATGTTTACTCGGTATTCTCAGGTCCATTCGTATGATACTAGATTTTCTAACAATATTGTTGCTCCATGGTCTCGACTTCGAATGACTCAAATCAATAAATTGGATGTTAGTTTGTATAATTATTTGATTAATCACTTCAATGATATTTCATTCCAATCTATGTCTATCTACTCCTTCAAAAAATGGATAAAACAGTTCTTGTTAACTCATAGTTTTTATACTGTACAAGAATATATCAATTTTCTAACTGCTGCACGTACCTGACTTATGAAATTGTGACTGTAAATGCTAATATTGTGTACGACGGTCAATAAACTATCTATCTATCTATCTATCAAATTCTACGTTTAACCGTATAAAAAAAATTAGACATTCCCATTTGAAAAAATCAAGTTATCGCTGATCGAAATTTCCTTAATTAATCGACCGATTTCTCCAAGCATAAACGTAATTTAAATTTGATAGTCTAATCAAACCTGACGTATTTTATGCTCAGTAATATGGCAAAGTCACAGCCTTCCATATTTTATAATCTCTGCGATATTCAATTTTTTCCTGATATCTACTTATACCGAAAATGGTGATTTACACCTAAACGGTTCGCTTTAGGTCCCATGTATGATACATAAAGTCACTAGAATTCACACCAAGGAATCTGAATATACAATAAATACGGGGTGTTCCATTTAAAAAAACATAACTTTGATACATTTCGTGTTTTTGGGACACCCTGTATAACATGAAAATATTTTTTAAATGTAGCCTTTAAGGGTCTCTATCCATCCGAAATTATTATTTTCTTTTCTATCAAATACTTTAGCCATAATGCTCCGTGTCGAATAACGTGAATAACCCTGTATATCCCCTAGTGGCAGTGTAGCATCATTTTTAAGTAATTTACAATGCATCCTTGAAGACAATTTAGCCATGGATAAGAAATGTATATTAATAGAGGATTTTTATATCAACTACCTAAATAAAGATTTTTATTGGACAAAAATTGCAAGTATGATATAGGCATTAGGAATGGAACAGGTGGCTGTAGAACCTACAAGGGTCTGTAAAGCTTCTAGCACCTTAATTGACTATGTACTCACCAATAATAACGATCTCGAACATAAAATCTTCAAAACACCAAAAATTACTGATCATTTTATTATATGAATAAGAATAATGAGCTATAATAATATAGGAAATACAAATAAAATAATTAACAAAACAATAATAACAAGATGTTTAAGTGATAATGGCATATCTCCAACTAAATATTGACCTGTTAACATGTGATTGAAATTTTGACTCTACTGATACTGATGTGATATTTAATGATGGCAATGAAAAATGTACTGCTGTAATTAATAGCAAATATCTGATAAAGGAAATAAAATGTAAGACTGATAATGTTCCTTGGTATGATATTGTGCCAGTCCGGCCCTGGACGGCCGGGCATATACGTGAATTCTAGAAAAGTTCCTTCTCGATATGTGTTTTTAGGGTCGCGAGCTGTCGAGAACGTTCCAGAGATGGCGACGCTTAATATAAGGCGCTATCGCATGAGAGTAAGGAGACAATCAATAGAGTACAGTGCAAGCGAGAAGTAATCCGCGATATACCGGTGGCGCGCGAAAATAAATGAACTGTGACATAAATTAGGGAAGTGTAGGACCAATATAAATTAGTGTAGTGACTCAGTGACTGTAGATAAATTAGACTGTTAAGTATTAGGCTAGGCGTAGTGGAAATAAATAGATAAATCCGTACCAAGTGTTTTCTTGCCCAATCGGACTAAAGACTTGTGACAATATAGAAATCAGGGAATTAGCTTTAGAGTGTGGTAGGGCATATAGATATTTTATTACAGTTTTATTAACTATAATAAAGGTAGTATTATGGAATGATTATAAAATCAAGCAGAACTTAGCTGTAGATTTGTTAAAGCAAAAAAAGAAAGAATACTATGAATGTATGATTGATAATAGTAAATATGACTTTGAAGAAATGTGGAAATGTCTAAAAAAAATGTTAAAAAACTAATATGAATCTTTATATTATAAAAATATGAATTTTGGAACGAACAAAAATAAAATTTTTGTAGAGAGTGTAAATGAATGTATTGAGGATATAATATCTAGTGTTAATCAAACTTCTGATTGGTGTGATAGTAAGCTACCAGTAATTGATTGCAGAATTGATGAATTTCAGCATATAACAATAGTGGAGTTACAACAAAGTATTTTTTCATCAAAAACATAATGTTTTAAACTCTCAATTTCTTTAAAAGCTTTCAATATGGATGGGATATGCAGTTCTATTTTATAAATTCTTCATTGAGAACGGGTAGCTTTCCTAAATAATTAAAGACCACTACCATTATTCCTTTTGCAAAAAATCAAGATAAATCTGATGTGTCTACATATCGACCAATCAACACACTGCCTTGTATTGAAAAGCTGTTGGAAAAAATAGTCATCAAATAGTTTCATATACTTTAACATTTTAAAGAACATAATCTTTTTCTTGGACACCAGTCTAGTTTTCGCAAAGGCCACTCCTGCGAAACAGCAATTCAGCTTACAATCTCAAAACGGAAACAAACGGTGGACAATAATTAATTTTTAGTTGCTGTTTTTGTAGACTTGATAAGAGCCTTTGAAGTAATAAATAGAGATTTACTGTTAAAGCAGCTAAATGACTGGTGGTTTAAGGAACATTTAACAAATAGATTTCAGCATGTCTGAGTGGGTAAGAGTAAATCTTTGAACAATGAAAGCAAATATGGGGTACCACAAGGTAGTATACTTGGAGCATTATTATGTATAATTTTTTTAAATATCAATTATATTGAAAAGCTGGAATTTATCAACTTATGCAGATGACACATTAATTGCATGCACGGGGGGTAACTTTTTTGAACTAATTGAAAGGATACAACGGTTGCTTAATAAAATAGAAATGTTTTGAGATACTAAATTAAAACTGAATACTACCAAAACCAAAGCAATGTTAATCTCTACTCCTCAGAGAATAAAGTCCTTAAATGCTAAATATATTGAATTAAAATTATATAATGAAGATATTGAATGGGTAACTCAAATAAAATATCTTGGATTTATCGTGGATCATACACTGTCTCTGAAGCCTCATTTTTAAAATATTCATAAGAGAATTTCAAAAAAGTTATTTTTTCAATAGAATGAGTAAGCATTCTTTATTATTTTCAAGAATCACTGTAATTAAAAGCATAATACAACCCCACTTTGATTACTGTTCTAGTGTTTTATACTTCGGTGACTTAAGCTCAATTCAATCTCTGCAAGTTTTATTTAATAAAGGCAAGAGAACAATTCTTAGATGCAATCGTTACATTCCTATAGTGTTAATAGTCCACTTTGGGGAGGTTTTCAGCAAAAGAGCGACTATACTACCTTACTATGGTTTTTCTATATAAATTGAAGAATGGTATGTTACCTATTTATTTTAATGAGTTTGTAGTACTCAGGAGCCAAGTTCACTCATACAGTACAAGAAATATAAATGACACCTGCCAGCACATGTCAAAAACGCTGTGGCCCATCAAAAAGAACTTGAAAGAATATATTTTAGAACTTTATATTTTGTTTTTTTATGGGGAAATTCATGACATTGTAAAATTAAACTATTGAAGATACCCTTGTAAACTAGTTTTTTAGTTTAACTTATGTCTACTTAGATTCAATAATTTAGAGATACTTGTAACTTAGGTCTATGGTAAAGACAATTTTTGAATTTGTGTTAGATTGTAAGCCCTTTAGCGATTTATATAAATATTCTGTCTTTCCATTACACTAGGTCTAGGGGGGGGGGACTAGTGCTGCCGCAGTCCGAAGAGCAGCAAAAAAGCACTTAAGTTTTCCTATTTATATAAATATAATATGCTTCTGTAGAGTTCTACGGAGGGGCGTGCGCCCCCCTCTAAATCTGCCACTGGTTTTCATAATGTGATACAATCGCGTCATATTGATGTTTTTCAGTTGTTAATTGGTTATCATTTTACTACTGCATTAACTTTATAAGATTACAAATAGTTTTATTTCAAAAATTTGTATACCATTATATCATATAAAAACATTGCTAGTAGTTTTTTTCCTATTAAATAAACACTATCTATCTATCTATCGAATATTTTACTAGCAATACCCTAATTTTCCACAACACTCCATTTTGGGGGTGAAAGCTCCAAAGGCAAAAATTGGGCAAATCTTTAGTTTCTGTCGTCAGCAGTGCAGCTCCTGTGAGCTTATTGTGCTATAACTCTCGGGGGGGGGGGGGGGCGATATACGCGGTCAGCAGCCGGTGGTGTCGTTCCATCGTCCCACCGACTGCCGATCCGCGGTGCTGTGAACACTAGAACACTGTCGAGTCAAAGTGTGACCACAAGCGACCGAGTGCGGCCGGTGCGACGAGCAAGCGTGGGAGGATCTATCCCCACTCGACGCCTGCCGTCCATGAACTGACCGACCTAACGTGTGAAGGGAGTTCTGAGCTCTAAAGGGCCGCACAGACATCGTTCTTTTTCATCAGGTTTGCACGACGTGCCAACCGATCACACTCATTTCGGTCCGTGTGTGCCGAAAAACCGTCGTGTTGAGTGTTGACCGTCGTTCCAAAAAATCTGTACGAGCTTGATTTTACCTGTCGGTTTCGAACGCCATCGTGCAACTCGGTACATGTGTGGCCGTTCATCGTGCAATCACGACGGGATTTTGCAGTGTCGTTCTGGTTGCCTTCGAGTACGTGTATCTAGGGTTAGCGACATCTATCAAAAATGTGCTGTCAGACGTTCATGAGGGGAAATACTTTGTTTCATCCAAGTATCCTGTTTTTTTATTAGAGGTGCTACTGAATTAAGTAATTCTATGTATGTTTCTTCATCCATCCTCAAATAATTGTACCAATTCCAAACGCAATTTTTCTAACAGATTTATATGGGAGAATTGGCCTCTTTTTAAAAGCCACTGTTTCACCCATTTAGAATGTTTTTTCTTGCTGTATTTCACTTTAATTAATAGCTAAAGCCGCCGCCAATGCTAAAGTATTATCCATGTTAACGGACCAAAAATTTGCGAGAAACTGAAAGAAAACCGAACAGTGTGTGGAGGTACCTTTCCATCAGTTTAAGCAACATCTGTTGGCACATCGTGCAAACCTGATGAAAAAGAACGATGTCTGTGGCGCCCTTAAATCTCTCCCCCACTCACACGCCAGCCAGCCGTTCATGTACTAACCACGCCCAACGCTGCTCAGTCTCCGACTCGACAATGGGCCGCCTTACCCACACAGCTAACCGGATGATCCCCTAATTTCTGGTTTACTTCCAATTAATATTCCACCTCCACTGGAGCACTCTCAAAAACTGTATTTTGCCAGCCACTTAAATTTGAAAATTATTTTGTTGAAGTAAATGGCAGCACTCTAGCTAGTTTTGAGAAGTACTGGATACAATCAGGGTAATAGAAGTCCTTCATGATCACAAGTTTTTCAGAAATAAATCATCTAAAAACTAAATCTATCCATAGAGATAGTGTATAATTAATAAAATAACTTACCATCTTTGAGCAATAACCTACACTGTTCCAATACAGGTAATGCTCGTAAGGAGTGTAGTGACAAAACATGTGATGGTAATGTAGGTTCCAAAGGTACTTGTTCTTTATCTTCTGGTATCAAGAGTTTTACATATTCAGAATTACTCAAAACCTTAGTCTGGTTGAGGTCATCTGTACAATCTGAGATTAATTTTAGTCTTTCTACCTGTTGGAAGGGATAAATATTAGTTTTATTGAAAATACTATGTTTAAGGGGCATATATTTGACTATTTCTAATACTCACACAACTTGGAGTGCTATCACTTTCATTCCATTCACATTCAACCCACGATTCATCAGCTTTCTTAGACTGCAAGGCTTTGTAACTAGGTTGCTTTTTTTCATCAAGAGACTTGAATCGGACAGTGACTTGTTGAGCACCACTAGGACCAGCTTCCTCATCTGAATCTTGGTTGGCATTAGTTTCAGTCTTTCTTTTTTGTCCCTTTCCCATATATGGGAAAATGGGACGGAATTGGTAGATACCTAATAAAGAATTTACAAATAAACAAGAATCTGATATGTCATCATGATCCTTATTAAACTCAAATTTAATCCATTTAAAAGTAGAACTATTTTTTGTTACACATAACATACTTTGAAAATTGAGGATTTTTTTTATCTGTGTCATCAGCATCAACTGCTCTGGTCATTAGCCTTGTGTTCTGTGTAGGCTTTGTTACTGTTTCCCAGCACCACTCTAGGAACAGCACTGTTAGTTAGAAGGAAACAGTGAAGGCTCAGGTAAGGATTCTTGGCTGAGCTTTTTTATGGATATTTATTTTTTATTGAAAAAACCAGGAATAGAATAGAATAGAATAGAATATATATATATCATGTTTGAACATTACATTAATGTTTTACATATGTCAAAGAAAATATTTACTTCACATATTGTCTCAAAATTCATATAACGAACATTAAATAAAATAACACTTATTAGATATTGTCACAAGTTACAATCGCATAGTATATCACAAAAAATAGCACACACATAATCCAAAATGTCAACTATATAAAATCTCTTTCTGTCAAATTATCATTTAAAATGTCATATATAGTTTCATAGTTTTTTCTAATCAGCATATTTTTGATAGTTTGACAGAATTTTTTTTCAGGAAGTGTTTTGATACTACCTGGAAGTTTATTAAAGTAGTTTGGACCATAGTAATTATATGCATTTCTCGAGCTTTCTAAACTATTGAAGTTTTTCTGCCCTGAGTGTCGCCAAGGGTTTTCTCAAGTTCCAGAGCTTAGGAAAGAGGTGAAGGAGTTGAAACAGAAAGTCGAGGAACTCATTGCCAAAACAAATGACAGTACAAGGAACTCAGGTACTAACAATGTATCAGACTCATACTCGGCTGATCAAGTCGTCCAAGAAATTCAGGAGCGTAATATCAGGAAAAACAATATTATAGTTTTTGGCGTGCCTGAACAAGCGAATCAAAACGGGGATAAAAATATAATATTGGATATGCTGAGATTGGCGAACCTTGAATCCATATTAAATGATATAAAACACTTTAGGATTGGGAGAACTCCATTACCCAATAAACCTCGTCCTCTTAAATTGATAATGGATTGTGAATCAAGCATGAAAAAGATATTCAAGGACATAAAACTAATAAAGGAGAGTCAAACATTCAAAGATATAACGATTGTAAACGACCGTACTCCCATGCAAATGAGCCAGTACAGAAGATTGAAGACAGAACTAGAGGAAAGGAAGCAGCAAGGTGAAAATGACATTCAAATCAAGTACTTTCAAGGTGTTCCTAAAATTGTGAAAGTTAAGCATAATTTAAACTAAAATCGCCCATCAGTGCAGCTTGTGGTAAGGAATTTGAGATATCTGTTTTTTATCAAAATATTAGGGGTATGAATACAAAAATAGACGAATTCTATGCTCAAGTTAGTCTAGCAGAATATGATTTATATGCAATAACAGAGACCTGGCTAACTCCGAATGTGAATAATTCAGAATTTTTTAGTGATCAATACACAGTGATGCGCTGTGACAGAATGACATCCAAGGGTGGTGGAGTATTACTGGCAGTGAACAATAAATTTAAGCAATCTCCTTTGGATATGAGTTCATTCAGCACAGCGGATCATGGTATTGACATTGTTGGTAGTTGCATATCTTACTCATCGTTCAAACTATATGTTATTGTTCTATATATACCTCCTACCACTAATGCCGATTCCTACTACCAGCTGTTCGAATATCTTGAACTATTAGAAACAATTTATGGTAAAAATGTTTTATTAGTCGGAGACTTTAATATCTCAAGTTATGTTAATTTTAGAAATAATATTGAAGGTGGTAAAGATTTAAAGTGTGAACTACTGAATAGCTTTTTAGATTGTTTCAGCTTTATCCAATATAATAATATAGTGAATAGTAATGATAGATTATTAGATTTAGTGCTAGCTAATCATGAGTGTATTGTCACTAGAGTGACACCTATAGCACGGGAAGATCATCATCACCCGGCGCTTTCAATAAACATGAAAATCAGTCAAGAAACTAACAGTAACTTTGATTTCAACAACAATGAGGTACAGTACAACTTCAAAAGGGCGGACTTTCTTAATCTTTATATTGACCTCTCAAACATTGATTGGAACTGGTGCAATGAAGAGACAGACGTAAATGCCCTATGCCAACGTTTTTATGAAGAGATTTTCAGGGTTATTGAAAAACATGTACCTAAATTCAAAAATTTTAAACGGCGGTACCCCAAATGGTATACTAAGGACATTATTAGTGACATTAAATCAAAACATTACTTCTATAAAAAATTTAAGAAAACTGGTGATTTGGCTTATTTTGATCAGTTCAAATTGTTAAGATCAAGCATAAAACTTAAGGTTAGTCGTGCATATTCAAACTACGTCATTGGTGTCCAAAATAGCATTAAAAGCAATCCTAAAGACTTTTGGAGTTTTATAAATTCAAAAAGAAAAGCCTCCAGAATACCAGGAAATATGTTCTACGCTGATAAAAATTTTTGCAACCCAGCCTCCATTGTTTCAGGCTTTGCTGAATTCTTTGAAAGTGTTTATAATACCTCACCTATAGCCTGTAATAGAAATCAAGAAACATGCGGTTCTGAATTTGTACCCGTGCCTATTATTACTGAAGAGTGCATAATGAAAGTCGGCAAAAAACTTAAGCCTAAGCCCTCCAGCGGCCCTGATAGAATTCCTACATATATAGTTAAAGATTGCATAAGTGCCTTTGCACAACCGTTATGTAAAATTTTCAACATTTCACTAAACAAGGGTATTTTTCCAGATTGTTGGAAGTCTTCTAAGGTATGTCCTATTTTTAAGAATGGGAAAGTGAATGATGTACAAAATTATAGACCCATATCACTAATATGTGGATTTTCTAAGCTATTTGAGATGATTATTTATGAGCATATATATCACAATGTAAGGAACTTATTATCTAATCAGCAACATGGATTTATGAACAAAAGATCAACAACAACTAACTTATGCTCATTTATGAATTACTTATCGACTGCTGTAGATCAACAACTTCAAGTTGATATTATATTTATGGATTTTTCAAAAGCATTCGATCAAATAAATCACTCACTGTTGCTTCAAAAAATGAACAAATTTGGATTTTCTAATAATTTTGTAAAATTTTTCCACTCATATTTAACTGGTCGAAATCAGTTTGTAGAATATAATGGCTTTAAATCTCAATCGTATATAACAACGTCTGGTGTACCACAAGGTACAAACTTGGGACCATTACTTTTTTTAATCTTTGTAAATGACATCAATCACATCATAACAGTTGAAAAACAAATGTTTGCTGATGATCTAAAGATATACTCAATAGTTAAGTCACAGGAGAGTTCAAAACAATTGCAAGAAAATCTACAGCAAATAGTTGACTGGTGTCAAACAAATGATCTTAGGCTGAATATTAGTAAATGCAAAGTAATGTCTGTCACAAGAAAGCAATCTACTATACTTTTCGACTACAAAATTCAAAATTATAAACTTGCAAGGGTTCAGGAAGCCGAGGATTTGGGAATTATATTTACTTCAGACCTGTCATTTTATAAACACATAGATCAAACGGTTCGGTCAGCTACACGTATGCTAGGATTCATCATTAGAAACTGTAAATCATTCACAAACATTGATGCACTAAAAACACTTTTTTATACTTTAGTCAGAAGTGTTGTTGAATATGGATGTATTGTCTGGTCTCCAATATATACTACATACATATCTAAAATCGAACGAGTTCAGATTAAATTTATGAAGTATATCTATTTGAAGGCTAATGGCCAATATCCACCATTCAACTACCCACATAAAGATCTTTCAGAACAATTTAATATGATGAGTCTCGAGCACCGAAGATTTTTATTGAGCTGCTGTTTTGTGCATAAGTTACTTAATAATAAGATTGATTGTGGTGAAATTCTAGCTAGTTTGGATTTTAGTGTACCCAGGTTCAATAGTAGGAGCAGCTTCACCTTTTACTTACCGAGAGCCTCTACAAACATAATGCTAGCATCTCCTTTATACCGCATATCTAAAAGCTTTAATGAGGTTAGTCATTTATTTGACTTCAATGAGAGTGAATATGTATTTAAAATGAGACTGCTGACATATATTAAAGAAGTCCTTTGACCATTATCTTTTGTTATTTAATGTGTACATAACTGTTAGGTTTACTTATAATAACAAACATTAATATTTTTTTATACAGTATACGTATTGTCATGTGCTACTGCACTGGTGGGTCCAGATGGTGGGTCTTTGATATATACACATATGGTTTTTTTTTTTTGGTACTCATGGGTGGTACCAATTTTCTTTTTATATGTGTATCTATCTTTTACCTGTCATATATAGAATTTCTCTGTAATTGGATATTGTATCTGTTGAGAAATGATTGAATAAATAAATAAATAAATAAATAAATAAACGTAGGTACTCTATTCGGATATTTTGTCCTTCTCTTAAGTTATATTTTTGTTTTTCTGATTTCGTAGCGTACTCACTTAAATGGCTTTTAACATATATCAGAGATTTTAATACATACAAGGATGGAATTGTAAGTAGTTGAAGCTTGACGAACTTTTTCCTGACCTCATCGCGATATCCTAAGCCTAACATTACTCTGACAACCCTACGTTGGATCGCGAAAATTCTGGACATGTGACTTGAATCACTCCAGCTCAAAATCCCATAAGCACAATGAGAAACAAATAAAGCATGATATGCAGTAAGTAAGAGGTTAAGGTCAATTACTCTTGCTAGATTTCTTATGACAAAAATATTTGTAGACAATTTTTTTGCCAAAGTATTGGTGTGTTCTTTCCAAGACAGTGTGGGATCCAACTGAACGCCTAAAAATTTAACACATTCAGCTTTCCCCTCAGGAATGTTTCGGTGGCTGAAAGTCATTTGTTTGGTTTTTGTTACGTTCAAAGACAGTTTATTACTGATAAACCAATCAGTCACAGGAAAAATGTCCACCTCTAATGAGAATGTGTTTTTAATTGTAGGGATGCGACTGCTTCAAAAATAAAACCAAACTGTTACTAAGAATATGGCTTTACTGCTTAATAAATGCCCATTAAAAAAATTTCATTTTTGGTATTTTTAAACACAAAAATATGCTTCTCCTAACTCACAGATTTAATGGTAAACACTATTGTCAATATAAAATTGTGAGCATGTTATAACTATTTTCACAAAGGTTCTACATATGACACTAAGTAAAGATAACAAAAAATTTTGTTAGCTAAATAGCAGTATATATGCCTGAGTGTATATTTATGGAAGGCAACATTTATTGCCAAGGAGTATGGTTTGCCTAAGCTTATATTTTACCTTTAAGCGCTGTGAGATGAATTTCTTTTCCATTATATGTAGCAACAGCATACTTATTTGCATCTTTAATAGTCTTCTGTGATTGTAAGAGTACCCTGTCAACAATTTTGTTCTTGAAAAGTTCATCTTTTTCTGGGCTATCTTGAGCCATTGCCTTTACTATAAATTCTGCCCTATCCAAGTCGAAGTTTTGAGAATTGGTGTTGATGGCCAATTCCAACTGGATTTCTTCATTTTGTGGTTTAACAAAACACTTTCTAATAATTTGTTCATCTTTGCAGTCATGTCGCTGCAGGGGAAATTGGAACAAGTGTAAGGAATTCTCCAAATGATTCGAATGTAAGATAGGTATCTGAAAGAATAATCATACGAGCAGGACGTATTAAAACCTAAGAAATAATCAACCAAATACAGGAGTTCGGGTGAGACTTAGAAATTAAATTAATACCTCTTGAACAATTGGATCATCACTATCATCTGAGTCAGTCGTTAGAGGTTCATCCATTTATTTTAATGATGAAGTAACTAATTAGCAGCTTGAACAAAAAATAAGCAAATTTTCATTAACACATGTTATCATAAAAGACATAAGACATAACACATCACAAAACAGTAACACATAAAACATAAAAATTTGATTGAATAGTTGAATCTTAGACAAGGAAAAAGAGAGAACGGAACGCGCGACTGACATTTCTGTTACCAAAAAGTACCAAAATTTACCTGTGTTACGAGACGCTTCCTGCTGCTATGCATGGCCGACTGTACTCACTAGGCCGGAGCATGAAATACGGCAACACTGAATCTGGGGGCCGAGTTTGCATTTGTTGTTATGCCATGTGTATTCTTCCAGGTGCAGAAAATATGGTTGGAAGGTGATTATTAATGTGTTTCTAATTATTTACCTGCACAAACGAAACTATAAAGATAACAAGATGCCTCCAAAGCGTGTAGTACCAGGTTGCAGCCCAGTAGAGGACTACCAAACCATGGCCCAATATCACCTTATTCCAGATTAAAAAGAACGTTGCAAGGTGATATTTAATGGGTTTCTACCTATTTACCTGCACAAACGAAACTATAAAGATAACAAGATGCCTGCAAAGCGTGTAGTACCAGGTTGCAGCCCAGTAGAGGCATGGGTAGAGGACTACCAAACTATGGCCCAACATAACCTTATTCCAGATTAAAAAGAACGTTGCAACGTGATTTTTAATGGGTTTCTACTTATTTACCTGCACAAATGAAACTATAAAGATAAAAAGATGCCTGCAAAGTGTGTAGTACCAGGTTGCACTAGCAATTGTGCGTCTAATAAGGGACATAAACAGAAGTAGGTGAAAGGTATTCCTCGGAAGGGCTGGTTATATTTATAAGGATAAAGACAATAATTTACAAACATTTCAAAGGATAAGACCTATTTTAAAGCACAATGTGGTACCTATAATGTTTTCTGGACCTCCCAAATATCATAGAAAAATACAGTTAATAGAACTCATCTGGGCATGGACTGGGGCATACCTACGAAAGGATTTGATAGTGAAAGGGAAATCAAGACCAGCAAGAATGGCTTCACAGTGACCTAATAGTGAATTTTTCTAGCTCAAGTGATAATTTACAAAGTAAATTGAGTGTTCATTTAAGTGGAAGTGGAAGTGGCAGCAAGGAAACAGGTTGCGTTTATTTTTATTTTGTAGTGTCTGACTATGATGAACCAGACAACAGATGTAAGTGGTATTAGTAGTAGTAGTTCTAAAAAGTATTTTTCTTAATTTATTAACCGAGATGAACTCTAATACATATAAAATGTAATAATTATTCTGAAACTATAGGGCCACTATTTGACAGCTAAGCCACATTGCCACATCTAAAGCTCCGGCCTAGTGTAGAGTTTAAGCTTAATTCAAATGCACACAACATCCGACGATACGAAACTGTTCCTATTGGTTGAAATATATTGATTTGACATCATTTTGACTATTTCAACGAATAGGAACAGTTTCGTACCGTCGCATCGTCCCACAGACTACTAAAAAATATTTTTTAGTAGTCTTTGTATCGTCTGATGTCGTGTGCATCTGCACTCTGCAGCTGCCAAGAAGGAACGTCTGTGGGGCCCTTAATGAGCTGGTTCATAGAAGAAAGAAAGAAGGTTGATTGGTTGGTAGTTTTTAGTTCTGTGCACGGCCCGTCAACTCTGTCAATGTTTGCCGCAACCGTACTCATCCGTGGCATCACAGAACACAATCGATGCGCGGCACCAATAGGAGAGCGAATTTTCGCGCGGCACCAATGGGGAGGCGAGATACATGTCACTTTTTGTTTTTGGCGCTATTTCTCACATTATTGTTGTTCTTCAATTGTCGCGTGGTTATCCCGGTCATCTTATTATTTATTGCCCGTTTTTTGAGTTTTTACGCGTTGATTGCCGTTGATTTTCAAAAATTTTCTATGCAATGTATTTGTGCAGGTTCCTCAGGTAAGAGATTAATCTTGTTATTGTCTACTCTTGAGTGAAAAATGCATATTTCGTGTTCTTATAGAAGGAAGATACTCTGAACATCGGAACACGTTTGTGAAAACATGTAGCAGGATGGGCTGAAAATGTGCTGTCGGCTTAGTATGTAAGTATTATGACTTTAATGTGATAAGCTGTGATATTAGATAGTCATTTCAGTCGGGTTACATTCAAAACTTATATCTACAATGAGTCTCACTACTGCTTCAGGATATCTAGCTAGAGTAAAACGAGCTTGTAAGTATCCTTCTTGCCTCAGCAAATATTACAGCACAACAAATACTGATAATAATAATAATAATAATAGCATTTATTGCCTAACAGAACAAATCCATTTACAAGGCAAAATACATGTAAATTAATTTCTATATATAACTAACATTAAAAAGCTTTCCTAAGGTCTCTTAAACTACAATTAAAAATGTCATATTGATTGCTAATTTCATTAAAATTTGTGCACATAACCCTTATCGGCGACTTTAGTAGTAGGTTAGTATTTGCACGCTGACAGAAGAACACCAAATTTTGCCGTGAACTGCATCTAGGAATGTGAAATAACAACTGTGATAAAAGTTCAGATGAGTCAACTTCACCATGCAGAAGCTTATATAAAAAGACCAGTGAGCTATTCTTACGTCTGTTATGTAATGAACTCATTTCAAATGTGTCCAACAGTAGCTGATAGTCAGATCCACGCTCAGGGTAGACCCCAACTGTTTTAAACATCAGATATTTTAAAAATTTTTTTTGAACATAATCAATTCTGTTGATGTAACATTGATAGTAGGGGCTCCATACCACTGATGCATATTCAAGTTTTGACCTGACATATGCAAAGTACAAGGTTTTTAAAGCAGTAGTGTCTGATATCTGTTTGCAATTTCTAACAATAAAACCTAAAGATTTATTTGCACTAGAAACTATTTTTGCTATATGGTAGTCGAAACTTAGTCTGCAATCAAACACCACCCCCAAGTCACAAAATGTATCACAGTGATCTAATTTTATACCATTTAAGTGATAATCATAAACAATTCCAGTCTGTTTACGTGTATACGTTACAACTTTGCATTTCTCTGTATTGAGTTGTAGACTATTTCTCCTGCACCATATCTGTATTGTATCAAGCTGAGATTGAAGATGTTCACAATCACTAATATCATTAATTTGCAAGAATATTTTTAGATCGTCTGCAAATAGCAGCTTACCACATTCTATCCCTTCACATAAATCATTGATAAAAAGTAAAAATAAGAGGGGGCCCAAGTTTGACCCTTGTGGCACCCCTGACGTGGCAACATAACATTGAGATTTATAACCATTGTATGATACATACAGATGACGATCAATCAAATATGAGTTGAGTAATTTCAATGACTGCTTTGTGAATCCAAGATTATACAATTTATTTATGAGAATCTGATGGTCAAGCTTATCGAATGCTTTTGCGAAATCTGTGTACACAACATCAAGCTGTCCATGATTATCCAAAATAGTAGTGGCTAACTGTGTAAATATCGTTAGGTTGGATAATGTAGATCTCTTGTTCACAAATCCATGCTGATATTCAGAAATGTGTATGTGTGACAATAAATATATTCTATTATATAATACAACCTCGAGGAGCTTAGCAAAATTATTGAGAATGGAGACTGATCTATAGTTTATAACTGAATTTTTATCACCTGCCTTGTGGATAGGACATACTCTACTTTCCTTCCAACGATTAGGAAATGTTGAGGTTTCTAAAATGAGATTGAAAAGGGTTACCAACGCGCTCGAAAGTGCAGGTAAACAATCTCTGACGAAAAATGATGGTATTCTATCAGGACCAGATGTCATTTTGGGTTTGAGTTTTTTTGACGCATCTAAAATTTCTTTTTCAGTGATCGGCCAATCCACAATGTTAATATGACCTGCTTGAATACCATCCGAAATATCAAAATTATTATCTAATGGATGAGGTAACTCATACACACTCTTAAAAAAAGAAGCAAAAGCTTCAATGGCTGATTGTGGATCATTATATATTGTGTCTTGAAAAGTCATAGATCCAGGAATGCGTGATGTCTTGTTTTTTTGTCCAATAAATGACCAAAAAGTTTGAGGATCAGATTTTAAAGAATTCTGAACACCTCTTACATAATTATCATATGCATCCTTTATCTGGGACTTTACAAGTGATCTGAGTCTTTCAAACTCGTGTAAATAACAAACATCATTTGTTTTCAACCATTTTCTGCGAATACTTGCTTTTTCTTTTATATTCTTAATAATTGAAGAGTTATACCAGCATGGATACTTGTGCTTATAGTTTTTATAAACGGGTACATGGCGATCTAAGATAGCATAAATTATATCATAAAATTCATCTACTGCACTGTTAACACTTGTGTGGATTTTCAAACATTCCCAATTTGTACCTATCATCGCCATGTACAGGTTACTGAAATCTGCTTTTCTAAAATTATACAATTTATCTGAACCATTAATGCCAAAATTTTTCTCAGTCGAAGTTAGCCCAACTAGTTTAATCGTGATAGCAGGATGATAATCATCTTCTTGCACCAATGGTAGCTCATCATGTGAAACAAGACAATTCAGATTCCCAATAACCAAATCCAGTAATCGTGCATGACTATTGAAAGCATTGTTAAACTGGGTGAAGTTGAAAAATGACATGAACATTTTAATTGTTCTAACTTTACCATCACTCATGTCATCAGCTGAAAATCTTGGAGTATTGAAATCACCTAACATAATTATTTTTCCCTCAGTTAACAAATTCCACTCCTCTAGTGCCTCAAAAAACATATCAAAATCATAAATTGTTGTACTTGGTGGAATGTATAGTGCAAGAATATAGATTAACTTATTGGAAATATAGCATTTACAACATAGGAATTCAGTGTATGGAAAATTTATGTCAAAATATGAAGTATCAACAAGACAAGTATTAACATAGTTTTTTGTAGCTATCAGTACACCTCCACCACTAGACATGTTAAGTGCCTCCAAATTACGATCTTTCCTAAACACTTGATATGAATCCGGGAAAAATTCCCCACTTAACGTACCTTCTCTTAACCACGTTTCACTAATCACTACAATGTCAAACTCGTGAGCACTAATCGCTGGATAGAAGTTATCAATCTTGGTATTTAAGCCTCTTACGTTTTGGTAATATACACAGACATCCTTATCGTATTCATTTAGCTCTTCTGCTGAATTTCCCATGTTATTCAAAAAAAATTACTGTCATAGTTAATATTCTTCCTGTATCTCTCCATCCTTGATTTATATACTGGGCAGTTAATGTCTCTAGCTGAATGGTGTATTTCCGTGTATTTCATTTTCTTGCAGTTTATACACATTGTGTATTCTTCACTACATTGGGACGCTGAGTGTTGCCCAGAACACCTAAAGCAAATTTCTTCTTGTGAGCAGTACTTCGCAACATGACCAAATCCACAGCATTTGAAACATATTGCCAAATTGATGTGTTCCGTGATATGAACTTTAGTCAAATCAAAATTAACCGTCCCTCTCTTTAAGAACCATATTTGGCAATTCCTGGTGGAGCTTGAAGGAGCCAATTTTCTTTTGTGGGATTTCGACACTGTTTTTTTGCAATAACTTTAATTTTATCTGAAACAGATTGGAATTCTGTCTCTATTTCATCGTTGAGCCTCACCAATTCCTCAATAAAGTCTCCGTTTTCGTATCCCTTTTCTATTCCTGTGACAATAAACATAGGATCATTTATTTCATTTTCTTTAATCTTTATGTCCTTTTTATCTTTCAGTACACCTTTTAGTTTTTCTTGTTGTGTTTTATTATGGCTTTCGATTAAAATTGCTCCACTCTTCAACTGCCTAATACTCTTGAAGCCACCGTCAGTATCTTTTAATTTTACTTCAGATTTCAATCTATTTAATGCGATTTTAGGATCATCCACCTTCTCAATTCTTATAATTGTTTCATGCCTTTTGTTATCTGGTGGTGTTGTCCATTGTTGTTTACTACTAGTTTCAGGAGATATGTCTTGAGATATTTGTGGTGTACTCACCATTTGTGCGTAGCTGCTTCTCTGGTCTCTTGAATTCTCAACTGGTTGGCAATTCGCGATGGTCTTTTGAGCGTCGGTACCCTTTTCATCCAACTGCATGGCCAATTTGGTTTGCAATATTGAATTTTGCTTTTCTAGGTCACCCATTTTGACTACTAAATACGTCAACAACTTATGAATGCTATACGTTGCACTCAAGATACTGTTTTTTGCTTGGAGGGCTTCATTAGGGATTATATTTGTAACTGCATTTATCTGGTCTATTTCTTTGAAAAAATTTTGAACTAATTCGGCCACTCCATTAGACGATTCTTCGCGGCATATCCGTTTCTTTATATGCTCAACATCAGGACTGACTTCCATTCTAGTTCGTTTTCCCCCTTCAGTAAGCTGGTTTTCTATATTCTCTGCTTGGTTATCAGAACTGTTCATTGTTTTTGACGGAGGCGTTCGATGTGTCAATCGTCGTGGCTTGAAAACATCGTCCGCATTACTGAACTGCTCCACCGTTCCTCCTGCTGAATCACCCTGTATGCTTTCGTCTTGTTGCAGCGTTTCTCTCACATTCCTCTTATCAGTTTTTTGTCCGGCTTGTTGTCGTTTTTTACTGTTGTCTGGGTCATCTCGTTCAATGCCAATTATCTTATTTATCTCTTGTTTTTCAATACTAAGTGTTCCTAATGAGTAGCTTCTTCCTCGATTCTTGGACAATTGCTGTTTTTTAGGATCCATTTTCTTTTGATGAAAATGCTCCTTTCAACAGCTCTCCCCCGATACAACCAATTCTCGTTTTTAAAATTATCAATTATCGGAGAAAACAACGAAAATAACAGAGCTCCGTAAAACACGTCTTACACTCACGATGTTGCGGTCTTATATTCTGATCACATTAACAAAAAATTTCATCGTTTTCCTAAAGATCCAGTAATATCAGGAAAGTGGATAGATATTTGTAAAATTAGTGCCGATAAAGATTGTAGTCATTTTTATATTTGTGATGATCACTTTGATGAGAGAGACTATATAAATGCAAACTTAAAATTAACTTCTGGTAGCGTTCCTCGATCACCATCCAAATGTAGAAAAACCACCACTACCACTTTCAATGTAGAAACAATGTCAAATATAGAAAATGTACCTAACAATAATGATAATGTATGGTCAACAGTAACAGAAGTTCTACCAGATGTTGGAAATGAAACAGTAGTGAGATCAGTAATTGAAAATAGTGAGTGTACTATGGTGGGTGCAGTTTCTGATCACAATTATTCATCTCTGAACACAACTTCGTCACACTCCAAATTAGCATTTTCAGATAAGTATTCCTTTCTAAGTGAAAAGACAGGTATTTTACAGAAGTCTGGATTATCTAAGAGTGATTTAACCCCACAAGAAGAAATTATGTACCAAGTACACAGGAATACCCTTTCTAAATTATCTAAACTAAGAAATTCTTTGAAACAAAAAAATTCTGATCTCATGGCTTTGCGTAATTTATATAATGATGGCAGGTTTCAGTTTATTGAAGAATCTTTGAATGATGTTACCAAAAATTTCATAAACTCTCAATTAAGAAATGTCACCCGTGCTCCTACAGCTCGTCGTTGGACTATTCAGGATAAAGCATTCGCTCTAAGCCTGTATAAGAGGAGTCCAAAATTGTATAGATATTTGAAAATTCATTTTCAGTTACCGTCAATCTCAGTTTTGAAAAAAGTTTTATCTTCAGTACCTTTTAATTGTGGTCTAATAAAACCTGTGATGGATTACTTGAAGTTGCAGTCAGAGCAGATGGATGAACTTGACAAATGTTGCACTTTAATCTTTGACGAAGTATCTTTGGCTAGCGGTTTATATTATGATAGTAATAAACAAACAATTTTTGGTTATGAAGACTTAGGGTTTCTGGGCCGCAGCAGAGGTACTGCAAATCATGCTTTAGTTTTCATGATCAGGGGGATAAAGACAAATTATAAAATGCCAGTAGCTTTTTTCTTCACAAAAAATAGCATTGCAACAGATAAATTAAAACAAATCATTATTCACATAATTGAAGAAATACAATCAGTAGGATTTAACATTGTAGCTACTGTCTGTGATCAGGGCTCTACTAATAGAGCTGCAATAACCGCAGTACCGCACTCACCAAGGAACATACTGATGAGAAACCAAGTCAATATCACTTTGTTGTCAATAATCAAAAAATTGTTACTATCTTTGACGTTCCACACTTATTAAAGAACACACGTAATGCACTTCAGTCTTGTAATATTGAATTTCAGAGTAATAAAGTTGCTAAATTCAAGTACATTGAACAGGCTTTTCAAATTGATAGAACTGAATGTACTTATAGATGTTTGCCAAAATTGAAAGAGAGTTTTTTTAATTCTAGAGATAGCTTTTTGAAAATGAAAGTCAAAGTAGCAGCTCAGCAATTAAGTAATTCTGTAGCTGCTGCAATAGAAACTTTTTGCAGTAATACATCAATGCCAGCAGAAGCCCTTTTTACAGCTGAGTTTGTTTCACTGATTGATACATTATTTGATTCATTAAATAGTAGTTCTGTTTATTCTCAGAGCGGCAAAAAATTTAGATCTGCTTTATCAAATGACTCACCGCACATAGAGTTTTGGTCTAACCTTCTCCCAAAATTTTCTGAATGGAAACTTTTTGATAAAGAAACTGGTAAGTTACATACTGCTTATAAATTTATTGAAGGATGGCAAATTTCTATTAGAGCTGTAATGGTTTTATGGAGCAATTTGAAAGAAAAAGGTTTCAAGTACCTTCTGTTGAGAACTCTAAATCAAGATCCTCTGGAGAATCTTTTTGGGCAAATACGGCAGCATGGGATTACTAACACCAATCCTACCTGCTATCAATTCATTGCTGCTTTAAAGACTGTTATTATCAATAACTTTGGAGTTCCTCTTTCTAAACAGGGCAATTGTGAAGAAGATTACTGTAAGTCTGTTGGAGATTTTAGCCAATTTCTACAAAACTATGCTGCAGAGGAAATTGATACAGAAGAAACATCAGATAGTTCAATTTTAGACTCTTCAGAAGCAGAAATAATAAGTGGCGAGGCATCAGCTTATGTTGCAGGGTATTTTCTTAACAAAATTAATATTCCAGATTGTTCACTCTGTAAACAAAGTTTATTTGCTGATGATGCCTCTGGAAAACATCTATTTGTTATGTTCAAGGAAGTTGATGATGTAACTCGACTGAAATATGCTCATGACCAGATTATAAATTTAGTTGATACAATCCACACCAGTTTGTATCATTTTCTAGACCAGAATGGCCATTTGACCAACATTGAGAACCGTTTCAAAACATACCTTAAAGAAAAATCTTTGATTCATGTTAATTATCTTTGTACAGAACATAATTGTTTGGATCAGATTATTGACAAATGTGTCAGGATCAATCTGTATAAGTATGTTCGAGACCAGAAGGTTCTCAAAAGGGTTAGTGATGGTCATTCTAAGAAACTTAAAAAATTCAAGGCTTTGTAGGATATGGTACTCGCTTGTTTTTTTTTTGTTTCATTTTTACCCTGCTGTGATGAACACCCGGATTTGACGAGGAGCCGTACTCATGTGATAAGACAGGACCTGAAGATCGCTGATAGTGGAGGACATCGAAATATATTTTTTTTTATATTAGAATTGTTATCTTTTGTTGAATTATCCATATTATTTATTTTATTATCTGTTTATTTATTCAGCGTTGTTGTAATGTTTTGTTATTATGTATATTAGTATTTCTTATTAAAATTTGTCCCAAGTGAGAAACGGGTCATCTTCAATAGGTTTTCTGTGCATCACAAGGGATATATTAAGGATGTCGTATAACAAGCAGACATTATCACGTTAATAATCTTGTCTGTATTGAAATTACTGAAACACCTACAAAGACTGTCCAATAAATCTTCATAAATTAATATTTCTTGTCCATGTATGTGTTATTTCACTATTTTACATTATATTGAAGTAGTACAAGCACCTTTTGTATTATTTTCTCCCTTCACATTAGTGAATCCTGTTCTTTTTAAGCAGAGTCTTTACGGTTATTTAAGGAAAATTAATTTCACTTTAATAACCGTGATGGACTAAATAAACAAAGTATAAGTGGGGTTAGGAAAATGACATGAATGACATATTGAAGCCCTGTCAACGATAGTATGCCGCGCTGCGTATAGCGTCGCTAGTGTAGCCTTGTTTCTGTGGTTGACAATGGGAATAAAACTTCTTAACCTTACCTATTCTGTGGTTCTGTGCACAGATCATCTCATGCACAGACCATAAAACAGAGGATCTCATGATACACCACTGTCCTGTGCCACACAAAACGTTCTAGTTCCTTGCTAGCCTGTAGAATTTTATATTTTTAAAACTGTTTTAAATTCAAATTTGATTCATACTCATACTTACAGCAGCTCCGATTACATTTGTGGAAATGTGGATCTCGTACACTAAAATGCACAAATTATCATCTACATCTAGTCGTTAGTCTTGTTAATATATTCATGTCTATCATGCAGATCACATAAATTAGAGGCTCATCAATTCTGTTTATATTTTTTCAGAATAGCAGATTTAACAATTTAGGTTTTCATCGATTTTTTTTAACTTTCCATATCTTTTATGTTTGTAGTTACCTCCTCCTTTTAAACAACATGACAATCATATAGCCTTGACTGTGTACATCACCATGACAAAAATAATTTGAAATCAGTTGTTTCACATTTCAATCCCATCACATCTTGTGAACATCTCAACACCATCATGGCCTTAAAAAACACCAAAATTCCCCGTGAAATATCTCGACAAGTAAGTGCATATATCTATCTCTCATAAGACTACAATTCAGCTTTTGATTTCAGTTCAACAGATATTTAAACATCAAATCAGACGCATCACTCAAACCTGAAGTACAAAATATAATACAAAATGATTCACACGTCCGTTACACTTTAACTTCTACTGAAAAACCTGATTTACCACATATCGATTTTGCCAAAGATGTTGATGAAGTGCCTCTACATACAAAGCATTTACAACCATCAATGCTCCCTAATTTCATAGAAGGTACTCAAGAAAGAGAGCATGCCATTGACAAATGGACAGACAGCTTCATAAAAAGGTATGCTTTAAAAAAATGATCAGTTGTCCTTACTTGGGAGAATAAATCTTACATGTACATATAGTTTCACTGGCCCTATAATGAAAATCACAAACTTGATCTTGCAATAAAGTTTATTACTGACTTTCCGGTCACAGTTAACGAACACTGTCATATATTCAACATTATTTTGAAAAATTTTGTTTGATAAAGGCTCACAGCCATTAGAGGTCCAGTGAAACCGTAAAATGCAATGCAACAGAGTTCAACACAACAGTTATGTTTTTTTTTCATTTTCTGTCTTCACCATGGTAGCAATGATAAGGTTTCAAAATTAATTAACTACTAAAAGTATGTATAACATATAGGTGTCGTTATTTCATGCCTAAGCCAATATTAGACGCAAAATATTTGAATTTTGAGACAATACTATTGCTCTCAATTTTTATGTAATTGTTTAAACAAACTTATGCCAGGGTATTATTACCCTAATGTGTATAGATAAGTTTTTGATTAACATTTCCGGATTTGTCTTTCAAAACTCATTGATATTATTGCATAATTATGAGTTCCAGTTGAATATTTGTCTTCAATTTTTATCAGGTTTGCTCGATGTGTGAAATTAATTCACTAGGACTACATAAAATACTTTTTTCTGAGGCAGTTAGAATCTAGGACTGATGGTTTCCAAGTTTTGTTGCACTTTTTACAAGTAGTATCTACATTATGACGAAATAATGGTCAATTCTTGTTTTATCTATGCTTTATTTGTGAGATAAGTCATAAAAAATGTAATCCATTTTGAATTTACTGCAATTTATTAAAAAATAAAGGTGAAGTTTTATCAGGATTTTTTGAGATTATCAACGTCATAAACATTTTAGAAAAATGCAGCCTCCCTTCCCAACACCAATTAAAGAAATTCCTGTTAATAGACAAGTTGAGCATAAGGAGCCTGGAGTACTACGCATCACAGTAAAAGCTAACAAATTCGGATACTGCAGGTATATCACACTATCTACTATGTACCTAGTGCCTACATACATGAGCACAAATAATATATAGACTGAGTTTAAATTATGGAACGCCTCAATTATCTCGAAAACGGTTTGCACGATTCTCGTGAATTTTGGGGTATGGGGGTTTGCAATACGGTCGATCTTAGATGGTATTTACAATGTTCTTATATCTACCATTTTTCCGGAAATATAATGAACTTTTGGAATGAATCATCTCTTATATGTCTATCATTTCAGAATCCTTGAACAATACTGATTTTTTTTTGTAAAATATTTCCCATACGTAAACCTCATAATTTTGCAGTTAAAACTAAATTTACATTGCATCCGCACGCTTCAAATGAATAAGATTGGCTATGACTACTGCTGTAATAAAAACTTCGCATCAATATGGTTCGAGGACCCTCAAATTAAACCATCCCATCAGTTAGAAGTACAACTTTATTCTCCTTATTTCTTTTACAAACATACATCATTACATATACTTAGGTCGTTCGCTCATATGCTTACTCAGCACACGTGTATCGATCGAGACATATAACTTCCGCATGGAAAAATAAATATCTATAACTTGTATAGGGCCATATCAGTATTTTCATACCATATCTCACTGTTGAGCAGTCAGGCATATTGCAAAATGCACTGAGATGTTTCAAGATTCACATATGGCTTGTTGTATTGAAGTAAAAGGGCAACATTTTGAGCATCGGCTGTACCCGGCCTTTATTTTTTTAGAAAATAATGGTCTTATTCTACCTTGAGCGGATCCAATGTAAATTTAGTTGTTACTCCGAAATAATTATGACTAGGCAGGCGCGTACACAGGATTCTCGTTCTGGGGTGGGAGGGGTAAAAAAAACTAGATATGTTATACAGTGAAACCTCCATAAACGGACACCAACGGTTCCAACTTTTTTTTTCGTTTATGGGAGGTGTCTGCTTATGGGAAAAGCTGGCTGAAAAAATGTAACGAATTAATGATATAAAATGTTTATTTTTTACATGTGTGTATTTTCAAATAAAACGTTTAAGAATACTTATGACAGATCTACATTATAACCGTGATAACGCATAATAATAATGTATGTACCGTATAAAGAAACAAAAAACAGAAAACAAAGTACGAGGAGAACGGTTACTATTTAAAAAAATCTGAAATTCTAGACTGTTTAAATCTCTGAGTTTTTTGTTTCAACACGCAGTTTTGGTGATGGCTTGCCAAATTTTTAAGTTGATGAAAAGCTGCATAATCACCTCTTGCAAATCTCTTCAATTTGCTTATTACATCCAGAGCGTCATTGTATGATTCTATTCCAGGTTCGATTTCCAAAATAATTTCGCCATCTTCATTTTCATTTTCTTGTATCTGAGTTTCGGGATCATTATCATCAGTCACTGTATCGTCATTGGTCATGTCTTCGGTATAAATGAGGTTATCCATGGTAGCAAAGTCCACCAAATTAAATTAAAGCTTACCTTTCTGCTAGCTTTCGTACGGATAAATTTTCCTATTCCAGAGCATTGATACGTCCATTTTCTCCTTCAATGTCAGTATATTTCGAACAGTTGCCATTTTTTGCTCTAAATTTGATCATTACGCTCTCATTGACAATCCTACTTGGGCGATAAGACCACGACTAAAACATGTGAAACCGGACGATGGCGATGTAACTTCACCGTAAAAGGGGAATCACCAAAACAACGGTAAAAAGAAATCCTCGAGACGAACATGTGATAGAATAACGACAATATAAATTCGTTCGTTGGAGTATCGCGTCCGCATATGAGAGACTTTAATATAATTTGGGAAAAATTATACTGTCCGCGTCCGCCCAATAGAGGATCCGCTCGTCGGAGAACGCTGTACGTGTGAAACTATACCTCTGTGTTTGGTTCTAGATAAAATGTCCGCTCAAGAGAGATGTCCGTTCATGAGAGGTGTCCGCTAAGAAAGGTTTCACTGTAATTGCAAAATAAACAAAAAGCAACATAGAACATTTATGAATTGATAGGTATCAATATTTGCCTGAATGTCTTGGTCTTGTTGCGAAAAGGTTGGGAAAAATTGAGTTGTTTTTGCTTTGTTGGTTTGATGAAATGAAGAATTATAGTATCAATGCATGTCGTGTTGTCATGGTTTTCCCCTCCAGTATCTACACTATAAATTTCTCTTCGTACTGCCGCTAGGCTAGGGCTTCATGCTTACGCACATGTGCGCGTTTTCGCGCTAGCAGTGTTGTTTAATATTTCGCTGATTTGCTAATAGTCAGTTACCAATGACTAATTGAATATTATTATTTAAATTGAAAGTGCGCATCTAAACCATTGATATTTACTATTGATTTTTTTTAATTTGGGGGGGGGGGGGGGGGTTAACCCGATAACCCCCCTCAGGTACGTGCCTGCCTTTAGGTATAGGAAATACTATACAAAATATAATCGTTAATTTTCAGGGATTAAAAAAATTCAGGTTGATTTATTTGGAATGACAAAGTTTACTATATTTCCGGAATAACGGTAGATCTGATAATATTGTGAATAGCAATGCAAGATTGACCTTATCGCAAAAACTCCCTACCCCAAAATTTATGAAAATCGCACAAACCATTTCAGAGTTAACTGAAGCGTCCCATACTTTAGACTCATCTGCATACTTACCTATACAGGGTTGGGATAAAGTATGGAACCAAGCAAATAACTTTGGAACGGAAAGAATGATATTGCTGAAAATTTGCATGCAAGTGTAGCAACGTATAGTGCATCCGAAGACATTATGTTAGCTATTAATGTACTTCCGGTTTAACCGGAAGTACCGTCAACTTTTCTACTTTAAATGGGACACCCTATATATTTGTGCAGATTTTAATACAGCTTTTTTTCCGAATACGTCCATAGTGGTTTGGGTATTAGTTTCTGTAAAAACGGGAAAGATAGAGCTTCTTCATATGTTTAAAATGCCAGCCATTTACCTCCTGACGTCCTGATCCTGACGTGAATTGATTCGACAAGGTAACTCAGCAATTTGTCAACAGACTTGCATATTGTCAGGAAGTAAGCGGCGGGCATTTTGATCAAATTTTAATAAAATAAACGTTTCAGTAAATAAAAAAGCTTTATCTTTCCCATTTTTACAGAAAAAAATACTAAACCTACTATGGACGTATTCGGAAAAAAAGAAGTATTAAAATCTGCAAAAATGTACAGGGTGTCCCATTTAAATTAAAAAAGTTGACGGTACTTCCGGCTAGACCGGAAGTACATTAATAGCTAACATAATGTCTTCAGATGCATTATGCGTCGCTACATTTACCTGCAAATTTTCAGCAATATCACCCTTTCCGTTTCAAAGATATTTTCTTGGTTCCATACTTTATCCAAACCCTGTATGTGCTATAGTATACCTAATCTGAATGCAAAATCACAAATAATAGAGTAATTGATATTGGAATACATAAAACATTTTCATTTTTCTAGAAACTTCCATACTGCTACGAATGTATCCCCATTCAAAACAATATCAAGGCTGTATGCATCTTCTCACAACAAATGCAAAAAAGAGGAATGTCCCCCTAAGCCGAAGAAATGCAAAAAAAATCTGGCTTGCCCCAGCTTTACATTGGATAACTGCCCTCCTGCACAAACTAGGATTGGCTGCAAACGAGAATACGTTGACGTAAGTTATTATAGTTTATTAGTGAGGAAATCCTCAGCTTTTCATAGTATCATAGTCAGAGTTTGCGACCTAATTATTACACTCTTCAAATCACCATATTTTGGATGAATCAAATGTTGCTAGGAAATCAATTCGTGCTTTATTTATAACTTTGAGCTACATTATACATGAGGCGATTTTGAGCAGTTAGTTATCCATGCGCGTAACTACACGGGGGCTGGGAGGACTCGCAGACATTACCGTCGCTGCCCCCCCCCCCCCCCCCTCAGGAAAAAAAATGACTGAACATTTTGTATACTCTCAGCAACAGATTCCCTCCCCCCAGGAACGGTCCTTATCTGTCCGATTTTTTCATAGCGTGTCCAAGTAGGACCCACAAAATCCCTTTTTTTTGCTCCCCAAATTTTGACGCTCCGCTCGGATGTTTGAGAAACGAAAGCCTAAAAGCATGTTTCTTTTGTGTTCTTCAAAAATGGTGATACCTGACTGCTGATATTATATACTTTTTAAACAATATGTAGGTTTGTTTCTTATCTTTAGAATATGACGTTATTCAGAGCAAAAACGCGTAATTTTAGTGTCGAGAATAAAACCAGATGAGTTCTAGAGGCAGTTTGGAAACTTTTTTATCATTGCACCATAACCCCAAAATGGGGAGATCGGAGATAGAGAGGGGGGGTGTTGAAACGTAAAAAAAATCCTTGTCACCGAATGTAAATGCGGTAGCAAAAAAATCGCGACGAAACCGGTCGGACCTTGATGGAAAATACTTGTTTTTTTGTGCAGTAAACAAAAAATACTGTCATCCGTTTCTGCTGGGCAGTTTCTTGGAAGGTGCAATAATGACATGTATCAATGTCATCTGTTTTTATTTTACGTTTAACTCCATTTCTCAATCCCTAAAGGGGGTGACATTATTGAACGCTTTTCGTATACCGTTGGTTTCTGTAGTAGGATGTAGAATGTTCGGATGGACCTAAAAATGTGTATTAGAATGCTAGGTCTTTCCTTCACATGTCAGTAGACAGCCTATTATGAGTACAACCCCCAACCACCCCAATTTCACCCCCACAAAAAAATAGAAAATGGTCAGGAACGCCCAAAAACGAAGTTTGAGGAATATTTTTTTTTTGCTTTTTGCTAATTACTCCGCCGCCGATGCACCGATTTTCAATAATATAGAAACATTACCTACTACGACCCCACAGCATATCGCTGCCCAAATTTCATCACAATCCATGCAGCGGTTACTAAGATTCCGAGGCTAAAAAACCGCCAGCAGACAGGCTAACCGACAGACAGACCGATTAAAATGAGTAACATGAACTTTCGCTATGCAGATATCATGAAACGCTCAAAAAGCGTATTATCTCGAAATCGAAAAGGCAATACTTATTTTTTATTTCGAAAGGCATGGACCAAATAATGTTATTGTTACTTGCAACAAGGTCAGTGGCGTAGGATTTTTTTTATATCAAATTAATAATAATTCATCATCATAATCCTTAGATCATGGCGATAATTAGCTTACCCTGTGTGCCAAATGTCAAATTTTCCTAAGCAACGGCTTAGGAAATATTCATTATGCCATTATACCTGTGTAAGAATGTTCCGTTAAGAAAAATAAAGCATTGGGTATGCTGTGACTGTATGAAAAACCCTGAATTTTACGAAATAATTTTTAAATAAATTTTATTTAACTTTTTTCGTATCTCTTAAAACAAAGAAGTTATCAAGCTTTGGAGTATAAGACTGTATGAAAAGCATCATTGTTGTGGCAAATTATCACCTAAAATGTATTGTCAACAGCCTGACTGCAAGAAAGTGGACGCTCCATACAAAAGCTACAGCGAACTGTGCGCCCAACGTTTACCAGACGATCCGTCGGAATGTATGCAATGTCCTTGGCAAAGGTGCGGAGGTGTGGATGACATCAAACCACCTAAGAGGAAGTACCACACTGCTACACTTGCACAGACCATGAATTCCAGCCAGGTACTTACTGTTCATCTACAACCCTGGTACTCTTACTACGTTCCAAAATCCCATCAAAGACCTCGATTTGCTCTGTAAGGTTTCAGTATTCACTCATCATCAAACTGTCAACAAAAATCTGTGTTCCGTTATTGCATTTTCGAGGCCATGGATGTCATCGTTTTGCTCGGAAATCAAATTGAGATTTTAGCGACCTTTGTGTCAAGACTGTCAAGAGATATTTTTCACTTGACAGCTAACAACTTAACATAACCTATTCTGCTTTATTTGTATGCATTGAACTTCTAAGGGGTACGACTACTCTGACACTCTACTCTGAGAAATGTCAAAATTGTCAAAAAATGATCTTTGCCGTTTCATAAATATTCCAACATCCCTAACATCTGGAATCACGTGACTATCCTCGAAAATTCATCTGCTCACTGCATAGATGGGATTTTGGAACGTAGTATTTGTACTTTCTAGTCTTTCTACACATTCTCGTTAATAACAAAGTTTCCAAATTCTCCACCCTCCCCGTCAAGCACCTATTTTGAAAAATATGGTACCCACACACCACAATCCCACAGCCCACAGTATATCACAATCCAAATTTCATCAAAGGTGGTAAAGCTTAAATCATTGGGCTAACATGTATATATTTGTTTTTAACTGTTAACGTTTGCATATACGCATATGAAATTTTTATATTTTACCCTGGTGCTATAATGCACTATTCTTTTTATTAATATGTATATGTATTATTATTTATGTGTGTTAACATCGTTGCTTCCCGACTCAGCTGGTTACGTGCTTAAGTATAAGAGCAGTTTTGCTAAACTTCGCCAGCCGGGTCCCCGTTCAAGTGCTTCCTGTAGGTACTTTCTTTTTGAATAAAAAGGCGTTTATTATTTATTAGTCAAACTTAATCACACTCCTCATTTAGGAATGGCTGCCAAATACATTTGACCTACTACAGAATAATATAAATAATAATAAATTCCATATCTCAAGAAACACAATTTCAGAGAAATAATTTCTCTTGGAAATATAGTCGTTATGTGGCTCACATCGACCCATTTGTTTCAGTCTGCTCCTGGATTCTTTTACGACTGTGATGCCAAAAAGGTGAGTAAATAGGATACAGTTCAACGATGCGGTAATGACGGTAATAACTCACGCAGTTGAACTAATCTCTACAAACTATTCCCTCTCCCTGCAAAATTACCTACCCCACCTTTAATATATGACCTTCCAGATCTAAATTAAAAAAGAAGTGAATGTAGATAATTAACAGTAATAAACCTGTTAACGCTGCAGCTGACTGAAAGCTGGCAACCATTTTTTTTTCAATTCTTTACATCATTTTTTTTAAAATCGCTTAAAATTAACTAAAAAAACATGGTTGCAAGTTATATTAGCGAATTAATTACAACCTATCGTTAATCCATTCTCAAGATTTATTTAAAATTAATTTTATCAAAAAGACAGATACCGTCAGCATCAAGCAGTGGGATCCTGTAATATTTGACTTTCTTCTAAGCGTTTATTTTTATTTAAGGCACCTGGGGCTGACGGGATTTTTCCGGCCATGCTCCAGCAAAGCGCCGATATAATCGACCCAAAGCTTGTGCACCTTTTCAGACTACGCCTGGTCACAAAGGTCATTCCTGCGCTATGGGAGATCTCTAAGGTGGTGTTCATACCTGGTAAACCATCTTACGATGCTGCAAAGGCTTACCGTCCGATAAGCCTTATGTCGTTCCTTCTCAAGATCTGGAGAAGGTGATAGATAGGGACATACGGAGTACGGCTGTAGGCAACAAACCCCTACATCCTAACCAACATGCCTATCAAAGTGGAAAATCCTGTGAATGGCCTTACGCAATCTTGTGGAGAAGATCGAGCAGGCCATTACAGCTAAAGCAAAAAAGTAGCACTGGCAGTGTTCCTGGACATGGAGGGAGCATTTGATAGCACGAGCACTGGCTCGATAGTGTCAAAGCTGGAGTCCAGGGGTACTGAAAGGAAAATTACGAGATGGTTTGGAAATATGCTAAGCAACTGAAAGGCAAAAGCGTCCTTATGTAATGTTACACGGTAGCTAAATACGCAAAGAGGGTGTCGGCAAGGTGGCGTGCTGTCACCGAGACTGGAACCTGGTAGTCGATAACCTCCTAGTAACACTAAACGAGGAAGGGATGTATGCCCAAGGATATGGTAATGACATTGTAATCCTAATAAGAAGTGAACACATGGAAACCTGACTGGAACTAATGCAGAGGGCATTATCCCTAGTGGAGAGATGGTGCGTTACAGAGGGATCATCTGTAAATCCCTTGAAAACCATCATGGTTCCATTTATGAAACAACGTAATGCAAACATCACCAAGGCACCATTTCTCTTCGGCAAGGAAATAAAAGTTGCCAGATAAGTGAAATACTTGGGGGTCAAGTTGGACGATAAACTAACTTGGACCAGTCACACGAGCCGATCTCAGATTACCTTAATGATGATGAGACGAGCGATCGAATGTACCTGGGATGCAACCTCTTCGATGATAAATTGGCTGTACACCAAGGTAATCAGACCCGCGATGGTGTACAGCACTATCGTGTGGAGGCCAAAGGTTCACCAAAGCGCAGCATCCAAAGCGCTCACAAAAATGCAGCGGGCTGCGTGTTTGAGCATAGCGGGCGCCATGAAGGGTAAACCATACCAACAACAGCATTGGAGCAGCATAGAATTCAGTGCTGGTTTTAGTGGTTTTACCACCCTACCATGAAACACCACAACACTAACTTGACAATCTGCAGTGCGACATACTTGAGGTGCCACCTGACAGAATGTCAAGAGCCGTGGACAGCGAAATCTAATATCAAGTGACAGAATGGGCTCTAGGAGAACCTCGATACATTGATGTCGAATGGTATCACCTGTTAAGCTGACGGTTCCAAGAATTTATCAGGTACAGGAGGAAGCATATATGGTGGTAGGCCTGGTCGGAACGTAAGCATCCGCTTAGGTAAACTGGCTACCGTTTTCCAGGCAGAAATAGGCGCGATTTTAGAATGCGGCAGAATATGCATAGATGAAGGATACTGCAAAAATACTATCTGTGTAAACATAGACAGCCAGGCGGCTCTGATGGCCTTGGAAAGTAACCACTATACTTCAAAAGTAGTGTGGGACTGCCACAATACCCTAAAGATACTGGCGAAGATCAACAAGGTAACATATTATATTGGGTGCCTAGTCACATAGGAGTGGACGGTAATGAGAGGGCCTATAGATGTGCCAAGGAAGGCGCTGAACTACCTCTCATCGGACCAGAACCAACATGTGGTATATCATACAACATGGTTCGGACAGCTGTTACCAGTTTGGTGTCAAATGAACACCAGAAGCGCTGGGACAGAGTGGTGGTGATTGTTCAAAGAGGATGCTGAGGAGACCCTTGGGTTATAATACCGCAAACGCTATCAGGCTGAGCAGGAAGAAACTACGAAAGGTGGTTGGATTTATAATTGGCCATTGGACGTTCAGTGCAGACCTGGAAAAGCTAAGGATTGAAGTGGTAAACTCATTATTCAGAAAATGCGGTGAGGTAGAGGAAACAGCTAGGCATGTTATCTTCGACTGTTCTGTCTTGAGTGAGAGTAGAAACTCCTATCTGAATGTAGACCAGAAGGGAAGACAGAAGAGTCCAATGCATCTTAAACTTCGCAAAGGACTTGGGATGGGATATCTGTTTGATCCCCTTGTCTGGGGATGCACAATAAGCCTTAAAGCTGCGCGGCAACCATTAGGACTAACTCCCCACTACAAAAAATGCATTTATTTTATTATTATTTGACACTGTCTGAATAAGTACTGTAGACATAATTTAATATACGAAAAAGTAAAGCGTCAATGTACATGTAGCAACATTAAAGTTATTGTATACCAGAGCTTTGCAAAGCTCGCATTGAAAGTGTTTCAAACACCTATTTTTCTCAGTAATTCCATCCTCAAACAAAATATGTATCGTCAAAGTGATTTGTGCTTCCCAGGCCCTGAACCCTTATAATTATATGAAAAGTGCTTGGAGCATATCTGAGGCTCCAGGGAGCTTTAAAAGGAGTCATATAGTGTGAAAACTGCTCAAAGCTCTTTGAATAAAGCTCTTAAGGACGTTTATTCACGAGAGTTGTTGGTAGATGATTTTTTTAGATAAGTTTAATCAAATTAAGGGCCGGTTGTACAATGCAAGCTTAAGCTTCGGTTGAAGGTAAGCCGACGTTAAACCACGTCAGTTGCAAATCGTCCGTTGTACAATGCTAGCTTAGCCCCCCACTCAAAGCTTAGCACGAGCTTACGTAAGCCGAAGCTTAAAGCGAGCTTAGCTGAGGTTTAAACCTAACCTGATACAAGTGACATGATATGTCAAGAAGAAACCCTCAAATAGCTTGTCACTTTATTAGGTCATATTTTTTGAAATATTTGTGTCTAATTTAACAAAGAGAGCAAATGAAAGAACAGAGACAGAAACGGTCGTTGCCGAAATTTGACACAAACTGTCATAAGCGTTTAACCAAAAAACGTAATTTTTTGGATGATTATGTCAGTACATATTGCTTCATTGATGCCAACTGTAGAGAATTTCATTATCAACCAGGTTTAACTAAGCCGACCATTGTACAACGGGTTTCGACTTTAAGCCTGAGCTTATAGCTAAGCATAGGCTTAACAAATCTCGTGCTAAACCCGCATTTGTACAACCGGCCCTAAGTATCTACCCTCAAAAATTCAAAACTTATGGATCATTTCAGAAAGTTATTATGGATTAGAAATCAGAATTTGAACGTGACACCTTATGACAGTTAATAATAATAATAATAATAATGCTAGACGGCGCTTTTGGAATTGAGCTGGCAGGGCGACCGTAGCTCAACTGGTTAGAGTGCCGGGGTACAAATCTTAAGGTCGTGGGTTCGAGTCCCGACGGCCGCCAACTTTTTCTGGTACGAATTTAAAATAAACATTAAGAGTACATGCAAAACTACATAATGATTAATAATACTCTTTGAAATCTGAATATTGCACTAAAAAAATTGGCTTCAAAAGGTCTGTTTGGGACTTGCATTGTCTACATAATTTTTAGTACAACGTTGTCATCACAGTCCTTAGGCCGTATTCATAGTCGCCTCTTGAGTAATACTAAAGTGTATCCTTCCTTGTGCTTCTGTTTTCTAGACAACATCTACGAGACGGCAGGAAAACATTTGGTGACGTTGTCGTATTTCAAATATATATGTCATTTTGTTATGGCTGTGCCTACGCATTTTGATGTTTTCTGTTATCTCTTTTTGTTTTGTGCCAGTATTTCGTGTTTTTTGCCGACCATTTTTCCGGGTGTGACAGAAACTGACAACTTGCTCCAAAATTAACCTACAACCTACAAAATTACCTTGACTGCAACGAAATGTCATGTTGACATTTCGTTACTTTACTATTACTGAGGGCAGCCTTATCTAAGAGACCGTCAAGTAGCTGTCGAAACATAAAATCATACTTAAAGGAGCCTTAAGTATCGACTATGAATACGGCCCCAAATAATTACAATTGAGTAAAAAAGCACAGGCATTGGAAGCCCTCAAAATGCTCCGAGCACTTCTATAAGCTCAAATAAGCGTACAAGTCATGCGCAGCTCTGCTGTATACGTAACGATTTTCAAAGAAACCTTGTCGTCCCCCACCACCAAAATGCAAAAAGGACCCCTGCCAGAAGGAGGAGTGCCCCGAAGTGAAGAGACGATGTCCCACCCCCTGCGGCATCGAAAATACCTCATTCAATAAGAAGAAGTGCTCTGATTGGACAGCTGCCTTCCGATTGTGGAGCGACAAGGAGAACATCCTCGCCGACAAAGACTGGCTGGACATGCAGGTCATGCCTGTTATTAAAAAAATTAAGGAACAAAAGGTCAGTCTTCAGTTTTTTTTACATGTAGCCGTCCAGTAAATATGCTTCTTTACAAAGTTTTGCAATATTAACTTTATTCTTTGTTTTTTTAATGATTTCCTCTACATTCAAAACAGATTGCCATTCTCCAAAACTACTCTGTCAGTTCTGCCAAGTGTCTATTAGAGTACGCTCATCGCTCCATGACAGCAGAAGATCCTTATCACTAGAATTAAAGCTTCGTCACCTGTCACGATATTGTTCACATACCGAGATTGTCCGTTATCATACTTATTGAGCATCTCCCGGCACCAAGAATTGCACGTTCAATCAACTGCTCTTCGTTTAGTTCATACGGCACCCACAGATAAGAAAGTTTCCTCATGCATAATCGAACGAATCCTCCAGAGCGAAATTTCCCCTTTGGGATTTGGGAGCATTCATCCCCCTCCTTTTTGAGAGAAATCTTTACAGAATATACAGTTACGTCACTTAGGAGAACCACGCCCGTATTTATTGTTCTACTTCCTCAAATTCAAAGAACATGTTAACTGAATATCATTGTTCGATGTTGACAAGCATGGCCTAGTATACCAGTCATTTCTTCTAAGCACTGGTGTACGTTTAAACCATGCATGAAATTATAACGCAAAATTGTCGTTATTTCATTTCGTGACCACGATGTTAGCGCAAGTACGTTACACTCTTTCACTGGTCACTGCTAATGAATAAGTGCGGCTTCACGCTTGCCGGAACCGTCTAGTTGGTGCCGGCACTGCCGGCTAACTGGTCGCAGTTATATTGGAGGTTTCACACACACCGTAGCCGGTTAGTCAGCAACTGAGTGCCGAGTGCCGAGTGGTCGCCAGATCACACCACTGCAGCGACAGTCGCCAGAAATCGGCTACACAGCAACCGCACGGCAGTGGAAATAAGAATCATTGCACGTGTTCACATTAGCCGTCTTGCCGGTCTTCGGTTGTTGCTGAACCAGTGGCTCTGTGCGTCTCATATTTGTGTTAAAAAAGCAGACATGAAATAGATTTTGTAATAGCCAACATTTGAATAGGTTCGATGCAACGCCTTGTTGTGGTTTTTTTACGCTGTAGTGTATCTTTTAGTCGGGTGTGTAGATCATCAAATAAGGCTATCGACATCCTAAAGTAGTTGAATAATTTATTTTCATCTGCACGCAAATCTTCGAAAAGTGTATAAAATACGGCATGTTCTTCTTTTTTGCATTGATAGGATGCACCCAGTAAATCATCTCTTTTTCTTCGCAGCCTTCGATATAATCTCCATATAGCAATAACACGTTCGCGATCTATGATTCAAAACTGCACGCTACTGAAGTATAAATAAAATCAATCTTTGTCCGGTATCAGATACAAAACCGGATCCAATGTGAACGCTTTAGATCAGCCGGGTAGTCGGCATCGACTAGTCGGTGCTGCGTGTGAAGCGGCTCTAACTGAGCTCATCGACTTGATATGGCGGCTACTATAATATATATAAACAAGTCTGAACATGCAGAAACACGCAGCGGCCTGCGATTAATTGTTGCATCTTATTGCAAAACTTTTCTAATACTCTTTGTATGTAGCATTTTGGATGTACAGTAATGTATTCATACAGGGTGTCCGGATATTCGCTTGACAATTTTTATTGAACATTGAGATAGCAGCATGAAGCCTTAAAATGCTTAATTTTCAAAATACAGGGTATCCTAGTTTTACTTTTATTTTCGTTTCTTCGCAATTTCAGCTATAAAAAGGCACAACGATCTAAAATTACGTATAAGGGGTTTTTTTAAGGTGAGAAATCCAAATTCAGTCAAGGTTTTGCTATCATGAATAAAGGGCGCCACCTACGGCACATCGAGCTCTTATAAATTAACGAAACTTTTCCGGTTTGGTGCATCAATGTGAATAGTATAAAAATCCATATCATGTCATTTGCACCAGGTTACGTTGAAACCTCAGCTAAGCGCGCGTAAAGCTTCGATTTACCCAATATGTTTTATGTAAAAAACGTATATGTACTTTGTTTAAGCCCCTAGAGGTAACCGTTTTCGAGATAACCTTGATTGAAATTTCCAGGGCAAAATGTGATCGAAAGAATTATCGGTATTCTCGCACGAATTAGATCAAAATGGTATGTAATAGTATGAACCTAATATTCATTCGTGCGGGAATACCGATAATTCAGTCGCATTGGAAATTTCAATGAAGGTTATCTCGAAAACGGTTACCTAGAGACAGACTTAAACAAACTATTACCTTCTTCACGTGAAACATATTGAGGAAACGATTTTTTTTTATAATCACATTGATGCACCAAACCGGAAAAAGTTTTGAAAATTTAAATGAGTTCAATGTACCGTAGGTGGCAGAGGTACCCTCTATTCATGATAGCAAAACCGTGTTTTAATTTGGATTTATCGCTTAAAAAAAACCCTGACACGGAATTTTCGGTAGTTGTGCCATTTATTTGTAGAATAATTGAGAAAAAACTAAAATAAAAGTAAAACTATGTTGTAATATTCATAAAAATGTGAGGTCTATCACCTATCAATCGTTGTCGGTCGAATATCCGGCACCCTGTATAAATACATAACAGTAATATATTTGTATACTTCGAGTAGGAGCCTGAAGGAACCGCGATTAACTATGAAATGAAGAAATGCCCCAAAAGGGAGGACAAATGTCCTAAGAAGGAGAGACGTCGCATTGAAATAGACAGATCCATTGACGTGAGTGTTGAAGTGAAAATAGTGTGATAGAGACATGACACATTTTAAATAACTCTAATCGAGAACGTCATCAGGTTACGATCTTTAAATGAGAAAATATATCGATTGTTAACATATGAAGGACATCGTCCTTATATCAACTCGTTAACAAAATCAAAAAAACTTTTGGCGACCATTTTCGTTTTTAATGGGTATTGTAGTCTTTATTCCCAACCGTATAATCTAGCCATACTCTAAGCTAAGGAGTTTTGTCTGGAAACGAGAAACACTAAATGACACTAAACTAAAAACATTTATAAACCTTTATTTTCACATTCGAAAATTTGTGTACAAAGTATGTTTAAGTTCTATTCGCGTTTGATAGTCAAAAGCAACAAAATGACGCTTTTCACAAATATCACGCTGTCTATGATAAAACCACTGACGAACAACTTATTTGTCATCGGTGGATAAAACCATAGTTTTATTGCAAATTGCATATAACATTTATAAAACGTAAAATACTCTCAAATTATATAAAAAAATGTCACAATTACCTGCGCTTGAGATTAAGCATACGCGAATGCCGGTAAATAATTCTTATAAGGTTTACAAACCATACAAAATCTCAATTTTACTAACAGACTACACAGTGTGCCCATTATGTATATAGGTATACAGGGTGGGCCACTAGTGAGTGGAGGAAGATTGTGGGCTTACCAGAACATATGTTAAAAATCTGTCACTTGATCACGGTAGGGACCCTTGAGGGCTATAACGTAAACATATTCTCACTTACATTTTCACTTAGTCGAAAGTCGAAATTTCCACTTAGTATCTTGAAATTTCTGTTTGCCAAGTAGAAATGTCCATATAGTATCTAGAAATCTCTTCATAGTTACCTAGAAATTGTCACCGAATTTTTAATGTGTGTCGCAGGCATGAAACAACGAAAAATGTTTTCATCATGTCTCAGTCAAGCAAAATTAAAAGGTCTCAATCCCAACAATCCTAATCTGGACCCCCTCTCCCCCCCCCCCCAACTAAATCCTGGTTACATGCCTGTGTCTGACCCCTCAGGACGTTGTACTAATATGTACCTTACATATTGGTAAAACATGAGCATACACTTTTCTTATCAAGCTACGAAGGCAAAATAAATAAAATGAAATTATTTTCATCTCAATGGGTGTTCAAAATTTTCCCCAAAATGTCCAGAAATTCTCTTCAAGCTTTTCGCGATAGGTTAGGTGAACATGTTGAACACATATTGTGATGAAAACAGTTTCATTGCTAATTTCGTTTTCTCTTCAAGGCTTAATAAAAAATGGAGTCAAGTTAATTGACTCAGGACTTCCCACACATAACGGTGACACCGTTTTATTATTCCCCATTGCATATGTTACGCTCAATACCCGAATTCAGGCAATGCCCGAAAAAAATACACAGAACTAGTTTTGAGCAAGGAATATATCCCAAACCCGAAATATGGATTCTATACGGCTATTGAGCATTACCAAATAGGCAGAACTAGTTTTGCGCATCTTGAAATACACAGAACTAGTTTTGCGCAACTTGAAATGCACAGAACTAGTTCTGTATATTTTCTGAATGACCAGCACAAATTCTGCTTCTTCCATTTAATCGGCGGCAGCGACGAACTCAAATAAATATAAAGTTGGAGAAGTTAAATATATTTTAATGAATACCAACAAATAATAAATCGCCAACTGAGGCTGATTAAAATTTTTTATTTGATTGTGTGAGCATCAAACTGGTTTGTGCTTCCAAACCTCTTTTTCGTTTTCACGATTCGTACTTATATTGCAGGAACGTTAGCAAAGAAACCTAACCGAACCTAAACGATAGGTTTTTGCTGGTTTTTGACACACAATGCATAACGAATGTTCACTTTGCTTGTCATTCCGTACCACAGAACTAGTTCTGTGCATGTCAAGTTGCGCAAAACTAGCTCTGTGCATTTCAAGATGCGCAAAACTAGTTCTGCCTATCTGGTAATGCTCAATAGCCGTATAAAATTAATATTTCGGGTTTGGGAGATATTCCTTGCTCAAAACTAGTTCTGCGTATTTTTTTCGGGCATTGCCCGAATTCGTCTATTGAGTGTAACACATTTATAAAGGTATAGTATGAGATCTCCTTGCAAGTAAATCATCGTCCGCTCTCCGCAAAAAAACATATAACACAAAAACTCTCGTAAATAGTTACCTTCTAAATATGTATCAGCGTTTAACTTTCCTCTTCAATCCATTGTTCCATTTCACGTCTTCTCGGTGGAAAGGTGTACAATACCTCCGTGACGTCATACTACCACGCAACATATGTCGCTCTAGTGCTTTCACCTTTATTTTGACTGAGGATAGCCACTTGACAAGCCTCGCCAGTGTTAAACATTGAGGGGGCCCATTTTAGCAATGCGCTACAACTTCTAGGATGAAGTTTACAATACTGTAAAAATAAAAGTAAAACTTTGACACACAGTCGAATATCCGAACACCCTTTATATGTCATTAAATAATGGTTCTATAAAAAATGTTTCCATAATATATAAAATTTCTTTAATGATATTTCCCATTATACGGCGGTAGGTATTTGGTTCTTTTTGTTCCAGAAAACAAATGAGTAACGAAAAACTATTAATTTTGTTAATTTTGAATGAAAAATGGGAATCGGACGCAAATTGCTTCCGTCCACAACGCAGGTACCAAAAAAAAATTAATATTGGCGACCTCTGACGGTGACTACTTACGAACACGAATCACGCGATACAAATATGGTTGTATGATTGGCTATTGACCACCTTTTTACCCATCCCAATTCTGGGACTTCTACCACAGTCCTCCGCCCCACCGCTATAATAATTATCCTTGTCATCCAAATATAAAAAACATTCAACAAGTTTTTTTTTCAAAATATTATCCCTAAATTTTGTGTTTAATTTTTTCAACTTAAAGTTCATAGAGGAACGTCCTAACGGTTTAATCGTTCATTCCAAGGGATATCTTATCAGCTGATTTTTTGTTGACATTCGAGTCTGGTATCTCCCAGTGTCAGCACTGTCAGCAATAAGGATAGAGATATGGACGTATTCCTTCGTTGAATAGAGAAAAAGAATACTGAAATGTCACTTCGTCACTTGTCTGTTAACCCAAAGGAAACGTCATTTGAGGTGTAACGTGTCTGACGTTTTCCAATGTACAAACATCTTTAAATATTGAATATTGAACTTCTCAACAACAATTTAGTGATGATAAAAGCAAAACTTTGACACCCTGTATGTTGAAAAATTAGAGGTCTACCTTATCAAGCGTTGTCGGTCGAATATCGGGACACCCTGTATACTATATTCCATACATAATGGGCACCCACTATATGAAGTGCTATTAAAAATTGAAATCCACAACCTAATGCAGTTTTAGGAAATCGTATAACTGAAACTATAATTGCGTACTAAGATTGTCAAAGCTTGTCCATTTACACAGGTTTTTTAAAATGTGTCAAGTCTTTTAGAAAGTGAGACAGGCATTGGAAATTTTGGGGCTCGTTTCTTTAATGTTTATTTGCTTTGCAATTGGAAGACAAGTTCCCAATCGAGTAAGGTAAGTGTGATGTATGATATATGTTGTCTTAGCGCTAAGAACGGGGAACTTGCTTCTGTCAAATGCAAACGTAAACATTAAACGCGCAAGTTCCCCAGGCACTTATGATTCCAATTAACGACTTTTTTTCTTTCCAGGAGCGGTTTAAACCGATTGATCCCTGTTGCAAAAAACAGAAGCAAATCACAAGACGGTCACCCGCAAATCGAAATCCAAAAGTGTATGTTCCCGACCCACCAAATTACGACAACACTGGCAAGTTGTAAAGAAGAAACATGTATGAAGCAACAATTATATTTTCAAATTGTTGATATATACGGTAAAAATCACTATACTGAAATATACATTTTTTTAGATATCTGTTCTGTTGTTTAAAATATATATTTACGTTATTATTTTTTAGTTGAACTTTATCTAGTAAAAATTATTCTAGGTAATAGAATGATTTGCTATGTAATATCAAAACTGTACGCGATAATATTTTAGTATATATTTTTATGATGCATTATACGCTCCCTGCCAGTGTCCAGGTACCATCGACATCGAAAGTACGTCAAGCTATGAGCGAGATAACGTTCAAAATCAAAGTGCAGTGACTTGAAAAGGCTTCTGGTGCAGACTTGATCCCGTTGTTGTTTTAAAGAAGTGCCGCACTAAAGCTGGCATACTTAGCTGCTTCGTCCGGATGTCTTACAACACCGGCATCTTCCCAAAAATGTTAGCTAAAGGTATTCAAGACTGATCCAACCAACAACAGACCTATAAGCTATGCTTTCTGTGATCAGCAAAGTACTCGTAGCATAACCTATAGCCAGAATTTGCTATTGCGCTATAGTTTTATATGTATGTACAGGGTGACAAGAAAAAAGTATATTGCATAGTGCCACACAATAGAGGACACTAAAATAAGAAAAAAGTTCCTATGAACATGAGTCCGCAAGGCCTTCGGTTAAAAGATAGATTTAATTTTGTTGGGTTTTTTTTGTAATATCTTTAGCCAGAGACGCAATAAATGGATAAAATGTGGTATACCTACAGGGGTTTTTTTATCATGCTCAATTCAAATTTTATCTTAGTTTTGTGATTACTGATAGAGGGCACTACATACAGGCTTCCATATCTATTGAATCGGTCCTAACTTTTTTGCTATACACTGTCATTTTCGACTGAAAAAAATTGTTATCCCTCCTTTATACGTAATCTATCTTTTAACCGAAGGCCTTGCGGACCCATGTCCTTTATACGTAATCTATCTTTTAACCGAAGGCCTTGCGGACCCATGTTCATAGGAACTTTTTTTTATTTTAGTGTCCTCTATTGTGTGACACTGGAGTACGCCCCTGGCTGGTTTTAAGTGACGTTGTGGAAAAGTGGTCTCCGATAATTTGTGTAATTTGACGGTGTAATAGTGCAAATAAAACTGTAAGTTACCTAATTTTTAAGACTTATGACCATTGGCGTTAAGAAACAGTGAAAGAAGCAAAATATTCGGGTTTTAGAAAGACATTTACTGAAATTAGCAGCATTGTTGATAGAAGGTTCAAAGTCCGAAAAGTCGATTTGCTTTGATCTTCCTTGCGCAACAAACGCTGGACTAAATAGCAATACTATACAATAATATCGATATAAAATCAGTAAAATATATAGGCAACCAGGCTTGCATGGCAGGTCCGTATTAGGAATTTATGAGTGCCACACCTAAAGCTAGTAAGAGAAACAAGCCTGAGCAAGATTCGCCGTCAGAAGAAGAGCTGAAACATTTCGAAAGAAGCAAGTTAACTGTAAGAACACCAACAAAAGCCGAAACCTCGGGAAAATCAGAAATGGACTCGATTGCCGAAATATTGCGAAAGATGAAGGAAGAACTGAAATCGGAAATTTCGGCAATGAAAACTGATATCAGAGAAGACATAAAGGACATGAGGAATGAAGTGAAGGAAATGAAAGCCGAAATAGTGTTAAATAGGGAGGAAATGGCAGAACTTAGAGCAGAAATTCAGGCGGTGAAAAAAGACTTAGAAATACAGAAAGACGAACTAATAAACAAAATAAAAGTACTCGAAGCTAAAATTGAGAGATCTGAAAGAGAGAAAATCAGGAACAACTTAGTTATATCTGGTGTTGATATGGAAACAGATGATTATGAGGTATTAAAAGATAAGATTAAACACACAATAGAGCTTGAGATAGGGGTGAAAGCATCAATCAGTAGCGTTCGTAAAATCAGCGATAAAAAATACTCATTTGAGCTGCCTACATGGGGCAAAAAAATGGAAATTCTTAAGGCAAAAAACAAGCTGAAAGGTAAAGATATTTTCATAGACAGCGAACTAACAAAATGTGAGAGAATTATACAGAAGAAGATCGGGGATGCTGCGACAGAAGAAAAAGCTAAAGGAGAGGACGTCAAAGTCAGATTCCAAAGGCTGATACTGAATGGAAAGACCATGATTTGGAACCAAGAAGAGAACAGACTTAACCCAGAATATGACGGAGACAGTAGGCTAACGACAAGGCTATCGGACAGGACAAATGATAAGGATCAAGGAAAAAATCTCAACATGGATGGAACGGAATTAAGGGGAAACTCTCGGGTGCAGGAGACTGATGACCTCCTCACCTTAAACCAACTCATCAATGAAACCTCTGCAAGCGATAATAATACCAAACAGACCAATGTTATACATACCCTCAGAAAGAACTTCAAATTTGGATGTTGGAACGTCCGCACAATGATGGAAGCCTCACGTTTGGCACAGGTAGCAAATGAAATGAACAATTACAGACTAGATTTCATTGGTATCAGCGAGACAAGATGGAAAGGCGTCGGTGAGCTAGTAACCAGTAATGAAGAACTGTTTTTATATTCGGGAAAGTCACTAGATGAGCCTCACGAAAGCGGCGTTGGTATATTAATGAATAAAAATACAAGAAAATGCCTGCTAGAATGGTCTGCAGTATCAGATAGGATAATAACGGCACGATTTAACACCAAACACAAAAAAATTCACCATAGTACAGTGCTATGCGCCTACAAATCAAGCAGCAACAGAACAGAAAGAGGAATTCTACAACAACCTCACAACAGTATTGAGCAAGATAAGAAAGGCAGACGTGGTAGTCCTAATGGGGGATTTTAATGCCAAAGTAGGAAGAAACAACATCAATATGGAACACATTATGGGCAAGCATGGACTTGGCGATATGAACAACAACGGCGAGATGTTCACGGAATTATGCTCCAGTTTTGACCTGGTAATTGGAGGGACATTATTTCCGCACAAGGACATCCATAAGGCAACATGGTACTCTCCCGATGGCATCACCAGGAACCAGATTGATCATATAGCTATTAAGAGAACGTGGAAAAGAGCATTACTAGATGTCAGATGTTTTCGTGGTGCAGATGTGGCCAGCGACCACCAGCTGCTTGTCGGAAGCATCAGAATGAGACTCTCTAAATGTGTGCAAAGGTTTACAAATAGGCCCAAATACAGCGTAGAACGACTGAAAGACCCAAGCACCCAAAACACATTCGAGCAAAAACTGGCAACTAGAGCAGCAGACTGGAAGTCGCAGAAGAAGTTATAGGACGGAAGGAACACACGTGGAAGGAATGAATCACCGACGACACCTGGAAATTAATTGCAGAAAGAAGGAAGAAAAAACAAGAAATGCTGAACAACCCACAGCTAGGACATAGAACACTAGACAGCGATAACAAGAAGCTGAACAACGCCGTCAAACGGAGTGCCAGGAAGGACAAGCGTCAGTGGGCAGACAAACTAGCTCAAGCAGCAGAACGAGCTGCCTTAGAAGGCAACACCAAAAACTTATACTCCATCACGAAATCTTTGATTGGCAATAGAACAAAAATTCAGTCCACACTAAAAGGAAAAAATGGGCAAATAATAACTGATTCGAATGAACAGCTAAAGCGATGGAGTGAGTACATAACGGAGACTACATCTCTAGCTTCACAACATGACTGTGTAGAAGAAGGAGACTACAGTCCACCACTGAACACAGCACTTGAGGTGGACACATCAACCCCAAGACTGGATGAAATTAGGAAGGCTATTGGGCTCCTGAAGTCAGGTAAATCGCCAGGTCCAGATAATGTGCCACCCGAGTTACTAAAAGCCAGTATCGATCCCACTTCAACTATTTTGCTTCCCACAATAACAGCAATGTGGCAAGAAGAAAAAATACCCGAAGACTGGAAAGAAGGACTGATTATCAACTTGCCAAAAAAAGGAGACCTCACGGAATGCAGGAATTGGAGAGGTATAACTCTGCTAAACACGGTGTATAAAATACTAGCGATAAAGGCCCGGTCAAACAGAGGGCGGTCTAGAACGCGGCGTTCCGGCGTTCTAGAACGCCGCTTACAGCGTTCCGTTATATTGAATTGGACTGGTCAAACAGAGCGCGTTCTGAACGTGGCGTTACGGCGTTCAGAACGCGGCGTTACGGCGTTCAGAACGCGGCGTTACGGCGTTCTGAACGCGGCGTTACGGCGTTCTGAACGCGGCGTTACGGCGTTCTGAACGCGGCGTTACGGCGTTCTGAACGCGGCGTTACGGCGTTCTGAACGCGGCGTTACGGCGTTCTGAACGCGGCGTTACGGCGTTCTGAACGCGGCGTTACGGCGTTCTGAACGCGGCGTTACGGCGTTCTCTAACGCCGCGTTACAGCGTTCTGTTGTTTGTACTAAACAGGTCTGTTTGACGGGTTGAGCAAAAGCGTTACGATGGCTTGGGCTCCTTTTGACGGGTTGATACTGAAACAGACCGCAGTGTAGAACGCGGCGTCAGGGCGGTCAGAACGCGACGTAGGGCGGTCAGAACGCCGCGTACGTCAGATAGACCAATTTTCTTCAAGATGTCAAGTGATTCGGATGCAAACATGTTTTATCTGAACTGTTTTTCGTGTGGTATAAACAAGGATGGTTTCAAACAGATTCAATCAACTCCTCCGTCATCCTGACACCGAGAACGCTGAACGTTCTTTGCAAAATCTGTATCGAAATATAACCCGGCGTTCTACGGGCACTACGACCGTTCATGCTCTGTTTGACGGGTTGATACTGGAATAATACAATACAACGGAACGCTGCAACGCGGCGTTCTAGAACGCCTAGCGCCGCGTTCCAGAACGCCCTCTGTTTGACCGAGCCTTAATAGTACTGGAACGATTGAAACCTTAAAGGGCTGATACACGTACGAGCAAGTACGCGTACTTATGGCTCGACGACCTTTTTCGCCTGTGTGTCACCGTAAGTACGCGTACTTTAAAACCGTCGCGCAAACCGCCGGCGAGCCAAATGGTTTGAAATGTTGTTCGTAACTTGTCTCGGCTCGTACTGCGAGCCGCGAGCCACCACTTAGTTTCGGCAGGCCATCGATGCGCAGCACTTGTTGTGTTTGGCGTTTGTTAGTTTTGTTTGTTTAGGAAAATTAACAAAGTGAGTGATTTCAGCTTCACGTGTGTCACCACGGCGAGCCAAGTAAGTTCGCGAACTTAAAAACCGCGTACTTAAAGTTCGTACGTGTATCACCCCTTTTACATAGAGAATACTTTGAGAATTGAACAAGCTGGCTTCCGCCCAGGTAAGTCTTGCATCGACCAAATAAATACATTGAGAATCATATGTCTCGTGCAAATACATGAAATGAAATAATAGAGCAGTCGTATGAGTGGAACTCCCCGCTGCAATTAGTGTTCGTTGATTTTGAAAGGGCTTTCGACACAGTAATACGTACAAGTGTATGGGAATGCATGATACAGAAAGGCATACCCCAGAAGATTATAAACATCGTGAAAGAGCTATACAAGGATGCCACAAGCCAGGTTCTTCACAAGGGACATAAAGGTGAAAGAATTAGTATCAAGCGTGGTGTGAAGCAGGGATGTGTACTTTCGCCTTTGCTATTTAACATAGTGCTAGACTGCTTAATGAGAAAGGTATGTGATGGCCGAGGAGGCATTAGATGGGGACTGATGAGCAGCCTTCAAGATCTGGATTACGCAGATGGCATCTGCCTAATATCGCACAATATCCAAGACACGAAAAGAAAGATTGAGGTCCTTAAAACAGAGGCAGCAAAAATGGGACTAAGAGTAAATGTGAAGAAGACCAAAGAAATGCGGATTAATATAGCCAACCACGAACCTCTTCTGCTCTACAACGAAGTGATAGAAAGAGTCGACTACTTTGAATATCTAGGCAGCATAGTTAATAACACAGGAGGGACAGATCAAGATATTCAGCAGCGTCTACTAAAAGCAAGAAGAGCATCTGGGTCCCTCAACAAAGTCTGGAAATCTACCACGTACTCAATCAGAACTAAATTGCGCATTTTCAATAGCAACGTGAAATCAGTGTTATTGTATGGATGCGAAACATGGAAAAGCACAAAAGCCAATGAGCAAAAACTCCAGGTTTTCATTAATAGATGTCTAAGGAGGGTCCTACGGATTTTTTGGCCAAGGACAATCTCGAACGAGGACTTGTGGAAAATATCAGGGTTTAAGAAAGTAGGGACGGAAATCAGACAGAGAAAGTGGAATTGGATAGGTCACATTCTGCGAAGAGGAACGGAAGAATCTGTAGCTAGAACGGCGTTAGACTGGAACCCCCAGGGCAGCAGACACATAGGAAGACCAAGGGTGACCTGGAGAAGAACGGTTACAGATGAGGCAAGAAGAATGGGCAAGACATGGAGAGATAAAAGCGCTTGCAAAGAATAGATCAGACTGGCGTCAGTTTGTAGAGGCCCTATGTTCCTTAATGGAATGATGGGACTATATATATATATATATATTATGTGACACTATGCAATGTACTTTTTTCTATGTCACCCTGTATAACAATTATAGTATAGTCATTATTATTATTAAAAAAATTGCTCCGACTCATCGGGCTGCTGTTCCATTACCCAGTGACTACTCCTCACACCACATCGTGAGTTGAGCAGCAATCAAACATCGACTTCTGTTGGAGGTCGACGAGGCCTATGTCGAACTAGTTTGTCTGCGTAATTTTTAACATAGTCTTGTTATCATATTTACAGATTTGCAAAGATAAGGGTAAGAAGAAGCAACGTTGGGACAAAGGTAATCCCCCACCGTGCCCAGAGAAACCGGTGAATCCTGGCAAAAACTGTCCTAAAGAGGAGGAAAAGCTACCGTACAGAAGAGAACGAGATTTCAAGAAACCCTACTACAAGAGACCCGATGAACCTTATTCTGATTTCCATGATTACTGAGCGTGCATGAAATTGCACGCTAGTTTTAGGGTAGGGCGTTCAACCTGTACTGTAATAAACGATTTCTATCTTTTCTTCCAGTACTTCGCACTAAAGTTTAGTAGTTATTCCGAAGTACTAGTTATATCCAAAGGGAATGATTTGTTTGAACTGTTTTATCTTTCTAACAACAATGCACCTATATTCTTTATACTATTGTTAAGTCTTTAGTTCGATTGGGCAAGAAAACACTTGGTACGGAATCAAGTATTTATTTTTGCTCTAACTATATACACTACGCCTAACCTAATACTAACAGTCTAATTTATTTACAGTCACTGAGTCACTACACTAATTTATATTTGTCCTTCACTTCACTAATTTATGTTACTGTACATTTATCTCGCGCGCGCCACTGAACTCTGGTAACTAAACTCCCTGACCGTGCGATGTCACCTTATATTGTAAAGGCCTGGTCAAACAGAGAACGCGGCGGTCCGGCGTTCTCTAACAATGCAATGGAACGCCGAACGCCGCGTTCTAGACCGCCGCGTTCTAGACCGCCGCGTTACAGCGTTCCATTGTATCGTTAGAGAACGCCGGACCGCCGCGTTCTCTGTTTGACCGGGCCTTAAGTGTCGCCCTCTCTCGAACGTTCTCGACGAATACTCTTCGCCTTCTAGACAGCTCGCGGCCATAAACAGGTATCGAGAAGTAGCTTTTCTAGATCTCACGAGATGGCGGACAGGGCCGGCCCGGCACTGTGGTATATTGCAATGCCAACGTTTTTACCTTGAGATTTCGCAGTAAAGAATTTTTATCAGTTGTTCGTCTTCGAATTATGTTAGTTGTAGAATTATTGCCTATCTAGATGTTGGTTTGTCCTATTACAATTAGGGTTTCTAATCAGAGATCCCGGAGAATTTTTTGTCTCGAAAATTCCGTGACTGATAAAACGGGATCCCGGTAATCTCGATTTTTTTTAAATGATGATATTTCTGTTATTTTAGCTTTGCTCCGCTCAACATAATTGAAAAATAAATCTCACTATATGAAATGGAGAATTAAAAGGCTTACATTTGAAACAGTGTTACGAATATTTACTGACGGTACCAGTCAGTGGTACCAAGCTGAAAGCCCTTTTTCAGCGGTTTTATTCGCGAACAAACTTAGATCGCGCTTAGGCTGGGTTTCCACCAGAGATGTGCGAGGTTATGTTTCGAGGAATGTTTTTAACGAACCAATAGAGTGGCTTGAATTACCTAGCCTTGCTCAGCACAGCTCTGGTGGAAACGGTTTAGCGGAGCGAGGTTTTTGTACGTACAAAACAAGGCATGTTGGCGAGGAATGTGTGTTAGAAAGGTGTTTCGAGATGTGTGGTAGAAATGTGGGCGAGGTATCAAGGTTGTCAGTTAATTAGATTTTAATCTTTTCAGTAAATATGTATTTAGTTAATAATTCAGTAAATTTCAGTAGAATAATTCAACGCTTCATAAATTTCAGAAACGTTAGTGAAATAAAACTAACGTAAAAATGAATTTTTAGAAATGAAGAAAAGTAACACAGGTACAACTAATAACGAATAAAATGTAAAACACAAATAATCATACTTTATCCCTGAATAATCGCAAGAGAAAAAAATCTCCATCAAATGAGCGTCTTTTTTTTAACAAAAGCAACTGAATATTCTGTATCGTGAGAAATACTGAAAAAATTATACATTATCATTATTTACCAAGATATATACTATATTCTATACATAGTGGCACCCTGTATATTAAAAACTAAACGTATATTTGTATGTCCTACCTATATCGATCTAGGCTATTCCATAGAAAACACATATATTCAAACAAAACATTTGCACACTTAGGTATAAGATATTTAGGAATCAAGTTAGGGCAAAAAATCATTCCTCAGTCGCATCTCGTTGTTCCTTGTCATTGTTTGCCAAATTACATGTATCACAATGGTTGTCGAATGCATAGTTCGCCATCCAGAAATTCTATAGGTATCCGAAGTTATGTAGTAGTTCAGCATGTATGGATATTGCGGTAGATTTAGGTATGTTTGAGGTAGTACGGTGGCCACAGGACTGAAACGCCAAATTTACCGTAAAACGGTAGGTCTGGCAACATTGACTGAGACGCCAACAACGGGCAGATGCACCCCGCTCGCTGGCAATCTGAAGAGCCCTCTACACATCCTCGCAACGCTCATCTGCACACCGTTTCACGGTTCCGCCACACATCTTCCAACCGCTCATCTTCCTAGCACATCTCTGGTGGAAACACCCACACCGTTTCACAGCTCCGCTAGACATTGTGGCTGCGCTCATCTCCTCATCTCTGATGGAAACGCAACCGCTTTTTGGTTTTTTAAAATCATATTTTAAATTTTACTAAGCAAATCGCAAATCAACCGCTTTTTGGTTTTTTAAAATCATATTTTAAATTTTACTAAGCAAATCGCAAATTTATAAAAATTAATTTAATTGTACATTTAAATGAAAACTTTCCTATTTTTGTTTTTAGTTACATCAATTTTATTTTATTACCAAAGTGGATTTGGTTTGATATTTACTTTTCAAAGGTAAACATATTTTTTCTGTTTAAAAAAAACGTACTTTGTTTCGCGCAATGCCTCTACCCGCGCCGCTTGCCTCTTCGCAGCTCTGTTTTCACCCTTACACTTCTAATGCTACTATCTATATCATTATGAATATATTTTTAGATACCAGGCAATGAATATGATCAATGAAGTATTTTGTCCGGATTGGGATGACTCTTCAAAAGACAGCACAGCAGTGAGTTTGAAGATGAATCCAATATAAAAGTCTGATTGTTGAAGATGTTGTGCGGATTGGGTGTGAAACAATAAAAAAGACATGACATCGTTCATTTGTTTTATTGTCAATCAATAAATTGCATTTTGTTTATATAAAGTGGAATACTGCGAATTCGTTGAGGAATGAATGTTTAAGCTGATTTAATAATATCACATTTCCTTAAAGAAATTGGCTGAAGCAATAGAATATTTGATACAACGCCAATTTCCAAAACTAGCAGTTTCTGAGTTTAGGATATTATTAAATCCGATAAAATGATGAAACACAACTAGTTTTGAATACTTTTAAAATGTAAAAGATGAGCCCAAAATCTAAAAAAATGGCGATACATGCATTCGTCCGAGTGTTCGTATAAAGGGTTTTAGAAGAAACTGGAAACGATCAATAAATTATTGATCAAAATATAAAAGCTTTCCAAAAACCTTGGAATCGTCAGTTTTAGTAAATGCTAAAAGCACTTTATGATAGATAGTTTAAGCACAATAACTGGTCTAATTTAATCGCTTTTCTAATGCTTCAACTCCTAGAACTATCAGTCCTATGTACATGGAGATTTTAGCTCAGATTTGTATGGCAGTTTGACCCCGATGGACTGTTCCATTTTGGACTATTCAGCAGGCGTTGACGCGCTTCGCTGCTTGACAGTTTCTCGGGAGTCTACGAATAGTTAACAACTTCTACGGATGCCAGCTATTCAGGCTGGCAAAACGTCGCTCCAACACATAGGCGGCAGAGGAGAACAAGGAGGACCATGACTGCAAAAGCCTTACATAATTGATTTGATCTCGAACTTGGTTGAGAAGGTTCTTTTCTATTTGTTTTATTTGTAAATAAATGGTCAAGTTTGATATGCAATCTACACGATTCAAGGATAAAATTATTCGACAATAATTATCATCATGATCTTGAACTCGCTTGCTCATGATACGGAACCAGTAGGAAATAGTTTCCATTAAGGAATCATCGCACATCACATCTTGTATCAACCATTCTAAAAACTAAAAAAGAAAACTGAGATCCCGTTAGGCATTGAGGTCAGTATCATCATGCTGCTAGACAGGTGGCCTTTTGGTCTTCTGTGAATATACCCAGTCCTTCATTTGGGATACCAAGAGACCTCCTAGAATAATCTGTGTTGGATGGTAAACCAGCAACGGTAAGCTTATTTGACTCAAGTGAGAGTAACCATGGAACATTATGCGCAGAATTGGAATCCCTGCAAAACAAAAAATGATCACAATTCAAACTGGTTTGTGTAGAATGTCTATGAGATACCAGACCACTCAGGGTTCGTAAAATTAATGAAGCCGATCACAAATTGGAAGGTCTTTACTGTGTGTGATCTGCAGTTATTCCCAGTTCTGAATCGTTTGAAAGACCGTTACTTACCTAACGTCAAAGACTTGTGTGTGGAGCAGAATACGATTGCGATGACATCTTGGGGGCTGAAGTGTCTCTTAAACCTATTTGCAAGTTTGAAGCTCAAGTACATGAGCGATATTTGCAATATCAGCACTGAAAATCAATAATTCATTTTAATTCATTTAGAGATGATCATTAATATACAGGATGGTCCAATAAGCGCGCGGAGCTCACTAGACGTCTTACCGTTAAAATTAGAAGAAAATATCTTGAATAAAAAACGCTTCTTTTCAAGTGCTCTACTTTTAGAAAATACCGGAAGTAGCATTAACTACCTTATTTTAAATAGAACACCCTGTATATTACGTTTTTGAATTCAGTATCGATTTCTGGGTCCAATCTGTTAACCACAGTTTATGCCTACGGAGCCTATTTTCTGAGTTATTCAGCAATTTTTAGAAAATTTGACGTTTGTAGAACTTTACAAAAAATGTTAATATCTCGGAAACTAAGCACGACAGTAAGGTGCGGTTTTGAAACGGGCAAATTTGAAAAGTTTAAAACGTTAAACATTTTTTTTTTTCAAATGGGATGGTATGATAAGTTTTACATCAGTGGATGTGAAATTAAATTCTCATTCACTTTTGTTTAGGCATATATGGTTATATCTTTGATAGTCTTCAAGATATTTAAGATTTTGTAATTATTACATAATGGCGCGTAGGAATTGGAAAAATCGTAGGTGGCGTGGCCTTCTAGCTTAATTTGGAAAACAACTCCCGTTAATGCGTATAAAAACATAAGAGCATATTGTTGGTTCACTATACGTTTCTCAATAAAAGCTGTAGCTGTAAATAACCGAACGACGTGGTATCAAGGTATAATCGCAATTATGAATTGATTTATCGATCAAGATATACCCTGTAAGTACTTTTGTATAAAGTTGATATTTTTTGAGTAAAGTAGTGGCTAGCTTAAGTAAGTATTACCAGTGAAAACTGTGAATATCACATCTAATGCCGAAAGGCCGGTCTCTGGTACCAGGAATGTATCGCAAAACGTGGTGTATATGACAAACAGTAAGGCCGATTGACCAATGGTATTCAAAGGAAGTCGCTGTCCCCTGAATTTTGTGCAATTCTTCACAGCTTGACCTACGCCCAGAGGTACCAGAACAGTTATTGTGAGTTGTATCACAGTGCCAAGTAATGGCACGATGGTTGTAGATCCTAACTAAAACAAATAAAACAAACTTCACAACAATTTTCAGAACGTCCGTACAATGGGCCTATACCACATTTTTGGTTTATTGGCTTAAATGAACCCTGACACCACGTAGATGCCATAAATAATTTTACAAAATTTTTCTATCGTATTTATAACCGAAAAAATTGCTCTAAATATTGAATTTTTTGAATCCATACACTTCCCGCCCAGGTCGTGACGTCACCTGTAGGAACCAATAAGAGCGCTCTGGTACAAAACAATAGCATCCGCTCGTAGCCATCGGATCACGAAAGGACGCTTCTCATTGGTTCCCTACAGAAAGGACGCTTCTCATTGGTTCCCTACGGGTGGCGTCATCATCGGCTATTTCAAATTACAGTACAATTTTCTTTTTAGTGTTATTCTCATTTGGTTCAAGTTTTCTGCGGACTTTTTACAGTAAACGGTCCTATGTATCATCAAAAATAATACCGCAGTAAATAAATTGATCAATTTGAGGTCACGGTATAGGCCCATTGGAGTTTTGAATGAAAAAAAATTAAGTTATTTTGTGATAAATGGAAAGATCATAATACAACCCCATGTATATGTACCGTTTATCGATCGTTTCCGAGTTATGATTTTTTTTTTGAAAACTTAGAGGTTATCCAGTTTTTCCAAGAAATCGTCAAAAACAAAAACGAGAATGCTTTTTGGCTTTTATTTTTTTTTAGCAATTATACTCAGTATCAAGCCTATTTTAATATCCAATAAAGAGAACCTGTACATCCGAACAATAATTAAGTACATTTTGGGATTAAGGATTAAGTTTGAAATCTCTGTTTTTAGTCAGGAGACCAAACTTTCAAAATAAAATCAAAAATACTTAAGCCTGGTTCTGGAGCTCCAATCTAATCTTAAAAACTCTGCAAGACATTGCACTTTCGAAATAATAATGAAAAAATAGCACTTATGTGGGCATTTTGCGCCGTAAGTGACTGTTAAAGGTAAAAAGGTGATAATTCACGAATTTCCAAAATGATTTAAAAAACTATTATTTTACTTTATTATGGCAAATTAAAGAAAAAAAACTCATAACAACTAATAAACATGATAATCATTGATGTTTTAATCACTTTTAATAAAAAAATTAATACCTGTGCTTTTTGCTGTGTACTATTGAACTTCTGCTAAATTAAATTGTATGGAAAGTTAACAAAGGAAAGGAATAATAAAACAACAATCTGGCTTTTAATTCCATGGCGGAATTACCTGGGAAGCGTTATCGTAGCATACGCCATCCCTTTTACTTCCCACACTGATAGGTGAGGGGAGGATTGTGATCGTGAAAATTTTCGATTTTGAGATAATAGGTCTTTCGGGCGTTTTATAATGTTTACATAACGAAAATCCGCGTCACTCATTTCTGTCGTTCTGTCTGTCGGTCTGTCTGTCTGTACGCGTTTTTCTAGCCTCGTAATCTCGGTAACCGCTGCATGGACTGTGATGAAATTTGGGCAGCAATATGCTGTGGAGTCATAGTAGGCGATGCTGCTATAATTTTGGATATCGGTACATGGGCGACGGAGTAATTAAAACAAAAATTTCAAATATTCCTCAAACTTAGTTTTTAGGCGTTTTAGAGGTTCTTGATCATTTTCAGCGTTTTTTTGGGTGGGGGTGGAATTTGGGTGTTTGGGGGGTAGGGGGTTGAAAAACTGAAAAACTTGTTGTATTCATGATAGGCTGTCTACTGACCTGTCAATGAAGACCTAGCGATATAAATCACCTTTTTAGGTCCATCCGAACATTGCCTTGCTTATTACCGAAAATTAACACAACTGCGCTTCGCCGACATGAGCTCGCAAAAAGCTACTCTGAAAGAAAGGGATGGCGTATGCTACGACATCGCTTCCCAGGTAATTCTCCCATGAAATTGGAAGTCAGATTATTGTTTTATTATTCCTTTCCTTTGTTAACTTTCCATACAACTTAATTTAGCTCAATAGTACATAGCAAAAACACTTCAAAAATCACAATTTGGGTATTAGTTTTTTTATTAAAAGTCATCAAAACATCAATGATTATTGGGTTTATTAGTTGTTACGAGTTTTTTTTTCTTTAATTTGTCATAATAAAGTAAGATAATAGTTTATTAAATCATTTTGGAAATTCGTGAATTATCACCTTTTTATCTTTAACACTCACGTACGGCGCAAAATGCCCCCATAAGTGCTACTTTTTCATTATTATTTCTAAAGTGCAACGTATTGCAAAGTTTTTAAGATTAGTTTGAAGCTCCAGAACCAGGCATAAGTATTTCTGATTTTATTTTGAAGGTTTTGGTCACCTGACTAAAAACAGAAATTTCAAACTTTGGGCCCAAAATGTACTTAATTATTGTTCGGATGTACAGGTTATCTTTATTGGATATTAAAATAGGCTTAATGCTGAGTATAATTGCAGAAAAAAATAAAAGCCAAAAAGCATTCTTGTTTTTGTTTTTGACAATTTCTTGGAAAAACTGGATTATTATCGTCACCCGATTGGCCACCCTGTATATACAGGGTGAGTCAAGCTCAACGCCTCGGACGTTCGTAATCAAACGGTACCACTTTTCGAAAAATCAACTTTCCGAATGTATGTACATTGGTCGAGTTTGACATTTTAAAAATAATGACTTTTATACAGCGTGACATATCAAAGTTATGTTTTTTTTAATGGAACACCCTGTATATTATTGCACATTTAGATTCCCTGGTCGATTTGACTGTGACTTTATGTATCACAAATGTGGCTTAAATCAAACCGTTTAGGTGCAAATCACATTTTGGTATAAGTAGATGTCAGAAAAAAAAATGAATAACGCAGCTATTATAAAATTTAGAGGGCTGTGACTTTGCCTTGTTACTAAACATGAAATGCGTCAGCTTATGTTAGACGGTCGGATTTGAATTGCATCTGTACTTTGAGAAATAGGTAGATCAATTAAGGAAACTTCAATCAGAGATAACTTGATTTTTTTTTTTTGTTTGGCTTTTGGACTCAGTAGCAGTCCATGCAGCCAGTCACTCGTTTGAAGATTACAGAGAAGAAAAAATAAATCTCTTATGTATTATAATCCTACACTCATAGACTACCTAGCAAACCCACAGAATAGGTCGTTTGACGAATCAAAGGGATAAAACAGGGACACATATCTTCTCGCCAAGGGGCCCTTCAATGGCATTTTCCTGGACACACAACACAGGCCACGGTAAGGTAAGGATATACACAAAAGGATAAACATGAGGTAACAACAGATCTAAATCCAAATTCGATGGAGACTATCAGCAGTATTAAATTCATATAGGATGTCTAAATACGGAGGTTCGTTTGTTTCAGGAAGAGCATGATGATGTTCATTATTCTACTACAATTCAGCGAAAGAAGGTGGACGATATTATAAGGAGGGAAGTAGTTGCTCTGAATTAGTTTTGTTTGCATTTGGTCTTGTTGTATACGATATTTACGGCATTCGAAGAAAATATGATCCAAAGTGCATTCAGTTTGGCATTCGTCACATAAAGGATCATTCACAATTCCAAATCTATGTCTACTAAAAACGCAATATGATGATTTTTCTGCGGATATGGTAAAACCATTCTGAGTTGCCCATACGTTGAAATCAGCTACCGCTGTACTAAGGTGATGGATGCAGGTTTCATGTTTCTTGTGCTCTTTGTAGATACAAAAATCATCAGCATATTGGATGGACGAAACATCCTTGGGTATGGAGTGTATATCGTAAGTATAAACATTAAATAGTATAGGACTCAGAACTGCTCCTTGAGGGATACCTGCATTGGCAAAGCGAGGTCCAAGCAAATTATTATTATGACTTCTGAGAAATATTTCCCTACTTCTGTACAAGTTTGTTATGGCAGAGGCTTTGCTTGGAGGGATATATAATTTTATTAGTTTTTCCTGTAGGATATTTAAATCGACAGAATCGAAGGCACCTTTTATATCCAGGAAGACTGCGCCCAGATATGTGTTCCGTGAAAAACACAGCTGAATGTCTGTTGTCAATGTGCTGAGAGCATCCATTGTACCGAATCCTTGTTTGTTCGCAAACTGGCTTTCCGGTAAAATGTGATGTCTTCTAAGGTGGTAGTCCAATCTCTGTTTGACTAAGCGCTCGAATGTTTTGAAGACACAGGACAAAAGGGATATAGGTCTGTATGACGAAACCAGGTTGGGATTCTTTCCAGATTTTAAAATAGGAACAACAATGGCTTTTTTCCAAGAACTTATGTGTTTTCTTTCAACCAAGATGTCATTGAAAATATTAAGAAGGAAGATCTTAGCATTTGGAGGTAGGTTAATCAGCATAGAGTATGTTATGTGATCGTATCCTGGTGCTGTAGATGGAGATTTATTAGTGGCCCATTCGAGCTCTTCCAGAGTGAAGGGAAGATCGAGTATCTCACTTGAATGCCGATTGGTCTGAGGATCTGGGGCGAGTTCATGTTGTTGTGGATAATGCGCGAAGTTCGATGCTGCCATATTAGCGAGAAATTCTTCCTCCCAGCTATAATCTGAACATATTAAATTGTTTTTATTGACCTGTATTCTTTGCAGTATTCTAGCTTGCTTCCATAGTTCTTTTGTGTACGTATCCTTATTCAATCCAGATATCCACCCTTTCCATTTGTTTCTAGCTTTGTTGTTGAAGATTTTTTTTTGTCCTGGCCATGATTTTTTTACATTGGATATAGTTTTCAATAGTACAGTTTGTTTTATATGTCTCTAGAGCTGCTTTCCTTTCATTTCTAGCTTTTTCACAGTCTAAGTCCCACCAAGGCGGAGGTGATTTTTTGGTAGACTTAAATGGTTTTAGAATGGGAATAGCCGCTACAGCAGCTACGTTAATGTTACTGATGCACCAGTCATACTTTTCATCAGTGTCCCGAAATGAAGAGGGCTCTGAGGAGAAGAGAGTTTCTGCCATATCTTTGTATGCCTCCCACTTAGCTAGCTTGATATTCCATTTCGTTTTGGGATATATTATGTCGTGATGTTCTTCATCAATAGTTATCAGAATGACCTTATGGTCTGATCCTAAAGTGTCACTTGTTACTACTCAAGAGGTTTTAAGAGCGATATCGGGGGAACAGAAGGTGACATCGACTACTGACTTTCTTATATCAGGAGCTGTTAATCGTGTTGCCTCGCCAGTATTCAAAATCACTAAATTGCTGTCTCCAGCTGCTTGCAAAATTTGCTGACCAGCGTTATCGTCTCGAGAGGATCCCCAGCACTGATTGTGACCATTAAAATCACCACCAATAATACAAGGTTCTCCAATCACTTCAAAGAACTTATTCCATTCCTGAACGGTTATTCGGACGTGAGGTGATCGGTGTACTGAAGCCAAGTTAATATATTTATTGGTGGATAGGATTAGTTTTATACAACAAACTGAAATGTCTGACTCAGCTAGGATGTCACTGAGGCCAACCTCTGTGAACTGAAACGTTTGCTTGACAAGAATCGCTGTGCCAGTGATTCCATCGTATCTGTCATTTCTTATGACTCTATATCCGCTGAAAGTATAGTCTCTATTTGGCTTAAACCATGTTTCACTGATTAATGCTACATCTATGTTCTCTTCTGCTAGAAAGTCTTTTAAACTTTGCTTATTCGCCACAGCAGAACGTGCGTTCCGCTGCATTATTTTTAGGCATTTCTTTGAGCGATCCAATTTCGCAAAGATGTACAAATGTCACTCAGCTCCTTTTTTATAGCAAAACTATCTAAATTTTGTATATCGTCCATAGTTTTCACATTAGATAGCGTATCGGTAATCCAGCTTGAAATTATCGTTACCAATTCTTTGACATTATCTGCTACCTGTGACTCGCCACGGGGATTTGGGGCTAGTGGTTGAGATGGACCAAACTGGAATGGAAACATAGGCGTAGGTCGAGGGGATTGTTCAGGAGAGATTTGAGCTTTTCTTTTTTTGTTTGGTGCCGTATCAGTTATGCTACTGACCTGGCTTCTGCTAGTACTTGGGAAGGACTGTGATTTAGTTTGACTGGTTTGACTGCTGGTGTTGAAATTTTTTGCCGTTTGTCTGAATATAGGGTGTTTGGGAAATCGTTATCGTATGTGTTAGAATTTTGTAAAAAGGAAAATCTGTTTGAGGTGGTTACTCCCGCATACCAGTTTTCAACTGCTTGCTTTGCATCTGTGAATGTGGCATTATTCATGGCCATATATTTTTTAATAGATCTTTGTTTTTGTAACTCGGGACATTTTTTGGAAACTGAGTTATGATCTCTAGCATTGCAATATAAACACCGTGTATCATTATCACTGCATTCGTGGACTTCACTTTCTTTTATTTTCGCGCAATTTTGGCAGAAAATGTTTGAACATCGACATTGAGCTGCGATGTGACCATAACGTAAGCACCTAAAACACTGCGCTACTCCAATTTTTAATTTTTTATGCAATATATGGCCCACTGCCATCGGATGTAGTCTTCCTATTTTACCACCATCAGTTTTTTCTATGAAAACGTATACTGCCTCTGGATTGTAGTATTCCTTTTTGTTGAGGTTGAAAAGCAGGCTAGGTTGTTTTGCTTGATCGGTCCCTGGTAGATCCACTTCCGCCGCCGTCACTGGCTGTTGTGTTTGAATTTGTGGTTCATGTGATTGGGAAACGTTATTTTCGCACTCATACGTTAAATCGTACACAAACACATTATTATTATGTCGCACACTTTGCACTTGTTCACCGCCACCACCTGGCGGTGGGGTGTTCATCGTCAACACCTCTCACCACCCGTAAAATTGCTTACTTATTTAGGAAAATATAAAATATATTTAACTCGTAAAAAAGGGGCAAAAAATCGCAACGCTCTCGATCTAGTGTTTACCGAACCGGAGACGATCGAGTGATAACTTGATTTCTTCAAATGGGAATGGTCAATTTCGTTTATACAGTCAAATGTAAAATTTGACAGCCTTTCTAATGATATGCGGTTGTAAATATCAATTTCTGGTAGTTTTGATTTAATTTTCCGGTACTGGAAAACACCGGTTTTCAATCAAACCGGTGTTTTCCAATTTTCCTACCTATAAACAACTTAACAGGCCATGGAATATAAACAAAAAACTATTCAGATGGAAGAAAACAACTAACTTAGCAGACAGATACAGACGAACTAGAGTAAAGAGACAAAACTGTAAAAATGACTTACAACAAATCAACTCTAACCAGAATAAATAACAGATGTAACACATCTAAGGTCAAAAAGCAGCTGGAGTACGACAAATGGATATTTTTCACAGCATACCAGTTACTACAATATTCTAAGATTGACAATTCACAAAACCATTATCAATTTTGAAATGAAAGGAAATCTACCACCGAATATTGCTGGTAGTTTAATAGCTTCAGAATAAAATTTCACATTTGAAGATTTCAAAAAGTAGTAACCGATACCTCTGACTAGAGTTCTGCAAATTCTTCAGTACTTACAAGCAAGATCGGAGAAAATGAAGAATGAATCAAAAACCTGCCCAAATTATTAAACATAATCTACCTCGCAGAAAATATGATTTGTCAGTATTCCGTTTTTTTTAAAGTGTAAAAGGGGTGATACACGTACGAGCAAGTACGCGTACTTATGGCTCGACGACCTTTTTCGCCTGTGTGTCACCGTAAGTACGCGTACTTTAAAACCGTCGCGCAAACCGCCGGCGACCCAACCGGTTTGAAATCTTGCACGTAGCTTGTCTCGGCTCCTACTGCGAGCAGCGAGCCTCCACTGTGTTTAGGCAGGCCATCGATGCGCAACGCTTGTTGTGTTTGGCGTTTGTTAAAAGTTTTGTATATTTAGAAAAATGATCAAAATGAGTGATTTCAGCTTCACGTCTGTCACCGCGTCGAGCCGAGTAAGTTCGCGAACTTAAAGACCGCGTACTTAAAGCTCGTACGTGTATCACCTCTTTTAGACTATCAATCCGTGCTCGAGAGGGGAGAGAGGTGTTGGTTCGAAGCCCAGGCCTTGCAACTCTTTTTTATTTTTTTGTACCAAAAAATGTATTGATACGCTTTTTGCAGATGTTTCACACATTTTTTCTACCATCGACATAAATATGTTTTTTAATCAAATTTTACTAGAGGTTTTACAAGTACAACAAAAATTACTTATAATTTTACATTTTTGGATCAAGTTCAATTTGATATCGCAATTAGATTATATGAGAATAAAATGGGCCCAATTCCGTATTTTTAAAAATTGACATAACTGCCCACAATCAAAGTTCACACTTCGTTCCATCACTGACCGTGAAAACAGGCCCAAGTCGACGATTGAAACCTGATTTGCGCCGCATGAAAAATGTGTATGAAAGTGAAATCGGGCCCAAATCCTGGACTTGGGACCGTTTTATTTTTGACAGTGGCATCACTTGTTTTAGTTAGGTTATGTTATTCTTTCGAAAACCTGAAAGTTGGAGTGTTAATATCAGAAAAAAATGTTTTTTGTAGTTTGAAAATAACACTGGGCAAAGTCCATATTTTTGTTATATTTTCTTGTAGTATTTTTTGACCATTTAATGGAGTGTCCTTTCAGTTTTGGTATCTAAAATATCATATATTTGATGTTAGACAAGTTGTAAAATATATGATAAATAACAAAAAAAGTATGGAAGCTAAAAATTGATTTTGTTAATTTTCTAGAATTCTTCCTGTTGGACTTGGGCCCTTTTCATTCTCATATAATCAATTGGCGATTGATATTGACGGACAAACTTAATTTCAAGTGATTTTTGATTTGTCGTCCGCCTCCGAAACTTAGTTTTTGCACTATGTCATCATCATAGTATAGTCACAATGTCTTAACTCGTAAAATTCATTTACTCATTTTACGAGTTTCTCTTGGGATATCTTTAAGATCTTTAATGCAGTAGTTTCCCATTTGCTTTCTGCATCCTCATGCCGTTGAGCAGATGGTATCTACTGCTTCATCCGCCATTAGGGGCAATTTCTCACCCCAAGGACAAGAAGTTGTCCTGACTCTTCTCAACTGGTTCACCCAAAGCTGTTGGTTGAGAAGAGGTTACTGCTTATACCGACAGTAGTTCGGTTCCTTTTAGTCGCCTTTTACGACACGCAGGATATACGATGGGAGATATTCTAACCCGCCCCCACACGGGGATTTGCACTATGTAGTGCAAGTAAAATGTCTAATAAAATTTGATTCAAAAACATTTATCTTGACGGTAGCAAAAATGTGTGTAATATGTGCAAAAAGCGTATTAATAAAATTTTTGGTACAAAAAAAAAAATAGAAAAAAGTTTCAACACCTTGCCCGAACACAGATCGACAGTCTAACGCTCTAAGACACTGCACCACCACAACGTTATGGAAACGGTTGCGCGATTAGGTCCTTATTACTGGAATTTGTCATTTAATTTCAAACATTCAAAAAAGCTTTTAAAAACATATTTATTTCGATCGTAGACTTCGTAACGAGCTGCAAACTTCATTCATCGTCTGGTGCAACAAATGTACAGGGTGACCTAATAAGAATGGACGCCGGTAATATCTCGGTAACCGTTAACCGTATAACTTCGAGCAAAAAATATTATTAGGTAAATCGGTTAAGAGAAATCGCTGGAAATTATTTTTAAGTTCCGCAAGTAGCCGCTAGGTGGCGTAACTGTTACGGTCAATCAGAAAAAAAGGATTTTTCTAAAAAAATATGCAAATAAAGGTATATTATAAATTCTGCCGTCATGCAGAGCTGTCACAAGTACTAGTAAATAGTATTTCAAATACCAATTACCAATTACCAGAGTCGCATGCGTTAAAGTACAAATACCAAGTAATTTTATTTTTGAAAGTACTTCAAGTATCAAATACTTTAATTTGGTACTTGATTTTTCAAATAAAGTAATTCAAATACCATACTGATACTTGAATTACTTGATATAGTATTTCAAATACGGCGATGGATATTTCAAGTATTTCATAATTATTGTTGAGTAATAAAAAGTACCTTATGAATGGAAAAACGGATAACATTTCAACAAAAATAGAAACTGATTTTTGTTTGAATGACACTACAAAGACATGCAACGTGATTGAATCACAAAACTACTTATCGCGCCGCTTTTTTAGCATTTTTCTGGCATACATAATGAATAAAAAGCATATCCACTTGTTTGATTCTTGCATACATTCATTCACAGAACTCGTGAAAAGTATAACAGAAATACCAAGCAATGACAACAATTCAAATTCATCCAAATGTCAATCCGAATGTGTGAAAAAATATATAGGGTGTCATTGAAAATTCAGAGCCTAACCTCACTTCCAGCTAAACCAAAATAAGCATACATTTGTTTTCTCATGGCTATTGTGCATCTCCGTTAACCATATAATTCTCCAAAATTTCAAACCTCCATCTAGGATTGTAAAAAAAGGGAGCTCTGTATAACGATTCCATTGCCACCTGGTATATGAATTTTTTCATAAAGAGATGCTTGAGAAAAATTACCTTTTTACATCTGCAATTCGTAACCACCACAACAAAGTACAGAGTTTTGAAGATTGTTATTATAATGGCAGTAAATTCACAGCTCACATTCACAGATTATTTTAACCTCAATCAACACCAACAACGCATTTTGTTGAACGCAACAAGACGAACTGATATTTTGTGATTGTGTCGATTGTGATGAGACTGTCCTGTAGAGTCAGAGTGTCGCGTAGACTATCCTATGCGTACGACAGAGACAGAGCGCAAGGCGACGCGATGCGTAATGTTGATTTGTCCATACTTGTCTAGACTTGAGCATTTAATGCTTGAAATGTGTATTTCAAGTATTTTTATATTTTCATCGAGCTATACTAATATGTATTTCTTACTCACTTTAGTATTTCGAGTATAAATGTATAAATTTGAATTATATTTTTTGTGTGGAAGTACCAAATATAAATACTTCTTATAGTATTTGGGAAATAAAATTAATTTGAAATACAGTACTTCAAATACCAGAAAGTAATTGAAATAAATGTTTCAAGTACTTTACTTAGTTTAGTATTTCAAATAAAAATGCCAGGTATTTGAAATATATTTTTTGTGCTACAAGTACCAAATACAAATACTTCTTAGAGAGTATTTGGGGAATCAAGTACAAATATCACAAAAACAATGTATTTGAAGTACAGTACTTCAAATACCAGAAAGTAATTGAAATACATTTTTCAAGTACTTTACTTGAAGTAATGACAGCTCTGCCGTCATGTAGACTGAACAATTCTCGATTTTTTTTTTGTTAATCGTTTTTTGCTCTATCTTGTAAGATTTAGTGGAGGGGGAATGTCATAAAGCTTATTATTTAAATGGCTATAACTCCGGTATAAGTTAACGGAATTAAACTAGCTAGGTCTCGTTTGAAAGACCTGTTCTTACCTAATAATATTTTATATAAAAATTGTCCAAGTTTATCTTGACTTAGTAGCTACAGGGCGATATTTGACATAATAACAATTATTACGCATTGTTACGAAAATTTTAAATAGTATGCTATACAGGGTTATTCACGTTATTCGACACGGAGCATTATGGCTAAAGTATTTGATAAAAAAGAAAATAATAGTTTGGGATAGATAGAGACCCATAAAGGCTACATTTTAAAAATATTTCCATGTTATACAGGGTGTCCCAAAAGCACGAAATGTATCAAAGTTACTTTTTTTTGAATGGAACACCCTTGATGAATTCTATTGTGACTTTATGTATCATACATGGGACTTAAAGCGAACCGTTTAGGTGTAAATCACCGTTTTCGGTATAAGTAGATATCAGGAAAAAATTGAATATCGCAGAGATTATAAAATCTGGAAGGCTGTGACTTTGCCGTATTACTAAGCATAAAATGCGTCAGCTTTGATGATACTGTCAAATTTAAATTACGTTTATGCTTGGAGAAATCGGTCGATGAATTAAGGAAACATCGATCAGCGATAACTTGATTTTTTCAAATGGGAATGCCTAATTTTTTTTATACGGTTAAAAGTAGAATTTGATAACCTTTCTAATGATATAAGGTTGTGCATATCAATCTCTGGTAGTTTTCATTTAATTTTAAATTTTCAAACAAATCGGCGTTTTTCAATTTGCCTACCTATAGCCAACGTAGCAGGCCATGAAATATAAACAAAAACCTGTTCAGATAGAAAAAAACAACTAACTTAGCTGAAAATACACACGAACTAGACTAAAGGGACAAGATTATAAAAATTACTCACAACAAACAAAGTCTAACCAGAAACAACGGCGGTAACATATCTTTGTTCAAAGTGAAGCTGGAGTATGGCAGAAATGAATTTTTTCACGGCCTACTAGCTACTGCAATGTACTAGAGATTGGCAATACCCAAAACCATTAAAATTTTGAAATAAAGTAAAAACTACTAGAGAATGTTGTAAGCAGTTTATTATTTTCATAATAAAATTTCACATTTAATGATATAAAAAAGTATGCAATTCTGTCAAAACTCAAGTCAAAAGTACCTCTGACTGGAGTTCTGAAAATTCTTCAGTACCTATTAGCAAGGTCGCAGAAAATGAAGAATGAATTAAAATCTGTTCAAATTATAAAACATAACTTAAATGGCAGAAAATTTAAATCTGATTTGTCAGTATTCCTTTTTTGCAATATTGCTAATAGATATTGAAAAATAGAAGGGCTCCAGTCAGAGGTATCGACTTCGACGCAAATTAGTACTTTTTTACACCATTACATATGATTGATAGTTGCGTGCTGGAGCAACAGTCGCTGGTTGTTTCTGTTTCATATGAGGGTTTTTGATGGCCTTGGAAATTTTTAACCTCTAGTAAATTGCGGTAGCCAGTAGACAGTAAAAATATCTATTACTGCCATACTCCAGCTTCTCTTTGACCTTAGAGATGTTATCGCAGTTGTTTCTGGGAGAGTTCATTTGTTGTAAGGAATTTTTATAATCTTGTCCCTTTAGTCTAGTTAGGGTGTATTTTTCAGCTAAGTTAGTTGGTTTCTTCTAGCTGAACAGATTTTTGTTTATATTTCATGGCCTGCTACGTTGCTTATAGGTAGGAAAATTGAAAATCGCCGATTTGTTTGAAAATTTAGAATTAAATGAAAACTACGAGAGATTGATATTCAAAACCTTATATCATTAGAAAGCTTATCAAATTCTACGTTTAACCGTATAAAAAAAATTAGGCATTCCCATTTGAAAAAATCAAATTATCGCTGATCGAAGTTTCCTTAATTCATCGACCGATTTCTCCAAGCATAAACGTAATTTAAATTTGACAGTCTGATCAAAGCTGACGCATTTTATGCTTAGTAATACGGCAAAGTCACAGCCTTCCATATTTTGTAATCTCTGCGATATTCAATTTTTTCCTGATATCTACTTATACCGAAAATGGTGATTTACACTTAAACGGTTCGCTTTAGGTACCATGTATGATACATAAAGTCACACTAGAATTCACCAAGGAATCTGAATATGCAATAATATATGGGGTGTTCCATTTAAAAAAACATAACTTTGATACATTTCGTGCTTTTGGGACACCCTGTATAACATGAAAATATTTTTAAAATATAGCCTTTATGGGTCTCTATCCATCCCAAATTATTATTTTCTTTTTTATCAAATACTTTAGCCATAATGCTCCGTGTCGAATAACGTGAATAACCCTGTATATCTTTTAACATAGGTATATAGAGGACAAAATTCTTAAAACGTCAGTGAAAGATTCAACCTCCTAGCTATTTTCAAACCGAAGATATCAGTAAAACAAGTATTCTGACAAGTGTGCTGTGAGTTTTAGACACAATTGCCGCCCTATAGGGATATAGCTTCCGTCTAATCGTTTTAGTAATCATTTTATAGATAATACTCAAGTAAAAACACCGAAAATCATATTTTGACTTTCTGAAACAACCACCAGGTGGCGTAGTAGGCGTCAATAAGTGCTGTATACAATTTTTATGATTTTGAAACTTCCAAAAGGAACAAACAAAAATAAATTACAGTATAAAATGAATTATTAGTTTAGTCATTATTAAAAGTCAATCTGAGTTGATCACAAAGTGTTAATATGAACTCAATAAGCAAGGATACTAAGAAAAAATCAATGCGAATAGATCTTAAAAATTAAGACCAATTAACAGCAAAATAAAGCAAAATAATATATAATAATAAGTTATACGATTAACGGTTACCGAGATATTACCGACGTCCATTCTTAGTAGGTCACCCTGTACACTGGTTACAGTTGACTATTTTCACGATTGGCTGGGAATCTAGAATCTACTATCAGAGTAGCACGTCGTTGGTCAAAGGAATATCCTGACCACCATAGTGACGTCACACGGGTTCAGGAACTGTCGCCGTGTCTTCGGTACTGGGTTCAAAAACCCATTTTTATTTTGAATTATTGCGAAAAAAGAAAACAAAAATAGTTTTGTTATAAAACATATATGATCTTTCCATTTATCACAAAAAAAAGTTTATTCAAAACTCCAATTACGCATGGACTTTCTAACGTTCATTATGGATCTTATCCCAAGGTTATACCCGGATATAATCTGAAAGCCAGGATTTTGGAATGTATGCGCTACGATTAAACAAGACATCGAGGAAATACCGCTGAAAAATGTCCACAAATGATATACCTATTGACATTCGAACAATTCGTGATTTGGGGTTCAAATTACTTCAACACCTCAGATTTGGCCACTAGCGTCTTTCCTCAACTCAATCAAAGTTAAAATTTTTTTTCCAAAGTCTAGTTTACTATGTATTTATGGAAAGTCTGGAAGCGGTGCTGGTTTATTCTAATAAATGTATTGAATTGAAATAATGGGCCTTGAATGATAAAATATTATTTTGCATACAGATTTTATTTGCTTCGACACCAGCGCACAAGCGCGGATTTGCAGGGGGGGGGGGGTAACGGGGGTAATTACCCCCCCCATGAACGAAGATGAGACGAAAAATCACTATTTCAATTTCATTGGTTCAAATGAATTTTCTGAAATGGCGGCAGCACGCGCCTGATTTCTGATTAACATCGGTAACGTTGTGAAGTGGTAGTGACTTAGACAGATGACCGCGAGATCGAGGTGGTCTTTATGAATTATCACAATTAATATCACATACCGACATACGGTCCAAGATGATTTAGCAACACAAGAAATATGATGATATGATCCAACCTGTACAAATCGCATAAAACTTCCCTGATTGAATACTAGGTAAATATTATAGCCAAACCTCTCCAAACGGACACTCTGACCTTGGCGCAATTCAAGTCCGTTTGTAGGAGGTGTCCAAACTTGAATGTACTGCGTCACCCGATAAACACGGAAGAAATTCTTGGTGCCTTACGAGGCGCAAAGAATTTCGCAGCTCCTGGCTCGGATGGCATAAACACCTATTGGTTGAAAAAGTTTCCCAGTTGCCATCGGCATTTAGCTAGAGTTTTTAACTCGTGGCCAAATCAGGAGCAGCTAATTGCGGCGTAGTTTGTTAGTCGAGGGTTGAACCGTGCTTCTCCCGAAGACCGGAGATTTGTCTGATCCTAAAAACTACAGGCCAATAACATGTCTGAACACATGTTACAAGTTCTTCACCAGAATCTGTACATGCGTATCTTTCAAGCTGTAAATCCTGTATTTCTCAGCGTATATGAACAAAGAGGGTCTAAGAAAGGAGTAGCTGCTGGCTGCAGGGATAACCTGTTGATTGACCGCTGTGTCACACAGGACTCCGTGCAGTACCTGCGAAACCTTTCTATGGCCTGGATCGACTATCGGAAGGCATTCGATACTACGTCTCATGAACTGATTCTGCGGCTGTTGGAATGTCTTTCGGTAGATGATCATATAGTGGGACGCATCAAACAACTGATGCCACTCTGGAAGACCCAACTCACTATAACATCGGGTGAACCAGGGTTCGGACGGAGTTGGTGTCATTTAAAACAGGCGTCATCCAAGGAAACTCCCCGAGTCCCTTGCTCTTTTGCATCTCGAAAAATACTAAGGGATACAGCTGTGGCGCGCCCAATTACTGGAGGCACAAGTTCACCCATTTATTTTACATGGATGACCTGAAACTCTATGCCTCCGGACAACGCGATTTACAGCAGTCGCTGAGGGTAGTGCAGGATTACAGTCAAGCTATTGGTATGGAGTTCGGGACAGACAAATGTGCCATGGTTCATCTCAAAAGAGGAAGTTGCGGAGATAGTGGAGATGAGGAGCAGCTCGTTGATGGGAGTATCTTGCGACAACTGCATGCCGGAGATACGTATACCTACCTTGGAGGCGCAGCGTCACGTCCAAGAGGCAGAAGTGGTCAAAGAGTGTCTCCGCGTCAAGTATTAGCACCGACAAAAGCAGATGTGGTCATCAGAACTGTCCGGCAAAGACAAAGTCGCTGCCACAAACATGCTTGCGGTCCCATTATTGTTATACGGCTTTGGTGCTATCCACTGGAAAGTGGAAGAGCTGCGCCAAATCGACATGAAGGCCCGCAAAAGGATGAGTATGGAGGGAAGTCTACATCCTAGATCCTCTGTCCCGCGAATATACCTTCCGCGACACCTGGGAGGGCGTGGACTATTGAGTTTGGAGCGTATGCACAACAGAGTAGTACTGGCCACTGCCTGCTATATTACGAGCACCGATCCCCTAATCCGCTTTGTGCGAGAGCACGAGATAGCGGGTAAAGAAGCCTTCGTTTTTTAGAGCAGCAACACGGGCAGCCGAAGAACTTAGTCTGACGCTCGACTTCACGCGGAGGTGTCAGCAGTCCGTTAGGGAACTTGCTCCCGCATAATTAAAAACCCGCGTTGAAGATGCTGAAGTCCAACTGCTTTTAAGACTTCACAAAGATAAGTCAATGCACGGAACCTTCTACAAACAAGACGGTGTCTTTAACTCCTTAGTATACCGTAGCCGGATTATGGGCATGGATGTGCCCGATATCCGCTGTAGAGCTTGTCTGCGGGCGCCAGAGACCCTTACGCACCTCTTGTCGGCGTGTAAGGTGTACGCTGGCACTGCGCGGCTCTGCGAGTGCTATACTACCATTTAAGGCACTCATACGGTCATACGCTATAAATGAGACACCGGTGCTGCCATACGCTCCAGGGGAGATAGAGTCCGTGGTCTAGAACGAGAGGTGCTGAATTTACTGGAACAACTCATTCTCCACGCTTCGAGCTTATGCAAGCAAATAAGCCCGACATAGTCCTCCTCGACTACCAACAGAAGACGATGTTCGTTATCGAGTTTGTCGGCACGTGCCGAGGAGAACATCGTCTCTAAGGAGACGGACAACTTCGCAGGCTCTGGCCGGACTATACTGTGAGTCTGCTAGTAATGGTCATTGGATCCCTAGGTGGTATGAGGGATACGCTGCTCTCTGCACTGCGCAAAATGCCGGTGTGCCGTGCGGCGGCGCACATCTTAGCCGCCAGAATGGAGGAGGCAGTCATCCATGGGGTCCCTTCATCTACTTAGAACGCACGATTCTCGCGGAACCAGTAATTGCTCACCTCACGGTGTGAGGAGTAGTCGCTGGATAATGGAACAGCAGCCCGGTATGTCGAAGCCCGGGTTGCACCTATTTTGTTTTTGTTTTTATATATAATTGTGTGTGTGTGTTTTTTCATATCCATTCATTACCCCCCCCCCATAACTCAGAGCGAAATCCGCCCTTGCCAGAGCAGCGGCGCTACTCTGTAACTTAGGGTCGTATTCATAGTTGATACTTAAGGGTCCCTTGAGTAAGGTTTTGTGATACGACAGCTACTTGAGGGTCCCGCACGTAAGGCACGTAAATCCCGAAGATATATTGGTCCCTTGAGGAACACTCAAATAACGAAATGTCAACAAGACATTTCCTTGCAGTCAAGGCGATTTTGTACGTAAATTTTGTAGTACGGTGTTGTCAGTTTGTTAGGGTTGTTTGATGCACTGGTTCGAGTATATGTTTATTGTGACAATGGGTCACATATTTGTGAACTGTATATCTATTTAATGTTAAAATAAAACAGCAATTGTATGACGACCATTGTAATCAAGTAAAGGTACAAAAGGAAGTCATCTAAAATGGCAGTCAGCGCTTCTGCGCTGTGCTTACAACTTAGATATGGTGCAAGGCGCACATTGTTGCCAAGTGAACCATACAAACAAATAAATGCTACATTCAAAGAAGTAAAATCTTAACACAGTTTCTGTCACATCCGGAAAAATGTCCGGCACAAAACACGAAATAATGGCACAAAATAAGAGATAATAGAAAACATCAAAATGCGTAGACAGAGGCATAACAAATTGACTTATATTTGAAATATGACAACATCGCCAAATGAATCCCGCAGTCTCGCAGATGTTGTCTAGGAAACAGATACACAAGGAAAGCCAAACTTGAGGGTCCCTTAAGTATACCTTGAGTCTTAGTTAAGGGACCATTAAGGCTTTGGCACTTTGTGGTAGGCACCCTAAAATGCCCGATCGTCATGGTGATAGAAACACGTTTCTATCTCCAGTACAGAGTTATAGTTATAGAGTAACGGCGCAGACCAGTACTTTTTCAATACGTCCCTGTATATTCAGGCTTGGAAGATTTAGGTTGATTGTCTTTTTGTTGCTAGTTTCAGATGATGCAATCTAAAGTTCACGTTGATACTATAGGGTTTCCAATTCGGGTTCCCGAAATCCAAAAATACCGAAGATATTTTGATCTCGAAAATCCCGGGATTCATAAAACGGGATCCCGATAATCTCGATTCTTTTAGTAGTGAAATTTCAGTCTGCTTTATTCCTTTTTTTATCCGCGTATTATTTTAGCTTTGCTCCGGTAGTGGCGTAACTTCAAATTCGGATCCCCCTTGCAAATTTCCCAGGGCCCCTCGACTCTACACCTTTTCCAGTTGTTAATCGGAAAGCGTCAGTTGTAATTCAGACAGCATGCATGTAGTAATAGTAGTAGTAGCAGCTGGCGGGTGGCCGCGCCTGGCAAGTAGGCCCCAGTAGGCCCTTTTTGCCACCCCCGAATATAACCCCTCAGTCACCACCACCTGCCTCCCCCACCCTGCCAAACCTCCCCGACCTTTTAACAAAGGCCAGTACATCGGCCCAGCTTAGGGAGGGTAATTCATCTAGCTGGAGTCTATCAGATCCAAAGATCTCGTATCTCAGCCCGCCTAGCAACTCACATTCCGCAAGAAAGTGGTAGGCCGCTTCATCGGCCTCTCCACAACCCATACATAGGGAGTCGTCCTCAATTCCTAATTAATAGTGATAGATGCCGCCTGAGCCACAGTGCCCTGTGAGAACCCCCACGAGGTTTCTGCTGGCCCATCCGCCTTGGCTCCGCAGCCATGCTAACCTAGATGTGTTCAGTCCGGATATAAAATCCTTGGCTTGCCTGCATCCCTCACTTTGCCTCCACTGTTCATCTATGGTATCGTTTACCCACTTTTTGAGGACTGACGTTACCTGCTGCCTACTTAATCCTATAGCGGGCTCCGGGCCAACAAACTGTCTCCCGGTGCCGAGTCTGGCCAGCCTATCGGCTTCTTCATTACCAAGAACGCCCGTATGACCCGGTACCCACGTCAAGGTAACTTCCTTCAGTCTTGCCAGCTCTTCCAGTCTCTCCGCGCACTCCTGAACCAGGAGTGCCCTAGTTCTGGACCCGCAGATGGCTTTCAGAGCCGCCTGACTGTCAGAGCAGATGTAAACCTTCTGCTGTTCCCTTTCTCACCTTATCGTTGCATGCAGCAGAGAGTATTGCATATACTTCCGTTTCGCATCATATGCAAATCAGATTAATCAAATGAAAATCAGAACAGTCAATTGAAAATCAGAAAATCGGAACGTATTATTCTGATTTACATATGACGCATTCTGATTTTCAATTGACTGTTCTGATTTTCATCTGATTATTCTGATTTACATATGATGCTATCTGATTTACAAATGGAAACTCTTTGATTTTTCTAAGTTCATATTTATTTTTACTAAGCAAATCGATTAAGTTAAATTATTTTATTTGCAGATTTAAATGAAACCGTTTTGTCTATTTTTCTTTCTAGTTCCTGTTCCTGATTTTATGTTCTATAACCAAAGTTGATTTGGTTTGATATTTACTTTTCTATAGTAAAAATTTGTTTATTTTTTTGCTGTTTTTTACTTCCCACACCGATAGGTGAGGGGAGTATGGTGACCGCGAAAATTTTGCGATTTTGAGATAATACGCCTTTTCGGCGTTTTATTTTATGTTTATGTTTAGTTTTATGATAACGAAAATCCACGTCACTCATTTCCGTCCGTCTGTCTATCTGTCGGTCTGCCTGTGCGCGTTTTTCTAGCCTCGTAATCTCAGTAACCGCTGCATAAATTGTGATGAAATTTGGGTACCGGTATGCTATGGGGTCCTAGTAGGTAATGCTGCTATAATTTTGAAAATCGGTGCATTGTCGGCGGAGTAATTAGCAAAAAACAAAAGAATTTAAATATTCCTCAAACTTCGCTTTTATGCGTTTTAGCAGTTGTAAAACTAAAAAACTTGTTGTATTAATAATAGGCTGTCTATTGACCTGTGCGAGAGAGTCCTAGCGGCATAATACCCTTTTTTAGGCCCATCCGATGATTGCCATGCCTACTATACAGAAACCAAGGGACTCAGAATTTTCTGAGTAACGTGGAAATTATGGAATTAATTTTAATGAAACTTTACCACAGTAATTATTACCGTGCCAAGGATGGAAAACGCATATGATTTTTAGAAATCGTGTCAGTGGCGGCGCAGCAATGATAAAAAAAATAAAAATATAAAAATACCTCAAACCCCGTTTTTAGGTAATTTGGGGGTTCCTGATCGTTTCGTTTCAGTTAAAGCTCGCAGAATAAAAACTGTGTCGTTCTTTGGAAAGAGATGCAGGAAACTATTTAGTAGAGAGTGTTGGATGTTTTTTGAGGGCAGGCAGGCGATGAATTTGCAAGGGGATCTCAGACTATAGATTCATGCAAAGGGAAAATAATAAAATGATATCACCGTTATGTGTGGGAAGTACTGAATTAAACAACTTGACTCCATTTTTTTATAAAAAAGTACTTTTGGTTATTATACAGGGTGCGTCAAACTCAACGCCTCGGTCTCTTGTGAGTAAACGATACCACTTTTGAGAAAATTAACTTTGTGGGTGTATGTAGGTCGATTTGGACTACATTTTGAAAATAATGATTTTTATACAGGGTGTCTAATAAAAGCGTGATCAAAGTTATGTTTTTTTATATGGAACACCCTATATATTATTGCATATTTAGATTCCCGGGTCAATTCTAGTGTGACTTTTATGTATTATATATGGGACTTGTGAAACGTTTAGGAGCAAATAACAATTTTTGGTATAAGTAGATATCAGAAAAAAATTGAATTGCGCAGCGATTATAAAACCTAGAGGGCTCTGACTTTGCTGTGTCAGTAAGCATGAAATGCGTCAATGTAGGTTAGATGGTCAAGTTTGACTTACATTTGTACTTTGAGAGATCGGTAGACTAATCAAGGAAAATTCAATCAGAGATAATTGATTTTTTCAAATCGGAATGCCCAATTATTTTTATACAATTGAATGTAAAAATTGATAGCCTCCCCAATGATATACAGTTGTAAATATCAATCTCTGGTAGTTTTCATTTAATTTCAAATTTTCAATCAAACCGATGATGTTTTTCAATTTTCCTATCTATAAGCCCCTTAGCAGGCCATGAAATATAAACAGAACAAAACGTGTTCAGATGGAAGAAAACAACTAACTTAGCAGAAAGATACAGACGAACTAGAATAAAGGGGCAAGATTATAAAAAACTCCCTACAACCAATCAACTCTAACTTGAAACAACGGCGGTAACATGTCTAAGGTCATAGCGAAGCTGAAATACGACAGAAATTAATAACTTTTAAGCTTACTAGCTACTGCAATGTATTAGAGATTAAACATTTCCAAAACCACTAATACCTTTGAAATGAAAAGAAAACTTTCAACGATAGTTGCCAACAGTCCAATATCTTCAGCACGCAATTTTACATTTAACGGTATAAAACAGTAGTCTGTCTAAGTTGAAGGTAACGATACCTCTGACTGTCCGACTGTAGCCCTTCAAATTGTTCAGTGTCTATTAGCAAGATTGCCAAAAAAAGGAATACTGACAAATCAGATTTTATTTTTCTGTCAGGTAAATTATGTTTAATAATTTGAACAGATTTTTAAGTCATTCTTCATTTTTGCTGGTCTTGCTTATGGGTAAAGAAGAATTTGCAGTACTCCAGTCAGAGGTATCATTACTTTTGACTTGACTATAAGTTTGAAAATCGATGCATGGGCGGTGGAGTAATTAGCAAAAAACCAAAAATTTTATATACTCCTCAAACTTTGTTTTTGCGCGTTTTAGAGGTTTCTGATCATTTATTCTATTTTTTTTGGGTGGGGGTGACATTGGGGTGGTTGGGGGGTGGGGAGTTGTAAAACTGAAAAATTATTGTATTCATAACAGGCCGTCCACTAACCTGTGCGTCATAATACACTTTATTAAGTGCATCCGAACATTACCTTGGCTATTACGGAAACCAAGGGACTTTTCTGATGTATACATGCGAGAGTATTGCTTCTGACCATTCTGTATGGTGTAACTAGGAAACTATTGGATTGATTTCAATTAAATTTTTACACAGTACTACTACCGCTGCGAGGATGGAAAATCTTTACGATTTTTAAAAATCGTGTCAGCGGCGGCGCAGCAGTAATAAAAAAAACTAAAAATATAGAAACAGCTCAAACTTCGTTTTTAGGCGTTTTAGGGGTTTCGTGATGAGTTTCTACTTTTTTTTCAATTTTTTTGTAATCATAATAGGCTATCCATTGAAATATTTGTTTGGCGTTTTTATGGTGGTGTTAGTACACCTGAGTACAATGCAATATTTATAGTTTCTCGGTCTGCTAGACATATTCTAATAATACGAGAACCAATAAACTGCAGTGTATAGTTTTGTCACTGTCGGCGTCGCCTACCCTACTGAAAACAAGGAATAACAACATGAACGGGAGGCCGGCGGCGGCGCGGTGGCTTGCGGGAACAGCCCTCGACAGGGCGTACACAGGCTTGCGTGGTGCCGTGTGACGTCACAGCGGCTTCGCCCGGAGGATACGGCAATTCAAACTTTGAAGGACTATAACTTTTCTATTAATGGAGATAATTACAAAATTTTTTCGTCGTTGCTCTCTAACTCTGTAGGACTATATGATTCACTAAAATTTGAAAAAATGGAAACTTCCTCATTCAATTTTTTTCTGATATCTACTTATACCGAAAATTGTGATTTGCACCTAAACGGTTTACTTTAAGTCCCATATGTGATACATAAAGTCACACTAGAATTGACCCAGGAATCTAAATATGCAATCATATATAGGGTGTTCCGTTTAAGAAAACAACAAACATATTTGATATGACACGTTTTTATTAGACACCCTGTATAAGTCATTATTTTTAAAATGTAGTCCAACTCAACCTACATACACTTGTGGAGTTAATTTTCTGAAAAGTGGTATGGTTTGGTCACAAAAGTCCGAGGCGTTGAACTTGACTAACCCTATATATATTTTAGCATTCTTATCGTTTATATTACTAATATTAGAGTTACTTGACTTATTACTGCGGTTAATCCTGAAAAAAAGAGCTCCTGAACAGCTACGAATATGGCAGCTGAAATCGATTTCATTTGCGCCCAAACTTATTGCACATTAAAACTCGACTCTAGATTTGTTGGTTTTGCTAAGGTCATATTTTATTATAACTAAACAAATCTCAGTTGTTTAGAAAATATTTTCATTGCACATTTAAATGAAACTTTTCTTTCTATTTTTATTTTGAATCAAAATCTCAGGATCCTGAGATCTAGATTTTCATCCCAGGATCTCGATACTGGATTGCCATCCCGAAAACTGGGAACCCTAATTGGCACCTTTAATCTGAATGAATTATTCTATTCCAAATACTTACATTAAATAAAAGTGATATAGGAGTTATAATGATTCCTAAAAAACTTCCTACTACAGAATTGAAAATTGCTGCAGTCTCACTACCATGTGCTGTTCTAGTCAGTATCACTGCACTAGATACAGGTGGAGGCATACAAGCCACTGTTATTAGTCTGCAAAGATAACATTTATCAGAGAATGATATAGCTATATAGTGTTTCATGAATACTATAGTTTTTCATCCCTTCTCTATACATACTCAATATTCCTATAATTTAACAAACATCACCTCATAGTTATGAAATTTTGTAATCTTGTTGCTATTGGGATAGAGGCAGAACATTTGTTTGAGGATTTTAGATATTCCTGATTTTTTCCCAACTTTTTTCATAAACTGCGAGCGTTGTGTGGGTTGGAGGAATACCAGAATTTTATTTATTAATTTTTTTCTCTCATACCTATTGGAATATAGAAATAAATAGGTGTCATTTTCAGTAGGTCTGCTTGCAGAATACCAATTCACTAGAATTTGATTCATATTTTAATATTTTATTCATAATTATACAAAAGCAGAACCTGCATAAACACTTTTTACTAGCTCTTTTGATGTATTTAGGAGATATTTATAATATTAAAAGTAGTCATTATAGAAGCAGAGAACTTTGCCCTCCAATATAGTTAGTCAGTTATTTTGGAATTATCCCTTTTAAAAAAAAGTGATACAAAAATGAAAAGTCCAAGAAATAGTCCATATCTCAAGGATTTCAGTAGTGACCACTATGCAGCTCGCTACAGAACCACTTTTATATCTTTGAATCTTTGGATCATTGATCTGTGTTTGATTTGTTTGTCCTAATCTGCTATCATAACATTCATAACCTAATATAAATGACATATCTGGACTTTGGGAATTGGGATGGATTTAGGTTATGAAATTTGAAATGTGTAGAAATATTTTCGCAAGAAAAATACAAGTAAAGTGTAGTGCTCTGTGGCGAGTCATACATAACTCAAGCAAAATGCATGAAGTACAAACTATTGGTTCAAAATATGATATATCACAAGGCAGTAGCAGTGAGTAGTATTTTTCGTATTAAAAAATCTATTAGTGTACAATTGGCTGTGAAAATTTTAAACTGAAACTCCTTACCAAAAGTTCAATAATTTGTTAGAATTTGAATATTTCACTAATCTGAATTAGAAACCTGTAAATGTTTATTTGAACCTTCAACCACTTAATATTTGAAGATTTGAACTGGCCAGAATTACTTACCCTTTAAGTACCCATGAATTTATCCCAAAAACGGATAATAGTAATACGAACAATTGTGTAAATACTGGTATAAAAAAGAATGTGTAGAGTTGTATAAAAAGATGTAATCTAGGTTGCTGCAACGTTGATAAAATATTCTCAGTTTGAAGTGAAAGGCCACTTATTAAAAAAATAATGAATACTGCTCCATACTTGACACTATATTCAGTGTATAAAGGCCCTGAAATAATAGGAGATTAGCATTCTAATTAAAAGCCTCCATTAGATTTTCTCACCCTGTTTTGAACCAAGCTCTGGATAAATGGCAGCAACAAAAATACATCCCAAAATTCCTACAAGCAACCAGTTTTTTTGCAAAAAGCGAGTAGGTGTAATTCTATGTTTCATTATAACAATTTATGGGCTGGTAACAGCACAAAGGGGTATCATTTTGATTTTGAATATGAAAATCATGAAAATTTTAAATTTTTGCCAATGAGCCAATGCATCGTTTAGCACAAAACGACAAAACAGAACCAGCACAAAAGAACCAGTGAGAACAAGTTTTCTTTTTTTAGTTTTTTTTACGTCTTAAGCTAAATTCAGATGCACACGACATCCGACGATACGACGGTACGAAACTGTTCCTATTGGTTGAGATATGTTGATTTGACATCATTTTGAATATTTAAACCAATAGGAACAGTTTCGTATCGTCGGATGTCGTGTGCATCTGAATTTAGCTTTATGACTCTTTAGTCAAACGATAGAACAGAACTTAGAACAACACACAGAAAACAAATGTCAAGAACTAAAGAGTAAATACATGGCCGACTTTACTCACTAGGCCGGAGCATGAAATATGGCAACACTGAATCCGCCGGCCGAGTTTTCATTTGTTGTTGTCATGTGTATTCTTCCAGGAGCAGAAAGTATGGTTGGAAGGTGATTATTATTAACGTGTTTCTAATTATTTACCTGCACAAACGAAACTATAAAGATAACAAGATGCCTGCAAAGCGTGTAGTACCAGGTTGCAGCCCAGTAGAGGACTACCAAACCATGGCCCAACATAACCTTATTCCAGATTAAAAAGAACGTTGCAAGGTGATTTTTAATGTGTTTCTACTTATTTACCGGCACAAACGAAACTATAAAGATAACAAGATGCCTGCAAAGCGTGTAGTACCAGGTTGCAGTCCAGTAGAGGACTATCAAACCATGGCCCAACATAACCTTGTTCCAGATTAAAAAGAACGTTGCAAGGTGATTTTTAATGTGTTTCTACTTATTTACCTGCACAAATGAAACTATAAAGATAAAAAGATGCCTGCAAAGTGTGAAGTACCAGGTTGCACTAGCAATTGCGCGTCCAATAAGGGACATAAACAGAAGTGGGTGAAAGGTATTCCTCGGAAGGGCTGGTTATATTTATAAGGATAAAGACAATAATTTACAAACATTTCAAAGGATAAGACCTATTTTAAAGCACAATGTGGTACCTATAATGTTTTCTGGACCTCCCAAATATCACAGAAAAATACAGTTAATAGAACTCATCTGGCCTTGGCCTGGGGCATACCTACGAAAGGATTTGATAGTGAAAGGGAAATCAAGACCAGCAAGAATGGCTTCACAGTGACCTAATAGTGAATTTTTCTAGCTCAAGTGACAATTTACAAAGTAAATTGAGTGTTCATTTAAGTGGAAGTGGAAGTGGCAGCAGGAAACAGGTTGCGTTTATTTTTATTTTGTAGTGTCTGACTGTGATGAAACAGACATCAGATGTAAGTGGTATTAGTAGTAGTAGTTCTAAAAAGTATTTTTCTTAATTTATTAACCGAGATGAACTCTAATACATGAAAATGTAATAATTATTCTGAAACTATAGGGCCACTATTTGACAGCTAAGCCACGTTGCCACATCTAAGGCTCCGGCCTAGTGTAGAGTCGGCCATGGTAAATACAATTTATTCACCTACAGAATTCTCGAGGTGGCGCCACTGCTTGTTACAAAAAGATCCCCACAGATTAGGAATTTCATTATGGTAGTATGACATCATATTCCAACAGCATTCCATCACTTCTCTTTGTGAGTTACTGGACGTCTTGCTTAGTAAAACAAGATTTTTAGAGTTAGTTGTCAGGATGTCAAGGAATACTATAGGCCTTTATAGAAACCCTCGACTATTATCGGTGATAGAGACTAAGGTGGGGTTTCTCGTCTTCGAATATTAAAGGTGGAGATCTTGACGTTCGGATTTCGAAAAGAACTCTAGGATCAGTTCACTGTTGTACGGAAAGTGATCGCGATCCGGTTATTAATTTTAGTAGGTTTTTCTTAATTATTATCTCTTTTTGTTCTTAACCTAACTTTTCAGTTGTTCGATGTTCGTTTAATCAACCGTGTCATAAATCCTACTATTTGAAACTGATTTTCCGTTAAGTGTTAAATACTCGTATACTAAAAACTGAGTTTTTATGAATTATATAAATGTTGTGTGTAATGTCACATGTCAGTGATCAACCCATGTGCAACCACAAAACTGTGCAACTGATTCACCCTTTTGGAAACAAATCTCGAATGGTGGCGCTGCGATCATAAATCATGTTGTAGCTCTCTTAGGGCCGGTTTATCAATGCTCAGTTAAGTTAAATTAACTGACAGTTATCTGTTAACTAGCAGTTATAGTTTTTATCTTTCTCCTGCTAACCGTTAACTGCCAGCTAAAGTAACTGTTAAAGTGACTGGAAGTTGAAAGTGTCAGTTATGCGGTTAACTGGCAGCTAAGATTTTAATTGCACCAGAGTATTGTTTTGTGATTGCAGCCTTAACCTAACTTTTCTATTTTTTTCCTTTGGTTTTGGTTTTGAAGCTGCTGCTGTATAAATATTTTGAGTGTGGATTATATTTTGTATCTAGTGTAGCGATTTTTCATATTGCTTTATTATTCTGACAACTGATAACGGTAAGACCTAAGATCCTCCATGTTGCAGCGTCTGTGCGTTTATTTTAAATTACCTTATCATACATATTGACATTTTTTATGAGGAGCTGCCTTTCACTTTCAGTGAAATTTGGAGGTCTTTTATTTTTTACGCCAGCCTTTGCTAGCGATTCTGGAGCTCAACTCATTTTAATCCGATTTATAGTATACACACCGATATTTACGATTACGAACTGCTATTCAGGATTCGTCTGCCATTAAAATTTCGTATAACTGACAGTTTGTTCTAGCCAATAGGATTCAACAACGAGTTAGGGATATTTTAGCAGTGTGGCCAACTCAACGCAAACTCTTAGCTACATAACTTTCAGTTACAGAAAGTCACGATAAACAGTAATTTACTTAACAGGGACTTTGACTGTTGGCTACAACGACGTCATACTGATAGACTACGCATCCAAGGCAAATTGTTTGTCGGCATTCCAAACATTGAGAATGTCAACGGAATATTTACAAGCAACGACGTCATTGTTTACAAGTTACATCGCAGCATGCCAAGTTGACAATCATTTGGAATGAATTTTCAGAAAAATGTATGGAACGTATGTTGTAAAAAAGTAAAAATATGATTGTGGCTTGCTTATCTGTAATAGAAAAAGTACTCTGAAGATACTCTTTTGTAAAACACGTTTAATTTTGCAATTCTGTCAAGAATTAACGCCATTTTTATATTTTACAAACATTGCTGCATGCACCAAGCATGCCCTAATGCACAACTGGCAACGTCGGGTGTGTCTATGTCAATACAGCTGATGTTCCCCCCTTTCGTCGCACCGCCAGAAACGCTTACAAACATTCGGTATACAAAGCGTAGTCTATCAGTATGACGTCGTTGGTTGGCTACCCCAAATTGTCAGGTAGGTAACTGGAACTTTTAACTGAGCATTGATAAACCGGCCCTAGGAACCATTCAGTATTCATCTGCCATTAAAATTTCGCATAACTGACAGTTTGTTCTAGCCAATAGGATTATTAGGATTCAACAACGAGTTAGAGATATTTTAGCAGTGTGGCCAACTCAACGCAAACTCTTAGCTACATAATTTTCAGTTACCGAAAGTCACGATAAACGCAATAAACAGTAATTTACTTAACAGGGACTTTGACTGTTGGCTACGCCAAACTGTCAGGTAGGTAACTGGAACTTTTAACTGAGCATTGATAAACCGACTCTTATAGTCGTTTTTTGTCTCATCTTGTGTTGTGAGCAGCACAAAGTGAGCAGTAACCAGAATCCATCTTTTTGTGTTCTCCAACCCTTGCTGTTCTGCCCACAAAACAGGTACGGTTAGTTCTGCTGTTCTCAGTGTTCTTTTATCTCTCGCGAAAATTGACTTTTGTGTTGACTTTTGACGACTTTGACGTCTATATTGGAATGTTTAACAATTTTATCTCTCTGATTTTATCATTGTATATAAAATCTGTGTAAAATAATTTAATTGTACATTCTGCAAGCAAATATCGTGAAAAGCTGTTGTTACGATTCATTAGATCGAAAAATGGGCACTGATGGTATGTAGAAGTACTTATATAAATACACTCCTTGTGTTTGGATATTCTAGTAGCTCTATATGAGGAGCAACTTATCAAAACGCATTATGTCCACCAGATGACACAATTGAGTTTGATGCGGTTTCGTATTCATTTTGATACCTTTCATACGTCTGTACAACAAGAATGAATCAAACAGCATTATATCCCTACGTAATTTGGGTGCAAAATATGATGTCCGCATCGAAACGCTTTATGTCCTCAAAAGTTGTCATATCAAAACGCATTATGGTACATAGGAGGTGCTCTACGCAGTGCAAACGTCACCTGATTTAACTAGTTCTGTCGTTAGTCCTTTGAAATTAGCCAACCTTTTAACGTGTTTATTGTTTTTTTGCTGTATAATTATGATGGAAAACCCTGATCAGAGCATCTCTGTAGGGGAAAATACCCACGGATCAAGGAAAAGAATGAAACAAATAATGCGTAATAATTGTTAATATGTCAAATATCGTCCTGTAGCTACTAAGTCAAGATACACTTGGACAATTTTTATATAACAGATTATTATGTAAGAACAGCTCTTTCAAACGAGACGGTACGAGACCTAGCCTGTTTAATTCCATTGACTTATACCAAAGTTACGGCCATTTAAATAAAAAGCCCTATTACATTCCCCCACCACCACATCTTACAAGATAGAGTAAAAAACGATTAACAAAAAAAAATCGAGAATTGTTCAGTCTACATGACTGTAGAATGTATAATATAGCTTTATTTGCATATCTTTTGAGAAAAAGCCGTTTTTCTGATTGACCGTAATAGTTACGCCCCCTAGCGGCTACTAGCGGAACTTGAAAATAATTTCCAGCGATTTCTCTTAGCCGATTTACCTAATAATATTTTTGGTAAGACTTCGTTTTAGCGGAAACCGAAATGGGGGTCGAGAGTGGTGTCAAACGACGTGGTTTGACGTCCTGAATCGAACGAGACCACTCCCAGACCGAGGAAACGTTCTGGTGAAGAGTTACGGCATTTTGAAGTTTCGTTACCTAACCTAACTTATCCAGAAAAGTTTACTTGTTGAGCTCAAAATGAGTGTTAATCGACGTGGTTGGACATCGTGACTCGAACTTGACCACTTCCAAAGTGAAGAAACATTGCAGTGAAAATCTATGCCACTTTAAAACTTGGCAATTTCAATATCTTACCTGATATAACCTAACTAATACGGTCGGGCTAAAAAAGGGTGTTAATCAACTCGGTTTGATGTCCTGACTCGAACTGTATCAACTAGTAGACTGAAAAAACGTTTATTTTGATTCTCAGTTTAGGAAATTAAGCCAAAAAAGGTCTTCGAGGGTCTGCGCCTGGGGCCTATTCCAGCATACTGAAAAAACTGAACAGGTGACATACCCTACTTACCTGGGAGTATATTACATGGAGTATTCAAAATCTACAAAATTAGTAACGTCTGGGGGGGCAGCCCCCCCAGGCCCCCCCGTCTATACAAGTGAACAAACCTAATCCAACTTAAACCTACCTTGTCTCTAGGAACATTAAGAATTCAAAGTATCATAACTTTTTTATTTTCCATTTCTTAGTGTTGCTTCTGGTGTCATTGTACCCTACTCGTCAAGTACTTTCCAAGTGATCATATATTTCATGGCAAAAATATAGAAATTTCGAAGTCGTTTTTAGGTTAGGTTTGAAATTTCAAAGAGGCATAGATTTCTATCGGGCCGTTTTCTTAGGATGGGTATGGTTTAATCCCACTCGAGGCGTCAAACCGAGTCAAATAACAGTCCTTTAAACCCCATTTAACCTATTTTGACCTCAACAACTTGACCCGTCGGGTTAAGTTAGGTTAGGTACTGAAACTTTAAAATGCTGTAGTTTTTTACCGGAGCGTTTCCTCGGTCTAGGAGTGGTCTCGTTTTACTCAGGACGCCAAACCGAGTCGATTGACACTACTCTCAAGCCTCAAATCGGTTTCCGCTAAAACGAAGTCTAGCCATATTTTTTGCTCAAAGTTGTACGATTAACGGTTAGCGAGATATTGCCGGCGTCCATTCTTATTAGGTCACCCTGTACATATTGATGGATCGAAACGCGCTATGTCCATCTATTTTTTTACTTTTTTCTATCATTTGTATTAGTTTCAATTTCATTGAGAATGGATATTGAAGGCATAGACCAATATTAATCCAAATACCTTCAAGCCGAGGTTTAAAATCTTGGGAGACAAAAGATATTCGTTTTTGGTTGTTTGTGGAAAAAGACGTTTAACGGACTTAATGCGTTTTGAAAAGTTGCTCCTCATATTTTATATAGGAGATGTTTTTTGTTCAGCAAACGTCAAAAATTTATCGCACACGTACTACTTTTTTTATTTAATCTTTAATATAACAAATGTTATCTGTGTCCAAAGGGATCCTAAACAAGGAACTAGTGGACAAGTTCAAGAAATCATTTTATGCTGATGAAAAGAACCTACTGGCTCAAAATGTCTGCTCGCGAACAGATATCTTTGATGTCTGTCTATCTAGAAAAACACTGGAAGAAACCCAGCATGTTTACAATCATAAGGTAACTGCTATTATTGATTACATATTTAAGCATTTAATTTTTAAGTCTTGATGGCCATATGGGATAAATCATTTTAGCTAATTACTCCAGGGAAATAAGCAAAAAATAGGCATGGTTGGGGACACTCATTTATCCAGCAAGTCATATTTATCTACAGGAACAAAACCTAACAGTTTGCTGCATGAGATTTTTGGGCAAATAAAAGTTATAAACAAAGCATAAAAATGGCAAATTTAAGTGTTTATGAGATAAAATGTCTTGAAGAAGATGCCTTAAGCAATAAAATGGCCGTTTCTACACCTTTTCCCACAGTAGTTTCTAAACCGTCAAATCATAATTCAAGGTAGACAAGTTACACCCCAATGCACCATTTGGCAATTCCAATCCTAGTTTGTTAATCGCGTTTTACTAATCTTTGGCATCTAGCCATGCTCTGTCAAGAGATTAATTAATCCAGATTGGAGATAGGGCAAGGTTGTGTTCGCAAGATTGTTATGACAGTGACAGTGTCAAAATTGTCAGTTTGCAGTGCATAAAAAGTAATCTAATCCAGGTTTACATAACTAATCGTGCAATTGACTTATGGTGCATACAGGTGTTAATTTTCCAACTCATCACTTGTAATTTCAAAGCTGGAAAAGGTGTAGATTTTGAGAAATTTATTGCATAGAAAATTGCAAAAAACCAACTAAAATTAATAAATCATAATTTTACAATAACATTGAGAATAATGAATCTAGGGCTCTGATATTGCACTAAAAGTGGGCCCTCTTGGTACAGAATATGACATCAAAATTTCAATACAATTCACCAAATAATTTGAACAAAATTGAATTTATTTATCCCACAAATATCTGTTTTGCAATGTTATATTACAGAAAACCATGAAGATACAGCAATTCTATGGACAAAATATCAAATAAGAAGACTTAAACTTTATACTTGAATAAATAAAATGGTAAAAAAAATAATTTTAAACATCACAAAATCATCTAACAATAATGCTCTAATTTTTTGCTTATAAACAAATTGAATAACTTTTTTGCCATTAAGTTTACACTATTATTTTTTTTATATCTGAAAAACTAGCATTACTATTTGTACTTAAATTGAAAAAAATTATTGTAGGTCAATTTTGTCCAAAGTTAGCTGATTCTCTTTTGAAATTTCACAGCTCCTTTGTTTATAACAACTAAGACACCTAATTTGCGCCATTTAAGAGATAAGTGTGTAAAGTTTTAGCATCGGTTTTCTTTAAGATATTGAATGTTTTCGGATGCCTTGATAAAGCTTCCAGAATTTAGTTCAACTGGACCTGGCGTAGAAATTTGGATGCTCAAGAAATGAAATATAAAATTCAAGTTGCATCTGTCATTTGGAGTCCTATTTATAAAAACTCAATTGATACACTGAAGATGCAAAATAAATTCCTAAGATTCCTATGTTTTAAAACTCACTTCCAAATTATAATTATAACTCATAATTACTCAATAGCTATATCACACTTCAAAATTCTTGAACTGGAAAAAGGTGATCTAACATTATTTAAAATTGTAAATAGCATCTTAGATTCTCCAAGTATTCATTCCAAAATTAAATTCATGTTCCTACTTGAAAACTAAGGAATCATGACCTGCTTCTTGTTCCATATTGTAGAATGAATTATTACCAAACAAAATGCACCTCTAGTCAGAATGGTTAAGGCTGTTAATTCATATTGCACTGATAGTAGTTTGGGCTTATTTGCAACAGATTTATTAACATTTGAAACAAGACTTAAAGTTAGGTTTCTAGAATGGAGAAGTTTACTAAATTTTTTTTATCGATTCAAAAGAAAGTATAAGAAAAATAAAAGAAAAGCGTGAAAGAAATATGAATATATCTCTAAAGACAAAAAAGTTACAATGTTTCAAAGTCGCGCTCCGCAGAAATATTTTTGGCACGACTGACCGAGTGGTGTGACGTCATAGCTCCGTAGCCAGTGCGGGCGGCCGCTGCCGCTGAGCCACACGACGCGACGCACGTATCCAGACAACGCACACAGGCACAGCGTGGTGGTGGCGCCGTGAGCTGAGCAACCAATCGTCTCATTTGTTTTGTAGTTTAGTGCATATCAAATAATATTGCTATGATGAGTGACATTAAAAAAGGATGTTATAAAAAATATTGCATTGTTCCGAAGTGTGTGAGCACGACGATTAAAACACCTAATAAAGTTTTTTCCCACGCACCTTTGCATGCAAAAGAAGTGGTGCAAAGTGATGAAATGGGATTTAATAATACCAAAAAGTATAAAATATGTTTGTGAGGATCATTTTGATGCGAGTATACCATTGTATTTATCTTCTATTGATAAGTATTAATTATTATCAACTATATATGGATAGCTTCACTGGTTGTTAAAGATTACTTTACCCAATAGTAAATTAGTTAGTTCATTTTTTTTTTCAATTTATTTGTACCTATTAATGAGTTACAAATATTGCCACCTCGAAAGCAATGCTTGTATGAGGTACAGGCATATACACATACGATAATTTAGCTAACCTATTGCATTCATCCTATCTGTTGAATGATCATCATGGCTTCTGTTCAGTCTTTCGCCGGGACTGAAACGACCCTTCTGCAGCCTTCCACATGTCTTCGTTTCTTGAATAAATACATTAATAGGATATCTGATACATAAAATTTTGACGTTACATATGCTGAATTACTTTACTGTGTTATATATTTCTATATTTTCGGATTCGTAACTTATGTTTTTGTTGATACAGCTTGAAAATGATACTGAAAATCTAATCAAATATAAACTAGTTGGTGGTACATTAAAGCTGAAAACTGAAGGCTGCCCTCATAAGTTTGACTGTCAAAAATTTGTTCATCCTAGAAGAAAACTCTGAGCATATGAAAAAAGGCGACGCGCAGAACGTTTAGAAAATTTATTGCAGAACGATGCTTTATCGACCTCAAGTTGGCAACCTTTCGAAGTAATTCAGTGTCATTCAATATACAAAGAGCCGGATGTACTAGAAAATCCACTATCTAAGGATTGCACAGTGAATATATCAGATATAATCCCGACAACAATATTTAAACAAATTGCAAGTTGACAGCAAAGTTAAACAAAAAGATCAAAAAGTGCAAACAATCATGAGAAGGAAAAAAACGAACGATACAGAATATAAGTGTCTGATGACCATCCCCCAATCACCCGAGAGTTCTCCTTCAAAAGAATCAGTATCTTCTAAGAGTTGCTACAGTTCAGTTAGTTATACTTTAAATACAACAGTCATCCCTCAGTATTGCAAAGAGACAATAACGAAAATATCAACAAATGCTAGTTTTTATTTGCGTTTACCGGAAGGCTTTTATTTTCTCACGAAACTATTATCTTAAAGCGTTCCTAGATCAATAAGAGATATTTTAATATGACTTTGTCCTTTTACAAGTCCTTCTTCCGTTATGGTAAAAAACTAAAAAACACTTATTTAAAAATCAAATAATGTACATACAAAACACTCTACAGCTTCCACGATACCACGATACACAGATCTACGGCAGCGCGCGGCACAGACGGCTGGCTATGCGGATTGCGGAATCGTGACGTCACAGCCAAATTGAAGGCGGCAACTATTTCGCGCAAAATATGCAAACTTTAATTATTGATTTCTCTGCCATTTATTGGCGGATTTCAAAATTTTTTTCACTGACTATTTACTTTTCGTCTATATTTTACGGATACGTAACTGCTTATTTTATTATGAGTATCATGAGACTTCTCCATTAATGTAACTTAGCATAGATTAGTTTTATAAATTTCGGGTTATACCTCTTTATGATATATGTAATGTATGTGATTATTTTTACTTAAGCTAGATATTGCATCAGTAATATTGGGATACTATTTTTGGAACTTGTTCTGTTTATCCTAGTAACCTTAATAAGTTGGATCAGTTTATTACGTCTCTGGATATTATTGACAGATTTTAACGATTCATTTTTTAATTCACATGTACTCTTAGCATACATTACAAATATCTAATTTGTTTACAAATTTACTATACAGTGTGTCCCAGAAGTCAACGTCAAGCTGCAACAGGGCGACAGGATTGGTTGTAACTATCATGAGAAAAATCAGAAAAAAAAATCTATCCCATGCAGTTTGAAAATTATAGGCATTTTAAAAAAACCTAGAAATTTGGTCAAATTATAACAATTTTTCGGTTATTGTGGTTAACATTTATAATTTTTGTTCATTTAAACGTTGGAACCGTAACCCTAAATAACATTTCTAAAAGCACAGTCAAAAATAATGACACAATTGCCCCAAGTTTTCTAGAATGAAGACTATTTATTAAACTATAAATTTAAAATTTTCAAAGTTTGCAGACATTGAAAGGCCTTCCTTTAAAAAAAATTTACTGGCGCATTTAACCAGGATTGTAAAATGGTACAATACTTGTTAGTTTCATACTAAAAAAAAAGAGTAAGAAAATAAAAACTTCAAGTAACCCGATTTTTGCTAACCCATTTCACTCAGATCAGATGTTCTTTATTTGCACAAGCTTTTAGTAGATTCTTAATTTTACAGCAAAATGATGAGAGAGATGGATAATGAACATATTTGCTATGAGTGAGCGAGACAGTTAGTGACGCCACTTTTAGCAAAGTCAACAAAAATAAGTAAAATTAGTAAATAATTAAAAATTTTGACCTAGTTTAGTTTAGGTTTATTGGAATAAAAGTCAGGCAATAAATGTTCAAATTCTTTACCATTAGCCTCAATACACGCCCTGCATCTTCTTAAAAAAGATCTACTTATTAGCCAGGGCCTCCCGTCATTTGTACTTGCTTTCAAGTTTCAGTGATTGAAATGTCTAAATTTCTACTGAACTATGTTTTTTATCCTTCATTTTCTCAAATAAATTTAAGAAACTGTAACTGAAAATTGGACACACTAGTATTCACGTACATTAAGTAGTTATTAGTTATGGGATTTTGTTACTTTTTCGTCTTGGAATAGTACGAATTGCAAATAGAAGCCTTATTCAGATAAATTCATAATCACTCATTTATTAAGAGTAGCTGACAGAAAATAATGATTGACTAAATTTTATAATCAACACATTCAATCAGTTATGTTAAATTGAAACTTTGTGGACTTATTGGAAAAGAGAGTCTATGTGTACAACATGGCTGAAGGGTTTGATTGAAACAGCACTTGAGAGAATATAGAATATGTATTAAGTGATAAACCGGAACAAAAAATAATTGCCACAAAAATGAAGTTGCTTCATTACAGTTTATTCACAATTCATTATAGTTGTTTGTAGTAGAGTTACCCAGAAAAGAATTAGATAATTAAAAAGACAAATCAATCAGCAAAATATGATCTTCGTTCTGTTGAATAACATAACATACACTGTTAAAAAACAGTCGCCTGCGCGACAGCGTTTACTAAGATTCAGGCCCGGATCGGGCCCCTGTGGGGCCCGGGCCCGGGGAAACAGTACCCAGTTGCCCCCCCCCATGTGGCGGCCCTGAGCCAGGCATATCCTCGAGAGTTGATGTCCTCAGCATCTTGAGAAATTCGTTTACGCAGCTCGACTACGCTCTCAATGGGCTTTGAATAAACTTTTTCTTTGAGAACACCCCAATAACAAAATTCCTGGGGATCTAAATCTGGGGAACGGGCTGGCCACGAGATAGTGTCTGAACGTTCACCTCTACCTCCCGGATATTTTTGGTGAAGGAAATCTCTTACTTGCACTGCGTAATGCGCTGGGCAGCCATCTTGTTGATATCTCATGTGGCGACAATCGTTTAAACGGTCTGCAGAGCTGCGATTCAGGTATCGACTTCTACGTTTCATAACGCAAGTAGCAGCGTGTGTGGTACTGAATCACGAATTTGTTATCAGTTGCGGCTTGCAGCCATGCAGATTCTGGGATCCTATTATGGTCGGTGAGCCATGTCGCCGAGCCAGTGACGCTGATGCAGTGATGCAGGTTTCAATATGTAGTATTGCGTCGATGCAAAGAAATAAGCCCACCCTACTATTCTTGTGTTGCATGAAACGTGCATGAAATATCAGGTCGATTCAGGCATCGCAACAGGTTCCGATTTGAGTAGGGACTTATGCAACTGATGCAAGTTTCATGAAACCTTGAGTCGATTGAGGAATCGCAACGTCTGTAGGCTGCTTTATAGTGGTACGTCCTCTAACAAAGTTGGTAAATGTTATCGTAAAAAATGTAGATAACTCGTGCCATTCAAATTCTCAGGCAGCTCAAAAGGCCCAACAATTTTGCCATTTAAAATTCCGGTCCACAGGTACTTTATAGCGATACTGGGTTCCGTCTTCTCGCATTAATTGTGTTCGGCTAATAGGTAAGTAGATCTTTTTTAAGAAAATGTAGAGCGTGTATTGATGCTGATGGTACACAATTTGAACTTTTATTGTAATAAAAAATGTTATTTCCCTATCTGACTTCTGATGCAATAAACCTAAACTAAGCTAGGTCAAGATTTTTCATTATTTTATTGATTTTACTTATTTTTGTTGACTTTGCGAAAAGTGGCCTTACTATCTGTCTCGCTCACTCATGGCAAACATGTCCACTATCCACCCCTTCTCATCATTTTGCTGTAAAATTAAGAACCTGCCAGAAGCGAATAAGGAACATCTGACCTGAGTGAAATGCCGTAGCAAAAATCGGTTTGTTTGAAGTTTTTATTTTTTAACTCGTTTTTTTTTTAGTATGAAACTAACAAGTATTGTACCGTTTCACAATCCTGGTTAAATGCGCCAACTTTTGATGGCACTTGCCAAGGCACTTTTTTAGTACATTTTTTTTAGAGTGCCTTTCAAAGTCGGCAAACTTTGAAAATTTTAAATTTATAGATTAATAAATAGTCTTCATTCTAGAAAACTTGGGGCAATTGTGTCATTATTTTTAACTGTGCGTCTAGAAATGTTATTTAGGGTTACGGTTCCAAAGTTTAAATGAACAAAAATTATAAAGGTAAACCACAATAACCGAAGAATTGTTATAATTTGACCAAATTTCTTGTTTTTTTAAATGCCCATAATTTTCAAACTGCATGGGGTAGATTTTTTTCTGATTTTTCTCATGATAGTTACAGCCAATTCTGTCACCCCCTTGCGGCTTGACGTTGACTTCTGGGACACCCTGTATATTTAATCGTGTGAAATAGTTTTTTTTTGCAAGCAGTACTGAAAATCGTAACCGTTTACAGTCGAATGTTATGTTGTTCGGAATCATAGGGATGCATGGAATCAAGACATCTTCACCTTTGTAATTCCCTGTTTTTTTTTATCCAATAAAACTGTTTCTTTAGTCGAGTTCCCTTTACAAAATCACTGCACCTCATCATCAACCGTTAATTAATGATAGGCCGTGATTTCGAGGGCGCATTTCTGACCCAAATTTAACTGGACGGAGGAATAGTATTATATATTTTGTATATATTATAGCTAAATGATCTCTCAAAAAACTTTGTTCTGTGAGCTGGAGTACTAATATTTCCGAATGAACGTCTTTCCTAAATGATATTTTGTCATAAAGGTAAGTAAAGGAAGGTGTGTATACACACATTTTGAGTTCTCTGTACTCTCATTGTAGTGTGATAATCTAAGCAGGCGAGTATATCGGAACACCATAAGAAAACTGCGATAGAATCATAGTTTCGCACAGTATTCTTTTGATATTAGATTTAAAGCAATGTAACATTTTTCAACACAACTTGATACGCATTCGCGAAATCTCAAATTATAATCGATTATTAAGCCTAAATTTTTTACCGTATCACAAAACTCTGTTTTTACATTATTAATGGTTATATTTAAACTTTCGATAACATTGGATCGACCATTGCCAAAAATTATCGCAACCGATTTATTTGGGTTTAGTATCAAGCAGTGGCCTTTAATGTTTTAGAAAGGTTAGTCAAATCACAATTAGGCTATATACAGGGTGGTCCAATAAGCGCGCGGTGCTCTCTAGCGGCCATACCGTTTAAATTAGACGAACATGTTTTAAATAAAGAACTTTTCTTTTCAAGTGCTCTACATTCAGAAATTAATTTCAAAGATGGCGGACTTCCGGATATACCGGAAGTAGGCATCAACTTCCTTGTTTTAAATAGAACACCCTGTATATTATTACGGTTTTGAATTCACCATCAGTTTTTAGGTCCAGTTTGTTAACCATAGTTTATGCCTACAATGCCTATTTTCGGAATTATTCAGCAATTGTCACAAAATTTGACGTTTGTGCTACTTTATAAGAAAAGTTAATATCTCGGAAACTGAACGCGACAGAAAGATGCGGTTTTCGGTTTTAAAACAAGCAAGGAACGTACTTGGTTTCAGTGAGATCATTGTTTCAAGAAAACATTAAATCAATAGTCTAGCAATTTTCTAATTTGAGAAGTTAAAAATTGCAAAAACTTTTTTTTTTCAAATGGGATGGTATGATAAGTTTTACATCGGTGGATGCGAAATTAAATTCTTTCACTTTTATCTAGGCACGTGTGGTTCTATCTTTGATGGTTTTCAAGATATTTACGGTTTTGTAATTATGGCGTAGGAATTGGAAAAATCGTAGATGGCGTGGCTCGCAGACGAAACAATTGGCAGGAAACCTTTCATCCAAAGTGTTTCGGTCTCTAATACTAAAATGTGCTTTCGCTCCATCTAACTGAAGCCACATTACTCTTAAAAACTCCAGTGGTAAATTTTCCAGCAGGTTTTCCAAGTTTTCATTTAGAAAATTTTGGAAAACATTAATATGCGGCTAACAATAATACCACCACAAATGCTTAGACTCCATGCTGGTTAACAAAAATTTGGATTTACGTCGGTATAAAAATGTAAATTATGCCAGTTTACATGGCCGTTAATGATAACGCTGTAGCTACATTTGGCAAGAAAGAAAATGAAAGAATCTCTTAAAAAATGTAGCTTCACTGTTGAAAAGGAGTGCATCTTCTTGGAATCGAGCACGATCCCAGTTACAGAAATAATAATAATAATAATAAGGGGGTTGCTAGATCCTCTCAGTGGCGCCTCCCCAAGGTGGCGGATAGGGGAATGCCTCCCAGATATGGGTGGTACCGGGGAAATGAAATACCCGGGGCGGACCAAAACTAGCACAGTGGAATAGCGTCTGCATCCAGAGGATACGCTATTCCACAATTAATAGGACACGACGGATCTCCATGTGAGGAGCGGTACTCCGACAGCGTCTGTTCTTCATGTTAGAAGCGGCTGTTTTCATAAACCCCCAGGAAGCCGCCCAACATCAACAGGCTATTCGGTGCGTGGCGACACCGAGGGGTACACCGAAGCCAAAGGATGTAAGTCGGTCGGCGGTCCATCCTCTGGAGGCAATATGGACGGCTGCCTCCGGAAATGTCGGCTGCGGGCCCTAAGGCTAACCACCTGACGGGCCCTATCTTCGGGTTCGACCACCTCGAAGGAAAAGCACCCACACCGAGCCGGTTTCGGAAGCCGGCGTTGGGCAAGGTGGCGGTGCTTCGATTTGCCCTGATGACGACCCCCGCAATGACATGGACCGTTTTAGGTGGACGACGGAGCTCAAGGATGACCTGCTGAGCTGCTACGAGAGCAGTAGCCCGCGCCGTAGGGGATACATGTCCCGCATGTATGAGAGGTGGTGTGAAATGCACCCAGAGCATAGCACGCTTACCTCTCACAATTTGCGAGATTATGTATCGTACCTCCGGAGGCAGGGATATGTTCGTGCTCCAGCTCAGCCTGCCCCTTCGGCGGACGGAAGGCCTGTTAACCAGGCTGAAAGTTCGCCGGTAAGGCCCGCTGAGAGGGAAATCGACCAAGTCGTCTCACCTGGGGATTTCAGAGACCGAAGGGCCTTGCATAACAACGGAAGGTCTTTGAAGCTGGCAGATTTAAAGAGAGAGGATGAGGTTGTTGGTGAACGTCTATCGGAGGCCTCTGACATTTGGAGCATCAATTGCGAAATTTACGCTGCGGCTCTGAGGCTAGCTAGACAGGGGAGAGTGAGAGACTCTCCTGTTGAGAGAGCACAGAGACGGGTGCGCCAAATGGAAGCGAAAATCCAGTTGGCTCGCCAGGAAGCATCCCGTATCCAGTGTGTGATGGAATATAGAGCGGCTGGGAAACCATTTACGCGCCGAGTGCACCAGATAGCCTACGGGTTGAGGCGCGACCATCATACACTCAGTCAAGCGGTACTGGCTGTTGTCAAGCAACACTGTCTTGACAGGATACGGATGCTAATCGCTGCTAAGCGATCGTTGGTGGCGCGGGCGAGAGGTCTGGAACAGAACAGAATGTTCTACGAAAGACCTTCTCGCCTTTTCCAACAGCCGCCTCCAGCCATAGAGCAGCCGCCAACTGCTGATCGCGTGGAGGCCTTTTGGAGGGACATTTACGAACAGCCCAAACCTCTCTCAGCAGACACTCCGGCCTTGGCGCAGTTCGAGTCCGTTTGTAGGAGGACTCCTAACTTGAATGTACTGCGTCACCCGATAAACACGGAAGAAATTCTTGACGCCTTACGAGGCGCAAAGAATTTCAAAGAAAGGAGTAGCTGGCTGCAAGGAGAACTTGTTGATTGACCGATGTGTCACGCAGGACTCCGTGCAGTACAAGCGGAACCTTTCTATGGCCTGGATTGACTATCGCAAGGCATTCGACAGCACGTCTCATGATGCCACTCTGGAAGACCCGGTTCACTATAACATCAGGTGAAACTCGGGTTCAGACAGAGTTGATGTCACTGAAAAGAGGTGTCTTCCAAGGAGACTCCTTGAGTCCCTTGCTCTTTTGCGTCTCACTTTTGCCTCTGTCCATAGCGCTGAGAAATACTAAAGGATACAGCTGTGGCACGCCCAATAACCGGAGGCACAAGGTCACCCATCTGTTTTATATGGATGACCTAAAACTTTATGCCTCCGGCCAACGCGAACTACAACAATCGCTGAGGGTGGTGCAGGAGTACAGTCATGCTATCGGAATGGAGTTCGGGACAGATAAATGTGCATTGGTTCATCTCAAGAAAGGACGAAGCGGAGATAGTGGAGATGAGGAACAGATCGTTGATGGGAGCATCTTGCGACAACTGCATGCCGGAGCTACCTATACCTACCTTGGAGTGGCGCAACGTCATGTCCAAGAGGCAGAATTGGTTAAAGAGTGTCTCCGCCGCAAGTATTTGCACCGACTTCGGCAGATCTGGTCGTCAGAACTGTCCGGCAAGAACAAAGTCGCTGCCACAAACATGCTTGCGGTCCCATTGTTATTATACACCTTTGGTGCTATACACTGGAAAGTGAACGAGCTGAAGGAAATCGACACGAAGACCCGCAAAAGGATGAATATGGAGAGAAGCCTGCATCCTAAGTCCTCTGCCCCGCGAATATACCTCCCGCGACACCTGGGAGGGCGTGGACTATTCAGTTTGGAGCGTCTGCACAACAGAGTAGTACTGGCCACTGCCTGCTATGTAACGAACAGCACCGATCCCCTGATCCGCTTTGTGCGAGAGCTCGAGAATGCGGGTAAAGGAGCCTTTCTTTTTAGCGCAGCGAAACGAGCAGCCGAGGAGCTCAGCCTCACACTCGACTTCAAGCGGAGGTGTCAGCAGTCCATTACGGAACTCGCTCCCGCAGAATTAAAATCCCACATTAAAACTGCCGAAGTCGACTTCCTTTTAAGACTTCATAAAGATACGCCAATGCATGGAATCTTCTACAAACATCTGGAAGAGCATGGCTTGTCTGAGCAGTTGACCTTCTCTTTCCTAAGGTCTAGTGGGTTGAAGTCGGAGACTGAGGGCTTTATAATGGCTTGCCAAGACGGTGTCTTCAACACCTTGGTGTACCGTAAAAGGGTTATGGGTGTAGATGTACCCGACACCCTTTGTAGAGCTTTCCGACAGGCGCCAGAGACGCTTATGCATCTCTTGTCGGCGTGTAAGACGTACGCTGGGACGGCTTACGTCCATCGGCACAACGCGGCTCTACGAGTGCTCTACTATCATTTGAGGCACTCATACAGTATCGATGAGACACCGGTGCTGCCATACGCTCCAGTTGTCAAACTCAAGTGTCATATTTTTCCTTCTTGTAATGTGCTTTTCTGAAATTCAGCAAGGTTATTATTAGAAGTCCGTTCCTGCTTAGTCCAGCTAAGACAGCATTCGAACTGTGCTCTACCAATTATCAAGAGTTAAAGGCGAATTAAGGGAATTATTTTCCTATATCCCGACACAGTCAACATTGCTTATCCTACAGCTATCCTGTAAGTACCGAAAATCTTCAACTCACAGGTCGACAAACATCATATTTAGGATAATAAACATCGAAATTTCTCGGCTCGGCCAGAAACATTTCAAAACACAGAGCCACACTAAGGAAATGGTGCGCAAGAAATACAAACTGAAAGTACAGCAGTAAAGAAAATAAATCAGCATGTCCACTAAAAGTAACCCCACAGGAACCCAAATCCAATCCCAATCTTACTCTAACGCTCTAAGACAGCAACCGTTCAGCTACCCAAAGAAAGAACAAGCAATCGTATTAAACGCAATCAATGGAGCAAAACTCCAGGATTATCTTCTTACAATTGGTCCGCTTGTTAAGCCGGAAAATATACTTTTCTGCTCCCGAATATCTAACAATAGAGTGTGTATATACTTATCAAGCAAAGAGATCGTCGACCAGCTCTTGGATAATCATAGTGAATTCATACTACAAAATGAAACTATCAAAGTTAGAAGACTAATAACCCCGGCAATCAGATTAGTGATTTCTAACGTCTGCCCAACTATCCCCCATGACATCATAGAAAATAATCTACGACAACTCGGCCTAAACCTCGTTTCACCAATATCATTTTTGAAGATTGGAGCTACCATTACCGAATACAGCCACATCCTCAGTTTTAGACGCCAGGTGTATATATCACAGACAACAACACCCATTCCAGAAACATCAGAAATTACCTTCGATAACGTAACCTACCGAATATTTCTTTCCTCAGACACCCAAAAATGTTACAAATGCAACACATTGGGTCACATAGCAGCTCAATGCCCAACCAATACTCTCCTCCATCAAGAGAACGTACAACATGAACAACATGAGCCCACAGAACAACTCCCGGTAGCTCAAACTCCAGCCACGGCCACAGTCCAGCTACAAACTACCCAAGTAGTTACAGTTAAAGACCCAGAAACACCTCAAACCTCATCTCTCTCCCTATGGTCTACACAAATAGATCTACCTACCAGCTCACCAATGATGGACAATTCCACAATTTCAACGGAGAAGGCAGACATCAGCGCAGCATCCAAACGCAGCTTTTCTGCGACAACCTCTCCAACCTCAGAATGCGACCTATACCCTAGCACAACAAAAGAGCCCTCATTTGTAGTACCGAAAACCACCAAAAAACACAAACCGGACACTCCCCCATCACATATCCCAGAGAGTTCATTGCAGAATGTTAAAGAGTTTATGAATAAACATTCTCCTACCCTTGCCATTAACTGCGACCAGCTAAAGAGCGTTCTAGAAAACGCCTATGGACATCAAGACATACTCCAAACAGTAAAGGAACACACAAATGATATAAAAGGTCTGACTGAATCCATACTCCTGATATATCCTCATATAACTGACAGAGCAGTGAAAAATAGATGTACCCGGTTACGAAAAAAACTGGAACGACATATTGAAAACGATGGAAATGAGTCCATAGATGACGCATCGTCTACCGAGTCTTCCTTCTTCTAAACAGCTGCACTATGTTCAAGTCTATACTTCAATGCTCAAAAAGTTAATAGCGGAACAGACCCCAGATTGTAACGATGATGAAGGCTTGAAAAAACTGAAATCATCACTGAGCACGAAATTCAATGAAAAACATGTCGTCACTATGGGCAAAAGTAACTGTTTACCTTCATAACAATCATGGTTTTTGTGAAACGTATTGACAATGTTGGTTGTATGGATACGATGTCTATTACTGTGATTAGTATAATAGGACAGTGCAAATTTTATGTTTTTTCAATTATTAAGATAGGTAAATTGTACTTAAATGTCCTCATCGATTATTTTTTAGATTCGATTTTCGCTGGCAGTAGGCCAGCTGTTGTGCAGAGTATTTGTGGCTATGGCCAGATCGCAAAAACAAACTATAACTATTGGCCATTTAAATGTGCGATCACTCTTATCTAGTTTTGATAGTTTTATAAATATCTTGGAAGAGGGCAATTTTGATATACTCGCGCTAACTGAGACCTGGTTAAGTGAAGACATTTCTTCAGATGTGGTAAGCATTGACAATTATAATTTTTTTCGGAAAGACAGGGGCAGTCGTGGAGGGGGTTGCGGTATTTATGTACGTTCTTGCTTCAAGGCAACTATTCTTGAGTCCAATTTTAATGTAAACTCGGCCTTTGAATATATTTGGTTAAAAATCACTGTCAATGAAATAGATATAATTGTGGGAGTGATATATCGCCCACCTTCAAATAATCTGAATGACTGTACTCTTGCTCTTGATAATATTTTGCCTCTTATACTCAGTGAAAATAGCGAAGTTATAATACTAGGAGATTTTAACGTGGATATGCTTCACGACAATTCTCTATCGCACTGTTTTGACTCCTACGGATTTGTTCAGTTAGTCACTATGCCCACACGCATTACAGAAAATAGTGCTACCCTTTTAGACCCAATTTTTGCCTATACAAGCTTTATCATTGATGATTGCATAACTGTAGATACGGATTCAATATCCGACCATAAGTTAACTCGTGCTACTTGCAATATTGTTCATGAAAAACCAAAACAGAAGTTTGTCACATTCAGGGATTTTGCATGTTTTGACGAGCATATGTTTTTAAATGATCTAAATTCGATTGCTTTCCACGACATCTGTTTTATGTCTGACATAGACGACAAAGTAAGCTTTTTCACTCATCAGCTAATTGAGGTCTACAACAAACATGCGCCAGTAAGAACTATTAGAGTGAATAAACCTAAGGCACCTTGGCTTACTTACGGTTTAAAACAAATCTTGAAAGTTAAAAATGATGCGCTCTCTGCATATAGGAAAAACAGAACAAATGAAAATTGGGCAACCTACAAAGAAAGAAGGAATTATGCCTTATCGGCGATCAGGCGGGAGAAAGCTGCTTATTTGGAGTTTATAGAATCTGAAAATAATCCTAAAAAAATTTGGTCTGCACTTAAACAAATGAAAATTCAGGTATCCAATAAGCCACAAATCCCCTCTCATCTCATGGATGCATCACAAATTAATAACTATTTTATGACGGTTTTTGATGGAAATCATGTTCCACATTCATCTTTAGATTTTTATAATAGTAATGTTTTTTCACACAAGACATTTTCATTTAGATTATTGGACCCTACAGAGATTTATGGCATAATAAAATCATTCAGATCTGAAGCCAAGGGTGTGGATGGTTTGAGCTTGTCAATGATCCAATTGAGCCTGCCAGTCACTTTAATTTATATAACTCACATAGTGAATAGTTGTCTGGAAAAGGGATATTTTCCAAAATCATGGAGACAGGCGATTGTGATTCCTATACCGAAGATTAGCAAACCTGATGAATTTGCTCATTTAAGACCTATTAGTTTGTTATCTATTTTGTCAAAAATATTGGAGAAAGCAGTTCACATTCAGTTGATTTCATACTTAGATGAAAATTGTATCATCCCGGCAGGTCAGTCTGGTTTTCGTAAATCGCATAGCACTACAACGTGTCTTCTTGATATGTGCGATAATATATTAAGAGCACTTGATAAAAAAATTAGTGTTGGCCTAGTTTCAATAGACTTTTCTAAGGCATTTGATAAGATCAGTCACAGTTTGCTCATTACTAAATTAAAATATTACGGATTGGATTGTACATCAGTTAGTTTCTTCAAAAGCTATCTTGATAATAGATCACAGTGTGTTTCTTTGGGTGATATTAGATCTGAATTCAATGTTATTAGTTCAGGAGTACCACAAGGATCCGTATTAGGGCCACTTCTATTTCTTATATATGTTGCAGATCTAGCTAGTAAGGTTTATACATCTCATTTGCATTCATATGCGGATGACACGCAGCTCATCCACTACTTTGACGCAGATAACATACAGCAAACTGAATCTGATCTGAACAATGACTTAGCAAACATATGTAAGTATTGCGAAGATCACAATCTTCAAATAAATGCCACAAAATCTAGTCTTATTTTGTTCTGTCCTGATGCTAGAAGAGAATTTATTAAATCACACCTTAATGTCAAGATCAGCACAGAGAATTTAAAATTCTCCGAAAGTGTCAAAATTCTCGGGGTTACATTTGATGAGAAGCTAAGATTTACTAACCATGTTAAAAACCTCTTGAAGAAAACTTACTTAAGATTACGTACACTTTATGCCCATAAATTCATTTTAAACTTTAAAACAAAGAAAAAACTTTGTGAATCTCTAGTAATGTCAATTTTTAACTACTGTGATGTACTATTTTATCCATGTCTTGATCAGGTGACTAGAAATCGCATACAAATTGTTCAAAATAATTGTGTTAGGTTAATTTTTAGCTTAAGGCGTTACGATCATATTTCAGAAAAGTACCCTATTATTAAATGGCTGAAAATGTCTCAGTTAATTAAATTCCATTATCTCGTATTTGTTCATAAGGTTATTACGACCTCAAAACCACAGTATCTGAGGGAAAAGTTATTACTACGGGCGGATGCGCACAATCTAAATATAAGACATGGTTCCAGTCTTACTATACCCTACCATGTTACCACACTTTTTCAACGTAGCTTCTCGTATAACGCTGCTATTGTTTATAACTCGGTTAGTGCCCAGTATAAAGAAATGTCGTTGAACATTTTCAAAAAAAAAGCAAGGCCTTAATGTTTGGTCTTTAATATCGCAATAACTCTTCGTAACAGCTGAGAAACTACTGCTACGCCAAATTATTATAATCAAGCTTGTTTTTTTTTGTGTTATAATTTAACGGATCATTTGATTTTTCGTTTTTGTTTGTTTAGTTTATTTTTAACATCTAATAAATGTGAGACACTGGTGGTTAAGTGTAAGAATAGCACTTTGCTAAACTTCGCCAACGATGCCCTATCCTGATGTAAGCCTCATCTTACATGATATGTTTATTTTCAATAAAGACGATTATTATTATATAGAGTCCGTTGTGGAGAACGAGAGATGCCGGATTTACTGGAACTACTCGTTCCCCACACTCGAGCTTGTACAGGCAAACAAGCCCGACATAGTCCTTCTCGACCACCAACAGAAGACGATGTTCGTTATTGAGTTTTCGGCGCCTGCCGAGGTGAACATCGTCTCTAAGGAGGAGGAAAAGCGGACCAAATATCAGGAGTTGCTCGGACAACTTCGCAGGCTCTGGCCAGACTACACTGTAGGTCTGCTGGTTATGGTCGTTGGATCCCTAGGTGGAATGAGGAATACGCTGCTCTCTGCACTGCGCAAAATACCGGTGTGCCGTGCGGCGGCGCACATCTTAGCCGCCAGAATGCAAAAGGCAGTCATCCTTGGGTCCCTTCGTTTACTTAGGGCGCACGATTCGCGGACCCAGTGATTGCTCACCTCACGGTGTGAGGAGTAGTCATTGGGTAATGGAACAGCAGCCCGGTGTGTCGGAGCCCGGGCTGCACTTTTTTGTTTTAAAAATAAAAATACAAGATCAACCCAGGGCTTCGTCAGTTTCTTACAAGAATGATGGAGACATGGCGAACAAATATACACCTTCAAACTGAGGACGGTCATATTCAAACGGATGAGCTACATATACGTCGTGGTATCTTTCAGGGTGACTCTCTCAGTTCACTATGGTTCTGCCTCTGTCTCAATCCGCTCTCCAACACAGTTAACAGCACAAACTGTGGTTTCACCATCAGGCGCCAGAAAGCAAATCAACACAAAATCAATCATCTTCTTTACATGGATGATCTAAAACTATATGCCGCCACAGAAGTGCAACTGAGAGAATTACTCAGGATAACAGAAGTTTGTACGTCAGATATCAAGATGGAGTTTTTCATGAGTAAATGCAAGGTGCTTCACATCAATAAAGGCCAATGGAAAAACCATCCCGAACAGGAAGTAGTAACTGGCCAGGCGCTAGACAACATGGACAAGGATGAAACGTACAAGTACCTGGGTATCAATCAAAACGCTAACATAGACCACACAAAAATCAAATCACAACTAACACGAGAGTTTAAGGACCGCCTTATTAGACTGTTAAAAACGAAACTAAATTCTAGAAATCTTACAAAAGCTATTAACACATTTGCTATACCAATCCTAACATATTCATTTGGCATTATCAAGTGGTCGCACATTGACATAGAAAACATCCATATACTCATCCGAACAGAACTCACAAAACACAGAATGTTACATCCCAAAGCATGCAAGGAAAGGTTCACCCATAGACAGAAAACAAGGGGGCAGAGGAATTATACAGTCATTTCATGCAAAACAAATAAAATCACTCAGACATTTTTTCCGCAGTAAACAAACAAACTTGCATAAAGCAATAGTAAAAGCAGACAAAAACTACACACCACTCGCCCTTTCTTGTCCAGACCACGCAGCAGACGCACACAACCACATACAAGCACAACAAGAAAAAATAAACACCTGGTCGCAGAAGGCACTCCACGGCAAACATAGATACTCTGTTACACAGGACCACATTAATGAAAAGCAGTTATACACCTGGCTGCAGGATGGCCAGCTCTTTCCGGAAACGGAAGGTTTTATGCTTGCTATCCAGGACCAAGTGATTGCGACACGAAATTACAGGAAGTACATAATGAAATATCCATCCATCTCTGATGACAATTGCAGAAAATGCCACCAACAGAAGGAAACAATAGAACACATAACTAGTGGATGCAAAACTCTCGCTGGAACTGAGTATACAGCCAGACATAACTCTGCAGCCAAAGTCATACACCAAGCACTAGCCACAACAAACAAGCTAATTGAAAACACAGATCCATATTATAACTACACACCGACCTCAGTACTAGAGAACAATCAATTCAAACTATACTGGGACATTGAAATACATACAGATAAAACCATCTCAGCAAACAGGCCAGATATAGTTTTCCAGTCAAAGACAGACAAAGTGACCTACTTAATAGATATTGCGATTCCCAATGATATGAACATCCAAAACACCTACTCTGGGAAGATATCTAAATACACCGATCTCGCCATAGAAATAAAACGACTATGGAAACAAAACAAAGTTGTCATTGTCCCCCTCATTATGTCGGTCTCAGGCCTTACTCCAAATACATTTACGCCACACCTGCAACAATTGGGCCTGGATGAAAGGTTACATAAAACCTTCCAAAAGTCTGTAATCCTCAAGACCTGTAGCATTGTACGGTCCTTCCTGAATTCAGAATAATAATAGGTCAGGTATTGACTTGGCACAGCCCGTCAATACTTGTTACTACCGCAACCATGCGAGAAAAAGTAAGACATACATAAATAATAATAATAACACGGCTTTATTTTAATATCCTCGGCGAAGTCCAGCTATTGCTGCTCTACTTAACCGAGTACCATAGATTACAAAAAATTACATTTCATTACTCGTATCCTAACTAGTTAACATATACTGCTAATAAATAAATATTATTATATTACGCCTAAAAATTATTTCTTAAATAATAAAACATAATAAAAAGTAATAAATAGGTGGTGTTCTAAGCTAACTACATACTAGCTAATATTCCAGACTTCAAGGTACTTCTAAATGCTGATACTGAAATTTTGCCTTTCCCATAGCTTGAAATGTCATTATAAATTTTTGGGGCATTATAAGAAAAACATCTTTTGAACAAGGATGACTTATGTTGTTGGGTCTGTAACAAGTGTGTGTTACGTGTATTACAGCTATGAATATTTGATCTATAAGATAATTTTTCATAGAGGTACAAGGGAGCTTTATATTGTAGAATTTTATAGTCCAGAGTAGCTAGATGACATTTTCTTCTGCTGAACATATTAAGCCATTGCAATTCTTTAAGTTTGTGAGAAACATGGTCCCGCCTACCAAGAGAAAATATTAGTCTCATGCAAGAATTTTGCACTTTTTGAATCCTTCCTGATGTGTTCATATCTAGGCAAGGCCCGTAAACCACGTCTTCATAGTTTAGGTGACTCAATACCAGTAGCTCAGATAGTTGTTTCCTAAGACCGAAGCATAAAAAACTCTTTGCAAGGTAAAGATTTCTTAGCGCCATGTAACACTTTTGTAAAGTTACATTAACCTGTTCATGAAATCTAAGCTTTCTGTCAATTATGAGACCCAAACTTTTGATAGATTCACTTGGCTCAACCCTAACCCCATTCACAAATATATTTAGACTACTGTCTGAAACATTGCCAAAATGAATCAGCTTTGTTTTACTTGGGTTGATTTTCAATCCATGCTTACAGGAGTAATGTCTATTGGACAGATAAGTTTCAATTAAATCAATAATAATAATAATAATATTTATTGGTGTTGGTCATGCAATGCATTTACACAAGTCAAAAAAAAACTACTGGCTTATGCTAGTAGCGCCTCTGTCAATATACAGAAGTTCCTATAGAACACATATAAAAGCAATCAATAAAAACACAAAAAACATACAAAGAAAAAAAATTAATTAAAACATTAAACCAGGTCACTAAAATCATTGTTGACAAAATCACAAATAGAATAAAACGCTTTTTGTTTGAGGTAAACTATTAAGTTTCCTTTTAAAATGCTCAGTGCTTAATGACTTGATTGCTTCAGGGAGAAGGTTATAAAACTTGATGCCATAAAAATTATGTACATCCCTGGCTCTCTGTACCCTACTGTATGGAATTACAATGTTATTCTGGTACCTGGTATCATAGCTGTGTAAGTCCAAGTTCTTGCTGTAGTTGTTTATATTTCTTTTTACATACATTAGACAATCTAGAATGTATACACTTGGCAAAGTCAAAATTCCCATCTTAATGAATGTATCAACAAATGAATCCCGATAGCCAAGATGGTACATTACTCTAACGCATTTTCTTTGTAATGCAAATACTCTTGAGGCATGTGAGGAATGGCCCCATAGTAAAACTCCATAGACCATATGAGAATAAAAGTAGCTATAGTAAGCCTGCAATGTAACGTTATACGATACACAATTTACCAAGCTTCGAATTACAAATATACTCTTATTAAGCTTTGTAGACAAATGATTAATGTGTTGTTCCCAAGTTAGGCGGCTATCTAAATAGAAACCCAGAGATTTCACAAAGATATCTCGGCTATAACCAAGATGTCTCAGTGAAAAGTCTATAGTCTGGGTTTTTGCCTTATTTAAGCATAGATTATTGGCCACAAACCAGTCCTCAACTACTTCCATCCCTGAAGCAGAGTGTTGATCCAGACTATGTAATGTACTGCTACTACTGATGGATGTAGTATCATCCGCATACAGTACAAGATGCTGCGACTGACAAGCAACAAGGTCGTTTATAAATATTATGAACAGAGTGGGACCTAAGATGGAACCCTGCGGCACACCTAACTTGGCAAATTCCTTGATTTCACTCGTTTAATGCCACATGTTGTTCAAGATATGAAGACATTAGTTGAAGACTGTCTCTTTCAAAACCGTATCTGGAAAGTTTATCAAGGAGTAGGCCATGGGATACACAATCAAACGCTTTCATTAGATCAAAAAAAGTTGCTCTTGCAATGTTGCCTTTATTGAAGCTCTGGTATATGTATTCTACAAGCTCCACCATAGCTAGTGTAGTGGATTTGTTCTTACGAAAGCCATACTGACTTTCGCTGAGTAGGTTATTTGTCTCAAAGTAAGCAATTATCTGTTTATTTAGAATGGTCTCAAAGATTTTTGCAATCACAGGAATGATAGATATTGGTCGGAAATTGCTAACATCTTCCACACTATCCTTTTTATGTATTGGTACTACTCTGGAAATTTTTAAGCTCTGAGGAAATGAACAGGTAACAATACATTCATCCAAAATCTTACATAAAGGGCTGGCAATTAGATTCTTTATTGTTTTAATTATTTTGGAATTTATGTTATATGTATCTTTGCTGTTTGTATTTTTTAAGCTGCTAATTATGTCTGTAACTTCTATAATTGATGTTTTCTCGAATCTAAAACTATGACTAGATTGTATCTTATTAAGGTATAAACTTAAGTTAATTTTAGATTGTGGTATTGTATCAATAATTTTGTTTGCAATTCCTACAAAGTAATCATTGAAATCATTTGCTGATATATTGTGTGATGCATTTATAGCCAACATCCCACATAGCCTTTTGTGTGTTGCTATGGGTTTTAATATGGGAGTCATTTGCATTTCTCTTGGCTGTGTAAATTATATTTCTATAGATATTCCTAAATTTACGCAGGTCACTGTTACTAATAAGGCTAGGATTTTGTTTACTTATGCTTGTCATAAGATGTAAGCATTCCCTATAATACCGAACTTCATCTGTAAACCAATGTATTTTGTTATTACACTTCGGCTGTATTTCGACTAGTTTTGATTTTTCAGGAAAAGCCTTTTCGCTCTCCTTCATAATTGTTTCTATGAAAATGTCCATTTTCTTGCTAGCAGTCAGTGTGGTGTCATTTATAAATGTCCAGTCACATGCCTCAATTGCAGAGTAAAGTTGATTTAAACCTGATTGTGTTATTGGGCGGTAATTGATCCTAGTTTTGTGTTTAGGAAGGTTGTCTGTTTTACAGTGAGTTGATATTGATTTGTGGTCTGACAGACAGGTGTCAAATACATCAGCTGATATAATGTCATTGGAGTAATTTGTGAAAATGTTATATACATTGTTTGGAAAATCCATAGTAATGTAGCTTTGCCACAAGCAGTTCCTTTCCTATAGTATCAAAAGCCTTACTGAAATCGAGTAAAACTAATGTTGCTACGTTTCCTCTATCGACAGCAGTTATAATGTCATCCATGACATTTGTTAGAGCTGTAGTAGTACTGTATGCTTTCCGAAATCCTGATTGATTATCAGAAAGTAATTTATTAGTCATGATGTAATCAGTCATTTGTTCATAAATAAGCTTTTCCAGTATTTTGGATAATACTGGCAATTTACTAATAGGCCTAAAATCAGAAAGCTGTTTAGGATTACTCGATTTGGGTATAGGAGTGACAACAGCATTTCTCCAAGACACTGGAAAGTAACCTTCTATTATGCAACAATGATATAAGTGTGTCATATAGGGGATAATGTATGGGCAACACATCTTCAGCATACTCAATGTTAGTCCGTCAAAACCGGCTGCATTGGACTTTATAGAATCTACTGCACTTTTTACCTGACTTTCTGAGACCACTTGTAGAGTGCATTCAGGCTGGTTAGATTTTTTGAGATTTTTATATGTTTGAACTAGGTCAGAATCAACTTGGCATCCTAAGGAATTTATTGAATCAATGAAAAAATGGTTTATTTTTTCTGGATCCGACAATGCTGGCGGAATTGAATGAGTTGGATTTTTTACATGAATGTTCATTTTTTTAAGAGCGCTCCATGTACTTTTAAGCGAACCAGTTTGGCTCACTCCGTTTAGATAAGCAAGTTTACTTTCCCTTATTTTAGATGTAAATTCGTTCCTGAGCTTTTTATAATTTACCCAACCAGCTTGTGCTCTAGTAGCTTTAAATTTGGAAAGCGCTTCATTTCTAGTCTTTTTCTTTTGCCGCAGATCATCAGTTAACCAAGGAGCTTCTGGTTTAGACACCCTAACCTAACACCCTAACGGCGCATGTTTATCAAACAAGTCAATTATATTATTAGTTAGGCTATCTACTTTAGCATCAATATCATTGATATAAAATATTTGTTGCCACTTTACTGTTCTCAAGTCGTTTTCAAACTTATCATAGTTAAAGTTTTTAAAATCTCTGTGGATAACTTTTTTTTCTACACACTTATTAACCTTAGTATTCAATTCACAAAATATTAACTGATGATCTGTGTTTAACTTCACCGACCAATAGGTTTTGATCACTGATACAAATGATGTCAAGTAATGAAGCACTGGTTTTGGATATCCTTGTTGGTTTCTTAACTACCTGGTGCAGTCCAAATGGCTCAAATAAACCAGACAGCAAATCAGTTCCAGAAGTAGGCCTCATGAAATTTAGATTTAAATCCCCCAGCAATATTACATGATAGGTATCATGCAGTATACCAATCAGCGAATTTTCTAATTGGTCTATTGCCTCTTTGACACACTGGCCAGGTGGTCTATATATCACCCCACATGCATAACTGACATTAGAAATCCTTAATTTCAACCACATTTGTTCTACTGCATTTGTTACAATACATAGATCATTAAGCAGACTTACTTCTAAATTATGTCTATATAATACACCAATTCCACCACCTTTTCTACCATCACTCCTATCAACCCTCAAAAATTTATAACCTGCAATATTAATACTTTCTTGAAGTACTCTACGATCTAGCCAAGTTTCAGTAATCCCTAATAAATCCAGATTATGTTGATTAAGCAAAAGTTCAATATCAATTAAAGATGGAATGAGAGAGCGAATATTAATATGAGCTACTTTTAAGTTATTGCACATAGTAGTATGAATAGCCATATTTAAACAAAGAATATACTAAGATATAAACGTTACCATAAATCTTAGTTGGTTGTAAGAGAATCAATTTGACGTGTGCTAACTATCCTTATTACTCTCTCAGTATCATCTTTTCTTATATAAATTTGACCATTTTTACACCAAATATATTTATAGTCATGTCTTTTTAAACTTCTAGCTTTTTTGAACAGCTCTCTAGTTCTCTTGGTCAGATCTTCATTAATGTATATAGTTGTTTTGTTACCTCCAATGCCACAACCTGCGCTATCCAGCTTCACCCGCTTCTTTGCATCCATCACTTTGGCTCTAATTTCCATATTATTCTCTCTTATCCTCTCGCAGCGCTTCTACAGCGACATAGGCTTTTAGCCTTTGCGGGAGGCTGTCCATAAAAAAAAATATATATTAAACTTAACTAAGACTGGTTTTGTAGTTGAGTTACTATTGAGCTTCTGGAGCTTGTATTGACTTTCATCAACATCGATGTCCAGTTTCCGAAACACCTTTTGAACTTCATCATTCGCGTCTTGCCCAGAAAGCCCACCTATGATAATATTGTTTTTCTTCTGCTCCACCTCTTCCCTCTCCATAACATGATCAACGTTTTCCAGCTTCCCTTCTAGATCTTGTATCCTGGCCTTCAAATGTTTCTGCTCTTTTTTCAGTGCTGCATTCTCCTTAATAATTGTTTTCAGCGTTTTCTGGATATCATCCATTATGTTACTAGTGAACTTGACAGACTCTAATTCATTCAGTTTTCAAAGTCTTGTTTTTCTATTGCTTGATTTAGATGCAGGTGATAAGGATGCTATATGTACTGCGTTAAGATCATGTTCACAGATGTTTGACCAATACCCAAATAGTGACTAATTTCTGCTGTAGCACTGATATTCGGATCCTCAACTAGAATTGCGAGAATGTTAAACTCACTATCTTCATGTACTACTACTACATGTTTCCTCTCTCACATTTTACGCCGACGTAAATCCAAATTTTAAGAGGTTTGTAGACAACCAGCATGGAGTCTAAGCATTTGGGGTAGTATTATTGGAAACTGCATAATAAACTAATGTTTTCCAAAATTTTCTAAATGAAAATTTGGAAAACCTGTTGGATAATTCACCACTGGAGTTTTTTAAGAATAATGTGGTTACGGTTAGATGAAGCGAAAACACATTTTAATATTAGAGGTCAAAACACTTGTTTTGTTTGCGAGCCACGTCACCTACGATTTTGCCAATTCCTACGCAATGATTACAAAACCGTAAATATCTTGAAAACCATCAAAGATAGAACCACATGTGCCTAGACAAAAGTGAAAGAGAGTTTAATTTCGCATCCACCGATGTGAAACTTATCATACCATCCCATTTGAAAAAAAAGTTTTTAACGTTTTTAACTTTCCAAATTTGAAAATTGCTGGTCTATTGATTTAATGTTCTTTTGAAACAATGATGTTACTGAAACACAAGTACGTTTCTTGCTTGTTTCAAAACCGAAAACCGCATCTTTCTATCGCGTTTAGTTTATGAGATATTAGGTAGTTTTCGTTGTTCTTAATTAATCTTAACGCTTCGGTTAACAAATACGTGTTCAACCGCTATTTGACAGATAAATAAATAGTTTTCGGAGCAAGACACCACTGTAAGATGCCCCCTAACCTTATTTTGAGCTACAACTTTGACATCATAACGTCAAAATAGCAGATGAGTATTGTAAAGGTTGTTGTTTGAAAGAAAATCATAATTCAATAGTGTTCGCTGTAGTTTGCCCTAAAATGATGGACGAGTTGATTTTATTGGACGAATTTGGAAGCATTTTTGTAAAACGACGGATAATAATTGTTGCAGATCTACTCAAAAGTCAAAACCCGTGTTACTGTCAAAACCAAAACAGGTTATGATCTAATTTTTATTCGTGCTGCGCATGCGTGTCTCTTTCTTAATCGCTATGGCTATCGTCCGTACAATACCGGCTTTTAGCGGTTACGATATACGTAAAACGAAATGCAAATGTCAAAGTTGTCAACTAGCGTTAAACGGAACATCACTTTGTAAGTAACGAAAACTGCCTATTAACTTTTCTTGTAAAGTACTGCAAACCTCAAATTTTGTAAAAATTGCTGAATAACTCCGAAAATAGGCTTTGAAGACATAAACAATAGTTAACAAACTGGACCTAAAAATCGATGCTGAATTCAAAAACGCAATAATATACACTTTTAAAATAAGGAAGTTGATGCCTACTTCCGATATATCCGGAAGTCCGCCATCTTTGAAATTATTTTCTAAATGTAGAGCACTTGAAAAGAAAGGTTTTTTATTTAAAACATTTTCGTCTAATTTAAACGGTATGGCCGCTAGAGAGCACCGCGCGCTTATTGGACCACCCTGTAGAATGCCTAAGGGTAGTAGAGAGACAGTTGCTTTTCCAGTTCGTCCTGTTTTGTACAGCAAGTACAGTTCCATATCATTCCAAAGTACATAGGAGAGCAAGTCATACATGATGACATAGATATAGCACTCACTTTAAAATTTTCTATCAAAAAAATAATGGGTTTCATAGCAATTGGAGATTGATATGATTTTTCATTACTTCTCAGATTCATACCTCAATTTTAAATTGTTGAATTTTTTTTTGAAAATGTTTGGATTAGTAAAAACAGTAAATGTGTACCGTAAAACGCAAAGGATGGTAAATAACCATAGTAGTTCATATGGTTTTGACAAGAGGTAACTAAAAAAAATAAATTTAAAAAAATTACCACATACATGTCCAAATATTAATCAGTGACAAATAAAACCATCTTATAAATGTATGAATTATAATTTAAGCATCTTTTGAGAGCAACTTCAAAAAAATATAGGTATCTTTGACAAATGAATTGTTGATCATATCTAATGTTTGTTTCTGCATTTGGGTGTGTTATGTATGTAAATAGCACTTATATCAGATAGGATTTATAAAATTTCCTGCATTTAGATAATACATTGTTGGTAACAAATCATTGTTGACACTAACTACTTTGAAGGATGGATAAAAAAAGCTCTAACTGTTATAAAACTGATTTGCATAAATACTTGTTAGTTTCTGTATCTGCAGAACTTTCAGTATTGCTCCAAATGGTGGTCCCCTTTTTTTGGTATCATTGGAGCAAATCGTTATTTGTGTAGAGTAGACTAGAGTCTTATTTCAAAAAACAAAAAGTGCAGCCCGGGCTCCGACACACCGAGCTGCTGTTCCATTACCCAATGACTACTCCTCACACCGTGAGGTGAGCAATCATTGGGTCCGCGAATCGTGCGCCCTAAGTAGACGAAGGGACCCAAGGATGACTGCCTTCTGCATTCTGGCGGCTAAGATGTGCGCCGCCGCACGGCACACCGGTATTTTGCGCAGTGCAGAGAGCAGCGTATTCCTCATTCCACCTAGGGATCCAATGACCATAACCAGCAGACTTAGAGTGTAGTCTGGCCAGAGCCTGCGAAGTTGTCCGAGCAACTCCTGATATTTGGTCCGCTTTTCCTCCTCCTTAGAGACGATGTTCACTTCGGCAGGCGCCGAAAACTCAATAACGAACATCGTCTTCTGTCGGTGGTCAAGAAGGACTATGTCGGGCTTGTTTGCCTGTACAAGCGCGAGCGTGGGGAACGAGTAGTTCCAGTAAATCCGGCATCTCTCGTTCTCCACAACGGACTCTATATCCCCTGGAGCGTATGGCAGCACCGGTGTCTCATCGATACCGTATGAGTGCCTCAAATGATAGTAGAGCACTCGTAGAGCCGCGTTGTGCCGATGGACGTAAGCCGTCCCAGCGTACGTCTTACACGCCGACAAGAGATGCATAAGCGTCTCTGGCGCCTGTCGGCAAGCTCTACAATGGGTGTCGGGTACATCTACACCCATAACCCTTCTACGGTATACCAAGGTGTTGAAGACACCGTCTTGGCAAGCCATTATAAAGCCCTCAGTCTCCGACTTCAACCCACTAGACCTTAGGAAAGAGAAGGTCAACTGCTCAGACAAGCCATGCTCTTCTAGATGTTTGTAGAAGATTCCATGCATTGGCTTATCTTTATGAAGTCTTAAGAGGAAGTCGACTTCGGCAGTTTTAATGTGGGCTTAGCTCCTCGGCTGCTCGTTTCGCTGCGCTAAAAAGAAAGGCTCCTTTTCCCGCATTCTCGTGCTCTCGCACGAAGCGGATCAGGGGATCGGTGCTGTTCGTTACATAGCAGGCAGTGGCCAGTACTACTCTGTTGTGCAGACGCTCCAAACTCAATAGTCCACGCCCTCCCAGGTGTCGCGGGAGGTATATTCGCGGGACAGAGGACTTAGGATGCAGGCTTCTCTCCATATTCATCCTTTTGCGGGTCTTCGTGTCGATTTCCTTCAGCTCGTTCACTTTCCAGTGTATAGCACCAAAGGTGTATAATAACAATGGGACCGCAAGCATGTTTGTGGCAGCGCCTTTGTTCTTGCCGGACAGTTCTGACGACCAGATCTGCCGGAGTCGGTGCAAATACTTGCGGCGGAGACACTCTTTAACCAATGTTGCCTCTTGGACATGACGCTGCGCCACTCCAAGGTAGGTATAAGTATCTCCGGCATGCAGTTGTCGCAAGATGCTCCCATCAACGAGCTGTTCCTCATCTCCACTATCTCCGCTTCGTCCTTTCTTGAGATGAACCAATGCACATTTGTCTGTCCCGAACTCCATTCCGATAGCATGACTGTACTCCTGCACCACCCTCAGCGATTGTTGTAGTTCGCGTTGGCCGGAGGCATAAAGTTTTAGGTCATCCATATAAAACAGATGGGTGACCTTGTGCCTCCGGTTATTGGGCGTGCCACAGCTGTATCCTTTATTATTTCTCAGCGCTATGGACAGAGGCAAAAGTGAGATGCAAAAGAGCAAGGGACACAAGGAGTCTCCTTGGAAGACACCTCTTTTCAATGACACCAACTCTGTCTGAACCCGAGTTTCACCTGATGTTATAGTGAACCGGGTCTTCCAGAGTGGCATCAGCTGTTTGATGCATCCCACTATCTGATTATCCACCGAAAGACATTCCAACAGCCGCACAATGAGCTCATGAGACGTGCTGTCGAATGCCTTGCGATAGTCAATCCAGGCCATAGAAAGGTTTCGCTTGTACTGCACGGAGTCCTGCGTGACACATCGGTCAATCAACAAGTTCTCCCTGCAGCCAGCTACTCCTTTCTTTGACCCTCTCTGTTCATACACGTCGAGAAATACAGGATTCACAGCTTGAAGGAGACGCATGTACAAGGTTCTGGTGAAGAGCTTGTAACATGCGTTCAGGCATGTTATTGGCCTGTAGTTTTTGGGATCAGACAAATCTCCGGTCTTCGGGAGAAGCACGGTTCGACCCTCGACAAACCAAGCCGGAATTGGCTGCTCCTGATTTAGCCACGAGTTAAAAACTCTAGCTAAATGCCGGTGGCAGCTGGGGAATTTTTTCCACCAGTAGGTGTTTATGCCATCCGGGCCAGGAGCTGCGAAATTCTTTGCGCCTCGTAAGGCGTCAAGAATTTCTTCCTTGTTTATCGGATGACGCAGTACATTCAAGTTAGGATTCCTCCTACAAACGGACTCGAACTGCGCCAAGGCCGGAGTGTCTGCTGAGAAAGGTTTGGGTTGTTCGTAAATGTCCCTCCAAAAGGCCTCCACGCGATCAGCAGTTGGCGGCTGCTCTATGGCTGGAGGCGGCTGTTGGAAAAGGCGAGAAGGTCTTTCGTAGAACATTCTGTTCTGCTCCAGACCTCTCGCCCGCGCCACCAACGATCGCTTAGCAGCGATTAGCATCCGTATCCTGTAAAGACAGTGTTGCTTGACAACAACCAGTACCGCTTGACTGAGTGTATGATGGTCGCGCCTCAACCCGTAGGCTATCTGGCGCACTCGGCGCGTAAAAGGTTTCCCAGCCGCTCTATATTCCATCACACACTGGATACGGGATGCTTCCTGGCGAGCCAACTGGATTTTCGCTTCCATTTGGCGCACCCGTCTCTGTGTTCTCTCAACAGGAGAGTCTCTCACTCTCCCCTGTCTAGCTAGCCTCAGAGCCGCAGCGTAAATTTCGCAATTGATGCTCCAAATGTCAGAGGCCTCCGATAGACGTTCACCAACAACCTCATCCTCTCTCTTCAAATCTGCCAGCTTCAAGGACCTTCCGTTGTTATGCAAGGCCCTTCGGTCCCTGAAATCCCCAGGTGAGACGACTTGGTCGATTTCCCTCTCAGCGGGCCTTACCGGCGAACTTTCAGCCTGGTTAACAGGCCTTCCGTCCGCCGAAGGGGCAGGCTGAGCTGGAGCACGAACATATCCCTGCCTCCGGAGGTACGATACATAATCGCGCAGATTCTGAGAGGTAAGCGTGCTATGCTCTGGGTGCATTTCACACCACCTCTCATACATGCGGGACATGTATCCCCTACGGCGCGGGCTACTGCTCTCGTAGCAGCTCAGCAGGTCATCCTTGAGCTCCGTCGTCCACCTAAAACGGTCCATATCATTGCGGGGGTCGTCATCAGGGCGATTCGAAGCACCGCCACCTTGCCCAACGCCGGCTTCCGAAACCGGCTCGGTGTGGGTGCTTTTCCTTCGAGGTGGTCGAACCCGAAGATAGGGCCCGTCAGGTGGTTAGCCTTAGGGCCCGCAGCCGACATTTCCGGAGGCAGCCGTCCAAATTGCCTCCAGAGGATGGACCTGTGAAGGTTGCCGACCGACTTACATCCTTTGGCTTCGGTATACCCCTCGGTGTCGCCACGCACCGAATAGCCTCTTGATGTTGGGCGGCTTCCTGGGGGTTTATGAAAACAGCCGCTTCTAACATGAAGAACAGACGCTGTCGGAGTACCGCTCCTCACATGGAGATCCGTCGTGTCCTATTAATTGTAGAATAGCCGATCCTCTGGATGCAGACGCTATTCCACTGTCTTATTATTATATATGTCAATAAAAAGTGCAGCCCGGGCTCCGACACACCGAGCTGCTGTTCCATTACCCAATGACTACTCCTCACACCGTGAGGTGAGCAATCACTGGGTCCGCGAATCGTGCGCCCTAAGTAGGCGAAGGGACCCAAGGATGACTGCCTTCTGCATTCTGGCGGCTAAGATGTGCGCCGTCGCACGGCACACCGGCATTTTGCGCAGTGCAGAGAGCAGCGTATTCCTCATTCCACCTAGGGATCCAATGACCATAACCAGCAGACTTACAGTGTAGTCTGGCCAGAGCCTGCGAAGTTGTCCGAGTAACTCCTGATATTTGGTCCGCTTTTCCTCCTCCTTAGAGACGATGTTCACTTCGGCAGGCGCCGAAAACTCAATAACGAACATCGTCTTCTGTTGGTGGTCGAGAAGGACTATGTCGGGCTTGTTTGCCTGTACAAGCTCGAGCGTGGGGAACGAGTAGTTCCAGTAAATCCGGCATCTCTCGTTCTCCACAACGGACTCTATATCCCCTGGAGCGTATGGCAGCACCGGTGTCTCATCGATACCGTATGAGTGCCTTAAATGATAGTAGAGCACTCGTAGAGCCGCGTTGTGCCGATGGACGTAAGCCGTCCCAGCGTACGTCTTACACGCCGACAAGAGATGCATAAGCGTCTCTGGCGCCTGTCGGCAAGCTCTACAATGGGTGTCGGGTACATCTACACCCATAACCCTTTTACGGTATACCAAGGTGTTGAAGACACCGTCTTGGCAAGCCATTATAAAGCCCTCAGTCTCCGACTTCAACCCACTAGACCTTAGGAAGGAGAAGGTCAACTGCTCAGACAAGCCATGCTCTTCTAGATGTCTGTAGAAGATTCCATGCATTGGCTTATCTTTATGAAGTCTTAAGAGCAAGTCGACTTCGGCAGTTTTAATGTGGGCTTTTAATTCTGCGGGAGCAAGTTCCGTAATGGACTTATTATCATGTTTAAAACAAAAAAGTGCAGCCCGGGCTCCGACACACCGGGCTGCTGTTCCATACCCAATGACTACTCCTCACACCGTGAGGTGAGCAATCACTGGGTCCGCGAATCGTGCGCCCTAAGTAGACGAAGGGACCCAAGGATGACTGCCTTCTGCATTCTGGCGGCTAAGATGTGCGCCGCCGCACGGCACACCGGTATTTTGCGCAGTGCAGAGAGCAGCGTATTCCTCATTCCACCTAGGGATCCAATGACCATAACCAGCAGACTTACAGTGTAGTCTGGCCAGAGCCTGCGAAGTTGTCCGAGCAACTCCTGATATTTGGTCCGCTTTTCCTCCTCCTTAGAGACGATGTTCACCTCGGCAGGCGCCGAAAACTCAATAACGAACATCGTCTTCTGTTGGTGGTCGAGAAGGACTATGTGGGGCTTGTTTGCCTGTACAAGCTCGAGCGTGGGGAACGAGTAGTTCCAGTAAATCCGGCATCTCTCGTTCTCCACAACGGACTCTATATCCCCTGGAGCGTATGGCAGCACCGGTGTCTCATCGATACCGTATGAGTGCCTCAAATGATAGTAGAGCACTCGTAGAGCCGCGTTGTGCCGATGGACGTAAGCCGTCCCAGCGTACGTCTTACACGCCGACAAGAGATGCATAAGCGTCTCTGGCGCCTGTCGGCAAGCTCTACAAAGGGTGTCGGGTACATCTAGACCCATAATCCTTTTACGGTACACCAAGGTGTTGAAGACACCGTCTTGGCAAGCCAATATAAAGCCCTCAGTCTCCGACTTCAACCCACTAGACCTTAGGAAAGAGAAGGTCAACTGCTCAGACAAGCCATGCTCTTCCAGATGTTTGTAGAAGATTCCATGCATTGGCTTATCTTTATGAAGTCTTAAAAGGAAGTCGACTTCGGCAGTTTTAAGGTGGGATTTTAATTCTGCGGGAGCAAGTTCCGTAATGGACTGCTGACACCTCCGCTTGAAGTCGAGTGTGAGGCTGAGCTCCTCGGCTGCTCGTTTCGCTGCGCTAAAAAGAAAGGCTCCTTTTCCCGCATTCTCGTGCTCTCGCACAAAGCGGATCAGGGGATCGGTGCTGTTCGTTACATAGCAGGCAGTGGCCAGTACTACTCTGTTGTGCAGACGCTCCAAACTCAATAGTCCACGCCCTCCCAGGTGTCGCGGGAGGTATATTCGCGGGACAGAGGACTTAGGATGCAGGCTTCTCTCCATATTTATCCTTTTGCGGGTCTTCGTGTCGATTTCCTTCAGCTCGTTCACTTTCCAGTGTATAGCACCAAAGGTGTATAATAACAATGGGACCGCAAGCATGTTTGTGGCAGCGACTTTGTTCTTGCCGGACAGTTCTGACGACCAGATCTGCCGGAGTCGGTGCAAATACTTGCGGCGGAGACACTCTTTAACCAATGCTGCCTCTTGGACATGACGCTGCGCCACTCCAAGGTAGGTATAAGTATCTCCGGCATGCAGTTGTCGCAAGATGCTCCCATCAACGAGCTGTTCCTCATCTCCACTATCTCCGCTTCGTCCTTTCTTGAGATGAACCAATGCACATTTGTCTGTCCCGAACTCCATTCCGATAGCATGACTGTACTCCTGCACCACCCTCAGCGATTGTTGTAGTTCGCGTTGGCCGGAGGCATAAAGTTTTAGGTCATCCATATAAAACAGATGGGTGACCTTGTGCCTCCGGTTATTGGGCGTGCCACAGCTGTATCCTTTAGTATTTCTCAGCGCTATGGACAGAGGCAAAAGTGAGATGCAAAAGAGCAAGGGACTCAAGGAGTCTCCTTGGAAGACACCTCTTTTCAATGACACCAACTCTGTCTGAACCCGAGTTTCACCTGATGTTATGGTAAACCGGGTCTTCCAGAGTGGCATCAGTTGTTTGATGCATCCCACTATCTGATTATCCACCGAAAGGCATTCCAACAGCCGCACAATGAGGTCATGAGACGTACTGTCGAATGCCTTGCGATAGTCAATCCAGTCCATAGAAAGGTTTCGCTTGTACTGCACAGAGTCCTGCGTGACACATCGGTCAATCAACAGGTTCTCCTTGCAGCCAGCTACTCCTTTCTTTGACCCTCTCTGTTCATACACGTCGAGAAATACAGGATTCACAGCTTGAAGGATACGCATGTACAAGATTCTGGTGAAGAGCTTGTAACACGCGTTCAGACATGTTATTGGCCTGTAGTTTTTGGGATCAGACAAATCTCCGGTCTTCGGGAGAAGCACGGTTCGACCCTCGACAAACCAAGCCGGAATTGGCTGCTCCTGATTTAGCCACGAGTTAAAAACTCTAGCTAAATGCCGGTGGCAACTGGGGAATTTTTTCCACCAGTAGGTGTTTATGCCTCAGTCATATACAATGTTCTTGCTTGACAATTACGCAACCTTATGTACTAACAATTATAGCGATGCTTCAAAATTTACGTGTGTTATCTTGGGCCGGTGACTTTTGTGTGTATTAAAGTTAATTAAAATAGCAAAGAAGTACAACTGCATTAAAAATGTATAACTAGTATAAAGATTGTGCGAAAAAACAAAATATCGCGTTGGCCTCAGAACGTCAGTATAGGAATATTTTGAATACTAAAAAAACAGATGAACTCAGCATCATAATAGAAACCTTCCACCGGAAAAAATAGTAGGCAAGCTATATGTTTTCCCCAGTTTTCCGTTTTGCGCTTCGATCTGCGAAAGTTTATTCGAATGTCTAGATAAAACAACACAAGAGAAGAGGGGCAGACGAGATACGTAACTGCTACTACCACTTGATAGCTTAAAGACACAAAGCGTCAATTTGCCATCGATTTTTAAAATCATGTCAATTCAAAATGAAAATGACAGTATTTATGCTGCCATTGAACATAAGAAAAAGAATATACCATACGCCAGATCAATTCATACAACTTGTAAAAATGATCAAGGATAGCTCTACAAGGTAACTGAAATGGACCAGGATGATTTTCTAGATTTCAATTTCTTTTGAAGTTTCAATAATTTCACTAAGGATCAAACAAATAAAAATATAAAGTGGACTGAGATCAAAAAAGTTATAATTGAAAAACAAAATTCAGGAAGCACTAGAACTCTGACTTAGCCCTTAACCCTTCACCGGAAAAAAGTCTGACGTTTGAAAAGTGCTACGGAGACAAAATACCGCTATCGAGAAAGAAATACGATCATTATGTAGTACCTTAAAACAAAAGTATCTGAAACGTGCCCATATTTCTATGAATCTCTCTCATCTCTCACTACTTTTTGCGAAGACAAGCGTAAAGGCCTATATTCAATTTGATTAGTTTGAGTGCAGCTGATTAGTAATTAAGGTTGAGTAGTGCAGTTGAGTCAAATTCTTTTTTAGTGACTGCTCAGTAAATTCAGTGGTTAGCCATCGACTAGCAAGTATGGATATTCGAGAAGCGCGCTTGCAAGAGGAAAAAGTACTGAAAAAAATATCAAACTCGGTAGTATCTGAAACCGTACAAGCACTTTTGGAAGCTGAACTTGCAAGGCCAAGAAAAGTGTAGGTCCGAAAATGGATAAATAGAAGACCTATTCATGGCGCAGCTACCAACTATTTAAAGAATTGGCTGCTGGAGATATGACAGAATATTACTTTGCTCTAATGTCTAAGGTTGAGTGAAAAACACTAAACTGTCTGTCCAGATTAGTTTAGTGGCAGGCACGCTGCGAGTGCACTCGCAATCCACTCGCAAAAAAATAGAACACGCTACTAATCACCTTCTTACTCTAGCACTAAGCGGTCAGTGTTCACTTTTATTTTCTTCTTATCGCTAATCACCTGCACTAATCACTAATTAAAGTGAATACAGGTCTTAATATGGTGTGATCAGTATTGGAATATTACTATTATTATTGTAACCAACCTTTTGTCTTATTACGTTCGGATAAGATTATTTAATTTTGTTGTTCAAGTAAATTACAATTTTATTTTATTATCCTCACTTTTTCAATATTTTCAGATCAAGCCCATTCATTGTAAAGTATGTTGCAATTCATTTAGTCCCCATATCATATGAATCCTTAAAATTGTAACGTAGGATACAATGCATGTTTCTCATAATTTTCAGTGCATAAGAATTGTAACTGCTAATACAATCTTTTACCGTTAAATAAGGATATTTTTATGATATTGTAAGTAACATAAAAATCATATTACGGGCGCCTTAAAAAGTCTAATTACTTGGCACTTTCCATTATGGAATTTAATATAAATGAAACAGTTCGCCAATTATTGCTCCAATTCAGAGCAGCACACGATTTCAAAGTTGGGTCCTAATTCAAGACAGTCTCATGTAAAAACTACATTTATCACTTACAATGTTTTTTTTCTGGAGGTATCGACATAGGCATAGTTAAGGGCCTGAATATTTGGGGCTTGAGTCCCAGGATCTGGAGGGGGGGCTCAAGTCCCTGCCCTAGATACAATAAACTTAACAGAATGAATTATTTTCGGATTTTTTTTTTGGGGGGGGGGGCTAATTTCATTTTTGGGAAGGGGGGCTAAGTCCCCCAAGCCCCCACCTAACTACGCCTATAGGTATCGATATTTTAAATTATATGACAAATTCCAGTAATAAAGTAACAAAATATGTTTAGTTTGCAAAACAATTTTATGTGCTATGATAGCTCAATGGTTAAGCATCAGCCTCCCACCAAACATGGTCAGTTTCTGTCTCTGGATAGCAATTTTAAATTGTTTTGTTAAAAAAATAATTGATACGCTTTTTCACATGTTACACACATTTTGTTCTTTTATCAAAATAAATATGTTTTGGGCTTGATAGCTTTATTTTGAGCTTCTATTCTGGAGAAATGCTGGCCTTCCATGGCTACATTAAGGGAAACCCCGCTGGGCTGCTTCACCACCTTCCTGAATAGGTTGGGGTTGCTAGGCACTCCTTCCCATACAGAATCCTGAATAAAATGTATGAATCTTGATCTTTAGTTTACTTTGGATGGGTTCTACTTAAAGAGCATAGTAACAAACAAATGTTCCTCTCAGATGCATTTCAAATTGAAACTCAATAAATAAAAACAATATATAGGGCTTTGATGAATTTCATATTTACAAGTTAATTGCATTACACTCAGCATTAGCATCACCAAGAATGGCAGATTTCTTAATCTTATCTCAAATGAGTGTACTTATGTTGAAGTATGTAATGAATATGATGTTACACAAATGTACCACTATCTCTATAAATCTTACAAAGCCATTGAGTTTAGCATTTTTGAATTACCAGGTGAGAGAAAAAGTATCACAGGTCTTTTCAAGTCATTAAACATAAAATGAATAACATATTATAACCTTGTTGTCACAGTTGATGGCAGCAAAGAAATGCAAGCTAGACAAAAGCAATACTCTTACATGCCCTTCTAACAAATCTACTACAAGTTCGCAAAGTGTATTAAGATAAGCTGTGAATGAGTGCCTCTATTCCTCCATCTGGTGCCCAAATCACTTACATATCTGCATGACTTTGGTGCCATCAAATGTGGTTAGGTATACAATGACACAAACTAAAATTAAATGTAGGTAATCTACAGAGATTCAGACCATTAATTTGTGAAGAAAAATAATGTAAATTGTTTTAAGGTCATTCTCTACCACCTACACAGCATTAGTATAAGTACTTGTAGAAAAATATATGAAGTTGGAAATGAAAGGAGTGTTCAATAGTTCAGAGCGGTTTAGAATTTTATTGTCTGTACAGATCCACTTTGACATTTCTGCATTGAATATGCACAGCCTCAGTATAGTTCTGAATCTGTCTGAACTATTATTGGAAACAAGCAATAAAATATTTAAAACTTAATTGGGAAGAACTGAGAAACGATTGATCTGGAACTAAGGGCCGGTTTCACCGGTCCCTGATAAGTGTCAGATAGCCTATCTGCCAGATAACGCCATATAAATAACATAGGCCTATCTGACAGATAAGCTATTTAACACTTATCAGGAACCGGTGAAACCGGCCCTAAAACTTATATTTTCTGTCAGCTTATCCAATAATACTCTACAAAATTTACAACCACATACATACAGATTCAGTTCAACAGTGAACTTTCTAATAGCAGAACTGTGTTCGGATATTTTGAGGTGTTAAAAATTAAGACTCCGTTTTAATAGATTGATGCTGAGGCCAAACCTGTAACCAATCAGAAAAGCTCGGGACGCTGTTGGCTGTTTGCGGCACTGAATGTCATCCGCTTGCCATTTATCAAACATTTCAACTTGGAGGATTTTGAGTTCTCCCAGGGCTATCTCTTTTACTGGGACAAACTTGAAAGGAGTAACTACTTTCTCAACGCCATTGTGGAAACGGCGAAGAGAAACGAACCTGTTGATGGAAGGACTGTTGCTTGGTTGTTACATGTAAGTTCAAATTCAGTGTTTATGATCATGAAACTCCTCTTCATAAAGCTAATCTTATGAACAGTTTGGAGAAAATTTATCAATATTTCCTTCAAGTATATCCAACCCGAGATCCAACCACCTTATCCACTAACGATTTAGAAATACAATGAATTCAACATTATATGGTCAGATTTACCTGTATTTCTTTTATAACTTTATGCTTATTTTTCGCAACTATAGATTATGGTTGTTTTTCATGGGTTTCGGTCAACGATTGAAACCATAACTTTCCTTCACTACGTTTCGGTTTATTTTAATCTAAACCATCTTCAGGTGTGTTAATTTCAGATGTCGGTTACATTTCTGTAAAATTGTTTTGTTTGCAAAACAGCCTCTACGGGTTGAGAGGACTGAATTCAGGCTGTTTCGCAAACAAAACAATTTTACGGAAATGTAACCGACATCTGAAATTAATACACCTGAAGGTGGTTTAGATTAAAATAAACCGAAACGTAGTGAAGGAAAGTTATAGTTTCTTTTATAACTATTATCTTCCTTGTATATCAGGGAAAAAATTTGTTTTCAAAACTAAAGAGTGCAAAAGGTATTTCAGGGTTTTCTTATGGATTGTTCTGAGATCCTGAATGATATGAGATTTTATCTTGCCTTAGCTCTTAAAAAAATAATAAAATAATAATCCGCTATCTGAGGCACTATCAACCATTAAATGCCACTTTAAAGTATTTTTTTCAACCGTTCAGAGCTGAAACAAATCGTCTTCAAAAAAATTTAAATCATAAATCATTATAAATTTTGAAAAAGTGTTTGAAACCCAAATCCTTTTGAGTCGAGAAATGCCTTTAAATCAAAAATCATATTGTGATTTTAACCATTTTTGGCTCGATTTAAATCCTTTTTTTATGATTTAAATCGTTTTTTGGGATTTAGATCATTTTTTATGATCTAAATCGGTTTGGGATTGTAGATCATTTTGATGATTCAATATCCTTCCGCAACCATTTCCTACTAGTCCTACTACACATGCTTGAGAATAAATTAAAATTCGAAACATTAAAATCAAAACTTCATTCAACAAGTTTGGCGATAAAACTCACAAAAAATAAATAAAAAACAAAAGTAACACCATTTTTAAAAAAATATGTCAGGTAACATTGCGGTAACAGATAACAGAACAGAACCTGTCCACCTGTCATCTTGCCTTTACTGTTCAGATTGTGATATGGAATCATAAAAATCATTAAAAATGAATTTAAATCAAAAAATTATTTAAAATCATTTATGCTGACTAGCAAATTATTTTAAATATTTTTGTCTTTGTCGAAAAATATTTAAATCACAAATCATTAAGCTGGCAAAAGATCATCGTTAAAGTTGTAGCTCTGTAACCGTTTTATATTTTCATAAGGGCTGCAGAGATAGTCAAAACCTTGACAAGATTGAAATAGATTCATAAAATATTAGTTCAGCGGAATAACGCTTCAATCAAACCCTAACCGTCAAAATTACTTAACTATTTCAATGCCAATCAATGCGGTTTTATACTTAGACAGCTAAGATATGATAGATCATATTTTTTAATTGCCACCATTTATGAACCAGGATCCAATCACAGATGGAGGTCAGTGGGACATGATTCTGAACCTAGTGAGAAAGCATGGTCTCATGCCGAAAAAACACTTTCCTGAATCATTTAGCTGTGAGGCTAGCGCGCGAATGAATGCGATATTGAAGAGCAAACTCAGGGAATATGCGAAGGCTATTAGAGACTTGGTTTCTAAGGGAGCTAGCGATGCTGATATTAGCAGCCTCATCCAAGAGCAGATGAATAACATTTACAGGTAAAAAAATACCTCATACATCGAAACCGTCAGGTATAAATTACATCTGACAGTTTAAATTTACAATTGATGCTTTACTAATTTGATCTTATTGAAACTACTGCTGGAAATGGTATAGCAACAGAAATGATGAAAATGCAAAAATATAGTATACCAAAAGTACGTTTTTATTAAAAAACTCAAAAAAACATTTTTGCTTTTGAAAATTAAATATCAAACCGATTCAATTTTGGTTGTAAAACAAAATTAGGAACAGAAACTAATAACAAAAATAGAAAGAAAAGTTTCATGTAAGTGTGCAATTAAAATATATTCTTTTTTAAATCTACGATTTCCGTAGTAATAATAAAATATGACCTATAGGGGACCCCGGAAAATGTTTTGCGAGGGGGTGTCTGAATTTGAAGTTACGCCACTGCTGGAGCAAAACTAAAATAATACGCGGATAAAAAAGGGAATAAAGCAGACTGAAATTCATCATTTAAAAAATCGAGATTATTGGGATACCCTTTTATTAACTCCGGGATTTTCCGGACCAAAAAATCTTCCGAATTGGTAACCCTAGTCTTGAGGGGCCTGGGTACACATATTTATACATATTATGTATTTGCCATGTAAAACACGCACAACTCACTTGTTTACAAACTACATACATAAAATTTCAGAAAGTGGTAGTTAAGACCTTAATGAAGGACAATTCCGAGCGATTTTTTCAAAAAAGTTTAGTATGCAAAAAAACTCGCAATACTTCATGCTTCAAATGTCTAATTTAACAACCAAACACGATATCAAAACAAGGCCACCGAATGGACTAGTATCATGAATTTTTTTATTGCATATCATAGAGTACGTTATAAAAAGCATCTCATTTTTTTCTCCGATTTTTTTGGGTACAGGAAAGCCGTGAAAATAAGGAAAATATTTGAAGTCTCCTAGGGCAGTGACGTCACTGCTCTAAAGACGAACAGCCAATCAAAAGACAGGTATGTGTGCTGTGTTACCGCATTCTGATGGCGCGCGAAATGCCGGAGCTGTATGCGGGCTGGCTCATCTATCTTGTCTTCGTCTGCGAGTCGCAGCTGTTCTTGGCAACAATGCACTGCTGATGATTCGCACGGTTGGCACTGATTGGCTGAATTTGAATTCCTTTCTTTAAACTTTAGAATGGAATTACTAAAAAACAATATAATGTAGAAAGCGACGAAATGCAGCAGTACGTTTATTTTTGTATGCACTAAGCGGTTATAACAATTAAATCAATTTGCTTTATGAATAATTACTGTAAGTTTAAAGTTAACATCACACTATGAATAGGCCACCGGCCGGTCGTTCTCGGCTCCCCTCGATGCGAAATCGTCTTCGCGGCGGTCGGCCGTCAGCAGTATCGCAAGGCGACCTTCGGACTTACCTCCCCCATTTTATTTTAGACACACGGACTTGAGAAAGCGCTAACACGAGAGTACGTATTTTCTTGGATACTCACGTTTGCGCGCTATACCCTAGCCCTTTAACTACTATGTCAAAATTCCATGAGCCAGTAGTTCGAAATTACACTTTGACCTGGAGCCCAAAATATGCCCGAAAATAATCTTTTCGTGATTGACATCAATATGTTTGTGTTTTAGGGTGGTAGGAATCTGTTTAGGAGTTCCAGATGAGACTTTTACTTGGACTTATTACGACAAAAATAAGGCGTTTCATAGTGTGGGTCCCATAACTCCTAAGGAGTTTTATGAAAAGCACGTCAAGCCATTGTTTAATGTTGACGATAAGGTAAGAAGCAAGTCGTAGCTTACAACTAAGCAATCGAAGCATTAACTCTCACGACGGTATTCCTACCGTAGAGTTGACATTTTTCGGATTTTTGCAACCTCAATATTAGTAGGAGCATACTACTAGTACAGTAGTAGTAGCGTAGCTTTAACGTGTTTCTCAAAAGGAGAATCTGTAAAAATGTTTAGCGATGACGCGAGGCGCATCCAGAAAGTAAGTTTCCTGATATTTTCCCCTTCGAAGTAAACGTAATTAGCTGAGTAAATTGCACATGCGAAACAGATCTATGACGTATCAATCATATGTCAGCCGGACAGGTCCCAGTCCCAATAACGTAGTAGCGGTGCTCTGAAATTGCAGCTCTTATTCCTGCGAAATAGTATAAGAACACAAAAAGATCATGGACTTCCATTGCCTGTACGGTGTGGCCATCGCAAATTGACCATCGCGGCATGAGGTAAGAGAAGAGGAAGGTTCTTTCACGTAGCGATCGTCATCATCGGGTCTATTCTAAAAGCGATAGAGAAAATAAGTAAAACGAGAACATTCACACGATGCTGCTCATCTTTAAGGTGGGGAAGAAAATCTGCTGTTGCCGGTTGTAGTTATAAGTTTTAAGAAGTAGATAAATAGAATATTTAGTGTTATAAATTATTTGCCTTTTCCTTTATGAATAAAATAAAACAAGACATATAAGAATCGAATAGGACCAATTAGTAATTAAATTGAGTATATCATTGGAATATTTTTTGGTGTTTGCTTTTGGGTTGGTCGGCCTCCTCTGAAGACGTCTTTATTTCTCAGAAAAAATGCGTACGTTCTATAACAGGGATTCCGCCCACTGAGGGTGTTTAAAAATTATTCTATGATATAATATTTTTACTGTCCCTTGTCTATTTATATTTGAGATGTGTCTATGTTTTTACAAATATAGATAAATTTAAGAAAATTGCGATATTAATTTATTTTAATACGAGAAATACTACAAAATTGCACACTAACATTTGTAAGTCCAAACTTGCATTCAGGTCACCATAGAACATAGGGCCTATGCTTTTTAAATAATCTTCCACGTGATATTAAGTCGTGTGAAACTATAATCCAATTCAAACCAAAACTTAAACAGTTTTTAATCACTAATGTTTTTATCAAGTAGATGAATATCTCCCCATATTGAATTAGGTCAAGCCAGATATTTGTCATCGTTGGTTTAAGGGTGTAGAAATTAAGTAGCTGGCCATTCCAAGACAATCATTGTAATTGCCTATGGAAATAAATGATACTGTAGGTATTCTATTCTAGTCTACTCTTCATACTCTTAAATAATTCATCAGAATTGTAATCTGTAAATTCAAATAGATCTTCTTGTGCGAAACGTTGTCTTGAAACTTCATTAATCAATATCCCTCCTATATATACCTATATGGAAAGGCCATTGCATTCTAAAAGGTACACTATATTATTTATAAAAATAACATGACTGAAACAACATACTAATAAAGCGCAAGAATGAAATCAACAAATTTAGAACAGGATTATCTTATACATACAAAACAAAATCTTCTATTTTATAGGTCAAAATCTCAAGTTTTTAGTTTGACATACGAGTCACGCGGCAAAACAGCAACCAAATGGTAGGTGTTTTCCACGCGCTTAGCGTTTCTAAAAGTGCTTAGCGTTAAATGCATGGGAATACCTATTTATCTTTTTTAATCACGTGCTAAACGAATTGACGTCACACAATGCTCAGCGACAAAAAACGCTCAGCGAATTTGATTACGAGAATTGCGGTCCTGTACGCCCACCAGGACCTGTGAAAGTCACGTGTTCGGAAATGATCTGTTGGTTTCTGAAAAGTGTAGTGTGCTATGTCATGGTTACTTCTAATGTTGTCTTTATTTTTGAAGGTGTGTTTAGTAACTGATCCTCGACCGACAAATGAATATGGCAAATCGTATACTGTAGATTGCTTAGGAAACATGGTTGGTGGAAGGCGTTGCATTTATAATAACCAGCCGGTAGAGTTGCTGCTGGAATTAACAGCCAAGAGTATCAAGGAAGGTGAAGCCGTATGGTTTGGATGCGATGTTTCTAAGAGATCCACATACAAGCAAGGAATACAGGACCTCAAAATGTAAGTCTTCATTTTCCCTTTTTACTTTTTATTTTTAATAGTAGTAATGGCTTACGTCGACACAGCGCGCCTCTACGAGTAATCTACTATCATCTAAGGAACTTGTACGGTATCGATGAGACACCGGTGCTGCCATACGCTCTAGGGTATCCCCTAGTTGTGGTGAACGAGAGATGCCGAATTCACTGGAACTACTCGTTCTCCACGCTCGAGCTTTTACAGTGCAAACAAGCCCGAGCAACAGAAGACGATGAGTTCATAGAGTTTTCTTTGCCTGCCTAGGTGAACATCATCTAATTTTGTGTATACGGTTAAATGTAAAATTTGATAGCCTATCTAATCATGTTGTATTGTTGATATCAATCTCTTGTAGTTTCCATTTTAAAATTTCTGTCAAAACGGTTTTTTGAAATAAAATGGAAACTACAAAAGAGTTAAAGGCAGATTCATAAACTCGCCGTTGCCGTCACCGTTGGCCGTTACGACATAAATACATTGAAACACCTAAGACCATTCATAGGCGCCGTCCGTAGCCACCGTCGTAGCCGGCGTATAAGCCAATCATAGTCGTCTGTACCGGTCATGTGTAGCTGTCAAAAGAATTCTTGGTTTTCTCAAGTTTTCTGTATTGGTTATTGGTTTTGACTATGTCCATTTTCACCAGGAAAATTCAAAGATCTTTCACAAAGCCAAAAACACTGATAAATCGCGATAGAACATGTTTACAAACACGATGGGAAAACTAGGTTAACGGCACGGACGGCGAGTTTATGAATAGCAGCCTTGTGCTACGATAATCCTATATTGTTAGAAAGGCTATCAAATTTTACATTTAACCGTATAAAATAAATTAGGCATACACATTTTAAAAGATCAAGTTACCCCTGATTGAAGGTTCCTTAATAAATCTACCGATTTCACAAAGTACAAAAACAATGGGCCTATACCACATTTTTTGGTTTATTGGCTTAAACGAACCCTGACACCACGTAGATGCCATAAATAATTTTACAAAATTTTTCTATCGTATTTATAACCGAAAAAAATTGCTCTAAATATTGAATTTTTTTGAATCCATACACTTCCCGCCCAGGTCGTGACGTCACCTGTAGGGAACCAATAAGAGCTCGCTGGTACAAAACAATAGCATCCGCTCGTAGTCATCGGACCACGAAAGGACGCTCCTCATTGGTTCCCTGTAGGTGACGTAATCATCGGCTATTTCAAATTACAGTACAATTCTCTTTTTAGTGTTATTCTCATTTGGATCAAGTTTTCTGCTGACTTTTTACAGTAAACGGTCCTATGTATCATCAAAAATAATACCGCAGTAAATAAATTGATCAATTTGAGATCACGGTATAGGCCCATTCATATTTGACAGTACTTCGTAAGCTGACATATTTCATAGTCGCAGCCTTCTAAGTTTTATACACGATGCGATATTAAATTTTTTTCCTAACATCTACTTATATCCAAAATGAAATGGTGATTTGCGCTAAACGGTGCGTTTTAAGTATCATGTTTGTTACATAGTCATATTATAATCAACCCAGGAATACAAATATGTAATAATATACAAGGGATTATATTTAAAAAGATGTGACTTTGATCAGTCACACATTTATTGGACAGCCTGTATAATAGTAAATATTTTTGTAACATGCATTTTATAGCCCTTTACGTTTTTTATTTGAGACATTTTTCCTATCTCAAATAGGGGAGTAGCTATCGTCCACACACACTTCGTTGATACAACCTCTACATGATCATGCGCGCAGCGAATATGTTAAGTCACAGAAATTTCATATTTTTTCATGATTTTTTATTTTTTTTTACGGAAAACTTATCCACACGAAATTGTAAATTGTCAGTATAATCACCGTGAAAATATGACCGTATCTCCCCAACTAATCAACCCGTATGTACCCCCAGGTAAAGAACTCTAAAAATAACGGCATGAATAGGGGAATAGTCACCGACTATTAAATCAATTATTAATCGCAGGTGGGAATAATAGAAATAGCAACTTTGTTTTGGTTGATTATTTCGGGTTTATTGTTATAGTTTTATAGTTTTGGAAGAAAAGTAGTTTGTTGAATGAAAACTGCGTCAATACCGCGATTTGAAATTTGACCAGGCAACCATGCACTGATGATGTATGGCGCGCAACCACCGACTATAAACCTTAGACCCCTCATCCCATTCATAAATCTACATTTGTAACGTCGGAACATTAAGTATAGGCCAGCGGGCAGGGGGGAAGCAAAAATGGCCGCCGTCTAGGTTTTGACAACCACGACACAGATTCCGACCAGTGGCGTATCACAAAAGGTATAATAAGGCACTTTCAATAATGCTCTGTGGAATAACGATGATGGATTTTAACTACAAAAAAATCAAGTAGATTGACTCTGTATTTCTAACACATTTCTGCTGATCAAGTAGATTGACTCTGCACGTCTAACATGTATTCGTTTTGAGATTTTAACTTTTTTGCCGATTTTGAATACTTTGAATAAATTTCATATATTTAAAAATGTGTGCTGTATCTTTTGAAGGGTGGTTTAAGAAGTGATACATACATCATATAGAATTTGAGTCAAATTGCAGGTAAAGGAAGAGAAAAGGAGAAGAAAAATAGAATAAAAATACATAGGTAACGGTGTAGGTCACAGTTTTTTATTTATTTAATACACTTTACAACAAACATCTCTCCTGGGGGTGATTACAGGTAAAGGAAGAGAAAAAGAAAAACACAATAAAAACACTTATTAACAGTGTAGGTCACAGTTTTACGGTTTCTGAAAAGGCACTAAAAAAGTCCATAATTTTATGCTGTTTTACAAAGTAATTGCACAATTCCAACATATTGTTGATTGGAGGCAAATTATTAGATGTGAAATATTTCCTTATTTCCACTTCTTAATCTAGACTTCTATATTTTAAAGGTTATCAAAAACAGTCCTAGAACTTAATATAACAGTTTTTCTGAGTTAAAACTCTCCCACATTGATCTACATGAGGTAAATACATTTTTTTAGCATAAAGACATCTCAGCAGCCTTTTCTGTACTTTCTCAATCTGACTGCAGTTGTTGGTGACCATATATTCGATGCATACTTCAATTTTGGTCTCACAAAGGTGTTATATAGTTTTATTATTGTTGCAATATTGCAGTTCTTACTATTAGTAATTACAAAGCCTAAAACTTTATAAGCTCTATTCACAATATTCACAAGATGATCCTAAAATCTGAACGGAGTTTCAAAATGAACTCAAAGGTCTTTAACTTTATTACTCTTTACTAAAGATGCGCGTTTGATATAATCACGTACTGTCCAGTTATGCTTTCAAGTAAAAGTAACCCAAAAGCATTTATCAATATTAAGAGTCAATTTGTGAATTGCAGACCAATTTACTACAGAACCTGAATCCAATTGAAAATCAGCACATTTACTAGTAATTGTCTCACATGCATGTCTGAGAAAATACAGAGATTTGTAACTGTGGACTTATTAGGTGCGAAACCGTATTGCGATGCTGACAATAATGGTTTTACAAGCTCAAAAAGATTTGTATAAATAATGTTATCAATGTTTGGATATGTAGAAACGCTTTTGAATTGCTTAAGAATAATTTGGAGCTTCGAATAATAATAAAGAATAATTTTTATCTCAAGAGTGACATACATATCTTTCAGAGGACGAAATCTTAAGGTCGTCGGTAGAGTATAATAGGTAGAAAATTCAAGTCAGTAAAAATACATACTACTTGTTCATATGTTAAGCTTTCTGAAATGTTTACTGTCTTCTTCATAAGTAAAGCCTGTGGAACCATCAACTGATTGGTACCATTTACTAATTGTATTCAGATGTGGTAATGATCAAATTTGTTGAATGTGCTTCTTACAAAACTATACGCTCTAGGGGAGTAAAAAGATAAAGTTAGTGCGAATGATCTTAATAACGAGCCATATTTTTGTTTAGATGGTCCCTTCAACAATCTCTCAAATAATTTGAGCGACGAGCCAGACAGTGATGCCTGAAACAGATATATCACTTTAGATTTTGTATCTATAAGAAGTGCGGATATAAGTACCTTTAAGATATTCTCAGATGAGTCACTTATGTACGATTTCTTCTTCAGCAGTTGAAGTTAAATCGTTTAATGTCCTCACTCTTCGTCTTAGTGTTCTAGCTGTTCTTTGAAGCCAATCGATTTTCTTCCTCTTAACAGTTATCACGTTTTTCATGATTTTAAAATTTTTTTTCGCTCTTACTGGTAAGCAAAAGTCGTCACTGGTCATGTCTCCAACATACTGACTTTTCCTAAAAGTTACATAAAACAATAAAACTATATAATACATCTAGGAATGGATTAATTGTGAAATATTTGGTCAATGGAGAAGACTGTGTTAGCAAATAACATATCTTATCTCAGAATCCGTGGGGGTCCGACAAAATAGTCAAAATCGCAGAATAAGCAAAAAGAAATAGATAATCGAAACTTTATAGATTAATTTAAAAAAAATAACATAGCACAGGTGACAATAGAAATGTTAAATAATAGTTATTAAGTAGCAAATTATTCAATGTTGTTGAGCAACAAAAAATCCTTTAAGTTTAAGTTCGAATGATTTTAAAGATGACCCTTGAAACTATTTGTTATTGGAGTTATAAAAAAACTGCATTGCAGGAGAAACCACATTTAAAAAAAGAAGTAGAATGCTAAGGTATTCGATATTACAAATGTATAATTTGTTTATGAACATGACGAGTGATATATGTTTCTCTGAGATACACTGTATCAAAAATTTTAGTTAATTTACATAAAAAAACTGGTAGTGATACTATATTATTAATCTTGAGTAACTTGAGTAATGCAAAATTATTTGGAAGGTGGTCATATTTTATTAACTCACAAATTATTTGTAGTCTGCCTTTGGTCAACTGGGATGGATAGTAAACAATTATGCCATAGCTTCTAGTTAAAATTATAGAATGTTAAAAATTTAGCATATAGTGATTTCCATGAAAAGTCTTGAGTGTTTGTTATATCTGTTTGGACAGCATGTTTATGTGCTTTATGAATCTCAATTTTGTGTCCACTAAAATCTAAAAAAGATTCTGAATCTGAACAATCCAACTGTGAGCAGTCTACAACTACATTAAATGGAGTAATGGCAGACTGACTTCCTTAAAATTTTAAAAAGGAATATACTTGAGTTAAAATGAAAAAATAAAGTACACAGAAAGGATACATTATACCATAATAGTCACGTATAGATTTTTACCAGAAGGTTTTGACATTATAAATTAATTTTAATATTATACTATAATATATATATATATCCATGTGTGTGAGTGTGTGTTACCTTTTCTTCCCTTGCCTCTTCTTTTGTCTCTGGTCTACTTGAGGATGGATAATTCTCTCAACAAAGATGAGTTTTTCATCTACTTCTGATGCAGTAGCTGTAGATGAATTTTCATCAGCAACCATGGGCAATGATCGTAAGCTACTTGAGGGTCCAGGAAAATTGAGAGCTTCATCATATGGTGACCTTTATTATAAAAAACACATTTTTGTATATTTTTAATTATTTTGAGCTTATTGACGCAACCATAAAATTATAATAAAATAATTATAATGATTATCATTTAATATATTTAGTTGAAACTGGCTCTTAAATTAATTTGTTGTTCAATGATTGAACTAACTTGGTCAGACAGCCAAACAAGCTACCAACTAAATTATCATTTTATACATGCAATCCCTGTATTTCACTGTAATTTCTAATTTGTGCTAGCTAAATGTTTTTTTTGTTGTACTCTCACTTTGTTGGCTTATCAGCTGAAATTGCTAGTGACCAATACATGTAGCATAATCTGTCAGATATATTACTATAACCAATTTATGCACTTGACATTTCAAGAGTTAACAGAGGGTATTTCATACAAATTCCTGAATAGAAGATGTACTTACTTTCTTTTAACAGAGCTAACTTGTAGAGACAGAATGTCAACTTCAGAATGTTGCTGTGAGCTTGACGAAACTGCGATCCTTGTCTGGGCTGCTGATAGAGTCATTGCTCATTGACTCTGAACTAAAATAATATAAAATAATCGGTTACAACGTTTTCCATCAAAAGATAGAAAAAGTTAGGAACATATGAAATCCTATTTTGGAATTTCCATTTCTGTGCATCATATCAAGAACTTCATTTCTTTTCAAGTGCTCAGTTGCAGATTGAACAATGTAATTGATATTCGAAATCTTTAATAAGTAACAAAAGTCAAATACAGTCTTAATATTATCTAATCAAGTTCAAAATTATGAGACGAGAATCATAAACAACATTTGTCAGATAAATACAAGAACTGTTTACAATACTGCAATAAATTCATCAAAAACTTTATAATCTACTAAGGGATATAAAGAATATAAAAAAAATTCAGTTACTTTGTTACAAACTGAAAAAACATTTTCTTTAGTTTTATATTTTGTTAACCGCCTACAAAGTTTGAAAGCCTATGGCGTTGTAGGAGCGCTGTGAGAGCAAATACATATTTTTTATTTAGTTTTATTTTCTCGAGGCTAATGTTGCAAACAATGCTTAGATAAATCTGTAACAAACTGTTTGTTTTGTTAATAAAGAATTGTTAAAAAAAGCTGATACCTAATATTTACGGCAGAATCGAAGGCAAAATGGACAGGGGTTGGAACAGCACCCATTATAAGATGCCTACGTCCATCAGCCAAGTACATGATATCACTCTCCTGGAAGTATTTCGAACAGACATCAACGTATGAATGATCTTTTTCAAATCCCAAAAGAGACATCCAAATAGCTCATCTTGAAGGATTATTAGGAAACCTAAAATTGACGAGAAAAAGCATTTTCAATTTCACATAGCGATTACAAGTAATGAAAAAAGGAGACAAACAGGCCCTATTTCGACAAATACACCCCTGAACACGTGGGCATCTCAAGTGTGCAAGCAGCAAACATTATTTCACGTCTTTGATAAATTTATAGTAGAAATGTTGGCTATTAGAATGGAACTACACATTTCGAATGAAATAAACTAGTGAAGACACGATAATGCGACGCCAATGATGTATGTTTATAACCTCAAATTCTAGTTAAGCTTTATTTTACTTACCGATGGAAGGTTATCCTTGCGATTCAGGCTGGCGAGAATACACTTTGCACACAAAACAATAACGCACCATTATCAGCAGGAAATTTGCTATAAAATGCAACAAACAATAAAAACACACCAAGAATGCAGCTCAGGTTGACCTAATTACAACAATCGCAAATTTGAATGACAACGTCAAGCATACGTCAAGTGTCGTAAATGCCTGTAGTGAATGGTGTAGCGGCGTTGCCAAGTCAACAGTATAGCTCCGTCGTATGTACCACATTCTTATATTTCAGTTTTTAACTCTTCAGGAATTAGAATCTATAGACATTGCTCATTGCTCAAGCATTATATTTATGTAATATATTATTTCTAACTTTTATTCCAGGTTCTATCTTCTACAGGTCTAATGATACTGAAAACAATGGACATGCATTTCGTAAATTTAGCTTTCCTAGATTGCATGCGGGCAACAGCGCTCGAATGTTCCGACCAAGGATTTTTGTAAATAGATGTGTCTACCTAGGTTTATAGTCGGTGCGCGCAACGCACCGATTGGCTAAATTTAAATTCCTTCTTTTAAACTTTAAAGTGGAATTACTAGTAAAAAAACGATGCAGAGAGTAACGAAATGCAACAGTACACCCATTTTTGTATACACTAAGAAGTTATAATGATTTAATCATTGTTTTCAAACCCATGATACTAGTCCATTGCCGTATATTTTTTTAGGTCTGGGCCCAAGGATAAGGGCCGTATTCATAGTCTTCTCTCAAGTATGCGCTTGAGTAATACTCAAGTGTTTCCTTGTACATCTGTTTCCTAGACAACACTTAGGAGATATAGGAAAAACATTTAGCGATGTTGTCCTATGTCAAATAGTCAATTTATTATGCTTATTCCTACGCATTTTGATGTTCTCTGTTATCTGTTTTGGTTTTGTGTTTTTTGCCGGAGATTTTCCTGATTGTGACAGAAACTGAACATCTTACTCCAAACTTAACCTACAAAATCGCATTAACTGCAACGAAATGTCATGTTGACATTTTGTTAATTGAGTATCGAACGACTGTTGAACACAAAACAGTACTTGAGGGACACTCAAGTATTAAGGAACACTCAAGTGGCAACTGTGAATCTATGAATACGGCCTTGATACTCTCTTTCCTTGATCAGTCAAAGCTACATAACTTTATTGGATTTCAGCAGTGTTCGATCAATAATTCCATGTATCACAAACTAACTAAATGTAAATGTTGTATTGACAAGGTTTACCGTCATTAATATTATATCATCTGGTATAAAAGTGTACAGTCCATCTTTATCCCTAATATGTCAAGGGTCATTAAAAACTAAAATAACTGCTTTCTACTACAGTGATGACACATTTTTATTTATCACAATTTCTACCCAAAATATGCATCGATCGCCTATATGAAAATCAAATGAGGGTTTAAAAACATCAAAATCTTTGCCACCGTATAAGCCCTGGCTCAAAATCATTTATTTGAGTGCCAAGAATCCTTGATTGTATATAAATGAGAATATACACTTCAGCAAACATTACTTTTATACATTATTTACATTAAAATTTGAGAGTTAATGGTTTATATCTGCATTTATCGTTTTTTTTTGTTTCAGTCATAATTTTCCTCTTGTGTTTGGCGTAGATATACAAAATCCTCTTACCAAGGCAGATAGATTGATTTATGGAGAGAGCGCAATGACTCATGCTATGGTCTTCACTGCTGTCAATATTAACGTAAGAATTTACTTGAGTCGTTCCATTTCAAAAGTCGTCTTATACACTTTTCGCTTCTCGGCCTCTGGCTAAGATCAAAGTGTAGTATCTGTTCTTATCAGCTTAATATCAGCTTATCAGCTTAATATTAAAATTTTACTAACCTCGCAATTGGAATCTTTTGTCATAAATCCTACGTTTTGCCTTAACTAATAGCAAAGTGAAGAAGAAAATTGAGAATCGCTCCAAAACTCGCCTAATCCATTCTAAATGTCGCTCCAAAAGTTCTCTTAACCCACTGACCAATCACAGCGCGGTTGGCTGACGTGTAGCCGGTGTTGCGTGTTTTAGTGTGTAATGAGCTGCTGTATTATAAATATCACGTTTTATTATCTTGTTTAGAACAAAATTGGTATAGTGGGTATTATTATTAAAAGTGAAAATAATATTAACAGTATTATGGAGACTCATATTTTACCACAATGGAAGTAAGTACAGATTTTAGTTTGCTTTCTATTACTTGAGAACAAGCTTATTTTTTATGTTGTATAACCAGAATTAGTTTCCTTTCTGATACTGAAAAAAACCTTACTTTTTGTGTTGAATGAAAGAACTCTTGAGTTTATACTACATTCGTCCAACATAGAGAGTCGGCATGAACAATGCTCTCTGCGTGATCGACGCGTGGACAAACGCCAGCTAGCCCGCAATTGGTCAGGATTGGTCAAGCCTCCGTAGGCCGCCAGTGAAATGACCAGCAAACTGGGATGAGGGATGCGTCGCCGTAGATACCTATTCACGTAGGATCGGATTTGTAACTTCACGATATTTGGTTATTTCAGAAGTGTTGCGGTTTATTATTTGCATTGCAGTGTTTGATTCTGTGGTATTGCAAAGTGTCGAATACAGATACAGCCGATGAAGTCGTCGAAATAACTCTGATTCCGCCCAAAAAAAAAGAATTAAAAAGCTGCATCTTAGTGCAAATGAAAAACAAATTATGTTAAATATTTATAAATATCAAGTACAAGAGAATGGTGATAAAATATGCTTGTAGAAGAGGTTGTACAAAAGGTAGCTGTGATTTCCAGAATTAGGTGTTGCAGCGTATACAGGATCGTTAGGGAATACAGAAGTAACCATTCACTGACAGAGCCGAAACCATATCCACCAAGAAAAAAATTACCGAAGCCATAGATGACTTTGACAGGGTTGCAATAAGAAATGAATTACCAACAGTGGATAAAGTATTAAAGGATGTTAACGAAGATACAGACCTGCCGAACTTTAAAAGAATAACATTCTATCAGTTACTGAAAGAATTCGACTTCAGATTTCTAAAACGTGGAAGGAACTCTCTATTACTGGAAACAGAAGAGATAGTTGTCTGGAGACGAGAATATCTCAGAAAAATTAAGCAATTTCTAGACCAAGGGAAAAAATCTACTACTTGGACGAAACCTGGGTCAATGCTGGACATATTCAGGGAAAACTTTAGATGGACCGGTCTATCGAGGCAAGCTTTCTTGGGGGGCCTACCTACAGGCTTGAAGAATATGTATTTTGAGATGAAAGTACTATTTTTATATTTTCAGTTGAGAGGCATTAATATAGTTTATGCGCGTTATTAATATAATAAACAATTTTTATTTTGTTATTTTAATTTTACTAAGAATTTGCGCTATTTTGGGGATTTTTAAATTTGTAGTCTATTTGTTATGATTTTTGAATGAAAGTAAATATTTCTCCGCATTGCTGTTGTTGGATTTTGAAGCAAGTTGGTTTATATCCAATGTGTTTTTGTAAACTTCAGCGCTATTTACATTAAATACAGAGTATTTGCTGATCCCAAAAATTTATCTCAAAGAATAATATAAAAAGCTAACAATATACAGAATGTCCTATTTATGGTGGTTAGATCATTTTTTTGGACAGGTCATTGCTATAACAAAAGTAACGCTCATTGGTTGAAAATCAATATTGTATTATGTTTCATGTAATTTTTGAAAACTTCCTCTACCGGTCATACAAAATGGTGGTGTATAAGAAATGTTACAGCAAATCATGTTAAATTTATTATTAAAGTACTTATTTTTTACCGACCTTCTGTAAATCAATCTATTAATTTTTGCGGAAGAAGACTTTTATTGAGTTTTAATGCATTAATTCTCTTCATGAAATCGAATAACTATATATAGGTGACCCTGATGTACAGGGTGACCTAATAAGAATGGACGCCGGCAATATCTCGGTAACCGTTTATCGTATAACTTCGAGCAAAAATATTATTAGGTAAATCGGCTAAGAGAAATCGCTGACAATTATTTTCAAGTTCCGCAAGCAGCCGCTAGGAGGCGTAACTGTTACGGTCAATCAGGAAAACGGCTTTTTTTCAAAAAATATGCAAATAAAGGTATATTATAAATTCTACCGTTATGTAGACTGAACAATTCTAGATTTTTTCTGTTAATCGTTTTTTGCTCTATCTTGTAAGATGTAGTGGTGGAGGGATTTAATAAAGCTTTTTATTTAAATGGCCGTAACTTTGGTATAAGTTAACGGAATTGAACAAGCTAGGTCTCGTTTGAAAGAGCTTTTCTTACTTAATAATCAGTTATATAAAAATTGTCCAAGGTTATCTTGACTTAGTAGCTACAGGGCGATATTTGACATAATAACAATTATTACCCATTATTACGAAAATTTTAAATGGTTTGCTATATATATTCTAACATAGGTATAAAGAGGACAAAATCCTTAAAAAGTCAGCGAAAGTTTCAACATCCTAGCATTTTCAAACCAGAGATATCAGTAAAACAAGTATTCTGACAAGTGTGCTGTGTCGCAGAAACAATTGCCGCCCTATAGGGATATAGCCTCCGTCTAATCGTTTTAGTAATCATTTTATAGATAATACTTAAGTAAAAACACTAAAAATCATATATTTTGACTTCCTGAAACAACCACCAGGTGGCGTAGTAAGCGCTAATAAGTGCCGTATACAATTTTCATGATAATGGAACTTCTAAAAGGAACAAACGAAAATAAATTACAATATAAAATTGATTATTAGTTTAGTCATTATTAAAAGTCAATTTGAGCTGATCACAAAGTGTTATATGAACTCAACAAGCAAGGATACTAAGAAAAAATCAATGTGAATAGATCTTAAAAATTAAGGCCAATTAACAGCAAAATAAGGCAATAAGGTGGGATAATAGCAAGGATAAGAAACAAATGATATACAAACGTAATTCACATGCGCATACCATACCTATTGTCAGTGTTGCCAGTGTTCGATGCACTTATGCATCCATTCTAGCGTAGATAAACCTGCCAGTTTAGGCATCTAGAGCAACACTGAGAATGGGTATGGTATACGCATGTGATTTAGGTCTATGTAATTTATCTATTAAAATTGTAGTTGTACCACGTTATTTTGCATTATTTTGCTGTTAATTGGCCTTAACTCTTAAGATCTATTCACATCGATTTTTTCTTACTATCTTTGCTATCGAATTCATATAATATCTTGTGATCAGCTCAAATTGACGTTTAATAATGATAAAAATGATAATCAATTTTATACTGTAATTTGTTTTTGATTACTTCTTTAACAAGTTCCATTATTATGAAAATTGAATACAGCAGCTATTGGCGTCTACTACGCCACCTGGTGGTTGTTTCAGAAAGCCAAAATATGATTTGTAGTGTTTTTACTTGAGTATTATCTATAAAATGATTACTAAATCGATTAAACGGAGGCTATATCCCTGTAGGGCGGCAATTGTTTCTGAAACTCACAGCACACTTGTCAGAATACTTGTTTTACTGATATCTCCGGTTTGAAAATAGCTAGGAGGTTGAATCTTCCGCTGACTTTTTGGGAATTTTGTCCTCTATAGAGGACAAAATTCCCATAGGTATATACCTATGTTAAAAGATGTATAGCATACCAATTGAAAGTTCGTAATAATGCGTAATAATTGTTATTATGTCAAATATCGCCCTGTAGCTACTAAGTCAAGATAAACTTGGACAATTTTTATATAACTGATTATTAAGTAAGAAAAGCTCTTTCAAACGAGACCTAGCTTGTTTAATTCCGTTAACTTATACCAAGGTTACGGCCATTTAAATAAAAAGCTTTATTACATTCCACCACCACTACATCTTACAAGATAGAGCAAAAAACGATTAACAAAAAAAAATCGAGAATTGTTCAGTCTACATAACGGCAGAATTTATGATATACCTTTATTTGCATATTTTTGAGAAAATGCCGTTTTTCTGATTGATCGTAACAGTTACGCCCCCTAGCGGCTACTTGCGGAACTTGAAAAAAATTTCCAGCGATTTCTCTTAGCCGATATACCTAATAATATTTTTTGCTCGAAGTTACACGATTAACGGTTGCCGGCGTCCATTCTTATTAGGTCACCCTGTACATATACAATACTAAATTAATGAAAAGCTTGAAAAAAGCGGCGATTTGTTTAACTTGAAGCTTCCTTGTTAACCGAGCTATTTTCTTACAGCATAAAGTTAAGCCATTTCTATTTTCAGTTTCTGTTTTGTATAATTCGTTTATCGCTATATTTAATACTTTTAAAGCTATTTCGCTCTTACCGTACCTTACCAATTGTGTTGAAATCAAGCAATACCTCAATGCGGACCTGTATGCATTTCGCCGGCTTAACGTTCACGTGTAGTGCGCATGTAAATGTTTGGGTTTACTCTCTCATGTTGCCCGAATAGGGTATAGATTAAATCATCGAATCTGTTTCTTTTTATGTGCCTTCATGTGACGATTTTTTGCGTCAAAACTTGCTTTATCCACTGGTGATACATCAAAACTCGCCAAATCCAAACCAAAAAGTTGAAATTGTTCTTATATTTATATGTTTTCTTTAAAAGAAAAACACCGTTGCTGTTGCTATCACCTTATCAATATATAAAAAAATACATGCACCGATAGTGAAATTAGTATGCTCAAAAAACGATTTTCTTCATTTACCAAAAATTGGGTAAACTGGATAAGAAGACTTTTGGAATGGAACGACTTACTTTTTTTAATGGTACTTTTGGAAACGGTAATTTGGATCGTCGTATGTAGATTAACCTGTAAGCCCCTCTTAAACCAGAACGAATATTGTAATCGACATTTTTGTCTCCAATTCTAATGATTCTATTTCAAAATAAGGGCTACTACATTTAGTTACCCCAAGTTTGTATTCATTGCCCAATATCTATTTTATGAAAATTTTACGTTCCCAATAATTTTTTTTGGTCAAATAGATCCTGAAGACCTGTTTTCTCAAAAATCAAGTGATGTGGTATCCTTAGCAAGTTAGCAACCTAGAATTTCGAATATTAAATAGGAATTATACATACCTATTGTATCTATGGTAGTGTTGTACAACTTTTTGTTTGTTTTGAAGGACAATGGAGAAATAACAAAGTTTAGAGTAGAGAACTCGTGGGGTGAAGATCGCGGTGAAAAAGGATATTTATTAATGACCACAGACTGGTTCAAGGAGTTCACCTTCGAAGTGGTAATAGATAAGAAGTTTGTGCCAGAAGAGGTACTCAAAGTTTTCGACTTGGAACCAATCGTTCTGCCCGCTTGGGATCCTATGGGTACTTTGGCCAAGTGCTGTTAGTCTTTAACTTGCAGGTAAGAGCAAATGAATGGTCTGAAAAACTAAATATAAATATATTTACTTAATTTATTAGTCAGAAAAATGCAGGTTATATTCTGCTAACCCTTGTTTTTTTAGCATTTCAGTGTGTGTATTATAAAAGTTTGTTTTATTTTCAGGTGAGGTGGAAACCACAATATATGCATATTATATTTTATCGTGTTTTGCCATTAGGTTACCATTTTTGTATTAATTTTGAATCGTCATATGTAAGTAAAAGTCATATGATTGTGAACCATATTTCAAGTAATTTTCATTAGCACACCAATAGCAAATAGAAATTAATTTTCTATGCCATGTAAACGGAAAATTTGAAGAGATACCATGCTGTAAAATATAAGTTTTGAAAAGTATAAGGCAGTTTATATAACCTCACTTGTTGATAGGCCATTCTACATTAGTTCTTGTAACTTCTGGAACTAGCAAAACGTGAGTCTATCGAATTTAATTGAGTTTTTGGAGAGCTTCCCAAAGCGCCTTGAGACATGACACCATGTCTTGGTTTGTTTTCATTTTATTGGGAGAAAAAAGTTAAAAATCAGATATTTTTATTCATGTCACAAATTACAAGAATGTATAAAACATAGGTAAATATAAATAACAGTATAACTAGCATCAAATACACTATATCAACTAAAAATAATAACATGATAAGTACAACAGGAAATAAATGTGGCATAATAAAGAATCATTATCGCATGTTTGCCTTTCATTATTTTTTTTATCGTGCACTAACATGTGAATACAATGGTTATAGGTAATCTACAAACCAAGTCAGGTTACTACAACGGAACGATACACTTATTTTTATGAACAACGCTCATGGTTTCTGCAGAATTCTGGTTAACAATAATGATAAATGAATATTCAACGCTGATGCTTTCTATAAAATTGCATTATGTAAATATATTTAAAACCTTTTTTATTTTACCTTTAGTATTTCGCAATTTCTGTATAATTTTATCCAAACATTAGCGCTATTCAAAAATTTCAACCAGTATTAACGTAAAATCTCACGTTTCTTGATCATTTTTTATTCATAGTAGTTCCAACATTTCACAGAAGAAAGCACGTTACATCTCATGTTTTACCATTAGTATTGGGCAGGTTATCAACCCCCAATGATCTGTTGCATTGATGATTGAAGCCCATATTGATCGAAGGAGTTTACATAACGTATGTCAATTGGGTTTTAAAAAAAAATGTTTATGATAAATGGAAAGATCATATATAAATTTTATAAAAAAACTTTTAAAATACATAAAAATATCAATAATACAAGGCGAGTCCTAAGTTGATAGTTGTTTTTAAGAAGATATAGAAGTCGTTAAAATAAACAACTTTTTCAAATAACTTTTTTCACCTAACTGAAAAATAAGAGAGAGAAGAGATATAGAATGAAAAAAGCATATCTGGGCTTGTGCATCAAGATTTACCTAGTCTGTGTATGGTTATTTTTTTGCTCGGATTTTCATCAGTTCGGTTAAGCATTGTACCTGTCATATAGTGCAGTAGCAGGCACGTATTTAGAGGGGGGTCCATGGGGCCCGAAAAACTTTATATAATGCTGTCTAAAAAATGGAATCCACAAATTTTTGCACACCCCCCTCCCCCCTCGACGAGAGCAAATTTAAGGTGGTAATCTAATCTGCCCCCCCCCCCCCCACAAAAAACGTGCCTGTGCAGTAGTCACTTTTTGTTTAACGTTGTTAGTATTAAATTGGTATATCCTAAAAGTGGCACATTATTATGATACATTTTTAGGATTTACCAATTTAAAATTGACTGATAAACTGAAAGTGACTAGTGTACTGATCTTAGACAAGGAAAGAGAGCGGACAGAACCCGTGGCTGACATGTCTGTTACCAAAAACTAGCAAAGCGCTAGTCCCAGTGCCGTAGCTAATGGGATTAACATTATGGTTAAGATATTTGGAGAAATAATATGTTTTCAAATAAAATTTATTAAAATACTTTTATTCACGGGTTCTGTATGGCCAATTTCATCATTCACAGTTCAAATTTAAGTTATTAACAATCACTTAACCGTAAATTTCCATTCGACCGATATCTTGTCTTGCAAAATGTAAGCTATAACAGATACGTCACTGGAAAACTGGTTGTACTTGAACTAAAACATGCTTTAAAAAATATAATTTTTACACTTTACATGCTCAAAAATATTATGATTTGCATGTTAGTGGTACATTTGAAATTATATTTTGGAAACATATACAGGGTGTCCCAAGACGATTAAGACTAGCAAAAGGCACTAGTAGAGAATTATAATTTTGGGGATGTAAATTAGAGCAAATGTTGTGTCTTTTCTTGTTATTGTGTTACCCAAGAAGTATTTGTTTTTGGTCACGTGACGTCCGATTCAAAATTATTAATGGGCTCGGCCTGTATATTAATGCCTTTTTATGTTCCTCCCGATGAAACAATTCCAGCAAACTAGCACACTTGGGGTCTAAAGTGATTAATTCAAGAGCTACAGGTACTTAAAGGATTGTACCACTACCATTGATTATAACATATACCCCTGTGCTAGTGTTCGTTTCATTTTTTGTCATAATGGTAATGGTACAATCCTTTACGTACCTGTAGCTCTTGAATTAATCACTTTAGACCCCAAGTGTGCATTAAAAATTTTGAATCGGACGCCACGTGACCAAAAACAAATACCTCATTGGATAAAGCAATAATAAGGAAAGATGCAACATTTGCTCTAATTTACATCTCCAAAATTATAATTATCTACTACTGCCCAGTTCCGATATATTGCTTGTCTTAATCGTCATGGGACACCCTGTATATCTCTGAACGAGATATTTGCATAAACTTCGAATGCACCAAAAAATATGAACATAAATTTATCTGTGAAAAGTGATTCCTGGCTCCTTCCTACTGCTGTAGCTTTTACAACCGCAAGCTGCACACCCTACCATTATGCACATCACAATATTTTACAATTAGTGGTTTTAAAAACGCTAAATATCACAAAAAATACTACCGCACCAAATTATTTGTCTTCCACCAAAATTTTGACAGCTATCGTTTTCTGTCTCGGCTAATTCATATAGCAACAGACTGGCTCGCGGTATCCCCTCTCTTTCCTTATGTACGGTGCAATTCCTGATCGATTAGACAAAAATCCGAGCGAAAAACTAAAAATTAACGGACTAGATGGGCCTTGATGCACATGCTCAGATTTACTTTTATTGATTCTTTTTATTTTTATTCTTTTTATGATTATTTTTCAGTTTTGAGAAAAAAGTTATTGAAAAAGTTGTTTATTTTAACGACTTCTATACAAAATTAAAAAAGTATCAATTTAGGACTCACCCTGTATATTTTTTTCAAAATCCCAATTGTATTGTCATGCTTAAATCTTTCTGTACAAACAAAAATGATCTTGCTTATTTGACATATTTTAACTTACTCATCCAAAATGAATCTGAAGTTTCTCGGTAGGTTTTAAGTAGCTTCAAGTTGAGTGTCGTTTATTGAGAAGGATTTTATCTACTCTTATCAACTCTTCAACCTCAGTTTTCAACATCGCTTTAGTTACTATAACAGTGAATAACGATTCTTTCTGTATGTAAGCCACTTAACACTGCATATTGTTCACTGAACTTTTTACTCAGATTCTGAGTATTTGTAAGGAAAATAATTTGAATTAAACTAGCATAATATGACTAGGGAAGAAAACATCTACCAATAAACTTAACAAAAGTTTCTGTGTTGCGTTTTTTCGCAAAATTAGGTGAATTCTAAATACGCCATCTGTTAAACTTATATGAGTTTGAGACATTGACGTCTTACCCCATTGACTTGGCAAACTATTCGTAATTTGTTGTTTTCACACATGTCTGTGGCGCGAAACAGGAACATCCAATCACCAATTAGCAAATTTGGCCGACACCAACCTCCGATTTCTGCGTGTTGAAGGTCAACAAATAGATTTCAAATGACAAAGGTGTATTATGAGATACGCTAATTAGGGTTACAATGGACAAGACACCGAACCCAGAATTGTTAAGTGCAATACTGAAAGTCATGTTATTAAAAATAATAAATAGATAATCGACTTTTGATTATTTGGCGTAGCACTAATAAACACCTTAGATTTAGATTAAATCTTTCCCTAAAGATGCTAACATAGCGACACACGTGTCAAGTTTGAAGAAGTCGGTTTGGTGAGTGGTCTAACTACAGTACTTATTAAATACATAGAAAAAATGTTTTTAATAAGGAACATAAAACAGAACCTGCAGTGAAAGCACTTATTTTCTACAAAAAATTAAAATGTTGCTCATTTGGGTATAGGTGAAAATAGCGTGAGAATATATTTACAGGAAACAACAAGGTTTGTGGTAGATTGCCTACCTAACATATTATCGTTATTCTCTCACAAATACTGAATATACATTTGTGAATACGTTTTAATAATTTGAAAGAAGTTAAACGTTAAACTTTATAAACGGAAAATACGAACGCCACGCCAATGACCAGCAAACAACGTAATCTACCTTGAAAGGATAGTTTTCCACTTCCAGATTTTCCTGCTTCCATTTTACACAAGTTACACCTGACTCACCAAAGTTTATAATAGGTCTGTTTTTACAGAGAATCACAAACCAGTCAGAGCCAATCAGTATTCCCCATTGCAGTTGTCAAACTATTTCTGACTAGTACTGGCCAATCAAATTGACGCTGACTAGTTTGTGATTGCTGCAAAAACAGACCTTATAACTGTCCCGAAAATGCAGGCAAAAACTAGAAAATAAGTCAATTACACTGCAACACAACGCACAACCCACGTAGTACATCGTTACTATTTCGGCAAGTTTTCAATGAACAGCGTTGCCCTTTCGTGCCGTATGGAGCATATGGAGCAAACATTACGATAATGTATCGTTCTCTCAACAATGCCGCTATTTATAATAAAATAAAGTATCCTGCATTTGAAGAACAAAACATCATTAGATTGTAAAATATTCGAGTTGCTTCAAATGGATAAAATGCCGGTTACGTGAGGGCTCCATAAATATACCTGGAGGCTGGGATACATTTGGCAATATGCCCCGGTGTTTTGCGAGTAACTTTAAATGTAAACTCTCCTGGTCTGTTGGGTAAGAAGTCAATGGTTTGACACCAACCTATACCAAAAAAGGATAAAAATTACCACGTAGACTGAAACTATAAATTAATATCACGCATTTAAATGAAAACGAAGAAACAGCTATCATCACTTTGTCGTGATGTCTTGACTAGCGTTTCTGGTTATACTCTTGATGTTCTTAAGCTCTCTAGTACCATTGTAAGTGAATGTGACGTCACAGTTACTCAATGGGTGTGGTTCTGCTAAGCGGGGACTGCTTGGTGTGCTCAGACCACTGTCCACAGAGTTCGTTGGTGAGTTTTTGTTACTATCTGTTTTTGATTCACTTTTGCCTGAAAAAAAAAATGGATTCATGTTTATTCACTGGCCCATAACACCGAAAATAGACAAGACAAGAAGGGTTACTTGGCGTAGGTACTTTTGAAGTGGGTCCCAAAAGGCGTCCCTTTATGACTGCATATGATGGAGAATGGCATAAGAACCTCCTGATATTTTTAATTTTTTTTTTGTAGGCATGGGAAAGCCAAGAAAATGAGGAAAATATTTGAATTCCTCACGGTCCTTTAGGGGGACAGCCAATTGGAAAACTATGTGCCCTGTTGCCGTTCTAACTTGAGTACCCAATATATATTCAATGCACACCTTTGTGTGATCCTCTACACATTTGAAAAAATACATAATTTTATATATGCGGATAGTGAAGCAGTCGTTACTAATCTGGTTGATACTTGTTTGGAAGGTTTGTGTTTAGCAGGTAGAGATAATACGGCAGTAAGGGCGACGTGTGATAAGTATCCACTAACGCGAAAATGATGTGTACTTTTCAAATTCTCGGAATTAATTATTCACCGCACAATAACTAAAGACACAAAAAGCTTTGCTTCGAGACAGAAAATTTATAAAATTATAAGGGTAGGCTTTATAGAACCTTTTTTCATGTGACACAGCCAAGAGATGAAACCCACAGGGCATCTAGTACAGTACCTTATGCTCCTGAAATATAAAAACCTCGGAATACGTTAACTGTAGTGTCCGACCGAAACTACTTGTTACGGCCGAAACCGAAACATCAATAACATCAGTAATTTTTTCGTGGGTATAAAAATGAATAACGTATCATCAGCATTATCACACCTTATTTCAAATAAATGATTTACACTGAATCAAATGTCAACTATCTTATATTTATATTATTATTATATTTTGTATCTTCAGAACTAAATAACTTTCTAAACTTTGGTCATTCTTTATGACATTCTTATCAATTAGCTGCCTTAATACTAAATTCCAGAAGTACCTACGTACTAAGTACAACAACTAAAATTTTTTACAGTAAGGAGCTTAAGAAACTGTTGTGAGCTTCATTGAGCTACAACTATTGTTGATTATTAGTGTTCATAACTGAACGATCTAATATTGTCATATTGTAAGCGAGAAACAACCTTCTTGCTGAGCAAATTGCTTCTTCAGTCTGAATAAAATTTACTAGCAGCACTAAATAGTTGTTCAGTGGAAACAGTCGTCGGTAAGGAGACTTGAATTTTAGGGGAACCTATCTCAAAGACAGAAATGGACTGAAATTCAAGTAATATCATTGATTAACATATGTATACAATATGTTAATCAATGGTAATATCTGCGTTTTTTGCAAGCTTGGCTCCGATATAATTTGTGATAGATTATTACCATCATCTACAAAGCAAAATGACACTTCATCGCTTGCAGATCAGTGCTCCGAGAGCGTCAGATCGCAGCCCGAAATCAATCGAATTCAGTTTCGGTTTCGGCCGTAGTTTCGGCTGGATGTCAGCCGAAACCGAAACTAAACCGAAACCCATTTTTTGGCCGAAACTAGGCCGAAACCGAATGTTCGGTCGGACATTAGTTAACTGTCAATGAATAATTGTGAAACCTGTTGTATTGCATTATAAATATGATACATTACAAAGTTTACCCAATCAAATTTGCTGATTTTCATTTTATATAAAATAAATATAAATAAAAAAATTGAGTTTTTACATATAATCTGATGCAATTGAGTTTTTACATATAATCTGATGCATGACGCGCTTTTGAGACGAGTTTTGGGTAAGGATGTTTTATGAATATGTTTCGAATCTAATAGATATGTATTAAACTGTAATAGTAAAAATAATAAAAAAGTGTATAACAATTACTTATCTTATTTCAATTATCTGCATACCTTAAAATTAAAATCATTACATTATTTCGCATTTGTCAGCTTCTAGTTTGCTTACACTTATAATAGTATTTTATGATAACTTATTTCTCAACATTTCTATGTGTCGGCTTTTATTGTAGTCGTAGACTCCAACTTTGGGTAATCCCGCCCGGGGGTGGAGGGGGGAGGGGCGACATATATAAATTATAAATCAATGGCGCATCTACGGGGGCGGGGCGTAGTGACGTGTGGTGGTAATTGTCCCACCCCAAAAAAGTATTCGCATTCTTGTAAGAATAAGTGGGTTGGTTTGATAATGCATTATGTACCTACATCTTAACTAACTTTTGATTAATATTGAACCAAAAACAGTAGTTGCTTAGAGTTTTATTATAAATGGGCTAATGAAATTATGTATTAGTATATCCAGAAAATATATCAGATGGAGCTCTAGCCCCAAAACCTCCCTCCCTAGTCAGAGCCTATGTAAGGGATGTATCTTCATTAAATTCCACATCTGCCGCACGTTTATTTTTTTGTGACGCTAAACTAAAAGAAGGCATCTTTGTTGGGCCACAGATAAGAAGGTTGATGAAAAGTAATGAATTCGAGATGGTTATGCAGAAAAACGAAAAAGAAGCATGGACGGCTTTTAAAGAAGTTGTAAATAAGTTTCTAGGAAATCACAAAAACCCGGAATTTAAAAGTATTGTTGAAAATATGTTGGACAAATTTAAAAAGTTAGGCTGTAACATGAGCATTAAAGTTCATTTTCTACATGCTCATTTGGACTATTTTCCGGATAACCTTGGTGATGTCAAAAGGGACCATCCTGTCGCAGAATATGCAAGAAAAACAACCAAACGAAGCTTTTCTGGAAAAAGAAAAAGATTTTCCAAGATACTGAAGGATTAATGTATATTATTTTTTATTACCTCCGCGGTTTCGTTATTTGTTTTGTTGGTTTATTATTTTTCTTATTTTTGCTAAATATATATAAATATTTTTACTATTTGTACTGTTTTACCAATTTGTTTAAAAACCCTACGTGATAGAAAAAAACCAAAAACAGATTTGAAATCAGCACCACTGAAATACCCAATTTCAGTTGAAAAATCCAATTCACATTTTACAAAGTATTTATACGCAGGCCTGTGCTATTTATTTGCAGTAAATATATACACCACGCCTAACCTAATACTTAACAGTCTAATTTATTTACAGTCACTGAGTCACTACACTAATTTATATTTGCCCTTCACTTCACTAATATATGTCACAGTACATTTATTTCGCGCGCGCCACCGGAATTCGCACTACGAGCCGAATTCTTGTAACTAAACTCTCCGTCTGCTTGTCCCATGCGCCTTATATTAGATGCCTGCCGCGATCGCGATCCTTCGCGGTGCTGCCGTCGTTCTGGAAAGGTTCTGGAAGAGTGTATTCGAGATTCACGTCTACGCAAGAGATAGGGCCGGACTGGCACACTGCCTCCTCCTTAAGGCCGTTTCGTCCCAGAAACGTTCATGTCTGAAAGGACACAGAACGCCCTTCTTGCGGCCAGAAGTTTGGTAAGAGAAGCAATCCACGGTTCTGTGTTCTGTCGGCCCTCTCGGATTCCAGCTGCAGACCAGAATTTCCATCCCCGTGAATCTGAAGAGGACTTCTAGCATGTTTCGGATGATCCGCCAATCCAGGCCGTCCTGTCCGCAAGCTAGCTGAGGAATCGCCAGTTTCAAAATATTTGCGGTTAGCAGCTTCTCTCTGAGGTTCAGGAGTGCCTCCCATACAGTCCGGTACGTTGGGTTCTGATAGGACTTTTCCTTCGAAATCAAGTAGTAGAGTCGCCTCTGGCCAATTCGTAACTCCAGCACTTGTCCGACTCGTCCACCCTGTCTCTTCAGCTTGTCCACTTGGCCAAACAGACGTTGGAATTCACTGGCAATCCCTCGGGACCGAAGATTTCTTGCGACACAATGTGCCAACGCGTATTCATCCGACACCGTGAACAAATCTCGATGTTCCTCACGAGTCACGCCAAACCTAGCCTTCGCTGTACCAGTGTGAGTGGCCATGAAATCCTCGAAGTTCAGCTCTGGGTGGAGTTGCTCAAGTTCTCTAACTTGCGCCTCCGCATTATCTTCACCAAATGGAGCCAACCTTTTGAAGTGTACAACTCTGGGTTTTCCACCGTTGGCCTTCTTGATTCGATAGATTACGTCGTTGCTCTTCTTGACGACCTCATACGAGCCCTCCCAGGAACTCTGGTGCTTCGGTGACAAGCCAAGGCGTTTCTAAGGGTTGTACAGCCAGACCAGGTCTCCCGATGGGTGTGCTGTTTCGCTGGACCCTACGTCGTACGTCATCTTCATGCGGTCGCTTGCGCTGCGAATATTAAGCCGAACTTTCTCATGGGCCTCTTCCATTTTTCTGCGAAAGTTGGCAACATAATCTTCGCCTGCCACATCGTCCCCTGGTTTGCAGCCAAACATGAGGTCACAGGGTAGCCGGAGCTCTCGCCCAAACACAATACTGGCCGGGGTCTCTCCCGTGGTTTCATGGACTGCCGAGCGGTACGCCAATAGGAACAGATGGAGCCAGCTGTCCCAGTCTCGCTGGTGGTGGGAGACAACCTTGCCATGCCACCATGCCGTCCGACTGAGGATGTAACGCCGTGGTCCGAGTCTTCCTAATCCCCAAAGTTTTGCAAACGTTCTGAAAGAGCGCAGACTCGAAGTTTCTTTCTTGGTCAGCAACGGTTGCAGCCTTCTGGTTTGGCAGAGCATAAGCTTCGACCCATTTGCTCAAGTAGTCGATCACCACGATGCGACGATGTACTTGTTCCCAGCTTCGCTCTCCGGAAAAGGTCCTGCTATGTCGATAGCGATCCTCTCGAAGGGACTTCCGACGTATTGGCGCATAGGAGCTTTCTTACGTCTCTGTGGACCATTGTTGGCGGCACAAACTGAACACTTCCTGCACCATTCCTTGACGCCTTCCTTGCATCTAAACCCTTAGAACCGCTCCCGAAGTTTCTCCAGGGTCTTGGCCACGCCCAGATGACCTCAACTGGTTCCGCAGTGAATCTTCCTGAGTACCTCGGTCACGCGGTTCCTAGGCACCACGGCCTGACTTCTTTCCTGGGTCCCTTCTTTGTCCTCCAGTATTCGTCTCGGGATGCCATCCTCCAACACCAGACTGTCCCACTGAGCCCAGTAGGACTTGACGGTAGGTGAGTAAAGTGAAACCTCCTGCCAACTCGGTCGTCGATCCTCCCTCTTCCACTTGATGATCAGTTTCAGGCTGGGATCCTCCTCTTGGTCTTTCTGGAGCTCGGTAGGTTGCCAGCGATCATCCACAACGGTGGTTCTTCTTGTCATGGCGTCCTTCATCTCAGCTCGGTTTCAGTGAGCACAGTTGTCGGGACACGGTCTCCTTGAAAGTGCATCCGCATTTCCATGAGACTTGCCAGCACGATGTTCATTGTCAAAGTCGAATTCCTGCAGCCTCTCGATCCACCTTGCTACCTGCCCCTCTGGACTCTTGAACCGAAGTAGCCATGTCAGAGATGCATGGTTCGTCCTCCGCAGGAACTTCCTCCCGTACAAGTACTTGTAAAAGTGCTCCACGGACTTGACGATGGCCAGCAATTCTCTCCGAGTGACGCAATAGTTTCTCTCGGGCTTAGATAACGTCTTCCTGAAATACCCGATCACCACCTCTCGACCATCTTGTATCTGCGACAGAACTGAACCTATTCCTTCGTTGCTCGCATCGATGTCTAACACAAATTTGACAGTAGGTAGGGGATAGCTTAGCACTGGAGCTGTCGAGAGAGCCTTCTTCAGCCTCCACAGCCACGTATCGACGGTAGTATGTACACAGACCCAGGAAGCTTCTTACGTCGCGTTTGTTCTTGGGTACAGGTCATCCTTTTACTGCTTCAATCTTCTGAGGATCCACGGCTATGCCTTCTTGGGAAACCACATGTCCTAAATATTGCACCTTCTTCTGGAAGAGGTGGCACTCAGCTTGAGGCCTGATTGGCGCAGCCTCTTAGATACTTGTTCCAGGTTCTTGAGGTGATCCTCGAACGATTTCCCAACCACGATGATGTCATCTAGGTAGACCAAGCAGGTTTCCCAAGACAACTCCTTCAAGACAGTCTCCATGAGCCTCTCAGATATAGCCGGTGCATTACACAACCCAAACGGCATAACCGTAAACTGCCATAACACCGAGCCGACGGTGAACGCAGTCTTCTCCTTATCCCCTGGGTCCATCTCGACGTGCCAGTAGCCGCTCTGCAGATCAAGCGTAGAGAACACATTAGAACCCGCCAAACTGTCTAGGGTGTCGTCAATTCTTGGCAGAGGGTAGCTGTCTTTCTTCGTGACATTATTGAGCTGCCTCCACGCAGAATCGTGTCGACCCGTCCTTCTTCTTCACGAGAACGACCAGCGATGACCAAGGACTCACTGATTGCTCGACCACCCCCTCTTCTTCCATTTCTTTGATGATCCTATCCGCTTCTTCTCGTTTGGTCAATGGTACCTACCCTCAGCCTCTTCTGATGTTCCCTATTCACACCTCTTGACGAAGCAGCCACCAACTCAGTCAGCTTTTCATACAACCGCTCATTCCGTTGGTCTGAGGCGTTTACACTCCTCACCACTGATAAGACTAGAGAACAACGACACAGTAGGCAGACTTTGATCACCACCTCGCATCTTCCTGGGGTGACAGTTTCTGCTGAGAGCACCACCTGGACAGCCTCTTCTTGACGTCGGTGGAGGACTACCTCTTCGTCGTGGACTAGCAGGTACCATGTTTTTAGATCCAGTTGGAATCCATAGGTGTCCATGATGTCCATTCCAACTATCACCTCGTCCTCGATGTCGGCTACCAAAACTCGATGTCTGATCTTGGTGTTCCCAAACTGGAGCTGTACGTCGACTTCCCCATGATACTTGCGGGCTCCCCGGTAGAAGTGCGAAGCCGCCATCTTGTTGGTCTTACATCAACACTGTTCTGGAGCACATCAGGTCTAACGATGGTCTTCGTCGTACTCGTATCCAGAAGCATCAGCTTCTGCCTGCCGTTCACGAAGCCATCCACATACAGACTGCTGCCTGCTGCCCAACGTAAGCCACACGAGCAGTTCTTCCTGAGGCCTTCTGGATGCGGGTCGAGGATCGCCTCTTCTCTTCGACCCGACTTAGTTTTCCGACGTCGGTAGTGGCTTCTTTTCCTCCTTGCAGCGGCTTCTGACGTGACCCAGCACGCCGCAGTTCAAGCATCGGATCTCTCTCTCTCTTCTTCTTGGAACGGGCCTCGCTAATTACCCGCCGCAGTTCCTCAACTAGGGCCGGCACTTCTGTCTCACCTTCACACTCCCGAACCCGGGCCTGGCACTGGTAAGTCTTTTTCACAGCCTCAAATTCTAAAGCTCTGGCTAGAGCAACCACCAGACGTTCCATATGTGCGAGAGCCACAGCTTGACGCATTTCGGCATCACGAAGACCACCCACAAATGCCTCCACAACTAACCGCTCCATTAGAGCTTCCTGAGCCGTCGGATGTGTCCAACTGTCAATCGAACCAAGCGGGCTATATATCCTTTGAATTCTTGCAGCGTCTCGTTTGGTCGTTGGGAGCGATTCTTCAGCTGAGCGTGGAAGACGTGACCGAATCTGGCTTGGCCAAACCTCATTTCCAGGTGTCTGACTAGCTGTTCGTAGTCCCCTCGTTCTGTCGGTGATAGCGTCTGAAGCACATCTGTAGCTTCGCCGCTCAGTGCTAACGTCAAAGCTGTCGCCTTCTCACCAGGTAACCAACCATTTGCCTATGCGGCCTCTTCAAACTGGAGGAGGTGATTCTCCCAGGATGTTTTCCCATCATACTGAGGAGGTTTCAATCTCGGCTTGCGCCAATCTCCTGCCTTTCAGGTCACTTGGTGTGGTTATGCTTGCAGCCTGAAGCTCCATTCGCAGCTTGTCCATCTCTGAGTCCAGGCGTCGGATGTTGTCTCGCAGATCTTCTTTTTGTTTTTCCAATCCCCTCTTGAGAACTTCTTTCTATTTTTCCAATCCCCTCTTGAGATCTCCTCTTTGCTCTTCCATTTTCGATTCTAGGATGTCAATTCTGGTCCGATTCTCTCTTCGTTGTCCTTTCTTAAAGCAGCAATCTCGTGGAGAGACTGTTTGGAGCGTGCTTCGATTTTTGCTTCGAGAGTCAGTCGAGCCGGTTCCGACTGTTTCGAGATTTCTGCGATTTTTGCTTTTGCTTCAACTGAAACAGTCAAGTCTTTGGCACTTTAGGAAGATGAAAAAAACATCGGTTGATGTAATAATCAATCTTAATCTGACGAAACGCAAAACAAAAATATGCGTAAGCATTTTATTATAGAGCACAAACAATTAAATGGTTATAACACTAAACAGGCAGGCAGCCTGGGCATTTCGGCTTAAATATTAATAATAGAGCAACATTTATATACAATGTGTTCCGCCATCATGTCGACAAACTTTGAGCATTGATTAAGGTATTAAGGGGAAGATGGGTCACCAGATGCTAAGATCTCGCGCCTAATTTTTGTTTCTTCTGGAGTGTCGCCACCTATATGAGCACAAATGTACCTCTACTGATACAACTTTGACAGTATAACAACCATCGACTTTGATACGAATAAAGTACCCTACTTCCCACCATCTATCAACGCTACTTAGTATTATCTCCGCCAGGTGTCGCTGAAATTGGCAATTTGACATCTGTCATATTGATGTCAGTGTCATATTTCAATTGTTTCAATATTCCGATGTTATTTGGAAAATTTCGATCAACCACGATTAAAAAATATTAATTGATTATATTGATTTCGGTTTATCATCGTTTGTATTGAATTTTTCGCGATTTCGGGAAGCAAAATGGTTTACAGATGTTATTACTATAACTGTCCAAACAACAAAACTCGTAATCCAGAGATGTTCTTTGCTTTCCCAAAAGCAACAGCTATACGTGATATTTGGATCAAGAATAGTGGCAATGTGAATTTGTTCCAATATGTTGGAAAGTCTGACCCACTGCCAAAGCAATTAGGTGTCTGCGAACAACACTTCAAACAGAACTATATCCAGAGATCAGATACAAAGAAATTCTTGGTCAGACACGCAGTACCGTATGTATGAGTATAATTCAGGTAAGTGCCTATACCATTGAAACCAAACTATTGCCTTCTATTACTCATCTACATCACTAAAAACTTGAAGCAATACGCAAATTTACCATACTCTGCCATTTTCTTAAGCCTATGGGGCATTCCACCACAACAATTTCAAACATAACGCTTTTGTATCTTGACTGAACTTATATACTGCCCAGCACCAATGCATCAGCAGAAAGAGTCTTTTCTTCAATGGTCTAATGTTGAATGCCTCAAAAAACCCAGTGATTCATTCTGGTTATTAGGACGATGTTGATACCTAAAATGGATATTGAAAACACCTTCTAAAAATGTTATTCCTACTCAAAATCAGCACCAGCTGACCAACTGCATCAAAATAACTAGGTATTTTTCAATAAATAAAACAAAAACTTTGTGAACACTTTTCAATAAACCAATGCCAGTAACATTTCTCAATGCAGTAACTCCAATTTCATGTTACAATTTAAGCTTGCTAAATATTATGGCAAACTGAGCAGCAAAATGAATTTCTTTTGAGAATTACTGATCCCAAGAATTTGGCAACAAACAGACAAGAGTGGTTCCAAGGCATGGCATAATCATTATAAAGATGTACGAGTGGCTGATTAATGGTCACTTTAGGTATACTATGCTCAAGCATTGATTAAGGTATTAACGCTCAAGCTAATGTGTGGGTTTATTAGTGTGAGTAACAGCATAAATCTGCCATACTTCTGGTATTTCGTTTTGTTTTGTTGACAGTCCAAGGTATCAATGGAGCATTCCAATGATCACTAAACTAGATGCTCGCAATTACAGCTATTTAGAACATGACAAACCATATGGTCTCACTAAATTTCAGTTTAAAAAAAGTTGGTGAGAAAAATGCAGAAAAAAATGCTTGTTGTATTCTTAATTTCAAGTGGCTGAATCACTAGTGAATACACCTTCCTTTTTTTTCTTGTCAGAAAAAGTAAAAAACATGTCTACTTCTTTATTTCACTCAAAGTTTTACTGGGTGATACAAATAATTGGCCTGAACATTTTTTTATAATTTTATTTTATGTAAAATTAATACAAAAGAACAAGCATGTGTAATGTAGAATATCCTTGTTACATGATATTTATGTCAAGTCAATTTTTCCATGTTGTTATGTGAAGCGAGAACAATCTATCAAAAAAAAATAGTTTTAGAGATTAGAAAGAACCATCCATCCTGTTTTCGCCCATAAAAGCAAACTATACCTACTAAAACAGCCCTTATTTTGTTACAGGTTATGCACTCACAAAGAAGAAATGATAAACCACTACAGGTATGGATTATCGTACTGTCAGATGGTGCTATATCATGTGCTCATTGCACTTGTATGGCAGGATTAAGTGAAGTTTGCAGCCACATAGCAGCAGTTCTTTTCTTCCTTAAAGCATGTCCTAAAAGTGTCGGCCAACAAGAAAGCTATATATACATATTCTAAAAAAAAAGTTGGCATACACAGAGTTGAAGTATCATATTGTTATACATAACAAAATGACAAGAATTTCTGAGACATTAAAAACATTGTTATAGTTTATAGCTACTTCTAATATAATTAGGGACACTATTGTATGATTTAGCTACATTATATGAGAATCATCTATCAAAAACTGCATTTTTTGTTTAGGCATTGTTAGTTTCACAGAATTCCTAGTAATTGTGAGGATATAATTTACATATATCTAGTATAAACTTATGTGAACAATATAAATGCATTTGAATATGATGTACAGTTGTGTAAAAAATATTGAGACTAATCAAGGGGAATTTGAGATGGACTAACTCTAGCAATACTACGAGTGGTTTCTATCTCTACTGGGTGAAGTTGCGTCTTACCTTTTGTAAATGCTGGAATATGTAAGTGACCTCCTAGAACTTCAACTGAGTCTCTAATTAAAAAACCTCTATCTGCTAATATTATGTCACCAGGTATAATTAAATTTAAAAAGCCACAATTTTCTGTTAGATGCTTGTCACTTGTCCTTCCACCATAACCATCGAAAATGTAATTCCCCCACTTCTCCATGAAATACCTTACAATGGGCTAACATTCACCATATGTCACTCAGGTACAAATATTATTTAAAGAAGATTCTACAACTTTTTCAAAATATTGTGGATGTCTTATTAAATATTAACTTATTTATTTGTTAATTATAGTAGGATATTCCAATTTGCAATTTTTTAGTTTATCAATGTAACATGAAATCTCACGTTTTTTAAGTAAATAAGTGTAAATTTTAATAAATAGCTCAAAATTGTACATGGTGAGTAAACAAATTTTTCGAATTTGAGTTTTTTTTCAGTTTTTTGCATTTTCTGAGAAGATTTTCTATAGTAATGTATATTTTTTTTACACCATCAGAAAATAGAGATTTCAACGAACGAAAGGCTCCCAAACTTTTTGAAAAAAGCTGATATTTTGACGCGAGAATTTGTGATTGAAAAATGGGGTGCATTTTTTATCTTAAGGTCAAATAAGGCGAAAAAATAAATATTTTAAATCAAATAAATTACAGTGTATTTGGGACATAATAAGGGAAGTATTCACCAAATTTCGTAAAAAAAATATTTTTTTTGAAAAAGATAAAAATAAAGGACCAAAAACTTGGTTTTTTGAATTTTTCACCAAAATTTTGAGGTTATGTGAAAAAATTGATAACACAAGAGTTGTAGATCTTTTTATTACCTACATCTTTGCCATTCAACTTTTTTCCATAGGACTTGTAGTTTTGCCAGAAATCAAGATAAACCATTTTCTACCCTTAAAAGCTCACCCCCTCCCACTTCCCGATCTCGAATCGACCGTAATTTATTTTTCCTTTTATTCTTATCATATTCTCCTCCTTTTCTAATGAGTTTCATCCTACTGTAATTTTTTTTCACTTTTTATTATTTTTGAAGGCTTCGGCACTGGTCTAAGACAGCTTTTAAAGCAAATGTTGAACTCAGCATGTCAGTCCCGAGATGTATTATCTGTGGTTGTTAAAAATGAAACAAAAATTGTAAAGAAAGATGCAACTGTTTATCATTTAGAATAATAAAATTTTTGAAATGTATCCTGTTTCATTACCTCATCGATACGTTTATGGTTAATTATAATAATAACGTTTAAAATTATGAAGTAATGTGATTATTAAGAACATCATTTAAAATCAAATTTGTTAGCAACATCAGACATGAAATTTGTTTTGAATAAACATAACTATAATATGTGCACAGACAATTACTCTTATGTAAATTATAGAGGGATTTTGACATCACTGAATGGTGTTTCACTCATTGCCCTTCGATACACTGAATTATATACTGTTCAGAACAAGCCTTAATACAACAAAGAAATATATATATATATAATAAATACATAGGAAAATTTAACTAATAGTTTTTCATTCAATAATCCTTTAGCTTCTGGTGTGTGCAACAATCAATGGTGCAACTTAACAATCATCCAATGAGTGTTTTTGAGATAGTCACCCTGTTTGATAAGATACAAATTAATCACACTATGTTAAGCAAAGTGCCATTTGAAATACATATTTTCACCTCTCTGTAGCTAGACACCATTTCATGTTACATATTTGGAAAAAAAGTATGAATGTGGGTATAAGCTATTGATATGAAATATTTTCATTTTGATTGTGTGAGAAGCATACCTTATAATAATAAATAATTCATTTTAACTCCACCATTTATTAAAAAATATATGGATAGATAACATGAGCATTTATTGGTGCTGTTAGTATACACAGTATGTGGAGTAAAGTCAGCACACTCTTCGCCTCCTGGTATCGGTCTGCCTCTTCTGTCTCGAATGCTTGGGAAGCTGGAGAATTTTTTCCACACCTATAATGACAAAAAGGAAGCATTTTGAAATAGTGCGCAAATTATTCGAATAGAGAAGTGAATAGTCATAATGTACCTATTCCAGAAACTCAACTTTTAGGTTATGTCAAAAAATGAATGTATTAAATGATCCATTTTTTGAACTTGCCTATATGTACATAGGTATACAACTAGCAATTATTACCTACGGATGGATGTTTTTGCTACTTTAACATAATCCACCAAAGGTTGGCCACTACAACTTCATTACTTCTATATACTTCACAGATAAAACTTCCAAGTAAGAAATGCATTATTTTGGAGTATCAAGTGATAAAAATGCAGTATGACTATAACAACTATCGCTCTAGTGAATGTGATAACTCATGGGATAACTGTAATTGGCGAATAAACGTTTTTTTTTTGCTGTTTTCAATATGCATTCAAGTTTTCATCATGCATTATCTCATGAATTACATCATTTTAATTGACAGATGTGCTTACCTGACAAAAAAGGTTCCTTAAAAAACACATCACAACAACAATTATGGTGAAAATGTCCAAGAAATTGTAAAAAACAAATAAAAGTCCTCAATTTCATATGGCGGTATACCGACAACAAGGTTATCAACCGCTGTCAGCTGATCGTTTGGAATTGGAACACAAAGCATATTTTCGAATGTTAGGTTCACCGACGATCCCGACCGACCCGTCGGTGGTTAGGTATGGGTCAGCCATGGTCATTGGCACTTCAAGGTCGTATTTTTATAGCTGGATGCTCCTTTGCTCCATCTATTGGGCATATTTATTATAAAGGATTCAGGAATTTTTGGAGCTTCTGAGATTGGCCCAGAGGGCGCCAGGTGACGGTGTCGTGGTTTCTATGAGAGTGAGTGAGATAGACTAGAGTGAGTGAGATAGACTGCGAGCGCGCGATTTTACTGTGTGGTTGTTCATCTTCCCCTAAATACTTTAATCAATGCTTTGAGGTATGAAAATAAAATTAAAGTTATCGAAAAAAAATGCGAAAAAAAGGGATCAACCTTTTAATTAATTTTTTATTACATTTTCAATTTCTGTATCACGACTCCATGGATTCGCGCAGTTGTAACGCCATAGCTTGATTATTTATGGACCGATTCACTTTTTGGACTCATTTTATAGGGGAATGACTGGGCATATCAACTAAGGCAAAAAAACAATATCTGACAATTTCAAGGCTAAAAAAATTCAACAAACTGGAAAAAAATTTGTAATGCACTTTATTTGGTTACTTGCAAATAATTTGAAAAAAGCCGTATTAGTGCCTATTTATTAAGACATTTTAATATTTAGCAGGATGTTTCCTGTCTTACCACATACAATTCGTGTATGTAGCACTAAAATTTTCGACAGAATAAGCCTTTTTGTATTATGTATCACAGCGCCATGTGTTCACGCAGTTGTAACGCCATATTGTTTATCGAGAGATTCACGAGTTTTTGGACCCATTTTATAGGGGAATGACTGGGCATATCAACTAAGGCAAAAAGAATAATATCTGGCAATTTCTAAGGCTAAAAAAATTCACCAAACTGAAAAAAAAGTTTTTTTTAATGCACTTGTTTTGGTTACTTGCAAATAATTTGAAAAAAAGCCGAATTAGTGCCTATTTATCGAGGCAGTTTAATGTTTAGCAGTATGTTTTCTGTCTAATCACATGCAATTCGTGTATGTAGCACTAAAATGTTCGACATAATAGTCCTTTTTGTATTATGACTTCTGTATCACAGCGCCATGTGTTCACGCAGTTGTAACGCCATATCTTGATTATTTATCGAGATTCACGACTTTTAGGACTCATTTTATAGGAGAATAACTGGGCATAACAACTAAGGCAAAAAAACGATATCTCATAATTTCTAAGGCCAAAAAAAATCACCAAACTAAAAAAAAATTGTAATGCGCTTGTTTCGGTTAATTTCAAATAATTTGAAAAAACGTCCTATTATTGACTATTTATAAAGACAGTTTAATATTTAGCAGGATGTTGCCTGTCTAACGACACACAATTCGTTTATGTAGCACTAAAATCGTCTAAAATTATGACTAATTTTGAAATAAACGAGAATTTGGTATGCACACTGTCTTTATTGGTCTTCGGTACAGATTATTATTACTTAAATGCAATTTACATGAACACATTTTATTATTTTTATATTTAGTATTGAAACAAGGAGTTAATACGTTAATCAATGTTTTTTGTTTCGGTCACGTAATGGGTTTTCGAAAATCGTACAAGAAATTTGCAGTGGATTTTAAGTTATCGGAAGGTTTGCAGAATTTTATTTTCAATTGAACGATACCTTACTCATATAATTTATTTAGAAAATCAGAGTTGTTCAAAAATACGAGGAAAATGAAAATTAATGTACGAAATATGCGAAAATAGAAATGCATTATGCAGTATATGCACCGATCTGTGATCAAGTTTAGATATAAACATTCAAAAACAATGAAATAATTTTTTGGTCAAAAATATCGGGGGGAGGTAATTACCTCTGTTACCCCTCACCCTGTATATGCCTGTGCATGCTACCTAACAATTCATATAATTTTCCAATTCTTCATCAGCTTTTTTCAAAACACAAATACGGTAGGAGGTAGAATATCAACTGCAACAAAATCATCGCTTATTTCAATCTCATTTTTCATCAATAAAGAAGTAACTTTATTTTTGTATGTAAATTTGAGTTGCTTTAAAGTTTGATTCTCAGTTTATTTCATCATCTTTATCCCTTCTTCAGACGAGTTCTAACAATTCATATTCTCATCACCGTTGGATGGTCTAACTAACATCTGGCGGTCCCCCTCCCTTCCATTTTCTACTACTCACACCTGCTTATATACATATTTTTGGAGACGATGCATAATATCAATTTGCACTTGGTTATGGATATACTATGGAAATATTAAAATATATTTTCATCTGAGGGGAACAAATTAAAAATTAATCAAGACCAATAAATATAATAATCAATTGAAAGCGGCAGAAAAAAAATGGGTAAACATTTTGGTATTATATATCCATTTAATGTAATTCAGAAGGATTTAATTAATGCATTGACAGTTTTCGGAGTCCGAGGTCAAACTCCTTGGGTACTTTCGTAAAAATTGCGTCAATACGGCGATTTAAAAGTTGGCGAGACAAAAATGCACTGCTGATGTACGGCGCGTTTCGCACTGATTGATGAAATTTGAAACCATGGAATTACTAGTAACCAAAATGATGCAGAAATGCAACAGTATACTAAGGCCCGGTTGTACAATGCGAGCTTAAGCTTCGGCTTAAGGTAAGCCGACGTTAAACCACGTCAGTTGCAGAATATCCGTTGTACAATGGTGGCTTAGCCCCCCACTCCAATCTTAACATGAGCTTACGTAAGCCGAAGCTTAACGCGAGCTTAGCTGAGGTTTAAACCTAACCTCATAAAAGTAACATGATAAGTCAAAGAGGAACCTTCAAATTGCTTGTCACTTTAGTAGGTCATATTTTTTGAAAGATTTGTGTCTAATTTAACAAAGAGAGCAAATGAAATAAGAGAGACAGAAACGATCGTTGCCGAAATTTGACACAAACCGTCATAAGTGCCTAACCAAAAAAAGGTAATTTTTCAGATGATTATGTCAGTACGTGTTGCTTCATTGATGCCAATTGTAGTGAATTTCATTATCAACCAAGTTTAACTAAGCCGACGATTGTACAACGGGTGTCGACTTTAAGCCTGAGCTCAGCTAAGCTTAACAAAGCTCGTGTTAAACCCGCATTTGTACAACCGGCCCTAAGAGGTTATGATGATTTAATCAATGTTTTCAAATCCATTTTACTAGTCCAGTGGATTACGATTTATTATTCTTGAAGGGGAGGGGATTACCCCCCGTATTATCGACGCCCTTGATTATTATTCAGTGATGGTTGGAATGCGATTAGATTTATATAATACTTATAATGCTTACCGGCCAGCGGCAAACTGTTGGATTTCTCGGAATTCCTCATGTTGTCATCAACCTCCTGCACAGTGATGTCGATTTTTGCGTTGTTATAAATGGAATTTTGGCAGTTCAACCTCTGTTGAAGTATTGTGTTGTGAGAACTGGAAAAGAACTTCGATATCCTCTCTGTAGATGTTGTAGGCGACTTCTCTTGTTGAGTTTTCAGATTCGGTTCCACAATGGTCTGCGTCTTTAAACTGTTTGCTCTAAATTCTTTTCGTTCGGGTATGTCTATTTTGCCTAAATATAAAATATTTATGTAGATATTAAAACGAAACAAAATACCTGTGAACGAAATTTTATGATCTATGAAGATAAAGGGACCTATGAATGACTGCCTTCTGCATTCTGACGACTAAGATGTGCGCCGCCGCACAGCGCACCGGCATTTTGCGCAGTGCAGACCATTACTAGCGACTCACAGAGCCAAAGCCTGCGAAGTTGTCCGAGAAGCTCCTGATTTTTGGTCCGCTTTCTTCCTCCCTTCGGCAGGCGCCGAAAACTCGATATCGAAAATCGCCTTCTGTTGGTGGTCGAGGACTATGTCGGGCTTATTTGCTTGTATAAGCTCGAGCGTGAGAATGGACAGCACCGGTGTCTCTTCTATGCCGGAGTGCCTTAAATGGTAGTATAGCTCTCGTAGGGGCGCGTTAAGCCGATAGACATATGGTTTGAAAAACAAGTGAGTTATGATCTACATACGAATCCACGTATTACATGGAGATATATAAATGTGTGTACCTAATCCCCACTAGAGCATTTTTTGTTTTCCGTTGTGCCTTACCTGTACTCAGAGACTTCACCATAATCTTCTCTGAATTTTCTGGCCGCTGAAACATCTTTAACAGGTTATTCTGTTGTAGCTTCAATTCGCTCTGCCTTCGTTCTGTTAAAGATATCTGCGACAATATCCTCCTTACATCATCTGGAATCTCAATGTCTAGTTTCTGCTCTACCAATTCGTTTACGAAGTTGCCTAAAGTAGCAATTGTAACATTCAATGCTCTGTTCTGCATCTCCAATCTGTTCAGTTGCGACTGTTGTAACACCCTAGTCTTCTCAAGTCTCTGTATATTAGCCAAAGAAGATTCCAACTGATTCAAAAGCGATTTGTTTTGATCGGTTATCGTCCGATTTTGAACCTCCAACTTGTGCAATGCTTCCATCTGGGGTTGTACGGAAGTCATCTCTTCATGCAGTACTTGATATTCAACTTTGTACTCGTTCAACTGCTTTGAGATGTCTGTGGTGTAAACCTACGATTAATAATTACTGTCAAATTTTTACTGGTTTTTAAAAAACCGGCTACAGTTCGTTTTAGTGAAACTCAAAGTGAGGGTCGAGAGAGGTGTCAATCGGCGCAGACTGACGCCCCGAGTCGGAATTTTTGGTGGTAGAGACACACTGTCAGTAATTGAGTGTCGATCGCAAAAAAATTAAATGAATGTTGGTATTTATATCACATTTAAGTTGCACTGACAAAAAATATATAAAAATAGCTGTCACCTGTTTCATCAGTTTCTCCAGAGTAGGCTTTTCAATATTAGGAAATTCTTCTTTAAGATAGTTCATGATTTCCTCGAAACTATCGCAGTGCAGTAATTTATCTTTATGGTATGTTAGTAAGGCTAAAGCAATTCTAAAGATGACATCAGCTCCTTCCAAGAATATCAAATCTGTAATCATAAATAAATGGGTTTGAAATTTGATAGTATTGTATTTATAGTATGTAAAATGCAGATAATTCTACCACAGAAATTCTCAGTACATGTGTATTTGTATTCCCATGTGCACAAAGTACATTTTTCTGCTCAAACGCTTTATATTCAAGTCGATAGGCAGTACAGGTGTTCCACAACACACAAGAGTGCTACATGGAAAGAATTTATTGTGGTCAAAAAGTTTTTTGGCGACAGATACTACTCTTAGTAGTTACTTCACCTGTATATGTACACCCATTAGTTGGCTGGATATAAATTATGTGGATTGTTACTGATTTAGATTATTTGGATTTTCAGAATTTCAATGGCTTCTATAACTGCCCTTTGAAAAGTATCTGGGGCTCTTGCAATAGTCTTTGTATCTTTGAATATGATTTTATTTCTAAGACTAGTATGCGGTTCATGCTCCTTTAAACGGGTTGCTACGATTGCTACGGTCCTAAAAGTCACACCAATATACCTCATGTCCCAAAACTTCCTTGACACGTGATTTTTTCATATCAAAAACAGTTCAAGCAAGAACTGGGTAGTAATTTTGAAGGTACTATAGTGTCTATCATACCATGCATAGTCATCTGCAAAAACTCACCCCCATCTGCAAAAACTCACTCCCAATTTTTTGTTTTCAAATAGCAGGTTTTCCTGCATAAATGATACCCTTATTTTCTTTAAAATCTTGTGGTACATTTGATGGTATACGCATACGTATTTTTTGTTTGTAAATCAATATAAATAAAATAAAAATTTGCTTGACGCCTAATATTCCTAATAGGATAACAAGAGATTTAAGGGTACTGAATAACCTACTATACCATGTTTCGGAAAAAATGTCTATTTTATCCTTTTTTTATTACGAAAATATTACGAGTCAAACAAATCATTATTTCATTTATCTTATACTTATGACTTTACGAAAAAAATTGGTTTGTGTATGAAATCAAAGGCACTACGAGATTTTAAATAAAATATTGGCTTCATTTATCTAGGAAAAGCTGTGAGGTGCTATTTGAAAAAAATAGTGGGTGAGTTTTAGGGGTTGAAGTACAAAAGACAGGTTTAAAAAGCATGGTATGCTGGGTCATTTAATACCCTCGAAAGGCCCACTTAGTTTTCTTTTTATTTGTGAAAAATATTGGTTTGTGTATAAAATCAAAGGTTCTACAAGATTTTAAATATAATAAGGTAATAAGGCTTTAATTTGTATAAGAAAAACTATTGGAAAAATAATGAGGGTGAGATTTAAGGGTTCAAAGGGTTGAAATACAAAAAAATGTTTTGAAAGCATGATATGATAGATCCTATAGTACTCTCAAAAATCCCACTCGGTTTCCGTTTGACTTTTTTTTGTTACGAGAATATTACGCATCAAGGAAATTCTGGGACACCTGTTATACTTTCCCACAAGAGCACGGTATTTTTTACACACCCTCTGAAGCTAGAGGGATTTGATCCTTAACAGATGGTCTGTAATATTGACGCAATTTGAACATGGATGCGATAAAATTTTATCCTAGTGTCCTGAGGAATGTCCTGTGTAATCGTAGACCAAAGCTCTACGTCTAACGCAAAACAGACGCAGATTCCATCCGAAAGTTTTTCCATAACCGGTGAAAAAAGAGACTCGCAAAAATTAGGTTACTATTTTGTCGTACCTTCTAAAGAATTTATGCAAAAAAGTAAATCGCATAAAGTTCAGGAACAAGTTTTTATTTTCGGAGGGTTACTTAAAATGTTATTTTTACATTACTCACCAAAAACCCTGGTAACGAACCCCAAAGGAAACTGCGATGCAAATACAGTCAATATCCATGGTGCCGCATACAGAGTAGGCGCAACTTCATATAAGTCAAAGTGATTGTACAGTTCAGGCAATTGATCGTGCAACAATCTGGACAGTTGGTATAATTTCACTTGGAGGCTCACCATATCTGGAAGATACTGTTGCCGCATACCCCTCCTAAACATAAGGTGTCTCAGGAGGAAGAACGCTTGATGCTCTTCCATCTGAAAATAAAAAAGCAGGTTTTTGAATCGGAGTGTTACGAAAAAATTATAGTTTGGTAAACTGTTGGTTCTTGGGCTATTCGGCCTGCATCGACACGCTCCGCCGCCTTGGCGTCGACGCGCTGCGCTGCCAAGCTCAGTTTCTCGAAAGACGCCGAATAGGTAACAGCTTTTGAGGATGCCAACCATTCGCGAAAGGTCAAGCAGTGAAATGCGTCGACACCAATGCAGCGCAGCATGTCGACGCCGGCCGAACAGCCCAGAACCACCGGTACATCGGATCATGGCCGCGAATGCCTTACCCAATACAAATTATACTAGTATGTTTATTCTACCAGAGATATGACAAAAAACGATGACAGTGAGAGTCATGCACCTATCAGGTCAACCTGCAAAAGTCTGCGCTAGACTCAGTAGCGTGGCTTGAAAATTTATAGCATAAACATCTACATTTCCTTCCTTGACGCGTAACGAAAAATGGTTCAAGCAGGAACTGAGCTGTAATTCTGAAGGTACTATAGGATACCATGCATTCAAAACATCTTTTCGTACGTAATCCCCGGAAACTCACCCCCAAATTTTTGTTTTCAAATAGCACCCCATATGTTTTCTACAAAAATTATAATCTTGTGGTAATCATGAGTATAATTTAAGTAAAATAACAATTTGTTTGACGCAAAAAATGGATAATATATATGGAACAAAAATAAGTGGGTTTTTAAGCGTACTGAATGGCATACATGCTTAAAAAATGGAGTCAAGTTGATTGACTCAGTACTTCCCACACATAACAGTTGCAACCAAATCATCGCCCGCCTGTCGTCAAAAAACATCCAACACAAAAACTAGTAAATAGTTTCCTAAATCTCTCCGTAGGAACTAAAACGACACAATTCAGCTTTAACTGGACGAAACGAAACAATCAGGAACCCCCAAATTGCTTAAAAACGAAGTTTGAGCTATTTTTATATTTTTAGATTTTTATTATTGCTGCGCCGCCACTGACACGATTTTTGAAAACCATACGCATTTTTCATCCTTGCCGCGGTAATAATACTGTGTCTAAATTTCATTAAAATTAATTCCATAATTTCCATGTTACTAAATTCAGAACGACCTGAATCAATACCTACCCCTAACAAACGTCTATTATGCCGCTAGATCTTTCTTTCACAGGTCAATGGACACTATTATAAATGGAATAAATTTTTGAGTTTTACAACCCCCCACCCCCTAACCACCCCAATTTCACCCCCACCAAAAAAAAGTAAAAAATGATCAGAAACCCCTAAAACGCCGAAAAACAATGTTTGAGCTATTTTTACATTTTTAGTTTTTTTATTATTGCCGCGCCACCACTGACACGATTTTTCCAAAACATGCGCGCTTTCCATCCTCGCCGTGGCAGTAATACTGTGTCAAAATTTCATTAAAATCCATTCGATAATTTTGGCGTTACGCAATAAAGAACGATCTAAAACTAAAACAACACTCGGATGTATGCATCACAAATTATTCTAAGTCCTTGGTTTCTATTATAAGCAAGGCAATGTTCGGATGGACCTAAAAAATTGTATTATGGCGCTAGGTCTTTCATTCACAGGTCACTAGAGAGCCCATTATGAATATAACAAATTTTTCAGTATTACAACCCCCCACCCCCCAACCACCTCAAATTCACCCCCACCCAAAAAAAAGTAGAAAATGATCAGGAACCCCTAAAACGCCTAAAAACGAAGTTTGAGGCGTATTTGAAATTTTTCGTTTTTTGCTAATTACTCCGCCCCCCGTATAACGATTTTCAAAATTATACGAACATTACCTACTACGACCCCACAGCAAAATTTCATCACAATCCATGTAGCGGTTACTGAGATTACGAGGGTAGAAGAACGCGACAGACAGACAGACAGACCGACAGACCGACAGACAGACAGACCGACGGAAATGAGTGACGTAGATTTTCGTTATGTACACATCATAAAACGCCCAAAAAACGTATTATCTCAAAATCGAAAATTTTCGCGATCACAATACTCCCCTCACCTATCGGTGTGGGAAGTAAAAAAACATGTCTTTTTTATCTTTTTTTATTATGAAGACATTACGCCGCAAAAAAATCCTTATTTAATTTATCTTATGTTTATGACTGACGAAAAAAATTGGTTTGTGTATGAGATCAAAAGCACTACAAGATTTTAAATAAAATAATGAGCTCATTTATGCAGGCAAAGCAGTGGCCTACCATTTGAAAAAAAGTTGGGTTAATTTAGGAGTTGAAGTACAAAAAAAATGTTTCATAAGCATAATGTGATTGGTTGTTCAGTGCCCTTGAAAGGACCACTTAGTTTTTTATCTGTTTTATTTACGAAAATATTGCCCCTCAAACACATCTTTATTTTAATTATTTTATAATTATGACTTTACGAAAAAATAGGTTCGTGTATCTAATTAGAGGTACTACAAGATTTTAAAAAAATAAGTACATAATTTGTTAGGAAAAACTTGCAGTACAAAAAAATGTTTTGAAAACAGTATGATAGACCTGTGTTACTTTCAAAAATTTCACTCAGTTTTCGTTTGACTTTTTTTTTGTTACGAGAATATCAGGTGTCAAGGAAATTCTGGGACCTGTCCGGCATAAAGGACTCACGAGTAGAACGGTACCACACCTCATCTCTCGCACTGATGCGGGGAAGAGTACTAGCCATTTCAAAAACGTCCGTCATTTGTCTTTGTGCCGGAACCTGTGGTACCGTCCAGTGGCGGCTCGTGGATTCTGAATGAGGGTGGGCACAAGAAAAGAACATATATAATAAGCACTGTTCAAGTGTTCACTTATTTTCACTTTTCCAAAACACTAAAATCCAAGCATGCGTTCATATGAGAAACAGAATTTTCGTGTTTCTTTGCCATCTCCGCAATGTGCTTTATATCATCCAACCCTTATTTATTCCATGCACATCTTTCTTAAAAATCATGCACATAATAGAAAATAATTTATTTGTTTGTGAACATCCGCACATCAACTCGTATTTTTCATTAATATTTCGGTTGAACACTCTATTATACCTAAGTCCGGGTTTCGTTTTTTCAAATTAAAAGTTTATCTTCAAAAGTTAATAGGGTTTTTAAAAGGTTTTTCACAGAATTATCTTCCGCTGTCGCGCGCTCCATCATATAGAATACGCAAATACCAATGATCCGCGATTATCACATAAAAATAAACAAGACGTTGCGTTCGACTCGTTGTTGGAGACACGCTGCTCAGTGTCCCAAATCGACAATATAATCGCGTACAGCGAACCCAAATCGAACGCCGAGATATGTACGCTGAAAATAGGTATGTACATATGCGGACGTCAAGCCTAGGCCGCACAGGCCTAGGCACAGTAAGACTGTGCGGCCTAGGTCAAGCACACGCCACACGGTCTTGGTCGCGCTCGCTGCTTGGTCACAGCGGAAAGAAGGTTTGAGCGAACGGAAGAATAAAGTTTGATGTAGCATATTAGGTATATATGGATAGTCGTATAACGATGTAACGCGAAAATACTAAATAACAAATGAATAAAGCACTAAATGATAACTATATCTATTGTCATTTTTCTGGGCGGTTGGGTGGGCACGTGCCCCTGTGCCCTTCAGTACCAGCCGCCACTGCTACTGTCAAATAAGTACTTACATGTAACAATAAGACTCCCGCTACAAAGCTCAGTCCTTGACAATATCCGACCTCAGGATCCAATAGAGAATAAGCTTTCAGCAGGTTGAAAAGGGCCAATTGTCCAGGTCCCAAGGGGCTGCTGAAGTACGAGTGATTAGGAAACGTCCTGCCCAGATCGATGAGTATGGCATGCGCGTGATGATGAGACGTCAGCTGCTTCAGCAGAGTATCATAGGGAACGTTATAATTAGGGAACTTCGCGGTGTCCATAGGAGCCACCCGGGCGCAAAACTGCTCTGCCAGAAACATCCACACCTCGCCCCTCTTTCCTCTAGGCACGCCTTGCCGGATGGCGTGAAGCAGCTTTTGCTGGTCACATTTGACCCGAGCTCCTTCTTTAGACGTGAGCAGCTCCCAAACGTCGAACACTTGTCCCTCTCTGAGCGTTGGTTTCATCTCGTCGTATTCTAGTTTGATACGTTTAACTGCCGACTCTTCTTGTTTAGCTAGAAGTAGAGCGATAAACATCAAAATTAAAATAATCATAAGTCTTTGATAGTGATCGGTTGTAATATTGGCAAACGAATACGGGTCTGGAACAAACGAATACGAGTCTCGAATCAGCGGCAATTTTTTATAGAGCAATAATGAACAATACAATGAATGAAAGAGAGAGGGAGAGAGAGGCTTTCTGGTGACCAGAACTACCAGTGCACAGACCTACAAACCGGCCCTTATGCATCTCTCCTCACCCTAGTTCCTCCAGCCCTCATCGCGAATGTGAGGATGGCTTGGGACCTGCCCATCTTATATCCTTAGGTTCAAGAACCCTTGAACCCAGTATGTCCGGCCTGTGATACCTAAGGGCTTTACAGCGACATAGAATGTGTGAATGTGTGCCGATCCTCGCCACAACATGTACACATCGGGCCACTTGACACCCCAATCACATACAAGTCAAGTGTTATGGCCATATAGCAGACCCACAAGTAACCCCAGCCGACTTCTGTCCAGAGGTCGTAAAATAAGTTCTCTAGCTTGATTCCTCTCTATCTCATAAGATGCTGATTTTGCAACCACACCTCTGTTTTCCTTCTAATGGTACCTGCTGCCTGCCCCACAGCCGCCTCAGGACCCAGGAAATTTTTCCGCGACTCTCGCCTTGCGAGCGCATCTGCCTTTTCATTACCTCAAACTTCAGCATGACTCCGTACCCACATAAGTGACACCTGATGTCTTGCCGAAATGTCATCCAAGACATTTCTACATTGCAGAACGAGTATTGATGTAAACCTACAAGCACCCAATGCTGCCTGTCAGAAAGCAAACAGTAATCCGCCTCCTAGGCCCCTAGGAATTTCGTGAATACGGGAGGTACAAGCTAATATCGCGTATATTTCTGCTTGGAATACCGAGGTGTATTCTCTAAGAGAGAGGGAAAGCCTTGTTTTTGGCCCGCAGACCTCGGCGCCGGAGCCTTCGCCGGTAACTGTAAGTAAAAACGAGCCTACCGCTTGATTCCCACTCTTCCCGAATAGAGAACAACTTGTATGTTACAGTGGCTCTACTTCTGATACTACATCAGTCATTCACGGGGTTCCTCAGGGATCCGTTTTGGGACAACTTCTATTTTTACTATATATCAACGACATTCCAAATAGCTTGCCTTCTTCGTTTTATATGCTGACGATACCACTATTATATATGCTAATGAACATCTTGACATTCTAAATGATGAAAGCGCTTTATGTAAATCAGAATTTGCTCAGTGGTTTGCAGCTAACAAGCTATCACTTAATGTTGAAAAAACTCCGGCCATCATTCCCAGCCTACGCCTCATGATATGGAATCTGCCAAATTCGTAATATTCCTAGGGATACATATTAATAGTACCCTCATCTAGGAAGTGCATGCTGATCATGTTGTAAATGCTTTGTTCAGAGTTGTTTACCTCATTCGAATCTAAAAGACAAGGTATCTGATAATGAATTAGTTACAAGTTATCATGCCTACTTCCATTCCAAAATGACCTATGCAATTCTGGTCTGGGGGCACTCTCCTCACATGCATAAGATTTTTGCCATGCATTCGGTACATGTCTGAATTGAAATATAGAGACTCATGCAAAAAAGAGTTCAACAAATTAAAAATTTTGACTTTACCTTGCGTATACATTTTGACCTGCTTGTTGCACATTAAGAAAACATTTATCCGGCACATAGAGATATTCATTCATATGAAACTCGTAATAAAAATAACATCTGCCCTAGTAGCCACCGTTTTCTAAGAACCAGGAATGGTACAAATTTTTATGGGGTAAAATTCTTCAATTTATTATCTAGTACTGTCAGGTCACTGGATTTTAAGATTTTCTACAGAATCCTTAAAGTGTATTTAATAGAGATGCGTTCTTCACTATAGATGAATATTTAAGTAACAATTTCTGTGATATGGCTCGAGTTCCTTTTCTCTTGGACTAGAATTTTGTCTGTTTTTTTGACTTCTATTGGTCACATTGTGATATCTGTTTGTTAATTGTTATATATTTTGAATTGTTATATACCTTATTTTAGGTTTACTATTAGAGTAGTATTATTTCACCATATTTTTATTCATTTTATAGATGATAATTGGTAATTTTTTTTATTTTCTGATGCCATTTTTTATTACTATTACTTGTAGGATACGCCACCGTAAATTTACAGTCGAAGCAATATTAAGCTTTTATCAAAGTATAAAATTTGACATGAAATAGTGAAACACAATGCAACAGAGAGACAACCACATGATAAGTTTTAGAAACTGCATCCTGCATTTGATTGAATGGTCAGTTACCTTTAAGTCGAGCATTTTCCTTTTCCATTCTTACAAGCAAAATAGTCTGGTAAATGGACTTCTTCCATAGGATCTTCAATTCCTCCTTTGATCGCTTTCTAGGTGGCTGATCAGGCTTCTCGATTTTATTTGGTGTCACTACCCTCTTAAAAATTGCTTGCCTCCAGGAGCCAGCGTCTAATCTATTTGGTGAGCTGTCTTCAGAAGAAGCGGATTTTGGACTGTTACCGACTTTCAGAAATCTGCAGAATAAATGGTCATCTAAGAGTAAATTTTTATCTATTTATTCATTGTATATTTCCAACAGGTAGAACCCAATTACAGGAAAAGTCGGCGGCCGGCGGGACTCGAACTCACAGGCTACCTTTTCAGACATTTTCTCGTACGAATTTAAATTATATGAACATACTACAGTAGTAGGTACCAGGAATAATTATTAACAAGTGATAGAGCTAATTATGATGGCTTCTAATACTATTTCCAGACAACTGCGATTCAGAACACTTAACTAATGACTTACATTATTAATATCACAATGAGGAAGTTTCCATTTTTTCAAATATTAGTTAATCAGATAGTCCTAAAGAGTTAGAGAACAACGGCGAAAAAATTTTGTAATTATCTCCATTAATAAAAAAGTTATAGTCCTTCAAAGTTTGAATTGCCGTATCCTCCGCGCGAAGCCGCTGTGACGTCACACATCACACGACACAACACAAGCCTGTGTATGCCCGGTCGAGGATGCTGCTCCCGCAAGCCACCGCGTCGCCGCCGATGCCGGCCTCCTCGTTCATGTTGTTATTCCTTGTTTTCAGTAGGGTAGGCGACGCCGACGGTGACAAAACGATACACTGCAGTTTATTGGTACTCGTATTATTAGAATACCTATGTCTAGCAGACCGAGAAACTTGAATATTGCATTGTACTCAGGTGTACTATCACCACCATCAAAACACCAAACAAATATTTCAATGGATAGCCTATTATGAATACAAAAAAATTGAGTTTTATGACCCCCCAACTACCCCAATTTCACCCCCACCCAAAAAAGTATAAAATTATCACGAAACCCCTAAAACGCCTAAAAACGAAGTTTGAGCTGTTTCTATATTTTTAGTTTTTTTATTATTGCTGCGCCGCCGCTGACACGATATTTAAATCCTCGCAGCGGTAGTAACACTGTGTGAAAATTCAATTGAAGTCAATCCTATAGTTACCTAGTTACACCATACAGAATGATCAGAAGCAATACTCTCGCATGTATACATCAGAGAATTCTAAGTCGACGATGCGTATAATAGCCAAGGTAATGTTCGGATGCAACTAAAAAAGTGTATTATGACGCTAGGCCTTTCTTTCACAGGTTAGTGGTCGGCCTGTTATGAATAAAATAATTTTTCACTTTTACAACCCCCCACTCCCCAACCACCACAATATCACCCCCATCCAAAAAAGTAGAAAATGATCAGGAACCTCTAAAACGCCTAAAAACAAAGTTTGAGGAATATTTAAAATTTTTGGTTTTTTGCTAATTACTCCACCGCCCATACACCGATTTTCAAACTTATAGGAATATTACCTACTACTACCCCCACAGCATATCGCTGCCAAATTTCATAACAATCCATGCAGCGGTTACTGAGATTACGTGGCTAGAAAAACGCGTACAGACAGACCGACGGAAATGAGTTGTGTGGATTTTCGTTATGTAGACATCATAAAACATCCAAAAGCGTATTATCTCAAAAACGAAAATTTTCACGATCACAATACTCCCCTCACCTATAGGTGAAGTAAAAATCCATAATCATGCCATCCACTTTAGGAAGATTACTAGAATCACCACGAACGTAACCTTCCTCTATACTTCAAAAATATACTGGCGTCTGCCCGTTAAAACAAACACCTTCGCCGTTCCACTCAAGTCCAAATGTCGCATACTGTACAGAGCAGCGTATGCATAGCCGAATCCCGACCAGACTGTGGCTGCCGCGAACAACTAATAACATGTGACGTCATACAGCTTTTCACCTCCGCGGTCGCTATACGCAAATATACAATTGAATAACTCCGCCGTTTTTTGGAATATTCAGATGATTTTTTCGACGTTCTTCAAGTGAAGAAAAAGACCATCAGATAATAATGAATTTTCCAAATTTTATTATTTTGGAAACTCCTATAAACAGGATTAAGTACAGAGCGCATAGTATACAAAGGAGATTTTAGTCAAATATTTGTTTGTATGATTATATGACTGGTTGTTGCACCAGTGATAGTACCTGATTTTCGTGAGTTTTAAAATAGTAAGCATTTGGACATACCAACAACCTTTTTGGGGTGATAACTGGTGTTGGCTGGTGATAACAAGAAGCTTCATTTTCAAAGTGACAATAAAAGAAGCAGTAATGTTTATTTCATAGAAATATAGCAATTTATATCAGTCCTTTTGACAAGAAATTGAAAGAACGAAAGCTTCAATCCGATAAAAAATAGGGCGAATACCTGAAGTGGTATAAAAATATGAGTCCATATATCGAACTACAACATACAGACATTTTATTATGCATAGAAAAAACACATCATCAAATTTAGTGGAGCTCCCTTTTGCAATGTCTCAGATGACTTTTAGCAAACGAGGGCCGAAAAGTCTATTCTGGGTCCTAAGCCAGCTGTGGGGCTGGCAGCAGGTACCATTAAAAGGAAAACAGAGGTGTGGTTGGAAAATCAACATCTTATGGGATTGAGAGGAATCTCTAGACATCTCTGTCAACTGTCAAGCTAGAGGACTTATTTTAGGACATCTGGCCAAGGTGGGGCGATTGTCACTCAATGGACAGAAGTCGGCTAAGGACTTATGGGCCTATTATCTGGCCATGACACCTTCAGACGTCACTTATATGTGATAGGGGTGGCAAGCGACCTGACGTGCAAACGTTGAGGTGATGAAGAAGTTTTTTTTATTATGGTACTGGCTCTGATCTGAGATCAACTGTCCAGTTGTATTGTAGATGAACATCTATTTTTTATTAATAACTATGAACATTGTTTTACATTATTAGTTATAGTTGAAAGTTAGTGTTATTTTTAGTTTTTGTGTGAAAAAAATTAATTGTTTTCACTAAGAGATCATATTAGCTGGTAACGGAACATACGAACATAGTTTGATAATCTGCCAGGTCAGGTTTGTTACCTCATTACTGATCAATTTGCATTCGAATATACAGTATTAAGCAGTACCAATCTCCCCACATGTGCAGTGAGGGTCATCGTCTAAGCCTATCCTAGTTTTGTGTTGAGCGCTTAAGCAATGCCCAACCCTCAATCTGCAAAGTGCTCTCACAATTGGTCTATTCGTTTCTCTCTTAAACAAGGGTTCTGTTCTTATGTTCTGTTGGATCTGATTGTATGTCGCTCCGGATGGATTTCTGTGGTAGTGTTCGCTCCACTTTTCTTTCAGGTTCTTGTTTAACATACTGTTTAAGTCACTGTAGCGAATTTGGAATTTCTCATCAGTATTCCATTTGTAATTGCCATCTTTGCTAGTCTGTCGACTGTGTCGTTTTGAGGTATACCTGTATGTCCTTTAATCCATACAACTTTTACATTTTTATCCAAATTGTTGTGTCTGTAAATCAATTTAATTATTTTTGAGATGATCTGGTTGAAAGTCGGTATTATTCTAGAATGCTGTAATCCCATAGCTGCACTCTTGCTGTCGGTGAAGATCGGTATTACCGAGGGAATATTCTAGGGCTTTTTGAATGACTCAGCTGTATATATTGAACAATCTGGAGGGACGAGGGTTGCTCTACATCTCCGTCAATCCACCAGTACGCAGACAGTTGTTTCACACTCATTAGCTATCATCAGTGCGCCATAGGTCGATTGACGGAGATAGAGATCATCATTATTTTCATGTCTACCAGATATGTGAAGCATGTGAGAGCAGGCGACAGAAAGATCTGCCTTGTGCGCCATCTGGTACCCGAAGGTAACGGCAAACCAAAGAAAATCGCTGCAAAGCAGCAGCAGACTTCTTGGTGGAACACCACGGCGCGTCCGCTTTTAACCGACCAGAAGCGCGGTTCTATATGCTGCTGCATATGAGAGCCGATATACGAGGGTTGCTCTACATCTGTTGATGATGCTCCCCAATTGTAATTAGTAAAGGTTTTCAAAATATTGATTGCATTTTCTGCTTTTGTGATACGATAATTAATGTGATCCTTCCAGTTCAGTTTCCTATCTAGATATAATCCTAAATATTTGACTGTATTTTGTTGTTTGAAGTATTTGCCTGCAAGGTTTATTGTATTTAGTGGATTGAGTCTTGAACGGCCGAACGTACAAACTGTAGATTTTCTTCAAACGATGTTATCGCTGTCGTCATCGCGGTATCTAGTGCTTCTATTGTTAATGCAATATTCCTTTTCCTGGTGCTGATTGCGAAGTCCTCTGCAAATTGGTAAATATGTACATCCGTCCCATAGAATAGTTATTCTAAATCGTGAGAATATATCATGTACAGTAACGGACTGACGATACTTCCTTGTGGCAGTCCTTTACATCACAGGTCCTTATATAGATCTTCCTGTTGCTGTGAAGGGTTACCAGGTGGTAAGTGAGTTGATCAGGAATTTGCAGTGTTTTCTTTCATCTGTTCAGCAAGTATGTTGTTGTCATAAGCGCCTATGACATCTAGAAATGCTACAGCAGTATGTTCGTTCATTGAAAAGCCTTACTTTGTTTTATTGATTTATTTACTTTTGTTGGAGCTTGACCAATATGAGGTCCAAAATTAAAAAGTGGATTGTTTGGAATTGAACTTACATATCCATCATTGGTGATTTGAGTCCTTTGTCTGAGCCAGTACTTCGTTCAGGAGATACTGTATCTTTCTGGTTATCCTTCACCTGTAAATGATTCAGCTCACCATGCGACTCTACTATGGAAGATCTTGATCTAGGGCTATCGTTTTGGTCAACGCCTGGAGATGGAGAGTGTTCCTAAAAAGAAAGAAAGGCAATTTGTGCATTATAAATAAGTAACAAATTCAAAATCAAGACCTAATAAATGTTGAAGAGTACAACATAACTGTTTCCAAGCTGTCTTTTTTGTTCTTAGATAAAGAACGAGAGGAGTGTCAGTCCCCTTTTTTGTTACACTGTTACATTGCCGTGATTCCAAGACAGTTATATATTACTGATTCTTGTTTTGGATTTATCAATAATACATAATTCAACGTTTTATGTTCTTTAAGATCTTCTAATCATCGACTAACCTAGGAAACCAGGCAGCTCTGAAAGCGGTGGCAGCTCCAAGGGCCACATCAGCTGTGGTTCAAGAATGTTCTGTCGCCCTTCAGAAACTAGCAATCCACCAGAAGGTGACTCTGTTGTGAGTACCCGGACACATTGGTGTACCGGGCAACGAGAGAGCGGATGGGCTAGCTAGGATAGGGGCCGGAAGCCCCTGCATCGGCCCAGAACCGATGCTTGGAATTAGCAGGGGGTAGGTCAACGATGCTCTGAACGACTGGGCCTACAAGGAACTGGCTAAAGCCTGGTTAGAGAGACGACTACAGTCAAGCTAAAAGGTTCATAGCGGACCCTGATAAAGGCCGAACGTTATGGCTTCTAAATAAAGGCAGAGAGACGCTCAACATAAAGGCAGAGAGGCTCTCAGGTCATTACTGGCTGAATAGACATTTGCCACTCATGAGAGCGGTAGGGGACCCCACCTGCTCTAGATGCTGGGAGGACGAGATAGCGTTTCACTTGCTAGGCAGATGTGCTGTGGGTTGCAACCTCAGGGTTCAGATATTCGACACGACGGAGTTCGGGGAGGAGTTACTATAATCAGCGATATGGTCGGGCATATCAACTTTCGTCAAGAGATCTGGTAGGTTCGACCAGGAGCTTTCTAAGACGTAGGTTTTTTAGTTTTTCAATGTTGGTTCAGTGGGGTTGGAGAAAAGGCCAAAGGTGGCTTACTTGCCTGGCTTCGTCTCCCCATCACTACTACTACTACTAGGAAACTAATTCACAAAACAAGATATGCACTTACTTATACAAGTTATGGTGTCGAGGACGCAAGTAAGGATCTATATAACAATGTCTAGGCATATGGAATCAAGTCTCTTATAGTTCAATCAATACAAGCTAGAAAACCTTAAGGGGTCCTGTAGTAAAGTATGCTTTTACAAAAAGTCAAACATATTACACCTACCCTATTTAAGTTGTTTGTGATCGGCAAGTTCAAATTTCTCAAAGACGAACCAAAGTCGTCTCTGGAACCTTTTCTTTTTAGTAACTGATCGAATGAGTTTGTTAAAGATCTTTTAGCTTTGTTAAATATGGTGCTACCTCCTAGATGATGGCTCAGGAATTCAGACCTGCAAATAAGCAAACAATGTTAAAAGACACTGCTGAAATTGAATAATTTTTTTATGGTTAGCCTCCCGCAAAAGCTGAAAGCCTATGGCGCTAAAAAAGCGCTGCGACAGGATAAGTGTCTGTGCACGTTAGACTTAGACTGAAACGCTGAAGGTTGTAGCCGTCGGGAAACAGATTCTCGGCAGCTCATTTCACAACGTCGAAGTTCTCTAAAAGAATGAATGCTAGAGACTGGTTCGGCGATTAGGAACCCCGACCTGGTAAGGATGAGCTGGCAGAGCCTCTCTAGTGTTCCTCGTTCGGAGAGTCTTTGGTGTTATTATCTGGGAGAGCTCACTCGAACATCTTCCGTGATAGAATCTGTGAAACAGGGACAGGTCAGCCACCTTTTTTCGATGTTCCAGAAGCTGTGGAGGACCTTTGTGAGGTTAGGCGTATCGATTAGTCTAATTGCTCTCTTCTGGATAGTGTCCAGAAGTTTTAGACAGTGCTTCGGAGCGCATCCCCACACATGGGAGTAATGCTCCAACGATAGTCGGATCTGTGCATTGTAGAGCAGCAGTAGTTGCTCGACTATTAGGTGACAATTATTTTACAAACACATCGCAATTTAAAACGAAAAGAAAATTAAATGCAAAGAAAACTTACATTATACCACGACAGTCTAAAATATTTTTGGTACAAAAATGCATAGCTGGGTGATAACATATTTTTAATCTTATAGGTACTTTTGTCTATATATGCGTTTAGTTAAGTAACTTTTAAATAAAAAAACTACACGAAAATCCTACCACAGATTGTTGAGGCCGCAGCTGCACCCTGCACATAATAAAGAGTTTTCAGTTTCCACAAACATTTATTTCTTGAAAGTTTTTTTTAGATAGTATCACAAAAGGTCACTTCTTAAGAGCGTTTTGCTTATCACTCATTACAAAATATTATTTCTTAAGAGTTTTCACTTATCATCCTGACTAACCAAGAAAAAGATCTAGCGTCTAGCTTGGGAATCGAACACGTCCGCGCTACCTACTGAACCACGTAGCCGTCAGCCTCATTTTGTCAAAACATTGTATTAGTATCTACATACCTATTTTCATCTTTGTAATATTATTTATAATTTCCTTAATTTTTATTTTATGCTCTACGGAAAGTCGGCCAAAGTTCATCTTAAGCATCGCGTTCACCCGATTATCCATTTTAAATAATAGGTTAGTAGGTTAGAATCCCACGATTTAAACAACGCATAGCGACTCGAACAAGAGACGACTGAGGCGCGGCAGCAGGAGCGGCCTCTGTTCGTATTGGTTCGTATATTACCGCTAACCTTTTGGTTTTCATTGGTCATTTTCAAAGTCGACTGATGTGTAACTGACCAAAAGGAGCACTAATAACGTGCGATTGACCAATAGGAGCGCTCTCTGTCCGTATCTTGGCGCCTTCAGTCAATCACGTGACGAGACACTGGTAAGTTCGAGCTTAGTGTGCTGCGAGTGAAAGTTTTTATAGTCTGGAGCATTGTGTGCTATTTACAAATCAGGCAATCGAACGTTGCTAGAAATAGGTACATACTAACACTGCATGCATATCTACTAAAAAGTATTTTTTTTTCTCTTGCTCGGGGGAGGGGGGCGTTGCGCCATAAAGGAGGAGCCGCCCTTGTTTGGCCTACATATGGGGTGGGGCACTTATTTAATTCACATATTAACCTACTAAACTGATCACAATTAAAAGTGAACATCATACCTATTTTCTGCAGTGTCATGAACATGCCTGCCCTGCTTCATTTCACAATGGGCTCTGAGAAGCATCATAAGAAATTCGTTTTGTTCTTTCACAGAATCCGTTTCGGCTCCTCTGAATTTAGTTAATATTGTATTTTGTTCATCTTCGTCCAGTTGTTCTAACCTGAAAATTATAATCAGTAAAATTGATTCACCATATATGCATACTTGAGCCAGAACAGTAGACAAAAAATGCAAAAGAAGATCAACAGGTTCAATGTTTTTATATTCCATTGTTCCGACTCTTTTTTGGAATCGCTAAATTGAGTTGAGTTGAAAATATATTAACTTTTTATAGGCAAGCCTAAGTCGTTTGCCGACTTTGTTAGGAAACAAAATTAGCTATAGCTGGGAAGCGGCAAAAGATATATTAAAGCCAAGTGTACTCTTTAAACTGAATTCCAAGCTTTCGGAGAACTATGCCTCCATCATCAGGGCTGAAATATTGAATTAACATGAGCAACAGGTAAGCAAAAATTAGAGTTTATACTTACAACAATCTCAACAAACTGTGTAAGTATAAACTCTAATTTTTGCTTACCTGTTGCTTATGTTAATTCAATATTTCAGCCCTGATGATGGAGGCATAGTTCTCCGAAAGCTTGGAATGCAGTTTAAAGAGTACACTTCGCTTTAATATATCTTTTGCCGCTTCCCAGCTATAGCTAATTTTGTTTATTAGCTTTTTATCCCATATCGTATGTAATTTAACAGCTGACGATTTCCATGAATTTTTAATTAAAAATTCAGCGAGCGCAGTACGTGAATTCAATAAATATTTTACTTTCATCCGTTTTATGGGTGAAAATGAAGATAAGGGGAAGAAAGGAAAGATTTTGCGTTCGAAACATTTTCAAAAACGGGAAGAAATAAGGAGCATACTATAATCTGTTGCAAAAGATGGAGCTTACTGACGCAGAAAAATACTTTAATTATTTACGAGCGCCAAGTCATGCATTCAAATCATCATCAACCGTCAAAGAAATCCTTCATCGGTTAACTATATAACCGTGTACCTAATAGATATTCTTAGGTGGTAAATATGGGAAAGAAATTGAGCTATTTGGTGGATTGGATTTAATCTCAAATAACCTCAAATCACATATCTACAAATTTAAATTGACTTAACAGCACGTCGGCAACTGACATCGGTACCAGCTGTGAAGATACAAATTCCCCAAATTTGTAACCAAATTTCGTACGAAAAGATAGGATTCATGTGAAGAGATATATTTAGATCATACGATATGATCAGTACGAATACGAATCGTATATTGAAAATCGTGTGCATGTGAATTAAGCTTTACTTGCATATAATGATCAATGCAATGAACCTTGTAATTACTACTCAAAATGTGTCTTATATCTTACCTTCTTAATATAGCCGCTTGAGTTTTTCTGTCTGACAGCTGCTCTATTTCTACACAAAGTTTGTGGAACCATACCATTGGACAATGTTCACACGATGTAACGACCTGCTTCATCCTTGATTCCGAACTCAGGAACGCCTGAGTGATAGCTTAAAGATGAATTCAACAGTTAAACAAGCCATGTTTTCAAATTATTTATTTAGCGTATGGTTGTGGTACACATGGAAAAAGTCATAAAAAAGGTAAAATATTTAAGACAAATAACACAAAATTAAAAAAAAAATGCTATCTTAATAGTTACTAGGATATAAGTTAATATCGAGTATGGAACTCCATTCTACGGCTAATGGCTTTGGCTTGGAGAAATTCCTTGTTGTTGCCTGGATATGCTCTAAGCCCACATTCTTGCACTATATGCTCGACAGTTTGGGGTCTTGATCAATTGTTAGAACAGTTACAGTGGTTTTCTGGGCCTTAATCTGCGCAAGGAGTGATGCCGAGCAACAACAACATGACAGCAACAGCCGTCAAAATTGTAGGTTATATGCGGTTGTCCGTTACGATGACGTCGTTGCATAATACGAAATTTACGTTTGACAGCAGATACTGAGCGATTTTCGCCCGTCGCTTGTCGTCTGTAAGATACGTGATAAGGCTGCAGGTATATCTTCGTGGATTGTTTATTGTTTTGATTTTGTTATACTCTTTCAGAAGGGCATTTTCTCGACGGATGATTTGTGGAGCTATGTGGCTGAGTGTTGGTAGCCAGTAAGTTGGCGTTGATTTGATGCATCTTGTAATAGTTCTTATAGAAGAGTTTAACTGGGCGTCTATCAGTCTAGTATGTGAGTTGTTTAGCCGCACTGACGAGCAAAATTCGGCCTCACAGAAACAGAGGCTCAGGGCCGAAGTAAGGAGCGTAGAAGCAGAAGCGCCCCTATAGGTTCCACATAATGTTTGCAGGATGTTATTTCTGCTGTTTACTTTGGCTGCGATGGACTGATTATATTTTTTAAATAACAGTGTCCTATCCAGTGTGACACCAGCAAGGCGCCGTTAAGGTAAATATTTTTTCAAAAATAATTTTATATATTACCACGAGCAAAAAAATAAAATCCGATTGTATGTTCAGAAAAAAAATTAAGACATTTTCTTAACAATTTGCTATACTGATTTTCTTGCCAACTAAGAATCGTGGATTAACACGTACCTGCTACTGCGTCACTTGCTATAGAAGATGATTCGCATTTGAAAATATATCCTACATAAGTTTCTGCGTTTCCCTCTTTACATATGAATCCAAAATATTTGGAGTTTGTTTGACCCTAAAAATTAATAGTAGTAGGTAGTAATAGAAAGTACATCTAATGTGAACTATCTTAATGTTAAAAGTAATGTATATTATATTTTAATAACCGTGTTAATATATTTTTGTACGCTTCAATAATTTTAGGGAAAAATAAGAAAAATAAAATAAATGTGGGTATGTTAATTTATATATTAGGAAAACATTATCACAAAAAGCAGCGATTTTAATAAACAATAAAAATAGAATTGTTAAAAGACATTGAACAAATACATCAGTTTACAGTTATCTCTCCTCAAAAACAAAACCATAATTAAAAACTAATGTAAATAAATGCAAATTCGATGCACTAGCAAGAAATTATATGCATCTTAAAAAAATGTACAGAGTGCCTTAAACGTCATGAAGCGTTTTTTAAATCTATTGGATATATTTCTACAAATTTAATATTCTTTAACATCTTTCAAAGTAATCACCTTTAGCATATATACACATTTTTACAAAGACTTTCCCATGCTTGGAAAGCCTCCGAGAAAGCCTCGACAGAAACCTTGCTTAAAATCATTGTCACAGCTTTTTGGATATATCCTGAATGTTGTCAAAACTGTTTACTTTGAGTTAATTTTTGATTCCCGTAAAAATGTAATAAGTCAGGTGGAGCGAAATTGGGGCTATAGGGCGGCAGCGTTGCCACCATGGGCGTAGTTAGGTGGAGGCTTGGGTGGGCTTAGCCCCGTCAATGAAAATGAAATTAGCCCTCCAAAAATCCAAAAATAATTCGTTCTGTTAAGTTTACTGTATTTAGGGTGGGGACTTGAGTCCCCTCAGATCCAGGGACTTAAGCCACCCAGATTCATTGACTTAACTAAGCCTATGGTTGCCACGTTGCGTTTCGCCAGGGACTCACGGACGCGCAGAGAAGTGTGGCTTGGCGCATTGTCGTGATGCAGGTAGCAACGATGTTTTTACGCATGCGGAGAACACTGTTCCTTAATCTTTCCAGCACTTCTACGTAGAAGTACGGTCAGTATTCAATAAATCACTAACACGATTGACATTTCCGTCGTTTCTACTTGTCGACGGTCGTCCAGATTGCGAGTCTCCACCCACCCCTTCCTGGTGCTCCTTAAACTTCTTCGCCTCGTAACTTTTGCATAGCTCAAAGCTATAAGCTTCCTTAAGCGGCGAGTGCGGTGAGTTTCTTTAACAGTTTTGTTGAGCATTGAACAAAATTTGATCGTCCAAGCTGAATCAGCTATTGCGCGTCGTGACGAGGTTTCAAAATAGAGGTCCAATGATTCGCCGATTCTGATGGATGTTTAGACCCGACGGAACTTGGGTGCACTGCGACTAGTTGCGGCACGACAAAAAAAAATATTTAATGACTTCTGAAATACCCTTTTTACTCCATAACCGCTGACTTTAAATAACGTTAAAATATGTGATTTTTTACACATTTCGTGATTACTCATCTGGGAATCACTGTTCTACTAGCTCAAATGATGAGCTAGCAGAACATATTTATTATTATTTAAACAAAAGATGCATTTAACAGCTAATTCAATTTACATTAATTCTACATTTCTTTTCACTACTTTCCTAATTACTATTATTTAACATGTTCGTTTTTTTTAAAAGAGTATCCCATCTCTAATCGGCAAATTTAATTAATTGTTTGACACTTTTTGAGTTTTTGCATAATTTTATCCATTATCTTAACCATTGCTTACTATTAAACTATATGAATAAACGTAGATTTTTGTGAAAAGAAAAGTTGATTGATTTAGCAATTGGCACATTTCATTATTTGCATTTAATTATAGAGTAATAATGTTCGGTTTGTGTTTTGCCGACTAGTTTGCTAGCAGTGACGTCAACCATTGGGATTTTGGATATAAACTTACTTGAACACAGGTGGTAACATCTTTGTGATGCTTATGCAGCAGGATGACCTTCCTATCGGGACTAATCAGTCTCAAATCGGTCCTGTCCACCTGAAGGACCATTGTACGGTTAAAATCATCAATTCCCACAGGAGATTTCAAATCAGGTACGGATTCGCTTCTTGTCTTATCCTCGTTAGGTATGGAGCTACAAATAATATACAGAGTGAGTCTTAAGTATGGAACGCCTCAATTATCTCGGAAACTGCACGATTTACATGAATTTTGGGATAAGATTGTTTTTTCTACAATATTTCCTAAATGTCATAATTTCGAAGTTATAACTAAATTTACACTGTATCCGCCCAAGTGTAAAATAATTATAAGAGGGATAAGAAGAATCGAGCAGTCAGGCATCTTGCAAAATGTACAACGAAGTTTCAAGAATCTCATGGCTTGTTGTATTGAAGTAAACCGACACAGCATCTGCCTTCAAATTATGTTTTTCTGAAATTAGTGTCTTATTTTAACTTGTGTGGTTATAATGTAAATTTAGCTTTATCTTGGAATCTATGACATTTGAGTATTGAGATTATTTGATAAAAAATAATGAGTATTTCTCAAGGATAGCAAGAATAGAAGAATATACAGGGTGATCTATTTGAAATAACAAAGATTATTATAATAAAACAAAAAAAAAACGGAAGATATGGCGACAATGTAAATGCAACAAAACTCCTAAGTTGAACAGGTATACGATTTGTGATCTTTGAAATTACTTTGATATCAAATCAAATCAAATAGATTATTGGTATCAAGCTATATTAAATTTACTTGTAAATATTGAACAGAAACCGGTATTAAGGAATAAATTAACAGAAATAAATATGCGATGAATTCAATTTTATTTTTAAAGTTTTGTATGGATTAAGGATCTAGATATCTTGAAGATTTTGTGGGTCATCGCTCTCTCTCTACACGATTGTCAATCCGGGATCTAGAATGCCGATATAAACGCATCGGACGCAGATAGACAAGATAACTTAGCCTTTAACAGGTTGAAAAGAGAACACAATATCCCCTACCTCCCAGTTCCATTATTTAGAACACGCATTCCCAGTGTTGCCAGGCGATTTTCCGACAAAGTGGCGATTTCAAAACCGAGTTGGCGACCAAAAATTGTAGCTGGGCAATTGGCGACTTTTGGTGGCGCAAAACACATAGTGAGTGGCCAATTTTGGCTATTTATAACTTTCATTACTTTCAAATCCAAAAATAAGGCCTGGCCGCATGAGACGGCAATATTGTCGGTTGTTTTACAATTGACTCTTTGACCATAGTGACTCTTCAAAGAGAGAGAGAGAGAGAGAGAGTGGGAAGTAAAATTGGTCGACCTTCGTTATCATTATTGAGCATCATTTACCTACTTCTTATTACTGCGCATGCTCAAAATAACGATAGCCATGAAATTTGTTATTTTTGGTTGTTCAAAAACCCCCAATGTCTCAAAACAAGCATTATTTGAAAAGCTGGAGTCGATTCGCAATTGGCAGATGATCCTTAGAATTTTTAAAATAAATTAATCTCACTGGGAAGTTGTTTTGATTCCAATAAGATAGCCAGACAATTAATACTAAAATATTTTCTATTGAACTAAAAAAAAAACAAATACGTAGTAATGTTTATGTCTTTTCAACTGCACACTCATCGCCACCAATACCTTCGTGGCCTGGTATCCAACTGAGATGAACAGCGTTGCGTGAAGAGTCCGAGAGGATCACAATAGCCCCCATAGAATGATTTCAGTATGACATATTTTTGCAGTTCCGTAGGTCAGAAGCATCCTCACTCACAGAATATGTCATACTGCGCGGTTTGGTTTTGACAATTTTGACATTCACCGTGAAGCCGCCATTTCGGGCGATTTTCATTCAGGCATGTCAAAGATTGGCGATTTCTTGCGATTTTTCATGCCCAATGCAGGCTACAAGCATACTTATAACCTGCCAACATGAGATACTCGCTTTGAGTAAAACATTGTTGCACTTGATACATCGAAAGCCTTTGATAGAGTGTGGTATGAGGGACTTTCGGTCAAGCCTGCTGCTTACGGACCTGCGCCAGTGGTTGAACAGCTTTTTAAACGACCGATCTCTGTTTCATGTTCGAAGGCTGTTCACCAGACGTATTTTCAATATACGCCGGTATCCTCAGGGATCTGTTCTATCCCCTACACAGTTTTTACTGTACACCAACGAGCTGCTGGAAATAACATCCAATCCACCATCCCAGGGCACGGTACGTTGGCGACAGTAGCATGCCTCACGGATCACCGTAGATATCAAAACTATTGTCGAGTGGGGATTAGTAAATAAAGTACAGTACAACGTACAGAAAACTCAGGCAACAACACTGGCAAAAAAGTCTCACGTTGGCTTACCAACTGTGGAAATGAAGTGTCATCCAATAGTCAGTATTGCTAAAACGGCATCCCAGATGCTTGGAGTTTTGTTCCTCTGTAGGAAGCTGTATACACCAGAACAACTTCTGCGCTTTACAAGGCACAGATCCGACCATCGTTGGAGTATTACTCCCATATATGGGGATACACTCCGAAGCACTCTCTAAATAAAGCTTCTGGACACTATCCAGAAGAGAGTAATTAGACTAATTGATACGCCTAACCTCACAAAGGACCTCCACAACCTGGAACATTGAAGAAGGGTGGACGAACACTAGAGAGGCTTTGCGAGCTCATCTTTACCAGGTCGAGGTCTACTCCCCGAACCAGTCTCCTCCAGAATTCTTTCTTCTGGAGAACTTCGACACTGTGGAATGACCTGCCGGGGAATTTGCCTCCCGACGGCTACAAATTGCAGCGTTTCAAATATAACGCGCTCCCACACTTATTCTCTCGCAGCGCTTCTACAGCGCTATAGGCTTTCAGCCTTTGCGGGAGGAAGACCATAAAAAAATCAACGCCCTCTACCGAAACTGTTATCTTACAGAGCCTGGTTATGAATGTACTGGGAATGTAGTATCTATGAGGGGTTAGGTGTCTCTTTTTAGCTGATAGCTTTACCCGTCTGTACCTTCTCTGTTAGTTGCATTTGGAGATTTCACACTTTAGATCCAACTTTTCCAATCGTGTATATTGATTGTCGAGACCTTCATTGCTCGGAATAGATTGGAGGTATGTAAGAAATGAGATTACTCAGGATAGAGAAAGGCTTTCCATAGTGTTCAACATTTGTACATGCCTATTTGAAACCGTGCCGAAGTACGGAATCAATCTACAAGCCTTTTTTGTGGTTTGTTTTGTTACCTAGATGCAGAGTCCTGTTGTGATTCAGGCTTAAATTGCCTGTTACTATCATCGCTGCTATCGTCACCATCATTTGCGTCAGATATCTTCGGTTGGACAAGATTGACATGGTAAGACTGAGACCTGAGCAATGGCGGATGGGTTGGTAAGGCCTGTTTTACTTGACGCGAGTCACTGTCATCACCACTCGGTTCACTTATTGATGAATCCTATAAAAAATAGTTTAAAAACAGAGTTTTTTTGCATTTTGTTATAAGGTCGTCTACAATATCATTTCACATTGTGTTAGACATCGTGAGTAACACTGTACATGTTGTAGGAGCCAACCATTTGGGCAACTGAACCCTAACTCATTTACTACTAAAGAAATGAAGTCAAGTTGATTGACTCAGTACTTCCCACACATTACGCTGGCACCAGTTTATTATTTTCCCATAGCATGAAGCTTTAGTCTAAGATCCCTTGCAACCAAATAATTGCAAACCCCCCCCCCTAAAATTGTCTTATGCCGCTAGGTCTTTCCTTCACAGGTCAATGGATAGCCTATTATCGATACTACAAACTTCTCAGTTTTACAACCCCCACCACCCCAACCACCTCACTTTCACCCCCACCAAAAAAACTGGTAGGAAATGATCAGGAACACCTAAAACATCTAAAAACCGAATTTGAGTTGCTTTCATACTTGTCGCGTTCTTTGATTATTGCTACGCTGCCACTGACAAGATTTTTAACAAACATACGCGTTTTCCATTCTCACCACGGTAACAATATACTGTGTCAAAATTTCATTAGAATCAATTTAATAGTGTCCACGTTACAAAATACAAAACGATTTAGACCAATAAATTCTCGCATAGTATACAGAAAATTCTAAGTCTCTTAGTTTCTGTAATAGGCTAGGCAATGTTCGGATGCACCTAAAAAGGTGATTTGTGTCGCTAGATCTTCCTTCACAGGTTAGTGGACAGCCTATTATGAGCACAAGAATTTTTTTAATTTTTCAACCCCCAAGCCCCCAACCACCCCAATTTCACCCCCACCCAAAAAAACGCCGAAAATGATCAGGAACCTCTAAAACGCTTAAAAACGAAGTTTGAGCTGTTTTTATGTTTTTAGTTTTTTTATTATTTCTGCGCCGCCACTGGCACGATTTATCAAGACCATACGCGTTTTCCATCTTCGCCATGGTAGTAACGCCGTTTCAAAATTTCATTAAAATCAATTCAACAGTTTCCTCGTTACAACGATCTGACGCAATACTCTCGTAGGTTTACATCAAAAAAAAAAAATTCTAAGTCCTTTGCTTTCTGTAATAGGCGAAGGCAATGTTCGGATGGACCTAAAAAAGTTATTTATGTCGCCAGGTCTTCCTTCACAGGTCAGTGGACAGTCTATTATGAAAGCAACAATTTTTTCAATTTTAAAACCCCCCACCCCCCAACCACCCCAATTTCACCCCCACCCAAAAAAAGGAGAAAATGATCAGGGACTCCTAAAACGCCTAAAAACGAAGTTTCAGCAATATTTAATTTTTGTTGTTTTTTGCTAATTACTCCGCCGCCTATGCACCGATTTTCAAAATTATCGGAACATTACCTACTACGACCCCACAGCATACCGCTGCCCAAATTTCATCACAATCCATGCAGCGGTTACTGAGATTACGAGGATAGAAAAACGCGACAGACAGACAGACCGACAGACCGACAGACAGATCGACGGAAATGAGTTACGTGGATTTTCGTTATGTACACATCATAAAACGCCCAAAAAACGTATAATCTCAAAATCGAAAATTTTCGCGATCACAGTACTCCCCTCACCTATCGGTGTGGGAAGTAAAAGTCTTGTAGGATATGTGATCCTACATACTTCAATTTTATTTAGCGTATCGTTATAGTACACATGAAAACAGTCATAAAAAATGGAGTCAAGTTGATTGACTCAGTACTTCCCACACATTACGGTGATACCAGTTTATTATTTTCCCATAGCATCAAGATATAGTCTGAGATCCCCTTGCAACAAAATCATCGCCAGTACCCCCCCCCCCCCCCCCCCCCGCCCCCCCCCCCCGCCCCCCCCCCCCCAATTGTCATATGCCGCTAGGTCTGTCCTGCACAGGTCAATGAACAGCCTATTATCAATAATACAAACTTTTCAGTTTTACAACCCCCACCCAAAAAAGGTACAAAACGGTCAGGAACCCCTAAAACATCCAAAAACGAAGTTTGAGCTTTTTTCATATTTTTTGTTTTTTGATTATTGCTACGCTGCCACTGACACGATTTCTAACAAGCATACGCGTTTTCCATCCTCACCACAGTAATAATAATGTGTCAAAATTTCATTAGAATCAATTTAATAGTTTCCACGTTACAAAATACAAAACGATCTAAAGCAATAAATACTCGTATGTATACAGAAAATTCTAAGTCCCTTAGTTTCGGTAATAGGCAAGGCAATGTTCAGATGGACCTAAAAAGGTGATTTATGTCGCTAGGTCTTCCATCACAGGTCAGCGGACAGCCTATTATTGATACAGCAAATTTTTCAGTTTTTCAACCCCAAACCCTCCAACCACCCGAATTTTACCCCCACCCAAAAAAACTCCGTGAATGATCAGGAACCTCTAAAACACTTAAAAAAGAAGTTTGAGCTGTTTTTATATTTTTAGTTTTTTTATTGTTTCTGCGCCGCCACTGGCCCGATTTATAAAATCCATACGCATTTTTCATCCTCGCCACGGTAGTAATACTGTGTCAAAATTTCATTAAAATCCAATCAACAGTTTCTTCGTTACATAATATAGAACGATCTAAAGCAATACTCGTATGATTACACCAGAAAAAATTCTAAGTCCTTTGGTTTCTGTAATAGGCAAGGCAATGTTCAGATGGATCTAAAAAGGTGATTTATGTCGCTACATCTTCCTTCACAGGTCAGTGGACAGCCTATTATGAATACAGCAACTTTTTAAATTTTTCAACCCCCCACCCCCCAACCACCCCAATTTCACCCCCACCCAAAAAAACTCAGAAAATGATCAGGAACTTCTAAAACACTTAAAAACGAAGTTTGAGCTGGTTTTATATTTTTAGTTTTTTTATTATTTCTGCGCCGCTACTGGCACTATTTATAAAAACCATACGCATTTTCCATCCTCGACACGATAGTAATACTGTGTCAAAATTTCATTAAAATCAATTGAACAGTTTCTTCGTTACATAATATAGAACGATCTAAAGCAATACTCATATGTTTACACCAGAAAAATTCTAAGTCCTTTATTACTTCCCACACCGATAGGTGAGGGGAGTATTGTGATCGCGAAAATTTTCGATTTTGAGATAATACGCTTTTTGGGCGTTTTATGATGTCTACATAACGAAAATCCACGTCACTCATTTCCGTCGGTCTGTCTGTCTGTCTGTCTGTCGGTCTGTCTGTCTGTCTGTCTGTCGCTTTTTTCTAGCCTCGTAATCTCAGCAACCGCTGCATGGATTGTGATGAAATTTGGGCAGCGATATGCTGTGGGGTCGTAGTAGGTAATGTTCCTATAATTTTGAAAATCGGTGCATGGGCGGCGGAGTAATTAGCAAAAAACAAAAAAAAATAAATATTGCTTAAACTTCGTTTTTAGGCGTTTTAGGGGTTCCTGATCATTTTTCACTTTTTTTTGGGTGGGGGTAAAATTGGGGTGGTTGGGGGGTGGGGGGTTGTGAAATTGAAAAATTTGTTGCTTTCATAATAGACTGTCCACTGACCCATGAAAGAAGACCTAGCAACATAAATAACTTTTTTAGGTCCATCCGAAAATCGCCTTGCCTATTACAGAAACGAAAGGACTTTTTCTTTTGTGGTGTAAACATACGAGAGTATTGCTTTAGATCCTTCTATATTGTGTTACAAGGAAACTGTTGAATTGAGGTTAATGAAATTTTGACACAGTATGACTACCGTGGCGAGGATGGAAAACGCGTATGTTTGTTAAAAATCGTGTCAGTGGCAGCGCATATAGCAATAATAAAAAAACTAAAAGTATGAAAACAACTCGAACTTCGTTTTTAGATGTTTTAGGCTGTCCACTGACCTCTGAAGGAAATACCTAGCGGCATAAGACAATTTTAGGGGGGGGGAGGCTGCCGACGATTTGGTTGCAAGGGGATCTCAGACTAAAGCTTCATGCTATGGGAAAATAATAAACTGATATCACAGTAATGTGTGGGAAGTACTGAGTCAATCAACTTGACTCCATTTTTGTGAATTGCGTTTTATCACAGTCAACTTTGTTTCTGTAATAGGCATAAGGCAATGTTCGGATAGACCTAAAAAAGTTGTTTATGTCGCTAGGTCTTCCTTCACAGGTCATTGGGTAGTCTATTATGAATACAACAAATTTTTCAATTTTACAACCCCCCAACCCCCAACCACCCCAATTTCCACCCCCACCCAAAAAAAGTAGAAAATGATCAGGAACACTTAAAACGCCTAAAAACGAAGTTTGGGGAATATTTGAAATTTTTCGTTTTTTGCTAATTACTCCGCCGCCAATGCACCGATTTTCAAAATTATAACAGCATTACCTACTACGACCCCACAGCACATCGCTTCCTAAATTTCATCAAAATCCATGCAGCGGTTACTGAGATCACGAGGACAGAAAAACGCGTACAGACAGACCGACAGACCGACAGACAGACCGACAGACAGACCGACAGACAGACCGACAGACAGACCGACAGACAGACCGACAGACAGACAGACCGACGGAAATGAGTGACGTGGATTTTCGTTATGTAGACATCATGAAACGCCCAAAAAGTGTATTATCGCAAAATCGAAAATTTTCGCGATCACAATACTCCCCTCACCTATCGGTGTGGGAAGTAAAAACGCAGAAAATGATCAGGAACCTCTAAAACGCTTAAAAACGAAGTTTGAGCTGTTTTTATATTTTTACTTTTTTTTATTATTTGTGCGCCGCCACTGGCACGATTTATAAAAACCATACGCGTTTTCCATCCTCGCCACGGTAGTAATACTGTGTCAAAATTTCATTAACATCAATTCAACAGTTTCCTTGTAACACGATATAGAAGGATCTAAAGCAATACTCTCGTATGTTTATACCAGAAAAAATTCTAAGTCCTTTGGTTTCTGTAATAGGCAAGGCAATGTTCGGATGGACCTAAAAAAGTTATTTATGTTGCTAGGTCTTCCTTCATGGGTCAGTGGGCAGTCTATTATGAAAGCAACAAATTTTTCAATTTTACAACCCCCCACCCCCCAACCACCCCAATTTCACCCCCACCCAAAAAAAAGTAAAAAATGATCAGGAACCTCTAAAACGCCTAAAAACGAAGTTTGAGCTGTTTTTATATTTTTACTTTTTTTTATTATTTGTGCGCCGCCACTGGCACGATTTATAAAAACCATACGCGTTTTCCATCCTCGCCACGGTAGTAATACTGTGTCAAAATTTCATTAACATCAATTCAACAGTTTCCTTGTAACACAATATAGAAGGATCTAAAGCAATACTCTCGTATGTTTACACCAGAAAAAATTCTAAGTCCTTTGGTTTCTGTAATAGGCAAGGCAATGTTCGGATGGACCTAAAAAAGTTATTTATGTTGCTAGGTCTTCCTTCATGGGTCAGTGGGCAGTCTATTATGAAAGCAACAAATTTTTCAATTTTACAACCCCCCACCCCCCAACCACCCCAATTTCACCCCCACCCAAAAAAAAGTAAAAAATGATCAGGAACCTCTAAAACGCCTAAAAACGAAGTTTGAGGAATATTTAATTTTTTTTGTTTTTTGCTAATTACTCCGCCGCCCCTGCACCGATTTTCAAAATTATAAGAACATTACCTACTACGACCCCCCAGCATATCGCTGCCCAAATTTCATCACAATCCATGCAGCGGTTACTGAGATTACGAGGACACAAAAACGCGTACAGACAAACCGACAGACAGACCGACAGACAGACAGACAGACCGACAGACAGACAGACAGACCGACGGAAATGAGTGACATGGATTTTCGTTATGTAGACATCATGAAACGCCCAAAAAGTGTATTATCTCAAAATCGAAAATTTTCGCGATCACAATACTCCCCTCACCTATCGGTGTGGGAAGTAAAAAGTAAAACATTTTGTGTTTTTTATTATTTTTGTGTTTTATTTTTTTGCGATCTATTTATATAGGTTAAGATCGAGCCCGGAAATCCATTCTACGGCTGATGGGTTGGCTTGGAGGAAGTCTTTGTTGTTGCCTGGATATGCTCTTGCACTATATGCCTGACAGTTTGGCTTTCCGCTTCACAGTCGCATCGAGTCAGCGCACATTCCATGTGACGTTCTGTTTAGGGTTTACCATTCCCTTTGGTGGAGCTCAAAACCAGGTGGTTCTTGACCAACAGGCAGATCACTGTTCACTTCTTCTGGTGTTTGGGTCGCCCAAATTTCTGCCCATTTAACTACAGGGTTAAAACCATCAGACTCAAGTTGGTAAGCTGTTGTAATTGGTGGTTTTCTGGACCATAATCTGCACAAGGAGAGAGCAGATATATCTTCGTGGATCAACAGTGAAGGATTTGTTTTGATTTTGTTATATTGTTTCAGAAAGACATTTTCTCGATGGATGGGTGGTGGAGCTATTTGGCTGTGTGTTGGTAGCCAGCAATTTGGGGCTGATTTGATGCAACCCGTAATAGTTCTCATAGAAGTGTTTACCTGGGCATCTATAAGTCTAGCATATGAGCTGTTTAGCCGCATTGGCGAGCAAAATTCAGCCGCACAGAAACAGAGGCTCAGGGCCGAAGTACAGAGCGTAGAAACGGAAACGCCCCAAGAGGTTCCACGGATTCCACCTCATTTATGCATGATGTTATTTCTGCTATTTACTTTGGCTGCGATGGACTGCATATGTTTTTCAACGACAGTGGACAGTGTCCTATCCAGTGTGACACCTAGGTATTTGGGTGTGGTATTATAGGGTAGCAAGGTTCGTTAAAGTAAATATTTTACTCACTTTTTCTCATTTCATTGTTAAGGTCAACACACGCTGTTCTACAGGTTTATATTACCTACTCATAATAAATATATCATATTTTCCATAAAAAGTAAAACCAAATGTGAACAGACCTATTGCAGCTACCAAAAAATAGAATCGCATTAAAGAATATAGATTGACTTACCTGAGAGCCTCTTCTTGTGATATCATTTTCACTTAACAGTCTTTCTGTAAGGCCTATTTGTTTATTCTTTTCTGACTCATGCGCTTTAATTTTTTGTAAGGCATCGTCGATGAAGGAGTTTGGAACTTTCTTTTGCCAGCCTTTCGTTTTACCTACATACAGCACCTAGAAATAATGTTCTATAACAAACTTGCGAGAAAAAATGATCACAGGGTGAGTCCTAAGGTGATACTTTTTTTAACTGTGTATAGAAGTTAAAGAAACCACGTTTTCAAATAACTTTTTATAAAACTGAAAAATAAGCGATATACAGAATAAAAAAGGTAAATCTGGACTTGTGTATTAAGACGTACCTGATCTGTTCCTCTGTTTATGTTTAGTTTTTTGCTAACCACTTTACACGATCAAGAAATCGATCGATTTTATGATCTTCAAGAAATCCGTGAAGAAATATGGAAGATATCGACAAATTAGAACTTGCTCGATTTGTTCAATTTTTTTTGGGGAATTTTAGGGATATTTGGGCCTACCGACAATACCAACTTCCTAATGACAGGTCATGATTTGCGTTTTTTATGGTCAGCCTCCCGCAAGGGCTGAAAGCCTATGGCACTGCAGAAGCGCTGCGAGAGGATAAGTATTGATGCACGTTAGATTTGAAACGTTGCAGGCTGTAGCAGTTGGGAAACAAATTCCCGGTAGCTCATTCCACAACTTCGAAGTTCTCCAAAAGAAGGAATGCTGGGGGAGACTGGTTCGGGGAGTAGAGACCTCGACCTGGTAAGGATGAGCTCGCAGAGCCTCTCTAGTGTTCCTCATTTAACAGCCTTTGGTGTTATTATCTAGGAGAGCTCACTCGAACAGCTTCCGTGATAGAATCTGTAGAACAGGGATAGGTCAGCCACCCTTCTTCGATCTTCCAGGCTGTGGAGGTCCTTTGTGAGGTTAGGCGTATACCGATTAATCTAATTGCTCCCTCCTGGATAGTGTCCAGAAGCTTTAGATAGTGCTTTGGAGCGCATCCCCACACATGGGAGCAATACTCCAGCGATGGTCGGCTCTGTGCCTTGTAGAGCAGCAGTAGTTGCTCTGGTGCGTACAGCTTCCTACAGCGGAACAAAACTCCAAGCTTCTGGGATACTGTTTTACTGACGACGTGGTCATGCCAGGACATGTTATTGTTGATGTTGATCCCCAAAAGCTTAACGGAAGGTGACTCGTATATGGGGTGACCCTCCATTTACACAGTTGGTAAGCCAACGTGAGCCTTCTTTGTAAATGTTGTTGCCTGAGTCTTTTGCACGTTGAACTGTACTTTATTTGCTAATCCCCACTCGACAATTATTGTTTTGATATCTGTGTTGATCTGTGAGGCATGCTGCTGTCGCCGACGTACCGTGTCTTGGATGATAGTGGCTTGCCTGGTTCCATGCACGATATTAGTGTGCTGTCGTCTGCGAAGCTGTAGATTGGATTAGATATTATTTCCAGCAGCTCGTTGATGTACAGCAGAAACAGTGTAGGGGATAGGACAGATCCCTGAGGAACACCGGCGTTTACTGGAAATACGTCTGATGAACAGCCTTCGATTACAACAAACAGAGATCGGTCGTTCAAAAAGCTATTCAGCTACTGGCGCAGGCCAGGTGGTAGTCCATAAGCAGCGAGCTTGACCAGAAGTTCCTCATGCCATACTCTGTGGAAGGCTTTCGATATGTCAAATGCAACAACATGGGATTCGCCATGATTTTCTATTACTCTGTTCCACAAGTGAGTGACGTAGGCGAGGAGGTCACCTGTAGACCTGTGCTTATGGAAGCCATACTGGCGATCATTTATGGTGTTATTGTTGTCCAGGTATTTCAGAAGCTGTGTGTTAATGACAGTCTCCATAACCTTAGACATAATGCTGAGAAGAGCGATAGGTCTATAATTGGTAAGATCGGTTTTCTTGCCCTTCCTAGGGATGGGTTGCATACAGCCAATCTTCCATGAAGAGGGAAACACGCCTCGCTGATACGATAATTTGGAGAGCTTGCAAAGTGCAAGCTCAGCGGCACAGCGTTTAAGGACCATGGCTGGAATTTGGTCAGAACCAGTAGCTTTCTTTTTTCGTTTTTAGTTTTTAGAGGATGCTTTTTACATCTCGATGTTGAAATTTGGTCTCTGCCATTCGCGAGTTCACGTTTATGGTAGTGGTTAGAGTATTTCCTTGGAAGTCTACAGTAGGTTTGGCTGCGAAAAGTTTCCTAACATGTCTGCTTTTTCTTAAGCAGTAGAAGCGATGGACTTATCCTCTCTGGTCCAGGGTGGTATCGACGAATAGGAAAAGTTCTGAGTAACAGCCTTAGCTACAAACAAGAATGTTCTGGACGAACTACGGCATGAGAGGAGCTTGTTCTCAATTTTTTGGTCGTGTTCCTCCACGCGTTTACAGTGATTTCTGCTGTCGACAAAATTGCGGTAGTTCTCGGCATTTGGATTTTTCCTCCATTCTTTGTAATATTGGTTTTTAGAGGTAACTGCATCTCTACAACGCTGATTGGACCATGGCTTGTTTTTGGAGGGACGCTTGATGACATAAGGATAATAGGCTTCAATGCCGGATATTAATACTCTGTTGTTTCTTGGGCGCAAGCTGATGAGTCTTGTGACTTGAAGCAGACGTCGTTCCAGGGATAGAACTGGTAGTATTCCCTTAGGTCGTCCCACTTTGCTGATCCGTAATGCCGGATCCGGCGAGGCTTGGTATGGTGGGGGTCTGAAGAATGCATCCCGCATAGTGATAAGACGGTGGTATGGTCAGATGATCCTAGTGGAGCGGTTACTTTCGCTGTCTAAATTGTTGGGGTAGTTGTGAGATATAGGTCCAGCAGACTACCAAAATCTCCGTGACGGCTGGGGATCCTTGTTGGTTCTTTCACTATCTGTTCCAAGCCGCAGCTAATAGCGAAGGCTTCAGCTTCACGTCCCTCGTCGTCCGTTTTGTTTGAGTGTTTGAGCCAGGATGAGCTGTGAACGTTGAAGTCACCCAGGAAGACTATCTCTGAATTGGGGTGACCTCATTGCAGCGCGTCCACAGTGGCTGAAAGCTTCTCGAAGAGTTCTTTGCAGTTGTTACTACTTGGTGGTCTATAATTGCAGCATATGAATTTGGAACGATTTTGGAAGGATGTTTCAAGCCCTATGATGTGAAATCCTTTCAGTTCAAGCTCTTCTTCTCGATGACAAGACCGCCCAGATTTAACGTACACGCATACGCCAAACCTACGTCTAAATCGGGTGTATAAGTCATATCCGGGATATCTGAGTAGTTGTCCATTGTTGAAGAGCCGACTTGAGTTTCCGTAAGAGCCGGAATGTGTGGCTTCTCAATGCCTGAAGGTGTTGATGAAAAGAGTTTATGTTAGAAGCAAGACCTTGTATATTTGTAAAGCCGGCTCTGAACAAGTTTCTCTGGCCTTCGGGCCTGTCGTCAGTGCGAAGTTGCTGCGAAGGACGGCTTCTGTTGTTAGTCTGACGAAGGAGTGGCAGCACAATTCTTTATTTCTAGTTTCCCGGAAATATTCCGATGTGGGGGTGATTGCACCGCGGGCGAAGCGTAAGTGACAGCACTTCTCGCCCCTGTGGCTGATTGCAGAGCTAATAGTACCGGTTGGTTTGTTATTTTCACTAATTTAAGGGTGGATTAAGGCGAAGGATTTTATAAGTCGTGTAACATTTTTGTTTCCCTAAAAGAATGATATCTTCTAATTCTTTTATTATCTACAGCTGCCTAAACTCACGCATTTGGTTTTAAAAAAATTACGGCATTTAGAAACGCACCTCTTCCTACTACCGATTTGTGCTGTTGAGAATTAATCTACATGCGTGAGTTTAAGCGTCTGCAGATAATAAAAAAATGAGAAGATATTATTCTTTTGGGGAAACAAAACAAAACGAATTTTTGATAAAGTTCTTCGCCTTAATCCACCCTTAAATTCTGATTTCAGTGAAAAGCACAAACCAACCCCTAACTTTGACGCAGTATAGGACGGAAACTATTGGTCGCACACGAAAAATGTAAAGATCAAAATTATGTAGAATTTTGTTCACTGCATAAATCATTTGAAGCTTTTTTCGATATCGCTTACCAAAACGGCGTTATTTTTCAAAAATCGTCGCGAAGCAGAGTTTTCATCCCCCACCGCTCGAGCGGCAACCCTCCGAGGTCGCAATTTTAGGTGTAGGTTCAGGGGAGCAATGTCTACCATCCTACCAAATTTCATTTCTTTCCGACCTTTTGCTGCCAAAAGCCTCTTTTTACGACGTAACGATGGACTAATACCTAGTATGTTGGCGGTTATAAATGAAAGTAAATCGGATTATTTCTGTCAATTTCTTCAAGGTCACATAATCGATCGTTTTCTTGACCGTGATGGTTTAGTGGTTATAACTTTGGGTATCTTCGGGAGTAGTGTGGTATAATCCGAGAATAGTCATCACAGAGAAGCGACAAAACCTGTCGGCACCTTTGATGTTCGGCGGGTCATTATTAGTAATCTTGAATCGGCTTGAGCTGACTCGAATCCACAATATTACACTGAGAAAAATATTTTCGTTATTTAATAATTTGTTTCACGGAAAAAAATAATAAATTTTATAAGAATTTATTATGAGTTGTGATGTGTATTTATTGCGTATCCACAATATTAAACTGAAAAAAAAGATAACACATACCTACTTTCAGGAAATTTAACTTTAGGCCTTTACGGAAACAGTGATCTGGATCCGGATCGATCAGTCATCTGTCAAACAGCTGTCAAGTGCGATTTATGATATAGAACAAGGAAAAACTTGTTTTAAGAATAAAAAACAGATGGTGAAGAACATAGCTACTGATCTGTATAACCCAATCGGTATCAATTACCGACATTACCGTACAAGAGAGAACTGACGATATTTATGACTGATCCTAGATCACTTTCCGAACGTCAGGATCAGTGATCCAACTGATCGGGTTAACTCGATCATAGTTTCCGTAAAGGCCGCTTTTCTTCCAGTGTATCGTGGATTTTGACATTTGTCCCCCCCCCGCGCATGGGCGCATGCGTTATGAAAATCGGTCCCTGCTCTGTAGCTTCTCTGTGGTGGCTATTCTCGGGTATAATTTTATGTTGGGGAATTGCTTACCTCAAAGAAATTGCTACAACTAGGGGAAATGTCAACACAAAGCGACGTCAGGTTGGCGGCTGTACTTAACGATCTCGTAGGCGTTTGGTGGTGATGCTGCTCTTTCATTTGTTTGTACAGATCAGTCACCTGCAAACAAAAAATGCAATGGAACCACAGCAAGGGTTAGCCCTCAACGCAACTCGACTATACGTCGACCTAACTAAAGAAGGATGCACGATGCACGGTCTCTTAAGACTGCTTTAGGCTGAGTTTTCACGAGAGATGTGCGAGGATGCCTTACGAGGAATGGGTTCTTAACGAACCAAAAGCATCGCTTGAATTAACTCGCCTCGCTCAGCACAGCTTTGGTGGAAACGGTTTAGCGGAGCGAGGTTTTTGTATGTACAAAACGAGGCTTGTTGGCGAGGAATATGTGCTAGGAATGTGTTGCGACGGATGTGTGCTGTGGATGTAGGCGAGCAAAAACCTACTAGCAGTCAATTTAGAGATTGCGTTTGTTCGAGGTAGATGTGTGGATATTGTAAAGGAAAAAGGATCAACGGAGAAAAGCAGTATTATATTTAACAATTCGTGATGAAGAAATGAAGGTAGAAGGCACAGAATTAGTCACTACATTATAAGGTCACAGAGGGCAACACAGATTTTGGATTATAACATAATTATGGAATGTGTATGTGTATCGATATATCTTGTTCATTCATTTCAAATTGGCGCCGCATTAATTTCAAATTTGGCGTCGCACCATAAATTTCGTTTTGTTGGAATCGGCAACCTCCGCAACCAGTACTTTGTGAGCTCTAAAACAGAAATCACCTACATATACTGTCGAGAGAAAAAAAAACTACGTTATAAGGAAGTGTTAAGAGAAAATTGCAATACTAAACCCCTAGTTCGAAACCACCGGAAGAGCAAGGACGATCACCACTGGGCCCAGTGTCCCTTCGAGCGAAGAAGCGAGGTAGGTGCCGATAAGTACAATGGGATATTTATGGTGCAACAAATTTCAATTTCAAATTCGTATACAGTCCACTGAAACCGTGGAGAATTTTTCATCCTTTTCGAAACAGCTGATGTAGAAATATTCGAAAGTTCTTACTGGATGTCTAGAAATACTTTTCAGGCATTGCTGAATTTAACTGAGAATATTATAAAGAAGAAACACACTACAGAGACTCTATCAGCGGCAAATGCAGATGGAAATCTGAAAAGAGCCCGCTACACATCCTCGCAACGCTAATATGCACACCGTGTCACAGCTCCACTACACATCCTCGCTGCGCTCATTTTCCTAGCACATCTTTGGTGAAAACACAGCCTTAGGCTAAACAATTTCTTATACAAGATTTGGTTCAATTTCTTTTACGAAAAGTAATACAGTCGAAAGTAAATCTTATCCCAGCTTTATTATTATTTTTAAAAAAGGTTCTTCGGATTCTGGTGTAAAGTACTACAGATATTTTTTTATTCAAGTAAAGTAAAGTAAAAAGAAGTAAAAAAACACTGAACAGTAACAGTTGACATTATTATAAATACCCTACATATAAATAGTATGTTGGTGGAAGTTTATAAATGGCAATAAATTGTAGGATTATATCAGTCAATTTCTTCACGAATTTCTTCAAGGTCACAGATTTGATCGATTTCTTGACAGTGTAAAGTAGTTTTCAAAACATTCAAATCTATTCATTTAATCTCTCGCAATTGAGGAAGATATTACTAGAACGTGAGCACATGTATCCTTCTAACGAATAAACGAAAAATCAAATCACCGAGTTGAAACTAAGACGAAAAGCAACAACTTACAATTGACTTGCCTCCAAACGGAAAACTTTAAAGTGGGGTTAGATTATAAAGCGTTTCGTTGGACCATAATGATTTAACTCCCAATGCGCATGCGCCGGGCTTAGGAGTAGTACTGGTAAAACATGTTCTGATTGATGATACTAGCATATTTATATTATTTAAGAAGAAATTGAACCAAACGTTGTACAAGAAATTGTGTAGTCTACAGCAGTCTTTACAATGACTAAACTATGAATAATTATTTTCATATAGCCACTTTATTTTCGGCTCATCTTTAGGTATCTAAAATCTTTCCACAACTTATTTATTTCATTCTTATACATATATTCTGTTACAACTTCATACGCAATAATTTTTAAGCGATGTTTAATACACGTGTAGTTTTCAAGTTAACCTTTTCCAAAGTTTCTTTTTGTCTCACATCATTTATCAAAATTGTTTAATCCATTTGAGAGCCACAGATAGACACAGACACGTTAAACTTATAACACCCCAAAAATGAGCTATTTCAAATTAGCCAAGTAATAGAAATAAGCAATGAAATACTATTTAGTATTTTATAAAAAATACGAAAAAATCTCCCACACCTAGTTTGAAGTACAATTTATTGGTTGTTGAATGAAACATTCGGGTTCAATCAAACTATTTGTTTATATATTACGTAGCACCTCAATGTGATGGAAATTGCAAATTGATCTAGAAATAACGTCTAGGCAGCATCGTCCATTAACAAGCTTATAGGTTCATGATCCAAGTTTATCAACAACCTCATGGTTAGCGTCAAAGTGAAATTAGTAAAAAATATTACTTAAATATTTATAACAAATCGCGTCAGGTCATTTTCTACGCATTTTTAACAATGGCTTTCAACATAAAAAAACGTTCAACTCTGGAAAGACTGCAGACGAAAATATAACATAATACCCTGTAATATGTGTAGAAAAAACTATTAGGTGCTATTTGAAAAAACAAAGTTGGGGGTGAGTTTTAAGTGTTGAAGTATAAAAAATGTTTTGAAAACATAGTATGATAGACCCTGTAGTACTTTCAAACATTCCACTCAAATTTCGTTTAAACTTTTTTTTGTTACGAGCATATCACATGTCAAGGAAATTCAGGGACACCCTGTATATAAATCAATAATAAGGGATAACGAGGTTTCAAACGATGTTTTGAGTGGTTCGATGATCACTGCTCCCCGACTGGAGCGACTTTTAGAGTCTGTACACTTTTACTTCCCACCCTTTTAAGTGAGAGGAGTATTAGGAGTATTGTTATAGCGACAGTTTTCGATTCTGAGATAATACGCTTTTTGAGCGTTTATGATATCTACATAACGAAAAGGGGTTCTCGATAATTTTCTACTTTCTTGGGTGGGATTGAAACTGGGGCAGTTGAAGGGATAGGGGTTGAAAACTGAAAATTTATTCATAATAGGATATCCATTGACCTGTGAAAGGAAGACCTAGCGCCATAATTCACTTTTTTAGGTCCACCCGAACATTGCCTTGCCTATTACAGAAACCAAGTGACTTGGTATTTTCCTTTTGTTTGCATACGAGTATTGCTTTAGATGGTTCTATATTGTGGAAATTGTTGAATTGGTTTTAATGAAATTCGGACAGTATTATTACCGTGGCGAGGATCGAAAACGAGTATGATTTTTAGAAATCGTGTCAGTGGCGATGCAGCAATTATAGAAAAATTAAAAATATAAAAACAGCTCAAACATCGCGTTTAGGCGATTTGGGGGTTCCTGATCGTTTTTCAATTTTTTTAAGAGGGGGTAAAATTGGGGTACTTTGGGGGTGAGTGGTTGTGAAACTGAATGCTGTGTTCGTAGTGGGTTCTTCATTGCCCTGTAAAGGAACGACATAATATGTAACTTTTCAGCTTTATCCGAATACTGCCCTACCTTAGACAAAAAATGATTTTACTTCCCACACCGAGTATTGTGTTCACGGGAATGTTCGACTTTGGGATAACACTCTTTTTAGGCGTTTTATGATAACTACATAACGAAAAGCCACGTCAATCAATTCCTTCGGTCTGTCTGTCTGTCGGTCTGTCTGTCTATCTGTCTGTTTGTCTGTCGGTCTGTTGACGATTTTCTAGCCGCTACATGGATTTTGATGAAATTTGGGCGGCAATATGCTGTAGGGGTCATAGTAGGTAATTCTGCTATAGTTTTGAAAATCGGTGCATGGGCGGCGGAGTAATTAGCAAAAAATGAAAAAATCAAATATCCCCCAAACGTTTTTAGACGTTTTAGGTGTTCCTGATCATTTTCTACTTTTTTTTGGTGATGGTGAAATTTAAGTGAAATTTGGGGTGGTTGGGGGGTGGGGGATTGTAAAATTGAAAAATTAGTTGTATTCGTAATAGACTGTCCACTGACCTGTGAAGAAAGGCCTAGCGGCATAAATAACTTTTTTAGGTCCATCCGAACATTGCCAGAAACCAAAGGACTTAGAATTTTTTCTTATGTAAACATACTTGATGAATCCGTTGCAGGGGGATCTCAGACTATAGCTTCATGCAATGGGAAAAAATAAACTGGTATCACCGTAATGTGTGGGAAGTACTGAGTCAGTCAACTTGACTCCATTTTTTCTATTCTTGATCCGTTAGCAAACATAGATCATAATCAGGGTGGTATTTGTCACACACACACACACAATATCACACACACACACACATATAAGCTTGACCTTTTTACAACATTTCATTCTTGATAACTTTAATTATAATTTCAAATCCAAAAAGTTGTCGATTCGAAACAACGACTTGATTCACATGTTTTACGTATGTCGTATGTCTCCTCTTCGTCGCCCTGTGATTGACAGCGGTCAAAAATCGTCTATTTTTTTATAACTGATCAGACCGCGGCAGACGCAGGCAGAGCCTAAATACCAGAGTACCGCGGCTGCTGTGCAAATGTTAGGTTAGGGAAAGTTTGTTAACGCGGGACTTGAATGGGCCAACACCTGCAAGCCTTGGACATCCTGGGAATAAATGTACGGTCATACCGACCGGTTCTTGATGTATGAAGAACGACCGTCTTAGTATGAGATGCAGCAGTCGCGTGGGTGCATCTGATAGGATCAGCGAGCGGCGGAACTATAGCTCAGAGGAGCAGACTCCGTTTGAATATTGGTAGAAGAGTGAGAGTTCGCCAACCACACGCCGGTGAGAAAGTGGCTGGAGGTGGCGCGTTAAGGCCTGGTCACCAATTAGTCGCATTGCCCTTCTCTGACGGCATCTAGTATAGACAGGGTAGTAGGGGCAGCAGCTCCCCAGACATGAGAGCAATACTCCAGGCTAGGTCTTATCTGGGCTTTAACAAGTGTGAGTAGATTAGATGGTGAAAAGTACTTTCTGGCTCTGAATAGGTACCCAAGCTTTTTACCAGTAGCCGTTGCAGTTGACGCAACGTGTTTGTGCCAGATCAGATTTTCTGTAATGTTGACTCCTAAGAGCTTGAATGAGTGACACCTTGGCAGAGCCTGAGAACTGGGTGCTGACTTGGGCACTTCTTGTTTGATAGCGTGCAGTACTGGGTCCTGGAAGTATTAAATTTTACCATATTCCTGAGCCCCCAAGCCGTAATAGTTTCCAGATCCTTTGAAAGCGAAGCATCCGCTGCCAGTCTTCTGAGTTACAGCTCGACAACAGGGATCGGTCCATTGCTCACGATGCCTGCATGCAAAGTACTATCATCCGCAAAACTGTGGACTGGATTTGTAGTGCTAGAGAGTGGATCATTGATGTGGAGCCCCAGCACTGATGTTATGGAAGGAAGATGAAAAGCCGTCTACCACGACACAAGATTTTTCGACCTGAGAGGAGGTCTGCGAGCCAACCGCAGGGAGGCCGTAAGACGGAAGCTTGCTTAGGAGCGCCGCATAGCACAGTTGATCGAATGCCTATGAAATGTCGAGTGCAATCACGTGAGCCTCCCCAAACGAATGGACGAGTTTGCCCCACCCATGTGTGGCGTAAGCCAAGAGATCTCCCAGTTGATCTTTGATGTCGGAATCATTCTGCCTGTCGTTTATTAAGTGAAGTTCAAGGTATTTCATGAGCTCTTGGTTGATGGGGCTGGGGGGGTTGATGGGCATTTCTCCATCATTTTACTGATCACAGATAGCAGAGCTATAAGTTTGTAGTTAGTTGGATGTTCTTTGGATCCCTTTTTGGCACAGGCTGGATGCAAGCTGTTTTCCACTCTTTTGGAAAGATGCTGGATTCGTAAGATATCCCAAAGAGGCGGGTAAGTATGGCTCCGTCTCCGGTGCGCACTTCTTCACAACAATCTACTGCAACATGTTTATTATTACTTTGCGGATCCTGACCAATAACGTCACGACACATTTTATTTTGTATATAACATACCAGGATTAATAAGTGGAAAAATGCAATTTGAGCGATGATTGTTTTGTTTTTCAATTGTTAACAACGTAACGAGCATATAATTTGAGAATGGTCACATGCACAAATTAATAACACTTCTGGATCGGATACAGAACGGTACCTATGAGTTGTTTTTATTACCTATCCTAAAGCCGAGAATCAAAAAACCTTTGCTTATTTTTTTTTGTAGTGAGTGAGTTAGGGTTCAGTTGCCCTAATAGTTGCCGCTAAGCTGAAGGCTTAGAGCGCATGCAGACAGAGGGCGGTCAGCCTTCAGAGCTCTGCGAGCATTTTTTAGAATTCCAAGGTCACACAGGTTGCGGTCAATTTTGAGCGTTCCAGTTGAATTGCCTGACGATGATCAACGATTTTTTATTTATTTTAGTATGTCGATACATATTTTCAATGAATTATACAGCTTAATAAATGATGATAATGATAAACAAGATACCAACTGGAGATGAAAGCCATTCCTGCGGTGAGAAGCTAGCAGTATTTTTAAGGTGACACTTTGTTAGTTCACAAATTGTTATACAGGCTGTACAGTTAGTGTGTAATTCTTCGATATCTCGCAAGGCATACCTGATAGAAGAAAATGTCGTATACAAAAGTTATTTGGTTACCTAAGACGCATATTTTAAAAATATTCTGAAATATACAGGGTGTTGCGGGAAGGTAGGATAGTGGTCAACTTGATTTTTTTATAAGGAACTATAACTTTTTCTTAAATTCTTCTAGTTTCCATCATTGATCTCTATTTAACCCTAAAATATTTTTGGGATCGGTTGTGACGTTGCCAAGTTATGATTTATTTTCTATTAATTTCCGGATTTGCAAGGTCGCAAGTAATACGTCCAAATTGATATATTCCTTTAACTTTTCTCAACAATATTATACAGCGAGTTACTTAAATATTAAGTGAATATTATTATGGATCTTAACAGCAATTTATATCTACAGGGTGTTTTTGGCAGAATTTTAAATTACGCCAATTTGAAGGTCATTTTACTTTGTTTTTTAAATGTAACACCCTGTATGTTTTATTTTAAATCGAAATATCTACTAATACCCTATCTCGCCTTGTAATATTTTTTTTCGCGTTTGCGGCGTTGCCAAGTTGAAAATTATTTTTCCAAATTTTTAAACAAATATCCCCGATTTTAATTTATTTGAAATAGAATACTCTACTTTTTATTGAAATGAATTGCACTTGTCTGTCTCTCGCATTAATTCAATTAATTTTTTGTTTACTGCCATGGCGAGTTCACGCGTTCTTTGTCTTTTCTGAATAGAACGCACGAATGCAAAACTTCTTCTTGACCGCCGTGGTGCGACCGCCGTGGTGCGACTGCCGGCAGAGTGTGTGGGTAATATGAAATTGATGCATCACAAAGAACGTAGAACTTTGAACGCGGAACTCGGAACGCTGACCGCCCTCTGTCTGCGCGGGCTCTTATTCTGCACCTCCAGCCAAAGGGATAAAACAAGAGTCCCATCCCAAGTTCTTTGCGAACGTTGAAATACATTGGACTCTGGTCTCCTGTCTTCCTTCTGGCCTACACTCAGGTAGGAATCGCTGCTTTTACACTAAGGGCAGGACAGTCGAAGATAACATGCTTAGCTGTTTTCTCTGCATGACCGCAGTTCCTGCATAAAAACCTATTATTCAATCAATCCCTAGCTTTTGCAGGTGTGCACTGAACGTCCAATGGTCAGTTATAAATCCAACCCCCTTTCTTAATTCCTTCCTGCTCAATCTGAGAGCGTCTGCGGTATTAGAACACGAGGGTCCTCTCAGCATCCTCTCAGAGTGAACATTCCCCACCACTCTGTCGCAGCGCCTCTGTCGCTCATTTGACACCCATTTGGTGACAGCTGTCTGCGCCTTCCCCGGCATCCATGTGGCCCTCTCATTACCACCCACTCCTATGTGACCAGGCACCAATATGATGTTACCTTGTTAATTTTCGCCAGTGTCTTTAGGATATTATGGTAGTCCCACACTATTTTTGAAATACATAACCACTGATTAAAAGGAAAAACTCCGAAACACGTCAGAAGATTTGTCTATGGGGACAACTTTTTAACCTAAAACTACTTCACCCCCTTGTACCCTCTGCTCTCCACGGTCATCCCCTTAAAATTTTTAAATGACAAGGGTATCGAGTAATAGCTTATTTTGAAGGTATGTCGAAGTCCTTTATTTTGACCTTTGACTTTTTAAAATTGATCGAACCGTTTTCGAGAAAATTAGAAAACTCTGCATCTTAATTTGTTCAGACAGAAAACAAAAACAAAAATTGTCAATTTTTTTTTTGCAAAAGTGTAAAAATGTCTCCCGTTATTGTCCAAGAAATAATAGGCGATGTTCAAATTCCTAACGGACAGTTGCAAAAACATGTGGGACATCATGGCAGCTCTCGATGATGCGTTGACGAAGGTCATCCAAACTTTCAGGTTGGGGAGTAAACATAATGTATTTTGAATGGCCCCATAGAAAAAAAGTGTAATGGCGTCAAATCAACAGATCTAGCGGGCCACTCTATAGACTCTCTTTGCCCTATCCATTTATCTGGAAACGCGTCGCGTCGTCTAGCCATTAATACATTAATTTTACTTCTCACACCGATAGGTGAGGGGAGTATTGTGATCGCGAAAATTTTCGATTTCGAGATAATACGCTTTTTGGGCGTTTCATGATGTCTACATAATGAAAATCCACGCCACTCATTTCCGCGGTCTGTCTGTCGGTCTGTCGGTCGATCTGTCGGTCGGTCTGTTGGTCGGTCTGTCGGTTGGTCTGTCTGTCTGCTGGCGTTTTTCTAACGTCGTAATCTCAGTAACCGCTATAAGGATTGTGATGAAATTTGGGTAGCGATATGTTGTGGGGTCATAGTAGGTAATGTTCCTATAATTTTGGAAATCGTTATACAGGGGGCGGAGTAATTAGCGAAAAACAAAAATTTTCAAATATTCATCAAACTTCGTTTTTAGGTGTTTTAGGGGTTCCTGATCATTTTCTACTTTTTTTTGGATGGGGGTGAATTTGGGATGGTTGAGGGGTGGGGGGTTGTAAAATTGAAAAATTTGTTGTATTCATGATGGGCTGTCCATTGACCTGTGAATGAAAAACCTAGCGGCATAATATATTTTTTTAGGTCCATACGAACATTGCCTTGCTTATTATAGAAACTAAGGGACTTAGAATTTGTGATGTAGGTATACATACGAGTATTCTTTTATTTCGTTATATATTGCGTAACCCGAAAATGGTTGAACTGATTTTAATGAAATTTTGACAGTATTACTACCGCGGCGAGGATGGAAGGAAATCATGTCAGTGGCGGTGCAGCAATAATAAAAAAAAATTAAAACATAAAAACAGCTCAAACTTTGTTTTTAGGCGCTTTAGGGGTTCCTGATCATTTTCTACCTTTTTTAGGTGGAGGTGGAATTGGGGCGGTTGTGGGGTGGGGGGTTGTAAAACTGAAAAATTTGTTGTATTCATAATAGTTTGTCCATTGGCCTGTGGAAGAAATACCTAGAGGCATATTACACTTTTATAAGTCCATCTGAGCATTGGCTTGCCTATTACAGAAACCAATTTTGTGATGTATACATATGAGGTTTGCTTTATTTTGTTCTAGGTATATTGCGTAAAGCGAAAATTATTGAATTGATTTTAATGACATTTTAACACAGAATTTACTGCCGCGGCGAGAATGGAAAACGCCGGGGGTACTGGATAGTCCCTGGCCATTGCCGAGCCGGAAGAACATAGTAAGGAGGAGCGCCGTCTTGTTGGAAATAGATTTGAAAAATCTGAAAAATCGTGTTAGTGGCGGCGCAGCAATAATAAAAAAACTAAAAAATATAAAAACAGCTCAAACTTCGTTTTTAGACGTTTTGGAGGTTCCTGATCGTTTCGCATCGCCCAGTTGAAGCATGCAGCAGAAACTATGGCGTCCCAATTCCTAAAGAGGGAGACGCAAGAAACTATTTACGAGAGTTTTGCGTTGGATGTTTTTTGCGGGCGGGTGGGCGATGATTTGGTTGCAAGGCAATTTCAAACTATAGCTTCAGGCAATGGAGAAATAATAAAATGTTATGATCATTATGTGTGGGAAGTACTGAGTCAATCAACTTGTCTCCATTTTTTTGGGGGTACTCGGCCATTGCCGAGCCGGGAGAACATAGTAAGGAGGAGCGCCGTCTTGTTGGAAATAGGTTTGAACCTCTTCAAGACTCTTCCATCCTTTTTGATTTAGTTTCCAATATATCCAAATAAATGTGTCCAACTAAATTTCCATTAATAAACAATGGCCCAAAATGCCTGCTCAAAGATTAATTTTTGGGGGTACTGGCTAACTGGGTGTGCCCTTCTACAAAAATGGAGAACTTCGACATACCTTCGAAACAAGCTATCGCTCAGATAGCACATTACCCCTTGTCATTTAAAAATTTTAAGGGGATGACCCTGGGGGCAGAAAGTGCAAGGGTGCGAGGGAGTTTTTGGTTAAAAAGTTGTCCCCCTTGACAATTCTTTTGACATGTCTCGGCGTTTTTCTTTTAATCGGTGGTTTTCGATAAATCCATGATGAAAAGTTTTCATATGTATAGTTATTGTTTAGCAGATTTTTCCAAAAACCGATGCTGTTTACGATACCAGCGAACAACAGGCCATTAAAATTATACAACACGTTTGTTCATTATAGCCAATTTGTGGTTACTCAGGTAGGACAGTATAATTGCGCAACGATATTCTTAGTTCTGCTTTTCGCACATTAATGAATAGACTTTGAGCATCAATAACGGATATATCAAAGTTTATTTTGAGGACATATTTCAGAAAGTGATCATGAATCTTTAGGATTGCATTTCAGGTTCTTATAGCCTAGGGATGAGTAAGTACTTTACGCGCCAATATTACACACCCTTATTTGAATATGAGTGTTTTGTGTCGCAAAAGTCATGAAGTATACTTTATTTTCAAAAATTTATTGGATATATTTGTACATTCAATGTTTAACATCTACACATTTTTAACACCGGCTTTCCCATGTCCACAGCTTTTTGGATATCCCGAATGATGTCAACACGGTTTACTTTTAGTTCATTTTTGATTCTCGGAGAAAGAAACAAGTCAGACGGAGCGAGAGTAGTCCTTGAAATAACGCTTCGGGCCATAAAAGCCTCTTTACGCCCTCAATACATAAATATTCATTACCCAGTATAAAGTCAGATATTTTATCTACTTCCACTAAGTTAAACAACCATTACCAAACTACTTATGAACAGGTTATACTACCTATATAAACAAACAGCGAGAATTATTTTTTCATAACTCACAGTTCAGCCATGGGTTATAAACACTGTCAAACGCTAATATTCAAAAGGTGGTAGTATTTATTTTAATCACAGAATCACAGGAATGACCGCTCATTGAACAATATACTATTATTATACAGTATATTTGGCAACCCGACAGTGTCAGTGTCCTGAGGATATCCTGTTCAACACTGTTCAACAGAGGAAAAAACTGCATTCAACACAAAGTATGTAGCACACGATTTTTGTACGATACGATGCCACAAAGCTGTTCCTATTGGTTGAAATATTCAAAATGAATTGGCGCCAAACTTATGTCCGATAATTTTAATTTTTATACGACGATCGGACGAATTGAAAATATTTAAACGTATTATCCGATATCGTTTGTAATTTGACAGCTGACAATTTCCATGAATTTGTATTTGAAAATAATTCAGCGAGTGTATTACGTGAATTCAATAATTTTTTCACTTTTATTCCTCTTATGGATGAAAATGAAGAAAAGAGGAAGAAAGCGATTGTGGGTTTGAGACATTTTTAAAAACAGGAACAAGCAAGGAGCGCACCATAATATGTTGCAGGGGATGACACTACCTCACAGCAACATATGTAATTTCTTTACGAATATGAAGTATATCAAGTAATGCATTTAAATCGTTGCTTGAAACTTTTGGTCCACGGCTGAGTAGAACTTACTGTGTTCGCGAATATTTCTTCTGGGAAAAGACTTGCGTAAACTTTGAGGCATTTAAGTACAGTACAACATACTTGAATCCTCAAATCATCATCAATCATCAAATACATCCTCCATCGGTTAACTAGTCAACCTGCACCTAACAGGTATTCTTAAGTGGTAAATAGTGGAGAAATCGAGGTATTTGGTGGATTGGATTTGATCTCAAATCGCACATCAACTGTGTGACCAACGTAAACTGACCAGCGAAAAGAATGCGGTGAAAGAAGTAAGGACGTTGCCATAACTCTTAATTCATAATCTCAGCCTATTCTTTCACGACTTGTTTCATTTTATATATTATAAAGGAAACAGTAAATAATTTATATTCACTTAATACCCCTTAACTACAATCTGCAACAGCAGATTTTATTCCCCACCCTTAAGACGGTCCATCATCGGGACTGGATAATCACAGCAGACTATATTTAATATCTCTGTTATACTTGTGTTTCCTATCCCTTTTTAGACTCGACATGATAATGACGATCGTTACCTGAGAGAACCTGCCGATCCCCTTCCTCAATCCGCGCTGGTCAATTTACGATGGTCGCACAGTATACATTTAAATTGACTTGACTTGACAGCACTTCGGTAACTGACATATTATGTTGGTACCAACCATGAAAATACAAATTCCCCAAATTTGTAACCAAATTTCGTACGAAAAAAGAGGATTCATATGAATGGATATATTTAGATTATAGCATAGAATCAGTATACGAACTATATATCGGAAATACGAATCGTATATCGGAAATCGTTTACATGTGAATTAATAACTGAAATAGTAGCTAAGCTAAGCAAGACTGTCTGGATCACAAAATCATATATTACTCACAGATTTTTTCCGTATGTACGATGCATCACTATACGAAGTGACATAAGGACTATGAAGACCTATAGGTCCAGACATCATTGTCACAATCACAAACACAAACAACAATAACCTGCTAACTTTGCAAGAATGTTTGCAACGTAAAAAGCTCGATAGGCGTTATATATAAAAATAATTTTCTTAGTATATCCTCTCAATTCAGTAGCAAGCAACTGAAAACTCTGTTGGAAAATTCATGACGTACCGAGATGCTTAAAATTAGACAAACGAATCACACAGAGGTGAGCTGACCAGCTGTTACAGAGCGCCGTTAAAAATATCGATTGGTCGAAGTTTGCAGGAGAGAATATTAGAATGAAATGTATAATTCATCAAATTTACCGTCATTGAATATACCAGGCAACTCTATAAGTCTGTTTCAGAAATGTAGAAAGCAGTAAAAGCTCGTTAGGCAGGCAAAGGGCCTACAGGGTGACCCAGCGAATACTTAAGCCACCTTTCATCGATTGCCATTGATTTCATTGCAAAATTCTTTTTTTTATCAATTACAGGTAGTATTACTCGGGTTTAGGGCAATTAATGGATTTTGTCTATTCAATAATACTGAAAATGGTTTACCAAAGAGGTGCAGGTAGGATACTTGTAAGAAGGAAACAATTTTACTTTCATAGTATTAGGTACCCTTATATTTTATAAAACATACAAAAAATAGATTATTCAGAAATAAAAGCATGACGAATCATTAATATTCTCCGTCGTCTGAGGAACTGTCATCCCTTCTTGATGTTATTATTAACAGGTCGACGGTCTGGTCAATCAAGTAGTCAAGATTCCACATTTTCTCCTTTTGTTTAGTTACATGCTGAACTGCTTTTCGCCAGTTCTTTGGTGTTACTTCCTTATTGGCTTCATCAAACAGTAGCTACAAATCCTTTCACTTGCGCTCATATGAGTTCTATAGGATTTAGTTCGCAATGATATGGCGGTGTACGCACCATAGTTACACTATGTTTTCTGCTAAATCTTCCACGGCGTATTTCATAAAACGATGTTTGTGTAAATTTGCTATATGTAATAGTTCCTTCTTTATCAAATTATCTTCATTCAATATTTTTTGAGGTTAAGCAGTCGATAATTTCTTGTTTTCTCCAAGATGAAGTTGGAGTTTTCTCTATGCGTATGATAGCTTGCGTTGTCCATAACTACCACTGAATCCGCCGGAAGATATTTTATTGTTTCACCAAGATAGCCTTCAAAAACATCTAAATTCATGTCTTCGTGGTAATCTCCGAATTACATTTTTGGTGTTTTCATCAAGGACTTTTACTGGTCTGCTTGGACTTTTCTTAGGAGGTTTCACTTCACCTGCAGTCTTTCTCTACCGTCATCGTTTAAAAACGGAGGACTTTCCAACTCCATTCATTCGGGAACATCGATCGACAGTTTTTTGTACAGTAAAATTCGGGTAATCGTATTTTGTGCAATCGTGCACATTTAAAATAACAACTTTTTTACTCACTCATAGTGGAGAATTATTGCAACATCTGTTCATTGGTGTGAGTGTATCGCCATTTTTTTAATACTGTAAACAATACGGCTTAACAGAAAATACTGATGCGTTGTACTAAACAAATATACTTCTACAGGCGCTACCGTAAATATGTTTTAATAATTAGGTACTTTATCATTAACACCGAAATTGTATCAAGAGGTAGGAATTTGCCACTTAATTGCTTTATACATTTCTGAAATGCATTAATACTGTAGATGATAGTATAAAATTGCAAATAGATTCAAACCTTATAAATCAGTGTGAGTGTAAGAACAATAATATGTCTTTGCGTGTTGCCCGATGACGTCAATTCACACGTACAATTGAACCAATATACGTATATTGACTTTGAGATAGGAAGCAATAAGCTTCAACGAATAAACACATACACAGATCTGGGAGTCGAATTTGGCTCCAAGCTGGCATTTGTAGTTTGTAAATTACATAAATATGACTGCAGCTAAAGCATACAAAAACCTTGGTTTTGTCATCAGAAGTGGTAGACAATTCAATGATCCAAAAACTCTAATTTTGCTATACTTCTCTTTTGTTAAACATGTCCTTGAGTATTATTCTATTATTCGGTACCCTGCTCAAGATGTTCCATAATATTGAGAGAATCCAACACCGCTTTGTGAAGTACTTATGGTACAAAGAGGATGATGTCCAACTTATCAAATTTAGGAAAACGTAGAAATTATGCTGCTGTGACATGTTTGTGTAAGTTGTTTGATTGCCCCCCATTCTTAGAGAACATTTGTTTACACATCCCTAATACGTACTCGTCATTGCGGCAACATTTTGTTTTATTTACCTCTACCGAACAAATTTGTTGCTATTTTCTTCACTTCATGTTATGTGCAATGCCTGTGAAAGTGCATGTGAAGCTGACAGTTTCTGTTGCAACAATGAAACTCTTAAAAGGTGTTTTTAACCATTGGTTGACTGTTACCGTCTCTGTTTATTTTGTATAACCGTTTATTCATTTCCTGCCTGGAGTAGTCCGTTCGGGCAGTGTATAGGTATAAAAAAAATAAAGAAAGTAAATTAATAAACTTTGCTTTAAAGTTGTTATAACTGAGTATTTAAAACAAAACCTGAATTACACATCTCAAATTGAAAACCGCACATTTTCACAAGATGTTTACGTTAAACATCCACGCTAATAAGATTCAATTATAAATTATTGTTTAAACAGGTGCCATTAAAAATACCAATACATTTACATTAATTGTTATTATTGCTTGAATACGGACTTTAACCTATAAGTAAATACTTGGCCGGCACTCAAAAATATTGGACATCCCAGATGTGAGTTATTATTTGAATTGGGTCACACTGCAGGATTGCACATATGACCTGAATAATCAAGGGTCATTATACTAGTAGAAATAATTCGTGAACCGAACGACATTATTCAATATAAAGTAAATAAATTGAGAGGTGAAAGACGTATACTACAGGGGGTGAATGCAAGAGGGAAGGAGAGAGGCTTTTTGGTTGCCACAACCACCAGTGCATAGGTCTACAAGCACCTCTTCTTACCTTAGTCCTTTTTTAAACTTAACGGACTTACCAGTAAACAAAATGATGCAGTAACAAAATGCATCAGTACACCTATTTTTGTATACACTAAGAGGTTATAATGAGTTAATCATTATAACGTACATTTAAATGGTATGCTATGTGTCTTTCAACATAGTTGAATAGAGCACAAAATTCTTAAAAAGTCAGTGTAAAATCCAACTTTCAAGCTTTTCTCTAACCGGAGGTATTAATAGAACAAGTGTTGTGACAAGTGTGAGGTGGGCCTCACAAATAATTGATGCAATATAGGGATATAGCCTAAGTCGCAACGTTTTTGTAATAATTGTACTGATAATACTCATGTAAAACCACTAGAAATTATGTATTAGCTTTTTGAAATTGAAGCAATATTGATTATTATTTTAATCGTTATTACCAACCTTTAAAACGAAGATTGAAGCAACTTTAACAAACATTTGATTTTAAATGTCTGGATTATGTGCGTATGATTTTTTAACAATCTGTATAGCTCGTAATACATTTTTATTGATTGATATACAATTTGTAATTTGTAATTATCTAATTTTATACCAGACTAAGGATTTTTTATACGTATAGTACATAAAGTACGAAAGTAGGTACTTTTCTCGAACAAAATTTATATTATTTGTGTAGTTCAAGAAGTTTTTGATGTCAGAGAAATTAAAAATTGCATGTTTGAACGTTTCCAAATTAAAAATTACTTAACGTATTGAAACGATATATTTTTAAACTAACATTTCATATTGTTGTTACAATCTGGGGTGTTTTTAGTCATGGAGCTTAGAAATTATAATCAACTTGTTCAATTTCTCTAGTACTGAGTCGTATTTTTGAGCAATTTTCGAAGGAATATAGTTCTAGAAGTTTGAAGATATTATCATTTGTTTTCAAATTTCTGTTTTACTTCCCACGTAAGGGGAATATAGTGATCGCGAAAATTTTCGATTTTGAGATAATACGCTTTTTGGGCGTTTTATGATGTCTACATAACGAAAATCCACGTCATTCATTTCCCTGGGTCTGCCTGTATGTCTCTGCTCGCATTTTTCTACCCTCGTAAACTAAAAATATAAAACAGCTCAAACATCGTTTTTACGCGTTTTAGGGGTTCCTGATCATTTTCTGTATTTTTTTGTGTGGGGGTGAAATAAGGTGGTTGGGGGTGGCGGGTTGTAGAACTGAAAAAGTTTTTTATTCGTAATAGGCTCTCCACTGCCCTAAGGCATAATACACTTTTTTAGGTCCATCGGAACAATGCCTTGCCTATTACAGAAACTATAAGGGACTTAAGAATTTTCTGATGTATACATACGAGTATTGCTTTAGATCGTCCTGTATTGTGTAACCCGCAATTGATTTTAATTATATTTCGACATAGTACTATTACCGTGGCGAGGATGGAAAATTCGTATGGTTTTTAGAAATCGTGTCAGTGGTGGCGCAGCAATAATAAAAAACTAAAAATATGAAAATAGCTGAACTTTCGTTTTAGGCGATTTGTGGGTTTCCAGTTGAAGCTTGCAGAATAAAAACTGTGCCGTCGTAGTTCTTACAGAGAGTGATGCAAGAAACTATTTAGCAGAGTTTTTGTGTTGGATGTTTTTTGAGGGCGGGCAAGCGGCTATTAGGTTGCAAGGGGATCTCAGACTATAGCTCCATGCAAGGGGTAAATAATAAAATGATATCACCGTTCTGTGTGGGAATTACTGAGCCAATCAAATTGACTCCATTGTTTTCAGACGTTGTCATTTTCCCAAACAAATATGTATTTAGCGGCGGCAGAGACGGAATCTTTGATGGCAACTTCATTTTGGAAATTTTTGGATGTCAAAACCTTTGGATACGTTTTTAAACATTTTCTTATTGTTTAAAAGTTCCGTGGTCATCCGTATCATAAGTTTAAGTGTCTAATTTCTGCGCTAAATTTGATGGAATTGATACGCTTGTTTTAGTAGTAGTAGTCTAGATTTATTTAGCATAACTGCTATAACTGTTGTAAATGTAACTACTTCAGTTTTGTCATTATTAAGCAAAACAGTCATTGGTGTTTCATTTAAATATTTGTTTATTATTAGGTATACATTTTGTTTTATTGTATTCAGTTTAAGTTTATTTATATCCAACCAATTGATAATTTTCTTCAAATAATCATTTGGAAGTTGAAACGCAATGTGGCAATGTCTAATTTTGTAATTCGATATGTATATTAAAGTATCGTATATCAGCAAATATGTTTTGCCTAATGTTCTGGATTTTGGGTAATCCTAAATTTATGTATGTATTAATTCAGACTTCTTGAATGCCTGTGAAAACCACATTGTTAATTTGATATACCGCTTACTGTTGATTCTCTTACACCCGTATGCACCGTTTGGCGATTCTAATCCTAGTTCCCTAATCGCGTTTTGCTAATCTTTGACATCTAGCCATGCACCGTCAAGAGATTAACTAATCCATTGGAGATACGGCAAGGTTGTGTTCGCAAGATTGTTTTGACAGTGACAGTGTCAAAATTGTCAGTTTGCGGTGCATAGTAAACAAGTAATCTAATCCAGGTTTGCGTAACTAATCGGGCAATTGACTTACAGTGCATACGGGTGTTATTTATACAAATTTCCATGTTACCCGTAATTTGCTTAGTTTAAGTATTGTTTGTTATAGGTATACCTTTAGTTTTTTTGCCACTGTGTAAACTTGAATGTCTTAAATAATTGTAAAAATGGAGTTTCCGTTAATAAATAAATAAATCATGGTACCTATTTAAAACTATGTGTCCGTTCAATTTATGGTAATAACCGAGTTATCTTATTTGTAGATTTTGCTCTGATCTGACAAAAAACCGTACAACCTGACTATTGTGTAAATATCTAAAATATGGAAAGGTACCTCAATGCGAGCCCCAACCTAAATTGTAGAGCACATTATTGAAACTGACCGATGAAACTTTCTGAATACAAGGAGACTGAAAAATATTAAACTATCTACGGAGTAAACTCACCTAGTCACCTAGGACAAACCAATTTAGCCTGTAAAGCTATTTATATCACTTGATTTATCACCAATATCAAACAACAAACCATTTGCATTGGAAAACTGAGAAAATTCTTTTTGATTGCTATTAATTAAAGCACTAATCGATCACTGGCACATATCACTTCCTGTTAGTTTATTATTTAAACACTTTAAGATGTTGAAAATTTCACACATCTAACCACAAAGCACTACATGCTCTGAAGCTGCACCGCCTTGAACTGTCCAAATAAAAAAATTAAATTTAGTTTATGTTAACAGAGTGACGGAATCTTTCTTTTTGGCAAAGGAAATTGATGCTAATATAAACTTGACAGCACGTGCAATTATACCTAGGTGAGAATAGTTACGGTGGATAAGATAGCCATGAGCGTACTAAGAAGGGGCATCCTTTATACTTCCTAAAAAAATATACTACTCGCAAGTGAAATCCGAACACTGGGAAAAAAATGGTTGCGGTTGATGAGATTCGGTAGGACTAAAAACAATAATAAACCAACTCATTTGCCATATCTAGTTTATAAAAAAATATAGTTTATAAAAAACACAATAGATCAATAATGGATGGGCCCTCCATGTTGACGAATGCACTCCTCTAGCCTACGTGGCATGCTCGTAATCTGGTTGTTGATAAACTCGAGAGGTACAGCATCCCAAGCTGCCCTCACATCATGTTCCAGTTCGTGCGGCGTGGTCGGAGGATTGGGTAAATCGCTTATGTATCGACCCATCCAATCCCATACTTTTTCAGTTGGCGATAAATCGGGTGATCGTGGAGGCCAGGGAACTACCCTGACCTCGGCTTCCTGTAGGAACCTCATTGATAACCTTGCAATATGAGGACGTGCATTATCTTGTTAGAAGAAACCTTCTTCGAGGTCTCGGACATATGGAATGACAATTGGTTCTAACACCACATTCACAACACGTTGCGCAGTCATTGTGCCACAAATCAGAAGTAAAGGTGACTTGCTGTTGAATGCAATGGCACCCCAAACCATCAAACCAATGGGACGGTGTACATGGTGCTCGACAGCAAACTGGAGATCACGTCGTTCGCCCTGTCGTGTCGTCGTCTTACGCGTTGGCGTCAATCATGTGCCCCCAGACAAAACCTGGACTCGTCGGAGAAGGCCGTCTGGTGCCACTCAGCATGCCATTGTCGGTGTTCTTGCCACCAATCTAACACTTTCCGCTTCAGTTCTAGGGGGGGGACCAGTGCTCCCGCGGCCTGAAGAGGAAAAGATCTTAACTTTTGGTATTTATATGAATATAATACGCTTCCGTAGAACTCTAGGAGGGGGGGGGGGGAGCGGCATACGCCCCCCTCTAAATCCGCCACTGAAAAAAGTGTTAAACATGTCGTCCCTGTTTTCACGAAATGGCGTATATCGGATAACATACTTTTTCAGGAGGAACGTTTTAAGTTTTTCAAGATTTAGAAGTGTCTACTACTTGAATACCGTATATCCTAACAAAACGAGTTTATGAAGTCGTATTCAGTATGGTCAAGACTATAAAAACAGATTGAAATAAAAAATAAAAAATTAGCGAATGAGCCAAAAATAGCAAAAAAAAGATATACGCCAGTTTGTGATATGTTTCTGACTTCCAGTTGAGGATGCAATCACAATACAGCCTAAAGGTTTTGACATTAAACCATTTATTTTATCTTCATATTATAAGCCATATTTGAAAAATGTTTCATAACATAAAATATATTGTAATAAGGTACTTAAAAATTTTACATTTCAAAACATAAATGCTCTATTCCTCATTACCGCACAATGCAATGCAACAGTATACCTATTATAATGATACAGCAAAAATATAATGGAAAAACAAAAACCTATTGCTGAGGAAAGTTAATGTAAAAGTCTTTATAGACTTGCTGTCTCACTATTGGTCTTTTGCCTTCCCAAAGGGACAAAAGGGACTTGTATTTTTCTTGCGTAATTTTTTGTTGACTATTATTTAGCGCTTTCAGTGCAATATTGCTGCTGATGGACCGAGGTAAAGATATTCGCCTGTACGAGTTATGCAGGTGGCTTGTCTTGATAAAAATTTTTTGGGGGTTGCCTTTTTCAACTTTAACTTCCGTCCATTACTTGTGACTATTTTATCTCTTCTCCTTGGTCATCTTTCCTAACGGAAAGCACCCTCAAATCTTGAGGAAGGGCCTTGAAGTCCCAAAATTCCTTGTGAGTCATTTCATTAACAATATATAGGGGTCTTTCTGTCGGGCCAACCTGAAGATTGGTATAAGTTGACTGGAGTTGAAAATATCAACTGCTTTGGAGACTGCTGTTGAAATTGCGCTATGCGCAACATCACCTTCGCTTTGTACGTGACAATTTTCAAAGAAATCATGATTTATGCTCGTAACATTTTCACTTTTGATCAAGAAATAAAGTAACAAAGATGGTGTCACAGAATTTTTGTTTTGGCCATAGCATCCGTCTGAAAACAGAACTACTGAACTTGCACTAGCTTTATCACAAGTTTCTAAAAAGCTGAAGAGACACGTAGAAATTTCTGATGATCCCCTTTTGCTTTGAGTTTCATGCCATGTAAAGCAATAACAATCCCTGCTAGCTACGTTGTATATTGTGAAGTTGTAAACATTTAAACGTTGCTTATAAAATATTCCATTTTCTATACTAATAGGTAGCTGAATAACTTGTTGCAAGTCAAAGACCGCGCATATTCGTTTGGGATCAGTCAACGCCCGTGTTCTTAAATCTTGCTTTATCTCTCTCACTTTATTCTTATTAGCAGAGTCCAGTTCAAATTCTCTTTTAAGGTTTTCAGCAATATCATTTTCTGCAGTTTGGTGCACTTGCATGCACAGTGTGCATTGATCCTTCTTAGGGTGGTGTAAGGACAATGCTGTCAAATATTTTTCTGTAAAGACACAGGCTGTCTATCATGTTAATTTCCTTTGCATTTTGTATTGCCTCTTGCTTATACATTTCATACATTTTACCTAAATTAAGCTTAGAGCTTAGATACTCTCGTGAGGATTTTTTTCGGCAGTAGCGGGACTCTACTTTTGGAAATCTTAGGATATGTGACCTCATATCCGATTTGATTTGATCGTCTCTTAGCTTTAAGCTTTCATTTCTCCTTCCACTCTCATTTCCTGATTTGCATTTATATACTCTAAATCTGTCACTGTTCCATAATACCACCTGACTAATTTTAATTCATTCGCAGATACAAAATTTCATTTACCACCCCGCCGTTCGACTAATATGTCAATTTTTTCCTCAGTAATATAATTAAATGAAAATGTACAAGAAAAAGTCTGCAACGGCTCAGAGCACCTTACTGTACACCAGGCAAATGTATAGGTTAAACGGATTCGCCAAGATTTCACATACAGACGTATATCGATGTACGACCCACTTGTCAGGACCCGTAATAGTTATGGTTATCTTCACAAAGAGGTTTATATCATATACGCCTATTTGAAGAAATTTGGAGTACTCATTTTCGTTATACGCCTGAAGCAGTTATTTGAATAACTTTGCCCGCCGATATCACAGAGATACGTCTGTTTGAGAGGGTAAAGACGACTCTTCAAGTAGTCATATGCGACCAAAAGCTCAATTTTGGAAAAATGCGATATACGCCACTTTGTGAAAACAGGGACGATGTGTACTAGAGATGGTACTGCCAAGCTGTGTACAAAGTTTCAATGCAAATATAATTTTTTTTCTAGGTTTTCACTTGCGAGTAGTATAAATCCGGAAGAATCACATTGAGATGCAGCTATAGGGTGGGTCCAAGCAAGGCGGAATGGCCGATTGGCACAATCTGTACAATTTTTTTCGGCGGTTAGGGTCACCAGGCAGACTGATTAATATTTTATTAGGTGTTTTTACTATCCTACTTCTTACACACTTTGCTCCATACTAAGAGCTTAGAATATTCATATATTTGACAAAAATAGCTTTAAAAGTGCATCAATAAGTAAATAAGCATCTAGGCCTTATCTCCGCAAGCAACTAATACAGAAGACATAAATGAATTAGTTGATCTATCGGCTGGGAATCGGCCTACATTCGCATCGCGCATCGGTGATTGGTGAGAACCTCAGACCTCACTTGTACTATGTGATACGTGACAGCGAAAGAATGCAAATGTATTCATAGACTGTTCGGGACCTCCCTGACTCCAGAAATCCCCGGCATGGGACATTCGGTAATTTCGGTACCCTTTAACTTCCCACACCGATACGTGGTGGGAGTATTGTGATCGCGAAAATTTTCGATTTTGAGATAATACGATTTTTGGGCGATTTATGATGTCTACATAACGAAAATCCACGTCACTCGTTTATATACGTCGGTCTGTCTGTTGGCGTTTTTCTAGCCTCGTAATTTCAGTAGCCGCTGCATGGGTTGTGATGAAATTTGGGCAGCGATATTCTGTAGGGTCTTAGTAGGCAATGTTCCTATAATTTTGAAAATCGGTGCATGGGCAGCGGGGTAATTCGCAAAAAACAAAAACATTTCAATATTCCTCAAACGTCGATTTTAGGCGTTTTAGGGGTTCCTGATCATTTTCAATTTTTTTTTTGGTGGAGGCGAAATTGGGGTGGTTAGGAGATCTTTCTTTAGATCGTTCTGTATTGTGTAACGTAGACACTATTGGGTTGATTTTAATTAAATTTTTATACATTATTAATACCGTGGGGAGGATGGAAAACGTTTCTAGAAATCGTGTCAGTGGCAGCGCAGCAATAATAAAAACAAAAAATATAAAAACAGCTCAAACCTCGTCTTTAGGTTTTAAATGGTTTCCTGTCCATTTCCAACTTTTTTTGGGTGGGGGTGAAATTTGGGTAGTTGGGAGGTGGGAAGACATAAAACACAAAAATGCTTTGTATTCATAATACGCTATCTATTGATGCGTGAAAAAAAGACCTAGCGGCATAACACACTTTTTTGGTCGGTCAGGCGATGAGTGGCTGCAAGGGGATTCATACTACAGCTCCATGCTACGGGAAAATAATAAACTGGAACTGTGTGGAAAGTACTGAGTCAATCCACTTGACTTCATTTTTCTGTACAAATCTTGTCGCCTAGAATCATCCGATTGAGATGCAACCCTGCTCAGGAGACAGTAAACTATCAAAATATTAATTTATTACCCAGAGAAAATGTTTAGCGGATGTCTATGGCTGTGTACGGCCTCATATTTATCTTATCCAGGTGACACGACGTTGCCTCCCATAAAATTGTTTATTGTTAAATTTATAACATTCATATGGAGCGAAACCAGTTACATGGCAACGTATTTTGGAAACATATATATACATTTACGAGCAGTGTATAGCGTGAATGACTCTGGATCAGTCGGAATATTTTAAGTAAATATTCCATACTAAGAGTAATTGAGAAGACATTGAAAAAATGTAGTCAAGTTGATTGACTCAGTACTTCCCACACATTCCGATGATACCAGTTTTATTATTTTCCCACAGCATGCAACTATAGTCTAGATGCTGCCCCTGCAATCAAATCATCGCTCGCCCGACCGCAAAACAAGCGTTTTATACTACTAGGTGCTTCTTTCACAGGTCAATGGACAATATATCATGAATACAATAATTTTTGAGTTTTACAAACCCCCACCCCCGAACCACCCCAATTTCACCCCCAACCAAAATTTTTTTTAAAATGATCAGGAACCCCTAAAACGTCTAAAACGAAGTTTGAGGTGTTTTTTATATTTTTAGTTTTTTTATTATTGCCGCGCCGCCACTGAAATGATTTCTAAAAAACATACGCGCTTTCCATACTCGTTGCGGTAATAAATCTGTGTCAAAATGTCATTAAAGTCAATTCAGAAGTTTCCACGTAACACAATACAAAACGATCCAAAGTAATACTCGTATGTATTTTGTATGCATCAGAAAGTTCAAGTCCCTTGGTTTCTGTAATCGGCAAGGCAATGTTCGGATGGACCTAAAAAAGTGTATTATGCCGCTAGGTCTTTCTCTCTCAGGTCAGTAGACAGCCCATTATGAGTACAACAAATTTTTTAGATTTACAACCCCCACCCCCCAACCACCCCAATTTCACCCTCACCCAAAAAAAGTAGAAAATGACCAGAAACCCCTAAAACGCCTAAAGACGAAGTTTGAGCTATTTTCATATTTTTAGTTTTTTTAATATTGCTGCGCCGCCACTGAGACGATTCCTAAAAGTCAGACGCGTTTTCCATCCTCGCCAAAGTAGTAATACTGTGCCGAAATTTCATTAACATCAATTCAGTAATTTCAACATTATAAAATACAGAACGATCTAAAGCAATACTCATTATGTATGTATACATAGGAAAATTCTCTAAGTCCCTTGGTTCCTGCAATACACAAGGCAATCTTCGGATGGGCCTAAAAAAGTGTATTATACCGCTAGGTCTTTCTCTCTCAGGTCAGTAGACAGCCCATTGTGAGTACAAGAAATCTTTCAGATTTACAACCCCCCACCCGCCCAACCACCCTAATTTCACCCCCACCCCAAAAAAAGTAGAAAATGATCAGGAACCACTAGAACGCCTAAAAACGAAGTTTGAGCTGTTTTCATATTTTTAGTTTTTTTAATATTGCTGCGCCGCCACTGAGACGATTTCTAAAAATCAGACGCGTTTTCCATCCTTGCCAAAGTAGTAATACTGTGCCGAAATTTCATTAACATCAATTCAGTAATTTCAACATTATAAAATACAGAACGATCTAAAGCAATACTCATATGTATGTATACATAGGAAAATTATCTAAGTCCCTTGGTTCCTGCAATACACAAGGCAATGTTCAGATGGGCCTAAAAAAGTGTATTATACCGCTAGGTCCTTCTCTCTCAGGTCAGTAGACAGCCCATTGTGAGTACAAGAAATTTTTCAGATTTACAACCCCCCACCCCCCCAACCAGCCTAATTTCACCCCCACCCCAAAAAAAGTAGAAAATGATCAGGAACCACTAAAACGCCTTAAAAACAAAGTTTGAGCTGTTTTGCTGCGCCGCCACTGAGACGATTTCTAAAAATCAGACGCGTTTTCCATCCTTGCCAAAGTAGTAATACTGTGCCGAAATTTCATTAACATCAATTCAGTAATTTCAACATTATAAAATACAGAACGATCTAAAGCAATACTCATTATGTATGTATACATAGGAAAATTCTCTAAGTCCCTTGGTTCCTGCAATACACAAGGCAATCTTCGGATGGGCCTAAAAAAGTGTATTATACCGCTAGGTCTTTCTCTCTCAGGTCAGTAGACAGCCCATTGTGAGTACAAGAAATTTTTCAGATTTACAACCTCCCACCCGCCCAACCACCCTAATTTCACCCCCACCCCAAAAAAAGTAGAAAATGATCAGGAACCACTAGAACGCCTAAAAACGAAGTTTGAGCTGTTTTCATATTTTTAGTTTTTTTAATATTGCTGCGCCGCCACTAAGACGATTTCTAAAAATCAGACGCGTTTTCCATCCTTGCCAAAGTAGTAATACTGTGCGAAATTTCATTAACATCAATTCAGTAATTTCAACATTATAAAATACAGAACGATCTAAAGCAATACTCATTATGTATGAATACATAGGAAAATTATCTAAGTCCCTTGGTTCCTGCAATACACAAGGCAATGTTCGGATGGACCTAAAAACCGCTAGGTCTTTCTCTCTCAGGTCAGTAGATAGCCCATTATGAGTACAACAAATTTTTCAGATTTACAACCCCCCACCCCCCCCAACCACCCCAATTTCACCCCCACCCAAAAAAAGTAGAAAATGATCAGGAACCCCTAAAACACCTAAAAACGAAGTTTGAGGCATATTTGAAATTTTTCGTTTTTTGCTAATTACTCCGCCGCCTATACACCGATCTTCAAAATTGTAGCAACATTACCTACTACGACCCTACACCATATCACTACCCAAATTTCATCAAAATCTATGCAGCGCTTACTGAGATTACGAGGCTAGAAAAACGCGCACAGACAGACAGACAGACCGACGGAAATGAGTGACATGGATTTTCGTTATGTAGACATCATAAAACGCCCAAAAAGCGTGTTATCTCAAAATCGAAAATTTTCGCGATCACAATACTCCCCTCACCTATCGGTGTGGGAAGTAAAAATCGAGAAGACATCGAAAAAAAATACCGAAACGTGAATACCAGAATGAAAATTAAAATATTTCTATGCTATTAGCATTAGCGTAGCCCATTTATCTAAATATTTAGCAGTTAGTTGGCATAAGACTTGACTATCGACTAATAGGCTGGATCTGCTGGACATTCTTATCGGAGAGCATATTTTGCTCCGTTATGTGTCGCGCTTAATTTTAACGTGCTATCTAAAAGCCATCTCGGTTTTCAGGAATTAATGTGAATACTTTGCGAAATGCTCAGTGTATTACATAGTAAACACTTTTGTCTAGAAGATCTAATTGGCCACAGAATAACATGTTGTGTTATGCCTTTGTTACCTCAATTGATGGCATCAACTGCATGTGGATATCTAAGTGACTCAGGTACTAGATGGAGCATTAGAGGTACTCATTTACAGCTTATGCATACACTGATCTTGGAACAATTTGCGAAACTGTAATAGATTAGTTAGAAGTGCGCGTGATAACAAAACTTTTGCTCAGCTTGCATTCTGTTGATGATATCAATTGTGATAACGAGGTATATTCGGTGCTCTGGTCATCATTAAAAAAAAAGATAAAACACTTATCGAGGCTGGCTAAGAATTGGAACAATTTCTTGAGCTCCTTCTGGGGAGAGGACACTAGATTAGACAGATATCTCATTTTAAATAACAAAAATCACTCCCGACAAGCTAAGAGCCCGTTCACACGACACCGATTTGGCTATTTTACAGAATGATTTTTTTCACCCTAGGGCAACTTCGTCGTTTCGGTCGCGTGTTGTCACCGAAAACCAAATAGCTGATTCGTGAATAAAACCTAATCGGTGATTAGTGGCAATGTGTATGCTTGCGCAGTGTTCAAACGATACAGTTTTCGTACCGATAGATGAGTGAAAGAAAACTATCAAAAAAATGGAGTCAAGTTGATTGACTCAGTACTTCACACACATGATTATGATACCAATTTATTTTCTCATAGCATGAAGTTATAGTCTGAGATTCCCTTGCAACCAAAGCATCGACCACCCGCCCGCAAAAAACAACTAACACAAAAGCTCTCGTAAATAATTTCTTACATCTTTCTCCGTGGGAACTAGGACGACACAGTTCTTATTCTGCAATCTTAAACTCTTATTTTAATCGCATGATATTTCAGTTTTTCAACCTCCACCCCAGAACCACTTCAATTTCACCCCCACCTAAAAAAAAAGTAGAAAATGATCAGGAACCCCTAAAACGTCTAAAAATGTTTGAGCTGTTTTTGGATTTTTAGTTTTTTAATAATTATTTCTGCGCCGCCACTGACACGATTCAAAAAAACCATACTCATTTCTCATCCTCGCCACGGTAATAATATTGTCTCAAAATTTCATTAAAATCCATTTAATAGTGTAGTAATAATATACAACGATCTAAAGCAATACTCGTATGTTTATATCAGAAAATTCTAAGTCCTTTGGGTTCTGTAATAGGAAAAGCAATGTTCGGATGGACCTAAAAAAGTGATCTATGCTGCTAAATCTTCCTTCGCAGGTCACTAGACAGCCTATTATGAATACAGCAAATTTTTCACTTTTACAACTACTACGACCCCACACTACATCGCTATCCAAATTTCATCACAATCCATGCAGCGGTTACTAGGATTACGAGGCTAGAAAAACGCGCACAGACAGACAGACAGACCGACGGAAATGAGTGACGTGGATTTCCGTTATCTAGACATCATAAAATGCCTAAAAAGTGCATTATCTCAAATTCGAAATTTTTCGCGATTACAATACTCCCCCACCTATCGGTGTGGGAAGTAAAATGAACCGAGAACTCGGGATCGACTGAAAATCTGCTTGTAACAGTTTGCTGTGTGAACATATCATTCGGCTTGCGCCGATTCGTTTAAATTACCGAAACGGTGATTTGACCGCATCGTACGAACGAGCTGTAACGCGTCAACACCGAGCGCACGAAAAAAACTGCAGTGAAGACTAGTAGTGACGGCGGATATCTGTAAAACCCCGGTCACAGGTGCATGCTTTACCTCGTACTTACTTGTGCAAACCAGTTTGTATCGGGAAGCCCGTGAGTGTGGACGGTAAGATGGTAGCTCGCGCAAATCGAAAAGCGCGGCTTGCGTAAAGGGGCGGCCACACACAGCGACTTGCCCTCATGGTTTAGCACGGGCTTCCCGGTACAAACTGGTTTGCACAAGTGAGTACGAGGTAGAGCATGCACGTGTTGTCAGGGTTTAAATTTCAGTCTCCTGAAAGCTTTGTCTTACACCAACTGGTCTGCACAGCAAAGCCTGTGTGTGTGACCCCAGGGTTCAGTTTTAAGGACAGCAGCACCTACATGAAATAGTCAGTTTCCGAATTATTAAATAATGGAGGTTTGCGCGAGCTCACTTGAATGGTGTGGACACTCAGCGGTATACCGTCTTGTTTGCGCAAACTATACCGTACAGGCAAGTCGCTGTCATGTGACCTCCCCTTAAGTGAGATGGGACAAGTGGGAGCAAGGACCGTATTTAGGGTATTTTTTGCTTTAAAATTCGTGCAAACCTATAGCTGGAAAAAAGTGCTACTACAAATAATAATTATAATTCGAGACCGACAATACGAAATATAATCGATTTCAACAGAGATATATTTTTGTCTCAAGATAAATACCTCATCCGGTATATAAAGACAGGTTATGACTAGTTTTTCAAAACTAGCGATATGTGGCTTCAGTCTTACTAAACGTCAAAACGGATTATTTTTGTTATATTCTCCTGCTCCTGTGGGGCTACATTTATTGGCAATCTTAAATTAATAAATTGTAATTTGTTGTAATCGGACATAGTTGTACATTACGTATACTACTACTAAACATTATAAATGAGGATTTGTTGTTTATAAACTATTTTATCTTCAGAAAAATTGTATCTCGCTGATCGCAACCTTGTCCGAATTATGTCCGTTGATTAAACAAAATTTAGCGTTCAATATAGCAAAATGAAATCACAACGTGCAATCGAATCGGTTTTTTTAATCAGTTTTGTTCTGGTGTATGGAGTACACACAAAAAAGTAAGTAGTAAGGTACTGTTTGTTATTTTATAGCTTCTTATTGAACGTGAACTTATTCCTGAATGTTTATTAGTTTGTTAAGGCGCATTTAGACTAGCAACAAGTTCTAAAATCGTGTTATGTAACAAGTTGTAAATCCTAATGAAAAGCGTTTTAGAAATAACGTGTTTTCAAACAATTATCGTCTTTTACAAATTGTGGTGTTCCCGTCTTGAGTCGGTAAACATCACACAAAATGTCCAACATATTTCAAAACTTGTACTAAAACACGAAACACATGAGAGTCGAGGATCAAATATGCGCTCCACGTTTTTTTTAATCATCAGATTAAGAATAATCTCTTTCGATATTCCGAAACCTATATAGTAGTAGTATGATGGAGAGGCGAAGCCAGGCAAGTGGGCTACCTTTGGCCCACTGAACCAACACTGAAAACAGTAAAGTCTTACGTTTTCGAAAGCCCCAGACCTCTTGAAGAAAGTCAGTATGTCCGGCCATCTCGCTGAATACAGGGGATCTACAATACCACTTCAAATATTTTAATGGAACTCGTCATACATATCCGTGGGTACAACTTTTATATACAACTTTTTTCGCTATCTTCTACAGTAGTGGAGTTATCGACCGAGCCGGTACTAAAAATTCACCCTGTATAATATAGATAATTTTGGAAATCGGTGCATGGGCAGCGGAGCAATTAGCATAAAACAAAAAAATTCAGATATTCCTCAAACTTCGTTTGTAGGCGCTTTATGTGTTCCTGATCATTTTCTACCTCTTTTGGGTGTGGGAGAAATTGGGGTGGTTGGAGGGTGGGTGGTTGTAACACTGAAAAATATGTTGTATTCATAATAGGCTATCCATTGATCTGTGATAGAAAGACCTAGTGTCATAACACTTTTCTAGGTCCATCCGAGCATTGCCGTACCTATTTCAGGAAGCAAGGGAATTTTTTGATGTACATACGAGTACCTACTGATTTAGATCGTTCTGTACTGTGTATTGTGCAAATTAGTGAATTGATTTTAATGTAGGCGAGGATGGAAAACGCGCGTGGTTTTTAGAAATCGTGTCAATGGCGACGCAGCAATGAGTAAGGGTGAAATTTGGGGTGGTTGGGGGTGGGGGGTTGTAAAATTGAAAATTTGTTGCATTGTTTGAAAAACTGAAAATATTTTTGTATTCATAATAGGCTGTCCACTGAGCTATGAAGAAAGACCTAGCGACATAAATCACCTTTTAGGTCCATCCGAACATTGCCTTGCCTATTACCAAAACTAATTTTCTGTGTATACATACGAGTATTTATTGCTTTAGATCGTTTTGTATTTTGTAACGTGGAAACCATTAAATTGATCCCAATCAAATTTTGAGCCCAGTATTTTTACCGTGGTGCAGATGGAAAACGCTTATGGCTTTTAGAAATCGTGACAGTGGCAGCATAGAAATAATACCTAATAAGAAAACCAAAAATATGAAAACAGCTCAAACTTCGTTTTTAAATGTTTTAGGGGTTCCTGATCATTTTCTACCTTTTTTGGGCGGGGGTGAAATAGGGATGGTTGGGAGGTGGGGGGTTGTGAAAGCGAAAAATTTGTTGTATGCATAATAAACTATTCATTGCCTGTAAAAGAAAGACCTGGCGGTATAATACACTTTTTTAGGCCCTTCCTAATTTTCCCTTCCCTATTACAGAAACCAAGGGACTTAAAATTTTATGATGTACATACATACATATGAGTACTGCTGAAATGATCGAATTGATTTTAATGAAACCTCGACACGGTATTATTACCTTGGTGAGGATGGAAAAGACGGATGGTTGCAATAAAAAACCAGGAGTTTTAGGGGTCCCGGATCATTTTCCTACTTTTTTTGGATGGAGGTGAAATTGGGGTGGTTAGGGGGTGAGAGGCTACAAAACTGAAAAGTTTATTGTATTGAAAATAGAATGCCCATTGACCTTTAAAGGAAGGACCTATCAGCAGTTTTTAGAAATCGTGTCAATGGCGACGCAGCAATGAGTAAGGGTGAAATTTGGGGTGGTTGGGGGTGGGGGGTTGTAAAATTGAAAATTTGTTGCATTGTTTGAAAAACTGAAAATATTTTTGTATTCATAATAGGCTGTCCACTGAGCTATGAAGAAAGACCTAGCGACATAAATCACCTTTTAGGTCCATCCGAACATTGCCTTGCCTATTACCAAAACTAATTTTCTGTGTATACATACGAGTATGTATTGCTTTAGATCGTTTTGTATTTTGTAACGTGGAAACCATTAAATTGATCCCAATCAAATTTTGAGCCCAGTATTTTTACCGTGGTGCAGATGGAAAACGCTTATGGCTTTTAGAAATCGTGACAGTGGCAGCATAGAAATAATACCTAATAAGAAAACCAAAAATATGAAAACAGCTCAAACTTCGTTTTTAAATGTTTTAGGGGTTCCTGATCATTTTCTACCTTTTTTGGGCGGGGTGAAATAGGGATGGCTGGGAGGTGGGGGGTTGTGAAAGCGAAAAATTTGTTGTATGCATAATAAACTATTCATTGCCTGTAAAAGAAAGACCTGGCGGTATAATACACTTTTTTAGGCCCTTCCTAATTTTCCCTTCCCTATTACAGAAACCAAGGGACTTAAAATTTTATGATGTACATACATACATATGAGTACTGCTGAAATGATCGAATTGATTTTAATGAAACCTCGACACGGTATTATTACCTTGGTGAGGATGGAAAAGACGGATGGTTGCAATAAAAAACCAGGAGTTTTAGGGGTCCCGGATCATTTTCCTACTTTTTTTGGATGGAGGTGAAATTGGGGTGGTTAGGGGGTGAGAGGCTACAAAACTGAAAAGTTTATTGTATTGAAAATAGAATGCCCATTGACCTTTAAAGGAAGGACCTATCAGCAGAATACAATTTTTGGGGTGTGGGGCTGGCGATGATTTGGTTGCAAGGGGATCTCAGATTATAGCTACATGCTATGGGAAAATAATAAACTGGTATCATCGTAACGTCCGGGAAGTACTGAGGCAATCAACTTCATTTTTTTCAAAACATTTTGATGTCTTTAAAATTATTATTTTTATTTATTTTACAGAACAGTATTACATGAGAATAGCTCAGAAGTCTCCAGACGTGTTATTACGAGACCTTTTCCATACCTCAACATCTTGACTAAGCTGAGCTCCGATCCTGAACTGGATTATTTCTATACTTTGGGCGAGACAACTGGTTTCAATGAAATTCTCCATAGAAATGACTTACAATTCACCTATTTTGTGCCCGCTGATAGATACTGGAATATGGTTGAAGAGGAAGGCATGTTACAAATTGAAAAAAACCTCGATATGCTCAGAAGACATTTGGTTATTGATCAGAGAGCCTATTCCATGGAAAAATTAGCAGAAATGAGTAAGGTTAATTACTACTATCGAACTCAAGATCTGCCGACTGGAAACGGTATTTTGAGGATCATGGTTAAGGAAAAAGATGGAGAGTACTACATAGTTTGGAGAAACAAGCTTATCCACGTACTGAAACCAGATTACGTGTGTACCAATGGTGTCGTTCACGTTCTGTCAGCAGCGTTCACTATATTCAGAGACCCACATGAAAAAGAGAAAGATTCCTTCAAAAGAAGTTTTTTGGAAAGGCTTGTTACTATTTTAAAAATTACATTTAAATTCTGATTGTTGCCATAGCCACATCATCGATATTTGAGCAGCTGCCTCTGTATTCCAATGTTATGCCACAGCATACCAAACAGCCAGCAGAATATCTCAGGTTGGCGGCAACCATACGCGCATCCCGCCATTTTGGATTAGAATCTGTCAAAAGGGTGGACACCATTGACGCAAGGTCGACGCTCGTATTTGCTAAGAGAAGATGCATAGGCGTACTGTGTGAGACTTTGTATACGCGGTATTGATAGAATATGATCTTCAAAATGTAAAAACAATGTACTGGGTAGTATAATTGCAGAAAGAGTTTTTTTAGATATTCGAATTATCCCGTAAGCTAAGTACCTACATATAATCTACAAATGAGGCGTTGAGAACTAGAGTGGTCTATTCCACAAAAACGAAAAATCTGAAAAACTTTAAATACTGAACACACAGCTCATGTATTCTCAATACTATAATTATTCGCTATTATTACAGAGATATCGCTATATACATAAATCATTATAGCATATGGTTCCTGTTATTTGCAAATCTTTACCAGGGTTTTCTCAGTTTCTGAATTTTGGAGATAGGCCACTCTAGCTCTCAACGCCTCAAATAACATATGTACTCAAAAATGCACGGCACTATTTTTACGGATCGATTGAGACTAATTAACTGATTTGATAGATAATAGCTGATTAGCCTGCACGCTTTTGAGCTATATTTTATACAAGCTTGTTTTTTAGTAATTACCGAACAAAAATTTCAAGCGCACTAAAAGGGCCGGTTTCTCAATGTCCAGTTAAAGTGTCAGATAGGTATCTGCGAGATAGCGTTGCTACGGAACTGTCAGATAAGATTTACGTGACTTCGTAAGTTTAGCCTTCAATTGTTTAAACAATTTATCTAACAGTTGCTGTTATCTTGCAGATAAATGTTTAACTGGACATTGAGAAACCGGTCCTAAAAGGTGTATAGTACCCGTTCGCTTGAATGTTTGTTATTGTCAGTAGTAGTATTTTTCATCAATCTATCAAATCGGCTGAATCAAGCGGATACACACCTTTCCTATAACTTTATTTATATCTGTTATCCATTGGGTAAAGGTTTTATTCCCATTTTACTTCCCGCACCGATAGGTGAGGGAGTATTGTGATCGCGAAAATTTTCGATTTTGAGATAATACACTTTTTGGGCGTTTCATGACGAAAATCCACGTCACTCATTTCCGTCGGTCTGTCTGTCGGTCTGTCTGTCGGTCTGTCTGTCTGTCTGTCTGTTGGTCTGTCTGTACGCGTTTTTCTGTCCTCGTAATCTCAGTAACCGCTGCATGGATTGTGATGAAATTTGGGCAGCGATATGCTGGGGGGTCGTAGTAGGTAATGTTCTTATAATTTTGAAAATCGGTGCAGGGGCGGCGGAGTAATTAGCAAAAAACAAAAAAAAAATATTCCTCAAACTTCGTTTTTAGGCGTTTTAGAGGTTCCTGATCATTTTTTACTTTTTTTTGGGTGGGGGTGAAATTGGGATGGTTGGGGGGTGGGGGGTTGTAAGATTGAAAAATTTGTTACTTTCATAATAGACTGTCCACTGACCCATGAAGGAAGATCTAGCAACATAAATAACTTTTTTAAGTCCATCCGAACATTGCCTTGCCTATTACAGAAACCAAAGGACTTTTTTTTTCTGGTGTAAATATACGAGAGTATTGCTTTAGATCCTTCTATATTGTGTTACAAGGAAACTGTTGAATTGATGTTAATGAAATTTTGACACAGTATTACTACCGGGGCAAGGATGGAAAACGCGTATGGTTTTTATAAATCGTGCCAGTGGCGGCGCAGAAATAATAAAAAAAATAAAAACATAAAAACAGCTCAAACTTCGTTTTTAAGCGTTTTAGAGGTTCCTGATCATTTTCTGCGTTTTTTTTTATTGGGGTGAAATTGGGGTGGTTAGGGGGTGGGGGGTTGAAAAACTGAGAAATTTCTTGTATTCATAATAGGCTGTCCACTAACCTGTGAAGGAAGACCTAGCGACATAAATCAACTTTTTAGGTCCATTCGAACATTGCCTAGCGTATTACGGAAACTAAGGGACTTAGAATTTTCTGTATACATACATACGAGTATTCATTGCTTTAGATCTTTTTGTATTTTGTAACGTGGACACTATTAAATTTATTCTAATTGAATTTTGACACAGTATTATTACCGTGGTGACGATGGATAACGCGTATGTTTGTTAAATATCGTGTCAGTGGCAGCGTATATAGCAATAATAAAAAAACTAAAAGTATGAAAACAACTCAAACTTCGTTTTTAGATGTTTTAGGCTGTCCATTGACCTCTGAAGGAAATACTTAGCGGCATAAGACAATTTTAGGGGAGGGAAGGCTGCCGATGATTTGGTTACAAGGGGATCTCAGACTAAAGCTTCATGCTATGGGACAATAATAAACTGATATCACAGTAATGTGTGGGAAGTACTGAGTCAATCAACTTGACTCCATTTTTTTATTTATGAAGAAGAGAGTCTTGAGCTCTTGACGTCATTCTTTTTTCGTTTTATTTATTTGGGTAGTTCAAGCCGTGGTTCGGTGTCTAATGAAACTAGACTTCTTTCTGGTTTCCGGTACTCCCAATGATACTCGTTGTTGATTGCGCCTAAGTATGCCGCTAATAAAAAGTAATTATTGGTCCTAAATCAAAAAGTCAAGTTTCACTACAGCTATTTAAAAAAATATGTTAAGGGTATAACAACTACATCCTAATTGAAAAAGCATTATAAGCAGTTTTAATATGCAAATTTTCGATAAGCCATATTGTCGATACCGATACCTAAGAAAATCGATACTTTGTCTTCAAGTATCGAGGAGTACCGATACTTGGCCAAAAGATATCGAATTGGTATGGGTATCGATACTTTTTATTATTTTCATAATCCTACCCAGACTTCTAATCCATAATGGCGCCGTCAAGGTCAACTTATGTAGAAAGCATTTTTGTATAGGAAATTCTCAGAGATATTCTGCTGATACCTTCAATCCTAACGAATTATATTTACACTCGAGATTAGTGGAGGGACACGTAAAAATTGATGAGCCTCTGAAAATTATTCTATTGTTGCCTCTAGTTCATTGCGCGAAACTGACCCAAACAGTTTCGACATAAGCCAGTAGAATAAAAACTATTTACAAACATGGTGGTTTATTTCTGTAACCTTAAAATATATTCTTATATCAAATTAATAAGAATTCCAGTAATGTAATATAGAAAAAATGGCGTGTGTAAAAGTGTTTTGACTCAGTACTGTGGTGATCCGGAACGCGCTCCTGGCTGCCATACGTTAGAACCTCAGAGTAACAACTGAACATAGAGGTAATAAACAAACCACTTCAGCATGGCGTGCTCAAAGCCATCATCTTTTGACACTTCAGACCCAAACATTGCCAACTAACCTGAACATTCTTCCAATGCAACCCATGTTACAAACACTGCTCTGCACTATCCCATCTCGAAAAACTGTTAAACTACACTCGAATCTAGCACAGCAAGTCCGTAAAGCTTCACTACAGTAACCAACAAATAGCGAATTCGATTTTACTGACCAAGCATAAAAGACGCACAAACAAAACAAACGGTTGACAGTCGAAGGTTACCGTAAACAAATCGCAGGAAAATTACATAGGCGTTGCCAACTCCTCAAAATTTATGTAAGACAGAATTTTCGTTAATGATGAAGAAACATGCAGTAACGCAGTAGAGGTCAACATATCTATTGATTTTGATGTAATCATTTCTGAACCATCAAAATACCGTCTTTTTTAACGTAGAATGGAATATTTCTGGATACTATACAATTAAGACGATAGTAAACAATTATGATTGCCGTATCTCGAGGTCGATATGACAACGTAAGAAAAGATGTTGGCCTATTAGAATTAGTTGTTTACTACATCTATGCTCAGTTGTTACTCTGAGGTTAGAACGCACCTTTAGCTGTCACAGGACCGAAGTTTGACGTTGACGACATTGACGTATGATAAAAAAACGATAAAACTTTGTTAATTGTTATAAAAGTAAAAGGGGTGATACACGTACGAACTTAAAGTACGCGGTTTTTAAGTTCGCGAACTTACTCGGCTCGACGCGGTGACACACGTGAAGCTGAAATCACTCATTTTGATAATTTTCCTAAATAAACAAAACTTTTAACAAACGCCAAACTCAACAAGCGTTGCGCATCGATGGCCTGCCAAAACAAAGTGGTGGCTCGCGGCTCGCAGTAGGAGCTGAGACCAGCTACGAGCAAAATTTCAAACCAGTTGGCTCGCCGGCGGTTTGCGCGACGGTTTTAAAGTTCGCGTACTTACGGTGACACACAGGCGAAAAAGGTCGTCGAGCCATAAGTACGCGTACTTGCTCGTACGTATATCACCCCTTTAAGAGTGTAATCATTCGATGAAGTTCAGATAAGTAATGTATTTGATTATTACTACATCATATATTGTTCAGATATTTTGTTATTTGTCAGACCATGAGTGACTTTTCATAGAGCAAACAATTCCTTAACAGTTCCATGTTCATTTCGTGAATCTAAGCTAAAGATACAGTTTTGTGATGCCTTTTATTTTTCTTTTTCACTTGGAGACGGGTTGTCATGGGTTTGTTTATTATTACCGAAGGTTTTTGTTTTTGGAAAAGGTAAGAGTTCAGACACCAAAATTTCAACAAAGGCATTTTTGAGTTTTTTTCACAAATATTTGCAGGTATGTTGTCTTTTGACTCTGTATTATTAACTAATGTGGCCTGGCTACAATATTTAAAGTGTTTCACAACCTGTACTATAAATCCGACGATATTATATGGCGTTGGGTCTCTGATTTACGCCTACTCTAGGTAGTAGGTCCTGAGGGATTGCAGGCTGGTGGTGAGCAGAGACACCATTGTGGTATTTAGGTGTATCTATTTCAACCTTTACCGATCCTCTTTATTTATATACGATATTCATTTTATGGTTGTGGAAACCGTGGCAAGTTTGCCAGGACAGCCTAATCACGAGATGAATCACGTGCAATGCGCTATACGGTTTCCTCTAATCAGACCTTTTATATGTTGTTTATTGTTTATATTTATTAATTGATTTATTTATGTGCTTATATACCATGCTTGCTATGCTATGCTTACATTTTCGATACCCTATCACAATTACATCCTTTATTTACTCCTTTGTCTGTTGGTTATATTTATTTATCTATATATGCTTATACTTTACATTTTTTATATCCTATCCATATTTCTCTCCCTGACGTCGAACAGATATCTAGCCCACCATGTATTATTATTATTTTTCATTTAGACTGTGAATTTTTATAACCATTACTTTATTATACAAATATCAATAATAAGAGCCAGTTCATCACTATTATTAAGACATTTTTGAATTGTATATTTCAACATATCAATATAAATACATATTTCACCAGTAAAATATATAAAATACAAAGCACTTATGATTAATAAATACAAGAATCAAGTAATAAAACAATATCATAAACACTCAGCACTTATGATTAATAAATACAAAACAAATGTTAAGAAACAAATAATAAAAAAACAATATCATAACATTTCTGTGTTTTGATTACATTCTCTCTGAGTTGGTACACATGCATGCTAAAAGAATCTGGTTATCACAGGCGCACACACACAACATTGGGTTCTAAATTCCACCACATCTTGATCACTTTGGCCATTTCAAAATTTAGTATCGATTTTGACAGTGACCTGTTGCTCACTACAGTACTTCACACACATTATCGGTGCTAACAAAAAATTTGGAGTACCTCCATCCCTACACCATCCTCATGAAAAATGCAAACAATGGTGCGGGACCTTTGAAACATCTAAAAAGAAGTTTTGAGAGATTTTGAAATTTTTCTCATTTTGCTAATTTCTCCTCCGCCACTGGCAAGTGTTCTAGGAATGATACACTGTTACCATATCCTCTACGATAGTACTACAGTGTCATTTTTGTATAGTTAACCTCCCGTAAAGGCTGAAAGCCTATGGCGCTGTAGAAGCGCTGCAAGAGGACAAGTGTCGGGTTACGTTAGATTTGAAACGCTGCAGGTTGTAGCCGTCAGGAAATAAATTCCCAGGCAGCTCATTCCACAGCGTCGAAGTTCTTCAAAAGAAAGAATGCTGGAGGAGACTGGTTCGAGGAGTAGGAACGTCGACCTGGTAAGGATGCGCTCGCAGAGCCTCTCTAGTGTTCCTCGTTCGGACGGCCTTTGGTGTTATAATCTGGGAGAGCTCACTGGAACACCTTTTGTGATAGAATCTGTGAAACAGGGACAGGTCGGCCACCCTTCTTCGATGTTCCAGACTGTGGAGGTCCTTTATGAGATTAGGCGTATTGATTAGCCTAATTGCTCTCTTCTGGATAGTGTCCAGAAGCTTTAGAGAGTGCTTCGGAGCGCATACCCACACATGACATGAGATACCACCAAAGTTATTTTTTAACGCATTTTAGAGTATTTTATGGATACAACAGATGTGATTCAACCCCTCAACCCACCCTATCACTCCAATTTCAACTCTTCCAAAAAACAATGGAACAGGATCAGATACCCAGAACCATCTAAAAATGAAGTGTGGAGGGGTTCTGATAATATTTTGTTTTTTACCAATTTCTCGGCCGCCACTAACCGATTTTCAAAATTATAAACAGCATTACCTACTAAGACCCCACAACATATCGCTACCCAAACTTTATCACAACCAACAAAGCGGTTGCTGAAATTACGAGGCTAGAACGCACCGACAGACAGACCGACGGAAATGAGTGACGTGGATTTTTAGATATCATAAAATGCCCAAAAAGCGTATCATAGCAAAATCTAAAATTTTATCGATCACAATAATACTCTCCTCACCTATTGGAGTCCCTTGGTTTCTGTAATCGGCAAGAGAATGTTTGGATGGACCCAAAAAAGTGTATTATGCGACGAGGTCTTTCTTTTATAGGTAACGGGACAGCCTATTATGAACGCAACAAATTTTTCAGTTTTACAACCCCACAGCTCCCCTCGTCGACCTTAATCCATCCCCATCCAAAAAAAGTAGAAAACCATCAGAAACCTCTAAAACACATAAAAACGAAGTTTGAGGAATATTTGAATTTTTTTGTTTTTTGCTAATTACTCCCACCGCCACCCATGCACCTATTTTCAAAATTACACATACTGACCGACGGAAATTGTATATAGGTATCACAACACGCCAAAAAAACGTATTATCTTAAAATCGAAAATTTTCGCCACAATACTCCTTTCAGGGCTATATCTGTGTGTGAAGTGGAAAGGCAACGTAAAGGTGTGAGTACAAACCTTCGCTGCGCGTCAGGTATTCGTTGAAATTTTCCATTTTGAAGAACATATCCGTCGAAGACCCACGAACATTTCAGTAGCCTCATATGTGCAGACAGATAATCTTCAGACGTATACGATGAATATGTCATTTTGGTGATGAGTGTAGCTTTTTTGTCAATGGCAAGTTTGCGCAAAAAGAAAAGTGGCACACTAATCTATTTAAACAAATAAATGGCACCGAGCATATGATGGACTTAATGTCACAAGAAATAAGCTGTCGATATAACGATTTAACTACTTTTATACCTCCTGACTTTGAGAATCTGCAGAATCTGGCAGATTGCTCCTCACATTTCCAAAAAAGATTCTTACTTCCGCACTGCGATTTCCGCTCAAGACTGGCAACTATTATGTATTTTAAATTGCACTCCAAAACTAGTTGTATAGTTTTCAGTGGCAAAGTAGATCATGTTAAAATAATAACAAGTAGTTGTCCATATTTTTTGTTCAGGAATCTAGTTTAATCACATTTGGTTTAGGCCACTCCATACTACCGCTGAATGGGCACCCACAAAAATACAAACATCTCGCGCTCCCGTTCAAATCTGTACTGCGAACATAAAAAGCGTTCGTTGAAAAACCAGAAAAACCGACGAGGTGAATTATTGCGATGCGCGGTTTGCGCGCAGTTCACGCGCAGTTTGAGAGCCCCGTGCGAATCTGGAAAACTAGCAACGCGCGAGCGGGGTGCGCATATCTGGACCCCTATTCTCGTAATTCACTTTCAAAACGACATGTTTTTCATCCAATACGTGTGGCACATTTTGGCAACACAGTGCCTTACTATAAAGTTTTCCGTTTTGTGTCATCAAATTCATCTGTTTGTGATTTTGCGTAGCGGTTAGTGCTGTTTTGCGATACTCAGAATCAAATGTTTAAAGGCCGATTCATAAACTTTCCGTTGCCGTTGGCCATTACAACATAAATATATTGAAACGCTTAAGACTATTCATAGTTCGCCGTTCCGTCTGCCGTTGGGCCCGCCGTTCGACATGACTATGTTTTAACTTTTGCCGTTCGTAGCCAGCGTCGTAGCCAGCGTATAAGCCAATCATAGTCGTCGGTACCGGTCATGTGATATTGTTGATGTGTAGCTGTCAAAAATATTCTGGGTTTTCTCAAGTTTTCAAATTCAAAGATCTATCACAAAGCCAAAAACACCGATGATACGTCGCGATAGAACATGTTTACAAACAAGATGGGAAAACTAGGTTAACGGCACGAACGGCGAGTTTATGAATAGCAGCCTTGTGCTACGAACGGCGAACGGCAACGGCGACGGCAACGACAACGGAAAGTTTATCAATCGATCTTAAACCCCAAGCTCTTTTGAGACCTTTGTGATCCGTGTGTGATCCCAAGTTACCTAGTTCTAGAGGTTGTCATAGCAATTTTTTTCATAATATAACGGTGAACATTAACGGAAAAATGATCTCTTCTCAACAGAAAGAAGCTTTAGTTGAATTCGTAGAACAACATCCTAATTTAAATTAATTACTCAAAAGCAATGTAATGTTTTCGTAATCTAAAAAGTTTATCAAAATTGTAATCTGTAAATTCAAATAGATCTTGGTGCGAAACGTTGTCTTGGAACTTGATTAATCAATATCCCTCCTATATGTATATGAAAGGGCACTAACATTTTAAAAAGTACTGATATCAATTATAAAGGTAACATGACGAAGGTAAAACGCAATAATGAGTTCAACATATTTAGAACTAAATAAACTTCCATTTCCTTTTCTATTAGAGGATTATATTATGCATACAAAATGAATTCACCTATTTTTTGGACTAAAACCTCAGTTTTAACTTTGACATACGAGTCACGCGGCAAAACAAGTTATCAAATGGTAGTTCTTTTTCACGTTTTTTTAATCACATGCTGTACGCACTTTTATATCAACAAAGTATTACTTACATCTGTTACTTTTTTTGCTTGGAACAGGTAGCAATACAGAAGATTCTCGTGTTCATCTTTCAGCAGATAAAGAAACGTGCACCCGTCCAAATCGGCCTGCGAAAATCTCATCATCTGCGACACCTTGTGTGCGAACTGCAGCTCAAAGTCTTGGTTATACGCCTGTAGGATGCCATCTTCCACTCCAAGGCTCAACTGTAACAAGATAAGAACTATTAGATTCTAGGATTAGGCTTCCTTCAAACGTATTTAGAATGCCAGATCCTCGAATCCAAGATTCAGATATTCCATACATTCAAACAACGTCTTTTAGAGTAGACATCCATTCAGTATCGTGATAATACAGGGTGTCAGGATACTAAAAAAACAAGCAAGTAGTTACATATAAAATAAAATTCTAGCTCCGTCAATCGACCTATGGCGCACTGGTGATCGCTAATAAGCGTGAAACAGCTGTCTGCGTACTGGTGGATTGACGGAGATATAGAGCAACCCTCGTATATCGACTCTCATATGCAGCAGCATATAAAACCGCGCTCTTCTGGCCAGGCTAAGCGGACGCGCCGTGGCGTTCCACCCAGAAGTCTGCTGCTGTTTAGTAGCGATTTTCTTTGGTTTGCCGCTATCTTCGGGTGCTAGATGGCGCACAGGCAGATCTTTCCTGTCGCCTGCTCTCACATGCTTCACATGTCTGGTAGACATGAAAATTCTGATGCTCTCTATCTCCGTCAATCGACCTATGGTGCACTGATGATCGCTAATAAGCGTGAAACAGCTGTATGCGTACTGGTGGATTGACGGAGATATAGAGCAACCCTCGTAAGTGGTTACATATAGTTTAAATAAATTAAAAGAAAGAAAACTTAAAAAAATAAGCTTTTATTTAAACTTAAAAGAAGCAAGTAAAATGTTTCTTTAAAATTTTAACTATCGACTTATAGCCTCAATATACACAATTTATATGATCATGAAAGCTTGACATGAGGTTTGCGTAAGTATCTATAAGTATTAAGTTAAACTGAAATTTTAATACATTTAACTTGGTAGATTAAGTTACTCAATTAGGTACTTGTCTATTTACACATTACACAAGTAAATTGCGCGACAAGGTTTTATGATCATATAAATTTTGCATAATGAGGCTTTAATTCGATAATTAAAATTTTAAAGAAAAATTTTATTTTCTCCTTTTTAGAACATTGGTGGTGGATAGTGCGCCATAATGGATTTAGAATGACGTCACATTATTTCTAGAGTTACTATCAACAAGCCCTTTTATTTGATACCCATATTGTAGGAGTGCTTAAAAAACAACTATTCCGATATCTTGGATGTCCCGCCATATTAATTTAGAATGACGTTACATTATTTTTTGAGTTACTCTCAACAATCTCTTTCATTTGATACCAATATTGTAGAAGTGCTTATAAAATCTGATATAAAATAGCTATTCCGCCATCCTGAATGGTTCGCCATATTGGATTTAGCGCTGATACGAATAGTATGGCGCAAAGCGCCCATGTTTTTTTCACAATCATACTAGAATTTTCGTTCATTACTGTTTAAGCTTATTTAAAAAAATATTCTTGATTTTTCAGTTCGATCTTTTAAATGGTGTTTTTTAGTTTTTTAAACTATTATATTTGATTTTAATTTTTTAGCAAACTTTATCATTAAAGCGTGTTTATTTAGTTTTTTTAACTGTATTATCAATACTCTGTGTAATGAAAAGAATAATTTATTGTTTTTGATTAATATTCATAGCATTACATAAACATAAACGATAATTAAAACTTTCGACTTTCCGAAATAAATTTCACAAAAACACCCAAACTCCCAACAGTTAGATGTCACGTCTTTTAAGGCTCTCGTCGCTACGTCTCTGGATGATATTAACAAACTTTAAGGTGTCCGCGCCATTTCTTAGGGCTGTATCCATGGTCGTTTTTTGAGTAATACTTAAGGCTCCCTCAAGTAATACTCAAGGGATACTTAAGGGACCCTCAAGTGAGGCTTTCCTTGTGTATCTGTTTCCTAGACAACATCTAAGAGACAGTGGGATTCGTTTGGCGACGTTGTCATATTTCAAATATAAGTAAATTTGTTATGCCTATCCCCATGTTTTCTGTTATCTCTTTTACTTCCCACACCAATCATAGGTGAGGGGAGTATTGTGATCGCGAAAATTTTCGATTTTGATGTAATACATTTTTTGTGCGTTTTATGATGTCTACATGACGAAAATCCACGTCACTCATTTCCATCGGTCTGTCTCTCTGTCGGTCTGTCTGTTCGCGTTTTTCTACCCTCCTAATCTCAGTAACCGCTGCATGGATTGCGATGAAATTTGTATACCAACATGCTGTGGGGTTGTAGTAGATAATGCTGCTATAATTTTGAAAATTGGGGCAGGGGCGGCGGAGTAATTAGCAAAAAACAAAAAAAAATATTCCTCAAACTTCGTTTTTAGGCGTTTTAGATGTTCCTGATCATTTTCTACTTTTTTTTGGTTGGGGGTGAAATTTGGGGTGGTTGGGGGGTTATAAAACTAAAACATTTGTTGTATTCACAATAGACTGTCCATTGCATGTGAAAGAAAGACCTAGCGGCATAAATACACTTTTTTAGGTCCTTCCTAACGTTTTCTTCCCTATTTCAGGAATCAAGACAATTTTGTGATGTATATGCATAAGAGTATCGATCGTTCTGTATCGTGTAACTTGGAAATGAATGAATGAATTTTAATGAAACTTCGACACAGTATTATTACCTTGGCTAGGATGGAAAACACGTATGGTTTTTAGAAATCGTGTCGGTGGCGGCGCTGCATTAACCAAAAAAACTAAAAATACAAAAACAGATCAAACTTCGTTTCTAGGCGTTTTAGGGGTCCCGGATCATTTGCCTACTTTTTTTTAGATGTAGGTGAAGTTGGGGTGGTTGAGGGGTGGGAGGTTGTAAAACTGAAAAATTTGTTGTATTGATTATAGCATTGATTAGCTAAATAAGTAAATCAATTATTATAGGCTGTCCATTGACAATTATTGACATGTGAATGAAAGATCTATCGACATAATACAATTTGGGGGGGGGGGGGGGGAGCTGGCGATGATTTGGTTGCAAGGGGATCTCAGATTGTAGCTTCATGCTATAGGAAAATAATAAACTGGTATCATCGTAATGTGTGGGAAGTACTGAGTCAATCAACTTGACTTCATTTTTTATTTTGTGTCCGACATTTTTCCGGATGTGACAGAAACTGACAACACCGTACTCCAAAATTAACCTATAAAATCGCCTTGACTGCAACGAAATGTCATGTTGACCTGTCATGTTGGCACTTCGTTACTAGCGTATTATTCAAGCGACCCTCAAGTAGCTGTCGAAACAAAAAACCTTACTTAAGGACCCTCAAGTATAAAGGGACCCTTAAATATCGACTATGAATACGACCCTTAGTCAGCGGATACAACCGCTGGGGACGGATTTGAAGCCGTCAAAATCATTTTCGCGGCAAACTTGGAGTTTTCAATGTTGTTCGGTCCAACCTCTTAAACCAAAGGAGAGTTACAAGCTCGCAAATAGACATGCAGGTGAAGCTAAAAATGCTTAAATATCTCCAAAACTGGCAAAGCTGGAAGGACAAAAATTCTATACCTGGGGTTTCTTGAATTTAAAAATTCAAAAATGCTGACAGCAATGTTGCCAGATTTACCACTTTTATGTTACACGTCATAATTTTGTTATTTTGACTAGAATTTCATAATTATATTAATTTATTGCAATGAATTGCGCATGTCGAATGTAGTCAGGTCTCATAATTCCAAAATTTTGTTTGAGATACGGCACATCGCTTTTTCAGTAAAAAGTCCGGACGGCTTAAATACCCCCCAAATTGCTGGAATGATCAATATCTACGGGTCTTTGATCCAACAGAATTCAAAAATGCTATCAGCAGTGTTGACAGTGTTACCACTTTTACGTTGCACGCCATAAACAGAACTACAACCACGCACTTTTGAAACACACACCGTATATATTAAGGGGCGGGTTGGAGGGGTGAATTTTGGCAAGCACATCAAAGCTGTTACCAGCCACTGACATCAGCGTCAGTTGACGGCTGTTGTCAATTATAACCATATATGGTTATTCAGTTTAAGCGATTTTAAAGGCTTTCTGAAAAATGTCTTTTGTATCAAAAACTTCAGATATGAGAGGGTCTTTCGCCCAGGTGCGTAAATCGATACTCCAAAGGAGTATTGCTATGCTAACCGTACAAGACGTTATAAGGATCAGACCCTCGGAGACAGAAGGCCTGAAGAAGATTTATAACAAACCCGCTGTCGAACCGATGTTTGGTGATATTGATATTAAAGAAATTTTGTAAGTAACCACTATAGTCCAATCGTTACGTCGTAGAAAAACGCTTTTGACAGTAAAAGGTCGGAAAGAAATGAAATTTGGTGACATGGTAGCCACTGGTCCCCTGAACCTACAACTAAGTTTGCGACCTCGGGGGGCTGCCGCTCGAGGGTTAGGGAGACGGGGGAACTCCGCTTCGCGACGATTTTCGAAAAATAGCGCCGTTTTCGTATGTTACCTAGAAAAAAACTCCAAATAATGTATGGAGATAACAAAATTCTGCATAATTTAGATCTTTTACATTTTTCGTGTGCGACCAATAGTTTCCATGTGGTTTCCATTCTATAGTGCGCCAAAGTTAGTGGTTGGTTTGTGATTTTCATCAAAACCATGAATTTCATCGGGGTTAACTAGAAGAACTTATCAAAAAGTCATGTATCATTTTTCTTTCCTTAAAAGAAATAGAAGAATATCTTCTCATTTCCTTATTATCTGCAGCTGCATAAACGCATTTGGTTTACAGAAAAATGCGACATTTATGAACATACCGCTACTTACTACCGATATGTTCTGTCACTATATCCTTATAATGGACTATTACTCTAATTTTTAGACCAACCAGTTTTTAAAACTTGTCAAATTCTGTAATATTGTATACACATGTAGGTACGTTGATAATACACAGTTTCTCACTCGTATTTTATATGTGTGTATATTGTCTAATGATTATAATTTATGATTAAAAATTAAAATAAATATTGGTGGGATAGCATAGTAGAGCTTTCCTTAAGTCTCTGATGAAACAGCTGTACATGATCAATTTCCACCATCAGCAACAGGAAGAGATGGTGACTCACTTGAAGGCCCCGGTAGGATGGTATTCCCATCTAATTTCAGCCTGTAGAACAAATACCATATTTGTATTCTTTGTGGTCATTTTGGCAGTTTGAATAGCAACTATATAACTTATATAAGTTGGAAGCAATTATCTTATGGCACACCAAATACAAGTCTAAATTAAATAATGTAATATTGATTAACAGAATCATTTTCTATAATTGGGATATTTCATAAGCTTTTAACATTTATTAACCATGAATTTTCAGTTAAACAAAAAATGTGTGTCTGAAGGTAGAGTTTTTTTGCTTTTCCCAAAAGTTGAAATTTAGGACATATGTTGTGCTTGCATAATATACCAAATCATTCATTACAACTTGTCTCCTCAAAAAACAAGAAAAAATTATTCAGATACTTACGCACCTACATGAATTCAAAGGTCGCATCACCTCAGATTCGTGATTCCAATGGCCAACTGCATACCACCATCGTCGAATCTGCTAACATTCTGGCCGATTCCTTCAGTGAAGATTTTGTTGATGAACCTGTTGGGTGTTCTTCCACCTCTAGCTAATCAAGACAGATGCCCAGTGAGCATTTGTGACCTAGAGTACCGCAGGGGTCTGTGCTAGGTCCAGTTCTTTTTGTTTTGTACACGAGCGATCTTCCTAAACTAACCTCATCTCCATGTTCTGCTTATGCAGATGACACTAAAATTTACAATACAGTTTCGAACTCCACTGTACTTCAAGAGGATCTGAATATAGTTAGTCTTTGGTCAGAGTATTGGCTTCTCCCTCTCAAACTCGTCAAGTGCTGCGTTGGCCATCTGGGTGAGAACAATCCAAGATTGCCCATACAAAATCGGCACCCAGACCATCGAAACAGTTTCCACTTACACCGATCTAGGAGTAATAGTCACAGATAGGTTATCTTGGTCTGAACACATTCATAGCGTTTCGTCCAAAGCCAAGAGGCTGCTTTATATACATGATGGAGAGATCTTTCCATGGATGTGACGTTAGTACCTGTTCCTTGTTATACAAAACATACTTACGACCCATTTTGGAATTTGCCGGTCCTAGTTGGGATGCAGTTCTCATGCGCGACAAGAACTTGTTAGAAGATGTACAACGACGTGCGACGCGGATTCCCTTTGGTATCCAAAGGCCAAGCTATGATGAACATCGTATGTTATTTGGCCTATCAACGTTTGCTGCCAGAAGACTGCGGGGCGACCTCATTATAACATATAAAGTCATAAATAAGATGTTTACTGTAGACCTATCTTATCTATACCGCCTGTCGCGAAGCAACCTCAGAGGCCACAACCTCAAGTTGCAGAAAGAAGCTTTCCGCACTTCAGTTCGTCAGTGTTTTCTGTCCAACCGCATTTTCGACGTATGGAACAACCTGCCTTCCTACGTGGTGAACTCAGCTTCTATCAATAATTTTAAAAACAATTATGACAGGTGGTCAGCGTCTTGTGACTATTTTCTATTTTCTTTGTAATCCAGACTTTCATTCTGTTTGTCTTGTCCATACACTCTTATTCTTGTATATTTGAGTGTATAGTACTTGTACTCTACTCAATACTGTAGAATAATAATAATAACTTTATTCAATTCATCCTCATATATCCTGATACTCGATGGCGGGATTTGGGCGGCGACGATGAAGCACTGGCAGTTTCGAGGCTGAGGCATTCATCAAATTTTAGCCTCCGAGAAATATTAACATTATAATGAATATTGATATTTCAATTTAGGGTAGAAAAATCAACATAAATTTGAAATATCATAGCTCTTGTAACCGATAACAATTATAAACGCCAATTTGTTTTTCCTTTTGTTCAATGATCGATTTCAAAAAATATTCATCATATTATAATATTATCATGAAATAAAATAGAGTGGCTATTTAAAGACAAAATAACAACCAAACAATAATTTAGGTTTCTTACAGGATCAACCATACAATTCATGTTGCAGTGCTATCTTGATAAAATAATTTAATAAAATGTGTTTCAAAATATTTCATTCATTTAGAATATGACAGTAGAACAGTTGAAAAATGAGAGAGTTACCATTAAAAAAAATTATGAAGTGTATTGTGTACGATACTTAAATGGTTATAGAATAATTTTTGATAATCAATAATACAAAATTTTGTTCTTCCTAGATTATTTGTTCTAGGTGATAATTCACGACACTAAGACAGCTTCACACAGAAATCCGCTAAAATTATTTGTGGGTATTTATTTATAAAGTTGGCATTATGAGTTGGTCGGTGGTTGTAACTAATACATGAGTTATATGATCTTGGCATACCTTATATCCTTATAAAATAGACTCACTGCTTTTTAACAGGATTAGTTCTAATTGAATTTGGCTTGTGCTTGTGCGCAAGAACATCAACTTCTGGCTGTGAGCCTGAACTTGGGGACATTACTGCCTCTTTTTCGTGTGAGACATTAATAAAATCGAAACGCGGTGAAGACTGAAATGTAAAAGTGAAAAATTAGACTTTCAGTTAGGAATTGCATTCAGTATGATATGCTTTCTGTAAGATTTTGTATATCAAACAGATTACTACATTACCTGACACTTCTTGCAAACTCAAAAGCAAAATAGACAAGCATTGGAACAGCATCGAATTTTAAATGCCTTCATACATCTGCCAAAAACTCTCCAGGAAATGCTTGAAACATACATCAATGCATTTTGGAAATAGGTGGTCTTCCACAAACGCCAGAAGAGATATCCAAATAGATCTTCTTGGATTGTTATTAGTCACCCTAAAAGTAAAAAAGCCCTTTAACTTGAATATTTACACTAATCGCACCCCAACCGCACTAACCACAGTGGAAATTGAACAAAATCAAGCACTTCCCTCAGATGATTTTTCTACCAAAATTGTAACAATTTAAAATTTTGTAGTGATGAAACTTCTTACTCCGAGTGTGCGGTAAGAAGTATAACTTTAGAAATATAGATTCAGCGTTTGTAACCCAAGGTACATCAAATAAAAATACATATTTTAAGTTTTCGTTGGTGAGTAATAGCCGGCGTGTGACGCCAATGATGCTGCTCATAATAGTCACTTAGTCAGTTATAACCGCGTATTGAAAATGATTTATTTTTCCTTACCTGTACCTGTGGAACGATAAGCATTCCGATTAGGGCAGGCGACTATTTTAGAGCAAAGAGCTAGGAAGCACACAAAAACACAAAATATCGCACAATGACCGAAACCACAAACGAATTGTCATAAATGGGCGTCGCAGTGTCACTTTTGACAGTAATTACGTTTCTAGGAAAAAGGGAGTAGCCAGTTCTTAAATTACTAGACGTATAAACGTGTCATAAATTAATCCTGCGATGTCTCAGATGCTGTACACTGTACGTTGGTTGGTACACCGGCAACAACGTGTGAATGTTGGCCTGTACTTTTTTTGTAACTAGCAGTGTCTACAGGGTGTAACTTTTAAGGATGTCCACACCTATATTACCGTGTAGATCTTGCTGAGCTGATCATTTTTCAATAAGCAACATGGGTCCGGAAACGAACCGTTTCGGAGATAGCGCTACCGGAAGTAGTCCTTTCTGACGCCTGAAGTTAGGCAATTAATTCGATGCCTTGTGGCTAGTAACGTGGCCGGCGCGGTCTCCGGATCTCAATCCCTGGATTTTTTCCTGTAGGGTCACCTGAAAGCACTTGTCTACCAAGGGGGTGCACCGCACACAGCAGAAGAGCTGATTGCACGCATCATTGCAGCAGCTGGAGACGTCAGGGAGCAGCCACAGGTAATCATCGCTGCCACTGTATCGGTCATCCATCGAGCCAGATTGTGCGAGCAAGAAGGCGATGGCCACGTGGAGCCTCTCCTTCACTGATTTTTGACTGATTTCGGTGTTTTTTGGTGTTATTTTTTTGCAATGTTTTTTTTGTTTTGTTTGTTTGGTTTACTTTTGACATTTTGGCATGGCGATTAAATGTTGACAAGCCGAATCTGTCTTAGCAGCTGATCCGTAACCCCCTCTCTCCTCTGCCAATTACAAGGCGTTGAATGAATTGCCTAACTTCAAGCGTCAGCAAGGATAACTTTCGGTAGCGTTATCTCCGTAACGGTTCGTTTTTGGACCCATGTTGCTTATCGAAAAAAGATCAGCTCAGCGAGATCTACATGGTGATATAGGTGTGGACATCCTTAAAAGTTACACCCTGTATTCTTATTCATCGTCGGTGGTCACGAGCGGTGTCACCTCATTTGATCAAATGGTGTTTGATTTAAAACAATCCACCCAGTGGATGCGTTTGATGTGGCAAAGGCTCGAAATCATGGATATCTGTTTTTCCACTAGGGCTAAAAGCTATTTAACACTGGGCGTTAAAGACCCAGCGCAAAACGTCGTAGGCGCCATAGTGGTGAACACTTACCCAAACATAAAGGCTCTGCCGCCGTGGGAATGGCAACCATGGATTGAAAACATCTATGGCATGGATGACGCTTGGAGCAGGAACACCCTTTGGATACACTTACTGATGTACGATCCAATGTACAGGTTAGTTTTTATGTTGTTATACTGCGACTCCACTACAGTGAACGATACAAGTACATGATATTAATAAAAAAATGAACTTAAGTGAATTGACTCAGTAATTCCCACATATTACGGTGATACCAACTTATTATTTTCCCATAGCAAGGAGCTATAGTCTGAGATCCCCCTTTACAACGAAGTCATCGTCTACCCGCCCGCAAAAAAGTGTGTTATGCAGCTAGGTCTTTGTTTCACGGGTCAATGGACACGCTATTATTAATACAAACAAATATTCTGTTTTGAGCTGCTTTTATATTTTTAGTTTTTTTTTATTATTGCTGCGCCGCCACTGGAATGATTTCTAGAAACCATTCGCACTTTCCATCCTCTTCACGGTAATAATACTGTGCCAAAATTTAATTGAAATTAATTCAATAATTTCCACGTTACACAATACAGAATGGTTTCTGTAATACGCAAGGCAATATTCGAATGGTCCCAAAAAGTGTATTATGCTGTGCCGCTAGGTCTTACTTTCACAGGTCAATTGAATAGCCTATTATGAATACAACAAATGTTTCAGTTTTATAACCCGCCACCTCCCAATCACCCCAATTTCATCCCCACCCAAAAAATAGAAAACGATCCAAAACCCTAAAAAATCTAAAAACTATATTAGAGGAATATTTAAAACTTTTTATTTTTTGCTAATTACTCCGCCGCCTATGCACCGATTTTCAAAATTATAGCTTCATTACCTACTACAATCGCTACCCCAATTTAATCAGAGTCCATGCATGCGGTTACTGAAATTACGAAGATAGAAAAACGCCAACAAACAACAGACAGAACGACGGAAATGAGTGACGTGGACTTTCGTTGTGTAGATATAAGAAACGCCCAAAAAGAGTATTACCTCAATAGGTCTAAAAAGTTAAAAATAATTAGAAAAGTTAGCTTAAAACAATAATGAAAAACACTAGTACGATTGTGGAAAAAGCGAGGGCGCTTTGTGCCATATTGTTCGTAAATCGACCACCCGGCGTTTTTTTTTCAAAATAATACTAGTGTTTTTAGTTGTGTCATAAGTTTATTTCGAAAATCGTTTTTAACTTTTCAGCTCGATGTTCTTTAAAATCCTGTTTTTTAGTTTTTTAAACTATATTTATTTTATTTTGCTGGTGAGCTGTATAATTCACTCAGTGAAAAAGGGCTCCAGTTCTCTGCACTATTTCGCAAATACCTTTACTACTATTTGTATCCACTAAAATATTCTTGTTACAGTTTGTTCTTTTTGAAGCCACTGGTACACTACATTTTCCAGCTGAGAGTCTTCTTGCAGTACTTGATAGTAGTACTACCACCAGGAAAATACAGAATGGATATTTTGGGAGACCTGGGAACAATAGTAATGCCAAAAGGTTATTTGGTTGATTTTTTAAAGCTATGAAAACCATCCACCTTGAATAATAGACAATAGACTTTTATGGAAGGGCTGGCTACGTGCCTATACTGTATGTAACATTCATTCTTCTTGGCCCCACGGTCAGCCCTTCAGTTTTTTTTATGGAACATCCTGTATATTTCTTCAAAATTGGATGCACCTTTGATACTAGATTTCAAACATGTATAATATGATACTTGAGGTATAAAATGGATCGTTTGGAGCAACCATTGACATCTTACCCCCATAGACCTGACAAGCCATTTACATAGATCACTGATTTGTCGTTTTCATCCAACTCTATGGCGCCAAACAGGAATATTCATTCATAAATTAGCAAATATGGCCGACCCCAGCCTCCGATTTCTTTGACGCCTATTGAAGTTCAATAAAATTAATGACATAGGCGTATCATGAGGTACGCCAAAGGGTTACAAGGGACAATACACCGAACATAGAATTGTTTATCGAAATATTGAAAGACATGTCCTTAAAAATAACAAACACATATAAATAGTAAATCGACCATTGATTCTTTGGCGTAGCACTGATAAACACTGAATATTTAGATTAAATCTTCCCCTAAAGATGCTAACATAGTTGCGAAACACCTGCCAAGTTTGAATAACTCGGTTTGGTGATGGTCGGACTGTACAGTGTTTGTTAAATACACAGAAATGATGTATTTTTAAAGGGAACATAAGACACTCAGTACCTCCAGTGAAAACAATCATTTTGTCCACAAAAAAAAAATAAATTAAAATGTTACTCATTCAGACAGTAACCGAATTTTTTGAATGTTAATTGAAAAAAGATAAGCTTCTCTATAAAATTTAAGTCAAAGCTGTCAGGTATTGATGCTGTCGTCTCTCAAAACGTGTTTGGGTATAGGTAAAAATAGAGTGAGAATATATTTACAGCAAACAACAAGGTTTGTGATAGGTGTTGCCTAATATCAGACATATTGTCGTTATTATCACAAAAATACTCAATTTAGATTCATTTTCAAATACTGCGATTTTCTCTTAAATTCAGCCCACTTTGAAAAAGTGTAATCAATTATAAAAACGGGCGCAAGTTGTGAATAACAGAAATAAAGATACATTTTTTGATATATGTTTGAGGCTAAAAAAATGCGATTTTGAGTCATTTAGAGAAATAGTCCAGGTATGTAAAAAACAGTAATATAGTTTTCAATATTTCAATAATTTAATAGGCGTCAAACGTTAAATTTTGTAAATGGAAATTGCCAGCGCCACGCCAATGACTAACAAACAACATAACCTACCTATGAAAGGATCGTTCTCCACTTCCAGCTTTTCCTGCTTACACACGTAAAACCTTTGTCGCACCATAATTTATAATTGCCCAGAAAATACAGCCAAAAACTAGAAAATAAATCAACCTCACTGCAACACAATGCGCAAGAAAATGCCGCCACTAAACAGCCTAACGGCAACCCGTTACGCAAATTAACGTCTTCGTAGTATACAGGGTGTTCTAAAGGTTGGGACTTTCCGCATTAGAGGCAACGGCCCTTGAAACGGCAAAGCTAATGCACAGTGAACCAGGAGCAAAACAGTAAAAAAAAATGTCAAGCAAGTACTCACCAATTGGTTGCTACGGAAGTTGTAAGTACGGTCCTGTCGCAGGCGTCGTAGAGGTAAAAGTACGATTTACGATGTTTTCTTCAATTTGGACCATACGATGTTGTCGAGGTCTTCCAGCGTGTCCACCACGATCTGGATTCAGACATCCTATGTCTCTAGCTCTGTGCACGAGCCAGACAAATCGACGAAGTGCAGGGTAATTACGGTTAGGGAAACGATCGGCATACACCACACTCACCGTACATTAAAAACATGTCCACCAGTTCATGATTGTTATAAGCATGCACCATTGTTGTTGTTTCTAAAGTCCGATCGGCAGTTGTAGCAACAGCAACGCGACGCGAACTGCCTGTTTTTCTCACCGGCATGCGGCATCGGCAGTTCGGCACCACTAGCGCTGCTTTGTTTGTTGTGATATTATGATATAGTGAGCCATTGCCCAGGGACGGACTTAGAATTGATGATTCCTTTAATGGTCAGTATCTCGTTTTCTCTAAATATTTCGTTTATATGTTACTAGGAAAAAACACTCATTTTGGCGAGTACTATCCGCTGTATGAAAACAAGTCCCAACTTATGAAACATCCTGTATAGTTACTATTTCGGCAAGCATCAATGAACAACGTTGCCGTTTCGTGCTGTATGGAGCATAAAGCAAACATTACGATAATGTATCGTTCATTCAACAATGCTGCTAGTTATAATAAAATAGAGGAACGGACCCTAATTTGAGATAGGTGCCTAATTTGAGATAGCTCTTTATCTCAAAGTGCATATGGCTCCATCTAACAAGAAGACTGTAGACTAACTTGTATTAATCGCCCTCTAGTGGTAAAGTGGTCGATCAACGATTCGAATAGGTTATTTCTGTGCAAACACGTGTTCAGTGTGATTCGACTTCTAGAGTTTTTTTGATAGTCTGAATAAATCGGCATTTACAGTCCAGGTAAGGGGAAATAAAATATTTTATGTATCGTAGTAGTTAGTTTAAGTGTTGCTTAATCATGTTTCGTTGGAATTCGGTACTATTTTTTCATAGCTAATCTGAAATATTGTTATCAATAGTCCACAGCGGAAGTCCCTAATTTGAGATACAAATGGGTGCTGAATTTGAGATATCTCAAATTAGGCACCCAAAAAAATATTATCATGTTTTATTTCAGATGCCAAAAAAACACAAGCAATGGGACCCTCTTTCTATGGTGAACGCTGTGAAGGCAGTCCGTAATAAAGAGATGGGATATCTCAAAGCCTCAAAAGTTTTTAATGTACCTAAAGGCACTGTCGAAAGATATTCAAAATCAGACAAAAATCCCGAAGAACTTGTCAAACTGTCGATAGGCCGAAAACCTGTTTTTTCTAAAGCATTAGAAAATGACTTAGTTAAATATGCTTTAGCCATGGAACAATGCTTTTATGGTCTGAGGTCAGGCGATATGAAAAGAATGGCATTCCAGCTAGCGTTCAGGAATAAGATACCACATCCTTTCAACGGAGTTAATAAATCTGCTGGAAAAAAATGGCTTAAGCTATTTCTGAAGAGGCACCCACAACTTTCAATGAGAACACCTCAAGGCATGTCTGCAGCTCGTATTAAATCTTTCACTCCTGAAAAAGTCTCAAGATTTTTTGATCTCTATGAACCTGAATATAACAAAATTCGAGATCCTTTCCAGCGGGTGTTCAATGTTGACGAAACGGGTATTACCATAGTCCAACATAAGCATAGCAAAGTGATATCACTGAAGGGAAAAAAACAGATATCCTCATTAACTTCCGCAGAAAGAGGTAAGCTAATTACCATAATAACCTGCGTGAATGCTTCCGGAGTTTATATACCTCCAGTTATAATTTTTCCACGGAAAAATATGAAGGCAGAGCTAATGCTTGGTGCTCCAGCTGGGGCTGTAGCTGAGTGTCACATCTCTGGTTGGGTTCAAACCGATATTTTTACGAGGTGGTTTAAACATTTTATGAAGTTTGCAAAGCCGACAGCTACTGATCCAGTGCTACTTGTATTAGACGGACACTATTCACATACAAGGAATATTGAGCTCATTGATTTGGCAAAAGAAAATCATGTTACGATAATTTGTCTCCCTCCTCATTCAACTAATAAAATGCAGCCCTTGGACGTGGCATTTATGTCACCATTGAAAACGTATTACGCTCAGGAGATAGAAAATTGGCTTCGGGAGAAGCAATTAAATGTTGTATCCCCATACTCAATCGCCAGTATTTTTGGCAAAGCTTATAATAGAGCTGCCACCATGGAAACATCATGTAGTGGTTTTAGAAAAACGGGACTAGTACCTTTAAATAGAAATATATTCAGAGATTATGATTTTGGGGTTCACACTGTGACAAAAAATCAAACAGCTACTCAAGAACATCTCTCCGAAGAATTTTACCACCAGAAAACTCATTTGGATAACCAATGTCAAAATGAAATAATATCTTTATCAACACAGGACGTAAATGAGCGAACACCAAGTCCACCCCCAGCAAATCCGCCTCAAATAGACTATTTTTCTCCATTCGATATTTGTCCTCTGCCTAAGTACAAAACCGCAGAAACCAAACCGAATGCTAGGGCTGGTAAAGCAGCAGTTATCACCCTCACTCCGTACAAAAAGGAACTGCAGGAAAGTTTGGAGAGAAGACAGGTCAAAAAGATACCTAAGAAAAATATCAGTCAGCAGTTAAATCCCGAAGGAAAAGTAACAAAGAAAATTCCTAAAGAACCTACTTCAATTGCAAAAAAAATTCCAATTTTAAAACAAGACCAACCCTCCACGTCAGGATTACAACAAAGAAGAATGAAACGACTGTCCTCGTCTAGTTCAAGCTCAGCAAGCACCAACAGTTTCACACTGGATGACTCATCTTCAGACGAATCCGGAGGAAGTGACGCTGAATGTTTACTTTGTTCGGGCAAATTCTCAGAGGATAAGCATGGAGAGAAATGGGCAAAATGTTTCTATTGCGATAGATGGGCGCATGAAGAATGCGGGGAAACTAAAGACAGCAATTTTATATGTTCATTCTGTGAAGGAGTAGGGTTTTTTGAGTAGTATCTCAAATTGAGACAACTGTCTCAAATTAGGATATCCGGATGTCTCAAATTGGGCAACCTTTTATTTTATAGCAAAATTGACAAGAATAGCGTTTAAGTTCAATAACTCCCCTAGATAACCTATTTTGACGTAATGTTCTGCAGCACTGTTTGGTTTATACACTAAGCAAGTATTATAAAATAACAATAATAAAATTTTGAAAACAGCGAATCTTATTTTAAATTTACAAAAAAAGTGTCTCAAATTTGGGTCTCTTCCTCTAAAAGTATCCTGTATTTGAAAAAAAAAACATTATTCGGGTGTAAAATATTATTCGAGTTGCTTCAAAATGAGCATATCTACTCGTCAATAAAATGCCGGTTACGGTATACCTGGAGGATAGATATATTTAGCAACATGGCTATTAGCGGAAACATGGCCCGAGTGTTTTGCAAATACTTTTAGTGTAAATATTCCAGGTCTATTGGGTAAGACGTCAATGGGAGCAATTCCATTGTTTCCCTAGCCAATCTCCGCCCCCAAAAGCAATGTTAGCTACTACAGTCCACTGTATTTTCCGAATGAAGTGCAGTGTCTGTACTTATTTATCGCTGGTGGGTTTTATCTACACTTTATGCTTTCTGAGACTAAAAATGATATTTCGCAGAGGAAACGAGCAAGAACGGTCAAAGATTGTACGTGTTTAACCGCGAAAATTTCGTACAGAAGTATAAGATAAGGAGAGCTGTCGAAGAAGATAATGACGATCTGGTACCTTTGATAAGCACCCACTCATTAAGACTTGAAGAACTATACGGCCGTTACTACATAGCTGAAATCCTGACCAGATATAAAGATAGTGGACGACAAATAATAGTTGCAGAACATCTTGGTAATGCTGTGGCAGTCCTATGTCTGAACGAATCTGTCTGCTATAAGGTATATCAAAAGTATTATTTTGGTTAGTGTGTAAAGGAGTTTATTCTGTAACCGCATGCTTAAACATAGCGTATGGTTAAAATAACTAGCGGCCAATATAACCATGAAACGTGTTCTGTAAACAGAGATCTGGTTAAAATTATTATAACAGTCAGTGGTTAAAAGCGGCAGTTAAAATTGAAGGATACAATGCAAGAAGTGCCCAAGTCACATTTTCATCAATTATAGACTATCAGTGCCATCCGTGCGAACTTTTTATAAGGTTGTAAGTTGTCCCTAAGCGATTATATGAGTTTTTTTAAATATTTAGTTCTAAGTCCAGTGCAATATGTGCTCAAGTCCAGCCAAATATTAGATACAATATAAATTCAAAGGAAGATGAGCCTAAGTACACAGTCTGTTAGTCATTATGAATGACCACTTCAACGCAAAAATCGCCTTAGTCCACGCTTATTATTTATGCGCAGTTTGTGGTTCACCATTCGTTTTTCCATTCACTGGTAGAAGCGTGCTCCTAGAGATTTATCATTACACTCATTTGTCTAATGGTTTATAGGTGAAAAATTATGGATGAATAGTGCAAGAAACACAGGTAAGTGGGTTTTATAATATTATCGATATTGTGTTTGTATAGGAAAATCTTGTTTTATGCTTACTATCTCAAAATTTTTATCATATAAAGCAAAACTGACAATTTTACCACATTTCTCTATTATAGATATCACATACACGAAGTTCTTGATGAAGCAATAGACTGTCACACCGGTATTTATGAATAACCTTTGTATTTGTTATGTATTTTGTATTCTCATATATTATAAAAAAAATACTTTAAAGTTGTTACAGATTTTTTTACCCTTTTGAAATCCAAATAAAAAATGGAGTCAAGTTGATTGACTCAGTACTTCCCACACATAATGATTTCATTTTATTATTTTCCCGTTACATGAAGCTATAGTCTGAAATCCCCTTACAACCAAATCATCGCCCATCCTCCCGCAAAAAAACGTATTGTAAAAGACAAAACTTTCGTCAATAGTTTCTTGCGTCTCCCTCCTTAGAAACTAGGACGCCACAGTTTTCATTCCGCATGCTTCATCTGAACGATGCAAAACGATCAGGAGCCTCTAAACCGTCTAAAAGCGAAGTATGAGCTGTTTTCATATTTTTAGTTTTTTAATTATTGTTGCGCCGCCACTGACACGATTTTTCAGACACTGGCGCATTATCCACTCTCGCTGCGATAGTCAATTCTTTGTCGAAATTTCATTAAAATCAATTTAATAATTTTTGCTTTACGCAATATAAATAGAACGAAATTAAGCAATACTCGTATATGTATACATCACAAAACTGTTAGTCCCTTGGCTTCTGTAATAGGCAAGGAAATGTTCGGATGGGCCTAAAAAAGGATATTATGCCGCTAGGTTTTTCATTCACAGGTCAATGGACAGCCCATTATGAATACAACAAATTTTTCAGCTTTTCAACCCCCCGCCCCGCAACCACCCCAAATTCACCCCTAGCCAAAAAAAGTAGAAAATAGTCAGGAACCCCTAAAACGCCTAAAAACAAAGTTTGAGGCGTTTTTATTTTTTTTTATTTTTTTATTGCTGCGCCGCCACTGACACGATTTTTCCAAAACATATACGTTTTCCATCCTCAGCGTGGTAGTAATACTATGTCAAAATTTCGTTAAAATCAATTGAATAATTTTCGCGTTACGCAACGATCTAAAACAATACTCGTCTGTCTGTATCACGTCTGTATACATCACAAATTCTAAGTTACTCGGTTTCTATAATGAGCAAGGCAATGTTCAAATGGACCTAAAAAAGTGTATTATGCCGATAGGTTTTTCATTCACAGGTCAATGGACAGCCCATTATGAATACAACAAATTTTGCAGCTTTCCAACGCCCCACCCCCCAACCACCCCAAATTCACCCCTACCCAAAAAAAAGTAGAAGATGTTCAGGAATCCCTAAAACGCCTAAAAACGAAGTTTGACGAATATTTGAAAATTTTTGTTTTTTGCTAATTACTCCGCCCCCTGTACAACGATTTCCAAAAATTATAGGAACATTACAATACAATACAATACAATACAATAATTTATTGGTGCTATTGTACACATACATGGTACTTACACACGTCACACAATTGAAAAGTAGTTGATCTGCATATACAAATTCTCAATTTGTAGACATACATATATAAAGAGGGTATAATGTATAAGTTAAAATACATACACAAACAAATTAAAATTCTCAATTAAAATTTAAATTCCAAGAACTCTTGGTATGAATAAAACGCTTTGTTTATTAAAAAAGTTCGTACTGTCTGTTCGAAAGAATTAAAAGATAAATTTTTGATTTCAACCGGTAACTTATTAAAATATTTTGGTGCTATGATCTGTAAAGTTTTTTGACTTTTTGTTAATCTGACATAAGGGATTATTAATTTACCCATATTTCTAGTATTATAATCATTACTAGACAGGTTTGTATTTGTGTGTAAAAATTGTTTTGCACGCACGAGTACCTCATATATATATATATATATATATATATATATATATATATATATATATTGAAGGCAATGTGAGTATCCCTTTTTCTATAAATTTCTGTCTGCAGTCTTCTCTGTATTGCATAGAACATAGGATGCGAAGCGCACGCCTCTGTAAAGAAAATAGACGATGCCAATCTGAGCCCTGTCCCCAAACTAAAATACCATATGATATGAGTGAGTGACACAATGCAAAATAGACTGACCTCAAGGCATCATTGTTCAGTTCATAAGACAAGTTTCTCAGCAGAAATATATTTTTTGTTAAGCGTTTCGCCGTTTCCTCAATATGCTTATCCCATCTTAGTTTTCTGTCTATGTGTACTCCTAAAAACTTTACACACTCTGATGTTTGCTGTGAGTCTAACTCTTTCAAAGAAAAAATAATATCTATCGTTTTATCTGAATTTAAAATTAATCTATTGTTATTAAACCAGATTTTGGCATCTGACTGTGCAAGAGCAACCTTCTCAGAAAGCTCAGAAAGGTTTTTACTTTTTACTGATATTGTGGTGTCATCTGCAAATAAAATGTAGTTTCCATCCTTATTATCTGGTAAGTCATTATTATAAATTAAGAATACACAGGTCCGAGGACAGATCCTTGCGGGACACCGTGCTCAACAATTTTTTCATCAGATGTCCTATTTTCAATTTTGACTAGCTGTTTTCGGTTGCTCAAATAGGATTCCAGTAATTTGCACGAATCTGTCGTAAATCTATATGATCTGAGCTTTCTGACAAGAACGCCATGTGAGACACAGTCAAAAGCCTTGCTCAAGTCACAAAATATGGTATGTAAGTATTGTTTTTCTTCAAACGCCTCTGTGATATCTTCTACCAGCTTCAAAATTGCTAGGGTAGTATTTTTATGTAGCCTGAATCCAAACTGATTTAGAAAAAACAAATCATTTTTTTCAAAGTGAGACACTATCTGAGCTACTAGACATTTTTCATAGATTTTGCAGAAAACAGGCAGTAGAGATATTGGGCGGTAATTTGTTATATCATCTGACTCTCCTTTTTTAAAAATAGGAATAACAACTGCACGCTTCAAGCAATCTGGAAATATCTTGTTTTCTATACATATATTGATCAATTTGGTAAGTGGTACAATAATTAGATTTTTAATATTACTTACCAAAAGAATACTCATGCCATAAATATCTTTGGAAGGTTTGATTTTTAGTGAATTAATAGCATCCCTGACATCATTGAAAGACACCTTATTAAAACTGAAATTCATATTTGATCGAACTGTACTGTTATATGAGTTTGAGTTATTTTTTTCAAGATCTTCCAGCAGTTTTTCAGCAACTGAACAAAAAAAATTGTTAAATTCATTGGGGTCCTTAGAGTTCTGATCAATTGATAGGCTGCTTGATTTCCTAGCTCTATTAACAATTTCCCACATAGCTTTAGTTGGGTTACTTGATCTCCGGATAATCTGTTCATTGTAATTCTTTTTTGTTGTAATGATGGCGTGCTTATATGTTTTTCTAAATTCATTCAAAGTATGTTTCAAATATTCAGATTTAGAGTGTTTGTATAGATTATTGAGAAAATATAGATATTCTCTCATTCCTCTAAGTTCATCGTTGAACCAATTTGAATTATATGTCATGTCAGGTCTGCAAGGTAAATTTTTTTCCGGAAATGCTTCATGTAAACAGTTTTGCAATTTATGGATGAAGAGTTCAAATTTATTGTCACAATTTAGTGAACTGTCTTGAATGAAATCCCAATTTAATTTATCTACTAGATTGAAGAAAACGAACTTACCATATTCAGTGATAGGTCTGCACACTATTTTTGATGATGTGACAGGCGATGTTTTTGGAGGCTGAAAAATTATTTTTTGGCCCAGATGGTCGGAGCAGAACTTCGATTCAACGGTTGCTATACATGAAGTTATGTTGAAATTTATGAAAATATTATCAATACAGTGATCATTTCGTGTGTTCTCTGTTATCATTTGTTGAAACCCAAATGTTGATAATAAATCTAAGATAGCTGAACAATGTCTACTATTGGTACCAAATTTTATATTGAAGTCTCCAGCAATAATAATGTTTTTATTTGATAAGTGACTTAAGGCATCATCTAAAATCCTCAAAAACGTGAAATGATCCTCGCTCTCAGATATCACAATTGACGGGGATCTATAGATAGAAATAACATGTAAATCATAATTTTTAAAGTAGCAGCATGAGATTTCACACTGCCTTTCAATAGACATTTTATTCACTTTGTTAATAGCTGTGCAATTTATGTTACTTTTGGCCAGTATAAGACTGCCTCCTTTTAATAATTTTTGTCGTGCAAAGCTAGAAGCAATGGTGTAACCTGATACATTTAGAGATTCTATTTCGTTATTTGTGAGATGATGTTCAGTCAAACAGACAATTGATATATCAGAGTCATTCAAAAAAGCCTCCAGTTCTTGGATTTTGTTTCTAATGGACTGTACATTTATATGAAAGAGATGAAGTGGCTTGATACTGTGGTCAGTTGTAGCTGCCGCTGCTGCATGAGTCCAGGTTGAAGGGCTTTCCTTGCTATGGTCAATGTTCTTCCGCTGTTCGCTTGTCAGCCATGTGAAGTTGTCCGTTTCCTCGAAAAAATCGATAGGGTTTGATCAGGCATCCTTTAGGCCAATAGTCAGTATTGAAAACCTGCTCTACCAGGTCCTGGTCTATTTTCAACTTGTATGATTCAGTTTTACCGTTCTTCCATTTTGGTAATGACTCAACTGAGATATCATTATTCGGAAAAGCCTCGTCTAGATGTTTTCTTACGCCTTCGATGCCTGTACCAGGGGTAATTCTACCTACGTACACCCATGTCTTACGTGGGACCGCCTTGATATGCGTAGAATTTCTACCGGTGCCGAAGACAGGTTGCGGTCTATTGTTCTTCTTATAGCTTTTCTGTTTATTTTTATTATTTTGTTGCACATCTAAATCTGTATATGTATTTTTCAATCTCTCGTAATCACCAAAATCAATCCTTTTAGCAGGTTGCTTTTTATTTGTATGTTGATGTTTACGCTGACTTTTCCTGTCGTTTTTGTCTCCATTTGTTTCAGTTTTTTGTTCTACTACGGTAGAACACGATGCGTTTGAACTGTTTGTAGAATCAAGATCCACCTCACTCTCGTCGTTTATGGATGGTTTGTTTTCTGCTAGTTTTTGTTCCTCAATTGCACTCACGAGTTTCAACTGATTTTCTAAACTGGAAATCCTCTGCAGTAGTGCATCTGTTTTCTCTGCTACAATGTCGTGAATTATTTTTGAAAATTGATCACTTTTCAAAAATTTAATCACTGGATTTATCTCGAGCTCATCACTATTGAGCCCTTTTCTTGTAATCACCATTTCATTAATTGAAATAGCTCGCGATTTGTCTATATTATCGTACGTATCTTACGCGACGAGAGACGGTACGTCCTCACGCGACGAGAGCAGCAGGCAGACTGCTACTAGACCTACTAAGACCACACAACATATCGCTACCCAAATTTTATCACAATCCATGTAGCGGCTACTGAGATTACGACGTTAGAGAAACGCCAACAGACATCAGACAGACAGACAGACCGACGGAAATGAGTGACGTGGATTTTCGTTATGTAGACATCATGAAACGTCCAAAAAGCGTATTACCTCGAAATCGAAAATTTTCGCGATCACAATACTCCCCTCACCTATCGGTGTGGGAAGTAAAAGTGCCTAAAGCCCGGTTTCATAACCATTCACTGATGTGTTGATTAACAAATAAATGTACCTATTAACTTAATCATTCCATTAAAGTGATACGCGTTTCATAATGCATTTGGAAACGTCAATTAATTAACAGGCAATGAAATGTGGTTTGTGCACCTGAAAGAAGGTTTTATGCCACATTTTGTGCTGTTTGAACGACATTATGACATTTCGCTTAACCTATAAAAGTTAATCTGTCATATTATGACATACGTTTTCGTGTTTTGCAATTCTGGTAATATTATTATAGCATTGTTACTCTTATTAGACAGGTATGCAATCAAAGCTACAAAAAGCAAAACGTGCGCGTGTTAATAACTTTACTAAGGAATAGCTCCTGGAGCTGCTACTCATTCGTACAGTAGCAATATTCAAAAGCATTATAGAATGCAAAGTTACAGATAAACTGAACAATCAGGAGAAAGTACCTGATGAGTGAGGATATAATACAGTCGTCTACAGATACATATAGAGATGAATAAAGAAAAGATTCATTAGATGAATACTTGCTTTTAATTGTGCTCAAAAGCAGCTATAAATGGATGTAATCTGTGAAATGAATTTTATGAACACTGATTAAAGTGAATACCCACTGTCAACTCAACCAGGGGTATGAAACTCAAATGAGGACCCTGTGTAGCGGCGTTAGCGCTAGCCCACCTAGCACACCTAGCGGGGTTGCGTGAACTATTGATCAGCCAACTCTGTTTCAAACAGATTTCTAGATGCATCAATAGAAGTGGCCCAACTGTTACGCCTAACGTCATTTTGACAGCCATTGTCGTAACTGACATTGTCGTTGCTCGCTTTTGTCGATTGGCGTCTTTTTGCAATTTTGCACTACTTTTGAGATTTTTGTCTGCCTATTGTTGTCTATACGTATTTAGGAATGGGTTGACCATAAAGTTCTATTGAAAAAGCTTGAAATGTATGGTGTAAGAGGACTTCCTCTTAAATGGTTCGAAGACTATTTGACCAACAGGATGCAATATGTCGATATTAATACTGTTAAATCAGAAAAAATCTAAACTGACATAGGCATACCACAAGGCTCAATTCTTGGCCCTCTCTTATACATTATATTTGTTAATGACTTCTATAGTGAAAAGTATATCATGTACGCCGATGGTACCTCATTATTAATTGATGGGAAAGATCACGCGACTCTTCCGTCATTAGCAACCAACGAGCTTAGGAGAGTGGAACAGTGGTTTATTGATAACGGTCTTGTATTAAACCAACATAAACCACTTTTGTAAACTTCTCTTGTAGTCGGAATATCTCTAACTATAGTCTTCTGGTCAAATCACTCAATGGATCAATATCACAGGTGGAAACAGTTAAATTCCTAGGAGTTCACCTAATGTCCAATTGTAAATGGTCAGCACATGTAGATGATATCTGCAAGAAACTAGCATCGGTATCGTATTGTATCAGTCAGTTGCGCTTCGTGGTAGATAAAGAAGTTCTAATGACATATTATTATGCATTCTTCCACTCAGTTTTATTGTATGGTATAGCCGCTTGGGGGGGAAGTTATGAAGCAAAGAGAATTTTTCTGATGCAAAAGAGGGTAGTGAGATTGATTGTTGGCGTTAAAAATAGAATAAGCTGCAAACAAATATTTCCTGAGCTAGGTATTATGACTCTGTCGTCACTATATATTTTCGAGTTACTGATGTATGTGAAGTTGAACATCGACAACTTCTGCAAGCTCAATTATCATAGTAACTACGCAACACGAAATAGTAGCACATTAATGGTTCCTTCTCATCGATTGTCCAACTCAGAAAACAGTCCAAAACATATGGCAATCAAACTGTACAACCGACTACCTGACTCTCTCAAAAACAAACCTGTGGGCAAATTTAAATATGAAGTAAAGTTAATTTTAATAAAAAAGCATACTACTCCATTAATGAGTATCTTGAAGACAATTTAATGAGTTAAATATTTTTATTTTTGTATATAATTTTTTTGATTTTACTGTATATTTAATTTTGTTGTCTATTTTGTTTTGTGTGCGATTTGCTTATTTCATTAACATTTTAATTACATATAAGTATTGTTGTTTAGATTATTTGCCTGACATCGCGAATATAACTGTCGCTGTAACTGTATTTTAGCGTCTAATATGATACAATTGTGTATGAAAAAAGTAAAATATGACCTATTCTATGTCATCTATGATGATCCAAAGAATGAATAAAGATTATTATTATTATTATTATAATATTTACGCCGTTGTCTTGTGCCAAATTGCAAGAATGTGGATGCGCGAAGGTAAGTGATTTGCCTGATTTATACCGCTCACCTCATTTTTGTATTGTGAATTTTGATGCAAAATTAATACAAGATTGATCATTTATACATGAAATATACATATATCATTTGAATGCATTACTAAACACTACTACTCATACTCATATAACTTGTATTACTGTTCACAATCAGATACACTGCCATAAAGGTGTGCAGCATTCCCTCTCTTTGGCAAACCATTGCATTGAAGGTGAGGTCCGATGGTCTAAAAATACATTTTTTTATTTCAGACATTAAATCCCATCTGATCAGCGTATACAGAGACGCTAGTTAGAACGGATTGGCAACCCAAACCTACAAATATATAAACATCTTGCCTGCATCAATATGAATAGTTAAGGAATATTACCTCTTTACTCTTCAAATTATATGCCATCAAAGGATTGTAACTATCATGAAATGGTGATTCTAGTGAATAAATCATGCTTTACTTTTATATGAATTGTTTTTGTACCTTGTGTAGCTGATTTTAATTAAGCAATTGTCGTATTGAAATAAATTACAAAAGGGTTTGTTTTGCTTTATTACAGTAATGCATATCTAATATATTCCCATTCTTACATAATCAGTTGAATGTCCTATACAACGTGGTAGCTTGTCACAAAAATTTATCTAACTCATTAATTACCTGTTTTGAAAATTGCACCGATTAGAGAAGTTAAAACACTAATTAAAAAAAATGGAGTACGTGTCGTGAGCAATATTAGTTTTATTTATTATTACGCCACTTATCAATTCCATTTTTTTAAATTAATGCTTTAATTTTTTTTTAATCAGGTCCATTTTCAAAACAGGTAATGAATGCGTAAGGTAAATTGTTATGACAAGTTACCACGTTGTCTGGAGGCTGAATAAGCTTATATGAGGTCTGTTTTTACAGCAATCACAAACTAGTCAGCGTCAATTTGATTGGCCAGTACTAGTCAGAAATAGTTTGACAAATGCAATGGGGAATACTGATTGGCTCTGACTGGTTTGTGATTCTCTGTGAAAACAGACCTATGGTATTTCAAAAAGCCCGCTCTTTTCGTAACCTACCCCACCTATCGTCGGTCACCTACACCAAACATTTTAGATTGACCTAGGTCGTGAATATATACAGTTTCCTGTAATCGATTCGTGAATGCATTGTAGTGACACACGCAATCCGAATAGAAGGCGCGGATGTCAGTCAAAAATGCCATGCCAAATTTTCATACACAGAAGGCGTTTTCCTTTTACCTGATTTATCTGATAAATCTCACTTGTGACGTCATGACTCATTTCGATGTACGTTCCTTTTGTCTTCTGAATCTGAGTCTAAAGTGAGATATTTTTACCCCCACTTAAGCCCATCTGCACAAGATCGAAAGGTAGATCAGTTGTCTCAGATCATTTAAGTATTAATTAGAGTGCGGTAAGGTAAGAGGTAACGTAAGACGTAAGAAAATAAACCTGTGGAATCAGATGAGAGTGTTTATAGTCGTAACGTAAGAGGTAACGCAACACTCTCATCTGATTCCACAGGTTTATTACCTTACGTCTTACGTTACCTCTTACCTTACCGCACTCTATTTAATCCCTTAGATGTCAAATAAATCAATAAATGAGGTTAGAATTTTTTGTAAGTTTGAATTTTAGCGGGTTTTGTGGTGTATGGATAGTCGGTAGTGTATGGTGAGCTACGAAAAACGTAAAAAAATAGGTTATGGAAAGGATCGACAGATTATAGAACCATAACATATTACAAAATTTCGAGGATTGACATTTAACTGCACAAACACGTTCCTTTAACTCATCTGAGCATCTGAGGTTTCCAACTGATCTGAGCCATCTGATTTTTAAGTGATCTGAGTTAGTGCACATGTAAAAGGAAAGCACCTAGAGTGTCCAGTCTTTCAGTGGATCTATTATCAATGAACTCCACCTTAACCTAATGAAATTCTGATATGTGTCTCAACTCTTAAACGTCATACAAACGACATGTCAGATTTGAAGGGGTAATACTGTGGGGTAATACTCGTACGAGCAAGTACGCGTACTTATGGCTCGATGACCTTTTTCGCCTGTGTCACCGTAAGTACGCGTACTTTAAAACCGTCGCGCAAGTCGCCGGCGATCTAACTGGTTTGAAATCTTGCTCGCAACTTGTCTCGGCTCGTACTGCGAGCTGCGAGCCACCACTTTGTTTCGGCAGTTCATCGATGCTGATCGATGCGCAACGCTTGTTGTGTTTGTACGTTTGTTAAAAGTTTTGTTGAGTTAGGAAAATTATCAAAATGAGTGATTTCAGCTTCACGTGTGTCACCGACGTCGAGCCGAGTAAGTTCGCAAACTCAAAAACCGCGCACTTAAAGCTCGTACGAGTATCACCCACTTTATAGGTTGATTTTTCAATCTAAGGGCCGATTGTACAAATGCGGGTTCAACACAAGCTTTGTCAAACCTAAGCTTAGCTAAGCTCAAGCTTAAAGTCGACATCCGTTGTACAATCGTCGGCTTAGCTAAACCTGGTTAATAATGAAATTCACTACGGTTGGCACCAATGAAGCAATACGTACTGACATAATCATCTGAAAAATTACCTTTTTTGGTTAGTCACTTGTGCCAAATTCGGGCAATGCTTAGATAAGGAAAGAGAGGGGATACCGCACGCCCGTTTGATGCTATCATTAGCTGTTACCGAAAATGAACAGCCACCAAAATATTTTTTTATGATATTTAGCGTTTTGAAGACCAATCATTGTAAAATATTGTGGTGTGCATAATGGTAGGGTGTGCAGCTTACGGTTGTAAAAGCCACAGCAGCAGGAAGGAGCCAGCAATCACTTATCACGGGTAAATTTTGGTAGTTTTTTGATGCCATTTGGTATCAGAAATGTTAGTCGTGCATTCCGTCCTCTCTCTTTCCTTGTCTAAGGGGCAATGGCCTTTTATTTGCTCTCTTTGTTAAACTAGACACAAAATCTTTCAAAAAATATAACCTAACAAAGTGAAAAGCAATTTGAAGATTCCTCCTTGCCACATCATGTCATTTGTATCAGGCTAGGTTTAAACCTCAGCTAAGCTCGCGTTGAGCTTCGCCTTAGGTAAGCTCGTGTTAAGCTTGGAGTGTGGGCTGAGCCAGCATTGTACAACGGGCGTTTTGCAAATGACGTGGTTTAACGTCGGCTTACCTTAAGCCGAAGCTTAAGCTTGCATTGTGCAACCGGCCGTTAATGTGCTTTAACTGGCCGAGGGCGAGCCATTAACTTATTGAACAATTATGTCATTTTAATCTCCTCAGCGATTATGAAAACCATTTATTTCCTAATGCTCGGATTAAATATAAAGGGTGAATTAAGTTTGATTATGAAACTGGGCCTAAGTCCATTTTTTAAAAGTACAAAATCTTGGAAAGTAGACCACTAAACTAGCATTTACTTAAAATCGCTCGCACTAAAAGTAATAAAATACAAGATTATAACATATCAAATGATTATGCGAAAAGGTAATATTGGCAGAGAGATATTAAAAGCGTTTTCTCAAAAACTGAAAAATGTGACTTGGGCACTTTTTACATTGGACCCTTCAATTGTATTTATAACCGCAGGGCTATTGGGCAGCGTTATACACATAACCTAGTAGAAATCTTGACCGGAATGGCTGCTAGCAAGACAATGCCGCCAATCTTTAGCCACTGCTTCAGACAAAACCAATATTGTTCTGAGGAGAGTTAAAGGGTACAACAACAACAAAGACAACCGTACAGCTGTCGGTCTAGCCACGAAGGCTGCTGACCGAAGAATTCTAAGACTATGAGACCGTTCTGGAATGTCGAGCACCACAATTGAGGAAATAGCCAAAAAAAAACACTCCCATGCCTAAGTGGTAAAACGATGAGAAGAACTACAAGGATGCAGATTTGCTATGGAAACCCTTGCAATCTTTGCCATGGCAATATCCAAGAAGTACTTGGCGATAACCAAGTCAAACCTATGTCTCATAATAGAATTATTGACTGGCCATTGTCAACTCAGAAAACACCTCCACATTATTGAGTTAAGTGACACACCGATATGTAGTATGTGTGAAAGCGAAAACGAAACTGTGAAACACGTCACTTGTGAGTGCCCAGGGTTATCTTCTATTAGAGAGTGTGCGTTCGGCGAATCTTGGCCTACACCTACCCACATAAGGGTGATGTCCCCTAGCGACTTGTCCACCTTACTGAAATTGGCAGGATGGACGGGCAAACAACTCCCTGGGAGGATGCTCAATGGCTAGTTGTGGCCCAAGTGCAGTGAGACTACTCACCCTCCCCCACTCTACAGATATAGTGTAATCCTTAGTTTTAATATTTAATTTACTGTAGGGTTCCTTTCGGGCGGAATCTCCTACTCATATTTGATTATAACCTCGTTACCTTATTATGCACCTATCTGTGGCAAATTAACTGGAGTTCGATGCCAAACCCCTTTCAAAAAAAAAATACCTTTTTATGCTATGTTTTATGGAATCATTAATAATTATTATAATTTCGAAATTTAAAGCATTACTACATTTATTACCTAGTAAAATACATGTGAATGTCTGAAAAATAGGGACCTTTTGCACGGCTCTTTCCAAAGTGTCAGTAGTAAAACGTTAACGGTTATTTACGTCATCAAACGATTCCAGTGTTTGTGTTGTATGTAGCGTATATACAATTTTGACTTTTTGCATACACCTTTGTTTATCGTAGCGTAGAATAAGTGACGTTCGTGGCTCTTTGTGTTTTTTTAATAAAATTGTTTTTATAGTCTTTGTATTGCAAACGCTCAGAATGGAACAAGCCTTGGACATCGTTTTGAGGCATCGGCGGCATTTTGGACGTGATCATAAACAAATAAACACCTAACAATATAGGTTTTGCAGGACCACCGAAGCATGACATTTCACTGTCATGGTTCAGTTCCGCGATGGTAACACGCTGTTGCCGGCGACACCTTGTAGCTTTTATTGAAAAATACTATCAAATAAAACTGATGAAAAGAAAACTGATCCTTTTTTACTATGATAAACCAAATAATAACTATCGTCGCTATCAAAATCATCACGGTTCTGTTCTCATTGCGGCATAGCGTTTTAGACCTGGCAAAACCGCCCGTAATCATACGTACCGTAATCTTCCGTAGGTAACCTACAACTTTATCGGTTATTAACCGATTCTGTTATTTCGGGAGAACTGCGCATGTCACAAATAGCCGATAACGTGAAATAACTTCAGACAACGGACTTGTAGAAGGTCCCTAATCCCGATTTTTCAGGTGCTAAATGAAGAATTTGAGCTAACCTGTTACAATGGCTTGAAAAAACCTCATCCTGATGATTTGGCCGATTTATCTCTAGATGCAATTTGTCACAGTTTAGAGAATCTACATTCCAAATATGAGGATGAGTAAGTGATTTTGCTACCCGTATATAGGCGCGTACCTTGAGAGTTAAAAAACAAATGGTAGATTAATCAAAGGCCGGTTCTCACCTAAGCAGCAACGAGCGAAGCGGCGCGGCACGACGCTTCAAAATGACGCTTACTATTGTTTAAGTGGTATTCTCACCTAAGCAAAGCCACAGTCTTATACAGTAGCGCAACTTCGTAGAAATCATGCAGACAATTAGTCTCCGAAAAAATGGCCTATCATAACTTATATCCCCACGTCGGCTCGTCAGCACTAGCCGCGAGTATTGCCGTTCACGTTTTGAGCACAGGGTCGGCTTAGCAATACCGATGAGTAATCGAATGAAGAAGCGTAATTGTGTTGCAATAACTTTAATGGATGCGATATTACTCGTATAATATAGAGTAAATTTTGAGAGCAGTGTAATAATGTGATATTCTTCATCGAGGTTAGGCAGTTATCTTTGGTATTCTGAATTACAATTTGTAAGTTATATCCATTCATTCGATTTTATTGTACGTGGAAATGTTTTGTACTGCTTTTTCTAATTCATCACGGATTCTCTGCATATAATTGGGGTTAAAACAGTTTTTTAGAAGCAAAACAAGAAATAGTCCGTGTATAAAAGACAATTTTTATTTCCGAGAAAATAGGTGGCTTTATTAATTGTAAGTAAATTACAATAATACGAGATTTACCCAACTTCATTTTATCTCCTCCTACTTAAATAAATATAAAAACTTTATAATATCTTATATGATTCAAATATGGGTAATTGTAACGACGTAGCGTCGAAAATAATTTTTAGGTGTAATTATCCCACAACCTTTAAATTTACCTTCACCAATCATCATAGAAAAACGTTTAACGTACCTACGAAAAAGTGGCAAACAGCAAAACCGATGAAAACTTGTTGTTGAAAAATAATAATCATTATGTTTATAACAACGATAAAATGTACTAAACTGGTCGTTATTCATAAAAAGGTGCTGTTTTTCATCTAGTTTACCAAGACATGTTTATAGAGGAAAATGACATATTTTTGAAACTAGCACGTTGATTATTTTTATTGTGAACTCTCTATTTGAGCATCCATTAAAATGGACCTCACTTTCTGCTTAAAATTTCATAATGTTGGAATGCATAATCATTAATTTTGTTATATGTCGTGAAAGATCTTCTGAACGTTGTGGTGTTGTGAGGAAAAGGTGATAAATTATTAGGAAAGCTAATAATAGGTCGCTGTACGTCATGCTTAAAATTTAATTTATCTTTGAGGTAAGAAGGGGATATGTGATAATAATTTTGTGAAAAAAAACGCAAAAATTGTATTCGTATAAGATGGATATAGAAAGCCATCATAATTTATTCAGTTCTGATATTATTTTATTAATATATAAAAGCGGCGCAACATTTGACTCCACGCGACCCGGCATCCATATATGTGTCTCACAAAATTTCCTTAATCCGGTTCTGTCAAAGACACTACCTTCACTCTCATCCTGCACGAAACTGATACGATCGCCGTGCTACACATCTTACAAACGATGCGCAGGATGAGATGCACGAACCTCCATAATTCTGGAGAGTTGCGCTACTGTGTATAACCACAGCATAAAGAGTAACTTGGCGGCATGGCCGACTCTACACTAGGCCGGAGCCTTAGATGTGGCAACGTGGCTTAGCTGTCAAATAGTGGGCCTATAGTTTCAGAATAATTATTACATTTTATATGTATTAAGAGTTCATCTCGGTTAATAAATTAAGAAAAATACTTTTTAGAACTACTACTACTAATACCACTTACATCTGATGTCTGGTTCATCGTAGTCAGACACTACAAAATAAAAATAAACGCAACCTGTTTCCTGCTGCCACTTCCACTTCCACTTAAATGAAAACTCAATTTACTTTGTAAATTGTCACTTGAGCTATAAAAATTCACTGTTAGGTCACTGTGAAGCCATTCTTGCTGGTCTCGATTCCCTTTCACTATCAAATCTTTTCGTAGGTATGCCCAGATGCATGCCCAGATGAGTTCTATTAACTGTATTTTTCTGTGATATTTGGGAGGTCCAGAAAATATTGTAGGTACCACATTGTGCTATAAAATAGGTCTTATCCTTTGAAATGTTTGTAAAGTATTGTCTTTATTCTTATAAATGTAACCAGCCCATACGAGGAATACCGTTCACCCACTTCTGTTTATGTCCTTTGAACACTCAATTTACTTTGTAAATTGGCACTTGAGCTAGAAAAATTCACTATTAGGTCACTGTGAAGCCATTCCTGCTGGTCTTGATTCCCTTTCACTATCAAATCTTTTCGTAGGTATGCCCAGATGCATGCCCAGATGAGTTCTATTAACTGTATTTTTCTGTGATATTTGGGAGGTCCAGAAATCATTATAGGTACCACATTGTGCTTTAAAATAGGTCTTATCCTTTGAAATGTTTGTAAATTATTGTCTTTATTCTTATAAATATAACCAGCCCATACGAGGAATACCGTTCACCCACTTCTGTTTATGTCCTTTGAACACTCAATTTACTTTTAAATTGTCACTTGAGCTAGAAAAATTCACTATTAGGTCACTGTGAAGCCATTCTTGCTGGTCTTGATTCCCTTTCACTATCAAATCTTTTCGTAGGTATGCCCAGATGGATGCCCAGATGAGTTCTATTAACTGCATTTTTCTGTGATATTTGGGAGGTCCAGAAATCATTATAGGTACCACATTATGCTTTAAAATAGGTCTTATCCTTTGAAATGTTTGTAAATTATTGTCTTTATTCTTATAAATATAACCAGCCCATATGAGGAATACCGTTCACCCACTTCTGTTTATGTCCTTTATTGGAAGCACAAATCGCTAGTGCAAGCTGGTACTACACACTTTGCAGGCATGTTTTATCTTTATAGTTTCGTTTGTGCAGGTAAATAATTAGAAACATATTAAAAATCACCCTGCAATGTTCTTTTTACTCTGGAATAAGGCTATGTTGGGCCATGGTTTGGTATGTCCTCTATTGGGCTGCAGCCTAGTACTACACACTTTGCAGGCATCTTTTTATCTTTATAGTTTCGTTTGTGCAGGTAAATAATTAGAAACACATTAACAATCACCTACCAATCTTATTTTTTGCTCTGGAAGATTACACTAATGACTTAACAACAAACAACGAAAGCTCGGCCCGATCTCCAGTGTTGCCATATTTCAATGCTCCGGCCTAGTGAGTAAAGTCGGCCTTGGCTGTGGTTATAACATGGATATAGTGTGGCAAAGCGGCGCGGTCCGACACTGCAACTTTCCAACGTAGCCACTAGCCAGGAGCGTTGGCTCGCGACACATACGTTTCGAGACGCGCATGATCGCCTGTCGTTTTAACATTTTGTGTTTCGAACAGCATACATTTTAACCATCTTTTTTTACCCCTGCAACTTCTATCGCCTATGAAATTTTCTCAAAGTCTGAACCAATACTTAGGTGTGAACAGCTTATACGAAATAACGCTACGCTTCGCGCCGCACCGCGTCGCGCTGCTTCGCTCGATGCCGCTTAGATGAGAATCGGCCTTTAAGCTTATTAAAAAAATTATTTTTTAGTCCCATGTTCTTTTAAAACGTGTTTTTAAGTTTTTTTAAACATTATTTATTTCTTATTTTGTACTATCACCCCCGAAATATTTGCACGACATCAGTATACACCCTGCGTAATTGTGCTTAAATAAAGGGGTGGTAGTAGTAAAACAGTATATCAAACAATCAGCACAATATCTCAGGTTGGCGGCAATCATACGCGCATCCCGCCATTCTGGGTAAGGCATGTACGTCGGTGGAAACCATTGTAGCAAGATCGACAATCGTACAATAATTATGCTTATTGCTGAGATAAAATGCATAGGCGTACGCGGCGAGATTTTGTATGCTCAGTGTTGATAGTGTATGATCTTTAACATGGTTAAACAATGTTCTGGAAATGTGTGAGCTGTTAAACATTGCAGAAATAAGTACTATAATTGCTGAAAAAGTTTTTTTTTAATTTCCGAATGATCCCGTAAGGTAAGTACATATAACCTACAAATAAAATATGCACGGACACTATTTTCACGGATTGGTTGAGACGACATAACTAACATTTGAGCTACATTTTATGCAAAGCTTTGTTTTTTTTTAGTAATTACTGAACACAAATTGGGAGCTCACTAAAAGGTGTAATCTTTCACTTGAATGTGTTCAGTAGCAAAGTTTACGGAATACATATAAGTTGGATCACTCTCCGTCGGCACTTTGAAGAACTCACATGAAAGCGATGCCGCGGCCGCACGCGCCAGTTAGTTTTTGCGTTGGTTTCTGCTCAAGTACGAGGGTCTTTTAGCGGGAACTTGCTAACGCCTGGGTTATACGTATATACGAGGGTCATTGAAAAACTATGTATTGACGGCCGATTTAGACATACAAATACAACGTTTATTTTGCTAATACACTAAGCTACATAAATGGATATCAAAAATAAAGCCTTGTAAAACTATTACTAATGAATTTCAAATGATTTCACATATTGTAGCTATTTCGTAGATAAGTAGAAACTGATGGTTCAAAGGTGCTGTAGTATTTTTACCTTAATGTTTTGTTCATTTGGCTTATTTTTGAGACCACAGTTTATAAATTTTATGGTATAGTATATACGAACTCGTATGTACAATTTTGAAAGATAATCATGTGGAAATGCTTTATATGGATGTGAATAAATTATTTTTGACATTTTGCTTTTCAGTGTCATTCCAATTATTGCTACTGTAGAAACTAAATTGTTAAATAAAAATATTTTAGGGCTCTAAAATATAATTTACAATGTCCCTGGGTGGTACCTATGGTAAGACCACCGAATGAATATTTTGTCTCTATATACGCTTTTAACGTGATACAATCCTTTAAGTACCTGTAGCTCTTGAACGAATCACTTTAGACCCCAAGTGTGCTAGTTTGTTGGAATTGTTTTATCGGGAGGAACACAGGCACAAATATACAGGATGTCCCGTTACTAATCTTGAATCGAATGTCACGTGACCAAAACCAAATACCTCATTAGGCAGTACAATGACAAAAAAATACACAACATCTGCTCTAATTTACATGCCCAAAATTATAATTCTCTACTATTGCCCAGTTCCGACATATTTCTTGTCTTAATCGTCGTGAGATACCCTGTATTTATATCCCTTACATTTCAAGGTTTACCACAAAATAAGGATGGATCTGATTGTCATTCTCCATCCGTAAATAAATTTAAATTGATTGATAATATCTTTTCGCGCGTAATTGATTATTTTCAAACTTCTAAAAAGATTATCCATTTCCTGCAAACAAATCTGAGATAACAAAATCCGATATTTTTGAGACACTGTAAACACTTCACGTTAAACACGGCAATCTCTACTTTGCGCCGCCCCGTATCTCCCGGCTGACGTCGGTACATTGCTACCGGTGTACCGGGGAGACGGAGCAAGGGGCAGGCCGTTTTGATATTTTTGCGGAGTGATCCAACTTATATGTATTCCGTAAACACTTTGACAGTAGGCCGCACAGCAAGACAGGCAGGCATGTATATCTACCTCTGTCTCTGATGTCGTCGCATACGTCACACTAACCGAGAAGTTGTCCACCGCGCCGTCCAATTTCATGTGCAGACGTTATCACCCAATATTTTCAGATTTCCCCAAACTGACTGTAACACGAACTATATAACTTTGTGATAATGATACTTCCGTATTAATATATTATATAAGCATGAGCTTGCTCTCGCTTATATAATCTTTACCATGCTATTCGAAAGGGATGGGCACTGGGAATCAGTCTTAAATAAATTAAATGCAAAAAACCTTTTTGTAAATAGATTTTATTTAAATGTTTCAAAACGGAGAAAATAAGATTTTCCTTTAAAATTTCAAATATCAACTTATAGCCTCATTATAAACAATTTATATGATCATAAAGGCCTGTCGCGAGATTTGCTAGGGTACATACAAGTATTTAATTGGACTGAATTTAAAAAAAAACTTAGCAGATTAAGTTAGGATTTTATGATCGTTTAATTGTGTATAATGAGGCTATAAGTGGATAGTTAAAATATTAAAGGAACATTTTATTTTGTTCTTTTTAGAGCATTTCAATAAAAGTTTTTTTCAAATAGGTTTTTTGCTTTCAATTTATTTTTTACTTTTTAGTTATCGCTGGCTAGGTTCATCTCATTTATCATCGTTGCAAGATCGTTTGCCGCTTAATTTCGAACACTCTAGCTCTCCAATAAGGAGACCTTCTAATGATTTTACCTTACCTAGAGCCACCTATGCTTGACCAAGTCAAGGTTAATTAACCAATGTTACTGGCTCAAGAAATTCTACCTCAAGAATAATCGAGGTCTCTACATCAAAATTAGAGCAATGAAGCGTATATTCACCAAGTTTTCTCTAACCTGCATTTTTATTTTCAGCAAACCCTTTCATTTAATAATAATACTAGGTTAGGAAAGCATAAAAAACTTCAAATGTCCGCCATATTGGATTAAGTGTTATGTCAGAATATTTTTCTAATTATTATTCTCGGCAAGCCCCTTCATTTCATACTCATATTGCAGAAGTGCATAAAAAATAACTACTCCGCCATCTTGAATGGTCCGCCATTATGAATTTAGAATGCCGTCACATTATTTTTCGAGTTACTCTCAACAATCCCTTTCATTTGATAGCCATATTGTGTAAATGCATTAAAATAGCTATTCCGCCATATTGGACTTAGAATGACGTCACACAAATTATTGTGTATTGCTATCTAAACTAAACGTGTATGCAAAATTTCCGCTCAATCGGTTGAAGATATATCTGCTTCAAAATTGACTAGCAAGATTCCACCCGAACAAGCATACATACATACATTGCTAGTTAAATAAAAGCTTTTATAAAGTGTGTGCAATATTTGGCAATATTCTACTTAATAACTACTCAAAAGTAAAAAATCAGGTTTTTTTCTGTAAGAAACAACAAAACTAATGACGATTCTGTAACATATAATAAGAAAACACAATAGTAATAATTCTCTTAATTCTCTCGAAAGCTCATTTATACTTTTGTTCCTATTTTGTAGCAATTTATGATTTATATATTTGTTCCTATATTTTGTAATATCCAAAGAGTTATTTTTCTGTTATTGTAGTTTCTTATTTTTTTATAGGACCTGCTCAATAAAATAGTTTTGAACCAGAATCGGCAATGCTTCATTTTAGTCGAAAATCGATATTTTCTGTGTTGTATAATAGCCAATTAACATTTATGGGTAGTAATTTTTATTATCCTTTATACTCTAAACTATGACACAACTTCTGAAGACTAAATATTATATGCAAGTATGTTAAAAAACCAACTTACGTCAGGCTAATAAAATAAAAATACCGCGTGGCCTATAGGCCTATAGAAAAGTCGGTCCGGTATTGTGACGTCACGCAACCTGCCTGCCGGCCTGTCTTATTGTGCGGCCTAGGTGTACACCTGTGCATGTACAGCGCTGCTGATTCGGTACAAAATATGTACTCATTCAGTACGCTGATACAACAAATACGAAACTGTCAAAATCCAGAAAACGGATTTGATATCCTCTTAGTCGAAAGTATATCGTGATGATATTTTGTGCCATTTTAAACTGCTTTTTAGAATGTTTTTCTGGAACTCAGTACATCTTTTGGCTCAATTTCAGTACATTTCAAAGCACGATAGCGCTGTGCATGTACAAAAATGTACCTACTTCCGTATATTTTATGAATAAAGTTTCTTAATCACAATGAAAAGAGGTTCTTCATTTTCTTTGCAAAATATCAATACCTGTATGTATATATATTTTCTATTCCATATCATTTGAATAACAACATAAAAAATAACTACAATAACAAAATATTACAAAAATTTACATTACTGTATTGGGTGAGTCCAAGATAGTATAGATAATAATAACTAATAAGTAATTGAGGAGTGTATGATCAATTGCACAAAATTCTCTGTACGGACCAAATGCGCCTTCATTGGCGTGTACAGATCTACTCAGCTCAGCTATACTTTAATATGGAATTGAAATCGATACTTTTTATTTTCGCATGTCTACCCAGACTTCTCACCCATAATGTATAGTACAAATGAATAAAAAAAATAAATAAAATAATGGCGCCGTCAAAGTCAAATTCTGTAGAAACCATTTTCATACAGGAAATCCTCAGAGATATTCTGCTGGTTGTTTAGTATGATGTGGTAATAATTTACATTACTGTATTCTATTCTATTATATACAAGATGTTTCCGAAGTTGGGACTTTTCTTCAAAACGAGTGATTTTTCCCAGTAACATATAAGATAATGAAATCCTCATTTCTAATTCCGTCCCTGTGCGATTAGATGAAAACAGAAACAAAAAACGAGGGAACCCAGTTTACTATGGAGCATAGATGGACGTAGCAACGTACTTTTGACACGTCTCTCAACTTGTTATCGTGCTACATCGGACTTTCAAAACAACAAAAAAAGGTGCAACCGGTATAACTATAATGAACTAGTGGATATGCTTTGTGTACGGTGAATGTGTTAAAAATGCCTCTCGAACTTCGCGATTGTATGCTGATCGTTTCCCTAATAGTCCGGGATCCCAGGCCGATTTTCACTAGTTACTACTAACAAGCTAATTTTGCGTGAGTAGCTTCATTTTGATGAGACGCCCAACCTTTTCCTCTACAAAAATTCTCGATTGTGGTAGCTAACAGGGGTAGCAGGGATGAAATATGTGAAGTTGACGAGTGTCAAAAATTAATTACTAACAGTTAGTTTTTTAACTAAATCTTAAGAATGTGATCAACCTTATTGGAAAACATGTTCGTCCTACAAAATCTATGGTTTGATCACATTGTCCCCCTCCATCCAACATGTGCCAATAACAAGGTCATACAAATTTATTACTAACAGACTGATTTTTTCACTATTGCTTCGTTAATATTTATACAATTTGACAGCAACATTGTCCTACAAATCACGTGGTACGTTATCCTGGTCCTACGCTCAGAAGTTGTAGTACAAATCCCGGGTGTAAAAATAATTACTATCAAGTCTAATGTTCGTGGATAGCTTCGTTGCGATGAGACGCCCAACTTTTTCCTCTACAAAAATTCTCGATTGTGGTAGCTAACAGGGGTAGCAGGGATGAAATATGTGAATTTGACGAGTGTCAAAAATTAATTACTAACAGTTAGTTTTTCAACTAAATCTTAAGAATGTGATCAACCTTATTGGAATAAATGTTTGTCCTACAAAATCTATGGTTTGATCACATTGTCCCCCTCCATCCAACATGTACCAATAACAAGGTCATACAAATTTATTACTAACAGCCTGATTTTTTCACTATTGCTTCGTTAATATTTATAAAATTTGACCGCAAAATTGTCCTACAAATCATGTGGTATGTTATCCTGGTCCTACGCTCAGAAGTTGTAGTACACATCCCGGGTGTAAAAATAATTACTATCAAGTCTAAGGTTCGTGGATAGCTTCGTTGCGATGAGACGTCTAACAATTTTCTATACGAAAATTCTCATTTGTGGTAGCTGACAGGGGTAGCAGGGATAAAGTATGTCTATTTAACGAGTCTCAAAAATAAATTATTAACGGTGGGTCCTTTTAATCAAATCTTAAGGAAGTAATGAACATTATAAAACATTATGAGACAATATTTGTCTTAACAAAATTTAGCACGTATCAATCAGGAGGTCATAAAAAATGATTACTAACTTATATTTCACGATAGCTTAGTTAATACTTAAATAATTTAACAGCCACATTGTCCCACAAATTGATTGGTATGTTATCCGGGTCCTACGCTCTGAAATGATCCTTATTACGAACTGCAGAGCATTGTGTATCATGTATTCCAAGTTGGTGTTGACCATAAGGGTGTCCATGCAAAGATTTGCTTGAGCAGTTTTTTTTCCAACATGTGAGCAGAGTAGCATTATTTAGACAGATAGATACGTTTATTTCTGGAAGAATGTATAGAATGTATTGTGTAAAAGGTCAGACATGAAGCAAAAATAGTATACACAATTTACAGTATAATCAATACATTTAATATAACAAACATATATATATATATATATAAAAAAAAGAAAGATTTATATTTATTTATATTATATATATATATATATATATACCCCAAAATAACATACAATATGCATATATAATAAACAAGTTAAAATTATTATCGCAGGAAGTCATCCATATAGTAAAATTCCTTAAGGAAGTTTTTTCTTAGAAACTAATAGGCTCGAGGAACAGTTCAAACCACATTATTTCCTTTGGACAGAGAACACAGTTAACCTATTATGTGATATTTTGTCTTACAGTTAGTAATGAAAAAATGTGGTATTGACAACTTCTGAGCGTAGGACTGGGATAACATACCACGTGATTTATAGGACAGTGTCGCTGTCAAATCTTATAAATATCAACGAAGCAATAGTGAACAAATCAGGCTTTTAGTAATAAATTTTTATTGATACATGTTGGATGGAGGGGGACAATGTGATCAAACCATAGATTTTGTAGGACAAATATTTTTTCTAATAATGTTGATTACATTCTTAAAATTTAATTAAAAAGCTAACAGTAATTAATTTTTGAAGATCGTCAAATTGACATATTTTATCCCTGCTACCCCTGTTAGCTACCACAATCTAGAATTTTGTTAAAAGAAAATGTTGGGCGTCTCATCTAAAGGAAGCTACTCACGCAAAATTAGCTTAGTTATTAGTAGTTATTTATTATAGATTTCGGCAAATTATAATACAAGTAGAAAAATGACAATTCTTGTCGGACTAATGATACATACCTGTTTTCTTGTAGGACATTATTTCGTTTGGTCAGAGAACACAGTAACCTATTATCTGATATTTTGTCCTACAGTTAGTAATGAAAAAAATGGTCTTGTGGTATTAACAACTTCTGGTCGTAGGACCGGGATAACATACCACGTGATTTGTAGGACAATGTTGCTGTCGAATTGTATAAATATTAACGAAGCAATAGTGAAAAGATCAGGCTGTTAGTAATTAATTTGTATGACCTTGTTATTGGTACATGTTGGATGGAGGGGGACAATGTGATCAAACCATAGATTTTGTAGGACAAACATTTTTTCTAATAAGGTTGATCACATTCTTAAGATTCAGTTGAAAAACTAACTGTTAGTAATTAATTTTTGACACTCGTCAAATTGACATATTTTATCCCTGCTACCCCTGTTAGCTACCACAATCGAGGATTTTGGTAAAGGAAAAAGTTGGGCGTCTCATCAAAATGAAGCTACTCACGCAAAATTAGCTTGTTAGTAGTAAGTAGTGAAAATGGGCCTGGGATCCCGGACTATAACCGTACGCAACCTCAACCCCGTCAATTTGTCTATCTCGTGCAAAGACACCGACTATAAACCTAGGTGTGCAAAGAGCTAGAGATGATATTTGTATTCACATCATAGTGGACGCGCACGCTGGATGACCTAGGCAACCTCGAATGGTCCAAATTGAAAAAGAAATACTAAACTCGCGAACTTCGAACCATATCATTAAGGCTCGTGTGACAGGACCGCACTCGAAACTTCGCAGCGAACGAATATCAAGTATTTTCTTACCATTTCTTTTTGTTCTTCTGTTGCTGATTCATCTTGTATTAGCTTTGTCATTTCAAAGGTAGTCGTTTCTCACAAGGAAAATCCCAACTTTAAAAACACCCGGTAGGCTCAACTAAAATTGTTATTTGATTCAGGATCCTGGAAATAATCGAGCGGACATCGGCCCTAGAGAAAAAATCTGATGGAGGTGGTGATGGGGAAGAAACGTTAGTTCACGTCGATTACAGCGAATCCGACAGTTTCTCTTTAGTGTTTACTTCAGCTTCGCTGCTATTTTTCCAGGTAATTTATAGCTAACACTTTTATTGAGAGTAACGCCACATTTGAATGGGGCGTTGATCAAGAGTGTACTTGGTTAGGTTAGGCTAGCCCATGCTTTAGACAAAAACAATATTGTCATGAGGTGACTAAAAGGCACAACAACAACAAAAGCAACCGTATAGCGGACGGTTTAGCCAGGAAGGCTGCTGGCCAAAGAATTTTAGGACCATGTAACCTTTCTGGAATGTCAACAAGCACAATTGCGGAAATAGCCAAAAAATACTCCCATGCTCAAATGGTAAAACGATGGGAAGAACTACAAGCATGTCGAATTGCCAAGGAAACCCTTGCAGGTTTTGGCATGGCAATATCCAAGAAGTACTTGGCGATGACCGGGTCAAACCTACGTCACATGGTAGGATTCCTGACTGGCCATTGTCAACTCAGGAAACACCTTCACATTATCGGGTTGAGCGACACATCGATATGTAGAAATTGTGAAAGCGAAGACGAAACTGTGGTTCAGGTCATATGTGAGTGCCCAGAGTTATCTTCTGTTAGAGAGTGTGCGCTCAGCAAGTCTTGGCCTGCACCTGCCCAAATAAGGGACATGTCCCCTAACGACTTGTCCACCTTTCTAAAATTGATAGGATGACTAGGATAGACGATGACCTGAGGAAACAACTTCCTGGGAGGAACACACTCAGCCAGCTGTTGCCTAAGTGCACTCACCATCCCACTATACAGATACAAATAATATGGGGGGCGATTACACCTCCTTCCAATGCGACCCTATTGTGTCAATTGTGGCTCAGACTTATTTAAGAGTGTAACGGACATTCCACTCCTTTTGACGAAAGCGATAGTCGTGTTGGGTGAAACTTCCTTGAAGTCAGTAGGTTTTAGATGGGTAAATCCGAAAGTCTGAGTCCTAGCTCTTTCCAGTTCTGGACAGGGGCACAATATGTGCTCCGCAGAAACGACAGTCCGTTGTTTGTTCCAGACCTATTTTCCGCAAATAGTTTCTCAGACGACCAGAATACGCATATTATTCCCGTTCGATTCTATGATCCTCGGGGGGCCTGAGTAGAGGGGTATGGTATGAACACCTTCGAATGTAGTAGCCCTGGTGTATGTTGCCAGTGCAGGAGTGCTTTCCGCTCTGCCCAATCTGAGATGGTTTTCCTGGCAGTGCTTTTCGCAATGCCCGCCCTCCTCTTGCGAATGTTTGCCTTCCACTCCTTATATAATCTAGAAACCAAACCAAAGTTACTTTGTTTCCTGTTCCAAGTTCATTGAGTTGATTCCATTCGAGTCTTCAGTCAACCCGTTTGGGTGTGTGCTTTCAGGGTGACCTGATGGCTATGTGAGAAGATATTTATAGATGTGTTTCGTCAGGGGACTCCCAACTCTATGGCTATCATTTTCTGCTTGGAAGATTATGGTGTACCTCCCAAGATTTACTGAAATTAATAATAAGTAAGAGTGTACTTAGCTCATCATCATAGTCACAATGTCTTAACAGACATGTTGTGAACTCGTAAAATGCATCAAGTCGGAGCTAGCTACGATACAATAAAGTCTGATCTTCACGTTTTTTGTTTCTCGGGGTTTTTAAGTGATTCAAATTTACACTCTCTCCCAGGATGATGAAGCAAAGAGCAGACAGCATTCTGTTGAATCCAATCTTACTAAAGAAAGTAGTCAAGATATCTTAAAAGAATATATGATAGCCGGAGAAAAGGATCCCAGATTAAACGAAGATGCTATGTCTGCATGTAAGTATAAATACTAAAATAAAATAATTAGTTTTTAAAATCCCTTAGACCCAGAAGGTCCTCATCACTAGAAAACCGCGTTTTTTAGAGAATATCAGAAAGTTTTAGCATCATTTTCACCTGGAGAGGCTAAGGGTCGTATTCATAGTCAATACTTAAGGGTCCCTCAATACTTGAGGGTCCCTTAAGTAATGTTTTGCGCTTCGACAGCTACTTGAGGATCCCTTACGTAATGCTCCGAATTTTAATCAGCTATGTCAAGCTAAACCCTCCAACTGACGACTTCCTCCTCTTTGCTCTTCTCCTTCTTTCCTTTCCTTTTTTTCCCTTACTTCTCCCTGACTTGTCTGGTTTCTGGGTAACCAGACCTGACAGACCGATCGACCGACACGACTGTAGCTAAGAGCAAATGTCCACCGGACCGCTCTGACAGACAATGACGAATTGTAATTGCAAATTGTAATCCTCAAGTAACGAAATGTCAACATGACATGTCAATATGACATTTCGTTGCAGTCAAGGCGATTTTGTAGGTTAATTTTGGAGAACGGTGTTGTCAGTTTCTGTCATATCAGGAAAAATGTCCGGCACAAAACACGAAATACTAGCACAAAACAAAAAGAAATCACAAAAAACATTAAAATGCGTAGGCATAGGCAAAACAAATTGATTTGTATTTGAAATATGACAACGTCGCCAAATGAATCCCGCCGTCTCGTAGATGTTGATGTCTAGGAAACAGAATAGAAGGAAATCCACACTTGAGGGTCCCTTAAGTATCCCTTGAGTATTACTTAAGGCAACTTTAGGTATTACTCAAGAGACGACTATGGAAAAGGCCCTAAGAAAAGTCGTAGGAAAGAATAAAGGAGGTGTTTAAGTTAGTGAAATATTCGGTACAGGCTTTGGCGCGGTGAGCTGGAGCGGAAAAAATGTTTTTTTATACAGGGAATATGAGACACTCAGAACATCCAGCGAAAGCACTTATTTTGTCTACATACAATTAAATTAAAATGTTACTCATTCAGCTAGTAATAAAATTTTGTTAATTTTTTATTGAAAAAAGATAAACTTCTGTAAAATCTCAGTCAAAGCTGTCAGCTATTGACGCTGTCGTCTCTCAAATCGTGTTTGGGTATAGGTGAAAATAGCCTGAGAATACATTCACAGCAAACACCGAGGTTTGTGGTAGGTATTGCCTGATATACACATATCGTTATTCTCTCAAAAATACTCAATTTAGATTTTTTCCAAATACTACGATTTTCTCCCACTTTGAAATGAAAACAGACGCAAGTTGTTTGATATATTATGTTTTCAGGCATTATAATATATGATAGGTACAGTTTGAGGGTAAATTTGCGATTTTGAGTCATTTACAAAAATAGTTCAGATATGTAAAAAACAATATAGTTTCCAATATTTTAATATGTGAAGAAGAAGCTCTGCAGCCTTTGCTTAATAGAAGCATTGACGTGGCGTTAGACTTTTGTAAACGGAAAATGCTAACGCCACGCCAATAACTAACAAACAACATAACCTACCTACGAAAGGATAGGTTTCCAATTCCTGTATCCTGTATTTAAAAAACAAAACATCATTCGGGTGTAAAATATTATTCGAGTAGCTTCAAAATGAGAATATCTACTCGTCAATAAAATGCCGGTTACAGTGGGGACTCCATCAATATACCTGGAGGCTGGGATGCGTTTAGAAACATGGCAATTAGCTTAAACAAGGCCCGTGTGTTTTCCAAATAACTTTTAATGTAAACCTTCTGGGTCTATAGGGTCATCAATGGATGAAACTCAGCGATTTATCGAAAATAACTCCTAGATCCTTATTTTCTGTAACTTTTTATAGATCCCGTGAATTGTTATTTTCTCAAACAAAAATTCTAGATATATACTCGCCTCATTTTTCATGTCTTTAGGTATAGGTATATACCAATATAAAAATAAATCAAACTTGCAGAACACAAACATAAATATGAATAATATATAAATCTAAAGCTGCGTACACATCTCAGCGCACATGACATGAGAACACACACATATGCCTGCGTGCTCAATATGTCTGTTCTCTGACCAACGAATTTGAACCTATTCGAATTCGTTAGTCGAGCCAAATCTTGTCGGTCTTCGGCTACGAGCCGCGTACACGTATCAGTATCACATAATATATGCGTGCGTTCTCAAGTCATGCGTTGGATTTATTTTTTACGTCGCATGCGTGCGTTCTCAACTCGCTCCATGTTCATAGTCGGGTATAAGCAGGTACCACGGACGTCCCCCATTGCACGGCACCACCAAGTAGGGTCACTCTAAGCTCCGCCCCCAATGTGTTCTTTCCTGCTGTGCTCTCGGATACTACGCAAGCTGGCAGATTCTGGCGCCCGGCGATCTCGAGCAGTAGCCGAACGCTAACAGCTGTGGTTTACAGGGTCAGTCCACCTAACACCACCTAACACGCGACACGGTGCACGGGATACAATCGGTCGGATCTACCGGGGTGCCTAAATAAGTACTGTTTGTGTGTTATTGAGCGTTTTGCGCGTATTTCACAAAAAAATGGCGGCGGCATGCTCTGTATATGGCCTCAGGGTTTTTTTATATTTGTGCCTACTTATTCCCACTGATTTTTAAAATATCTGTTTTTAATACTTTAATTTTATAATTGACATGATTCTTAAGTTTTTTAAATTCATTTTCCAAATTCGTGTTTTCCATTCTTTAACTTTTTGTTTTTAAGTTTTGACTCGGTTCTCAATCATTTCGAGAATTTCTTGATTTATTCAGTCGTTATTTTCACGTACCTTATACGTCTTTTTGAATTCCGAATCTTTTTCAGAAGAAGTTAGTCAATTAGTTGCTGAAATGATTGAACTTCTGTAGTTTGAATTTTCTTTTCAAATTTTGAGATGAATTTTTTATGACCTATTCTGTTTACTTCTTTTCTATATTTTGTTGCAAGTACTTTTATGTTTACACCTAAGGTTATTGACAAATTATGAATGATCAGACTGTTACTGTTACTTACTACTTGAATCGTACATTTCAAATTACTACATCTGTCTGACAAAACATGATCTATAATACTCCTTGAGCTATTCGCCTCCCGAGTAGCTACATCTGCAGTTATTGTCTTGAATGGTTTATTGAATCATAAATTATATTCTATCTATACTATAGAATTCATTTCTATTGACCCTCGTATAAGTAAAGTGAACGTCGACCGTTGACGTCGACCATATCGCACAGTCGGATTCCCTGTAGGTAAACGAGTCCGCACTTGATGACGGCACAGACAACGCATAAACGTCCACACTGAGCACGCCCACGCTGAACGTTTTCAATGCGGTGCGGTGACCGAAAACCCACAAGATATGACTCGACCCTCGCGCGCTCGGTCGCGCGCGGGACAGCCCGCATGCCCCGGGACACGTAGACGCAGAATGGGACGTCGACATTTGCATATTCGTGAGTACTCAAACCATGTGCACTCAGATGTGTACGAGGCTCGCGCACACAGTCGCGCGCGAGATGGCCCGCATGCCCTCCCAGACAGCACAATATACTCCTGGATTATTCTTATTTAATCCAAAATAGATTGAGAATATTCAGAACATTAACAGAATGTTCTATGGATGTTTTTATTGGTCTCATTCGCATGAGGATGTACTAAGAATATTGCGTCATGATTATTCCATGAACGATAAAAATATGTATGTATATATGTCGATAAAAATCTTCTGATAATATTCGTAAATTAATATCTAAGGAATAATCTATGAATAGGCATTTTGGTATGATTCTTAATGTAGGCGTGGCACCGTGCCACCGTTACAGGTTATGTTAGGTTTGAGAATTTTGAGGTTAGCTTCATTCGTTACAGTGGCGGTGGTCGATGGTGCCTGCTTGAGCTTGTGCATTTTTCTCCTGTGATAATTGGATCCGTGTTGTCATGGCCGACTCTACACTAGGCCGGAGCCTTAGATGTGGCAACGTGGCTTAGCTGTCAAATAGTTGGCCTATAGTTTCAGAATAATTATTACATTTTATACGTATTAGAGTTCATCTGGGTTAATAAATTAAAAAAAGTACTTTTTAGAACTACTACTACTAATACCACTTACATCTGATGTCTGGTTCATCACAGTCAGATACTACAAAATAAAAATAAACGCAACCTATTTCCTGCTACCACTTCCACTTCCACTTAAATTAACACTCAATTTACTTTGTAAATTGTCACTTGAGCTAGAAAAATTCACTATTAGGTCACTGTGAAGCCATTCTTGCTGGTCTTGATTCACTATCAAATCTTTTCGTAGGTATGCCCCAGATGCATGCCCAGATGCGTTCTATTAACTGTATTTTTCTGTGATATTTGGGAGGTCCAGAAAACATTATAGGTACCACATTGTGCTTTAAAATAGGTCTTATCCTTTGAAATGTTTGTAAATTATTGTCTTTATCCTTATAAATACAACCAGCCCTTCTGAGGAATACCTTTCACCCACTTCTGTTTATGTCCCTTATTGGACGCACAATTGCTAGTGCAACCTGGTGCTACACACTTTGCAGGCATCTTTTTATCTTTATAGTTTCATTTGTGCAGGTAAATAAGTAGAAACACATTAAAAATCACCTTGCAATGTTCTTTTTACTCTGGAATACGGTTATGTTGGGCCATGGTTTGGTATGTCCTCTATTGGGCTGCAACCTGGTACTACACACTTTGCAGGCATCTTTTTATCTTTATAGTTTCATTTGTGCAGGTAAATAAGTAGAAACACATTAAAAAACACCTTGCAATGTTCTTTTTACTCTGGAATAAGGTTATGTTGGGCCATGGTTTGGTATGTCCTCTATTGGGCTGCAACCTGGTACTACACACTTTGCAGGCATCTTGTTATCTTTATAGTTTCGTTTGTGCAGGTAAATAATTAGAAACACATTAAAAGTCACCTTCCAATCTTATTTTTCACTCTGGAAGATTACACTAATGACTTCACAACAAACAAAAGCTCGGCCAACGATGCAGTGTTGCCATATTTCAATGCTCCGGAATAGTGAGTAGAGTCGGCCATGGTGTTGTGGAACGTGATTTTCATTTGTTACTTAGTTTATAACTTCATCTAGGAGCGACTAGGGTGAGTATAACCATTTTGTTTCTATAAACTACCGACTTTGTAGCACCATGTGGTAAGTGGTAGCAACTCTCTTGTTCAGAGTCCAATCTTCTAGTCTTACTTGTCGTAGGTACCCTAATTAATATATAATAACAACCACTAACAACACATTTGCTATATTTGTGACTATAAATTTCCAGTATTTATTCTCTTACATGGTACCCACTTTTGCTCTAAATGCAGGTACTAAAATTGATTAAAATGCAACGACAACATTTTGGTCAAAATTTATAATTGTAGTTAATGAAGTGTATTTGAATGTACATCTTATGCTTTAAAATAAAACGGGTTTTTTTATTTTGCAGGATAATACAGGAGGACGACTCCGTGCAATGAAATGTGATCTTACACTGTATAAAAGTTGGATACAAGGTTATACAGGGTTATTCACGTTATTCGACACGGAGCATTATGGCTAAAGTATTCGATAAAAAAGAAAATAATAATTTGGGATGGATAGAGACCCATAAAGGCTATATTTTAAAAATATCTTCATGTTATACAGGGTGTCCCAAAAGCACGAAATGTATCAAAGTTATGTTTTTTTAAATGGAACACCCCATATATTATTGCACATTCAGATTCCTTGATGAATTCTATTGTGACCTTATGTATCATACATGGGACTTAAAGCGAACCGTTTAGGTGTAAATCACCATTTTCGGTATAAGTAGATATCAGGAAAAAATTGAATATCGCAGAGATTATAAAATTTGGAAGGCTGTGACTTTGCCGTATTACTAAGCATAAAATTCGTCAGCTTTGGTGAGACTGTCAAATTTAAAATACGTTTATGCTTGGAGAAATCGGTCGATGAATTAAGGAAACTTTGATCAGCGATAACTTGATTTTTTCAAATGGGAATGCCTAATTTTTTTTATACGGTTAATAGTAGAATTTGATAGCCTTTCTAATGATATAAGGTCATGCATATCAATTACTGGTAGTTTTCATTTAATTTTAAGTTTTCAAACAAATCGGCGTTTTTCAATTTGCCTACCCATAACCAACGTAGCAGGCCATGAAATATAAACAAAAACCTGTTCAGGTAGAAGAAAACAACTAATTTAGCTGAAAAATACACACGAACTAGACCAAAGGGACAAGATTATAAAAATTACTCACAACAAACAAAGTCTAACCAGAAACAACGGCGGTAACATATCTTTGGTCAAAGAGAAGCTGGAGTATGGCAGAAATGGACTTTTTCACGTCCTACTAGCTACTGCAATGTACTAGAGATTGGCAGTTTCCAAAACCATTAAAAATTTTGGAATAAAGTAAAAACTACTAGAAAATGTTGTAAGCAGTTTATTATATTCATAATAAAATTTCACATTTAATGATATAAAAAAGTATGCAATTCTGTCAAAAGTCAAAACTCAAGCTAAAAGTACCTTTGACTGGAGTTCTGAAAATTTTTCAGTACCTATTAGCAAGGTCGCAGAAAATGAAGGATGAATTAAAATTTGTTCAAATTATAAAACATAACCTAAATGGCAGAAAATCTAAATCTGATTTGTCAGTATTCCTTTTTTGCAATATTGCTAATGGATATTGAAAAATAGAAGGGCTCCAGTCAGAGGTATCGACTTCGACGCAAATTAGTACTTTTTTACACCATTACATATGATTGATAGTTGCGTGCTGGAGCAACAGTCGCTGGTTGTTTCTGTTTCATATGAGGGTTTTTGATTCCCTTGGAAATTTTTAACCTCTAGTAAATTGCGGTAGCCAGTAGACAGTAAAAATATCTATTACTGCCATACTCCAGCTTCTCTTTGACCTTAGAGATGTTATCGCAGTTGTTTCTGGGAGAGTTGATTTGTTGTAAGGAATTTTTATAATCTTGTCCCTTTAGTCTAGTTAGTCTATATTTTTCAGCTAAGTTAGTTGTTTTCTTCTAGCTGAACAGATTTTTGTTTATATTTCATGGCCTGCTACGTTGCTTATAGGTAGGAAAATTGAAAATCGCCGATTTGTTTGAAAATTTAAAATTAAATCAAAACTACGAGAGATTGATATTCACAACATTATATCATTAGAAAGCTTATCAAATTCTACGTTTAACCGTGTAAAAAAAATTAGGCATTCCCATTTGAAAAAATCAAGTTATCGCTGATCGAAGTTTCCTTAATTCATCGAACGATTTCTCTAAGCATAAACGTAATTTAAATTTGACAGTCTCATCAAGGCTGATGCATTTTATGCTTAGTAATACGGCAAAGTCACAGCCTTCCATATTTTGTAATCTCTGCGATATTCAATTTTTTCCTGATATCTACTTATACCGAAAATGGTGATTTGCACCTTAACGGTATGCTTTAGGTACCATGTATGATACATAAAGTCACACTAAAATTCGCTAAGGAATCTGAATATGCAATAATATATGGGGTGTTCTATTTAAAAAAACATAACTTTGATACATTTCGTATTTTTGGGACACCCTGTATAACATGAAAATATTTTTAAAATGTAGCCTTTATGGGTCTCTATCCGTCCCAAATTATTATTTTCTTTTATATCAAATACTTTAGCCATAATGCTCCGTGTCGAATAACGTGAATAACCCTGTATATGTATACTACTCGCGTTATGTACCTAGACAGGCAACAAGACTTACAATGAAATAAAGTGATAAGAAGTATTAGTTTCTTTCCAACATATATTCTTCAAAGATATACCAGGAATCTTCCTAGAATATTCGATACACCTTAATAACAATCGTAGAATATTCTGAGGGAATAACCTATGTATGTTTCTTCAAAGATATACCAGGAATCTTCCTACAATATTCCATACATCTTAATAATAATCGTAGAATATTCTGAGGGAATAACCTATGCCGATCTTATGGATTCCCATTTTCACATTCCTGGAATGTTCATCAGATAATCTATATATCCATGGACTTTTCATGGAATGATACAATGTTCCAAAATGGTGATTCTTAGAATGTTTCTAGAATATATTGTGATGTCTGGGCTGAGACACGACGAATGGGGCGTCCACATTTGCATATTCGTGTGTACTTAAACCATGTGCGCTCAGATGTGTACGCAGCTTAATGTTGTACGTGAAGCAAGAAAAAATATTTTATTACGAAGACATACATTTCTTGCTCCAAGACTATACAATGAGATACCTACCAGATAGCATAAAATATACAGGGTTACTGGTAACTCGACCACTTTCCTGCAACCAAATGTCCAAATTTCCACACTAGATCCTAAACTAAGAAAACAACCTGTTGTTGATTCTGATAATTTTTATTCTAGTATTTAACTAACACATACACAAAGCCAACTAAGTATTAAAATGCTTAAAAATACTAAACAGTTACAAACTAAATACAAATATTTAGAAAATAATAACAAAATTTTTACATTCACCGTGAAACAAAATTATCTAGCTCAAAAGAATTATCCAAACGGTTGAACAAATCGCTAAAAAAACTTTCCTACATAATAACCCTTTCAGAAAGATTATAAACAGCATTGAATAAAAATCACCTATTTAAAAAGAACGAATGACAGTACAATCATTATTGATAACTCAGTTACATACTCGAATGTTTGCAAATGCGGTCGATGATTTTATACAAGTAAAACAAATTAAATGCACTCAAAGTTTCTAGAGATCTTGCTACTTGCTACCTGTGTATCTTTTTTTGAGTTAGACAATTTTCTTTCACGGTGAATGTAAAAATTTTGTTCTTTATTTTTTAAATAAGTTTGAAATTGTTTAGTATTTTTACACATTTAAATACCAAATTAGATTTGCGTATTTGTCAGTAGATTGAAAATTACTAAAATCGACAGCAGGGTTTTTTCTAAATTTGGGATGTAGTGTGCAAATTTGGACATATCGTTGAAAGATATTAAATCTTAATTATCTCGAAAACTATCGGTTTTCGGAATTACGTTTGGGGGGTTAAATCTATTGCATTTGAGTCCCTCTATCACTTCCTGCCGGAAAGTGGTCGAGTTACCAGTAACCCTGTATAATGCTCAAGTATAGTTCAATAAAATGGATAGGGAGTAATAATCGCATGAAAATTCATCAACTTGCCGACATACGTAAATACCTATTATTGCTAATACCTATGGAACATATTTAAATATAAATATTCCTGAATTTGACCGTATTTGTTGCTTCTATTTTATAATAATTATTATCCTATACCCAAGCACAAGTTTTTAACTTCTTTTGGGTACTTGTTGTTTATTGTAGTAATTTATTTATTTTATACACTGCTGGACAAAATTATCGCACCACTGCTTATTTTTGTAAGAACATTTTAACAAAAATAAATATTAATTAAAATAGCTATTTATCTTTGCTGGTAAGGAAAGCAGAACTGGTCAAAAACAATGTTTACACTTTATCTTGGTGTTGAAGGTCAAATTCTTCTAAATTATTGAAATTCTTTATTTAGCATTTTTCCTTACATGTACCTAAGGCAACGGTTTCAGTCGTACTTCGTACTTACGGTTTTGAAACATAAACCATCCTCGCGATTGAGTATGGATGGACCGTCGCGACATCTTAACTGAAAATGAAGCGGTGCAAGCAATAACTTTAGTTGGAGAAAGTCGAAGTGCATATTATGTAGCTGGCGTTTTAGGCGTGCACCACACAACGGCTATAAGAGCTGTGCAGCGTTTGCGTTTTCTGGAGACCGGAACTTGGACAAGAAGACCAGGACAAAGACGACATAGGGCTACTTCTCAAAGAGATGATAATTTTGTGCGCCTCAATGTTTTAAGAAATAGAACATCTACCATCCGTAGTGTAAACGATTTGCTCAGTGAAGTACGACATAACCATATTTCAGATCGTATAGTTAGGAGACGCCTCCATGCAGCGAATCTAAATAACAGAGGGCCCGCAACTGGACCTTTCCTCACCAGACTACACCGTGCCAGCCGTTTAAGATTTGCAAGGCAATACTTGGGATGGACTGTAAGTCACTGGAGGCGCGTTTTGTTTACAGAGTTACAGACTAGACGGGAGTTGGTTTACGATCACCAGACGGTCGTTCTAGAGTATGCGCAAGAGCCGGTGAACGATTTGCCCAAGCATGCATATCTCCAGGGGAGCCATTTGCTGGAGGAAGTCGTATGTTTTGGGGAGGCATCGCCCACAATGCTTGTACGGAGTTAGTGCCTCTACCTAGTCCTGCCCTTAATGCACGAAGATATTTGTTGGAGGTCCTTGAAGAACATGTAGTTCCATTTGCGCCATTCATAGGAGCGGATTTCTTCCTAATTCATGATCATGCTCGGCCTCACGTGACTTTGGAGGTTATTCAATATCTTCATGACGTGGGAGTTACCACTTTAGACTGGCCTCCACGTAGCCCTGACATGAATCCAATACAACATGTCTGGGATATGTTAAAAAGTCGTATTCGGCAAAGAAATCCTCCTCCCCGACCATTAGCTAAACTGGAACAGGCTGCGCGTGAAGAGTGGGAAAACATTCCACAGGAAAATTTTCAAAATTTGATGAGGAATGCCGCGAAGACTTCAAGCAGTTATTGCAGCTCGAGGTGGCAACACGCATTATGATTGTTCTTGGGGCTGTTGTTTTATTTTTATATCGAAGTTGAAATTAATAAAAAAAAATGGATTTCCAACAAATGAATTTAGTTAGAGTTAAATCTTATTATGTTGAATAGAATATGATTCTTTTTTGCCAATAAATAATACACACTTAACAATGTTGATTATTACATTTTTTTTATTTCTCTAAAAGATAATCTCTAAAAGCCAAGTGGTGTTGCGATATTTTTGTCCAAAAGTGTATTTACGTTAAAAGCTATTACTATTATTATTTGTAGTTGTTTTGTAGACTCTTCTACCCGCGGGATACACGCCCGGATCCCGGAGTTTCGCGGAGAGCCGAACGCGTTCTGCTTGGAAATCGCTGCCGCATACCCAGACCACGAAGTGGGGCTGATGCAGCTGTTCGAAGCGGCCTTTGAGACCTTCCCGGACAGGGAGTACTGCATCATGGCGGTACCGTCCACCACTCCGGTCAACAGGCTGACCAAGTACTTCACCAGGGTTGTGCCGCGGAGCACGGGGGTGTTTCCGTACGAGCTGTATACGCTGCACAAAAGTGCTGTTCTGGGAAGCGTTCGTGTGGTGGTAAGTTTCTGGGAGACATACGACGATGACGTGGCGGCTTGTACTGAACGGCACAAAGACACGTACTCGCCCAACCACCCAGAAAAATGACAATAAATATAGTTATCATTCAGTACTTTATTCCTTTATTATTTAACATTTTTGCGTTATATCGTTATACGACTATGTGTATACACGGTGTCCCAAATAAGAATGCGCACTGCAGGGATCTCGTAAACCAGAATATTTGCAAAGATGCTTAAATTAGAGAAAAGTTGCGCCTTCCTCCCTTGCTGAATCCTGCAACATGGCGTTTTAGAAATTTTTAAATTCCGAGTACTTCCGAAGATACTTGGGAAAAATCGAATTTTCCCGATTTCGTTTTTATTTTTTTCTCACTTTATTTGAAAAGATATGCCAATGCAAATTTTACATTCTCATCGCAACTTTTCCTGCTCTATAAAATGATGTTATTAGATTTTCAACCTGATGTTTTGTTTCTTAGCAACCATTATCAACTTTGATTTTTTAAATACTCCACAACTTTTTATACCCCTAAGGGCCGGTTGTACAAATGCGGGTTTAACACAAGCTTTGTTAAACTTAAGCTTAACTAAGCTCAGGCTTAAAGTTGACATCCGTTGTACAATCGTCGGTTTAGTTAAACCTGGTTGATAATGAATTTCACTACGGTTGACAATACGTATTGTCATAATCATCTAAAAGGTTACCTTTTTTGGTTAGTCACTTGTGACGGTTTGTGCCAAATTCGGACAACGGTCGTTTCTGTCTCTGTTTTTTTTTATTTGCTCTCTTTGTCAAATTAGACACAAATCTTTCAAAAAATATAACCAAATAGAGTGAAAAGCAATTTGAAGATTCTTCCTTGACACATCATATCATTTGTATCAGGTTAGGTTTAACGCATTAAGCTTCGGCTTACGTAAGCTCGTGTTAAGCTTGGAGTGGGGGCTAAGCCGCCATTGTACAACGGACGTTTTGCAACTGAGGTGGCTTAGCGTCGGCTTACCTTAAACCGAAGCTTAAGCTTGCATTGTACAACCGGCCCTTAAAAACTCTAATTTTAATTTAAATAAGATATATCACTCTTTTCATTTACCCGATGTTTCGGATTCAAAAAGACATCTTCAATATTATTTGATGAGGATTACGAAGAAACAAAACGTCGGATCAAAATTTGAATTACGTCATCATGAAGTAATATGTTATTTATCATCAAATTACAAAGTATTTATTTTATACACTATCAAAAAACTCATTATAATTATACATATTATTTAATCTTAATCTTATGTTCAAAAAGTCCTGCTTCATTTTCTAGGCAAACGTATGAACGGTAAACAATTTCGTCCATTACGTTATCTAACTTCCTTTGAGTTATTCTCCCAATGGCGGGTTCAACCTCGAAATCTCCCCCAAAGAAACGCGTTGATTGGGAATTATACAAGTCCCTTCTGAAAGAGTTTCCAAATATCCCTATCATAGATGATGAGAATGAAATAGATGCCGTTCAAATGGAATGGACTAGGTTTGTTCAACAAGGTTTACAACATGCAGCCGTTCTTCCTGTACGGAGACAAGGCAGACCTTTTTTCCCTGCCGACATTAGGCAAAAAATTGCTGACAAAAGGTCAGCGATTAAACAAGCAAAAAGATCTTGCCATTCCAAACACATCCGTAGGGCAACGAATCTTGTCCATGAAGTGAGAAACGAACTTCATGAATTCCGAAACGAGCAGTGGAGCGACTTTCTGGCGGAAATGCTTGACTCAAGTGTTTCTCTCTGGAAAGTAGTAAAATCGCTCAGGAATGGCAAACGGGAACAACTTCCTCATATCCATGATCCTGGCGGCGTTGTCTCCACGACTGAGGAAAAGGTGGAAGTTTTTGCTGATGCCATGGAAAATAAGTTCTCACCCAACTATGATCTGGATAACGACCTGGACGAGGAGCGACACATTGTAAGGTCCGTCAGAAGATATTTCGGAGCCAATGGCGTCAGTGGCGATGATGCTTCTGTTTGTGATTCCTCTTCTGAAGATTCTTCTTCGGGAGATTCTTCTACGGAAGCTCTACATAGCACATCCGAAGAATCACAAGTGATTCCTCATTGCACACCAGCAGTGCTTCAAGGTCATATTAAAGTAAAGACCTAAAGGCGCGTAAAGCACCTAGAGAGGACCAGATCACAAAGCAGCTATTTTGTTATGATCATGTACTATCGCTTACAAATAAAAAATATAGGTTAACAGCTTAGATTTTTAGAAAAAACCAAAATTGTAAAGAAACGCAAAAAATACATAATTATTTTCTTTCAACAACTTTTTTGCTCTGATACGAAATGAAATTTGGAAAATGTTTACCTTTAGTTTATAGTCTACATGTTTCGCTATCGAATGGGACTTATTTTGTGTTTGTAGAGCCTCCCTAGATAGGTAGCTATGGCTTAATTAGTATAACACTCGTGCATAAATTAAACAAAAAAAATGGTTGCCATTTTATTATGGTGGGAGAAAAACTACTTTTGAGGGGCGATTTGTCGATAAAAATTAACGTATTTTATCCCCCTAATGGCTCCGACACCGATGACCGGACACATTGTATAATGTAGGAGGAAACATAATATTTTCAGTACTTAAATTACTTCCTTTTTTTTTTGTTGTAATGAAATTATTGAAATTTTCAGGCAGGGAGAAGCAAACATATTCCAGCCGTGAAGCGGTTGATAACTACCATCCCGAATAACTCGCTTGCGTTCCAACAATTCGAAAGCGGCATCAAACAAAAATATACACCATACCTGCCGTTCGTCTTCTTGTGTGAAGAACAAGTTATGGGACTTGCTGGTAAAAATTATTATTTTTATTGAGATTCACTTGAAAACCTCTCACCATGCATTCATGGAAAACCACAGATTAAAAGAAAATACTCCTAGATACGTCAAAAAATTTGTCAATAGGGACGACTTTCTAACCAAAAACTATTTCTCCTTGTACCATCTGCCCCTCAGTGTCATTCTCTTAAAAATTTTAAATGACAAGGGATATCGAGCAATGGCTTGTTACAAAGGTATGTCGAAGTCCTGATATAATTATATAAATATATTATAACGTTTGATTTTTTAAAATCAGTTGATTCGTTTGTGAGAAAATTGGAAAAATCTTTACGTATCTTAATTTTTTCAGATAGAAAACAAAAACATACGAAAATATCTAATAGCTTTTTATTGTAATAAGTGTTCAAAATGTCCAAAACAGTAGAAATTATTCTAATTTGTGATGCCAAAATCAATGTGCTCGACAAACTGCCGTTCCGTTTGACGCCAGACATCCGACGAAGATAACTTCGGATAGGTATGTTTTGGACCTTGTTACGAAATTTACTCAAACCGGATCTGTTGCAAATAAAAAAAATGAAGGTGATTGACTCCCCACACATTACGGTGTAAAAAAAATGAAGTTGATTGACTTAGTACTTCCCACACATTACGGTGATACCAGTTTATTATTTTCCCATAGCATGAAGCTATGTCTGACGTCCCCTTGCAACCAAATCATCGCCAGCCTCCCCCCCCCAAAAAAACTGTGTTATGCCGCTAGGTCTTTCCTTCACAGGTAAATGGATAGACTATTATCAATGCAACAATTTTTTCAGTTTTAAAACCCCCCACCCCCAATATTTTTAGTTTTTTGATTATTGCAGCGCCACCACTGACACGATTTCTAAAAACCATATGCTTTTTCCATCCTCCACAAGGTAAATATACTGTGTCGGAATTTCATTAAAATCAATTCGACCATTTCCAGGTTACACAATACACAATATTTGTACATAAGAAAATTAAGCCCCTTGGTTTCTGTAAGGAAATGTTAGGCAGGAAAGAAAAGGAAGGAGAAATGTATTATGCCGCTAGATCTTTCTTTCATAGGCAATGAACAGTCTATTATGCATACAACAAATTTTTCACTTGCAACCCCCCACCCCCAAACTACCCCAATTTCATCCCCACCCAAAAAAGGTAAAAAAATTATCAAGAATCCCTAAAACACCTATGAACGAAGTTTGAGCTGTTTTTATATTTTTAGTTTTTTGATTATTGCTACGCTGCCACTGACACGATTTCTAACCATACGAGTTTTCCATTCTCACCACTGTAATGATACTGTGTCAAAATTTCAATAGAATCAATTTAATAGTTTCCACGTTATAGAATACAAAACGATCCAAATATTCGTATGCACAAAGAAAATTATAAGTCCCGTGGTTTCTGTAATAGGCAAAGTCAATGTTCGAATGGATCTAAAAAAGTGTATTATGATGCTAGATCTTTCTTTCACAGGTTAGTGGATAGCCTATTATGAATATCACAAATTATTCAGTTTTACAACCCCCCACCCCCCAACTACCCTAATTTCACCCCCACCCAAAAAAAAGTAGAAAATGATCCTAAAACGCATAAAAACGAAGTTTGAGGAATATTTCTTTTTGTTTTTTGCTAATTACTCCGCCGCCCATGTACCGATTTTAAAAATTATAGGAGCATTACCTACTACGACCCCACAGCATATCGCTGCCCAAATTTCATCGTAATTCATGCAGCGGTTACTGAGATTACGAGGCGCGAGGGTGGAAAAACGCCAACAGACAGACAGGCAGACAGACAGACAGACCGACCGACAGAAATGAGTGACGTGACGGATTTTCGTTATGTAGACATCATAAAACGCCCAAAAAGCGTATTATCTCAAAATCGAAAATTTTTACGATCACAATACTCCCCTCACCTATCGGTGTGGAAAGTAAAACCTAGAGTTATATATGAAGCCGCTCAAGTTGAAGTTTTTGGTCATTTCAGAATAAATCCTAATACTTCATTACGCAAAATTGTGGATGCGAATGATACACATTCGAAAAAATACATAATTTTATACAGGGTGTCCCACGACGATTAAGACGAGCAATATATCGGAACTGGGCAATAGTAGCGAATTATAATTTTAGGTGTGTAAATTAGAGCAAATATGGTATCGTTCCTTATTATTGTGTCACTCAATGAGGTATCTGTTTTTGGTCACGTGACGTCCGATTCAAAAATTTTAATGGGACACCCTGTATATTCGTAACTTTTTGTGTTCTTCCCGATAAAACAATCCAAAAAAACTAGCACACTTAGGGTCTAAAGTGATTAATTCAAGAGCTGCAGGTACTTAAAGGATGATACCACTACCATTGATTATAAAATGCATGCCTACAGTAAAATTACTTTGGTAGTGTTTCACAATGGTAGTGGTATAGTCCTGTCAGTACCTGTAGCTCTTGAATTAATCACTTTAGACCCCAAGTGTGCTAGTTTGTTGGACTTGTTTTATCGGGAGGAACACAAAAAGTTACAAATATACAGGGTGTCCCATTAAAAATTTTGAATCGGACGTCACGTGACCAAAAATAGATACTCACTGAGTGACACAATAATAAGGAAAGATACTATATTTGCTCTAATTTACACCCCCAAAATTATAATTCGCTACTATTGCCCAGTTCCGATATATTGCTTGTCTTAATCGTCGTGGGACACCCTGTATGTGCGGCGGGTGAAGCAGATTTTACTAATCTAGTTCATACTTGGTTGATAGGTTTGTGTTCAACAGGTAGAGATAATGGCAGTAAGGACAACGTGTAATGAGTATCCACCAATGCGAAAATCATGTGTACTTTTCAAATTCTCGGAATGAATCATTCACCGCACAATAAAGGCCTGGTCAAACAGAGAACGCGGCGGTCCGGCGTTCTCTAATAATACAATGGAACGCCGAACGCCGCGTTCTAGACCGCCGCGTTACAGCGTTCCATTGTATTGTTAGAGAACGCCGGACCGCCGCGTTCTCTGTTTGACCGGGCCTTAACTGAAGACCAAAAAGCTTCGATTCGAGACAGGAAATTTATAAAAAGATTAGGTTTCACCTCACTTGCCAACCAACAGCACAATTCACAAAACAAACCTTTCTCTCACAGAACCTTTCTTCATGTGACACAGCCAAGGAGTCAAGAGATGAGACGTCGTTGGATGAAACGCATAGGGCATCCCATTGACGGAAGACAAATCACAAAATGTAGTTTGTTTCAGATTTCCATATTGGCTGAATTTGAATTTATTTTTTTAAACTTTAAAATCGAATTACTAGTAAACAAAATGATGCACAGAGTAACGAAATGCATTAGTACACAGTACACCTATTTTTGTATGCACTAAGAGGTTATAATGATTAAGGCCCGGTTGTACAATACTGGCTTAACCCCCCACTCCAAGATTAACACGAGCTTACGTAAGCCGAAGCTCAACGCGAGCTTAGCTGATGTTTAAACCTAACCTGATACAAATGACATAATATGTCAAGGAGGAACCTTCAAATTGCTTGTCACTTTATTAGGTCATATTTTTTGAAAGATTTGTGTCTGATTTAACAAAGAGAACAAATGAAAGAACAGAGACAGAAACGGTCATTGCCGAAATTTGACACAAACTGTCGTAAGCGCCTAACCAAAAAAGGTATTTTTTCAGATGATTATATCAGTACGTATTGCTTCATTGATGCCAACTGTAGTAAATTTCATTATCAACCAGGTTTAACTAAGCCGACGATTGTACAACGGATGTCGATTTTAAGCCTAAGCTTAGCTAAGCTTAGGTTTAACAAAGCTCGTGTTAAACCCGCATTTGTACAACCGGCCCTAAATCATTGTTTTCAAACCCATGATACTAGTCCATTGAGCAGCGGCCTTCACTTTGAACTACGAAAATTATGTTCGTCAACTTGACAGTATGTTTTCACGATTTCAGTGCTCTCCGAAGAGACAGATTTGCTGTACCTGCAAGCCCACTACGACCTGTCGTATATAAACGCGAGCGTCCACAAGCCCGATTCATACGGAGTTATAGAAACGCTCCTGATGAATCCCATCTTCCAAAGGCATTCGAAGTTCTTCTTGAGGGAACTCCACAGGCTCGGCGACTTTTCGGTGCTGTTCTACCGACACACCCCCTACGACACCACAGAGGCGTACAGAGAGAGACCGCTCATGAATCTGCTGCAATCCATGCTGCCACTGTCACCTAGAAATCTGCCCGATTACGATATGACCGTGCTCGAAGCAGAAGGTGACATGATCAAAACTACAAAAATAATTCCTATACCTAAAAATGGGGACTAAAAACCCTAATAGTTGGCAATGACGTCTAATTTTATTGTAGTACCCGTAAAGAAACCGGATGAAGCTTGGTATTTCAGTTCTATGTAGAGGAAATTTTTTTGTCATTGCTCCATAACCCTAAAGTGGAAGGGATCAGAGATAGAGGACGGAGTTGTTAAAAAGTGAAAAAAAAAAAATCGTTAAGTAACCGAATGAAAATGCGGTAGCATTTTAGTACACCTGACCTACCAGCTAATGTTCCAAAAAATCGTCATCCGAAATCTACGGGCGGTTTGGGCGTACCGACTTTTTTAAAATGAAAATAAAAAAATCGCGACGAATCCGGTCGAAACTTGATGAAAAATGTTTGGCTTTTTTGTAGATAACACAAAAAATACTGTCATCCATTTCTGCTGGGCAGTTCATGAGAAATTTGAGCTTAAAGTTCGATTTTTCGCATCGTTTTCATTAGAAATCGTTAAAACTGCCCAGCAGAAACAGATGACAGTATTTTTGTGTTATCTACAAAAAAATGCAAAGAATTTTACATCATGTTTCGACCGGTTTCGTCACGATTTTTTTATTTTCATTTTGAAAAAAAAATCGGTACGCGCAAACCGCTCATAGATTTCGGATGACGATTTTTTGGAACGATAGCTGGTAGGTATACTAAATTGCTTCCACATTTTCATTCGGTTACTTTGCGATTTTTTTTCACGTTTAACACCCGGATCTCCGATCCCTCCCATTTTGGGGTTATGGTGCAATGACAAAAAAGTTTCCAAACTGCTCTAAAGCACTAAAATTACGCGTCATTGCCTTAACTATATCGGTGTGGGAAATAAAATGTTGTATGATGGAGGTTGTACAAAAAATTCATATTGTAAGGTTTAATTATGAGAACATTTTTTAGATTGTGCACCAAGAAAAACAGTGGTGGAAAATCAAGAACCATTCGCGTTGTATCTATCAACAGTTCCAAACTGTAGCGTGAACAGGCATGCAATAAACACCAGAATAGTTGTGATAGGATGCAGCAAAACAGCTCTAGCGTTTCTGGAGACTTTGCTCTGCAAACAAGATCCAAACGATATGGTAGGTATATAGAATCAAATATATTATGAAGATATACCATACAATTGGACAATTCTTCACGTCTGGATGAAATCTTCGTTAAACGCTAAGCTCGCGCTTTACTTTAACACCAAGCGAAGCGCCACGCTATCGAACCGTTCACATCAGACGCGTTTTGCTGCTCGCTCGGTCGGTTTCTCATCAAGGTACCGTCATAACTTGTCCGCAAAATGTTGTTATTGGAAGATTCGATTTAGCTTGCAAGAATTAGGGAAAGGCGTGGAAAACGTGTGCGGTTGCATGGAATCAATATGTGCACCGAGATGCCTGAATCTACCCGCAAAAATTTTATGAATATTTAAGAATTTCAAAAGAATCGTTCGACCTGCTTCTCCACCATCTGGAACGCTACTTAAATGGTTATGGGACCAACATTTGAGACGAAATTTCAGCGGAGCAGCGAATAATGGTAACATTGAGGTAAATAAAAGGTATAACATAATTTTAAAAGTAAAAATCTGGTTATTCCTAACCAATTTAACCAATGAAATCTTTCGAACAAGTGAAGGCAAGCGTCCAAGAACCGACACTGCACGTTACCTGGCGCTTCGCATGGCATAGCGCTACGCATACTGCTAAGCGCTATGCGCCCGATGTGAACGGCTGCATCTAAATGTATGGGTTTGTTTCTCTTCGCTTTACGCTAGGCGGAAAGCAAAGCGCGATGCTCCAAGCGAGGCGCGTCCGATGTAAACACGGGCTTAGACGACCCTTAGCGCTTTCCTACCCTGTATATATACCCAAACCCAACCTAAGGATAGATAAAGACGAGTAGCGGACCCGTATGGTCTTGTCTTCGAAGTAGGTGACGTGGATTATTACCAAGGATTTCCAGGTATTATGCAGGTAGACACCACAATCCCAATTTGGATTATTTGAATGTTTCCCAGTTTTAATGGCTTCTAGAACTTTCCTTTGAGAAGTATACATATAGGGTTCTTGTTCTGTGTAAGGGTTTCGCGGCTATCGTCCAATGAATTTGTGTTTCTGGGGTTGAGCGTTAAGGCTTGACGTTTCGCCACCACGAGTGGGATGGCATCGTCAGATGCTATTGCATCTCGGGACTTGGAGGCGTTGATAGGTTGGTAGGTTCAGGTCCTTTAGGATCGGTACCCATATCCGGCTGACTTTCTGTATATTTCTAAGTTTGTTCTAGAACCTGAACCTACATATAGCAAAAGCTTTTTTCAATTGAATGTATTGACAGGTAACGTTCAACAACGTGACGTTGATCTGCGAAAGTGGCATGGCAGCTAGCAGAGTAGGCAACAGAGTTAGGGACGCATTTCTTATCAAAAAGTACTTCATGGATCCTCGACATATGGATATGGTTAGCTTGAAGACATACGTAAACGTTATATCTGGAAAGGTTTCCAAAATAGACAAAAGAAGTATGTACATAAGATAATCTGTTTTCTGGACGTATTTTAAGTGGCGAAAATTTTTAATTTTTTTTTTGCTCTGTCTCAGCATCACTGTACAGGGACAAATAATTTGCTGCGCGTTTTAGTAGTAAGCTGCAAAAATCACCATAAGACATTTCTTTATTGAAGATCAGATCTTGGTAATCAACAACAATAGCTACATCCCGTATGATCTGCTTTTCCTGATGAACGGTGAGCAGTTCCTTCAGCCAATCAGACAAAACAGAGTTCCGTTCCTTGAGAAGCCAGAGAACGTGTTTGTTATCAACAATGCCATCGAGGCCAATAGTGCTGTTATGAAGTTGAAGCACCTACATGCCAAATATGGCGATCCCGACTGTAAGTTGAACTATAATATATGCTAAGAGATGAAAAAACGGTATTTCATCACTACACTTTTTCCAGCTGTAGTTTCTAAGGCGTCATGTGAAATCAAAACGGTCAAGTTAATTTTATAACTCGTCGATTGTAAATTGCAAATAATTGTAAATTTTTTTTATTTTTTTTTAGTTGCCAGGTTGGGTTCGTTTGTTTACATATTAGTTCTAAATTCTTCAAAGCTATTTTTAACACTATTCTGCTGCTAATAATAAAGCAAAATATTATTATGGAGCTGCTGGACAACAGCCCTTATCCACCCGTAATCTATACAACTGACAAAAAGTACGACGATTGTAAAGATATTTGAAGATAACTTCAAAGATGTCTGGGACGACCAGGACCTGCAGCACTTGCAATACAACAGTAATTTTTAAGGAGCCAAAGACCAAAAGCAATGATGTATTTGGATACCCCTGCGACCACTGTAAGAGGGTAATATTCTAAACATGCGGTGATATCACTGGACCTACAGAAATACGTGCTATAGTTCTCTCAAAGTGTTCCTTTCCATTCTACTGCAAAGAATGTATGGGAAGTGTTAAGCAGATTCTAGGCTTAATGGACTGTGTATGTGAACTGGAAAGATGTGTTAAAGAATTGCAATGAAGCCTACCAGTCCTAGTGAAGGAGTCAGTCGATGCTGCCACTACCTCTCTTAATGAAAGGGTAACCCAACTGGAAACTCTTGACTTACGACCGACACCAGCGGCCCATAAAGAGTCGACGACAACGACTACAACACCTGCATCCTCAAACATTGACATTTTAGTTGAACTACATGATCGTCAGTTGATGATTATAAACAAGTATGCTCTGTCCAAGAAATGCTATTGGGCACACAGTCCACCATTTTCCGGGTCACCGTTTTGGTAAACCTAACGTTAAAAATGCACGCCCCATAAGAGCAGTGTTAAACTCTGCTCTTGACGTACAAACCACACTACGAAATGGTCACAAGCTCAAAGGTAAACACATATATATTCGACCTGACCTAACCCTCAAACAACGAGGGCTCGAGAAGGCTACCACAGAGGATCTAAGAAAACGACGTGAACAGGGGAAGCAGAATATCCAGGTACGAATGGTGAAAGGCATACCCACAATTGTACAAAAAAAACCCGTTACGGGTCAAGCACGACGAACATCAGGCGTACTCACTACAGCAGAAAGCAATTAAGCTTTAGCATCTATTACCAAAATGTCCGAGGTGTCAGAACCAAGTTGGACCAACTTCGTTGCAGCACTGCAGTGTATAATTACCAAATAGCTGCTTTTACAGAGACTGGGCTAAACGATAAATTTTATACAAGTGAGCTTGGGTTTGATTCATACAATGTCTTTCGTTGTGATCGATCAGCTTCTACAAGTACAGCAGAACGGTTTGGAGGTGTACTTATTGCAGTGCATGAGTCTATTCCATCACGTCTAATACGCTCAACTGACGATATTGAATAAGTTTATGTCCTTGTAGGTTCAGGCAAAAAGCAAATAATAATTGGCTGCTTGTATATACCGCCATTCTCATCAATTGAGAAGTATAAAAGCTTTGGAAGTAGTATCTCAACAGTTTGGCAATGCCAGTATCTGCATTGTGGCGGATTTCAACCTCCCAAAGGCCACATGGACTCTGGAAAATCTCTGCTCATCAGCTCAAAGTTCATAAGACTGCTACCTCTCTCCTGCTGAATCTGATAAAATACAACTATTATCAGAGATCTGCTCACTTCAGAACCTCTACCAAATTAATGACACACAACCACACTGAAGATCATCTTTTACCTCTTAAAATTTATCTAAATCCAAAGCTTACCAAACCATGTACCCAGGGTGAAGATTACTACTATGATTTCAAATCGGCAAACTTCAACGACATCAACAACTACCTCGGACTCTTTTTGTGGGATGAACTGCTTGCTGGAAAGACGGTTGAGGAGATGTTAAGACTGTTCTATGACATTTTATATAACACATTTGATATTTTTGTACCTAAGAAAAAAACTGCTAATAGGAAATTTCCCAAAGGTTCTCGCAAGACCTGAAATCACTCATAATACAAAAAAAGGCTGCTCATAAAAAATCTAAGGTAATCTATCTTCCCCTTGATTACCAATCTTACTCAAACTTACGTTTTCAATGTAAATTCCTTTCAAAGCAGTGTTTTCAGAGCTATATCAAAGAAAGAAAGGTGTCTCTTCGGCACAATCCCAAAGCTTTCTGGTCATACATAAGCTCCCTAAAAAACTTTTACAATCAACCACCCAGCTACATCTTAAATGAAAAATCATCTCCGACGGGCCCACAAGCTGCTGAACTCTTTTTGCCGAGTACTTTGGCTCAGTCTATACAGACAACTCATTGGATGTGCCAGATCATCCTTCTTCAAGTCCTCACAACCTATGTCATCTTACTATTGCAATTTTTGATATCTATACTGAACTTGAACAGTACTAAGGACCTGGACCTGATAAGGTTCACCCAATATTCCTAAAAAATTGCTGTTTTGTTCCATCCCGTCCACTACATATAATCAACAAATCGCTTCAGGATGGTATATATTTCCAGACTTCTGGAAAATAAGTTATGTGGTACCTATTCGCAAATCAGGTGATGCTGAAAATGTGATTAATTATCGCCCTATAAGTATCCTCAATGCTACTCCAAAAATATTTGAAAGTCTAGTTACGAAGTTCATTACCGCTTGCCTTGGATCAGAAATAATACCCCAGCAGTTGGGCTTCAAAAAACACTCCTCTACTGAACTAAATCTTCTTACTTATGTGGAGATCCTGGTGGGCGCCTTGCAGAGGGGCGAAGAGATACACTCTATTTACACTGACTTCTCCAACGCGTTTGACAGAGTGTGCCACAAAGCTTTAATAAAAAAATAAGAAAACTTGGGTGCCTCAGGTTCTCTCTTACAATGGTTACAGAGCTATATCACAGGCAGGTCTCAAATGGTACACCTTAACAACTTTACATCTTCTCCTATATCAGTATTATCAGGCGTCCCCCAGGGTTCTCATCTGGGCCCCCTACTATTCAATATTTTTATCAATGACATCTCATCTTGTTTCAAGCATAGTATTTTTCTTTTCCTTGCCGACGATTTGAAGCTGTTTCTAGAAATAACCACCCCAGATGATTCTTTTGCACTTCAGGAAGATCTAGACAGATTGTCTCAATGGTGCCATGCCAATGGCATGGATCTTAATGCTCCCAAGTGCAAAGTTATTAAATTCCATAAATCTTAAAACATCAATAGTTTTGTCTATCATATTAATGGCAGTCCATTGAGCTGCGTGGATCAAATCAACGACCTAGGTGTGCTTATAACCTAGAATCTTGATTTTTCACCGCATATTAACAACATAATCAATACAGCATTACGCATGCTTGGCTTTGTGAAACGTAGCATCGGGGGCTTCTCAACCATTAATGCCATTAGAACTGTATTATTCCTATGTCAGATCACACCTTGAATATGCTACTTCTTTATGGTGTCCTAATTATTCACGTCATATCCATCGGATCGAATCAGTACAGAGAAGATTCTGCAGAAATATTCACTTCAAATTTTACAACAACAATGAATTTCATTATTCTGACGTATGCACATCACTACACTTAGCAACTCTCTCTTGTAGAAGAAAACAGAGAGATCCGGTACTTGTTTATAAACTCATAAACTCTATCAGTCATTGTCCCTATTTAACTTCCAGAATTGGATTACATGTTCCATACCGAAACACTCGTACAACACAAACTTTCCATCAAGAACTTCATATAACTAACTATGCTTATCACTCTTATTTCTCGAAGCCTGCGGCTGTGCAAAGAGTTATCTGATTTAAGATTTCTTTGGTCCTTGCGAACCATTTGTGAGAACTGTTAAAGGGCTAACTTTATAAAAAGCCAAAAAGTATTGTTGTTCCTGGTATCTATTTATTTCTTTTATGTACTGTTCATGATTGTATTATCTTTGTATATGCATAGTATTACTTTGATATTGTAAGACATTTTAGGTAGTATTTCCTATTTAATTTATATATTTTGTATTATATTGTACATTTTTGAAAATTTTAGAACTTTTACTCCATTGTATTGGACAAATGGGCTTGACCCGTTAATAAATAAATAAATAAGTAAATAAATGTAAACGGACAAGTGTAATTTATACCTGTCAGTTTGAATGTACAATTGACGAGTTGGAAAATTAACTTGACCGTTTTGAATGATCACTTGACGCTTTAGAAACTACAGCTGGAAAAGATTTAGAAAAACAATGAAGTCAAGTTGATTGACCCAGTACTTCCCACACATTACGGTTATACCAGTTTATTATTTTCCCATAGCATGAAGCTATAGTCTATCTCCTTGCAACCAAATCATCGCCAGCCTCCCCCGCCAAAAATTGTGTAATGCCGCTAGGTCTTTCCTTCACAGGTCAATGGACAGCCTATTATCAGTACAACAAATTTTTCAGTTTTAGAACCCCTAACCCCCATCCAACCACCCCAATTTCACCTCCCTCCAAAAAAAGTTGGACCATGATCCGAGACCCCTACAACGCCTAAAAACGAAGTTTGATCTGTTTTTATATTTTTAGTTTTTTTTATTATTGCAGCGCCACCACCGATACAATTATTTCTAAAAACCATGAGTGTTTTCCATCCTCGCGAAAGTAATATTAGTATTATGCTGCTAGGTCTTTCTTTCACAGGAAGTGGACACTGCATACAACAGTTTTTTTTCACTTTTACAACCCCCCACCCCCCAACCATCCCAATTTTACCCGCACCCAAAAAAAGGTAAAAAATGATTAACGCCTAAAACATCTAAAAACGGAGTTGGAGCTGTTTTCATATCTTTAGTTTTTTATCATTTTTGCACCGCCACTAGGCACGATTTATAAAATCCATACGTATTTTCCATCCTTTCCACGGTAGTAATACTGCATCAACATTTCATTAAAATCAATTCAATAGTTTCCGCGTTACACAATACAGAACGATCTAAAGCAATACTTATATATGTTCACATCAGAAAATTATTGTCCTTTGGTTTCTGTTTCTTCCTTCACAGGTAAGTGGAGTGCCTATAATGAACATAGCAAATTTTTCACTTTTACAACCCCCCACCTGCTGCCATTACTCCGCCGTCTATGCACCGATTTTCAAAATTATAGGAACATCACCTATCGGTGTGGGGGGTAAAAGAAAACATTTCTTACATTCCACGCCGATAAACACATAAAAATAAATTCTTGGACGAGGACTGTGTGCTTTCGTTCAAGTATATCATATCTTCCTATATGCGCAAAACTGTGGCAATGTTAAACCAAGAATGTGATATATTATTTGACCATAGGGTTATATTAAGTAGATATTTTCATTTCAAAACTGGGTAAGTCTTGTAATTAAGAATACCAAATCAAGCATATGATAATCTTGAAAACAAACCAATGAATGTCTCGCATACAGTAGTTCTATATACTACTGACTCAAGTATTTCATAGTCTTGGCGCAAACAGTTGCAAGATTTTGTTTTTCTTGAAAGAAGCATCCGAGGGCATCTGTGTAAGCAATCTGACCAGCTGTTGCCAAAGCTATTGTTGGTTCCTTCCAAGTAAATATTTGTATTGAAGCAAGGATTTGAATAATTATTGTTTAAAATGGTCCACCATTGTTTATTATATCCTATTCTATATATAAAATATATAATAAATACTATAAGTACATAAATAATGCATATCATATCACATACTTGGTACTTATTGTAGTACCTACGAACACTTTCTTGTATGAGGGCCTCACAACCCCAACTGCGCAATAGTTCTCCCATGGAAAGCGAACAATGATAACAATGTATTGTAGCACACAACACACAACAGGTAAAAATCTTCGATTAATTTCATTTTCGAAGGATAAAATTATGAAATATTAGTCAAATCAGACGCTGTCAACCGTGAAGATCTAGCGACATGCATCGAAAGGAAAGAGATTCTGAGACGAAAACTACCTGAAACTATACCGAGAAACTCGAAATGGAAAACATACCTGAATAAATCGTACGTAGGACCGAACAATGATAGATATGTGAAATATAGGAATGACTTGCCTTGAAAAGCAGGTTAAGTTGGGTATATTTTTGAACTAAGATGATAATATTCCTAATCGCAATTCTGAAGCTGTTTGTATTCTTGATTGAAGTGAAGAGGCTCAGTTAGAAAATATGATATCCCTATTAAAACTTTATGAAATATCTGATCGAAGAGTATCGAAATTTTAGTTTTGAAGTAAATTATATTCTTGGTCGGAGCGATATTTCTTTAGAATGAGTATTTAAATAAAAAAATATACTTTTCTTGGTTCAAATTAACCATAATTTTTCCTCAAGTAAATTTTCTCAGAGGGAGAACAGATGTTCTGGTTGTAAAAGTCTATCTTTCCAAGATTATCAGAATTCTTGAACTGAGAATTTCTTTTTACGTGTGATTGTGATCGCGAAAATTTTCGACTTTTTTTATATAACTGAGCAGACCGCGTAGGCAGAGCCTAAATATCAGAGTACTGCGTAGATTTTGCGATATTACGTTTCTTGGTCGTTTTATGATGTCTATATAACGAAAATCCACGTCACTCATTTCCGTCGGTCTGTCTGTCCATTGGCGTTTTTCTAGCCTCGTAATCTCAGTAGCCGCTGTATAGATTATGATGAAATTTGGGTAGTGATATGCTGTGGGGTCGTATAGTACGTAATGCTGCTATAAATTTGAGAGTCGCTGCATGGGCGGCGGACTAATTAGAAAAAAACAAAAAAAATCAAATATCCCTCAAACTTCGTTGGTTTCTACTTTTTTTTGGGTGAGGGTGAAATGGGGGTGGTTGGAGGGTGGGGGGTTGTAAAACTGAAAAATGTGTTGTATTCATAATAGGCTGTCTACTGACCTGTGAAATAAAGACACATAGTACACTTTTTTAGGTCCATCCGAACATTCCCTTGCTTATTATAGAAACCAAGGGAATTTTTTTGATGTGTACGAGTACGACTATTGATTTAGATCGTTCTGTATTGCATAACGTGTAAACTAATGAATTGATTTCAATGAAATTTCGATATTACTACCGTGTGGGGGCGGGTTAGAATATCTCCCGCGTGTCGCAAAAGGCGACTAAAATGAACCGAATTACTGGCGGTATAAGCAGTAATCTCTTCTCAACCAACAGCTTTGGGTGGACGAGTTGAGAAGAGTCAGAACACCTTCTTGTCTTTGGGGTGAGAAATTGTCCCTAAAGGCGGATGAACCAGTAGATACATCTGGTCGACGGCATGAGGATACAGAAAGCAAATGGGAAACTACTGCATTAAAGATCTTAAAGATATCCCAAGAGAAGCTTGTAAAATGAGTACATTTTACGAGTTCACAACATGTCTGTTAGGACATTGTGACTATGATGATGACCGTGGCGAGGATGAAAAAACTCATATGGTTTTTAGAAATCGTGTCAATAGGGATGCAGCAATAATAAAAAATATAAAATATAAGAATATAAAAACAGCTAAAACTTCGTTTTTAGGCGTTTTAGGGGTTCCTGATCATTTTCTACTTTTTTCGGTTGGGGGGAAATTGTGGTGGTTAGGGAGTGGGGAGTTATAAAATTGAAAAATTTGTTGTATTCGTAATAGTGTATCCATTGACCTGTGAAAGAAAGTCAATAGCGGCATATCACACTCTTTTTGCGGGCGGGCAAGAAATGTTCAAGAAATAGTGTAGTCTAAGGGTCGTATTGATAGTCGTCTCAAAGGATACTTAAGGGACCCTCAAGTGTGGCTTCCTTGTGTATCTCTTTCCTAGACAACATCTACAAGACAGCTGGATTCATTTGGCGACGTTGTCATATTTCAAATATAAGTCAATTTGTTATGTCCATGCCTACGCATTTGATGTTTTCTGTTATCTCTTTTTATTTTTTCCTAGTATTTCGAGGTTTGTGCCGGACATTTTTCCGGATGTGACAGAAACTGACAACATTGTACTCCAAAATTAACCTACAAAATCGCCTTGACTGCAACAAAGTGTCAAGTTGCATTTCGTTACTTGAGTATTACTGGTATTACTCAAGGGAGCTTACGTAAGGGGTCCTCAAGTAGTCGGCGAAACACAAAACCTTACCTAAGGGACCCTCAAGTATTAAAGGGTCCTTAAGTGTCGACTATGAATACGACCCTAAACTAAAGCAGTCTTAATAATTAATTCCTTCCTGGCTAAGATGGCGCTGAATAACACTTTCAGTAAACTACCGCACTAAACTACTATATAATCGTTTCAGATGTAATTATAGTATACGGCCATTTCCTACAAGCACATGCTACCTTGCATGGACTGTTGTCATTTGGTATCCCAGGAAAGAATCTAGTACTTGTGGAACCCTTTCCGTACAGCATGGCTCTCGAAAAGCGGCAGAGGCACAAAGTATCTATTTATAACGATCCAGATATTGATCAAGCTGTCTACGATCACATCACAGCAGAAGGCATTCAGGTCATCATTTAATTCCGCTTTAATTTTCATAAAGTGATTACAGTTGTTCCTTTAAGTAGAAACGTTTGAGATATACCAGGCAGTAACTTTTATGGCCTTCTAATCTCTCAAGAGCTAATCTCCCAAAACTACAGTTATGCGTGGTTATACATTAAGGGCACGTTTTGCGGATCGAATAACAACTGATTTCAATTACTATGTGAAAAAGACAAAACCGATTGTTGTGATATTTTAATATGATAAATACGACACTACCTTCTAAAGTTTGAGGTAAAAAAACGTTTCTTAAAAAAGTTATTTTGTGCAAAATTTTGTTTTTGTACAGGGTGACCTAATAAGAATGGACGCCGGCCATATCTCGGTAACCGTTAATCATATAGCTTCGAGCCAAAAATATTATTAGGTAAATTGGCTAAGAGAAATCGCTGGAAATTATTTTCAAGTTCCGCAAGTGGCCGCTAAGGGGCGTAACTGCTACGGTCAATCAGAAAAACGGCTTTTTCTCAAAAAATATGCAAATAAAGGTATTTTATAAATATTACCAGCATGTAGAGTGGACAATTTTCGATTTTTTTTTAACAACTTTTTGCTCTATCTTGCAAGATGTAGTGATGAGGGAACGTCAAAGAAGTTTTTATTTAAATGGCAATAACTTTGGTATAAGTTAACGGAATTGAACAAGCTAGGTCTTATTTGAAGGAGCTATTCTTACCTAATAATCTGCTGCATAAAATTTATCCAATTTGTTCTTGATCCAGTAGCTAGAGGGCGGTATTTGACCTCATAACAATTATTATGCATTATTACGAAAATTGTAAATGGTATGCTATATATATTTTAACATACGTATATAGAGGACAAAATTCTTAAAAAGTCAGCGAAACGGCATTAAGATCGTAAACACCCTGTACATGCTACAGGCAGTTATAGGTACCATTCTCTGTGGGCCAGATCGACTTATGCTAACGATATCGACGATACGAATTTACCAGAATTTGTAATACTACTAGATAACCAGTTGCTATCTATCTACCAATTGATGTCAAAAGTACTATGATACCTTTGTGAATGGTGTGTATTCAAGATTCTTAGGATTTGTATTAACATCCATGAAGTGACAACCAGGACATTTTTCAGAGGAGTCCAAGGCTGCCTTAAATTTCTTTGTGAAAATCAAAATAATAAGATTGATCTCCAAATTGTAAAACATTAATATCTTGTGTTATGAAAATATCATAGTACAATAGAAATAGCCGACTGTTGTGGAATAATACTTCTTACAAAGAGTATTGTAGAGGATAACAGGTAACAAGAAAAACTGTATTACCAATTCAATTTATATTACATAGTTTAGATGTTATACTATCGAACACTATAGATCTGCTTACCCAAAACATAGGTATATACAGGGTGACCAGTTAGTGTGTAATTCTTCGATATCTCGCAAGGTATACCTGACAGAAGAAAATGTCAAATACAAAAGTTATTTGGTTACTTAAGACGCATATTTTAATTTTTTTTTGAAATATACAGGGTGTTGCGGGAAAGTAAGATAGTGATCAACTTAATTTTTTTATATGGAACTATACCTTTTTTTTAAACTATTCTAGCTTCCATCATTGATCTCTATTTAACCCTGAACTATTTTTGGGATCGGTTGCGACGTTGCCAAGTTATAATTTATTTTCTATTAATTTCCGGATTTGCAAGGTCGCAAGTAATACATCCAAATTGATATATTTCTGTAACTTTTCTTAATAATATTATACAGCGAGTTACTTGAATATTAAGTGGATATTATGTTACCAGCAATTTTGTATTTACAGGGTGTTTTTGTCAGATTTTAAATTACGGCAACTTGAAGGTCATTTTACTTCGTTTTTTTAAATGTAACACCCTGTATTTTTTATTTTAAATCGAAATATGTACTAATACCCTATCTCGCCTTGTAATATTTTTTTTCGCGTTTGCGACGTTGCCAAGTTATAAATTATTTTTCCAAATTTTTAAACAAATATCCCCGATTTTAATTTATTTTAAATATACTCCTCTACTTATTTTTATTGCAATGAATTGCGCATGTCGAATTTAGTAAGATCTCACAATTTCAAAATTTTGTTTCTGTTAATTATTGAGATACGGCAACACCGCTTTTTCAGTAAACGGTACCGGAACGCTTAAATATTTCCAAAACTGCCACAGCTGAAGAGGTGAAATTCAATACTTGGGGCTTTTGAACATACAGAATTCAAAAACGCTAACATCGGTGTTGTCAGATTTACCAATTTTACGTCATAATTTTGAATGAAATGCCCTATTTATGAAGTCTAGCGTAAAAGTGGTAAATCTGACAACAAAAATAGGGTTGAATAGAGATCAATGATGGAAACTAGAAGAATTTAAGAAAAAGTTATCGTTCCATATAAAAAAATCAAGTTGATCACTATCCTGCTTTCCCGCAACACCCTGTATATTTGAAAATATTTTTAGAATATGCGCCTTAAGTAACCAAATAGCTTTTGTATTTGACATTTTCTTCTATCAGTTATACCTTGCGAGATATCGAAGAATTACACACTAACTGGACACCCTGTATACATATACAAAGTGTCACACAAATAGTGTGCATACAACTGGGTGCTGCTAGTTTGATCCTTGACCTATCAGAATAACGGCAATCGTGTTTGTTTTTCTTTCTTCTTATTGAAGACATGTCGGATTATCTAAATGTTTTACATGTTTACTTGTACTGTTTCCGGACTGCACGAAATGTCATTTTTTTTAAACAGTGGACTACCTTATTTTCGATTCTACTAGAAAATTACCATGATTAATCCGGGAACGTGTGCTAGTAATCGGTGCTTTAAGAAATAGAAAGTTTATGTACTTTTGTGTTAGTGCCCCGTATTCCGACAAGGCAATAATTAATAACAGTCTCATAACGCATTTGACCTTGGTTGCTGGTGATAGTTATTCTTGAGTATTTTGTGATGTATATATAATGGCAGTCTGGAGATCAATTGACTTCTCTAACGTTTCGGTTCTTGAGGACGATCAACAGGCTTCATCTAGCCATCAGCTGAGGCCTGTGCTATCTAGTTCTGATAATGAGGATAATATTCCCGCTAAAAAAAGGAGAGGACCTTCAATATCAGTGGACGCTAAAAAGCTCATACTTTAGTGTTACGAGACTCTAGTATCAGAAGCTCATGAAGCACCTGTAATTAGAACTGCAAAATTGTTGAACATTTCCCACAACACTGTGAAGGCTGTCTTAAATAAACGACATCAAGCTCCAACTGTAGGGACTTGCGAGAAAATAATTTGCGCGAATAATCAAATATATGAAAAAACCCATTGTTTTATAAATAGGGACCTTTTGCAGGTCCGTTGTCTGACTTTTTTCACGTTATCGGCTATTTGTGGCATCCACAGTTCTCTCAAAATAACCGAATCAGCTAATAGAGAGATATTGCAATCCTGTGCCTTATACAATGTGTTCTACCATCATGTCGACAAACGTTGAGGTATGAAAATACAATTAAAGTTATCGATAAAAAATGCGAAAAAAAAGGGGTCAACCATTTAATTAATTTTTTATTACATTTTTAATTTCTGTATCACGACTCCATGGGTTCACGCAGTTGTAGCGCCATAGCCTGATTATTTATCGACCGATTCACGACATTTTAGACTCATTTTATAGGAGAATGACTGGGCATATCAAATAAAGCAAAAAAAGGTAATACTTGACAATTTCTAAGGCTAAAAAAATTCACCAAACTGAAAAATTTTTTTTTTTGAAATGCACTTATTTGGATTACTTACAAATAATTTGAAAAAAAGCCGTATTAGTGCCTATTTATTAAAACATTTTAATGTTTAGCAGGATGTTTCCTGTCTTACCACATGCAATTCGTGTATGTAGCGCTAAAATTTTCGACAGAATAGACCTTTTTGTATTATGACTTCTGTATCACAGCGCCATGTGTTCACGCAGTTGGAACGCCATATCATGATTATCTATCAAGCGATTCACGACTTTTTGGACTTATTTTATAGGGGAATAACAGGGCATATCGACTAAGACAAAAAAAACAATATCTGACAATTTCTAAGGCTAAAAAGATTCACCAAACTGAAAAAAATGTTTTTTTTGTAATGCACTTGTTTTGGTTACTTGCAAATAATTTGAAAAAAAGCCATATTATTGCTTATTTATTAAGACAGTTTACTGTTTAGCAGGATGCTTCCTGTCTAACCACACACAATTCGTGTATGTAGCACGAAAATTTTCGACAGAATAGGCCTTTTTGTATTATGACTTCTGTATCATAGCGCCATGTGTTCACGCAGTTGTAATGCCATATCTTGATTATTTATCGAGCGATTCACAAGTCTTTGGATCCATTTTATGGGGGAGTGACTGGACATATCAACTAAGGCAAAAACATAATATCCGACAATTGCTAAGGCTAAAAAAATCCACCAAACTTAAAAAAAAATTTGTAATGCACTTGTTTTGGTTACTTGCAAATAATATGGAAAAAGCCATATTAGTGCCTATTTATAAACACAGTTTAATGTTTATCAGGATGTTTTCTGTCTAACGACATGCAATTTGTGTATGTAGCACGAAAATTGTCGACGAAATAGCCTTTTTCATTACGACTAATTTTGAAATAAACGAGAATTTGGTATGCACATTGTCTTTATTGGACCTCGGTACAGATTATTACTTACCTAAATGCAATTTACATGAGCAAATTTTATTGTTTTTATTTTTAGTATTATTTCTTTAGTATTCAGCCAAATGACTGAAAGGCAATTCATTGAAGTGAGATATGTTGGAATCACTTGAAAATCAAGGAAAACAGACTGGAGCGTAGCTTAGCGTCGGGTAACCCAGAGCGTTAGTTTCAGAAGTCAAGCATGCCTAAGTGAAAATGGCGGGCATTTTGAAAATTTCTTTGATTAATTTAAATACTAAATAATCACATTTGATCATGTAAACTACATTTAAGTAATAATCTGTACCGAAGTCCAATAAAGACAATGTGCATACCAAATTCTCGTTTATTTCAAAATTAGTCGTAATAAAAAAGCCTATTTCGTCGATGACTTTAGTGCTACATAAACAAATTGCATGTCCTCAGACAGGAAACATCCTGATAAACATCAAAATGTCTTAATAAATAGGCACTAATATGGCGTTTTTCCATATCATTTGCAAGTAACCAAAACAAGTGCATTATAATTTTTTTTTAAGTTTGGTGGATTTTTTTAGCCTTAGAAATTGTCGGATACTATTTTTTTGCCTTAGTTGATATGCCCAGTCATTCCCCTATGAAATGGGTCCAAAAACTTGTGAATCGCTCGATAAGTAATCAAGATATGGCGTTACAACTGCGAGAACACATGGCGCTGTGATATAGAAGTCATAATACAAAAAGGCCTATTCTGTCGAAAATTTTAGTGCTACATACCCGAATTGCATGTGGTAAGACAGGAAACATCCTGCTAAACATAAAAATGTCTTAATAAATAGGCACTAATACGGCTTTTTTTCAAATTATTTGTAAGTAACCCAAATAAGTGCATTTCAAAAAATTTTTTTTTTCAGTTTGGTGAATTTTTTTTAGCCTTAGAAATTGTCAGGTATTATCTTTTTTTGCTTTAGTTGATATGCCCAGTCATTCTCCTATAAAATGAGTCCAAAATGTCTTGAATCGGTCGATAAATAATCAAGCTATGGCGCTACAACTGCGCGAATCCATGGAGTTGTGATACAGAAATTGAAAATGTAATAAAAAGTTAATTAAACGGTTGACCCCTTTTTGTTCGCATTTTTTATCGATAACTTTAATTATATTTTCATACCTCAAAGTTTGTCGACATGATGGTGGAACACATTGTATATTAAGGACAACCTTATTTTGACATCTACGCAAGCGTAGACGCGATTTGCGATAAGGAAAGCCCAAATTAGGATAAGGCACGGCCTTATCAAAAACGCATAGAACTTCCCTTATTTTTGCCCTATTTTACGATTTCCGCTGATCGGCATCAACCGGATATGTTCGTGATTGCTCTATTTTCTATCTAACCTGGATTTAAAAAGTATTATCGCTGTGTTGCTGTGTATCGTGATTTGTATTTCGTAGCCCTGGTTTGCAAACAATCTTTGTTTAACATAGTTAGCTCTCGTTCACTTATCGCTTACTTGGGATTTGTGGTTATCTTTTTAGTTCAAAATGGAAAAAATGTAGAATTAGATTCACCTATGTATCAGAATGAGTAGTAGTAGTAGTAGTGGTGGTTGTGGGAGGCATAACACAATAAAAAACAGAACGCCTAAAGCACGAATCTCACTTATTCTAGGCTACGGTAAACATCAGAGGTGTAGCAAAAAGTCAAAATTGTATGCCCTACATAGAGCACGTTAGAATCGTTAGATGACGTAAATAACCGTTAAAGTTTCACTACTGACACTTTGGAAAGAGCCGTGCAAAAGGTCCCTAATATATGAGTCGTACGACAGAAATCTTGTTCTTACGGCAACATCTATCTCAGCTGATTTGCTGAAGATGGAATTACAATACCCGTTCGGTTGATTTAATTTTAGTATCTCGTTAGGGCCAGACAGTAGCTCTAAAATATAGTACCTGTGCCTTGATACCTTGTATATTTTACCCAATAATGCAGCATTTCCGAATCTGCTAAAACTCCTTATGTTGAATGATGCAAAACATCTAGTGAAATCAGTTACTTTGTTGACTAGGTCTATAAGTCCTACTACTTTATCGACTGGGAATTCGACTCAACAGAAAACGTAATCACGATGGCAAAGTTCGAGTCCAGGCACCACATGCTTGAATTAGACTGCATGGCAATGTTTTATTTTGCAGAGAAGGAAATCCACTCCAGAATATATAAAGTAAGAAGTAGGAAAAATATGTTGTACATGAATAGTTTTTTGTTTTTTATTTTATTTTCATGCTTAGATCCTCATGTGGATTTCTCAACCTAAATTCGTACCAAAAAAATATTAAAAATCCGCCCCGGCGGGACTCGAACCCACGACCTCCAAATTTGTACTTCGGCGCTCTCACCGTCAACTCAACCTCGAAAGCGCCGACTAGATATACGCGAGAATGGTGTTTACAAGTCTCATGGTCTATCAATCCCAAGAAGACTGAGATGGTCCTGTTCACCAGAAAAAGCAATATCAGCGGCGTAAACCCCCCTGAACTTCTCATTGTCAAGCTAAATTTTTCTGAAGAGGTGAAGTATCTTGATATTACCCTCGACAGACCCAGACGTGGAACTCTCACTTAGATAGTAGAGCCAAAAGAGCGTATGTCGCTTATGAACGATGTCGGCGAACAGTAGGACGCAGTTGGGGCTTGTCGCCAAGAGTGATCCACTGGATCTATACCACAATCATTAATTAGGCCTATACTAACGTATGGAGCCATTGCCTGGGTACCGAGGGTTCTACGAGCGCCAGCGGTCAATAAATTAAATAAAGTACAACGTATGACCTGCATCAACATAACAGGAGCCAACACCGACTGCTGCTATGGAACTAATAATTGGCATTACCTCTCTAGATAGTAACATCAAAGAGATTGCGTTACTGTCAATGCTATGACTTCGCACGGTTGGTATCAATCCCGAAGTATAGGTATGGGCCGACTGAAGCAGGTGGAATGGCGGGAACCAGCATTTGTTTTTAATAAATCCTACAAAATAGAAATTAAACAGAATGCTGAGTCAAATGTGACAAATGCGATTTGCATATACACAGATGGCTCCAAAACAAGGAAAGGCACTGGATGTAGTGTGTACTCCAGGTCTCTAAACCTAAGGACAAAGGTGGGCTATGGGTAAAAATGCCAGTTTCGTCCAAACGGAACTGGCTGGTGTACCGATAGCTGCAAATGAACTAACCAGGAGAGATGTATTTGGCAAAACTGTAACAATCTGCACCGACAGCAAACAAGCACTCCGAACCCTGAAAAGAGCTTGCATCACATCAGGGCTTGCAATGAAATGTCACAACAACAAAGGCAGTCGTACAGCGGACAGTCTAGCCACACCCAGGAAGGGTGCTGGCCAAAGTATTTTAGGACCATGTGACCTTTCTGGAATGTCGGCAACCACAATTGCGGAAAAATCCAAAAAATACTCCCATGCTCAAATGGCAAGACGATGGGACGAACTACAAGTATGCCGATTTGCCAAGGAAACCCTTGCAGGTTTTGGCATGGCAATATCCAAGAAATACTTGGCGATGACCAGGTCAAACCTACGTCTAGTAGAATTCCTGACTGGCCATTGTCAACCCAGAAAACACCTCCACAATATGGGGGTTAAGTGACACACCGATGTGTAGAATGTGTGAAAACGAACCCGAAACTCTGGAACACATCATATGCGAGTGCCCAGAGTTATCTTCTATTAGAGAGCGTGCGTTCGGCGAGTTTTGCCCTACACCTTGACCACATAAGGGATATGTCCCCTAGCGACTTGTCCACCTTCCTGAAACAAAAGCAACTAATCTTTCCCAAACACAACTTAACAAAAATAATAATAATAAAATTAAAGAGCGATGGTTCTATTATAATGAAAATAAAAGTTTATAATCATTTAAAAGACGCGCATCTAAGACTAAAAACCAGAAGCAATTTATAAGGGACTTATACTGGCTGGAAATCCCTTTTATTCCTTAAAATAATTTTTTGACTATAAAATTTTAACGTTGTAATATTATTTTTTTTAAGTCGTGCTTGTTTATTTAATTGTTTTATTCTTTACTTGCATTTTGACTAGTCTTATATCTATAGATTTAGATCTTTTGATGAATAAATAAATAAAAAAAAATAAATAAATATGCTCATAATTTTTTTCTCCGTTTACTTCAATACAACAAGCCATGGGATCCTTGAAACTTCGCAGTACATTTTGCAAGACGCCTGACTGCTCAACTCTTCTTATCTCTTTTATAATTATTTTAACTTGCGCTGATACAATGTAAATTTAATTGTAACTTCGAAATTATGACGCATAGGTATAGGAATTATACAAAAAATAATCAGTATTTTTCGAGGTATTCAAAAGGAAAGAAGTATACAGAGTGATCCATTTGAAATAGCAAACTGACTATATTTCCGGGAAAACGGTAGATATAACAACATTGTAAATAAGATCGGCCATATATGGCTTATAGCCCAAAATTCATGATAATAGAGCAAACCGTTTTCGAGATAATCAAGGCATGGATCAATGACACAATACATTGAAATAGGAAGAATAAGAAACAACATTAAACTCTGAAGGTATTGTGAAGAAATTATTCCATCTCCTATAATGTAAACATTTACTGAACTAGCGTATGGTGGTTATTAAACAACATGTTTATACCAACGATGTTGTGAAATTGATCCATGAACTGCAAACTTAAATATATGATAAACGATATACGTTGTTTCAATGAACTCAAATATCAACTTTTAGAAAACTCATGTAGATTGTTCGTGGCTGGCCACAAAATCAAGCATCGCTGACATTTATACTACGAATAACTGTTAAAATTCAATACCTGGGGATTTCGCACATCTCAGTCCTAGGACGTCGTTGATAAAAGTGGTGAATCTGACAACATTGCTGTCGGCATTTTTGAATTGTGCAAAAAACACCAAGTATGGAATTTTATCGTTCCAATTATAGCAGTTTTGGAGATATTTAAGCATTCTGGAACTTTTTACTGAAATCGCGAGGTTGCCGTATTTCAGTAATTAATAGAAACAACATTTTGAAATTATAAGACCTCACTAAATTTGACATGAGCAATTCACTGCAACTAAAATAAATTGGGCATTCCATTTCAGATAACGAAATTATGATGTGTAACGTAAAAGTGGTAAATCTGACAATATTGCTATTAGCATTTTTGGATTCAGCATGTACAAGAACCTCCGAGTATTGAATTTTATGCTTTGGCAGTGTTGGAGATATTTAGGGACTTACTCATAGTCATCTATTGAGTAATACTTCGGTCCAGTTTCACAATCGGCAGTTAACTAGAGGTTAAAAGAAAACTAGTCGTTAGCAAACACTTTACGTTTCATAATCGGCGGTTTATGTCAAAAAAGCTCTGGTTATCCAGTAGTTAAGCTAACCCAAGGATAAAGTAAGGGTTATCTCTGACGTTTGTTGTGGTCATCGATCGCACATAAGCTTGCTTTGGAGATTATAAAAACATGTATGTTGACATTGACGTCTAATGCATCGATGGACTTTGATTATAGTCTGTTGTGACACAGGTCACAGAACACAATTATGGCAGTGATCTGAGACCCATCCGTACTGCCAACTTGAAGATAAATAAGCTTAACCACTGGTTTTCTTCCTGAAACAGAGCGATCCGATAACTACTGGTTAAGTTCCATCTGTCGGTTAAGTGACTACCAGGGGTTACCATTTTTCCGGACAGAAACTGTACCGTACTCCAAAATTAACCTACAAAATCGCCTTGACTGCAACGAAATGCCATGTTAACATTTCGTCACTTGAGTATTACTCAAGGGAGCATTGCGTAAGGACCCTCAAGTATTAAGGGACCCTTAAGTATCGATTATGAATACGACCCTTAAGCGTTCCGATTTTTTTCCGGAGTCATCAGAACGCCGTGGTAAAAATCAGCAAACATCGATTCATACGTTTCGTTCATTGATTTGATGTACTTCTTCATTAAATTAATGTAGCTTTTTGCGTTCATTGTATTACTTCTATTCTTACGGTTAACAGTGTACAAAATTTTTATTAGGTCATCAATCAAGCGGGACTGGTATATGATGGCCGTCTAGTGATAGACAACAAATGCAGAACAAACGATCCGAAAATATATGGAGCTGGCACGTTGACAAAATACTCTAGGAAGTACTATGCAATGTCTATGTCACACAAACATTTCAACAGGGTTGAGATTGGTGAAAAGCTAGGAGAACAGATAAAAAATATGCTCATTCCCCACAAGGTAATTTTTTTTAAACGAAAATGGTGCAAGTCGAGCTCCGACCCACCACGCCGCATTTCTCCGTTATCCAGTGACCACCCCTCACCTCTTTAAGGAAGGTGTCCTTGAATCATACGTCCTAAGTGGACAAAGGGAGCCAATGATGGATGCCTTCCGGACTTTTGTGGCCTGAATATGTTTTGGCGCTGCACGGTATACCGGTATATCGCTCGACCCAGATTTATTTATTTATTTAATCGTGCCTGAGCTGCACTTGAATTAACTGGTTAATCTTTTATCGTTTTTTTTAATTTTATTTTATTTTTCAATTGGTAATTATAGAAAGAAAAAAACATATATACAGGGTGTCCCACGACAATTAAGACACGCAATATGTCGGAATTAGGCAGTAGTAGAGAATTATAATTTTGGGAGTGTAAATTAGAGCAAATGTTGTATCTTTTCTTGTCATTGTGTTACCCAATGAAGCATTTGTTTTTGATTTATTAATGGGACACCCTGTATATTTGTGCCTTTCTGTGTTGCTCCCGATAAAACAATTCCAACAAACTAGCACACTTGGGATCTAAAGTGATTAATTCAAGAGCTACAGGTACTTAAAGGATTGTACCACTACCATTGATTATAACATGTACCCCTACAGTTAAATTATTTGCTAGTGTTTTATAATGGTAGTGGTACAATCCTTTAAGTACCGGTAGCTCTTGAATTAATTACTTTAGACCCCAAGTGCGCTAGTTTGTTGGAATTGTTTCATTGGGAGGAACACAGAAGGCCACAAATATTCAGGGTGTCCCATTAATAATTTTAAATGGACGTCACGTGACCAAAAACAAATACCTCATTGGGTAACAAAATGACAAGAAAAGACGCAACATTTGCTCTGATTTACACCCCCAAAATTATAATTCTCTACTACTGTCCAGTTCCGATATATTGCTTGTCTTAATCGTCGTGGGACACCCTGTATGTGGTGATCACAGACGTCGCAAGTCAGATATGATTATATTTGCTCATATCTCTTTCCAGCGTCCCTATCCCTATCTCACGTGGTTGTCCCCAGACCTGCCCATTTGGCATCGAATCCTGTTGAGACCTTTCCTGATCCTCCATTCCACTTGTGATACCGCAGTGAAGCTTTCGGTTGGGCTCCAAGTTGGTATGGGGTTCCCGGTGAGCCGTCGCATCCACAGTACCTCTTTGGTTACTGATTTAAAGCATGTCAGTGGGTTTGTTGACATAATGAAATTCTTCCTGGATTTAAGTCTAGATGCTGGGGGCTTGTTACCATACAAAGGGTGTCTTTTATCTAATGACTATCTACTTCGTTCTGCCATATATCAGACTTCTCGCCTGATTTGTGAGGAGCTATTCGCGCTAGCACGTATAGGAGGTTCAGGTTGGTAGGTTTTAGACAGCCCGTGATTATCCTACAGGTGTCGCTCACGGTAAGGTCCCGATTGTTATCATGAGCTGGACCATATAGGGCATGCGTATTCGGCTGTGGCAAAGCACATGGCGATGGATGTCGTACGCAATATGCCAGGGTGGACTCCCCATTCAACCAGCTGGCAAATAACACCGTTCCTCGTATTTACGTTTGCTTTAGTCTTCGTGGTGTTTAAGTCCTGTCTAAGGACAGGACAGATAAACTGGATTTGGGCAGTGCTGTAGCCTGGTCGAATTCCATTCTATTTGCAGTTCCGTATTCGCTTGCCGGTTATCAAGTTGGAATAGGCAGGTTTGAGTTTTATCTGGGTTTGGGCGTAGCTGGTTCAACTTGTAGTATTCGGCCATTCTTGCTACCGACTCTGTTAACCTTTTTTCGATTTCGTCGATGTCTTGGGATTGGCACGTAATGGCTAAGTCGTCGGCGCAGATGAAACTATTTGTAGAAGGGCCGATAGGTTGATCATTCGTGTACAAATTGAATTGAAGAGGCGCCAGTACGCTACCTTGGGTCCTCCACCGACTCCTCTGTTCCTGGAACTCCACATTTCATAGCAATGATCTCATGACCCGCATTAGAGTGTAATTTCCTGTCATCCTGAAAATGTTTTCGAGGAGGATGTTGTGATTAATAGTATCATATGCACAAACACCGCCCCCGTTTTTTTCTCTCCTTTCGAAACCATCCTCTATGTGTTGTGTGAGATTTAGCACCTAGCTAATGCAGAATTTACCGGATCTGAATCCAGCTTGTTGAGGAATTAGCTGGTTTACTATGTATTCAGAATGGGAGGAAGGATATTGGTCGATAGCTCTTAGCCTCTTCGCGAGATTTCCCCGGTTTAGGGACAGCGACCATCCTGGCATTCAGCCATAGATGTGGTATTTGTGTTTCACTCCAGCTAGAGTTATAAGGCTGGAGGAGCAAGGACTTCGCCAGTGGGCCTAGGTGTTGTAGGAATTCGTTGACTATATCCAAAGATTACAGAATAAAATCTATATCATCTGGACCAGGGGCCGTCCCAGGTTTTAGTGAATAAATGGCCAATTTCAATTCTCCTAGTGTAAAATAATGTTGTTTTTGCCCATTCTCCAATGTTTGGGTTCTTTTGTAAGTAGTGTCATCTTAATGTTTTGGGCCGGCTTTTTGTTCAAGGGAAGTTGGTGTGCAATTTAGTTAGCAGTTACCGTAACCATGGCCGCCTGCTGGGTCGTTGGAAGATTTTTTATGAGGCTCCAAGCTTTTCTGCTACTGTGCTTCATGTCTAGTTCGTGTTTCTCCAAGTCTCCCTCCTCTCCTTGCTTAAGGATTCTAGCTGACCCAGATATCAATTGTTCGAGCTGGCAGAGGGACCTCTGTGTAGGGGTGATTGAACTGCTTTATATTCATATTCTCATTTGCATGTGGTTTTCACTAATTCAAATTCCTTCCAGAAAATGTCGGAAAAAGTCGACGATCAGCGGGATTCGAACCCGCGGCCATTAGATTGTTATTCGGCTCCCACGCCAGTAGAGTTACGGTCGTCAGACCTACCCAGACTGCTATTCTGTAACCTACCACCGACTTTTTCGGACATTTTCTGGTAGGAATTTGAACTACTGTAATGTCTTAGTCAAAAACCGATGAGAAAACTGTGTGCGGTTGGAACTTCGACATGGAACGAGGCGACCAGTTGGTGCCAAGGTATGTCAAGCCTATCATGAGATATTGCCGTCTGCCAGGGGGTCTTTACTACTTATCCATTACAAAGCCGGGACGAAGAACTCCTTTGGAGACAGCTATCAGTATGGAAAGCTATGTAAGAACCTTTTTTATTACTTTTTAATTATTCAAGAAATTATTTATTTATCTTGTGTACTGTGGGCTTATTATTGACGCCAGGCCGTGCCAAGTCAACAACTGAACTATTGATCTGAATTTGGAAAGGTCCTCAGAACTGTTGCACGTGTGGTGTAAATGTGTTTGGTGTTAAGGCCTGAGACCGACCTAATTAGTGAGCCAATAATAAAATTGTTTTGTTTCCAGAGTCGTTTTATTTATGGTAAGGTCTGTGTATTTAGATATTTTCCCAGCATAGGTGCTTTGGATATTCATATCATTAGGAATAGCAATATCTAACAAATAGGTAATTTAGTTAGGTTGTATTGATTGCTTTCGAGTACTGATGTCGGTGAGTAAATATAATGTAGATGTGTTTTCTATTAGTTTGTTTGTTGCGGCTAATTCTTGGTGTATGGCTTTGGCTGCAGAGTTATGTCTGGCTGTCTACTCGGTTTCAGGGAGAGTTTTGCACAAGCTTGTTATCTGTTTTATTGTTTACTTCTGTTGCTGACATTTTCTGCAATTGTCGAGAGTGGATGGATCTTTAATGATGTATTTCTTGTAGTTTCGTGTCGTAATCACTTGTTCCTGGATGGCAAGCATAAAACCCTCCGTTTCCGGAAAGAGCAGACTATCCTGCAGCCAGGTCTACGGCTGTTCTTGATTAATGTGGTCTTGTGTAAGAAGGTATCTATGATTGCAATAGTGTGCTTTCTAAAATCAAGTGTTTATTTTTCCTTGCTGTGATTGTATGGGATTGCCTGCGTCCGCTGCGCGGTCTGGACGAGCGAGAGTTACTATTTTTTTAACAAAAAGGTGCAGCCCGAGCTCCGACACACCGAGCTGCTGTTCCATTACTCAGTGACTACTCCTCACATCGTGAGGTCAGCAATCACTGGGTCCGCGAATCGTGCGCCATAAGTAGACGAAGGGACTCAAGGATGACTGCCTTCTGCATTCTGGCGACTAAGCTGTGCGCCGCCACACGGCACACTGGCATTTTGCGCAGTGCAGAGAGCAGCGTATTGATCATTCCACCAAGGATCCAATTACCATAACCAGCAGTCTGGCCAGAGCCTGCGAAGTAGTCCCGAGTAACTCCTGATACTTGGTCCGATTTTCCTCCTTAGAGACGATGTTAACCTCGGCAGGTGCCGAAAGCTCTATAATGAACATCGTCTTCTGTTGTTGGTCGAAAAGGACTATGTCGAACGTGTTTGCCTATACAAGCTCAAGCGTGGGGAACGAATACTTCAACTAAATCCGTTCTCCAGAACGGAATCTATATCTCCTGGAGCGTATCGCAGCGCCAGTGTCTGATCGCTACCGTATGAGTGCCTTAAATGATAGTAGAGCACTCGTAGAGCCGCGTTGTGCCAATGGACGTAAGCCGTCCCAGCGTACGTCTTACACGCGGACAAGAGATGCATAAACGTCTCTAGCGCCTATCGGTAGGCTCTACAAAGAGGGTCGGGTACATCTACACCTATAATCCTATTACGGTACGCAAAGGTGTTAAAAAGCCACCGTCTTCGCAAGTCATTATAGAACCCTCAGTCTTCGACTTCAACCCACTAGACCTTAGGAAAGAGAAGGTCAACTGCTCAGACAAGCCATGCTCTTCTAGATATTTGTAGAAGAATTCCATGCATTGGCTTATCTTTATGAAGTCTTAAAAAGAACTCGACTTCGGCAGCTTTGATGTGGAATTTTAATTATCCAATGGCCAAAAGCAGCAAACTTACAGTCGGTCATACACGTTTGGTTATAGGCTCCCCTTACTGATACTATTTTCAGTTAGCAGGGTGAATGCTAATAGCACCTCCTTAGTATCATATCTCGATGATACGTTATAACTTATTGTCAATACCTTAAGTTTTAGATCAATAATTATACTTCCAGGGCCAAGTATTGATAACAGGAAATTGTCGAAATCTGGACAAGCAGGGTTTCTTCCGGCTTCACTTAAACGACAACAAGAGGGTGGAAACTATCACATGTCTCGCTAAGTCTGTAAGTAGACGCACGTATATTGTATGTCAGATCTGTGTATCAAATTTATTTTAATCCAAAATCAGCCTAACGGTAATGTCTTTTGTTTTGTGCACACAAGTTATTTGATAAGCCGAATGCCCCGGCCTATGCTGACTGACTGGTACTGCCAACAGTGCCAATCACAAACATCCATCGTCGGCGTCGATGTCAACCCCTTGCAAAAAGAAAGCCTCTATCGTCCAGTTTGAAGTCTGCTTTAGGCTTTACAATTTTTCGACTTTGTTCATTTGCTTCAAGAATATACATGTGCTACATCATACAGCAAATTGTTTCAAAATATTGTGAATTGACCTTAAAATTGTGTGGAAATTAGAACATGGTTTATTTCTGCACTATTTCCTGGAAGCATTGGGGACAAAGTCAATATGAGGCGAGGATAGATTCAAGGTTGTCACGTTTGACGTGACGTTTGTCTAGTTTTTCTATAAGGATTTAACTTTATTTTGTTTTTATTTAGTTTTCCACTTTTTTATTGAATACAAATGTACTTTTTGTTAACTAAAAATATTATACTCCATTTTGTAATTAGTGATTTTTGAGATGTTTACCTAGTTCTCACGATTTTAACACAGCTTACCAAACAATCAGCAGAATATCTCAGGTTGCCGGCAACAATGCGCGCATCCCGCCATTTTGGATTAGAATCTGCCAAAACGGGCTTATAATACGTCGGTGGACACATTGACGCAATTTCGACGCTCGTACTTGCTAAGATAAAATGCATAGGCGAATTTTACACGGTATTGATAGTATATGTATGATCTTTAAAATGGATAAACGATGTGCTAGGAGGGTGTGTGTGTTGTTAAACATTGCAAAAATAAGTAGGTATTATGATTGCAGAACAAGTTTTTTTTAGATTTCCGAATTATCCCGTAAGGTAAGTACATATAACCTACAAAAAACTGCAAGGACATTATTTTTACGGATCGATTGAGACTACTTAACTGGTTTGATAGATAACAGCTGATCAGCCAGCACGCTATTGAGCTAAATTTTATACAAGCTTATATACTGTGTAAGGCTTTCGCGGCCATCGTCCAATGAATTTGTGGTTCTTGGGTTTTTAGGCCGGCGTCGTTTAGCGTTAAAGCTTGGGTTTTTAGGCCGGCGTCGTTTAGCTTTAACGCTAAACGACGCCGGCCTAAAAACCCAAGAACCACAAATTCATTTATACAAGCTTGTTTTTTTAGTAATTACCGAACAAAAATTTCAAGCGCACTAAAAGGTGTAACCTTTCACTTGAATGTTTGTCATTGGCGGTAGTATTTTTGGTCAAACTTAGAAATGTTACTGACTAATCATCAGCGTTTGTTTGACGTTACCATCTATCAAATCGGCTCAAACAAGCGAATACACTTTCCTTTAACTTTTTGTGTACTACTATTTTTTTTAATATACAAATTTTCGATAAGCCATGTTGTCGTTACCGATAATATAATTAGGGAATCGATACTTTGTCTTCAAGTATTAGGGAATATCAATAGTTGGCCAAAAAATATCAAATTGGTATCGGTATCGATACTTTTTAAGTCTTGTAATCCATAATGGCACCAACAAGGTCAACTTCCGTTGGAACATGGCCGACTTTACTCACTAGGCCGGAGCATTGAAATATGGCAACACTGAATCGGGGGCCGAGCTTTTATTTGTTGTTAAGTCATTAGTGTAACCTTCCAGAGTGAAAAATAAGATTGGAATGTGATTTTTAATGTGTTTCTAATTATTTATATGCACAAACGAAACTATAAAGATAACAAGATCCCTGCAAAGTGTGTAGTACCAGGTTGCACTAGCAATTGTGCTTCCACAAACATAACCTTCCAGAGTAAAAACTGAAGAGTGGAAGGTGATTTTTAATGTGTTTCTACTTATTTACCTGCACAAACGAAACTATAAAGATAACAAGATTCCTGCAAAGTGTGTAGTACCAGGTTGCACTAGCAATTGTGCTTCCACAAACATAACCTTCCAGAGTAAAAACTGAAGAGTGGAAGGTGATTTTTAATGTGTTTCTACTTATTTACCTGCACAAACGAAACTATAAAGATAAAAAGATGCCTGCAAAGTATGTAGTACCAGGTTGCACTAGCAATTGTGCTTCCAATAAAGGACATAAACAGAAGTGGGTGAAAGGTGTTCCTCGGAAGGGCTGGTTATATTTATAAGAATAAAGACAATACTTTACAAACATTTCAAAGGATAAGACCTATTTTAAAGCACAATGTAGTACCTACATGGCCGACTCTACACTAGGCCGGAGCCTTAGATGTGGCAACGTGGCTTAGCTGTCAAATAGTGGCCCTATAGTTTCAGAATAATTATTACTTTTTGTATGTATTAGAGTTCATCTCGGTTAATAAATTAAGAAAAATACTTTTTAGAACTACTACTACTAATACCACTTACATCTGATGTCTGTTTCATCACAGTCAGACACTACAAAATAAAAATAAACGCAACCTGTTTCCTGCCGCCACTTCCATTTCCACTTAAATGAACACTCAATTTACTTTGTAAATTATCACTTGAGCTAGAAAAATTCACTATTAGGTCACTGTGAAGCCATTCTTGCTGGTCTTGATTTCCCTTTCACTATCAAATGCTTTCGTAGGTATGCCCCAGGCCATGCCCAGATGAGTTCTATTAACTGTATTTTTCTGTGATATTTGGGAGGTCCAGAAAACATTATAGGTACCACATTGTGCTTTAAAATAGGTCTTATCCTTTGAAATGTTTGTCAATTATTGTCTTTATCTTTATAAATATAACCAGCCCTTCCGAGGAATACCTTTCACCCACTTCTGTTTATGTCCCTTATCGGACGCACAATTGCTAGTGCAACCTGGTACTACACACTTTGCAGGCATCTTTTTATCTTTATAGTTTCATTTGTGCAGGTAAATAAGTAGAAACCCATTCAAAATCACCTTGCAACGTTCTTTTTAATCTGGAATAAGGTTATGTTGGGCCATGGTTTGGTAGTCCTCTCCTGGGCTGCAACCTGGTACTACACGCTTTGCAGGCATCTTTTTATCTTTATAGTTTCGTTTGTGCGGGTAAATAAGTAGAAACCCATTACAAATCACCTTGCAACGTTCTTTTTAATCTGGAATAAGGTGATGTTGGGCCATGGTTTGCTAGTCCTCTACTGGGCTGCAACCTGGTACTACACGCTTTGCAGGCATCTTGTTATCTTTATAGTTTCGTTTGTGCAGGTAAATAATTAGAAACAAATTAATAATCACCTTCCAACCATATTTTCTGCACCTGGAAGAATACACATGACATAACAACAAATGAAAACACGGCCTGATCTCCAACGTTGCCATATTTCAATGCTCCGGTCTAGTGAGTAGAGACGGCCATGGGTACCTACAATGTTTTCTGGACCTCCCAAATATCACAGAAAAGTACAGTTAATAGAACTCATCTGGGCATGCATCTGGGGCATACCTACGAAAAGATTTGATAGTGAAAGGGAATCAAGACCAGCATGAATGGCTTCAAAGTGACCTAATAGTGAATTTTTCTAGCTCAAGTGAAAATTTACAAAATAAATTGAGTGTTCATTTAAGTGGAAGTGGAAGTGGCAGCAGGAAACAGGTTGCGTTTATTTTTATTTTGTAGTGTTTGACTACGATGAACCAGATATTAGATGTAAGTGGTATTAGTAGTAGTAGTAGTTCTAAAAAGTATTTTGCACAATGTGGTACCTACAATGTTTTCTGGACCTCCCAAATATCACAGAAAAATACAGTTAATAGAACTCATCTGGGCATGCATCTGGGCATACCTACGAAAAGATTTGATAGTGAAAGGGAATGAAGACCAGCAAGAATAGCTTCACAGTGACCTAATAGTGAATTTTTCTACCTCAAGTGACAATTTACAAAGTAAATTGAGTGTTCATTTAAGTAGAAGTGAAAGTGCCAGCAGGAAACAGGTTGCGTTTATTTTTATTTTGTAGTGTTTGACTACGATGAACCAGACATCAGATGTAAGTGGTATTGGTAGTAGTTCTAAAAAGTATTTTGCACAATGTGGTACCTCAATGTTTTCTGGACCTCCCAAATATCACAGAAAAATACATTTAATAGGACTCATCTGGGCATGCATCTGGGTATAACTACGAAAAGATTTGATAGTGTAAGGGAATCAAGACCAGCAAGAATAGCTTCACAGTAACCTAATAGTGAATTTTTCTAGCTCAAGTGACAATTTACAAAGTAAATTGAGTGTTCATTTAAGTGGAAGTGGTAGCAGGAAACAGGTTGCGTTTATTTTTATTTTGTAGTGTTTGACTACGATGAACCAGACATCAGATGTAAGTGGTATTAGTAGTAGTAGTAGTTCTAAAAAGTATTTTTCTTAATTTATTAACCAAGATGAACTCTAATACATATAAAATGTAATAATTATTCTGAAACTATAGGCCCACTATTTCACAGCTAAGCCACGTTGCCACATCTAAGACTCCGGCCTAGTGTAGAGTCGGCCATGGTTGGAACCATTTTTATACACCGTGTTCCAGGACGAATCCAGAAAACTTTAAGGGATGATTTCTAGCACCGACTTATGTTATATTGTTAAAATTGTATGTAAAGCTGAAGTTCCCTTAATTAGATCGCGAAATGGTTAATGTGTGGCCCTCTTTATCATATTCGTACGCTACGAGCAATATAACCACAATGTGATAGCTGGTGTAAACAATCGCCAAAAAAAAGACATTAAAAATATACCCGATTGGCGTAATCCTTCTGAATGACCTTCTCCGTTTTTTGCTACTGATTCCCGAAATTGAAAGTGAAATAAGGTGGGCCGCACACGTTTCAGTTATCTTTACAACCAAAATTCAAACATGATATCTCTGTAACAAATGCGAATTTCGGAATAATTCCTTTTGATATCGACTTCACATTCTGAAACCTAAGTGCGATTTCTTTTTTCGGGATTCGTCCTGGGACACCGTGTATAGCAAATCCTCAGATATCCTGCTGATTTGTTTAGTATGCTGTGATTCTACTCTATATCATCCGGCAGCACTGACAAAGTTGAGGTAATGTATCAAATAAATCTTCCTCTTATAATGTTTGCAGCCTATTGATGTGTACAACATATACTGCCTCTGGGGCAAACATGAAAAATTACTGAACAACATTCAGCTGAGGTTCGAAATGGTGTTAATTACAGATCTCTTTGAATATTTCAAAGAGCCATGGGCGTATGCGATATATCATGATAAATTCAATGATTTACTGGAAGACCTCAACAAACTTATGACCTCCAAAGTGGTGAGTAAATTTTGGATTCTGAATCTTGTAAAACACGTCAAAATAACAAAAACTGAAGAAAAATACGGATCTCGAACCAATAAGAATGACACCTACAAGATAGTCACATTCTCGAAACTTAATTTTAAAAAGTCTGTTTTGAACTTCCATTGTCTATAAAATTTTTCAGTACAACGTTTCGATTAATCTATGTTATCTTCAATCGTCTTCAGGTGAACTATCGAACATGTTCCTTTCATTGCTATTTATTCTCGTCTAACTGACGTGTCATTTCTTTGGTGGCTTGTTCTGATTGGGCCGCGCTGCGTTCTGCTGAATGCGTCTGCTCTTGCTGACGTGTCGTTCTTCGCGGCTTTATCTGACCGGTCGCTGTTGTGTTTTGGTTCAGTGACGTCGGTTCTTACTGACGATGACGTGGCCGTTTGATGCGTCCCACATTTGTGTCCAAGTTAGTTCTGTCCAATTTTAGTTTTTCTATATTTCTAATGAGGAATGCGGTGCTGCCATATTGGTCTAGTTTCCACACTAGGCTATGCTGTGCACGTTTTTGTTGCTGGCGATATCAGCTGCATCTTTAAACTTTCGGCGAGACCGTTGAGGTTCTTTATCAATATCCTCCCAAATCATTTTGTGGTGCTCGGTCCAAGTGTGATCTGCATTTCGGACTTTCCTGTCTCTGCTCTCTGCGTGTTAAATCGGTGCTCCATGCTCCTTAATTCTCGCTCCTAGAGGTCTTTTCGTTTCTCCTATGTATACTTTGCCGCATTCACATGGCACTTTGTAGAAGCAGTTTTTAGTATATTGGTGTTCATTCTTGGGATTTGTTTTTTTAGTAGACTTCGGAGAGTGGTACTTCTTGAGAGTCGTGTTTGAATTTTCTATTCTTTCCCTATTCTTCTCATTGCATCTTATAATCCTGGTATACCAACGGTATACTGAGTAAACGCCCGTTTTCTTCAGGACCTATAGTTATGGTAGGTATATATATATATATATATATGTATATATATAAAAAAAAAAAACCTATGTATATATATATATATATATACTCGTTTTCGACCAAAAATTTAGTTTTATGTGTATGTTTGTCTCTGTGTATGTACCTGTCTGCTCCCAAACTGATGAATCAATATTGTTTTTTTTAAAGAAAATCGTTTTACATATTTTTCAAATTTACACATTTTTTTCTAAATCTTCGGATATAAAAATGAGCCCGGATGTAATACCAATATCCGTTTACAACATGCATAGTCTCATTATTGTTAACTGATATTATAACATGGTATTCTGAAAACAGGGTGAAGAAGGAGAGTCTCTAGTAGAAGAAGTGATAGAAGCCTACGAAGAAGCTAAATGGCAACAGGTAACTCATCTAATCATATCAAATATGCCTTTTACAAAGACCTTTTTTTGAGTCCATCGAACTAAACTATAATGGACTAGTATCATTAATTTTTTTTTTTGGTTGCATATGATAGAGTACGTCATAAAAAGCATCTCATTTTTTTCTCCGATTTTTTTGGGCACAGGAAAGCCGTGAAAATAAGGAAAATATTTGAATTCTCCTAACGGCGAACAGCCAATCAAGAGACAGATATGTGTGCTGTGTTGCCGCATTCTGTACGCGGGCTGGCATCTATCTTGTCTTCTGTTGCCGTCTGCGAGTCGGAGCTGTTCTTGGCAACAATGCACTGCTGATGCTTCGCGCGGTTGTCACTGATTGGCTGAATTTGAATTCCTTTCTTTAAACTTTAGAATGGAATTACTAAAAAACAAGATGATGTAGAAAGTAACGAAATGCAGCAGTACGTTTATTTTTGTATGCACTAAGCGGTTATAACAATTAAATCATTGTTCTTAACCTCGTGATGCTAGTCCATTGGTTTCTATAACACTGCAGCGTTCATCTCAAAAAAAAGTCCCAATTTACAGTTTTTTATGAACTTTAACCTTTAACTACACGCGCTGGTGTACTGTGTACACCATCGACTTAAGTACGTTGAATTTCCTGGAAGATTTAAGGTGCCGCCTCTGCCGTTCTACCTAACCCTTAAAGATGGTATTTACTAAAAGCTTGCTTCGCCGTCAGTCGTCATCGTCACGTCGTCAGTTGTCTCGCAAAGTTTGCCGAGCAAGTTTGACCGCTTGTCCGTCTCGTGCCTAAAATACACCGCACGTGGAAATGTGCAAGAAGTATATTATTATTATTATTTAGCAACCTTATTCAGTTGTTTTGGGTTTTTAATAAATATGCTTTTTAATACCTACAATTCCTTTTAATATGAAAGCTATTTTAAATGTAATGATGACAATATTTTAGCTAATGCTGCTTGGTCTGGTGCATAGAATACACCACGCGTGTACTCTTGAAACAAAAAGGTCTTTAGACGGGCATATAATATTCAATCCGTTGAAGCTTTTTTTCATGGATAAGTTATGAGTGTTTTTTTTTTGTAATACAATCGTTTTTAGTGCTAATACCAATTTTGCAATTAGTTTATTGGCGTTTATTACCTAAGATATAATAATATATACACATATAAAGTCCATACAGTATTTATCTTAGTGACAACTCCAGACATGAATTATGAACAACGCCTACTAGATATCAATACTGGGCATTCATAATTATGATAAATTTTTCATTCATCCATTTATTTGCAAGAAAATTATAAATAATAATGTCACCCGTAGAAGGCTGAGCCTTGTGGTAGGGTTATAGACGTACTTGAGGTAATTGTAATATCAGAATTTTTTATCGTTTCATCTTCCAAACCCAGAAATGATTCTGAACACCACTACTATGTCACTTTTTCATATCAGAATTTCTGACAGCTTCTTTGGCTTATTCTTGTTGTTTTTCCCCTGCCTTGCTCAGCACAACCCACTGGATCTTAATTTGCGCAGGCGTGCTCCATTTCTGTCGATCTACACCATAAAATCTACAGTTTCAGTTAAAATTATACAATTACCGAAGTTTTGGTTAAGCGATTACTTTTGATGACTAATGCTGTACATTATTCAAGTACCCATAACAAAATTCGAAATCCGATGACAAGTTGTTGCAAAACGCTCTGTTGAAACCTTGTATCCTCAGAGATCCATTATGCTTTTAGAGCTTAAATGGAATCCTATTGCCGGTGTCTACTAGATTTACAAGTTTGTATTACCAACGGATAACTAGAAAGATGTTTTTACCGTAAAGTGCGCGGTTAATTTTTTAGTAATTTTTTAACATATTTTAATGTTTTTTGTAACGCTTCTTGAAGTCACTTTTCAACACATGCTGATTTTGACAGTATCTCGCGAAGTGTTTGATACATGATCACTTTCTTTTAGACTATAATGACGTGATAGCATATTCTCTACGGAGTAATACCAAAAATTCCAAAATCCGACGATAACATTTTGTTTTATTGCGGTGTTCGTTTAGAGATGCATTTGAATGAAAATGTCTGAAAATCAATTTATCCCTCAAACAGTTGAAAATCGGACCCTACTTTATATGACTTTTTTTGTTGGAAATGAGCTGTACAGTCTAAAGTATTTCCCATTCGTCATCGAACAAATACCCTGTATACAAAAAGCAAAAAAAAACAACATAACATTAAAAAAATCTACATAAAACTAACCAATTAATTCTAGTGTGGCCCAGACACGATTAAATAAATCAAACATTATTTAATATTATGTTTGTATTTACTCTTAAAATCTACTTATTCTACCTTTATTAAATACAAAAACTGTTAATCTTTCATAAGGGTCCATCGAGGGGTCCATGTTAAAATTCTGATATTTTTAATAGTTAATAACTTATCAAACATGAAAATTAATTAATTAATTTCATTTACTAGCAACTTTCGTGAGCAAAACTACATTTCCGATACTATTAGTATTTATGGTGACTTGAAATTACAGGCCCGTACTGTGCCTACGTTTATTGTATAACTTGTATTACAGTTAACAGCAGACACGAAGGATTCATTAGATGAGCGCTTCAAGATACTGAACTATCCAAGGATAATCGAACAGAAAGTGTTGAACTTTATCAAAGACCACCTGGAGGATCTACCCATGTATGCCCATCCGATAGTAGTCAGGACTATTCTCAGAAACTACCAGAACAGTTCACTGTTCTCTTAGCGACAAAACAAAAGCTGTACAAGGGGCACGCAGGCCTCTGGATTTTGTACTTCAACACAATTTCCATCATCGATTGTCCATAAATGTAATGTGTTTCCCACGTAATCAGCTGTCAGGCAAGTATTGTAAATAAATGTTTTAACATCGCGTTGTTAGTGTTTCATTGGCGTGAAAATGATCGTAATTTGGTGACATGTACGACAGAGTAATTTAGTTATTAATGGAACCGTTTAGATTTGCATATGGGATGCTCGATGTTAACACGATACCATAGATATGGCCAAACATTTGATCACACGAAAAAGGCCTATATATTTGAAATGATATAAGGGGATATAACTGTATCAGAATTTAACGACAAAGAAAAATTTTTAAAAATCTCAAAGAAATTGACTTATATTAACAGTTTTTCACTTTTCCATTTGAAATAATTATATCTTTTGTACATTGCCTGCATTTTGTTGATATAAAAACATTAATATAGTGTCTAATAATAATAGATGCTGCTTGGCGAAGGAAAAAAGTCCGCCAAAAAAGTAAGTGAGCCTCAAAAAAAAGTTTTTTAGAAATGTTAGGCTTTTTTAAATAAATTTCGATTTCTAACAAAATATCCCCCTTAACCATACTTTTTTGTCCCTCTCTATGAAAAAAGGCAATGGTTTGGAAGTACTTCATTTTATTATAGAGGGTTTAGGAAAATCGGCTTGATCGCAAGGACAGAAGCACTCGCACACCCGGAAGTGTGATAAAGATATTCTGCCTGTCCCACGATGAACCAGCTTGAGTCCTCTGATCACATGTCCAATGGACGCAAACGCGTCCATCCGACATGTCACCACGGCCCGACCGGCTGAAACCCGTTCCGTTCCCTCTTTTCTTACCTCCGAACCATCCTACCATTCACGAAACCTTCATCGAACGACATAACAACATGAGTGTAGGGCTGCTCTAAGCTCGTTCTTGAGGTTTAATTATCGCTTCTACGTTCTTCGTTTTTTTTGGCGCCCAGAATTTTCCTCACCATACAGTGGATGGTCTTCCAGTAGACTTTATGGGAGATCATCAGCCTCACCATGTTATCTGCCTTCAGATCTTCGGGTAGGTTTGCACAGGCTTCTTGTCTGTATGTCAGCAACCTCTTACACAAGTTACACTCGAAGAGCGTATGTTTTGCCGTGTCGAGCTTCCCGCAATGGCGGCACTGCTCGTCGACAGCTCTTCCTACCCTTTTCCGGTATACGCGGAACGGGCCATGTGCCGTTACAACCTACGCTAGGAAATAGCAGGTAGTCCTGTTGCACCTATTCTTCTACTGATGGCATCAGTCTTTTTGTCCACTGCGCAACATCCGTCGTTTGAGACCATATCTGCTGCCGCTTCTCTATGGTCCGTTGTCTCCAGTCTTTCCGCCTCGTCTGTGTGTCTCCTTATGAGACGTAGATGTCTTCTTTCTCTTCAGCTATAAAAAAAATATGCAGATGCAAGAGTGGTGTCCCTATCACCACTTGCAAGGCTTTACTGAATACTGTGCGGTAGGCACTAGCTATCCTCAGCAGTGACTTCCTTTGCAGCTTGCCCAGCTCTGTTGCTGATGTTTTTTCCTTTTGAGTGCACTGATATGCCAAACTGGCGCTCCGCAAAGGACAAAGGAAGTACTGTTCAACTTGAGGGGCCTGTGTACACACATTTATACATATATGTATTTGCCATGTAAAATAATTCCCATTTCCAACAGAACTCACTTGTTTTTCAAACTACATAAACAGTATTTCAGAAGATAATAGTTAAGACCTTAATGAATGACATCTCAGAGCAATTTTTTCAAAAAAGTTTGTTAGTGTGCAAAAAAACTCGCAATGCAAAATCAATTCTTCAAATGTCAGTAATTTAACAACCAAACACGATATCAAAGCAAAGTCACTGAAGTGACATAGCGCAAGCTTTCTTCTTCAATTTTGAATCATACCTGTAAGTTTGAAGGTAACATCAGGTGCTTCGAAATGCGAAATTCATTTTTATGGCGACCTTTGGAGCTTACCTTTGGGCCTTTAGACCTTACCTTTCGACTTTTGGACTTATCTCCCCTCAGCTTAGACACACATACTGAAGAAAGGGAACAGGCGGCCACGTCTCCTCGCTAACATGGGGATACGTATTTTCTTGGAATCTCAATTTCGTGCGCAATACCCTAGACCCTTAACTCCATTTTTTTTATTTACCCAGTTTGAAATCCTAAAGTCTTTCACAAAACTGACTAATAATATTATATCAGTTATTTTAAAAGTCCAATAAGTCAAATGAGGTAATTTCAGCGTGGTTAAATTGACCTTCAACCTCCTTTATTAACGATCCTAAGGCGCGCCTTGTTGAATTTGTAATACTCGTTGCGGTTATTCCGCAAAAATTGTTTCTGTGAATGCTAATTAATATTCTGTACGAAACAGAACTACACAATACCTCTTATCAATAAAATTGTTCGATCTTGGTACCAGACTATAAATGCGAAAAGACATTCAGGGCGTTCATTTGAAAACTTCCCATCCTGGATTTATCGAAAACCACTGAACGCCGAGACACGTCAAAAGATTTGTCAAGGGGGACAACTTTTCAACCAAAAACCACTTCACCCCTTGTACCCTCCGCCCCTCAGGGTCATCCCGTTCAAAATTTCAAAAGACAAGGGGTATCGAGTAATATATATATTGTTTCAAATGTAATTTTGACGTTTGATTTTTTTAAATCGCTCGATTCGTTTTCGAGAAATGTAGAAAAATTTGTATGTACATTAGCTTGTTCAAATAATAGAAAAAAAAACACGCGAAAATATCACTTTCAATTGCAATAAATGTAAAAAATACTGCCCATTATTGTCCAAATAATGATATAGGCAATGTTGAAATGCCTGACGGACAGTGTTGTATTATTGACCTACTGAATTTTTTTGGCAAATGGGTTCGTTTATTATTGTCTTTAGTCCTGCCGCATTCCGTGAACCGTATCCCTTTTTTTCTGTATTCCGTATAGCAATTGAAAGTAGTATACAGGGTGTTCGGATATTCGACCGACAACGCTTTATAGGTGATGGACCTCACATTTTTATGAACATTTTATTTTGTTTTCTTTTTTTCAATTATTCTGCAACAAAATGGCACAACGATCTAAAATTACGAATCGGGGGTGAGAAATCCAAATTCAACCACGATTTTACTGTCATGAATAGAGGGCGCCACCTACGGTAAATCGAACTGTTTTAAATTAACAAAACTTTTTATCGGTTTGGTGTATCAATGTGAACTTCAAAATATGCAATATGTTTTTCGTAAAAAAGAGATAATCGTTATTGAAGTTTCCATGTTGTAAAATGCGATCAAAAGAATTATCGGTATTCTGGAACGATTAATATTGAAACAAAACACATATTCCAAAGATATCTAATTTTGAAATCGGTGGTATTGAAGTTTAAGAATACTTCGTAATTGGTATCTAAAAGTATGAGCCTCATATTCATTCGTGCGGAAATACCGTTAATTCAGTCGCATTGGAAATTTCAATGAAGGTTATCTCGAAAACAAAACGGTCTCTTCTAGGGACTTAAACAAAGTATACCTTTTTTCACGTAAAACTTATTGGAGAAACGATATTTTTTTGATTGACATTAATGCACCAAACCGGAAAAAAGTTTTGATAATTTAAATGAGTTCAATGTGCCATAGGTGGCGCCCTCTATCCATGATAGCAAAACCGTGGTTGAATCTGGATTTTCCGCCTTAAAAAACCCCTCGATACGTAATTTTAGATCGTTGTGCCATTTTATTGCGGGTTAATTGAGAAAATAAAAGTAAAACTTTGATAGATAGATAGATAGATAGGCTTTATTTTCCAACAGGTGCATGCACCCAATAACAGGAAATGCAAAAATAAACATTTTGTTATATATAAATGAATAGTGAAAAAATATGCAGATATATAAATATTAGTACTTAGGGCTAGTAAAAATAAATACAATACAACGCTAAATGCGAGAGCAAATTGATTGTTTTATATGAAACTGTCTTATTCAAAATAGGATCATCACATATGGAAGCTAAGTTGTAATAATACATTTATATATATCCGACAATGAAGAAAAATTGATATCGCAACTATTACATATCAAGTTAAAATTATTACAAATTATTGATACAGGTGACCTATTCAGAATGTTAGTTCTGGCACATTCACAATAAAATGTTCTCGAATTTCTGTTGTTTAGTCGCGGTATAGTAAAGGAAATTTTTGCCAGCAAAAACTCACATATTATATTGCCGTGTAACAATTTATGCAAAAAGGCTGATGCTAGGTAAATTCGTCTTTTGTTCAGAGAAATAATTTTGGCTTCATTAAGTAGTATAGAATAATCAAATCCTCGTTCAGGAAATACACCAAATTTCTTAAAATATAGATATTTCAAAAATTTTCTTTGTACACGCTCTATCTGACTGATATGAGTTACATAGTAAGGGTACCAAATCAACACACCGTATTCCAGCTTGCTACGTACATAAGATGTATATAGTAGTTTAAGCACTGAGATGGAGAATTGCCTACCATTTCTGATGACAAATCCCAACATTCTGTTGGCCGAGGAAACAGTGCTTTCAATATGAGGGGCAAAAGACATTTTCTGATCAAAAAGAATTCCTAGATCACGTATTTGTTCTTGACGAGATAAAATAGTATGGTTCATATGATAAGGAAAAGTTATGGGGTTATTTTTCTTTGTGTAAGATACAACAGAACATTTATCAGGATTTAATTCAAGATGATTTGAGAGAGACCCTGTATCTATAAAACTAAGCATTTTAAGGCTTCATGTTCCTATCTCAATGTTCATAAAAATGTGAAGTCTATCACCTGTCAACCGTTGTCGGCCGAATATCCGGACACCTTGTATATTCTGACCTTAGACGGGCAATCGGACCTACACTTTGGTGTGCAATTTAGTCCCAAAATAGAAACGAAACTATCGATCTGGTTTTACCATAACGTGTTCTTGAGCTTGTTTTTTTGCACAAGAAATATCTATTCGAATACAAGCCATGACCACGATTTATGTACACACTATTAATACGAAATAAAAAACAATTATTACAAAACGTGAATTCCATTAGGTACTCGAGGAACTCTGTGTGATTTCAAATGAAATAAATTAATTAATTACTAGGCATTATATTTTATATTCAAAGATTATTTAGAGAATTTAATGGAGAATTTTATTGCAATTAATTACTGCATATGCATTAAGACAGCTTCACATTTATAAAACAACTTAGCACCTTTGCACATGGGATGGGTCGACATTGTCCAACGAATAGGTTGAATTCGTTGATTATTCGAATTCGGTGATATAGTCGACTCGTCTAAGAGCCAGTGATCGGCAGACTTACGGTACTTTATCTAACTTCATGTTGGTGCTAGCTATAATATTAAATTACACATACCGTAGGTGAGATGGGGATTCACTATCCCCCGGCGACGGTTCCTTTGGTCGTGGGCGGGAGTCCAAAGGCGCAAAAAGGGGGTTCTACTCACATAACAAAAGTATATACAATGTACATACAATGGATATCGAATCAATGGATATGTATATCCACAAATGGAGCAAGAATGTCCAATGGATGTCAAATAGATATCAAAAAAATGAAGTCAAGTTGATTGACTCAGTACTTCCCACACATTACACTGACACCAGTTTATTATTTTCCCATAGCATGAAGCTTTAGTCTAAGATCCCTTGCAACCAAATAATTGCCAACCCCCCCCCCCCCCCCCCTAAAATTGTCTTATGCCGCTAGGTCTTTCCTTCACAGGTCAATGGACAGCCTATTATCACTACTACAAACTTCTCAGTTTTACAACCCCCACCCCCCCCCCCAACCACCTCACTTTCACCCCCACCCAAAAAACTGGTAGGAAATGATCTGGAACCCCTAAAACATCTAAAAACCGAATTTGAGTTGCTTTCATACTGGTCGCGTTCTTTGATTATTGCCACGCTGCCACTGACAAGATTTTTAACAAACATACGCGTTTTCCATTCTCACTACGGTAACAATATACTGTGTCAAAATTTCATTAGAATCAATTTAATAGTGTCCACGTTACAAAATACAGGATACAAATTTAGACCAATAAATTCTCGTATAGTATACAGAAAATTCTAAGTCCCTTAGTTTCTGTAATAGGCTAGGCAATGTTCGGATGCACTTAAAAAGGTGATTTGTGTCGCTAGATCTTCCTTCACAGGTTAGTGGACAGCCTATTATGAGTACAAGAATTTTTTTAATTTTTCAACCCCCAACCCCCCAACCACCCCAATTTCACCCCCATCCAAAAAAACGCAGAAAATGATCAGGAACCTCTAAAACGCTTAAAAACGAAGTTTGAGCTGTTTTTATATTTTTAGTTTTTTTATTATTTCTGCGCCGCCACTGGCACGATTTATCAAAACCATACGCGTTTTCCATCTTCCCCATGGTAGTAATGCCGTTTCAAAATTTCATTAAAATCAATTCAACAGTTTCCTCGTTACAACGATCTGACGCAATACTCTCGTATGTTTACATCAAAAAAAAAATTCTAAGTCCTTTGCTTTCTGTAATAGGCAAAGGCAATGTTCGGATGGACCTAAAAAAGTTATTTATGTCGCCAGGTCTTCCTTCACAGGTCAGTGGACAGTCTATTATGAAAGCAACTCATTTTTCAATTTTACAACCCCCCACCCCCCAACCACCCCAATTTCACCCCCACCCAAAAAAAATTAGAAAATGATCAGGGACCCCTAAAACGCCTAAAAACGAAGTTTCAGTAATATTTATTTTTTTTTGTTTTTTGCTAATTACTCCGCCGCCTATGCACCGATTTTCAAAGTTATAGGAACATTACCTTCTACGACCCCACAGCATACCGCTGCCCAAATTTCATCACAATCCATGCAGCGGTTACTGAGATTACGAGGGTAGAAAAACGCGACAGACAGACAGACAGACAGACCGACAGACAGACCGACAGACAGACCGACAGACAGACCGACAGACAGACCGACAGACAGACCGACAGACAGACCGACGGAAATGAGTGACGTGGATTTTCGTTATGTACACATCATAAAACGCCCAAAAAACGTATTATCTCAAAATCGAAAATTTTCGCGATCACAATACTCCCCTCACCTATCGGTGTGGGAAGTAAAATATATATTTCATGTACGTTTGTAGCGAACTTTCACATCCATAGCATATCCATAGAATGTACATATGTACGTCTAATGTACATACATGCATAGTATGTGTAACATAGACCCGGTATGAACATGTATATTCATAACATATACCATGTATATACAAATGGAGCATGAACGCCTAATGGATGTAAAATAGACATACAAAAATACATTTCATGTACGTTTGTCGCAAATTTACACATCCATGGTATATCCATTAAATGTACATTCATGTACTTTTGATGCACTTGCATACTGTATGAAAGTTCAATGTAGAGGCATGAAGATAAACAAACTATATATGTGCTTTCATTATGTATTGTTATTAATTCAATTTCTAGTTACAACAATAATACTTGGCTAAGTCGATTACTGTGATAGTCATCTCTTTCTTGTTGAATGGCATGTCTGAAGTCACAGAGAAATCAAGGTTATAAAATTTTGTAAGTGGTTGCCCCGCTTACGACTTAGCGTCAAACGCTGGATGCGAATGTTATGAGTTGCCAGAAGATAAGTAACATTGAACAATATTTCGCTCGATCAGGTAATCAGGCACAACAAGCACCAGCACACACACATACGCTAACTACTACAAAGGACGCGAACGACAGAATGGCTAGGAATCAGCAATGGCGGCACTAGTTGTCCTTCGCGCAGGCGTAAACTAATAGATGTATATATTATACATAGACCAACATCTTATGTATATTCAAATATGGATATACATACGTGAATATACATATTATATTACACTAGTGCATATCATTTTTTCATATGTACATTTAACGTCCTATGAATATACAAAATATACATGTTCAAACTGGAATATCTAATGTACATGCTTTGGATGTACATATCCATACAGTGTTATATGTGGGTATTACGTCATTTCAGCAGGTCTGCCCAAAGGAACCGTCGCCGGGGATAGTGTATCCCCATCTCACCTACGGCATGTGTAGTAGTATACCTAGCATTGATATGAAGTTTGCTGAAATACCGTACCGAGTTTGCCGATCAGTTGCTCTCAGACGATAATAGTCGTACGAGATGCTCGATTCGTGGGACTGGCAAGGACCGGCTTGCCTGCATGGACGTCACAGGTGCAATGAGGATGACCTCAACTGCAGCACTGAAGGTCCTGATTAGATTGCCGTCGGTACCATCTTGGATTAGAATGACAGTGATGGCAGCACATCTGAGAATGCGGGACTGGTAATTGGCAGACGAGGGGAGAGGCGGTTGGCCACGCAAAGATAGCCAAACTGGCGGAGGAAGCATTGCCTATTTCTGCCTACAGGATTGTCCTGGCAAACCGTCTATCAAGGTTGGATAAATATTTCACTCTGATCATTGCCAGTGTCGAAGAGGAAAAGAGGGGAGATTTAGTTTCCCCCAAACAGGCAATGGTATGCTACACGCACGGCTCTCGTCTAGTTAGTGGACAGGCGTCAGGAGCAGGGTTGTATGTGGAAAATCGAGGAGTACGAGAGAGTTACTCTTTAGGCACGAACACCAAGATTTTCGAAGCAAAGGTATATGCAATACTCTCTCTCTACTCACATCGCAGAAGGTTTACATCTGCTCTGACAGTCTCAGGCGGCACTGAAAGCTATCTGCGGGCCCTGGTTAAGTGCGCGGGAGACTGGAAGAGCTGGCGAGGCCGATATATCGGATCAAGTAGGCGTTAGCCCTCAGAAAGTGGGTAAATGATATTATTATAGATGAACAGTGGAGGCAAAGGGAGGAATGCAAACAAGCCAAGGATTTTATAGTCGGGCTGAACACATCTAGATCAGCATAGCTACGGAACCAAGGCCGATGGGCCATCAGAAACCTCGTGGGTTTTCTGGCGGGGCACTGCTGGCTCAAGCGGCATCTATCACTATTAGGAATTGAAGATGACTCCCTACGTATGGGCTGTGGAGAGACCGATGAAACGGCCGACGACTTCCTTGCGTATAATGTGAGTTACTAGGCGGGCTGAAATACGAGATCTTTGGATCCGATAGATAGAATTATCCTCCCTAAGCTATTACATAGCCCTGTTACCTGTTTTGCGATGTACATTGAGGGTGCATGTCGAACTGCCTGAAGTTAGCTTCAGACCCTCAGATTCAGTTCGAAAATCGAAAGTTACAATACAGTCGGTCAGTTTAGTAATAACAACAAATGAAAACTACCTCCAAATGATGGCAACTAAACTTGTTTAAAGTTGATTTACGTAACACAAACGTAGTAGTAGTAGTAGTAGTAGTTCAGATTTATTTAGCATAACTGCTACAGTATAACGGATGATAATAAATTATCGGCTGAAAAAATGTATAATCACCGACTATTATTTGTTTTAATAGTCGGTGTGTATAATAGATTACAGTACAAATTTAGTTATACAAGGTGATACCGGCTCGGGTGTATTATACAGGGTGTCCGGATATTCAACCGACAACGCTTGACAGGTGATAGACCTCACTTTTCTAAGAACATTGAGATAGAAACATGAAGCCTTAAAATGCTTAATTTTCATGATACAGGATGTCAAAGTTTTACTTTTATTTTCATTTTTCCTCAATTATTCCACAATAAAATGACACAACGATCTAAAATTATATATCGAGGGTTTTTTTTAATTCAACAACGTTTTTGCTATCATGAACAGAGGCCACCACCTACGACACATTGGACTCATTTAAATTATAAAAACTTTTTTCCGGCTTGGTGCATCAATGTCAGTATCAAAAAATCGTTTCCTCAATATGTTTTATGTGAAAAAGGTCCTTACTGTTTGAGTCTCTAGGGGTAACCGTTTTCGAGATAAGCCTCATTGAAATATCCAATGCGCTGAATTATCGGTATTTCCGCACAAATTAATATTAGGCTCATACTTTTACATACCATTAACGAAGTATTCTTCAATTTCGACATCACCTATTTTAAAATTAGATATGTTTGGAACATGTTTTTTGATCTAATATTAATTCGTTCGAGAATGTAGATGATCCCTTCAATCACGTTTTACATTTAATTGGGGTGTCTCGGAAATTTCACTAGATTATCTCGAAAACGGTTACCTCTAGGGACTTGAACAAAGTATACCTTTTTTACGTAAAACATATTGAGGAACCGATTTTTTCATATTCACATTGATGCACCAAACCGGAAAAAGTTTTGATAATTCAGATGAGTTCAATGTGCCGTAGGTGGCGGGGTGGCGCCCTCTATTCACGATAGCAGAACCGTGATTGAATTTCCATTGTTCGCCTTAAAAAAGCCCCCGATACGTAATTTTAAACCGTGTCATTCTATTGCGAAATAATTGACAAAACGCCAAAATAAAAGTAAAACTTTAACACCCTGTATCTTGAAAATTAAAATTTTAAGGCTTCAGATTCTTATCTCAATGTTCAAAAAAATGTGAGGTCTATCACCTATCAAGCGTTGTCGGTTGAATATCCGGACACCGTGTATAAACATTTAAAAAATATCTATATCTTAGCATTTCAGGTATGTTTTAATGGTGCAGTAATTGTAATTTTATAACAGAGAAATAATAATAATGAAAAAAATAACTAGAGATGTTTTGGACATTTTTGGTTGAGACTATGAAGGTTAAAAAGTTAAAAAGTTTTTATTTATTTTATTTGTCTACAATTTAGCTCAATTTTGTGCAAATTTAATAAAAAATCTCGTGTCTAATTTTGAACACACAAGCATGTTTCATATAACATGGTGATTGGATAATTTGGAAAATAATGTGCAAGGTAAAAAATAGAATAGATTATTTCGCGAGTAGTCTTGTTGTGTTATTTTCGAAAGATGTTGGTTTATAGTGTTTATAATACACAACCGGTTAAAATGTTTATTTAAATTGTATATTATACAGAGTGTTACCTTTGGTCAGTTGAGACTTTAGTGCCCTAATTGACCAACTCCTGCTTTGCATAATAACCTATTGGTAAATATGTAGGTATACCTGTGGTATACATAGATAACAAAAAATATTTAAACATCTATTTCTATTTTAATGAGTTAAAACCGGTGGTTGAAACTAAGAAAACACACATTCGATAATTTTCAGTTTTGAGTTTGATCATACAATGTGAACCCTGATGTGAACCTAATCTAGCAAAACTCATATCTGGATGTAAGTACCTACTTAGAGGTCATTTAACCACCTCATGAGGTCATCACCCTTTATTGCCCTTCTGTTTAGATTGCATGAACTCAATACCAAGGGCTAATTTTTCATTTATCTTTTATGGAAACACCTTCTTGGCAATTAATTAATGACATACCTATACATACAGGTGTATCTCTAAGGAGTTCCTATGATGAACAATGTTGCGATGTAGGATATGCAGGTGTGCTATTTATTATATGTATAGGTATAAAATGAAAATACGTGCACAATAGAGGATAGTCTCCGTTGACCCATACTAAATACGTTAATCAATGCCCATACCAAGCAATTTCTTAAAATATTGAAGCAAACAATGCAAATCGACTAATTGTCAAAAAGGGGTTGATGTAGGAAAGGGATGATGAAGAACTTAACCGTAAAAAAATACACTAACGCTAGGTACTATCGTTACAATCTCTAAGAACCCCTTACTAAATAATACCTGAAAGACTAATCATGTCCTTAGCAAGCATAAAGCTGTCAACCCTTACCTTTTCGACATAATTCCTTTTCCTTATTTCCGAGACGATCCATGGCAGCATAGGGCTGGAAAATCGCCTATCCATGGCAGTAAATCCATGATAATCGACCGGGATGAGTTTCATCCTTTTGCAGACAGCGACAACGATCAAAACAACAGCATCCCTTGATCACTGGAAATTTACCGCCTGCATAAACAAAAACCGTCCAGTTTAGTCCGTGAAACGCGTGATCATAGGTATCATATGTGATGTGACAGGTATAATTCGCGATTCGCGCGCAGGACAATCGACGATTCGACGATCAGTCGATCACATTCACAGCTACGGTCGTCGACTAACGACTAGTCGACTTGTCGACTACGACTGACACCACACTGACACTGACGGACTAACCAACAAACTGAACACTGAACTGAACAAACCAACCACCGTTGTTGTCCGTCAAGGCCTACATAGGGAGACGCGAAATATTGGATGGTAGGTGTTAGTTTGGTCGACGAGAGAAATTATTGAGAGTAAACAGCCAGCATCAATTCCCATAACTAATTCCTGTGGTCTATATATTACCCCACGCTAATAAGCATAGGAAGCATTGCAAACAAAAAACATTAGAATTTATTTGAATTAGTTACATATTTTTTGACGTATTTTATGGCATCTACATCATAGGGCTGGGCGGTTCTTCCTTATGTCGTACATCTGTTAAAAGCATGCAACTTGCTAGAGACTGATTGGTGAAGCTAGAATTTAAACCTGTAGCCTGTTATTACAACTTTTACTTTTACCAAATTAACATTTTCTTTTCTTCGTTAGGTAAGCATCCTAACAAGCTTTATCGCATTGTATTATGATAGCTAATAATATTTTATCTATTTTTTACATTTACTTTTGTGTATATTACATCGAACATCTTTGTTCTATTCGACACAAGCAGTTGAACGTAAGACGGTGACTGATTGTAACAAATCGCCGCATTGTAATGCCGGTTTTCCACCAAACGAACAGTGGAGTTTATGTTTTGTTTGTGTTTTCTGGAACCACAGAAACAAAAACGAAACAAAAACAAACTTAAAACTTTTTTATTTCTATCAAGCGGACTATATTATATTCGAGTTTTGTTTTCGTTTTCCGCCCTTTTCCACTGGTCATAAACACATATGTTTCAGTAATCGTCAAGCAATGTAACGAGATGATTTTCTTTTTCTTGATTTTGTCTGGTTTGTGCTGCGGTCCTTAAAAAATACCTAAATGTAAAAAGTAAGTATAAAAAATTGCATGGGTGACGCATTTAGCTATACTGAAAATGAGAATATAATAACAATAAATGTCTGTCTGAATAGAAGGCACCTTAATTTATTAATGAACTATAAAGTGTCTATAACTATAACTAAACTGACTTATAAATAAACTATAATTATGTAAACTATTTGGTACCAATCTGGATGAGCAAAACGAAGTATAAGTTGAAAACTCTAAAGAAACACAACACAACCAGTTCCATCAGACTCGGGTTTCAAAACATGTCGAAACCTTTTGATGTACCGAGTCCGAGCGGGACCAGAAAAACAAAACTCGAACTGTCGCAAAACACGCCAGTCTACAATAAGTTCTCAAAATGTTGTTGCTTTGTTTTCCTCAACACGAGTTTGTGTTTTGTTATTGTTTTGTCCGCTTAACCGAAAACCGGCAACACGTTACAATGGGAGCATTCGCTAGTTAGTGCAGTGTGACGAGCGACGAGCCGAGCGGCTCGGCTCGACTGGAAGTGCTCCACTTGGTTGTCGGTTTTCTCGCGAATCCTTTTGATTGCTACATTATATAATTATTATATTACTACTGCATCCACATTCAATGTAACTATTGCCTTTATAGGAAACGTATTGTTCAGTATAAAATGGAGTGGTCTCAATATAGCATTACAATGAAAGCAGCACTCACAACTTCTAGGTCTGCCATACCGAACTAACTAAATAAGAGTGGAGCACTGTTGAACAGAACTTTGAAATGAGCATTCGCTGCATCGTGTAAGCACGAGCTTTGTAATGTAATGCTCATTACGACCTCAACGAATAGTTACAAAACTCGGCTCAAGTCAGTCGCTGCTTTAAGAGTAGCCAAGGTAAACTTCGCAGCTTGTGTCTCACTTGTTTTTTTTAATAAAGATGATATTATTATTAGTTAATGTTGGACACTTACCCAACGACTTACCGGAAAAAATCTGAACCTGTGGCTTCGGCGTACCTTTATCGACCAGTCTATTTCTTGTTAGAATGCGCCCAAACTATTGATCCGGTAGATTCTGTAAACGATTGCGAGCAAATAAAAATAAATTCTCCGCTTTTTCCAGCACATTCATGCCTTGGAGGAGGGAGGTTAGTTATTTACTTTTGAACAACCATTCCCCTACCCTTTGCTAATCGAATTGAAAGAGAAGTCTAATTACTCTTGTACACAGGAAATATAACATCATACACTGCACCACATAACTGTATCAATGGGGTAGATGACTTTTTTTCAGTTTTAATGAGTTTACGTAGGTGTCTCCCCTCAAAAATCCAAAACTTCTTATCGATGATTTCATAAAGTTATTAACTATTAAGAACCAGAATATTAGCATATGGGCCCTTATGACAGATTAGTTTTTCTTTTATTCAAAGGTGTAACAAACATATTTTAAAGGTAGATATAAATAGAAATAATATGTTCAAAAATATTCTTTGGAATATGTAGTTAATACAAGGTGTTTTCAATGTTGAGACTCTCCTTTTCAGAAACAACTGCCTTTGAAATGACAAAGCTATTTTGCGGTGAATCAGCATCAGCAGAAGAATAAACAAAACTATCTTGACTCAATACTTCCCACACATTATTGGTGTTCCTCTATACAGGGTGTCCCAGAAGTCAACGTCAAGCCGCAACGGGGTGACAGGATTGGTTGTAACTATCATGAGAAAAATCAGAAAAAAGATCTATCCCATGCAGTTTGAAAATTATGGGCATTTAAAAAAACCTAAAAATTTGGTCAAATTATAACAATTTTTCGGTTATTGTGGTTAACTTTTATTATTTTTGTTCATTTAAACTTTGGAGCCGTAACCCTAAATAACATTTCTAGAAGCACAGTCAAAAATAATGATACAATTGCCCCAAGTTTTCGAGAATGAAGACTATTTATTAAACTATGAATTTAAACTTTGACCGACCGACCGACCGACCTTGAAAGGCCCTCCTTTAAAAAAAATGTACTAAAGTGCCTTGGCAAGTGCCATTAAAAGTTGGCGCGTTTAACCAGGATTGTAAAGTGGTAGAATACTTGTTAGTTTCATACTAAAAAAAACCAGTAAAAAAAGGAAAACCTCAAGTAACCCGATTTTTGCTAACCCATTTCACTCAGGCCAGATGTCCTTTATTCGCACAAGCTTCTGGTAGGTTCTTAATTTTACGGCAAAATGATGAGAGAGGTGGATAGTGGACATGTTTGCCATGACTGAGCAAGACAGATAGTGACGCCACTTTTAGCAAAGTCAACAAAAACAAGTAAAATTAATAAAATAATGAAAAATGTTGACCTAGCTTAGTTTAGGTTTATTGTATTAGAAGTCAGATAGGGAAATAAAATGTTTTATTACAATAAATGTTCAAATTGTGTACCATCAGCCTCAGTACACGCCCTACATTTTCTTAAAAAGGATCTACTTATTACCCAGGCACATTTAATGCGAGAAGACGGATCCCAGTATCGCTTTAAAGTAAGCCTGTGGACCGGAATTTTAAACAAACGGCAAAACTGTTGGGCCTTTTGAGCTGACTGAGAATTTGAATGGCACGAATTACCTAACATTTTTTACGATAAAATTTACTAACTTTGTTAGAGGACGTACCACTAAAGCGGCATACAGACGTTGATGTAAGCTGCGATTTCTCAATCGACTCAAGGTTTCATGAAACTTTCATTAGCTGCATAAGTTCCTACTCAAATCGAAACCTGTTACGATGCCTGAATCGGCTTGATATTTCATGCACGTTTCATGCAACACAAGAATAGTAGGGTGGGCTTATTTCTTTGCATCGACGCAATACTATACACGTTGAAACCTGCATCACTGCATCAGCGTCCCCGGCTCGGGGAAATGGCTCACAGTCCATAATAGGATTCCAGAATCTGCATCGCTGCAAGCCGCAATTGATACCAAATTCGTGATTCAGTACCACACACACGCTGCTTCTTGCGTTATGAAACGTAGAAGTCGATACCTGTGTCTGTAGACCGCTTAACGATCGTCGCCACATGAAGTATCAACAAGATGGCTGCCTAGCGCATTACGCAGTGCAAATAATAGGTTTTCTTGACCAAAAATATCCGGAAGGTGGTGATGGACGTTCAGGTACTATCTCGTGGCCAGCCCTTTCCCCAGATTTAAATCCCCTGGGGTGTTCTCAAAGAAAAAGTTTATTCATAGCCCTTTGAGAGCGTAGCCGAGCTGCGTAAACGAATTTCTCAAGCTGCTGAGGACATCAACTCTCGAGGATATGTCTGGCTAATAAGTAGATCTTTTTTAAGATGTACTCGTAGGGTGTGTATTGAGGCTGATGGTAAACAATTTGAATATTTATTGCCTGGCCTTTATTCCAATAAACCTAAACTAAACTATAGGTCAAAATTTTTCACTATTTTATTAATTTTACTTGTTTTTGTTGACTTTGCTAAAAGTGGCGTCACTATCTGTCTTGCTCACTCAGTGCAAACATGTTCACTATCTACCTCTCTCATCATTTTGCCGTAAAATTAAGAACCTACCAGAAGCTTGTGCCAATAAAGGACATCTGACCTGAGTGAAATGGGTTAGCAAAAATCGGGTTACTTGAGGTTTTCCTTTTTTTACTCGTTTTTTTTAGTATGAAACTAACAAGTATTGTACCATTTTACAATCTTGGTTAAATGCGCCAGCTTTTAATGGCAGTTGCCAAGGCACTTTAGTACATTTTTTTAAAGGAGGGCCTTTCAAAGTCAGCAAACTTTGAAAATTTTAAATTCATAGTTTAATAAATAGTCTTCATTCTAGAAAACTTGGGGCAATTGTGTCATTATTTTTGACTGTGCTTCTAGAAATGTTATTTAGGGTTACGGTTCCAAAGTTTAAATGAACAAAAATAATAAAAGTTAACCACAATAACCGAAAATTGTTATAATTTGACCAAATTTCTAGATTTTCTTAAAATGCCCATAATTTTCAAACTACATGGGATAGATTTTTTTTCTGATGTTTCTCATGATAGTTACAACCAATCCTGTCACCCCGTTGCGGCTTGACGTTGACTTCTGGGACACCTTTTCAATAATCCAAAATCGAAGTTCGAGCGATCATGAAATTTTTAGTTTTTTGTTGATTCCTCCAAGACTTCCAACAATAAAACAGTTACCATTTCTCCCACGGGTGTAATACGGTGTCACAATTTTATCAAAATCAAGTATGTATAGTTTCCAAGATAACACGTTATAGAATTATAATATGTTTCAAATTTTTCCACACATATAAAATTCAAAGACAACATTCGAATGAGTCTAAAAACACATGATATTGCGAAAGTCAATTATTCAGCACATTGTAGAGTATTTTAATACAACAAATTCTTGAGTTTTACTACCCCCTACCGCCCAACCACCCCAATTGCACTCCCACTCAAAAAAGTAGAAAATGATCAGGAACCCCTATAAATGCCTAAAAACGAAATTTGAGCTGTTTCTATATTTTTAATCTTTTGTTTATCGCTGCGCCGCCACTGACACGATTTCTAAAAACCATAGGCGCTTACCATTCTCGTTACGCTGTCAGGATTTCATTAAAATGAATTCAGTTATCAGTACCTTCTTACACAATACAAAACGATCTAAAGCAATACTCGTATGTATACCAACATCAGAAGTCCCTTGATTTCTGTAGTACCTATGCAACGTAATGTTCGGATGGACCTGAAAAAGTGTATTTTGTCGCTAAATCATTTTTTCACAGGTCAATGGGCAGCCTATTTTCAATGCAACAAACATGTCGGTTTTACAACCCTACCCCGCAACGACGCCGATTTCACCCCCACCCAAAAAAAAGTAGAAAATGATCAGGAACTCCTAAAACGCCTAAAAACGAAGTTTGTGGCATATTTGAGTTTTTTGTTTGTTGCTCATTACGCCACCGCCCATGGACCGATTTTCAAAATTATAGCAGCATTACTGATTACGACTCCACACTATATCGCTACCCAAATTTCATCACAATCCATGCAGCGGTTATTGAGATTACGAGCAGGGTAGAAGAACACGTCAACAGACAGATACAGATACAGATACAGATACAGATACAGATACAGATACAGATACAGATACAGATACAGATACAGATACAGATACAGATACAGATACAGATACAGATACAGATACAGATACAGATACAGATACAGATACAGATACAGATACAGATACAGATACAGATACAGATACAGATACAGATACAGATACAGATACAGATACAGATACAGATACAGATACAGATACAGATACAGATACAGATACAGATACAGATACAGATACAGATACAGATACAGATACAGATACAGATACAGATACAGATACAGATACAGATACAGATACAGATACAGATACAGATTCAGATACAGATACAGATACAGATACAGATACAGATACAGATACAGATACAGATACAGATACAGACCGACAGGCAGACAGACCGACGGAAATAAGTGACATGGATTTTCGTTATGTAGATATCATAAAACGCCCAAAAAGTGTGGGAAGAAAAATGATAAGAAAATACTTACCGTTCGTTCGCCGCGAAGTTTTAAGTGCTGCCCTATCATATGAGTCTTACAGATATGGTGCGATGTTCGCGCTGCAAGGCTGAACAGCCAAGCAGCAAGCCAGCCCAGCGTGTCATCTACTATGATGTGAAAACAAATATCGTCTGTGCCTCTAGCTCTTTGCACGAGATAGGCAAATCGACAAAATGCTTGGTGAATACGGTCAGGGCACGATCAGAATACACTTGCGAAGGCATTTTCACCACATCCATTGTACACTAAAATCATATCCACCAGTTCATTATAGTTATGACAACATTTTGTTGTTTAAAAAGTCCTATATGTAGCACGTCAATAAATCGAGACACGTCAAACGCGCGCTGCTATGTACACATATGCTCCGTTGTGCCTGGAGATATGAAGAGTTCAGGTTATCTATTTGGTTAGCGCCCATTTAAATTAATGCCAAGAAGTGAATAGTCTTTTTGGATACGTTGTAGTAAAAATAGCCAGGGTCAACCAAAATTTCCCAATTCCATTTCGCTTTAAACATTTTAAATAATTTTATTAACTTCTTACGACACGACAAAACCAATACTGAGGCTTACAGTTCCAGTTCTTTTGTGTCTTTACCATTAAACAAAAATCCTCTTATTACGCCCCTGACATAAATTTACTGCACATGCGTAGGACTATGAAATCATGATGCCCTAGGGCCGCATTGCAAAATCTACTTCTATCCTATCCACAGACCATAAAACTTGATTGATTGATTTCATTTGTGCCCCTATGTGTTTTATGGTGTGTTAGTGCCATATATGTTTGTGCCTAACTTTATGTTTATTTTTCTAGTGACCGCGACTTTAAAGTGTATTGAAATCCGTCGTGCAGTGACTGTAAACAATATCACGCGCTCGGCGGCTGGCCTGTGGATGTCGGTCGCCAGAACCGTATTCAGAATAGATGTCATAAAGTCCTTAGTATCGGATGTGGAGTAGCATAGATGAACCACGTTATTCCATTACAGCTGTATTGATATATTTTAGATTTTATATAATATTATTCTTACCTTAGGAACCTTCATTTTTGGGGGAAAGTTGAGAAGGGGTCAATACTTCAGCTACATTTGTCCATCTATTCCGAGTCTTTTTTTTTGCCTCTCATCTGGAGTGAAGGTGAAAATCCCTTTTACAGACATCATGCGCTATGCTCTTTGGCTCTATCGCGTCATGATAGTGTTATTCCAAGGATTCGAATACCCTCCAAAAACAGCCCCAATTCTCGTTCATTGTATTCAGCGCCGGCACCTCGGGAATCTACCGTAAAGCATAACATCCGACGAGTCTGCGAGTTTTATCTTTCTCTAAATATTCATGTATCTATCTGTCTGCTACTTTCTTGTGATATTTCGTCCTTGGACTTGGTTTCCATTATCTATTCCGAGTCTGATGTACTATGGTACCATTGAGGTTAACTATAACAGGTTCAATATTCTCTATTATGGTCTTGGACATGTCGAATGCACTTTTGCCATTGATCTGCAGTAATAGATTCTATTTTGCTTCTTGGAAATGGTTTTTCACATCAGCAAACTTGAACGTAGTGTTTTTTTCAGCTGCAGTGTTTTTAATTTCAGCCCAAACTAGCTCAATAGAATTGAGTTCGCAGTGGTAAGGTGGAAGCCTCAAAACTATTTTATTTTGCTCTTTAGCCATTTCATATATTCTATATTTATTGTACTCAGCCTTATACTCATTCACAATTTGAAGTAATTCAACTTAAAGTAATGATTCGTCAAAACTAATGTTTTTCGATCGAAGCCAGTTCTGAATATCTAATTTCCTGGAGGCATTTGTCGGTACTTTCTCTAATCTGCGAGAATGATAAGGGGCATTGTCGAGAACAATTACAGAATTATCATCGAGCTTTGGTAAAGTATTTTTGAACCAATTTTCAAATGAGTTGCCATCCATCTCCTGCTCATGGCAATCTGTAGTTTTTTTTACTCAAACGTCCACAAAGAATCCGGAACAAATCTGTTTTCACTACCGATGTGACAGATTATTGACCTCTTCCCTTTTCCAGAAGGGTTTTTCAGTCCTGTAGAAAGTCTCTCTAAAAATCGTAGCCTGTATGTATTCACTGTAGTGTCCATTCAAACCCTGGATCGCCTATGGCCAGCATTAATCCATGTCTCATCTAGGTAATAGATTTTCCTTTTTTCAGCCCTAAAGGTCTTAATTTTTCTGAGGTAGTCCCTCCTCCATAAAACCTCCCTATCGATGAGAATACATTTCTTTCCTCGTTTCCCAAATACGAAGTTAAGCTTCTTTAATAGCTTATAAAACGTGGTCCGCTCAAAATTGGGCAAGTCATTATCGACATTCACCTCTTTCAGGACTTTGTCAATAGTCAGAAGTTCATTTCGGAAAAAGAACTGATGCACCTTCCTCCTAATTGCACTTTTATCGCCATGGTCCACAAGGTCAATGCAACGTTGCGATTCTGATTAGTTAAAGGTGCAGCAAAAGAGCGTCTGGTTCTGTATTCTCGCACCACTTTATAGACACTCCGTTTACAGATACCTATTTTGAGTGCAACCCTTCTGGGCTTCGTATTTATATACATTTAATATTATTACCTCCTTAAGCCTCACGTCAAAATGGCTCTTTTTGTCCTCTTCCTTGGTAGACTCTCAAATCCTGACTTGTAGCCACATCCATAGGTTCATCTGCAGTGTCTGTACTACTAAGCCTCTTCCTTGGTAGACTTAAATCCTGTCTTGTAGCCACATCCATGGATTCATCTGCAGTGTCTGTACTACAAGACATCCTTCAATATCTCCTTCAAGTTATCGGGGAATAACACAAACACCACTAATAACTATTAAAACAACAGTACAACACAGATAACACTAAAATTCGCACAACAACACGGCAAGGGTATGCGATGATAAAAGCACGATGCACGCTATCATTAACACGACGCGTCGTAGACAATGATAAACACACGGAGCAACTGAAGAAAATACAACCCTGTACTCTGTTCAACAACCCAAGACGGGCTGCAGAGCGGCAAGCCGCCAAGCGTTTATTGCCTTTTGGCCAATCGCAATGAATGCCGCCTTACTCGGGCATTCTTCTGCACCTTGGATATGAATTTACCATAGATTAGAGAGTTATTGCAAGCCGGACTTAAATAACGCCTTACCTTACTTAGGCCAGCCTTATGCCTTATGGGCATAGGCGTAGTTAGGTCCCTGAAACTGGAGGGGCTCAAGTCCCCGCCCTAGATACAATAAACTTAACAGAACGAATTATTTTTGGATTTTTGGGGGGGCTAATTTCATTCTTGGGGGGCTAAGCCCCCCGAGCCCCAACCTAACTACGCCTATGCTTATGGGTACCTTAATAAGGACCCAAAATAGAAGGTGCTTTCCTTTTACATCTGCACTAACTCAGATCATTTAAAAATGAGACGGCTCAGTTCACTTGGAAATCTCATAGCTCAGATGAGTTAAAAGGAACGTGTATGTGCAGTTAAATGTCATTCTCGAAATTTTGTAATATGCTACGGCTCTATGATCTGTCCATCCTTTCCATAACCTAGTTTTTTACGTTTTGCCTCGCTCACCATACACCACACCATAGTAAATTAGTAAACAACCACGCGCATCCCCACTTTTGGATGATTTTTTGTAGGGATGCTAACGATACTTCGATACTTGTACTTCTGCACTAATATCGAGTATTTTTATCTTAAAATACTTTTTGAGCGATTCCAAGCTGGTATCGATACTTTTGTAGGGGTATCGGTATCGAAAATAATTATATAATTATTGAGCGGTGTAATCAATGGCACACAATTCTCTGTACGAACCAAACGCGCCCATTTTGGCTAAAAAATATCGAGTTGGTACCGGTATCGATATTTTCATTTTCGCATCTCTACTCAAACTTCACAGCCGTAAAATCATCCCACGGTCAAATTCTGTGGGAACCATTTTTATATAGGAAAGGGAAAACCTCAGAGATATGTGCTAGTTGTTTACTATGCTGTGCCATACACTATCGACCACTCTATCGACCATCCATACACCATAAAACCGGAAAAACCGCTGAAACTCAAACTTACAAAAAATCCTAACCTCATTTATTTGACATCTAAATGATCTGAGACAACTGATCTACTAGACGACGGAACACGCGACTGACATTTCTGTTACCAAATAGCGCCAAAAAATTACCAAAATTTACCTGTGATACGTGATTCCTGGCTTCTTCCTGCTTCTGTGGTCATTAGTGTAATCTTCCAGAGCAAAAAAGAAGATTGGAAGGTGATTTTTAATGTGTTTCTAATTATTTACCTGCACAAACGAAACTATAAAGATAAAAAGATGCCTGCAAAGTGTGTAGTACCAGGTTGCACTATACTGTATTCACAGCCAAGCTAGACCAAATGAAAACAAGCCCGCGTGCGTGATCGGCTCATGTCGGTAGGGTCCCTAATAGTCCAGTACACTATATGTAATTTGTATGTTATAATCCGGCAAGTAAAAACCCCCAAGACTGACTGGAAATCAGATCCAAATATGCGATGTCAAGTGTTCATTGCCTAAATGATCATTTCAAACTGGCAACTGGCTACGTTTAAGTTGCAATGGGTTAATAGGGCAACTCTTTTAAATAGAAATATAAAATTCCATAATTGCACTGGACTATAGCTGGCGCGTTCGCAGATGGCAGCGGACAGTAACCACGCTAATGCTGCATGCGACTGTTTATGTGGAGTCTGTCTTGGGATTGAATATACTGTAGCAATTGTGCTTCCAATAAAGGACATACCAAACATAACCTTCCAGAGTGAAAAATAAGATTGGAAGGTGATTGTTAATGTGTTTCTAATTATTTACCTGCACAAACGAAACTATAAAGATAAAAAGATGCCTGCAAAGTGTGTAGTACCAGGTTGCACTAGCAATTGTGCTTCCAATAAAGGACATACCAAACATAACCCTCCAGAGTGAAAAAGAAGATTGGAAGGTGATTTTTAATGTGTTTCTAATTATTTACCTGCACAAACGAAACTATAAAGATAAAATATGCCTGCATAGTGTGTAGTCCCAGGTTGCACTAGCAATTGTGCTTCCAATAAAGGGCATATACAGAAGTGGGTGAACGGTATTCCTCGTAAGGGCTGGTTATATTTATAAGAATAAAGACAATAATTTACAAACATTCCAAAGGATAAGACCTATTTTAAAGCACAATGTGGTACCTACAATGTTTTCTGGACCTCCCAAATATCACAGAAAAATACAGTTAATAGAACTCATCTGGGCATGCATCTGGGCCACCGCTATCCGGGCATACCTACGAAAAGATTTGATAGTGAAATAAGGGAATCAAGACCAGCAAGAATGGCTTCAAAGTGACCTAATAGTGAATTTTTCTAGCTCAAGTGAAATTTAACAAGTAAATTGAGTGTTCATTTAAGTGGAGTGGTAAGTGGTATTAGTAGTAGTAGTTCTAAAAAGTATTTTTCTTAATTTATCAACCGAGATGAACTCTTAATACATATAAAATGTAATAATTATTATTCTGAAACTATAAAACAATTATTTACGGTAACCGGACCACTATTTGACAGCTAAGCCACGTTGCCACATCTAAGGCTCCGGCCTAGTGTAGAGTCGGCCATGAAAACACATATAACAAAACCAGACTTATTATAAATAATAAACAGAAAAATATATTTAAAGCAATAAACATAAACAGTTAAATTTTCAATGCATCTTATTGCATCTTATTTTTAATTAATCAGTTTTGTTCCGTATTCTGGAGGGGTAATTACCCCCTCTACCCCCCCCCCTTGGAAGCGCCCTTGCATTATGCACACCACAATATTTTATAATGATTGGTCTTAAAAACGCTAAATATCATAAAAAAATATTTTGGTGGCTTATCATTTCGGTAACAGCTAATCATTCTTCAATCATTCTTTTTGAGGGTATTGACCACAGCATAGTAAACAACCAGAACAATATCTCTGAGGATTTCCTATATAAAAATGGTTCCCACTAAATTTGACCTTGGGATGATTTGTCGACGATTTTAGGGCTGTGAAGTTTGGGTAGAGATGCGAAAATGCAAATATCGATACCGGTGCCAACTCGATATTTTTTAGCCAAATAGGCGCGTTTGGTTCGTACCTGAGGGTTCGTACAGAGAATTTTGTGCAATTGATTACACCCCTCAATAATAGGGTACTTGCAGAAAAAAATATTATGTCGTTTACGCGTTCCTTAGAGCCTAGTAAACATGACACAAGCTCTTGTTTGGTTTTTTGGAATCGGCTGTGAGAGATATTCCAAAAATTATTTTAAATGCCGGAAAATGCTGCGCAAACAACCTCTGACGTCAATTATATCGTATAGTGATGGGATGTAAAGTATTGATATTCGATATCGATAGCCAGTGCTAACCTAACATTTTGACATTGATCATTATAACCACAAAACACAGTCACACACAAAAGAACAAATGTCAAGAGAATAAAAGTTAGGCTAGATTACTAATTCACTTTGTAGGGATGGGCTTGAATTAGATTCCATCTTTGGATTCATTCATAATGGGATGCGCCGAAATAAAATGATGGCTTCGATTAGTTGCGAATCTCGGTCACAAACAGGATGAACTGTGATACCTATCAGTTATAAAAATGTATTGCAACAAAAATGGTAGTGGGTTAATTGCCTGTTTCAAATATGTTTAAGTATCAATAAATTGAGTCGCATTTTGTTAAAGAATTCAGATCATCTCTAGTCGAATGCGCAGTTGGCAAACCTGTAACAGTATCGATTGTCGATATCGATAAGATATATGTGACGTCAGCCCTTGTTTTAGGTCACGTGGAAAAATTTGAATATATCCTTATTTTATTTTGCAAATATCTTTTTTTGGCCGTCAGTAAAATCATGTTTTTTGTTTCCTACTGCTTCTTGATATGGTTTTCTCTACGCTATGCATACTCCCGAGGCGATTTCACGACCTCTGCAAGTACCCTATTATATAATTATTTTCGATACCGATACTCCTCCAAAAGTATCGATACCAGCTCGGAATCGCTCAAAAAGTATCTATAAGATAAAAATACTGGATATTAGTGCAGAAGTACAAGTATCGAAGTATCGTTAGCATCCCTACAAAAAAATCATCCCAAAGTGGGGACGCGCGTGTAATGGTGTAATTGCCGCCAACCTGAGTTATTGTGCTGGTTGTTTACTATGCTGTGGTATTGACATTTTGTGATTGACATTCTAACTGTTCTATGTCAAAGATTAAGATTTTGATTTATGTTTATCAGCTGTGACTGACTGACTGCTGACAGTGCTGACTGCTATGCTATCTGATATCGGAGTATTGTTTGTTATTATTTGTTACTCATTCAAATAATAAATAGTTCCTATCATGGACTTAGCAAAGGTACCTAATGAGAAAAAACTCACTCTTTGTCAGTGGTATTTCAGAAGTAAGTTATAAATTTGTATTCAACTAGATTTCTATTTGGACAAATATATTTTTAGTCGGATTCCTGTTTCTACCCTTCGTATGGGCTGTAAATGCAATTTGGTTCTTTAATGAAGCATTTAGGAAACCAGCATATGAGGAACAAAAGCGTATAAAAAAATGTGAGTACAAAACTTCTGACATTACAAATATTTTTTGTGGAGCAGTATTAACTTCTATTTGCATAGTATGATTATTCAAACTATCGCTTGACAAAAGACATTAGACAGTACTGAATGATACACTAACTAAACAAACGTTATCCACAGCAATGTTGTATCCTTCAAATATTTAATATTCTAAAGTGGTATCTAAGAAAATAGCTAGGTCATAGAAACAGCAAATCTTCAATGCAAACAGGGGCAGTTAGTTTATCCACGAGAGTACATGAGCACATGCATCCCCAAAAATTATTAAAAATAAATCAATATTTATTTTTTATGGTGGCTGAAACTTCCGAATATTTTGTTGTATGCTAATTTCAATTAGGGTCGACAGCGTGACGACTAGAGCTGGCTACAGCTGCGTGGTTTACACATACTCTAGGTATGTATTTCTACCAGCGGGGGAATAGGGTATCACAAATTTGAATAGGATGAGGCGCACACTATTCTTGTGCCTCTTGTCTGCTTTTCAAGTAATCTCAGTGCCGTTCACAGTGTTTTACATTGTAGTGTAAAAGGTTGATTTCTCTGAAACAAATGCAAAGTTCAGAATAATTCCTTTTTATATTGGCTTCACATTCTGCAACCTTATGTGATTCCTTTATTTCGGGAGTCGTCCTGGGACATGGTGTATAATTATATGATATATAATTATAATAATTATTCATAAATAATAGGCCACCAGACAGTAGGGGTCATATATGTACTCACTACTTTTATCTTTTCAGATGTGATACTTTCTGCAATAGGATCTTCAGTGTGGTTAATCCTAATAATATCTTGGGTAACAACATTCCAATTGAACCGTGCCAAATGGGGTGCCTTTGCAGATTATATATCATTTATAATACCAGTTGGAACACCTTGAGTATTCATTGAAAATACTTTTTAAAAAAATAATTATTTATTCTTATATTGTACATTTTAACACATTTTAGTTAACAAATAGGTACACCAAGTATTTGAATAAAATAATTCTACCAAAAAGCAGTCTGGTCATCATCAATTATTTTGAAAGTAATCCCATATAAGTAATAAATACTATGAACTAGTATCAAAATGCCCAATAGCTTAGGTGCACAATAATACATAAAAACAGTCAAAGAAAACTGTATGAAATGAACATCCACATTTATCTGACAAAGAAATCATGCACTCAGGCATTCATTTCCACAGCCCAATCTCATATCAATATAAATATATGGGACTTTTGCAAAGAAGTTTTTGTTAATATCAGACTTAGTTGTTTTTGACTTTTAATCCAGTGAATATTTCAATAGTTAAATACTCTCATATTGACAATTAACTTAGAACTAACTTATAAAACATTTTTCTAATCATTTTGTAACATACTATCTAAAAGATGCTTTCGTGGATCATGTCCCAGACTGCTTCAGACGAAAAGCGCATTCGCAGTATAAGGGCGATCACGATATGTGAAATCTGTTTACATCACAGAATCAGTTTACATAATACAGTAGAACCCCGATTATTTATCCGTGGTCCACGGGGCCGGACGAGGCACAGATAACAAAAGCACGGATAATTCGTATTTTTATTTCTTAGATAATTATATATGTTATACTCAATAGCCGAATTCGAGCAATGCCCGAAAAAAATACGCAGAACTAGTTTTGAGTAAGAAATATTTCCCAAACCCGAAATATTAATTTTATATGGCTATTGAGCATTACCAAATAGGCAGAGCTCGTTTTGCGCATCTTGAAATGTTCAGAACTAGTTTTGTGCAACTTTAAATGCACAGAACTAGTTCTGTGGTACGGAATGATAACCAAAGTGAAGATTCGTTATGCATTGTGTGCAGCAAAAACCTAATCGCTTAGGTTAGGTAGATTAGGCTAGGTTAGGTTTCTTTGCCAACATTCCTGCAATATAAGTACGAATCTTGAAAACGCAAAAAGAGGTTTGGAAGCACAAGCCAATTTGATGCTCACACAATCAAATAAAAAATTTAAACCAGCTTCAGTTGGCGATTTATTATTTGTTAAATCATTCATTAAAATATATTTAACTTCTCCAACTTTATATTTATGTGAGTCCGTCGCTGGCGCTGATTAAATGCAAGAAGCAGAATTTGTGCTGGTCATTCAGAAAATATTCAGAACTAGTCCTGTGCATTTCAAGTTGCGCAAAACTAGTTCTGTGTATTTCAAGATGCGCAAAACTAGTTCTGCCTATTTAGTAATGCTCAATAGCCGAATAAAATTCATATTTCGGACTTGGGAAATATTCCTTGCTCAAAACTAGTTCTGCGTATTTTTTTCGGGCATTGCCCGAATTCGGGTATTGAGCGTAACATATACATATTTATATACATATGAAGGTACATAATTATGTATGTGTATTGTATGTGTATTTATACAATGTGTCCGGTCATCGGTGTCGGAACCTTTAGGGGGATAAAATACGTTAATTTTTATCTACAAATCACCCCTCAAAAGTAGTTTTTCTCCCACCATAATAGCAGCTATTTTATTTTTTGTTTAATTGATGCACGAGTGTTATACTGATTTAGCCATAGCTACCTATGTAGAGATTCTACAAACACAAAATAAGTCTCAATTGATGGCGAAACATGTAGACCATAAACCAATGGTAAACATTTTCCAAATTCCGTTTCATGTCAGGGCAAAAAAATTGTTAAAAGAAAATAATTATGTAATTTTTTCCGTTTTTTTTTAAATCTAAGCTATTAACCTACATTTTTTATTTCTGAGCGATAGTACATTTTCTTATGTATGAATACACATGAATACTAAAAAACTAACAGCCCAGCAATGTTGTCTGTAAAACGTCGCTCCCTCCGATGACAACCGAATTGGTCCACTGTAATGAACATTCCTAATAAGACCCACAGAGTGAACATCTCTAGAGGGAATGTAAACAACAAAATGCACAGGTTGCTGAGCATCCAACATGTAACGGAAATTTTGACATGTCAGCAAACAGCTTGACCGTATTACAAACAAAAACCAGTGGCGTACGACTTTACATTAAAATTGGGTGTTCATTAATAGCTTCAATTATTACTGTGATGTTACTACAAACTGATAGAATAATTTGTATTAGTATTTAGCTATACTTAGGAAGTTACTCTTATTATAATTTGATTGTAATAGTTGATAATTTTATTACAATGAAGGGTTTTTTAAAACGTATCTAACAGAGTTCTGACAGGTAGCCTGATCGAATGGCTGCATCGTGTTTTTAATTCAGCAATAAAATATAATAATTGCATTAGGTAATATCCAGTTCTATAAAATTCGCCTAGATATATTTTATGTAAGTAAATGTGGCATACATATTTGCATTTCATGTCTTCAAATAGTATAAAAAATGGGATTTGGAAAATTCATATTGATTGACATGAATGTAATGTGTGTATTTACCACCTGGTAAAGAAACTGTATAAGGGCGATAGGTAAAAACAATAAATAGTATAGAATAGCTCAATAATAAGCTCAATGATACAAAAAACATAACCCGTAATATGCTTAAAGAACGGACAACAATTGATTTGAAGTAAACTGCACTGTAAGTATTCGTCGCTATTACAGCAAACTATGCACTTTTTGTTTCGTCCCATGATGCAATAGTGACAATATTGTTCATAAATAATTTAATTAACACCACAATTAGTCACGAAAGTCACTCAAATATACACTAAAACAACAAAAAACTGGTAGTACGCAATAAACACAACTACAATAACACCTTGAGCGGAATCTAAACAGACGCCAATTATAGGTTGCCAGATTTACGACATAGGAGTTATTGACGACATTCCGCTATGACGTTATCATTTTTGAGATTTCGTTAAATCAATACAAATACAAATTATCTTCACGTAAATCAGTTACATTGCAAGTATATTGGAATGTATAGTTAAACACTTTGAGGAACATTTTGCGGAAACTACCAGGTTTTGAAGAAACTGGAAGGTCCTTCAGCGGACAAAGAAGAGATTGGCAATAGCGCTGTAGATGCTGGCTGGCCAATATTCAAATTAGACTCCCTCTAGAGATATTTACTCTGAGCTAAGACCGCTCTTCTTTCGTGTTCCGGACGATAAGTGATCCCCAGAGCATCGAAATTGCGTCATACGTCGCTTAGAGTTTTGCATCGAGTGATGCTGCCCTCGTTGCTTGTTAGAAGATTTCCGCCAAGTGATTTACAGTAGCATGGATAATCCGCAGCCCGGATAACTGGCGCACAGATAATCGGGGTTCTATTGTAATTTCCATACCGCGAACGCCAGTAATCATAGTGATACTGCGCATGCGCTTTTCCTTCGAACCAGTCTGGGACGTGATCCGCGAAAACCTCCATTGAACCTTCAAGTGACATAGTCATTACTTACTCATCAAAATAAGATACTTTTCTAAGGAACAGATTTTGAAAGCCTTTATGGGCTCTATCCATCCGAAATTATTATTCTCTTTTTTATCAAATACTTTAGCCATAATGCTCCGTGTCGAATAACGTGAATAACCCTGTAGAAATCAAAGCATTTTGATTTGCAAATGAATCTGTATTCTTTATATAGACAAAAGTAATTTCACCTTCTTTCTAAAAATAACCAGTGTCTTTCCAAATGCATGTATACTATTATGATTCTTTTTGAAAACAATACGATTATTTTTAGCACTACAATAGTTAAAAAAACAAGTTTAGAAAATTAAATACAAGTGGCAAACAGATGTCAAAACTCTGTCTGCATTTATATGTTTTTTAAATATTTAGTTAAAATGAAAAAATATTACAAAACAAAATAAACTGCTCAACTTGATTAAAGGAACGCTTTCTCGGATGCTTTTTTCTCCACCTGTATGTGCTCAATGAAATTACGGTTTAAACGTGAATATAGCCCTGACTTTTCTCTAAACAGTAGTGTGATTTGCGTCACATTCGCGTAAAATGTGCCGCTGCTAAGACAACTATAGTTACTAGGTGTCCAAAACAAAAGTTGCAAGATTTTTGGTGCGAGTTTGGCCGTCAAATTCACTGAGCTACGAGCCACCTTTATTACTCTTTTGTAATGCTCAGATGGCATGAAGTCCCCTACAACTGCTCGATCGTTGTAGCACCGTATGTGCTCGCGAGTGTTAAACATTGAGGGGCCCATTTTAGCAATGCGCTAACACTTCCAGCACGAAGTTTACTGTAACTTTTCTGCTGGAGCTCACGCAGAGTCGAAATTCATAGTGCATTATAGCACAAGCTTTCGTCTACAAAGTATTGGAACGGCAAGACCTGTGGTAAGTCATAACATCCCTTTGTACTAGACAATGTCCCGTTCCACACACGCAAGAAGTGAGATTTCTCGGTTAAAATTCGAAAATGCAGGGTTGCAGAGGTAGAGGTGGGTCGGAGCCCTGGGGGTCACATACGGAGCTACGATGATACGAACAGTTGTAGGGGACTTGCCACTGAGCATTACAAAAGAATAATGAAAGTGGCTCATAACTTGAATTTGATGGTCAAACTCGCAGAAAAAATCTTGCAACTTTTATTTTGGGCTATATTCACGTTTAAACCGTAATTTCATCGATAACATACAGGTAGAGAAAGAAGCATCCAAATAAGTGTTCCTTTAATTAAGTTGAGCAGTTTACTATGTCACGTACTAATTGAAATAACTTGAAGAGCTAAATAAAACATGCTTGATTTATAACGGGGGTTTTGAATTTAAAAAAATCTCATACATAAATGGTGAGTCACGCTCAACGCCTCGATCTCTTGAGACCAAACGATACCGATTTTCAGGAAATTAACAATGCGAGTATATATAGGTCGAGTTGGACTACATTTTAAAAATAATGACTTTCATACAGGGTCTAACTTTAGTGTGACTTTATGTATCACATATGGGACTTTAAGCGAACCATTTAGGTGCAAATCACAATTTTTGGTAAAAGCAGATATCGGAAAAAAATCGAATATCACAGTGATTATAAAACTTAGAGGGCTGTCACTTTGCCTTGTCACTAAACATGGAATGCGTCGGCTTAGGTTAGGCGGTCAAATTTGTATTACATATGTACTTGGAGAAATCGGTAGATTAATTAAGGAAACTTCAATCAGTGGTAACTTGTTTTTTTCAAATGGGAATGCTTAATTTTTTTATAAAATCAAATGTGCTATTTGATAGGGTTTATAATGATATCAGGTTGTGAATACCAATCTCTGGCAGTTTTCGAGATTTCAATCAAATCGGTGTTTTCAATTTCCCTACCTATAAACAAACTAGCGGGCCATGAAAAATAAACAAAAACGTGTTCAGATGAAAGAAAACAACGAACTTAGCAAAAAAAATCCAGAAGAAGTAGAGTAAAAGGACAAGATTATAAAAATTTCCTACAACAAATCAGCTCTAAACACAAACAACGGCGGTAACATGTCTAAGGTCAAAGAGAAGCTGGAGTACGACAGAAATAGATAATTTTTACAGCCTACTATCTACTGCAATGTACTAGATATTAAAAATTTCCAAAATCACTAAAAATTTTGAAATGAAAGCGAAACTTTCAGCGATTGTTACCTTCAGTCTAGTATCTTCAGAACCCAATTTTACTTTTAATGGTATAAAACAATAGTCATTTCCGTCAAAGTCAAAAGTAACAATACCTCCGATTGTCTGACTATAGTCATTTAAATTTTTCAGTATCTGTTAGCAGGATCGCAAAAAAATGAATATTGACAAATCATATTTTTATTTTTTTGCAAGGTAAATTAATTTTAAGAATTCAATTTCAATTCATTTTCGGCGATTTTGCTTATGGGTACTGAAGAATTTGCAAAACTCCAGATAGAGGTATCGGTTACTACTTTTTTAAATCATCAAATGTGAAATTTTATTCGGTCGGTTCCTTTCATTTCAAAATTCATACTGGTTTTGTGAATTGTCAGTTTTTAGAATATTGTAGTAGCTGATATGGTTTGAAAAATATCCATTTCCGCGTACTCCAGCTGCTTTTTGACCTTAGATGTGTTAGCTCTGTTATTTCTGGTTAGACTTGTTTTTTTGTAAGTCATTTCTATAATTTTAATTTTACTCTACTCTACTTTACTCTAGTTCGTCCATATATATATGTATCTGCTAAGTTAGTTGTCTTATTCCATCTGAACAGGTTTCTGTTTATATTTCATGGCCTGCTAAGTTGCTTATAGGTAGGAAAATTGCAAAACACTGGTTTGATTGAATGTTTGGAATTAAATCAAAACTAACAAATTGATATTCACAACCGCATATTATTAGAAATGCTATCAAATTTTACATTTGATTGTATAAAAAAAATTGGCATTTCCATTTGAAAAAATCATGTTATCTCTGATTGAAGTTTTCTTAATTGGTCTACCGATTTTTCAAAGTACAAATTTAATTCAAGCTCGACCGTCTAACATAAGCAGACGAATTCATGCTTAGCGACACGGCAAAGTCACAGCCCTCTAAATTTTGTAATAACTGCGATATTCAAATTTTTTGACATCTACTTATACCAAAAATTGTGATTTGCACTTAAACGGTTTGATTAAAGTGTGTGATACACAAAGTCACACTCAAATTGACCCGGAAATCTAAATATGCAATAATATACAGGGTGTTAAAAAAACAACTTTGATTTGTCACGCTTGTATTAGACACCCTGTATAAGAGTCATTATTTTTAAAATGTAGTCCAGCTCGACTTAATACACTCGCGAAGTTAGTTTTTTGAGCAGTGGTATGGTTTGGTCACAAAAGTCCGAGGCATTGAGCTTGACTCACCCTGTATGTTTTATAACAAAACTATTTTTTTATTTTTTTTTTCGCAATAATTCAAAAGTTATATCAAAATAAAAATGGGTTCTTGAATCCAGTACAAAAAACATGCCGACTGATCCCGAACCCGCGTGACGTCACTACGGCAGTCAGGATGCTCCTTTGGCCAACGATGTCCTACTCCGACACTAGAATCTAGATTCCCAGCCAATCGTGAAAATGCTTACTGCTAACTAGTGTATATTTGTTGCAACATAATCAACACCTATTATCGATCATTTCAGAAAGTTATTAACGATTAAAAATCAGAATTTTAACTTTAACATGGCCTCTTATGAAAGAGTAGCGAATTTTTGTATGTAAAGGTAGAATAAACATATTTTAAGACGAGATAAAAAAATAAAAAACTTTTAGAAATATTTTTTGGAATATGTTTTTATATTATTGTATTAAAAAATAGGGTTGACGATCGTTTGAATTAGTTATTTATTGTTTTAGTCATGGTAGTTAAAACTGTTTCCTACCATCTACCATCAGGCAACAGCGCGTCCCTCTCTTTAAAGTAGTGATATAAAATAATCAAGTAACTATTATAAAGTAATCGTTACTATTGAGTAACTAAAGGTAATGAGTCTCCATTTCGGAAAAACTCGTTACTTTCGTTACGTTTGCTCTCGTTACCCAGAGTCCGACACACAGCCCTGAGCCGCGCTAAAAGTCACTACAACCACGCCACGCCGCGTCGTCCGCAACCAGTAAATTCCAGGACTGCACCAGAGTGTATTGGACCGGGATACACTATTCAGGATACACAACACTTACACATTATCGATAGTGGCAGTTTAAGAAGGTTGTTAGTTTGATTTTTGTTCTATCAGTTTTGTTTGTTTTGTTGTTTCCGAAGAAATGTCTTCAAACATACTGTTTTTTAATAAAATATCTATCTTTGTATTACAAATACCTCCTCAATATACTTGGCGATCTCAATATTCTACAAAATAACTAAACTAAGGCAAAAGTAGCGTGGTCAACCGATTAAAATAAACACTTGAACATACGTATCTAAAAAGTAACTAAAGTAACGAGTCCTGAAGTGGAGAGTAACGAGTCGTTACAAGTCCTTCAAAGTCACTAAAGTTTACATCACTACTTTACAGTAACCATAGTGACAGCGTCATACATCGTCGGTTACATGTTACATTACCTTGTTGATTATCGTTTGTGTTATAATCTGGGAGCTGAAATACAATTTCGCCCGACCATTATACTGAGACTGGTTGTTTAGTATACGGTTTCGTGATGTTGATGATAAAAAAGGTCTATGTCCAACGGTTTTTTTTTTAATTTTTTTATCAAAAAATTTATTGATGTGATTTTTGCACTTGTTACACACTTTTTTTCTTCGATCGACATAAATACTATATGTTTTTGAATCAAATTCTATTAGACATATTACTACTACATAGTGCAAAAACTAAGTACCAGAGGCTGTGGAGAATTCAAAAAATTAATTAAATATCAATCGCCAATATTTATTAAATATATTTTTTTTAAATGTAATAGTGGATCAATAAAACAAAATAAAACAAAATCCACTCATTTTAGTTAGTTTTTTAACGTAAAAAAAGTAACTGAAACTCGTAATCACATTAGTCTTCTGTTTATCACTTGGTGTCATTTTATTTAACTTTAGGCAATGAAGCTTAGCAATTAAATTTTCATAAAAATTTAACAAAACAAAAATAATTCTTTCAATTTCAATTTTATAATTATCTTCTTGACCAGGACTAAAAAAAGAATCACAATCTTCTACAATAAATAAAATATAAATGTAATTATTTTACATAAGAGACTTCAAATAAACAAAAATAAAATTAAATCTTTTATTTTAATGAATATAAAACTGGAATATTCGCATTTACGAATGTTATTGGCAGCAGATATTCTAATTCGCATCCGCGGATGTCCAAAATATGACATTCGTTAAATCGCTGGGGCACAGTTGATCGGATTATAACCTAAAATTAACAGTTTTCGTTAACGTCATTTGAATTGAGTGGATAAAAAGAACACGTATTGAACTGAGTGAAGTTAAGTGAGCTGAGATGAGATTTTTTTAAGGCGATCAATCTTGGCGTGTTCAGTCTTTTGAATGTGTCTCAGGTTTTTTCAATTTTTAATTGCCTATAATTAATTGAAAAAAATGTTTTTCGGATAAATATTAAATAATAACAAATTTTTGAATTACGTATTTTTTTAAATCAAAACTCAAATTTAGTGCTTGTAAAATTTCTAATAGAATTTGATTCAAAAACATATTTATGTCGATCGAAGAATAAAATGCTTGTAACAAATGCAAAAACACATCAATAGATTTTTTGATAACAAAAAAAAATTAAAAAATTAAGTCAAGTTGATTGACTCAGTATTTCCCACACATTACGGCGATACCAGTTTATTATTTTTCCATAGCATGAAGCATTAGTCTGAGATCCCTTGCAACCAAATAATCGCCAGCCCCCCCCTCCTAAAATTGTCTTATGCCGCTAGGTCTTTCGTCCACATGTCAATGGACAGCCTATTATCAATACTACAAACTTTTCAGTTTTACAACGTCCCACCCCCCAACCATCACCCCCACCCAAAAGAAGGTAAGAAATGATCAGGAACCCCTTAAAACATCTAAAAACGAAGTTTGAGTTGTTTTCGTACTTTTAGTTTTTTTATTATTGCTATGCTGCCACTGACACGATTTTTAACAAACATACGCGTTTTCCATCCTCACCACGGTAATAATACTGTGTCAAAATTTCATTAGAATCAATTTCATAGTGTCCACGTTACAAAATACAAAACGATCTAAAGCAATAAATACTCGTATGTATACAAAAAAGTCCCTTAGTTTCCGTAATAGGGTAGGCAATGTTCGGATGGACCTAAAAAGGTGATTTATGTCGCTAGGTCTTCCTTCACAGGTTAGTGGACAGCCTATTATGAATACAAGAAATTTTTCAGTTTTTCAACTCCCCACCCCTAACCATCCCTAAAAAAGCTTATAAACGGAGTTTGAGCTGTTTTTAGTTTTTTTATTATTTCTGCGCCGCCACTGGCATGATTTATAAAAACCATACGCGTTTTCAATCCTCGCTACGGTAGTAATACTGTGTCAAAATTTCATTAAAATCAATTCAACAGTTTCCTCGTAACACAATATAGAACGATCTAAAGCAATACTCTTGTATGTTTACACTAGAAAAATTTCCTTTGGGTTCTGTAATAGGCAAGGCAGTGTTCGGATGAGCCTGAAAAATGTATTTATGTTGCTAGGTCTTCCTTCATAGGTCAGTGGACAGTCTATTATGAAACCAACGAATTTTTCAATTTTACAACCCCCACCCCCCAACCACCCCAATTTCGCCCCCACCCAAAAAAAGTAGAAAATGATCAAGAACCCCTAAAACGCCTAAAAACGAAGTTTAAGCAATATTTATTTTTTTTTGTTTTTTTGCTAATTACTCCGCCGCCCATCCCACAGCATATCGCTGCCCAAATTTCATCACAATCCATGCAGCGGTTGCTAAGATTACGAGGTTAGAAAGAAGCGACAGACAGACCGACCGACGGAAATGAGTGACGTGGATTTTCGTTCAGTAGACATCATAAAACGCCCAAAAAGCGTATTATCCCAAAATCGAAAATTTTCGCGATCACAATACTTCCCTTAGCTATCGGTGTGGGAAGTAAAAAGAGCTGAAAGGCCTGGGTTTCGAAACAACAACCCGCTCGAACACATTCATTATCTGACACTCTTAACTATTGCGCCATTTGGCGATGTAGGAGATCGCTTCAACGAAACATAATATTATTTGATTATGTACTTTATTACTGGAATTTGTAATCTGATTTCAAACATTAGCAAAAACATATTTATTTCGATCGTGGACTTCGTCTCGAGCTGCAAACTTCATTCATCATCTATGTTGCAACAAATATACACTAGTTACCAGTTAGCATTTTCACGATTGGCGGGGAATCTAGAATCTAGTGTCGGAGTAGCACGACGTTGGCCAAAGGAGCATCCTGACTGCCGTAGTGACGTCACGCGGGTTCGAGAGCCGTCGGCGTGTTTTCGGTATTGGATTCAAAAACCCATTTTTATTTTTGTAAAACTTTTGAATTATTGCGAAAACAAAACAAAAACAGCTTTGTTATAAAACTTATACAGGGTGTCCCACGACAATTAAGAAAAGCAATATATCGCAACTGGGCAGTAGTAGAGAGTTATAATTTTGGCGGTTTAAATTAGAGCAAATATCGAATATTTCCTTGTCATTGTGTCACCCAATGAGGTATTTGTTTTTGGTCACGTGACGTCCGATTCCAAAAGGTTAATGGAACATCCTGTATCTTTGTGACTTTTTGTATTCCTCCCGATAAAACAATTCCAACAAACTGGCACACTTGGGGTCTAATGTGATTAATTCAAGAGCTACAGGTACTTAAAGGATAGTACCACTACCATTGAGTATAACATGTACCCCTTACTTTAGTAGTGTTTCATAATGGTAGTGGTACAGTCCTTTAAGTACCTGTAGCTCTTGAATTAATCACTTTAGAGCCCAAGTGTGCTAGAAAATATACTACATTTGCTCTAATTTACATCCCCAAAGTTATAATTCGCTACTGCTGCCCAGTTCCGATATACTGCTTGTCTTAATTGTCGTGGGACACCCTGTATATGATCTTTTCATTTATCACAAAAAAATTATTCAAAACCCCAATTATTTGCTTCTAATTACTAACTCATAATGCAAATAGTAAGTGGATAAGCAGCCTTGTAACAAAAGTAGTTTTACTAAACTTTAATTGCTAAAGTTTTAAATCGAGTGTACTTAAATACAAGCTATATTTATTCTGTTTCACCTTTCTAAACAACATGTCATTTAATGTACTATCGACAATATAAGGATACAATTTATACATAAGAAAATCCTTCTTTTCAAAACATGAAAAAATTCTTACATAACATTTTCATAAAACTATAAAAAATGTAAAATCTCTATAAATAACATCAAATTTTCTCAATGTATAAAATACTTCCAACATTCGCCTATCACTTTGTTGTATTTACAAACCCCCTGGTAGAGATAAGTGAAAAATAGTTAAAAACAGCATTTGGAAAGCAGCATTCCAAGGACTGAAACTGAAGTGTCATATGTCATAAAGGTAAAAATGATGGTAGCCAATATTTTTCAGGTCTAACTTGCTTTTCAAGCCAGACTTATAGAGTATGAATTTTTAAACTTGGAAACTACTTGGCTTTAATGAAATTTGTACACTGTATTACAACTGTAATAGAGATAAAAAACTGTATAGTTTTTTAAAACCATGCCAAGTAGGGTTAGGAGGATGGTAAGACTAGAATTACGCTTGGAACCGTAACTTGGAAACATCTCGCTTGATTAGAATAAAATTTTGACATCCTAGGGCCAGTTGTACAAATGCTGGTTCAACACAAGCTTTATTAAACCTAAGCTTAGTCTTAAAGTTGACATCAGTTGTATACTAACTAGTTTAGTTAAACCTAATTGATAATGAAATATACTACAGTCAGATTGTACAACGGACGTTTTGCAACTTCCGTGGCGGCTCACCTTACACCGAACGTTAAGCTTGCATTGTACAATCGGCCCTTAATTTCAGGAATGTGTAATAACTACCGAGTCAAGTCACTTCACACCTTTTTTTTATAAGAGACAATCCGAGATAAATGGTTCAGGATTTAAGAATGACTCCAAATATTCCCCTCTGCCAATTTCCACAATATGTTAGTTTTTCTCACCTATCTCTGGTGTAGGTACATAAATATGTTCCTCAGAGTAACAACTGAACATAAAGGTAGTAAACAAACCACTTCAGCATGGCGTGCTCAAAGCCATCATCTTTGACACTTCAGCCGCCAAATATTGATCAGCTGTGGCCTTTCAGTGACAGTTCAAATTGTAAACAATGCTGTGTAACGCCAACTAACCTGAAAATTCTTCCAATGCAAACCATGTTACAAACAGTGCACTTTTTGAGTTCCATCTCGGAAAACTGTTAAATACACTCGAATATAGCACAGCAAGTCCGTAAAGCTTCACTAGAGTTACCAACAAATAGCAAATTTGATTTTACTGACCAAGCATAAAAGACGCACAAACAATAAACAAAGCAAACGTTTGACAGTTGAGGGCATGCGGCGTTGCCAGCTCCTCAAAAATATGCAGTAACGCAGTAGAGGTCAACATATCTATTCATTTTGCTGAACCATCAAAATACCGTCTTTTTTAACGCAGAATGGAATATTTCTGGATACTATACAATTAAGACGATAGTAAATAATTATGATTGCCGTACATGGTGGTCGATATGACAACGTACGAAAAGATGTCGGCCTATTAGAATTAGTTGTTTATTACCTCTATGTTCAGTTGTTACTCTGAGATATGTTCAATAATTTACTCTACTCTACCAGCAGCTCTTCGTAAACTGCGGAATTTGGCGATTTCATGTATTACTAGCCTTAACAACAAGATAAAAGCGCACAGATCTGCGAACATGAGCATTAAAAAAACGTATTTCCAACCGTAGGATGAGACGAAACCGGCAAGAAGAGGACCTACGGCTGCACCTGAAAACATATTTCAGAAATTATCAATTTTAGTTACAAATGTCACACATTTTTCAAAATAGAGTTTTATACACCATTTTGTTCATTATCTAGAGCGCTACTATTTTCTATATTATTTCGGCATTAGACATGAGATATTTGGTAAAGAAAATTAGGCTTACATGCAGACACCAACTAGTGTTTTTTCCTTTCGTTGAGAATGCCGTGCGGTGAACCCGCTTTTTTTTCAAGTACGATTGATCTATGCTGTGTTGCACCTTCAGTGACCAAAATATTATTCTATCACAAGGTAATACAGCTCGAAAGAAGATTAAGACACATCTAAGCTAGTCGTGAAAACGCTGTTGCTAGTTCTGAAGAATTTTGTTTGTCAGAAAATTTGGATTTTGAGATTTAAACCTTGAAAGCTATTTAATGTCTGGCATTGTCTTTATAGTTTTATTCGTTGAGCTTAGTGTTTGTTTATTTTTCTTTACATGCAGTAAAAAAGCCCAAAGTGATGTGTTTCATTCATTTTGATCCACCTCCACAAAAATATCACTCAAAATACATGTCACAGTTCCTAACATGCAAAACCCGACGTGACCAAATTTTGAAATCTAGATTTTGGGGCGTTATGATCTAACATCCTAACCATCGTAGGTTATCATACTTTTAGTATTATTTTCACTCATACTCGTAATAAGGTTTTTCTCGATTTCTCTAAAGTTTGTATCCGTGGACATGGCGGGTTCTGCATTTAGACGCCTGACATAGACTGCTATAAATATTATCTAGTCTACATTCCTTTATAAGGTATTATTTTATACGTATTGGCAAACCGGGCTCTAGAATGCCGATATAAATGCATCGGACGCAGATAGACGATAGCCTTTAACAGATTAAAGGGAAAACACAATATCCCTTACCCCACTTCCACTCGTTAGAAGACACATTCCCAGAGTTGCCAGGTGTGGCGATTTTCTGCCCAAGTGGCTATTTCAAACCGAAGTTAGCGACAAAAAAGCATGGCTGGGAGATTGGCGACTTTTGGTAGCCCAAATACACAGTCAGTTGGCGACCATTTCCATTTTATTGGCCTTACCCTCAGAAATATGGACGCTGCATTATATAACCAAATATTAAAACCCATATGGACTTAACGCATACAGCTTTGGGGCTGTACCAAAGAAAGCAACATTCAGATTATTCAGCGTTTCCAAAACAAAGTACTGAGGTGTATTGTCAATGCTCCTTGGTACTCCCGAAACAGTGACATCCATAGGGACCAGGATATGGACACTGTCAGCCAGGCGATCATAAAATTCGCCAAAAGCCATGCACACCGGCTTTCAAACCATGTGAACGTGGAGGCCATCCAGCTCCTCGACAACACGAACCAGACGAAAAGACTCAAGAGGACAAAACCCTTTGAGTTAGTTAATGAGTGATAGTGTAAAGGCAGAGCATAGTGCGGTAGTTACACGTTAGTGTTGGTGTTTACTGGTCACTAGAGTCTAAGGAACTTCTATTGAGTAAGACCCTTAGTTTTAAAATTAAGATTAGCTAAATCAGGTTAGAACAAAATTGCTTATTGATCGTAAACGATCAGATTGTAATATTAAACAAAAGGAAAAGAAATATGGGAGAGAGGGAGAGGGGGAGAGAGAGAGAGACAGAGATAGATAGAAACAGAAAGAGAGAGAGACAGAGAGAGAGAGACAGAGACACAGAGAGAGAGAGAGAGAGAGATAGAGAGATAGAGAGATAGAGAGAGAGAGAGAGATAGAGAGATATAGAGAGATAGAGAGAGATAGAGAGAGAGAGAGAGATAGAGATAGAGAGAGATAGAGAGAGAGAGATAGAGAGAGAGAGAGAGAGACAGAGATACAGAGAGAGAGAGAGACAGAGAGAGAGAGACAGAGAGAGAGACAGAGAGAGAGAGACAGAGAGAGAGAGACACAGAGAAGAGAGAGAGAGAGACAGAGAGAGAGAGACAGGGAGAGAGAGAGAGAGACAGAGATAGACACAGAGAGAGAGAGAGACTGATGAAAATCAAAAATTTCAAATCTTTCAGATCCTCAGGCTTGCGTGAAAAAACGAAAATCTTCATTTGGCTTTCTACTAAGACGAAACCGCGTCTTCTAGATAATATGAGGGTGCTGATTACAAATCCGGTCGCAGTTTTGAGTTCCAGTCTCGTTTGATGAAAATAAAAAATTTCTAATCATTCAGATCCGCAGGTTTGCGTAAAAAATCGAAAATCTTTATTTGGCTTTCTACTGAGATGAAACCTCGCCTTTTGGATAATTTGAGGGTGCTGATTACAAATCCAGTCTCGTTTAACGAAAATCAAAGATTTCAGATCTTCGGGCTTGACTAAAAAATCGAAAAATCTTTATTTGGCTTTCTATTAATATGAAACCGCGTGTTTTGGATAATTTGAGAGTGCTGATTACAAATCCGGTCGTTGTTTTGAGTTACCGTCTCGTTTAACGAAAATCAAAAATTTCAGATCTTTGGGTTTGTCTAAAAGATCGAAACTTTTGTTTTGGCTTTCATTCAGACGAACCTCGTGTTTTGGATAATTTTAAGGGTGTAATTTCTGGGCACCATGCATGTCGTTGACGCATGCGATCTACAATGTTTTTAGTCATCATAGAATAATATTGATGGTTAACTGGCAACCAACACTTCGAAAAGACCCGACCTTATAGCAGTTCATTGTGAACTGGACTATTATTTTTGTCGAAATATACGAAAAACTAGATTCATTCACATTTTAGTTATAGTTAGATATATTTTAACCATACCTATTGATCCTGTCCCATCAATAATGGCAGTAACGGTAGCCAATGCTTTAGCGTTGCCTTCTAAACTATGATGTGTTCCTAATTCTGCAGATACAGCCGTCGTTATCAACGAATAAGGACCGTTCACTAAGATTCCTACAACAACTAAGAGAATCATGTTCACGCCTAAGCTGACGCTACTCAATTCTTCATACACAACCATCTGGAAAACAAAACAGACTAATTAGCATTTTTTTATATTGGCACATACAACGAATATTTTTTGCATATACAGATACAGTGCAGTGAATAGAGACCTTTACATCAAATATGCCACCTATATGATAATACCACAGCACATCAAACAATCAGCAAATATCTCGGGTTGGCGGCAACCATATGCGCAGCCCGCCATTTTGGATTAGAATCTGTCAAAAGGGGCATATACGTCTACATCGGTTGATACTATTGACGCAAGGTCGACGTTCGTATTTGCCGAGATGAATGCAGAGACGTACGCTGTGATCTTTATTACGCGGTGTTGATAGTATATGATTTTTGAAATAGGTATATAAACAATGTGCTGGAAGTGTGTGTGCTGCTAACCATTGCAGAAATAAGTACCTACTATAAGGGCAGAAAAAGTTTTTTTACATTTAACCTACAAATAAAAAATGTACTCAAAAAGTTACGGACACTATTTTTAGGGATGGATTGAGACGGCTCAAGTGATTTGATAGATAACAGCCGATCAGCCAGCACGCTTTTGAGCTAAACTTTGTACAAGCCAATGTTTTTTGGTAATGACTTAAAAAAAAATTGGGACCTCACTAAAACCGTTCACTTGAATGTTCGTTATTGTCAGTATGTAGTATTTTTGTTTAAAATTAACTTAGAAGAGTTACTGACTAATCATCAGCATTTGACGCTACCATTTCTATCAAATCGGCCCAATCAAGCGAATACACACCTTTCTTTTGACTTTCTTTATACTACTACCACCGCCATCTATTTCCATTTTTTATCTATAAAGAAGGGAATCTTGAGGTCATTATTTCTTTGTTTTATGTCTTTGCGTAGTTCAAGCCGTGATTCGGTGCCTAATGAAACTATACCATTTACAGCAGTAGTTTCTAAAGGATCAAATTAAATTTCTAAAGCGTCAATTGTGAATTCAAACTGAAAAGTATAAATTACACCACAGTTTGAATTTACAATTGACGCTTTAGCAATGTAATTTGTGCTTTTGAAACTACAGCTGGAAAAGGTACAGACTTCTTTCTGGGTTCCGGTACTCCCAATGATACTTGTTGTTGGTTGCATCTAAATATGGCACTAATAAAAAGTATTTATTGGCTCTATTTTGAAAAGTCAAGTTCCACTACAGCTATTAAAAAGAAATATCTTAAGAATATAAAAACTAGTGGAAATACATCCAACTTGGAAAAGCATTTCAAGCAGTTTAAATTTTTTTAATATGAAAATTTTCGATAATCCATGTTGAATTGCCCCATTTCAACGTGTCTTGTTACTTCACTTCACTCATGATGCCAAACGCTTTTCACAGAGATATCTTTGCGCACGTGGACGTGGCAACCATTCATACAACAAACTGCTCTGCGAATGCTTACTCGTAGCGAGTGCCCTGTCACCCGACTCGATCGAACCCTAAAATCGCGGCGAGCATGGCCGACTTTACTCACTAGGCCGGAGCATGAAATATGGCAACACTGAATCAGCGGGCCGAGTTTTTATTTGTTGTTACGTCATGTGTATTCTTCCAGAGCAGAAAATATGGTTGGAAGGTGATTATTAATGTGTTTCTAATTATTTACCTGCACAAACGAAACTATAAAGATAACAAGATGCCTGCAAAGCGTATAGTACCAGGTTGCAGCCCAATAGAGGACATACCAAACCATGGCCCAACATAACCTTATTCCAGAGTAAAAAGAACGTTGCAAGGTGATTTTTAATGTGTTTCTACTTATTTACCTGCACAAATGAATATTAAAGATAAAAAGATGCCTGCAAAGTGTGTAGTACCAGGTTGCAGCCCAATAGAGGGCATACCAAACCATGGCCAAACATAACCTTATTCCAGAGTAAAAAGAACGTTGCAAGGTGATTTTTAATGTGTTTCTACTCATTTACCTGTACAAATGAAACTATAAAGATAAAAAGATGCCAGCAAAGTGTGTAGTACCAAGTTGCACTAGCAATTGTGCGTCCAATAAGGGACATAAACAGAAGTGGGTAAAAGGTATTCCTCGGAAGGGCTGGTTATATTTATAAGGATAAAGACAATAATTTACAAACATTTCAAAGGATAAGACCTATTTTAAAGCACAATGTGGTACCTATAATGTTTTCTGGACCTCCCAAATATCACAGAAAAATACAGTTAATAGAACTCATCTGGGCATGCATCTGGGGCATACCTACGAAAAGATTTGATAGTGAAAGGGAATCAAGACCTGCAAAAATGGCTTCACAGTGACCTAATAGTGAATTTTTCTAGCTCAAGTGACAATTTACAAAGTAAATTGAGTGTTCATTTAAGTGGAAGTGGCAGCAGGAAACAGGTTGCGTTTATTTTTATTTTGTAGTGTCTGACTGTGATGAACCAGACATCAGATGTAAGTGGTATTAGTAGTAGTAGTTCTAAAAAGTATTTTTCTTAATTTATTAACCCATTATGAACTCTAATACATATAAAATGTGATAATTATTCTGAAACTATAGGCCCACTATTTGACAGCTAAGCCACGTTGCCACATCTATGGCTCCGGCCTAGTGTAGAGTCGGCCATGCGGCGAGTAATGCACTCGCGGCAATATAATTGAACATGTTCAGCTCCACTCGCGGCGAGTAATTTTTAGTCGCAGTGAGTACAGTGTCACGCACAGCGAATTTGCTCGCAGCGAGTATTCGCTTCGTTTGACCGATGCTTTAGGCTCCCTTACTGTACGTACGCTGTGCGATAAAGTACAGTCAAGTAGGGTACAAAAAAATAAGCAAAAACGCTCGTGCTTTTATGCACTGACATTATGGAAACAAACCATTTTACTTACCATTGGAGCCGCCAAAATCAGCATAACAGCACAGGTGGTAGCTGGCATCTCACTTTTATCACTAAAAACTCCTGCTATGATAGCTCCTACTATACCACCAACGTCAAATAACGTGGACATGTCAGCGCTCAGCGTTGCACCCATCGTTGCTAAAACAAATTATTTCTATTTCTAACTAGAAACATCCACGAATGTAGGTTAATATAAACTACATATTCCCAAGAATATTTGTAAGCATTATTTATTTTAGGATTTATTCTTAAAATATGTTTAGTCTATCTTTAAATACAAAAAATGCTAATCTATCATAAGGGCCCATATCAGAATTCTGATTTTTAATCGTTAATAACTTTCTGAAATAACAGATAAGAAGTGTTGAATTTTTGGGGGTAGGTACCTATGTGATTCAACTTATCAAAACAGGAATATATAATATATAGTTTAAAAAACTAAGAAACACGCTTTTAAACAACATCTCGAATTTAAAAGTTAAAAATTATTTTTAAATTGAGCTTAAAACAGTAATGAACGAAAAATACTAGTATTACTGTGACAAAAGCGTCGGGCGCTCGATTTACGAATAATGTGGCACAAAGCGCACACGCTTTTCCCACAATAATACTAGTATTTTTCATTCATTATCGTTTTAAGCTTATTTTAAAAATTATATTTAACTTGTTAGTTCGATGTTCTTTAAGAGCTTGTTTTTTAATGTTTTCAAACTATGTTTACTATTTTTTTTATAAGTTTTTTAGTTAACTACTTAATCATTGAAGCGGATTTTGTTATGTTTTTTGAAACTGTATTTATTCCATTAATTTTTTAGTTACAAACTAGCGGTCCCGACAGACGTGGTCGTGATTGTAGCGCTATCCACCAGACCTTATGTAAAACACTCCCCGATCAACAACTTTCTATTTTTCAATCCAATTAGATGGGCATTTAATACCTCCCAACCTCTAATACAAATAATATTATAACAAAAAAGCTAACGAGACGCGGTGTTTCCAAGCGGTCACCCAACCAAGTACTAACCGCGCCCGACGCTGCTTAACTTCGGCGATCGGACAATAGCAACAAATTTACAATTTATCTGTGTCATTAAATATGCAATTACATGAAATATACCCTAAGGCTAACAGAATAGTCGATGTGGAATCAAGTTCATTCGCGATTTGACCAAGTTGGTGTTGATTTGATCCTGATATTAATATTTTGACTGGAGCATTAAATTAACATTGTCAGAAATTAGTTTTATGTCAGTCCGTCGATCATTTTGTATAAACTGATTCTGCCATTTCACTCTGTGAACCATAGAGCTGCCAACTTTATTTTAACTATTCTTTGTGTATTTTTAATTGAACTTAAGCTACATATCCTGCAAAATTGTTCATTTTAGTACTCTTAATTCTATTACCACTGCCGAAGTGTCCAGAACACAGACTATACCCCCATCGAGAATTATATCATCTGAATCGTTATCTACTACTATTAATCTGTTACGTCATTTACAAGACATTGTGATTTGTTAATGCAAAAGCCAAAGCAGGCGAAAGGTGGTGCCAAAGCTCCTCACCGTCAGTTGTAGGTGGCTATGAGACGAAGCCAGCTCGACAGCTATATATACACATTACAGTTTAAGACAACACATGGCGCATGTATTGCAGTTACTATCACACGGATACTTATCTGGCGTTGGCAGTGTTGTTGATGAATAGAGGCGGAATAACAGTAGTAAGCCAAAAGTTACAAGCTTACAAACAGGTGAAGCGTGTTAAAAGATTAATTTCATCTACCGACAACTCTTTTGAACGAATGTCTTTGAAAGCAATACATTGTAATGCAATTTTCAAAAATATTACTTACTGGAGGCATTCACATAAAGCGGGAGCCAAAAGAGAAATGTGTAGCTAACTAGCTTCGAGAAAAATAACGCTAACGAGAACTCGACTACTCCTGGTATTTTCAAAGCCTTTGTGAAACCAATGGCCTGTTCGACTTCTCTTGACGATTCTCTAGGCAACAAGTGCGTTCTTTCTGTTATCCGTCGTTGTACTTCCTGAAAAGGATAGTTCAGATCTCTATATCGAAATATAGTTCTTCGGTTTGGTTAGTAAGACACTCCACTAGGCACTATTCCCCCAATAATGATACCAAAATATGTCATTCAAGATTTACTTGCAATGTTGAGACAATACGTTCAGCAATGAGTTGTCGCTGAAGGTTATTAGTTAGGCTAATAGCGTAGCAAATCTAATTTTGTTATAATAAAAATAAGTGCTTAGCTTTGTATGCAAACCCCAACCAAACATCTGAAGTAAACAACTTTAATGTGTGACCCTATTCTTGAATTTGCGGGAGAAGAACCCGAGAATAACAGAACTGATGAAAAGCGACAGCATAAATTCAATGCTGTATGCGCGAACGTCAAATATTGCTGTCAGTTGCTTATAGTCCGATGTCAACCGAGAATATTAATTTGTTAGTCTTCGGTGTCAGTATTCCTGTCATGTCAAGCTCCCATACTACAATAATTGTCAGCAGCAATATGCTGTTTCAACGTCAAACGAGAGCATTCAAGGTAATCGAAACTGGCACCTTGAACTTCTTCTCCCCGCACTTCTTTTGTCTTGTATTTTCCCTGTATTATCAGTTGTAGAATGTGGCATCTTCCTTCACGCATAACGTGACCGTAAGAGTTTCCCCATTTTTAAGCCTTAAATCTTTTCAGATCAACTTTGTTCATTTTCCACGACTTCATAGAGAAGGATTGAGAAAACGTAACATCTGGCCAATGTGATCTTAAGTTTGATGTTCAGATCTCTAGAGCAGAATACTTTCCGCGTATTTATGCCTGCAGCTCCAGCTTGACCGATTCTAGATCTTATTTCTCGAGTGTCCTTCAGTCTCGTTCAAAATGATATCCAGGTATTTGTACTCTCTCACTCTCTTGACTGGCTCATCGCGAACATCCCTCAACACTTGTTTTGCTGATGATCATGAATTTTGTCTTCGATGCTGTTTATTATTACACCGTTTACCTTTATTTCCACTGTTTCTTCAGATATAGCATCTTGTATAATTTTCTCCGAATAGAGGTTGAAAATTATCAAAGAGAGTATGCATCCCTGCCTTACTCCTCTTTCGATTGTTATCTCGTCCGAAGTTTCTTAGCTCTCTAGAAAAACCCGCTTCTCATTAGTTTTGCTATTCTCGGGTAGAACTAACAAGAAAAGTGGTCGTGGCTCTCCTTATAAGTGATTGTTGGAAAGATTTCTGTCAAAAACAAGGGAGCTGAATGCTCCCCAAGCAAGTTATTAGTTCTCTCGGTGTCGAGTAAGATAAAATCAAATTGTCGTAACCTAGAAAGTGCATTTTGACAAAAAATGTTATTTGGGGACGTTTATTTTTCATTACTGCCAAAAAATAAACCAACCGACTAACCTTTAAACTTTTTGTGAAAGTCAAATAGTTCCGCGCATATAACACGTCACTTGGACGTCAATAAAAAATTCCAGCATTCTCATTGGTGGGGACATTTGGCAACAAGACTTCCGATTCTGCTCCCTCACGCAAATTCGTTTGTGCTCCTCGACATTCAAGAGTAGGTATGGTTTTTACTATTGATAGAATAGCGGGGGAGTGCACATATGAGGGAGCTGTACCTGGGGCTAAAACGGCATCTCAGAAGCTTGGAGTTTCGTTCTGCTGTAGGAAGTTGTGTACACCAGAGCAAGTACTGCTGCTCGACATCGTTGGAATATTGCTCCCATGTGTGGGGATGCGCTCCGAAGCACTCTCGAAAGTTTGTGGACACTATCCAAAAAAGAGCAATTGGACTAATCGATACGCCTAATCCCACAAAGGACCTCCACAGCCTGGAACATCGAAGAAGGGTGGCTGACATGTCCCTATTTTACAGATTCTGTCACGGAAGATGTTCGAGTGAGCTTAAACCAATAATAACACCGAAGGCCGTTCGAACGAGGAACACCAAGTCGAGGTCCCTGCTCCACGAACCAGTCTCCTCCAGCATTGCTTCTTTTGGAGAACTTCGACGCTGTGGAATAAGCTGCCGGAAAATTTGTTTCTCGACGACTCAACCTGCAGCGTTTCAAATCTAACGTGCGCAAACGCTTATCCTCTCGCAGCGCTTCTACAGCGCCACAGTTTTCAGCCTTTGCGGGGGTTTGACCATAAAAAAATCCCTGGGGCGCCTTTTCACTGGTTTCAAGAATAGGGCGGTTTTCATTATACTTCATCATCTCTGTCTAAACGAATGGAAGGGTCTTACTTGTGTCTAGAAGCTGCTCTATCAGATCAGTTAGTAAGTGCTCAGTACTTTCTTCTTCAGTAGACAGTAATCCCTCTGAATGAATAATTTTTGACTCATTATTTGTTGAACGCATCTGCTATTTACTTGTCAATACGCCCCTAGACAGCACGATTATAATACGGGACAACGCTATTTAGATCTGTTTACTTTTTTTTTTGGACTGCGAAAAAAAACCATAAAACCTGATAGCAGCAAGTACCGGACAGGGACGGCATGAGAAATATTTTTAAGAAATTTAGGGATTTAGGGAAATTTAGGGTTCAAATAAAACTGAACGAGCAAAAACACCCAGCAATGTTTTTGCCAGTTCAGATAAATTATATGTCAGAAGTGTCACAGCAATGTACCAGAAACAACATGGGAAATTCGAATTTTCAACAGTCGCATCCATTTCTTCAGTACCATTGACACCTTGCTGATGCGCTTTGTTTACCTTTTATAGTCTATACAAATATAAATAACACAGAGTCATTTATTACATTCATAATCACAGGTCCGCAACTAATATCGCAATACGGTCCACCTCACAACCTCATTACATACAGGATGTCCCACGACGATTAAGACAAGCAATATATCGGAACTGGGCAGTAGTAGAGAATTATAATTTTGGGAATTTTAATTAGAGCAAATGTTGTGTCTTTTTTTGTTATTGTGTTACCCAATGAGGTATTTGTTTTTAGTCACGTGACGTCCGATTCAAAATTATTAATAGGACACCCTGTATATTGATGCCTTTTTATGTACCTCTCAATGAAACAATTCCAACAAATTAGCACACTTGGGGTCTAAAGTGATTAATTCAAGAGCTACAGGTACTTAAAGGATTGTACCACTACCATTGATTATAACATATACCCTATGCTAGTGTTCGTTTCATTTTTTGTCATAATGGTAATGATACAAATACAGAGTTGATTTGTTGTTAGGAATTTTTATAATCTTGTCTCTTTACTCTAATTCGTCTATATCATTAATTCTAATTTACTTGTTTTCTCCCATCTGAACGTTTTTGTTTATATTTCATTGTTTGCTAGGTTGCTTATAGGTAGGAAAATTGAAAAACACCGATTTGATTGAAAATTTGAAATTGAATGAAAACTACCAGAGATTGATATTAACAGCCTTATATCATTAGAAAACCTATCAATTCTACACATCATATAAATAAAATTAGGCATTCCCATTTGGAAAAATCAAGTTATCTCTGATTGAAGTTTCTTTAATTAATCGACCGATTGCTCCAAGCACAAACGTCAAATTTGACCTTCTCACCTAAGGTGACGCATTTCATGCTTAGTAATATGCCAAAGTCACAGCCTTCTAAATTTTATCATCTCTGAGATATTCAATTTTTTTCTGACATCTACTTATACCGAAAATGGTGATTTACACCTAAACGGTTCGCTTTAAGTCCCATTTGTGATACATAAAGTCACACTAGAATTCACCAAGGAATCTGAATATGCAATAATATACATATATTTAAAAAAACATCTTTGATACATTTCTTGTTTTAGGGACACCCTGTATAACATGATATTTTTTAAATGTAGCCTTATTGGGTCCCTATCCATCCGAAATTATTATTTTCTTTTCCATCAAATACTTTAGCCATAATGCTCCGTGTCGAATAACGTGAATAACCCGATATATTTTGTATACACACACACATTACCCAGGTCTACATAATAACTCAACTGCACTATAGAAGTGTCGGCTCTGATTGAGACCCGAAAAACAGCAAACAGATCCAATAGCTCTGTCCGCAACAATTCAAATGATACATAATACATAATATCCCTCATAAAACTAATTATGCATTAACAAGTTGTGATGACTCATGCAGATGATATAAAATACGACACATACAATAAACAAACCCACATAAACCAGACAAAAAAGACACAGCACTCCCAAAAAAGCACAATTGATAAAAACCGAATTGAATAAAACTTACACTGTTATCATTTATTGAATAACGTGACTGGGTTAAAATTGCCTACAAAATAAAAATGAAATGAACATGAGAATATAGTATTTTTTTTGAAATATGAAATAGGATCTCTTCTCTGAATAATGATAACTGAATTTAAAGGAACAGTTTCTAATATGCAAAGCTTGTTATGGTTGGATTAATATCGGGGTTAGGAGTTTTATAAATAATGTCTGTTTGAATAAAAAAGGTTAGGTCAGGCCTATGATATTTTTCCAAAAATAATGAAAAAAAATTTAGTTGTGAATTTGACTTTCTGCATACACTGTAGAGTTGAGTTCCAAATAAATTGGTTGTTACAGGTTTGATTATGTAACCTACATACATGATAAAAAAGCCCTATCTCCAACTTAGCAATTAAATTTCTAGCAGAAGTTGCAAGCTTCCTATAGAAATAATTTTTTTGAAATACATTTTTCAAATGTTACTTCACCATTGCTTTAGCACAGTATGTCTCATTCAATAGTTTAAAAAGAAAAAATGTAGTAAATACTTTTATAACAAACATTTAGGAATACTAGACATACCTGTTCTCCTACAAATATTGCTGAATCATCTACATCAGAACCAGTACTTGATGCACCATCATTTGAAATTTCAGTCTCTGATATTCGTGCTCTGGGCTGAAAAAAATTAAATTTTCACAGCAGATCTTTACAGAAGTAAAAATGTGAAGTTTGGTCATCTTTACTATTCATTTTAGTTAATTTAATACCCTTAACCGAATTAAAAAATCATATGAATGTTTCATGTTTCTAGTTCACCAATCATTAGACGTCAAAACTTCATGATCATCAAATTGTTGGTTTTTTCAAGCCATAAGAACTGTTTTTTAATATTTCATAATTTACGAAAACTAAAATTGCAGTTACTATGTGACTCCAAGTTTACTAATCAACCAACAATAGAATAACAACAGTTATACATAACCCATTCCAGGTGCAATTTTTTTAACTAGCAAGGTACCAGCACTTCCACAGTACATTACTAAGAAAGTTTTTTGACCAAGATGCTCAACTTACTCTCCGAATATCTCTCTCTGGTGTGGTGTTCTTTGTACTGAGCCCTACATCACTGGGATTTGTTACCAGGAACAAAAATATCACAAACCCTACTACACCAATGTACAGTCCTGGTATCATGAAGGATAGGGCCCAATCCTCTTCCACATACTGTGCGGAAATCAAAGAACCCAGTATATTACCTATACTGGTATGGGAATTCCATATACCAAATATCAACCCTCTTTTGCTCTTGCCAAACCAGTTGCCCATAACAGTCACCACTCCTGGCCAACCTGTTGTTTGAACCACTCCTGCTAACCCCTAAAAAATGTCAAATTAATTGTTAAAATGCGGTGATCTTGTGGAGGTGTTAGTCACTACGGGCACGCCAATCACAACCCAGGGCTCATGTAGTTACAAAACACGAGACTGGGCGCGCAAAGTTTAAATTTCTTGCGGCACCGTTATGGAACCGAAACCCGGGTCTCATCTTTTTCAGAACCGGTTCTGTGGCCTAATGAGATACCCGGGTAGAACCGGGTATTTTGGAACAGGGTAGAACCGGGTGAATGCACTAAGCCTTATATAAAGATCTAGCTTGTTTGGAAAAACATTTAACCCACCAGATGTGGCAACTCTAATTTTATTTGTACAATGATAATGCAGTTATTTTTCAAAGTTGATGCTCCTAGTTTAAGCAATGATCATAGACAAGACCACAACGTCCTTGAAATGGATCCCATAAAGGCAAACCCCTTTAATTCTGAGTTTAATTACCATTCCAAGATGGACAACATACCTAACGTAAAGTATCCTAGTGTTAGAATCAAAATAATAAATATCCTGAGCACCGATTTTAATACGTCAAAAAGAGAGAAAGACAACCCCGACCGCCCACGGTCGGCACGCCGGTGATCGATCTAGGTCATTCTATGCGTACCGCTCGAGTACGACGGAGCTGTTGTGGTTGTCTTTGTGATTTTGTGCTAAAAATCTAACATCGGAAGCGGGACTGACACGCTCACATCGTAAGTACAGTTGCATTTTGTTTGTATTGGATGCATTGCCCTGTTTTACTGTTACTGCTATGTGTTGATGTTTTTGCGCCTGTTTTCATTATATTACGGCAGGCAAACTGTGCGACTAGGTACGAACGTATTGTCTGACGGTTTAACAATTTAAGGAAGCAATTTTTTGTGATCCCAAGAAGAGAATTATTTATTTAGATTGCTCAATTCTCTTTCAACTGAGTCGCACTATTTTACACATTGTTTATTTGTAAAAGAGTTGTACACCATTAACATTAATTGATTTACGTCCCCGATGCGAAATTTCGGATTTTACATGACTGTTTACAGTGTAATAAGAACAAAACAAAAAATAATAATAAACGATAATCCAGAGTAGATCAAGATACATCATCAAATTATAGTTCTTACTCATTTTATTAATAGTTACTGGAGGGATTACAAGTAGGTCAAGGTTTTTTTTATTTTTTTAGTGTAGGACGTCTTTACTGAACTAGATTATTGCAGGTTGCATTAAAAAAGGGTTAGATACCAATTCATGTTGCATTGAGTTAGTATTATGCATTTAAATTTTGTGTTGTAAGGGAACATGTATTGAGTTTTATTTGTATTGGTTTTTGCTGCGCAAGAAAAAAAAACGAGAAACAGCTACGTCTATTATTTTCATTTGACTCGTTTTTATCCCATACTATTCACGAGAAACAATTTAGTTTTACATGTTTGTTGTTATTTGTTTTTTATTCATATGTCCGGACGCCGCATAGTAAATCTGCGCTTATATTCACAGTCAAATCATCATGGAAGGACACAGTGCTAACGATTCTACGAAAGATCTACTTGCAGAACTTGTTAAGGCCCTTAGATCGACTCGTACAGCGCCTGAACAAGTTGATTTGCCGATTTTTCGACCGGATATAAGTGATGCAAAAAAATGGCTTATCGAGATAGAGAACATTAAAGATGAGTTTGAGTGGTCAGATCAACAGTTGATTGTGAGGTTAGGCCGTTTTTTAACGGGTATTTCTAAAACGTGGTTCGAAAACTGGTCGCCAGACATTAAAACCTGGGACATCTTTGTCACAGACTTTTTGGAAGCTTTTCCACCAAAAAAAAAAATTTTGGGTGAATTACTTTTGAAGGCGGCTGAGTTTAGCAGTAACCGTTGTAATACCTACGAGGCCTATGTGTTTGAGAGGGTGACTCTTCTTCGGAATTTACGTGCGCATTGGGATGAAGCAGATCTCGTAGAGATTATCGTTCACGGGATTGTGGAACGCGACGTACGCATCACCGCAAGCAATCAAAATCATAAAAAAATATCTGAGCTCATTTCATATTTAGGATCAGTGCCAAAACGTCGTTTGGATGAACCAAGAACTGATAGAAATTCGGAAGTAAGGGAACCCCCTCGTAAGCGATTTCGTGAGAGTCTTGACGATGATCGAAAACGTAAGAGACCACTTACTTGTTACGGTTGTGGTAAAAATGGTCACACTTTGAAATTCTGTTTTGAACGCAAAAAAGACGAAGAAACTCCTAAAAACTCACTCTCTGCCGCTTCATCGTCAAAATCGAGTAGGGCAAATTCGGATTTATCGTGTTCATTTTGCTTTAAAACTGGACATAAAGTTGAAGACTGCTTTTTGAAAAAGGGTATCGAGAAGCGCCGAAATGTAAATCGTTGCAGCAGTGGCAAATCGGGTGCCCCTTGTGAGATGATAATCAATGGAATATTGATGAAAGGCATCATTGATACTGGTGCAGATGTTTCACTTATCCCTCAGAAGCACGCTGAAATGTTTCGTAATAAAATGGTAGCACGTTGTACCATAATTGGCGGATTATTACCGGGACATTATGTTTCAGAACAATCGATAACATGCAATTTTGAGATGTCAGGTGTAAAGACAGAGCTGACATTTATTGTTGTACCGGATAGCTTTCTAGAATACGACGTATTGGTGGGGTGTAATCTATACAATGATCCCGACATAGTTACAATAACAAACCATGCTGGTACCCAAATTGTCAAGAATAAAGTTGCAAGGGTCTTAGACATATTTCCAAATTCTGAAAATTTCGACTTGGACGTGCCAGATATACACAGGCCTAAACTGTTAAAAGTTCTGTCACATTACAGCGATATTATCGCTACTAGCGGAAACGCAGTCTCCTGCGTAAACAATACTACATTGCATATTAGACTTCGCGATAACTATATTGTCAACAGAAGCCCTTACCGATTGTCATTAACTGAAAGAAAAATTGTTCAAGACATTATCAATGACCTTTTGAGTAACAATATTATTCAAGAAAGCGAATCGCCATTTGCAAGCCCCATAATACTTGTAAAAAAGAAGGATTGTTCATATAGGATGTGTGTGGATTTTCGTGACCTCAATCAACATACAATCAAGGATCGGTACCCTCTGCCATTAATTGATGACCAGTTGGACCGCCTGGGAAAGGGTAAGGTGTTCACTTCTTTGGATATGTCATCTGGATTTCATCAGATCCCTATTGATGCCGACTCTGTACATAAAACTGCATTCGTAACGCCAGATGGACATTTTGAATACTTGCGTATGCCATTCGGCTTGGCAAATGCCCCGGCAGTATTTCAAAGAGCAATTAATAGGGCATTGGGTAATCTTAGAAATACTGAAGCATTAGTTTACCTTGACGACATACTGATACCATCTGAAACAGTTGAAGATAATTTGACTTCTTTGGGTAACGTACTGCAGGCGCTTAAAAATGCAGGATTCAGCTTAAACTTAAAAAAGTGTCACTTTCTCCAAGATAAATTGGAATACTTGGGCAGAGACGTATCTGCGGAAGGTATACGCCCTGGGATACAAAAAGTAGAAGCGCTGACAAAATCCCCCATACCTACTACAGTAAAACAAGTACGGCAACTGATGGGTTTAGCTGGGTACTTCCGTAAATTTATTCCAGAGTTTGCCACGCGTACTGCATGCATTACCAAACTAACGAAATCGAACGAACCTTTCTCTTGGACTGAAGAACAAGAGTCATCCAGAAAGTATATAATTGACTATCTAACATCACGCCCTCTTTTAAGGGTATTTGATCCCGAACTTCCCACAGAACTACACACGGACGCAAGCAGCATTGGATATGGCGGAGTGCTCCTGAAAAAATCGGATGGAAATCTACGAGTTATTGGATACTTTAGCAAAAAGACAAACAAGTATGAAGAAAAGTATCATTCTTATGAGCTGGAGACCCTCGCCGTTGTTAGCTCCATGAAGTACTTCCGTGTCTATCTTCTGGGTATCCATTTCAAGCTTGTCACTGATTGCAATGCTATCAAAGCTACTGCAGCGAAGAAAGATATTTTACCAAGGGTAGCTCGTTGGTGGGTGTACATGCAAGATTTCGATTTTGAGATTGTTTATAAAAAGGGGTGTTCGTTGCCACATGTGGACTACTTAAGCAGAAATCCGGTGGTGGTTCGTCGGTTAACAAAACATGACAATTGGTTATATATCGAGCAACGTGGGAACAATGAAGTTAAGATGCTGCTCGATGATTGGAAGGAAGGACGCTTAGATAAAAGTCGTTATGCTGTTAAGAATGATATTTTGCACTACATTGTATCGACGCGTGATGGATCTGTTCCTAAGCCATTTGTGCCCAGACAAAGCAGATTAGGTCTGCTAAGGATTTTTCACGATGAACAGTGTCATGTTGGGATCGAGAAAACATTAGAATCAATACAAAGGCACTTTTGGTTTCCTCGCATGCGACATTTTGTTACAAAGTACATTAAGCATTGTCTCATGTGTGCTGTAAAGAAAACCAGGTCTGGTCCTTTACAGGGCTATATCACAAAAGTTGACAAACCTAATGAGCCTATGAACGTCATTCATGCTGATTGTCTGGGGCCTTTGGAAACCACAAGTGCAGGACACAAGCACATTTTAGTTTTAATTGATGCATTTACCAAATATTGCGTGTTATTACCGTTGAAAACGGTCCAGGCTTGTGAAACAAGAGAAGCTTTCCAACTTTTCATATCGCTATTTGGCACACCTAAACAAATAATCATGGATGCTGGTAAAAACTTCAAAAACTTGAGCCTGCCAGAATACTTGGATTCTTTGGCTATTAGCTACCACTATACTACTCCTGATGTTCATAGATCCAACGGACAGGTAGAGAGGTATATGAGAACAATCATGAACCTTCTCCGAATTGAAACAAAGATTCGGTCAGAATGGTCGAGTGGACTATGGAAAATTCAGTTAGTCTTGAACACCACTGTACAGAAAGCAACAGGGATGACACCACTTAGGGCACTGATTGGCATTGATAGCTCAACGCCACTGATCCAGAGCTTGCTTGCCAATATAAATTCTGACTTACAACCAATCAGAAATTTGCAGTTAGATCGCAGCAGGATAAAAGACCGTCTGGATTCATCAGCACAAACAGAAATTAAGGAAAACAGCAAACGATGTAATACGAAGAACTTCAATATTGGTGATTTTGTCCTTATGCACCGCGATGATCGAATGCATCAAGGAAAACTGAAATATGAGTTTCAAGGGCCATTTGAAATCGTGGGCATTACACCAGAAGGTCGTTATGAAATGAGAAGAGTCGGCAAATCTCTTGTGACTAAGGCTGCTAAGGAACAATTGAGAAGCTGGCCAAGTGACTGGTCGATGACGATGAACATGGAGGAGCTACTGCAAGATTTAGAAAACGAGTGAGTAGTCTGGATATGGGCCAGTGTTAGAATTTGTTTTATGTGATAATGTATTGTGTATGCTTGCATTATGGAGTGACTAAAATATATTGCACCTTACTGTTTTATGCTTAAAGCTTGGTACGCTTTGCATGTGTTTATTGTGTTTGAAAGCTAGCTACGCTTTGCACGAGACTGTTTTATGCTTAAAGCTTGGTACGCTTTGCATGTATTTATTGTGTTTGAAAGCTAGCTACGCTTTGCACGTTACTGTTTTATGCTTAAAGCTTGGTACGCTTTGCATGTGTTTATTGTGTTTGAAAGCTAGCTACGCTTTGCACGAAACTGTTTTATGCTTAAAGCTTGGTACGCTTTGCATGTATTTATTGTGTTTGAAAGCTAGCTACGCTTTGCACTTTACTGTTTTATGCTTAAAGCTTGGTACGCTTTGCATGTGTTTATTGTGTTTGAAAGCTAGCTACGCTTTGCACGAAACTGTTTTATGCTTAAAGCTTGGTACGCTTTGCATGTGTTTATTGTGTTTGAAAGCTAGTTACGCTTTGCACGAAACTTTTATGCTTAAGGCTTGGTACGCTTTGCATGTATTTATTGTGTTTGAAAGGTGGCTACGCTTTGCACATAACTGTTTAAGCTTTAAGCTGGGTAAGCTTTCCACGTAACTGTCTTAAGTTTAAAGCTTGGTACGTTTCACATGGATTTAATTTAGTCTGAAGCTGGCTACTCGTCGCATGTCATTCCTTTATGCTTAAAGCTCGTTACACTTTGCATGCCATTGTGTTATGTTTGACACCTAGTTTACTGTTTATGGCATCTTGGTATATTTTGTATGTACATGTTAGAGGAAGCAGTTGCTTGTTTGGATGTCATGAACCTTGTCTAACAGTAAGATGTCGTGTATTTAACGAAGGTATTGCTTTCAGGGACGAAGGAGACTGGACCGAAGATGAACCTAGAGCGGAAAGTTGTGAATAATTTTTGTGATCCTTTATTTGTTAAAGAATTACTTTGTTGATACTAATTGTTGTGTTCCTTTATTTGCTAAAGAGTTAGTGTGTTGTTGCTAATTACTATTTTGATAATATATTGTTCCATTTTGCTTGTAAATTAGTTCAGTCTTCTAGGGTAGGCTATCGCTCAGTTGACGTCGAGAACGACTTAGTACTCAGGTTGGCCGTGTTAGAATCAAAATAATAAATATCCTGAGCACCGATTTTAATACGTCAAAAAGAGAGAAAGACAACCCCGACCGCCCACGGTCGGCACGCCGGTGATCGATCTAGGTCATTCTATGCGTACCGCTCGAGTACGACGGAGCTGTTGTGGTTGTCTTTGTGATTTTGTGCTAAAAATCTAACACTAGATTGAGTGTTTCTAGATATGGAAGCAATTCTGGTTCCGGAAAAATAGTCATTATTTTTTGGCAATGAAACATTCAATAAAAATATTACTACTACTAAAATGCACTTCTTAATCAGCTGAATTCTATCAATTAGATGTCAATGCAGATTGTCTGAAAAAATTGTTTGTTTTAGGTTGTCTGAGCTAGCATGCTATTGCAAACACATTCATAATAAAGCATAGTTACTCAGTTCTAGGACTTTGCAAGACCCCTAGGACTAGACTAGCAGGCCTGGCGCTAAGAGTTTGGCCGCCTGGGGCAAAATCGGAAAATGCCGCCCTAATACACCAAAAAAATTGAAATGAAACATTTTTTTACAAATCCCTGTTTATCTATAGATTATCAGCTATATGTTACATTCTTTTTCGAATAAATACTGTAGAACAAAGAAGTAAAACTCTGTATCTTCGGAAAACGAAAAAAATGCAACACCTTGTATATTTTTTTCAACAAAAATTATTTGTCTACGTTATTCTCAAAATAATTACTTGATAAAATTTCAAGAGCACCAAAATATTCAACAACAACTGTAATCTACGGTGAATAATGTACCAGGAAAGAGGGGATTTCACTTCTCGCAGGCGAAATCAAAGGCGATACATTTTTGTGTCTTGCGATCGTGCCCTAGAGAATGCCATATCAATTTGAGAGAAACGCCAATAGAACAGGTTTCCGAGATAAGATTCTTAGGCATTATCTATGACTCCAAACTCCTTTGGAAACACCACATTAAGGATTTAGTTACAAGATGCAGAGCATCTCTGAACTTAATCAGATGCATGGGAAATATAAATTGGGGAGCTGACCGTAAGATCCTCTTAACACTCCCTAAGTCTATAATTATGTTTAAACTGGAATATGGTTGCCAAACTTTCGGAGACGCGCGGAAAACTACCCTACATCCAATCAACTCAATCCATTACCAGGGAATCAGAACTGCTATAGGAGCCTTCCACACAAGCCCTATAAAAAGTGTACTAGCGGAAACACCCAAACCATAAATTGTTGTTAAATGAACACATCCAAGATATCTTAGCCCATCGCCCTACAATATCAAGACCTGTTGTGATTCGATCTATGGAAATATGCGAAAATTCTAACATTAGCGTACCATCAATGTATTTAAGAAAACATTACGATACGGCACCTTGAACTATATCTCCTGTACAGCTGCACGACGAATGTTCGATTTATTCGAAACAGAATACTCATCCAGACATACATATATCGGAAACATGTATGAAGGAGCCACAATCATATAATACAGATGGATCGAAACACAAAGATCGAAATCAGATGATAAGGTGGGCAGTGCGTTTATAACAAATGAACAGTCCCATTGCTGGAAATTGGACAGAGCATCGTCAATCTTCATGGCAGAACTATATGCCATATGGCAGGCACTCAGGTATGTCGAATACTGTCAAACTGACACTTTTCTCATATGCTGCGATTCTCTGACCGCTTTGCGAACAGTTAAAACTACGTTCAGTTTTGATCCCCTTATTCAGAACATAACGAAACCTATCAACTGGCAAAAGGTGATATTTGTATGGACACCAGGACATGTAGGTATAGTGGGGAATGAAAGAGCGGACGAAGCAGCAAAGCTTGGAGCCACATCTGAGAATGAGAGTAGTATCCCAGTAAGAACAGATGATGCAAAAATCGCTATCAGACAACAGATAAAGAATCTCTGGCAATCGGAATGGGACCATGAGCAATATCATCTCCGTTTGATTAAGCCATCTGTGAACACATGGGAATATCCAAAAATGAATCGCAGGGAACAAACCGCTATACGCGATTAAGAATAGGTCATAGCCGTATTACATCCTTACATCTCCTCGCTGAACAGCGAGAACATTGCGGTTGCCCTTTGGACATAAAGCACATCATTTTGGACTGTTATAAAATGCTTAAATAAGGTATGCATCTCGAAGATCAAGACATTAAAAAACATAAATAAATTAAAAGAGCATAATTTACAGCCACCTAAATTTAAACTTTTATTAAATTATAAATTAAATTAAATATAACGTACAATACAGGGTGGGCCAATAGTGCGTGGACGGAGGATTGTGGGCTTACTGAAAAATATTTCAAAAATCTGTCACTTGACCATGGTAGGCACCCTTGAATGCTATAACGTAAAAATATTTTCACTTAAATTCTGACGTTTATACAGGGTGATTCATATCAAACTTACATTTTTTCTAATGGAACCCCCTATATATTATTGCATATTTGGATTCCTTGGTCAATTCTAGTGTGACTTTATGTATCACACATGGAACTTTTAACGAACCGTTTAGGCGCAAATCACCATTTCTGGTATAAGTAGGTATCAGAAAAAAATTGAATATCGCAGCGATTATAAAACTTAGAAGGCCGTGACTTTGCGGTACGACTAAGCATGAAATTCGTCACCTAAGGTCAGACGGCTAAATTTGAATTCTTTTTGTACTTGAAGAAATCAGAGGATAAATTAAGGAAACTTCAATCACATATAACTTGATTTTTTCAAATGGGAATGCCTATTTTGGTTTAAAGAATCAACTGTAAAATTAGATTACCTTTCTAACGATATAGCACTCTTGATATCAATCTGTTTTGGTTTTCATTTTATTTCAAATTTTTAGTCAAATCGGTGTTTTTCAATTTTCCTGCGTGCAAGCAATCTAGTAGGCCATGAAAAATCAACAAAAGCTCGTTAATATGGAAGAAACCAACTAACTTAGTAGAAAGATGCAAACTAACTAGAGCGACGAGGCAAGATTATGAAAATTTCTTACAACATATTAGCTCTAACCGGATACAGCAGCGGCAAGATATCTAATGTCAATGAGTAGCTGGGGTATGACAGAAGTGTTTGTTTTTCACAGCCTACTAGCTATTGAGATCTACTAGAGCTTGACAACTTTCCAAAACGATTAAAAATTTTGAAACAAAAGGAAAACTACCACTGATTTTTGCTTACAGTCTAACATGTTTAGAATGAAATTTCACATTTAATGGGATAAAAAAATTAGTCATTTCCGTTTAGTTAAGTGAAAAGTGAAGACAACTCGAGCATTCTGAACATCTACTGAAATAACTGCTAGAATTTTTTAATCACGCTATGTTGTAATTGCGATTATTTCATGTAGTTTTCTACAAACTAAATTAGGTTTTACAATTCAAACAGACTGCAAATCAAGTTTCATTTTCCACGATTTTTCTAATAAATAGAAGAAGAATTTGAAGGGTTCCAGTCAGAGGTATCATTACTTTTGACTTATGGAAATGGCTACTTTTTCATAGCATTAAATGTGAAAATTTATTCAGAAGACATAAATATTCTACTGCCAGCAACAATCACTAGTAGTTTTCCTTTGATTAAATATTTTTTTACTGACTTTGGAAATTGGCTAATAGCTAGTAGGCTGAGAGAAATGAGCGTTCTTGTTACAACTATTGTTTCTGGTTAGAGCTAATATGTTGTAAAGGATTTTGATAATCTTGCCTCGTTGCTCAGGTTAGTTTGCACCTTTCTACTAAGTTAGTTGCTTTCTTCCACATTAACGAGCTTTTGTTTATTTTTCATGGCCTGCTAGGTTGCTTGCATGCAGGAAAATTGAAAAACGCCGATTTGACAGAAAATGTGAAATAAAATGAAAACCAAAAAAGATTGATATCAAGGATGCTATATCGTTAGAAAGGTAATCAAATTTTACATTTGATTCTTTAAACCAATATAGGCATTCCCATTTGAAAAAATCAAGTTATCTGTGATTGAAGTTTCCTTAATTTATCCTCTGATTTCTTCAAGTACAAAAAGAATTCAAATTTAGCCGTCTGACCTTAGGTGACGCATTTCATGCTTAGTCGTACCGCAAAGTCACGGCCTTCTAGGTTTTATAATCGCTGCGATATTCAATTTTTTTCTGATACCTACTTATACCAGAAATGGTGATTTGCGCCTAAACGGTTCGTTAAAAGTTCCATGTGTGATACATAAAGTCACACTAGAATTGACCAAGGAATCCAAATATGCAATAATATATAGGGGGTTCCATTCAAAAAAATGTAAGTTTGATATGAATCACCCTGTATAAACGTCAGAATTTAAGTGAAAATATTTTTACGTAATAGGCCTCAAGGGTCCCTAACATGATCAAGTGACAGATTTTTGGAATATTTTTCAGTAAGCCCACAATCCTCCGTCCACGCACTATTGGCCCACCCTGTATATAATAAAAGCGTAAGCAAAAAAACCTACGACGGTTGCTTTATTCGTTTTTGTCTCTCATTTTTGATAACATAATGCTTCGATTTTTTTTCTATTTATTTAAATACTGGCAAATCACCCCTTACCAACATGTTTTGACTTATGTTTTTTTCCTACAAACTACCCGTTTGTTCTATGTTTAAAAAGTCGCCCAGATAGTCCGCTGTGGCGTGAAGTGTGTCCCTGTGCATCATCCTTTAATATGACCTTTATGGGCGGTGGGAAGCGGCTAATACCCGTCGTAGTTGATACCGCTGTGGGTTAAAAAAATTCTATGAATCGGCTTTTATTATTGCTATTTCCAAAGATTTATCTTGGCCAATTAGAGTCATAGGCTGCTCCAGCTTTGGGTAATCCCGGGGGAGCGGGGTGCAACGCTAAACATATGTAAATTATAAATCAGTGGCGCATCTACGGGGGGCGGAGGCGGTAGTGGTGTGTGGTGGTAATTGTCCCACCCTCGCCGCTTTTGACGAAAAACTCAGGGGAAGAGTTATATTTGTTTATTTTTCAAGTAAGGTGCCTCTTCATTAACACCCCCCTATCCCTCCCCCACCTCCCTCCCTCTCTCACAGTTTTTCACATTTTTTTCTAGACCAACTTTGTGAGAAAAAAATATTTTTGCTCTTCAGGGTCCGCCTCATTAAACCACCCCTGAGTTACTTCATGAACATGCCACTTATATTACTGATGTAGGTAGAAATAGGGGATCAAACAGCAATGTTTTATTATTAAAAGTATTATTTAAAAATAAAAAGTATTCGCATCCTTATAAGAATAGGTGGGTTGGTTTAATAATACATTATGGACGTCTTACGTAACTTAAAAATAATGTGGTAAATATTGAACCAAAAACAGTAGCTGCTTAGGGTTGTATTACAAAAAATGTGCTAATGAAATTACGTATTAGTACATCCAGAAAATATGTCAGATGGAGCTCTAGCCCCCGAACCTCCCCCCCCCCTAGTCGGAGCTTATGTAAGAGATATAACCCATCAAAAGACATATGTTTGCAGTAGTTATTATTTATGAACTAACACAATGATCACATATTGCTCCCACTTTTACTTCTAGCTGCAATTTACCTGTTATATCGTTCTAATGGACAGACAGTCCATCTTCAATGAGAGAAAGAGGATAATGTGCAACCAAGGGCGTATCCAGAAATCAATCGTGAGTGGGGGGGAACAGGGAATGAAATTTATGGATGCTCTCCCCATTTTCTGTAATACCTTCGTCGTGGCAGTTGAAGCAGCAGAAAGAAATATGTGAACACTACTATAATAAAGATGAAGAAGATAAGCAGCAACTGAAACAGTCGAGTTTTTGGCACTTTAGGAAGATGAAAGAAAACATCTGTTGACGTAATAATCAATCTTAATTTGTTGAAATACAGAACAAAAATATAGTACTGTGCCAGTCCGGCTCTGGCTCGACCGTGATTACGCGGCGAAGACGAACAGATGCTCGAGAACCCAGTCGTAAGCGCCGCGGAGCATCTCGAAGCATCGCGAGAGCGGACCAGAAAGCACCAAAAGGAGAGATGCGTATAAATAGCGGCCAGGGCAGTAGAGTCAGTCAGTTACAGTTAGTGCTCGGTAGTGTTATAATACGCGACGTTCCAGTGGCGCGAGCGAAATAAATGAACTGTGACATAAATTAGTGAAGTTAAGGACCAATATAAATTAGTGTAGTGACTTTAGATAAATTAGACTGTCAAGCATTAGGCTAGGCGTAGTGTACATAGTTAGTGAAAATAAATAGTGAAATCCATACCAAGTGTTTCCTTGCCCAATCGGACTAAAGACTTGTAACAGTGGTGTCAGGTGTGGGGTAGACTGATTGATTGGGCAACGTGGTACGGACAGTTAAGTGAATAAACTGTCAAGATGGTGAGATTCAGTGAGCTGAAGATTGCGGATTTAAGGAGAGAGCTCGATGAACGCGGTGCCGGTAGCAGCGGGCTGAAGGCCGTTCTCCAGGATCGACTCCGACAAATAATGACTGAAGAGGGTGAGGATCCAGATGCCTTCGAATTCGAGTCACCTGAATTCGAGTGGGCCAAGAAGCTCGAAGCAAAAATCGATGCAAGCCCCAAAAAAATCGAAGAAAGCTCCAAACAGTCGGAATCTGCTCGATTGACGCACGAAGCAAAAATCGAAGCAAGCTCCAAACAGTCGGAATCTGCTCGTCAGTCGCTCGAATCTACCTTGAAGATGGAGGTCACTGCTTTAAAAAGGGACATCGAAGGAAGAATTGGAACCAGAATTGACATCTTAGAATCGAAAATGGAAGAGCAGAGAGGATCTCACGAGAGGATTGGAAAAACAAAAAGAGGATCTCAAGAGGGGATTGGAAAAACAAAAAGAAGATCTGCGAGACAACATCCGACGCCTGGACGCAGAGATGGACAAGTTGCGAATGGAGCTTCAGGCTGCAAGTGTAACCACACCTGGAGGCAGGAGGTTCGTGCAGGCCGAGATTGAAACCTCCTCAGTATGATGGGAAAGCGTCTTGGGAGAATTACCTCCTCCAGTTTGAAGCGACCACAAACGCAAATCGTTGGTTACCTGGTGAGAAGGCAACAGCTTTGACGTTAGCGCTGAGAGGCGAAGCTACAGATGTTCTTCAGACGCTATCACCGACAGAACGAGGGTACTACGAACAGCTAGTCAGACACCTGGAAATGAGGTTTGGCCAAGCCAGATTCGGTCACGTCTTCCACGCTCAGCTGAAGAATAGCTCCCAACGACCAAACGAGACGCTACAGGAATTTGAAGCAGATATAGCCCGCTTGGTGCGACTGACATATCCGACGGCTCCTCAAGATCTAATGGAGCGACTAGCTGTGGAGGCATTTGTGGGTGGTCTTCATAATGCCGAAATGCGTCAGGCTGTAGCTCTCGCACATCCGGAACGTCTGATGGATGCGCTAGCCACAGCTTTAGAATTTGAGGCAGTGAAAAAGGCTTACCAGTGCCAGGCTCGAGTTCGGGAGTGTGAAGGTAGAACAGATGTGGCGGCCCTAGTTGAGGAACTGCGGCGGGTTATTAGTGAGTCCCGACCAAAGAAGAAAGAAGATCCGATGCTATGTCAGGTCGAAGAGCAGAGGCGATGCTCCACCCGTGTCCGGAAGAGCTTAAGAAGAACTGCTGGCCTACGTTGGGCAGCAGGCGGACAGTCTGTATGTGGATGGCTTCGCGGACGGCAGGCAGAAGTTGATGCTTCTGGATACGGGTGCGACGAAGACCATCGTTCGACCAGATGTGCTCCAGAAGAGTGGTGATGTAAGACCAACAAGATGGCAACTGCGCAATGCTACCGGAAAGCCCGCAAGCATCCATGGGGAAGCCGACATACAGCTCCAGTTTGGGAACACCAAGATCAAACATCGAGTTTTGGTAGCCGATATCGAGAACGAGGTGATAGTTGGAATGGACATCATGGACACCTATGGATTCCAACTGGACCTGAGACATGGTACCCTGCTAGTCCAAGAGGAAGAGGTAGTCCTCCACCGACGTCAAGAAGAGGCTATCCAGGTGGTGCTCTCAGCAGAAACTGTCATCCCAGGAAGATGCGAGGTGGTAATTGAAGCCTGCCTGATTGATGACGCTGATCGAGGGAGCGTCATGCTGTTTGAACCTCAACCGGATAATGAGCTGATTGACCGTGGAATCGCCATTGGAAAATGCCTGGTACGAGCTGATGAGGAAATTCCGGTGAGGTTGCTGAACACGAACGGCTTTCCGGTACACCTCAAGAAAGGAACACCACTGGGTCGTTGTTCTCCAGTCTCGTCGGTGGTGAGGAGTGTAAACGCATCAGACCAACGGAATGAGCGGTTGCATGAGAAGCTGACTGAGTTGGTGGCTGATTCGTTGAAAGGCTTGAACAGGGAACAACAGAAGAGGCTGAGGGTATTCATCACAGAATACCAGGATATCTTCGATGTTGGCATTGGAAAGAAGGGGAGGACAAAAAGTGGTCCGGCACAAGATCCACACGGGCGATGTACCACCTATTCGACAACCACCAAGGAAGCTACCACTGGCCAAACGAGAAGAAGCGGATAGGATCATCAAGGACATGGAAGAAGAAGGGGTGATCGAGCAACCAGTGAGCCTTGCTCATCGCCGGTTGTACTGGTGAAGAAGAAGGACGGGTCGACACGATTCTGCGTGGACTATCGGCAGCTCAATAACGTCACGAAGAATGACAGCTACCCTCTGCCAAGAATCGACGACACCCTAGATACTTTTGGGTTCGAAGGTGTTCTCCACGCTTGATCTGAAGAGCTACTGGCAAGTCGAAATAGACCCAGGGGATAAGGAGAAGACCGCGTTCACCGTCGGCTCAGGGTTATGGCAGTTTACGGTTATGCCGTTTGGATTGTGTACCGCGCCAGCTACGTTTGAGAGGCTGATGGAGACTGTCTTAAAGGGGTTGTCTTGGGAAACCTGCCTGGTCTACCTAGATGACATCATAGTGGTTGGGAAATCGTTCAACGATCACCTCAAGAACTTGGAACAAGAATTTAGGAGGCTGCGCCAATCAGGCCTCAAGCTGAGCCCCAAGAAGTGCCACTTGTTCCAGAAGAAGGTGCAATATTTAGGACATGTGGTTTCCCAAGAAGGCATAGCAGTGGATCCTCAGAAGATCGAAGCAGTAAAAGGATGGCCGGTACCTAAGAACAAACACGACGTAAGAAGCTTCCTAGGTCTGTGTACATACTACCGTCGATACGTGGCTGGATTTGCTACCATCGCCAAGCCGCTGACTAGGCTTACGGAGAAAGGCCGCAGGTTCCAGTGGAGAAATGACTGCCAGCAAGCTTTCGACCTGCTGAAGAAGGCTCTCTCGAAGGCTCCAGTGCTGAGCTATCCCCTACCTACTGGCAAATTTGTGTTAGACACCGATGCGAGCAACGTGGGGATAGGTTCAGTTATATCGCAGATACAAGATGGTCGAGAGGTGGTGATCGGCTATTTCAGCAAGACGTTATCTAAGCCCGAGAGAAACTATTGCATCACTCGGAGAGAATTGCTGGCTATCGTCAGGTCCGTGGAGCACTTTTATAAGTACTTGTACGGGAGGAAGTTCCTGCTGATCCTTGACATGGCTACTTCGGTTCAAGAATCCAGAGGAGCAGGTGGCCAGGTGGATCGAGAGGCTGCAGGAATTCGATTTTGACATCGAACATCGTGCTGGCAAGTCTCATGGGAATGCGGATGCACTTTCGAGGAGACCGTGTCCCGACGACTGTGCTCACTGCAACCGAGCCGAGACGAGGAACGCCATGACAAGAAGAACCACCGTTGTGGATGATCGCTGGCAGCCTACCGAACTCCAGAAAGACCAAGAGGAGGATCCCAGCCTGAAACTGGTCATCGAGTTGAAGAGGGAGGATCAACGACCGAGTTGGCAGGAGGTTTCACCTTACTCGTCTACCGTCAAATCCTACTAGGCTCAGTGGGACAGTCTGGTGATGGAGGACGGCATCCTGCGACGAATACTCGAGGACAAAGAAGGGGCCCAGGAAAGAAGACAGACCGTGGTGCCTAGGAACCGCGTAGCCGAGGTACTTGGGGAGATTCACAGCGGAACCAGTGGAGGTGATCTGGGCGTGGCCAAGACCCTGGAGAAGGTTCGGGAGCGGTTCTACTGGTTTAGGTGCAAGGAAGACGTCAAGCAATGGTGCAGGAAGTGTACAGTTTGTGCCGCCAGCAACGGTCCACAGAGGCGTAAGAAAGCTCCTATGCGCTAATACAACGTTGGGAGCCCTTTCGAGAGGATCGCTATCGACGTAGCAGGACCTTTTCCGGAGAGCGGAGCTAGGAACAAGTACATCGTCGTGGTGATCGACTACTTTAGCGAATGGGTCGAAGCTTACGCTCTGCCAAACCAGGAGGCCGCAACCGTTGCTGACGCTCTGGTCAAGGATTGAATTTGCCGTTTTGGAGTTCCACTCGAGCTGCATTCGGACCAGGGAAGGAACTTCGAGTCTGCGCTCTTCCAGAACGTGTGCAAAACTTTGGGGATTAGGAAGACTCGGACCACGGTGTTACATCCACAGTCGGACGGCATGGTGGAGAGGATGAACAGGACGGTGAACCGCTATTTGGCCAAGGTTGTATCCGACCACCAACTATACTGGGACAGCTGACTCCATCTGTTCCTGTTGGCGTACCGCTCGGCAGTCCATGAAACAACGGGAGAGACACCGGCCAGTACTGTGTTTGGGCGAGAGCTTCGGCTACCCTGTGACCTCATGTTCGGCTGCAAACCAGGGGACGATGTGGCAGGCGAAGATTACGTTGCCAGCCTTCGCAGGAGAATAGACGAGGTCCATGAGAAAGTTCGCCATAATATTCGCACCGCAAGCGACCGCATGAAAATGACGTACGGCGTAGGGTCCAGCGCAACAGCGTACCAACCTGGAGACCTGGTCTGGCTATATAACCCTCAGAAACGCCGTGGCTTGTCACCGAAGCTCCAGAGTTCCTGGGAGGGCCCGTATGAGGTTGTCAAGAAGATCAACGACGTAATCTATCGCATCAAGAAGGCCAACGGTGCAAAACCCAGAGTCGAACACTTCAACAGGTTGGCTCCGTTTGCTGGAGATAATGCGGAGGCGCAAGTTAGAGAACTTGAGCAACTCCACTCAGAGCTGAACTTCGAGGATTTCATGGCCACTCACACTGGTACAGCGAAGGCTAGGTTTGGCGTGACTCGTGAGGAACAGCGAGATTTGTTCACGGTGCCGGATGAATACGCGTTGGCTCATTGTGTCGCAAGAGATGTCCCGAGGGATTGCCTGTGAATTCCAACGTCTGTTTGGCCAAGTGGACGAGCTAAAGAGACAAGGTGGACGAGTCGGACAAGTGCTGGAGTTACGAAGTGGCCAGAGGCAACTCTACTACTTGATTTCGAAGGAAAAGTCCTATCAGAAACCGACATACCGGACTGTATGGGAGGCACTCCTGGACCTCAGAGAGAAGCTGCTGACCGCAAACGTTTTGAAGCTGGCGATTCCCAAGCTAGCTTGCGGACGGGACGATCTGGATGGGCGGATCATCCGAAACATGCTGGAAGTTCTCTTCAGGTTCACGCGAATCGAAATTCTGGTCTGCAGCTGGAACCCAAGAGGGCCGACGGCGACGGAACACAGAACCGTGGATTGCTTCTTTTACCAAACTTCTGGCTGCAAGAAGGGCGTTCTGTGTCCACTCAGACATGAACGTTTCAGGGACGAAACGCCCTTAAGGAGGGGGCAGTGTGCCAGTCCGGCTCTGGCTCGACCGTGATTACGCGGCGAAGACGAACTGATGCTCGAGAACCCAGTCGTAAGCGTCGCGGAGCATCTCGAAGCATCGCGAGAGCGGACCAGAAGGCACCAAAAGGAGAGATGCGTATAAATAGCGGCCAGAGCAGCAGAGTCGGTCAGTTACAGTTAGTGCTCGGTAGTGTTATAATACGCGACGTTCCAGTGGCGCGCGCGAATTAAATGAACTGTGACATAAATTAGTGAAGTTAAGGACCAATATAAATTAGTGTAGTGACTTTAGATAAATTAGACTGTTAAGTATTAGGCTAGGCGTAGTGTACATAGTGAAAATATATAGTGAAATCCGTACCAAGCGTTTCCTTGCCCAATCGGACTAAAAACTTGTAACAGTACGTATTAGCGTAAAGATTTTATTAGTACAGCAAAAGAAACTAAATGATCGTAAATACTAAACAGACAATTTGGCTGGACATTTTGGATTAAATATTATTATTATAACAGTATTTATGTATATGTGAAACAAAAAGTTAATATGTTAATCAATGTTTTTCGTTCCAGTCATGTAATGGGTTTTCGGAAATTTTAGAAATTTGCAGTGGATTTTAAGTTATCGCAAGTTTTGCAGAATTTTATTTTCAATTGAATGATACCTGACTCATATAAGTTATTTAGAAAATCAGAGTTGTTTAAAAATACCAGGAAAATGAAAATTAGTGTACAAAATATGCGAAAACAGAAATACATTATGCAGTATATGCACTGATCTGAGATTTTTATTAGAAACGCAAGGTATATTACGTAAATCAAGTTTATATACTCGAGAAAAACCATGAAATAAATTTTGGTCAAAAATCTAAGGCGGGGTGGGGGATTACCTCTGTTACCCCCCCCCCCCATGTACACGCCTGTGCACGCTACTTAATAATTCATATACTTTTCCAGTTCTTCATCAGCTTGTTTCAAAACACAAATACGGTAGAATATTAACTGCAACAAAATCATCGTTCATTTTAATTTCATTTTTCATCAATAGAGGTAACTTTATTTTTGTATGATAATCTGAGTTGTTTTAAAGTTTGATTCTTAGTTTGTTTCATCATCTTTATTCCTTCTTGAGACGCGTTCTAATAATTCACAATGATATTCTCATCACCGATTGATAGTTTAAATTCTAAATAACATCTGGTGGTCCCCCTGTCCTCCATTTTCTTCTACTTTCTACCCACACCTGCTTATGTACATATTATGGAAATACTATGGAAATATTAAAATATATTTTCCTTTAAGGGAAAAAATTTAAAATCAATTAAAATCATTAAAAAAATTATAAATAATCGAAAGCGGCAGGAAAAAATGGGTAAACATTTTAGTATTTCATGTATTTAAGGCAATTCAGTCAAACTCCCTGGGAACACCACTAATATATAATACATGCATCCAAATAATATCAACATGCAATAACACTATGATAAACGTATGTTACTATAAACTACAGATATTCACAAAACCCAAATATACAATTTAGACAAAAAAGACTTTCAAAGTTTAAAAAATGTTCGTAACTTTTTTCTGCGAAATTGTTTATTATTTCGTCATAGTCTAAGCTTTCTACAATCACATGCTCTATGGATATTAAAGCACGAGAATTTAACTGGATTGCTCCATACAATAACAATCAATGTTATCTGCGAAAATATAGTCAAAACAGAGTCCAATCGCATTAAAAGCAAAAGATTGCAGTTGTAGACTGCACATATACACTCTCATCAGATACAACAAGCTCTATCAACTTATAGAACTCAATAAAAATATAACTGAATTGGGGGATCTACCGAAGAAGAAGCGCTACCATAAATGCTTTGCGGAAAAATCACCAGACTACAGACTAATTTGGTCGCCCCTCGAAAACGCCGCCTAGGATGGCTGCCCCTTTGCCCCACCCCTAGCGCGGGGCCTGAGACTAGCAACATGTTGCAACATATCTTCATGTCTAAAGTCCAGGTAAGAGGTAGAAAAAAATATAAAAAAAAAATGTGCTGTACTACAGGTAGACCAAGCAGCTCCTATTAGTCGATTCGGCTAGGCACGGTTATACTGCTGCCGCCAAGTACAGAGTCGCAGTTAGTTGACAATGCATACTGTGTGTTACTGTATTTTGCTATCATTCCTCTTTCGCGGTTTGTCTTTGTCATTGATTTTTAGCTGAGTTCGTTGTTGACTCAATAATCAAATATTCTTGCCAATATAGTTAACAGCTCGTTAGAACCAAGTCTATAATAGAACTAATAAAGTAACAGGTAAAAGTGATCAATTTGACTATCCTTCAAATGGAAAAATCTGTGATAAATCTGGAGAAGTGGTTTAATGCGAATAGGTTGCAATTGAATGTAAACAAGACCGAAAATATAATTTTTAGCCTTAGACCTGTGAATCAGGACCTGGATCTGGGTGAGTCAGTTAAGACCGACTCTCTACGGTTTCTTGGAGTTTATCTTGACAATACCTCAGTTTTTGACACTCGTATTGATCAGGTGTCTAGAAAATTGTCAAAATCAATATTTTTAATCAAGAACTTAAAAAGAATTGTTGATAATAAATACTTTTAATGGCGTTTCATGCACTACTTGAAAGTTACTGTAACTATGGTATTCTTGCATGGGGGCATGCACCTCAGACAAGTAGAATATTTAAGCTCTAGAGAAGGGCCGTACGCGTTCTGGCTGATCTGAGTTTTAGAGCTGATATAAGGCAAACTTTCAACGATTTAAACATCTTGACTCTACCATCCATGTACATTTTGAGTTGTCTTATGTTAAAAATAACTTAGATGCATATAGATATCATAGTGAATTGCATGACCACAACACTAGATACAGAGGTAACATAAATGTGGAGTATTTAAGATTAAAAAGAACTTGTATAAGTGTAAATCACTTTGGGCCAATGTTCTATAATAAACTGTCCGAGCATATCAAGAATTTAGAAATGAAACAGTTTTGTAAGTTAGTTAAAAATTATTTATTAAGCAAAGCATTTTATAGTTTCCAGGAATATTTTGACAATGTTGATATACAGGGTGTTAATTAAGTATGTTAACAAACTTTAACTACGAATAGTACTCCGAAAAATAGAAAGAAATTGTCATATGAACATGGGTCCGGAAATGCTTCCTAAGGGAGCTACGCTCCTTTGCATGGGGCACCCTGAAGACGGTTTTCCCTCGATATTCTCGAAACCATTCATAACAAAATTACGAAATTAGGTACGATGGGTAAACTTTTGACGTTGAATCTGATTCTGAATTCAGAATTTTAATCAGAGGCGTATCATACGGGAGGAGTTAAGGGTAAAAATAACCCCACTTTCTAAATGGTATTTTTTTGACATTTTGATTTTAGAATATGGTATTTCAGAGAATTCTACGTAAAAATGGTTTCTTGGTACATCTCGATAAGGCTAACCGTTTTCGAGAAAAATGCAAATTATTGAATTGATGCAGGCTATTGTAAATAAATAAAAGTTCATCTATTTAGTAAGTATGCTATGAAAAACAATTGCAATAATTGATAAACAACTCGAGAACTAATCCAGACGTTCGGAAAAGTGATCTGGGATCAGTCATAAATAGGGTCAGTTCACCCTTGTACAGTAAGTGATTGCGATCGGATGATTCAGATCAGTAGTTGTTTACCTTAATCATCTGTATTTTATTCTTAAACCAACTGTTTCGTTATTGGATGTCCGTTAAATCCATGGAATCATAAATCCCACTTGACAGCTGTTTGACGTATAACTGATCTATCTGGATCCAGATCACTGTTTCCGTAAAAGCCTCATATTTATTAACCCAAGAAAAATGAATTTATTTTAACCAAGTCAGTATTAATATGTTTTTTAACATCAAGCATGACCATGTCAGAAAACAGTTTAATTACTTCAAATTTATTAATGATAAGATCACTAAACATTATGTATATGTTATGGTTAAAGTGTTTACTTTGATAGTTTATACACTAGCTGGATATTATACGAACTCTCCAAATGTCTCGTTATTTTGATGGACGATCATATTTCAACTAAAATAGCTATGAATATTGGTTGGTTTGTATAATATCCAGCTAGCATACAAACTATACAAGATATGCTGCTAAAGTATAGACCACGAAGGTATCACACATACAGGGTGTCCCACAGCGATTAAGACAAGCAGTATATCGGAACTGGGCTGTAGTAGCGAATTATAATTTTGGGGATGTAAATTAGAGCAAATATAGTATATTTTCTTATTATTGTGTCAGCCAATGATGTATCTTTGGTCACGTGACATCCGATTCAAAATTTTGAATGGGACACCCTGTATATTTGTGACTTTCTGTGTTCCTCCCGATCAACCAATTCCAACAAACTAGCACACTTGGGGTCTAAAGTGATTAATTCACGAGCTATATACTTAAAGAACTGAACCACTACCATTATGAAACACTACCAAAGTAATTTAACTGTAGGGGTACATGATAAAATCAATGGTAGTGGTACCATCCTTTAAGTACATGTAGCTCTTGAACTAATCACCATAGGCGTAGTTAGGTCCCTGAATCTGGGGGGGCTTGAGTCCCTGGATCTGGGGGGGCTCAAGTCCCCGCCCTAGATACAATAAACTTAACTTTGGATTTTTGGAGAATTTCATTCTTGGGGGGGCTAAGCCCCCCCGAGCCCCCACCTAACTACGCCTATGCTAATCACTTTAGACCCCAAGTGTGCTAGTCTCTTGGAATTGTTTTATCGGGAGGAACACAAAAAGTCACAAATAAACAGGGTGTCCCATTAAAATTTTTGAATCGGACGTCATGTGATAAAAAACAAATACCTCACAGGGTGACACAATGAAAAGAAAAGATACTCTAATTTAAACCCCCAAAATTATAATTCTCTACTGCTACCCAATTCTGATATATTGCTTGTCTTAATCGTAGTGGGTCACCCTGTATTGACCACTGTTTCTGGTCAGTTTACAAACTATCCACATAGTTGGATAAGGTATGCATGTATGCACCTAATATCTCTAGTAATACATAATAACGAAAAGTGAGGTTATGTATGTTATGGCAAGTGCAAGTGTGACGTGTTGGTATTGTTTTGTCGTGCCCTGTAAAATTTGTTTAAGAACAGGTATCTAGTTACCAAAAATAAATTAGCAACATCAATTTGAAAAGTTACTATTAGAATGTTACGGAAAGAAGTCTCAAAATTCAAAACTAATGAATGATAGTGATTATAATGTACTTTTGCAACATATAATGAGAATACGTGATCAAGGACCTACCACTAATAACAAGGATGATTATCGTGTAATGAATACTTATGATTTACAGAGAATCAAATCAATTAGCAATTGTATGTTTTATCTATGAAGAAACTTTACTTTTGACTAAAAATTATTGTTCTAAACTAAAGTAACCAAAGAGGATTGGTTAATTTACATACAAACAAAGGAGTTGGTTATTATATAGTACTAGAGATATTAGGTACATACCTTATCCTAATGATGTAGATAGTTTGTAAACTGACCGGAAACACTGGTTAATATGTGTGACATCTTTGTGCTATATACTTTAGCGGCACATCTTGTACAGTTTGTAAGCTAGCTGGATAGTATACTTCAAACCAACCAAGATTCATAGCTATTTTAGTAGAAATATGATTTTCCATCAAAATAACCAGAAATTTGGATAGTTTGTATAATATCCAGCTAGTGTATAAACTATCAAAGTAAACACTTTCACCGTAACATATATAATACTATAACTTGCAGTGAAAGTTGTGATTCATTATTAAAATGATTGCTTTCAACAGCCATTAGTGAGGAACTAGTTTTTTTTACTTGGATACTTATTGCAGTATACCAACATTATCTATAGAGTCACTGTGCTATATAGTATTTCAAAATGATGGTGCTACTGTACTACTTATGAGAGTAGAAACTATAGTATTCTTACCTGAACAACAACATAATACCACAGGTGATGAATATTGTATGTCTTTGCCAGCCCAAAAAGGTAACTAAATAATCCTGAGAGTAACATTCCTATACTTAAAAAGTATCTAAGATTGATTCGTTCTGCTATGAAGCCAGATGCAAACATGGCAATTGCATAGCAAAATAGAAATGCTGAATCAAGTTCTCCAAGCATTTGGGCTGCACTTGCATCTGACCCATCTAAAAGACAATACATTAATAATATATAAATATAATTTAAATGGCAAATTATCAATTTTTTTACATGAAGAAAGAGTACCTCATTAATAATTCATAAACTAAAGTATCCTCAAATTGTGAATTTTTAACCAGTAATTAAAATAAAAAATATACCTACATGTACGTGTATAATAGGTATACATGTACATATTAGGATGCAGTCATGTATTTATGAAGTATTATCACAGTGTATGTATTAGACCAGTGGGGAATCTCAAAAACGACACTGTTGATCGGCGAACGCATGTTTACTTCGACACCAACGGCACGCCGGAGGTTTGGAACATACTTAATATCGCCTACTGGATGGCAACTCAGTAAGTCGCAATGTGTACGTTCGTTTTGCGGTGGAGATTCGCCACTGGTCTAATATATACACTGTGGTATTACCACTCTGGTGATTTTTCAAAAATGAGAAAATTTCCTCAAGTTAACAATGTACAAAATTTGTCTTACCAAATGGTGCCCAATCACACCAGTTGTTAGGTTCATTTGGATATGGTGCTGGCAAAGCACTACAGTTCCTATGTAACACTGCTTTCACTACTGAAATGGGCTTTCTTGATAAGTGGTAACAAATGTATGCAATGTATGTTAGGAATAACACACTTGCTCGATAACTACAATGGATTGATACATGTTCAGTAGGAAAATTTTATATTCACTGATATTTGAGAATTACTCACCATAGTTCTTTGTTGAAATGCAGCCTGGGACAACATTTATCAGATAATTTTTGTAAAAACTTTACTCCCAAAGGAATATCATTATACATTAGGCTCATTTTAATGTATCTGTAGCCGTAACAGATTATATTATAATTATACATACAAACTTCTGGGTATTAAAATTAAGCTCAAATTACGCTGATATGGATAAAAAGTTCTGAATAAGCATAACCTTGGAGTGGCAGTCGCATAATACCACATAATTCATGTTTTATCACTTAACGTGTTGTTGAGGTATGGAACAAATTAAATTAATTTCTAGTACATCTTTTGTTGTTATATCAAAAACTTGTAAACTCTTCGGATTCGGAATGGAATTAATCTAATACAAATTACAAAGTACAAAAGGTAACATTAGATCAATTGACAAGTTGACAAACATTGTAACATTGACAATGTTGACATTGACAAATCTAAATTATCTAAAACACAGCTGTAAAGCTTGATTCAGATGCACACGACATCCGACGATACGACGGAACGAAACTGTTCCTATTGGTTGAAATATTCAAAATGATGTCAAATCAAAATATTTCAACCAATAGGGACAGTTTCGTACCGTCGTATCGTCCATGGCCGACTTTACTCACTAGGCCAGAGCATGAAATATGGCAACACTGAATCAGCGGGCCGAGTTTTTATTCCAGGTTAAGTCATGTGTATTCTTCCAGAGCAGAAAATATGGTTGGAAGGTGATTATTAATGTGTTCCTAATTATTTACCCGCACAAACGAAACTATAAAGATAAAAAGATGCCTGCAAAGTGTGTAGTACCAGGTTACACTAGAAATTAGTGCTTCCAATGAAGGACATAAACAGAAGTGGGTGAAAGGTATTCCTCATAAGGGCTGGTTATATTTATAAGAAAAAAGACAATAGTTACAAACATTTCAAAGGATAAGACCTATTTTAAACCACAATGTGGTACCTACAATGTTTTCTGGACCTCCCAAATATCACAGAAAAAGACAGTTAATAGAACTCATCTGGGGAAGCCAACGAGGGCATGCATCTGGGCATACCTACGAAAAGATTTGATAGTGAAAGGGAATCAAGACCAGCAAGAATGGCTTCACAGTGACCTAATAGTGAATTTTTCTAGATCAAGTGACAATTTACAAAGTAAATTGAGTGTTCATTTAAGTGAAAGTGGAAGTGGCAGCAGGAAACAGGTTGCTTTATTTTTATTTTGTAGTGTCTGACTATGATGAACCAGACATCAGATGTAAGTGGTATTAGTAGTAGTAGTAGTTCTAAAAAGCATTTTTTTCTTAATTTATAAACCCAGATGAAATCTAATACATATAAAATGTAATAATTATTCTGAAACTATAGGCCCACTATTTGACAGCTAAGCCACGTTGCCACATCTAAGGCTCCGGCCTAGTGTAGAGTCGGCCATGTATCGTCGGATGTCGTGTGCATCTGAATTAAGCTTAAATATTCAAATGTCACTGCAAGACCATGACCAAAGAGTAGGTAACTAATCAGTGGCGTGCCGAAAGGGCTCGCTGGGCCCGCTCGACCTCGACTACCTCGAACAAGCTAAAACAAAGTAATACCTATAATACAAATACTTAATTTTATAGCGATGGAATCATAATTTACCAAAATCAAATTAAATATATTTTGCCATATTTTGCCTTTTCAAGACTTATTTTAGGGCAAAATTTGACCACATTACAACGTAGTCGAATGTAGAATTCAAAACGGCCAGAATAAGTGCAACGTTACACTTACGCGACGCGTATCTGTGCCAACGAATTCGAATATAGGCTATAGAAAAATGCTCTAACAGGCATATGTGTGTGTTCCCCAAGACCCGTTGTTATTATTTACTGTGTTCACAAACACGACGTTAGTCTTTTAACTTTTGCACTGTTAAAACACAAAATTTACTCAAAACGATCAACCAAAATAAGGTTGCTATTTATATTATTCCAATTCATGCCATTATTCTTAAGAGTTCTTTTCCTGCTATATCGAAGAGGATGTATGATAGGGTATACAGGTTTATCAGCGGTCAGTATGCTATAAATGCCATCATCTAGCTGCCTCTGAATCACTATTTTGGATTGTTCACTTCCTCTACCCTATTCGAGTTTGTTGGTGCTGACAAGTTATTTTTGGGAATCCCAGACAGTCGATGTCCATGTCTTGGCGCTCGGCTCAAGCAGAACGATTGTTTTCAAAACTAACCCTATTAAAAAGTTTTGCAAGATCGACAATGGGTGAATCGCGTCTAAGTTCTGTGGCTTTAATTTCTATAGAAAATGAATGGGCAGAAGGCATCGACTTAGACCAAATAGTTGATACATTTGTTGCTTTACATACAAAGAATAGTTTTTTTCTTTACATGAAATGCAAGTCAAATCATAATATAAACTTTTTAGAGTTAAGGTGTTTTATTTGTTCACTCTTGTTCCATATTCTTGTGTGTTAGTAATGTTTATTAATATAGCTATATCTCAAGTTCTGTAGTTTTCTAAACCTAAAATTCATAGTGGCCATATAATATAGATGAAGCTTGTTACATTAATGTGATTAATCGATGCATAATTATATTATTGTACCCAAGGACGTTAAAGTCCTTGATTGTACCTAAGGTCTATGAATTATTATTCTTCAAAAAGTCGAAAGAAAAAATAAAAATATAAAGTTGGGCTCACACAAATTTTTTTCTATCTATAAACCGATTTAAAATATATTTTTTTATATAGAGGGGGGGCTCCATGAAAAAAATTGCGGGGGGGGGCCCCGGAGACCTTGGCACGCTACTGTAACCATAGACAAAACTCGTCGACTTCTCGTATAATAACTGTAACCATGGCCGACTTTACTCACTAGGCCGGAGCATTGAAATATGGCAACACTGTATATCGGGCCGAGCTTTTATTTGTTAAGTCATTAGTGTAACCTTCCAGAGTGAAAAATAAGATTGGAGGGTGATTTTTATGTGTTTCTGATTATTTACCTGCACAAACGAAACTATAAAGATAACAAGCTGCCTGCAAAGTGTGTAGTACCTGGTTGCACTGCAATTGTGCTTCGACCGAACATAACCTTCCAGAGTAAACAAGAAGAATGGAAGGTGATTTTTAATGTGTTTCTAATTATTTACCTGCACAAACGAAACTATAAAGATAAAAGGATGTCTGCAAAGTGTGTAGTACCAGGTTGCACCAGCAATTGTGCTTCCATGCTTCCAATAAAGGACATAAACAGAAGTGGGTGAAAGGTATTCCTCGGAAGGGCTGGTTATATTTATAAGAATAAAGACAATAATTTACAAACATTTCAAAGGATAAGACCTATTTTAAAACACAATGTGGTACCTATAATCTTTTCTGAACCTCCCAAATATCACAGAAAAATACAGTTAATAGAACTCATCTGGGCATACCTACGAAAAGATTTGATAGTGAAAGGGAATCAAGACCAGCAAGAATGGCTTCAAAGTGACCTAAAAATGAATTTTTCTAGCTCAAGTGAACATTTACAAAGTAAATTGAGTGTTCATTTGAGTGGAAGGGGCAGTGGCAGCAGGAAACAGGTTGCGTTTATTTTTATTTTGTAGTGTTTGACTACGATGAACCAGACATCGTAAGTAAGTGGTATTAGTAGTAGTAGTTCTAAAAAGTATTTTTATTAATTTATCAACCGAGATGAACTCTTAATACATATAAAATGTAATAATTATTATTCTTAAACTATAAAACAATTTACGGTAATCGGACCACTATTTGACAGCTAAGCCACGTTGCCACATCTAAAGGTAAATTCAGATGCATACGATATCCGACGATACGACGGTACGAAACTGTTCCTATTGGTTGAAATATTCAAAATGATGTCAAATAAAAATATTTCAACCAATTGGAACAGTTTCATACCGTCGTATCGTCGGATGTCGTATGCATCTGAATTTAGCTTAAGGCTCCGGCCTAGTGTAGAGTCGGCCATGGATCATATGATTGGCTAATTGGTTTTTGTTTTAACAAGCGGTTAAAAGATGTTTAATATGTAAAAGAACGATGAATGGTGTAACAAATGCGTATTTCAGAATAATTCCTTTTGATATCGGCTTCACATTCCGAAACCTAACGTATATTCAAACCCGCTGTGCAGTGGCTGTAAACAATAACACGCGCTCGGCGGCTGGCCTGTGGATGTCGGTTGCCAGAGCCGTATTCAAAATAGCAGTCATAAAGTCCATAGTATCGGATGTGGAGTAGCATTTATGAATCATATTTTTCCAATACAGCTGTATTGATATGTTTTAGATTTTATATATTATTCTTACCTTAGGAACCTTCATTTTGGGGGTAAAGTTGAGAAGGGGTCAATACTTCAGCCAATTATATCCTCCCTATCGATGAGAATACTTTTCCTTCCTCGTTTCCCAAATACGAAGTTAAGCTTCGTTAATAGCTTATAAAACGTGGTCCGCTTAAAATTGGGCAAGTCATTATCGTCATTCACCTCTTTCAGGACTTTGTCAATAGTCGGAAGTTCATTTCGGAAAATGAACTGATGCACCTTTCCCCTAATTGCACTTTTATCGCCATGGTCCACAAGGTCAAAGCAACGGTTGCGATTCTGATTAGTTAACGGTGCAGCAAAAGGGTGTCTGGTTCTGTATTCTCGCACCACTCTATAGACACTCCGTTTGCAGATACCTATTTTGAGTACAACCTCTTACACAATATCGTCAGCAGCAGTTGTTAAAAGATTTTTTCTGGGTTTCGTATTTATATACGTTTAATATCACCTCCTTAAGCCTCACGTCAAAAGTGGACTCAAATCCTGACTTGTAGCCACATCCATGGGTTGATCTGCAGTGTCTGTGCTACTATAAGCCTCTTCCTTGGTAGACTTAAATCCTGTTTTGTAGCCACATCCATGGATTCATCTTCAGTGTCTGTACTACTAGACATCCTTCAATGTCTCCTTCAAGTTATCGGAGAATAACACAAACACCACTAATAGCTATTAAAACAACAGTACAACACAGATAACACAAAAATTCGCACAACAACACGGCAGGTATGCGATGATAAAAGCACGATGTACGCTATCATTAAACGACGCGTCGTATACAATGATAAACACACGGAGCAACTGAATAAAATACAACCCTGTACTCTGTTGAACGACCCAGCCGGGCGGCAGAGCGGCAAGCCTCCAAGGTGTTTATTGCCTTTCGACCAATCGCAATGAATGCCGCCTTACTCGGGCGGCGTGCGTGGTATCCTGTTTGTTTACAATCTTCTGCACCTTGGATTTGAATACGGTATAGGTGCGATATCTTTTTTCGGGATTCATCTTAGGACACGGTGTATAAAGGGGGAGGGGTCTAGTAAGATATCGCGTACATTCTATTATTCGAACCCTGATAGTATTTATTTAAGTGACAGTGACAGATACGTGAAGTTAAATTGTCAAAATGTTGTGTAATTATTATGCAATTCGTACTGTTCATATACTACGTTCCAAAATCCCATCTATCGAGTGAGCAGATGAATGTCCGAGGATAGTCACGTGATACCAGATGTTACAAAGGTTGGAATATTTATGAAACGGCAAAGATCTTTTTTTGACAATTTTGACATATCACATAACCTCAGAGTCAGAGTGAGTAAGTAGTTTCAGTCACAGTTTTTACCATCTGAGCCTGTTTTGCTTTTGTGAAAATATTTTGTGGTGAAACTGAAAGGACATTCAAATGGATTCAAATATTGAAAATATAAGAATGTATGAGTACTGCATCATTATAAGTACATCATGAAAACTGCATAGTGCTGCTAGCAGTTCTCTATAACAATAAAATTCCTTTCTCATGAAGTACCCACCTTCTTTGACAACTACAACTTTGTCAGTTTCGGTAATAATTTGATTATTTTCATCCAAAACATATTGAACTCCGTTTTCCATTGTATTTACTTCTAGACCATAGATAAAGATAAAGGGAAAGCATATAAATAAAGCAGAAGAGGCTATGACGCTATGTTAAGTTGTTAGCTGTCAAGTGAAAAATATCTCTTGACAGTCTTGACACAAAGATCGCTAAAATCTCAATTTGATTTCCGAGCAAAACGATGACATCCATGGTCTCGGAAATGCAATAATGGAACACAGATTTTTGTTGACACTTTGACGTTGAGTGAATACTGAAACGCTACACAGCAAATCGAGGTCTTTGATGGGATTTTGGAACGTAGTAATATTATATTAGGTCGTAGATAAAGTATATAGTATTCAACTCGCGGTAATGGTAATAACTCACTTGTTGATTTGCAACACTCGCATCCGGCTCATGCTGCAAACTTCTACGCGTGAGTTATTGCCGTCATTACCGCATCGTTGAATAATATACTATTATCTACTCCCATTAAGTTAAGCAGCCATTACCAAGCTACTTCTGAACAAGTAATACTACCTATAAACAAACAGCGTGTGTAATATTCCATAATACACTCCAGCCGTGGGTTATGAATACCGCTTACTGGATACCAGCATCGATCCCTTGGAAACGCATATGATTGAATACACGCTATAATAACTGCAAAGGTGGCCATGCCACGAATACGTCAAACGCTAATTTGACGGTGTACAGTATCTATTTTACAGAAGGGAGGTTAAGCTGTCATTACTGTGTATTTATTATGTATTTAAATCCTACTACTCATATATACGGTCGTAGATAAAGTATAGTATTCAACTCGCGGTAACGGTGATAACTTACTTGTTGATTTACAGCACTCGCCTCTGGCTCGTGCTGCAAACTTCAACGCGAGAGTTATTACCGTCATTACCGCATCGTTGAACACTATTATCTATACCCATTAAGTTATAAAGCCATTACCAAACTACTTTTGAACGGGTTACCTACCTATAAACAGTGTGAATTATACTTCATAACTCATGCTTCAGTTATGTCGCCTACTACAACTACATACCAGTTGTGACATACCAGTACGCCAGACTTATCACGTATCTTGCAGACGACAAGCGAGGTGAGAAAATCTGCCGTCAAACGTAAATTTCGTATAATGCAACGACATCATCGTGACGGACAACATGTAATCTACAATGTTGACGGTCCTGTTGCTGTCATGTCGCTATTGCTCGGCATCTACGCAGCAACCGCTGTCTCTAAATTTTACATAATAAGGCTGCCGATCTCTTGGAAACGCATATGGTTAAATACACGCGATAAACTGCAAAAATATCTGCTTCTGCTGCAAAGGTGGCCATGCCATGAGACGTCAAACGCTCATTCGACGGTGTACAGCTATTTTTGTGGTGTACAGTATTTATTTTATAGAAGTTAGGTTAAGTTGTCATTATTTGGTAAGTGAAAGCGTATTCAACTCGCGGTGATGGTAATAACTCACTTGTTGGTTTATAGCAGTATTACCGTCATTACCACCTCGTATAAGTTGTCATATATTCACAGATAATACTACAGACTATATTGGTGATGAAGTGCTATCCGCACAATTTTAGCACTTATTTTTTTGGGGGACGGGGGATTCATATTGTATTGTCGTGGATAATATTTTAAGCGCGGGGGGGGGGGATTTTGTGGAGATTACATATTTCATGTCACTGTATAATATCTATCAGATCAGAGTCAATAACAATAAAACAATAAAAAAATAAAAATAACATTTATTGAAAAATTGTGGATTACCATTTATTTTTTTTTTGGGGGTAATTACCCCCCATCGACGCCCTTGACCTATGGTTCACGAAGCTATTAACAATCATTAAGAACAACTAACGAAAAAAACATATGTACCAAACAGATCACATTTTCAAAATGTTTACTCATAGTAAAGGTGAATGAAAACGAAAGTTGGAGATGATTTGCGAAATACTAATAACAAGTAAGAAACTATAACTAATATAAAATTATTTTTAACAAAACTTATAATAATAAGACTTAATTTGATATTCGTACACAACAGTTAAACCTGGAGTGTCATAAAATAAATTATTCCCTTCTATCTAAACTTAATTAACCAAATATAGAATTCCACGAAATATAAAGATAAAAGCACAATATGTTTCCAATTCGATTTTCCTCAACGAGTACTTCTAAAATGAGCAGTCATGTGAACAAAAACATAGTACCGTCGCATTGCACTTCCCAACAAGCACCTATAACAAAAAAGAGTGTTAGAACGGTTCGTTCACTACTTTTCATGCTACAAACAAAAACATCTAAAAACAAACATTTCAAGATATGTTTAGGGATTAATTCGTAAATTATTTTATAATGCTATAGTACTTCAACACTTCCATTACTGCAGCACTATTTTATACACGATTGGCAAGCTGGGATCTGGAATTCCGATATAAAAGTATCGGACGCAGATAGCCGAGAATATAACTTAGCCTTTAACAGGTTGAACCGAGAACACAATATTCCACACCTCCTACATGCATTATTTAGAACACGCGTTCGCATAGTTGCCAGGCGTGGCGATTTTCCACCTCTGTCAAAACCGAGTTGGCGACTAAAAATCTTAGCGGGGCGATTGGCGACTTTTGGTTGCGCAAAACCCACAGTAACTAGGTGACTTTTGCTATCTTTAACTTCCATTGCATTGGATTTCCCCTCAAAAATGCTAGCCGCATGAAATGGCAATATTGACGGTTGTTTTACAACTGACCCTTTAACTATACTGACTCTTCAAGGAGAGAGAGAGACAAGGCAAGTAAAATTGGTCCACCTTCGATATCGTTATTGGGCATCATTTACTTATTTCTTATTACTGCGCATACTCACATAAAGACAGCCACGGAATTCGTCGTTTCTGGTGGTTCAACAACGCCCCAATATCTCAAAATAAACACTATTTGAAAAAAGTTATGACTATTTTTATATCCAAATCGCTGTCAAACGAACGAACTGTATATAAAAAAGTAATGAATCAAAAATTATTTTTTTTACATGGAAATATTAAAAATATCCTCTATTTTTAAAATCGGCTATAAAAAAGCCCGCGACGCATATTTGTATACAGGGTGATGTAGAATGCAAAATCCAGATGTTCTCTCTTTTTTTTTAAATGTAACCCCGAATATTTTATTATACCAAAGAATTGCTTTTAATATACTCTTTCATCTTTGTATAGCGCTTTTTGTACCTATGTTTCCATTGATTATTTTCCTGTGATTACCTGCCCCTTCCAAGCCGCTATACTGATGGCCAATAATTCAATCCGTAGCTATTTGACAATATCATACTTACAAATTTGAGAAAGACTGCACATTCATGTAGTCGAAACATTAGCAACTACTCTAATAGTTATAGCTTCCAATATCTAGTAGCATATCTAACTTATGATTCAGAGAAGTAATATTTTATCCTTGAAATATATCTTTACATTTCAAAATATAATCTGGTACAGCTATTTGTAAAAAATGAATACAGAACATAAAGAATTTGATAATAGCTTTAAATTGTGTATTGGATCTGAATCCCTTTCTAGGCCTTCAAAGAAATCGAGCGCGTTACTGCTACCGGCGTAACCACGCGTGACGCAGTTATCATTCAAATTGGAATTTAACTATACTTGATATGTTCTTGGATTGCAAGGAGCAGGTGTGTGCACTATTTTTTATTTATAGTCGCGTTTATAGTTTTTTTTTTCGTTATACAAATGCTGTTTATTTTAATCTTTATATCTTTATATAAATCTATATAAATATAGGTTATAGCATAAGACGTTTATCACTGGAGTTGTTCTCATCATACTGTATAGTGTATTTAGATATGAGATTTTGTGGTCAATGAATGTATATTTTTTGTATATATTTTATAAATAATGGCAATAAATGTACATGATTTTATTATTAAATTTTTTTCTCTTCCTTAGTTTACATAATTTTAACCATTTTGAATCTTAATTGTAATAGTTGTATAATAATCCACTATTGTCTAAATAACTAAGTTTTGAGTTGTGACAAAGCATGTCACCTAGCACTTTGTGACTCTATATCAATCAACAGATACAACCGCAAAGAATTTATTGGAAATGGACATATTTCTGCAGGACACTTGTCAATCCCGTATAATTTTTTTTCATATTCAAAATAAGGAATATTTTAAACACTACAGAGGCGTAACGTAAATAAAAGTGTGACCAGGGTGGGCTTGGGTGGTAGTAGTGGGGACTCTAAAACTTCAAAAGCAACAAGAGATGTTAAAAAACCGATCATTATTTTTATCGTAATTATTATGTAAAGGTACTTGTACCATAATGCATTTAGCTGTTTATTTATCGCATTATATGCAGATTGAGCGGTTTTTAAAAAATCATCAAAGAACAAAATATTGTTAAAATAGTTCAAAGAATCACCCTTTAAATGTTTGCAGCATGTTTAAATAACACCCTGTATGTGGTGAAGAAGTGACAGACATATAATGTACTGCATAGCTATCGCTATATCAATATTAGTGGTTACGGTGCCACAAGTATATCATAAATATGGCAACTTGCGTTCCTCTGGGTATAAAGTTTTTGTGCGCATGATCCACACAGCCAAGCTTTTACTGTCGTGAGACACTCGTGTTTTGGTCAGCATCAACCTAAACGATGCGGTTGTCAACATTGACAATTCTGACATCCGAAACTTGTCTGTTTTTTTTCACTTCTGTGTCATCGGCATCGACCGCTGTGGTCATTAGCCTCGTGTTCTGTGTAGACTTTGTTACTGTTTCCTGGCTCCACTCTAGGAACAGGACTGTTAATTAGAAGCTATTTCCGCCTCTAACGAAAATCGAACCCGGGACCTTCCGGTTACGAGCCCACTGAGCCAACCCACCCCCCACGGCTGTCTAAACAAACATGATTTTTATACTATTTGTTGAACAATAAATTGTTTAAATATAATACAGGTAAAATGCTCTATCAAACAATTTTTCATACTAGTTATTGTTCAAGAGATTGAACCAAATCTTGTCTAAGAAATAGTGTAATTTGACTCGATATTAAATAAAAACTGAATGAGAGTCTCACCTGATCTCTATCACATCTACATTTTAAGTATATCCGCAGCACTAACGTATTCATCTTCACTTTCACTTCCATCATCCTCCGTTTCCTGTTCCACTACTTCATTTTCAACGTTTTCTTGCTTATTTTCTTGTATGGTCTTGTACAGCTCACTATTTTCATTATTGACTGAAGATTTATTAGAAATCAACATTTTGTCCGATTTATTCTGATCAACAGAATGCAGTTCAGACTGCTGGCTGTCTTTCGAGATCTCTCCGGATAAACTGCTTGGTCTGGAGGCACTGATTCCGTCATTTTCTTCTAAAATAATGTACATTGTCAAGTATTTTAAAGTGTTTTCCAACTAGATATTAAATTCCTATCTACTTCCTCTGTTACTAATTATACTTCTATCTACTTTCATAATATATGTATAAAATAATAAGTGCATGCTACGCTGAGCGCTAGTTAAATCACGTCATTGTTTTAGACTACCGCCGGGATATAGCGCAAAATTTCTGATAAATAGTAGATCATATAATATCATATACATTTTTTCCCGCAATTATATCCAAATAAAAATAAATTTTTGAATCCAGTATCGGAGACAGGTAAATAGGTCCTGAACAAAACCGAGCGCGTGTGACGTCATAATGTTAGTTTTCACTCGTACAGAGATAGTCCTTTTCTATTGTATGCTGATGATATGAAGCTTCTTTGTCCTATTCAGACAATTGAGGATTGTCATAAGTTGCAGCGAAGCGTTAATATTTTGAATAGATGGTGTCATAACAACAATATGCCTTTAAATGTATCAAAATGCAATGTTGTCAGATTCTCGAATAAAAATCAAACAGTCGTGTACGATTATGATATTGGCGGTGTTCCTCTTAATAGTTTAGACGAGATTAAAGATTTGGGTGTCCTTTTTAATAGTAAAAACTGCTTCAAAGGGTCATATGGAAAAAATTATTGCAGACAGCTACAAGGAATTGGGATTTGTTATACGTTGCGGTAGGGAACTACAAGACGTGGAGACAATTAAGCTTTTGTATTACTCATTTGTTCGATCTAAGCTTGAATATGCGGCAATTGTGTGGCAGCCTTGTTACAACTTTTGGAGTTACAGGCTTGAGAACGTGCAGCGGCGCTTACTAAGATATCTTTATTTTAAAACTAATGGTAGTTACACACCTACGGGTTTTTCGCAAGAAATTCTGGAACAGACTTTTGATGTTAAGAGCCTTAGGGAGCGGCGAGATGAATTGAGTGTAAAGTTTGTGAGTGATATATTGCACAATCGAGTAGATTGTTGCTATATATCACACAAAATGAGTTTTTTAATTCCATGACTCAGTTCTAGAGCATGTGCGACGTTTTATCTGCCTACTCCTAGAACCAATATTTTAAAATTTTCTCCGCTATACTGTGTGTGCGGTAAGTCCAATGATGTAGCTGATAAGCTTGATATATAATATAAATAAATAAATAAAATGAATAAATAAATAGTGAGTAGTGTTTTGGTCTATTGAATTCTGTTGTCATTGTTAAATACTCAAATATATGTTGAAAATGTCGAACCTCGAAAGTTATTGTTCTTATTTTCTGATATTATACAGGGTGAGCCAATAGTGAGTGGATGGAAGATTGTGGGATTACTAAAACGTATTTCAAAAATATGTCACTTGATCATGATAGAGTCTTGAGGGCTATAACGCTAAAATATTTTCACTTAAATTTTGAGGTTTATACAGGGTCATTCATATCAAACTTACATTTTTTTAATAGAACTCCCTATATATTATTGCATATTTGGATTCCTTGGTGAATTCTTTATGTATCATACATGGAACTTTAAACCAACCGAACTAAGGTGGCGCATTTCATGCTTAGTTCCACCGCAAAGTCACGGCCTTCCACGTTTTATAAAGGCTGCGATATTAAATTTTTTCTGGTGCCTACTTATACCAAAAATGGTGATTTGCGCCTAAACCGTTGGTTTAAAGTTCCATATGTGATACATAAAGTCACACTAGAATTCACCAAGGAATCCGAATATGCAATAATATAATTATAGGTGATGATGATGGTGTCGTATCGAAGCGGCAACAGCGTAGGTTGTTGTTGTTGCTCTCGCGAATAAACATCGACAAAATCGCGATTCACCTTGTTGCATAAAAAGCAAAAGGTTGTGGAAATGATAGACTAACAGTTGAAATCAATGTGTGATTGAAGGTAGCAAGGTTGGTGCAAAATTTTAAATGTGAAACCCTCCAAATAAACACGCGTACTCGCGCAACGTTGCCGCCTCATGTTGTTTAAACATGGAAAGTGACGTATGCTGGGAATGCAAAGACAAAACGAAAGAAATTTTCTGCTGTGATGGATGTAAACAACGGCTGTATAAACTATGTGGTGGTTTAACCTCTTCTGAAATTTGATGTTTCACTGTGAAAAATGCAAAAAGTTCAACACATTTATGATGCTCCAATGCACAATTGATGATAAATCAAGCATAATTGCTGGTAAAGATGAGATCATAGAGCTACTCAAAAAACAAATTATGGAGTTAGAGTTGAAAGTAAACAACTTAAGAACTTCTACTCCTTCACCATTATATAGCAGTGTGGCCTCATCGGTAGCTCAAAAACTTCCCATTGACAAGAAAAACGTTCCCATCAATAATGTACCTAGTTTGGTGATCAAGCCCAAACAACAGCAAAACCCAGAAAAAACAGAAAAAGATGTGAGAAGCAAAATAAACCCTTCTAGCTTAATGGTTTCTATAAAAGGGACTCGATGCACTGCAAATGGAAATATTATAGTGAAATGTCACAACCGCAAAGACTTAGAAATTCTTAGAAAAGAAGCTGAAGCAAAATTAACAGAATATGATGTGCAAATATCGAAATTAAGGAAACCTCAGGTCAAAATAATAGGATACAAAGGCGATACTGATAAAAAAGGTTTAGAAAGAAGCATTAGAAAGCAAAATCAATTTATTGATGCAGATGATGAACTTAATGTGACATTTACACGAAGAGACAAAAAAACTAACTCCTACATATTGTTCATGGAATGCTCCCCAGCATTATATCATAAGTTAATGGCAGTAAAGAAGATGTTTATTGGATGGGAAAGATATCCTGTCTATGACAATCTGAGCATTCCCCGGTGTTTTAAGTGTCAGGAACATTTCCACAAATCCGATGTATGTGAAAATGAGGTTGTATGTGAATATTGCTCTGAAAATCATGACGTTCGTGATTGCCCAAAGACTAGTTATACTTGTGCAAATTGTGTCAACGCAAATAGAAAACACAAGACTGAATACTGCACTAATCATTCTGCAGATGATCCAAGTTGTCCTTCCTATCAGTATCTGATAAATGTGTTACGTAGTAAAATTGACTATGGTAATCAAAGTTAATGGCTTTTACACAAGAAGAGGTTGAGATACTAAGGGACCTTGAAGATACAAATGACAATATTAGGGAGGAAAATGTGGACTGTGATGAGCTAAATCCAAAACTTAATCTTAAAACAAAACTTATAAACATTTTGCACATAAACATACGTAGTATTCGTAAGAATTTCAATGAACTATTAGCTTTTCTAGAAGCATATGATACGAAGTATTGTGATATCATTGTTCTTTCAGAGTCTTGGCAAATCTTCAATGAGCAAATGTTCAATATTGCAGGGTACAGTATGTTCTACAATAATGCAGATATAAATAAAAATGATGGTACAATTGTTTATGTTAGATCAAATCTACACTTTGAAGTTGATTATATCAAATTAGAACACTCGGAAGTGACTGTAAGTAGAATCAAACTAAATGTAAATAACATATTGTTTTCATTGTACTGTATGTATAGGCCACCTTCATCTAACATTTCATTATTTATTAAAGATATTGAAACCCTTCTTGCTGTGAAAACAGCCAGTCAAATTGATGTACTGATAGGAGATATAAATATTAATTTAGGTGCAGATGATGACAATGAAGTCAATGATTATGTCTCTATGTTAAATCATTTTGGCTATTTGTCTGCAATTAATAGTCCCACTAGAGTTACATCTGAAACTAGCTCAATCTTGGATCATATATTTATTAGACGTAGACTAAGAACAAATCTAGTATATTCCTCGTTTATACTTAAATCGTCGATTACTGATCATTATCCTGTTATGTTGAATATAAACTGTTGTGAGGACAGTGCTCCAGGACTTACTCAGGAAACATACACTTCAATGAAAGTAGACTATCTAACCTTTAATAATCTAATCTCACAGGAAACCTGGGTTAGCGTCTTAGAGGCTGAGGATGCTGAAGTGGCCACAGAAAAATTTTTAGACATTGTAAGTAATATACATAATAAATCTGTAACTAGAGAGACTATTCAAATTAAGGAGAGTAAAAAAATTAAACCATGGATAACTAATGGTATTATTTACAGCATTAAAAAAAAGATAAGCTGAAAAAAAAACTTCTTGCTCATAACAACGAACATAATAAAAAAATATTCTCCGATTATCGTAATAATCTAAACAAAATTATACAAAAGCGAAAACATGAGTATTACAAGGGTAAGATAGAAAACAGTGGAAAAGACATAAGAAAAATTTACAAGGTAATTTCAGAGGCATCAAATGAAAATAAAAAAAAAACAAAATAATTTTGAAATAAAGAAAAACAATGAAAAGTTTCCTAATCCCAAGGCAATGGCTAATTTTTGTAATGACTTCTTTGTAAATGTAGGTATGAGCATGTACAAAAAGATACCAAAACCAATTCATTCAATTAGAACTGACTATACTCCATCTTCTTCAATGTTATTAATGCCAACCAACAAAAATGAGATTATTAAGCAAATAAACTCTCTTAAAACTAATTCTGCTCCTGGTATAGATGGTATTGACTCAAAAATTATGAAATATTCCAATTTGCATTTTACCGTTCCATTAGTCCATATAATTAATCTCATCTTTTGTACTGGTAAAGTACCTAGTAGTTTCAAAGTTGCTGTAGTCACTCCAGTATACAGGGTGGGCCAATAGTGCGTGGACGGAGGATTGTGGACTTACTGAAAAATATTTCAAAAATCTGTCACTTGGTCATGGTAGGGACCCTTGAGGGCTATAACGTAAAAATATTTTCACTTAAATTTTTACGTTTGTACAGGGTGATTCATATCAAACTTACATTTTTTTGAATGGAACCCCCTATATATTATTGCATATTTGGATTCCTTGGTCAATTCTAGTGTGACTTTATGTATCACACATGGAACTTTAAACAAACCGTTTAGACGCAAATCACCATTTTTGATATAAGTAGGTATCAGAAAAAAATTGAATATCGCAGTGATTACAAAACTTAGAAGGCCATGACTTTGTGGTACGACTAAGCATGAAATGCATCACCTTAGGCCAGACGGCTAAATTTGAATTCTTTTTGTGCTTGGAGAAATCAGAGGATAAATTTAGGAAACTTCAATCACACATAACTTGATTTTTTCAAATGGGAATGCCTATTTTGGTTTAAAGAATCAAATGTAAAATTTGATTACCTTTCTTACGGTATAGCATTCTTGATATCAATCTTTTTTGGTTTTCATTTTATATCAAATTTTCAGTCAAATCGGTGTTTTTCAATTTTCTTGCGTGCAAGCAACCTAGCAGGCCATGAAAAATAAACAAAAGCTCGTTAATATCGAAGAAACTAACTAACTTAGTAGAAAGATGCAGACTAACTAGAGCAACGAGGCAAGATTATGAAAATTCCTTATAACTTATTAGCTCTAACCGGATACAACAGCGGTAATATATCTAATGTCAATGAGTAGCTGGGGTATGACAGAAGTGTTTGTTTTTCACAGCCTTCTAGCTGTTGAGGTCTACTAGAGCTTCACAACTTTCCAAAACGATTAAAAATTTTTAAACAAAAGGAAAACTACCAGTGATTTTTGCTTACAGTCTAACATGTTTAGAATGAAATTTCACATTTATTGGGATAAAAAAATAATCATTTCCGTTTAGTTAAGTCAATAGTAAAGATATATCCAACCGAAGCATTCTGAACATCTACCGAAATAATTGCTAGAATTTTTTAATTACGCTATGTTGTAATTGTGATTATTCCATCTAGTTTTCTGCGAACTAAATTATGTTTTACAACTCAAACAGATTGCAATTCAACTTTCATTATCCGCAATTCTGTTAATAAGTACCTATTGAAGAATATGAAGGGTTCCAGTCAGGGGTATCATTGCTTTTGACTTACGGAAATGGCTACTTTTTTATAGCATTAAATGTGAAATTTTATTCAAATTTATTCAGAAGAAATAGATATTCTACTGCCAGTAACAGTCACTAGTAGTTTTACTTTGATTAAATATTTTTTTACTGACTTTGGAAATTGGCTAATAGCTAGTAGGCTATGAAAAATGAGCGTTCCTGTTACCGCTATTGTTTCTGGTTAGAGCTAGTATGTTGTAAGGAATTTTCATAATCTTGCCTCGCTGCTCTAGTTACTTTGTATCTTTCTACTAAGTTAGTTGCTTTCTTCTATATTGACGAGCTTTTGTTTACTTTTCATGGCTTGCTATGTTGCTTGCATGCAGGAAAATTGAAAAACACCGATTTGACTGAAAATTTGAAATAAAATGAAAACCAAAAAAGATTGATATCAAGAGTGCTATATCGTTAGAAAGGTAATCAAATTTTACATTTGATTCTTTGAATCAAAATAGGCATTCCCATTTGAAAAAATCAAGTTATCTGTGATTGAAGTTTCCTAAATTTATCCTCTGATTTCTCCAAGTACAAAAGGAATTCAAATTTAGCCGTCTGACCTAAGGTGGCGCATTTCATGCTTAGTCGTACCGCAAAGTCATGGCCTTCTAAGTTTTATAATCGCTGCGATATTCAATTTTTTTCTGATACCTACTTATCCCAAAAATGGTGATTTGCGCCTAAACGGTTCGTTTAAAGTTCCATGTGTGATGCATAAAGTCACACTAGAATTGACCAAGGAATCCAAATATGCAATAATATATAGGGGGTTCCATTCAAAAAAATATATGTTTGATATGAATCACCCTGTACAAACGTCAAAATTTAAGTGAAAATATTTTTACGTTATAGCCCTCAAGGGTCCCTACCATGATCAAGTGACAGATTTTTGAAATATTTTTTAGTAAGCCCACAATCCTCCGTCCACGCACTATTGGCCCACCCTGTATAAGGCTGGAAATAAACCTGACATAAATAACTATCGGCCAATAAGTGTTATCGGTTCATTTGCGAAGATTTTCGAAAAATGTTTGAAGGACAGATTGGTTGCTTTTCTTGAACATCATAACATTTTATAAAAAAATCAGTATGGGTTCACAAATGGACTGAGCACTACTGATGCAATATACAAATTGACCGAATCTGTTTCAAACGATTTGAATAACAACAAAAAATGTTTGGCTGTATTCCTGGACCTTGCAAAGGCATTTGACACGGTGCCACACGAATCACTTCTTGAAGTGCTTCATCGTTATGGAGTGAGAGGTGGCGTGTTGGATGTCTTTGAGAGTTACTTGAGCAATAGATCCCAGGTTGTTAAGATAAATGACATCATTAGCGACAGTATGAATATTAAAATTGGTATACCGCAGGGCACTGTACTGGGACCAGTACACTTCATAACTTATATAAACTCTTTAACTAGTATCGTCATACAAAATGGCTTAGTAATATCTTATGCTGATGACACTGTGGTACTGTTTTCTGGTGACTCCTGGACTGCTGTTAAGGAATATACTATTGATGGTATGAATACAATCTTGAACTGGCTAAATACATTTAAGCTAACATTAAATATCATATTGCTTTTTCTCTCACAGCAGCTAATCGCCCTGGCTTTAAAGATATATTTTTAAACATCCTAAATGAACCCATAGCAGAGGTTGATTCCATCAAATATTTGGGTGTTACGTTTGATAAATATTTGAAGTGGGATTGTCATGTAAATAGACTGACTAAAAACATTCGAAAATTGATATATAAATTTTATATCATAAGAGAAATCTTAAATACGCAGCTCTTAACACTAGTTTATAGGGCTCTAGTTGAGTCACTAATAAGATATGGTTTGGTAGTATGGGGTGGACTATACCAGAATTCCTTAAGGCCCTTGTGCATTGTACAGAATTATATTGTTAGAGTTATGTTTAAGCTTAATAGGGGATTTTCTACTAAACTTTTGTACTCTGAGGAAATTCTTGATGTTCGTTCACTTTACTGCTTGGTTATATGTGCCTATGTTTTTAAAACTAATAAAATGCCACATATAAATCACAATTATGGGACTAGAAGTAATCTAAGTAGGCACTTGCAGATACCAGTTAACAATAATGCAAAACACTTAAGAGCTTTCACATATCTGGCGCCTAAGATATACAACCTTTTACCAGTTGAAACCAGGCAGTTATTAAACTACAAGAAATTTACTTCAAGCTGTAGAGCTTTTATTTTCAAAAATTTATATAGATTTCAGACTTTACTCTGAAATATAGTAATATTTTAGTATGTATGTATGTATGTATTTTGAATTAGCATTTAGGATTAGAATTAGTGTTTTTTTATTAATACACTTAATAGGATTTTTTTCCATTTATCAGAGTCAATATATATAAATTAGAGTTAAAGCTGCACATACAGGTGTTCAGTCACTTAGGTGCAAATTGTAAAAAATTATAGATCAATTTAACATCTATTCATGTTATACTTGATGTACCGTTAACATAAATTTGAAAATAAATTGATTGATTAATTGATTGATTGATAGGTGTTCTATTTAAAAAAACGTAAGTTTGATATGAATCACTCTGGATAAAAGTCAAAATTTAAGTGAAAGTATTTTAGCGTCATAGTTTCTCAAGGCCCCCTACCACGATCAAGTGACCGATTTTTGAAATATATAATAATAATTATTATTATTATTATATATTATTATAATAAATTCCGATCCGTAATAGTTCAGGTGCTGACTTGGCACAGCCCGTCAACACCTGTTGCTACCGCAGTCATGCGAGAGAAACTTGGAAAATAATAATAATAATAAAGGTTGCGAGGGGTTGCTAGATCCCCTCAGTGGCGCCTCCCCAAGGTGGCGGATAGGGGAACGCCTCCCAGATATGGGTGGTACCGGGGAAATCAAATACCCGGGGCGGACCAAAACTACCACGGTGGAATAGCGCCTGCATCCAGAGGATCGGCTATTCCTTAATAACTAGGACACGACGGATCTCCATGTGAGGAGCGGTACTCTGACAGCGTCTGACTCCATGTTAGGGGCGGCTGATAACACACCCGCAGGAAGCCACCCAACATCAGTAGGCTATCCGGTGCGTGGCGATACCGCAGGGTATACCGAAGCCCAAGGATGTAATCCAGCCGGCAACCTTCACAGGTGCATCCTCAGGAGGCAATTTGGACGGCTGCCTCCGGAAATGTCGTCTGGGGGCCCTAAGGCCAACCACCTGACGGGCCCTATCTTCGGGTTCGATCACCCCGGAAGAAAAGCACCCACACCGAGCCGGTTCCGGAAGCCGGCGTTGGGCAAGGTGGCGGTGCTTCGGATCGCCCTGTTGACGACCCCCGCAATGACATGGACCGTTTTAGGTGGACGACGGAGCTCAGGGATAACCTGCTGAGCTGCTACGAGAGCAGTAGCCCGCGCCGTAGGGGATACATGTCCCGCATGTATGAGAGGTGGTGTGAAATGCACCCAGAGCATAGCACGCTTACCTCTCAGAATTTGAGAGGTTATGTATCGTACCTCCGGAGGCAGGAATATGTTCGTGCTCCAGCTCAGCCTGCCTCTTCGGCGGACGGAAGGCCTGTTAACCAGGCTGAAAGTTCGCCGGTATGGCCCGCTGAGAGGGAAATCGACCAAGTCGTCTCACCTGGGGATTTCAGAGACCGAAGGGCCTTGCATAACAACGGAAGGTCCTTGAAGCTGGCAGATTTGAAGAGAGAGGATGAGGTTGTGGGTGAACGTCTATCGGAGGCCTCTGACATTTGGAGCATCAATTGCGAAATTTACGCTGCGGCTCTGAGGCTAGCTAGACAGGGGAGAGTGAGAGACTCTCCTGTTGAGAGAGCACAGAGACGGGTGCGCCAAATGGAAGCGAAAATCCAGTTGGCTCGCCAGGAAGCATCCCGTATGCAGTGTGTGATGGAATATAGAGCGGCTGGGAAGCCTTTTACGCGCCGAGTGCGCCAGATAGCCTACGGGCTGAGGCGCGACCATCATACACTCAGTCAAGCGGTACTGGTTGTTCTCAAGCAACACTGTCTTGACAGGATACGGATGCTAATCGCTGCTAAACGATCGTTGGTGGCGCGGGCGAGGGGTCTGGAGCAGAACAGAATGTTCTATGAAAGACCTTCTCGCCTTTTCCAACAGCCGCCACCAGCCATAGAGCAGTCGCCAACTGCTGATCGCGTGGAGGCCTTTTGGAGGGACATTTACGAACAACCCAAACCTCTCTCAGCAGACACTCCGGCCTTGGCGCAGTTCGAGTCCGTTTGTAGGAGGACTCCTAACTTGAATGTACTGCGTCATCCGATAAACACGGAAGAAATTCTTGACGCCTTACGAGGCGCAAAGAATTTCGCAGCAGTTGCCACCGGCATTTAGCTAGAGTTTTTAACTCGTGGCTAAATCAGGAGCAGCCAATTCCGGCTTGGTTTGTCGAGGGTCGAACCGTGCTTCTCCCGAAGACCGGAGATTTGTCTGATCCCAAAAACTACAGGCCAATAACATGTCTGAACGCATGTTACAAGCTCTTCACCAGAATCTTGTACATGCGTATCCTTCAAGCTGTGAATCCTGTATTTCTCGACGTGTATGAACAGAGAGGGTCAAAGAAAGGAGTAGCTGGCTGCAAGGAGAACCTGTTGGTTGACCGATGTGTCACGCAGGACTCCGTGCAGTACAAGCGAAACCTTTCTATGGCCTGGATTGACTATCGCAAGGCATTCGACAGCACGTCTCATGAGCTCATTGTGCGACTGCTGGAATGTCTTTCGGTGGATAATCAGATAGTGGGATGCATCAAACAACTGATGCCACTCTGGAAGACCCGGTTCACTATAACATCAGGTGAAACTCGGGTTCAGACAGAGTTGGTGTCATTGAAAAGAGGTGTCTTCCAAGGAGACTCCTTGAGTCCCTTGCTCTTTTGCATCTCACTTCTGCCTCTGTCCATAGCGCTGAGAAATACTAAAGGATACAGCTGTGGTACGCCCAATAACCGGAGGCACAAGGTCACCCATCTGTTTTATATGGATGACCTAAAACTTTATTCCTCCGGCCAACGCGAACTACAAAAATCGCTGAGGGTGGTGCAGGAGTACAGTCATGCTATCGGAATGGAGTTCGGGACAGACAAATCTGCATTGGTTCATCTCAAGAAAGGACGAAGCGGAGATAGTGTAGATGAGGAACAGCTCGTTGATGGGAGCACCTTGCGACAGCTGCATGCCGGAGATACTTATACCTACCTTGGAGTGGCGCAGCGTCATGTCTAAGAGGCAGAATTGGTTAAAGAGTGTCTCCGCCGCAAGTATTTGCACCGACTCCGGCAGATCTGGTCGTCAGAACTGTCCGGCAAGAACAAAGTCGCTGCCACAAACATGCTTGCGGTCCCATTGTTATTATACACCTTTGGTGCTATACACTGGAAAGTGAACGATCTGAAGGAAATCGACACAAAGACCCGCAAAAGGATGAATATGGAGAGAAGCCTGCATCCTAAGTCCTCTGTCCCGCGAATATACCTCCCGCGACACCTGGGAGGGCGTGGACTATTGAGTTTGGAGCGTCTGCACAACAGAGTAGTACTGGCCACTTCCTGCTATGTAAAGAACAGCACCGATCCCCTGATCCGCTTTGTGCGAGAGCACGAGAATGCGGGAAAAGGAGCCTTTCTTTTTAGCGCAGCGAAACGAGCAGCCGAGGAGCTCAGCCTCACACTCGGCTTCAAGCGGAGGTGTCAGCAGTCCATTACGGAACTTGCTCCCGCAGAATTGAAATCCCACATTAAAACTGCCGAAGTCGACTTTCTCTTAAGACTTCATAAAGATAAGCCAATGCATGGAATCTTCTACAAACATCTAGAAGAGCATGGCTTGTCTGAGCAGTTGACCTTCTCTTTCCTAAGGTCTAGTGGGTTGAAGTCGGAGACTGAGGGCTTTATAATGGCTTGCCAAGACGGTGTCTTCAACACCTTGGTGTACCGTAAAAGGGTTATGGGTGTAGATGTACCCGACACCCATTGTAGAGCTTGCCGACAGGCGCCAGAGACGCTTATGCATCTCTTGGCGGCGTGTAACGACAGTTTCACACACGGCGGATTTTACCGCGACGGTCAAGTTACCGTCGCCGTCCATAGAATTCTCTCGCCTTTCACACACGGCGGTCGTCGCCGCTGCAAACGGCGTTGTCGCTGGATTCGCGACGTAACCGTGGTTGGAGTATGTTTATATGAAAATAGCTGCGTTCTCTATCGGACTATAAATTATTTTGGAAATGAACAGGCAACAACTTTCAGCTTTATTGTTATATCGCCGTTGAATGAAAGGAAGAATACAAAATCGACTTATATGGATCCATCCAATAAATGAAAGCAGAAATGAGGTTGGGACCTTCTACATGTTGTTCGAACAGTTGAGGCAGGATGACACAAAATTCTTCAATTACTTCAGAATGTCGATTACATCCTTTGACGAACTGCATGGGCGAATCAGAGATAGCAAATTGGCTATGCAAGCCCAGACAAACTTCACGCCAAGCATTTCTTGTGGCATCTCGGTCCTTAAATATGTCGAGGGTTTTATCTCACAAGACAGGTTTTTCTTCGACTAATGAAATTTAAATATCATTGTCTATATCACTCATCGCTGCTCTTTAATTTAACTAAAACTGATATTTTTCACAAATCTTCTTAAGCACAGCGAAATAAACGAAGCCGACGGTAGAATAAACGCCGTGTGTGCAAGCGTTCAACTGGCCACGTGGGCCACTATGTGGACGTCGACGGCAACAAAACGTCGGCTCCAGTGGCAGTCGGCGGTTGCAACCGCCACCGCCAACGGAAAATTTACCGATCGTTTTTTTTTTCCGCCTAATGTGCAAGCTCTCATCTACTTCAACGCGCCACTGCAGCAGTGGCGTCGACGGTCATTTGTCCGTCGCGGTAAAATCCGCCGTGTGTGAAACGGTCGTAAGACGTACGCTGGGACGGCTTACGTCCATCGGCACAACGCGGCTCTACGAGTGCTCTATTATCATTTAAGGCACTCATACGGTATCGATGAGACACCGGTGCTGCCATACGCTCCAGGGGATATAGAGTCCGTTGTGGAGAACGAGAGATGCCGGATTTACTGGAACTACTCGTTCCCCACGCTCGAGCTTGTACAGGCAAACAAGCCCGACATAGTCCTTCTCGACCACCAACAGAAGACGATGTTCGTTATTGAGTTTTCGGCGCCTGCCGAGGTGAACATCGTCTCTAAGGAGGAAGAAAAGCGGACCAAATATCAAGTGTTGCTCGGACAACTTCGCAGGCTCTGGCCTGTAAGTCTGCTGGTTATGGTCATTGGATCCCTAGGTGGAATGAGGAATACGCTGCTCTCTGCACTGCGCAAAATACCGGTGTGCCGTGCGGCGGCGCACATCTTAGCCGCCAGAATGCAGAAGGCAGTCATCCTTGGGTCCCTTCGTCTACTTAGGGCGCACGATTCGCGGACCCAGTGATTGCTCACCTCACGGTGTGAGGAGTAGTCATTGGGTAATGGAACAGCAGCTCGGTGTGTCGGAGCCCGGGCTGCACTTTTTTGTTTTTAAAATAAAGGTTTTTATTAGCAGCATAATATGAATACAAAAAATAATGTGGAATACAAAAATACAAAAAAGCCCAATTGCTGGTAATAGGCAGAGTTTGGGAAAATTCCCATTCTTCCACTCAACCCAAACCCAAAAATATGTTTTAGTATGCGCACAATCTTCCGTCCACTCACTATTGGCCCACCCTATATACGAATACTACAAAAACAGTTAATGACAAAGTATTTTTAAATGTTCCGCAAAACGAAAAATGTCGGAACAGATGGTTTCAAACAGTGTACTGAGATATTCCAAAAACAAAATCGATTTTTTTCGTTGTGAAGACTATTTCGATGTAGGTAGATATTTTATATCATAATTGTTATTAATTAGTATTATTTACCTAAGGGCCGATTTTATCAATATGCATATTTTGACGAGGGTTCTGACAAACACTTTCTATTGGATGTTGTCTGACGAAAGGATTCTATTGAATATTGAAAGCATCGTCCAATGGCATTTAAACATTGTTAAAATCAAAACAATGGATGACAAATTTTTCAAGAAATTGAATTTTGTTTGAATTCATGTAGCTAAATCATAACAGAAAATCAACTTATTATGACTGAAAAAATTTGAGGTGTAAATAAATGTATAATTATATTTATCAATTGCGATAGTTTGTAACAAGATCATAAAAATAGATACCCAGTATCCCAACGGAATGGTCTCGGACTATATGGTTCCCCAAGCGCATATAGAGCGATCCTATAACGTCGTTTTCCCAGGCAGGGACGAATGGAGGAGGGACGATTTCATATCACCCTCTGATCTCGCGCTATTTACTGATGGCTCTAAGTCTGAGCTGGGTGCAGGAGCGGGAGTAGTGGGTACCAATCCAAGAGTTGAAATTTCAGTCAACCTTTGGAGGTATACCACAGTCTTCCAAGCAGAAATGATTGCGCCATAGAGCTGGGAGTCAGGGAACTAATCAAAGGCCCCTGACAAACAGATCTATAAAAATCTTTTCAGACAGCCAGGCTGCTTTGAAAGCACTGTGCACCAGTCGGGTTGATTCAAGACTGGTATGGAGCTGCATGCACCTCCTCAACAAACTCGTAACGGGAAACAGGGTAACCCTGATTTGGGTTCCGGGTCACAGCGGAGTGGAAGGCAATGTATTGGCCGACGCACTAGCAAAAGGAGGAACTGAATCCGTGTTCATAGACCAGAACCATTCGCGGGAATTGCAAAAAGCACCGCTAAAAAGACCATCTCGGACTGGGCAGTGAGGAAAGCACTCCTGAACTGGCGAGATACACCAGGGATACTGCACTCGAAGGCGTTTGTAAGATACTCCTCGAGTCAGGCCCCCCCGAGGATCATGGAATGTAATAGGTACGACCTCCGCATTCTAGTCGGTCTGCTGACGGGACATGGTCGTCTAAGGTACCATATGCGGAAGTTGGGTCTTGAACAAACTTCAGACTGTCGCTTTTACGTGGCGGACGAAACAGCGGAGCGTATTCTTTGCTCCTGTCCAGTACTGGTTCCTAGGTTCCAGACATTCGGATTTGCCCAGCTGGAACCTCATGACTTCAAGGAAGTTTCACCCTTCACGTTGATCGCCTTCGTAAAGAGGTGCGGACTGTACGGTGAACTCTAAAAAGGTGTGAGCCACAATAGGCACAATTGAGTTGCAGTGGAAGGAGGCAACTCTGCCCCACTCACTATTAACCTAACCTAACCTATCCCACCTCAGTTCGTCAGAAATTGACTACATTGATTGATACATATACATACATACTTTTATAAATATACTTGTTATGGACCCTTATACAGGGTGTTTCCAAAGTTGGAACTTTCCTTTTCCGAAACAACTGCCTTTCAAATGACAAAGCTAATGTATGATGAATCAGCAACAGAAGAATCAAAAAAAGTAATAAAATACTTACTATTCGTTCGCTGCGAAGTTTTAAGTGCGGCCCTGTCACATGAGTCTTACAGCTATGGTTCGAAGTTAGCGCCGCGAAACGGAAAAGCCAAGTACGAGTATTTCTTCTTTAATTTGGACCATTCGAGGTTGTCTAAGTCGCCCAGCGTATCCACTATGATGTGAATACAAATATCCTGTGTCTTTAGATCTTTGCACGAGATAGACAAATCGACGGCGTGTAGGGTGAATGCGTTCAGCATAGACTCGCGAAGTCCGGGAGGCATTTTGACCACATTCACCGTACACTAAAATCATATCCACCAGTTCATTATTAGTTATGCTGGTTGCACCATTTTTGTTGTTAAAAGTCCGATGTATCACGACAACATTCGAGAGAAGACAAACGCACGCTGCTCCGCTCCGTTGTAAACTGAGTTTTTTGTTTTTGCCTCTGTTTTCATCTAATCGCATAGGGACGTAATTAGAAATGAGGATTTCATTATCGGTCAATATCTTAATATCCCCAAACATTTCGTTATATGTTACTGGGCAAAATCACTCCTCTCGGCGGCCCTTTGAAGAAAAGTGCCAACTTAGAAAACACCTTGTATACCAATATCCACAGATAATGTAAATGTACTGACGTTCTGCATACTGTATTTCTATTTTATAAAAAAATATCTCTTTCACAAGATCTAGTACCCAAGGTATCTTGATCTATACACGGACGATAGACAGGGGAACAAAAATGAAATTAAATGATTATTAAATTTATGTGATTAGCGCGTATGCACCGGGCGCCACTGCCCGAATTATTAAAATAAAGCTTACCAGGACCATATGGTTTCTTGACATTACTCTTGATTAGCTCTGTCAAAAACTCAATGACGGCTTGGTCCAAGCTATTTTTAGCCTTCTGATCTGCCCACGCTAGCTTGGCGGACTCCAGCAACCTGTTCCATTTGTAATACAAAGCTCCGACGCTCCGTTCGTTGTGTCCCTTTTCGATCATCTTCGTTCGTACATTGCTCCAGAACTGTTTAGGAACGTCCGGTTTGAACACCTCGTTGCCGGTGGTTTCTACGATGCTGACGAGATCTCGTTGCTCTTTTTCGGACCACTCGGTCTTCTCGGCACCCTCTTTGTCCTCCTCCAACCTGTTGGGGTCTAAAGGAGGCAACGCGAGCTTGGGCTTCTTATCTTTTTTCACTTTGGAGAGAGTTAGAGGCCGCTTCTTCCTCTTTTTCTTTTCCGGCGCAGCAGGTTTTGATTTGCATGTATTTTTAGGCTTCGAATCATGCTTGTCTTCCAGCCTTTCGGCCGACTTAGCGCTCGTTAGTTTGCTCGTTCTTTTCGCCTCTTTGATAGTATGTAGAAGCTTTATCAGTCTATAGAAAAAAGAGATTAATAAGCTTCAATGGGCTCGTTCAGCAAATTTTTTTTATTGCATATTCTAAAAGAGCATGTTGGATTTAGTAGCTGTGCAAAATTTCAGAATTTTCTGAGCTCGCTTTCATATTCAAATAAATTACCAAAGTGGTGCAAATTTAAAACGCGCGGCACTTGCGAGTATGCGGCTGTGACGTCATTAAACCTTTCCGACCGGCCGGCTCGGCGCCGCGTCCCAGCCACGCATCGTACGGGTGCTCGGTAAATAGTAACGCTGCGGCTAATGAGTAATGCTACTCGCTAGGCAAGCGTTGTGAACTGCATACGCGTCTATTGTATAATTTATTTAATTGTTTCATCGACACGGGATACTTACCAACCTATTCGAATTCGTTGATACGGAGTATAATAATGGAAGGAAGACGGAAGAAGAAAAATTATAAATATTGTATAGTTCCCCACTGTAAAAATACGACAGTGACCACTCCTGATAAAATTTGTATTAGTTTGCCACGAAATATAAAAATCAGGAAGTTGTGGCAGAGAGCTATGCGTAGGAATGAATTTGTAAGCGATAAGTCAACAAAGCATTGCTGTGAGGACCATTTTAATAGTATTTTTATAACTACTTGAATCGTGAATTGTATTATTATAAAGAAACCGCCCGGTTATGAAATCGGAAAGTGTATTGTGGGATTACGTCTGAAATTAAAAAAAAGTTTTCAAGCATTTGTCAATGCCATTTAAAGATATATTGATGTCAGTTGTTCGCAGATTTTGCTGTTACTGGTACCTACACTAAAACGTAAGAGATACAAATAGATTTTTTTAATCCAAATACTGACCTAATCATATAACAATTATAAAAGCATTGTAAAAATCAATTCTTATTGATATGTGGAAGATGCGAAAGACAGTTTTCAGTTCTTTGATGTATCCAACATTCATATGTATTTTAATTATATAGAAAAAATTGTTTTATATATACTATCTAGTTCTTTTGTCTCATTTTTCTGCACTTATTTTGGGTAGAAAATCCTGGGTATTTAGCTTATACAATATCCCTGTTTGAAATGTGTATCTTAATCTTGTATATTTTGTTTTAGTTGGAGGAAGATGTTGAAAATTACATGTACTACAAAAAAAATAAAAACATCTACTTCCGGCATATTAGAGGAATCGGCCTTAACAAAATCCGTATCACACATTTTTTCTATCAGAAAACCACCCGATCAAATAAAAGATAGCGTCAACCAAAGCACTTACTAGTTGAACGTATTACAAACGTATGCTAGGCGCTGTCGCTGTACAGCCGCCAGCCGGTCTGGGCTCGCCAACAGACCTAATGACGTCACAACGATGAATTTTGAGCGCATGAAATATTTTAATCTTTGAAGGCGCGTAACTTTTTCAATTCTCATCCAATTAAGTTGAAATTTTTTTTGTATGTTATATGTAAGTAATACTTCATGAAAATGTGCATAAATATGGTTATTGGAATTTCACTGAACGACCCTATTCACTCATAAACGGTAGTTGGCTGGCTGTACCGGTTTGTTTTCAGCCTGTATATTACGGTGGGCCGATTTTGGTGGCTTTCAAAAGTAAGAATTTACAGCTTTAAAAAAGTTGCAAAACCGAAAAACAAATGTTTTTACCTGACAAAAGATATTTTTTTTGTTTTAGACTGCCACACAGTAACAGTCAATTTTTAATTTCCGGATTTTGTCAATTTCAAATTCTGGTCATAACTTCTTCCGAACATAATAGCAAACATTTTTTGTTAAATAACATAATCATAATTTTTACTTTTTCAACTGCCACAAGGACATTAAAATTTCAAGGTTATTTCAATATTTGCATATTATAAAAATAAATCCTGCGAAAAAGTACTGAAGCGTTTTTCTTATATAGTTTTTTCTGTAATCCCACGTTTTATGTAATAGAAAACAAAAAAAAAAAAATGGAGTCACGTTGATTGACTCAGTACTTCCCACGCATAACGATGATATCATTTTATTATTTTCTCATTGCAGCATGAAGCTATAGTCTGACATTCCCTTGCAACTAAATCATCGCCAACTTGCCCTCAAAAAACATCCCACGCAAAAACTCTAGTAAATAGCTGCATCCCCTCCATAGCAACTAGAACGACACAGTTTTTATGCTGTGAGCTTCAACTGGATAAAACCAAACAATCAGGAACCCCCAATTTGTCTAAAAACGAAGTTTGAGCTATTTTTAAAATTTTAATTTTTTTTATTATCGCTACGAAGCTACTAACACGATTTCTAAAAACGCATTTTCCATCCTGGCCATGGTGATAATATTGTGTTGAAATTCATTAAAATCAATTCCAGGTTACATAATACAGAACGATGTAAAGCAATACGATCGTATATAACAAACATAAAAAAAATCGACCGCAAAAAAATGTGTTATTCCACTAGGTACTTCTTTCACAGGTCGATGGACAATCTATCATGAATTCAACAAATTTTTGAGTTTCACAACACCCCACCCCCGGAGCACCCCAATTTCACCACCACCCGAAAATTTGAAAATGATTAGGAACCCCTAAAACGTCTAAAAACGAAGTTTGGAGGTATTTTAATATTTTTAGTATTTTCATTATTGCCGAGTTTGAGCTGTTTTTACATTTTTAGCTTTTTTATTTTTGCTGTGCCGCGACAAACACGATTTCTAAAAAGCATACGCGTTTTCCATCCTTGGTACGGTAATAATACTCTAGGAAAATTTCAATGAAATCAATTTCATAATTCCCACGTTACTCAATACAGAACAATCTAAAGCAATATTCGTATGTATACCTATATCAGCCCCGCGTGGGGGCGGGTTAGAATATCTCCCATCGTATATCTTGCGTGTCGTAAAAGGCGACTAAAACGAACCGAACTTCTGTCGGTATAAACAGTAACCTCTTCTCAACCAACAGCTTTGGGTGGACGAGTTGAGAAGAGTCAGGACACCTTCTTGTCCTTGGGGTGAGAAATTACCCCTAAAGGCGGATGAACCAGTAGATACCATCTGGTCAACGGCATAAGGATGCAGAAAGCAAATGGGAAACTACTGCATTAAAGATCTTAAAGATATCCCAAGAGAAACTCGAAAAATGATTACATGCATTTTACGAGTTCACAACATGTCTGTTAAGACATTATGATTATTATGATGATGACCTATATCAGAAAATTCTAATTCCCTTGGTTTCGGTAGTAGGCAAGGCAATGTTCGGATGGACCTAAAAAGGGGTATTATGTCGCTAGGACTCTCTTTCACAAGTCAATACACAGCGTATTATAAATACAAAAAATTTTTGAGTTTTACAATCCCCCACCCCCAACCACTCCAATGTCACCCTTACCAAAAAAAAAGTAGAAAACGGTCAGGAAATCCTAAAATGCCTAAAAACTAAGTTCAAGGAATATTTAATTTTTTGTTTTTTGCTAATTATTCGGCTGCCAATGCACCGATTTTCAAATTTATAGCAGCATTACCTACTAGCGTCATACTGACATTATGAAGCTAGAAAAACGCTCACAGACAGACAAACGGACAGACCGACAGTCACAGACAGACCGGCGGAAATTAGTGACATGGATTTTCATTATGTAGACATCATAAAACGCCGAAAAAGCGTATTGTCTCAATATCGAAAATTTTCGCGATCACAATACTCCTCTCACCTATGGTGTGGGAAGTAAAACACTAAAATCAACCGAAAACAACAGAACACAGCAGAAAACAAAAAACCACCGGAAATAACAGAAAACAACGAAAAAAAAACAGAGGCCAATAGAAAACAACACAAAATGCATTGAAGTTATCTTTCTTCGTACTCGTATTTTCTGACGAAAAGCTCAAAATAGTAAAAAAATGCAAGGTCCGACACAAAGGATGGATGTTTTTGAAATGGCTAGTACTGTTACCCTATCAGGGCGAGAGAAGTGGGGGTGGTACTGTTCGAGTAGTGAGTTTCTAGCATTTTGTTACCAGTTGACATTATGGAGTCTTGGATGGATGAACACCTCCACGCCATTATGATGAACGTCAGCGTCATCACTCATGAACAAAATGAGGTTCTCGTTTTGCTGGATACTGCTTTCATCTCACGAGCGTATTTCATTTCTTGTGCGTAATCCGAAAGCTCACTAAGGCGAATTAGAAAAGTAAATAGCTGATGTACGTAAAATGTAGATTACATAGTTTATTTGCTGTCTAAGCTACATACCTATTCACTTCTATATCCAGCGGAGTTCCGAACATAGCGTTATTATTCTCATGTAGATGAGCGTCCATTCGAATCTTTCTCCAGACTTTAAGCAGTTCTTTCAAGCTGTACATGCTGTACTGGGATTTATGCAGCCTTTCGATAATGGTTTTCCATGGGTTAGATATGTTCTCGTTATTGTTCAGCATAGCTCCAAATTCTACTTTCACAGATTTGAAAAATGCATTCTTCTCAAAATCGGTCCAGATTTTCGCGGGACTTAGTGGCGCAGTGGCTTCTGCAGCTGGGTCTCTAAAACACCAAACATTTGCAATTAGAATTGCAACATTTTATCTAGCTTTTTCCGGTGCCCAACAGTATATACAGGGTGAGTCAAGCTCAACGCCTCGGACTCTTGTGACGATAACAATTTTCAGAAAAATAACTACGCGGGTGTATGTAGGTCGCGTTGGACTACATTTTAAAAATAATTACATTTATACGGGGTGTTTAATAAAAGCGTGATATATCGAAGTTATGTTTTTTTAATAGATTACCCTGTATATTATTGCATATTCGCACTCCCGGATGAATTTGAGTGTGACTTTATGTATCACATATGGGACTTTAAGCGAACCGTTTAGGTACCAATCACAAGTTTTGGTAAAAGTAGATATCAGAAAAAAGTCGAATATCGCAGAGATTATAAAACTTAAGAGGGCTGTCACTTTGCCTTGTCACTAAACATGGAATGCGTCGGCTTAGGTTTTTCAATGGAATACCCTATATATCATTCCATATTCAGATTCCTCGGTCAATTCTAGTGTTATCTTATGTATTACATATGGAACTTAAAAGGAACCGTTTAGGTGCAAAATACCATTATTGGTATAAGTAGCATTAGGAAAAAAAATTGAATATCGCAGCAATTATAAAACTTAGAAGCTTGTGACTTCACGTATTGTGCCAGTCCGGCCCTGGACGGCCGTGTATATTTACGTGTGATCTAGAAAGTTTTCTTCTCGACCCGTATTTTATAGCCGCGAACTGTCTAGGAGGCACAGAGAGTTCGCCGAGAACGTTCCAGAGATGGCGCGCATAATATAAAGCGCCGTCGCACGAGAGACGGACGGTCAGTTACAGTTAGTGCTCGGTAGTGTTATAATACGCGACGTTCCAGTGGTGCGCGCGCAATAAATGAACTGTGACATAAATTAGTGCAGTTAAGGACCAATATAAATTAGTGTAGTGACTTTAGATAAATTAGACTGTTAAGTATTAGGCTAGGCGTAGTGTACATAGTTAGTGAAAATAAATAGTGAAATTCGTACCAAGTGTTTCCTTGCCCAATCGGACTAAAGACTTGTAACAGTGGAGTCAGGTGTGGGGTAGACTGATTGATTGGGCAACGTGGTACGGACAGTTGAGTGAATAAACTGTCAAGATGGTGAGATTCAGTGAACTGAAGGTTGCGGATTTAAGGAGAGAGCTCGATGAACGCGGTGCCGATAGCAGCGGGCTGAAGGCCGTTCTACAGGATCGACTCCGACAAATAATGATTGAAGAGGGTGAGGATCCAGATACCTTCGAATTCGAGTGGGCCAAGAAGCTCGAAGCTAAAATCGAAGCAAGCTCCAAACAGTCGGAATCTGCTCGACTATCGCTCGAGTCAAAAATCGAAGTAATCTCCAAACAGTCGGAATCTGCTCGACTGTCGCTCAAAGCAAAATCGGAGCAAGCACCAAACAGATTACTGCTTTAGAAAAGAACATCGAAGAAAGAATTGGAGCCAGAATTGACATCTTAGAATCGAAAATGGAAGAGCAAAGAGATGATCTCAAGAGGGGATTGGAAAAACAAAAGGAAGATCTGCGAGACAATGTTCGACGCCTGGACTCTGAGATTGACAAGCTGCGAATGGAGCTTCAGGCTGCAAACGTCACCAATTGACTTGAAGGCAGGAGATTTGTACAAGCCGAGAAACCTCCTCTGTACGATGGGAAAACATTCTGGGAGCATTACCTCCTCCAGTTTGAAGCGACCGCAAACGCAAATGGTTGGTTACCTGGTGAGAAGGCAACAGCTTTGACGTTAGCACTGAGGGGTGAAGCTACAGATGTTCTTCAAACGCTATCACCGACAGAACAAGGGGACTACGAACAGCTAGTCAAACATCTGGAAATGAGGTTTGGTCAAGTCAGATTCGGTCACGTCCTCCACGTTCAGCTGAAGAATCGCTCCCAACGACCACATGAGACGCTGCAAGAATTTGAAGCAGATATAGCCCGCTTGGTTCGACTGACATATCCGACGGCTCCACAAGATCTAATGGAGCGATTAGCTGTGGAGGCATTTGTGGGTGGTCTTCATAATGCCGAAATGCGTCAAGCTGTAGCTCTCGCACATCCGGAACGTCTGGTGGATGCGCTAGCCAGAGCTTTAGAATTTGAGGCAGTGAAAAAGGCTTACCAGTGCCAGGCTCGAGTTCGGGAGTGTGAATGTAGAACAGATGTGGCGGCCCTAGTTGAGGAACTGCGGCGGGTTATTAGTGAGTCCCGACCAAAGAAGAAAGAAGATCCGATGCTAAGTCGGGTCGAAGAGCAGAGGCGCTGCTCCACCCGCGTCCGGAAGAGCTTAAGAAGAACTGCTCGTGTGGCCGCCGTTGGGCCGCAGGCGACTAGTCTGTATGTGGATGGCTTCGTGGACGGCAGGCAGAAGCTGATGCTTCTGGATACGGGTGCTACGAAGACCATCGTTAGACCTGATGTGCTCCAAAAGGGTGCTGACGTAAGACCAACGAGATGGCGGCTGCGCACTGCTACCGGAGAACCCGCAAGCATCCATGGGGAAGCCGACATACAGCTCCAGTTTGGGAACACCAAGATCAAACATCGAGTTTTGGTAGCCGACATCGAGAACGAGGTGATAGTTGGAATGGACATCATGGACACCTATGGATTCCAACTGGACCTGAGACATGGTACCCTGCTAGTCCAAAAGGAAGAGGTAGTCCTCCACCAACGTCAAGAACAGGCTGTCCAGGTGGTGCTCTCAGAAGAAACTGTCATCCCAGGAAGGTGTGAGGTGGTGATCGAAGCCTGCCTGATTGATGGCGCTGATCAAGGGAGCGTCATGTTATTTGAACCTCGACCGGATGATGAGCTGATTGGCCGTGGCGTCGCCATTGGAAAATGCCTGGTACGAGCTAATGATACAGTTCCGGTGAGGTTGCTGAACGCGAATGGCTTTCCGGTACACCTCAAGAAGGGAACACCACTGGGTCGTTGTTCTCCAGTCTCATCAGTGGTGAGGAGTGTGAATGCTTCAGACCAACGGAATGGGCGGTTGCATGGGAAGCTGACTGAGTTGGTGGCTGATTCGTCGAAAGGCTTGAGCAGGGAACAACAAAAGAGGCTGGGGGTATTCATCAAAGAATACCAGGATATCTTCGATGTTGGCATTGGAACGAAGGGGAGGACAAATGTGGTCCGACACAAGATCCACACGGGCGATGTACCACCTATTCGGCAACCACCGAGGAAGCTACCATTGGCCAAGCGAGAAGAAGCGGATAGGATCATCAAGGAAATGGAAGAAGAGGGGGTGATCGAGCAATCAGCGAGTCCTTGGTCATCGCCGGTTGTACTCGTGAGGAAGAAGGACGGGTCGACACGATTCTGCGTGGACTATCGGCAGCTCAATAATGTAACGAAGAAAGACAGCTACCCTCTGCCACGAATTGACGACACCTAGACACTTTGGCGGGTTCTAAGGTGTTCTCTACGCTTGATTTGAAGAGCGGCTACTAGCAAGTCGAGATGGACCCAGGGGATAAGGAGAAGACTGCGTTCATCCTCGGCTTGGGGTTATGGCAGTTTACGGTTACGCCGTTTGGGCTGTGTAATGCACCAGCTACATTTGAGAGGCTCATGGAGACTGTCTTGAAGGGGCTGTCTTGGGAAACCTGCATGGTCTACCTAGACATCATCGTGGTTGGGAAATCGTTCGACGATCACCTCAAGAACCTGGAACAAGTATTTAAGATGCTGCGCCAATCAGGCCTCAAGCTGAGCCTCAAGAAGTGCCATCTGTTCCAGAAGAAGGTGCAATATTTAAGACATGTGGTTTCCCAAGAAGGCATAGCAGTGGATCCTCAGAAGATCGAAGCAGTAAGAGGATGGCTGGTACCCAGGAACAAACATGACGTAAGAAGCTTCCTAGGTATGTGTACCTACTACCGTCGATACGTGGCTGGATTTGCTACCATCGCCAAGCCGTTGAAGGCCGCAGGTTCCAGTGGGGAAATGACTGCCAGCAAGCTTTCGACCTGCTGAAGAAGGCTCTCTCGACGGCTCCAGTGCTAAGCTATCCTCTGCCTACTGGCAAATTTGTGTTAGACACTGATGCAAGCAACGTGGGGATAGGTTCAGTTCTGTCGCAGATACAAGATGGTCGAGAGGTGGTGATCGGCTATTTCAGCAAGACGCTGTCTAAGCCCGAGAGAAACTATTGCGTTACTCGGAGAGAATTGCTGGCCATCGTCAAGTCCGTGGAGCAATCACTTGTACGGGAGGAAGTTCCTGCTGACGACGGACCATGCATCCCTGACATGGCTACTTCGGTTCAAGAATCCAGAGGGACAGGTAGCCAGGTGGATCGAGAGACTGCATGAATTCGACCTTGACATTGAACACCGTGCTGGCAGGTCTCATGGGAATGCGGATGCACTTTCGAGGAGACCGTGACCCGACGACTGCGCTCACTGCAACCGAGCCGAAACGAAGGACGCCATGACCAGGAGAACCACCGTTGTGGATGACCGCTGGCAGCCTACCGAACTCCAGAAAGACCAAGAAGAGGATCCCAGCCTGAAACTGATCATCGAGTTGAAGAGGGAGGATCAACGACAGAGTTGGCAGGAGGTTTCACCTTACTCGCCTACCGTCAAGTCCTACTGGGCTCAGTGGGACAGTCTGGTGATGGAGGATGGCATCCTGAGACGAATACTGGAGGACAAAGAAGGGGCCCAGGAAAGAAGACAGACCGTGGTGCCTAGGAATCGCGTGACCGAAGTACTTGGGGAGATTCACAGTGGAACCAGTGGAGGTCATCTGGGCATGGCCAAGACCCTGGAGAAGGTTCGGGAGTGGTTCTACTGGTTTAGGTGCAAAGAAGACGTCAAGGAATGGTGCAGGAGGTGTACAGTTTGTGCCGCCAGCAATGGTCCACAGAGACGCAAAAAGGCTCCTATGCGCCAATACAACGCAGGAAGCCCCTTCGAGAGGATCGCTATCGACGTAGCAGGACCTTTTCCGGAGAGCGAAGCTGGGAACAAGTACATCGTCGTGGTGATCGACTACTTTAGCAAACGGGTCGAAGCTTACGCCCTGCCAAACCAGGAGGTTGCAACCGTTGCTGACGCTCTGGTCAAGGACTGGATTTGCCGTTTTGGAGTTCCGCTCGAGCTGCATTCGGACCAGGGAAGGAACTTCGAGTCTGCGCTCTTCCAGAACGTGTGCAAAACTTTGGGGATTAGGAAGACTCGGACAACGGCGTTACACCCTCAGTCGGACGGCATGGTGGAGAGAATGAACAGGACAGTGAACCGCTATTTGGCCAAGGTTGTCTCCGACCACCAACGAGACTGGGACAGCTGGCTCCATCTCTTCCTATTGGCGTACCGCTCGGCAGTCCATGAAACTACGGAAGAGACACCGGTCAGTATCCTGTTTGGGCGAGAGCTCCGGCTACCCTGTGACCTCTTGTTTGGCTGCAAACCAGGGGACGATGTGGCAGGCGAAGATTACGTTGCCAACCTTCGCAGGAGAATGGACGAGGCCCATGAGAAAGTTCGCCATAATATTCGCACCGCAAGCGACCGCATGAAGGTGACGTACGACGTAGGGTCCAACGAAACAGCGTACCAACCTGGAGACCTGGTCTGGCTGTACAACCCTCAGAAACGCCGTGGCTTGTCACCGAAGCTCCAGAGTTCCTGGGAGGGCCCGTATGAGGTCGTCAAGAAGATCAACGACGTAGTCTATCGAATCAAGAAGGCCAACGGTGGAAAACCCAGAGTCGTACACTTCAACAGGTTGACTCCGTTTGCTGGAGATAATGCCGAGGCGCAAGTTAGGGAACTTGAGCAACTCCACCCAGAGCTGAACTTCGAGGATTTCATGGCCACTCACACTGGTACAGCGAAGGCTAGGTTTGGCGTGACTCGTGAGGAACAGCGAGATTTGTTCACGGTGCCGGATGAGTACGCGTTGGCACATTGTGTCGCAAGAGATCTTCGGATGTCCCGAGTGAATTCCAACGTCTGTTCGGCCAAGTGCTGGAGTTACGAAGTGACCAGAGGCGACTCTACTACTTGATTTCGAAGGAGAAGTCCTATCAGAAACCGACGTACCGGACTGTATGGGAGGCATTCCTGGACCTCCGAGAGAAGCTGCTCACCGCAAATGTTTTGAAGCTGGCGATTCCTAAGCTAGCTTGTGGACGGGACGGCCTGGATTGGCGGATTATACGAAACATGCTAGAAGTCCTCTTCAGGTTCACGGGAATCGAAATTCTGGTCTGCAGCTGGAACCCGAGAGGACCGACAGAACACAGGACCGTGGATTCCTTCTTTTACCAAACTTCTGGCTGCAAGAAGGGCGTTCTGTGTCAATTCAGACATGAACGTTTCGGGGACGAAACGGCCTTAAGGAGGGGGCAGTGTGCCAGTCCGGCCCTGGATGGCCGTGTATATTTATGTGTGATCTAGAAAGTTTTCTTCTCGACCCGTATTTTATAGCCGCGAACTGTCTAGGAGGCACAGAGAGTTCGCCGAGAACGTTCCAGAGATGGCGCGCATAATATAAAGCGCCGTCGCACGAGAGACGGACACAGAGTCAGTTACAGTCAGTGCTCGGTAGTGATACGCGACGACGTTCCAGTGGCGCGCGCGAAATAAATGAACTGTGACATAAATTAGTGAAGTTAAGGACCAATATAAACTAGTGTAGTGACTTTAGATAAATTAGACTGTTACGTATTAGGCTAGGCGTAGTGTACATAGTTAGTGAAAATAAATAGTGAATTCCGTACCAAGTGTTTCCTTGCCCAATCGGACTAAAGACTTGTAACAGTACGAAATGCATCAGCTTTGGTTAGACGATTAAATTTGAATTGTTTTTGTACTTGGAGAAACCGGTAGATTATGTTAAGGAAAGTTCAATCAGGGTAACTTGATTTTTTCAAATGGGAATGCCTATTTTTTCATACGATTTCATACGAAACTTGATAGCCTTTCAGATGATATAAGGTTGTGAATATCAATCTCTGGTAGTTTTCATTTAATTTCAAATTTTCAATCAAATCGGTGTTCTTCAATTTTTCTACCTATAAGCAACCTAGCAGGCCATAAAATATAAACAAAAGCTCTTTCAGATGAAAAAAACAATCGTTCAGCGGAAATATACAGACGAACTAGAGTAGAGGAACAATATTATAAAAATTCCTTACCACAAATCAACTCAAATCAACCAGAAACAATGGCGGTAACATACCTTTGTAAGGTCCAAGAGAAGCTGAAGTATGACAAAAATGGATATTTTTCACAGCCTAATGGCTACTACAATATACTAGAGATTAAAAATTACCAAAAAGAATTAAAAAGTAGTAATTTCCGTCAACGTCAAAAGTAACGATACCTCTGACTGGAGTTCTTCAAATTTTTCAGTATTTATTAGAAAGATCACAAAGAAGGAATACCAACAAATCAGATTTTAATTTTCTGCCAGGTAAATTATATTTTATAATTTGAAAATAATTTCCTCCTTTCCTCATTTTCTGCGATCTGATATAGGTACGAAATAATTTGCAGAACTCCAGTCAGAGATATCGTTACAGTATTTCTAATGCCTTAACTTAGGACAGGTACTATTGTAATTGGCCTATAATTGCTAGGACACCCGTATCGCCTTTTTTTTATGAAGCCGTGTGACTGATAATTTTAAAGACTGTTGGCCAGTGCCCTTCACTAAGGCATTTGTTGAACACAATTGTGAGTGGGTAAGTTATACAATCAATGCAAGCTTTGAGCATTTTACTATTCATACCATAAAAGTCCAAAGCTGCCGAGTTGCTTAACTAAGATACATATCCGTATGAATAGGCTACTTGTAAACAGAACGCCCTAAAAGCCCACTTGACCGACGCAGTGCAGAATTTTCTAATTTCTATAAAGCTGGATGTTACATTTACGTGAAAATCCTATTCAGCAAGAAACGAAGGCCCTAGTCAACAAGTGTAATCCACCTACAAGGTTTGCCTTCTTACTTTATCTAGCTTCAGGTGTGTACAAAATACCGTGCTCCCGTGGAAAGCTATATACAGAGCTTAATGTAAAGAACGGACGTTTTTGAAACGTTTAGTACTCTTGCCCCATCAGAACGAGAGAGGTGAGGTGATACCGTTTGACTCGTAAGTTTCTAGCATTTTGTTTATATTATGAAGCCGTGGAGCTTCATGACTCAGCAACAAAATTGAGATTCTCATTTTGCTCGATATCTGCTTCCTTCTCATCATTCAAAACGATTGCGTGGCTAAATGAAGCACACTTTAAAAATGCGTTTTGTCCAAATTTTCCATATTTGAGATAGAGGTGGCGCTGTATTCCTATCTCACGAAAAGATGTAACTGACAAAAAATGAAAAAATGAGATGTCACTGGAAGGTGTCCCATAGGCACAGCTTTTTTCTCACGAAGTATCATAACTGTATCCCTTGCGGTATCTAAGCAATGGTGCTAATTGCTTTTCACATTTCTGAAAATCCACGACAACGTTAATGCAGTCAATGTCTTAGTTTCTTCTCTCTCTTGGAAAATGTATTGGATGCTAGTTACGCCTGTACGTGAGATTGGGGACGCTATGATCAAATACTTACTCTTTATGAACATAAGACAGACAAAATGCATTTAGTCTCTGTGCTATTCAGTAGGAAATCATACCTAGACAAACAAACTATTCAAGTCCATGGACAAACTGCATTTTGATTGGGATTTTATTTTCGTATATTGTACCACACAGTTCGGGAGCTGAAATGATAGCTCCAATACGTGAGAAAACTGCGGAAAACTAGTTATGTTTGGAATTAGAATGGAACTAATGTTTTTGAATGCGATGAGAATGAAGTGATATTACTATTACTATCACTATACTACTATTACATTTTGTTGTTTAATTCTAATACGCTGTGAATATTTTCCTAATTTTTGTTTTTTCCACTTGACAATGAAACTCAAAGTACATTTTGTCCAGTAGTCCAGTGGCGACAAACTAACTGCATTATGTCTACTAGATACAAACAAAATGCATATGTACAATAATTTCTTTTAATTTTTCCAAGTTGTTTTTCAACTTTCTTGTATCAAATTTAGCGATTGAGTTTCACAGTCCCCATACGATTATATTATCCAAAATCTTTTTTTTCCTTTATGTTTTGTTTTCTCTGTATTGGTTTTTCGCTTCTCCTGAAGACTTGTAATAATGGATAAAATGTAATTGAAAGTTTGCTCCTCAAATATTGTGACAGATGTTTAACATACCTGTAATCATTATTTCCATCGCTAAAATCAGTGTCACTATCGATCTCGATCGTTAAAATATCCATCTTCGCCTGCAATGGTTTTGCCTCTAACTCAACAGATTCTTTCACATCGCCCGGCTTTGGGTCCGTCTGCTTAGCTATCGAAGCACAAGATGAGATTTGTGCCTTTGTTGGGAAATTTATCTTTTTATCGAACTGTTCTACTTTACAATAAGAAGAAATTAATGTCTGCACTGATTTTGATGGTGAATGGATGGAACGTTCTGGTACTTTATTATCTTGTAAGTCTGATTTTTCTTCCAAGCCCTGTTGCTCATCTGATTGTTTTCCTGAGGAGAGCGATGGTGAGGTTGTAAGATTTTTTCTATTTTTTAAATAATTGCTATGTTTCTCTAAGAGGTTCCATACTTCTGTATCTACGTAATCACTCCCATCTTTCGCGTGAATTTTGGCAGAGAGCTGTAAGGAAAGTCAATTTTCTTCCTATAGACTTATCAACACGTTCACCAGTCACTGCTTGACTATGGCATAAAAAGTGCATTATCTGCTTTGCTATGATTGAGTGAGAAATAATGAAAAGTAGGAAAACATTTGGTTGGCATTAAAAAAAGTTTTCCACTTTTTTGTGTTGTGACTATTGGATCAATTCCACAATTAAACCAAGCAAATAAGTTGAAAATAGGGATCAACTTCGGTATTCGATCGATTAAGTTATATTTTTGCGTGGATCTTTGTTCTGACCTAACATTTTTAGTTATTAGGAAAGTTAAAGTGGCGAAAATAGGGATCCACTTCGGAATTCGAGCGAACAAGCTAGATTTTAGCATGGACCTTTGATTTGACTTGTCAAATGTCATGAAAATTGAATTGCTTTGCACTTTGTGACATTTTTAGTTATTAGGAAAGTTAAAGAAGCGAAAATAGGGGTCAACTTCGGAATTCTAGGGATTAAGCTCGATTTTACCATGGACCTTGTCAAATGACATAAAAATGGTTATTTTTTGGAGCAACTCATTTGCTTTGCACTCCATGGCATTTTTAGTTATTAGGAAAGCTAAGGAGCGAAAATAGGGATGAACTTCGGAATTCGAGCGAATAAGCTAAATTTTAGCATGGACCCTTGTTTTGATTTTGTCAAATGACATAAAAATCGATTTTCTTTTTCGAATAACTCGTTTGCTCTGCACTCTTTGACATATTTAGTTAAGCTAAGGAGCGAAAATAGGAATCAACTTCGCAATTCGAGCGAATAAGCTAAATTTTAGCATGGACCTTTGTTTTGATTGTGACAAATGTCATAAGAATAGGTTTTTCGAAGATCTCGTTTGCTTCGCACTCTATGATATTTTTAGTTATTAGGAAAGTTAGAAACGAAAATAGGGGCCAACTTGGGAATTCGAGTGAATAAGTTAGATCTCAGGTTGGTTTTTAATAATAACCGTTATTATTATTTGTATTTCACTCTAATCTTCACGCTCTACCTTGAGAACGGTGCACGAGTCGAAAATCGCTTTAGAAAATTTTTTTAGAGAATTGTATGTTATTTAACTTTCTTAATAACGAAAAATGTCATAGAGTGCAAAGCAAACGAAATATTCGCAAAAACTGATTTTTATGACATTTTACGTTCAATATTTCAAGACGCACGATATGAGACGTTTTACAACGTCAAAACAGGATCGACTAAAAATCTAAGTTATTTACTGGATTTCTGAAGTGAGATTCTTATTTTCCTGGGCTAAGTTTATTATAAGTTCACCACTGCAACCTGATGTTTCAAGATTGTTTGATGGTGTAAGTAAAAAATGAAATAGCAAGAATGCAAATGACCTTTAAGTCCAATTCATAAACTCGACGTTGGCGTTGCCGTTGGCGATGACGTTCGTAGCACAAGGCTGCTATTTATAAACTCGACGTTCGCGCCGTTAACTTAACTTTCCCATCGTGTTTGTAAACATGTTCTATTGCGATTTATCATCAGTGTTTTTGGCTTTGTGACAGATCTTTGAATTTTTCTGGTGAAAATGAACATAGTCAGAACCAATAATCAATAAAGAAGACTTGAGAAAACCCAGAAACCTTTTGACAGCTAGACCTCAACAATAATAACAATATCACATGACCGGTAACCGACGACTATGATTGGCTTATACGCCGGCTACGACGGTGGCTACGAACGGCGGACGGCAAGTTGAAACATAGTTATGTCGAACGGCGCGCCCAACGGCAGACCCGACGGCGGACGTCAATATGAATGGTCTTAGGCATTTCCATGTATTTATGTTGCAACGGCGAACGGCAACGACAACGACAGCGCCAACGTCGAGTTTATGAATTAGCCTTAACTCATATTTTTACACAATGTAAACATTTTGTTAATAGTGGTATTGAACAAGTTATAACAGTTTATCAGTGATTTTAGACATTTCGCCTTTAAGCTACCAAATAACTAATAACATAATGCTAATCAACTTACTCTCATTTGATACCACATTCTCCACAATTTGTTCTCATCCAAATTATCGTACATTATTTTATGGAGCTCACTAAGGAGTTTTTTCCAAGGATTTGCAGACAGAACTCCTTTAGTTTTAGAGACCTCGTATACGTATTTCATTGCATCAATTAGGTCAACTTTATCCTGGAAGGTAAATGTTTGGTGCGACTTTCTTATAAACCTGAAAAGTTCGAGATGAATATTTAAAATACGCAACTGTATACGTGATTTATGAACTTTTATTCTCTACTGTGTAGCTCAGCGTGTAGAAAGATCAGCCGGTACTGTATCGTTACCGTAATTCAAGCGTAGTTCAGCCATGATTAAATGATGCGCTCTCGGAGATCCACTATGCCTGTAGAGCTTAAATACAATCTTATTGCCTATGTTTACCACATTTACAATCAATCAATCAATCAATCAATCAATTTATTGGTGGCAATATACAAAATGTATTTACACAAGTCATGTGGAAAGAAAGTACCTAGAAATTACAAACTAGAATTTTAAAATGATTAAAAGCTTACACATATAAGACATACTACAAAAAATACTTTAAAAAACAGGCGAGGCTACTGCATGTTCTGGGCATATATATGTCCCGTCTTACTAAATAAAAACATAATTTAAAAATTCATCAACTGAATAAAATGCTTCCATTATTAAAATTTGTTTTATTTTTATTTTAAACTCAAAATAGGGCAGAGTGCTGTAACTTGATGGTAATTTATTATATAATTTAACAGCCAGATATCCTGGACCACATTGACATCTTGTTAAACGCTGAAAAATTGGCATAAGTTTGTTTCTATTTCTGGTCTCATATTTATGGACATCACTGTGCAATGTATATTGATCTTTATTTTGATGCACCCATAGTAAATTTTGAAGTATGTACACTGCTGGTAAAGTTAGTATGCCCATATATGAGAACACATGTCTACAGTCATCCCGGTAATTCAACCTACCTACTATTCTAATGGCTTTTCTCTGTAAAGTAAATAATCTTTTCATTTGCGGGGCATGGCCCCATACTAGGATAGCATAAGTAGATACAGAGTGAAACATGCCAAAATATGCTGTTCTCATGGCAATAGTAGACGAACAGCTAGATAAACAACGAAGAGCATAAATAGAACTCCTCAGCTTACCAGCAATTATATCAATATGTGTGTGCCATTGAAGAAGGGGATCAAGATGAACACCTAGGAATTTAACTGTTTCCGATGATACTTCAGAATGTCTTAAAGTGAATACAATTTTATTAGTTTTATCTGCATTTAGATGTAATTTATTCATATTAAACCATTCTTTAGCTCCGTTCTGTAATTCAGACATCCTCACCTCCACACTCTCAAGACTGTCCGCTGTACAAGCAATTGTTGTATCATCTGCAAAGAGCGTGAATTTACCTTCTGAATCAATAATTGGCAAATCATTTATGTATATTAAAAATAATATTGGTCCCAACACTGAACCTTGGGGGACTCCTATAGTGATTGTACTGTCTGCTGATGACATGCCATTTACGCTCACAATTTGCTTTCTATTATTTAAGTAAGAGTTTAGTAACATGATACTGTCAGAGGAGAATCCATATTTACTTAGTTTGCGTAATAGGATATCGTAAGGGACACAATCAAATGCCTTGCTCAAATCACAGAATAAAACGTTAGTAAACTCTAGATTGTTAAATGAGTCAAGGATAAAGGTGACAAGGTCAAGTATTGCCATGACAGTGTTCCTATCTTTCCTAAAACCAAACTGGCAGCATGTAAAAAGTTTATTATCATCGAAGAATTTTATGATTTGAATTGCTATACATTTTTCCACAATTTTTGAGATTATGGGCAGTAAGGAGATAGGCCGATAATTTTCTGGTTTATCAGGATCACCTTTTTTAAACAAAGGTATCACTTGAGCTAGCTTAAGTATATTGGGAAAGGTGTTTTCCTTGAAGCAACGGTTAATCAAAGTGGTGAGTGGACCAATGATAATATTCTTAATTGATTTAATGAGCTTGACATTAAGGCCAAAAATGTCACGGCTTGCCTTATTTTTCAAGTTATTTATGATATCTCTAATATCGTTAAATGATACTGGAGAGAAGAGAAACTGTTTTTCTGGTGGATTTAAATTGTCAAGAATTTGTATGGGATCTCTGTATGACACAGGTATATTTTTTACAGTATTGTGCGGAATAGTTGTGAAATAATTATTAAAATCATCTGCAGATATGGTACAGTTATTCATATCTGTAGATTTTAATGTACCTATGTTGTTTTTTATAACTTGCCAGACAGCCTTAGTTGGATTTTGGGCTGAAGAAATATAGTTATCATTGGCTTTGATTTTTGCATTCTGAATAGCCTCCTTATATCTTTTTTTGAAATCTCTGAATTCTCTTTTAAAACCTGGGCAATTATATTGTCTTGATAGTTCACTTAATAACTGTAATTGGTCTCGCATTGACCTCAGATCATCACTGAACCAACTAATTTTACAACCTTGATTAGATCTTACCTTATAATTTTTTTCAGGAAAAGATTGAATGTATGCTTTTTCCAGTTTTTGAGAAAATTTTTCAAAACACTGATCAACAGACATACACTTATCTAATACAAAATTCCAATCAAATGATGAAACCAGATTGAAGAAAACCAGCATACCTTTTTTTGTCAAAGGTCTACATACTTTATTACTATACTGCATTTTAGTATTGTCTTGAACAATATTTAATTTGATTTCCTGTCCTAAATGGTCAGATATGCCAATGTTTACAGTACTGGCTGAAAAAGATTCAGTATTAAAATTTATGAATATATTGTCTAAACATGTCTTAGATCTTGTATTGTCCAAAATTGTTTGAATGAAACCATAACCTCCTAAAACATCAGAGAGCTCAACAGCCTCTGGTTGATTTGTATTAAAATGGACATTAAAATCTCCTGTTAAAATAATATTTTTGTAGATACCTATTGTATTTAATGCTGATTCTAATGAGTTTAAAAATGTTTGAAAGTTCCCAGATGGGGATCTATATACAACCAGAACATACACATCCAAGTCCCTTATAAACGCTGCACTACATTCAATACATTTTTCAACACAAAACTTTTTAACATCTAACGTCATAACATTAAAATAATTTTTTACATAAATAGCTGCTCCTCCACCTATGTGAGATGATCTTGTGAAGATATCAGCCTGCTTGTAAGAACTCAAATGCAGTATCCTAGCTTCCTCTATCTTTAGCCAGTGCTCAGTCAAACAAACAATATTGAAAGTTTTTTCTTCCAGGAAAGCCTCCAGTAATTGAGCTTTGTTTCTGATCGAACAGATATTTATGTGCAATAGATGCACATTGCATGGCGGTGTGGTTATGGACCAGTTCTCGCCAAAAGAATTTGGCGCTGCAGATTCTGAAAATGGTTAACAATCACATCCTTTGGCCAAACATCTGCAGACATGTAAACATTTTTTTTGTCCGATGGAACTGACAGCTTAAATGAGCTGTATTTCTTATGTTTTATTGTTATCATCTTCTCACATAGACAGTTATCGCCAAGATTTTGGCTTTTGAGATATTCTAAAATGGTATGATCTTCAGTACTTGGATGTAGCCCTGAGATAAATAGAGATGACATTTTTGGAGCTACCTTGAGAATACACTCGGCTTCATTTGAACCTCTGATTGGTTTTGGACGAGCAGCCGACGTGCCAAAATGTTTTTTATCGGATTTAGTCTTGTTGCCCTCAGATTCCACAAGTTTTTCTTTCGTCTCATTTGCGCCATTTCGTTTTCTGTTGCTGCGACTTCTCTGCGTTTCCCATCCACCCTCATCTTGATTAGAGTAGTGGTCGAGAACCATCGATAGTACTATCGATAGTTATCGATAGTATGTGATATCGAAAAATATCGATATTTTTTTGTTAATATCGATAGTTCGCGATATTAGCCAAACAGCGGTTTCTCTGGTTGTGTTGAGTCACAGAACTGACAGAACTTGCTTATTATATCAAATTTGACGTTCTGTGTTACTGTACGAAGACTTTGGTGTCTGTGCCTCTGGGTGCTGTTCTGTACTTGTGTTCAAACTTTGAACCAAGGCCGACTGTACTCACTTTTGAACTCATTAGTGAATCAATGTAGATGTTTTGTGGCTACAACTACGGTACTACGGAACAGCACACTGCACAAGTGGACAGCTACAGCTTTTTTAATTTTATTCACATATTGTTTTTCAAACCCTTATTTCAATCCAGTTATTGAAACAAGAAACAATAGAATCAGAACCTAAATGCTTTAATTTGTGCTTTAATTTGTTGAAGTAGTTGTGATAGCAAAAACATCAAAATATGCTTAGTAACAATTAATAATAAAAATTGCATAAAATTGTTTAATGTCTTTTAAAATCTAGCTAAAATAGTTTTAGTCAAAAATATTATTTATTTTACAATTATCGGTAACGCGATGATTGAATGTTCAAAAGTTAATTTAAAATTTAATCATGTCTAACCTAACATAATTTAGTATTTTGTTTTGATCTTCGGAAAAAATGCTAATCAATAACCCTAATAACTGATTTTCAGTTCTGTCGGAGGATTACCAAAAGTATTCTTAAAAAACAAACCTAAATGTTGGTAGAAAAACTATCGGATACTATCGATAAATATCGATGTTTTCTATTAATGATATCGGAAACTATCGATGGTCCGAATATCGATAGTTCTCGACCTCTAGATTAGAGTTAGAATTAGTACTTTCCCGCGGATTTTGCAGATTTTCATTTTTCTTCATTTCTGCCAAATCAACAATGTCAGAGTCAGTAACGTCAACTGTCACCGACATACTTGAAGTTTGTGATTTCTGTTCTGTGTTACCGTTCTTTGGAATGGTGGAAGTTTTGTGGTCTTGACCCTCATCACTTTTTGACTGTTTTGTGACATCAGAAAGCGAAGTGGAGCCACCTGCTGTTTTGTGGTCTTGGCCCTCATCACTTTTTGACTGTTTTGTGACTTCAGAAAACGAAGTGGAGCCACCTGCTGTTAAAAGAGCCAACTCTGAACTCGTGGCATCTTTGGAATTTAAGGAATGCATACTTTTTGGTATTACCGAATTTGCAATTTGGGCTTCAAATTTTTCTTTCCACAAATTTGCGTTATCTTGAAGTATCCTATTCTTATCCTCCAGTTCTTGTATGATTCTTCTATAGAGTGAAATTTGGACATCTTTTGCGTCAGATCCAACCTCACTTTCTTCCTTGCAGCAAACAAGTCGGGCACTGTCTATAAATTTTACTTTATCGACCCAGTCGCGATTTGCACATGAGGTGTGGTACAATTTCCCACAAATCACGCACACAATTGTACTTGAATTGAATACTGACAAGTTTGTGGTACCAATGGATAACTAGAAAGATGGGGATGTGTTTGCCGTAAAGTGCACGGTTAACTATTTGGTGATTTTTTAAGATAAATTCCTTTTTTTGGAACGTTTCCTGAAGTCACTTTTCAAAACATGCTGATTTTGACACTATCTCTCGAAGAGTTTCATACATAATCACTTTCTTTTAGTCGATAATGACGTGAGAGCATATTTTCTAAGGACTAATACCCTAAATTCCAAAATCTGACAACAAAGTTTTGTTTTATTAGGAGTTTTCGTTTGGAGATCTGAATTTCAATGAAAAATCTGTAAAAATCAATTTATCTCTGAAACAGTTGAAAATTGGACCCTACTATTTATATGACTTTTTTTTTGTACCTTCTCCTAAGGTATTTTCCGTTCGTCACCGAACACAATGTATATAGATTTCACTCACTTTTTAGAAGGTTTCTGATCAGCATTCGTATTTTTTGTTTTGGAAGTGTTTGCTACACTACTAACTCCAACTGTATCTATTTCATGGCCCTCAATAACGACTTTTCGCATATCTGTTGGTTGATCGACTTCTGCATCACTTTTTCTTTCATCATCCTTGCTACTTTCCACAAATTCCACATCGTCCGACGTTTGCGTCTCAGAATTACCTTCTGTATCTTCCCAACTAGAAGAAATGTTTGCCACCTGCACCATATTATCCTCATCTTCAGTCAGATCAATCAATGCACTGCCTGCACTAGGCTCGGCATTTCCAATCAATGACATTCTGCTTGTTGCTGATCCAATGTTATGATCTAAAATACCGATCGTCTATCAATCATAGGGACACAAAGCAATAGAAAATGGAAAACAGTGCACCAACAGAAACAACTACTCAGGTGGCTAATATCCCTACTGGCATTGAACTACACAATTGGTTCGAGTGCTTCCTTTGGGGAAACATCGACAAAAAGAGAAAATGATTTTCACCCCACCCAAATTGACAGAAGAAGAATGTCGATATTTCTGTAAAAAATAATTAGCGAGATATGAAGTCAAAAAAGTAAATCTGTGCTTGTGTATCAAGACATATACCTAGTCCGTATATCTTTAGTTTTTCGCTTGGATTTTTGCCTTATCAATTGGCATTGTACCAGTCAATTACGCACTAGCCACTTTTAGTTTCTGATAGTTAATTTTAAATTCGTGAATCCTAAATGTTGTTTCATAATCATGTGAATTTTAAGATTTACCGATTTAAAATTACCAACGATAAAGAGAAAGTGACTACTGCACTATCTGACAGGTACAAAGCCTATTAGATTTGACAAAATCCGAGTAAAAAACTAAACATAAACAGACTACGTACGTCTTGATACACAAGCCCGGATATACTTTTTTTATTCTGTATCTCTCTCATTTTTTAGTTGAACTGTTGGTTCTTGGGCTGTTCGGCCGGCGTCGACACGCTCCGCCGCCTTGGCGTCGGCGCGCTTCGCTGCTTGACGTCTCGCCAACACGAGTGGTCGGCATCCTCAAAAGCTGCTGTCACCTGTTCGGCGTGTTCCGGAACTCTCGCAACATCAGCTTCTGAGGATGCCGACCACTCGTGTTGGCGAAACGTCAAGCAGCGAAGCGCGCCGACGCCAAGGCAGCGGAGCGTGTCGACGGCAGCCGAACAGCCCAAGAACCAACAGTTCATCGGATCATGGCCGCGAAAGTCTTACACAATACTCACTTCAGTTTTCTGAAACAAGTTATTTGAAAAAGTTGTTTATTTTAACGACTTCTATACAGTTAAAAAAAATATCAACTTAGGACTCACCCTGCATTTGACAATGGACAAATTCGCTAAATGATTTTTTTCCATTTATCATAAGATAAGGATATTTGTTGACTATGAAACAGATGCGAGTACGCCCCTGGCTAAGTTCGAGGTGACATTGTGCAAAAGTGATCTCCGATAATTTGTGTAATTGGACGGCGAAACAGTGCAAATGAAAGTGTAAGTTACCTAAACTCTAAAAGTTAAGATCATTGTCGTTAGGAAGGATGTGAAGGAAGCAAAATATCCCAGTTTCAAAAGACATTTACTGAAAATAGAAGCATTGTAGATAGGAGGTCCAAAGCCCGAGAAGTCGATTTGCGTTGATCTTCCTTGCGCAACAAATGCTGAACTAGGCAATATATTTATAATATCGACATAAAATCAGTAAATAATATAGGTAACCAGACTTGCACGACAGGTCCGTAGTAGGAATTTATTTAGTGCCACACTTAAAGTTAATAAGAGGATTCGATTAGCCCTCAGAAGAAGAGCTGAAACACTTCAAAAGAAGAAAGCTGGCTATAAGAATACCAACAAAAGTCGCTAACAGAATATCGGAAAAATCAGAAATGGACTCAATTGCAGAAATGTTGCGAAACATGAAGGGAGAGCTGAAATCCGAGATTTCGGCAATGAAAACATTTAAGAGGACATGAGGAATGAAGTGAAGGAAATGAAAGCCGAAATAATGCTAAATAGGGAGGAAATGATAGAACTTAGAAGAGCAGAGATTCAAGCCGTGAAAAAAGCCTCAGATACACAAAAAGACGAATTAACAAATAAAATAAAGGTACTCCAAGCTGAAATTGAGAGGTCTGAAAAAGATAAAGTCAGGAACAACTTAGTTATAACTGGAGTTGATATGGAAACAGATGATAATGAAATATTGAAAATTAAGATCAAACACACAATAGAGCGTGAGATAGGGGTGAAACGGTGGGGTGAAAGCATCCATCAGTAACGTTCGCAGAATCACCGAGAAAAAATACTCAATAGAGCTGCCTGTATGGGACAAAAATATGGAAAATTCTTAAGGCAAAAAACAAGTTGAAGGGTAGACATTTTCATAGACAGCGAACTTACAAAAAAGGAGAGACTTATACAAAAGATCAGGGATGTTGCGACGGAAGAAAAAGCTAAAGGACAGGACATCAAAGTCAGGTTCCAAAAACTAATACTGAATGGAAGGGCCTTGGTATGGAACCAAGAAGAGAACAGACTTATGCCAAAAAACTAAACCCCGATTATAACGGAGGAGACAGTAGGCTAACGACAAGGCTGTCAAACAGGACAAACGAGAAGGATCAAGGAGAAAATCTCAACACGGATACACGAATGGAACAGAATTATGGGGAAACTCTCGGGTGCAGGAGGCTGATGACCTCCTCACCTTAAACCAACTCATCAAAGAAACCTCTACAAGCAAGAATAATATCAGATGGACCAAAGTTATACATACCTTCAAATATGGGACTAAGAGTAAGCGTGAAAAACCCCGTCTTCTTTACAGCAAAGCGATTCAGAGTTGACTACATTGAATATCTAGGCAGTATAGTTTATAACACAGGTGGCCAGATCAAGATATTCAACAGCGTCTACTCAAAGCAAGAAGGATAGTTGGCAATCTACCCCGTACTCAATCAGAACCAAAGCAAAAACTCCAGATTTTCATTAATAGATGTCTACAAAGGGTCGTACCGATTTTTTTGGCAAAGGACAATATGGAATTAAGCGTTGTGGAAGATATCAACGCTGAAGAGAGTAGGGTCGGAGATCAGTCAGAGAAAGTGGAATTGGACATTCTGCGAAGAGAGAGAGAGAGAGAGAGAGAGAGACACATAGGAAGTGACCTGGAGAAGCCAGTTACAGACGAGGCAAGAAGAATGGGCAAGACATGGAGAGAGATAAAGCGCTTGCGAAGAATAGATGAGACTTGCGTCAGCTTGTAGAGGCCCTATGTTCCTTGATGGAATGATGGGACTACGTATGTATGTATGAAACAGATGCAACAGATTTAAATTAACAAAATTATGGCGTGTAATGTAAAAGTGGTAAATCTGGCAACATTGCTGTTAGCATTTTTGAATTCCGCATGTTCAAACCCCAGGTATTGAATTTTATCGTTCCAGCTTTGGCAGTTTTGGGGATATGTGATCCAGTACTTTTTACTAACCCGGTATAGACAGATCATAGTCCAAACAAGACAACAGTTTTATGTAGTCATATAGCTTATGATACATGTTTTTCTACTTACGCTCGCTTGGATCAGACTTGATACTACCTAAGACGGTATTTTCAGAGTGTGGTCTCTCACGTTCTACTGGTTTTATTTCAGATGGTGTCATTGCAGTACTGTGCAAATCTTCTGAATCTATTGGCATTAGAGGGATACTTTGGTCAGTTCCAAAATATACAACAGAGTTGAGACCGCTTGTGCTTGTAGACATAGAAGAAGCCTGAAGATGTTTACTCTGCATGCTAAGCTGCTTCAGCTTGACATTTTCACCATGGTTTGAAGCTACAAAGACAGTACTAGTCACTTTATGCTGACTAGACAGTATGGCTGCACGTATGGTGCAAGATTTTTTATGTATCATATCTGGTGGTCTCTTTGATTTATCGCAATTTAATGACCCATAAATTAAAACCACATTCGTCGGAAACAACACTTTATTAACATTTCGGGTACTTCTGAGGTATTTGTCAAACGATAAAATGTATGTCCAGCAATGATTTAAAATAAATTTATTAAAAAAATGACCTATAGAAATAACAAATAGTGCACAGTATGTATGTGTTCATTGTATTACCTTTGTTTAATAGAGAGTGTGGTGTCTGAGGTTCTACTGGTTTTATTTCAGATGGTGTGATTACAGTACTGTGCAAATCTTTTGAAACTATTGGCATTAGAGGGATACTTTGGTTAGTTCCAAAATATGAATCAGAGTTGAGACCGCTTGTGCTTGTAGACATAGCAGCCTGAAGACGTTTACTCTGCATGCTAGGCTGCTTTAGCTTGACATTTTCACCATGGTTTGAAGCTGCAAAGACAGTACTCGTCACTTTATGTTGACCAGACAGTATTGCTGCACCTATGGTGCCAGATTTTTTATGTATCATATCTGGTGGCCTTTTTGATTTATCGCAATTTAATGACCCATAAATTAAAACTACATTCGTCGGAAAGAACACTTTACTAACATTTCGGATACTTCTGAGATATTTATCAAACGATAAAATGTATATCCAGCAATGATTTAAAATAAATTTATTGAAAAAATGACCTATAAGAATAGAAAATAGTGCACTATGTATGTGTTCATTAAATTACCTTTGTTTAATAGAAAGTCATTGACATTCAATGGTGTCTTGTACCCTGGAGTACATTTTCTTACTGTGAGGTTGACTGCTGTTTCTGGTTCAACCATTGAACTGCAAAAATCAGTAGTAGCATCTCTTTGTTGTGGGCTACACTCAAATGATGCTGTATATGGGGGTGGTAAAGTGACAGAGCAGCTTGGTGGTGGAATGATATTTGGCTCAAAAACTCCGATCGGTTTTGGACCTATTCTGTACGCAATTATGGACTCCTCTACAGTTGCATTTTGTTCTACTGCTCGTGCATTATTACTACTTGAATCACCAGAATGTGTTGATGGTGCCCTGTATCTCTTCTTCAAAGGCTTACAGGGTACATTTGGATATTCAGTGGTAATATACTGAAACATTATATTACCTAGTTCGCTCCCTTTAAGACGGCCCCTAAGAAATAAGACTATTATTTACATCATTATGAACATACAAATATACATGGGGCGCTACTAGATACTAAAGTACCCCATACGTTACTCGTAAGACGCATTTTTCAATAACTTCCAAAACAAATATTCGCTCTTTTTGGACTGTATAAATCATCTCAATGGAATGAAAAATATTGTTATATGGCTTTCCGTTAACTGTCGAAAAACCCCGAGGAAAATCTGGATCATTTCATACGAACGAATAGCTAGGCTATAACAGATCAACTGCAGTTTCATTATTAGATGTTTTCAAATATCCCACATAAATAAATTATTTAAACTCACAACGTATATTCTAGTATCATCATAGACCAAGTATCCTTTAGACTTTGTACGGAAAGAGTGTAGCCATATTCCACAAAACTTCTTTGTATGATGTTCCATATATTCGCCTGTTGTGCTTCTGAAATACTTTTGTCTTTCAAACCCATTCCATTCTCTAGCATGAGCTTCCCGAGTAGCAACTGTTTTTGAGCAACATCATCCCTGCAAACCAAAAAGAATAAGAGACGCATAAAACCCTTTCTAGGTCAAGCCTGAGAGTAGAAGACTACTTGGAAATATAAATGTAATACCCGTTTTACATCGACATTTTCTTGGGTAATTCATTAATAGATTAATCCACGGTCGTCTTCAAGGTCAAAATGATTGTGATTGACATGGAAATAAAACCATAGATTTCGAGACAGCATGCAGGGCTGCCAACACTGTTGCTATGGTTGTTATGGTTTGAGGTTTTCGCAAAATCTATTTAATTCGTATTTTTTTATGACCTTTGCTGTAATATAAAAATGGGACCGCAAGCATGTTTGTGGCAGCGACTTTGTTCTCGCCGGACCTGCCGGAGTTAGTCGGTGCAAATACTTGCGTATTTTAGTATCTATGACATGCAGTTGTCCCAGATGCCCCCATCAACGAGGTGCTCCTCATCTCCACTATCTCCGCAGCGTCCTCTTTTGAGATGAACTATGGCACATTTGTCTGTCCCAAACTCCATACCAATAGCTTGACTGTAATGCTGCTAATGCTGCACTACCTTCAGCGACTGCTGTAAATCGCGTTGTCCGGAGGCCAGGGCCGCCACATCGCAAGGTCGGGCCCAGGACCAGATTCTGGCCACGGGCCCCCAATACCATAGCCGTCTCAAGTGATGAGGCCGTGACCTTCGAACTGGCAACGAGATGGTTATGCCAATACCATGTTGAAAAACTATTGATTTCCTCTCTCCGCACAAAACGTCATTTGTACTTGCTTTCAAGTTTCAGTGATTGAAATGTCTTAAATTTTTACTGAACTATATTTTTCATCCTTCATTTTCTCAAATAAATATAAGAAACTGTAACTGAAAATTGGAAACACTAGTATTCACGGAAGTTAAGTAGTTATTAGTTATGGGATTTTGTTATTTTGTCGTCTTGGAATAGTACAAATTGCGAATAGAAGTCGTATTCAGAGAAATTCATAATCACTCACTTCTTAAGAGTAGCTGACAAAAAATAATGGTTGACAAAATTTTATAATCAACACATCCAATCAGTTATGTTCAAATTTTGTAGACTGATTGGAAAAGAGAGTCTCTGTGTACAACATGGCTGAGGGTTTGATTGAAACAGCACTTGAAAGAATATAGAATGTCTATTAAGTGAAAAACCAGAACAAAAAATAATTGCTACAAAAATGAAGTTGCTTCATTATAGTTTATTCACAGTTCATTATAGTTATTTGTAATAAAGTTACTCAGAAAAGAATTAGATTATTAACAAAACAAATGAATGAGTAAAATATGAACTTCGTTTTGTTGAATGACATAACATACACTGTTAATAAAATTATTTGTAACTATAAGAGTTGTTAACTTTAAAAAATATACAAAATTCTAATACAGTTTTACTAACTGAATAAATAAAACTACTGTATTTTCATTTGAAAAATACCAGGAACTTAAAACTTTCGTATCTTTTTAGGTGAAAGTGTAGTAATAACATTAGAAAAATCGAGCTTGGAAGCTAATCGGTGCTCAATGCTGAGAACGGTGAGGGAATTCAGCCTTTCTTGGCCCATAGGTGCTCTCTCCCAGTCTCCCAAGCCTTCAGTCGGGTGACGAGTTTGCTGAACGCCCGCTATGCTGATGCTACCGTCACAGGAACATTACAAAAAATGGGTAGGGCAATGCAGACGTTGATAAATACAGGATCTAGCTGTTTTTCGTAAATAGCATTCAAGAGTTTGAGTGGGCTGATCATCTGAGTCATCTGGAAGACTGTAGAGTATATTTTCTTTAAATGTAAAATTTCTTCTACAAAAGCCATGGAAAGGTAACTTTTATAAAACTCTACCAATGATGCAGCTTTTTCTCTCAATAGCTCCTGTTCAAGACTTGTGAACTGTAGGATGGGACTGAACAACTCACAAAATCTTGTTCCAGCAGCAAACCTTTCATTTAAATCTTGCAACAAAAAATCCACAACAACAAACACAACTTCATTCCTGAACTTGTCCTCAGCATTAAGTTGATCTGGTACTGAAGAACTTGCGGAAGATACTCTTTTCGATGGAAATGATGGTGGTATCTTCAAAACTTCTGCCATCGTTCTAGATTCTTGAAGAATCATTTCCCAGGAGTCTTGCAGGAGTTGGATGTCATTTCTTAGATCATTAATGAGTTTCATTTCAACATCTAGAGATATGGCTCCACTTTGAATGATAACACTTCTTTCGTCAATTGAAGACAAGACTTTATGCCAAAATATTGCCATAAACAGTCGTTCAAACGATGAAAAGTATTTCTTCAACCCACGTACTGTGTTGAGTACGGACGGTTTTAAAGTCGTCGACATTTGGCTTAGCACTTTATCCAGAGTTCTAATCAATCTAGGATAATGTTTAATTACCGGACGAACAGCTTCAATTGGTTCTGACCACCGTGTTTCCGATTGTCTTTTCAAAGATAAAGGCATTTCTTCTCTTAAGATTTCCCATCTTGCCGGACTACTAGCAAAAAATACATACAAACTCTCTAAGTTTCTAAAAAATGTAACTACTTGATGGCAAATCTTAGCCGCGTTGATACCGACACGGTTTAAAGAGTGTGCTGCACAAGGCGAGAAAAACGCCAGTTTGTTTAGCTCAAGAAGTCTCGATTTAACCCCTTTGACTTTCCCACTCATGTTTGAGCCAGCATCGTATCCTTGTGCTCTACAATCTGCTAGAGGTATTTTCATAATCTGCAATTGTGATATAATATCTGCAGCTATATCAGCACCAGTTTTTTTCATTGAAATTCAAAAATTTAATGAACCTTTCATACACTTCGAAGTTTTTGGTATCTTTGTCTGTTAGAAAATGCTTAATAATATACAGAGACGGGTACATGCAACTTGCATGACAAGCATTACATCATTTTATGGTTGGCACCACTGAATTTGACGTTAAACTTGACTACAAATTGAAACAGGTTCTAAATCTAAATGCGTGAAGAAATCCATGGACTTATTAAACGTCAAATTGAAATCTGACAACGCCGATGTTAACATTTTTGAATTCTGTATGTTCAAAAACCCCTAAGTATTGAATTTCACCTTTCCAGCTATGGCGGTTTTGGAAATATTTAAGCGTTCCGGTACTGTTTACTGAAAAAGCGGTGTTGCCGCCGTATCTCAGGAATTAATAGAAACAAAATTTTGAAATTGTGAGATCTTACTAAATTCGACATGAGCAATTCATTGCAATAAAAATAAGTAGAGGATTCTATTTAAAATAAATTAAAATCGGAGATATTTGTTTAAAAATTTGGAAAAATAATTTATAACTTGGCAACGTTGCAAACGCGAAAAAAATATTACAAGGCGAGATAGGGTATTAGTAGATATTTCGATTTGAAATAAAACATACAGGGTGTTACATTTAAAAAACATAGTAAAATGACCTTCAAGTTGCCGTAATTTAAAATTCTGCCAAAAAAACCCTGTAGATACAAGTTGCTGGTAACATCCAATATAATATCCACTTGATATTCAAGTAACTCGCTGTATACTATTATTGAGAAAAGTTAAAGGAATATATCAATTTGGACGTATTACTTGCGACCTTGCAAATCCGAAAATTAATAGAAAATAAATTATAACTTGGCAACGTCGCAACCGATCCCAAAAATATTTTAGGGTTAAAAAGAGATCAATGATGGAAACTAGAAGAATTTAAGAAAAAGTTATAGTTCTATATATAAAATCAGGTTGATCACTATCCTACTTTCCCGCAACACCCTGTATATTTCAAAACATTTTTAGAATATATGCGTCTTAAGTAACCAAATAACTTTTGTATTCGACATTTTCTTCTATCAGGTATAGCTTGCGAGATATCGAAGAATTACACACTAAATGGACACCCTGTATAAGTATATCACTTGCTACCGTAATCAATATACAGGGTGTTTACGATCTTAATGCCGTTATGTAAAGTACGAATATTAGACTTAATTGTAATGCCTGTAGCACAAATATAATACGAATATCCCAAATTTGAAGTTTCAAAAAATCGCACCATTTTCTGATAACACAGAATATGCGGCAACAAGTCTAGAGATAATACCATTTGTTTACATAGTGAATATCTCCAAAAACACCTGACAGAATCTAGGGCGAATACTGGACAATGTTGTCGGATTGTGATTTTGCAGTCATACTTTTTCAATTTTTTTCTGTTCAAGTATACGTTAACTAGTGAAATGGTACTGGGGTTTCAGGTTCGAAATATCATGATCTATCGTTCCTCCAAATTAATGCACTAAGATCGTAAACACCCTGTATATTTGTAGGTAGGTATGCCGAATTCTATCAAAAATATACATTATGGGTAGTATAACTTTGCTGTCTTGTAAAAACTTCTTAAGGCTCTAGGGTATAGCGCGCGAAATTGAGAATTCAAGAAAAGACGTATTCCCGTGTTAGCGAGGAGGCGTGGCCGCCTGTTCCCTGTCTCCAGTGTGTGTGTCTCAGATGAGGGGAGATAAGTCCAAAAATCCAAAGATAAGGTCAAAAGGTCCAAAGGTAAGGTCCAAAGGTCACCATAAAAATGAATTTCGCATTTCCAAGCTCCTAACGTTACCTTTAAACTTACAGTAGTGACTCAAAGAGCAAATTGAAGAAGAAAGCTTGCGTTTGTGCAACTATTTAGCCTGTTTTTTGATATCGTGTTTGGTTGTTAAATGGAGAAGTCTCATGATGCTCATCATGAAATAAGCAGTTGAGTATCCATAAAATATAGACGAAAAATAATGAGCCAGTGAAAAATTTTTCGAAATCCGTCAATAAATGGCAGAGAAATCAATAATTAAAGTTTGCATATTCAGCGCGAAATAGTTGGCGCCTTCAATTTGGCTGTGACGTCACGTCTCCTGAATCCGCTTAGCCAGCCGTCCGAGGCCGCGCGCTGCCGTAGATCCGTGTATGTTAGTCTGTTAGTGACCGCTGTGCAGAACGCATCAGAGCAGAACGCATCAGACGTAATTTGTTTTTGATTTTTAAATAAGTGTTGTTTAGATTTTGACCATAATGGAAGAAGGATTTGTAAAAGGACAAAGTGACCATCTTCCTAAAATTGATATTTACACAGTGATGGAATTTTTTTCAACCAATTCTTCTTACACAAGTGCTGAAATTAAAGGCGTGAAACTTTGGAAGTAAATATCTGTTTAAACTGACGTGTTATGTAAAGTAAAATTATGCCACCATTATTATAGGTAACTACAGTTAATGAGAAAAGATTATATAATAGCCTGTGAAAAGTTCTATAAACTTCAAGTCAGTGTGCATGTCCCTCAGTAGCGGTTTGCGAAAAATATTTCAATATCAATATTTTCTTCAGGGCAGTCAGGGAATCCTATAGAGAAGATGCTATAGGGTATGTGCGGGTGAAACGTGAAGGCACTAAATGCATTGTAAAATGCAGAGTTACACCTGAACACAAAGTGAAAAGCAAACCTTACCACTGCACATTGGTCTGTGACGAAAATGACGAGACGATTGAAAGTGTTTTGTGTCGCGATTGTGCAGCTAAGCAAGGTGGATGTAAACACTCAGTAGCTTTTTTGATATGGCTTTTCAAAAAAAGTGAGGAACCCGCAAGTACTTCAGTAAAGTGTTATTGGATGAAACCGGCATTATCTAAAGTTGGAAGCAGTATTAAATTTATCAAAGCCAAAGACTTTAAAAATGAATGTTCTTCAAATTCAAACATTGAAGAAGACCCGAGTTTTTTGAACAAGTTCGTCAACGAATGTAAAAGACGACAAAATAACAAGACACAACTAATGACTTACTTTACTGATGTCCGCATAGAGATGAAAGGTTCGCTGCACTATCTGCTTTGTAAATATAATTTTGCAAGCACAACATTTCTAAACAGCAGTGTGTTTTGATCGAGAAAGCGCCAAAAGATCAATCTGACTCCCCATTATGGTTCGAGCTGCGGTACGGCAGAATTACGGCTTCTATAGCTCATGAAGCATCTAAATGTAAAACTTTTGATGGTGTGCTAATGGAAAAAATCTTAAGATCATGTCAGTTTAGAGAACCGATTGCTATAAAAAGAGGTATTTAATATTAGTCACTCATTTTGATGTGCGGATGCAGATTATTTGATACATTTAATGTTAATATTATTTCCATTGTAGGAAAATGCTTAGATCAAGAAGTGAGAATGCAGGTTGAAAAATTAAAAAATATTAAAATAGAGAAGTGCGGTTTCTTTCTTTCAAATGAACATCCTATATTGGGAGCATCTCCAGATGGTGTAACAGAAGAACATGTAGTCGAGATCAATGTCCATTGAAGAAAAACTTCACAAATTATATCAACTCGCAAATCCTAACACCAAAATGCGAAGCACAGGTTCAACTGCAAATGCAATTTGCTTTTTTCTGCATAGCTCACGAGGATTTTGAAACATCTAAACAAGTCGATGTGTATGAAATACTTTATAATGCAGCATATTGTATGAATTTGATAAACGAATGTAATTTGTTCTGGATGCATGTTTTTGACGCAATGATTCCTGTATAAATACATAACGATAATTCTTTACATGTTTATTAATTGATGTTGAACATTAACCATGCCACAGGCAATCACAACAATTTTATCTAACAAATAAATCATCTTGGCATCGATACAAGCGTGAGGTGCTACCATCGAAAAATTTCTCAATCTTCCTATAGTTTTCTCAACATTTATGCGCAGAGCTGCTATACGTTTTGTTTCCATTACTTTTAATTTCGAGCTAGTTTTGTCAGCGCTAAGGCTTGGAGGTCTTATTAGGTGACATCTTTTAGTTTCTAACAGTTTAGATATGTTCTTAAATCCTCTGTCAGCCATAACAGAACATCCCGATGATAAATTTTGCAATAAGTCACAATCTTCAAATATTATCGTGTCACTTGCTCTTCCCCCATAACCATCCGAAATATAGTTGATGAGCCCATCAGGAGTAATGGAAATCAAATATTTGAAGGTATATCAGTGTTTATACTCAGACCATGTTAAAGCCTGCTGTGCTGTACTTGAAGGTATTTCAATTCGTATTTCGAAGCAATCCAAAATGCTTACTGTTTTGGAATATCTTTTTCTAAACGATATGGGCAGTTTCTCATAAATATCGTTGACAGGTGGGAAGAAAATCAATTGTTTCATACGATTGGCTATTAGTGGAACAGCTTTATTAAATATTTTACCAACTGAGCGTTTGCCTCTTTTTTTGTATAGCTGGTTTTTTTCCTTCTCATGATTGTTTGCACTTTTTGATCTTTTTGTTTAACTTTGATGTCAACTTGCACTTTTTTATGTTTAAATTTTTTGTCGGGATTATCTGATACATCCACTGTGCAATCCTTAGATAGTGGATCTTCTAGTACATCCGGCTCTTCATATACTGAATCACACTGAACTACTTCGAAAGGTTGCCAACTTGAGCTCGATGGAGTATCGTTCTGCAATAAATTTTCTAAACATTCTGCGCGTCGCCTTTTTTCATATGCTCAGAGTTTTTTTCTAGGATGAACAACTTTTTGACAGTCAAACTTATGAGGGCATACTTCACTTTTCAGCTTTAATGTACCACCGACTAAATTATATTTAATTAGATTTTCAGTATCATTTTCAAGCTGTAACAACAAAAACATAAGTTACGCATCCGAAAATATAAAATTACATAACATAAAAAGTAATTCAGAATACATATTACGAACAGTTTTCTGGCGATTCCAAGGTATCTGATAATAAGATTGTAAATTTAACTAACCAATTCGATTTACCATTAGGTAAAGTAACTTTTAGTAACCAGTGAAGCTACCCATATAGTTGATAATTTATTAATACGTAGAAGATAAATAGTATACTCACATCAAAATGATCTTCACAAACATATTTTATACTTTTTGGTGCAATTATGTCACGTTTCATGACTTTGCACCATTTCTTCCTACTGTTTGCATGCAAAGGTACGTGGAAAAACACTTTATTAGGTGTTTTAATCGCTGTACTGATACACCTTGGGACAATGCAATATTTATAACATCCTTTTTTTATGTAACTCATCATAGTGATTTGATATGCACTAAACCAGAAAACAAATGAGGCGATTGGTTGTTGTCAGCTCACGTCACCACCACGCTGTGTGTGCTGTTTCATACGTCGCGTCGCGCACCGGCAGCGGCGGCCCGAACTGGCTACGGAGACCTGACGTCACGCCTCTCGGTCAGACGGGCCAAAAATATTCCTGCGGAGCGAGACTTTGAAACATTATAACTTTTTTATCTTTAGAGATATGTTCATATTTCTTTCACGCTTTTCTTTTATTTTCCTTATATTTTTTTTCAACTAATAAAAAAAGATAGTAAACTTCTCCAACAGGCATTTATAGAATGTATAATTTTGCATTGCTAGTTTTTTTGCACATTAAAAAACTTTTTTGAGAAATTCAAAAATAGTTGTCATTCATTAAGGTCTGAACTATCACCTTCTGAAATATTATATATGTAGTTTGAAAATAGAGTGAGTTATGCGAGAAATTGTGAGTCCGTGTTTTACATGGCAAATACGTATGTATAAATGTGTGTATCCATGCCCCTTAACAAGTTTGATCGTTTGAAATATCGAATAGCTATATTTATTTGAGCTAATCTTAACAGTTTGAACTTCTATGCATAGCAATATAACAATATTTGGACGATTTCACAATCACGATGACGGAGGTGGATGAGGTGCTTAAACTTAAAATCACGTATCAAAACAGGCCTTGTTTGGAAACAGTCGTGATATAGAATATGTGATGTTTGAACAACTGTGGTAGAATTATAGTATGTGAAAAGATGTCGGTCATGACTAGTGTTGGTAACACAATTAATTTATTTTTATTACATTTATGTATTCAGCTATATTTTTTGTTGTAATATGAACCAGAACACCCCCATGTATATGTACCGATTATTGATAGTTTTCGAGTTATGATTTTTTTTTGAAATCTTAGAGATTTTCCAGTTTTTCTAAGAAATCGTCAAAAACAAAAACAAGAATGCTTTTTGGCTTATATTTTTTTCTGCAATTATACTCGGTATTAAGCCTATTTTAATATCCAATAAAGAGAACCTGTACATCCGAACAATAATTAAGTACATTTTGGGCCCAAAGTTTGAAATCCCTGTTTTTAGTCAGGAGACCAAAACCTTCAAAATAAAATTAAAAATACCTATGCCTGGTTCTGGAGTTAAAATCTAATCTTAAAAAACCTGCAAGACATTGCACTTTCGAAATAATAATGAAAAAGTAGCACTTATGGGGGCATTTTGCGCCGTACGTGACTGTTAAAGGTAAAAAGGTGATAATTCATGAATTTCCAAAATGATATAAAAAACTATGATTTTACTTTATTATGACAAATTAAAGAAAAAAACTCATAACAACTAATAAACACGATAATCATTGATGTTTTAATCACTTTTAATAAAAAAAATTAATACCTGTGCTTTTTGCTGTGTACTATTGAACTTCTGCTAAATTAAATTGTATGGAAAGTTAACAAAGGAAAGGAATAATAAAACATCAATCTAATTCTATGGCGGAATTACCTTGGAAGCGTTATTGTAGCATACGCCATCCCTTTTACTTCCCACACCGATAGGTGAGGGGAGGATTGTGATCGTGAAAATTTTCGATTTTGAGATAATAGGTTTTTTGGGCGTTTTATAATGTCTACATAACGAAAACCGGCGTCACTCATTTCCGTCGTTCTGTCTGCCTGTCGGTCTGTCTGTCTGTACGCGTTTTTCTAGCCTCGTAATCTCAGTAACTGCTGCATGGACTGTGATGAAATTTGGGCAGCAATATGCTGTGGGTCTTAGTAGGTAATGCTGCTATAATTTTGGAAATCGGTACATGGGCGGCGGAGTAATTAAAACAAAAATTTCAAATACTCCTCAAACTTCGTTTTTAGGCATTTTAGAGGTTCTTGATCATTTTCTGCGTTTTTTTTTGGGTGGGGGTGGAATTTGGGTGTTGAGGGGGGGGGGGGGTCAGATTGTTTTATTATTCCTTTCCTTTGTTAACTTTCCATAAAACTTAATTTAGCAGAAGTAGCAATAGTACACAGCAAAAGCACCTTAAAAATCACAATTTGGGTATTAGTTTTTTTATCAAAAGTCATCAAAACATCAATGACTATCGGGTTTATTTGTTGTTACGAGTTTTTTTTTAATTTGTCATAATAAAGGAATATAATAGTTTTTTAAATCATTTTGGAAATTCGTGAATTATCACCTTTTCACCTTTAACACTCACGTACGGCGCAAAAATGTCCCCATAAGTGCTACTTTTTCATTATTATTTCGAAAGCGCAATGTCTTGCAGATTTTTTAAGATTAGATTTTAACTCCAGAACCAGGCATAAGTATTTTTAATTTTATTTTGAAGGTTTTGGTCTCCTGACTAAAAACAGGGATTTCAAACTTTCGGCCCAAAATGTACTTAATTATGGTTCGGATGTACAGGTTCTCTTTATTGAATATTGAAATAGGTTTAATACTGAGTATAATTGCAGAAAAAAATAAAAGCCAAAAAGCATTCTTGTTTTTGTTTTTGACGATTTCTTGGAAAAACTGGAAAATCTCTTAAGTTTTTGAAAAAAAAATCATAACTCGAAAACTATCAATAATCGGTAGACACACATAGGGGTGTTTTGGATAGGTCTCGGTACGGGCTATCTAAAAAAAAATTATTATCGTCACCCAATTGGCCACCCTGTATAGAGTGTTATTATATAAGTCCTGCAACATGGTATAGCCTAAATTCTCCAAATTGATGGAATGTCAGTGTGACAACAGACAGGACGTAAGGTCGCTTGTTTCAGGGAACTAGTAATTTTCATGTTATTTTTAACAGCCGTTTGCTGACAGTTTATCGTAACTGTTATTATGGTACTCGTGAATTGTCGTTCTAGTTGCATTACTGTCATTTGCAACAAGTACGTACCACTTTACATATCCTAGAACATGAAATATTTAAAAACCCCTGGTAAATAAGTGGCATGTATTCCGTTTACTGTACCGAGATTCAGCCAAAAAAGGCCTGACAGGCACGATGCCGTCTACCTACCAATAAGCAAATAGCTGGGCAATAAAAAGAGAAGTATGGCTGCCGTAGTACACGCCCTGGTCAAAATCGGTGACGTGTCTACCAGTTTTATGCGGTGCTATAAACTAATAGGTATTTGTACAAGTCAGAAACATACGAGTATGTTTACATTTTTTGCGAGCAAGGTAAAAAAGCCACAAAAACTGAACACCTGCAACCGGCACAGCAGGGGCGGCTCAGAATATTTATATGTAAATATTTCCTCAATCTGGGTAAGGTGAGAATGTCAGAATGGTATGTGACAAACTTAATAATTCCATAAATTTAAGTTCGTTGAATAACCGCTAAACCGTGTTAAGTCACCAATAAAAAGGCATCAAATGATAAACGATGAACGGCGACTTTTTTATCCGAAATTATCAGTATCACTACATGTAGGGTTGAATCCAGCCGTGACTCGCACCACGCAGTCGATAGATTAATTGACTTATCGATCTGTCAGGTGGTTGTCCGGATAGTCTCCGTACTCTACAGTTATCAGTGGCGTAGTACACTACACTACACTACACTCACTACACTACACTACACAAACACTACTATATGAAAAAGTGACACCATATAAACCAATTAGCACTATTAGTAAAGTTGTGGACAGAGATATAGATTTGTTTACATGTTTTCACGGGGGACAAAAAAGCTAGAAATTTGTAAGCTTGCCTTGTAAATCCAATACTATGAAACAGAAAATATTTAATCATAATTGTGAGATACATTCATGATAATTCATATGTTGAGACAGTAAAAGTAGACTCACCTCTAATTTTGTGTGCAAAAGTACTTTCAAATAAACCAATAAAATTATTGGTGTTCATCATCCTCACTACTTTCACTAAAATCTAAGTCAGAGTCACTATCCGTGTCCGTAAGTTGATGATAAATTCTTCTGAATGATTATCAATCACACGTTCCTTCTCTAAATATTTAGACTTTATGTCCATTGCGTCATTGCATCTCTTTTGCCAGTCCTCAGGTGTTATCTTGGCAAACTCTTCTTCTGCTATCTTCTTGACATCCTCCAAATCGAAAGTAACGTTTCTTTGTGCAACGTTATGTTTAACAGTAGCCCAGATCAATTCAATTGGATTTAGATCCGGGTGATATGGAGGCAACCGCAGAACTGTATGCCCATAGCTACCCAGGATTTGTATTGCACAAACTGCTGCTTATGTTCTTTAATCAGCTCGTATAATTCTGGTTTCAACATACATGGTGAAAATTGTATGTTTTTCCTGGTTAACCATTGCACCATGACTATTTTTTTTGAATTGCAGTTTGGCGCTCGATCTACTTTTATGTTGTGATACGGAGCATTATCACTAACTATGACAGAATTTGGCGGCAAATTATGGATCAGATAGTCTTTCAGCCATTGCTCATAATTGGTGCTGTTCATGTCGTCATGGTAGTCACCAGTTTTGCATCCAGATTTGAATATTAGTAGATCGTTGATTACAAAACCTGCTGAACTTCCTGCATGCACCATGACTAGCCTTTTACCTTTCGACACCTTAGAAAATGGACCAGAACTGCTACTATCATGCCAAGCTTTTGATGAGGTGTGGCTACTGTGAATGTAGGATTCATCTAAATACACGATAGGTCGACCTTGGTCACGAAAATATCTCACCTTCTTAAGGTAAGATATCAGTAGTTGCCTTTTTCTATCAGCAAATGCCTTCCGTTCACTGATTTGCCCCACTTGAATCCCAGTTTTTTTTAACGATTTTCCATAGTGAGGCCCTGCATCTGCATCTTTTCCAGTTGAAATCTTCTCCTAATTTTTTCCTGAGAGATTCAAGCGTTACACGGCAGCACTTTGTCAAATGGAAGTTATAAATGATGTTTCTTATATCGCTGACAGCAAAATTTTCATTTTGAACTGCCGTTACTGGGTATTTTCGTTTGCGACTATTGCGTACCGCTCCCATGAACGCATTGGTTCCACGTTCTTCAGCTTCATTAGCTTCTCGCACAATTCTAGTGATACTCGCAACTGAGATTCCTGCAGCTCGGGAAACCTCCGTTTTTACTTCTCCCATGTTTGTACGGGTGTCACGGTCACTCCTTAAATTTACAATAAATAGATATACATTATACACCACTTATTTCGTCTGGATTGCCCATGACGAACAGTGAATATTCAACAGTCAAAATGAGGAGATCAACAGTTTTTTATTTTACGCCTATAAAATACCGAGGAATCTATCGCCACTACTGGTTTGCAAACCACGCCCGGTTACTGGTGACTGGCGTTCCACGACTGAGGCAGGTAGCGGGCAGGCGGTCCCAGACGACCCAGCGGGAAATGATTTATGGGTTTTAAATCTCGGTAGAGTAACAGAATAATATACTAATCGTATCTACTGATCGTAGTACCTATTTGTTAAACGATGAAAAGACAACCACATTAAAAGCCTTTTAGAGGCGCAAAGTGAGCATGCCTATTGTGAAAATGTGAAATTCCAATAAATACTGTCTATGTACTATGTATCTACAGGTCTGGTGTGAAACCACTTGACATGTGTGCGAGATCCATGAGTAAGAGAGAGACAACAAGATAGTGAGAAATGTACATGTTAGAAAGAACCCGCATCCGCGCGAAAATCTCACCGCTCCGGCAATAGGTCGCCCTAGCAGGGCCGGCTCGGCGACCCCGCCCGCCACGATTTTGGAGATGTTGCCGCGCACATTTTGTTTGAAATAGGATTCTCCGATTTGGATCAGTATTTAAAAACACTAGCAATAGAATGAAATGCATTGTGAAAATAATTATTGTTGTATAGGTGGCACTATTCCGTCGATCATACTACCACAACTACTAGTCTGTGTTTGATACCATACGTTTGATGAATCTGATATACCTCTTGCGGGTTAGATGAAAAATTCAAATCATCCATCCACAAATTTTATTCCACCTGGCACCTAAGTCAAAGCACGAATTGCGGTTACAAAATTTTCCGAATCCGAAAAACAAAAAATAAACCAAAGGCGTTCATACAAAATTTCTCGAATCCGAAAAACCAAAAAAATACTATAAACCAAGGGCGTTCATACTAAGATCAAATATCTAGGATCAGTTTCCGTTTGAAGGCATAATCTGTGCAAAATATTCATATAGAGTGGGATTGGGAGTATGTGTGATTTAAAAATAGAATTGTTCGATGAGTTACAAGTACAAGTAACTGCTGGCCGCCCGCATTTATTTCGTAACATCGAATTTTAGATTTGGTATGACAGCAGACGTAAAATTATGATAAATTTGGAAAATTATATTTATGTTTGTCTAAAGGTGGATACAGATTGTTATGACGTGACGTGGGAACATGGAGTATGATGTATACTGACGTAACACGCCTTCTGACGCGTCAGAGCAAAATCAAACAATCTAGATTTTTTTGTCAGTCGTGTGAAGGCGTCAGAGGGTTAAGGTAGTTTTGCTTTGTTGTCAGCAGGAATGCTTTCTCTGAGTTGAGTGGAGCGCCTCTCGTTTTTAGGACCAACCAACTTCAGAAGATAGTAGAATTCAGTTTTTGTCATTCGGAAATACCATTTAAATCACTCTTCATCTTCTATCAGTTGAGGTATTAAATTTTGGAACTCTCCGAATGTCTCTCGCTCCATGTTAATAGAATGCATATATTCTCTAGATGAACAAATGGCTGCAATCAACAGAGCAGCCATTTCTTCTTTTTCTTCTTCTAGCATATCAAAAACACCAAGCACATTTATGGTTGGAGGCTCAAAGCTAACTATCAGGATCATGCAATGTACGTCAGGCCAATGTGAATAACGCTACATGTCTGATGCAATCCTACGGGGCTAGACATGATGTGTTACCACGTCACGTCATAGCAATCTGTATCCACCTTAAAGGTGGGAAGGTGGGAACACGTCGTAATGCGTGTCGCATAAAATTCCAGCACCGGGTTTTGTATATTTGCGTTCACATTGTGCTGACGTGACGTGGAATATGATCTGACGCAACACGCCTTCTGACGCGTCAGAGCAAAATCAAACAATCTAGATTTTTTGTCAGTCGTGTGAAGGTGTCAGTGGGTTGAGGTGATTTTGCTTCGTTGTATCTCAGCAGAAATGCTTTCCCTGAGTTGAGTGGAGCGCTTCTCGATTTTAGAACCAACCAAATTTAGAAGATAGTAGAATTAAGTTTTTGTCATTCGGAATTACCATTTAAATCGCTCTTCACCTTCTATCAGTTGAGGCATTAAATTTTGGAATGTTTACAATGTTAATAGGATGCATGCATTCTCTAGATGAACAAAAATGGATGCAATCAACAGAGCAGCCATTTCTTCGTTCCTTTTGTTCTAGCATATCAAAAACATGGAGCACATTCATGGTTGGAGGCTCAAAACTAAACTGTCAGGATCATGCAATGTACTACACGTCTTGTGCTGTACGTCAGGCCAATGTGAACAACGCTACATGTCTGATGCGATCCTACGGCGCTTGACATGATGTGTTACCACGTCATGTCATAGCAATCTGTATCTACCTTTAAATATAACTCAAGTTTCTTTCACTATGTTTGATTGAACATCTTTGTGACACAAACTAGAGACAAACAGTCGCAAAGTAGAGACCCTAATGAAATTCTTTCTTGTAAAACTGACAATTTACATTTGTGAATTTTTTGAATAATTTTAGAACAATAGGTATCACAATACATCCCCCACTTAACTCATAAAAACAAAATTATATTAACATTCTGCAAAATTACATGTGAATCCGGTTCTTCCCATTGTTCGCCATCGTTTACACACGGTATTACGATGAAACCTTGATCGACTAATCAAACGCCTTAACTCCAGAAGAATTAACAAAAATTTCCTGGTCGAACGGGTTTGGTAACAGTGCAAACTCATTCGCTACCGAGCTACCGTTGATGACGAACAGGGACACTTCCAACGACGGCGTCGTAGCGACAATGGGTAATGGGTGGTTTTACGTACACGCATGAACAAAAAGCAACCATTGTACTATGGTACAGCAAGGCGTCAGGTGTAGATGCCGTCGTTTCGCAGTTTCTATTTACATATCCTGATCAACAGTTGCCAACAGCTAAGACCGTCAGGTCTATTTTTCAAAACTTCAAAAACCGTCGCTGCATCAATAATCCACAAAACCACAGATCATGCCAAAAAGATTATGAAGAAAAACCGTAGCCTGAGACAAAGGTTGCCAGGGGTGTAAAGGCGTCTGGATATGCTAAAGTTGCACTTGTAGCAAAGGAACCCATCCTTAGAACCAAGATTTCTGAAGTAGTTGCTGTTCCGGATCGTGCAGAAAGGGATGTTTTAAGGGTAAGTGACTATAAGTCATTTAAGTTGCGAACAACGCAAGATAGTGTGGCCGACGATCCTACCAGGCGAATGGAGTTTTGTGAAGCTAAAGAAACAAGATGAGCAGTGAAGAGCAATGAAGTCTAGAAAACATCTTGTTCACTGATGAATCACGTTTTTTTCCCAATGGCCGTCAATTCTCAGGTCAACCGGTGCTGGTCTAGGGAGAACAAACATTTAAGTCTACCATTGAGAACCCAATACCCCAAACAACTTGATATTTGGGTAGGTATTTTAGGAGACAACATTATTGGATCATTTTTCATCAATGGTACTTTAAATTCCTTGCGTTATTTACAACTACTCCAGGAAGAAATTGTCCCGGCTGTGCGAGACCTGAACATCATTTTGACGAAATTTGGTTTCAGCAAGATGGTTGTCTTGGGCATAATGGAAGGCATGGTCAGGAATTTTTGGAGACAGATTTTCCTGGACGATTAATTGTTACACATGCCATCATAAAATGGCCCGCCCACTTGACAGTGCCATCTTCATTCATACCATGGTATAAGCTGCAAGCTGGCCGTCGCGTCGGCGCGGTGTAGGACGCGGATGAGCCACGTACCCGAAATCTGAGTTTAAGTGGTAGAATGCCTAGCTATGAAAGCTAAACTCAGGCCATTTATGTACTCAGTGTACATATAAAATAAAGACCTTTAAATACATACATACAAATAAAGGAAAAACTACGGTGATCAGGACAAACTTGTCACTAGCATAAAATTTTAAATATGTTCCATAAAATTTTAAATTCAATAGGACAATCATGTTTTCAACTCAGCTTCACCTTGATCGTAGTCTATAACAAAATTTTCTGCTCTATGCGCAACAATAATCAGCTCTCTGTGCGGTCGCTTCGCGATGTTGAATAACACACAAAACTAGCATAAAATACCATTCAGCTATCAAAAAAGTTGGAACAATTTTCCGTAGGAGGAATTTATTGTTAATTTTTTTGAATCTATGGAGTTTGGTTAATCAATCAAGGTTTTATCGCTATACCGGGTGTGAACGATGGCGAACAATGGGAAGAACCGGATTCACATGTAATTTTTCAGAATATTAATTTAATTATGTTTTCATGAGTTAAGTGGGGGATGTATTGTGATACCTATTGTTCTAAAATTATTCAAAAAATTCACAAATCTAAAATGTCAGTTTTACATGAACAAATTTCATTAGTGTCTCTACTTTCCGACTGTTTATCTCTAGTTTGTGTAACGCAGATGTTCAATCAAACACAGTGAAAGAAACTTGAATTATATTCGACAAACATTTTCAACCTTTAGGAAATCTGTCAAATATAGTATAATTCTCCAAATTTATCAGTATCTTACGTCTGCTGTCAGCTGTCATACCAAATCTGATATACGATGTTACACATACGTACTCCCACTGCATGACCATTTTGGACAGATTATGCCTTCAAATCGAAACTGCTCCTAGTATTAACGCCTTTGTTTTATATTGGTACGTTTGGTTTCTCGGATTCGAAAAATTTTGTATGAACTAATTTGGTTAATTTTGGTGTTTTTTGTTTTTTCGGATTCGAAAACTTTTATAATCGTGCCATGATCAGAGGTAGAATGAAATTTGTGGATGGATAATTTGAATTTTTCTCCTATACAACAATTATTATTTTTACAATGATGACTTCACGTTCACGCAATCCATTCGGTTCCTAATTTTTTTTAAATACTGATCCAAAACGCAAAGTCCTGTTTCAAACAAAATGTTCAATGCGCGGTAACATCTTCAAAATCGTGGCGGCCGCGCGATGAGCCGGCGCTGCTCGGGCTGCTAATAGGCGATCAGGCCGGCCGATTTCTGAAGCGATGACATTTGCGTGCTCTCTCTAACATGTACAGGCAGCGCTGGATTGAGGTTTCATGGGGCCCGGGGCTATTACAGTTTAGGGGCCCTTTATGAATAACAACATAATAACAAAATAGTAATAACAACATAATATAGCCCTCGCGGGCCCCCACTAAACCGCCGGGCCCGGGGCTCCAGCCCCTTTAGCCCCATGGTTAATCCGGCCGTGTGTACAGGGTGGCCTAATAAGAATGGACGCCGGCAATATCTCGGTAACCGTTAATCATATAACTTCGAGCAAAAAATATTATTAGGTAAATCGGCTAAGAGAAATCGCTGGAAATTATTTTCAAATTCCGCAAGTGGCCGCTAGGGGCCGCAACTGTTACGATAAATCAGGCTTTTTCTCAAAAAATATGCAAGTAAAGGTGTATTATAAATTCTACCATCATGTAGACCAGACAATTTCTGATTTTTTTTTTTTGTTAATAGTTTTTTGTTCTATCTTGTAAGATGTAGTAGTGGGGGAATGACAAAGAAGTTTTATTCAAATGGCCGTAACTTATTATTTAAGTTCTATAAGGATTGCATTGAATTTGTAACTTCAAAAAAAAAACAATAGATTTTGGTAGTCAACCTTAGTAGTTGTCTACTCTTTGCCAATTCTTCAAATTTACAAGATGATTTCAGTTAGAACTCCGGGAAGGAATGGTTAGATGTGACAAAATCTGTTGTTTAAACTTACTTATTTATGGGTACAGTTGGTTCTTCTACAACAGCTTGACTATGTTGTGGGTTTGAGCCCAGCTGTTTGAAAATGTCTTGTGTCCTTAAACATATTGTTCTGAACTCCTGGATATCTTTTAGTATGGGAATACATCTCGGACACAATTGTAAAGGAATAGAGGTCTGCAATTAATAATCACTTTATATTAGTATCAGTTTTTTTTTTTTGGAAACACTAAAGGCCGGTTGTACAATGCAAGCTTAAGCTTCGGCTTAAGGTAAGCCGACGCGCGACGTTAAACCACGTCAGTTGCAAAACGTCCATTGTACAATGCTGGCTTAGCCCCCCACTCCAAGCTTAACACGAGCTTACGTGAGCCGAAGCTTAACGCGAGCTTAGCTGAGGTCTAAACCTAACCTGATACATGTGACATGATCTGTCAAGGATGAACCTTCAAATTACTTGTCACTTTATTAGGTCATATTTTTTGAAAGATTTGTGTCTAATTTAACAAAAAGAGCAACTGAAAGAACAGAGACAGAAACGGCCGTTGCCCAAATTTGACACAAACTGTCATAAGTGCCTAACCAAAAAAGGTAATTTTTCAGTGATTATGTCAGTACGTATTGCTCCATTGATGCCAACTGTAGTGAATTTCATTACCAACCAGGTTTAACTAAGCCGACGATTGTACAACGGGTGTCGACTTTAAGCCTGAGCTTAGCTAAGCTTAGGCTTAACCAAGTTAAACCCGCATTTGTACAACCGGCCCTAAATGACACATGTTTATAGCTCTGTATAGAGAGCTGGTAAGCTGTAGCCAAAACTGATGTAGTTATTTCAAACAGCACAATACCAATAATTCCTGAATTCGACAATAAAATTTTGTTTTATTAGGGTTTTCGTTTGGAGGTCTGCATTTTAATAAAAATCTCTAAATTTCAATTTATCTCGGAAACTATTAGGAATTAGACATGACATGATGGACAATTTTATAGCTTACCACGTCTACTATCACCTCCCCAAATATCTGTATCGAATTACCAATAACAAAAAAATAAGAAAAAAAGTCGCAAGGCCTGGGCTTCGAACCAACAGCCCGCTCGATCACGGACATTGTGAGATCGGAAGGCTGCCACTATAAAGACGTCGCGCCATCACAGCGTTGCGCAAAAGGTAGGTTGATGCTGTTGCAGGCTGTTACATATTTGATTTTTTTAGTCTAATTTCAAAGATTTCGAAAAGATATTTATTTCGACCGTAGACTTCGTCTCCAGCTGCAAACTTCATTCAACGTCATGTTGCAACAAATATACACTGGTTACAATTAACTATTTTCACGATTGACTGGAAATCTAGAAACTACTATCGGAGTATGACGTCGTTGGTGAAAGGAATACAATATGACGTTACACAGGTTCGGGAGCTGTCGGCGTGTCTTCGATAATGGATTCAATAATCCATTTTTATTTTTATATAACTTTTCAATTATTGCAAAATAAAAGAAAAAAATAGCTCTGTTATAAAACATAATAATATACAATAATCGTTCCATTTATCACAATTTTTTTTTATTCAAAACCCCAACTATACAGGGTGTTTTCTAATTGAATGTCAATATTTATGAGGGGCGATGGTTGGGTCCATTTTAAGAAGAAAACTTCATATGAACGTATATCCTAAAGGTCTTACCTTTGATATACAGGGTGGTAAATTTTTCAAAAATAAATAATTTATTATTAATATCTACAATACCACTTCAGATATTTTAATGAAATTCGTCATACACGTACTATGAATCAAGAGGCATTTTTTAATGTATCACTTTTTCTTAAATTTCCACCAGTGGCGTTCGTACGTACTTTGACCTGCCTATTTTGGCAGACATTGATGGTACGCCACTTCTTCTTTAGGTGCCATCCTCATTCTGGAGGTTGGCAATCATCGAGGCAATTCGAACTTTGGAAAACCGCCGCTCTAAATAGTTGGTTGTTGGAGCAATTATACCAATCCCTCAGATTATTCAGCCACGATTATCTTCTCCTTCCTATTGTTTGATATCGATATTGCGATCTTCTACTTTTTCTAAGGCCCTGCTGATTAAATCTTTAGAATATAGATTGAATAGAGTTGGCGAAAGAGCGCATCGCTGTCTGACTCTTCTCTTTATTTCAATATCGTTCGATATGTTCTGCTCTATTCTTATCTTGGCTTTTTGGTTATAATAGAGGGTTGATATTAATGTCACATCTCTGCGGTCTAGTCCCTTATCTTTCAGTAGTTTAATTAGATCATCATGTTGAACCCTTATTATAGTCGATAAAACACGCATAAATATCTTGGTTCATATCCAGAAATCTTTGTGATATTACATTAAAAGCGAATAGTGCCTCTCTTGTACCCAGACCTTTCTGAAGCCAAACTGAGTTTCGCTCACATCTTGCCCTAGTTTTTTATACGCACTATTATGTATAATTTTTAATAAGGCCTTCAGAGTGTGGCTCATTAGACTTATTGTACAGTAATCTGCTCAACGTCTAGAATTTACTTTTTTAGGAAGCGTCACAAAAGTAGATAACAGCCATTCTTCAGGTATTATTCCGGTCGAATAGATTGCGTTAAATAAGTCTACTAGTATTTGAAGCTTATCTTCTTCTATTAGTTTTGAGGATTTCGGTTGAAATTTCATCGGGGCCGACTGTTTTTCTGTTTTTCATTGTATTTATAACATTATAGAATCTCTTCCTTTGTTATATCCGGACCTTCATCTACCTGTTTGTTCTCGAGGTTATTTGCTTGTTATTAACTTTCTTGTGTATATTATGATAGTCATGTTTGGCTTGCAGTTCTTCTATCTCTTCACATTTTCTCCTGAACAATTCTTCTCTTGCTTGTTTAATTTTTGATCTTATCTCCTTTTGTATTTCTCTGTATTTATTGCTGATTCCCTTGAACGATCTTCTTTTGACCAGGAGCTGCATGATTTCCTCTGTCATCCATTCCTGTTTATGCTTCATCTTTTCTTTTTTTTAATAGTGTTCTGCTGGGTTCCATTATGGCCATTTTGAAGCTTCCCCATGTTTCATTTTTATATGTGTGGTTTTCTTGTATGTCTGAGTCAATTTGTGTTATGTTGTCATTTATTCTTTTTTGAAGCTCATCTTTAATGTCTGGTTTCTGCAGCTTGTTTACGTCCATCTGATCATGAGTGCACCCCCTCATTATCTTCTTTAATCTGATGTCCATTTTAGCATTAACATCTGCTCCTAGAAACTCTTTAACAGATTTAATTACATTCCTGTATCTTTCCTTTATGAGAATGTCGTCTATCTGGTTTCTGACTACCTTACTATCAGTATCTTGTGGGGATTTCCAAGTATACAGGGTTATTCACGTTATTCGACACGGAGCATTATGGCTAAAGTATTTGATAAAAAAGGAATAATAATTTGGGGTGGATAGAGACCCATAAAGGCTACATTTTAAAAATATTTTCATGTTATACAGGGTGTCCCAAAAGCATGAAATGTATCAAAGTTATGTTTTTTTAAATAGAACACCCCGTATATTATTGCATATTCAGATTCCTTGATGAATTCTATCGTGACTTTATGTATCATACATGGGACCTAAAGCGAACCGTTTAGGTGTAAATCACCATTTTCGGTATAAGTAGATATCAGGAAAAAATTGAATATCGCAGAGATTATAAAATTTGGAAGGCTGTGACTTTGCCGTACTACTAAGCATAAAATGCGTCAGCTTTGATGAGACTGTCAAATTTAAATTACCTTTATGCTTGGAGAAATCGGTCGATGAATTAAGGAAACTTCGATCAGCGATAACTTGATTTTTTCAAATGGGAATGCCTAATTCTTTTTATACGGTTAAAAGTAGAATTTGATAGCCTTTCTAATGATATAAGGTTGTGCATATCAATCTCTGGTAGTTTTCATTTAATTTTAAATTTTCAAACAAATCAGCGTTTTTCAATTTGCCTACCTATAACCAACGTAGCAGGCCATGAAATATAAACAAAAACCTGTTTAGGTAGAAGAAAACAACTAACTTAGCTGAAAAATACACACGAACTAGACTAAAGGGACAAGATTATAAAAATTACTCACAACAAACAAAGTCTAACCAGAAACAACGGCGGTAACATATCTTTGGTCAAAGAGAATCTGGAGTATGGCAGAAATGCATTTTTTTCACGGCCTACTAGCTACTGCAATGTACTAGAGATTGGCAATTTCCAAAACCTTTAAAAATTTTGAAATAAAGTAAAAACTACTAGAGAATGTTGTAAGCAGTTTATCATTTTCATAATAAAATTTCACATTCAATGATATAAAAAAGTATGCAATTCTGTCAAAACTCAAGTCAAAAGTACCTCCGACTGCAGTTCTGAAAATTCTTCAGTACCTATTAGCAAGGTCGCAGAAAATGAAGAATTAATTAAAATTTGTTCAAATTATAAAACAAATGGCAGAAAATTTAAATCTGATTTGTCAGTATTCCTTTTTTGCAATATTGCTAATGGATATTGAAAAATAGAAGGGCTCCAGTCACAGATATCGACTTCGACGCAAATCAGTACTTTTTTACACCATTACATATGATTATGATGATGATGATAGTTGGGTGCTGGAGCAACAGTCGCTGGTTGTTTCTATTTCATATGAGGGTTTTTGATTGCCTTGGAAATTTTTAACCTCTAGTAAATTGCGGTAGCCAGTAGACAGTAAAAATATCTATTACTGCCATACTCCAGCTTCTCTTTGACCTTACAGAGATGTTATCGCAGTTGTTTCTGGGAGAGTTGATTTGTTGTAAGGAATTTTTATAATCTTGCCCCTTTAGTCTAGTTAGTGTGTATTTTTCAGCTAAGTTAGTTGTTTTCTTCTAGCTGAACAGATTTTTGTTTATATTTCATGGCCTGCTATAGGTAGGAAAATTGAAAATCGCCGATTTGTTTGAAAATTTAAAATTAAATGAAAACTACGAGAGATTGATATTCACAACCTTATATCATTAGAAAGCTTATCAAATTCTACGTTTAACCGTATAAAAAAAATTAGGCATTCCTATTTGAAAAAATCAAGTTATCGCTGATCGAAGTTTCCTTAATTCATCGACCGATTTCTCCAAGCATAAACGTAATTTAAATTTGACAGTCTCACTAAAGCTGATGCATTTTATGCTTAGTAATACGGCAAAGTCACAGCCTTCCATATTTTGTAATCTCTGCGATATTCAATTTTTTCTTGATATCTACTGATACCGAAAATGGTGATTTACACCTTAACGGTTCGCTTTAGGTACCATATATGATACATAAAGTCACACTAGAATTCACCAAGGAATCTGAATATGCAATAATATATGGGGTGTTCCATTTAAAAAAACATAACTTTGATACATTTCGTGTTTTTGGGACACCCTGTACAACATGAAAATATTTTTAAAATGTAGCCTTTATGGGTCTCTATCCATCCCAAATTATTATTTTCTTTTTTATCAAATACTTTAGCCATAATGCTCCGTGTCGAATAACGTGAATAACCCTGTATAATCTTTTATTTGGCAGTTGATAAAACGTGTTAGTTACTATCATGTTTCTCCCTTGACAAAATTGTATCATTCTGTCTCCTCTTGTCATTCCTCTGTCCTAGTCCATATTCTCCTACATGTTTCCCATATCGCCCTTTCCCAATTTTTGCGTTGAAATCAGCAACTACTACTATGGCATCTCGCGACTTAGCTGTTTGTAAAACTGTGTCAAGTTGGCTGTAAATAATAGTTCGATTTCTTCGTGTGTTTTATCTGCTGTAGGGACATATACTTGGACTATATTGAGTTTACCTGTTTTGGTTTGTATTTGGAGGAGAATGATTCGGTCTGAAAAGGGAACAAAGTTTATTACACTCCATTTCGATGTTGAGTTTCGTTGTTTCCAGAGTAATATATCATCCCATATGTAGTTTGCAGTTGTCCGGTACCGGGCCATCTCGTTTCACTGATTCCCATGATATCCACTTTAAGTCTGTTCATTTCTTGACAGATATGGTGCATTTTTCCTGGTTCAAACAAGCTTGTAACATTCCAGGTACCAATTCTTAATAATGTTTTATTCTTTTTTGGGTTTTGTTTACTTTTACAGGGATTTAACAGGCTGACGCCCGCCACCGATTTCTCCTAAAATAAAGACTATTTTTGAAATCCCCACTCATTTCTAACAAAAATTGAACACTTGATTTTTTTCAATCCCATGCGGGGTTTTCGCTTAAAAAAATAAAAACAGTTTCTCTGCATGATCGCAACAATATCGTTAATATGACAATATCACCATGCAGAGAAATACGTAGATTTTATTTTTTCAGATGAAACCCGCGCAAAATTGAATAGAGATTTCAATTTTTTATTTTAAGAAAAATCAGTGGCGTGCCACTGACTGTCTAAATAATGTTTTTGACTATGTTAATCGGGTCGGAACTGATTAAAATCGAGTGTTTTTTGTGAAAGATGTCAAAAAAATCTAGTCTTTAATTATCAATCAGTGGCCACAATCACATGATGTAAATGATGTTGTTAGAAGAGTGGTTTTTAATAATATTACTTTTACACTTTTAATAAAATAACATATAATATTCTTTAACAACAACAACAAAAACAAGATTGAAAAAAAAAGAACCTAAAAACTATAGATAAGTTGTTGAAAATGACCCCCCCCCCACCTTGAAAGATAAACGCCTCAAACTGTCGCGCACTCTTTGAAGTATACCTTCAGTATTTGTTATTAAATCGCAGGAAGCTCTTATACGATCCTTCAGCTCTTCTAAAGTGTTAACGGGGATGCGGTAGACCAGACTCTTAAGATGCCCCCATAAGAAAAAGTCCAAACTATTTAAATCTGGGGATCTAGTGAGACATGGTTGTGGTCCGCCACGACCTACCCATCGGTTATTAAATGCGTGCTGTAAATATTCTCTTGCTGTAACACTAAAGTGAGCGGGCGTGCCGTCATGCATAAACCACATTCTGTTTCTAATGGAAATTGGTACTTCTAGCAATATGGGCAAATCCTCCTCTAGAAACCGGCGCAATTTTGTCCAAAAACCATTGACAAAAATTAACGCGCAAGGGAAAATCTCGAGGAAGTAACGCTTGGACTTGTTGAATATGACACGGGTACAATAGAAAATCGTGCAAAATTTTCCAAACCAGGACGTGTGAGATATTCAGATTATTTCCAATTTTTCGAGTACTAAGTTCAGGATTTTCATGAATCGAATTTAAAACTGCTTCTTCAATTTCTGGAGTTGTTACAGTGCGATGGGCTCCTTTTAATTTATTGTTTAGCTTCAAAGTACCTGTTTCAGTCAACCTTCTATGTACATTTGCAAATTTTCACCATCTGGTATGACTATTAGGAAATCGCGATCTGCCATCAGCCAAACCATACATGTAATGCATATCTGCCAACTCCTCATTAGTAAACTCGACCATTATTTTTCAAAATAACACTGCTCATATAACACCAAATTAATAAATCGCGAAGAAATGAATTTAAAGACTGATGAACTCTCAAACAAAATAATGACAACCACCTTCTAGTGTATTTTTTCAACAGGCGGCATCGACAGCTATGGCCATTAGCAATCGCAAAAATATGACTCAAGCCTACTACGATAAGTAATAATTCTTTCTTACTTTTGTAATTTTTCAATGTTTTATTGAAAAACTTCCGAAATGCGAAGTACGTAAACTGTGAAGTGTATTTTTTAAATCTGTATTCAATTATGAGCAGATTTGATCTCTTGAATTTTTTTAGTCCGACGCAAGGGTTCCATATAAAAAAAATCTATGTATGTTTGCATGATGATATTGTCATATTAACGATATTGTTGCAATCATGTAGAGAAACGGTTTTTATTTTTTTAAGCGAAAACCGTGCATCGGATTGAAAAAATTAAGTGTTCAACTTTGGTTAGAAATGAGTGGGGATTTCAAAAATAATCTTTATTTTAGGAGAATTCAGTGGCGTACCATCAATGTCTGTCAAAATAGGCACGTCAAATTACGTACGAACGCCACTGGTGGAAATTTAAGAAAAAGTGATACAACAAAAAATGCCTCTTGATTCATAGTACATGTATAACGAATTTCATTCAAATATCTGAAGTGGTATTGTAGATATTAATAATAAATTATTTATTTTTGAAAACTTTACCACCCTGTATCTCAAAAGGTAAGAAGTTTAGGACATATGTTCATATGAAGCTTTCTTCTTAAAATGGACCCAAAAATCGCCCCCATAAATATTGACATTCAATTAGGAAACACACTGCAGAGAATAGCTCAGAGGAGAAGGTTGGATGGTAAGAACCATACTTTCTGGCAGCTGTTACAATTGACGGAACGAATGTGATGTATACCATCATGCATCAAATTTTGAACGGCACCTCACAGAAAACTCAAAATTAAAAAATCACTTACAGAAGGACCGTCGTTACCAAACATGCTTGTTAGTAAAATTTCCAGTTCGTAATTTCCATTTAGTAAAACCACATTTTTATGATCATTGGACGGACATGCTCGGCAACCCACAACGTTTCCATATCTTCCTCGATATACCTCCATTAATGTTTTCTCCTGGTAAATGCATCTTTGCTTGAAAAAGTAATATATCCACATGCTGTTATAACAGTTATAACAACAGACAGGTACTGGATTCATTTCAATAGTCTGAAAATAATTTGTCGCCAATATTCTAAACAAACAAATTAAACCATGAAGATTATATACTACTACTATGTAATGACTGCACTGAGTCTAGATTAGTATGTTTTGGACTGTAGGTGCTTGGGCTGTCCGGCCGGCGTCGACACGCTCCGCCGCCTTGGCGTCGGCGCGCTTCGCTGCTTGACGTTTCGCCAACACGAGTCGGCATCCTCAGAAGCTGATGTCACCTGTTCGGCGTGTTCCGAGAGACTGTATCTTCTGCTGCTTGCTATTCTAAGATACCAGTGCCTAGGTGGTTCTAATTTTGCATTTTTCAAGAATGCAGATGCAACATTCCTCAAGATCATGATCTCATAGTCACAGACTTAATAACATCTCAAATAAATAAACATAGCTGATACCTGGGTAAGCTATCATTAAGTATCACTAATTTGGTAGGTATTTATATTCTATCAAAAATTTTACACCTTGAAAATGGATACAGATGTGGCCAAAACATTGGTTTGAATTAATTCACATATGATTGTAACATAACATTTCTCCTCATATGGTCATAGCATTTTTTGATTGGAGACACAAAAGCAAATTAAAAAATATACACAGTATTGTGAAAGTACTTACCATTTCTGGAACACAAAACTGTAATACTTCAATTAGGGGTCTAGAATATGTAGAGCCAAATAAATGCTGGAAACAATAACGTGGAAATGTAAAAGATTATTATAAAATCCAATCAAAATACAATATACAGGGTGTTCCGGTGATCATGTTACAAACTTCTGGGGTAGATAAAACACACGAAAAAAAGAAAAAAGTTCACATGAACATGGGTCCGGAAACGCTTCCTCAGGGAGCTAGGACCCTTTGAAGATGACCTCTTCGTTTTATAGCTTCGGTACTACTGCAGCTATCGCCACCAATTTTAAAACATGAAATGTAGTTGGTAGGCTCATCACTTCGAGCCTTCCGGACTTTGTCACCTTTAACCAGGGGCGTACAAACCAGTGGGGTATTTGGGTAAATTTAACCCTACTCCTCTAAGTCATCAATTTCTTGCCATTTTTATATCTAATTATGATTCTCCAATTCCTTTTACATAAAAAGGGTACTCTTAGTGATAGTCGCTATCTGTCACCGTTTCCTCGGAAAATGGCTAAATCCAATAAATAATTAATTGTGTTACTTGTTTATTTTGTACTTTTGAAACTTCTAAACTTTAAGTTTTCCATTGGTGCTCGTGAATGATTTATTGCAAACTTTTTATTAAGTTTTGATTGTGTAGGTTTAATTTTTTTTTGTTGATATTTTGTATTCCCTTTTACTTTTTATACCCCCAATTTCGAAAAAGGCAATAAATCTCTATTCTAATTTATTTTCATTAAAGAAGATTTGATCAACTTTTAATGCTCACTATCTGTAGTGAACTTCATTTTCATATTTCAACGTAATAATTTGTTTAAGACCAATAATTTATTATTGATTGGATTTAGCCATTCTCCGAGGAAACGGTGACTATTACTAAGAGTACCTTTTTTATGTAAAAAGCATTGGAGAAACATAATCAGATATAAAAATGGCAAGAAATTGACGCCTTAGAGGAATAGGGTCAAATTTACCCAAATGCCCCCCTGGTTTGTACGCCCCTGGTTAAAAGTGACAAAGTCCGGAAAGCTCAAATTGATGAACCTACCAACTACATTTCATGAGCAGTTTTTGAAGGTCATCTTCGAAAAGCCCGAGCTCCCTGAGGAAGCGTTTCCGGACCCATGTTCATATGACCTTTTTTTTCTTATTTTCTTGTGTTTTATCTACCCTAGAAGTTTGTTACATGATCACCGGAACACCCTGTATATGTCTACACTTGTCTACATCATTAGACATATTGTACACAGAATGATACCAGAAGAATTAACATTGTAAATTGACTGACAATTTCCAGTATCCAGTGTATACTGTTTATTCATGTTACTGCCAAAGCGACAGACATAATTGATTACATTGAAAAGGCATTGCCTTCAGAATCTAAGACGATTGTGTTTAGTTAATTTCAGTACTACTACTAGAAGTTGTAGGTTTAATATCATACACCTCAAATTATCACTCTAATTGTGCAGGTTAGTGATTTTTTGAATAGTAATACAATATACCTAATATTATACTAAGACTCTTTTTAAAATAAGCCCAGAAAGAAATAAGTATTCAAACAAATAAAAATTCTTATACTGATACTAACCTCTATAGATGCTGGCATCTTAGAATTTATATTAGGGCTCAGTACACAGTATTTCTTATTTTGAATAGGTGCCAGACACGTCCGGCATCTTTTTTGAGGCATATTGCATACAGGCAATGAGTTACTAGTCTGCAACACAAGTATTAACCCTCAACTACTAACGTGGCATTTCTGTTACATAATTACTAACGTGCCCTCTGAGAGACGTCATTAGTATTTTCAGATTTTTTTTAGGAAAAACTTAATTTAAACATATTTCAATCAAATAGGTACATATAACAAAATCTATTTCAAAGTTGGGACAAGGTAAAAATATGTTTTGAGTTTAACAAGTCATACAAATTAATTTTAATTCATATATTAACATAAGAAATTGCACTTAATACCTATAGAGAAAATAGAAACAAACACTAAAAACAAAATCTAACCGTTACTTTCCACTATAAAAGGTGTGACACACGTACGAACTTTAAGTACGCGGTTTTTAAGTTCGCGAACTTACTCGGCTCGACGCGGTGACACACGTGAAGCTGAAATCACTCATTTTGATAATTTTCCTAAATAAACAGAACTTTTAACAAACGCCAAACACAACAAGCGTTGCGCATCGATGGCCTGCCGAAACAAAGTGTAGGCTCGCTGCTCGCAGTACGAGCCGACACAAGCTACGAGCAAGATTTCAAACCAGTTGGATCGCCGGCGGTTTGCGCGACGGTTTTAAAGTACGCGTACTTACGGTGACACACAGGCGAAAAAGATCGTCGAGCCATAAGTACGCGTACTTGCTCGTACGTGTATCATCCCTTTAATACAAACAAATTCGCATGGATCAAATTCACTGCATTTTTATGCACAATTTTCATTTTTTGTGCATTTTAAAGGAACAGGTTTTTGGCACATATACACATATAATCCAGTTCTTATTTACTTCACTGAAGGCACATGAAGGAATTATTGTGTTTTCTAATAATTCGGATTTTATTTGTGGAGATATCTAGAAACTTGTTCATATTTTCTCGTAGTTTCCCAGATAGACACCTATTTTACGTCCTTCTTTGTAAAGGTCACTTTCTATCGCAAAATTTGGATCTACATCTGTGTCACCATCGCAGCCAACTTCTTTGTACCATTTTAAAAGCAGCTCTTCTAAATTACTGTCCCCAAAACGAAGCGTCTTTGAAGTACTGGGATTAAAATCCATTTTTATATCTTTTTAAAATAGTTACATTAACACTGAGACGCAGTCAGTATATTATCGGAAAATAACTTTCTTATAAAAAGCGCTCAAATGTTACTGCTGCAGATCTGACTTATTACTAAATCAACTGAAGCTAGATAGAAGCGTAAAGCCGAAATCAGACAGGCACGGCTAGTAATGTGCTAATGTCAATTTTTAACAGTCTCACAGACGGCAAATTAGTAGTTATGGGTTAATAAATATATGAAAATATCAATTTTAACTTTATGTATGTTATCACAGCCTAAAAAAATTAAAAAAAACTGCAGCAAGATCTAGCATTTAGATTATCTAAAAACAATTGAGACATATTTCAGAAGTAGACAAAACAACAACAAAATTAACAGCATAAGAATAATTTATTGGGGGAGATCACTACCAAATGAAAAAAGCTTTTTTCAAACTAACTAACTAACTGGCAACTGAAATCCCATCACCTAAAAAAAAGGGATATTTGCATTGAAAAATTCTACACAACTTGGCAGTACCATCTATAGTACACATGTAACATTTTTTGTTCATTCAGACGCTATTTACATACATGGCACCTCTAAAAATCTCTAGACCTGTGAAAATGGCATGACTTTGTCGATTCAAAAACGATGATATCGGTTGCAAATGAGGCGAGAGATCAGTTGGTTGTGTAAAAGAGATGAGTTGGTTGTGTAAAGATGCCCCCTATAAGACGACAGCCCCAGTTTACGCGATTACGCCCCTTTGAACGGGGTCGGATGGCAGACCAACGAGAACGTGTTGCTTCTTTCAGAGCAATTGCTGTAACCATGAGGCGTAGCGCGGCTACAGTTGTAGCGGCATGACGCGCATGGATGGCAGAAGGGTGAATGTAGCGAGCTAGAGGTTCTGTTGCTGACAATTGGTATGCAGCTATAGGGGGCGCCATTCGAATCTGCACGGTGTACCACAGATTGAGTGAATTGGGCTTAGGATCAGATCGTCCGCATGTAGTCCTTCCAATCACTGCAAATCATCGTCCCCAACGGTTAGATTGGTGCCAAAAACATCGACAATGGCATGCTGAATGGCATCAGGCGTCTAACTCCAACGACTCCAGGTTTTGTCTGGGAGCACACGACGGACGCCAACGCGTAAGACAACGTCGCCGACGGGGTGAACGACGTGATCTCCAGTTTGCTGTTGAGCGCCATGTACACCGTCCTATTGGCTTGATGGTTTGGGGTGCCATTGCATTCAACAGTAAGTCACCTTTACTTGTGATTCGTGGCACAATGACTGCGCAACGTTCTGTGAATGAGGTGTTAGAACCAATTGCCGTTCCATATGTCCGAGGCCTCGAAGAGGGTTTCTTCCAGCAAGATAATGTATGTCGTCATATTATCGCTGAGGTTCCTACACGAAGCTGAGGTCAAGGTACTTCCTTGACCTCCACGAACATTCGATTTATCGCCAATTGAATAAGATCGGATTGGATGGGTCGATACATAGGCGATTTACCCAATCCTCCGACCACGCTGGACAAACTGGAACTTGCCGTGAGGGCCGCTTGGGAAGATGTACCTCTTGTTTTTCAACAACCAGATCATGAGCATGCCGCGTAGGCTGAAGGAGTGCATTCGTGAACATGGAGGGCCCACCCATTATTGATCTGTTGTATTTTTTTATAAACTAATTATGGAAAATGAGATCGTTTATTATTGTATTTAGTCCTACCGCATTTCATCAACCTCAACCTTTTTTTCTGTGTTCGGATTTCACTTGCGAGTAATATATTTCTTACAGCTAAAATGTTGAATTGTTTTATTTGTTCACAGTCCCAAAATAGTCTCGCAGATTTGAAATAGACTACTACCATCACTTGGATGGATAGATAGATGGATGAACCACAGCAGATATAAAAGAAACAAATTTGATTGTCCAGATAAATTAGTACATTTTTCATCAAACTTAGTATTGTGAGATAAAATTGAGTAAAAGTAATTACATGACTGACAGTTGCTGCTATACCTTGTATACCAAATTTTTGAGAAGTGAATAATCTATGCATTTTAAGTGGTCTATTCTGTAACAGCATGGTTAAACATAACATATGGTTAAAATAGCTAACACTCATTATAACCATCATAGGTATTCTGCAAACAGAGAGATGATTAAAATTATAACCCCCAGTGGTTAAAATCGGCAGTTAAAATTGTATGTATAACGGCACAGCTTTTGCGAGTTTTGGGTAGCGTTACACACCTAACCTAGAAGAAAAAATGATCGGAATGGCTGCTGTACCAATTTATTTCGTGATTACAAATCAAGAAGCGGTTATTCAATGAAAGCAAAGGTAAACTGGTTTGCAACAGATACAACTATGAGGTAATTGTTTTACTTCCCACACTGATAGGTGAGGGGAGTATAGTGATCGCGAAAATTTTCGATTTTGAGATAATACACTTTTTGGGCGTTTCATGATGTCTACATAACGAAAATCCACGTCACTCATTTCCGTCGGTCTGTCGGTCTGTCTGCCTGTCGGTCTGTCTGTCTGTCGGTCTGTCTGTCTGTCGGTCTGTCTGTCTGTCGGTCTGTCGGTCTGTCGGTCTGTCTGTCTGTCGGTCTGTCTGTCTGTCTGTCGGTCTGTCTGTCTGTCGGTCTGTTTGTAAGCGTTTTTCTGTCCTCGTAATCTCAGTAACCGCTGCATGGATTGTGATGAAATTTGGGCAGCGACATGCTGGGGGTCGTAGTAGGTAATGTTCTTATAATTTTGAAAATCGGTGCACGGGCGGCGGAGTAATTAGCAAAAAACAAAAAAAATTACATATTCCCCAAACTTCGTTTTTAGGCGTTTCAGAGGTTCCTGATCATTTTTTACTTTTTTGGGTGGGGGTGAAATTGGGGTGGTTGGGGGGTGGGGGGTTATAAGATTGAAAAATTTGTTGCTTTCATAATAGACTGTCCACTGACCCATGAAGAAAGATCTAGCAACATAAATAACTTTTTTAGGTCCATCCGAACATTGCCTTGCCTATTACAGAAACCAAAGGACTTAGAATTTTTTCTGGTGTAAACATACGAGAGTATTGCTTTAGATCCTTCTATATTGTGTTACAAGGAAACTGTTGAATTGATGTTAATGAAATTTTGACACAGTATTACTACCGTGGCGAGGATGGAAAACGCGTATGGTTTTTATAAATCGTGCCAGTGGCGGCGCAAAAATAATAAAAAAAAGTAAAAATATAAAAACAGCTCAAACTTCGTTTTTAAGCGTTTTAGAGGTTCCTGATGATTTTCTGCGTTTTTTGGGTGGGGTGAAATTGGGGTGGTTAGGGGGTGGGGGGGTCGAAAAACTGAGAAATTTCTTGTATTCATAATAGGTTGTCCACTAACCTGTGAAGGAAGACCTAGCGACATAAATCAACTTTTTAGGTCCATCCGAACATTGCCTAGCGTATTACGGAAACTAAGGGACTCAGAATTTTCTGTATACATATATACGAGTATTTATTGCTTTAGATCTTTTTGTATTTTGTAACGTGGACACTATTAAATTGATTCTAATTAAATTTTGACACAATATTATTACCGTGGTGAGGATGGAAAACGCGTATGTTTGTTAAATATCGTGTCAGTGGCAGCGTGTATAGCAATAATAAAAAAACTAAAAGTATGAAAACAACTCAAACTTCGTTTTTAGATGTTTTAGGCTGTCCATTGACCTCTGAAGGAAAGACTTGGCGGCATAAGACAATTTTAGGGGAGGGAAGGCTGCCGATGATTTGGTTGCAAGGGGATCTCAGACTAAAGCTTCATGCTATGGGAAAATAATAAACTGATATCACAGTAATGTGCGGGAAGTACTGAGTCAATCAACTTGACTCCATTTTTTTGATAGGATGCTGGCGAACCGCAACTTGAGAGATACCAGTGACATCTTTCAGCTCCCTGAAAACACATTTTTGGAATTGTTTCATCTCAACAAAGAAGCTGCACAGTTTCTAATTCAAACTTCACTTCTGTGTATGCAGGAAAGTGTGAGGGGTAACTGCTATGCCCACATATTTACAAGGACTCAGCATGCTTGATTTTTTGGGACATGGTTGCACCAACTAGACCATAGAACAACATCTCACTTTGCGGGTGGGCACAAATAAATGAAATCATTCATCCATTGCCTCCAATGAAATGTCAACATTCAAATGGGATGCCTTGCCAAACTTTTCAGCATTGCCAGCCATTTAGAAACCATCACTGTAGAATATGATTTCTACTATACCTATATAGAATATTTCATACACAATAGGGAGTTCACCAGCTTAATTTTTCCCACATGCACAGTTACCATATGAGTTTTTTGTAAAATAACACTGTTCCATCAGATTTCACGACACTGTCTGTGAACAGTGTGAACATGAGACATGACAACATCGCATGCATAGGTGTATACTAATTTTTAACAGCACCAGATAAAATGTCTCGCATAACCGCCCAGTTAAATTTAATCTTGACCAAATACCAGTGACAGTTAAATTTTTTAATCTGGCTATTATAATTAACTTCCTGTTTAAAATATGTAACCAGAAATTCACAGATTTAGACCCCTAAGTCTCTTCATTTACCTCAATATCCACTGAAAAGTGGTCCTTACAAAACCATATATTTTGAAGATCATGATATGCCTTTCCTGCAGCAGCCAACCAAAGGTCTCTCAATAGAGGGTCTGTAGGTAGGGAATAAAATATCTTTCTAGGAAGACGATCTGTGTTACAACACCCTGGTACCCAACATTGAATTTGATGTTTGTTATCTTCGACAAATGCATTTCTTTGTGAAATTGGAACTGCCTGAACAGGTTTTCCTTGATGGTGCATATTAATTGATGCTAAAACATGTACCTTGTTCATTAATCCACTTGGTAATATCAAAGGAAGTTTTAGAGGAAAAAACTTCATTTATTTTTATAATTTTAAAGGAATAATCCAAAATATGCAAGTACTATTAGGCCATATTGCGTTCAAAACAAATTGTCACATTAGGTTGGAATATTGTGAACCAGGTAGTTAGTTGATTTTGTATAATAATCCTGTATGTTTGTATGTTGAATGTTTATTTGTTAGTATGATGGTTAGGTGATATTTTCATTCCTATTAATTGTAAAATATCCATATGCTAAGTAATCTATCAAGTTACTGAGTATTGTGGATACATATGAAAAAATGTTCAACTAGTCAATTTTTCACATTACACCACCTATTATTTTGATTATAATGAGCAAAGGTGCAGATTTTTTTGTTTTTTTATGATAGAAGCTACTTAAAAAAAGGCCAAAGGGAAATTTCAAATAAATTGATGCATTGCTTGACCATACAAATAGGTATATCAAAGCAAATGAGGAGTATACTAATTAAAATTAACAAAAAATGTTGCATACTTTTATTTTAGTGACGTTGTTTTTTTACTACAAAGGTTCTTTTGCCATACTTACCCTTTCCACTTAGAAAGATGTTGTCTTTGTGAAAATATGTAACTTATTGGGTTATTAATAGTAGCTCCAATTCTGGTGCGAAGGTTTGAAAATATATCCAATATTGATTTCTTACATTTGTTTTTCTTCCTATTTCATATAGAACATTTTTTTATATGTCTATAACTCAGTAACTGCAAAATAAATCTGAAACAAATAAGTTTTTTTTGTGAAAGCATCAGACTGTAGTATGCGGGAAATATTTCTAGGATGACAGATTGAAACATCTTGCTTGGAAAAGATCTGTTCATTTATTATTTAGTTCAAGTCTATACATCATATTTATTGGGAATGTCCCCATTGATTATTTACATCAGTCAGCAGAATGCAAGCACTCTGTGTATTGTTATTCTAAAGGGGCTTCTAGACGGGCAACATTTTCACTGCAATATGTGGCTATAATGTTGGCAACTATAGCCCGGCCATCACGACAACGTTTAATTGCAGTATATGGCTCGGCAAGATATATCTCGGCAATATTTTCTGCAATAGTATGGCCTACAAACTTGTTCATAGATGAGCTACACAATTGAGCCACAATGCCTGATGAAATTATACGCGTATCAGCGACTTATGTTGTTTTAAAAGTAAAATTAAGCAAAAAAAGAGAAGACTGTGGATTCGACCTTACCTCAATAGGCGTGAAACTTTAAATAACTTGAGCTTGGGAATGTCTTGATGATAAATTATTCAAAAACTTTTCAAGAATGTCTAAGAGTGACTTTGAATTTCTTTTAAGGACAATTGGACCAAAAATAAAAAGAAATGATACAATCATGCGAAAAGCAATCCCTGTCATGACAAGACTAGCGATAACTCTACGTTTTTAGCAACGGGAGATTCTTATGGAATCAAAGGCGAACCATTTCACTGGTTTGCCGCCAGCACTACCACTTTTAATCTTTTTTTCCTTCTCATTCTTTGCGCATGTTTGCAGACTTCTAAATTTTTGGTATGCCTCCTCAATTGATATGCCAAATTTTTCAGCAATTACAGTTCATCTGTCTTTTTTGGCATTTTTGTCTCTATATATGCTGCTTTCCACATTCCACAACTCAGGATGTAAGTGTATTTCATTAATGAAGTCTATAATCCTCTCGTTGGTCCAAGTATAAGCCATTTTACCCTCTGAAATTTTCGTCAAAACCAACAACAAACAAAAACCAAAACTGCAGTATTGCAGTATTTTCGTTCGCCAAGCCATCGTCCGGCCATCTGCTTGGAACACATTAAAATGTATCGGCAATACCGGATATATGTGGCTATATGGCCGAGCCATACAAGAAATATTCGACAGTGTGGTCGCTATTGGCGACAATGTTGCCGCCCATACTATTGCAGCCACACATTGCTGTAAAAGTGTTGCCCTTTACACTAACAAAACATAAAACAATGGTCCACCAAACATCCTCTAATTGTTTGCATCAACCTTGTAAATATGGTAACTTAAAACTAGGGCAGATGTATCTAAACTGGGGCAAATCTATCCACTGTAATATCTCTCCACATCCAGAAGCAAAAAAGATAATATTTTATGTCTTCTTTGACTTTATATTATATCTCGCAAGGTATACCCATATACCTACCTGATAGAAGAAATTGTCAAATACAAAAGTTATTTGGTTACTTAAGGCGCATATCCTAAAAATATTTTGAAATATACAGGGTCTTGTGTGAAAGCAGGATAGTGGTCAACTTGATTTTTTTATATGGAACCATAACTTTTTTAAAATTTTTCTTGTTTCGTGACGTTGCCAAGTTATAATTTATTTTCTATTAATTTCCGGATTTGCAAGGTCGCAAGTAAAACGTCCAAATTGATATATTCCTTTAACTTTTTTCAATAATATTATACAGCAAGTTACTTGAATATTAAATGAATATTATTCTGGATGTTACCAGCAATGTCATCTACAGGGTGTTTTTGGCAGAATTTTAAATTACGGCAACTTGAAGGTCCTTTTACTTTGTTTTTTTAAATGTAACACCCTGTATATTTTATTTTAAATCGAAATATCTACTAATACCCTATCTCGCCTTGCTTTTTTTCGCGTTTGCGACGTCGCCAAGTTATAAATTAGTTTTCCAAATATTCAAACAAAATATCCCCGATTTTTATTAATAGAACACACTGTATATTTTATTTAACATAAAAGTACTCCCTGGTAATGGTTTACGGATTTAGTAAGATCTCACAATTTCAAGATTTTGTTTCTATTAATTACTGAGGCAACACCGCTTTTTCAGTAAACAGTACCGGAACGCATACTTAGGGGTTGTCGAACATACAAAATTCAAAAATGTTAACATCATTTTTGTCAGATTTACCACTGTTACGTTAGACTTCATAAATAGGGCATTCCATTCAAAATTATTTATATTATAATTAATAGAAACAAATTTTTGAAATTGTGACATCTTACTAAATTCGACATGCGCAATTCATTGCAATAAAAATATGTAGAGGTTTCCATTTAAAATAACAAAATTATGACGTGAAACGTGAACGTGGTAAATCTGGCAACACCGCTCTTAGAATTTTTGAATTCTGCATGTTCGAAAACCTGCAGGTATTGATTTTCTCGTTCCAGCTATGCAAGTTTTGAAGATATTTAAGTGTTCCTGTACCTTTTACTGACCTGGGGTATTCGAAATAGATAGTATGAGCAAAGAAAACGTTTTTATTCTTTTAAGGACACCGGTGAAAACTTGTTCATGCGTAAACCATTACTAGGGAGTACTTCTATGTTGAATTAAATATATAGTGTGCTCTATTAATCAAAATCGGGACATTTGTTTCAAAATTCGGAAAAATACTTTGTATTTTGGCAACGTCAAAAACGCGTTAAAAAATATTACAATGCGAGATAGGGTATTAGCAGATATTTCGATTTAAAATAAAACATACAGGGTGTTACATTTAAAAAACAAAGTAAAAAGACCTTCAAATTGCCGTTAATTTAAAATTCTGCCAAAAACACCCTGTAGATGCATATTGGTGTTAACATCCAAAATAATATTCATTTAATATTCAAGAAACTTGCTGAATAATATTATTTAGAAAAGTTAAGGGAATATATCAATTTGGACGTATCACTTGCGACCTTGCAAATCCGGTAATTAATAGAAAATAAATCATAACTTGACAATGTTACAACCGATCCCAAAAATATTTTAGGGTTAAATAGAGATTGATGATGGAAACTAGAAGAATTAAAAAAAAAGTTATGGTTCCATAAAAAAAATCAAGTTGATTGCTATCCTACTTTCCGGCAAAATATTTTTAGGATATGAATCTTAATAACTTTTGTATTTGGCATTTTCTTCTGTCAGGTATACTTTGCAAGATATCGAAGAATTACACACTAAATGGACACCTTGTATAAGCAAACTACAATTTAAAATATGTAGGTAACTAAAGTTCTGCATACTTTCATTTACAGATATAAAAGCTTATTTATTACATTGGATTGAAATTTTGTCTTGTAAGATTTAGTTTCATACTTTATTTGTAATATACCTACGTAAAATGTAACTGGTATGTTATATATGACTAAAATGTAATATTGTTAACACTCCACATTCCACCTTGATTAATTATTACTCACAAGAGAAAAAGGCATTTATCTATCACATATCCTAAGCATGATTGTTAGCAATATAGGACATTGTTAGGAACAAGTTATAACAGGAGCTTAGGTACCTACCCCATCTCAGGGAAATAAGGAATTTATTTTCGAAGTTAGTTGGAGATGAGTTGACAGGTAATAGCATCAACAGTCTGTGGTCTGGGCACTCTAGGCCTTTACGGAAACAGTGATCTGGATCCGAACAGTTTTCTGTCAAACAGCTGTCAAGTGGGATTTATGATTCCATGGATTTAACGGTTATCAAACAAGGAAAAACTTGTTTTAAGAATAAAAACCAGATGGTGAAGCTACTGATCTCTATAACCCAATCGGGATCACTTACTGTACAAGTACAAGAGGGAACTGACCATATTTATGACTGATCCTAGATCACTTTCTGAAGGTCAGGATCAGTGATCCAACTGATCGTAGTTTCCGTAGAGGCCTTCTGATCTGACTGATCAGTCAGTGAAACTTCCAAGTTGATTTTTATAAAAGACACATTTGCTCAAAACAAAAATTGCAAGTGAAAAGTGTCACATCATAGTACTTGCACTGATAACTTATGCTTGTATAAAATTGAGCTCAAAGATATGTGATCTCATAATCTCATATGTGAAAAAGGTTCAACATCCCAAGCACCTATTTAAATAGGTGTAAAAAATTAAAAACAATAAGTTTTCTTAATTATTATGGGTATCAACGATAATGCATATAAGATATTTATATACTGTACCTTCTACCTTCACCTTTTTATAACAGTACTGGCCACAAAACATGTACTGGCAATATTTTTGGTGCTATAGCAATAAAGATCAGAGATCAGACAGTCTTCAAGAACACCAAACACCTGCAAGAACTAGTTTGTCAAGGAAGTTAAGTTAGTTAACCTCCTCTCCTTCTCCTTGCGTCATTGATTGCTTGATGATTGCTTGCTTCTTACTTTTCTCCTTTTCTTACAGTTTACAGACCACAAAATTTACGGACCTTCACCCTATCTCTAATAACTTTCACTGACCAGCGACCACATCAAAAGGCAAAAGAGGTACAAAGGAACAAAGAACATCGATGCAAAATCTAGTACGGAAAAAACATACTAAAAAAGTAAAATGCAAAATTGCAATATTGCAAATATCAAATTAGAAAATATAAACATGGCACACACAAAACAGGTATCTCTGTTACTTCATTACTTGATCTTGATTCTTGTCTCTTGATACTTTAAGCCTAATTCAGAATTCAGATGCACACGACATCCGACGATACGAAACCGTTCCTATTGGTTGAAATACTTTGATTTGACATCATTTTGAATATTTCAACGTTTCAACCAATAGGAAGAGTTTCGTACCGTCGTATCGTCGGATGTCGTGTGCATCTGAGTAAAGCTAAATTCAGATGCATACGACATCCGACGATACGACGGTACGAAACTGTTCCTATTGGTTGAAATATTTTGATTTGACATCATATTGAATATTTCAACCAATAGGAACAGTTTCGTACCGTCGTATCGTCGGATGTCGTATGCATCTGAATTAAGCATTAGGCTTTAAACTGGCTTGACGTTTATTTGATAGGTATCAGCTGACGAAGGAGTGTCTCAAATTTAATTTTTTAGAGTACAGTCGGCCATGACGTGGCCATGACTAGTGGCACAGGGTGTCGCATTCCTGCGACCCTATTATGACGTTTTCGATTTACTGCTCTCAGGGCGAGCATAGATCATCCCATGGCCGACTTTACTCACTAGGCCGGAGCATTGAAATATAGCAACACTGAATCGGGGGCCGAGCTTTTAATTGTTGTTAAGTCATTAGTGTAACCTTCCAGAGTGAAAATAAGATTGGAAGGTGATTTTTAATGTGTTTCTAATTATTTACCTGCACAAACGAAACTATAAAGGTAACAAGATGCCTGCAAAGTGTGTAGTACCAGGTTGCACTAGCAATTATTGTGCTTCCACAAACATAACCTTCCAGAGTAAAAACTGAAGAGTGGAAGGTGATTTTTAATGCGTTTCTACTTATTTACCTGCACAAACGAAACTATAAAGATAAAAAGATGCCTGCAAAGTGTGTAGTACCAGGTTGCACTAGCAATAATTGTACTTCCAATAAAGGACATAAACAGAAGTGGGTGAAAGGTATTCCTCGGAGGGCTGGTTATATTTATAAGAATAAAGACAGTAATTTACAAACATTTCAAAGGATAAGACCTATTTTAAAGCACAATGTGGTACCTACAATGTTTTCTGGACCTCCCAATTATCACAGAAAAATACAGTTAATAGAACTCATCTGGGCATGCATCTGGGGCATACCTACGAAAAGATTTGATAGTGAAAGGGAATCAAGACCAGCAAGAATGGCTTCAAAGTGACCTAATAGTGAATTTTTCTAGCTGAAGTGAAAATTTGCAAAGTAAATTGAGTGTTCATTTAAGTGGAAGTGGCAGCAGGAAACAGGTTGCGTTTATTTTTATTTTGTAGTGTTTGACTACGATGAACCAGACATCAGATGTAAGTGGTATTAGTAGTAGTTCTAAAAAGTATTTTGTACAATGTGGTACCTACAATGTTTTCTGGACCTCCCAAATATCACAGAAAAATGCAGTCAATAGAACTGATCTGGGCATGCATCTGGGCATACCTACGAAAAGATTTGATAGTGAAAGGGAATCAAGACCAGCAAGAATGGCTTCACAGTGTCCTAATAGTGAATTTTTCTAGCTCAAGTGACAATTTACGAAGTAAATTGAGTGTTCATTTAAGTGGAAGTGGAATTGGCAGCAGGAAACAGGTTGCGTTTATTTTTATTTTGGAGTGTTTGACTACGATGAACCAGACATCCGATGTAAGTGGTATTAGTAGTAGTAGTTCTAAAAAGTATTTTTCTTAATTTATTAACCCAGATGAACTCTAATACATATAAAATGTAATAATTATTCTGAAACTATAGGCCCACTATTTGACAGCTAAGCCACGTTGCCACATCTAAGGCTCCGGCCTAGTGTAGAGTCGGCCATGACATGATCGAACACAAAAATGACTTCTTGTTTTATGCAAGTGACGGTTGGTAAGGCGGCAATTTAAAATTTAAGTTGTTCTACGCACAACTATAAAAATTATGATTATGAAATAGTCAGTGTCTACCCTCGAATATTGTAGGTATTAATAATATAATGTCTGATTTTGGAAAACAGCGTGTGGCAATACGAGAATTACTTGATAGTTCTAGTAGCAGTCTAGTAGTGACAGAAACGATGAATTTATGGATTTAGTAGGTATTGAGTGCAAGTGAAAAAAAAAACAATTCCGAAAATCAAAAATTTCATAATTGATCTTCTGAATAAGTATGGTGATGATGAGGTAAATCTGTAATTTGAGCAAATATACTCGTAATGATACGATTTCATTTTTTAGTTCAGAAAACAGTTCAGGGTTAGCACGAGTATTTTCCATACTTTAGTAGAAATGTTTGAGAGTTCAGAATATTTTCCAAAACACACGTTTGGAAAATGTACAAAAACTGCTGAGACACTCATAGCTGCTTTTTTATGGTAAGGCTACGTCTTCTATAACTAGAGGTTCTCCATTGGTTCATGATAACGTTTAAATATAGGTATAATAGTATTTGGCTCTTTCAGGTTTGCAGGTAACAAATGCGTGTTAAGATCAGTGGCACAAATATTTGATACAAGCATTTTCAACAATGTTTGTAATTATAGAACGAGTGATGTCCTTTTTGATGTCTATTGGTCCGAAAATTTTAAAATTTCCTGATACGACCGATAAAAAGGAATCGCTCGCTGCCGAGTTCAGAAAGATAGCAGGATTTCCAGGAGTGTTAGGGTGTATTGATGGTTCACACATTCCAATAAGGATCCCAGCTAGAAAACTTAAATCCACATATATTAATACAGACATGACCAAACACCGATAACTCTTCAAGGAATCTATAGGTAATCATAAAAAACGATTTCTTGATGCCTTTACTGGCACATCAAGCAAAATGCATGATGCGACAGTATTCCAGAAGTCTTTCGTCATAAGAGACAAGATCATGAACTTAGGTAACAGGTACCATATATACCGCCATCATCTCAAATCCTTTTTTTGAATAGATATTTAAAAATACAATGTTCCTTGATATGAGGTGCTGAGAAAACTTAAAGAGAAATTGGTATCGAACCAAAATATATGTGCAAATACGGTTTTTTATATAATTTTTGTTTAATACGCACCCTATATAGTATACAGGAGTATTGATTCAAACCTCCTGCTGAGTATGGTAGCCTTCATTGCCTGGTATCATACGGAACACAAGACTGCTCAAAAATAAGGTTTAAAAATCAGCCTGCTAAGAAGTGCTATTTAGATACAAGAGGCTCTATTTAGGTACAAGCGAGGCCCTAGGTACAAGGGAAGCCATATTTAGGTAAAAGGAAGGCTCTATTTAGGTAAAAGGGAGACCCTATTTAGGTACGAGGGAGGCTCTATCTAGGTACAAAGGAGGTACGATTCAGGTACAATCAAGCCTATATCGGACGTCCCTCGGACCAATAATTTGGTAACATCGGACCTCCCACAGACGGCCGAGGAACGTCGAACGACTTATTCAGGACGTCCTATAGGCGTGTGAGAGTCTTAGCCGAACTTCCTTAGAACGTCTGTCGGACCTCTGTGTGCTGTTTGGGATAATAGGAGATGCTGCTGCATATCCCATTTCTGAAAATTTATTAACACCATATCAAGACTATGGCAATTTGACACTGATGCAGGGAAATTATAATTATAGATTTTCAAAAACTATAATTCTAATTGAGAATACCTTTGGACTTTTAAAAGGGCGATTTCAGCAATTGATGAAAACTGAATTCTAGGAAGTTGAAAAAACCTCTAAATTTGTGCTATGCTGTTTGTGTTGTGCCAATTTGTGTATTGAGAATGGTGATTTGGTTGAAGAAATTGTAGACAGTCAGACTCTCCCTGAGAGGAACCACTTTATAATCAACAACTTGATATACTGAGGAAGCAGCTGGGAGAAATTAAAACGAATAACATTGCCAGAGAAAGTATGGAATAGGACTATGAATGAAGTTTTATTGTGATGTAATATTTATGTTTATTAATTTAAATACAACTAAAAAAACTCTTATAAAAAAGAAAATCAAAATACAACTAAAAATAAACCTATAAAAAACAAAATGAGTATAATTGACAACACATTTTTTTTTGTTTGTATTCTTTCCTTTGTTCTCATATTGCTCCCTCTTTTTCTTTTCCACATAATTTTCTTATTAATGCCATTTTTTATTTATGTCTTCGTTCTTTGTTTTCTTCTTTTTCTTTATGAATAGACAACATTACATCAGTGATCGTTTTTTTCTTTTTCTTCATCTGTGGTTCATCCTTCGATGTAGAAGGCTGACATGGTTCATTTGATTTTTCTTTCTGATTTGATTTTACACTCTTTTGTACATATATGTGTTACATCTATTAACACTTCAGGTTCGATGCTGTCATCAATTCCTTTGATTTTTGCAATTTCGGTTTCATACGGAAGTGATATTCTAGCAATTCCTGATGTCTGAGTGTGTGATGTAACTGTACCGTATTCAAATCCAAGGTGCAGAAGATTGTAAACAAATAGGATACCTGACTATAAAGCGTGACAGAGGCGCGCACGCCGCCCGAGTAGGGTACAAACATAGTGGAGCGACGAAGCTAGAGACTAGCGACGAGGCTAGCGACGAGATGAAAAACGCGATGAAACACATATTCTATAGTAGAGCGATACGTTTTGCGATTTTACCTAGACAAACGTTGCTATTTATTGCTCGATTTCCGAACTCAAAACAGTATGTACAAAAGGCGCATTCGTTTTGCAAGTGAAGTGAGATATTTCAAACTAAAGTATTGAAATCAGTAAATATCAGTTCTATCAGGCTTTCAAAAAGAACAGCTGAGCTGTCAACGTTACAGTTAATGCCAAATTTTATCTCAGCGCAAGTCGCGTCGCTTGTCTCGTCGCTTAACGCTGCGGAACATCTCTACTGTGTTTGACTCAATTCCAATGCACGGTTAAATTCAAGTCGCGTCGCTTACCTCGTCGCTGTGCCTCTAGCCTCGTCGCTCCACTATGTTTGTACCCCTATGAGTCAAACATAGTAGAGATGTTACCGCAGCGTTAAGCGACGAGACAAGCGACGCGACTCGCGCCGAGATAGAATTTGACATTAACTATCGCGCTGACAGTTTAATTTTGACAAAGAGCGGTATAGGGCACGCGTATAGAGACGGCATTTGCAATGACTGAGCAAGTAAATATAATAGCAAGTATAATAGCGTCTGTGTACATATTGATTTGAGTTCGGAAGTCGAGCAATAAATCGCAACTTTTGTCTAGGTAAAATCGCAAAACGTATCGCTCTACTATATAATATGTGTTTCATCGCGTTTTTTATCTCGTCGCTAGCCTCGCCGCTAGTCTCTAGCCTCGTCGCTCCACTATGCTTGTACCCTAAGGCGGCATTCATTGCGATTGGCCGAAAGGCAATAAACGCTTGGCGGCTTGCCGCTCTGCAGCCCGTCTTGGGTTGTTGAACAGAGTACAGGGTTGTATTTTATTCAATTGCTCCGTGTGTTTATCATTGTATACGACGCGTCGTGTTAATAATAGCGTACATCGTGCTTTTATCATCGCATACCCGCCGTGTTGTTCTGCGAATTTTAGTGTTATCTGTGTTGTACTGTTGTTTTAATAGCTATTTGTGGTATTTGTGTTATTCCCCGATAACTTGAAGGAGATATTGAAGGATGTCTAGTAGTATAGACACTGCAGATGAATCCATGGATGTGGCTACAAGACTGGATTTAAGTCTACCACGGAAGAGACTTAGTAGCACAGACACTGCAGATGAACCCATGGATGTGGCTACAAGTCAGGATTTGAGTCCACCAACGAAGAGGTCAAAAAAGAGCCATTTTGACGTGAGACTTAAGGAGGTAATATCAAACGTATATGAATACGAAACCTAGAAAAAAATCATTAACAACTGCTGCTGACGATATTGTGGAGAGGTTGCACTTAAAATAGGTATCTGCAAACGGATTGTCTATAAAGTGGTGCGAGAATACAGAACCAGACACTCTTTTGCTGCACATTTAACTACTCAGAATCGCAAACGTTGCATTGACCTTGTGGATCATGGCGATAAAAGTGCAATTAGGAGGAGGGTGCATCAGTTCTTTTTCCGAAATGAACTTCCGACTATTGACAAAGTCCTGAAAAAGGTGAATGACGATCATGACTTGCCCAATTTTAAGCGGACCACGTTTTATAAGCTATTAAAGAAGCTTAACTTCGTATATGGGAAACGAGGAAGGAAAAGTATTCTCATCGATAGGGAGGATATAATTGACTGAAGCATTGACCCCTTCAGAACTTTACCCCCAAAATGAAGGTTCCTAAGGTAAGAATAATACATAAAATCTAAAATATATCAACAGCTGTAATGGAAAAATATGATTAATAAATTCTACTCCACATCCGATACTATGGACTTTATGACTGCTATTTTGAATACGGCTCTGGCGACCGACATCCACAGGCCAGCCGCCGAGCGCGTGTTATTGTTGACAGCCACTGCACGGCGGATTTGAATACACTTTAGACGTCGAGATGCCTAAATAAGGTGTAAAAATGTAAACTTGTTGCATTTAACCTCAAAATTCTACTCACACTGTATAATGAACCATACACCATAGTAGGCGACCATAATTTGGAACACTCTGTCACACACTTTATAACAACCAGCAACTTTATTGTACAAAATTAGGTATAAATGCAGGCCTTTCAGGAATAAAACCTCTGAATTCGTTAATTTCTAGAATGCCGACATCCACATGTTGAAGCACAGAATGACAGAACACTTGAAGCGAAGAATAGAGTGACAACCAGACAAGGTTCACAACTGACGACACCAACGGACGACACCATAGTCGCCATACATAAGCATGAAGGCCTCCACTGACACTCACACAGAGGGAAGAATGCACGGGTTTGACAGGACTGCGCACGCCAAAAATCAAGCAGTGCTTCAAACACTCAAGTGTTTGATTCCTAACGATTTATCTGTGCACGCCACATGCTTCCCCATACACAGTGAGTTTTAACTGTACTCTGGCGTGCGCATTCAAGTCTTTAGTCTCTGTGTGAGTGGGGGCTTTAAGATGCTGTCACTTTATGGTCGGTGGATGCCGTATCTGTATTGCTGGCAATGGCTAATGACTAATAAACTTTTGAAAATGGCACATAATACTTATTAGGTATATTTAGTATGAACGCAAAACGAATGAAGGTTTTTTTAATTCACTGAAAAACGTGCAAATATAAATTAATAATACCTCAATTGAATATTTGCCTATATACACATATTTCTATTACAAATATTACTAAATGTTCGTCAGAAAATAGCTACATCTTGTTCTTAGTAGATTATTAAAATAATATTCTATGAAGAATATTACTGGTATATTCTGGAATAATTCAGACATTAAACGAATAATCACTGATTATCCTAAGTGGATCAAATAATGATATTCTATAAAGAATATTATTTTAATAATCCAGAATAATCAAGAGAAATATAACGAATATTCTATGATTCTACTGAATATTCATGAAACATATAGGAGATTTAAAGCATATTCATAGAATATCCAGTGCTATGTGGGCGGTCGCCGGATTTGTAATAAGCACCTTCAAATTGTACCTACATGACACGAGTTTTCATCTTGATAGGAGGCTATATAACGATTTTAGATTTTTAGGGCGAAATTGAAGATCTGAGGGTACCTAAAAATTTCTGATGTTCGTTACCTGAAGCTGAAACTCAAAACGGCGGCCGGATCTGTAATAAGCACCCTCAAATTATATATGACCCGAATTTTCGACTGTTAGGAGGCTAGACAACGATTTTAGATTTTTAGGGTGAACTTGAAGATCTGAGGGTACCTACTTAAAATTTTCGATGTTCATTATCTAAGGCTGAAACTCAAAACGGTGGCCGGATTTGTAATAAGCACCTTCAAATTATACCTACATGACACGAGTTTTCGTCTTGATAGGAGGCTAGATAACAGTTTTAGATTTTTAGGACGAAATTGAAGATCTGAGGGTACCTAAAAATTTCTGATGTTCGTTATTTGAAGCTGAAACTCAAAACGGCGGCCGGATTTGTAATAAGCACCCTCAAATTATATATGACACGGAGGCTAAACAACGATTTTAGATTTTTAAGGTGAACTTGATTGTGTTTTGGAATCATTAAATGTCAGCTAATTTGCCAAGAACCGCTATTCTCAATTATCTTTGCATATAATATTAGATTCATGGTGGTATTGCAGTTAGGAAGGCCATTGATGTAAATTAAAAATAGGAGTGGTCCAACCACTGAGCCCTGGTGGAACGGAACGCCAGTAGTAACTATTTTTGTCGCAGAAGAAGAGTCTTGTCGAAACTGACGTACTGTTTCCTGTTATTTAAATAAGATGATAAAAGCTAGGTGTGTAATTGTAATTGAAAAAGTATTTATATTCAGTTAGAATATTTTGCGATCTCCTGCGCTTATGCGTAGAGGTGGTAAAAGGCATCCATGAATCCAATAGATTAGATTATAGGTCATGGACGGAAAAAAAACTCACGCAAACGCGTATATACAGGTGCACAATCAATAATGAATTCATGTATGTATACTCATCACGCACACTAACTAAAAAATTAGTAAGTAAAGCGTTAGATACCGACAAATCCGCGAATAACAGATGCGGTGGAAAATTTGTAAAAATGCGCGTTCCATATAAATATGAAGGACTATAGTTCGTTGATAGTGTAAATTATTTTGCAGTGTTCGCTGATACGTACAATACCTACAAAAACGGCTAATATTAATATAAATAATGATATTTGAAATTTTCGCAATTGTTTCTGCCGTAACACCCGCATTTATGTACAAGAATTACCAGAACAGGTCAGTATGATTAATGCACGATTTATCAGTCTTTTATCGGTTGATTTTCATTTGGGAAGTGTACTTGTGGACTGTGCGTATGCCATGGGATATCGTGGACTCTTGTTTTGTTGATGATAAGAAGTTATTAACCTGACCGTCAAACAATATCGTGGAAACATCTGATGCGCTATATCGAGCAATTATGGTTATTATCGCGTTTGATCCCAACTGCAAATTCATAAAATTTTCGGCTCATAGTTTGAGAAGTAATTTCGTTTTTCTCATAAAACATTTTTACCTCAACAGGTGCTAGTAGGCAGTCTTAGATATTCGCACAAAAAATGGCTATTTACTAATAAATTGATTGCGGACCCTATATATACAGGGTGGTCCACTAAGCGCGCGGTGCTCCCTAGCGGCCATACCGTTTAAATTAGACGAAAATGTTTTATATAAAAAACGTTTCTTTTCAAATGCTCTACATTTGGAAAGTAATTTCAAAGATGGCGGACTTCCGGTTATACTGGAAGTAGGCATCAACTTCCTTATTTTAAATGGAACACCCTGTATATTATTACGTTTTTGAATTCAGCATCGATTTTTAGGTCTAGTTTGTTAACCATTATCTATGTCTACGAAGCCTATTTTCGGAGTTATTCAGCAATTTTTACAAAATTTGACGTTTGTAGTACTTTACAAGAAACGTTAATATCTCGGAAACTAAACGCGATATGAAGATGCGGTTTTCGGTTTTGAAACAAGCGAGGAACGTATTTGTATTTCATAAAGATCGTTGTTTCAAAAGAACATTAATTCAATAGACTAACAATTTTCAAATTTGAAAAATCAAAAACTTTAAAAACTTTTATTTTTCAAATGGGATGGTATCATAAGTTTCACATCGGTGGTTGCGAAATTAAATTCTCTTTCATTTTTATCTAGACATATGTGGTTCTATCTTTCAGGGTTTTCAAGATATTTACGGTTTTGTAATTATTGCGTAGGAATTGGAAAAATCGTGGGTGGCGTGACTCGCAGACGAAACAATTGGCAGCAAACCTTTCATCCAAAGTGTTTCGGTCTCTAATACTAAAGTGTGCTTTCGCTCCATCTACCTATAACCACATTATTCTTAAAAACTCCAGTGATAAATTTTCCAACAGGTTTTCCAGATTTTCATTTAGAAAATTTTAGAAAACCTTAGTTTAATATGCGGTTTCCAATAATACCACCCCAAATGCTTAGACTCGATGCTGGTTGTCAACCAACCTCTCAAAATTTGGATTTACGTCGGTATAGAAATGTAAATTATGCCAGTTTACATGACCGTTAATGATAACGCAGTAGCTACATTTCATAAAAAGGAAAATGAAAGAATTTCATAAGAAATGTAGCTTCATTCGTAAACAACACACTTTTGGAAAGGAGTGCATCTTCTTGGATTCGAGCATGACTCCAGTTACAGAAATTCATCCAGTTTTCAAAGTCTTGTCTTTCAACTGCTTGATTAAGCTGCACGTGATAAAGATGCTATATGTACTCCGCTAAGATCATGTTCACAGATGTTTGACCAATGCCCAAGTAGCGATTAATTTCTGCTGTAGTACTGCTATGCGGATCTTTAACTACAATTGCGAGAATGTCGAAGTCACTATCTTCATGTATTACTACTACATGTTTCCTTCTCTCATATTTTACGCCCACGTAAATCCAAATTTTGAGGAGTTTGTTGACACCCAGCATGAAGTCTAAGCATTTGGGGTGGTATTACTGGAAACCGCATAATAAACTAATGTTTTCCAAAATTTTCTACATGAAAATTTGGAAAACCTGTTGAAAAATTCACCACTGGAGCTTTTAAGAATAATGTGGTTACAGTTAGATGGAGCATAAGCACATTTTGGTATTACAGGTCGAAACGCTTGGGATGAAAGGTTTCCTGCCAATTGTTTCATCTGCGAGCCACGCCACCTACGATTTTTCCAATTCCTAAGCAATAATTACAAAACCGCAAATATCTTAAAAACCATCAAAGATAGCACCACATGCGCCTAGACAAAAGTGAAAGAGAATTTAATTTCGCAACCACCGATGTGAAACTTATGATACCATCCCATTTGAAAAATAAAAGTTTTTAACGTTTTTAACTTTCCGAATTTGAAAATTTCTAGTCTATTGATTTAATGTTCTTTTGAAACAACGATCTCACTGAAACACAAATACGGTCCCTGCTTCTCTCAAAACCGAAAACCGCATCTTTCTATCGCGTTTAGTTTCCGAGATATTAACGTTTCTTGTAAAGTATTACAAATGTCAAATTTTGTAAAAATTGCTGAATAACTCCGAAAATACGCTTCGTAGACATAAATAATGGTTAACAAACTGGACTTAACAATCGATGCTGAATTCAAAAACGTAACAATATACAGGGTGTTCCATTTAAAATAAGGAAGTTGATGCCTACTTCCGGTATATCCGGAAGTCCGCCATCTTTGAAATTATTTTCCAAATGTAGAGCATTTGAAAAGAAACGTTTTTTATATAAAACATTTTCGTCTAATTTAAACGGTATGGCCGCTAGGGACCACCGCGCGCTTATTGGACCACCCTGTATATATACAGGGTGAGTTTTAAATACCGGATCGGTCCATATAACTCTACTTGTGTAACAGGACGACATGCTCCTTGCTCAGAAAATATTTTGATCTATACAGGGTGATTCATAACTACGTAGTGATGCAAAACATACCTATATTTTTTAATTAATGTCGGCTGTAAAAAATCTACGACGCATATTGGTATACAGGGTGAGCTAGAATGCAAAATATAGATTTTCACTTTTATTTTGAATGTAATATTTAATTTTACCAAAAATTTGCCTTCATTATGGTGTTTTTTCTTTGTGTAGCACCTCCTGTACCTAATACATTTATCAGTTTCCGAGATACTTCGATTACTCTGCAAATTCTAAAAATAGCTTCTAGACAATTCAAATTTGATCGTGGAACCTAATCTAACGCATTTCATGCTTAGTCATGCGGGCAGAATCACTCCGTTTTAAAATCGCTTCGATATTCATTTTTTTCTGATATCTACTTATACCAGAATGGTGTTTGCACTTAAACTGTTGATTTTAAGTCCCAAAAGTCACACCAGAATTGACCAAGGAATCTGAATATGCAATAATACACAGGGTATTCAATAGAAAAAATATAACTTTGCCATGTCACGCTTTATTTATCAGACACCCTGTGAAAAATCATTACATTTACTTCCCACACCGATAGGTGAGGGAAGTATTGTGATCGCGAAAATTTTCGATTTTGAGATAATATACTTTTTGGGCGTTTTATGATGCCTACATAACGAAAATCCACGTCACTCATTTCCGTCGGTCTGTCTGTCGGTCTGTCGGTCTGTCGGTCTGTCGGTCTGTCGGTCTGTCGGTCTGTCGGTCTGTCGGTCTGTCGGTCTGTCTGTCTGTCTGTCTGTCGGTCTGTCTGTCTGTTGGCGTTTTTCTAGCCTCCTAATCTCAGGAACCGCTGCATAGATTTTGATGAAATTTGGGTAGTGATATGGTGTAGGGTCGTAGTAGGTAATGTTGCTATAATTTTGAAAATCGGTGCATGGGCGGCGGACTAATTAGCAAAAAACGAAAAATTTCAAATATGCCTCAAACTTCGTTTTTAAACGTTCTAGGGGTTCCTGATCATTTTCTACTTTTTTTGGGGTGGGGGTGAAATTAGGGTGGTTGGGGGGGTGGGGGTTTTAAATTTGAAAAATTTGTTGTACTCATAATGGGCTGTCTACTGACCTGAGAGAGAAAGACCTAGCGGCATAATACATTTTTTTAGGTCCATCCGAACATTGCCTTGTGTATTACAGGAACCAAGGGACTTACTTTCCGATGTATACCCACGAGTATTGCTTTAGATCGTTCTGTATTTTACAATGTTGAAATTACTGAATTGATGTTAATGAAATGTCGGCACACTATTACTACTTTGGCGAGGATGGAAAACACGTCTGATTTTTAGAAATCGTCTCAGTGGCGGCGCAGCAATATTAAAAAAACTAAAAATATGAAAACAGCTCAAACTTCGTTTTTAGACGTTTTAGGGGTTCCTGATCATTTTCTACTTTTTTTGGGGTGATGGTGAAATTAAGGTGGTTGGGGGGGTGGGGGTTGTAAATCTGAAAAATTTGTTGTACTCATAATGGGCCGTCTACTGACCTGAGAGAGAAAGACCTAGCGGCATAATACACTTTTTTAGGTCGATCCGAACATTGCCTTGCCGATTACAGAAACCAAGGGACCTGAACTTTCTGATGCATACAAAATACATACGAGTATTACTTTGGATCGTTTTGTATTGTGTTACGTGGAAACTTCTGAATCGACTTTAATGACATTTTGACACAGATTTATTACCGCGACGAGTATGGAAACCGCGTATGGTTGTTAGAAATCATTTCAGTGGCGGGGGTGAAATTGGGGTGGTTCGGGGGTGGGGGTTTGTAACACTCAAAGATTTGTTGTATTCATGATATATTCTCCATTGACCTGTGAAAGAAGCACCTAGTAGAATAAAACACTTTTTTGCGGTCGGGCGAGCCATGGTTTGATTGCAGAGGCATTTAGACTATAGTTTCATGCTGTGGGAAAATAATAAAACTGGTATCATCGGAATGTGTGGGAAGTACTGAGTCAATCAACTTGACTACATTTTTATAATGTAGAATGTAGTTCAAGTCGACATACATACACTCTCATAGTTATTTTTCTGAAAAGAGGTATCGTCTACTCATAAGAGTCCGCGGCGTTGAGCTTGACTCACCCCTCACCCTGTATATCCTTGTATAACTGGACCTTATTTTCGATTTATCAACAATGCAAGAGCAACGTTCATCTGTGTTTTTTAAATTCAAAATCACCGACTTCTAATTAGGAAGTTAGTGCTTAAGGGGCCTGGGTATACACAGTTATACATATGTATTTGCCATGTTAAAACACGGATTCCCATTTCCAACAGAACTCACTTATTTTTCAAACTACATACACAGTATTTCAGAAGGTTAAGGTTAAGACCTTAACGAATGACAACTATTTGCGATTGTCTCAAAAAAGTTTTTTAGTGTGCAAAAAAACTCGCAATGCAAAATCATACATTCTTCAAATGTCTGTAATTTAACAACCAAACAAGATTTAAAAAAACGCCAAATAGCTAACAAAGCGCAAGCTTTCTTCTTCAACTTACTTTTTGAATCATTACTGTAAATTTAAAGGTAACGTCAGGAACTTGGAAATGCGAAATTCATTTTTATGGTGACCTTTGGACCTTACCTTTGGACCTTTTGTCCTTACCTTTGGATTTTTGGACTTATCTCCCCTCATCTTAGACACACCCTGGAGAAAGGGAACAGGCGGCCACGCCTCCTCGCTAACACGGGAATACGTCTTTTCTTGGATTCTCAATTTCGCGACCCTTAAAAGATGAAAAACTAATTTCTTTCTGGCGCGGCTATATAGATCAATGTCATTGTATTCTAATTTATTTGTTGTTAAGGCTAATAGGTTCCCGAAACGGTAGAAAATAGTTTAAGTTTAAACAGATGTGTGTTTAATGACGAGTCAGAATCTTTAGATCATTGTCTATACTTAATTAATCAACTGAATGTCACTTCTTCTTGATAGTAACGAAATACCAGCAGTGAACAACACCGAACCAAAAACGAGCTTCTCATTTCGACCACCATGGATAATTAACGAGGCATCAACAAAACAGACAAAGGTGTATTGGAACATACCAACCTTCCAATGCGACTACCACAAGTTGAATTTTTCCGCGTTGGCGGAAAAATACAAGATAGTCATGAATAAAGACGATCGCTTTCACGGATCTGCGATAAACATACTGTACGACCCTGGTAACTTCCCTGCTATCCTCAAAAACGGCACCAAGACGGTACTGAGGAATGGAGGGGTACCGCAAGAAGGTAATCTAACGGATCATCTGATTACATTCGAGATACTCTTACAACAGTTGATTCCCGACGAGAGTTTTTCAGGTAAGCACACTGTTTAACCGCAAGCCGCAAGCGCTTTGAGGTGGGGTCACAGACTATCGCCAGAGAATACTAAACAATCAGCATAATATCTGTGAGTTTTTCCTATATAAAAATGATTCCTCAAAAGTTGTCCTCCGATACTTGAAGACAAAGTATCGATTCTCTTAAGTATTGGTATCGACAACATCGATTACCGAAAATTTGTACAATAATTAAAAAAAATTAAACTGCTTAAAATGGTTGTTTAAGTTGGATGTATTTCCGTTAGTTTTCATACTCTTAGTATTTTTTTAAGTAGCTGTAGTGCAACTGGACTTTTTAAAATATAACCAAATATGAATACTTTTTATTAGTGGCATATTTAGACGCAATCAACAACGAGTATCAATGGGAGTATCGGAACCCAAAAGGAAGTCTACTTTCATTAGGCACCGAACCACGGCTTGAACTTCCCAAAGAAATTGAAATAAAGAAAGAATGGCCTCAATTTTCCCTGCTCTATAAATAAAAAGTGGATATAAAACCTTTACCCACTGCATAATAGATGGTGGTAGTATAGTATAGTATAAAGAATGTTAAAGGAAAGGAAAGGAAAAACTCCCGATACGAATAAAATGCATTATGCAGTAAAATTTGTTTTATTTTATTTTTAAAACTAATTATTGGGAGATTTCCTATTGTAATAGGTAAAATATTAAAAAATCTTATTGCCTACCACTCTAAGCCATTCTGACACCTCTTCAACCATCCATACTTGAAGGGTACCAAATCGCTACCTGACCTGCTAGTATTACAGTTGTGCACATCCCTATGCATCTGGAACATACCTACATATATGATATATCAATAAGAAAAGGTCTTCCAGGATATAGGATATATAAGCACTCATATACCTACACATACATATACTCATAAAAAATAATATGCAAGCCTGAGTATTTGTACCCGCCTCATTTCAGTGAAATTACATGCGGATGGCTACTTATACATTTTTTGAGTAATTTGGGATATACATCAGAGCCCGGCACAAAGGATGGACGTTTTTGAGGCTCTCATTTTGCTCGATAACTGCTATTATTACAAGTGGGGAGTGGGGGTAAGACTTCAATGATTACAATAGAATATACATTCAAAGTTTGATCCTTCAGAGAGGCTAAAATGTAAAGTAATATTGGTGGAAATAAATTCAGCTCTTCTCTAAGTTCTAAGGTAGGAAATATACATTGTTCTATGACGAGTGGGAGATACTTTAGGAGAAGACTATACACGTACAACAAAAGAGTCATATCAAGTAGGGTCCGACTTTCAACTGTGTCAGAAATAATTTTTATCTATATTTATTTTCAAGAAGCGCTTCTTATTGATGACTGGTTACAGTGCTGTTTTACTTCAATAAATTATACCGCTTACCGCTTTACAGGGTGTCCGGATATTCGACCGACAACGCTTGACAGGTGATAGGGTTCACTTTTGTATAGAAACATAAAGCCTTAAAATGCTTAATTTTCAAGATACACTGGATGTCAAAGTTTTACTTTTATTTATTTTCGTTTTTTCTCAATTATTATTCGGCAATTAAATGGCACAACGATCTAAAATTACGTCAAAGCTGTCGCCTTCTCACCAGCTAACCAACCATTTGCGTTTGCGGCCGCTCAAACTGGAGGAGGTAATTCTCCCAGGATGTTTTGCCATCATACTGAGGAGGTTTCAATCGTGGCGTGCACCAATCTCCTGCCTTGAGGTCACTTGGTGTGGTTACGCTTGCAGCCTGAAGCTCCATTCGCAGTTTGTCCATCTCTGCGTCCAGGCGTCGGATGTTGTCTCGCAGATCTTCTTTCTGTTTTTCCAATCCCCTCTTGAGTTCTTCTTTTTGTTTTTCCAATCCCCTCGTGAGATCTTCTCTTTGCTCTTCCAATTTCGATTCTAAGATGTCAATTCTGGTTCCAATTCTTTCTTTGATGTCCCTTTTTAAAGCAGTAACTTCCATCTTCAAGGTAGATTCCAGCGACAGCCGAGCAGGTTCCGAATGTTTGGAACTTGCTTCGAGCTTCTTGGCCCACTCGAAATCGGGTGATTCAAATTCGAAGGTATCTGGATCCTCGCCCTCTTCAACCATTATTTGCCGGAGTCTATCCTGGAGAACAGCCTTCAGCCCGCTGCTATCAGCTCGGCGTTCGTCGAGCTCTCTCCTTAAAGTCTGCAACCTTCAGTTCACTGAACTTCACCATTTTGACAGTCTATTTCACTAACCGTCCATACCGCGTTGCCCAATCAATCAGTCTACCCCATACCTGACACCACTGTTTCAAGTCTTTAGTTCGATTGGGCAAGAAAATACTTGGTACGGATTTAACTATTTATTTGCACTAACTATATACACTACGCCTAACCTAATACTTAACAGTCTAATTTATTTACAGTCACTGAATCACTACCCTAATTTATATTTGTCCTTCACTTCACTAATATACAGGGTGAGTTTTTAGTACCGGCTCGGTCGATAACTCGACTACTATAGAAGATAGCGAAAAAAGTTGTATATAAGAGTTGTAGCCACAGATATGCTCAGAAAATATTCAGATTTATACAGGGTGATCCATAACTACGTGGTGATGCAAACATGCATTTTTTTAAATGAGACACCCTATATATTATTCCATATTCGAATTCTGCTAATGATTTCTGTTCTTTCAATATAGGGTTTTGTTATATTATACAGGGTATTTCAAAAGTTATGACCATTTTTTTATCCAAATCGGGGTCAAATGAACGTAATGTATATCAAAAAATAATAAATCAAAAATTATTTTTTGTACATGAAAAGATAAAAAATATCCTCTAGTTTTAAAATCAGCTATAAAAAATGCCCGTGACGCATATTCGTATACAGGGTAATGTAGAATGCAAAATCCAAATTTTCTATTTTTTGTTAAATGTAACCCCCAATATTTTATTATCTCAAAGAAATACTTTTAATATGCTCTTTCATCTTTGTGTAGCACTTGCTGTACCTACGTCCATCAGTTTCCGAGATATTTCTATTTTTCGGTAAATTTAACATATAGCTTCTATTTGTGTACTGAAATTTATTTATTTTGAGAAAGTACTATCTAATTTGTTTTCTGTTTAACAAAGAACTAAATTATAAGGTCATGATACTATTTGATGAAGTCAAAACCCAATATCATCGAGTTAATAAAGTCAAGTATGCTGAGGAAACAATTTTGTAGGCATCATGCATAATTATCAAGCAGATCTATCAGGTGTGCTTTGAAAAATTAAAAGTTTTCATAACCTGCTCAATAATTCCGTACTGTGTGAAAAACCAGCTTCAAAAATTAATTTTTTCTTTGAGCGTATTTAGCAGAATCTTTGAGAAATTGCCTACTTGCCTCTAGAATATATCAACTATGAACAGCAATGGTCAGAACGGAGGCAGTCTAAAACTAATGCGTTGGAAAGATTGAAGAATCGTTTTATTTGGACTGTGTCGTTTGATATTTCATAGCCTACCTAGATCTGCTTGATAATTATGCATGACGTCTATAAAATTGTTTCCTCAGCACACCTGACCTATATTATATCGTTAATTCAGTGTTTTGACTTGATTAAGTATTATTATTATGGCCTTATATTTAAGTTGTTTGTTAAGCAAAAACAAAATTTGATAGTATTTTCTCAAAATAAATAAACTTTAATAAACAAATAAAAGGTATATTTAAAATTTGTAGAAAAATCGAAATATCTCAGAAACTAATGAATGCAGCCATAGCAAGTGCTATACAAAGATGAAAGAGCATATTAAAAGCAATTCTTTGGTATAATAAAATATTGGGGGTTACATTTGAAAAAAGAGAGCAACCCTAGATTTTGCATTCTACATCACCCTGTATACAAATATGCGTCACGGGTTTTTTTATAGCGGCTTTTAAAACTAGACGATATTTTTAATCTTCTCATGTAAAAAAAATAATCTTTGATTCATTACTTTTTGATATACAGTACGTTCATTTGACCGTGATTTGGATATAAAAATGGTCATAACTTTTGAAATACCCTGTATAATGTAATAATACCCTTTATTGAAATAACTTCGACTTACTGCACTGATTTTAACCACGATTGCACTACAGTGCACATTGGAAACTCGTCTGGTGCCCAGAAGTGCAATAAATCTGAACTGGTAAGTCAAACATACACCAAATTTCAGTGCAATTCAAGTAACTGTTCTGTCAGCCAACTGATGACAGTTTGATGTCATTTTGCGTCCCGAGAGCTCAATTTCATTCTGTGGTGGTTTTGGAATTTGAATAGTTTGAATCCGCCTTGTTCAATCACTTATTGATTTGTCGATATAAAACCTAACAGCATTTTGTGCAATATGGCTTTTGCACCCTCCTAGGGTTTGCCCACTAAAAATGAATATCTTTCTATATAGGTAAATACTTATGTATATCTTGTTATATCTCTTCTTCCGTCAGTTTATGAACAACATACTCAACAAACATTCGTATTTTTGGGACACACGCAGCCATTGTTTGTAATTTAACTAGATATGGTTCAATTTCCTCATCATCCGAAGACGACGATGTTAGCAGTTCTTTCAACTACACTTCCCGTACCTTCCGTAACCTATCCTAGCATCCACACTACTATGTATACTCCCCCACTACCCAGTTCTTGATTCAAAAAATCATTTGCTTGACCAGTAAAATAGGTTATAAGTAATATTTTATAGACATCAAAAATGCACTGAAATTTCCACGAGCTCAGAGAGTCCGTGGCCATAATTTGCACTCAAGTGCAATTAAGCGGATAAGTCGAAAACAAAAAACCACATTAGTTTTGCACTTAAATGTAAGACGAACATAATTTTGACACTCAGTTCTTATGACTGCAGCGATAGGGCAATAAGTCGAAAACGCTATAACTAACTCCCCGACCGTGCGATGTCGCCTTATATTAGATGCCTCCGCCGCCGCGATCCTTCGCGACGCTACTTTCATTCTGGAAAGCTTCTCCAACGTTCGCGGCCTCTGGTTCTCAAAAAGGACAGGGCCGGACCGGCACAATAGAGTAGCGTTGACGAAACGTAATTTCGAATTTTGTTTTCAACGCTTCGGTGTGCTTCTGCTAAGTCATTGCCTTATCCAGGATAATTCCCAAGGTACTTGGCAGAATTTTTCCATGGAATCGTAGCACCGTTCACTGAGACCTCTAACGGGGCACCACGACGCTTTTTGGTACAATATACAATGTGTTCCAATTTCATGTCGAAAAACTTTGAGGTATGAAAATACAATTATAGTTATCGAGAAAAAATGCGAAAAAAAAGGGGTCAACCTTTTAATTAATTTTTTATTACATTTTCAATTTCTGTATTACGACTTCATGGGTTCGCGCAGTTGTAGCGCCATAGCTTGATTATTTATCGACCAATTCACGACATTTTGGACTCATTTTATAGGAGAATGACTGGGCATATCAACTAAAGCAAAAAAAGATAATACCTGATAACTTCTAAGGCTAAAAAAATTCCTGTCTAACCACATGCAATTCGTGTATGTAGCACGAAAACTTTCGACAGAATAGGCCTTTTTGTATTATGACTTCTGTATCACTGCGCCATGTGTTCACGCAATTGTAACGCCATATCTTGATTATTTATCGAGCGATTCACAAGTTTTTAGACCCGTTTTATAGGGGAATGACTGGGAATATCAACTAAGGCAAAAAAATAATATCCGACAATTTCTAAGGCTAAAAAAATCCACCAAACTTAAAAAAAATTTGTAATGCACTTGTTTTGGTTACTTGCGAATAATTTGGAAAAAAGCCATATTAGTGCCTATTTATAAACACAGTTTAATGTTTATCAGGATGTTTCCTGTCTAACGACACGCAATTTGTCTATGTAGCACTAAAATCATCGACGAAATAGGTTTTTTCTTACGACTAATTTCGAAATAAACGAGAATTTGGTATGCACATTGTCTTTATTGGACTTCGGTACAGATTATTACTTAAATGCAATTTACATGAACAAATTTCATTATTTTTATTATATAACCCAGAGCGTTAGTTTCAGAAGTCAAGCGTGCCTAAATGAAAATGGCAGACATTTTGAAAATTTCGTTGATTAATTTAAATTCTAAATTAACAGATTTGTTCATGTAAATTACATTTAAGTAATAATCTGTACCGAAGTCCAATAAAGACAGTGTGCATACCAAATTCTCGTTTATTTCAAAATTAGTCGTAATAAAAAAGCCTATTTCGTCGACGATTTTAGTGCTACATAAACAAATTGCATGTCGTTGGACAGGAAACATCCTGGTAAATATTAAACTGTGTTTATAAATAGGCACTAATGTAGCTTTTTTCCAAATTATTTGCAAGTAACCAAAACAAGTGCATTACAAAAAAAAATTCAGTTTGGTGAATTTTTTTAGCCTTAGAACTTGTGAGATATTATATTTTTTTGCCTCGGTTGACATACCCAGTCATTTCCCTATAAAATTAGTCCAAAAAGTCGTGAATCGCTCGATAAATAAACAAGATATGGCGTTACAACTTCGTGAACACATGGCGCTGTGATACAGAAGTCATAATACAAAAAGACCTATTCTGTCGAAAATTTTAGTGCTACATACACGAATTGCATGTGGTTTGACAGGAAACATCCTGCTAAACATTAAACTGTCTTAATAAATAGGCACTAATACGGCTTTTTTTCAAATTATTTGTGAGTAACCCAAATAAGTGCAGTACAAAAATTTTTTTTCAGTTTGGTGATTTTTTTTAGCCTTAGAAGTTATCAGGTATTATCTTTTTTTGCTTTAGTTGATATGCCCAGTCATTCTTCTATAAAATGAGTCCAAAATGTCGTGAATCGGTCGATAAATAATCAAGCTATGGCGCTACAACTGCGCGAACCCATGAAGTCGTAATACAGAAATTGAAAATGTAATAAAAAATTAATTAAAAGGTTGACCGTTTTTTTTCGCATTTTTTCTCGATAAGTTTAATTGTATTTTCATACCTCAAAGTTTGTCGACATGATGGTGGAACGCATTGTATAGCCTGCGTTTTCGATTGATTTTGATGAACCACCGATCCGCCCGCTCTAACACTTAATCCACCGCAAGCTGCAGCCTATCGCGGACCAGATGTCCAGTCCACGACTGAGCTACAATCGCAGTGTCGTCAGCGTAGAGATAGACTTCACAGTTCCGGGGGCAAGGGACATCATGTATAAAAAGTGAATAAAGGATAGGTCCAAGGACCAAACCATGAGGAACATGGGCCGTAATGTCGAAAAAGTATTGTTAATTTTGATTCTAAATTTCCTTCCTTCGAGAAGGGATTTTAAAAGTTTTAGAAGCCAAAATGGGAAACCCTTTTGGATTAATTTATAGAGCAGGCCCTCATGCCACACTTCATCGAAAGTCTTTGAAACACCCAGAAGCAAGATGCCAGTACTTTTGTCTTGGGTGAATCCACTGGTTATAAGCTCCACCATCAGCCTGACTGCCTGCAACTCCGTGCTGTGCTCAAATTGAACGTCAGGAATCGTGTTGTGATCTGACGAGCAATTCTCAAGGTGACGTATAATCACCTTTTCGGCAAGCTTAGGCGGTGCAGAAAGTAGACTTATGGGACTATAATCCTGTGGAAAAATCGAACCCACCTTCTTTGGAATCATGATGATATCAGCAACCTTCCATGCCTTTGGAAAGTACTAAGTTCTGAGAAATGGGTTAATTATCGCCACCAGATATGTCAAAGCCTCTGGCGAAAGTAACTTCAATGCATTATTTGTGATCTGGTCCTCTCCAGGTGCCTTACACACCTTTAGGTCTTTAATATGACCTTGAAGCTCTGCTGGTGTGCAACAAGGAATCACTTGTGATTCTTCGGGTGTGCTATGTAAAGCTTCTATGGAAGAATCTTCCGAAGAAGAATCTTCAGAAGAGGAATCACAAACAGAAGCATCATCACCACTGACGCCATTGGCTCCGAAATATCTCCTGACGGATCTTACAATTTGTCGCTCCTCGTCGAGGTCGTTATCCAGATCATAATTCGGTGAGAACTGATCTTCCATGGCATCAGCAAAACTTCCACCTTTTCCTGAGTCGTGAAGACAAAACCTCCAGGACCATGGATATGTTGTTTGCCATTCCTGAGAGATTTTGCTACTTTCCAGAGACGAACACTTGAGTCAAGCATTCCCGCCAGAAAGTCGTTCTACTGCTCGTTTCGGAATTCTTGAAGTGCGTTTCTCACTTCGTGGACAAGATTCGTTGCCCTACGGATGTCGACGGGATGACACGATCTTTTTGCTTGTTTAATCGCTGACCTTTTGTTAGCAATTTTTTGCCTAATGTCGGTAGGGAGGAAAGGCCTTCCCGGTCTCCATACGGGAAGAACGTCTGCACGTTGTAAAGCTTGTTGAACAAACCCTGTCCATTCCATTTGGGCGGCATTCATTTTCATCATCTATGATCGAGATATTTGGAAACTCTCTGATAAGGGACTTGTGTAGGGTTCTCAATCAACGCGTTTCTTTGGAGGAGATTCCTCCTGCAAAGTATTCCCACCACCCACCTCCAAAACTACAGGAAGATGGTCGCTTGAGATATACATGACACGAGAAGTAATACTGTTTCTACAGCTTCTAGATATTGCAAAGTCAATTACTTCTGGTGCTTGAAGATGATTGAATGGATAGTGTGTCGGCTCCTCAGTGCTATGTATGAGACACCCATTTTGTACTACTTGGTTATACAGCCGAATTCAGTAGAATTTAGCCTGGAATGCCATGCTCGATGTTTGCAGTTGAAGTCCCCTGCCACGAGAAGAGGACCCGAGTAGTCCAAGAGGACTTCCAAGTCTGCTTCACGTAGCCTGGCAACACACCTGACATACACCGAGGTGATCTTCAACGGGATGCCGCCTGCCATATTGACCATCACAGAAGCGGTCTCGATGGTTTTCATTTCAGCATTCGTGCTGTGGTAGTCAGTACCACGTTTGATCAGCACTGCCAAGCCACCACCCCGTCCATTCAGTCTATCAGCGCGGATGACATCATAATTCGGGAAAGCTAGGCGATCTCCAGGATTTAGTAATGTTTTCTGCAGCCTGCAGCAGAGCTACGTCTATACCTTCATCCAAAAGAACTTGGTGAAACTCCCATTTTTGGGAATGTCCCTTAGACCTAAACAATTCCAAAAAAGAATGTTGATAAATGCAGGCTGTCTACTATTGTACCTAGACATTTACCGGAAAAATCACCTGCAAGGCCTGTGTGGCGCTTATCAGAGGACTAACTATTTGCTGCAAGGACTTGTGCGTTGTTGCCAAGTTCACGCTTTGAGCAGTTGAAGGTGAGCTCGAAGCAGCAGGGGTAGTCAAGGTTGCAACCTTGGCTGCGTCCGTGTATGAGGTTCGTCTTGGTGCGATTACTTGCAGATTCCTCCTAGGAGGAGCACATTTCAGACACTTTGGAGAAGCAGTACAGTACGACTGATCGTGTCCATACTTCTGGCAGCGGTGACACTGTCCTATCAATCGGGAGTTCTTTTGTACCTCAACTCTGACAGACAGTCCTAGAAATTCGTCCTCATTAAAAACTTGCTGATATTTTTCAGTCTTTGGCAGAATCACCACTACCAAAGGCATGGGCACGCCACCGTTGCGCTTCAGGCGAATTATGTGGTGGGGAGCATAACCCTTCTGTTCGAGCTCCTCTTTGATTTCCTGCTCTTTAGTTGATGCTGGGATCCCTCTCTGATGACAGCGTGGATGTTTCTCTCGGAGGGCAGAGGAAATGTGTGATGAGGAATATATTCCTCTTTAAAAAGACGGATTATCTTCCGATAGTCATCCTCGCTTTTAAGTACGATGCGTATCCCAGCATCAACAGCTACTGCGCGCATAATCTTTATGCCGGAAATTCGTCTACTTTACTAACAGTTCGCTTTTTGCGACGTCGGTTGGCGTCGTCGGGCAGTAGTGAAATCACCACCCTGTATATAATCGTCAGTCTCAGTATGATGTAAATCGCTAGTGGGGCTGTCATGTATGCGCTTTGACAATTTGGAAGAACTGTCATTATTAGGCATGCATTTATTAAGAAGATTATTAAGATTAAAAACCTGGGTATTTATAGTCTGTCCGCTGAAGAAAAGGAGTAAAAAATTATTTCAAACCCATATTTTGGGGCTTTACTCGGATAAATCGAACTAATTTTTTCTGTTTATAATTACATCACTGCTCTCAGTATGCAGTTTTGTAGACAGTGTGCATATAACCCTTGACCATACAGTAAAAATTCACATATATTGTGCATGGTTACTCCGTTTGTTCGGTGGATAAGGTACAGTGACTCAACGCAGTCCGTCAGTCTCTTGATTTGCTCTGCCTGGTCCTTAACTTGTTGTGCCTGGTCTGCAATGATGCGGTGTAGTTTATCCTGCTGCTCTGTTCCATAGGTGCCGCCGTATTTCTCCACAGCTGCCACTGTGGACGTCTCGCACTGGTGCCGCGTAAGGCGCCTAGAATGTCTTCCGCGTTTATCGGATCACGAATTATTATTATTATATATAAAAAACAAAAAAGTGCAGCCCGGGCTCCGACACACCGAGCTGCTGTTCCATTACCCAGTGACTACTCCTTACACCGTGAGGTGAGCAATCACTGGGTCTGCGAATCGTGCACCCTAAGTAGACGAAGGGACCCAAGGATGACTCTGCCTTCTGCATTCTGGCGGCTAAGATGTGCGCCGCCACACGGCACACCGGTATTTTGCGCAGTGCAGAGAGCAGCGTATTCCTCATTCCACCTAGGGATCCAATAATGACCACAACTAGCCAGACCTACAGTGTAGTCTGGCCAGAGCCTGCGAAGTTGTAAGAGCAACTCCTGATATTTAGTCCGCTTTTCCTCCTCCTTTAAGACGATGATCACCTCGGCAGGTGGCGAAAGCTCTATAACGAACATCGTCTTCTGTTGGTGGTCCAGAAGGACTATGTCGGGCTTGTTTGCCTGAACAAGCTTGAGCGTGGGGAACGAGTAGTTCCAGTAAATCCGGCATCTCTTGTTTTCCACAACGGACTCTATATCCCCTGGAGCGTATGGCAGCACCGATGTCTCATCGATACCGTATGAGTACCTTAAATGATAATAGAGCACTCGTAGAGCCGCGTTGTGCCGAGCTACTTAAGCCGTCCCAGCGTACGTCTTACACGCCGACAAGAGATGCATAAGCGTCTCTGGCGCCTGTCGGCAAGCTCTACAACGGGTGTCGGGTACATCTGCACCCATAACCCTTTTACGGTATACCAAGGTGTTGAAAACACCGTCTTGGCAAGCCATTATAAAGCCCTCAGTCTCCGACTTCAAGCCACTACACCTTAGGAAAGACAAGGTCAACTGTTCAAACAAGCCAGATGTTTGTAGAAAATTCCATGGATTGGCTTATCTTTATGAAGTCTTAAAAGGAAGTCGACTTAATGTGGGATTTTAATTCTGCGGGCGCAAGTTTCGTAATGGACTGCTGACACCTCCGCTTGAAGTCGAGTGTGAGGCTGAGCTGCTCGGCTGCTCGTTTCGCTGCGCTAAAAAGAAAGGCTCCTTTACCCTCATCCTCGTGCTCTCGCACAAAGCGGATCAGGGGATCGGTGCTGTTCGTTACATAGCAGGCAGTGGCCAATACTACCCTGTTGTGCAGACGCTCCAAACTCAATAGTCCACACTCTCCCAGGTGTCGAGGGAGGTACATATATTCGCGGGACAGAGGACTTAGGACAATGGGACAGCGACTTTTTTTTTTGCCGGACAGTTATTACGACCAGATCTGCCGGAGTCGGTGCAAATACTTGCGGCGGAGACACTCTTTGACCAATTTCTGCCTCTTGGACTCTGCTCCAAGGTAGGTATAGGTATCTCCGGCATGCAGTTCTCACAAAGTGCTCCCATCAACAAGGTGTTCCTTATCTCCACTATCTCCGCTTCGTCCTTTCTTGAGATGAATCAATGCACATTTGTCTGTTCCGAACTCCATTCCGACAGCATGACTGTAATCCTGTACAACCCTCAGCGATTGTTGTAATTCGCGTTGACCGGAGGCATAAAGCTTTAGGTCATCCATATAAAACAGATGGGTGACCTTGTGCCTCCGGTTATTGGGCGGCCACAGCTGTATCCTTTAGTTTTTCTCAGCGCTATGGACAGAGGCAAAAAAGAGATGCAAAAGAGCAAGGGACTCAAAGAGTCTCCTTGGAAGACACCTCTTTTGAATGACACCAACTCTGTCCGAACCCGAGTTTCACCTGATGTTATAGTGAACCAGGTCTTCAAGAGTGGCATCAGTTATTGATACATCCCACTATCTGATTATACACCGAAAGGCATTCCAACAGCCGCACAATGAGCTCATGAGGCGTGGTGTTGAATGCCTTGCGATAGTCAATGCAGGCCATAGAAAGGTTCCGCTTGTACTGTACGGAGTCCTGCGTGACAGATCGGTCAATCAACAGGTTTTCCTTGCAGCCAGATACTCCTTTCTATGACGCTCTCTGTTGATACATGTCGAGAAATACAGAATTCACTGCTTGAAGGATACGCATGTACAAGATTCTAGTGAAGAGCTTGTAACATGCGTTCAGACATTTTATTGGCCTATAGTTTTTGGGATCAGACAAATCTCCGGTCTTCGAAAGAAGCACGGTTCGACCCTCGACAAACCAGGCTGCTTCTGATTTAGCCACGAGTTAAAAACTCTAGCTAAATGCCGGTGGCAACTGGCATTTAGCTAGAGAGAAACACCAGTAGGTGTTTATGCCATCCGGGCCAGGAGTTGCGAAATTCTTTGCGCCTCGTAAGGGGCCAAGAATTTACTCCGTGTTTGTCGGATGACGCAGTACATTAAACTTAGGAGTCCTTCTACAAACAGACTCGAAATGCGCCAAGGCCGGAGTGTTTGCTAAGAGAGGTTTGGGTTGTTCGTAAATGTCCCACCAAAAGGCCTCCACGAGATCAGCAGTTGAAGGCTGCTCTATGGCTGGGGATGGCTGTTGGAAACGTCGAGAAGGTCGTTCGTAGAACATTCTGTTCTGCTACAGACCCCTCAACCGCGCCCTTAGATAAGGAAAGAGAGGGGATACCGCACGCCCATTTGATGCTATATGGATTAGCTGATACCGAAAATGAATAGCTGTCAAAATGCTGGTGGAAAACTGACGGTAGTGTCAAGGTGGTGTTTTTTGCGATATTTAACGTTTTTAAGACCAATAATTGTGAAATATTGTGGTGAGCGTAATGGTGGGGTGTGCAGCTTACCGTTGTAAAAGCCACAGCAGCAGGAAGGAGCCAGGAATCACTTTTCACAGGTAAATTTATGATCTTATTTTTTTGGTGTATCCGAAATTCATGCAAATATCTCGATATCTAGTTCAAAGATATATGTGTATCCGAAATATAATTTGGAATGTACCACTAACATGCGAATCATAATGTTTTTGAGCACGTAAAGTCTAAAAATTATGTTTTTAAGGGATTTTTTGGTTCAAATACAATCAGTTTTCCAGTGGCGTATCTATTATAGCTTACATTTTGAATAGAAATATTATGACTTTGCATTGTAATATATAATATACCAATACCCTTATACAAGGTGTGCATTTCAAGGGTGGCCTTTATTTGTAGTTGTATGAATAATAAAATTAATTTTCTTTCTTCCTCGACAGGTTTCCTAAAGATCTTCCTAGACATGATTTATGGATCAAAAATATGAGGATCGAAGGTTGGAAGCCTACAAGCAACGATAGGCTTTGTTCTAAGCATTTTGAACAGAATTTCCTTCATCAAACAAATCAAAAAGTATATCTTCTGAAAGGAGCAGTCCCCACCATATTTGACGAGCTTCCGGAATACTTACGTCCAAAAATTGTAAGTTATAATTCCTAGCTTACATTGTCTACGCTTAATCAATATTAAAATAATAAACATTCTAGGATTATGATAGATGGATAGATGGATAGATGGATAGATGGATAGATGGATAGATGGATAGATGGATAGATGGATAGATGGATAGATGGATAGATGGATAGATGGATAGATGGATAGATGGATAGATGGATAGATGGATAGATGGATAGTTGGATAGATGGATAGATGGATAGATAGATAGATCGATATACTTTATAGTCTAAGAATTTACAAGATTCTTATTGACAAAGCTATATAATAACAAACAAAACTTTTGGGATATTCACTAAAACCTGTGAGGAGGAAGTTTGTTATAAATCTTCACTCCATTGTATATAATTGGATCATTAATGAGTTATGATTTGGGTGTGATATTAATTTAAAATCATTCTTATGCCTTATGCCTATATTCTATATTTATGGTCTCAAATTTGGTTTTATATTTGAGTATTAGTGATGACGTTTCCAAAATAAACAGTGCAATAAAGTAAGGAGAAATACGATTACGAATGGCTGAATAACCATTTAAAAATTGATAGCTATGAAAATCAAAAGGCAGCTAACCTCAAAAATGTAATAATTTCTTGTGTTACAGTTACATTATTAAACAACTATATTTAGGTGTGTTTACTCGATACGAAATCAAAACAAAATGTTACTGTCACTTTTCCTATAAGATTCAGTCACTCATTCACATCTACTTAAATCATAAATTAATTTGTTCTGTCTTTCTTTCGGAAATAATGTTTCAAACATTGTCTAATATACAGCTCTGTTATTTTAGGCAAAAGAAAGAAAAAGACCCCGTGAACGTGATGTTCATCCAGAACCATCGCCATCAACCTCAGCTCTGGCTGCACAGGACGACTCTCCCCGGAAAAAGAAACTTAGAAGAGAACTGCTGCTGCAAAAAGATAAGAATAAGGAAAAAACGAAAAAAATCCGTGCCCTTGGTCAATCACTGAAAAGAGCACACAAAAAAGTAGCCTCTTTAAAAATAATTGCTGAGGAATTAGAGCGACAAAATTTACTATCTCAAGAAAATTTAGTTTTAGTTCAAAATATGAGCAAGGTTAACATAGAAATATTGAACAGAAAAATGGGGAGAAATGTTCAATATTCACCTGAACTTAGGAAATTTGCCCTGACATTAAATTTTTTTTCACCAAAGGCATACAACTATGTGAGAGATGTTTTTGACACTTGTCTCCCGCATAGCAAAACTATTGCTAAATGGTTTCAGAATGTGGATGCTGAGCCTGGTTTTATCAAGGAATCAATAAATACCTTAAGAAATAAGGTTCAATCATCTGACAGACCAATAATTTGTTCATTAATTATCGATGAAATAGCCATACGGAAACATTTAGAATGGGATGGAAAAAAATTCCATGGTTATGTGAACTGTGGTACAAATTTAAACGATGACTCTAATGCTTTAGCCAAAGAAGCTTTTGTTATAATGTTGGTTTGCATCAATGGAACTTGGAAATTACCTGTCGGTTACTTTCTTACAGATTCTTTGAATGGCAGTCAAAAACATTCAATTGTATCTCAATGCATCCATCTGATTGAAGATACGGGAGCCAAAGTTATGTCAATCACATTCGATGGTGCTCCATCTAATACCGCTATGTGTCATAACTTTGGATTCTTATTTAACATTTCAAATATACAGACAAGTTTCAGAGTTACAGATCACAATGTATATATTTTTTATGATCCATGTCATATGATAAAACTTGTTCGCAATGCATTTGGTGAAAAGAAAATCCTAATTGATTGTGATAACAATTTTATTCAATGGAAATACATAGCGCTTCTAGAGAAGCTGCAAACTAGCGAGGGCTTACATTTAGGGAATAAGTTACGTCGCGCTCATATTATTTTTTTCAAACAAAAAATGAAGGTTCGGCTTGCAGTTCAGTTACTTAGTGCATCAGTAGCCGATGCTATTGAGTATTGCGAAAAAAAGCTGAATCTTGAGGATTTTAAAGGTAGTCAGGCAACAGTTAAATTTATTAGAATTGTAAATAGCATTTTCGATATTTTAAACAGCAGAACCCTAGTAGCACCAGGTTATAAAAAAGCATTATGTCAAAAAAATATAGATCGATCTGCGGAATTTATCAATAGTGCAATTTTTTATCTTTCAAAGTTGAAATTATCTAATAATGAGCAAGTAATCATGTCTAACAGAAAAACTGGGTTTATTGGATTAATAATTTCATTATCAAGTTCTTTAGGATTGTACAAAGAACTTGTTTCTGAGAGAAAAACATTACTGTACCTTCCGTTGTATAAGATTAGTCAAGATCATTTAGAATTATTCTTTTCGTCAATTAGATCAAGAGGTGGCTGGAATAATAACCCAACCGCTCGACAGTTTCTAGCTGCTTACAAAAGGCTTCTGGTTCGAGCAGAAATTAGAGAGGGCGGTATGGGTAACTGTATTCCATTAGATCAAATCCCTATTCTAAGTAGTTCTACAAAAAATGTAAGGTCTGAAGATGTAATTAATAGTAGTTTATCTAACCATAGTTTAATAGACATAAATGAGCCTTCTGATGATCTAGAAACTATTTGGAAGGATCATGACTACATCATGAATGCACCTGTGATAAGTGAATGTTCATCCCAAATTGTGCAATATATTGCTGGTTATGTTTCGCACCAATTACAAAAAACAATAAAATGTGAAACATGTGTCACAGCATTGATTGGTACTAGAGATCGGTTTCTCAATTCCCTAATTGAATTTAAAAGCCACGGCGGTCTGACTTACCCATCAAATGATGTTATCAAGATATGTTTGAAATCGGAACATTTTCTGAGAGTTAATGAAAATTGTATTCACACCAAACATTTTGTACCTTTGCTGATAAGCAAAATAATATCAAGTTTTCTAGGCACCCCTATTTTCAGCTGCTTAGAACGTCACGTATTAGAAAATGATGTAAATCATATATATTTTTTAATAAAAGCTGTATGCACAAAATACTTAAATATCAGAATCCATTTTATTGTAAAATCTCGATCACAACAGGACAATCCAGTTCGGAGCCAATTAACAAAAATGATTCTGTTTAAAGGGCAGTAAAATATTGGTAGTTTTTGACCTTCGTGACTGTAATATTGACTGCCATCAATTGTAGGAGCAAGCGAAATGCCACGTTCCTACAAAAAAATTATTTTTGTTGAAGCACACAATACTGAGTTTCACCCAAACTTCCCCATAAGTAATTCATAACTGCAATAAATTAGAACTTACTGGAAGCAAGGGGTTAAGTGATAAAATAGAGTTGTAATTTCTATGTAAGTTATAGGACCTCACCTATATTGAATGAATTGTTCGTTTTTATTTACTACTAGCTAATCTAGGAGTCATTTTCTAATTTTGTAAATGTTTTGATTTTGGATAAGATTAAAGGACCTTTGTATTTCTAGCCCAAAACTTACTTTATTTCATGTCTGAGATAATTTTTATGTTTAACCCCCCAGCTTTTTCATTAATTATTGCCACCGTCGCAAAAAGAAGTTATGTATAAAAAAGCCTCGTTGGAGTAATTAAAAATACTGCTCTTCATTACACACTACAAACAGCAAGTAACAGCGTAACAGCAAGTAGATTTTTTTACTGCATATGGGGACTCCGAGATTGAAGGCATCAAATTCCTCAATCTCGTAAGCTAATCTATAATAACAAAAATGTTTTATTGCTGCTTCTGTTTACAGTATGTAATAGACAGTATTTTATATATAAACATAATGTCAATAAATATAAATATACTATAGGTATTATGTGTTCTTTAATAATAAAAAATTGATTTACTACAAACTACAAGCAGTTTTTTTCTTTCTGGGTAGAAGTATAATCGTGTCTTCCATCAGTCATATACTGCAAATGAACATAACATGTTCATGACTGAATAAAATATATACATTATCAATTTTTATATATTATTGGCCACAAAACAGCAGTCGAATGAAAATCACGGTTACGGTAATGTTAGTCACTTAAGTTTTAATTGTGGATGGCGAAATTGGCCATATAGAAACCCTGAATAACAATATTTCATTAAATTTTATTTGAAAAAGATTATTTCTACAAATAGCTCAACCAGAACGTTAATCCCATTAGTTACGCCACTGGGAATAGCGTTTGGTGCCATTTGGTATCAGAAATGTCAGTCGCGGGTTCCGTCCTCTCTCTTTCCTTGTCTAAGACCGCGCCACTAACGATCGCTTAGCAGCGATTAGCGTTGGTATCCTGTCAAGACAGTGTTGCTTGGCAACAACCAGTACCGTTTGACTAAGTGTATGATGGTCGCGCCTCAATCCGTAGGCTATCTGGCGCACTTGGCTCGTAAAAGGCTTCCCAGCTGCTCTATATTCCACCACACACTGGATACGGGATGCTTCCTGGCGAGCCCAATGGATTTTCGCTTCCATTTGACGCACCCATCTCTGTGCTCTATCAACAGGAAAGTCTCTCACTCTTCCCTGTCTAGCTAGCCTCATAGCCGCCGTAAATTTCGCAATTGATGCTCCAAATGTCAGAGGCCTCCGATAGACGTTCACTCACAGCCTCATCCTCTCTCTTCAAATCTGCCAGCTTGAAGGACCTTTCGTTGTTATACAAGGCCCTTCGGTCTCTGAAATCCCCAGGTGAGACAACTTGGTCGATTTTCCTCTCAGCCGGCCTTACTGGCGAACTTTCAGCCTGGTTAACAGGCCTTCCGTCCGCCGAAGGGGCAGGCTGTGCTGCACGAATATATCCCTACCTCCGGAGGTACGATACAAAATCTCGCAAATTCTGAGAGGTAAACGTGCTATGCTCTGGGTGCATTTCACACCACCTCTCATACATGCCACCTTGCCCAATGCCGGCCTCCGAAACCGGCTCGGTGTGGGTGCCTTTCCTCCGGGGTGGTCCAACCCGAAGATACGGCCTGTCAGGCGGTTAGCCTTAGGGCCTCAAGCCGACATTTCCGGAGACAGCCAATTCTTTGGTATAATAAAATATTGGGGGTTACATTTAGAAAAAAGAGAAAACTTAGATTTTGCATTCTACATCACATCACATCACTTTTTTTAACTTTCCGTGTAAAAAAAAATAATTTTTGTTTCATTACTTTTTAATATAGAGTACGTTCATTTGACAGCGATTTGGATATAAAATTGGTCATAACTTTTGAAATATCCTGTATAATGTTACAATACCCTATATTTTTGAACGAGAATCATTAGTAGAATCTAAATATGGAATAACATATAGGGTGTCTCATTTAAAAAAATGTATGTTTGTATCACCTCGTAGTTATATCGAGCACCCTGTATAAATCAAAATATTTTCTGAGCAAGGAGTATATCCTTAGCTACAACTTTTGTGTAGTACTTTTTTGGCTACCTTTTACAGTAGTGGAATTATCGACCGATCCGGTACTAAACACTCACCACAGGGTGGTTATACAGATAATATTTTATTGGCATTTGGCAATAATGCTCGTTTTTGTGCTGTTCAATTACTTTTGGATATAGTATACTTGCTTATTTTTATGTATCATGGTGAGTTGAATACTTAGGAGCGTGTTGAAATTTCTTACCAAATTTCAGGTATAGGTATCATAGATTTTGAGAGCTGGCGGCCTATACTGCGCCAAAATTTTGGCGCTTTATCGGAGTACAAAACGTTATCTATCGAGGTGGAAAAGCGGAAACACCCCATATGGACACCAGCTTGGCTGCAAAAGGAAGCCAAAAGGAGATTTGAGACCGCGGCTAAACAATTCATGGAAGAAACCTTACTCGTGGCTAAACTGATGAGACCACATGCTACGTGGGGATACTATGCTTACCCTTACTGTTTTAACATGTCTCCAAACAACAGACGAGGTCCTTGCCCTAAAGAGGCCGTTTTAGAGAATGATAGGTATGTAGAAATATAGTGAAACAAATTTGGTCAATGTAAAGATATATTTTACTTCTCACACCAATAGGTGAGGGGAGTATTGTGATCGCAAAAATTTTCGATTTTGGGATAATACGCTTTTTATACATAACGACAATCCACGTCACTCATTTCCGTCAGTCAGTTTGTTGGTCTGTCTGTCTGTCGGTTTGTCTATCTGTCTGTTGGCGTTTTTTCTAGCCTCGTAATCTCAGTAACCGCTACATGGATTGCGATGCAGCGATATGCTGTGGGGCCTTAGTAGGTAATGTTCCTATAATTTTGAAAATCTGTGCATGGACAACGGAGTAATTAGCAAAAAACAAAAAGAAAATATTCAACAAACTTCGATTTTTTTAGGAGTTCCTGATCATTTTCTATTTTTTTTTTGAAGGGGGTGAAATTGGGGTGGTTGGGGGGTGGGGGTCGTAAAACTTAAAAATGTGTTGTATTCATAATCGGCTATCCATTGACCTGGGAAAGAAAGACCCAGCTTCGTAATACACCTTTTTAGGTACATCTGAATATTGCCTTGCCTATTACAAGAATTTTCTGATGTACACATGCGAGTATTGCTTCTGATCATTCTGTGTTATGTAACGTGGAAGCTATTGGATATTGACTTTAAGGGATTTTTTACACAGTATCAAAAAATGTTTGTATTCATAATAGGTAATCCATTGATCTGTGAAAGAAAGACTAGCGGTAATACATTTTATTTGGTCGAGCGGGCGATATGATTTGGTTACAAGATCTCAGACTATAGCTTCATGGGAAAATAATAAACTGGTATCACCATAATGTGTGGGAAGTTACTGAGTCAATCAACTTGCCTTCATTTTTTAAAGATAGAATGACTATTTGTTTGTTCCGCTTAGTAACTGAGCGACAATTCCGTTGAAATTTCATATGCAATTCTTCAACAGGTTAGAATGGCTCTTCAATCTGGAAGATAATTTATATCCTTCTCTCTACTTAAGTTTTAAGGACTCTGTGAACGACAAGGTGAAAATGGTGGAAGGGAGGATGGAGGAATCAAAAAGAATCGTAAAAAATATACCGCAACATAAAAACATCATTCCATATTTTTGGTATAAGTATCACGATATGAAAGAATTTGTGTCAAAGGTAAGCCGAAGTGTTTAATTCTTTCAGACATCCACGTTTTCAAATGTTTAGTCGGTTGCAACATAGTCTGTGCAAGTCCATTTTACTTTTCCAATAATGACTTAGTAAAATTATGAACTGTTCTGAATTGATACCACGACACAGGTAAATATAGATAAATATAGTATTTATGTATGTACCTATGACCTATGTATGTACAGAGTGAGGCACGTAAGATAACGCATTACCTCATCTCAGAAACCATGAGATAGGACAAAAAATTAAATATAATGTTGTTTGATGTGAGTTAAGCTTTAGTTAAAATAAAATTTTGTATATACAGGATGGCTTCGATTTTCAGATTAGGCTCTTAATTCAAAATATTTCTGCGGTTAAGTTTTTTCAAATTATCTCTAGTTTTTGTGCAAATCGAAATCACACTTTTTTTCTCGAAAAATCAGTTTCGATAATTTCTGATGTAACATCTGGAAAGTCTTAACGTATTCATCCACACATTTTAAAAACTCTATCTTACAGACAACACGAGTTTTGATAAAAGTCTACTATTCTATAAGTATTTCAAATTTTCGTGAGGGGAATATCGGGTAGAGATAAAAGAATGCAAACTATTTGGAAACTATCAACAAGGACATGTTTATATGAAAATACAGAGATTTTCAGACAATCCGACAATACTAATATACCTTCCATCTACAGTATTTCGAATATAATAATTAAGAAACACAAGGCGCTGAATTAAAAAACTTTAAATTATTCGGAATTATGTCAACTTTAGGTACAGGACATACTTATATGAAAACAGAAATTAAGCATCGATTTCGACCAAACCAAAAGATACAGCCGGTTCCATTTTCCACAATTGAAATATCTGAAAGTGCACAAATATACAGGTGGTTCCATTTGAAATAATTAAGAGATCGGTGTTTGAAAAATTGCATTTTCCGTACCTAATTGAAATATCTGAAAGTGTACAAATATACAGGGGTTCCATTTGAAATAGTCAAGATATCGGTAGTTTTTGAAAAATTGCTTTTTCGAATGATTGTAGCAAACATCCTGTATATTATTTCTCAATAAATATACAAAAATCGTTGAATTCCATTTCCTAGTAGAATTTTTAGAACATAGTAGTAGTGACATGTGTCTTACAGAGCGGCAAAAATGTGATTTTTAGAAACATCGATTTTTCGAAAAAAGTGTAGTTTTCGATTTACACAAAAACTAGACAGAATTTGGAAAAAACTTAACGGCAGAAATATTTGGAATTAAGGGCGTACCTAATCTGAAAATCTAAAAATACATAGGGTGTTCTATTTGAAATAAAAAAGTTGACATTGATTCAGACACAATGGACCACCCTGTATATACAAAATTATAATAAAATGAAAGACTACCTCCCATTAAACAACTTTCGTATTTAAATTTTTCTCCTATCTCATATAGTTTCCGAGATAACGTAGTGGGTTATCTTACATGCCCCCACCCTGTATGTATGTAGACAAAGATATACAGGATGGTCCAATAAGCGTGCGGTGCTCCCTAGCGGCCATACCGTTTAAATTAGACGAAAATGTTTAAACTAAAAAACGTTTTCTTTCAAATGTTCTACATTTAGAAAATAATTTCAATTTGGCGGACTTCCGGATATACCGGAAGTAGGCATCAACTTCCTTATTTTAAATGCAACACCTTGTATATTATTACGTTTTTGAATTCAGTATTGATTTTTAGGTCCAGTTTGTTAACCATTGTCGATTTTTGGAGTTATTCAGCAATTTTTACAAAATTTGAAGTTTGTAGTACTTTACAAGAAACGTTAATATCTCGGAAACTAAACGTGATAGAAAGATGCGGGTTTCGGTTTTGAAATAAGCAAGGAACGAGTTTGTGTTTTAGTAAGAGCATTGCTTCAAAAGAACATTAAATCAATAGACTAGCAATTTTCAAATTTAAAAAGTTAAAAACGTTAAAAACTTTTTTTTAAATGGGATGGTATGATAAGTTACACATCGGGCACAAGTGAATCTATTTTTTATGGTTTTTAAGATATTTACGGTTTTGTAATTAAAAGCGTAGGAATTTCCAGCGATTTCTTTTAGCCGATTTACCTAATAATATTTTTTGCTCGAAGTTATATGATTAACGGTTACCGAGATATTGCCGGCGTCCATTCTTATTAGGTCACCCTGTACGTTATCGATGGAAGATTACGGTACGTATAATTACGGGGCGGTATTGCCAGATCTAAAACAATGAGGACGCAATGAGAATAGAACCGTGATGATTTTGATAGCAACAATAGTTATTATTTGGTTTATCATTCTAGAAAAGGATCAGGTGTTCTTCCATCGGTTTTATTTGACAGTATTTTCCGATAAAGCTAAAAAATTAGGCGTCTCCGGCAACAGCGTTGTGCCATCATGGAACTGAACTATGAGAGTGAAATGTCATGCTTCGGTCGTCCTGCAAAAACCGATATTGTTAGGTGTTTATTTGTTTATGATCATCAAAGACTATAAAAACAATAAAAAAACACAGAAATCCTAGAGCACGAACTTCACTTATTCTACGCTACGTTAAACAAAGGTGCATGCAAAAAGTCAAAATTGTATACTCTACATAGCGTAACGTTAGAATCGTTTGATGACGTCAATAACCGTTAACGTTTTACTACTGACACTTTGGAAAGAGTCGTGCAAAAGGTCCCTATTTACGAAAGTGCCCTACTTTAATTTTTTACATTTTGAGCTGTCAATAAAGCCAACTTTTATAGTTTCCCCATCGTTGAAGCGTCTTTTTAGAACAGAGAATATCCATTATCCAATAATTGACATCAGCCCCTTCATGTAATAGTCTTGAATCATTCATGCAGAAGACAAACAATAACGTTACGTTAGATTTAAATTTGGCGCCATTGCGGCATCATCGGATAATAGTCGGAAACCCGGCGGTCTTCGGGACTGCAGGTTGCAAAGTTGCACGGTCCGGCTAGACGCAAGTATGCGCATGCCCTTGTCCTATATTTGTAACAAAATATTTGATCGCTGCATATAAGGAGAAAAACTTATCATTCCCATTTTTATATTCTTTTGTCGAATTTCTTGTCCAATATTTAAAATGAAAAATAGGATTGTTACATGTACAACCTTTAAACAATAAATTGTGTAAAACGTAATAGAGGTGAAATGTCCAATCATAACATTCCTTCTAACTCTTGTTCAAGATATTGTACAACAATTTGTACACATTTTACAGTTTTTGATTGATTACAATATTGTTTTTAGGAGGATGTCTTCAGCATCTTTACTGTACTCTCGATTTATTCCTTGGATGGTCTAGTCATTTGGGGTAGCAGTAGTGATGTGAATACGAAGGGAAAATGCATAGAGCTTTACCATTACATCAATGAAATTTTAGGACCTTCGTTGGTGCACAGTTTTAAGTAATAAGTACTTAATCTCACATAAAAGTTAAAATGGATTCCATTTCTATACATCTCTAAAACCTTTGAGTGCTACAGTTCTAAGGTCACATGACATGCGTGAGACTCAAAGCGATCAGTGGGTCTCAGTAAGCATTTGATTCATAAATGTGTACGTTCTAGAAGAATCTTGGGCTGCCAAGTTTCTCCTCGCCTTCTACGATATGTTTATTAAAATTTTTCTAATTGTTGTTTTTATCACAGCCGGTTATACAAATGCCGGTTTAACACAGGCTTTATAAAACTAAACTCGGCTAGCTAAAAATCTAAAAATTGACATCAGTTAGCAAGTAGTGTTGTGACCGCTTCGTATTCGGCTTACTTCGACCCTTTAACGAAATTTCGGGAGCAGTATGACTAAAGCTTCACAATACTTTCAGCCAGTTGACGGCTGATTACGAAATTAAATGAAATCCATTTTACGTCTTTTATTATACCATATACACACTAGATACTATCCAGCACTGCCATTTCTGTCTAACAGTATTTTCTTTTCACTAAATAAAGACATACACCATTCAAACAACTTAATAATTTATTTACACGCTCATATACAGAATGAAAAACATTGTGAAAATTCATCAAATACAATGAAATCAAATGTAAAATAGTTTTGCTATAAAGATCAGGGGCTGTCCGAACTACATGAATTTTCTACAGAACTGGATCTCCTGTGGGATTTCTTCACCTTCTTTTTGCTCTTATCATGTTTGCTCTTGGAATGTTTCCTGAAAATATAGGGTCAATGTCTCAAACTATTCAGTAGTGTCGTGACACACCCGATGATGGATGGATTAAAGTTATGGTTTTGATATAATGACAATATACTGCAAAAAGTGACAAGTCAAAGACTAATGAAGGTGTTGGGGCTTTAGCGGCTGTCGTCAGTCGAAGCATTCAGATGTCTTCTCGGGTTTTTAGGCCGTCACCGTCGTCTGTTGGAATTCCTTCCTAACGTATCACTAGCGCGAGTGCTAATAAAAACTACCTGACAATTATTGTCAGTTAGCTTGCATTGGAATTACACAGACCTCTGAAGATGGTAGCCACTCGTGCTAGTGAAACGTTAGGAAGAAGCTCCCAACAGACGACGGCCTAAAAACCCGAGAAAACCACTGAATTCTTCGTTAAAAGGACTAGTTTCTCGCAGATGGCGGTTGAAAGTGATTATTTCAGTAATAAATCACCCCAACAAGTTTTTTAGAAAACAAAGGCCTCATCATTTTCCACTGCGAGTTACAGTAGTATAGACATAAGTTTCAGTGACTCTATTTTCAATCACCTTGAAGAAATTAAGCTATATTTCTGACTTGGTCAAGCTCGATATTAAAAAAAATACAGGGTGTCCCACGACGACTAAGACAAGCAATATATCGGAACTGGGCAGTAGTAGCGAATTATAATTTTTGGGCAAAGGCTGAAGGCCTATGGCGCTGTAGAAGCGCTAAACACCCTCTATATGTTCTTCAATGGAACAATCCATTTGTAAGGCTCTAGGGTATAGCCGGCGAATTTTAGAATCCAATAAAATACAGGGTGTCCCACGACGACTAAGACAAGCAATATATCGGAACTGGGCAGTAGTAGCGAATTATAATTTTTGGGCAAAGGCTGAAAGCCTATGGCGCTGTAGAAGCGCTGCGAGAGGATAGGTGTCGGTTCACGTTAGATTTGAAACGCTGCAGGTTGTAGCCACAGGGAAACAAATTCCCCGGCAGCTGATTCCACAGCGTCGAAGTTCTCCAAAAGAAGGAATGCTGGAGGAGACTGGTTCGGGGAGTAAGGACCTCGACCTGATAAGGATGAGCTCGCAGAGCTTCTCTACTGTTCCTGGTTCGGACGGCCTTTGGTGTAAATTAAAGCAAATATAGTATCTATTCTTATTATTGTGTCAGCTGATGAGGTATTTGTTTTTGATCACGTGACGTCGGGCTCAAAATTTTCATTCGAACACTTTGTGACTTTTTGTGTTCCTCCCGATGAAACAATTTCAACAAATTGGCACCCTTGGGGTCTAAAGTGATTAATTCAAGAGCTACAGCACCGGTACTCTGTAACTTAGAAACGTGTTTCTATGCACTATGTACTATGAGATCGGGTGGCCTCGTAAATATGACAGCGGACGGTGACAGCGTAGTAGACACGTGATAGGCACCCGAAACTTCCCAATTGTCATGGTCGTGATGGTGATAGAAACATGTTTCTATATCTTAAGTTAGAGAGTACCGACGCAGGTACTTAAAGGATGGTACCAAACCATTGGTTATAACATGTACCCCTACAGTTAAATTAATTTGGTAGTGTTTCATAATGGTATTGGTACAGTCCATTAAGTACCTGTAGCTCTTGAATTAATCACTTTAGACCCCAAGTGTGCTAGTTTGTTGGAATTGTTTTATCGAGAGGAACACAAAATTCACAAATATACAGGGTGTCCCACTAAAAATTTTGAATCGGACGTCACGTGACCAAAAACAAATACCTCATTGAGTGACACAATAATAAGAAAATATACTATATTTGCTCTAGTTTACACCTCCTTATGATTCGCTACTACTGCCCATTTCCGATATATTGCTTGTCTTGAGTCGTCGTGGGACACCCTGTATTTTTTTTAATGTCGAGCTTGACCAAGTCAGAAATATAGCTTAATTTCTTCAAGGTGTATTGCTTGTCTTAATCGTCGTGGGACCAGTGTTGCCGCAGCAAGTGTTAAAAACGTACTGATGATTGTCTCAAAAATTATTTATTTAATTATTTGGTCAAAATATACTTTTTGGGCTGGAACTCGATGCGTTCAGTTCCGAATAACCAAAGACCAAAAAAAAGCTCTTAAGCTGCTTTCGATTACCAATTACCACCGAACTGAAATGTGCAATGTCTCGTGGAATTTTTGAGGGTGCTAATTCAAATCATGCTCTGCAGGTTGCCAGGTCAAGCGAGGTCCGAGGTGGTTAATTAATTCGCTAATAGATGGCACATCTATTGTTTTGAATCTAAATGTAGTAACAGTTTTAACTGGAGTTGAACCAAACACGTGTGTTCGTGTCTTATTTTGGTTCGAATAGTATTTTATTACGTATGGTATTCAATTCAATTTCGTACTGAAAATGGGCTAGTTTTTAAAATGTAGTAATTGCGTACTGAATGAATCTTTTTTTGTACCGAATTCAGTACAATTGTACCGAAACGGCAACACTGCGTGGGACACCCTGTACTAATTCAGACTTGGTTAAAACAAATTTTATTTAATCTTGAGATGTTAATAATAATAATAATGCCGTAGGTGTAAAGGACCAAGAGAAACAATAGAGCATATAAGCGCTGGATGTCATGCGCTAGCAGAAACAGAATACTTGGGAAGGCACAATGAAGTATGTAAGATAATTCACCAGCAGTTAGCCCACAAGTATAATCTGTGTAATGACTCTACCCCCCACTATAAGTACCAACCAGCTCTAGTACTAGAATCGCACGCACTTTTATATTGGGACCGACCCATACTGTCGGATAAAACTGTCGACTATAATCGTCCCGATATAGTACCAATAGATAAAGTAAACGCAGGAGGCACCATAGTCGACATAGCTATACCGTTGTGACACAACGTATGCAAAACAGAAGGGCAAAAGGTCTCAAAATATCAAAATGTAGCGTGCGAGCTCCAAAGAATGTGGACATTAAAAAGCGTCAAAGTAATACCATTGGTGATAGCGACAGAGGGAATAGTGTCAAATAACCTGTGCAATAACATTGAAAAATTAGGACGACCAGCCTATCTCATACGCCTTATGCAGAAGCCATCACTACTTCAGACCGCACATATAGTGCGAAAGTTCCTTAACTTTGGGGGATGAGATGAAGTTCTCCTTCCCAAAGGCTAATACCGCACCCTCCAATAAAGGAGTAGAAACAATAGTATAATAATAATAATATCTGAATGATTCGCTAGCTACTGATTCAATCACGGCAACACAAAACGCCCATATCCGAAATAACTAGACTCCAAACACATCCACAACCAACATCAGCGTATAGTCGGAAATAGATTCAGAGCATGAACATACACTAAATACACTAGACATAACATTCACTTACTTACCCTCCACGACCACACAAAACCAGCAAACTTCTCAACCACCCTCCGTCACACAATCTGCCGTAGCACTGAACACTGCTCAACCTCCCATCTCGGACGAGCCGGAATAAGTTACGAATCCATAATTTAACAAACGGTGCGATACAACAATGCAAAGCTAAAACATTGCTCGATCGCCTTCCATCACAAAAACTGCCGAACAGGTGATGAATGCACAATTTGATAAATGGTTTGACACCAATCCTGCACTGCGAGATCCCCTGCCCAGACTAATTTTTAAAAACAACACTCAGCAAATACTACGCACAATAAATACTAACCTAATACCACAATTCATAACAAACAACAGTAACCTAGAGGACATCCATACCGTTGTATGTGCCGCCGCGGCAACAACACTCATAGTTAACGGCCAAAAACTTCAAAAATGAACGATCTAAAGACCAGCGAAGCAATAGACTTAAACCTAAATGGCAAATAAGAATCAAAAATAAAATGGGCACACTCAGAGGGGATCTGGCACACCTCGCGCAATACTCTAACAATCATAACCACCCTTCAAAACACATACAAAGAACAATAAATATACTGAAATCAAAGTTACCACAAAAAACAATACCAGAAATGGCTGATTCACTTGGACACAACCTTGCAGTTTATGCTGCTGGACTCCGCAGATGCAGCGGGTCCAGCAACAGAGGGAATGCTAACAATCTTTTTCAAAAAAGTGAAAAGCATTTCTGCCAAAAATAACATCAAACAACCAGATAACAGCAATAGAACCTCCAAGCAGAAAAGAATTAACTGAGTTTTGGAGAAGCCTATGGTCAGAACCTAAAACACATAATGAAAATGATCCATGGATCAAACAAGAAGAGATAAAACATCAACACATAACGGAACAGGGAAACGTTATTCTTACAACTAAGGAAGTAGCTGAAACGATAAAACATACCCACAATTGGAAGTGCCCAGGCGTAGATAATGTGCAAAATTTTTGGTACAAACAATTCAGTTCAACATACGAAGTGCTCACAGACCAAATCAATAAAGCCATACTCCAACCTAGTGGGCTTCCCAAATTCCTCACACAAGGAATAATGTATATGTATAAGGCCCAAAAATGCAGATACCAAGAACCCTGCCAACTACCGCCCAATCACTTGTCTCCCCACCTTGTACAAAATTATCAGTGCAACAATATGCAGAAGGATTGAACAACACCTGATGTAAAACGACCTCCTGACTGAAGAACAAAGGGGATGTAGAAAACAAAGCCGGGGTTGCGGGGAACAACTTGTAATTTATAGTGTGATCATGGAGCAAACTAGAAAAAAGCATAGGAATCTCCATACCTGTTTCATAGATTACAAAAAACGACTCTGTACCCCATAGCTGGCTAATGAAAACACTTCAAATATATATAATCAACCCAGGGTCAGTTCGTTAGTTAGTACGTCAGTTTCTTAAGAGCACCATAGAAACATGGCGAACAAACATACACCTTCAAACTCAGGACGGCCATATTCATACGACGCGGTACCTTCCAGGGTGACTCCCTTATAGATAGATAGATAGATAGATAGATAGTTTATTTAATCGGAAAAACCTACTACAACAGTTTTATAATCATAAAAATAATGACAACGGTATAAAAACGTTTAAATAAAACTATTCATAATCTTATAAACTCAATGCAGTAGTAAAAGGATAACCAATTAACATCTGAAAAACACAAACAATAAAAATAATAAGATGCGATTATATAACGTAACAACGATAACACAAACTCAGAAATTGACTTTACCACAGACCCAAGCTACAAATATCTCTAAATTATTTGATCTAAATAGACCTAAATTAAGCTAAAAACTAGTTTACAAGGGTATCTTCAATAGTCCAATTATACAATGTCATGAATTTTCCCACAAACCAAAATTTAACGTCTCTATGCTTGCTATCCAGAACCAAGTGATTGCAACACGAAACTACAAAAAAAGTACTACGTAATTAAAGATCCATTCATAACAAACGATAATAGCAGAAAATGTCACCAACAAAAAGAAACAATAGATCACATAACAAGCGGGTGCAAAACTCTTGCCGGTACCGAATACGCAGCCAGACATAACTCTGCGGCCAAGGTCATACACCAAGCACTAGCCATATTACAATTACACTCCGACATCAGTACTCGAAAATGATCGATACAAACTATACTAGGACGTTGAAATACATACAGAACAAGACTATATCAGTACTCGAAAATGATCGATACAAACTATACTAGGACGTTGAAATACATACAGAACAAGACTATCCCAGCCAATAGACCAGATATAGTGCTTCAGTCAAAGGCCGACAAAGTTACATATTTGATAGATGATGTGAATATTCAAACAATCTACGCTGCTGGGAAGATATCTAAATACACGGACCTTGCCATGGAAATAAATCGACTTTGGAAACAACCAACAAGTTACTATTGTCCTCCTCATTATGTCGGTCTCAGGCCTTACTCCAAACACATTTACACAACACCTTCAACAGTTATAATTCAAAGTCTGTAATCCTGAAGACCTGTAATATTGTAAGATCCTTCCTAAACTTCGATCAATAATAATTCGTTATTAATATGGTCGTTCATATTTGTATATCATTTTATATACTTACAGTCATCAGTTTCTGAGATATTTCGATTCTTCTGCAAATCTGAGGTTGAGTGGAAGACCAGTAAGCTAAATTCTTGCAATTTGGTAATGCTAAACTCCGCCTTTTGGAATGTATATTATCCTTCTATTTGTGTACTCAAACTTATTTATTTTGAGCGCTATCGATTTCTATTTATATTTAACGAACAACTAAAATGTAAGGCCATAATAGTATTTGATGAAGTCAAAACCCTGAATTATCGAGATAATATATAAGTCAAGTATACCGAGGAAACAATTTCATAGAGGTGATAGATAATAATTTATTATCGAGCAGATCTGTCATGAAATATTATCTGACCCAGCCCGAATAAAACGATTCTACAATGTTTCGAATGCATTAGTTTTAGAGTGCCTCCGTTCTGGATGTCGCTGTTGATAGTTGATATATTCTAGAGGCAAGTAGGCAATTTTTCAAAGATTCTCCTAAACACCCTCTATATGTTCTTCAATGGAAAAATCCATTTTTAAGGCTCTAGGGTATAGCCGGCGAATTTGAGAATCCAATAAAGTACATGTTCTCGCGTTAGCGAGGAGGCGTGGCCGCCTGTCCCCTTTCTCAAGCATGTATGTCTAAATAAAATGAGGGGAGGTAGTTCCGAGCGTCGCCGCCGCGCCGCGAAGAGAGAGAGAGAGAGAGAGAGAGAGAGGTTTCGCATCAAGGGGAGCCGCCGGAGCCGAGAGCAACCCACCAGTGGCCGGTGGCCCACGTCCGTAAACTTTGCCCACGTGAATGCTTTATGCTTTATCTCTCGCCGTCTGCCTGTGCACCAAAATATAATAAAATCATTATTTTTCCATTTACTTTACATGCAATTTGCCGAGTGAAGTATGAGAATTACGAAACATTTCGAAGTTGAGATAGTAAATTTAACTTCCCACTGCGATAGGTGAGGACAGTATTGTGATCGCGGTACACTTTTGAGATAACACGCTTTTTATGATATCCACATAACAATCCACGTCACTCACTACCATCGGTCTGTCTGTTGACGTTTTTCTACCCTCGTAATTTCAGTAACCGCTCAAAATAAATAAATTTCAGTACACAAATGGGAAGTATATTTAAAAATTGCACAAAAATCGAAATATCTCGGAAACTGATGAATGTAGACGGTATATGAAATGGTATACAAATATGGAAGAGCATATTAAAAGAAATTTTTGGTATAATAAAATATGGAGGGGGGTTACATTTAAAAAAAAAAAAGAGAAAATCTAGTTTTTGCATTCTACCTGACCCTGTATATAGTTATGCATCGGCGACTTTTTCCAGCCTGTGTTAAAACTAGATGATATTTTTTATCTTTCCGTGTAAAAAAATGTTTGATTCGTTGATCTTCAATATACAGTACGTTCATTTGGCAGCGACTTAGATATAAAAATGATCATAACTTTTGATATACCCTGTATAATGTTACAATACTTTATATATTAAGAACGGGAATCATTAATAAAATCTAAATATGGAATAATATATAGGGCATCTGATTTAAAAAAAAAAATGTATGTTTGCATCACCACGTAGTTACGGATCACACTATATAAATCAAAATATTTTCTGAGCAAGAAGTATATCCTTGGCTACAACTTTTAAATACAATTTTTTTCGCTATCTTCAGCAGTAGTCAAATTATCGATCGATCGGGTACTAAAAACTCACCCTGTATATACACTATATGCAGATATCAGACCTATAAGGTCTCCCTCTTTCTTGTTAAATATGATAGCACCATCATGAGTCTTACCTTTTGTGGCTTTTCTTGCGTTTATCCTTTTTCTTTTTCGCTTTATCCCTATCCCTACTTCTTGACCTGTCTTTTGACTTATGCCTTTTCTTTTTCTCCTTCCTCCTTTCCCTCTCCACCTCTGAATCATCTGATATGCTTATCCTAGCCTCTACCTCCCTTTTTGAAGGTGATATAGATGCGCTCCTGTATAAAGTACAATTTAATGTTATGATATCCTAATAACCACTGCTTAATAATAAGAATTAGGTAGACATGGGAAATGCAACACATTTAGACTTCCTTGAAAGCACTGACCTCCAAACGGGTTAACTCAAGACTCGTATCGAACTATACGAACTTGGAACAAGGAATAAAGTAACTTTTGTTTGGGTTACAGGTCATAGCGGAGTGGAAGGCAATGAATTGGCTGACACAATCTTAGGAGAAGAACAGAATCTGCGTTCATTTGACCAGAACCACTTGCGGGTATTGCAAAAACACTGTCAGAAAAACCATCTCAGAATGGGCAAAGACGAAAGCACTTCTGCACTGACGAGATACACCACGGTTATTACACTCGAAGGCGTTCATTTCATACCCCTCTCGTCCGGCCCCCAAGGATCTTAGAATGTTGCAGGAATGATCTGCAGTCTGAATATTCTGGTCCGTTTGTTAACAGGACATTGTCGTCTGAAAAACCACTTGCGGAAAATAGGTATAGAACAAACTTTGGACTATCGTTTCTGCTAATAATTGTAAAAGACGAAACATATTGTGCTCCTATCCAGTACTGAAAAACGATATACTACGAATTTTTTAAACTGTAATGAGTCATCCTTACAAACGGCTTGAACAGTTGTACACGTCCAGACACGTCCAGACTTCTCGTCTGGAAAGCAGTAGCGGGGAAAACTAAGTTTAATTTCAGGAATTCTATATTTCCCTGATCTGTTTGACAAAGGAAACAAAATTAAATTATGAACCAGTAATGTTTGTCATTAATAATAGAGTAAAGTAATTTATTCATTGATAAACAATTCTGGTGAGCTGAGTCATAATTTAATTTTGTTTGCTTCTTAAATCATATCGGGGAAATGTAGAATATAATTAAACTTTGTATACCTTGCTACAGCTCCCCAGACTAGAAGTATGTATATTTACACGTATACAGCTGTCTAAGTCGTTTGTAGAGGTGACTCATTACATCAGAGTAATAATCTCTCTAGCATTATTCAAATATCAAGGTACATGGATATATTACAGCGTTGACAATTTTCTGTTTATACTCATTTGGTTATATAAGTAAACTATAATTCCGTGAGGTTGGAGTAGTTCTATTAGCATTTTAGTGTATACCGCTTGACGTGCTTATATATAATTACCGCGTAATTAGATTTGCTATTTTATTACCATGCTAGAATTTTGGAATCTGTAAAGTTCAATCGCAGTTACAACTCCACAGATATTTAGACTTTCGACGGAAACGTGGTAACGCGGCAGCCCACTGTTTCTATAGCACTTGATGCGTTTAATCAGATGCAGTAGAGTGTTGCGTTTTACTGCAATTAAAAAGTGTGTTGGTGTTTATATAAACTATAAATTGATAAAACTGTCTTTGTAGTGACAATGAGGTGTAGAAAGAAGTGTGTAGTGTGTAGTAATTATGACCCAGGAAATATAACCTATCACAGGTTAATATGCATTTGTTTTGTTGAGCAGTGGTGTTGAAAACGGGGTAATGCCAAAATATCTATAAAAGAAATAACCATAACTGGCTAGATAACACGAAATATAAAATGATAAATGTGTTTTGTAGGTTCCCTAAAGCCCGCCACAGACACGCATGCTAATCGTACGTTTTTCTTGTACAGTCTTAAGTCGTCATGCAAGACGGAAGACGACACAGTCCACAGACATTCCGTCTTATCCCTCAGTTTTACAAATCAAACATGGCCGATCACAGCAAATTGTTAGCAGCTGCGGCGGCCGTATTGATTATAAAAAAGAAAAAGAAGCAAAAAATAGGCGCAGATGGACAAAGAAATGGTTATTACTGAGATCGGTGTTTTGACTTATTGTCCTTGTTGGCTTCTGGCTCTATCTCTTTCAATTTTCTGATTAATATGTCATAGGCAGCATTTTTCTTTTGTTTATCTGAATAATCTTTCCTCTTTATCTTCCACAAACAGTCATCTTTTTTATATAACTCTATGAAATCTGTAAGAAACTCTCTCGATATCAGTCTCAAATCAGCCATTTTTCTAACAAATTTGGAAGTAAATCGCGGTTAGCATACATGCAAGTTGGAACACGCACAGAAAATATCAACCGTCGGTCGATTTTGCTCAAGCCAAACAATTGACGGAATGCAGTAACTAAGACCAATGCTAAGACGGACGATTTGACGCCACACACACTACATCTTGCATGACGACTTACGACTGTACAAGTAAAACGTACGATTAGCATGCGTGTCTGTGGCGGGCTTAAGAATGTTGCTGTTAGAAAAACTTGGATGGATTAAGGCTTTACAATTGGAAATGGACAAAATATCTGATTTTTCAGTAGTGTGCTCTAATCAGCCAACGGCAAACAAAATAGTGCTACATTAACTATGACAACCCAAAGCCTACTATTTTACACAGCTACTTTAAACTTTAACTCACTATCGATGATTTGGTAAAGTGCATATAGTTTCCAGCTTTCACTTGAGACGCGCTTTAAACGCATATATTATATACGTAAGAGATTTTTCCAATAATAATAACAACATGACAATGACAAGGATTACGCAACTTCGCCCACCATCGCCTAGCAACCTCTAGATTGTTTATGTTTACATAATTATACCTAATTACACCTATTTTCAGTTACTGTTAGGGCCGGTTTCTCAATGTCCAGCTAAATATTAATCTAGAAGTTAACTGTTATGTGCCAGATAAATTGTTTAAACAATTGAAGGTTAAACTTACGAATTCACGTAAATCTTACCTGACAGTTGTATCCATAGAAACGCCAACTGGCACCTACCTATCTGACACTTTTAACTGGACATTGAGAAACCGGCCCTCAGTCCAAAACAAACCTGTATAATTGTATGTTTATGCTCCCTCTAGAGAGAAGAATTATTACTCTCTCATTACAGTTTTAAAAATTCGCAGTATGGATTCCAGACTTTCGATACACCCATCTGGAACCTATTACTCAACACAACAATCACCTTCGTCAAAAGGTGTGGATTGTACAGAGAACTCTAGATAGGCGTACACCACAATAGACACAGTAGGGTCGGAGTGGAAGGATGCATAATCACCCCACCCACAATCAACCCAACCTAACCTGGATTTTGCCTTTCACATTAACGGCGGCGCGTGGCAAAGCATCCTCAGAAATTGTTACCTTTTCGGCGACTCTCGAGCTGCTCTCTGAACTTAGTTCTCTTTGAAAATGGTACAGAGGCGCCCAAACCCTAGTAGTCACTATGGTAAACCAAAGGGAGCAACAAAGTTTCGAAATTTACATTAGAGTGTAAACACTCAACAGTTAGGTCTTTCCCAGAATAAAGCCATTTAAAACGTTTTCATACCGTATCAGTATAATTCAATTAAAAATTATTTACAAAAAAAATGAAAAAGGTACCTGCTGGCCTCAGAATTGCTCTCTGGACCTTCGCATCTGTTTCCTTCCATGGCGTGATCTACAGCATCAGAACCCCTCCGCAGAGGAGTTCTCTGTCTTTCTGGAGACGGATGTGTCGAGTGAAGCGTCGTTTCAGCAGACTTAAGTTTCAAAAAGGCTGCCGCTTTCCGTTTCCTCTCTAGTTGTAACCTGGATACGACGTTTAGTCTTTCTTTCGCCGCCGCGAGTTTGTCTTTACGTTTTTCCTCAGCTGCAAATTATTTTGAACATAGTTGACTTTCCATCTTCACTAGCCCATCAATAAAAACCACATATATATTTCAACATAAACTCAGTAGTGTATCAAAGTACAAAATTTGTATTATTATATACTTGAAGCAAAAAGGTGAAGTCCGAGCTCCGACACACCGGGCTGCTGTTCCATTATCCAGTGACTACTCCTCACACAATGAGGTGAGCAATCACTGGGTCCGCGAATCGTGAGCCCTAAGTAGACGAGGAGAACCAAGGATTACTGCCTTCCGCGTTTTGACGGTTAAGATGTGCACCGCCGCATATCATACCGGTATTGCACGCTGTGCAGAGAGCAGCGCATTCCTCATTCCACCTCGGGATCCACCGACCATTTTATCAGCAGACTAACAGCGTAACCTGGCCAGAGCCTGCGAAGCTGTCCGAGGAGCTCCAGATATTTGATCCGCTTTTCCGAGTGGGGGCGGGTTAGAAAATCTCCCATCGTATATCCTGCGTGTCGTAAAAGGCGATTAAAAGAAACCGAACTACTGTCGGTATAAGCAGTAACCTCTTCTTAGCCAACAGCTTTGGGTGGACGAGTTGAGAAGAGTCAGGACACCTTCTTGTCCTTGGGGTGAGAAATTGCCCCTAAAGGCGGATGAACCAGCAGATACCATCTGGTCAACGGCATGAGGATGCAGAAAGCAAATGGGAAACTACTGCATTAAAGATCTTAAAGATATCCCAAGAGAAGCTCGTAAAATGAGTAAATGCATTTCACGGGTTCACAACATGTCTGTTAAGACATTGTGACTATGATGATTTCCTCCTTAGAGACCATGTTCACCTCGGCCTCGGCAGGTGCCGAAAACTCAATAACAAACATCGTCTTCTGTTGGAAGTCGAGGACTATGGCGGGCTTGTTAGTTCCAGTAAATCCGGCATCTCCCACAACGAACTCTATATTCCTTGGAACATATGGAAGAACCAGCGTCTCATCTATACCAAATGAGTGCCTTAGATGAGAGTGCAGATAGTGCGGACTGCATCCGACTTCAACCCACAAGACCTTAAAGGGAAGAGTAACCGCTCAGACAAGTCATGCTCTTCTAGATGTTTGTAGAAGATTTCATGCAACGGATTAACTTTATCGACATCCGCAGCTTTAATGTGGTTTCTAATTGTGCGAGAGCAAGTTCCGTGATGGACTGCTGACACATGCGCGTGAAGTCGAGCGAGGGGCCGAGTTCCTCGGCTGCTCGTTACGCTGCTCTAGAAAGGAAGACTCCTTTACCCGCATTCTCGAGCTCTCGCACAAAGCTAATCAGGGTATCAGTGCTCCTCGTCACATTGCAAGCAGTGGCCAGTACCACTTTGTTTTGCTCCAAACTCAATAGTCACGCCCTCCCAGATGTCGTGGAAGGTATATTCGCGGGACAGAGACCTTTTAGGATGAAGACTTCATTCCATATTCATCATTTTGCGAGTCTGTGTCGATTTGTCGCAGCTCGTCCACTATCCAGATGACACGAAAGGTGTACAGTAACAATGCGACCGCAAGCATATTTGTGGCAGCGACTTTGTTCTTACCGGACAGCTCTGATAACCAGATCTGGCAGTGCCGGTGCAAATATTTGCTGCGGAAACACTGTTTGACCATGCTCAGTAATTAGGTTCTGTATTTTCTATTTATCTGTGATGTGTAATTATTAGGCTCTGTATTTCTATTATATGTACATATTAATTTTTTAACTAATGTACATTTTTATGACGATGCTTATAGCATTTTTTTTGGTCTTATAGCTATAAAGAATAAATAAATAAATGAATAATAATAGACATAAATGCTTGACTCTTGGAATAGCGCTGCGCTCCAAGGTAGGTAACGTGAGTGTCTTCGCCATCGAATTGTTACAAGATGCTTCCGTCTACAAGCTGTGCCGCCTCTCCACTATCCGTTGGCCGGAGGCATAAAGTTTTAGGTCATCCATATAAAACATACTTTTCTATTATTATTATTATTATTAATAGTTAGGTAATTTTTGTTAGTGAGGAGGTTAGTGTTTAAAACAACAGAATATGGTTACAATATACAGCGCACAGTTAATTATTTGGTGATTTTTTTAGATAAATTCCTTTTTTGTACCGTTTTTGAAGTCACTTTTCAAAACATGCTGATTTTGACACCATCTCGCGATACACGATCAATTTATTTTGGTCGATAATGACGTGATAGCATATTTTCTAAAGACTAATGCCAAAAATTCCAAAATCCGGCAATAAAATGTTGTTTTATTAGGGTTTCCGTTTGGAGGTCTGCATTTTCATGAAAATCTCTAAAAATAAATTATGTCTGAAACAGTTGAAAATCGGACCCTACTTTATATGACTTTTTTGTTGGAAATGTGCCGTACAGTCTTCTCCTAAAGTATTTTCCTTTCGTCATGGAACACCCTGTATAAATAGGTGGTTTATGAAGTGGGATGGAATAAAGAGACAACTACAGGTAAGTTTTCGAAATTCGACAGATTTTGATGTAGAAAATCTCATTCTTACTAACCTATCCTATCACTGTTTGCTTCAATATCCTCTCCTGTTAGTTCCATAACTTCAAGTATTGGATCATCCTCATCCAAAATACCGTTCTTCTTCGGACTCACTTCTTCAGACCTGCTCCTTTTCCTTTTTGACTTTTCTCTTACTATCTCATTGGTCCCGTTTTCGACCGCAGTAACTTTATTAGTTTTTTTGGCATCCGGTTTCTTGCTTTGATCCACCACTTCCTGCCCTTCCTTCACCATACTTTTTGTGTCTTGTTGCTTGGTTGGATGTTTCTCCACCTGCAATCAATATGATTAGAAAAGCCATTGATAATTAGTTAAATCATCACATAGCCAGATTTTTATATGTGTAAATATGTATATGTGTTTTCCATTAAGGCCCCCCAGAGACGTCGTTTTTTTGGCAGTTTTACCCCCGTGGGTAAGACGGTACAGGTAAACACGAACGACGACCACTACTCGTTTTTTTGTTCAGTTTCTCTGAATTCCTAGTGCCATAATCCGCATGGAATTCGTTATGGATTATACGGCAACGTTGGCAGTGGCAGTCGCAGTAAAATCAATTTTTGGTACGATTTTCGTGTAGTTTTATTATTTTGTGTGCCCCCCATTTCAAAAATTCAGGAACCGCCGCTGCCTAAGTCAATACTTACTGTTGATAATCTCCCGTCCAATCAAAATGAGGCACTAGCCTTCTTATTGGCATTCGGCTATTGCCATGACAGGCTGGGATCTTGACCACGTTGACGACAATAATAATTTGGGTATTATTAATAGAGTAAATACCGGGGAATCGATAGCACATCGTATCTCGCCCTCTTCCAAGTAACGTCGGATAAATTATACTTGCGAGGACATCGGCTGACAAAATGGAAAAAGGACAATCTTGCGTTATAATTCCGTTCGTGGTTTAGACATAGACCAGTGCTTAGCAAAAATGACTCGTGCACTAGATGACGCTTGTCTACATCGTACAACGTTGTTCAGTTGGTATAAAGAATTCCCTAGGCGAAATTTCACACTGAAGGATGATGAGAGGCCGAGAAGGCCTCGAATGTCAATTATGGATTCCAAGAATTCATTGTATAAGCATGGATTTTCCAGACAAATCTTTTAAAACTTTATTATTGTTTCCACACTCACCTTTGATTCAGAAAGTTTGTACTCTGGGACAACAGGCTTCTCCTGATTTTTAACTTCTGTCAATTTATTTTCCGGAATGCTCGCTCTGTCGTGCTTCTTACTGTCAACGATCTGCTTGAGAGAAGCCACAAGCGAAGGTGGTGCAGTATTGACAGGCGGTGTAGGAGCATTGTTTTCCTCTTCTTCTTCATCACTATCTTCCATGGGCAAGGCGCTTCTAATTTCTTTAGGAGGGTCTTCTTTGGGTTTTTTTATTGAAAAACATACTGGAGCTGGAATAAATAATGAGATGCTGTAGTAATATTTTGAATAGGTTAGGTTGAAAGTGGGGAGGCCGATTATGCTTCCCTCCACTGCGACCCTATTGTGTATGTTGTGGCTCTACACCTCTTCACGAAGGTCGTGATGGGTGAAACTTCCTTAAGTCAGTAGGAACTAGCTGGTTGAATCCGAAAATCTGAAACCTATCTCTTCCCTGTAGTAGCCAGGAGCACAAAATGTGCCCCGCTGTTTCGTTCTCCACATAGCAGAAACGACAGTCCGTTGTCTGTTCTAGACCTAACTTCCGCAAGTGATGTCTCAGACGACATTGTCCCGTCAACAGACCAATCAGAATGCGGAGATCATTCCTGTTCCATTCTATGATCCTTGGGGGCGGAGGGGGGGGGGGGCTGACTAGAGGGGTATCGTATGAACTCCTTCGAGTGTAGGAGCCCTGGTGTATCTCGCCAGTGAAGGACTACTTTCCTCTCTGCCCATTCTGAGATAATGTTCTTAGAGGTTAGATTCAGTTTCTCCTCTTACGAATGTGTTAGCCAATACATTGCCTTCTACTCCCCTTTGACCTGGAACCCAAACCAAAGTTACTTTGTTCCTTGTTCGAAGTTCGTTGAGGAGATGTATGCAGTTCCATACGAGTTTTAGTCAACCCGTTTGGAGCTCAGTGCTTTCAGGGCAGCCTGGCTATTTGAAATTTTTATAGATTTGTCAGGGGTCTTTCGATTTTGGGCAAGTTATTTTTCTAAACATCATCAAAAATAAGGCCGTGTTGAAAACATTTAAAAATAAACCTGAACTTACCTATAACCTTTTTTTCTTTCTTTACTACCTTTGTTTCAGATTCTTCTTTCCTCTTTTTTTCATCATCATTATCATTCTGCCCTTCAATTTCATCTGTCTTTTCACCTTTGATTTCCTTGATCTTCTCCCTATAGTATCTGTTGAATTCGTTACTGTCATTTAAGAAGTCGAATCTCGGATCTGCCTTTGCTTTCACGATTTCTTCGAACTGTTCCCCGTTCTTCGATACATACGAAGCCATTTTGTCTATTATCACTTGCAACTCTCCCGTAGGTTTCTTGTATGCTGTGTCGATCTCTTCGTCATCTTCATCTTCTTCGTCGTCTTCATCTTCTGACTCGGAGCCCGATCCGTATGCTGCGGCCAGGGAATGTAATGATTTCTTCGCCGTTTGTTTTGGTTCCTCTACGACGACACCCTGATAATAAAGGCATTTATTTAGTTCGAAACAACCAAGGTCCGACCGATATACAGGGTGACGAGTGGGAGATACTTTAGGAGGAGACTGTACAGCTCATTTCCAACAAAAAAAGTTATATAAAGTAAGGTCCGATTTTTAAACTGTTTCAGAGATATTTAAGTTTCCTTCATTATTTGATTTCTAGCGACTTCGGCGCATGGTTGGTACCTTCACGATCGCCCGATGTTATATAGCAAAATACTAAATACACAATGTGGAAAGGCATACAATTTGTCATCAAATCGTACCTTCATAGCACTGTGACGTAGTCTGCAAATCGTATTACAGGAGTATGAACTGAATAAGGAATGACTGCTTCTAGTAGTTTGTGCCTGATAATTTTTGTGAATGTAAGTTTAAATCCAAAACTTCAGCAAAATACAGAAAAAATATCTCCAAGTAAAGCGCATTCAGTCCTAAAAAAAACGGCACTGTAAAATTTTGTTTGTAGTTAAAGAAGCTCACCTTTATATGGATACTTGAAATGAAGAAAATGAACTCTCGTTTGCCGAATCATTTTCAGTAAAAACATAGTTGGCGTGTGTCATGTATGGCATGGCTATGATTAATTGTAATGACATACAGGGTGGCCAATCGGGTGACGATAATATTTTTTTTTTAGATAGCCCGTACCGTGACCTATCCAAAACACCCCCATGTATGTGTACCGATTATTGATAGTTTTCGAGTTATGATTTTTTTTTGAAAACTTAGAGATTTTCCAGTTTTTCCAAGAAATTGTCAAAAACAAAAACAAGAATGCTTTTTGGCTTTTATTTTTTTCAGCAATTATACTCAGTATTAAGCCTATTTTAATATCCAATAAAGAGAACCTGTGCATCCGAACAATAATTAAGTACATTTTGGGCCCAAAGTTTGAAATCACTGTTTTTAGTCAGGAGACTAAAACCTTCAAAATGAATTTAAAAATACTTATGCCTAGTTCTGGAACTCCAGTCTAATCTTAAAAACTTTGCAAGTCATTGCACTGTCGAAATAATAATGAAAAAATAGCACTTATGGGGGCATTTTGCGCCGTACGTGACTGTTAAAGGTAAAAAAGTGATAATTAACGAATTTCCAAAATGATTTAAAAAGCTATTATTTTACTTTATTTTGACAAATTAAAGAAAAAAACTCATAGCAACTAATAAACATGATAATCATTGATTTTTTAATCACTTTTAATAAAAAAAACTAATACATGTGCTTTTTGCTGTGTAGTATTGAACTTCTGCTAAATTACGTTGTATGGAAAGTTAACAAAGGAAAAGAATAATAAAACAACAATCTGACTTTTAATTCCATGGCGGATTTACCTGGGAAGCGTTATCGTAGCATACGCCATCTGTTTTACTTCCCACACCGATAAGTGAGGGGAGGATTCTGATCGTGAAAATTTTCGATTTTGAGATAATAGGTTTTTTGGGCGTTTTATAATGTCTACATAACGAAAATCCGCGTCACTCATTTCCGTCGTTCTATCTGTCGGTCTGCCTGTCGGTCTGTCTGTCTGTACGCGTTTTTCTAGCCTCGTAATCTCAGTAACCGCTGCATAGACTCTCATGAAATTTGGGCAGCAATATGTTGTGGGGTCTTAGTAGGTAATGCTGCTATAATTTTGGAATTCGGTACATGGGCGGCGGAATAATTGAAACAAAAATTTCAAATTTGGGGGGGGGGGGGGGGCGTTGAAAAACTGAAAAACTTGTTGTATTCATGATAGGCTGTCTACTGACCTGTCAAGGAAGACCTAGCGATATAAATCACCTTTTTAGGTCCATCCGAACATTGCCTTGCCTATTACCGAAAATTAATCAACACAACTGCGCTTCGCCGAATGAGCTTGCAAAAAGCTACCCTGAAAGAAAGGGATGGCGTATGCTGCGACATCGCTTCCCAGGTAATTCTGCCATCAAATTGGAAGTCAGATTATTGTTTATTATTCCTTTCCTTTGTTAACTTTCCATACAACTTAATTTAGCAGAAGTTCAATAGTACATATCAAAAACACTTCAAAAATCACAATTTGTGTATTAGTTTTTTATTAAAAGTCATCAAAACAACAATGACTATCGGGTTTATTAGTTGTTACGATTTTTTTTTCTTTAATTTGTCATAATAAAGCAAAATAATAGTTTTTTAAATCATTTTGGAAATTCGTTAATTACCACCTTTTTACCTTTACCTAACACTCACGTACGGCGCAAAATGTCCCCATAAGTGCTACTTTTTCATTATTATTTCGAAAGTGCAATGTCTTGCACAGTTTTTAAGATTAGTTTGAAGCTCCAGAACCAGGCATAAGTATTTTTAATCTTATTTTGAAGGTTTTCCTCTCCTGACTAAAAACAGAGATTTCAAACTTTGGCCCCAAAATGTACTTAATTATTGTTCGGATGTACAGATTCTCTTTATTGGATATTAAAATAGGCTTAATACTGAGTATAATTGCAGAAAAAAATAAAAGCCAAAAAGCATTCTTGTTTTTGTTTTTGACGATTTCTTGGAAACACTGGAAAATCTCCAAGTTTTCAAAAAAAAAAAATTCATAACTCGGAAAATATCAATAATCGGTACACATACATAGGGGTGTTTTGGATAGGTCTCGGTACGGGCTATCTAAAAAAAAATTATTATCGTCACCCGATTGGCCACCCTGTATAATATGTTGTTTGCTGTGGTTGAGCAAAATAATTCTAAGTGGTATAATTTAATGAAGTAAAAGAACACTGTAACCAGTCAGCGCTTCTTGAAAATAAATACATTATGTTTAGTTTTTTGCTTGGATTTTTGTCTTATCGATTAGGCATGTCAGAGAGTGCAGTAGTCACTTTCTGTTTATCGTTGTTAAGTTTAAATTGATACATCCTAAAAGTGGCACATTATTTGAAAACAAATTTTAGGATTCACCAGTTTAAAACTAACTACGATGAACTGAAAGTGACTGGTGCACTAATAGGCTCATTCAGCATATCTTTTTTTATTGTATATTCCGAAAGAGCGTGTTGAGTTTAAGTAGTTGTGCAAAATTTCAGAATTTTCTGAGCTCGCGTTAATATTCTAATAAATTATCAAGGTGCTGAGAATTTAAAACACGCGGCACTTGCGAGTATGCTGCGGTAATAATAATGTAAAAATATGACTGTGACCAGCCCTGATAAAATTTTCGCTTTGCTTTCACTGAAGATATGTTGTTGGTATAATATGAAACATTTATATTCCTGGAATACATTTGGAACTCAAATAAAATGATATATATACTAATACTATAACTAGTTAATTGAAATTCGACCTCTCATAGACTAATTAGTAAGCCCAGCACAATTTTATTATACTTTGAGAAGAAAAAAGACAAAACCTGGTCTTGTACCGGGTAACAATGAATGCTTTTTCCAATAAGACCAAGTCTATTGAAATCCATTCAGTGTTGTAGGAGTTATTTGCTGTTTATTTTAAAAAAACAACACTGAATTATTCCCCACCACCTTATCTTAACAGATACGTCAAGAAGTGTTAAATAAAAATTACTCCAGTAAATCCTAGCTTTGGAAAGCACATATTTTTTGCCGACATTTGCTAGGTGGATTTCAGTGATCACTTTAAACGTTTAATACGATGCATCAGTTACGTTCCTGGTGACTATCTTGGAAATCTGAAAATATATCAATATCTTCTTTCGCAAAAATTTCCCGCAAGTTTCTATGGCGAATAGTTTTCCAGATACAGCACTTTTCATTGTTATCTGACCTTCTGATCACCCGGTACATAATAATATTACATTATAATAATTACAGTATATAAACTATATTAATTCAATATCCTCATATTATAGTATAATATTGTATAAAATACTTACAGTTGCATTTTAACACCTCTCATTTCTGCGCTGAAAATCTCGATTTGTATTGAAATAGTCCATTACCATAACAACATCTACTTCCGGCATATATTGGAGGCATCAGCCTTATACCACAATCCATATCACACATTTTTGTATCACAAGACCACCCGATAAAACAAAAAATAGCGTGAAGTAACCAAAGCACTAGCTGAACTCAGTGGCGGCTCGTGCCAACTTAGAGAGGTAGTGCCAGAATGACAGCTAAAATTTCAAACCGATATAAAATTGAAAAGAAATACATATAACTAGCCGATAAGCCGAATTTAACTGAGTCTTTATGTTCGACTTACCAAGCATCGATAAACTGAAAACATTATTCATATGCACTTTAGATTTTACATGGGTCTTCTCCCATATATGAGTAAGATCATCAGTGCCTTTTTTCGATCAAGTGTCATCGCCTCCAAATAGAACACACACAAAACAAAACAGTTTGTTAACTTCTTCACAGTCACTTATCCAATTGTTTTTATCATGAATAGTTTTATTAAATTTGCGACAACGCGATTTCTGTCCACTATCAATAAGTTTTTCAGTTTTTAAATCAGGTTTTGGACGTCCTAATTCCTTAATCTGCAGTTTTTCTTCCAGCGGAAGATTACTAAATGAGTTTATTAATGCGCCAATTTTATTCATTTTCGCTCCAATCATATATTTTAATTAAACACAAAAGAGATACCGATCCAAAAACAGCGCACAACTCACTCAAACTAATAAGATCTAAATTTCAAATCTTTAAAGAGAAAAGCCGACATCAGCATCAAACATAAACAAATCGAAACTGCTGAAACAAAACGTCCAGCATAGCGTTATCTCTGTCACTGATAAGCGTTTGTGACAAGATTTTTCTCACTCTGCGCCTTATAAGGAACGGCACGGTCGCGTCGTCAGCTCTCATCGTGTGAGTTGCCAGGATGCCATGTGTTGCCTGGTGAAATATTTTCATCTTTAAAGGCTCGTAACTTTTTCAATTATCGTTCAATTAAGTTGAATTTTTATATATAAGTAATACTTCATGAATATGGGCACAAATATGGTTATTGGAATTTCACTGAACGACCCTATTAGCTGATCGATAAGACAACAATCCGAGCAAAAAACCAAACATAAACATGTGGGAATTTAGGATGTATGAAGGGTTAGGTGTCTTTTTTCAACTTATGGCTTTGCTTGTATATGCCTCGTCTCTGTTAGTTGCATTGGGGATTTCGCATCCAGCTCAAACCTTTCCCAGCGTGTATACTGATCTCAGAGTAATAATTCTTCTCTCTAGAGGGAGTATTATTCAAATATCATGGTACATGGATATATTACCGCGTTGACAATTTTCTGTTTATACTCATTTGGCTATATAAGTAAACTATAATTCCGTGAGGTTGAACTGTTGGAGTACTTCTATTAGCATTTTAGTGTATACCGCTTGACGTGCTTATAGTTACCGTGTATTTAGATTTACTATTTTATTACCATGCTAGAATTTTGCAATCCGTAAGGTTCAATCGCAGTTACAACTCCACAGATATTTACACTTTCGACGGAAACGTGGCAACGCGGCAGCCCACTGTTTCTATAGCACGTGGTGCCAGCCCTCTAATTTGTTTTTGTTGTAGTAGTGGAGTGTTGCGTTTTACTTCAATTAAAAAGCGTGTTGGTGTTTATTTAAACTATAAATTGATAAAACTGACTTTGCAGTGACAATGAGGTGTAGAAAGAAGTGTGTAGTGTGTGGTAATTCTGACCCAGGAATTATAATCTAACACAGGTTAGTACGCATTTGTTTTGTTGAGCAGTGGTGTTGAAAACGGGGTAATGCCAAAATATCTATAAAACAAATAACCATAACTGGCTAAATAACACGAAACATAAAATGATAAATCTGGTACTTCAATGAATATTTTTGTCAAATGAATGAAGTAAACGAATCTTTTTTTTCATATTGATAAGAGCTGATGAGGATATTGCTGCTTAGATATCAGAATTGAAGATAGTGATTATCTGCTGTGTAGATATTTACCTATATGGCTATTTTCTGGCTTTACAGTTGAAAATGGACAAAATATCTGTTTTTGCTTCCCACACCGATAGGTGAGGGGAGTATTGTGATCGCGAAAATTATCGATTTTGAGATAATACGCTTTTTGGGCGTTTTATGGTGTCTACATAACGAAAATCCACGTCACTCATTTCCGTTGGTCTGTCTGTCTCAGTCTGTCTTGTCTGTCTGTCTGTCGCTTTTTTCTAATCTCGTAATCTCAGTAACCGCTGCATGGATTGTGATGAAATTTGGGCAGCGATATGCTGTGGGGTCTTAATAGGTAATGTTCCTGTAATTTTGAAAATCGGCGGAGTAATTAGCAAAAAACAAAAAAAAATAAGTATTGCTCAAACTTCGTTTTTAGGCATTTTAGGGGTTCCTGATCACTTTCTACTTTTTTGGGTGGAGGTGAAATTGGGGTGATTGGGGGGTGGGGGGTTGTAAAATTGAAAAATTTGTTGCTTTCATAATAGACTGTCCACTGACCTACTTCTTCGTAATTAAAGATTATGGTTATGTTAATGATCCATTAGGTATCTTAAGCTTGTATATGTAGATGAATTTTATTAATATAGATTGATTTTAATAAAGTTTTTATCAAACTACTACCGTTTTATTGATCAAACATGTTCTACAGGTATCCCTTATTTCCCTCTTTGCATTATAGAAATGATCAGCCGCGGTTCGTCCTGGGTACCACAAGTCGGGCGGGTGCCATTCACACAGAAAGGGGCGTCATTGTTGTCGTGAAAATGGAAATCCAAAGAAGACAATATTTTCCTTAATTTACACTACGCATTCGCTTGACGGTGAGCAGTTGCAAGTGGTCACACTCGGGTTGACGCTCCATCCACTTCAAAGCAGTCTCGAGGCCGGCAAATGCTTCACTAGCTGATGGTCCAGCGTCTACTTCAACATCAGCAGAAAGTTCTTCTTCCACTTCAACATCTTCTCTCACACTTGCAACAATTTCATCGTCATTGAGAATTTGAAAACAGTATTGTACACGCACAAACAAAAGTAAGCCGTAGCGAAAGAGTAGCGTCCTCGAACAATGACAGGCGCGCCGTGACTGCAATGCGCCGGAACTTGTCTTAACTTGCCGTTGTGCCTAGACTGACTTCGCGGAGGGAAGGACAATAGTGAGCGAACGCGCAAACACTGGCTTCGCGGGGGGAAGAATAATAGCGCACTTAGACTTTTTTTGGACAATTTTTTTTCTGAAAGTGATTCGGATAATCGGCGATTCCGGATAGTCGGAGTTCGGATAATTGGAGTTCTACTGTATCTTACACAGCTACTTTAAACTTTAACTCACTATCGATGATTTGGTAAAGTGCATATAGTTCCCAGCTTTTACATGAGATGCGCTTTAAGCGCATATATTATATACGTAAGAGATTTTTCCAATAATAACGTGACAATGACAAGGATTGTAGATTATACAGTCCACACTGCCGTCGCTAGATCCATCACGCAGAAAATACGCGACGCCACTGGTATTTGCTTAGCGTCGCCCACTATCGCCTAGCAACCTCTAGATTGTTTATGTTTACATATACCTATTTTCAGTTATTCTTAGTCCAAAACAAACCTGTATAATTGTATGTTTATGCTCCCTCTAGAGAGAAGAATTATTACTCTGAGATACTGATATATCCTCACTGTTCTAAAATAATACCTGTTCTGGTTGCTGCTGTTGCACACTCTGAGGGATTGGCGGCATATTCGTGATATAAGGATTGTCCTTATTGACATTCGAAACGATCTGTGCGTAAGAATTGTTGGAGGTCTGCTGTTGAAACTGTTGCATGTATTGGTTGTATGTCACCTGTTGGATGTAAGTTTGAATGTTTGGATCCAGGGTCTGGAAGTCGGCTGGTGGTATGAATTGGCCTGGAACAACGATCAGTAAAATGCAGAATATAAAATTTGCGGCATTTCCAGTAACGCACACAACATAAGTTAGGCATCTAAATCTTCACACCTTGCTATACCTTATTACCACAATTGATGGCACCAACGGCTGCAGATATCTTAGAGATTTGGGCACTACATGGAAAATTAGAGACACTCATTCACAGCTTATGCATACACTGATCTTAACACAATTTGCGAACTGTAAAAGATTTATTAAAGTGCACGTGACAACATTGCTTTTGCTCAGGTTGCATTCCTTTGCTTCCATCAATTGTGATAACAAGGTATACCCACTGAGGGAAAGTATTTTTTATGCGGGCCATCGGGGCCTTTAAAGCGGTTGGGTATAATATGCAAGGTATAGATGAAAGCGTGGCTGGCATTTGAAAATCAAAACGTCGTCATCTCTGTTTTTACAGATTTATCAAGCGTCTTTGCCTGTATTAGTCACGATATTCTCGTATCGAAATTGAATGTTATGGTACAAGATGTGTAGCCAATCAAATCATATTTGAATAACAGATCACAAGTTGTCGTTGTAGACGAGAAAAAGAGCAGCAAAATGACATCAAACAGAGGAGTGTCTCAAGGGTCTATTCTAGATCCATTTTTTTATAATGTACATCATCCTAAACATATGTCTCTAATTAATTGTGATATTTCTATAATCATGTATGCACATTACATCACGATCAGTCATGATTTTGAATCACTCAGCGTGATAATAGGCATATACAATTATACATTCTAAAAAAGTGTTCCAGCCAAATGGATTAAGTAGCTCGACGCGGAGCGAAGTAGACCGAAGCGGCCATCCATACTCTCGTACTTGACTGACACGCGAGTAGTGTGGCCGTGGCTTAAAAGGTTTCCTACTCACCTGGATTGCTAGCCTGCCCTTGATGATACAGTGCCATCTGCTTGTAGTATTCATGGTACTGCTGCGAATAATAGTACTGGTAGTACTGCAACTGCTCTTGCGTCATATGTTGGGGTTGAGCGGTCTGTTGAGGAGCTGCATCCTGAGCTCCTCCTACTCCCTGGATCCTATTCACAAGCTGGGAGTATGCACAGGAAGCCGACGGTCTATACGGTACCTGAGGAACCACCGATACTGTGGCTGGTGGCGCCTGCCAGACACAAACAAACACACACAATTATTGATGTAACTTATGAAACCCGACCTGTAATTTACTCCGTTATTCGTCTTTACCGTAGTATCGCATCGCTTCCAGATATTGTTTTCTACCTGAACAACACGACAAAGCGTGTTTTGAAAAACCGTTGCTAAAAATTGAATGAATGAATTGACTTAAAAATGCCTTACCCTAGAAAATACTTCACTTCCGGATGAACCTGCGACCGATTTGTGTTTAACGCCGAGCTTTCGTCTGGTTGTATAGGGATCACTATGATTGCTGAAACCACCTAACCCCTAACCTGTATACCGGGTGTCCCCGAATTTCCTTGACACGTGAAATTCTCGTAACAAAAAAAAAGTTAAACGAAAATTGAGTGGTATGTTGAAAGTACTCTAAGGTCTATCATACCATATCTTCAAAACTTTACAATGGGTTAAAAGAGCGCCATTTGCGCGAGAAAACAAAATAATGAAAGAACCCTAACGTCAACAGAGGTAGCAAATTTGATCACACAAAGAGTTAAAATTAATTATCAAACTTTGCAGGAGTGATAAAAGCTTTAGAAATATGTATTTTATTGTTATTAAATTTGCAACAAGTAAATGTTCTGCGCCCATTGGATAGTGATTTAGCTAATATGCACATTATGGAATACGCAGTAAAATTAAATGAAAACGCTCATTTCATGTACCTTACAAATGAGGTACCTATCTCCTGAATTTGGCAAAACTTTGCCAAGTTTGTGTATTCTCCAATTCCGTGGATTGACATCAGGAGAGATAGAAATAATTAACATTGAGTATACAGGGTGATTCCTCAAAAACTCTTTCAATATTAACTTTTTTCGGAAAAATGAAAAATAAGCGAGATACAGAATAAAAATAAGAATCTGGGCTTGTGTGTAAAGACGTAACTAGTGTGTTTATGTTTAGCTTTTTTGCTCAGATTTGTGTCTTATCGATTAGGCATTGTACCTGTGCAGTAGTCACTTTCTGTTTATTGTTGTTAATTTTGAGTTAGTAAATCACATTATTATGAAACAACCTTTAGGATTTGCCAATTTAAAATCAACTACCTACGATAAGGTGAAACTGACTATTGCACTAATTTACAAGTACAATGTCTGATCGATAAGAGAAAAATCTGTGCAAAGCACTAAATAAACATAAACAGACTAGGTATGTCTTGATGCACAAGCCCAGATGTACTATTTTTGATTATTTATCTGGCTTATTTTTCAGTTTTCTGAAAAAAGTTATTTGAAAAAGTTGTTTATTTTAAAGACTTCTATACACAGTTAATCCATATGGAAGTGAAGAATTTTCTAGTGACAATGCATTTGGAAATTTTGAAAGTTAAAGCCTTACCCAATATTTTTCAAAGTGAGGAACATTAAAAATCGTTTAGAGCAACTAAGCATAGTTCGACTTAAAAAAAATGGCGGTCGCTTTAAATAGCTTTTTGTAAAAATTAGTCGAAACTAAAGAGAAAAGTGTAACTGATATAAAAATATAAAATCGGTTTCAAAAAGTATGACCATATCCGAAAATATTCAAAACTTGTTTCTTGTGCGAAAAAGTTTTCGCAGAATTATACAAGGTGAGTGTTAAGTTGATATTTTCTTTGAACTCTGTATAGAACTAGATAAAATAAACAATTTTTTCAAATAACTTTTTTCTGAAAACTGAAAAATAAGCAAGATACTGAACCAAAAAGTAATAGGTAAATCTGGGCTTGTGTATCAAGACGTACACAGTCTGTTTATGTTTAGTTTTTCGCTCGGATTTTTGTCTTATCAATCAGGTCTTGTACCTGTTAATTAGTGCACTAGTCACCTTTAGTTTATCACAGGTTATTTTAAATTGGTAAATCACATAAGTTATTTTATAATAATGTGCCACTTTTAGGATATACCAATTCAAAATTAACAACAATAAACAAAAAGTTACTACTGACAAGGTACAATGCCTAATCGATATGACAAAAATGCGAGCAAAAAACTAAACATAAACAGATTAGATACGTCTTGATAAATAAGCCCAGACATTCATTTTTTATTCTGTATCTCGCTTATTTTTCAGTGTTCTGAAAGAAGTTATTTGAAAAAGTTGTTTATTTTATAGACTTCAAAAAAAGTATCAACTTAGAACTCAGTCTGTATAAAAATAATATTTATTCTCTAAACGACAATTTTTACAAATCGTATGATAGTCATTGAATAGTGGACAAAACAATAAAACAAACAGTATAACATAATCAGCAAGATGGAGTAGTAAATATTAGAGGTGCAAGAGTTCCTCAATAGTATAAAAACAATGTTCTAATAAAAAAAGTGCTTTTACTGATTTCACAAATAAATTCTGATTACGACTAGATTTACTGCTCGCAGGTAATGAATTATATAATTTTATTCCTAGACAATCAGGTGCATTACTTCCAATTTTGTATTTGCGACATGGTACGTACATATATTTTTTGCCGCGTATTTTGATTATGGAGATAACTGATTGTATTATACTTTCCTATATTTTTAAAGACATACACACATTTCTAAAATTAGCAAGCAAGGCAATGTTAAAATAGAAACATTTTTAAATGCATTCCTGCAAGACTGGTTTCCAGATAAACTTATCATATATCGTAGTATCCTTTTCTGAGCCACTCATACCCCAGAAACACACACCATATCGGAATCTGCTTTTTACTATATTATGGCGTCGCGCGTCGGTTCTTCAACCGATTTCAAAATTTCGCCATTTTACTTATTACACAACGTATACATTCACATCTTTTTTGAATCAGATGTAACCTAAAATTAATTAAATTTATTCTATAATCGAATGGAGAGGAAACTGCCAAATCGCAACAGTTAGGCCTCTTGTATAGGATGGGGCACATAAGATAACCCACTAACTTATCTCTGAAACTATATGAGATACGACAAAAAGTTTAATATAAAAGTTGTTTGATGGGAGTTAGACTTTAGTTTTATTAAAATTTTGTATATACAGGGTTGTCCATTATGCTTGAATCAGGGTCAATTTTTTTATTTCAAATGGAATCCCGTATATATTTTTCTGTTTTCATATTACGCTCTTAATTCAAAATATTTCTGCGATTAAGTCTTTTTACTTCTCACACCGATAGGTGAGCGGAGTATTGTGATCGCGAAAATTTTCGATTTTGAGATAACACGCTTTTTGGGCGTTTTGTGGTGCCTACATAACGAAAATCCACGTCACTCATTTCCGTCGGTCTGTCTGTCGGTCTGTCTGTCTGTCTGTTGGCGTTTTTCTAGCCTCCTAATCTCAGTAACCGCTGCATAGATTTTGATGAAATTTAGGTAGTGATATGGTGTAGGGTCGTAGTAGATAATGTTGCTACAATTTTGAAAATCGCGCATAGGCGGCGGAGTAATTAGCAAAAAACGAAAAATTTCAAATATGCCTCAAACTTCGTTTTTAGGCGTTTTAGGGGTTCCTGATCATTTTCTACTTTTTTTTGGGTGGGGGTGAAATTGGGGTGGTTGGGGGGGGGGGGTGGGGGTTGTAAATCTAAAAAAATGGTTGTACTTATAATGGGCTGTCTACTGACCTGAGAGAGAAAGACCTAGCAGTATAATACACTTTTTTAGGTCCATCCGAACATTGCGTTTTGTATTACAGGAACCAAGGGACTTGGAGAATTTTCCGATGTATACATACGAGTATTGCTTTAGATTGTTCTGTATTTTATAATGTTGAAATAACTGAATTGATTTTAATGAAATTTCGGCACAGTATTACTAGTTTGGCGTCTCAGTGGCGGCGCAGCAATATTAAAAAAACTAAAAATATGAAAACAGCTCAAACTTCGTTTTTAGGTGTTTTAGGGGTTCCTGATCATTTTATACCTTTTTTTGGGTGGGGGTGAAAATTGGGGTGGTTGGGGGTTGGGGGGTTGTAAAATTGAAAAATTTGTTGTATTCATAATAGACTGTCAACTGACCTATGAAGGAAGACCTAGCGACATAAATAACTTCTTTAAGTCTATCTGAACATTGCCTTATGCCTATTACAGAAAACAAAGAACTTAGAATTTTTTCCGATGTATGACATACGAGTATTGCTTTAGATCGTTCTGTATTTTATAATGTAGAAACTACTGAATTGGGTTTAATGAAATTTCGGTACAGTATTACTACTTTGGCAAGGATGGAAAACGCGTATGATTTTTAGAAATCGTCCCAGTGGCGGCGCAGCAATATTAAAAAAACTAAAAATATGAAAACAGCTCAAACTTCATTTTTAGACGTTTTAGGGGTTCCTGATCATTTTATACTGTTTTTTGGGTGGGGGTGAATTTAGGGTGGTTGGGGGGTGGGGGGTTGTAAAACTGGAAAATTTGTTGTATTCGTAATGGGGTGTCCATTGATATGCGAATAGAAAACCTAGCGGCATGATTATTGCTTTAGATCGTTCTGTATTTTATAATGTGGAAACCACTGAATTGATGTTAATGAAATTTCGTCACAGTATTACTACTTTGGCAAGGATGGAAAACGCGTATGATTTTTAGAAATCGTCTCAGTGGCGGCGCAACAATATTAAAAAAACTAAAAATATGAAAACAGCTCAAACTTCGTTTTTAGACGTTTTAGGGGTCCTGATCACTTTATACTTTTTTGGGTGGGGGTGAATTTAGGGTGGTTGGGGGGTTGTAAAACTGGAAATTTTGTTGTATTCGTAATGGGCTGTTCATTGATATGCGAATGAAAAACCTAGCGGCGTGATACACTTTTTAGGTCCATCCGAACGTTGCATGCTTATTATAGAACCCACGGGACCACGAGTATTTGTGATGTATACATACAAGTATTGTTTTAGATCGTTCTAGATTGCGTAACGTGAAAATTGTTCAATTGATTTTTAATGCATATTTCCTGAAGAGGGAGACGTAAGAAACTATTTACGAGGGTTGTTGTGTTGGATGTTTTTTTTGCGGGCGGGTGGGCGATGATTTAGTTGCAAGGAGATTTCAGACTATAGCTTCATGGCCTTCATGCAATGGGAAATAATAAAATGGTATCATCGTTATGTGTGGGAAGTACTGAGCCAATCAACTTGACTCCATTTTTCAAATTCTGTCTGGTTTTTGTGCAAATCGAAATTACATTTTTTTTTCGAAAAATTAGTGTTTCTAAAAATCACATTTTAGCTGCGCTGTAAAACACATGTCACTATTACTATGATCTAAAAGATCTACTAGGGAATGTAATTTAACATCTTTGTATACTTATTGAGAAATAATATACAGGATGTTTGCTACTGTCAATGGAAAAAGCAAAACATGCCCTATAAGTAAAGTTGATAGATTCCAGATAGTTAGCATTCTTTTAACTCAACCCGATATTCCTTTTATGGAAATTCGAAATACTTATAGTAGGCTTTGACGGACGTCAGACATGTTAAATTTCGAAGCAATATTTCGCCTGAAGACTGAAGAGAGAATTAAGCAGCGAATTCGACCAAACCAAAATATACAGAGGGTTCCATTTGAAATAGTTAACATATCGGTGTTCGAAAAACTGCTTTTTCCAATGACTGTAGCAACATCCTGTATACTATTTCTCAATAAGTATACAAAAAAGTTAAACTCCATCCCCTAGTAGATCTTTTAGATCATAGTAATAGTGATATGTGTCTTACAGAGCGGCTAAAATGTGATTTTTGGAAACACTGGTTTTTCGAAAAAAAAGTGTAATTTCGATTTTCCCAAACACTAGACAGAATTTGAAAAAACCTTAACCGCAGAAATATTTGGAATTAAGAGCGCAATCTGAGAATCGAAAAATATATATAGAGTATTCCATTTGAAATAAAAACGTTGATACTGATTGAGGCACAACGGACCACCCTGTATATACAAAATTATAATAAAACTAGTCTAACTCACATCAAACAACTTTTATATTCAACTTATTGTCCTATAACATATAGTTTCTGAGATAAGGTAGTGGGTTAAGTGCCCCACCATGTACATTATCCAAAGAATCTCAGAAGTGAGTGTTTAACCATTCCCATTAACCTGACTATGTAAAGTCTGTGTTCCCCCAGAATGGATTCTTGCATTGATAAAGACAGCTGGGCAATCGCAAAGCAAGTGCTCATTTTCCATTCAACATCCCATGCACAGGGGTGTATAACTTAACAGATAGTATTAGCTACCCTCTTCACTAAGGTAGCTACCTACCTCCTTAGCTATCCTCCTCACTAGGGTAGCTAAGGAGTTAAACTATCATCCTTATCTCACGCTGCCTTAATAGCTTCAAGAGTGCGCTCTTGTCATAGCCCAGAGGGCAAGACACAAAGATGCTGGGGCCCCAGGATTTTGGTTTCGACTGCCTTTTTGCCAACCGGTTCGTAAAAATTAATTTAAATTTATTACTTCTTTGTTAAAGTCATTACTTATTCATAAATCTCTGATAACCTATTTGGATTTTTCCCGTTCCGAACCTGAGAACAAAGTTTTTCAAGATCTATTCTTTTAAATGAAAGCGCCATTTCACACAGCATTATCGTATTACTCGTATGGCAGGTTCCATGGATTGGTGTGCAGGAAAAACAACGTTTTGCATGAACTGATTGTAGTTAATCAAAGTTAACCAAACATACACATGTAAATTAAAATATCACAAAAATTAACTTTCGAAAACTAGAATTTTTCGATCAGGTTTGGGCACTTTTTCAACTTGGCACCTCTACATGTTGTTTTAAGATGTTTATTTTTATTTTCACATTTTATGCGGTGGGCTTTTTATAGTTGCACTTTAATGATTTTTAATATCCGTGGCTCACTTTAACCAAATACCGTTAAAACACTGTTTATGGTAATAATATCCCGGATTCACTATTATCTGCAGTGATTTTCGTAGAGTAGGTAGCATGTTGATTATTACAAAAAATTAAGTTCGTAAAACCAGAATAAAGGTTCTTTGATATAAGCTCTTGATGAGACTTTGAGTAATTCCTCACGCCTATTAAGAGGTTGTTCAAAAACATTACATTGTTTTCCAAAATATTTTCAACATACACGAAAATATGTATTATTATATAACGTAGAAAGCCTGGGCACGATACACTAATTAAGTTAAATTGGGGTTTAGCAAAATTAATCCTCGATAAAATGACGTAATTATGAATTCTATTTTGCAGCTTCAGACTTTTGAGTACACAAAGTTTGAACTCCAGAATATAGGATATGATCAGAGGGTGGCAGTCCTAAGTTGATAATTTTTTTACTGTGTATAGAAGTCGTTAAAATAAACAACTTTTTCAAATAACTTTTTTCCGAAAACTGAAAAATAAGCGAGATACAGAATAAAAATATATATCTGGGCTTGTGTATAAAGACGCACCTAGTCTATTTATGTTTAGTTTTCGCTCGGATTTTTGTCAAATCGATTAGGCATTCTACATTTCAGATAGTGCAATAGTCACTTTCAGTTTATCATAGGTAATTTTAAATTGGCAAGTCCTAAAAGTTGTTACATAATAATGCGTCACTTTTAGGATTTACCAATACTTTTTTTATTATATAGCTTGCCTATCTTTGAGTATTCTGGCAAAAGTTATTTGAAAAAAGTATCAACTTAGGACTCACTCTGTACACTATATTCCTTATATAATGGGCACCCTATACAGAGTGAGTCTAAAGTATGGAACGCCTCAATTATCTCGAAAACGGTTTGCACGATTTTAATGAATTTTGGGATATGGAGGTTTTGCAAAATGGCCGATCTTACGAAGGTATTTACAATGTTGTGAGATCTACCGTTTTTTGTATATACTTCCTATGTCTAAACCTCATAATTTCGGAGTTATAACTAAATTGCCCCAATTTAAAATAACTCAATGAGCGCCGGTTTCTCAATGTCCAGTTGTATATTTATCTGGAAGTTAACGGTTAACTGTTAGATGAAATTGCTAAAACAATTGAAGGTTAAACTTACGAATTCACGTAAATCTTATCTGACAGTTAATACCCATAGAAACGCTAACTGGCAGCTAACTATCTGAGACTTTTAACTGGACATTGAGAAACCGGCCCTAAGATGTCTATGATTACTGTTTAAAATTTAGACATGTTGCAAAATGTACTGCGAAGTTTCAAGATTCACATGGCTTGTCGTATTGAAGTAAATGGACAACACTTTGAGCATCTGCTGTAACCGCCTTCATGTTTTTTGAAGTTAATGTTTTATTTTAACTTCGGCGGAAGCAATGTAGATTTAGTTGTAACTCCGAAATTATAACGATTAGGTATACAAAAAATTATCAGTATTTTTCAAAGATTTCAAAAATGTAGAAATATACAGAGTGATCCATATGAAATAAAAAAGTTTATTATATTTCAGGAAAAACGGTAGATCTGACAAAATTGTAAATATCGCGCAAACCGTTTCCGAGATAATTGGGGCATTCCATTCTTCAGACTCACTCTGTATGTAGATTATTTTGTGCGTTCTCTCTCTCGTTATCACAGTTTCCAATAGTAGTTCAACTTGATATCGCAGTAGGACGTACTCGTTAAAGTTCCCGATTTTTCAAAAATTATTTTTATAATTGAAGAAACTAAACACGAAGTTGTAGAACACATCTGGGTCCGGTGCGGCAAGCATGTAGTAGCAAATTTGATGATGCTCCTCTGTGAAAGTCCCTGTAAAAAAAGATAATAAACACACCGCATCGTCCACACAAACACCTGCAAACAGAAAAAGTTGGATCATTAGTAGTTCATGGCAAGTAAAAAAACGAACATTTTAAATACAACTTTATTATTCGAACCCAATCTGATGCACAGCCTATCGACGTACTTAAAATGTGAATGTTTTGCTCTTACTACAATAGAAAAGTCCATGTTCAGTTTAACGAATATAATTCGTATTGCACCTACCGGTTGCGAAGTAGCCGGTAGCAAACTGGGATGCAAATAGTGACTGCCTTCTCCGGCTTGACTATCAGTTGAAGTGTCTGCAATTAAACATACGAATTTCTAGTAGTGGTTCAAGATAAATTTTCGATTGTAATATTCCTAGGACATTGAAAATAGACGAGATAATTTTATGAAAATCGAAAGCTCGTTCATTAATAACATCCCTCAGCTACCTAGTAACGAGCTTGAGAAATTTTTCAGAAAATTATGAGGCATTTGTCAATGTCCGTCGGCGAATTTTTTTTTAGTTGTCAAACCCAATTATGTAGTCAAAGCGACCGATAATTGCATGAATGCAATTATCCCTGTAACTTGGATTTGAATGGATAAAAATCAACGATATCATACAAAATGGGGAAATTTCAATGGTTGTCAGAAGTTTCAAAAAATATGACGATGTAAGGGTGAGGTACAGCGGTTGGCACATTTGTATATATTAAGCAAGCTAAGAGGCTATCCTGCAAAATGAATAATTTCCTTACGAATTATAATTAAGAGAAACATTGAAGCACAAAGTACAGCATGTCCGTCAGTATTACGGTAAGTATAAAGAATCTGTTAAGGTTACACTATCATAAAACATTCTATAAATTCTGATTAAATTCCAGTTGCGAAGAGATTATATATTTGATACATACTCAGAGAAACTGCCAATAAAGTAGAAAATATTAGAGTAATTTGGAAATCGCCGAAGTAAAATAGCTTCTGAAGATGCCATCCACTCGTGGTGGCGAAACGTCAAGCCTCAACGCTCAACGACGCCAGCCTAAAAGCTCAAGACCCCAAATTCATTTAACGATGGCCGCGAAAGCCTTACACAGTATTGTTTGGCAAATGAAAAATACTCTACATCACTACCGCTGTATAATACATGTACTGCGATATTTCCAATTAAAATAATTAGCTATTAAAGAACAACAGTATAAATACACAGCATAGTAAACAACCAGCACAATATCTCAGGTTGGTGGCAATTACACGCGCATCCCCCCTTTTGGATTATTTTTTGTAGGGATGCTAACGATACTTCGATACTTGTACTTCTGCACAAATATCGAGTATTTTTATCTTAGATACTTTTTGAGCGATTCCAAACTGGTATCGCTACTTTTGTAGCGGTATCGGTATCGAAACTAATTATATAATTATTGAGGGGTGTAATCAATTGCACAAAATTCTCTACGAAAAAACGCGCCTACTTGGCTAAAACATCGAATTGGTACCGGTATCGATATTTTCATTTTCGCATCTCTACCTAGACGTCACACCCGTAAAATCATCCCAAGGTCAACTTCTGTAGGAACCATTTTTATAAAGGAAATCCTCAGAGATATTACGCTCGTTGTTTACTATGCTGTGATAAATATTTCGGAACAAGGGTTGAGAAGTATTTGAGATAATCTGCAACTTCCGGCAACACCGTAGGCTGTCGTCAGCTGAATGGTCATTGTCCGACTGTGGACCCCTTCCCCCCCCCCTTCCTTTCCGCCTCATCCGTCTCTCGCATTCTCTGCCTGGTCGAACAATACATATAATCATTATGTTGTTTATTACCGCAAATGTTTTTTTAGCTTTTGTGCTTGATTGGTGAGGCTTTTGAACATTCTAAGGAGATATGTGGTGCTGTCAATATCAGGCAGAAAGGAGATAAAATAGGTAACAAAACAAACATTCAATACAACCAGGTAGATCCCATATTTACCCGCCTCTTTCGGTTGTCTTACGATTCCGGCATTTACCCAAAAGACTTGAAAACAGCTTGCATCCAGCCGGTGCCAAAAAAGGGATCCAAAACTGATCCGACCAACTACAGACCTATAGCTCTGCTTTCTGTAATCAGTAAAGTGATGGAGAGATGCGTCAACCAAGAGCTCATTAAATACCTAGAGCTCCATCACTTAATCAATGACAGACAATATGGATTCCGACACCAAAGATCAACTGGAGATCACCTGGCTTACATCACACATGTGTGGAGCAAACTCATCCAGTCATTTGGCGAGGCTCACGTCGTTGCTCTCGATATTTCAAAGGCATTCGATCAACTGTGGCATGCAGCTCTCCTAAACAAGCTCCCATCTTATGGGCTCCCTGTTAAGCTCAGCGGTTGGCTCGCAGACCTCCTCTCAGGTCGGAAAATCTCTGTCGTGGTAGATGGCTTTTCCTCTTCTTTCCATAGCATCAATGCCGGGGTTCCGCAGGGATCGGTATTGGCTCCGACATTGTTTCTGCTTCACATTAATGATCTACTCTCTAGCACTACAAACCCAATCCACAGTTTTGCGGATGACAGTACGCTGCATGCAGGCATCATGAGCTATAGACCGATCTCTGTGGTCGAGCTGGAACGCAGAAGACGCAGTGGCAGCTTCACTTTCAAAGGATCTCGATACCATTGCCGCTTGGGGGCTTAAGAATATGGTTAAATTTAATGCCTCCAAGACCCAGTATTGTACGCTATCAAACAAGAAGTGCCCAAGCCAACACCAGGTTCTAATGAACAACCAGGCTCTGCCAAGGAGTCACTCATTCAAGCTGTTAGGAGTCAACATTACAGAAAATCTGATCTGGCACGAACACGTGGCGTCAATTGCAACAGCTGCTGGTAAAAAGCTTGGGTACCTATTTAGAGCCAGAAAGTATTTCTCACCATGTAACCTCCTCACGCTATATAAAGCCCAGATAAGACCTTGCCTGGAGTATTGCTCTCATGTCTGGGGAGCTGCTGCCCCCACTACCCTGCCTATACTAGATGCCGTCCAGAGAAGGGCAATTCGACTAATTGGCGATCCGGCCTTAACGCGCCACCTTCAGTCACTTTCTCACCGGCGTGTTGTTGGTGACCTCTCACTCTTCTACCGATATTCCAACGGAATCTGCTCCTCTGAGCTATCCTCTATCGTTCCGCCGCTCACTGCTCCTATCAGATGTACCCGTGCGACTGCTGCATCTCATCCTAAAACGGTCGTTCTTCATATATCAAGAACTGAGCGGTACAACCGCACATTTATTCCCAGGGTGTTCAAGGCTTGGAATGGACTGCCAGAAGATGTATTTATTGGACCTGCGGGTATTGGCCCATTCAAATCTCGCGTTAACAAACTTCCCCTAACATAACCCTTTCACAGCAGCCGCGGTACTTTGGTATTTAGGCCCTACCTGCGCGGTCTGCTCAGTTATAAAAAAAAGGTAGCCGTTTACCATACCCACGTCAACCTTAGGCAGACCACCTGAATCGGCTTTAGTGGATATCATCATCATAGTCACAATATCCTAACAGACATGTTGTGAACTCGTAAAATGCATTTAATCATTTTACGAGTTTCTCTTGGGATACCTTTAAGATCTTATGCAGTAGTTTCCCATTTGCTTTCTGCATCCTTATGCCGTTGACCAGATGGTATCTACTGGTTCATCCGCCTTTAGGGGCAATTTCTCACCCAAAGGACAAGAGGGTGTCCTGACTCTTATCAACTCGTCCACCCAAAGCTGTTGGTTGAGAAGAGGTTACTGCTTATACCGACAGTAGTTCGGTTCCTTTTAGTCGCCTTTTGCGACACGCAGGATATACGATGGGAGATATTCTAACCCGCCCCCACACGGGGGTTAGTGGATATATTATCTACTTTATTCATCCTTATTGGTTATGAGAAACTAACTTAAAAAAACCTAACCAAAAAACCGATAAAGCAGGGTTTTCCTAGCAACGCACATTTTACGCGGCGTAGAACCTAATTCGGTCGGCGTAAAACGCTGACGACATGGCTAATGAAAATCAATGGCGTTTTCCTATACGACGGGACGACTGCTCGGAGAGCAATCTATTCAGCTGTACGCACCGTGTTGTGAAGGGCGCTATGTGAAAATGAGTTCACAAATCCGTTTTAGTATCGCACACGATTAAATGGTTCCACATTTAAATCTTCTTCAACAAAATCGAGGAGAAACGAGAATTACAATTACTGCCTTGTAACTTTAAAATATGCTTTAAATTTGACCTCGTCGTCAAGCAGATGTCTATGGACAATTAATTAAAATGCTACTAAGCTGCTTCTTTTTTGAAATTATTGACTAGCAGAACTTCTAGTGCTAATATGAATCGCAGAATCGTGGTTGTAATGCCAATTTCGTCTTGCAAAGTTTCATCTTGCAATATTAAAAGTGCCAAAGCTAATTTGTTTCTTTTACTCATAACGACGATCAGGTCGCAACTGACAATCCCAGGAAAACACTTTTTACGCAGCGCATAGTTGGTCGTTCTACGCCGCGTAACATGTGCATTGCTAGAAAACCCTGCCTAAAGGATGCTCTACAATAAAAAGAGAAACAAGCCAGGATACCAGAAGAAAATGACAAATACAGTCGACGCGCCCCACAACGAATGATGTGCAAACTATCACTGATGAGTGACGAAGTGACGAAGATTGACGGATCACGAACCTTAACCCAGATCACGGTCACCGAATCACGGATCAATAAAACGGGAACACAATTCACATACGTACGATCTTAAATCAAGTAGAACGGGAACACGGCACACATATCCGTCTTCCAATTGGCTATTCCTTAACGTCACGTTCCTAGAGTAGTTCAAATATTTTCCTAATTTTCTTGGCTTTCCAGTACCCAAAAAAATTACGACGAATATGAGGGGGTTGTTATGCCATACTCTATCATATGCAGTCATAAAATAAATTCATAATACTATACCTTATCCACCGAATAAACAGAGTAACCATGCACAATATACGTAAATTTTTACTGTATGGTCAAGGGTTATATACACACCGTCTACAAAACTGCATACTGAGAGCAGTGATGTTATTATAAACAGAAAAATCAAGTTCGATTTATCCGAGTAAAGCCCCAAAATATGGGTTTGAAATAATTTTTTACTCCGCTTCTTCAGTGAATGCAGTATAGTTCATTTGGTCCAAACTATGTGAAGAGAGATTCTTCACGGTTAAGGCTGTGAAATACCATAGACCAGGGCCATAGCTATATGTTGACCATGGGGGAGGGGTTCATGTTGGCCTTGGGCGGGGGTTCATGTTGACCTTGGAGGGAGGGTTATGTATAAAAGAAAAGACTACTTTGTAATGTCTTAGGTCCGTATTCATAGTCGTTCCTCAAGTATCCCTTGAGTATTATTCAAGGGATCCCTTGAGTATTATTCAAGGGATACGTGAGGGTTATTTGAGGGTTACTCAAGGGAGAAGGGACCCTCAAGTGTGGCTTTCCTTGTGTATCTATTCCCTAGACAACATCTACCAGACGGCGGGATTCATTTGGCGACGTTGTCATATTGCAAAATAAGTCAATTTGTTATGCCTATGCCCACGCATTTTGATGTTTTCAGTTATCTCTTATGAGGGCTGTTCCAAATTACGGTTGTATCACCGTCCTAGAACAGTTTTCATCATGCACCGCTCATTTGGTGATTCTAGAATCGATGATTGGTTGGTACGCTGGCGGACCAACCGATCACCGTTTTTAGAACTGTAAAATGGGCAGGACATGATGAAAACAGTTCTAGGACGGTGATAGAACCGTAATTTGGAACAGCCCTTTTGTTTTGTACCAGTATTTCGTGTTCCGTGGCGGACTTTTTCCGGATGTGACATAAACGGACAACACCGTACTCCAAAATTAACCACAAAATCGACGAAATGTCATGTTGACATTTCGTTAGTTCGTTACTTGAGTATTACTACTATTACTCAAGGAGCCTTACGTAAGAGACCCTCAAGTAAGATTTCGAAACACAAAACCTTAAGTATCGACTATAAATACGACCCTAAATTTGCTTAAAGACCGTATAGATTGTATCGCTGCTAATGTGTCATGAGCGCCGGGTGATTGGTTATTAGTAGAATGAATCACTAAGCTTGGAGAAAGCATTTTGGTTATTTAATTTTGTATTATTTTAGTAGTTATTTCATACATGGGAATACTCATGGGGGGGGGTTTGAACCCCCTAAACCCCCCTTATATACGACCCTACCATAGACAGACGATCAGCCAGATAAACATAGCCTAGTTTTTACTGAACGTTCCTCCCTGAAGCAATGCGATCCAGGTTAAAATTAGTTTGTAATCTATTGATGTGGACTGTCTTATACACTACACAATAGATTGGTTAACAATATTATTGCCTTAAAAAAAGTATACCTGAAATTTGCATAAATCAAGCTCACCTAGTTTTTCATTCATTATGGCTTCATATCCTTTATAAATACCGCTCTTGAAAGCAGACAACACATGTCTATAGTATTTGTAGAGTGGGTCACCTTGATTCAAAAACGAGAACTGGGGATTATCTGCTTGCTTTGCCTTGATCAAGATCTCCATCTGTGGTCCCTGATTGCAGACAAACATTGCTGTTTTTTCCAGTCTTGCGTTTTCTTTCACTGTCTTTGGCTGTGGAGGATGATGTATAGAATCAGGGTAGTATGACCTAACTTAATAGAAATCATATTCGCGTATATATATACTTATTTTTTGACATCTGTCAAATTCAATTGTGCAGTCATAGCGACCGATAATTGCACTTATGCAATTATCAGTGTAATTTGGATTTGATTGGATAGAAGTGTCAAAAAATTTTCAAATTAAAAAAATTCTTCAAAATCAAAAACTGGAAGTTAATAGACTTCTATGACTGATTATATAAAACTATTGGAATAAAAAATTCATATGGTGTTAAGATATCCAAAATTAAACTATGTTTGACTTTGTCTGCACTATCACACTAAATTATCATTAACTAAAATTAAACAATGGTAATGCTTTTATAGCAGTTGCAGTAGTTCAGATTTTTCCATTATTTTGAAATACAAAGGTTTCTTACAATTTCTATATCAACAGGTACATCCAAAATAGGAAATGGAACATAGTCTTCCTCCTTTTCTTCAGCTCCCAATACTACCGGTGCTTCAGGTTCACTTTTATTTTCTAGAGGTACATCATAACTATATCCAATTGCATTTGTCATCTGCCTCTTCTGTTCTTCATCTGAAACATTATGATATTGTGATTTGATAAAAGTATAAGTTCTGAAAGAAATGCATTAAAGTGTATAATTTGTTTCAATTGATAAATAACTCTTTCTCAATATCTAGAATCACTAAAGAATAATATTGTCCATCAGAAGTAAAGCATTTTTGAACATATGAGAGATGTAACCAATGGTGGCTGGTGCATAAAAGTTATATATCTGCAGAGCACAACTAATGTCAGCAACTTTTATTTTTTACTAGCTGATCCGCCAGATGCTATCCTGCCTTAGCTATGAATATTGAAATGAATAATAATTATCTGAAAACATAGTGTTCATTGGAATACTTTTCGATATCCAATATGTTTTGTTTTCGGGTGCGTAAATGATGATTTTGTCAACACCGAACAGGCTACATGACCATGGGGAAAACATGGATTATCAAGATTGATCCCACAAACGTTCAACGACTGCCCTTGCATCATTGCGAATGCAAGCCGCACTGAAAATTGCAACCGTTTAAAGTCGAATCTCATTTTGTTTGGGATCATAGGGATGTGGAATCAAGACGTCTTCGCTTTTGTATTCCCCTGTTGTTTTAATCAATTTTACTATTCTTCTCTGAATGTTATCATCGACTGTTAATTAATGATAGGCCATGATTTTGAAGGCGTATTTCTAAACCAAATTCAAGTAGAAAGGTTCACTTAAAAGTCTGGTGTTCAAGATACATGGTGTCAAAGTTTGGAAAATATTGATAGTATGCCACACACCTCAAAAGAAATTAAATATTGCTTTTCAACATTTTTGTCTTTTGATGTCTCTTCATATCCCACTTTGTTTTGGAGGAAAAAAAATAAAAACCACTTCATAGCCTGTCGAAAAAGTGGAGCTATGAAATGAAGTGGTTTTTACTTATTTGTTCCAAAACAGGGTGAGATATGAAAAGGCATTAAAAGAAAAAAATGTGCTATCTGTTTAATCTGAAAAACAGCATTTAATTTTTTCAAGGTCAGTGACTTACATTTTTTTGCTAATATTTTCGTACATGTTTATTCATTTTTTATTTAAGGTGACCTCACATGATCATGGACATTGAGATAGGAACATGAAGCCTTAATATTTTTTCAGTTATTCTGCAACAAAATGGCAAAACGATTCTATAGTACGCATCGAGGGTTTTTTTAAGGCGAGAAATCCAAATTCAACAACGGTTATCAAAACAAGCGTTTCCTCAATATGTAAAAAAAGCTCCCGATACGTAATTTTATATCGTTGTGTCATTTTATTGCGAAATAATTAAGAAAAAACAAAAAAAAGTAAAACTTTGACATCCTGTATCTTGAAAATTAAGCACTTTAAGGCCCGGTTTCACCACAATATTTTATCCAGGATTAAGTCCTAGATAATTTTATAGACGAGTTTCACCACATTCTTATCCAGGATTAAGCACGTATATCCGAGATAAAATTTAATCTCCCATATTTGGCGAATAAAATGTTTAATCGGAGATTTAGAATGCATATGACAGTTGAGGTGACGTGGCTGACGTGTCTGCGAACTTCAAGGGTGTAGAAAGAAATAATTGGTAAATTATTATGAGAAGAAGCATATAGCTAGGTATCTTTTATTTAAAAACAAAAAAAAAATGCTCCAGAACCAGTAATTTTCCTGTTCATGTCTCATTAAAATTTGTGTTCCACGTTCGCGTTCCAATTCGTTTATACCCCAAGTTCAACACAAAGTTGGTATCGGTTGTTTAGCGTCGTGGTACGACGTCGGTCTCCCATGCAAAGGGTTGTGAGTTTGCGTCTGGATAGGACTATTTTTTTCTTTGTTCTTTTTTTACAAAACCGATTATTTAGGCCAGTGTTTCAAATTTTAGCAGATATATGTTTATTTGAAATGATTTTTTACAAACAAACTAAAAATTTGTCGTTGACTCCCATGCAAAAGGTTTTGAATTCGCGTCTGTGTAGGTATATATAGGGACTTCTTTCATTCTTTTTTACAAAACGATAATTTAGACCAGTTTTTAAACTTTAGCAGACATATGTTGATCTAAAGCGTTTTTTTAAATAAGAACAAATATTTTAATTTCTTTTTAATATACTCTTAAATCACTTGAAAATCACTCTACAACGCAAATAAGTAGTCACAAAACCTCGCACAATAAACCACCATCCACACAAATTCGCATATGAAAAGACAATTAATTGGGTCTGAAAATTTTTGATCCTTTCTACCTGAGGCCGAAACTCATTAATTATTATCCATCTTCCCGAACAAACCACTTGTTTGGAACCAATCAAAAATGAGACATCCTGTTGTCAGGTTATTTCTATGGGAAAACCCACCAGAAATCCCTTTACATATCAACAATCAGCTATCAGCTAAATCTAAAAAAAAAATTAAATGAAAAAGAAGGGATCTACTCAGATTCGAACTCGCAACTTCTTGCATGGACGACCGATACACTACCTCTAGGCCACCCTGGCTATGTTTACCTTTTGCCGAACCTCGCATATAAGCAGATTAGGACGTGAGCATGGACGGCGAATTTTAACGATGCATAAATAGAAAATGACTGGTTCCGGTAGCGTTTTTTTTGTTTTTATATAGAATAAAAATAATCATATACTCCTACTGATAATCATTTGCTAATTATTCCTTTGTTTCAACTTGTATTACGTAAAAATTGTGTTTTTCTCCTATGCTGCTAATGCAAATTCTCAAAATTGTGAGGTTATAAATGCTCTCGTTACGCTGTTGCCACGTCTTAGTTTGAATATATCCGAGATTAGTTAATCCTAGATATACTTGCGCAGGTGGAACAGAAATTAATCTCATCGCGGATGAAATACTTCAATTAATTTTATCCAAGATTACGTAATACGAGATTAGTATGGGTTTGATGAAACCGGGCCTAAGGCTTCATGTTCCTATCTCAATGTTCTTGAAAATGTGCGGTCTATCACCTGTCAAGCGTTGTCGGTCGATCATCCAGACAACCTGTACGAGCTTTTCTATTTGAATTTGAGTAATAAATATGCCTTTAAAATTATGGTCTATCATTAATTCACACTCTGTTTACATATTCATCATTTCCACAACATACACTTGACAAGCTCGAAATTTCCAGATGATTCCTTGACATTTAAAAATCCAACATCTAACCTGTATTTTTGACAGCAACGTCATACATGACAACAATAACAAACAAATCACTAATACTATACAGTATGTTACACCATTGATTAAAGTATTTAGGGGAAGATGAACAACCACACAGTAAAATCGCGCGCTCGCAGTCTATCTCACTCACTCTAGTCTATCTCACTCACTCTCATAGAAACCACCGACACCGTCACCTGGCGCCCTCTGGGCCAATCTCAGAAGCTTCAAAAATTCCTGAATCCTTTATAATAAATATGCCCAATAGATGGAGCAAAGGAGCATCCAGCTATAAAAATACGACCTTGAAGTGCCAATGACCTAACCACCGACAATAAAAATACGGTTCGTCGGTGGACCTAACATTCGAAATATGTTTTGTGTTCGGAACTTCGGATTTCGGAATGATCAGCGTCAGCGATCAGCTGGCAGCGGTTGTTGACCTTGTTGTCCGTATTTTATTTGTTTTTTACAATTTCTTGGACATTTTCACCATAATTGTTGTTGTGATGTGTTTTTTAAGGAACCTTTTTTGTCAGGTAAGCACATCTGTCAATTAAAATGATGTAATTCATGAGATAATGCATGATGAAAACTTGAATGCATATTGAAAACAGCAAAAAAAAAACGTTTATTCGCCAATTACAGTTATCCCATGAGTTATCACATTCACTAGAGCGATAGTTGTTATAGTCATACTGCATTTTTGTCACTTGATACTCCAAAATAATGCATTTCTTACTTGAAGTTTTATCTGTGAAGTATATAGAAGTAATAAAGTTGTAGTGGCCAACCTTTGGTGGATTATGTTAAAGTAGCAAAAACATCCATCCGTAGGTAATAATTGCTAGTTGTATACCTATGTACATATAGGCAAGTTCAAAAAATGGATCATTTAATACATTCATCTTTTGACATAACCTAAAAGTTGAGTTTCTGGAATAGGTACATTATGACTATTCACTTCTCTATTCGAATAATTTGCGCACTATTTCAAAATGCTTCCTTTTTGTCATTATAGGTGTGGAAAAAATTCTCCAGCTTCCCAAGCATTCGAGACAGAAGAGGCAGACCGATACCAGGAGGCGAAGAGTGTGCTGACTTTATTCCACATACTGTGTATACTAACATCACCAATAAATGCTCATGTTATCTATCCATATATTTTTTAATAAATGGTGGAGTTAAAATGAATTATTTATTATTATAGGGTATGCTTCTCACATAATCAAAATGAAAATATTTCAGATCATTAGCTTATACCCACATTCATACTTTTTTTCCAAATATGTAACATGAAATGGTGTCTAGCTACAGAGAGGTGAAAATATGTATTTCAAATGGCACTTTGCTTAACATAGTGTGATTAATTTGTATCTTATCAAACAGGGTGACTATCTCAAAAACACTCATTGGAATATTGTTAAGTTGCACCATTGATTGTTGCACACACCAGAAGCTAAAGGATTATTGAATGAAAAACTATTAGTTATATTTTCCTATGTATTTATTATATATATATTTCTTCGATGTATTAAGGCTTGTTCCGAACAGTATATAATTCAGTGTATCGAAGGGCAATGAGTGAAACACCATTCAGTGATGTCAAAATCCCTATATAATTTACATAAGAGTAATTGTCTGTGCACATATTATAGTTATGTTTATTCAAAACAAATTTCATGTCTGATGTTGCTAACAAATTTGATTTTAAATGATGTTCTTAATAATCACATTACTTCATAATTTTAAACGTTATTATTATATTAACCATAAACGTATCGATGAGGTAATGAAACAGGATACATTTCAAAAATTTTATTATTCTAAATGATAAACAGTTGCATCTTTCTTTACAATTTTTGTTTCATTTTTAACAACCACAGATAATACATCTCGGGACTGACATGCTGAGTTCAACATTTGCTTTAAAAGCTGTCTTAGACCAGTGCCAAAGCCTCCAAAAATAATAAAAAGTGAAAAAAAATTACAGTAGGATGAAACTCATTAGAAAAGGAGGAGAATATGATAAGAATAAAAGGAAAAATAAATTACGGTCGATTCGAGATCGGGAAGTGGGAGTGGGTGAGCTTTTAAGGGTAGAAAATGGTTTATCTTGATTTCTGGCAAAACTACAAGTCCTATGGAAAAAAGTTGAATGGCAAAGATGTAGGTAATAAAAAGATCTACAACTCTTGTATTATCAATTTTTTCACATAACCTCAAAATTTTGGTGAAAAATTCAAAAAACCAAGTTTTTGGTCCTTTATTTTTATGTTTTTCAAAAAAAAATATTTTTTTTACGAAATTTGGTGAATACTTACCTTATTATGTCCCAAATACACTGTAATTTATTTGATTTAAAATATTTATTTTTTCGCCTTATTTGACCTTAAGATCAAAAATGCACCCCATTTTTCAATCAAAAATTCTCGCGTCAAAATATCAGCTTTTTTCAAAAAGTTTGGGAGCCTTTCGTTCGTTGAAATCTCTATTTTCTGATGGTGTAAAAAAAATATACATTACTATAGAAAATCTTCTCAGAAAATGCAAAAAACTGAAAAAAAACTCAAATTCGAAAAATTCGTTTACTCACCATGTACAATTTTGAGCTATTTATTAAAATTTACACTTATTTACTTAAAAAACGTGAGATTTCATGTTTGATAAACTAAAAAATTGCAAATTGGAATATCCTACTATAATTAACAAATAAATAAGTTAATATTTAATAAGACATCCACAATATTTTGAAAAAGTTGTAGAATCTTCTTTAAATAATATTTGTACCTGAGTGACATACGGTGAATGTTAGCCCATTGTAAGGTATTTCATGGAGAAGTGGGGGAATTACATTTTCGATGGTTATGGTGGAAGGACAAGTGACAAGCATCTAAGAGAAAATTGTGGCTTTTTAAATTTAATTATACCTGGTGACATAATATTAGCAGATAGAGGTTTTTTAATTAGAGACTCAGTTGAAGTTCTAGGAGGTCACTTACATATTCCAGCATTTACAAAAGGTAAGACGCAACTTCACCCAGTAGAGATAGAAACCACTCGTAGTATTGCTAGAGTTAGTCCATCTCAAATTCCACTTGATTAGTCTCAATATTTTTTACACAACTCTACATCATATTCAAATGCATTTATATTGTTCACATAAGTTTATACTAGATATATGTAAATTATATCCTCACAATTACTAGGAATTCTGTGAAACTAACAATGCCTAAACAAAAAATGCAGTTTTTGATAGATGATTCTCATATAATGTAGCTAAATCATACAATAGCGTCCCTAATTATATTAGAAGTAGCTATAAACTATAACAATGTTTTTAATGTCTCAGAAATTCTTGTCATTTTGTTATGTATAACAATATGATACTTCAACTCTGTATGCCAACTTTTTTTTTAGAATATGTATATATAGCTTTCTTGTTGGCCGACACTTTTAGGACGTGCTTTAAGGAAGAAAAGAACTGCTGCTATGTGGCTGCAAACTTCACTTAATCCTGCCATACAAGTGCAATGAGCACATGATATAGCACCATCTGACAGTACGATAATCCATACCTGTAGTGGTTTATCATTTCTTCTTTGTGAGTGCATAACCTGTAACAAAATAAGGGCTGTTTTAGTAGGTATAGTTTGCTTTTATGGGCGAAAACAGGATGGATGGTTCTTTCTAATCTCTAAAACTATTTTTTTTTTGATAGATTGTTCTCGCTTCACATAACAACATGGAAAAATTGACTTGACATAAATATCATGTAACAAGGATATTCTACATTACACATGCTTGTTCTTTTGTATTAATTTTACATAAAATAAAATTATAAAAAAATGTTCAGGCCAATTATTTGTATCACCCAGTAAAACTTTGAGTGAAATAAAGAAGTAGACATGTTTTTTACTTTTTCTGACAAGAAAAAAAAGAAAGGTGTATTCACTAGTGATTCAGCCACTTGAAATTAAGAATACAACAAGCATTTTTTTCTGCATTTTTCTCACCAACTTTTTTTAAACTGAAATTTAGTGAGACCATACGGTTTGTCATGTTCTAAATAGCTGTAATTGCGAGCATCTAGTTTAGTGATCATTGGAATGCTCCTTTGATACCTTGGACCGTCAACAAAACAAAACGAAATACCAGAAGTATGGCAGATTTATGCTGTTACCCACACTAATAAACCCACACATTAGCTTGAGCGTTAATACCTTAATCAATGCTTGAGCATAGTATACCTAAAGTGACCATTAATCAGCCACTCGTACATCTTTATAATGATTATGCCATGCCTTGGAACCACTCTTGTCTGTTTGTTGCCAAATTCTTGGGATCAGTAATTCTCAAAAGAAATTCATTTTGCTGCTCAGTTTGCCATAATATTTAGCAAGCTTAAATTGTGACATGAAATTGGAGTTACTGCATTGAGAAATGTTACTGGCATTGGTTTATTGAAAAGTGTTCACAAAGTTTTTGTTTTATTTATTGAAAAATACCTAGTTATTTTGATGCAGTTGGTCAGCTGGTGCTGATTTTGAGTAGGAATAACATTTTTAGAAGGTGTTTTCAATATCCATTTTAGGTATCAACATCGTCCTAATAACCAGAATGAATCACTGGGTTTTTTGAGGCATTCAACATTAGACCATTGAAGAAAAGACTCTTTCTGCTGATGCATTTGTGTTGGGCAGTATATAAGTTCAGTCAAGATACAAAAGCGTTATGTTTGAAATAGTTGTGGTGGAATGCCCCATAGGCTTAAGAAAATGGCAGAGTAGATTAGTAATAGAAGGCAATAGTTTGGTTTCAATGGTATAGGTACTTACCTGAATTATACTCATATGGTACTGCGTGTCTGACCAAGAATTTCTTTGTATCTGATCTCTGGATATAGTTCTGTTTGAAGTGTTGTTCGCAGACACCTAATTGTTTTGGCAGTGGGTCAGACTTTCCAACATATTGGAACAAATTCACATTGCCACTATTCTTGATCCAAATATCACGTATAGCTGTTGCTTTTGGGAAAGCAAAGAACATCTCTGGATTACGAGTTTTGTTGTTTGGACAGTTATAGTAATAACATCTGTAAACCATTTTGCTTCCCGAAATCGCGAAAAATTCAATACAAACGATGATAAATCGAAATCAATATAATCAATCAATATTTTTTGATCGTGGTTGATCCAAATTTTCCAAATAACATCGGAATAAACAATTGAAATATGACACTGACATCAATATGTCAGATGTCAAAGTGCCAATTTCCAGCGACACCTGGCGGAGATAATAGTAAGTAGCGTTGATAGATGGTTGGAAGTAGGGTACTTTATTCGTATCAAAGTCGATGGTTGTTATACTGTCAAAGTTGTATCAGTAGAGGTACATTTGTGCTCATATAGGTGGCGACAGTCCAGGAGAAACAAAAATTAGGCGCGAGATCTTAGCATCTGGTGGCCCATCTTCCCGTTAATACCTTAATCAATGGTTACACCCTTTGTAGTCGTTAAGGTTTCTCGCACTTTTCTGAATTTTCTAATATTCTGTATAATTTTTGTTAGATTTCTTCCCACATGAACCTTCTAAGAAGTAATGGAAAACTTATAAAAAAAAAGATGGATGAAATTGGTGAAGTCATTCTCACGCGATGGTGTGACCAAGGGAAAAAGGGATTCATTTTTATATATAGAGATTTATTTGATTTTAGTTCTCAAAAATCCTAAAATTATTACTCCAACAGCAATGCATACTGCAAATTTCCAGCAGACTGGTCACCCAGTTTGATGACCTGAGTTGAAAGAGACCACTCCCAGATCCCAAACTGAGAAAACGTTCTGGTAAAAACCTACATTTTGAAGTTTCATTGCCTAACCTAACTTAATCAAACCAGTTGAGTTGTTGAGGTCAAAATGGATGTTAATCAACTAGATTTGACATTCAGAGTCAAACTTCACCACTCTGATTGTATCAATCATATAGCGTTTTCGTCTTACTGCACTGATTTTAACTACGATTGCACTACAGTGCACATTGAAAACTCGTCTGGTGCCCAGAAGTGCAATAAATCTGAACTGGTAAGTCGAACATACACCAAATTTCAGTGCAAATGAAGAAACTGTTCTGTCAGTCAACTGATGACTGATGTCATTTTGCATCCCGAGAGCTCAATTTCACTCTTTGGTGGTTTTGGAATTTGAATAGTTTGAATCCGCCTTGTTCAATCATTTATTGATTTATCGACATAAAACCCTATAGGGTTTGCCCACTAAGAGCCCGTCCAGATAAAGCGATTTACGCGCGAGTCAATTTATATTGCGTCCAGATGTCGCGTTTCACTTGCGTTTCTACGCTAGGAGGGATTTCCTTCTGGTTAAAAACATGGAGTTTGATACAGCAGTTGTGTTGTGCATACCGGCCATGGAAGCTAGGTAAACAAAGAGAAAGGCGACAAAATGATATAATTGAGTCATGTAGTACCTACTCATGTATTATTATTATTCTGATTTGCTAAGTTCATCTCGCATGATGGCGGTAGCAACAGGTGGTGACGGGCTGTGCCAAGTCAACACCTGAACTATTACTGGTCTGAATTTAGGAAGGATCTCACAATACTACAGGTCTTCAGGATGACAGATTTTTGGAATATTTTGTGTAACTTTTCGTCCAGGCCTAGCTAGTGCAGGTGTGATGTGAATGTGTTAGATGTAAGGCCTGAGACCGACATAATTAGGGGGACAATAACAACTTTGTTTTGTTTCCAGAGTCGTTTTACTTCTATGGCTAGGTCTGTGTATTTAGATATCTTCCCAGCGTATGTGGTTTGAATATTCGTATCATTAGGGATAGCAATATCTATTAAATAGGTAACTTTGTCTGCCTTCGACTGAAAAACTATATCTGGTCTATTGGCTGTGATAGTTTTGTCTGTGTGTATTTCGACGTCCCAGTATAGTTTGTATTGATTGTTGTGGAGTACTGATGTCGGTGTATAATTATATGGATCTGTGTTTTCGATTAGTTTGTTAGTTGTGGCTAGGGCTTGGTGTATGATTTTGGCTACAGAGTTATGTCTGGCCGTGTACTCGGTTCCAGCGAGGGTTTTGCATGCACTTGTTATATGATCTATTGTTTCCTTCTGTTGTTGGCATTTTCTGCAATTATCGTTGGTTACAGATGGATCTTTAATTATGTATTTTTTGTAGTTTCTCGTCGCAATTACTTGGTCCTGAATAGCAAGCATAAAACCCTCCGTTTCTGGGAAGAGCTGGCCATCCTGCAGCCAAGTGTATGACTGTTTTTCATTCATATGATCTTGTGTAAATCGGTATCTATGTTTGCCGTGAAGTGCTTTCTGCGACCAGGTGTTTATTTTTTCTTGTTGTGATTCTATGGGATTGTGTGTGTCTGCTGCGTGGTCTGGATTTGAGAGGGTGAGTGGTGTATAGTTCTTGTCTGCTTTGACTATTGCCCTATGTAAATTCGTTTGTTTGCTCTGAAAGAAATGTCTGTGTGTTTTTATTTGTTGTGTGCGGAGTGACTGTATATCTATAATGCCTCTGCCGCCTTGTTTTCTATCTATGGTAAGCCTTTCTTTGCATGCGTTCGGATGTGACATCCTGTGTTTCGTGAGTTCTGTCCGTATGAGAATTTGGATGTTTTCTATGTCAGTGTGCGACCACTTGATGATGCCGAAGGAGTATGTGAGGACCGGTATCGCGAATGTGTTAATGGCTTTTGTAAGATTTCTGGAGTTTAGTTTTGTTTTTAGTAGTTTAATGAGGCGGTCTCTAAACTCTTGTATTAGTTGTTCTTTGACTTGTGAGTGGTCTATCTTCATGTAGAGGAGATGATTGATTTTATGTTGGTTAACTTTCGCGTGTCTAATGTTGAAACCACAGTTTGAGTTGTTGAGTGCGTTGGAGAGCGGATTTAAACAAAGGCAGAACCACAGTGAACTGAGAGAATCTCCCTTATGTGTAGCTCATCCGTCTGGATATGGCCGTTCTGAGTTTTAAGGTGTATGTTAGTGCGCCATGTTTCCATGGTTCTTGTAAGAAACTGACGAAGGCCTGGGTTGATTTTATATATTTGTAAGGTTTTCTTTAGCCAGCTGTGGGGTACAGAGTCAAAAGCTTTTTTATAGTCTATAAAACAGGTGTGAAGATTCCTGCGTTCTTTTCTAGTCTGCTCCATGATCACACTGTCAATTATAAGCTGTTCCTTGCAACCTTGACTTTGCTTTCTACATCCTTTTTGTTCTTCAGTGAGTATATTGTTTTGCGTAAGGTGTTGTTCAATCCTCCTACATATTGTTGCTGTGATGATCTTGTACAAAGTGGGGAGACAAGTGATTGGACGGTAATTGGCAGGGTTCTTGGTATCTGCGTTTTTGGGTTTAATATACGTTATTCCTTGTGTGAGGAATTTAGGAAGCCTATTAGGTTGTAGTATGGCTTTATTGATTTGGTCTGTGAGCACTTCGTATGTTGAACTGAATTGCTTGTACCAAAAATTCTGTATATTATCCACACCTGGGCACTTCCAATTGTGAGTATGTTTTATTGATTCCGCTATTTTCTCTGATGTAAGAATAACGTCACCCTGTTCCATTATATGTTGGTGTTTCTCCTCTTCTTGTCTGATCCATGGAGCCTCTTGATTATGTGTTTTGTGCTCTGACCATAAGCTACTCCAAAACTCAGTTAACTCTTGTCTACTTGGTGGATTTATGGTTGCTTCCTGGTTGTTTGCAGTTATTTTCTGGTAGAACTGCTTTTCACTTTTTTGGAAAAGGTTATCAGCGTTCTTTCTTTCGTTGTGGTCTTTAGACCGTTTTGGAAGTTTTTGGCCGTTAACTATGACTGTGGTTGCTGCTGCAGCATATATAACGGTGTGGATGTCCTCTAGGTTACTGACGTTTGTTAAGAATTGTGATATTATGTTGGAATTTATTGTGTTTAATATTTGTTGGGTGTATTATTATTATTATTATATTTATTTATTTATACAAGTACCAGTACAAATAAAGGCCACCCTTGAAAGTAACAACTTGTATAAAGGTATTGGCCGATAATAATGAAACATTAAATTTTGTACACTTGGTGACGGATCTAGCAGTGCAGCGGTCTTCAGTTCTCCAGATTTACATCTCTTGTACATCGATGTTACCCTCATCTGCCTGGTGATCATGGTACCCAGACATTTGGTTTATGGAGTCTTTCATGCATTCCGTCACTCGTAATATAATAAATCCTGCATTTCCCTCTGACTGACAATAAACTATTCTTTACCCACCTAATTTTTTTTTCTTTTCTTCGGAATCACCAGCTTCACAAAATATTTCAACTATTTCTTCCCAGTTCCTACGTTTTATGAGTCTATTGGAATAATTGGATGATTCCATATCCGTATCTCGACTCGCGCTCTAAGAGCCCGCCCAGATAGAGCGATTTACGCGCGAGTGGACTCGCGCGTAGTCATTCGTGCGTTCCCGAAATACTAGAGCTACATACATCCCGTCCAGACGCTCTCGCGCGTTGTTTTACTCGCGCGTAAAACGCTTATAACGCGCGGGACTCTCGACTCGCCAGTTGTATGCGCGAGCGCCGCGCGAGTCGAGATACTCGGGCGACATTGTTGCGTCCAGTACAAGTCGCGAGTCCATGGCGTGTGGACGTATTTGTTTTTGAAAATAGAGCGTGATAACTTCGACATAGAACTTTTCATTGACCAAGTCGAAAAAAGAGTAGCCATATGGGATATGGAATCATCCAATTATTCCAATAGACTCATAAAACGTAGGAACTGGGAAGAATTAGCCGAAATATTTCGTGAAGCTGATGATTTCGAAGAAAAGAAAAAAAATTAGGTGGGTATAATGTTATAAACATATTGTGCGTCATTCTGTCACGTAGAATTGGAAACAAAAAGGAATTCAAATAATAAAGTAATTAAAAATTTTATCATAAATAAGAAAAAGTTAAAATATTATCGTTTGCATGTTGAATTGTCACCTTTCTCTTTGTTTACGAAGCTTCCATCGCCAGTATGCACGCCACAACGCAACTGCTGTATCCAACTCCATGTTTTTAACTGGAAGGAAATTGCTCCTAGCATAGAAACGCAAGTGGAACGCGACATCTGGACGCAATATAAATGGACTATGTGTGAGCCCACTCGTGTGTAAATCGCTTTATCTGGATGGGCTCTAAGAATGAGTATCTTTCTATATTGGTAAATACTTATGTATATCTTGTTATAACTCTTCTTCCATCAGTTTATGAACAACATCTCAACAAACATATGTATTTTTGGGACACACACAGCCTTTGCAATTTAACTAGATATGCTTAAATTTCCTCATCATCGAAGATTACGATGTTCGCAATTCTTTCAACTATACTTCCTGTACGGTCCGTAACTTATCCTAGCATCCAAACTACTATGTATACTACCCCACTACCCAGTTCTTGATTGAAAATATTATTTTCTTTGACAAATAAAATAGGTTATCATTAATATTTTATAGATGTCAAAAATGCACTGAAATCTCCACGAGCTCAGAGAGTGCAAGTGCAATTGAGCAGATAAGTCGAAAACAATAAACCACACTAGCTTTGCACTTGAATATAAGACAAACATAATTTTGACACTCAGTTCCTATGAGTGCAGTGATAGGGCAATAAGTCGAAAACGCTAATAGACTGAAGAAAGATTTATTTTGATTCTAAATTCACTTTTCATTTTACAGCAAAAAGAGACGTCAATTAGTAGGTCTAACCAGTCTTTTTAATGTTTTTATCCAATCTACCTCAACTACATCTAATGCTACAAATTTTACCTTTATACATCTGTTCTTCCTCTTCATTTACCTCTAAAGCATAATACCTTTCTTTGTCACAAAGTTCTTCCAGTTGTCTCTCCTTATCACTCAGCCCTAACCACCTAGTGGCATCATAGCCTTCTCTGCTTGCCTCATATTTTCTTATATCAGATAAATGCCCTCGGCAATCATATCTTCAAGATATAGTAAATTAAAATGCTGGACAAAGTTAGCTTAAGAAAAACGCTTACCTATCTATTTTGAGACTTGCATCTCCCATCCATGGGATGAGATGTTTACCTTGGTCAATGTATAGAGCTTTTTCGTCATCTCTGAATAATTTACAAGCATATCCGAATACCAAAAGTTCATCATGATTTTCTATCGGTACAGATTTTCTCAAAATTCCGCTCTCATTACCATTCCAATGTGCCATTTTCAGCTATTTTCACAATTTATGAATTTATTTTTCAGCTTTTTCATCCACAAATCACAACCACAAAACATATACACTGAATCACAACTTAGAACTCACAATCACCACAAAATAGGTACACAAACACAACACAAAACAGGTACGAACCACAAGGCACAAGCCACAAATTATAAACCACAAAATAGAGGGGCGGTGAATGGGACCACAAAATAGGTAGTGGGGACCTACCTTACCTATTCTGTGGTGGGGACCATAGACAAAACTCGTCGACTTTAGCTAAATTCAGATGCACACGACATCCGACGATACGACAGTACGAAACTGTTCCTATTGGTTGAAATATTCAAAATGATGTCAAATCAACATATTTCAACCAATAGGAACAGTTTCGTACCGTCGTATCGTCGGATGTCGTGTGCATCTGAATTTAGCTTAACTCGTATAATTATCTTATGAGTCTATGGTCTTGTCGCCTTGTCCACAGCACACTAGGTCGGAGCCTTAGATGTGGCAACGTGGCTTAGCTGTCAAATAGGGGTCCGGTTATAGTAAATTGTTTTATAGTATCAGAATAATAATTATCACATTTTATATGTATTAAGAGTTCATCGCGGTTGATAAATTAAGAAAAATACTTTTTAGAACGATTATTACTAATACCACTTACATCTGATATCTGGTTCATCGTAGTCAAACACTACAAAATAAAAATAAACGCAACCGTTTCCTGCTGCCACTTCCACTTCCACTTAACTGAACACTGAATTTACTTTGTAAATTTTCTCTTGAGCTAGAAAAATTCACTATTAGGTCACTTTGAAGCCATTCTTGCTGGTCTTGATTCCCTTTCACTATCAAATCTTTCCCTAAGTATGCCCAGATCATCCCAGATGAGTTCTATTAACCTACTTTTTCTGTGATACTTGGGAGGTCCAGAAAACATTGTAGGTACCACATTGTGGTTTAAAATAGGTCTTATCCTTTGAAATGTTAATTATTGTCTTTATTCTTATAAATATAACCAGCCTTTACGAGGAATACCGTTCACCCACTTCTGCTTATGTCCTCCTTTGGAAGCTTCAATTGCTATTGCAACCTGGTACTACACACTTTGCAAACATCTTGTTATCTTTATAGTTTCGTTTGTGCAGGTAAATGATTAGAAACATTAAAATTCACCTTCTAATCTTATTTTTCACTCTGGAAGATTACACTAATGCCATGACTAATGACTTAACAAACAAAATGACGGCCCGTAGATTCAGTGTTGCCATATTTCATGCTCCGGCCTTGAGTAGAGACGGCCATGGTGCATCTGAATCAAGCTTTTTCCGTTAATTTAAATGTAGTATTAGCATAATAAATATGTGACCTTCGAATACTATAATAATAATGTTGGATGTGACTGTTTTTTTTTAACTTTTTTTACTTTTGAAATGTGAAGAAGAAACAATTTAGTAAGAAAGAAATTGAATAAGTGAACCTTCTTTCTATGGCTATGATATAAAATGGATATTTTCAGCGACCCCAAGCATGTACATGTTGAAAAATTGTCGTCACCTTTTGATGACAGCAAGGAATCTTTAGGATGTCTACCGCCCGACTTCGAAAATGACCTGGTCAGCAATCATTTCATATTTTCTACCAGTACTATTCATATTATACGCTTTCTCGAAAAACTAACAACCATATTTCAAGTATTTTCTGTTCAATAACATTTTATTTTTCAGGATCTTATACCAGGTTTGCACTTTCCATCTTCTGATATCCATGAGCTATGGGATGGATGTCAAGGATTCATGCATCCAGATTTTGAATTGGAATTAAATAAATTCACTAGCAAACTAGAAAATATGAACGACAACAAAGACAATTTTGAAAGTAACCTTCCTCCACTATATTTTCTAAGAGAGTCACTAAGTGGTAAAGAAAGTCTAGGTATACTTCAAATAGAAAATTTGAATACATCATTTGGTGAATCTTCCTTAAACCCCTTAAATGATACAAGAGACATTATTAAAATATTGAACACAGCACATATATTCAACACTTCTGCAGGATTAGATTCTTCATCAGGAACACAGGTAAATTAGCATGTTACCATTGTCATCAGTCTTATGTGTGGACTTTGTTGTCATTTCCTAATATCACTCTAGGATAGGATGTGTTATATGAGCAGAGATTTTCACTAATACGTCCCAAACCAGCTTGGGATATATCTGCAAAAATATCTAATATGTTTCATAAGATAGTCAGTGACTTAGGACAGAAAGTCATTCACAAAAATCACTTATTCCAGATAAATGTTAGTTAAACATTTTATACTTTGATAAAGATTTCAGACACTGCTAAAACATTAGTTGTACAAGGTTTATCTTTTAGAATATGTGGTTTGAATATTATAGGCAAGTAAAGCATGATGAATCCAAATATGAATCTCATTGTATTATAATTTTAGGCTGCATTAATAGCACCAAGAAAGATCATTAAGTCTGATTCTGACTACCTTTCTTCATCAACAACACCAATTTACTCACTAAATAGAAGTTCATTTCCAACTCAGCTTAGACTAAAATCCAGCACATTCCTAAGAGAAATAGTAAGTTTATTGTTTGTATACCATGCTTGTGTTTATGTTAGAAAACAAATGTTAAAGTCATTATCATCATTTTTTGTAGGATGATACTGTTTTCAAAGAAAAGACTAATTGTAGCCCCCAGGAGAATGCTGATGAGACACTGGGTAACCTTTGTGAGTATTTTCTAAGATAATGATTCATTCCTAGGTTGATACCTTATGTGTGCTGTTTAAAATGAATGAGTTCACTACTTCAAAGCTAATTTGTTTTATAATATTGGTTTTAGTGATTTTAAACTGAAAAGAATTGTATCAGTATTATACATCGTGTATCAAGATTTTTGTTATTGCATGCCTAAACTTTCTCTGACTACATTTACTGAGGGTTAAGACAGGGCTTTAAATAATCATTTTCAGTTTTTGAACAGAAGTAATACCTGCACCTAGTATGTTAAGACTAAGAACAATCAAAATCATTTATATCAAATTCTTAGATTTTCTTCAACTACATTTATGAACTGGTTAAATAACATATAGTTACTCTACTTTCAGCTTGCATTATGAAGGATAGTGATATGATATATTTAGATTGTACACCCCAGCCAGATTGGCCAAGTGACTTAGAAAGTAGTAGCACAGAAAACACCAGATTGAAACCAGGAGACATATTTAATCACATAGATAAAAAAGTAGCCCCAGTTTTGCAGTCACAAAATCAAAAAACCACTGCCACTGTTTTTTCTCACCATGAAACAACAAAACTTAACTCGGAGGCAAGTGCTGGGGAACTCCATCAGACAAATGACTTAACAGGTGAAGAGCACCTACAAATGATTTCCAAAATACTGAGTAAATCAAATATAAGTGCTGAACAAAAGTCAAAGGGACAGATGATCATATTACAACTATCAGAAATTCTGTGTAGCATCAAGTGCAGTAGCACAGAAGAAGAATGTTCATCCAAATGTACAGTCAACGATTCTGGGAATGCGTCAAGGCAATATTCTCAATCTTTCGAAAAAGACAAATCTGATATGTATGAGGTGCTTGATTTAAGTAGGAAAATCTGTGAAACTCCTAAGCTAGATGAACTCCCTAGGAATCCAATAAATTTGTCTGTCATTTCAAATGATATAAAGAAACTGAATAGATCACTCTCTCATCCTAATATAAAGACTAAAGCTGTAGAAAAAACTACTCAAGAACTTAAAAACAATGTTAATAGAGATGTTAAAGTGAATGTTATAGCGCCAACTCCTACATCTACTGCCAAAATACATAAAATACAGATGAGGAAGCCAAGCAACATTACACAGAAGGGCCCCTTGAAGGCTGTTATATCAGTCAGGGATATGAGACGAGGTAAGAAACATATTACAGGGACTGACACAAAGATAGGGTCATGAAACACATTCACATTTCTAATAAAGACGAGTTAAAAAGCATTTTTTAGATATTCAACAGAAACTGTCACCTTTGTCCAACAAGATAGAATTTGATTTAAAAACATAGATATATTCAAGGTTAATATGCTTGTTTTAGGTGTACTCGTATATGATGCATAGACATCTATGCCTTTTATTTTCTAAACAGAAGGGTTTTCAAATTTTCCACGCTTATTTATTTTCACTGGTTAAAGTTTAATAACACTAAATCAACATTTTTTGGATTGCTGGAATGTTCTCCTTGTGTAATTAAATTTGCCGCAGTAAAGTTTTTAGATTGATAGATGAATGAATGAATGAAAGAGGGAGAGAGGCTATCTGGTGGCTGGAACCACCAGTGCATAGGCCTACCAACGGGCCCTTTTGCACCTCTTCTTACCCTAGTTCCCAAGTCCAGTCCTCATCGCAAAGGTGAGGATGGCCTTGGGTCCTGCCCATCTTATATCAGGTTCAAGAACCCTTGAACCGAGTATAGTCTGTGATACCCAAGGGCTTCACAACGACAAAGAATGTGTGCCGACGATTCTTCCTCCTTGCCACAGCGTGTACACGTCGGATCATTTACCACCCCCATCACATACAAATGGCGTTTGAAGGTGTTATGGCCGGATAGCAGGCCGACAAGTAACCTTAGTCGGCTTCTGTCCAACGAGAGACAGAACCATCCCACCTTATCCAGAGGTCCTGAAATAAGATCTCTAGCTTGACGAAGATGTCCGGAGATTCCTCGCCATCTGATAAGATGCTGATTTTGCAACCACACCTCTATTTTCCTTCTGATGGTACCTGCTGCCAGCCCCAAAGCCGGCTCAGCACCCAGGAAGTTATTCCTCAACCCTGGCCTTGCGAGCGCGTCCGCCATTTTATTACCACTAACTCCAGCCTGACTCGGCATCCAAATGACACCTGATGCCTCACCGAAATGTCATCCAAGACCTTTCTACATTGCAAAACGAGCCTTGATGTAAACCTGCAAGCACTTAATGCTTTTAATGCTGCCTGGATGTCAGAGCAGATGGTGATCCGCCTGCTTGGCCCCTGAATTTCGTAAATACGAAAGGCACAAGCTAAAATCGCATATATCTCTGCTTGGAATACAGTGGTGTTTCCCCCCAAGAGAGAGGAAGATCTTTGTTTTTGGCCCATAGATCCCAGCGCCGGAGCCTTCGTCGGTAAGTGAGCCGTCGGTGTACCAGACTGGCCCTCTCCCCTCAAAAGGCCGCCTGCCGCTTAGCCCCCACTCTTCCCTTGTAGGATACCTCACGGTAAATTTGCAGTCGAAGTGATATGTAGGAGGAATTATATCACTCCTCATATGTAGGATAGGTTCATCCCTTTGCAGTTCCGAGAGGATGGCAGAGTGTCCCCTGCCAGGATTCACAAAGGACCAACTGCCTTGACTCCACAATCGGAACGCAGACACCCTTGCCTCCCCTTGAGCTACCAAGTCGAGTGGAGGGAGATTCAGCAGTGCTTCTAACGCGCTTAACGGAGTCGTGCGTACTGCACTTGTTATACTAACGCAAGCCAAGCGTTGAATTTCATTTAGCTTTGCTTTGATTGTCTCTATCCTCACACATGGCCACCACACCAGTGATCCATACTACAATAAGGACGGCCTAACGATTGTAGTATAGAGCCAGAACATCACCTTAGGAGTCAAGCCCCAATTCACTCCTACAACCCTTCTGCATGCCCATAACGAATTACGTGCCTTATTGACTTTATGTTCTACATGTTGTCTCCAATTCAGCTTCGAGTCTAGAATTACGCCTAGATATTTTACTGATTGGGAAAGTTCAAGTGATGTTCCAAAGAAGGTTGGTCGGATGTATCCATCCAGTTTAAACACCTATCTTGTTCAGCCTGACCAGAAGTTCATTCACCACCAGACACCACAATAAGGGAGATAAGACTCCGCCCTGCGGGCAGCCCCCCGCTATTTCAACGCTATGCGAAATGTCATTCAGCTTGGCAGTAGCCACTCGACCCTCTAAGGTGGAGATGATCCATTCCACGAGGGAGGATCTCACCACATGCCTCTCAAAGGCAGACCTTATTGAATCGGAAGTGGTGCAATTAAACGCACCCTCAATATCTAGGAAAGCTACCAAGGCTACTTCCTTTTGTTCAAACGTCTTCTCCAGTCTAAAAACTTGCTGGTGAAGGGCAAGCATGAATGGCGCACCCTTCCAGAAGTCCATCTCTTAGGTATCTATCAATTAGCCTTCCCAAAGTCTTCAGCAAGCATGAAGAAAGGGTAATCGGTCTGAAGTCTTTCGGGTGTTTATAACTACCTCTACCCGGTTTTGGTACCCAAACGATCTTGGCCAGTAGCCAGCTTCCAGTTATGAAGCCGACGGCCAGACAAGCTTGAAATGTCCTCACCAGTCGTGGAACGATTTGTTGCTGCCCTTGGAGTAACATCGCTGGAATCACACCGTCGCCAGGGCTTTTATATGGTGCAAATGTATTTATTGCCCATACTACTCTGTCGTATGTTATGATCTCCCGTGCCATCATCCAGTCCTCTCTAGAGGGACGACGTGTTGGCAGTTGCCTTCCCTGCGGTTGTGCTGCCACCGATCCAGGGAAAAGTGTTTCCATAAGCAGCTTCAATGTCTCTTCCTCGTTGGTCATAATATGACCAGAGGAGTTGGTGAAGTACCTTATCTTAGACTTATTGTCCTTGCATAGAATTCTATGCATTTTCGCAGTTTCAGGAATGTCGTTAATGGATCTACAGAAATTCATGACTCTCTAGAGGCCTTTCTGATCTCCTTGTACTCCTGCAGTACCTTTTTGTACCTCTCCCATTCCGGAGAGTCTTTCCTATGCCTAACCTTTCTTAGTAGTCTTTGCACCGCCTTCCTTTTGTTTTCCAAATTATTGGTCCAAAAGTTTGCATTGACTTCTGCACTAACCTTGCGCAGGGGACAGCTAGTTTCAAAAGACTCCGTGAGGTCCCTACAGAGGGACTCCACTGCTGCCTCGATGTCTGTCATCTCCGCCACTGAGCTTATGGTCAGTAGATCCCGGCCTGTTGGCCAAGTTCTGTTTGAATAAGGCCCAATTATTGTGCCTTGCATTTCTGAAAAGGATATCTGTTCTCTCTCCGTTTATCTTGAACAGGATGTGCCTGTGGTCAGACAAGGATGGTTCCAAAGAAACCCTCCAGTCTCTCACCTCATTGCAAATATCGAGTGTACCCAATATTAGATCGATGACCTCCTCTCTCACATTATTACAAAAAATCGGAGGGTCACCAATATTCAGAATGTACAAATTAGTGGGACTCACGAATTCCATGAGCTCTTCACCTCGTCGGTTGGTGGCAGAGCTGCCCCACAGATTATGATGGGCATTGCTGTCACATCCGACTAAAAGATCAAGCCCTGATACTCCACAAAGGAAGGTATACCGAGCAAACCACCAAGGCTTTCTCGACCCCGCCCTTTAGATATTTAATTCTCACTGCAGCTAATTCCCTAGAGGTAAAGTCCTTCAGCTGCCATGTGTTAATGTCTCTAGCCATTACGCATGCCCTGGGCTTGCTTGCCGGAACGTCGCGTCGTTATATACCGTGTGTAGCCCGTTAATAAATCCATCTCTCAGCCGGGGTTCCTGGATGAGGGCATTGTCATAGCCGCATCTACTGATCGTTTGAGTTAGAATCCCAGAGGCCGCTATGCAATGTTGTGAGTTAATTTGAATGAAAGAAATTTCTCTTGCCATAGAAGATCGCGCCTTGATTTCCCTGCCGCATGCAGAGGCGATCTACAGATCCTCCTCAGAGCCGCGGCTTTCACTCTCGCTACTGCTCCGGTTTCCGCCGCTGCCACTGGTGGAGCTCCAAAGGACTCGGACACTCTCCAGTCTCCCGCTGTCCGAGTTCTCTTCACCGTGTTCATCCATTCTGTCTCCAGTAGCCGTGAGACCACAAGGTCCCGCGGCTGCCTGTGTTGCGGCCTGTACCGTGTCCATACGGGTCTGGTTCCCCCCTTCAGGCCCCCGGGTGGGAGCCTGAATGGCGATACCAGTCCCAGTAGGTAGTCGGCCGCTCCTCTGAGCGTTTAACTTGGCTTTCGCCCGTCACCGTCTCAGTTACCTACTTCTTTTTGCTCAGCAGTGTGAACACCGCCGAGCTTGCACCACAGTATAACCTGGGGCTTTTTTGTTCTATAGCCTTCCAGCTCATGGAGTCCACACTGAGAACAAGTCGGACCCCCTTCGATTCCTTCTTGCTCTCTAGGACCTTTCATGAGCTGGGATGCATCCCTTGGTTCTGTCTACCTAGCCTCCTCAGTACGACCCCATCTTCCAGAGAGGGTCCCGGAAATCAGGCCATTACCCTATAAAAAATGGGAAGTCATCGAAGCCTATGGTTCTAAGCTTCGCGCCTACCCACGCCCGCAAGTCTACCCGGGCCTCCAGCCATGCCCGCGAGAACTCGTTCTCGCAGACAAAGATGGCCGCCCTTCTTGACAGGTAGCAGTCTCCGAACTGTGGAAGGATGGCCCCCTCCGGGAGCCCATCCATCAGCACGCTGACCGCCTCCTGCACAGCGAAGACTTGCACTCCCGTAAGTTGGGTGGCTCGCGCATAACTGGTATGCGCGTGAGTCGCGGTGCGGGCTCTCTTTTTCGACGAGGCCCCATCCGGCGTGGCACCAACCGATCTCCGTATTACCGGGCCCCTGAAGATCGGCCGATGCCCCGCCAGAGCCAGAGTGTTCCGGCCTCCTGAGCCCTCCGGCATCTGCTCCGTCCTTCGCCTTCTGGTCCGCTTCTTTTCAGCGCCACTGCGCGATTTCTTTTTAATTTGTAGGGAGCCCACCCCTTTAGCGAGCTCCACAGTTGTCCTCTCGGTCAGCGTTCTATCGGGGTCATCTGAGGAGACGACACCCGGATCATCGGGTGCCCCTGGTGAGGAGCGCCCGGATTTTGTGAATTTGTTTTTCTCTATACAAATCCTACGAGTGAGGGGGAAATATTCAGTCCGCACCTGCGGTGCCCCCTGCACAGGTGTAGGCAAAGTACTCTGGGAGGTTGCCCGGTATCCCAGAGGCTCCGTTCGCGACGGTGCACAACCACCGTCACGCACCCTTCTGCACGGGTCGCATCACACCTTGGGTTGGTCGATCCGCCAGGACTGCTTCGTATTCCACGAAGACGGGGACCACTGCGTGAAAGGTGCAGAAATAAGAAATTTCTACACGGGGCAGGCGACAGATTGGTCTCCTACCCACTCCTGGACGGATATATTACTTTATTTGTTCTGTTTCCCCTTTTGGGATAGAACTTGTAGTAAGTACATATAATCTTGATGAGGAATAAACATGGTTATCCTGATTTTTCAAGTTTAGCTCGCATGACTGCGATAGGAACAAATGTTGACGGACTGTGCCAAGTCAACACCTGAACTATTATTGATCGGAGTTTAGGAAGGATCTTTCAATATTACAGGTTTCCAGAATTACCGACTTTTAAAATATTTTGTGTAACCTTTCGTCCAGGCCTAACTGTTGTAGGTGTGGTGTAAAATTGTTTGGTGTAAGGCCGGAGACCGACATAATTAGGGGAACAATGGTAACTTTGTTTGCTTCCAGAGTCGTTTTATTTCTATCGCAAGGTCAGTGTATATAGATATATTTCCAGCATAGGTGTTTTGGATATTTGTATCGTTGGGAATAGCAACATCTATTAAATAGGTAACTTTGTCTGCCTTTGACTGAAAACTATATCTGGCCTATTTGCTGGAATAGTCTTGTCTGTATGTATTTCAGCGTCCCAGTATAGTTTGTATTCATTGTTTTCCAGTACTGATTTCGATGTATAATTGTAATATGGCTCTGTGTTTTCTATTAACTTGTCTGTTGTGGCTAGTGCTTGGTGTATGACTTTGGCTGCCGAATTACGTCTAGCTGTGTACTCAGTTCCAACGAGAGTTTTGCATGCGCCTGTTATGTGGTCTATTGTTTCTTTCTGTTGGAGGCACTTTCTGCAGCTGTCGTCGGTTACGGATGGATCTTTAATTATGTATTTCATGTAGTTCCGTGTCGCAATCACTTGATCCTGGATAGCAAGCATAAAACCGTCAGTTTCTGGAAAGAGTTGGCCATCCTGCAGCCAGGTGTATGACTGTCTTTCATTAATGTGCTCTTGTGTAATGCGGTATGTCCGTTTGCCATGGAGTGCTTTTTGTGACCAGGTGTCTATTTTTTCTTGTTGTAATTGTGTGTGATTGTGTGCGTCTGGTGCGTGGTCTGGGCAGGATAGGGTGAGTGGAGTATAGTTTTTGTCCGCTTTTACTATTGACCTGAGTAAGTTTGTTTGCTTTGGAAAAAATCTCTGAGCGTTTTTATTTGTCTTGCGTGAAGTATAATTCCTCTGCCCCCTTGTTTCCTATCTATGGTAAGCCTTTCCTTGGACGCTTTTAGATGCGACACTCTATGTTTTGTGAGTTCCGTTCGTATGAGTATGCTGATGTTCTCAGTGTCAGTGTGCGACCACTAGATGATGAATAAGTATATATAATCTTGATGAGGAATAAACATTATTATTCTCCTGATTTTTCAAATTTCTCTCGCATGACTGCGGTAGCAACAAGTGTTGACGGGCTGAGCCAAGTCAACACCTGAACTATTACGGGCCTGAATTTAGGAAGGATCGAACAATATTACATGTCTTCAGGATTACAGACTTTTGGAATGTTTTGTGTAACTTTTCGTCCAGGCCCAACTGTTGAAGGTGTTGTGTAAACGTGTTTGGTGTAAAGCCTGAGACCGACATAATGAGGGGAACAATAGTGACTGTTTTGTTTCCAAAGTCGTTTTATTTCCATAGCAAGGTCCGTGTATTTAGATATCTTCCCAGCGTAGGTGTTTTGGATATTCACATCATTGGGAATGGCTATGTCTATCAAATAGGTAATGTTGTCGGCCTTTGACTGGAATACTATATCTGGTCTATTGGCTGGGATAGTCTTGTCTGTATTTATTTCGACGTCCCAGTATAGTTTGTATCGATCATTTTCGACCACTGATGTCGGAGTGTAATTGTAATATGGATCTGTGTTTTCTATTAGCTTGTTTGTTGTGGCTAGTGCTTGGTGTATGACTTTGGCTGCAGAGTTATGTCTAGCTGTGTACTCGGTTTCAGCGAGAGTTTTGCATGAGCTTGTTATATGGTCTATCGTTTCTTTCTGTTGGTGGCACTTTCTGCAATTGTCGTCGGTTATGGATGATCTTTCATAATGTATTTCATGTAATTCCTTGCCGCAATTACTTGGTCCTGGATAGCAAGCATTAAACCCTCAGTTTCTGGAAAGAGTTGGCCACCCTGCAGCCAGGTGTATGATTGTTTTTCATTAATGTGCTCTTGTGTAACGCGGTATCTATGCTTGCCATGGAGTGTTTTCTGTGACCAGGTGTTTATTTTTTGTTGTTGTGATTCCATGTGATTGTGTGTGTCTGCTGAGTGATCTGGGGATGATAGGGTGAGTGGAGTATAGTTTTTATCTGCTTTTACTATTGACCTATGTAAGTTTGTATGTTTGCTTTGGAAAAAGTCTCTGAGCGTTTTTATTTGTCTTGTTTGAAGTAACTGTATGTGGTTACGATTGGTATTTACCATTTAAATAATTTTGTATATTCGAATCTCCCGCGTTTTGACTTGCGAGTTTGAAGTCTGACGGTTGACGCGGAAGAAAGAGAGAGTCGTACTTCAACTACCGAGGTGAACGGTGTGTGCGTGATATCCGTCACCCCGTGTGTAGCGGGTACCTCCAATAAGGGCGACCACAGCCTTACATCGCTCAGCTAACTAGGAATCTGGATAGAGCAACGCAGTACCCAGCTGGGGAAGACATCCGACGCCAACCAACAAGGGGTGAGTCAACCGATGCATGATTAACCTTCGATTCTCGTGAGTCATTTGCGGTTATTTGCCAATTTAGTTGGTCCTTCACAATTGGCTACAATTACTTTATTGATCGAATTGTAACCATTTTTTGGCCCTCCGAGCACGGATAAATAAATCGCGCTATAGTAAAATAGTCTACGTAAAATCTAAATTGGTACGTATCCTTGACAAAAAACGGAGTTTTTTTGTGACATCGGAATTTGTTAGTGTTGCGCGCTGTTTGTAAAAATTGGTTATATTCGAAAACAAGCAACTTTTGGTGTATTGTGTTGGTAATACATATCTGGGGAGTTTTCTGGGCATTTGAAATTGACATTTTGCGAATTGCGTGAGCGCAAAAGTTGTTTTGATTCAGTTGGTTACATTCGGTTGGGGGTTCGAAAACCGGCGTTTCGACAATTGGTGTAGTCGACGGAGATTTCGAAAAAGAATAACAACTGAAAATTTTGTGATTTGTGTGTGGTTGCCGTATTGTTTGTGTAAAGAAGTTGTGTTTACTAGCAGATTGATTCTAAATTTGATTATTTTGGTCTTGTGTTTACATTGAATCGTTACCTGATACCTGAACATGCCTAATGCAAATGTTGTGAAGTTGCAACGGCAACGCGCGCTAGTTTTAAAATCTATTAAAAATGTTCTTGAGGCGGCCAAGAAGGCTCGTGATAATGGCGAGTATCGGACGGAGTTTTTTCTCAGGTATGGAGAGCTGGATGGGTATGTAACGAGGTTTGAGAATTTGCAATATGAAATAATAGCCTTGGTAGATGAGTCTGCCTTAGAGGAGGAGGAAGCAGTTCATACAATGTTTGATGATATGAGATATTCAATAAGGGGCATTCATAAAGATCTTTCTGATGAGATGATGGCTCGTAGTGAGCATGAAACATCTGCAGTGATCGTAAGAGAAAATTGTTTGAGGCTTCCCAAAATTGAAATACCGAAGTTTGATGGTGACCTTACAAGGTGGCCTACGTTCATCGACTTATTCAATACTCTTATTCATAGAAATAATTCGCTGTCAAAAATAGAAAAGTTTCAGTTCTTGATTTCTTATTTAGAAAAAGAGGCAGGTCTAATAGTAAGGAATGTGCCCATTACTGAGGATAATTATGAAATAGCCTATAATGCATTAATGAGTCGATATCAGAATGAACGTGTTTTATTGAGCAATTATTGGTTTTCAATTTATAATGCTTCTCCCTCTAGGCATGATTCTGCAGTTGAACTTCGAAAATTGTTGTCAATATTTTCTGAAAATTTGGTGGCTTTAGAGATGAGTAACTTGAACCTATGGGATTTTACCAAATTCAATTTATTGTTGCAGAAATTACCTTCTTCCCTTAAAACGCGATTTGAACTAGAACATAATGGGAATAATGTTCCGGGGTTTGACATGCTTTTTGGATTTGTTGAGAAAACCTGTCGGGCTCTGGAAAATACATCCCTTACTTCCGCATATCAAGGGAGTAATGTGTCTAATGCTAGTGGTGGGTTTAGAAAGAATAATAGTCCTGCTAATCCCAAGGGAAGGCAGACACTTAGTTTTTCGACTGGCACATTAACACAGGAAAAGTGTAATTTTTGCAAGGGTTCACCACATTCGTTGATCAAATGTGATAGATTCTTGCAGGCAGAATGTCGTAAGAGGCATGCCTTTGTCAAGCGGACTAGAATGTGTTTTAATTGTTTGGGAGCTACTCATCTAGTAAATAAATGTAAATCAAAAGAACTTTGTGGGGTTTGTGGTGGAAAACACCATGTACTATTGCATTTTCCGGACACTAAAGTGACAGATTGTGATGTCAGTGGTAGTACCTCTAATGAATCTGAGAGTCATGTTCAAGTCATGGCAAGTAAGTTGTCTGTGCAGCCTAGAATGTTGCTTGCTACTGCACTAGTCTCAATATTGGATTCTGAGGGTAGATCCACCAAATGTCGTGTTTTGTTAGATTCTGCTAGTCAAGCCAATTTTATTAGTGAATCTTGTGTGAGAAGGTTGAATCTTACCCGTAAGGAGTATTCAACCCCTGTTGTTGGCATTAATGGAATGTCATCGAATGTGAGTTCGGGAAAAGTCTCTTGTGTTATCTTTCCCTACAGCAAACCGTATCCTAGCTTCAATTTGGAAGCTATTGTGATACCTCAGATTTGTGAGAAGGTACCTCAAATTCCTGCTGTTGTTCAGAAGTGGAAGTATTTAGAAAATCTTTGCCTCGCAGAGCCTTTGGCTGCACATGATGAAATGGAAATTGATCTGCTTCTAGGGGTAGAAGTATTTGGTGAGATCTTACGTTCCGGTTATGTGAGAGGACAGAATGGTGGGCCACATGCTATTAACACCGTATTTGGGTGGGTGTTAATGGGCAAGTTGGGTGGTGTTTCCACTAATAGTGTGCTGAATTTTCTAACTTCTGTGGGGGAATTGGATTGTACATTGAAAAAGTTTTGGGAAATTGAAAGTATCCCTAAGTGTGTCGCATTGTCTGAAGAGGAACAGCAGGCTGAGGAATTCTTTACGTCATCTTGTTGGCGTATGGACTCAGGAAGATATGTGGTGAAGCTTCCCTTTTCTGAATTCCCCCCAGTTCTGGGTGATTCCTATTCACAGGCTTTACATAGATTTAAGCTGTTGGAAGGACGTTTTCGTCGTGATTCCGTCTTACATGAAGCATATTGTGATTTTATGGCTGACTATTTGGAGCAAGGCCACATGTCTGAAGTTGGGAACCAAGTGGGGTCTAATTGTGAGTATTACATTCCTCATCATGCGGTGGTGAAAAGGAATGCGAATGGTGAAATAAAGCTTCGGACTGTCTTTGATGCTTCAGCTAAAACTACCAATGGAAAGTCCTTGAATGATGTTCTTCTAGCAGGTCCCAAGTTACAAAATGATATCGTCTCAATATTGTTATCTTTCAGGTTGTATTTGTATGTGTTTACCGCGGATATACGGCAAATGTATCGACAGATTTTAGTTGAGGAGTCTCACACTAGTTATCAAACTATTTTGTGGAGACCTAACGGTGACGAGCCTATAAGGAAATATCAGTTGAAGACCGTTACCTATGGAGTAACGTCTAGTCCTTTTCTAGCGATTAGGACGTTGCTGCAACTGTGTAGGGATGAGGGTGAAAGGTTTCCGTTAGCTGTAAATATTTTGGAGAATTTCTGTTATGTTGATGACGCCATTGGAGTAGCAAACTCCAAGGAAATTGCCTTGGATACTCAAAACCAGTTGATTGAATTATTGGCGTTGGGAAAGTTTGAACTGAGGAAATGGGCAAGTAATTGTTCTGAAGTACTTGCTCAGGTACCTGAGGTTCATCAGCAGCCACTTGTATTTGATAAGGATTCTCTTGGAATAAAAGTGTTGGGTTTGCAGTGGTGTCCCACTACGGATTGTTTTTCTTATTCTGTACATCCTCAGATACGGTCCTGTACAAAGAGGAATATTTTGTCAGAAATAGCAAGACTGTATGATCCTCTAGGATTCTTAGCTCCAGTAATCATTGTTCCCAAGCAAATACTTCAGCAATTGTGGGCTTTAGGGATAGGTTGGGATGATGAGCCACCGCTGGAAGTTGCAAACCAGTGGAAAACTTTTGTGGCTGAGTTACCTGAGCTATCTTCGTTGAAAATTCCTAGACATATACTTCATATAGAGGCAAAGTTTACAGAAATTCATGCTTTTTGCGATGCTTCGGAGAAGTCGTATGCAGCTGTAGTTTATCTGAGACAGGTTTCCACGGAGAACAGTATTTCTGTACATTTGGTGTGTGCCAAAACTCGAGTGGCGCCTTTGAAAAGACTGTCGATTCCACGACTGGAATTGTGTGCAGCCTTATTAGCCGCAGAGCTGATTGATTGTGTATCCCATATAATGGTAACACAGAAAATAGATAATGTTTGTGCTTGGACGGATTCGAAGGTAGTTGTGACGTGGGTCAAATCTTCTCCGCATAGGTGGCGGAGCTTTGTAGCCAATCGTGTAGCTATAATCCAGGAGAAGGTAGCTCCTGATTCATGGTATCATGTGGTTGGGAAAGAGAATCCTAGTGACTGTGCTTCTAGGGGGACTTTTCCTCGGCAATTTCTAGAACAACCCTTGTGGTGGGAGGGGCCAACTTGGCTTAAGCTTCCTCGGGATGATTGGCCTGTAACTTGTGTAGGTGAGCCTTCCTGTACAGATGTACAAGAAGAAGCAAAAGTTGTTTGTATTACTATTCACGGCTCTAGTATTGTTTCAGAATTGTTGAATAGATATTCTTCCTTACGCAAAATTGAGCGTGTTGTTGCTTATTGTTTGAGATTTCGTAAAAATTGTTTGTGTCGAAAAAGGGGTTACCCGCGTGAGATAGGTAATTTATCCGAGGCTGAATTGTATGAGGCTATGGTGGTTCTGGTCAAAGACGTGCAAAGAGTTGAATTGGATAATGAACTGCGGAAAGATCGTCGAGCGGAGGTCTGTCCCAAAGCTATACAGAAGTTAGCTCCTTTCATTGATTCCCAGGGTGTCCTGAGGGTGGGCGGTCGCTTGAGACAGTCTAGTCTAAGCTATGATCGGAAGCATCCAATTCTGCTCCCTAGGAAGCATCGATTGACTTATTTCATTATCCAAAGTGTGCACAATAGGAGTTGTCATCCTGGACCACAAACTTTGCATTATCTGTTAAGGCAGAGATATTGGATACTATCTGCCAAACGGGCTATAGCTTCAGTGTTATCTCGTTGCATAAAATGCTTTAGAGTTAAGCCTCCTCCAGTGGTCCCCATAATGAGTGAGTTACCTTCCGTTAGAATTTCGGAAGTCAAACCTTTTTCCCATAGTGGCGTAGACCTTTTTGGTCCTTTGAGGATGTCTTTAGGTAAAAGACGAGGCATTAGTTCTCAAAAGGTGTATGTGTGTCTTTTCGTGTGTATGGCTACTAAAGCAATACATTTAGAAGTTGTGTCAGATCTAACTAGTGAAGCTGTTCTTGCAGCACTTAGGCGTTTTATAGGGCGGCGAGGACGTTGCAGTGATATTTATAGTGATCAAGGTACGAATTTTGTTGGTGCTTATAAAACTTTACAGTTATTGGGTGCTAAAGCTTCTGAAGCTTTGCAAATTAAGTGGCATTTTAATCCTCCAGCTAGTCCTTCCTTTGGAGGTATATGGGAGTCCGGAGTGAAATCTGTGAAAACTCACTTGCGGCGGGTGATAGGTGCGCAAGTGTTGACTTATGAGGAATTGAGCACCACTTTAATCCAAATTGAGGCAATGTTAAATTCGAGACCCTTGTGTAGTTTGAGTTCTGATCCTAACGATGTAGGCAGCTTGACTCCGGGTCATTTCTTGACATTAGAGCCCCTGAATGCTCCGCCTGACGAAGATTTGTTGTGTGTGAAACATAGTCGGTTGAACAGGTGGCAGTTAGTGCAACAGATGCAGCAACATTTTTTGGCGGCGCTGGCATATGGAGTACCTCCACACCCTTCAGCAACGACATAAGTGGAATACACCACATAATCCTCCCTCGGTCGGCCAGTTGGTTCTTCTCAAGGATGAAAATACCCGTCCTTTACAGTGGCCATTAGGCAGGATTATTAAGTTATATCCCGGTACGGGAAACATTTCGAGAGTCGCCCAAGTTAAGACGAGTAAAGGGCTGTTAGACCGTCCTTTATTGAAACTGTGCCCTTTGCCGGCACAATAGGCCATGATTTGCTTGTATATGATAATTTGTTTTTTTTCTTTTCGTGTTGTGTTATGGGTGGGATAATTCCACTAATTTTCTTTTGTGGGTAATATAGGAATTACTATGATTGGAAAAAATATTTTTTTTTTTTATATTTTTTGGTGGGCAGAAAATGGTTACGATTGGTATTTACCATTTAAATAATTTTGTATATTCGAATCTCCCGCGTTTTGACTTGCGAGTTTGAAGTCTGACGGTTGACGCGGAAGAAAGAGAGAGTCGTACTTCAACTACCGAGGTGAACGGTGTGTGCGTGATATCCGTCACCCCGTGTGTAGCGGGTACCTCCAATAAGGGCGACCACAGCCTTACATCGCTCAGCTAACTAGGAATCTGGATAGAGCAACGCAGTACCCAGCTGGGGAAGACATCCGACGCCAACCAACAAGGGGTGAGTCAACCGATGCATGATTAACCTTCGATTCTCGTGAGTCATTTGCGGTTATTTGCCAATTTAGTTGGTCCTTCACAATTGGCTACAATTACTTTATTGATCGAATTGTAACCAGTATGTCTATAATTCTTCTACCCCCTTGTTTTCTGTCTATGGTAAACCTTTCCTTGCACGCTTTCGGATGTGCCATTCGGTACTTTGTCAGTTCCGTTCATTATAAAGATGTTAATGTTTTCAATATCAGTGTGCGACCACTTGACGATACCAAAGGAGTATGTGAGGACCGGTATCGCAAATGTGTTAATTGCTTTTGTAAGATTTTTGGATTTCAATTTTGTTTTTAGTAGTCTAACGACGGTCTCTAAACTCTTGTGTTAGTTGAGCCTTGACTTCTGAGTGATCGATCTTAATGTTCTGATTGAAGCCCAGGTACTTGTACGTTTCGTCCTTGTCCATGTTGCCCAGCGTTTGGCCAGTTAATGTTTCCTGTTCGGAATGGTTCTTCCATTGGCCTTTTTGGATGTGGAGCACCTTGCATTTGCTCATTCCGAATTCCATCCGGACGTCTGGCGTACAGACTTCTGTTATTCTGAGTAATTTCTTCAGTTGCACTTCAGTGGCTGCATATAGTTTTATATCATCCATGAAGAGAAGATGATTTATTCTGTGTTGGTTAACTTTCTGGTGTCTGATGTTGAAACCATAATTTGTGTTGTTAAGTGCGTTAGAGAGCGGATTTAATCAAAGACAGAACCACAGTGAACTGAGTGAATCACCCTGGAAGATACCGCGTCTTATGTGTAGCTCCTCTGTTTGGATATGGCCGTCCTGAGTTTTAAGATGTATGTTGGTTCGCCATGTCTCCATGGTTCTTGACAGGAACTGACGAAGGGCTGGGTTAATTTTGTATATTTGAAGAGATTTCATTAGCCAGCTATGGGGTATAGAGTCAAAAGCTTTTTTATAATCGATGAAACATGTATGAAGATTTCTGTGTTCTTTTCTAGCCTGCTCCATTATCACACTATCAATTAGAAGTTGCTCTTTGCAACCTTGGCTTTGTTACCTACATCCTTTCTGCTTTTCAGTCAGGATGTTGTTTTGATTGAGGTGTTGTTCAATCCTTTTGCCTATTGTTGCGGTAATGATCTTGTACAAGGTTGGGATACAAGTGATCAGGCGGTAATTGGCAGGGTTCTTGGTATCTGCGTTTTTTGGTTTTATATACGTTATTCCTTGTGTGAGGAATTTGGGCAGCCTATCAGGTTGGAGTATGGCCTTATTGATTTGATCTGTGAGCATTTCATATCTTGCACTAAATTGCTTATACCAGAAATTTTGCACGTTGTCTACGCCTGGGCACTTCCAATTATGGGTGTGTCTTATTGTCTCGGCTATTTCCTGAGGTGTAAGCATAACGTCTCCCTGTTCCGGTATGTGTTGTTGTTTTTCCTCTTCTTGTCTGATCCATGGAGCGTTTTCATTACGGGTTTTGGGTTCTGACCATAGACTTCCCCAGAACTCGGTTAAATCTTGTCTACTAGGAGGTTCTGTTGCTATTATCTGATTATTGGATGTTATCTTTTGGTAAAACTGCTTTTCACTCTTTTGAAAAAGATTGTTAGCATCCTTTCTGTCGTTGGATTCGTTGTATCTGCGAAGTCTAGCTGCATAAACTGCAAGTTTCTGTTTGAGTGTGTCGGATATTTCGGGTATTGTTTGTTAAGGTGATTTAGATTTGAGTCTGTTTATTGTTGCCTGTATGCGTTTTGAGAGGTTGTTATTGTTGGTATATTGCGTGAGGTGTGCGAGATCCTTTCTGATTGTGCTAATTTTATTTTCTATCCTGATTTGCCATTTAGGCTTAGATCTTTTGTTTATGTGGTCTTTAGACCGTTTTGGAAGTTTTTGTCCATTAACTATGATTGTGGTTGCTGCGGCAGCATATATAACGGTATGGATGTTCTCTAGGTTACTGTCGTTTGTTAAGAAGTGAGGTATTATATTGGAATTTATTGTGTTTAATATTTGTCGAGTGTTGTTCTTGAAAATTAGTCTGGGCAGGGGATCTCGCAGTGCAGGATTGGTGCCACACCATTTGTTATATTGTGTGTTCATCACTTGTTCAGCAGATTCTGTGATGGAAGGTGATAGACTAATGTTTTGGCTTTTTGCGGCTGTGGAAGGTGCGTTAGTAGACGTTGTTTCTGGTGTATCTGTTGTATGGTCATGTTCTGGGTTTTTTCCAAGTGTATGTTGGTGTTATTGGTTATGTCTGTGTTTGGAGGTTGGTTATTGTAGGTATGAACGGTCTGTCCTTCTGTTGACTCAGTGGCTCACGAATTATTAGGTAGCACAGTGGTGTCTGGTATATCTGGTGTATGCTCATGTTCTGGATCTATCTCTGAGTGTATGATAGTGTTGTTGGTTGTGGTTGTGTTTGAGCTCTGCGAGTCATTCGGATGGATAGTATTTATTTCATTGGATACAACCATCTTTATGGCTTGAAGCTCTTGAGGTGTAAGGCGGTTGTTTTTAGTTATGACTCGTTTTTGGTCAATGAGTCTTTGTTCAGTTACACGTTCTGCAAGGTGTGGGTATTGTGCTAAGAATAGTCTGTGCAGTTCATGTCTGTAGCCTGTAGAAATGGTTTCTAGTTTTTCAGCTTTGGTGGTTGCCGGCTGTGCCGGCAAAACGTCCGCAGCTGGGTTGTGTTCTATGGGTTGTTCTGTTTGGGTTTGGAGTTCAGGTGAGTTTAATCGACGTACCCTAGGCCGTCGGTGGTTATTTTTGGAAGTAACTCCGGAGGATTTGCGACTTTACTGTCGGGTTTTGTTGAGGCTTTCTCCTCACGGGCCGGCCGGTTAAGGCAAGCCCCCCGGTTGCTTACCCCTCACGACGTTCCCCAGCCACGCCCTGCTGAAGTCGTTGAAGTGTGGGGCGCAATAACGGTGTTTGACAGAAGGACCGGCGCTCAGTCCTCCGTGGCATATTTTCCCGGGTTTGCCAAACCCCTATCTGATCGAAGTCAGGATAGCTTGGGGAAAAGAGCTTGGTGCTAGGTAGGGTAAGTAAGATCTACCGAACACCTAGCTTCCTGAGTGTGCTAGCCTTGGTTGAAATGACCCTTCGTCCACGAACCCTGCCAGTGTCATAGCTCTGCAGTGGCAATAAAGCCCACGATGAGCCATCCACCGACATAGCTCGCCTATCGAAAAGTCACTTGCTAAGCCCCCAAACGAACGTCAACGTTCTAGCACCCGATGGGGGAATAAGTATATATTATAATCTTGATGAGGAATAAACATTATTATAATACATAATACAAATCTACACAAGCTTTTGTAAGTGCACTTGCACAAAAATAAACAATTTTGTATACCAATATAAATAAAATAAAAAGATGTACATTTCAGTCCAAAGATCTCTAAAATATGCAAATAGAAGTAATTCTATGTAACAAATGCCATTCGTAATCGATAATTTTATCACCATTATCCTTGATGACCAATAAATAAGGAATATGCAGGGTACTCCCAAACATCATATCTAGCTGTATTGATGTGGGACATAGATGTTAGATGTATACTTAGACCAAACCTAGACTGACTTCAGCCAGTAGAAATGCCAGAAATTGAGAATTGAGAAATGTTCACAAATTCCAAGTGAACTGAAATGAACATCACATTTATACAGGGTGGGCCAATAGTGGGTGGACGGAGGACTGTGGACTTATCTCTGTCACCTGATCATGGTAGGGGCCTTGAGGGCTATAACCTTAAAATATTTTTACTTAAATTTTGACATCTATACATGGTGACTTCAAATGAAACTTAGATTTTTTTAATAGAACTCTATATATTATTACATATTTAAGCTCCTTGGTGAATTTTAGTGTGACTTTATGTATCATATATGGAACTTCGGAATAGCGCAAGTCACTATTTTTGGTATAAGTAGGTATCAGAAAAAAATTGAATATCGCAGCGATTATAAACCTTAGAGGACCGTGACATTGCGGTGCGACTAAGCATGAAATGCGGCATCTTAGGTCAGATGGTTAATTAAATTCAATTTTGTTTGTAGATTAAATCAGTAGATTAATTAAGGAAGTCACAGGTAACTTGATTATTTCAAATGGGAATGGCTAATTTTTTTACACCGTCAAATGTAAAATCTGATAACTTTTCCAACAATGCAGGATTGTCAATATCAATCTTTTTCAATGTTTATTTTATTTCCAATGCTCAGTCAAATCGGTGTTTTTCATTTTTCCAACCTATAAGCAACCTAGCAGGCCATGAAAAATAAACCTGTCCAGACGGAAGAAATTAACGTTGCAGAAAGATGCAAACAAACTAGAGTAATGAGGCAAGATTATAAAAATTCCTTACAACATATCATCTCTAACCAGAAACAACAGCGGCAACAAAAATGCTTATTTTTTGTAGCCTACTAGGAATTGGCAAATTTTCAAAATCGGTAAAAAAATTTTAAATGAGAGGAAAACTACCAGCGATTGTCGCTGGCAGTAGAATATCTATATCTTCAAAATAAATTTTAGCATTCAATGCCATGAAATAGTAGTGATTTCCGTAATTCAAAAGTAACGATACCTCTGATTGGAGCCCTTCAAATTCTTCAGTAGGTGCTTTTACTGTATGTATTAGCAAAATGGCAGAAAATGAAAACTGAATTGCGGTATGTTTATATGTTTAAATTATAACACATAATTTAATTGGCAGAAAACGGAAATGACTACTTTTTTATCCCATTAAATGTGAAATTTCATTCTGAAGATGTTAGACTGTCAGCAACAATCGCTGGTAGTTTTCCTTTTGTTTCAAAATTTTTATTCGTTTTTTTGGAGAGTTGTCAAGCTCTAGTAGATCTCAATAGCTAGTAGGCTGTAAAAAACACTTCTGTCATACTCCAGCTTCTCATTGACATTAGATATCTTACCGTTGTTGCCTCTAGTTAAAGATGATGTGTTCTAAGGAATTTTCATAATCTTGCCTCGTTCCTCTACTTTCTACTAAATTAGTGGTTTCTTCCATCTTAGCGGGTTTTTGTTAATTTTTCATGGCCTGCTAGGTTGCTTAGACGTAGAAAAATTGAAAAACACTTATTTGACTGAAAATTTGAAATAAAGTGAAAACTAAAACTGACAATCATATATTAGACATTCCCATTTGAAGTAATCAATTTACTTGTGATTAAAATTTCCATGATCAATCTACTGATTTCTTTAAGTATAAAAAGAATTCAAATTTGATAGTCTGTCCTAAGGTGACGCATTTCGTGTTTAGTCGCACCGCAATGCCACGGTCTTCTAAGTTTTATAATCGCTGCGATATTCAATTTTTTTGTGATACCTACTTACAAATATAGGGATTTGCGCATAAACATTTTGTTTAAAGTTCCATATATGATGCATAGGGCCGATTTCACCGTTTCCTGATAAGTGTCAGATAACCTGTCTGCCAAATAATGCCATATAAATATATAGTATAGGGTTATCTGACAGATAGGCTATCTGACACTTATCAGGGACCAGTGAAACCGGCCCATAAAGTCACACTAGAATTCACCAAGGAGTCCAAATATGCAATAATATATATGGGGTTCTATTCAAAAAATGTAAGTTTGATATTGAATCACCTTGTATAGACGTCAAAATTTAAGTGAAAATATTTTATGGATATAGCCCTCAAGGCCCCCTACCATGATCAAGTAACAGATTTTTGAAATTCGTGTTAGTAAGCCCAAAATCCTCCGTCCACTCACTATTGGCCCACTCTGTATACACAATCAGCCAACCAGCATATTTCGTGTGACAAAATGTATTTCTCAGAAAAACGGTATAGTGTTTACGAAGTCACTTGGAACAGCAAAAAATGCTTGGGCGGCTTCTCCTTTGTGAAACGCCCCCAGAACCCTATATACCTGCCGCGCACCGACGATAAACCGAGTGTCGGTGCTGCCGCGTTTCACAAAGGAGATGCCGCCCAAGCATTTTTTGCTGTTCCAAGTGACTTCGTAAACACTTTACCTTATGATCCGTGTATCTAGTAGACGACCTCTAAATAAGCCACTGATGAAAATAAAGAATAATAAAAAGTTAGTTGATCCTTTTCCAGGATATAAGAAATTATATACCCAAGAACATTGGTTTCTCTGATTGAGGCTGTTTTTAGCTTTTTATAATTTTATTTTTTGCAGGTTCTAGTATTACACCACAAAAGCCTGTACCCGCAACATCTACAAAAAAGGCTGTAACACCTGCACAGGTAAACTTATATTTATTATTATTTATGTGATCACACAGTTTAATAATACTTACCTTATATCAATAAGTCGGGCAGTGAAGCCAGACCGTTTCTATCATAATAATCATTAAATAATAATAACAATAATCAAGCAGTAGCCACAACAAACAAATTAACTGAAAACAGGTCCATATTATAATTACACACCGACCTCGGTACTCGAAAAACAATAAATTCAAATTATACTGGGACATTGAAATACATAGACAAAACCATCCCAGCCAATAGAGAAAATTTTGCCAGGAGTCTGGGACTGATCATGGATAATGAATTAAGGTTTTCAAAACATATTGACGAATGTATCAGTCGGTGTTCGGACATATATATTTGAAAATGCCATTTCTTGACTAATTATATATATATATATATATATATATATATATATGTATATTACTATTATATTATATAATTTACGTATAGTATTATTAATAATATAAATTTAGAAATACCTTAGAAAATACGACGTTATAAAATCCTGTCTGTTTAGTTAATAGCGTTAGGTTAGGTAAGAATGGTTGAGTGGAAGAGCACTGTTGCAGTGAACTCCGCCATTTGAGGTATATCTGTATGTGCTTCAATAAAGACGATTATTATTATTATTATTATTATTATTATTATATTTTTGCTGTCAGGCTAAAAACGTTACTTGGCATGCTTACGTTCTGTCTTTATTTAACTATTGTGATGTAGTAGGTATATGGCCCTTGCAAAAAAGCATAACATAAATCGGATACAAAAAGTGCAAAAGTGCTTTAGACAGTGCCGTAACGAAAGTATGAAGCGCCCGTGGCGTGCGTTTAATTTGCGCCTCCCGATTATCGCGTTAACTAAGAGTGACATATAGTAAATAAACATTTTAAAGCACCTGGTATAATTTCACGGAATGCTATATACTATTAACCCTAACAAGAAAAGTTGGCTGTATATACCATGATACAGCTGTTGTTACCAACATTTTTACAAAAATTCTTAATGCGATGTCCAGATTTGGATCCTCTAAGTTTTCTAAAAGTAGAAGACTGTACCGGTGTTTAAGCATGAATAATCTACTATACCTATAGGTATTCATGAATTTTTCAAAAATGTATCAATGGGAGTTGTTTTTTCTTTATACTTTCAATTTCCTGTTCCCTAACTTTGTTAAATTGTGCATCAGTTTATTTGGCGGCATTTCATCTGAAAGCTACTTTTGTTAAAAATTCTCATTCCATGCGCGGTTCCTGAATTTTTTAAAGGGGGTGCGCACAAAATTTAAAATACAAAAACTGCACGAAAATCTCTTTAGAGATTGTTGAGGCTGCAACTGCACCTTGCATGTAATAAGTGTTTTCAGTTTCCACAAGTACAAGTATTTCTCAAAAAGTTTTTTCTAGCTAGTGTCACGAAAAGTCACTTCTTAAGAGTGTTTTAATTTTCACAAAATTTCTTAGAGTTTTTTTACTTTATCATCCCGCCTAATCAAGAAAAAAAATCGTCTAGCTTGGAAATCGAACTTCGAAACCCTGTATTGAAACCCCTCAGCGCAACCTATTGAACCAAGCAGCTGTGTGCTTAATTTAATTTTTATTTTGTCCTCTAAGGAAAAAAAAGAGTTCTATATTTCCAACAGTCACCCATTTACAGGAAATACAAAAAAAGAGTAATTAGTAAGAAATATGAAAATATTGAATATAATTTAATACTAAGTTAATAACAAAGAAAATATGTTTAATCTTAACTAATAATAGTACCGTACTCCTACATATAAAAATAACTTTTATACCAAATTCCAATCGAGAAATGCAACAAATACAATTGTATACAAGTTGAGTCATTTGTTCTATGGATCACTAGGTTAAGCAATTTGTTATAGAGGATAGGGCATCGTGGAAAATATCCGAGCCTCCACAACGTGTATTAAATTACAACAATAGTACAACGAACATCTGGTTAGTAAGTTAGATCTCGGTCTGAAGCAATGGAAGGTTACAGAGTGTCTAGCATTCAGTCTAGGTACTCTAAATTGAATCTGATTGACTAAAGCTATACAGTCTATTTGATTGTGCAAAAGTTTGTATAAAAAGGTAATGGCCAACCTGAACCTTCTATTTTCTAGAGATATAACTTGGAATCTACTTAACAAAATATTGTGGTCATAACCCTGTGGTGGATAGGTACCATCGACTCTGAATGCAAGATATTTGAGAAATCTTCTCTGTAATGACTCAATTCTTAAGATGTCTACTTGGTAGATCGGATGCCAAATTATAGAGCCATACTCTAGTTTGGACCTGACGAAGCTAAAATATAATAGCTTTATGGTTTCTGGATTCTGGAACTTCCTACTGTTTCTTATTATAAAGCCCAAAGTTTTAGAAGCAGCATTAATTATGTTATTAATATGTAATATTTAGTAAAACAATCTTGGGATACGGTCACTTATTATATTTCCAAAATATAAAATTTTACGACGTTTCGACGCTTCTATTAGGCGTCATCTTCAGGTATTAAAACTAAAATAAAATATCAGAATTGTCAAACAGATACAAAATGACTAACATTAGAGAGTTTTTGGTCAGTCACGGCAAACGACAATTTCGTTATGGTTATGGTTAACTTTGTCGTTAATAACGATAACTTTTCGTCGCAAAATGTAGAGTTTTTGGACGCGAAATCGAACTGTCAGTACTGTCACCGTTGACAAGTGTAGGAATTTTAGGTTAATTTGGACATTCTAAACAAAATACGTGATTAGAACGGATTGTGCCCTAGACGTCGATTGCGAGATAAATTATCATTTAGAAAAGTATGGAGGAGATTATTGAATTAGTGTATATATATACGATGACGTAGCAAATGTCACATAAAAATAACCATAAAAGCACAAATAACGATACCGCTAATCTGACGTAATTAACCACGTCCGTTATGTTTAATAAAGTTAACTGTGTGTCAAATCGTTACTGCGCAGACTCCAAATAACGATAACCACGATTTCAGTGACATATGTGCGGACCAAAAACTCTCTATTGACAATTAATTTTTTTTTTTAAACAATTAAATATCGAGGGAGGAAGGTAAATATTGATGTTTAATTGTTTAAAAAAAATTAATTGTCAATGTTAGTCATTTTGTATCTGTTTGACAATTCTGATATTTTATTTTAGTTTTAATACCTGAAGATGACGCCTAATAGAAGCGTCGAAACGTCGTAAAATTTTATATTTTGGAAATATAATAAGTGACCGTATCCCAAGATTGTTTTACTAAATATTTGGTACCGACGGTCAGGATTCAAAAAGCAAAAAAAGTTATTAATATGGGTTTTAAACTCAAAACATTTATCAAAAACGATACCCAAATCCGTAATTTCGTCACATCTAGTTAAAATGCGGTTATCTATTTGGTAATCGAACAGTATGGTAGTTTTCTTGCGACAGTATGAAACTATAAAACACTTGGATATGTTAAGGGATAATCCATTTACGCCGCACCACAGGTTCACAATATCCATCTGGGATTGTAATACATGGCAGTCTTCAACTGACTCAATTAAATTTGCTATTTTGAAATCATCGGCGAATTTCAGTCCTAGGCATTTTATTGACTGCGTAAGGTCATCGATGAACAGTGAAAAGAATAGGGGGCCTAAATTTGAACCTTGTGGGACACCTGAGGTCACCACATATTTTTCAGACCGAAACCCTTCATACTCAACAAATTGGTGACGTCCTGTTAGATACGATGTTATTAGCTGTATTAAATTTGTCGAGAATCCCATTTTTTTCAATTTAAGTAGGAAAATTTCATGGTCTATTTGGTCAAAAGCTTTTTGGAAGTCCACGTAAACTACGTCGACCTGCCCTACATTATCGAGGGCAGGGCAGATATATTGGGATAGACACATAGATTAGTATCACATGACCTGTTTTTCATGAAACCATGCTGATTCATGCTGATACGAGCCTTTACTTGGGAATAAACTTGGTTATAGATGCAAATCTCATACAGTTTTGAAAAATTACAGAGGATGGAAATTGATCTGTAATTCTTTAGCTCAGAAGGTTCTCCCTTTTTAAATACTGGAGTTACGCGAGCGATTTTCCAGCTTTCTGGAAAAGTTTTGGTTTCTATAGACTTATTAAAGATAAAAGTTAAAGGTTTAGAAAGAACGTGTATACAGTCTTTAACGAGAAAATTGGGCATGCCGTCTATACCTGAAGTTAATTTGTTTTTAAGCCTTTCAGATGCAGTGACGACATCACTTTCCAGTATAGTATGAATATCAGCATCAAAATTATCAACAGTGTAAAGGCTGTCATCTAGCACCCCGTTATGAGTTGTGTAAACACTTTGAAAATAGTTTGAGAATGCCTCTAAAATAGTTGCTGGGGTCGAATAAGAAGTATCACCGTCCTTGATTATACCTGGTATCCGAGAGCGTCCTTTTTTAGTTTGTATGAATGACCAAAATTCAGATGTATCAGAATGTATGTTCATTTCAGTTCTATTTAAGAAATTTTGGTACTCGTTTTTAATTTTGTCTTTTAGCGTAGCCCTAGCATTCCTAAAATTTTGATAATAGTAGTCAGTCTTACATTTTTTGTATGTCCTATAGGCTGCTTCTTAAGCTTTAATGAGTAATATTATTTCTTTGGTATACCATTGGGGATATCTCCTTGATCTATTAATCTTTAAGGGAACAGTAGCAGTAAATATCGCATCTAGTATACGATAAAAAATTCCACAGGCTTGCTCGGCGGTGTCAGCACTGCAAATCTCCGAAAAATCTGCATTAAGAATTGAGTCATACAGCAACTGAAAGTTAGCTTTCCTAAAGTTAAATGTCTTTGACGTGTTTCTGGATACTTTGAATTGATCATAATGAGAAATAGTACAGTCTAGCGTTAAAATAAGAGGAGGGTGATATTCATCTACTTTAGATAATGGTGCATCATCTTTCAGTACTGAACAATTAGTGTTTGACAGAACTAAATCCAACAACCATCCGATAGAATTTCTTACTTCATTATATTGTATTAGTTTGTTTATATTTAAAAAATTTGAGATTATATTACATTTGTGATCAGTAACAGCCAGAGCACTTCCATATAGTGGGGCATTGAAGTCACCCAAGATGAGTACATTTTTATGTTGCATACTCTCGTGTAAAGTTAAAGCCTCAAAAAATTGCTCATAATAGTCGTTCTCGATAGAGGGTGATAGGTAGATGACAATGACGTCTAAATAGTAATATCCTATCTTAATTCTACACCCAACTATATCGATTAGTGAGAATTGTTCAACGAATAGGGAGAAATCAATAGGCACAGGGTTAAACTCATGTTTAATAGCAAGAAGTGCACCGCCTCCGGTGGTAGCGTTGCATGAAAGTAAATCTCTGTCAGACCTATAAACAAGATAAGCATCTGTGAAAAGTTCAGAGTTTGCAACTCCATCTTGTATCCACGTTTCAGTTAGACCTATAAAACCGTAAAAACATGTTGAAGCTGAGTTATAAAAGTCCACCACTTTTGTATTTAAACCACGCACATTTTGATAGTAAATTGGAATTTGATTTTCATTAGAAATGGGTGACGAAGTTAGTTTAAAGACACAATTTTTGGCATACCCTGTATATATTTAATTTTAAGATTGGATTCTCCATTATGTTGCCTTGCAATAAGCTGATTTTTTAAATCTTGATAAAAACTTATTTGGCGTGGTGTTTTATCAAATGATATTGAGATGTGCCTAAATTTATCACTATCTTTAAGTTTTTTGCAGTTCCTTATTACTTTTAAAACAGTTGATTCGTCCGATAATGTTACTTTTATTGGCCTTGGTTTCTCCCTATTTAAACTAAAAGTACCTAATCTATGAGACACAAGATCATTAGGGATATCAACAGATAAGAATTGAAGCAATTCCTTTATACTATTTTTTTCCAATGAAATCCTTTGATCCTTATCCAAGTTAGCAGGCTTTTCCTCAAGATTGAAGATAACTGTTTCTCTTACGTATGTTACGCTCGTTCATCTCGCAAATCACTTCCTCGAATTGCAGTGGTGAAAGATTGACATTGACACTGCATTTTCCAGTACTGATGTCAGTAACCCGATTTTCCAGAGCGGAAATTTTATCAAAAATCCTAGTCTTTGGACAGTCCAGTTGAAGACACAATACATTGAGTGTGCATCTGTGACTTGCAACCGTCGCAAATTACAGAGGTATCGCGAGAAGTATCCAACTTCGCTTCACAGTTCGGGCAGTACGCCGACATCACGTATCGGCAACAGAGTTGATCCGTTCACAGCGTTAGCACAACAAAAATCAAGAAGTAATGGTGAACCAATAGATGTTTACGTTGTATTCCAAATCAAATAGGTACTCACAGCGTTAGCCTGGATACGAATCTTGCAGAGGAAATTGACGCCAAGTCAAAATGTCCCAAAACGTAGTTGGCACAGTGAATTTATATTGAGTAAAAACCTGGTTTTAACTAGGAATGAGCAGGAGCGAAATGATATAGAAAGTTAGCCAAAGTTCATCTTAAGTAACGCATTTTAAATAATAGGCTAGTAGCGGTTAGGTTAGAATCGCTAATGTAAACCGCGCGTTTATTGTTTTCATTGGTAATTTTCGTGCACCGTAGCATAGTTGGTAACGCGCTAGCCTAGAATGCCGGAGACGCTGGTTCAAATCCAGCCGGTACCCTTAATTTTTTTGATTTTTCTGTGAATCAAATGATTGGAATCATCTCCCTCTTGCGGAGTAAGCAAGCACCTTTCATTCCATGAAATCCTGGCCGACTGAGGAGTCGTACTCTTAAGTATGTTAATCAATGCTTACAGTAGTCTGGCCAGAGCCTGCGAAGTTGTCCGAGCACTAATTATTATTATATAGCTTTTGAGTCAAAGGCAGACAGAGTGACCTATTTGATAGATATTGTCATTCCGCATGATGTGAATATCCAAAGCATCTACGCTGGGAAAATAATTAAATACACAGATTTTATCATGGAAATAAAACAACTCTGGAAACAAAACAAAGTTATTATTGTCCCCCTAATTATGTCGGTCTCATTCCTTACACCAAACACATTTACACCACACCTGCAACAGTAACCTTCCAAAAGTCTGTGACTTGGCACAGCCCGTCCTACCGCAGTCATGCCAGAAATAATAAGAAATTCAACTTCTTAACAATAGTACTTATATGCCATTCTGCATCATAGTAAATAAAATTAATTGCATAAGAGAAAAGTACAATACTAAAAGATAACAACAAAAAGGACTAGTAAATAGTCTGGGACTAGCTCTATTGGTAAAACCTACATATATGTCATAACATAACATAATATAACAACTTCTTTATTTCAGAACATACAACATATATAAACAAATGTTTCATATACTGCAGTATATGAAACATTTTCGAAGTGACGTCACATTGTACACTAAAGTTATATATTACAGTTGAAGATTTAGATAATCAGGTATGCTATAGGGCTCCATCTCTATAAGCATGTTTTTTGGTTTTCTTTTTAGAAAAGATATACTTGTGATTGCCTTTAGTTCATTTGGTAATCTATTATATAATTTTATACACATATACACTGTTTTTTTTTTTCAGTTAATGTTAGTCTGTGATTAGGGACTAGCAGATCTAATGTTCTTGTATTATAGCTATGTGTGTTCAAGATAGAAAATTTTTCTTTGTTTTTGAATGTAAATACAATACATTCAAAAATGTACAGTGCATATACTGTCATGATACCTAATTTTTTGAAAACACCTTTGCATTTCTCCAGACCCACCAACCAGTATTATACCATATCGAAGGACTGCCTCAAAATTAGCCCAATATAGCACTTTTAGCGCATTTATTTTCACATACTTTGATAGCGTCCTCAATCCATATAATATACTACCCAGTTTTATACTTAAACGGTCTATGTGGACATTCCAATCGAGATATTGATCTAAATATATGCCTAATACTTTGGTATCACTACTTACATTTACTTGTTTATCTAAAGGTATGGTGCTCCCTGGTATCAATTCAAGTAAACTTTTAGATCTGAAGTCAATTATATCAGTTTTCCTTTCATTTAAGACCAGTTTATCCATGTTGAACCAGTAAACAATAGCTTTAAAAGCAATATTTGCTTTAATTTCGAGGTCAGCAATATTTTCAGCACTAACCAATATGGTAGTATCATCAGCATAATTTGCGATAGAGCATTTGAGATGCTTCATGCTGCAGTCTAAGTCATTCATATATATCACAAATAATATTGGCCCCAATATACTACCTTGTGATATTCCTGTGTTAGTAACTGAAATTCTGGATTTGAATTTACTGTCATTTTTTTGTATGATAACACGCTGTTGTCTATTCATGATATACGATGTAATCCATTGCAATGCATTATCCCTGATACCATATCTTACGATTTTGTCCAAAAGAATTTCATGATCTAAACAGTCATAAGCTTTCGATAAGTCTAAAAAAATACCTATTGTCAAATGTTTATCTTCTATATTACCTATGATATGTTGTGTTAATTGGTGTAGTGCTGAAACAGCCGATCGACCTTCCAGGTATCCATGTTGTATATCACTAAAAAGTTTCAGATTGTTAAAAAATTCTATTAACTGCAAACAAAAATCATGTTCTAATCATTTCGAAAAACTGTTCAAGATACTAATCGGTCTGTAAATTTCTAATAAATTAGGTTCCCCTATTTTATTATAGGTATTATTTCAGATAACTGAAGTTGTTCAGGAAAGATTGTTTATAATATAACATAAAATATCTGCTATTTCTTTTACAAATTCTTTAATTATAGAAGTTGGTATTTCATCAGCTCCGGACCTGTATTTGTTTTTCAATTTTTTTGCAATCTCTATTCACTCGTGTGGGTGTGATAGGCTCAAAGGTTATTGAATGACTATTGAAAGGTATATTACAGTGATGTTCGATGTATTTAATTTGCTGCATTAGTTTTTGGGACACTTCGGCGATGTGCTTGTTCATAGAGTTGGCTATTGTCACTGGTTCCCCAGGAATATCACAATCCCTGGATTTTTCAAATTTCCCTCGTATTTCATTATAAAGTGACCACATAGTTCATAGTTTTTGATTTGTTATCAGACTGCATTATTTTGTTTTCTAAACGTACACGTTTCTCTTCTATTAGTAAATTATCATATTCTTTTTTTGTTTCTACATACTCCTTTTTATATTCCTTATTATTGCGATATTATATCAACAATCTATCTAATCTTTCCTTACAATTTCGTATTTCTGCAGTGTTTTGGTAATTATGTCTATGTGTTATATAACTCTTTTAATTGGAAAGCACATATTGAATATGATTATAAAATTTGAAATGAAGGTATTCCACTGCATATTTACATCCGCTTTAGCAACCTCTAACACTTGTGCCCAATCTTGTTGTTTAAGTTCAGCCTCAAAACATTTTCTATTAATTTCTGAAAAAAAACCTTCGATGATAAAAACTAATTTGGTTACTGCTTTCCACATTAAAAATAATTTTTTGAGCGTTAATACAAATAAATACAATAGTGGACAGGGTTCAAGCAACTAAGGTGAAACCTGGTTAGGTGGGACCTTGATAAGTGAGAAAACCTCTATTATTGAGAGTTGCAGTGAGGTCCTAGATATTTTTCATTCAATTACCTCTGTTAATGGGACTTTTTCAATCTGGTTAAATGAGATTTGAATTATTTTCTTTTTCGATGTTTGCCTCCATAATTGAGACTCTGTAGCCAATTACCTGTATAAGTGAGACAAATTAATCAAGTTGCATACTTTGTTTGTCAGTACTATCTCTCAGGTTTTGACCTAAAAACAAGGGAATAAAAATGTACAAAATGTGCAAACGTAAATATAATTATCAGTATCTCAAAAATTAAAATTTCTATCAGATTAGGATTTTGGAAAGGCGCGTGATGAACTGTGTAAGGAGGATAACATACCAAAGTTTAAATGCTGACACAGACATAAGTTTGAGGTTACGTGATTATACAGACATTATATGAAAGCAATCTGTTATTGTGAATATCTGTTCTAAGCATAATCTTATTGTATAAATATGACTGCAGAATGCAATTTTCTTCTAGCTCGCATATTCAACCATCCTATATCAGACAAATTTCAGGAAATTAGTTCAAATTTTTGCATGCCATAAATGTACCTAAGACAAGACTTTTGTACACGCTGAATACGATTAATGTAAACTACTGTTCTTAAGACAGGCCCACAGACAGAGTCACAGTAATTCTGCAGAGATAAAACAAGCATGATACAAAGTCACATTTTAAGTTTAGTGGAAAAAATGTGGCGATTGGGTGTAGCATATTTTCAGTCGACCACAACAACGACCGACATATTTATCTGAATCGTGAATCTCAGGTCACTGTTGTTTATTGTAATTTTGAAATTGTCTGCAATCTCCTTTTTATACTTGCCAAACATCACAAATTGGGTTTTAAGGGAGTAATGGACAAATGATGAGCAGCACTTTCTGTAGCCAAATTGTTGAGATCTCCATTTAACAGAACAATACTTTTGTATAAAAAATTGCTGCTGCAGTTTAATTAGTGTTGTAGTGTTATAATATGAGTTTTTCATTGTTTTTGTATTTCAGGATTCTAAGCTCAAACCTTTAGCTGCCTCTACTCCAGCCGTTGTGAATAAGGACAATACCATGTCAAAAACGAAAACTGCTGTTTCAATGTAAATTTTCTACAATTTTTGTTATACTGCATTATACATTGAATTATTTCTAGGGAGCCATCAGAGAAATCACATAGACCACTGCTACCAAACAGTGCCAACAAAGGTAGTAAACAAGGCAGCTGTTCAAATAAAAAGGATATAAAATTTCCATCTTCAAGAATGTCTTTAAGGTAAGTTGATGGAATTAAGGGTTTTGTATTTGATAATCATTTTGTTGGCAGAAATGTCCAACTGCAATGGAGTCCCGTATAGACTTTAGGTTGGATGCCATATTGCTTTTAGATACAGTAGATACCCTTAGGCTCGATTTTATCAACATAGGCATTTAACAAAGGCTTTGATCAATCAGAACAGCCCATTCAAGAACATGCATCTGTCAAAGTTTCCTGAAAATTATTGATTTCTCTTAAGTTTATCTCAAAAAGGTGAAAAATGACATGCTTTACATACAATCGACCATTATCTTTTCAACTCTGATTTTCCATCCTAAATGGGTGAAAACTTGCATTTTCTTGTTAAACAAAGAGTTTAGCAATTACTAATCTCAACCAGTCAGATTCCCCAAAAACAGTACATTTGATCACTGGATCAAATTTACTGTTAAGATAATGATGACAAGAAATTCAGATTACTGCATTATTTTGATAAAACAATAATTTGCTATAGATATTAATTATAAATACCTGCAATATACCTTTGTATTAGAGTAACAAGGGGTAAAAATAACATTTTATTTTACTAAGCTAAACAGACGATTTAACAAGTGTGCATTACTGGTTGCCCATCCTTCTTAACAGCAAAGCTCGCGAGCTGGCAAAAGTATAACGTACAACCTTATTTTTCCTAAACCAGAAACCTGTCGCATAGTCAGAAAGTGAATCAGGTGCTTGCTATAATTTTCAGACAAAGGGAGGAACCAGCAGGGGGGCATTTTTATCATGCCTTACAATGTGTTTCTGCGCTGCGGTGCCTTTTACGCATATTTCTATATGAAGGTCCAGTAATTGGTAATTATACAATAATTATTAGGTAAACATTATAGAAATCTAGCATTAATTTGCAAATCAATCGCTTTGTTCTGATTTTCTGCTATGATTTTGACCCATGAATTCTATATTTTTGATAAAAGTGTCATCCAGCTTTGACGTTTTGTTTCCAATATTGATAAAATACTATTGGATGAACTTATTAACATAGCTCTCAATACTCAATAGAAAGCTTTTGCTAAACAACATCCAATAAAAAAGCTTTGTCAAAGTCTTTGTTAAATATGCATGTTAATAAAATGAAAAATCGGACCTTAGTCTTTGACTAATACATTTCTTAGCCTGAAGCTAGGTTGCTATCCTATTTCAAATAAATGTTCTTTTTCTCAACTGTGCTATCAGGGCGGTGTCGTCAGAATAGATGTAGATTTGACAGTTGCTGAGGCTTAGAATGTCGTTAATGAAAAAATAGTAAAGGATTAGTTCGAGAATCGAACCTTGCAGGTCACCCGTGCTGTTGGCAGTACCTGGTTTATGTTGGTCGAGAATTTCCTTTCTTCTAGAAGGAATTCCAAAAGTTTCAGGAGCTTTTCAGCCCTTTTAGATGAAGTAGGCTGACAAGTCATATTAAAAGCTTTCTATACATCTAGAAGCAAGATGCCAGTGATCTTATCTCTAACAAATAATCTTGTTATATGGTCCACCAGCCTGAGTGCTTACAGCCCAATGCTATGCACAGGCCGAAATCCCAGTTGAACATCAGAAATGACGTAATATGTTAGAGAATCACCTTTTCACCAAGCTTTGATGGTGCTGACCGTATAATGCAATGAAATCCTGCGCAAATATACAGCATTAAATATTATTACCACCATTGTTAAGGCTGTGATGAGGTTAGCGTCAACGCCTTGATTTGATAATATCCAGGTCCACGGCTTCATGCAGGCCCGTATATAAGGGGGGGTTTAGGGGGTTCAACCTCCCCCCCTCCCATGAGTATTCCCATGAATAAAATAACTACTAAAATAATACAAAATAAAAATAATCTCAAAGGTTAGTGATTTATTCTACTACTAACCAATCACTCGGCGCTCATGACACATTAGCAGCGATACAATAAATACAGTTTTTAAGCAAATTTAGGGTCGTATTCATAGTCAATACTTAAGGGTCCCTTAAGTAAGGTTTTGTGTTTCGTAACCTTACTTGAAGGTCTCTTACGTAAGGCTCCTTTGAGTAATCTTAAAGTAACAAAATGTCAGCATGACATGTCATCGATTTTGTAGGTTAATTTTGGAGTACGGTGTTGTCAGTTTCTGTCACATCCGGAAAAATGACCGCCACATAACACGTAATACTGGAACAATACAAAAAGAGATAACAGAAAACATCAAAATGCGGGGCATAGGCATAACAAATTGACTTATATTTGCAATATGACAACGTCGCCAAATGAATCCCGCCGTCTGGTAGATGTTGTCTAGGAAACATACACAAGAAAAGCCACACTTAAGGCTGTCTTGAGTAACCTTCAAGTAATACTCAAGGGATACTTGAGGAACGACTATAAATACGGACCTGAGACATTACAAAGTAAAGTATTTTCTTTTATACATGAACCCCCCCCAAGGTCAACATGAACCCCCCCCCCCCCCATGGTCAACGCCTAGCTACGGCCCTGGCTTCATGTCAAGTTGTAACAGAATGCTAGAAACTCACGAGTCGAACGGTACAATATTCACCTCTCTCGCCCTGATAGCCTTTTTAAAAACGTCCATCCTTTTTGTCGGACACTGTATTATTGGTGATTCATGGTTCTACTTACATATATTGTTTTAGTACCTATGAGCCTTCAACCTCAAAGCTGAAGAAACAAAACTCTATGTCGAGGAGAAGCTCAGGAACTTTGCCGGTGACAAATAAGGTCGGTATACATGTATAAATATGATACGATTGGAGACCAGCAGTTTAACTCAGTAGTTCATATACACTAATTTGACTCTGACTACAACTATTCCAATTTTGTTTACTTGTATTTAAAAATCGTGCCTGAATGTAGTTGGGATCAGCAGACAGAATTTTATTAGTTCTATAAAATACAGGGTAACTGACGGGAACCTGACGTTTTTCAAATGGTAGTTTCAAATATTACCTATTTAGCCGCTAGCGGTGGTAGGAAGGGGATTCAGGTATCAGTCTCCTTGCTATATAATTTCAGTAGCTGTGTAGCAGTGAACCATAGAGGACCGTATGTTCACTTATGATGCGTATGTTAAAAATGCAGAATCGGTCGCGGCCAATGAAGTGTCAATACCTATGGAATGGCCCCTTCCCATTTAAACAATGTACCACTTTTGCGGAAAACATAAGAAAGAGAGGTCGGTGAGAGAGATAGAGCTAGACAGGGAGAAAGCATGCATAAGGAAGAGAGGCCAGCGAGAGAGATAGAACTAGTCAGGGAAAAAGCACAGCCTCCTCCTAACCAGCTATGTGGCGCGTCGGCAAACAGTGTTGCCACAGCCGACTTTTTTGGGAGCGAGACAAAGCATTCGAAAAGAGCGAGATTGCGGTTGAAGAGCGAGATTACAAAAAATGCAATGAATAACGGACATGATTGTAAAATTGGAAAGGGAATGAATGACGAGCTAATTTTGTCAAAATACCTATTCCTTCGTTCTTCCACAAACGATAATATCGTGACGTGAAATGTAAGGTGTAAGTATCAAGCTGAGCCAAAATATTATAATTTATATTATATAGCACTGTGTACTGAATACAGGCAACCACGTATAGAGTATCAAGACAGGCGCCATCTCTAATCAATTAGTAAATTTGCAACTTTCATTATAAATACACATTATACCTTCGGTTTACAAATTTTTAAAAATATACAATTGATGGGCTATATAGAAAAAATGTCAGTCAGCTTTTTTATAATGTGTCTTGGTCAAATATTTGGATGGTTGAAAAAGAGCGAGATTTGACGAAGAGGAGCGAGGGAGCGGATCAGGCAAAAAAAGAGCGAGCATTGGCAACGCTGTCGGCAAATCTTCTACCAGCAGCCCTGACTAGCGCTATCTCATTCTAGCCGCAAACGAGTGCACGCATGCCCCTTCCATAGGTATTCACACTTCATTGGTCGCGGCTGCACAGCGTCTGTCCCGTGTTCCTTTCATCATTAGACGGCACGATATTGTTCCAAGCCGCAATACCATTCTCGGGTGGGTTAACAGTCTGAGGACAACAGGAATGATTGTAAGGAAAAAGCCACCTGGTCCCACGAAGACTACGAGGACGCTGGAAAACATCGAGTGGGTGAAATAAGCGAGTCTGAGTCTGATCTGAGTCGTCACTTGTCTCACCCGCTAGATGTTTTTCAGCGTCTTCGCTGTCTTCTTGAGACCAGAGGTGACTTTTTCTTCACAATCATTCATGTTGTCCCCAGACTGTTTACCCACCTGAGAATGGTATTGCGGCTTGGAACAATATCGTGGAGTCCAAGGTTGAAATAAACACGGAACAGCCGCTGCGCAGCCGTGACCGACTCAGCGTTTTTAACATACGCGTCATAAGCGAACATACGGTGCTCTACGGTCCACTGCTCCTTAGCTACTGAAATGGCATTATACAGGGTGGTCCAATGAGCGCGCGGTGCTCTTTAGCGGACTTACTGTTTAAATTAGAAGAACATGTTTCGAATAAAACGTGTTTCTTTTCAAATGGTCTACTTGTAGAAAATAATTTCAAAGATGGCGGACATCCGGATATAACGGAAGTAGGTACCAACTTCCTTATTTTGGATAGAACACCCTGTATATTATTACATTTTTGAATTCAGCATTGATTTTTAGATCCAGTCTGTTGACCATAGTTCATGCCTACGAAGCCTATTTAAGAAGTTATTCTGCAATCTTTAGAAAATTTGACGTTTGGCAAAAAAATGTTAATATCTCGGAAACATAGTACAACAGAAAGATGCGGTTTTCGGTTTTAAAACAAGCTAAACACACACTTGTGTTTCAGTAAGATGATTGTTTCCAAAGCATATTAAATCATTAGACTAGCAATTTTCAAATTTGAAAAGTTTAAAACGTTATAACTTTTTTTTTTCAAATGGGATGTTTCACTTTTATCTATGCATGTGTGGTTCTATCTTTGATGGTTTTCAAAATATTTACGATTTTGTAATTATTCCGTAATGACGCGTAGGAATTGGAAAAATTGTAAGTGGCGTGGCGCGCAGATGAATCAATTTGTTGGAAACTTTTCATCCAATGTATACTAAAATGTGCAGCCGCTCCATCTTACTGTAATCACATTATTACTAAAAACTCCAGTGGTGAATTTTCCAGCAAGTTTTCCAAATTTTCATTTAGAAAATTTTGGAAAACATTAGTTTATCATGCGGTTTCCAATAATACGACCCTAAATGTTTAGACTCTATGCTGGTTGTCAACAGTCCTCTCAAAATTTATTTTTACGTCGGCCTAAAATATGAGAGAAGGAAACATGTAGTTAATGAACATTGAGTTTGACGTTCTCGCAATTGTAGATGAAGATCCGCATAGCACGATAGCAGAAATTAGTGGTGATTTGAGCATTGGTCAAACATCTGCGGAAATGATCTTAACGAAGAACAAATACCTTAGCCTTAGCACGTGCAGCTAAATCAAGCACTTGAAAGACAAGAGTTTGAAAAAAGAATGAATTTCAGTAATTGCGGTCCTGTTCAAGTCCAAGAAGATGCACTCCTTTTTAACAGTGTGTTCTTTATGGATGAAGCTACATTTCATAATAACGGCCATGTAAACTGTAACTAATTACGCCGACATTAATCCAAATCTGCAGAAGTTTATTGATAACCAGCATGGAGTCTAGGTGTATTATTGGAAACCGCATAATAAACTGATGTTTTCCAATGTTTGCTAAATGAAAATTTGCAAAACCTGCTGGAAAATTTACCATTGGAGTTTTTAAGAATAATGTGGTTTCAGTCAGATGGAGCGCCTACACATTGTTGTATTAAAGCTCGAAAGACTTTGGATGAAAAGTTTCCAGCCAACTGTTTCATCTACAAGCCACGCCACCTACGATTTTTCCAATTCCTACGCGCCATTATGGAATAATTACAAAATCGTAAATATCATCGAAATAGAACCACATATGCCTAGATAATAGTGAAAGAGAATTTAATTTAGATAAAAGTGAAAAAGAATTTAACTAGGCATCCACTGATTTGAAACTTATCATATCATCCCATTAGAAATAAGTTTTTAACGTTTCAAACTTTCAAAATTTGAAAATTGTTTGTCGATTGATTTAATGTCCTATGGAAACAATCATCTTACTGAAACACACGTGTGTGTTTTGCTCGTTTTAAAACCGGAAACCACACCTTTATGTCGTGCTTGATTTCCGAGATATTAACATTTTTTGTGAAGTATTACAAACGTCAAATATTCTAAAGATTGCTGAATAAATTCGAAAATGGGCTTCGTACATATAAACCATGGTTAACAAACTGGACCTAAAAATCAATGCTGATTTCAAAAACGTAATAATATACAAGGTGTTCTATTTAAAATAAGGAAGCTGATGCCAACTTCCGGTATATCCGGATGACCACCATCTTTGAAATGATTTTCTACAAGTAGACCATTTGAAAATAAAAGTTTTTATTCGGGACATTTTCTTCTAATTTAAACCGTAAGGCCGCTAGAGAGCCCCGCGCGCTTATTGGACCACCCTGTATAGCAAGGGGACTGATACCTGAATCTCCTCCCTACCACCGCTAGCGGTTTCATACCAACGATTTGAAAAACGTCAGGTTCCCGTTCGTCACTCTGTACGGAAGAGTAAAAAATAATTCATTTCTGGGGAAAATATCGAGTTTTATTTAGCAATAGATTCACAGTGACTTGTCCTAGAAAATGACTAATTTATTAATGTATAGTCTAATCATTTAAACACTATATTTCAGGTTCAGAAATTGAAGAAAGCAGACAAAGAAAACATTCCTAAATGAAAGCTGTCTACATGTACTCATGCGCTGAGTTTGCTGGATTGTGATTTTAAGATATTAAGTCGATAATTTTATTTTATAATTTCTGTCACTTCAAATACATTTTCTTATTTTTATAAAATTGAATCATTATTTATCGACCAGCTCTTGTGATACGTAGTCTGACAATAAATCAACCGGACCGATTCTTTTGTAGTACGCGTGGCAACAGTGCAAACCTGCAACAATCTTCAAGGCAGCGATTCTCAAAGTGTGGGGCGCGACCCCAAAGAGGGCGCAATGAAGGCTCAGGCGGGCCCAAAGCTTGGTTGAAAAATAAATTACTTACGTACTTACGAAATAATAAGGCAAACTTTTTAATGACCCACTAGGGTATTGAAAGCCAAACTAAACAAAAACTAACTGTAACATGCCAAAAGAGACTCACTTAGGGTGGCCCGGCTTACAGCTGGATTATGCAGGGGGCACGAGAAGTAAAAAGTTTGAGTACCGCTGCTCTAGGGCTATAAACCTGTGCTATCCAACGAATTCGTTGGTGCTATCGATAGACCAGTTTATAACCGTCAGTATAGGCCTTTACGGAAACAGTGATCTGGATCAGGATAGATCAGTTATATGTCAAACAGCTGTCAAGTGGGATTTATGATTCCAGGGATTTAACGGACATCGAACAACAAAAAAGTTGGTTTAACAATAAAAAACAGATGATTAAGAAAAACAGCTACTGATCTGAATCATCCGATCGCAATCCCTTACTGTACAAGAGTGTACTGACCCTATTTCTAACTGATCCCAGATCAGTTTTCGGAAGTCAGATCAGAATCAGTGAACCTTGTGATCGGGTTAACCTGATCATAGTTTCCGTAAAGCCCTGTCCTTGTCATTTTGTATTAATTATATCCGCCATTCTGTTGTTAGTCTCAAGCTGTGTCGTGTTTGGTCGTGTTGTTCAAGGCCGTGGTACGAAAATTAAGCATCGTACAATAGAACAACGATACGTGATCAAGTTTTTTGTGAAATTGGGTGAATCTAGAAAGGAAACGTTTGATAAAGTGGTTAGGGTATTTGGTGAGGAAGCCATGAGTCATCAAGACGCATTTAGACTATGCAACAAGTTTCATAAACTTTTGTTTTAAAACAAGTTTATTACAACCCGGTGTTTTAAAACATGTTGTAAAACAATAATTACGAGGGTTGCTCTACATCTCCGTCAATTACGCAGACAGCTGTTTTACGCTTATATTAGCGATCATCAGTACGCCATAGGTCGATTGACGGAGATAGAGAGCATCAGTATTTTCATGTCTACCAGACATGTTAAGTATGTGAGAGCAGGCGACAGAAAGATCTTCGGGTACCAGCTGGTGCACAAGGCAGATCTTTCTGTCGCCGACTCAAATAACAGTATTTATTTTGACACAGAAGTCGCAATTAAACTATGCAACAAGTTATAAAACAAGAATATGTTTCAAAACAGTGTTGTACAACAAGTTGTAAATCCTAATGAAAAATGTCTTACAACTGATCTGTTTTAAAACAATTTTCGTGTTTTACAACAAGTTGTCGCGTTCCCGTCAGTTAATCGATATCTATACAGTTACACGGTGAGTCAAGCTCAACGTCTTGGACTCTAGTGACCAAACGATATATCTTTTCAGAACAATAACTATGCTAGTCTATGTAGGTTGAGGTCTGTTGGCGTTTTTCTAGCCTCGTAATCTCAGTAATCGCTGCATGGATTGTGATGAAGTTTGGTTAACGATATGCCGTGGGGCCGTAGTAGGTAATGCTGGTATAATTTTGAAAATCGATGCATGGGCGACGGAGTAATTAGCAAAAAACAAAAAATAATCAAATATTCCTGAAACTTCGTTTTTAAGCGTTTTAGGGGCGGTTCCTGATCATTTTCTACTTTTTTCGGGGTGGCAGTGGAACTTGGGTGGTTGGGGGGTGGGGTGGTTGTAAAACTGAAAAATCTGTTGAGTTATATATTCTGGTGTAAACTTACGAGTATTGATTTAGTTCGTCCTGTATTGTGTAACGTGCCAACAGCGTAAATAGAGCTCAAGCTTCGTTTTTATATGTTTCAGTGGTTTGAGATCACTTTCAATTTTTTTTTTAGTGGGAGTGAAATTGGGGAGTGGGGGGTTGTATTTTTTGCGGGCGGGCGATGATTTGCCCACATAGCACTGGATGATATGAGAATATTCTGTTCACATTCACTACGGATATTATGAATATTCTGAGAAAATTCTATGGATAATTAGAATATTTACAGAATATTCTTTAAACGTTCGAAATGGGAAAAACACGCTATATTCCTAGAATATTCCAGCGAATATTCCGCAAGGATATTACATGAACAATCGTAGTAGAATGTTTTTGAATATTCTAGGAACATTTTGTCTAAATTATCTCATATAGGAAACATTTTCATGGTATTATGGACACTGTTCCAAAAATAATAGCACCTACTAGTGGCAGATGGTCTCGAAAGTTAAGTGGTTAGACATCTCTCAGTCTAAACATGTTTAAAATATAGTATAAATGTTAAGAGCAAACACCGATTTCGTCCAATGGACGAAAAATATGGCCAAAACGCGTTTTGGCTACTACCATTTTACCAATGTCCGAATTATCGCTTTCTGACTGTTTAATGTAGACCAGAACGTGTCTTGGCTCAACTACGATTGCCAAAACGCGTCCTGTTCTACTGCGATTGCCATAACGCGTGGTGAATTTTGTGAGTGTCTCGGCTTGTAAACGATACCTCTGGAGCTAGTGTATTCATGGAAGACCTAAGGTTATGTTTTAATGACGAACTGCAAAAAGTCATAAGTGGTAGCAATGATCGTAGTAATATTTGTACAAGAGAAAGATACGACCAAACACTCACAGAGGTAAAGGCGGCAAAAGCTTGTAAAAGTAACGGTGATACAATATCTTCGAAACAAAGACAACGATTGAAAAGGTATGATATTTTAAAATTGGCTATATCGAAAAGCTAATTGAAAGGACAGACGAAACAGCCGAACTGCGTTATTTTTGCATGACCCACGAGTTATTTGACATTATTCATTCCGCTCATGTGCGAGCTGGACATAAGAGATTGTGAGGTAGTATGTTTCAGTTTTTTTTCACGTACCTAACATCTACAAGTGCTTTTATTCATTTTAGTTATGGATTGTAAGCTCAGAGGAAATATTGTAACACAAAACGGAAAATAATTGAGATTCATTTTTATTCGTAGTAGAATATGGAACGTGTTCTGGCAATCGTAGTTGACCCAAAACGCGTTCTGGTCTACATTGAACAGCCGGAAAGCGATAATTCGGACATTGAGGCTAATGAATAAAAACGAAGCAATTACTTGAAGCAATTACTTATTAGTAAAAGCAATTGCTTAACTAGCAAATACTACAAGCAAAAGCAATTGCTTGATCTGGATATGAATAAAAGTCTGAAGCAATTGCTGCTTTTCTGATACCCCTGTAGCAATTGCTGCTGACTCAAAACAAGTCGAGACGTGTTTTTCGTCCACTCTTCGAGATTATCTTCAGTTTGGTTCCTAGTTTGCAGTAGAGTTGACGAGTTACGTTTCTGTGGAAAATAAGAACTTACATTTTTGTGATAATGGAAGAGTTCAGTGAAAATGAGGAATTTGATAGTAGTGCTAGTGATGAAGAAATTACAGACAAACAACTGATATTTGTCCATAAATTGAAAGAACACAAAATTGTTCTGAATAAATCACAAGTTCCGCAAGTTAAAGCAGAAAAGGAGGCAGCTTTAACCGTCTTAGTACAGCAATATAGAGATATTTTTAACGTTTCACTTACACCTAAACAGTTAGCAAAGAAAATTAGTAATATGAAGGCAGACATAAAAAAGAAGTTTGATATTAATAAGACAGGAAATAAACCTATCATCTACAAGCCCTGGGAAAAATTATTCTTGGAAATTTTGGACGTACAGAAGAATCCCGTATTTAAAAAAATACCAGGTATTTTAGGAGCCAAACTTTTAATAATAATTTTTTTTAACTAAAAATACAAATTCTTAGGCGCTGCGTCTGTTGGAACTGGTGAAGAAATGATACATTTTAAGCCCTCTACATCAACGAGTGACTGTGTTATTCCTGTAGCTGCAGCATGTAGCAATCCTCCTAAAAAGAAAATTAAAATATCAAACGAATTACCTGAAACTGCGGAAACAAAATCATTGTCAACTGCTGAACTGCAGCGATTAGTTTTACTTGAGCAGTTGAAACTATGTCGCATGCAACAGGAAGAAATCTTGAGGAGAAAACGCGAGGATGATTTACTTAAAGCAAACATTGTTACGGAACAAAACGTGTATTATAATTTATAAGCTAGTTAAATACTTACATATAAAACTAATATTTATTATTTCAGTTTGGTTCCAAATGATATTTGTATAAGAATAAATTCTAAGTTGATCATGCGTGATATTTATTTTTTTATATTTATGTTACTCATTTATTTTTTTTTAATGAATTGGTAACTAAAATATAATAATTTACGTATAGATCATACTTACCTACACGATTAACTGGAGAGAATTCGAGTGATTAATTCCCTTTTTTGCTGTCCTAATTGGCGAACCATATTTGTTGTCAGATCGTAATTTTGTGCGTTCATTCCAAAATCATCATTCTGATTCGAGTAATCAAATTCCTCATCGTTTAATTGTTTAGCGATATTATGAAGAACAATGCAGGCAATTATCGTGGATGGGATTTTATCTATTTTATTCCTGATCTTATACTGAAGGACAGGGAACCTTGCTTTCAGCTGTCCAAAACATCGTTCAATTATGACCCACATAGCACTGGATGATATGAGAATATTCTGTTCACATTCACTACGGATATTATGAATATTCTGAGAAAATTCTATGGATAATTAGAATATTTACAGAATATTCTTTAAACGTTCGAAATGGGAAAAACACGCTATATTCCTAGAATATTCCGGCGAATATTCCGCAAGGATATTACATGAACAATTGTAGTAGAATGTTTTTGAATATTCTAGGAACATTTTGTCTAAATTATCTCATATAGGAAACATTTTCATGGTATTATGGATACTGTTCCAAAAATAATAGCACCTACTAGTGGCAGATGGTCACGAAAGTTAAGTGGTTAGACGTCTCTCAGTCTAAAGATGTTTAAAACATAGTGTAAACATGTAAACCTGTTGTAATTAACCTCAAAATTCTACTCACATTATATAATCATATAATGAACCATACACCATAGTAGGTGACCATAATTTGGAACACTGTCGCACACTTTATAACAACTAGCAACTTTATTGTACAAAATTGGATATAAATGCACGTCTTTCACGAATAAAACTCGTGAATCGCTAAAATCCCCACATCACATGTTTATTGTTTATTACAAATCCAAATCGAAGGTTAAGCACAGAACACTTGAAGCGAAGTGACAACCTGACAAGATTGACAACTGACGAATGAACGACACCATGATCTCACTTTACCGTATTGCTGTCAATGGCTAATTCACTAATAAACTTTTGAAAATTGGACATAATACTTATTAGGTATATTTGGGAGGATAAACGCAAAACGAATAGAACTAAATGAAAGTTTTTTTTAATTCACTGAGAAAGGTGCAAATATAAATTAATAATACCTCACATTGAATATTATTTGCCTACATACAGAAAATAGTTCTGTTACGAATATTACTAAATGTTCTTGAGAAAATAGCTAGATATCTTGTTCTTAGTAGATGATTAAAATAATATTCTATGAAGAATGTTACTGGTATATTCTGGAATAATTCAGACATTAGACGAATAATCACTGATTATCCTAAGTGGATGAAATAATAATATTCTATAAAGAATATTACTTTAATAATCCAGAATAATCAAGAGAAATAACGAATATTCTATGATTCTACTGAATATTCATGGAACATGTAGGAGATTTAAAGAATATTCACAGAATATCCAGTGCTATGTGGGGACACGTTCACGACAAAAAACGTTGTTATAATTTTGCTGCTCTTGGGTTGCAGGAGTTCTCCAGGGAGTCATAATCCAAGGCGATATGGAGTAGCCATCGTCTCCTAATAGTACGCATTCTTCTGCGCTATTTTTAAGTATATTGTATATATTTGAATTTTTGACAATCCTGCTATCATGCACAGAGCCTGGCCATTGGCAGTCTACACTTGTAAAAACTTCTTGTGCATTACAAGTTGCCTGCACGTTGATGCTGGGATACCCTTTTCGGTTTATATACTCATCACCAAATTCTTGAAACTTTGGAATCCTGACGTGCGTACAGTCAATTACGCCAATGCAATTTGGAAACTGGTATCTTTCTGACCACAACTGTTTAGCTTTCACAATAGCTTCAGCACTTTTAGGAAATTTAATAAAAATATTGGCCTTCTTCAAAACTGCATCCATTACAGAAGCGTATGTCTTACAGACAGTAGTTTGATGAATACCAAGTTCTTCACCTACAGAATTTTGAAAGCCCGGATCCGACACTTGCCGCAGAAATATTTTCATCTTATTTACAGGTGATAGTGCACCCCCTCGCTTTTCACCAGTATCAGCTAAAAAATAATTTGCCAACCACTCAACATTTTCACAGTCAAATCGATACAACTTTCTGAAATCTTCATTTCTGCAATTTTTACGTACACTGTAGATTTTTCTTTTACGGACGTTCATGTATTCAGCCATAATTAAAGACACAAATAAAGAGCAACTCATAAGTGAGTGCCGCGAAAAACCACTGCTAACTGCTGCCAAGCAAATGATGCAGGGGTCGACCTACCTTCCAAATTTGAGAGCAATTGCTACGCTAGAAAAAGCAATTCCTCAATTTATTCATCACATTTCAAGTAAAAGGTAGCAAATGCTTCTATTTTTTAAGAAAAAGCATTCACTAAAAGCAATTCCTGCGCTTGTAAGCAATTGCTGGCGGAAAAAGCAATTACTTGAGTTTTTATTCATTGGTTTTCAAGCATTTACTTCGAATTTATAAGAAAAAGCAATTGCCACATTTTTATTCATTAGCCTCATTGGCAAAACGGTAGCAGCCAAAACGCGTTTTGACCATATTTTCCGTCCATTGGCCGAAATCGGTGTTTGCTCCTAACATAAACATGTAAACCTGTTGCACTTAACCTCAAAATGCTACTCACATTATATAATCACATAATGAACCATACACCATAGTAGGTGACCATAATTTGGAACACTGTCGCACACTTTATAATAACTAGCAACTTTATTGTACAAAATTGGGTTCACGAATAAAACTCGTGAATCGCTAAAATGCCTACATCACATGTTTATTACAAGTCCAAATCGAAGGTCATATCATATCAATTGTTTTTCTCTGCCAAATATCACAGAAAAATGCAGTTAATAGAACTCATCTGGGCAAGCCGACGAGGGCATGCATCTGGGCATACCTAAGAAAAGATTTGATAGTGAAAGGGAATCAAGACCAGCAAGAATGGCTTCACAGTGACCTAATAGTGAATTTTTCTAGCTCAAGTGACAATTTACAAAGTAAATTGAGTGTTCATTTAAGTGGAAGTGGCAGAAGGAAACAGGTTCCCTTTATTTTTATTTTGTAGTGTCTGACTACGATGAACCAGACAATCCAGACATCAGATGTAAGTGGTATTCGTAGTAGTAGTAGTTCTAAAAGGTATTTTGCACAATGTGGTACCTACAATGTTTTCTGGACCTCCTAAATATCACAGAAAAAGACAGTTAATAGAACTCATCTGGGCATGCATCTGGGCATACCTTGATATTGAAAGGGAATCAAGACCAGAAGAATGAGTGTTCATTTAAGTGGAAGTGGCAGCAGGAAATAGGTTGCTTTATTTTTATTTTGTAGTGTGGTACCTACAATATTTTCTGGACCTCCTAAATATCACAGAAAAAGACAGTTAATAGAACTCATCTGGGCATACCTTGATATTGAAAGGGAATCAAGACCAGCAAGAATGGCTTCACAGTGACCTAATAGTGAATTTTTCTAGCTCAAGTGACAATTTACAAAGTAAATTGAGTGTTCATTTAAGTGGAAGTGGCAGCAGGAAACAGGTTCCGTTTATTTTTATTTTGTAGTGTCTGACTACGATGAACCAGACATCAGATGTAAGTGGTATTAGTAGTAGTAGTTCTAAAAGGTATTTTGCACAATGTGGTACCTACAATGTTTTCTGGACCTCCCAAATATCACAGAAAAATACAGTTAATAGAACTCATCTGGGCAAGCCAACGAGGGCATGCATCTGGGCATACCTATGAAAAGATTTGATAGTGAAAGGAATCAAGATCAGCAAGAATGGCTTCACAGTGAACTAATAGTGAATTTTTCTAGCTCAAGTGACAATTTACAAAGTAAATTGAGTGTTCATTCAAGTGGAAGTGAAGTGGCAGCAGGAAACAGGTTGCTTTATTTTTATTCTGTAGTGTCTGACATGATGACCAGACATCAGATGTAAGTGGTGTTAGTAGTAGTAGTTCTAAAAAGCATTTTTTTCTTAATTTATTAACCCAGATGAACTCTAATACATATAAAATGTAATAATTATTTTGAAACTATAGGCCCACTATTTGACAGCTAAGCCACGTTGCCACATCTAAGGGTCCGGCCTAGTGTAGAGTCGGCCATGATCTTGGGCATACCTACGAAAAGATTTGATAGTGAAAGGGAATCAAGACCAGCAAGAATGACTTCACAGTGACCTAATAGTTAATTTTTCTAGCTCAAGTGACAATTTACAAAGTAAATTGAGTGTTCATTTAAGTGGAAGTGGCAGCAGGAAACAGGTTGCGTTTATTTTTATTTTGTAGTGTCTGACTATGATGAACCAGACATCAGATGTAAGTGGTATTAGTAGTAGTAGTTCTAAAAAGTATTTTTCTTAATTTATTAACCCAGATGAACTCTAATACATATAAAATGTAATAATTATTCTGAAACTATAGGCCCCCTATTTGACAGCTAAGCCACGTTGCCACATCTAAGGCTCCGGCCTAGTGTAGAGTCGGCCATGGCTTGGCACATCTGGTTACAGCAATCTCTCTCTATTATCTTTATGTTTTGTATGTTCTCTTTTCTGTGTATATGTTTTGTGCTTTTCTCTTTGTTTTGTGCTTTTCTCTTTGTTTTGTGCGTTTTGTGTTGGGGATTTCAGAATTTTATTCATGTCGATTTGAGAAAAAAAATATTGTAAAAACGTATTGAAAACATAATCAGAAATGGCTGCGGCAGTGAAAAATATTAGATTAATCACAAGAACAGCATTTTTCAAAAGTATCTCTGCCAGAACATTATGTATTGCACCTACAATTTTAAGTCGAAACCCACAAGTAGCCTCGCCTGCAACCACAGTATCGTCTATCCCTGCTCAGGTATTACATATTTATTTGCGTGAATAATAACATTCTATAGAGCTTATTAAATTGGCAATATAAATTTTATAAAATTTCATTGTTTTCCCAATATTCTCGTTCTCCATTACATAACTAACCTCACTTTTTGTTGAATATTATGGAGTACTTTTTATCTTTAGATCAGATTTTACTCCCCTGAGCTGATCAAGCAAAAACCAACAGAGGAGGAGATCAAACAAAGGGTTTTAAAAGTCTGTGCTTCATATGATAAAGTCACTGCCGATAAGGTACATCATAAAAATAAGTTCTTTTGGTTTCAGAGACTCGTTACACCATCTATGCGAAGTTACAGTTCTAAGCCTCCATTGAGTTTAAAGCTTATAACAGACAGAGTTTTGTTAGTGTTAAAATTATATGATAAAATCAATCCTGATAAGGTACAGTAATTTTGCATTAGATTTATGATAGTACAACAGTGCTTATGCTAATTTTGTTTGTTTTGCTAACAGGATAACAAATCAGTTGTCAGTAAAACTAGAGTAATTCATTTGTATTCAAAGGAAGCCTTGTATTGATATATCAAAGTGCATATCTAATGTAAATTATTAAGCAATATGAATAAATTAGATAAAATAGACTGAAACTGTTGTACTAACATGAAATGGTTACAAGTCTCTAAGAAGCTGTTTATTAACATTGTAAATATTACATTTTTTTTAGCTTCAACTAAATTCACACTTCATAAATGACCTGGGTTTAGATTCTTTAGATCATGTCGAAATAATAATGGCTATGGAGGATGAATTTGGATTTGAAATTCCTGATGCTGATGCAGAGAAGTTATTGAGGCCAGCAGATATTGTCCGATATGTTGGAGATAGAGAAGACATATATGAATAAAATAATTAAGTTTGTTTCTAGTTTTATTAAAATATTGGTGTAACATAAATATATTAAGTATAATTCATTTTATTGTTTTTTTTATTGTGTTGACAACAGGTTTTTGTTGAATATTGAATAAAATTTGAGAAAATATTTATGGCCTAAGTTTACAAAGTAAAAAGTTATACAAATGGAAGATTAGGTTAGTTCTCAGAGTAACACAGTTGTTACTCTGAGGGTTAGTTGTATGTAGCTAAGAGCCCCTAGGACCTGCAGTTGTGGGGGGCCGGTAGTCTTGGAGGCTCAGGGTCCTCAAGTGCCATCGTTAGTGCAACAAAAAAATACCAAATTAAAAGGTCACTTTCCTTGTAGGTATGTTAGTATGTTTTACAAATAATACTTCAACTTATGAACCCCATGTTACCTACCTATAATTGAGAGAGACAGTATTGCATTTTAAACTAGGCTAAAATTGGCGAAGTATCTGCATTAATTGGAAAAATATGGCAAGACAGAATATGACAAAAATGTTTGGCTAATTTAACTTGGTGTCTTCCACAACACAGGTCACACATACAATCAATATATAGGTGTAAAATACAAACTAAACAACAACCTTCTAAAAAAATTTCAGAAAACTGAAAAATAAGTAAGATACAAAATAAAAAAGTAGGAAAGAATGTACCTGAGTATATTAAGGTGGCACTCTCACTGTGGAACTGGAAGCGATATTGACAAAACCGGATTTTTCCAGGACTAGCTTTGTCATGCTGATTCCGAATTTGTATTTAGTTTTTCTCTCGCACCTGTAGTTGTGGCTAACTTTTGTATATGGACAGGCAGAGGCTCTGCATAAGCTTTCTTCAGTGGGAGCTAAAAATGTAAATCTGTGTTTGTGTATCAAAACGTACCTAGTCTGTTTATGTTTAGCTTTTTGCTTGGATTTATCGATTAGGCATTGCAGTAGTCACTTTCTGTTTATCCTTGTGAATTTTAAATTGGTAAATCCTACAGCACATTATTATAAACGCAACTTTTAGGATTTACCAATTTAGAATTAACTACGATAAACTGAAAGTGACTAGTGTACTAATTGACAGGTATAGTACCTGAGAAAAATTCTAGCAAGAAACTAAACATAAATAGACTAGGTACATCTTGATACACAAGTCCAGACTTACTTTTTTTTATTCTGTATATTGTACTTAAGTTTTTGTTACTTAGATTATTGTAATTATGGACTGAAATGCCATCACTATTTGTATTAGGAAAATCCTAAATAAATTGCTACTACTACTACTACTGTATCTTGTTTATTTTTTAGATTTCGGAAAAAAGTTATTTGAAAAAGTTGTTTAACGACTTCTATACACTTCTTCGACTTCTATAAAAAATAAGATTCAATTTAGGATTCACCCTGTATATATACATAATATATTATGAACGCCATGGAAAATCTTGAAGTTACGCCACTGTGTATAACAAGACCTATATAACTTTATCATACTATTAAATTTTAAAGCCTAAACAGCTGAAAAACAGAATTCCATGTAAACACAGGAATGTTGATATATTTGAGGGCAACTATGTTGATCTTACTTTCGTATGTAATGCTGCAGTATCTAGTGTTAAGTATAGTCTAGTCTAAAAAGTTATGCAAGACTGGTTGGACTCTTTCGGCAGGTGTGCATATTTTATGTCAGTTGATCAATGTCCTACAACAATTTGTCAAAACAGAATCATTCACTGAATGTTGTCAAATAAGCAGGAGATAGTTCCAACACTTCCAACTATGTGGATATATTGCTTTGTGGGTAGTCTAGCCCTAATCTGAGCTTGTTTTAATCTTGTTGATCATTGCAATCTGGAATGGCTAGAGGAAAAACTTTGAAACTGATTCATACCATGAAGAATTAATTGTTCTAGCATGCAAAATAAATTCAAAATCAGAGCTAGACATTTTAAAAAAGTTTTGGAAATATTGTTGCACCTATGGATATTATAAATTCAAGTTACAAAGTGTCATCTACGATCACAACGTTAATTAAATATGTTCCACTGTAATAACTTCTGCTCTGTAGACTTTGTAATACACATATTTTTTAGTTGAAGATTACAATAAAAGCTGCCACAGTTAAGACATCTTAACTCGGTACGGAATATCCTTCACAAATCTGTGTCTTGTCAATATTTGACAAAAAAACCCAAAAGACCAGATGCTGGTGTGGTAGCAGCTTAAGACGTTACTGAAGTTTATTAATTACTCTTGTTCAATGTGGTACAAAAAACTAGCTGGTGTTGTAAAAATATATATGTATATTTGAGTTTCTTATACAATTTCATTATGTCATCTTTATAATAGAGGCATGCTATTTTGGTTTTATTCACATCTGAAGTATACTACATACAAATATAACTTTTTAATAAGAAAATATATAAAGAGAGAAACTATCACAAACATCTTGTGAAATACATTTTAAACCAAACTTCATGATAAGTTGGGGAAAATGAAACAAATGTTGGCTTCTGTAGTTCACAATTTCCAAGAAATGTGTGATCAAATGAAGTATATCAATTATAACAAAAATATAAATCTTAGACAGTAAGCTTTGTGTAAACTATAATTATAAGAAATTCATTGCAAATAACTTATTTTCAAAACTATGTAAAATGATCCTAGAAACACCCTGATACGTTTGCTTTCCATTTGTCATTTTTTATGCTTTAAACCTACTAGAGGTATTCAATAATACATTTGAAAAGATTGCTCAGGAAGAACTTGCAGATAAATCACACATTTTTATATTAACATTGCACCTTGATGGGCTCTTAATCCCATACTAATTTTTTAATGAATTTTAAATCAATTCAAATTATGAATAGCGACCATTCTAAAAATAAATTAATTTAACACTTAGCACGTTCTCGAGTTACGTGAATATTTTGTATAGGAATAATCGTAATAATTTTCGTCCAAATATCCCAAATTGCCCTATCAAAATCTTTTTTGAATTTAGTTCTCAGTTTCCCCGCTCTTTCCTTTCTATATATAGTTTATCAATTCCCCATGTTATGGAGTTATTTATATCATTTTACTTGGTCTTTATATCGATTAAATAAATTCAGATTAATATGTTTATCACATAGGTATTCATAATAATATATCCTCCGTTAAATGGTATAACATAGATTTTTTATTGCCTCAAGGTTAATTATCTTTAAGAAGCTGTAATTTGGAAGTTTGAATATTAGTAAGTGATGGATTCAAAGAGCGGAAGGAGTGCGGGAGGAGGAGCTGATTAACGTATTCTCTCATTTTTTATTTGTAATTTGCTTTGCAAATGATCTATCTTTTCTAACTTATTTGATACAATAACATTAAACAGTAGATTATAATGAGATTTCCAACGGTTTGAAATCGGTTGAGCGTGCACACTGACAAAATAATGTTCAAGCAAGATAAATTCCAGATTGGTACTATTCGTTGTGCGTTCGACCAACAACAATTTGTAGTTTGAGGACTGGTTTTGGACGATCAAAATATTGTAGAATATTTCGGTGGGACTGGAGTTAGGAACATGCGTAGATTTTTTCCTCTGTTTTTCAAAGTTTAGGTTATGAAACAAACTTTTCCTGTTTTGGGGAGTAAACATTGCGAAAATAAACATGATTTAGAATGAAGTAGGTTTATAAATAATAATTTACTTATTATTCTATCTCACCGTCCGATTGAGTAATAGAGTTTATTTATAAATCTTGTTACAAAAATGACATCAGAAATTTCCAGTTCTAGCTCAGATTCAGATTAGAAAGATGACTATTTAAGGGGGGAGGGGCACTGGCGCCGCCAGAAAATTGTGCAGGGGGGGGGGCGAATTACTTGAATTGAATGCTGAAATCGGGGGCAGAGGAGACAAATTGTTTTTTTTTTATATAAAAGTTTCTTATCTTCGCTGCTCCAGGGGGGGGGGCACGGCCCCCCTGCCCCCCTCTGCCGGCGCCCATGGGGAGGGGGGGTGTTAAAAAACGAGATATCTGTTATAATGGCAAAATAAACAAAAAGCAACATAGCACATATATGAATGGATAGTTATCAGTGCTAAACCGGTCAGTCGATAGGAGGTCCACATCCAGCCAACAAAACAAAAACTGCCATAACAAAACAGCAACACAGCAAAACTGAAAGTTTTCGAAAACAAAAACAAATTGTCAACTGCTGTCCATATATAGACAGGAATTAGTCAACTTCGTGGTCCCCGATAGAAGACCTATCGGTGTGGGAAGTAAAAATGAAAAACTTTTTTGGGTTAGACCCAGCCTAAAGAACAGACACAAAATCTATATTGAGGAGTTATTATTAAGGTTTACGAAAAGGTGATGTCAGTAATGTCGGTATTAGTAGAGCGAAATGCGATCTAGCTTTAAAAACTGTATAAGAACGAATAGTACTGATAATGGAACTATAATACAAATCATCGGACCCTCGAGAGAAGCATCACAAAATATTCCTAATTCCTTTACGGCGTCTGCCCTTTTATAGCGATTTTATAATCAGATTACCTAAAAACCTACCTTCTGTATAAAGTCCAATTAATTTCCACGTATTTTCAACGCTATTTTATTTTTTCACACAACATAGTCCGTAGCCCACATCAACGGGGCAAACTGAACCATGGATTTATTTATCTTCCTCTAGTTGAGGAGCTTTCACGCAAAAGTCAACATGTCCACTTTTAATAATTGTTCAAGAAACGCAATTTTTGAATAATACCTTTAATAATTATTTATTTGAATCAGTTTTTGCATGATAAATAGTAGCTTAATTTGTTCATATTTTAAGCATGAATCCATATTTTTCAAGAAAGGAGGTTTCATTTTAAAACACATTTTGTTTTGGACTTGTGCACTTTTGAAAGAACGATAGGTATTTGTTGAGTTTTGCTTGGATTGCATCTTGGACTTGTTCAGTTTTGAGTGAGAAGCTTTAAAATTTTGATTCTAGGTGGAAGACATAACAAAAATACTTTGTATAAACTATCATGTATTATTTTATAATTTTTATTTAACAGTAAAAACTAAAAAAATCTAAATATGAACTGCCGGCATCTCTTCTATCAAGCAATCGTAAACGTAGTCCTTATCATTGTTTTGGTGCAAGAGGCGATGATCTGCAGCTATAGATTCACCAACGCAATGTTTTTCGATGAGTTGTTTAAAATAATAATTGTAAATAATTGTCTAAAATATGTTTTTGCTGTGAACTGGTTTATTTTGGGCAAAAAATTCAAGAGACGTTTTGTGCTTAGAATGAAACAGGCTATCGGAAATAAATGTTTAAATGGTAAACAAATCATAAGACAAAAAAGTTGCATTCGAAATAAATTTTAGGGGTTGCGTTTTCCACGCCTTACAACCATGGCATAAACCAAGTAAATTACTATCTAAGTGTCTTTTTGGTAGTAGAAAATGTCAGGTTAATTATAACATTGTAACTTTTTTAATGCTTGTGGTAAAAATTGTTAAACAAATTTTATGTACCCCTTTAAGGGGCTGTATCTTAACAAGGACGCTCCAATGAAGTTTCTGTATATGAAAGATCCTATCTTTTTTTCGATGAGGAATCACCCTTTTAAATGTTTTACACTTATTTAGTTACACCTTGTATTTTATTCCTACAGTGGTTTATTTCCATCAGTGCTGTGACCTTGGAACATTCACATATTTTTTCCTTTACGTCTACAGTTTTTGGGTTTAAGTTGACATCAGGAATTTTGTACCTATAAAAGTAACAAATATTTATCACTCTGACAAACAGAAATCATTTGAAAAGAAACTGAAATAAACCTTTCACGACATTGCAACTCCAATTTTGTGTATTTCTCCTGCCTTTTACGAGTTCCCCTCTTACCCTCCCGAACTGATATATCATGTGAATCCATCCTCGAGTTTTTGCAGTTAGAAACACAGCCAACAAACAAATCTAAACAACTATAATAACGGTTTTCGGTTTTGTATGAGATCGGTGTTATGCAGCCGTTGACGGTTACCAAGACTACTTAACCAGTAAAGTGCTTTAAATTCCAGGATTCCTAAAATCGCATCGCCATTTCAGTTAGCGGATATCATACTTAGATGTCTGACTGTTCAGAACTTATACTTTCCTTGCATAAAAGTCGCCACGCAGCTACAAAATAAATTTATTACTCCACATAGACAGGCGCGGGTAGAATTGTTGAGTTTTGCATGAATTCCTAGATCTAACCCAATGATACTATTAGGGACTTCTTAGGTTTTATTCGATTTTCGATGAAAAAACTCCTGTAGTAGGACTTGTTGCATTTTGAATGAATGCTTAATATTTCCATGCTGTTATATGATGGATTCGTGTAATATTGCACGGAATAGATAGCCAATCCGGCAGATATCATCTTAAACTACATAAATTCGTATATAACTCAATTTGGTTGAAGTTGGACTTGTTCACTTTTGCGTGGAAGCTCCTCAGTTGAGCTAGTTGAGCCCGTATCAGACCAATAGAGTTGACAAAACATCAACAGTTTGACATTTTCCGACCGGCCACATGAAAATGACAAGTAGCTGAAAACGCCAACAAAGCAGAATATTTGCCTGAATGTTTTGATTTTGTTGCCAAAAAGTTAGGAAACATTGAGTTGCTCTTTTATTTTTGTTTTGTTAGTTTGATGAAATGAAGAATTAGGGTATCAATGCACGTGTTGTCATGATTTTTCTCTCCAGTATCTACACTATAAGTTTCTCTTCGTACTGCCGATAGGCTAGAGGTTCATGCTGACGCACATGTGCGTGATTTCGCGCTAGCAGTGTTGTTTAATATTTCACTGTGATTTGCTAATACTTTAGTTACTAATACTTGATTAAATAGTATTATCTACATTGAAAGTGTGACTGGGTCTTAATCGTTGATATTTTCTATTGACATTTTTTGAAATTTCGGGGGGGGTTTAACCCGATAACCCCCCCCCCCTCAGGTACGCGCCTGGCGGAGGATACCGGCTAAACCGAAGAAGTTGTTAAAAAATTACTGAGTAGCAATTTCATCCATTCATCCGAAACCAATCACAGACGACGTCGTTTCGCTTTTATTAAAGCTCGTCAGTGTGATTGAGGTCTCAGACGAATAAATGAAATTGCCTTCTTCATCGGTTTAGCCGGTATCCTCCGCATACGCTTGAGTGGCCCACCCTGTGTATGTTCATTGTTATGAACGCTCATATTTTGGATTTCTCGTTCTACTTCTACCAGTATCTTTTCCTGTTACGAAAATCCAATAGGTTAGGTTTAGGTAACAGGAATAGCACAAAATGGAGATTCGAGGCAAAAATAAAAAATGTCAACCACAAAACATGCTGTCAAACATCAATTATGGTTTGATATGCGAATAGGGTGTTCTAACAATGGATGATTCCAAACAGTTTGAAGCCAGGTATCTGACTAGACATGCGCTGTCAAGCAATCCCCAGTCGTTTCAAACTATCAGAAAATTGATGATAGAACGTAACTAAGCTCCTCTATCATTAGGCCTCCATGGAAACTAAGTTGGGTTAACTCGACCACAAGGATCACTGATGACACTGATCCTGTCGTTCGGAAAGTGATCTACTAGGATCAGTCAGAAATAGGGTTAGTTCACTCTTGTTTGTTAAGTGATCGCGATCAGGTAATTCAGATCAGTAGCTGTTCTTAATCATCTGTTTTGTATTCTTAAACCAAGTCTTTCGTTGTTAATCAATCCCACTAAACAGCTGATTGACATGATACTGATCGAACCGGGTCCAGACGTCCAGATCACTAGGCCTTTACGGAAACTCTGATCGGGTTAATCCGATCACTTGGATCACTGATCCTGACGTTCGGAAAGTGATCTAGGATCAGTCATAGATATGGTCAGTTCTCTTTTGTACGGTAGGTGATTTGGATTGGGTTACACAGATCAGTAGCTTTTTTCTTAACCATGGAATCATAAATCCCACTTGACAGCTGTTTGACAGATAACTGATCGATCCGGATCCAGATCACTGTTTGCGTAAAGGCCTACTGTTTCCGTAAAGACCTCGCAAGCTGTGACATTGAACAAAAATTAGCATCTATGAAACCATTATGGCACTTTGCAAACTCAAGCTGCATTCGTTTTGCAAGTGAAGTGAAATATTTCAAACGTCGCAGCGGTGAGATTCTGAAATCAGTAAATAACAGCTCTAGTAGGCTTAGCAGAGTTGATCATTAAGGGTGTAGCTAGGATTTCGTTTAGGGGAGGGCTACCGGGGTATTAACAACATCAAGGGCATAGCGAAGGGGAGTTTAGGGAGTCAATCCCCCATGAACTTTTTACGGCACTTTTATATAAGTGTGTGAGCTAATGTCAGTAATAGTTGATATTGACAGAGGCCAGAAGGAGACGTTATTTGTATTTGAAAGACCTTTCTTCTATTTGCCCTTCAAAGTACTGATAGTTCAGTCCAAAGGTTGCACGGTACAAAAACGTTTATTATGGAAAACAGTTATTTTTTACATTAGCTCTATTAGCAGAAAATTTTGAGGTTATTTGCAAAATTTGCGTTTCAATACTTCACCTGCAATTTTATCTCATTTTTGTAACAACTTTCTGTGTACACGAAAAAATGGAGAAGAATATGTCTGCTTCCCTTAGGGTATACACACAAAGAAGGCAGAATTCCTACTTACTGGCAGTCGGCGCCTATAAGTGCCGACAACTTTCTTTGGTTTCAATTAATAAAGCGTGGCGGAGCTTGTTACAAGCGAGAATCGGCGCAGGCTATTTAACCGGAATGAATTTTTAATTTTCGGCTACGTGTTTTCGGAGCCGGTCACATATGCTGAAGGAAAAGTTTATATGAATTTGGCTGTTTGTGCCAGTAGCACCATGTTTTTGTCAAATGGTGTTCAGTTTTTCTCAATGTATAGTTAAATGTGTTCAACGTCATTCTCATGTACTAGAAAAAACTCTCATCATGTTTCTTCAAAGTTCAAATAGGTGATGGATAATATTCTCCATAAAGTTGTCTTTCTTGATTTACTGGATGTACTGGTTCTTTGCATTAAAAAAAAAAGTCATCCATGAACACAAATTCTTCATCGGAGGAAGTATGCCTTTTTACAAAATCTGCTTTTCTACTGACCGGTAACCAGCGTTCTTTATGGCCTAACCAACAAGAAAGTCGGCATCGGTATTCGGCGCCGACAATAAGCGCTGATTAACCCGCTTCCTCTGTGTGTTTACTCTAAAGGTCTAGTTTCCTAAGGTTTTATCTTATCACATTTTTGTTCCGCTACAGGTTATACCACATGCAGTTCGGCCTAATTATTGAAAGCTTCCAAATGGTATTAGCAACAAAATTGTGATTTCTATTTAATATCAACCAGTGACAAGTGACATATTCAACAGTACACTGGGTTTTAGTGACATCAAACCAAAAGCAGGCAAATTTTTATCAGCAAAATGCTGCTCTAGTGTAGATATAAGGTATAAGAAAATCTAAACAAAGAAGAAAAATCAATTTCTTCCAAAAATCTCCTGGAGACTCAGACCGATAGTTGGAGCGATGCTGCAGAACTTGAAAATAAGTTCTAATGACAGTTGCAGTTCTGACTGAACCGAATTACGTGGATCATTTATGATAGACATTATTCTTTTAATGTGATTTATGGATATGGCCATGCCGATAGTCTTTGAGTGTAACGCATTAGCAACAGGTTCCATCATGCTTGATTCTTAGGCTATCAAACCAACGCATATAATACACTCAGACAAAGTTAATCAACGACTTCCTATTAATTACTGACTATAGAACTCCTAGCTACATTTTTCGGTTCGATCGGACTCGTAGCATGTGGTTACCCAGTTGCCCCCCCCCTATCGCAGGCGTACCTGGCTACGCCCTTGTTGATCATACAACCTAAAATTGACAGCTTTCGTTAACGTCAAAAGTAGGGAAACTGATGTAAGTCTTTAGGTTGTGCCATTGGTGTAAAGGGGGAGGTAAAAATTTCACTTCATTTGAATTGAATTTGGATAAAAAGAACACGCATTGAACTGAGTAAATTTAAGAGAGCTGATATTTTGTGTAAAACTAATGCGGCTTAAGTCATAAATCATAATGTACTGTCACTGGGCTTATGTCATGGATTCATGCTAAACGGCCTTTACGTAAATTACGATCGGGTTAATCCGATCGCAAGGATCACTATTCACTGATTTTGACGTTCGGTAAGAGGTCTAGGCTCAATTGTACAGAAAGTGATCACGATCGGGTTATTCAGATTTTCTGTGGGTTCTTAACCCAACTTTTTGAAGTTCGTTTAATGCATGCAGTCATAAATCACACTATTCGAAACTAAGTTTCCGTTAGTGTTAAATTTAATACTCGTATACTTAAAAATGAGTTATATATGTTGGGTGTGCTGTCACTTGCCAATGATCAATCCGTTCGGAAACAAAACACGATCCAACTAGATAGTTTCAGATGCACACAACATCCGACGATACGACGCGCGGCGGTACGAAACTGTTCCTATTGGTTAAAGTATTTTGATTCGACATCATTTTGAATATTTCAACCAATAGGAACAGTTTCGTACCATCGTATCGTCGGATGTCGTATGCACCTGAATTAAGATTAAGCATCTAAAGGTCTAAAGTCGTGTTCCAACCTCGTGGAGAACAGAGAACCTCGTAGAAAACAGAACGCACAACGCGCCTGCGCGTAGGAGACACGGCGGTCCAACTTCAATGAAATGGGCGGGGCTTAGACGTTCTCTTACCGTTCTCTGCGAGGTTGGAACACAACTTGCATTCACTGGAGTTGTGAACAGCTAAGCAGCTATGAGTTTAATCGATTCATTTTAATGATATCCTCGATATATACAAAGTAATAAAGTATTAGTTTTGACAATGGGTAAAATATTGAAGAGAAACAGGTTTGCTGGATATTTTTGCATGGCAATTCACACATTTTTTCTATAAACGCCAATCTCATCGAATCGATCCTACGAGTATAATTTATTGTTTGGCAAAGGAAATAATGCGAGGCAAAAGAATGCGAAGAAAAATAGGGCTGTTGTCAATGTTCCGCTTGAAATATAGTTCACGATCTGCTATTTTCGGTATTTTCCTATAATGTTACTGAACGATAATAAAAATGCATCAGGTACTTTCATAACATGTACTGCTAAATATACAGGGTTACTGGTAACACGACCACTTTCCTGCAGGAAGTGATAGAGGTACTCAAATGCAATAGATTTAACCCCCCATATGTAATTCCGAAAACCGATAGTTTTCGAGATAATAAACATTTAATGTTTTTCAACGATATATCCAAATTTCTACACTACATCCCAAATTTAGAAAAAACCCTGCTGTTGATTTTAGTAATCTCCAATTTAGTTTTTTAATGACACATACGCAAATCTAATTTAGTATTTAAATGTGCAAAAACACTAAAGAGTTTCAAACTACATACAATTATTTAAAAAATAAAGAACAAAATTTTTACATTCACCGCGAAAGAAAATTGTCTAGCTCAAAAAAGATACACAACCAGTCAAACAAATTATTTTAAAAACTTCCTTATCTGATGGCCTATTCCAAGGACAAGAATGACAGTACAACCACAAGTAACTATTTAACAAAATTTATCAACATAATACAGAATCATCAACAACATGATATTCCAGCATGATGGTTGTCCAGCACATTACCGTATCACAATTCGGCAGTTGTTGGACAACTCATACCCAAACAAATGGATAGGGAGGTGTGAACCCATCCCATGGCCTGCGCGGAGCCCAGATCTGACACCTCTTGATTTTTACGTCTGGGGTCACATGAAGGCATTGGTTTACGAGACTCCAGTTAATACTGCTGACGAACTAAGGCAAAAAATTATCAATGCGGCGGAGGAGATGAAACGAACTTTTTCAACACGAGTTACAAAAACCGAAGTGAGGAAGCGGATCCGTACTTGTATCCGAAATCAAGGACAACACATTGAGCAAGATCTCTAGAAACTTTGAGTGGATTTAATTAAAAGGTTATTAGGTAGGGAAGATTTTTTTAGCGATTTGTTCAACCGTTTGTATAATTTTTTTGAGCTAGATAATTTTTTTTCACGGTAAATGTGAACATTTTTAAATATTTGTATTTAGTTTGGAACTGTTTAGTATTTTGAAACATTTTAATACTAAGTTAGCTTTGTGTATGTGTTAGTTAAATACTAAAATAAAAATTATCAGAATCAACAACAGGTTTTTTTCTTAGTTTAGGATCTAGTGTGGAAATTTTGATATTTGGTTGAAAAACATTAAATGCTAATTATCTCGAAAACTATCGGTTTTCGGAATTACATATGGGGGGTTAAATCTATTACATTTGAGTCCCTTTATCACCTCTTGCAGGAAAGTGGTCGAGTTACCAGTAACCCTGTATAGTTATTAAAGAACAATTTTACATTACAAATATTTTGGAACAAGAAAGAAAAGTATTTGAGGTAATCTGCTACCTCCGGCAACGCCGTAGGCTGTCGTGAGCTGAATAATGACTGGAATCAGTCGCCTTCCCGACTGTGGGCCCCTCCCGCCGCCCCCCTTTCCGCCTCACCCGTCTCTCGCATTCTCTGCCTGGTCGAACAATAATAACTTAGGAAAAACTATTATATTATCTTCTTTGAAATGCTGTTGAAATTGCAACCTTCTAAGAAGCACCAATGTAAATATAAATATAGATATATTTAGTATTCAACTTAAAAAAATCCTAAGATCACATATTTTGCCTTAAATATATATTATACATACATATATATCTAAATCTGGCGATTGATGTCACTGCAAACATCTTCAGGCATTTAGCTAGGCATATCAACAGATTTCATGCATTACCCTGTTTTTGTATAGGGGAACTTAAGTTAGACACCCGTTTTATGTTGGTTTCTTTAACGTGTCCGCGCACTTAGCTGAAGCGTCACGAACGGAAGTGACGCGAAGAAAATTGTGGATTTGACACCAGAGAAATTTACATTAAGCTATATGACAGTCCACTATCGACGCGAAGCGAAGAGGCGCGTCGACAGACTCAACTAACTAGGAGTCGTTTCTCTTGACGCGTCACATCTATGCGCAGTACCAGGCGGCGAGAAGATCCAAATAGTTCCAAATTTTTCTCAATTTCAGTTTTAAGCATTATTTGGTAGTAAGCTGTGCTAAATTACAGAATGTGGCTGTGATACAGAATCAACTACTAAGGTAATTTATTTATTTTTGATATCATTGTAAAATCAAGTTTTAGATTAAAATTTTATTTATTTATGTTATGAACCCAGAATTTTTTCTTGTTTTTTACTTTTCTTCTTTTTCCATAGTGGCAATTAAACTTAGTACTCGTATAAAGAGTTCCTCTTCACTTGGTACGTACTGCGTTTAACTGCTGAAACAAATAAAATTCGCGTGGCGCTGTTTGAGACGTGACGCAAAGCTTCGCCCCAGTGCGCGGATATCAGTTAAATGACGCTTTGCCTCGCGGCGCTACCTCTAAGTGCGCGGGCACCTTTTTTTATTCAATGGATAATTTTTTCCACCGACTGTTTTCTGTTGTGTACAAATTTATAAGTTTTGGTGACAATGCCCATTGTGGTAAATATTTATTTATAGCGATATGTTTTGATTTTATTCTTCATTTTCAGTCTTGATTCGACCAAACATCAAATAGTCATACATTGAATTATTTTTCAAAAATTAAGGCTGTATGTCGCGGTCTTATTTTCCATCCTAAATATTTGACAGCAAATTGGACAAGAAACAGGATGGCTGCGCGTTCGTTACTGCGCATTAGAATCTTGCTGGAAGTTTGCATGTTTTTGCTTTTTGTCGAATAACAACCTTCTTCGAACAAAAAAAATTAACCAAAACAAGCACAAATCCTAAAAAATCAACCATAAATATGTGGCTACGTTAAGATCACATACTTGGCAGTTTAGAGATTATATACAGAATGTTGAAACGAGAACCATGCTTTGGAGTGACTTATTAACAGTACGACAATGACTCTATATTTGTAACAAAATAATTGATCATTGCATACAATGAGAATAACTTGTCATTCCGATTTTTATAATTTTTTTGTCCAATATTTAGAATGGAAATTAGGGTCATGACATACAGCCTAACTCTGACGAAACTAGAGATCTTCTAAGTTCATGAAGTGTACTCCATCCAGAAATTAATGGACCTGTTTACTGTGTGACGTCAACTTTCTGTTTTAGATTGGTCAATTTCTCGTTGAAGAAATACAGTGCAGGTGGCTATTACGAAACTATACATCCCTATACTTTGTATTTCAATTGTCTTTTATAATTCACATCCATCATTTCTGGAATATTAAGTAATGTGGAAAACAAATACTGCTTTTCTACTATTTCAAATGGTTAAGTTTTAATCTTAATTGAGTTTGAACAGCTTTGGATAACCTTCACATATTATCATAATATAAATTCAAAGGAATGTGGGACAACGTCAAACAGGTCAATGTATTCAGCAACAGAAAGAAGGTATTCATAACTAAAGCCATGTGAGATTCAAGTAAATTAAAATAGCATAAAATATAAGGTACCAAAATACCTGAAACATATTATCCTATTAACAAATTCAAACTTAACAAAATCGAATCTCTAAATGCAGGACCACAAAAATGTACTTTTTTTTCGAGCCTCGTCTTCTGCTAAACAGTGACATCAAACACCGATGCGTAAAGCATACTCATAGTTTCTCTACATATCTTACAGCATAAAATTTGCTAGGCATCGACAAGCATAGCTAAGTACACTGCCTGTCAGTTAATCGTAGTTAGTCTTTGAGATCTGGACCAAGGCTGTTCTCTTGCACTTGCGAAAGCCAGATAAAAGAGATTCGCACCAATGTTTATACCAGCTGCTAGGTAGAATACCGTTCGCCACTGGTCTAATGTTTCCTGAAATTAAAACGTACTTTCAATCAAGATGGACAAAAGCGCTTCGACAAATTCCTCAATATGCGTTAAACACTAGATAGTCAGTTTTGTCTACGCTGAACTAATTTTCTTATAGGTTAAAAACGCTAGCTTCGATTTTGTGAAACTTTGTAGCTTACATATTGTCTCCCTCATTTTCATCTGAAGGATTCTCTTCCCCACTTGACATTTCTTCAAACTATTTTAATCAAACAGCAGCATACTTGTCTTTCCTACTTTATTTTTCAGAGACGGACGTAATATACCACTGACAGATGATTTTGACAAAAGGGGATACACAAAACAAAAACATTTTTGAATAATGTTACGATCACAATAATTGTATATGATTCATGCTATTGTCCGCATATCGGGCTCTCAAATCAAGGTGCTACAAGAAAATGCCGGAAAAAGAACCGACTGTCAGCGGGATTCGATCCCGCGCCTCAGAAATTCTAGTCCGGCACTTTTACCAGCTGAGCCATGGCGGTCATGGAAATCCAGATAGCGAAGCGATCCTAGAAGCATCGAATTCTCTTCACGTCCACTGATGGTTCCACCTTCGAGTAGTACGGAGCGGCTCGTATCTGTGCATCGAAGGAAATCTGTTTGGTCAGCAATGATCTCCGACCGTGTTCGACTATTATGGTATAACATTCATTTCCACACAGAGTTGTCTGTGTTGGCTCGACCTGGTGGCGTTTGGAGTCGACTATTATCATACATTTTTATGTGTGTTTATTAGAGTTTGGTTTAAGTTTTTTTTACATTTAATCAATTGATAATTTTCTTCCTATCATCATTAAGAAGTTCCATAATGCAATGTCTAAATTTTGTATACGAATTGTATATTAAAGTATCGTCAGCATATATTTCAATTTTACAATGCTCCAAAATATATGGTGTTAACTGGTGTCAACTTGTTAAGCTACATTTTCTTACTTTCATCTATAAAGTGATAGCCTCATCTAAGCCGGAATATCTATACGAAAAAATTATTTTCAACTACTCAGTGCATGACAGAATTGTTAGAAAGAGGTTTCTCGTCAGAATACCACAACCATGCACCATCTTTATTCCAAAGAAGTTTTTCGTATAATTGTGCAATTTTGTGTAATTCCCTGAAGAGTAGCTTGAAAAATATGACAATAACACGTTTTCGCCAGCATCTTAGAAGGAAATTATTGAGTGACTCTTATTACAATTATAATTTGACATAAGCTGTTTTCCTTAGCATAACACTAATTTTTATTTTTCACATCTTGTGATTTCGTTTCTTATTTATATATATGTAGTTCGACATTTGTATATACATTTGTGTTTTCGCCAAAGAAACATCAAAATTTATAACTTCGGTGGTTAAGTGTAAGAATAGCTAAATGCTAAACTTCGCCACCTTAGTTCCACACTATGTATATTCTTTAATAAAGACGTTTATTATTATTATTATTATTTATGTATAAAATAAATAATAATGGACCTAATTTACTTCACCCAACTGAAATATTCGTGACGCTTGAAAAAGTGTTTCCTATTTTAGTTATCTAACTTCTACCTATTAAGTAATTTTGGAAAATATTGTACACAGGTCCCCTGAATCCATAGTGTTGTAATTTATTAACAACTTTTCGCTGTCTATAGTTAAACATGACCTCTTGAAATCTAAAAACACTGTTAATGTATATTTCTTCTCATCCATAGAACGCCTCGAATCTTCTACTACCACTCGAATTGCTGTTTCCGTAGAATAAGTCTTTCTGAATCCTGCTTGATGTTTTGTCAAATACTTGGTTTTCTTCAGTAAATTCCATAATTTGTTCATATATAATTACTGCCCTAGGCCTTCATGGCCTGTTGTGCAAACTTATAATAATAATTCCATCTAAAACCTCTTCAACATCTGGCAGTACATTTATTGGCCTCATATTTGTATATAACTCAGAGTTTTGAACTTTTGGAGCAGGAGTAATGGTAGAAAATTTCAGTTTAGATGGAAATTAGCCATATAGCAAACAGTGACACTAGGATTTTCATTTCATTTCAATTTAAAAATGGCTTCTCTAAGATAAGTTATATTTGTCTATCGCCGATCTACCATCTCATGTTCAGTTCTTAGACATTTACTCTTATGCTGATGACACACAAATTAATCATTGCTTTCAGTCCTCTAACTTACTACAAGCCGAGGGTGAATTGAACGCTTCGAACATCAAATCTTGAACTTGAACGATTTGAACATCAAATCTATTTTTGTATACTCTGAAGAACACAAATTGCCTATAAATTCATCTAAATGTAACCTTATTTTATTCTGCTCTGATAGTAGACGAGATTTTATTAAATCTGCTCTCAGTGTGGAAATAGGCTTTGAAAATCTGAACTTTCTCAGTCTTCCAAATTATTAGGTGTGACTTTTGACAAGAAGCTGAAATTTACGAAACATATTAAAAACATTCTCAAGAAATGCTACCTCAGGTTGTGTGCTCTTTATGCAAATAGGTATGTTCTCAATTTCAAAATGAGGAAAAAAACTTTGCGAGTCTCTTATAATTTTTGTTTTTAATTACTGTAATATCTTATTTTATCCATTTTTCCATACCCTCACTAAAAACAGTTATGCAAACAACTACGTCAGATTTATATTTAAACTACGAAAATTTGATCACATCTCTGGTTTCTATATTACACTAAACTGGATGAAATTTTCTCAACTTGTATCATACCATTACTTGGTATTTGTTCACAAGATATTAATAATATCTCGTCCTACTTAGAGAAAAACTTATCTTCAGAAGAGACATTCATGCCCTCAATATTAGATATACACATTCGATCACTATACCTCACCACAGCTCTTTTCTGTTACAGCGTGGTTTCACTTATAATGCAGTCACACTGTACAATAGTATTGATTCCATATATGAAAAAGTCTATAGATTGCTTCAGAAACAATTTAAAAAAGTTACTATCCAACTCACAGTCGTTCGCTTTGCCTTTTTAGTATTGTTGATTTAGAATAAAAATGAAATTTATCTTTGCTAAAATCGATTGTGACGTTGACATCAGTGGTTAGGAGCAAGAATAGCGCCTCGCTAACTGTGGCGTGCCAACGTCTTTGCGGCCCCCCATACAAAATACGCTGAACTGCCGTTCAACGGCAGCCTACTAAAATGCCGTTAACAGATGTGGCGCCATTGAGGTTGTAATCGCTGTACTTAAACTGCCGTCAAACGGTAGCCCACTAAAATGCGTTTCCAGCTGTGGCATCATTGAAGTGATGTATTTGACGGCTTTATATTCGCCGTGATTAAATTGCAGTCAAACGGTAGCCCACTGAAATGCTGCTAATAGCATATTCGATTTCTTGTAAAAATCGCTATATTTCATTATAGCTTATATTGTTTTTGACTTGTTTGCATTATAGTTGTGACAATTTTTGCTGAATTATGGGAATCCGTATATTATTGGCATTGACTGGAGTAAGTTTTCCGATTAATTTCGAGCCGCTCAATGGACAGACCTAATGTATTGAAAAATCTTAAAACGCTATGGGCCAATGATACTGATGCTGTAATTGTAAATGTAAATAATAGTGGCGAGAATCAGACTCAGTTTTTCATTGTAAGCAATGATGAAGTGTTTTTTATAATTGAGCAGACCGCGCAGGCAGAGCCTAAATACCAGAGTACTCCGGCTGATGTGAAAATGTTATGTTAGTCGAAGTTTGTTAACGCGTGATTTAAATGGGCCAATATCCGCAGGCCCAATAAATACATCTCTTGGTAGTCCGTCCCAAGCCTTGGACATCCTGGGAATAAATGTGCAGTGATACCGCTCGGTTCTTGATATATGAAGAACGACCGCCGTAGGATGAGATGCAGTGGTCGCGTGGGTGCATCTGATTTGTATTTGAAAGCGAAAATCAAGTGTCTGTTAAACAATCTGGAGTATTTGACCAGGTGCTTCCTCCAGGCCAAAGCAATACGAATAAAGCCTTTGTATTAGATAATGCAAATCTATCATCCTAGTGTCAGTTATCTGGAGAATCATCTGCGCCTGGTGACAAGGCGACTCTGGTATAATACAACAGAAATCCCTCATCTCTAAGACCATGTGACATTGTAGAGGAGGATATAATGCCTGATTTAATTAAAGTTGATGAAGCTCAAATATCAATGAATTAGTTCCAAATGACGTCAACAGTTCAGCAAGCATCTTATTGAAAAGTTGGAATCAGTGAGATCATGTTGCCAATAATGAAGATGTCTGTTCCAATAAAAAAACGAGGTCAACCAAAAGGACAATACAAAAAGATTACCATAGAAAAAGTAAAGAAGTACTGTAACATCTGTGAAAAGATCCCATAATGTGGCATGATGAATTTCTCTGGGTAAAGTTTTCAATAAAAGGCTGGAACCGAACACCGACAATTGGAGGAGACTTTCAAATTGCGTTTTGTCCATTATTATAAATTTTCAGGAGAAGGAAAAAACTGGTACAGAGAAACCAAATCATAGAGAAAAAATATTTGGGATAATATACTCATATTGGGTATATGGAACTCAATCGCAAAACTTGGTACAAGAAGTTGAAAAACAACTTGTAAAAATTAAAAAAAAAACTGTTGCGACATAATGCAGTATGTGTAGATTATTATTTTTTTAATAAAATCATTCTGATTATTCCCAGCGCAATCAAAAACATATAGTTCCTTTCTAGTTCCATACTTCACTAGTTTGGCACAGTTTTCTCACGTATTGCGGCTATTATTTCAGCTCCCGAAACAATAAATGAAAATTCAATCGCAATCAAAATGCATTTTAGTCATGGACTTCAGTCAAATCACATTAAATCTAAGTATGATTTCCTACCGAGTAGCACAGAGACTAAATGCATCTTGTCTATCTTACTGCTCATAAAGAGTAGGTATTTGATTATAGGAATACTGATGAAGCTGTTGGAACGTCATTTCAGCGGGCTTTCGTTTGACGACAGTTCAAGTACAGCGATTACAAAGCCGTCAAATACGTCACTTCAATGACGTCGTATCTGTTAACGGCATTTTAGTAGGCTGCCGTTGAACGGCAGTTTAAGTACAGCATAAAACGCATACTGCCTATATAGGTGAAAACGATATTACTGTCTACGGTGGTATTTCAAATCGGTTTATAGTTAGAAAATATTTGGTGTGACGTCAATTTTATATTTAGATTCTTTTCGTTCGAGTTTTTGAAGAATAAGAATTCATAGACCCTACCTAAAATACGATTATACATCAATTAATGACACAGATACGCGTCGCGTCAGTGTAACGTTGCCACTTGTTCTAGTCGTTTTGGAGTCTACGTTCGACCACATTGTCGTGTTGTCAAATTTTTCCATAAAATAGGTACTGATAAGGCAAAAGATATTTAATTTGGTTATGGAAAATGGTGAGGTATAGACATATTCCGCCGCTATAAAATAAGTATAAGTAATATAGTTATTACCATGTAAAAAAGCTTGCTCAAGGTAGTCGAAGCTGAGCGGGCCGACCAGCGGCCCTTTCGGCACACCACTGCTCGCTAAATCTTGTCCCTGATGTCAACACTTATACTTTGTATTTAACGGATAAATAAAGACGATATTATTATTACTATTTAATGTCTTGAAATGATCCATAGTTTGGTTGTGGGATTCTTCAAATACACATAATTTGTCATCACCGCATTCTAGACAATTCATTATTTCAGTACTTACCCTTCCCTCTATAATCATGCCGGTAACGTACGGGGCGATGAATCCGCACATGTTGCTGGCTGCGTTCGTGATGCCGTACATAGTGCCAGCGTATTTGGGACTGAGCGCGATGTGGTTCATCTGATTGCCGGCATAAACAGCACCGGTGAAAGCCCCACAGACAGCCAACAGTACCTGCGTGGCGGTACGGTTACATCCCACGTAAGCCACTCCCAATAGCCCAAGCGATGGAATCACCGAGGCTGTGCATTGGATTTAGAATGTAAATATAATATCATAGTAGTTCGTTTTCCAACAAAACAAATGCAACTACTTTTCATGCTATACACCAGAGGTCGACAACCTTTTTCGGACGGCAGACCGCACATTCAAATTTAACTTAAATAGTGCCTTTGTATAATGTACAAGCATAAATATTGTTAAAAATAAATATAAAATTATTTTTTACTGACGTGTTATAATCACAATAATGTCAGAGATCAGACATGGACAAAATAAAACGTAATTATACAGGGTTGGGATAAAGTATGGAACCAAGCAAATATCTTTGAAACGGAAAGGGTGATATTGCTGAAAATTTGCACGTAAATATAGTGACGCATAATGCATCCGAAAACATTATGTTAGCTATGAATGTACTTCCGGTCTAACCGGAAGTACCGTCAACGTTTTTAATTTAAATGGGACACCCTGTATATGTGCCAATTTTAATACATCTTTTTTTTATGAATACATCCATAATAGTGGATTTAGAATTTGTTTCTGTAAAAATGGGAAAGATAAAGGTTTTTTATTTGTCTCACAAATTCGTCCGTGGCGGTTTGCGATCTTCCTGGTAAATTTTTAATATTCCCAGTTAAATTAAAACATTTACACCCGTATGCACCGTAAGTCAATTGCGCGATTAGTTACGTAAACCTGGATTAGATTACTTGTTTACTATGCACCGCAAACTGACAATTTTGACACTGTCACTGTCAAAACAATCTTACGAACACAAACTTGCCGTATCTCCAATCTGAATTAGTTAATCTCTTGACGGTGCATGGTTACATGCCAAAGATTAACAAAACGCGATAAGGGAACTAGGATTAGAATTGCCAAACGGTGCATACGGGTGTTAGTGTTTTAGTCACCGTCGAACGTGTTATAGGACTCCTGTCGGGAGGTAAATCATTGAAAAGTTGACACACTTCTTTGTGAGTTCTCGCGAGATCGCCAAAACCGATCATCATTAAGACTTTTAGGCCCGGTTGTACAATGCGAGCTTAAGCTTCGGCTTAAGGTAAGCCGACGTTAAACCACGTCAGTTGCTAAACGTCCGTTGTACAATTCTGGTTTAGCCCCCCACTCCAAGCTTAACACGAGCTTACGTAAGCCGAAGCTTAACGCGAGCTTAGCTGAGGCTTAAACCTAACCTCATACAAGTAACATGATATGTCATGGAGGAACCTTCAAATTGCTTGTCACTTTATTAGCTCATATTTTTTGAAATATTTGTGTCTAATTTAACAAAGAGAGCAAATGAAAGAACAGAGACAGAAACGCTCGTTACCGAAATTTGAGACAAACTGTCATAAGTGCCTAACCAAAAAAGGTAATTTTTCAGATGATTATGTCAGTACGTGTTGCTTTATTGATGCCAACTGTAGTGAATTTCATTATCAACCAGGTTTAACTAAGCCGACGATTGTACAACGGGTGTCGACTTTAAGCCTGAGCTTAGCTAAGCTTAGGCTTAACAAAGCTCGTGTTAAACCCGCATTTGTACAACCCGCCCTAAATGGCCGGTATTTTAAACATCTGTAATGATGAAGAGGCTTTATCTTTCCTGTTTTTACAGAAACTAATACTAAACCCGCTATGGACGTATTCGGGAAAAAAAGATGTATTAAAATCTGCAAAAATATACAGGTTGTCCCATTTAAATTTAAAAAGTTGACGGTACTTCTGGTTAAACCGAAACCATTAATAGCTAACATAATGTCTTCGGGTGCATTATACGTCACTACACTGGCCTGCAAATTTTCAGCAATATCATTCTTTCCATTCCAAAGTTATTTGCTTGGTTCCATACTTTATCCCAACCCTGTATATGTATAAATATGTAAATATTAAGTATATGTAATATTAAGAATAATAGTTTATCTTTCATTTTATTCATTAATTAAGATTCAGTTCGCTTTTTGTTCTTGAATATTGTTGAATAATTCATTGCAGTCTGGTTGTGTAGGGGATACTGAGATCCTTGACAAGTTTTGTAAATTTTCATCCGTCAATCTATATTATGATTTTATGAAATTAATTTTAGAAAATGTTGTATAAATGGCCTTAGGCAAGACTTCGTCATTTGTATATATGCAATAAAGTCGTTGTTATTATTATTATTTGTATGCATAAATAGGTACTTGAAAGAATTTCGGCACACGTACGCTCCGTTGATTTTTTCAAAATTATGTGCTTTGGAGGGCCACACAAAAAGTTGCAAAGGGCCGCATTCCGAGCTGTCGATCCCTGCTAAACACGATTGGCAAAGTTGGATATGAGATATGGAGTGTAAAATCTCCAATTCAACTAACACAGAAGGTACATACGGGCAAAGCCATCAGATAAGAAATTAAAACAAAAAAAAACTTGAAAAAGTTTTTCTTTAAATGCTCAAAAAAGAAGAAAGTAAATTTTTCCTTTAAAATGTCAACTATCAACTTATAGCCTCATTATACACAATTCATATGATCATAAAAGCTTGTCGTGAGGTTTACGTAAGTACCTTAAACTTAAGCAGTCAATTAAATAGATACTAGTTCATTTACACAAGTAAATCGCGCGATAAACTTTTATGATCATATAAGTTGTGTATAATGAAGCTATAAGTTGATAGTTGACATTTTAAAGGAAAATTATATTTTCTTCTTTTTAAAGCATTTAAATAAAAGATTTCTTGAAAAAGCTTTTTTTTACTTATTTTTTAATTTTTAGTTATTAACTTGCATTTATATTCTCCGTACTATAGGAAAGCATAAAAAAACTTCAAAACTCCGCCATATTGGATTAAGAGTGCCGTCAAAATATTTTTCAATTATCCCCAGCAAGCCCTTTTAATATGATACCCATATTGCAGAAGTGCATAAAAAATAACTATTCTGCCACCTTGGATGGTCCGCTTGTTGGATTTAGAATGACGTCACATTATTTTTCGAGTCATTCTCAACAAGCCGTTACATTGGATACTCATATTGTAGAATTGCATAAAAAATGAATATAACACCATCTTGGATGACTCGCCATATTGGTTCTAGATGACGTCACATTCTTTTTCGAGTTATTCTCAACAGGCCCTTTCATTTGGTACCCATGTTGCAGGAGTGCATAAAAAAATAACCATTCCGCCATCTTGGATAATCCGCCATATTGGATTTAGAATGACGTTATATTATTTTTCACGTTACTTTCAACAAGCCCTTTCATTTGATACCCATATTGTAGAAGTGCATAAAAAATAACTATTCCGCCATCTTGGATGGTCCGCCATATTGAATTTAGAATGACGTCACATTTGTTTTAGAGTTACTGTCAAAAAGCCCTTTCATTTGATACCCATACTGTAGAAGTGCAAAAAATAACTATTCCGTTATCTTGAATGGTCCGCCATATTAGATTTAGAACGACACCACACAGCTTATGGTGCATTGTCATCCAAACTAAACGTGCATATAAAATTTTAGCTCAATCGGTCGAAGATATCGGCTTCAATATTGAATAGGAAGATTCCACCCGAACAAACATACATAGATACATATAAATTTATAATTATTATACATGCATACATACATTGCAAGTTGAATTAAAGCTTTTAAAAAGAGACATCCAACCACCATCCAACCCTTCATAGGGCGTAGTAGGAAAGCGAGCGGTGGAGCACGTTGATGTCTTAAGCGGCCCGAAGACGTAAATCCTCATAGGAAAAACTGCACAGTCCTTGCCTCAATGATTATGGGAGTGTATGTGGAGGTTCGCCGGCGGTTTCGTCGGACTGTACAGGCCGCCGGATGTGGAATTGAAAAACCATTCGATATTCGATCGGCCTCCGCAGGCCGGCCGAGGTATTCACGAAACCAATCGGCAATCGATCGTTGGAAAATGGTTGGCTAATCTCTGGAAGACACGTCATTTCGTACGTGGAGTTCAGCGACTAACAGCTGATCAGCACAAACACGTCTTTTAGGTTAGGCTCATCAGCGATTTTCCAACCATTGATTGCCTATGGGTTTCGTGAATAAGCCGGCGAGGCACTAGATTGTAAATAGCATTACATGTTTCAGGAATTATGTAACCTAGGGCCTGGGGAGACATATAATCGTTGAAGATTTCAAATCTTCATAACTTCTTCCGGTGGCTAATCACCGTAATGTTGCCGTTAGTCTCTCATTAGGCGAACTAGCTCGTCGCATAATAATATAATTTTTTTAAATTAATGGTGTAACCATAGCTTACAGCTTCAGATAAGTTTCTTCATCCATCCTCAGATAGTTGTTCCAATTTTTTGGCGTTACCTTTAAGTCTGATAGTAGCTAGTATGCGAAAAAAATATTCCTTACACCAGATGTTTCTACTAATACGCTTTTTGATGCCACTTTCACAATTTATTGCTAGTACCAAACCAATAGGAGCGAGACAATAGTCTTTTGATGCCATGCTTGCTAGAATTGAACTGAGATTTCCCGAGCGTCTGTGTCGCAGGGTGTATTCGGGCCAAACTGCTATTGCCTTCAGGCCAGGCCTGTGCAGTTTTTCCTCTGAGGTTTTCCGGAACGTGGGTCACTTTAGGGCAGTATTCATAATCGTTTCTCAAGTATCCACTTGAGTATTACTCAAGTGTGTCCTTGTGAATCTGTTTCCTGGATAACACTTACAAGAGGAAGACACAATAACACCTTACTTCAAAATCAACCTACAATATCTCCTGTCATGTTGACATTCATTCTTTCAGTATCTCCTAATTAGGTGGAGGACGCTCAAGTAGTGAACCATACTTAAGAGATACGCAAGAATTAAAAGATTGTCAAGTCCATGAACCACAGCATAGTAAACCATCAGCACAATATCTCGGGGTTGGCGGCAATTACACGCGCGTCCCCACTTTTGGATGATTTTTTTGTAGGGATGCTAACGATACTTCGATACTTGTACTTCTGCACTAATATCGAGTATTTTTATCTTAGATACTTTTTGAGCGATTCCAACCTGGTATCGCTATTTTTGTAGCGGTATCGGTATCCAAAATAATTATATAATTATTGAGTGGTGTAATCAATTGCACAAAATTCTCTGTCCGAACCAAACGCGCCTACTTAGGTAAGAAATATCGAATTGATACCGGTATCGATATTTTCAGTTTCGCATCTCTACCCAGACTTCACACCCGTAAAATCATCCCAAGGTCAAATTCTGTGGGAACCATTTTTATATAGGAAATCCTCAGAGATATTCTGCTGGTTGTGTACTATGCTCCGTATGAACTATGAATAGTCAAAGCGAGTGTCGCATGTTGCCAGGTCATAAGGATGCTTGTAGCAAGCTATTGGCATAAAATTGCCAATCTTATGCATACACCAATGAACGTCGGCTATCTGCGTCCGATACGTTTATATCGACATTCTAGATCTCCGCTTGCCAATCGTGTTATGCGTAGTTATAAATAGTGTCCCTAGACTTCACACGCCTGTCTAATATTTGGAAGAAATGCTCGTATCTTTCGTTGTTTAAATTACAAATCACGTATGCTTTAATTCTTTATAAACAAATCATTGCAAGTTTTGGAGAGGTCTGTCAAAAAAAAAACCGTGTCGCTGTGATTGCGTTGCAGAAGTATGAAATAGTTGACACTTTCAACATTTGAAAAAACATAAATATCACCATGAAATTTATATATCTGACCATGAGACGTTACAATAACGATGATCAAGAAAGCAACTTAACCTAACCGCGCTGTTGCCAGTTTTCAATATGGCCTATTATTTTCCGAAATAGATTTAACTACCATGACTAAAATAACTGATAATGCAAAAGGCCGTCAACCCTATTTTTTAATGCAAAAATATAAACAACCATTCCCAAAGAATATTTTTAAACTATATATTTTCGTATCGGCTCTTAAACAATGTTTATTCTAAGTTTAAATATAAAAAAGGCTAATCTGTCAAAAGGGCCCATGTAAAATTCTGATTTTAATCTTTAATATTCTTCTGAAATGATCGTTAATAAGTGTTGAATAATTTAGGGTAGATACTTACGTGATACTTATCAAAAGAGAAAACAATAATTTCATCTACTAACCGAACCGTGATCGTGATCGAACGGCTTTAATTGTTAGTTGTTACCACCGGTTGTTACTAATAAAATTTAACGAGCACATCATTCTTTGTTAAGCTGAATGCAAAGTCAATTATTTCTGCACTTTTGCATCAATTTCTTTAACTTAAGACTGAAAGATCTAGATAAATATAAACACGTTTTTGGCTGTATCTGCATGTAACATCTGCCCATACTTACCTACTGAGTTCCATATCTTATATGACATTGATAAGGATACCACACCTCTGCCCAGGAGCCAGTCAGCAAATTTACTACAAGCAATTCCAAACCACCAACTGGTTAAGTAAGGAATTGCAGAAAGCAAAGAGTTCTGGAAAGAAATAATGATTTATAACTTTTTTTCAGGACTAATTCTATGCAATGGCTAAAACTTTCACAAAATACTATTACTATTATAGATAGATGTTTCTTGTACATTTGACGTATTATATAAAACTCCATATGTGTATTCAGGATTTGTTTCATAAAATTGCTAAGGTTTTCAATTGGCAGTAGGGATATTTCTTGTACATTGAAAATATAAGGCCGTATACAGAAGAAGAAGAAGCTTTATTTCAAAATAGGATTACCCTAATACAAAATAAAGTAGTGATACCTAAAAAAATACAAATTGGTTATTCCAAAATAATAAAATTAACACTAAAAAATAATTAAATTAATGCTGATACTATATATACTACGCCAATATACAATGCCAATATTAGAAACCTCAATAATAGAGAGAAGTTAACTGTGAGTCTAAAGATTATCAGTTGGCCCTTATGTACTTTAATAATTGTTGTTTAAATATTCTAAGCGACGAACTTTGTTTTATTGTAAATAAAATAAAATAGTCCAGATTGAGTCTTGACGTATCAATTTTAAGCTTTGAAGAAATGCAGGGCTGTACTGATTGCAAGTACTACTAATAACGAGTAATTGACATTTGGTGACGTTTTCGTTTATGCTCCGAGGTCTATGCTTATTTTACATTTCCTCGGAAAATCTGGCGTATCTTTCAGTATATCAGTAGGGCTGGTCTGAATGATGATGATTAGGTACTGTTTAAATGAGGTAAGAATGAAGATAAAAGCATTTTTAGCTTAAGCTTCAGTTAAACTACCTTATTATATTAATTTTACTCCATGTACCTACTTACTTTATGCTTTTTCCAATTGTACCTTGTACGTTTCAACCAATAAATATCCCACTAGTGATGCAAGCTATTCATTGAATAGTCCTTATTGCTAAATGTGTATGTTGATAGTCTCTAACAATATACAAATCAATAAAATAATCTATTTCGGTAAGACTTCGTTTTAGCGGAACCCGAAATGGGGGTCGAGAGTGGTGTCAAACGACGCGGTTTGACGTCCTGAATCGAACGAGACCACTCCCAGACCGAGGAAACGTTCAGGTGAAGAACTACGGCATTATGAAGTTTTGTTACCTAACCTAACTTATCCAAAAAAGTTTACTTGTTGAGCTCAAAATGGGTGTTAATCGACGTGGCTGGACATCATAACTCGAACCTGACCACTTCCAAAGTGAGGAAGCATTCCGGTGAAAATTTACGGCGGTTTAAAATCTGGCAATTTCAGTACCTTACCTGATATAACCTAACTAATACGGTCGGGTTAAAAAAGAGTGTCAGTCGAGTCGGTTTGATGTCCTGACTCGAATTGTATCAATTAATAGACTGAAAAAAACGTTTATTTTGATTATCAGTTTTGGAAATTAAGCCAAAAAAGGTCTTCGAGGGTCTGCGCCCGGGACCTATTCCGGCACACTGGAAAAACTGAACAGGTGACCTACCCTACGTACCTGGGAGTATGTTACATAGAGTATTCAATATTTACAAAATTAGTAACGTCTGGGGGGCCAGCCCCCCCAGGCCCCCCCTATATTTGCAAGTGAACAAACCTAATTCAACTTAAACCTACCTAATTTCTAGGAACATTGATAATTCAAAGTATCATAACTTTCTTATTTTTCATTTCTTGGTGTTGCTTCTGGTGTCGTTGTACCCTACTCGTCAAGTACTTTCGAATTGACCATATATTTCGTGGAAAAAATATCGAAATTTTGAAGTCGTTTTTAGGTTAGGTCTGAAACTTCAAAGAGGCGTAGATTTTTATCGGGCCGTTTTCTTAGTGTGGGTATGGTCTAATCCCGCCCAAGGCGTCAAACCGAGTCAATTAACAGTCCTTTAAACCCCATTCAACCCATTTTGACCTCAACAATTTGACCGGTCGGGTTAAGTTAGGTTAGGTACTGAAACTTTAAAGTGCCGTAGTTTTTCACCGGAGCGTTTCCTCGGTCTGGGAATGGTCTCGTTTATCTCAGGACGTCAACCCCAGTCGATTGACACTACTTTTAACCCCCATTTCGGTTTCCGCTAAAACGAAGTCTAGCCTCTATTTCTTTTTAACCATTCATTTTTGCTGCGTATTTCTGGATATAGAAGCAATTTATTGTTTACAAAAATAGTCATTACTTTTTGGCAATGAGATATTCAATAAGAATATTACTAATACGGTCCTGATCGCAGGATAGCCAATCAACACCACTAGTAAAAAATTAAATTTGAGATACACTTCTTCGTCAGCTGATACCTATCAAATAGACGTCAAACCAGTTTAAAGTCTCAGGTAACAGAGTATATATCGATTCGTCCTTAAGATAATTCTCATCCCACGATTTTGCATCTTTTGTAACTGTTACAGCTGATTTGAGTTAAAAAGGTATAAGTACAGAAGAACAATAGTCAAAGTGGGGTTGTATAATGGACTGATATACTTTTAACCTCATCTCGGTAGACAGAAAATTAGACATTCTTGTGAAAAAGAATAGCTTTTTAGAGATTTTCTTGTGTACATAATCAAAATGCTTATCAAATAATAAGAAGCTATCAAGTTGTGTACCCAAGTACTTTACGAAAGTAACGATTTCAATGTTTTGGTTATCAATAGTAATTTTTAAATTCGAAAAATCTATCTGTTTGTATTTATGTTTTGAGGTAATGATCATGGCTTTAGTCTTAAGGATATTTAATTTGAGCTTGTTTAATTTCAAGTAATTGTCAGCACCACTTAAGGCATAATTAATTTTTTCAAAGGCAGTGTCTAGGTTAACATCTGAACATGCAAGTACAAATAGATGTATGTCATTAAGGTACAAAATAAAAAGGATAGGTCCTAACACACTCCCTTGAGGTACACCAACATTGATATAGCGTGTATCTGATACGACGTTACCTATTTTTACCCTTTGTTGTCTTCCAATTAGATAATTTTCAAACCATTTGTAAATCTTACCCTCAAAACCATATACTTTAAGCTTAGCTAACAATATGTTCCTATTTATGGTTTCAAAAGCGCGTTTCAGATCAAGAAAAACAACAACAACATACTTGTCATCATCAAGATCTTTGTTGAATTTATCTAAACAAATCTGAACGGCAGTCTCACAAGAATGCATCCTTCTGAAGCCAGACTGATAGCTAAATAGTATCTCATTGCCTTCGATGTGGTCAATAACTTGTTCATATACTGCTTTCTCAATGACTTTTTCAATTGGTGGAAAGTATTAATTGCACGAAACTCAGAGGAATTAATTGTGTTTGTAACTTTTGGTATTGGCACAACTGTACTTACTTTTAGTACATCAGGAATACTAGAATTGTCAAGGCAGGTATTAACTAGATTTAAAAACACATGTCAAATTGTTTGGAATGCTTCTTTTAATGTTCTGCTGTTCAAGATTTCACTTATGCTAAATTTGTTGTCTAACGAGTATATGATGTCTTTCAGCTCATTGAGGGTGCGTTTTTAGTACCGGATCGGTCGATAGCTCCACTACTACAGAAAATGAGTAAAAAAGTTGTATATACAAGTTGTACCCAAGGATATGCTCCTTGCATGCATGCATGCATCACCATGTAGTTATGGATCAGCCTGTAAAAATCAAATATTTTCTGAGCAACGAACTTATCCTTGGCTACAACTTTTATATACAACTTTTTTCACTATCTTCTGGAGTAGTGGAGTTATCGTCCGATCCGATACTAAAAACTCACCCCGTATGTATTTTATTACTTACTGACTGTATATCAAAATGGAGAATCTTGGCCATATAGGTTGGTAGTTCTGTCAATTGGGTGTAAAAGGCCCAAGATTGACCGCACTGTGTTACAAGTATAGCCCACAATGGCACACATTTCAACATGCTGCACCATGGTATCGAATCGGACCTGTCATCTTCATCCTGAAAAGACGAGTAATCTTTTTTTCTCTATTGGGTATATTATGCAGGTCGACTCACAGAAACAAACCCTATATAACATAACTTGACAAAAACAGGGTTAAATAGTTAGCACAATACTTCACAATGAACCAACAAAAGACAAAAAAAAACTTTTAGTAGGTCTGTACCCAATGCAAGCACCTATTTCTACCAAATAGCACAGAATGAACAAAAGCCCTACCTTCTCTGAACAAATAACAGTCATTTGAAAGTGGAAATCATATTAGAAAACTAAAAAATTAATTTCTTAATGCCATGAAGTTTGCCATGGAAATAATATCATAAACAAGTGCTTTTAATTATGTTTATAGCTGCATAATATTTCCCACTAAGTATTGTTCAAATTGATATTATCTCCCATCAATGTTTTACTATTTCCAGGGTATTGCAGAATCGTTTGTTATAACTATGTATTTATGTATTTCACCCAATTATTTTCGAGGATTACCATATTACCAAGTAAAAAGTTCATAATTAAACCCATTCTACAATTACAGACATAACCCAAGAGCTATATCAGCAAATGTATCAGGATATATGATGCATCAAATTATTACCTGAGGACCAATACTGGCCAGTATAAATGCTTTTTCCTGAGGATTGATTCTAGGATGGGTTGATGGTGTATCATAAACTAAGAACATCCAGACAATAAACCAAATGATCCCAGCCACCCCAAATATGTAAAATGATAGTGGCCAACCATTTTCCAAGGAGCACAGCCAACCAGAAAGTGGTAGTGAGATAATAGTACCAAAATTAGAACCTAAAACAATACAAATATTAGAGTAATGTGAAACAGCTGACATTTTTATGTTTCAATCTATCAATCTGTCCTTACTTTTTATAGTTTCCATTATTAACCATATTTTTGTAAAATCTGTAACTGAAACACATTTTTTTTTAAATGGAAATTTTTAGTTGTAGTAAGTCTAGCCAATGTATTGATACATTGTTCCAAAACAATAATCACTATGATAAACCAATAAACTCGTTAATAGACAGGGTACACTAGACTCTATGTAAATGCACACACCCAATTCGGCTCAGATTTACCTGCATATACATATGCTGCAAAAGTACTTCTTTCCAAGGGTGGAATCCATCGAGCTAACATCGCATGCATTGAGGGATATGTTACACCCTGAAATAAAAGATATGCTAGACAATGCTAATCATTGTTTTTGCAGCAATAAAGGTGTGGGGATTGTCTTATATCCTTCTTGCCCTATATATGAAAAGTTTTAGATACACATCATGTATGATGATGTATGATAAAATTTAGTATTATTGAAATATCAAGGACAAACAAAATTATAGAAATAGTACAGGGTGACTAACGGAAACTTGACATCTTCCAAATGGTTAATATGAAGCCGCTAGTGGTGTTGGGGAGGGGATTCAAGTATCAGTCCCCTTGCTATATGATGCCATTTCAGTAGGTATAGAGCAGTGGACTGTAGAGCACCGCATGTTGGCTTAAGACACGTATGTTTGAAATGCTAAGTCGGTTACGTCTGCGCAGCAGCGGTTCCGTGTTCATTTCAACTTTGGACGACGCAATACCAATCTCAGGTGGGTTAACAGTCTGAGGACAACAGGAATGATTGTAAATACAATAGGGTACTTGCAGTGGTGATAAATTTCGATTGAGAGTATGTTTAGAGGAAGAAAAATGTATTTAAAGGCTGTCTAGAACAAAACTTCCACTCTTGCTGCTGTTCAGATGAAGAAATTTGTTATCATAATTTACAGTTTTTTCAAATTTTTTCATCTAAAACGGTTGCCGACGTCATACGATAGTACAATAATCGACAGTCATAGCATGACTATTAAATTGATCACACACCATCTCTAGCTATAACTGACAACCCCTAAAAAAGGTTATGTTTAAGTCAATCTTCCATTTTAATTTGGACTTTTGGCACCGATAAATGCTAAAAATGCCTATCCTCAATAAAAATATAACGCCTAGTGTCATAACCAAAATTATCGACCAAAAAGTTTCTGATATCTCCAATCCCATCCCCATAATGTCTAGTGACGTCAGAGGTTGTTTTCGCGCCGTTTTCACGAGGTCAAATTTATATTGAGAATAAGTCACATAAGCAACTCAAAAAATCGACAACTTCTATTTTATGATGTTTAATACATTGCACTGAATTCTGTAAAGCAACATTTTGTTTAGTGCAAGGCCCTTATTTATTAGATGGTAAATAATATCACAGACTGTTTATTTATTCTGTCTAATAGAGTCTTGAACCCAAAGTGTTAAGTTATCTTTTATACAAGACCATGTAGGGATAAGTATTGTTTTTCCTAGTATAAAGATATCTCAAGAATCCCCGTGCACTTTTTTAATGTGGTCTATATGAGTGACTGCTGAGCTGATGCATCCAAATTTTTACAGCATACTCTAGGTGCAGTCAGTCTCACAAGTGTATGGCATAGCCTTATAACTGTTTCTAATCCAAAAGATTTACTATTTTTAATAATAAGCCCCAGATATTTATTTTATGCATTGCATATCTCTCTGAAAGATAACTCCTAGATCTCTGATTTCACTTTTGAATTCTTAGACCTTCTCAGTAATGTTCTGCTCTATAGCATTAGTTTTCTGTGTGAAGGTCATACCACAATAACTTTTGACGTTTACTGACATTTTGTCATCTTTGAGCCAACAAATTATGGTATTTATATCTTTCTGTAGCAACAGGCAGTCCTGAAGAGAGTTATACTTGGTATAATATTTTACTCTGAATCTATGTAACTTCATTTTATTGGATTTTATATTTTTAACAAAAAAAGAGACATGATGATATCTATTAACAACAGCAGTTATTTTTGGATGAATGCTTACCTCACCCATGCCTTCCAACACTCTTACAGTGATGAATAATGGAAAACTAATTCTTGCTGCAATTGGGCTCAACAGAGTGAATATTGCAGTGATTAAAACTCCTACACCATATACCAATTTTCCACCAAATATTTCTGCCAATCTGCCTCCAGGAACTTGTGTTAGAACATATCCATAAAAAAATGATCCTAGAACTATACCCTGGGTTTGTTCATCCCAATTAAATTCTCCAGGATTCTAAAAAATATTATTCCTGATTAAAGCTATCTAATCCAATTGCTACTTGTTACACTATTTCACTGTCTGTATCTCAGTGGTATTTTATATATCTAAACTTATCTGTTTGCAAATCTTAAAATTGGTACAAACTAACTTGATTGAGGGCTGGTTTCTAGATGTCCAGTTAAAAGTGTCAGATAGGTAGCTGCCAGTTAGCGTTTCTATGGATACAACTGTCAGATAAGATTTACGTGAATTCATAAGTTTAACCTTCAATTGTTAAAACAATCTATACTCTGTTACCTGATACTTTAAACTGGCTTGACGTCTATTTGATAGGTATCAGCTGACAAAGAAGTGTAGCTCAAATTTAATTTTTTACTAGTGGTGTTTATTGGTAATCCTGCGATCAGAACCGTATTAGTAATATTCTTACTGAATATCTCATTGCCAAAAAGTAATGACTATTTTTGTGAACAAAAAATTGCTTCAATATCAAGAAATTTGCAGCAAAAATGGTTGGTTAAAATAAATAATTATTTTATCGATTTGTATATTGTTAGAGACTATCAAAATACTACTATATTTAGCAATAAGAACGATTCAATGAATAGCTTGCAGCACTAGTGGGATATTTATTGGTTAAAACGTACAACATACAGTTGGAGAAGAGTATAAAGTAAGCACATGGAGTGCTTATGTATGGTTAAGCTAAAAATGCTTTTATCTTCATTCTTACCTCATTTACAGCGTAATCATCATCATTCAGACCAGCCATACTGGTATACTGAAATAAACGCCGGTTTTTTTCGAGAAAATGTAAAATAAGCTTAGACCTTAGAGCATAGACGAAAAATGACACCAAATGTCAATTACTTGTCATCTTGCATTCAGTACAGCCCTGTATTCCTTCAAAGCTATTTTTTGATCATCATTGTTCAAAGCTTAAAATTGATACGTCAAGATTCAATCTGGGGTATTTTTAGTTATCACTAGCCGAACAGCTGTTCGCTGATGACAAGGCTGACAGTTTAAAGTATCGGGTAACAGGGTATATCTAACAGTTTACTGTTAGCTTCCAGATGAATATTTAACTGGACATTGAGAAGCCAGCCCCGAGTTATTTCTACAATAACCATTATTAATTAATAATTCCAAAATTTAACATAACACCTCTCTAAGTAGTACTAAATTATGATGATATTTTATGTGCTACCTCACCATGAAAAAGCTCAACAAGTGATTTGTGTATGGTGAGCATATAAAAACCTTAAGGCATTTACGTATATACACATATTCTATAGGGGTTATAGTCCAAAGATTTATATAAAACTGTGTCAACGACACATGTATTGGTATTACATTTGATACCATGCTACTGAAATCTTCATGTTAAAGCTGTCATCAATTTTTAGTCAAAGTATCGATTTTAGTTATATGATTTATCTCGAATTTAGTTTAAGGAGCTCAGGGTTGTCATGTGGATATGTTACAATCAATAGCCAAATTCGGGCAATGCCTGATAAAAATATGCAGAACTAGTTTTGAGCAAGGAATATTTCCCAAACACGAAATATTAATTTTATACAGCACAGCTATTGAGCATTGCCAAATAGGCAGAACTAGTTTTACGCATCTTGAAATGCACAGAACTAGTTTTGTGCAACTTGAAATATACAGTACTATAGTCTGTCCACTGAAGAAAAGGAGTAAAAGAATATTTCAAACCCATATTTTGGGGCTTTACTCAGATAAATCGAACTTAATTTTTCTGTTTATAATAACATCACTGCTCTCAGTATGCAGTGTTGTAGAGGGTGTGCACATAACCCTTGACCACACAGTAAACATTTACATATATTGTGCATGGTTTCTCCGTTTGTTTGGTGGATAAGGTATAGTTCTCTGATACGGAATGACAACCAAAGTGAACATTCATAATGCATTGTGTGTCAAAAACCAGCAAAAACCTATCGTTTAGGTTAGGTTAGGTTTCTTCCAATGTTCCAGCCAATTTGATGCTCACACAATCAAATAAAAAGTTTAAACCAGCCTCAGTTGGCGATTTATTATTTGTTGGTATTCATTAAAATGTATTTAACTTCTCCAACTTTATATTTATTTAAGTCTGCTTGCACTGATTAAACGGAGGAAGCAGAATTTGTGCTGGTCATTCAGAAAATATACAGAACTAGTCCTGTGCATTTCAAGAGGCGCAAAACCAGTTCTGCCTATTTGGTAATGCTCAATAGCCATATAAAATATATTTCGGATTTGGGAAAGATTCCTCTCTCAAAACTAGTTCTGCATATTTTTTTTGGGCATTGCCTGAGTTTGGGTATAGAGCATAACAGATATACAGATCAAAGTACTGCATATTTTAGATTACATTATTAGTTTCTATCATCATTCTTCAAAAAATATGTAATCTTCAAAAGCTATATCTTTAGCCTAGGGAAGTATTTTCAATACTTACATCTGGTACTGAGGAATTTGATGAAGTATTTGGCATAGGGCAGTGATCAAATGTTGTGTTATCATCAACTGGTTGCAGTGTACTATTCACCATAGCAACAATAGCTACAGATAAGTTCACCCTCATAGCATATACATTGGCAAAACCTAAGAATCCAAGTATTCCCAAGATATGCCTTGATCTCATACAGTCTGTTGTATCCTCCACTAAAAAATATCAAAGTTAATACATTGCTAATTCATTTAGAAAGTGGAAATATATATTTCTTAATTAAATGATATACCTTCAGGAGGGAGGATTCTAGTAAGTTCATCTTCATCCTCATAGTTGCTGTCATCACTATCACTGTGGGTTTCAACAGTATCTTCTTTGAAATCCATCTTTCACTTTACCATGAAACTGTTGAATTACAGAGAATATGACTTATTCAACATACTGTTTAAATTATCTTAACATTTATTTCAGATTTCTGATTAGATTCCTTGTTATTTAATTGCTGATACCCTCATACAAACTAAATAACAAAGAAAATTACGTACAAGGTACAACAAATTCTTGACGTTAACACTTGTAAACAAAGTCGTAAATGTTAAATGTCAACCTGACAGACAAAACAATGTCGATATGAAGCCTTTACGGAAACACTGATCTGGATCCGGATAGATCAGTTATACGTCAAACAGCTGTTGAGGGCTGTTCCAAATTACGGTTCTATCACAGTCCCAGAACTGATTTCATCATGCCCCGCCCATTTTACAGTTCTAAAAACACACAAAATGGGCGGATGATGATGAAAACAGTTCTGGGACGGTGATAGAACCGTAACTTGGAACAGCCCTCAACAGCTGTTTGACGTATAACTGATCTATCCGGATCCAGATCAGTGTTTCCGTAAAGGCCTTTGATGTCAGATATGTCAAAAGTCAGCTGTCATTTTTATTTTTAATACGTTTGATGGTCTGTGCGTTTTATGGTAAATGACGTTTTTGTTTTCGCTCATTTGCTGTGTTTTCGCTATGTATTGACACTTCATTGGAATGTAGAGTCGGCCATGGTTTTCGCCAATGAAGTATCAATACCTATGGAATGGGCCGGCCAGTGAGTAGAGTCGGCCATGAATGGGCCCTTCCCATTTAAACAATGTACCACACAAAACAGGATGTACCACTTTTGCGGACAACATAAGAAAGAGAGGTCGGTGAGAGAGATAGAGCTACACAGGGAAAAAGCATGCATAAGAAAGAGAGGTCAGTGAGAGAGATATAACTAGTCAGGGAAAAAGCACAGCCACCTATGTCCTAACCACAAAACAGGTACAGTGTCCTAACCATGGCCGACTCTACACTAGGCCGGAGCCTTAGATGTGGCAACGTGGCTTAGCTGTCAAATAGTGGCCCTATAGTTTCAGAATAATTATTAGATTTTATATGTATTAGAGTTCATCTCGGTTAATAAATTAAGAAAAATACTTTTTAGAACTACTACTACTAATACCACTTACATCTGATGTCTGTTTCATCACAGTCAGACACTACAAAATAAAAATAAACGCAACCTGTTTCCTGCTGCCACTTCCACTTCCACTTAAATGAACACTCAATTTACTTTGTAAATTGTCACTTGAGCTAGAAAAATTCACTATTAGGTCACTGTGAAGCCATTCTTGCTGGTCTTGATTTCCCTTTCACTATCAAATCCTTTCGTAGGTATGCCTCAGGCCATGCCCAGATGAGTTCTATTAACTGTATTTATCTGTGATATTTGGGAGGTCCAGAAAACATTATAGGTACCACATTGTGCTTTAAATCCTTTGAAATGTTTGTAAATTATTTTCTTTATCCTTATAAATATAACCAGCCCTTCCGAGGAATACATTTCACCCACTTCTGCTTATGTCCCTTATTGGACGCACAATTGCTAGTGCAACCTGGTACTACACACTTTGCAGGCATCTTTTCATCTTTAGAGTTTCATTTGTGCAGGTAAATAAGTAGAAACACATTAAAAATCACCTTGCAACGTTTTTTTTAATCTGGAATAAGGTTATGTTGGGCCATGGTTTGGTAATCCTCTACTGGGCTGCAACCTGGTACTACACGCTTTGCAGGCATCTTGTTATCTTTATAGTTTCGTTTGTGCAGGTAAATAATTAGAAGTACATTAATCATCACCTTCCTACCATATTTTCTGCTCCTGGAAGAATACGCATAACAACAAATGAAAACTCGGCCCGCAGATTCAGTGTTGCCATATTTCATGCTCCGGCCTAGTGAGTAAAGTCGACCATGTCCTAACCCATGGGCGACTCACAGCATAGAAAACAACCTCTAGAGTCGGCATCGACTTTACTCACTAGGCCGGAGCATTGAAATATGGCAACACTGAATCGGGAGCCGAGCTTGTGTCATTATAGTGTAATTCTTCCAGAGTAAACAATAAGATTGGAAGGTGATTTTTAATGTGTTTCTAATTATTTACCTGCACAAACGAAACTATAAAGATAAAAAGATGCCTGCAAAGTGTGTAGTACCAGGTTGCAATAGCAATTGTGCTTCCAAACAAGGACATACCAACATAACCTTCCAGAATAACAACGAAAAGTGGAAGGTGATTTTTAATGTGTTTCTAATTATTTACCTACACAAACGAAACTATAAAGATAAAAAGATACCTGCAAAGTACCAGGTTGCACTAGCAATTAGTGCTTCCAATGAAGGACATAAACAGAAGTGGGTGAAAGGTATTCCTCATAAGGGCTGGTTATATTTATAAGAATAAATACATAAATACATTACAGACATTTCAAAGGATAAGACCTATTTGAGAGCACAATGTTGTACCTACAATGTTTTCTGGACCTCCCAAATATCACAGAAAAATACATTTAATAGAACTCATCTGGGCATGCCAACGAGGGCATGCATCTGGGCATACCTACGAACAGGCCCGCCGCTAGCTGTTTCGTCGCCCGCGTGCAATACCGATTATGCCGTCCTGAAATTACTTAACTACTCTGAGTTTTGTCAAAAAAAAGGTAATTAATCTTTTCTCATTATGGTGGGGAAAAAGAAAAACAACTTAACAAAGATAAGACATATGTATTTCAAAAATGAAGTAGCTACGCATTATTTTTGTTTACTGTAAAACTATATACTTAGGTACTTATATTTCGCTATCTGCAAAAATTTAACTGTTATTGCAGATAGCGTATTTTTTTTGCATCCAAACTGTCTAAAATTTCATGTTCAATTGAACCTATAGCTAAGTTGCTTAGTTTTTGCTGGTACGTTGCTGATCTTTAATAGATTTGATAATTTTTAATTTTGAGAAGGATCTTTCACCAAATGTAACTGTAACCGGCAGTGTAATTAATGTTCTAAGCGCTATTTCTGCGTTCGGAAATGTCGAAATTAAGTCATTGGTAAAAAAGATATTGTAATAGGGTTTGCGGGTCATTAAACTAGTTTTCTACAAAATTCAACTTTAATGCAATGATTTCATTAAATAAATCAATACCGTTAATGTTTGATTGACTACTTTTTAAATTTCAGATTTAATCCTTTACAGTGTTTCGTCAACTCATTGGAATAATTAAATAAGTTCTTGGTATTGGTGAAAAAGCTAAATACGTCGGTAAATGTTTTAAATTCGTCGAATCTATGCTTTAAAGACGTTATTGTCAGATCTAGGATTCTAAAATAAAACTCTACTCTATATTTGATTTTGGGATCTACTAAAACCCCCGTGTAGGGGCGGGTTAGAATATCTCCCATCGTATATCCTGCGTGTCGTAAAAGGCGACTAAAAGGAACCGAACTACAGTCGGTATAAGCAGTAACCTCTTCTCAACCAACAGCTTTGGGTGGACGAGTTGAGAGGAGTCAGGACACCTTGTCCTTGGGGTGAGAAATTGTCCCTAAAGGCGGGTGAACCAGTAGATATATCTGGTCAACGGAAACTACTGCACTAGAGATCTTAAAGATATCCCAAGAGAAACTCGTAAAATGAGTACATTTTATGAGTACATTTTACGAGTTCACAACATGTCTGTTAAGACATTGTGATTATGATGATGTAAACCTTATCAGTGTGTTCGTAGTGAAATTGTTTTGTTTTTACTTCCCACGGCGATAGGTGAGGGATGTATTGTTGTCGCAAAAATTTTCGATTTTGAGATAACACGCTCTTTGGGGTTGTATGATGTCTGTCTGTCTGTCGGTCTGTCTGTTTGCGTTTTTTTAGTCTCGTAATCTCAATAATCGCTGTATGGATTGTGATGAAGTTTGGGTAGATAGTTTGGGGCGGTAGTAGGTAGTGCTGCTATAATTTTGAAAACCGGTACATGGGCGGCGCAGTAATTAGCAAAAAACGGAGAATTTCAAATATTCCTGAAACCTCGTTTTTATGCGTTTTAGGGGTTTCTGATCATCTGAAATTGGGGTGGTTGGAGGGTGGGGGGTTGTAAAATTTGTTGTACTCATAAAATAGGCTGTCCATTGACCTGTAAAAGAAATACCTAGGGACATAGTTTACTTTTTTAGCTCCATCCGAACATTGCCTTGCCCATTACAGAAACCAAAGGACTTAAAATAATTTTCTGATGTATACATATGAGTGTTGCTTTTGATCTTTCTGTATTGTGTAAATTTTGACACAGTATTATTACCGTGGCGAGAATGGAATACGCGTATGGTTTTTAGAAATCATGTCAGTTGCGGCGCAGCAATAATAAAAGAACCAAAAATATAAAACTCAAGCTCAACCCTCGTTTTTAGGCAAGTTGGAAGTTACTGATCGCTTCGATTCGTCCAGTTGAAGTGCAGAATAAAAACTGTGTCGCCTTTCTTCCTATGGAGAGAGGAAAGAAACTATTTATGAGAGCTTTTGTGTTGAATGTTTTTTGCGGGCAGGCGGGCGAACATTTTTTTTCTTGGACGAATTGTATTTATTGGGAGAAAACCTGTTTAGACGTGAGCGACTTTGGCAGCTTCTGCTAACACCGTTTCAAATTGTTGACTCTTGCTATTTTCTGTGAACTTCAACCGATTTAATAAAATAATGCAAATTGGAGAATTCATTGTGGGGCTCTGCATCATTTTGCGTTGAGCATTGATTTTGTTTAAAATATCGAACCAAATTATTTGTCAAAGAAAGACAGCGTTTGGTATTGCATCTTAGTTTAAACGGATGCCAATATACATGGCGGTGTTAACGTTATTCGGTCGGAATTTTTTTCCAAACTATGAATGTATGTATTTTCTTAAGGTGGGTATTATGACAATGACCTGAATTAGGTAGAATGTGATGAGTCGCTCGATCTGCCGCCCCCTGGGCGTGCCGCCCTTGTGCGGTGCACGCTTTGCACGCCCGCTTACGGCGGCCCTGCCTACGAAAAAATTTGATAGTGAAAGGGAATCAAGACCAGCAAGAATGGCTTCACAGTGACCTAATAGTGAATTTTTCTAGCTCAAGTGATCATTTACAAAGTAAATTGAGTGTTCATTTAAGTGGAAGTGGAAGTGGCAGCAGGAAACAGGTTGCGTTTATTTTTATTTTGTAGTGTCTGACTATGATGAACCAGACATCAGATGTAAGTGGTATTAGTAGTAGTTCTAAAAAGTATTTTTCTTAATTTATTAACCCAGATGAACTCTAATACATATAAAATGTAATAATTATTCTGAAACTATAGGCCCCCTATTTGACAGCTAAGCCACGTTGCCACATCTAAGGCTCCGGCCTAGTGTAGAGTCGGCCATGGTTTTCGCCATGGCCGTCTCTAATCACTTTTAACCAGCTATGTAGCGCATTGGCAAATCATCTGCCGTTTTCCCTGACTAGCGCTATCTCATTCTAGCCGCAAACGAGTGCACGCATGCCCCTTCCATAGGTATTGACTATTGACAGTATTGACACTTCATTGGTTTTCGCCCACCGATTTTCGCGCCACTTTATTTGTTTTTAATCAGTCTGTCAGTGGTCTCTATGGTGGTCTCTGTTGTAATATCTCTGGTTTTAATCAGTCAACAAGATATTTACGGATATTACCTCTTCTACAAAATATATAATATATAAGGTTAGTCCTGTAGTCCTTGTTTTGCTTTCCTTCAGTGGATCTATTGATGATTCTGGTGTCCTTCCTACTCCAGTTTATGGTGGCTTGTGAAGGACGAGGACTACTGGTTTTGGTTTTACCTTTTTTTATTTTCAGTTACCTTACCTCCATCTGGATTCTGGTTTACATTAATATGGTCCAACTAGATGAGCAGCGTGTGAATCTTCCATGGTAATTATTAAAAAAATACATTATACTGTGAATTTTATTATCAATTATCATTTTTAGGGTTGAAAAGTATAGACCCAGCAAGCTTGATGAACTTGTGTCACATGAGGATATTATTAAAACTAGTATGTTATTTATTTAATTGATTTTTTAGCAAGCTATTATATATTTTTTAATGTTACAGTAAACAGATTCATCAAGGAAGACCAATTACCTCATTTACTATTCTATGGCCCACCAGGAACCGGAAAGACAAGTACAATTTTGGCCTGTGCTAGGCAACTTTATACTCCTGCTCAGTTTTCATCTATGGTAATTAATTGTAGTTGTAATAGTATTTTCACTTTGTAGTATTCAGAAATTATGTCATGCTAGATTAATCTACTATGTAAACCAAAAGTCATCATGAAATTTATTTGTTCTACTATGAAGTACATAGTTGAAATAACTAATTGGACTTTGAAGTTGGTTTTACATCACAGGTTATGGCTTCTTTTTAGGTTTTAGAGCTCAATGCATCTGATGACAGAGGCATAGGAATAGTAAGAGGCCAAATCTTAACTTTTGCTAGCACCCGTACTATATTTAAATCTGGATTCAAGATAATTATATTAGATGAAGCTGATGCGATGACTATGGATGCACAAAATGCTCTTCGCAGGAGTGAGTTCTCATTTGTAGCATGCATGCCTTGATATACAATTTATTTATTTGCCTTTTATTTTTAGTGATTGTTTATTTACAGTTGTAAAGGAATGATTGAATTTTTTTTAAAAACTTGATTTTCTGTTGGTATTCCAGAAGAAAATTTGATGTTTTTGTTTTCTAGAAATTCAGCTGAGCTACAGTTACAGGGTCATTGTAGAATAGGGTGAATCTGGAAAATCCCAGACATGTCTGGAAATTTTGAGCTAAATTTCGTGTCCTTGCTGAATTACAAAAATGTCCTCAGAAGCTGTTTCTTCTTTGGCAACCACAAGGGCGCCAGCCGAACAGTCCAGGAACAATTAATTCATTAGAAACTGTTTGTTAACTTTTGTACAAGTTTACCTTGTTCTAGTATTGCAGGATTGTATCATGGAACTCCTTACATTTTTGATTTGGGAACTCTTTATAATTTTCCTGCAATTTGTTTATGGTAAAACCCAACTGTCAAATGTTTGTTTTGTTTATGCGTCTTTTATGCTTGGTCAGTAAACTTGAATTCACTATTTGTTGGTAACTGTAGTGAAGCTTTACAGACTTGCTGTGCTATATTCGAGTGCAGTTTAACAGTTTTTTGAGATGGGACAGTGCAGAGCAGTGTTTGTAACATGGGTTGCATTGGAAGAATTTTCAGGTTAGTTGGCAATGTTTGGAGGCTGAAGTGTCAAAAGATGATGGCTTTGAGCATGCCATGCTGAAGTGGTTTGTTTACTATCTCTATGTTCAGTTGTTACTCTGAGCAGGTGGGTTAACAGTCTGAGGACAACAGGAATGATTGTAAAGGAGCCACCTGGTCCCATGAGGACTCAAACTCGCTTGTACCACCCACTCATTGTTTTCTCCAGCGATGCTGAAAAACATCTGCGTCATCGCTTGTCTCACCGGCTCGATGTTTTCCAGCATCTTTGCAGTCTCAGTGGGACCAGGAGGCTTTTTCTTTACAATCATTCCTGTTGACCTACCTGACTCTGTGACTAACTATCTGGAAAATCCCAGACATGTCTGGAAATTTTGAGCTAAATTTCGTGTCCATGCTGAATTACAAAAATGTCGTCAGAAGCTGTTTCTTCTTTGGCAACCACAAGGGCGCCAGCCGAACAGTCCAGGACCAATTAATTCATTAGAAACTGTTTTTTAGCTTTTGTACAAGTTTACTTTGTTCTAGTATTGCAGGATTGTATCATAGAACTCTTTACACTTTTGATTTGGGAACTCTTTTTGTTTTGAGATTTGTTTTTATTTATTGAGAAAATCAAGAAATTGTTTTGATAAGTTAGATTGCTGGTCCATGATCAAATAGCATTACAAGTGTTTTTTAATTGTATCCTTGCATTATACTGATGGCAGGCAGATTGCATTGTGGTGATCACTTTTTCTCCAAAGACCTCTATAACTTGCAACCTGTTTCTAGATCTACATTGGTACTGTGTTAATATTATCCTTCTTTTGTTTTTCAACGTGCAAGTCTTATTTTCTACAGACACATCATATTGATTTTTAAAATTTGTTAGAATAAAACTTTAGTGCTGAAAGTAGCGACCTCAGAGTAACTACTGAACATAGAGGTAGTAAACAACTAATTGTAATAGGCCAACATCTTTTCTTACGTTGTCATGTCGACCACCAGATACGGCAATCATAATTATTTACTATCGTCTTAATTGTATAGTATCCAGAAATATTCCATTCTACGTTAAAAAAGACGGTATTTTGATGGTTCAGAAATGATTACAGCAAAATCAGTAGATATGTAGACCTCTACTGCGTTACTGCATGTTTCTTCATCATTAACGCAAATTCTGTCTTACATAAATTTTGAGCAGTTGGCAACGCCTATGTAATTTTCCTGCGATTTGTTTACGGTAACCTCCGACTGTCAAACGTTTCCTTTTTTGTGCGTCTTTTAATGCTTGTTCAGTAAAATCGAATTCGCTATTTGTTGGTAACTGTAGTGAAGCTTTACGGACTTGCTGTGCTATATTCGAGTGTAGTTCAACAGTTTTTCGAGATGGGACAGTACAGAGCAGTATTTGTAACTTGGGTTGCGTTGGAAAAATTTTCAGGTTAGTTGGGAATGTTTGGGTCTGGAGTGTCAAAAGATGATGGCGTTGAGCACGCCATGTTGAAGTGGTTTGTTTACTACCTCTATGTTCAGTTGTTACTCTGAGGTAGCGACCAACATACAGAAAGTCATGCACGTCTTTGTAGTGACACCCAAATTAACTTTTTACCTTCCACACTGATAGGTAAGGGGTGAGGGGAATATTATGATCGCGAAAATTTTCGATTTAGAGATAATACGCTTCTTGGGCGTTTTATATCTACATAAAATAAAATCCATGTTACTCAATTTCCATAGGTCTGTCTATCTCTCTGTCTCTGTTGGCGTTTTTCTAGCCTTGTAATCACAGTAACCGCGGCATGAATTGTGATGAAATTTGTGTAGCGATAAGCTGTGTGATGGTAGTAGGTAATGCTGCTATAATTTTGGAAAACGCTGCATGGGCGGCGGAGTAATTAGCAAAAAACAAGGAATTTTAGATATTCTTCAAACCTCGTTTTTAGGTGTTTTAGGGGTTGCTGATCGTTTCCCACTTTTTTTTGGGTGGAGTTGAAATTTGGGTGTTTGGGGGGTGGGGGTTGTAAAACTGAAAAATTTGTTGTATTCATAATCGGCTGCGCATTGCCTGTGAAAGACCTAGCGGCATAATACACTTTTTTAACTCCATCCGAACATTGCCTTGCCTATTACAGAAACCAAGGGGTTTAGTATTTTCTGATGTATACATATACAAGTATTGCTTTCTGTATTCTGATACCTATTAATTATTGCATTGATTTTAATGAAATTTTGACACATTATTATTACCGTGGCGATGATGGAAACGCTGTGGTTTTTAGAAATCTTGCCAGTGGCGGCGCAAACTATAAAAAACTATAAATATATAAAAGCAGCTCAAACTTCATTTTTAGGCTATTTGCGGGTTCCCGATCGTTTTGCACATTTTTTTAGAGGGGGAAAATTTGGGGTAATCTTGTGTTGGCGGGTTGTGAAAGTGAAAAATTTGTTGTATTTGTAGTGAGCTCTTTGCTGCCCTGTAAAGAAACAATATAATCTTTATCTGAATGCTACGCTACCTTTGACAAAAAATAATTTTTGCAATCATATCGAGATGGATCAAGTCTATATTGTTTTTGAAAATTGTGTATGTGGCGGTGAAACTAAATTAAAGAAGAAACAGTGTAATATAAAAGCTGTTCAAACCCCTTTTTTGGGTACCTACTCTAGGGTTCTCTGATCATTTATTTTACTTTTTTTTTGGAGTGGTTAAAATGCGCTGATGTAAGATGGGGACATTGCCCTTCAAAGATTGAACTAAGTGACAATATAATCAGTTTTTAAATATCAGAAAATAATCGGCATGCTATGTTATTAGGCTATCAGTTAAATATTGCAGAATATAAACTGTGTCATTCCTAGTTCCTTCGCAGAGACGTGCAAGAAACTATTTACGAGAGTTTTTGTGTTTGATGCTTTTTTGCTGGTGGGCGGGCGATTATTTGGTTGCAAGGGGATCTCGAGACATTGCTTCATGCTATGGGAAAATAATAAAACGGTATCACCGTAAGGTGTCGGAAATACCGAGTCAATCACCTTGACTTCATTTTTTTCTGACCACATCCATCTCTCGCGTGGAACATGAAATGAGCAGGCAAATCAGTTAATCACGAACGTTGCGAAAACTGAAATCCACATGTGTATTTTAAGGAATAATGTCATGTTTGTATCGAAGTTTCCCATGACAACCACCTTAGACTCGCACAAATAAATTATTGATAGTTTTTACTATTTCACACGTTTCGTGCAGGTTAAAGTGTTCTATAATATAACAGGTAAGTGCTAGAATTTACACTGCAAACAGAAGTCTAATTACTTTATTAAAAAACTAAGTACATGTGATACCCGCATTGGTCTACTTATCGCTGAATGTTTCAGAAGGGTAGTTGATCAAACTATATAAATCCAGTCCATTCGGGTTATCAGGAAATGGTTTAATTCTCTCTTCATTGCCGCACTCTCTGTCTGTATGACAAGAATCTGAAAAATAGGTACGTAATTGTTTAGATATCTGGAATATCACTATTGAAAAATCCGGGTGGTAAGTCAAACATAAACAATCCTTTGTTTCCATACGAGTCATCTGAGCACTGACTTTTTTCAGCGGCGGCTCGTGGTTTCTGAATGAGGGGTGGGCATAAGATAAAAAAACATATATAATAATCGCTGTCCAACAGTTCACTTATTTTCACTTTTCCCAGAACACTAAAATCGATGCATGCATTCATGTGAGAAACAGAATTTTCATGTTTCTTTGCCCTCTCCTCAATGTGTATTAAATCATCCAACCCTTATTTATTCCATGCACTGCCATTTTTTAAAAATTAGGCACATAAAATAAAGATTTATTTGTTTGTGAACATCCGCACATCCACTAGTATTTTTAAATAATTTTCCGGTTGAATACTCTATTGTAAGTCCGGGTTTTACTCGTGGAACTATAATTAATTTGAAGATCAGAAGGCCTTCCTTTTTTTCTTGATTAAAATTTATCTTCAAAAGTTCAAAGTAAACAAGACATTGTATTTGACTCTGTTGGAGACACGCTGCTCCGTGCCCCAAATCGACGATATAATCGCATACAGCGAATCCAACCGGACTCCGAAATATGTACGCTGAAAATACATATTGTACTGTTCCCCTGCAGACGTCAAGAACACGCCACACGGTATTGGTCGCGCTTTCCGCATGGTCACTGCTGAAAGGTTTGAGTGGCCGGAGGAATAAAGTTTGATGTAGCATATTAGGTATATAATGCATGGTCATATAACGATGTAACGCAAAAATATTAAATAATAAAGGAATAAAGCACTGAATGATAACTATATTCTTTTTTCTGGGCGTTTGGGTAATCTGCTATAATTTTGGAAATCAGTGCCTGGGAGGCGAAGTAATTAGTAACAAACAAAAAAATTTAAATGCTCTTCAAACCTCGTTTTTAGGCGGTTTAGGGGTTGCTGATCATTTTCTACTTTTTTTGGGGTGAGGATGAAATTGGGTTGATGGGGGGGGGGGGGGGGGGAGGGGTGATGGATTGTAAAACTAAAAAAAATGTTGTATTGACCTGTGAAAGACCTAGTGGCGTAATACACTTTCGTGTCCGTGCCCTTGTGCCCTTCAGTACCAGCCGCCACTGACTTTTTTAACTGAGTAAACTGCGGAGGCAATGCCTAAATACCGGTGTTCCGCGGCTGCCATGGTGGCATACGTGCCTGGCTTCCCGTCCCCATCACTTACGACTATTATTACTACACTCTTGAAAAAAAATCAAACATTCAAATCAAACAGAAAAAAATAAAAAATAAATTTATCCATAGATATAATACCCGATACCATAGTTAAGGTTAGGTTGATAATGAGTGGAACGATTATACCTCCTTCCACTGCGACCCAATTGTCTATTGTGGTTCACACCTATTTAGAGTTCACTGTGCAATCCACACTTTTGACGTGTTGTCTGAAACCTAGCTCTTTCTAGTGCTGGACAGGAGCACAGAATATGTTCCGCTATTTAGTCCTCCACATAGCAGAAATGACAGTCCGATCGATGTTTCTTCCAGACCTATTTTCCTCAAGTGGTTTCTCAGACATCCTGCCAACAGACCGACCAGAATGCGCTGATCATTCAGATCAGAATGGAGATTCTAGAATCCTCGGGGGGCCCGACTAGAGGGATATAGTATGAACGCCTTCGAGTGTTGTAGCCCTGGTGTATCTCGCCAGTGTTCATTCTGAGAAGGTTTTTCTGGCAGTGCTTTTCGCAATGCCTGCAAATGGTTCTGGTCCTACGAACGCAGATTCGGTTTCTCTTCTTGGGAGGAAAATGTGTCTGCCAATCCATTGCCTTCCATCCCGCTATGATTTGGAACCCAAACCAAAGTTACTTTGTTCCAAGTTCTTTGAGGGGATGTCTACAGTTCCATACAAGTCTTGAGTCAACCCGTTTGGAGCTCAGTGCTTTCAGGGCAGCCTGGCTATCTGAACATATTTTTATAGATTTGTTTGTCAGGGGTCTTTCGATGTTGGGTAAGTTATTTAGAGTTCATCGTACAATCCACACCTCTTGACGAAGGCAGTGATCGTGATGGGCGAAACTTGTTTGAAGTCAGTAAGTTCCAGTTGAGTGAGTCCGAAAGTCTGGAACATAGCTCTTTCCAGTAGTGGGCACAAAATGCGCTCCGCTGTTTCAACCTCTACATAGCAGAAACGACAGTCCGTTGTTTGTTCTAGACGTAACTTCCGAAAGTGGTTCCTCAGACGACAATGGCCCGTCAACAGACCAACCAGAATGCGGAGATCATTTCTGTTCCACTCTATGATCCTGGGGGGGGGGGGACTGACTAGAGGGGTATCGCGGTATCGTATGAACTCCTTTGGGTGTATCGTAGCCCTAGTGTATCTCGCAACCCAATCTGTGAGGGTTTTTTTAGCAGTGCTTTTCGCAATGCCCGCAAATGGCCCTATGAACGCAGATTCGGTTCCTCGTCTTGGGAAGAAAATGTATCGACCAATCCATTGCTTTCCATCCCGCCATGATTTGGGACCCAAACCAAAGTTACTTTGTTCCAAGTTCATTGAAGAGATGTATAAAGTTCCATACGAGTCTTGAGTCAACCCGTTTATAGCTCAGTGCTTTCAGGGCAGCGGCAGCCTGGCTATCTGAAAATATTTTTATAGATTTGTTTGTCAAGGTTCGTTTGTTCAGTTCCCTGACTTCCAACTTTATGGCTATAATTTCTTTCTCAAGGTTCACTGAAATTTCAACTCTTGGATTTGTACCAGCTACTCCAGCTCCTGCGCCCAGTTCTGACTTGGAGCCGTCCGTGAATAGCGCAAGATCCCGATACCATACCTACGATAAGTAAATCACTATAGTTGTCATTTTTACCTTGAGTGCAACATATATTATCCGTGGCACATCTTCCTGTACCTTTTCGACAAGACCCAGTGCCAGCAGTGCATGGTACTCTCTCGTGGAACAACCCTTGTTGACAGGCTACTGCTTCAGTCGTTCCCATCAGGCAACCGAATGGCCCACAGCAAATGTTTGGACCAAAACATTGGCCTGTTTGGCCTGGCCCGCAAGGGATACACTGAAATAATGTTTTTAAGTAATGTGCATTGATTAATTTTCAACAATTAAATGTGAGATTCAACAAAATTCGCTTTGGTTGTGTGTTGGTTGCCTATAAACTTAATGTCTTAAGCCAATATCACGCAATACGTTGCATATAATAGGGACCTTTTGCAAGTCCGTTGTCTGATGTTATTTCACATTTTGCGCAGTTCTCCCGGAATAAACGAATAACCGATAAAGTTGTACTTTATTTACGGAAGATTACAGTACGATATGATTACGTGCGGAATTGCCAGGTCTAAAACGCTATGCCGCAATGAAAACAGAATCGTGATGATTTTGATAGCAGCAATACTTATTTTAAATAAATAAATAAACAAATATTTATTTTACCTGGCGGGTAGCAGCAAAAGCTTATTCATATAAATATTAATACCAACCAGGGCAATTAAAAATATGGTGCTTCAAAAAATGTGGATACAGATTATGCAATTAACCAAATTATTTAAATTACATTACAAGAAAGGTGAGTAAGTACAATTATAAATGACCAAAGTTATAAAAAAAGAAACTAGTAATGTGGTAGTAATAGAAGTTATTCATTTATTGAGAAAATAATTTACTTCATTTTCGTTTAAAAAAAAACGAAGGTTTATCGTTTAGAAAAGGATCAGGTTCTCTTCCATCAGTTTTATTTGACAATATTTTCCAATAAAAGCTACAAAATTAGGGATCTCCGGCAACAGCGTCGAATTGAACCATCAGAGTGAAATGTTATGCTTCGGTAGTCCCTATATTGTTAGGTGTTTATTTGTTTATGATCAAGTCCAATATGCCGCCGACAACTAAAAATGATGTCTAAAGCTTGTCCATTTTCAGCGTTTGCAATAAAAACAATAAAAAAACACAGAAAGCCTAAAGCACGAACCTCACTTATTCTACGCTACATAAACAAAGGTGTATGCAAAAAGTAAAAATTTTATATTCTACATAGCGTAACATTAAGGCGGCGACTGACTTGAGCCGAGCTTTGTAACATAATGTTCGTTGAGTTCGTAATGACCATTACATTACAAAGCTCGTGTTTACACGATGCAGCGAATGCTCATTTCGAACGTTCTGTTCAACAGTGCTCCACTTTTATTTAGTTAGTTCGGTGTGTCAGACCTAGCAGTTGCAGGTGCTGCTTTCATTGCAATGTGATATTGCTGACGATTCCATAAAATCGACTTATTACGATACTGCCCAATAAAATACAAAATCTTCTCTTGAGGCCATTCCATTTTATACTGAACAATACCTTTCCTGCAACGGCATTACACTGAATGTCATGTAAAGGCGGAGACTGACTTTAGCCGAGCTCTGTAACGTAATGCTCGTGTTTACTCGATGCAGCGAATGCTCATTTCGAATGTTCTATTTAACAGTGGTCCACTTTTATTATATAACGGCAAGACTTACATTGAAAGTGGATGCAGCTTATACCGAACGTAACGTAAACTGGCACTGTCTTGTAATGTATCAATCAAAGGGATTCGCAAGAAAACCGACAACCAATTGGAGCACTTCCTGTTGAGCCGAGCCGCTCGACTCGTCGCTCGTCACACTGTACTGTCTAGCAAATGCTCGCATTGTAACGTATTACATTACGGCATTTTGTTAAAAGTCAGTCGCCGCCGTCAGATGACGTAAATAACCGTTAACGTTTTACTAAAGACACTTTGGAAAGAGACGTGCAAAAGATCCCTAATATAACGTATGTTGCAAAAGTTTTGAGAATTTTTTTCAAAACTCGCGAGGTAGTTTCACCGTTGGAAACAATTCAGAAATCGTTACCATGGTAACCAGTCAACATCTAAACGTAACAATAAAACCATTTTGGTTATGATATAAGATGGATATAAGCTGCCAAAATGTCGTACAAATTAGATATTCGGAAGAGTATTTACAGTCTAGACTTGAAAAAAAAGAAATAGTTCGCCTACATCAAGATCAAAATATTTCTGACTCCACAATTTATAGAGCGATCCTAGAATGCGAAGAAGTTGTTTCTGGAATAAATTAACCAAAAAGGGGATGTCCAAGAGCGTTGAATGCTGCTACAGTTCAAAGAATGGTCAACAGAAGTGAACATCGAGTTGGAACTTCAACACGAGAACTTTTGACGTCACTGTTAGCACAATCTGTAGAGAGATGAAGAGAAATAAATTCCTAATAAGAAGAAAATGTCCAAAGTATTCCCCAAATCAGTTAGAAAGAATTCCTCAATGCTGTCGCAATTTACGTCGTGCTCATTTTCCTGGCAACATAAAAATTATTCTTGGCGATGAAAAGTATTTCACATTTTCGAACTCAGAAATTAAAGGTAATGATGGTTTTTATACAAGAGGCTGTGAAGCCTGTCCAGATAATGTAAAATTTAAACAAAAAGAAAAGTTTGGAAACAAAGTGTTAGTGTGGTGCGCTATATCAGGCAATGGTATTTCACAGCCGTACATTGGCGTTGGACAAGTTAGGGCCGAAGCGATTACCGCAGAAGTCTATACTCAAAGATGTTTGCCTAAACTACTCAATTTTATTGAAATCCACTATGCTAATGACAATATAATGTTTTTGCCAGATCAGGCTTCAGTCATTATGCGTACGAGAAACTGGCTAGAACAATACGAAATACCTTTTGTACCACGAAACGACAACCCTCCCAATCTTCCTCACGCAAGACCTATTGAAACTTTTTGAGCTCAACTGAGTGCCAAAGTTTATACGGACAGCTAGCAGTTAAGAAGAAGAATAATGCTAAAGATCAGAGAAATTGATTTAGAATCTGTCCAAAACCTAATGAGGAACATTAAGAAGAAATTGCGAGCCGTGGAAGATCATGGCCCATTGCGGTACTTTAATATCATTTTTATATTAAGAAATATTGTTATTTTTTGTAGTTCTTGTTACAGTTCAAATATATTATTGTGAAATATTTTTTTAATTTTTTGAAAAACTTCTCAAAACTTTTGCAACATACGTTATGCTTTAGTACTAAAACAGCTTGATGCAATATTTTTGGGTACAGTACAAGACTGTATCTGCAGAGAACTGCCAAATCAAACTAAGTTATTTCGATTTTTTACTAACGTTAAAAAAAAGTAGGAAAGGATTTACTTGAGTAAATTCAAACGGCGCTCTCACTGTGGAACCGGAAGCTATAATGAACCGGATTTTCCCGGACTAGTATTTTCATGCTGATTCCGAATCTGTATTTAGTTTTTCTCTAGCACCTGTAGTTATGACTATCTTTTGTATACGGACAGACAGACAGACAGAGGCTCTGCATAAGCTCTCTTCAGTGAGAGCTAAAATTAACTGTTGTCAGGCACGTATCTAGGATTTAGTTTTTGGTGTGGGGGGGGGGGGGGGTCCGGATTAGGGTTGGCACCTTTAAATTTTTGACCTGCGACGACTTCATCAGTGAAAATACGTGCCTGACTGTTGTTTTTCAAAGTAGGCTGATAAAAATACAATTTTTTTGTTTCTTGATGTCTCTTCGTAGCTAGTTTTCCAGGAAAAAATAAAATAACCACTTCATAACCTGTGGAAAAGTGAGGCTATGAAGTTTTTTTTTTAGTTTTTCCTCGAAAACAAAGTGAAATACGAGGGAAAATCAAGATACAAAAAGCTGTGTTTTTATCTAATCTGAAAAACGGCCTTCAATTTTTTTAAGGTCAGTGCCGTACACTTTTTTGCTATTAATTGTCTACCACCCCTCGTCACGCCACTGGAAATGATAATTATCTCTTAGTGTTGGCTTAGCGTCTTATTGCAATGAACAACACTTCCAAATTACATAAAAATCGGCTCAACGATCATTAAGAAACCAATAAAAAATCAATTTTTTCCAAACTTTGACATCCTGAATCTTGAAAACCAGACTCTTTCGGACATGAATTTGGAACCAGGGCCTATTAGTACAGGATCCCACTGCTTGTTATGTTTTTTTTTTTGATAAAATTAATTTTAAATGAATCTTGAGAAAGTATAAAATGGATTAAAGATGGTTTCCTTTTTAAAATTTGCCGCAATTACCATTAATTAATTGTAGTGATCGTAGTGTGATTATTTCGCTAATATAATTTGCAAGTAGGTATATGTTTTTTTGGTCAATTTTACTTCATTTGAAAGATTTGAGAAAAATGGATGCCAGCTCTCATTCAGCCGCAGCGTTAGGGTTGCCAGGTGTGAACAGGTATATTACTGTTCATTATCTGCATTTACCCGTTTGCTTTTTAAATTTGAATACAAAATTAAAGTTTTATCCATATTAATTACAAAAATTCATGGGTGCCAGTTGGAAAATGGAAGCAAGCAGAGGTTGCCATGATCAGGGCCATAGCTAGGCTTTGGCCATGGGGGTGGGTCATATATAAACAAAAAGACTTGATTTTGTAATGTGTTAATTTGCCTAAAACTGTATATGTTGTATCGCTGCTCAAACTGAAGAAACTGAGGGTGTATACACAGAAAAGGCTAAACAGTACTAGAATGCATCACTAATCTTGGAGAAAATTTCTTGATTACTTTTATTTTGACTGATTTTAACAGTTTATTCCATTCATGGGGATACTCATGGGGAGGGGGTTTAACACCCTAAATCCCCCTTATACAGGGTTGGGATAAAGTATGGAACCAAGCAAATAACTTTAGAACGGAAAGAGTGATATTGCTGAAAATTTGCAGGCAAGTGTAGTGACGTCTAATGCATCCGAAGACATTATGTTAGCTATTAATGTACTTCCGGTTTAACCGGAAGTACCGTCAACTTTTTTAATTTAAATGGGACACCCTGTATATTTTTGCAGATTTTAATTCATCTTTTTTTTCCGAATACGTCCATAGTGGGTTTAGTATTTGTTTCTTAAAAAATTTGTCCCACAAATTTGTCCGTGGCGGTCTGCGGTCTTCCCGTTTGAGGTAATTTTTTTGTATTTTTATTTTTTAGTCACCGTCAAACGTATTATAGGACCCCTGTCGGGACGTAAATCATTAAAAGTTGACACACTTCTTTGTGAGTTCTCACGCGATCGCCAACACCGACTTTGAATGACCGGCATTTTAAACACCTGAAATGATAAAGAAGCTTTATCTTTCCCGTTTTTACAGAAACTAATGCTAAACCCACTATGGACGTATTCGGAAAAAAAGATGAATTAAAATCTGCAAAAATATACAGGGTGTCCCATTTAAATTAAAAAAGTTGACGGTACTTCCGGTTAAACCGGAAGTACATTAATAGCTAACATAATGTCTTCGGATGCACTAGACGTCACTACACTTGCCTGCAAATTTTCAGCAATATCACTCTTTCCGTTCCAAAGTTGTTTGCTTGGTTCCATACTTTATCCCAACCCCGTATACTGCACTGGCCATGACTTATTTATCGCACAGAACAATGCGTGCAACTTCTCCTTTGCGTTTCCACTTACCTGGTGCGAGAATAATCGTTCATAAAAATCATTGCAACTTCTGTTTGCGGCCATCTTCCAGCTGGCAACCATGATTTTTTGTAATTAATATGGATGAGCCCTTAATTTTGTATTAAAATGAAAGAAACAGGTGAGTGCAGATGATTAACAGTAATATACCTGTTTGCACCTGGCAAGCCCTAACGCTGCGGCTGACTGAGAGCTGGCAACCATTTTTTTATTATTTGCATCATTTCCTTTCAAATGACGTAAAATTCATTGAAGAAACATATAGTTGTAAGTTATATTAGCGTATCAATTACACTAAATTTAATTACAGGTAATTGCGGCTACTTTTTATTAAAAGGCAACCTATCGTTAATCGATTCTATACTTTCTCAGGATTCATTAATTTAAAATAAATTAATTTTATCAAAACAACAGATACCTGCAGGATCGAGTAATGGTACCTTAGACTGTATCATTAGTCTAAAGTGTGGAACGCCTCATTTACCTCGGAAAGGGTTTGTACGATTTGCATGAATTTTAAGGTAGGAGAGTGTTTTATAATATCTTGCGATGGTATCTACAATGTTGCAATGTAAATTTAGTTGTAATTCCGAAATTATGAGGTTTAGGTATAGGAAACGTTATACAAAAATAACCAGTATATTTCAAGGATTTCAAACAGATACAATAATACATGGTGGTATGTTTGAAATAACGAAGTTCATTATATTTCTGAAAAACCCAGATACTACAAAATTCATAAAAATCGTTCAAGAAGTTTCCGAGATATTGAGGGGTTCCATACTTACGACTCAGTCTGTATGGTGCTACCCTGTTAAATTTGCCGCGGTGTTTCTACTTACTGGTTTGATGTGTCTTTCCATAATGGACACCTTTCCACTTCGTTTTCCTCCTCTTGGGCAATTGGTTATCAAGCATCCATTAACACAGACGCTGATTATAACAAGAAATAGGCATGACACCAAATAAATTTTATACATTTTTCTTAACAAAGTTCGCAACAGGACTGGCTGGATCATACGCTTCCCTCTTATATATATATATATATATATATATATATATATATATATATATATATATATTAGGCCTAAATGTATCCAAGATTCCACAATACACCCGTTGAATATGTATCACGTGTACTTGGTTCTTTTAATGTTTGCCTCTGCAAAGGCGTATATAGAAATTGTGAAGTCTTATGCTTTTCAGATGGAAATTTCTCGCTGCATTTGATATAATATGATAATTGAAAAACTATGTCTGATTCTGAGGAGGAAATCAAAGAAAAGCAACTGAAGTTGGTCTTTGTGGGAGAACCTAACGTGGGCAAGGTAAGAATTAGGTAATCTACTTTACATTTCTGTGCAGTCCAGCAGTCTACGAGCGTTGTCAGATAATTATTCATACTTTGTGGTCATAATACTGTATTTACTCCCATTATGGTACACAGCGATTACCATACTACTCACTACTATTGAACAGGTAATATCTATCACACTGGCGCCGCCAGAAAATTGTATCTATAAACAAAAGCTGATTTATTTTATTTTGTATATACTGTCTATACTAGATGCCGTTCAGAGAAGGGTAATTCGACTAATTGGCAACCCGGCCTTAACGCGCCACTTCCAGCCACTTTCTCACCGGCGTGTTGTTGGTGACCGCTCACTCTTCTACCGATATTTAAACGAAATCTGCTCGTCTGAGCTATCCTCTATCGTTTCGCCGCTCACCGCTCCTATCGGATGCACCCGCGCGACCGCGGCATCTCATCCTAAGGCGGTAGTTTTTCATACATCAAGAACCGAGTAGTCCAACCGCACATTTATTTCTAGGATGATCAAGGCTTGGGATGGACTACCAGGAGATGTATTTATTTGGCTTGCGGGTATTGGCCCATTCAAATCCCGCGTTAACAAACTTCCCCTAACATAACCCTTTCACCGCAGCCGCGGTATTCTGGTATTTAGGCTCTGCCTACGCGGTCTGCTCAGTTATACAAAAAAAGTAATCCATTATTCTAGTCAAGGTAACTAAAACTGTTTCAGAAATTAAATAGTGCGTTCTCTCACAAACCCAGAGCACAGCATACTACACAATCAGCAGGATTTCCTATACAGGGTGTCCCAGAAGTCAACGTCAAGCCGCTACGGGGCGACAGGATTGGTTGTAACTATCATGAGAAAAATAAAAAAAAATCTATTCCATACAATTTGAAAATTATGGGCATTTAAAGAAAACCTAGAAATTTTCTCAAATTATAACAATTTTTCGGTTATTGTGGTTAACTTTTATTATTTTTGTTCATCTAAACTTTGGAACCGTAACCCTAAATAACATTTCTAGAAGCACAGTCAAAAATAATGACAAAATTGCCCCAAGTTTTCTAGAATGAAGACTATTTATTAAACTATGAATTTAAAATTTTCAAAGTTTGCCGACTTTGAAAGACCCTCCTCTAAAAAAAATGTACTAAAGTACCTTGGCAAGTGCCATTAAAAGTTGGCGCATTGAATCAGAATTGTAAAATGGTACAATAGTTGTTAGTTTCAGACTAAAAAAAAACGAGTAAAAAGAGGAAAACCTCAAATAACCCGATTTTTCATAATCCATTTGACTCAGGTCAGATGTTCGATGTTCTTTATTCGCACAAGCTTCTGGTAGGTTCTTAATTTTACGGCAAAATGATGAGAGAGGTGGATAGTGGACATGTTTGCCATGAGTGAGCATGACAGATAGTAACGCCACTTTTAACAAAGTCAACAAAAATAAGTAAAATTAATAAAATAATTAAAAATCTTGACCTAGCTTAGTTTAGGTTTAGGTTTTTATTACAATAAAAGTTCAAATTGTGTACCATCAGCCTCAATACACGTCCCACATTTTCGTAAAAAAGATCTACTTATTAGCCAGACACATTTAATGCGAGAAGACGGATCCCAGTATCGCTTTAAAGTAAGCCTGTGGACCGGAATTTTGAACGGCAAAATTGTTGGGCCTTTTGAGCTGCCTGAGAATTTGGATGGCACGAATTACCTACATTTTTTACGATAAAATTTACCAACTTTGTTAGAGGACGTACCACTAAAGCGACCTACAGACGTTGATGTAAGCTGCGATTCCTCAATCGACTCAAGGTTTCATGAAACTTGCATCAGTTGCATAAGTTCCTACTCAAATCGAAACCAGCTGCGATGCCCGAATCGACTTGATATTTTATGCACGTTTTATGCAACACAAGAATAGTAGGATGGGCTTATTTCTTTGCATCGACGCAATACTGTTCACGTTGAGCGTCACCGGCTCGGCGTCATGGCTCACCGTCCATAATAGGATTCCAGAATCTGCATCGCTGCAAACCGCAACTGATACCAAATTCGTGATTCAGTACCACACACGCTGCTACTTGCGTTATGAAACGTAGAAGTCGATGCCTGAATCGCAGCATGCATCAACGTTTAGTAGACCGCTTAACATATCGTCGCCACGTGAGGTATCAACAAGATGGTTGCACAGCGCATTACGCAGTGCAAGTAAGTGGTTTCCTTGACAAAAAATATCCGGGTGGTGAATGTGGACGTTCAGGCACTATTTAGTGGCCAGCCCGTTCCCCAGATTTAAATCCCCTGGAATTTTGTTATCGGAGTGTTCTCAAAGAAAAAGTTTATTCAAAACCCATTGGGAGCGTAGCCGAGCTGCGCAAACGAATTTCTCAAGCTGCTAAGGACATCAACTCTCGAGGGCATGCCTTGCTAATAAGCAGATCTTCTTTAAGATGATGTAGGGCGTGTACTGAGGCTGATGGTTAACAATTTGAACTTGAATTGTCTGACTTTTATTCCAATAAACCTAACTAGGTTAAAATTTTTCATTAATTTATTAATTTTACTTATTTTTGTTGACTTTGCTAAAAGTGGCGTCACTATCTATCTCGCACACTCATAGCAAATATGTTCATTATCTATATCTCTCATAATTTTGCTGTAGAATTAAGAATCTACCAAAAGCTTGTGCGAATAAAGGACATCCAATCAGAGAGAAATGGGTTAGCAAAAATCGGGTTACTTGAGGTTTTTATTTTTTTACTCGTTTTTTATAGTATAAAACTAACAAGTATTGTACCATTTTACAATCCTAGTTAAATGCGCCAACTTTTAATGGTACATGCCAAGGTACTTCAGTACATTTATTTTAAAGGAGGGTCTTTCAAAGTTGGCAAACTTTGAAAATCTTAAATTCATAGTTTAATAAGTAGTCTTCATTCTAGAAAACTTGGGGCAATTGTGTCATTATTTTTTAATGTGCTTCTAGAAATGTGATTTAGGGTTACGGTTCCAAAGTTTAGATGAACAAAAATAATAATAGTTAACCACAATAGCCGAAAAATAGTTATAATTTAAGAAAATTTCTAGGTTTTTTATAAATGCCCATCATTTTCAAACTGCTTGGGATAGATTTTTTTCTGATTTTTCTCATGATAGTTACAACCAATCCTGTCACCCAGTAGCGGCTTGACGTTGACTTCTGGGACACCCTGTATATAAAAATGGTTCCTACAGAAGTTGACCTTGATGGCGCCATTATGGATAAGAAGTCTGGGTAAGGATGCAGAAATTAACAAAAAGTATGGATACCGATACCAGTGCGATATTTTTTGGCCAAGTATTGATACTCCTTTATACTTGAAGACAAAGTATTGATTCTCCTAAGTATCTGTATCGACAACATGAAGTATGAAAAATTTGCATATTAAAAAAATTAAACTGATTAATGCTTTTTCGAATTGGATGTAGTTCCACTAGTTTTTATAATCTTAAGATTTTTTTTAAGTAGTTGTAGTGGAACTTGACCTTTTAAAATAGAACCAATAATATTAGTTTTTATTAGCGGCATATTTAGACGCAATCACCAATGAGTATCATTGGGAACTGAACTACCTAAACAAATAAAACAAAGAAAGAATGACCTCAAGAGTTCAAGATTACTACCTTCTTCATAGATAAAAAAATGGGAATAAAACCTTTACCCAATGGATAATATATGACGGTAGTAGAATAAAGAAAGTGAAAGGAAAGGTGTGTATTCGCTTGATTGAGTCGATTTCCTAGATGGTAGCGTCAAACGCTGATGATTATTCAGTTAATTTTGACCAAAAATACTACTGACAATGACAAACATTCAAGTGACTGGTTACACCTTTTAATGAGCTCCCAATCTTTGTTCAGTAATTACTAAAAAACCATGGGCTAAAAATTTCTATCAAATCAGATAAGTCGTCTTAATCGATCGTAAGAATAGTGTCCGTACATTTTTGAGTACATATTTTATTTGCAGGTTATGGCCCGATTTTATCAACACAGGCATTTTAACAAAGGTTTTGACCAATCAGAGCAGCCCATTCAAGGACATGCATCTGTCAAAGTGCTCTGAAAATTCTTGATTTCTCCTGAAATTTAAAAAGGTGAAAAAAGACATGCTTTATACAGGGTTACTGGTAACTCGACCACTTTCCTGCAAGAGGTGATAGAGGGACTCAAATGCAATCGATTTAACCCCCCATATGTAATTCCGAAAACCAATAGTTTTCGAGATAATTAACATTTAATGTTTTTCAACCAAATTTCCAAATTTCCACACTAGATCCTAAACTAACAAAAAAACCTGTTGTTTATTCTGATAATTTTTATTCTAGTATTTAACTAACACATACACAAAGCCAACTAAGTATTAAAATGCTTAAAAATACTAAACAGTTACAAACTAAATACAAATATTTAGAAAATAATCAACAAAATTTTTACATTCACCGTGGAACAAAATTATCTAGCTCAAAAGAATTATACAAACGGTTGAACAAATAAAAAACTTTCCTACCTAATAACCCTTTCAGAAAGATTATAAACAGCATTGAATAAAAATCAGTTATTTAGAAAGAACGAATGACAGTACAATCATTATTGATAACTCAGTTACATACTCGAATGTTTGCAAATGCGGTCGATGATGTTATCCAAGTAAAACAAATTAAATGCACTCAAAGTTTCTAGAGATCTTGCTACTTGCTACCTGTGTATCTTTTTTTGAGCTAGACAATTTTCTTTCACGGTGAATGTAAAAATTTTGTTCTTTATTTTTTTAAATAATTGTATGTAGTTTGAAACTGTTTAGTATTTTTACACATTTAAATACTAAATTAGATTTGCGTATTTGTCAGTAAAAAACTAAATTGAAAATTACTAAAATCGATAGCAGGGTTTTTTCTAAATTTGGGATGTAGTGTGGAAATTTGGACATATCGTTGAAAAACATTAAATGTTAATTATCTCGAAAACTATCGGTTTTCGGATTACATATGGGGGGTTAAATCTATTGCATTTGAGTCCCTCTATCACTTCCTGCAGGAAAGTGGTCGAGTTACCAGTAACCCTGTATATAATCGACCATTATGGACTCCAGTATCTTTTCAACTCTGATTTTCCATCCTAAATGGGTGAAAACTTGCATTTTCCTGTTTAACAAAGAGTTTAGCAATTGCTAAATCTCAACCAATCAGATTCTACAAAACCAAAACAATTGATCACTGGATCAAATGTACTGTTAATGTAATGATAATGATAACAAGAAATTCAAATTATTGCATTATTTTGATAAAACAATAATTTACAATCGATAATAATTATAAATACCTGCAATATACCTTTGCACTATATTAAAAAGAGGTAAAAATAATATTTTATTGCATTTCACAACTCTAGACACAGACGATTTAACAAGTGTGCATCACTGGTTGCCTATCCTTCTTAACAGCAAAGCTTGCGATCTGGCAAAAGTATAACGTATAACCGTATTTTTCCTAAACTAGAAACCTTTCGTATAGTCAGAGAGTGAATAATGTGCTTGATATAAATGTGTTTCTGCGCTGCGGTGCCTTTTACGCAGTACCTTTACTATCTTTACATCCTCTGTGTATATTTCTATAAGAAGGTCTATAACAAACATGCATCCAGTCTATAATCAATCTGACTGCAATTGCAACTACTAATTATACAATAATTATAAGGTAAACAATAAAAATCTAGCATAAATTTGCAAATCAATCGCTTTGTTCTGATTTTCTGCTATGATTTTGATCGATGAATTCTAAAATATTTTTGATAAAAGTGTCATCCAGCTTTGACGTTTTGTTTCCAATATTGATAAAATACTATTGGATGATACTTATTAACATAGCCTTCAATACCCAATAGAAAGCTTTTGCTAAACAACATCCAATAGAAAAGCTGTGTCAAAGTGTTAAATATGCATGTTGATAAAGTCGGGCCTATATGTTCTTACCTTACGCGATATTTGGAAAAAACTGTATCTGCAATAAATTATAGTACTTATTTCTGCAATGCTTAGCAGCATACACATTTCCAGGGTATTGTTTATCCATTTTAAACATCATATGCTATCGACACCGCGTATACAGCGTACGCCTATACATTTTTATCTCGGCAAATACGAGCATCGACCTTGCTTCAGTGGTGTCCACCGACGTATATTCCATTTTTGACAGATTCTAATCCAAAATGGTTGCCGCCAACCTGAGATATTTTGCTGATTGTTTTTGCATTTAATTATCGCATCATTGTGATCTGATACTGTCTTTTTATCGTGATTATGAAAGATTTCGATTTTTTGGATGATGATATGGTGGAGTGTGGAGTATGGTATTCCTAGAAGTATGGAATTCCTAGGCGTATTTACCACAGGCCAAATTACTTTGACGAGCTAGATGAATTAAGCTTTTTCAAAAGGTTTAGGCTTTAGGCAAAAATACTGTGGTATGTATATCTTGTTTGCATTCACTCATTTTTTTTTTTTGAAATATATATTCCAATGTACAAAAATGGTAAGGTTTAAGGTTAACTTCAATACTTTAAACTTCAACCTCCAATCTCCAATCCAACCCAAGGAACCACAGAATTTAACAAAAAGAAATGGTGAACACGAACACAATACACAAAATAGGAGTGACAAAACACAAAATAGGCGTGACAGAACCAGCGTTGCCACATATAACAAGTACTTAACTAAGTAAGGTTAGATTGACGTCCGTGCAAACGATAGGAACTTTAAGGTCATCTTAAATGTTGAGGTTTCCTTTGTTAATCGTCCTTAAGTGAAAGTTGGTGCAACTGGGCAATAAAAATAATTCATAAATAATTGCAAGACTATTAATATACTTCCCGAATACATTATAAAAGGATAGAACTCATTTGACTCTAGCGTAGCGAATTATTATTTATTTATCGTATGGCTCAAAAACATGACAACAGTAAATATAGATTAAAAGAAAAACTATTATAACCTATACTAAAATAAAATATATACATCTACAAACTAAGATACATAGTCTTTGGTATTTACAGGTTGATGTCAAGTTCTTTCAGCCACTTCAGCGCCAACGGTGTGGCTGTGAAGAACTCTTCTCGCGATCCCTGAAACGCACGCAGTTCACATTCGCTCGTAATATGGTTTATAGTTTGGCGGGGCGCGCCACAGTCACATAAGGGAGATTGCACATAGCCCCACTTGTAAAGGGAGTCGGCACTTCTGCCGTGGCCTGTTCGGACTCTATTAAGTTTTACCCACTCTTTCCGGGGTAGCTCTGATCCTGGAAGTAAGGCTGCCCCCATAAATGCGCATCGCGAGTGGTGTTCCGCAAAACCTTCCCACTGAGAGCGCCATTGGTTTAAGGAGTCGAAGTTGTTGGTTTTAAGCCCTTCTGCATCCCTTATTGGTGGTTGTCGGGATTTAAGTCTGTTTATTTGCAACGGGGGTATTGCTCGGTGGATGGGCAGTTTGTTGTTGGCCGTAATCTTGTTATACTCCCTTAGAAGGGCGTCAGTCCTTCGCAGCTGCGGTGGGGCTATTCCAGAGAGTACAGGCAGCCATTGACTTGGGGTTGTCTTAACTGCGCCTGTAATAAGTCTCATAGTGTGATTTAGTTGGACGTCAATTAGTCTGGTATGATGGCTGTTAATCCAGACAGGCGCACAGTACTCAGCACACGAATAGACCAGAGCTAGTGCACTGATTCGTAGAGTTGGAGCAGTGGCACCCCACGTCGTTCCACACAGCTTTTGGATAATGTTGTTGCGTGTTCTGAGTTTTCCTGCAGTGTTTGCGAGATGTTTCTTATAGCAGAGGGTGCGATCTAACGTTACTCCAAGATATTTTGGGAAATGGTTATGCTTCAGGGGTTCGCCTGCAAAAAGTACCTGCAGTTCATATTTAGCTAGTTTGTTATTCAGGTGGAAGCAGGAAACTTCGGTTTTGTTGGGGCTCGGTACTAGTCTCCATTTCTTGAAGCAGTTGTTTAGAGCTAACAAGTCGTTAGAAAGAGTATGCTCAACGTTCTTGAAGCTCTTATCGGAAAAAGCTATGGCTATATCGTCCGCATAGCAAAACTTGTAACTAACTGTTTCTGGCATGTCAGATATATATAGATTGAAAAGTAAGGGGGCCAGTACTGAACCTTGTGGAAGTCCGTTGTTCAATTTGCGCTGCCTGCTTGCTTTCTCGTTTAGGATTACTTGGAACTTTCTGTCGCATAACATGTTGTTTATGAGTCTTGTAGTAGTCTGACGGGGAATCACCTGCAGCAACTTATATAGGAGACCCTCCCTCCAGACCGTATCGTATGCGGCAGTGAGGTCAACAAACGCCACTCCTGTCTTCATGTTTTGCTGGTAGCCTGCCTCTATATGCGTTGTGAGGGACAGTACTTGATCACAACAACTGCGACCCGGTCTGAAACCAGCCTGGGTTATCGGGACCCGGTCTAAGATAGTCGCGCTCAATCGGTTGTAGACGGCTCTTTCTAGCAATTTATGGGAGCAACTGAGCAAGGCTATAGGTCTGTAGCTGGCGGGTTGATCGTTCGGTTTACCGGGTTTTAATATTGATATGACCTTCGTTCTTTTGAATTCCCGTGGGAGGTTTCCCGTATTAAGGAGGTTCGTGAAGAAGAGAGATAGCCACACTCTTGTTTGCTGACCTGCGTGAATGAGAAATTCCGGCAGGACGCCGTCGAAACCAGGAGCCCTTCCAGGCCTAACATCTGATATGGCATTATTAATGTCTTCGATCGAGAAGGGTCGGGAAAACGTTGTTTGGGTAGGAGCGTTCCTCCTCAGTAAAGTCAATCCCTTCTTCACGCGTTTTGTATGCTCTCTATCAGAAGGTGCTCTTGACGTTTCTACAATATGCGCAGCAATCTTGTCTGGAGTTACTCCCGACGGTGCCCGTGTGGATGGCGTGCTTGAGCCTAGTTTTCTAAGAAGGCTCCAGGCCTTTCGACTTGAGTGTTGGAAGTTCATTTCCGACGTAGTCTCCTCCCACTTACGTCTTCGTGAGCTGTCCAGGGCAGAGATGAGTTCGTCGGCAATATCTGGATTGTTGGTTTCCTGAAAGTCGCCGTATAGGAGTTCGCACCGCTCATCCCACCCAGGGATATATTCCTTCCTGTATCCCCTAGGAATGGTCCTTTTTGCAGCGCTCATCACTGCTCCAACGAAACGTTTGTAATTGTTTGATGTTGGCGGTATCCACTGTACCAGCCGGTCCAGCTCCCGTGAGTAGTTACACCAGTCCGCTTTTGCAAGATTCCATCGAGGCCGAGGGATGGATCGTATTAGGGGTATTTGGATTCCCACCTCTAAGAAAACTGGCCTGTGTTGGCTGTGTGGGAAGGCCTCTGCGACTTTTCTGTTAGCTGGTATAGGGATCCCTTTCCGGTTGCAGCTCACAAAGCACAAATCTGGGTTACTTTCTGAGTTCCAGGCTGCTGATTTGAAAGTGCCTTTATCTTTGGCATCAAATACAAGAAAGATATCATTATCATCAGCCCAGTCAGCCAACCTTGTGCCATTTTCGTCACAGTCGGGGTATCTCCACCGTTGGTGGTGGCTGTTAAAGTCTCCGATATATATAGCCGGATGCTGTTGTACTGGAAGTGGTTGTTCAGGCCACTCCGCTGCCGGTGGCTTATATACGTTTACAATTGTGACTTCTCCCACTTTTACTATTACGCTGTGTATGTTGTTGTTTGTGTCATTGGAAATGAGTTGGGCATTGTCAATATTGTTGCGAATATAAGAGGCTACGCCGTAAGTATGGTGGTAAGTGGCTCCCCGTAATGTATAACCAGAAATGTGTCCCCGTCTGGTGAGTGATTCCTCACTGTCGGCGTGAGTTTCTTGGATCGCTATGACATCAACCTTATTGTCCAAAAGTAGTTTGGAGATGCATTCGCTTTTAGCTCTGCTTATGCTCTCCACATTTAGCTGACAAATACGAATAAAACTACCGATATTTCTAGTCTGTAAGTTTTTAGCACTTATGTTCGTCATGTTTTAACCAGGAAATCTCAAAAAATCTTTTTTTGAGTCTGGTTGCCAGGTTCGCTCTAGCTCATTTAGCGTTACCCAGGGTGCACGTGTAGCTTCCTGCTACGGACGCGAGCTAGTCTGCACCCCCGTAGCGAATTAACCTGTGGGAGGTTAATTTCGTAGCGAATTAACCTCCCACAATATTGATAACTTAACCTCGCCTATGTCACTATTCGAATTAGTGTTTGATGTTTCATACCGACATTTGCAGTTATTATAGCGTCTATTTAATCCAATGCCAGAGATCAGTACTAGTATCCAGTAGGCGGTGAGCATAGCCCACGGCTGGACCGTGAGTTATGAAAAATAATTCACGCTGTTTGCTTATAGGTAGTATAGCCTACTTAGAAGTAGTTTGGTAATGGCTGCTTAACTTAATGGGAGTAGATAAAGTATAGTATCCAACTCGCGGTAATGGTAATAACTCACTTTATTTAATTTTTGTTTTGATAATGATTTCAGACTTGTATCATCAGAAGATTCTGTTACGATGACTTTACTAGGCACTATAGTCAAACTGTAGGTGCTGAATTTTATATAAAAAGGGTAGAACTTCCAGAGAAAAAAGAAATCGTTGTGCGAATGTCTGATGTTGGCGGAATGGAAATGAAGGGCCATATGTTGAAAAACTATCTTTTCAACGTCAATGTACGGTGGTTACGAGTGAACTATACATAATGCAGTACCTATATTACTAACTTAGTTATTTCTTATAGGTAATTATTCTTGTCTATGACATAACTGACTGCGATAGTTTCGATAACATGGCAATATGGATAGAAAAAATCAAAGAAGACGTGTCTGATCCGTTGATAGCAGTGTTTGCTAACAAATGTATGTATTTTGTTCTTAAGTTAATCTAAATGTTGGAACATTCTAAGAAGCAGTACCCTGCATATAGCATATAGCTAACGTGTAGTGAAATAGCAAAATGCAGAAGGCTGTCATTCTTGGGTTTCTTCGTCTACTTAGGGCGCACGATTTGTGGACCCAGTGATTGGTTATGTCACGGTGTGAGGCGTAGTCACTGAATAATGAAACAGTATCCCGGTGGCATTTAAGGAAAATATGCCATCATACAGGGAGTTCTACGACGAGAGGAAGATATTTTAGGAGAAGACTCATTTCCAACAAAAAAATCATAAAGTAGGGTCCGATTTTCAACTGTTAGAGATATTTAATTTTTATTTATTTTTTGATTTTCAATACCTCGGCGCGTACTTGCTAAATTTACGGGCCACAGATTTCATGCAGCAAAATACCAAATACACATTGTGGAAGGGCATCGAATTTTCTATCAGAAGGTGCTTTTATAGTACTGTAGCGTCGCGCGTCGGCTGATAATAGGATTACAAGAGTTTAAAGTGACGAATAAATCCTTCGCATGGTTTGTTGCTGATGCTTTGCGTGAATATATGTCCGTAAGCTTGAATCCAAATGACACAAAATATCTGCGAAGAAAATTTCATAGTGGCCTTTTTTAGGACTGAATACGGTTTATTTGGAGGTATTTTTTTATGTATTTTGCTGAAATTTTGGCTTTAAACTTTCGAGTGTACATTCGCAAAAATTATCAGGCACAAACTACCTGAAGCAGCTATTCTTCATTTTAAACTCTTGTAATACGATTCTCAGACGACGCTACAGTACTATGAAAGCATCGTTTGATGACAAATTGTATGCCTTTCCAAACTGTGCATTTAGTATTTTGATAACATAGGGCGGTCGTGAATTTACCATCCATGCGCCGAAGTCTCTGGAAGTCAAATAATGAAAGGAAATTAGATATCTCTGAAACAGTTCAAAATCGGACCTTACTTTACATTACTTTTTTTGTTGGAAATGAGTCATACAGTCTTCTCCTAAAGTACCTATCTTCCACTTGTCATACAACGTGCGGTGAATTATATCTATCTAATTTTTCATGATTGTGAAGATGCTGTCTGTTAGACGAAGCAAAATGAAATGTGTAAAGCAGCTTCTCAATTTAATGTAGACTGTGTTACAGGTGATTTGGAACATAAAAGGGCTGTTAGGTTGGATAAAACTAAGAAGTTCATAGAGCAATATGGTTTGCACAACTTTTTGATGTCCGCAAGAACCGGAGAAAATGTTAGTATCCTAGCAGCTAAGTGCCTGCCAACACATATACACTATTTGCTGGTTGTCCCAAAGATAACGTCAAAAAATGACATAATTGAGGAGAATCTCCGATCGAACTAAATGCTATTATTCTATTTTTAAAGATTGAATTCTATTAGTTTAAGAGCTAGTACCGTATATCTGATACCAAAAATTACCTAGAATTGAAAAACTGCCATCAGGACTAGTAGTTGCTAATAGATACAGAACTCCAGTCAGAGATAGTGTTACTTTTGATTTTGACTTGCCGGAATTGCTATTAAATAGCCATCAACATTCGCTGGTAGTTTTCCTTTCATTTCAAAACTTTTAATCGTTTTGGAAATTGTCCATCACTGTGGCTCTGAGAAATAACCATTTCTGTCGTACTCCAACTTTTTTTTGACATTAGATATGTTACCGCTGTTGTTTCTGGTTATAGTTGATTTGTTGTAAGTAATAGGGTACTTGCAGAAAAAAATATTATGTCGTTGGCGCGTTCCTTAGAGCCTAGTAAACATGACAAAATCACTTGTTTGGTTTTTTGGAATCGGCTGTGATATCCTATAGTGATGGGATGTAAAGTATTGATATTCGATATCGATAGTCAGTACTAACCTAACATAAGTCATAAGATTATAACGATGAAAATTTACTCTCAAACACGTGCACAACGTACACAACAAAAGTACAAAAGTCAAAAGAATAAAAGTTAGGTTAGATTACTAATTCACTTTGTAGGGATGGGCTTGAGTTAGATTCTATCTTTGGATTGATTCATAATGGGATGCGCCGAAATAAAATGATGGCTTCGATTAGTTGTGAGATCTCGGTCACAAACAGATTGAACTGTGATACCTATCAGATATCAAAATGTATTGCAACGAAAATGCTAGTGGGTTAATTGCCTGTTTCAAATATGTTTAAGTATCAATAAATTGAGTCGCATTGTTAAAGAATTCAGATCATCTTTAGTCAAATGCGCAGTTGGCAAACCACAAAGAAAATATGGTTGCATTGAAACAGCTGATATGATTTCGTTTTGCATTTTGCATCTCGCAGCATTACTCAATGAGGAACTACGGCTGTATTAGGATAAAAGAGGTCTCATTTCATTTGGAAATATGTCTACCCATATAACAAAACACGCTCGTAAAATAAATTATTGATATATGGCTAACGTAAATATTTAAAAAGAAATTTGGCAACGTCAGAAATAGTTTGCAGTTGAATCTCACTGACCTGCGCTGTAGCAGTATCGATTGTGACGTCAGCCCTTGTTTTAAGTCACGTGGAGAAATTTGAATATATCCTTATTTTATTTTGCAAATATCTTTTTTTGGCCGTCAGTAAAATCATGTTTTTTGTTTCCTACTGCTTCTTGATATTGTTTTTTTTACGCTATGTATATACTCCCGAGGCGATTTCACGACCTCTGCAAGTACCCTATTTTTATAATCTTGTCTCTTTAATCTAGTTCGTTTGTATATTTCTGCTAACTTAGCGGTTTTCTTCCATCTGATTTTTGTTTATATTTCATGGCCATCGTAGATTGCTTATATAGGTAGGAGAAAATTGAAAAACACCGATTTGATTGAAAATTTGAAATTAAATGAAAATACCAGAGATGATATTCATGACGATATATCATTAGAAAAGCTATCAAATTTTATATTTGATTGTATAAAAAAAATTATGCATACTCTTTTTAAAAAAATCAAGTTGTCTCTTAATTAATCTACGGATTTCTCTAAGTACAAAAATAATTCAAATTTGATTGTCTAACCTAAGCTGACGCATTTAACTACAGAGTCAGAGCCTTCTAAGATTTGTAATCGCTGCTATATTCATTTTTTTTATATCTACTTATACCAAAAATGGTGTTTTGCAACTAAACGATTCGTTTTAAGTCCCATATGTGATACATAAAGTCACACCACACTCAGCAATCTCAATATGCAGTAATATACAGGGCGTTTCATAAAAAACACAACTTTGATGTTACGCTTTATAATAATATTTCTTCTTTAAGTACAATTTTTACAAATCGTATTAGAGTAGTTATAAAATTTTGGAGTGAACAAAACAATAAAATAAACATTACAACAAAATTATTACTATGATTATTAAATTTATTAGTATAAAAGTCATTATTTTTAAAATGTAGTCCAACTCGACATACATACACCCACATAGTTATAATGCATTTCAGAAATGTATAGAGCAATTAAGTCGAAAATGGCTACCTGCTTTGACTATTTTCGGTGTCGGTCATAGGCGTAGGTAAACTTTGCCATCTTACCTGATATATTGACCCTCATTATTCATTTATGAGGGAGTAAAGGAAATTAATGGCCAGTAAAAGCGCTTCATGAAGACACCAAAAGTGTAATTCGAAGAACAATTGACCCAAAAAAGAAAAACTAACCCTAGATAAGATTTTAATGTAGTAGTACAGTATTTGGTTGATAACCAGAAAACTTTTATGGACCAGTTTAATAAATATGGTTTTTGCCTGGGAAAAGCATAACCGTAAAGTACTTTTACTGGAAAGCGATGAAATTGTTTGCTGGAGCCGAAAATACTTGAGAAGTAGAGCAGTACCGAAGAGAGTAGAAGAAAATGTTTTATTTTATTTTGATGAGACGTGGAATAAAAGAGGCTATAAAGTGGCAAAAATGTGGCAAGACGAAAATATAAGCAGTGCTCGCCAAGCTTTCATAGACGACCTATCAACGGGTATTAAGGTAACTCCAGGAAAGGTAAAGAGGTTAATGATCGACAATATTGGAAGCGGAGAGGGATTTCTCAAAAAGGGGTTATTAATCTTTCAGTCCTCCCATACGGGAGATTACCAAGAGTACATGAATTCGGATGTTTTTCAAGACTATTTTAATGAAATGATAAAATATCTTAAGGCTGATTCAGAGGTAGTTACGGATAACGTAAGCTATCATTCACGACGCATAGAGAAGACTCTAACTTCATCCTCGAGAAAACAAGTTTTTATCGACTGGTTTACTTTTACATATACAAGCAAATGGACTAGTATCATGGGTTTGAAAACAATGATTAAATCATTATAACCTCTTAGTGTATACAAAAATGGGTGTACTGTTGCACTTTGTTATTCTCTGCATCATTTTGTTCACTAGTAGTTCCATTTTCAAGTAAAAAAAAAGGAATTTAAATTTATCCAATCGGTGCGATGCGCGCCATACAACAGCAGTGCATTGTTGCCCCGTCAACTTCCAAATCGCGGCAAGTTTCACGGGCGCTCGGTGCAATTCAGTTACCCACCCAAGCGCAAACCGCGCACAAGGCTGCTGGTGCCCCACTATCGAAGGCAGACGCTGCTCATCGCGCAGCCACGTGGGTCCCCTTTTTGCCACTTATGCAGGCTCTCAAAATCTTAGGTCACGAATCTGGACCAGCTTAATTGATATTTTTCTCATCAACATTAAGAAAGTATACATTAAAAAATCCAGCCTCAGTTTAATTGCCCAATGAAATTTAACGCCACCTTTCGGATCATATCGCCGCCACTGTAAGACCTTCCACGATCATGAAGCTGCCACTGCATCATTTCTTTTATTGCAAACAAACATAGTTCTTGTTTACACCTTCTAACCTATGCGAATTCGTTGGCTCTACTGGCCGTATATATCAGACTATGTATTTTTTAGCATGTGTAGAGGATCACATAAAGGTATGCATTGAATATTGAGACTTAAGTTCCGATTGACTGTTCCCCTATAGTCCCGTGACGTCACGCGACTAGAAAAATTCAAATATTTTCCTCATTTTCTCGACATTCGCGTGCCCTAAAACATCACGGAAAAATATGAGAAGGTTCTTATGCCATACTCTATAATATACTGATACTAGTCCTGTGGTACGCACACCACCATATCATTGCGAACTAAATCATATAGAACTTATATGGGCGCAAGTGAAAGGATATAGCCATAACACGACAATCAAAATCAAAGACCTTGCCCTACTGTTAATTATAACATTAAGAGGGTATGACAGTTCCTCAGATGACAAAGATTATTATGGAAAAACCCATTAATTGCCACAAACTCGGGTGGTACTACCTGCAATTGATAAAAGAATTTTGCAGTGAAATCAATGGCGAACAATGAAACATAGCTCAAGTATTTGCTGGGTCACTCTGTAGTCGCTCTGCATATGTAATGAGCTTTTATACCTGCTTTATATCTTTCTGAAATGCACTATAGAGATATCGTTTGGTCACAAGAATCGAAGCTTGACTCACCCTGTATAACTAATTATTTTGCTCGCTTTCTGGTAAGCTATTCCATTATTCTGACATTATGTTTATAAACGATCCTTCATTTTTTTTTTAGGTAAATACCTATTTGACTGACATCATCGCCAAATATTTTGGTATCACTTTAAGTAAATCAGAAAGAGAAAGACGAAATCCAGTCGTCACAGCAGAAATTATTCCTGCATCCCCACCTAGGACCACACCAACGAGGTCTAGCTCTAAACTATCTGTTAATGGAAACTCAATTTGTAGTATTCAATAGCTAATAATCTTAAACTATGGTGTAAGAAACTGACAATCATTTTCTTCTAGTCTGACTTTCTTGTTCAATATTGTAACTAGTCTAGATTTAAAACTATTAGAAAATTTATATGATGGTCTATGATGATATGTACTCGTATTTAGGAATAGCTTGAAGTTGAACATACTAAATAAGGAAATGGCTAGGATGGTACACAATGGTAATGATATTTTGTTGCTAATAAAAAGTGATGGTTCAAGGATGACTGAGAGGCACATAAAGTAATTTGTATACAGGGTGTTCATTTCGCGATTAGCCTTTTTTATTTGAGGTTATTTAAAATCTATTGTGTTTACCTCCCAGCCTAAAGTTTGAATAACCTTTGTCAACGGATCATCGAAAGCTGCCATGTCCCATAACACGTTTTTGGAACTATCCCTCAGAAATTTGAACATCGCTTATGTCATTGTTTGGCCAATAACAGGCAACATTTTGAACACTTATTGCAATAAAAAGTGATATTTTCGTCTGTTTTTGTTTTCTATCAATTCTATCTGAACGAATTAAGTTACATAAAGATTTTTCTGATTTTCTCAAAAACGAATCGATCTATTTAAAAAAATCAGTAGTCAAAATAAGGGACTTCAACCGCAGAGGAGAGAAATACCAGAGCAGACACTTCGAGGATTCTCAAATTGTCCGTTGACGTTGGGACCTTAAAATTGGATCTTTTGTTGCCAAACCTACAATCGAGTAGATCTTTCGTAAATGCGATGTTGCATTCGCCCAAGCACTGACTAGTATAACCTCACTTTTTCTTATACAAAATAAAGTGACGCTCTTATTGTCAATATCAATACTAGGCAATGCAATGTTGCCATATAGCGCCCAATCATCTTCTTAAAAATGGAGTCAAGTTGATTGACTCAGTACTTCCCACACATTACGGTGATATCAGTTTATTATTTTCCCATAGCATAAACATTTAGTCTGAGATCCCCTTGCAACAAAATCATCGCCAGTACCCCCCCCCCAAATTATTGTCATATGCCGCTAGGTCTTTCCTGCACAGGTTTACTGAAAAAGCGGTGTTGCCGTATCTCATTAATTAATACAAACAAAATTTTGAAATTGTGAGATCTTACTAAATTCGACATGCGCAATTCATTGCAATAAAAATAAGTAGAGGATTCTACTTAAGATAAATTAAAATCGGGGATACTTGTTTAAAAATTTGGGAAAATAATTTATAACTTGGCAACGTCGAAAACGCGAAAAAAAATATTACAAGGCGAGATAGAGTATTTGTAGATATTTCGATTTAAAATAAAAAAGACAGGGTGTTCCATTTAAAAAAACAAAGTAAAACGACCTTTAAGTTGCCGGAATTTAAAATTCTGCCAAAAACACCCTGTAGATACAAATTGCTGGTAGCATCCAGAATAATATCCGCTTAATATTCAAGTAACTCGCTGTGTAATATTATTGAGAAAAGTTAAAGGAACATATCAATTTGGACGTATTACTTGCGACCTTGCAAATGCGGAAATTAATAGAAAATAAATTATAACTTGGCAACGTCGCAACCGATTCCAAAAATATTTTAGGGTTGAATAGAGATCAATGATGGACACTAGAAGAATTTGAGAGAAAGTTATAGTTCCTTATAAAAAAATCAAATTGATCTCTATCCTACTTTCCCGCAACACCCTGTATATTTCAAAATATTTTTAGAATATGCGTCTCAAGTAACCAAATAACTTTTGTATTTGAGATTTTCTTCTATCAGCTATACCTTGCGAGATATCGAAGAATTACACACTAAATGGACAGCCTGTATACATCGGAAAAAATTCTGTCCTTTAGTTTCTGTAATAGGCATAAGGCAATGTTCGGATAGACCTAAAAAAGTTATTTATGTCGCTAGGTCTTCCTTCACAGGTCAGTGGGTAGTCTATTACGAATACAACAAATTTTTCAATTTTACAACCCCCCACCCCCCAACCACCCCAATTTCACCCCCACCCAAAAAAAAAGTATAAAATGATCAGGGACCCCTAAAACGCCTAAAAACGAAGTTTCAGCAATATTTAATTTTTTTTGTTTTTTGCTAATTACTCCGCCGCCTATGGACCGATTTTCAAAATTATAGGAACATTACCTACTACGACCCCACAGCATACCGCTGCCCAAATTTCATCACAATCCATGCAGCGGTTACTGAGATTACGAGGCTAGAAAAAAGCGACAGACAGACAGACAGACCGACAGACAGACAGACAGACAGACAGACAGACAGACAGACCGACGGAAATGAGTGACGTGGTTTTTCGTTATGTAGACATCATAAACCGCCCAAAAAGCGTATTATCTCAAAATCGAAAATTTTCGCGATCACAATACTCCCCTCACCTATCGGTGTGGGAAGTAAAAAATGACAGACTTTTGAGTTGAAGGGGAAATCATGAAAGTCAAGTCTATTGATAAGTGAAGTATAATTCCAAGAACGTGATTTTAATATATTTCCAGTGCTATGATTGGCTCGATACCAGAATCTTGTTTAATCTCCCCTTAATTATGTTGAAATGTACGTGATTTCCGTAACGACAGCAATACGTGGCAATAGCGACTCTTGGACTTTTAAATTGGATATTTTGCTGTATCTCTCTCTCTAATCTTCGTTTCTTTGTCTGAGTGTCCGCTCTGGTGTTTCCCTCCTCTGTGATTTCAGGGATGACCCTGCGGGCAGAGGGTGATGCAGATTTTGGTTAAAAAGTTGCCCCTCTTGACACATCTTTTCGATAAATCCTTGGTGGAAAGTGTATGATATATTTGAATACCTATTTAACATTAATCACAACAATACAGAAAAGAAACGTGTCACACAGTTACCTATTTGTAACTTGGGTATGCTGTTAAATAAGCGAAATGCATCGATTATTTTATACTATACATACAAAATTCTTTTCTCAATGACTTAAAGAGCATTACGAAGTAAGAGCATCACCATTCATTATGTAACCTGTTTTTGAAGCATTTTCCAGAGATATTTTAGAGTTTCATATAATTTAACTCCTTTGTTTACTGTCCCTATTAACTATCTCACTATACAGGGTGTTCCTGAATTTCCTTGACACGTGATATTCTCGTAAGAAAAAAAAGTTCAAAAGAAAACTGAGTGGAATTTTTTGTAAGTACTATAGGGTCTATGTTACTAGGCTTTTAAACCATTTTTTTTTGTACTTTAACCCTTAAAACTCACTTTCAACTTTTGTTGGCATGATAGACCCTGTAGTCGTACTTTTAAAAATTTCACTCAGTTTTCGTTTGAACTTTTTTTTTGTTACGAGAAGATCACGTGTCAAGGAAAATCAGAGACACTACTAGCGCTGATCTACGTAAATACAAAACGCTTCTGAATAAAAATTTTAACACACAAATATTGAGTATAAAACAACACAAACCGATATGCCTTCGTATTTAAAATACACTATTTAATTGTTACATAAAGCTACATAAAGTGGGTGATTTGACAGTATGTGGACAATTATATTTTCATTTTATACTTCATAATGTAATAACACCAAAAATGCTGGAACACTTCGAGGTTACTCACTAATTGAAAATGTACTGGAAGGCTTCCATTGCACATACTTTCATAACATTTATATTGTTCTTGGTGATAAACTTGAAAAATAACATTTATATTGTTCTTGGTAATAAACTTGAAAAATATATTAGTCTTGCTTCATTTCAAAGAAAACCTTTGTACACATTATCTAATAGTTCGAAATCAATAAAATATTGACCATCTGGTTATCTGTTTCTTCTTCTTCTTAAGGTGCCATGAAGACGCGTAGGCGTCCATCCTTTCTCTCATCAAAAGATGATCCTATTAATTGCAGCCTTCTATAATTCATGGAAGTGGCTTAAGTAGCCCCCAGAGTCACGCAACGTAAGACATATCGTAAGACATAAGAAAAAATAAACATGTGAAGTCATGAGGGGGTTCATTGTGTGCACTCTGGAAGCTTGAAATTACAGGAATACTGGCATTCGAGACTAACAATTATTCTCTGCTGACACCGAACTATGACCAACTGTCTGTAGAACAGCATATTTGTTTCTATTGTTACAATCATAGTTGTTAAATGATATTCAATACACGCTAAAAACAAAAGGCAGTGAGTGTTACTTGGTAATCCAAATTTATTGTTCCTGTTTGAAAAATATAATGGAGATAACAGCTCACTTACAGTTAAACTTGGAATCATTATTCAGAGTTGTTTATAATATTTTGCAATCCATTACAGGCGATTATAGATTTTTCATTTTAGTTGACCCTCATCCTATGTTTGTTGCAACTTTGACTTTGATTTTGAAAATTGATTTCACTCTTATTTCTCTGAAGTATATATCTGGAAGAACTGTTTCATTCCTGTGACTTGAAGAGTTTTAAATCCAGGTGTATAAATGCTTAATAATAACTATGTCACAGTTAAACTTATAACGGCTTGGTAACAGTAGGGCGTTCTAGAACGCGGCGTTGAATGAATGAATTAATGAAAGAGAGAGAGAGGTTTTCTGGTGACCAGAACCACCAGTGCATAAGCCTACAACCAGGCCCTTATGCACCTCTCCTTACCTTAGTTCTCAAGTCCATCATCGTAAAGGCGAGGACGGCCTTGGGTCCTGCCCATCTTATATCTTCAGGTTCAAGAACCCTTGAATCTAGTATGGTTTGCCTATGATACTCAAGGGCTTCATAGCTACATAGAATATGTGCAGGGGTCGTCCTCCTCGCCACGTGACGTTTGAAGGTGATATGGCCAGATTACAGGCCAACGAGTAACCGTATCCAGCTTCTGCCCAGTGAGAGACAGAACCACCCCACCTTGGCTCAGACGTCCCAAAATAAATTCTCTAGCTTGACGGAGATGTTCAGAGATTCCTCTCCATAAGATGCTGATTTGGCATCCACACTTCTGTTTTCCTTCTAATGGTACCTACAGCCAGCTCCACAGCCGGCTCAGGACACAGGAAATTGTTCCTCGATCCTCCCCTTGCGAGCGCCTTCGCCATTTAATTGCCTTGGCTGCCTGCCGTTTGACCTCCACTCTTCTATTGTAGGATACTTCACCATAAATTTGCAGTCGAAGCAATATGTAGGAGAAATTGTATCACTCCTCATATGTAGGATGGGATCATCCCTTTTGCAGTTCCTAGAGGATGGCAGAGTGCCTCCTGCCAGGGTTCACAAAGGACCAACTGTCCTGACTCCACAATCAGAGCGCAGACGCCCTTGCGTTCCCTTGAACTACCAAGTCGAGTGGAGGGAGATTCAACAGTGCTTCTAGCGTGCTCAACGTAGTCGTGTGTACTGCACTAGTTATACTATCTAAAACCGTCTCGAATCAGGTTGCTGTACTAACACAACCCAAGCGTTGAATTTTATTTAGATTTGCTTTGATTGTTTCCATCCTTACACATGCCCACCACACCAGTGATCCATACAATAAGGACGGCCTTACGATTGTAATATAGAGCCAGAACATCATCTTGGGAGTCAGCCCCCAATTCACTCCTACAATCCTTCTACATGCCCATGACGAATTACGTGCCTTATTGATTTTATGGTCTACAAGTTGTCTCCAATTCAGCTTCGAGTCTAGAATTACGACTGGATATCTTACCGATTGAGAAAGTTCAAGTGATGTTCCAAAGAAGATTGACCCGATATATCCGTCCAGTTTCCTTCTTCTAGGCTTCCTGTTGAATTAGGTAACATGGTGATATTTGTGAAGGGGACCAATTTTAGTAAGTTGGTTGGAAAAAAGTAGGAAAGAATTTACTTGAGTAAATTCAAACGGCGCTCTCACTGTGGAATTTGTTGGTATAAAAATTTATTTTTATTTTAACCGGCGCCGATATTAACAAAACAGAATTTTTCCCGGACTAGTTTTTTCATGCTGATTCCGAATCTGTATTTAGTTTTTCTCTGGCATCTGTAGTTTTGGCTATCTTTTGTATACGGAAAAAACAGACTGACAGAGAGAGGCTCTGCATAAGCTCTCTTCAGTAAGTGAGAGCTAAAAAACCAATAATATCCTTTCAAGCAGATACAAACATACATTCATCTTTGATACATTTTTGATAGGGGTGTTACGTCGTTCGTTTGTTTGTACCAAACAGGTCTGTTTGGCGTGTTGATACTGGACAATTCAACGGAGCGCTGTAACGCGGCGTTAGAAAAGGCCGTAACGCCGCATTCTAGAACGCCCTCTGTTTGCCCGGGCCTTAATACTTCTTCTGTAATTTTTATCTATTAACTCCGTTTTGTTTGAGTGGCTCACTCATTTTGTCTCAATCTGCATAATTAACTGCCAGTGATATGAATATTGATGAATGAGCATCTCCAAAATATTTTTCTAATGCCTAGAAATAGATAATTTCATACTTCTGTTTTGCTTTTCAGTTATCGAAAAATATACAGAGAACATCAGGTTTTGTATAATTTGCAACTATATGAGTAAAATAATCCCAGCATTGCAGTCACGTTGCACACGATTTAGATTCGGTCCTTTATCTTCTGAGCAGATCATGCCACGATTGGAGTATGTTGTGGAGCAGGAAGGGTAACTTGATTTAATGAATTATCATATAAATTAAACTGTAGTACAGGATCCGGCCCAAAGGGCAGACGTTTTTTAAATGGCCCCCATCAAGGCGAGAGATGTGGGGGGGGGGTACCGTTCCAGTCGTGAGTTTCTAACATTTTATTACCACTTGACATGGAGCTGTGGATAGTTACAGCATATCAAATTGACATACTATTTTACATTATTACAACGTCGCCAAATGTTTTCCCTCTCTCTTAAGAATTGACTACGAAACAGGTACACAAGAAGACAATTGTTACTTGCGTAAGGTACTCTCAAGTGCACACTTGGGATTGCCATAATACTCTAAAGACACTGGCGAAGACCAACAAGGTAACTTTATCTTGGGTGCCTAGTTACATAGGAGTGAATTGTAATGAAAGTGTCGACAGGTGTGCCAACGAAGGCGCAGAACTCCCTCTCATCGGACCAGAACCAGCATGTGGTATATCATACAACATGGTACAGACAGCTGTCACCAGTTGAGTGTCAAATGAGCACCAGAAGCGCTGGGGCAGAGTGGTGGGGATTGTTCCGTCTAAGAGGACCGTCGGATTCTAATACCGCAGATGCTCTCAGATTGAGCAGGAAGGAACGACGAAAGGTGGTTTTATGGGATTGGTTTATAACTGGCCATTGGACGTTTAGTACACATCTGCACAAGCTAGGGATAGAAGTGGCAACCCTATTAAGCAGGAAGTGCGGTGAGGCAGAGGAAACAGCTAAGCATGTTGTCTTCGACTCTCCTGCCTTGAGTGAAAGCAGGAACTCCTATCTGAATGTAGACCAGAAGGGAAGACAGGAGAGCATAGTCCAAGCATCGCAAAGGATTTAGGGTGGGATTCTGTTTGATCCCTTTGACTGCGACCAAAAAAAAGTTAAGTATGAGAAGGGTAATCATTTCGATCCTTTGCCTCGGCGCAGAGATCGACAGCGAATGGAAGTGGCTCGAAGTGGAGCGAAGTAGTCCGAAGCAACTATTCACACTCTCGTACTTGACTAACTTTGAGTAACTTTGCGAATAAAGAGGCTGTGGCTTTAGGGCCGTATTCAAGTTGCCACGTTAGTGTTCCTCAATACTTGAGAATCCCTCAAGTATTTTTTGTGTGTTTCACAGTCGTTCGACAACCACTTGAGAGCCCCTTTAAGTGTGACAACTCACTTGAGAGTTAAGGTACAGATACACATGCTCAAGGTCCACGTAAACAAACAGTGCCTCCAATTAGTATCGAAAGACCAAGTAAACATATCCAACTTAAAGTCCAGAACTGATATAGAGGCGGAAAAGCGGTTAACGATAACTACATACTTCATTCATCCAATAAGCAAGTAACGATGTGGAATTTCATAAAAAATAATGTACAAATAAATAGAATGTCTACTAATGAACACAAATTAACTGCTAACGAGTTTAACCATTGTTTCTCCAATAAATCCCAATTTCTTATCAATAAACTTCCAAATTCCCATGTCATATAAACTAATCACATCAAAACTGAACTGAACAAAATCATTCACTTTCAGACAAGTCTCATTTATTGAAGTCCGTGATGCTAATTCAAACCTGAAAAACTCGAAAAGTAAAGACCCTTATGACTTGAACTCAAAAATTATTAAAACATTGAAAAATGTCATTATTATACCATTAACTAAACTAGTAAATAAATGCATAGACAGTAATATTTTTCCAGACTTCTTAAAAATTGCCAAAGTAGTTCCAATTCATAAAGATCCCAAGACGATCCATCTAACTATCGATCTATATCATAATTATTGCAACTGTAGCAAACATTTTTGGAATCTTATTAAAAAATCAAATGGTTGGTACTTCAGTCAATTTGGATAGGTATCGTAAAAATACAACAACCACAATGGCTATAAATGATTTTGTACAAACCGTAATTAATGCATTGGAAAATAGTGAGTATGTATTGCGAATTTTCATGGTCTTACCAAGGCTTTTGATTGTGTACAGCATGATGTCTTACTGAAAAAAATATTTTTTTATAATTTCAGCGCTGACAGTATACCTATCCCTAATTAGTTCGTATCTTTCAAATAGACAGCAGTATGTTAGTTTTAAAAATGACAAATCAGATGAAAGTATCATCAAGTACGGAGTACCTCAAGGCAGTAGGTCTAATCCTTTTCTTGATATACATCATCGATTTATCAAACTGTGGTGTAAATGGTAAGGTAAGCCTTTTTGCCGATGACACAACCACGATTAACACCGGGAAGATCCAGAATAATTGTAACAGAAAACTCCATAGAAAATATAGCTCTTCTACTGGAATGGTTACTTTAAAACAAACTGCCAATGAATACATCCAAATCTCAGGAACTTATAATTAGCACAAGAAGTCATGACCGTAATCTATAGAACCAGTTAAAGACTTTCACAGACTGGCGCGAACTATTCGTGTCTATCGCGGATTCGCCTTAGGGCCGGTTTCCCAATGTCCAGTTAAAAGTATCAGATAGGTAGCTGTCAGTTACGTTTCTATGGATACCACTTCCAGATAACATTTACATGAATTCGTAAGTTTAACCTTCAATTGTTCAAACAATTTATCTGACATATAACCGTTAACTTCCAGATAAATATTTAACTGGACATTGAGAAACCGGCCCTTAGTTGAGGAAGCTTCGCGTTAGCTGCGGTAGCGATAGTCGCTTACCTGTTCACACTCAGGCGTCATAACGCAGACGGTGTCGCAAAGAAAGTATTGTTAAAAAACCTATAAATGAAACAGAAATGAAACTTTTACTAGTTTTAAGACTGATCCAAGGAGGGCAGCAAGAATTTCATTTCTCACCCCAAAATGTGCATGCTATTTTATTTCTTGGACTTAAGACGTGTTTACACATTGCAAAGGGCCTCACTGTTTGCAAGGCCTAGACTCTTTTCTTCAGGGTGTGGGTGGAATTCTTGTGTGTTAGACGACGAGTTAACGAGCGACAGTTTCACAAATTTTATATTGCAAGCAGAAAATACAGTAAAACCGCGTGATACGGCATACAGACATCTAAAACTAAATCTATTTTTTAGACAGCTGCAAGTGATACCCCCGAAAATCCCCTGTCACTTTCACATCACACCCGATTTCGCAGTCGCAAAATCGTCTCTTAAAACTAAGATCTAACTACATCAATAACGCTACAACTTAGTTCCACCTTGGGCCTGTTACAACATGTAAAGATTTAGTAGCGTAGGAGGAGCACTGCAGATTAATGTCTCTAATAATGTTTAAAAAAAACGGTAAAGCATTTTTCTGATAAATAAAGCATTTGCAATATTAACGAGTTCTGTGATAACAATTTTGAGGATTCTTTTAGATAAAGCCTTACGCCTTCTTTTTAAATATGTTGTATTTTTTCCTATTAATAATATACTGTATATTGTTGTGTTTACTTTACTTATGGCATATTAAGCATGCTTATTGAAACTGACACATTTCCATTTAATCGCATGAGCGTCGCGTCGGTTCTTGAGCATGCTTATTTCGAGAAAAGGACGTATACACATGCTACGAAGTAGCAGTTGCTCATTAATAGCATGCTTATGTGCTCGATTTGAGTATGTCTATCTGTACCTTCACTCAAGTAATGAAATGTTAACACGACATTTTGTTGCACTCAAGTCGATTTTGTAGGTTAATTTTGGTGTTGTCACATCAAGAAAGAGGTCCGGCAAAAGACACAAAACACTGGCACAAAACAAAAACAGATAACAGTAAATATCAAAATGTGTAGGCATAGGCATAAAAAATTGACTCATAGTTTAGATATGACAACGTCGCCAAATGTTCCCCCCCCCCTCTCGTGAGTGTTGACCATGAAACAGATGCTCAAGGACACACTTTAGAATTATTTCCTCTGAAGGTACTGTCAACTGCACACTCGAGAGACGACTATGAATACGGCCCTAAGTTATTGTTTCGGAACATATAAAAACTAGCTGTACTCTTAATTTAATAGGGTACTTGCAGAGGTCGTGAAATCGCCTCGGGAGTATACATAGCGTAAAGAAAACCATATCAAGAAGCAGTAGGAAACAAACAACATTATTTTACTGACGGCCAAAAAAAGATATTTGCAAAATAAAATAAGGATATATTCGAATTTTTCCACGTGACTTAAAACAAGGGCTGACGTCACAGGTATCTTATCGATATCGACAATCGATACTGCGCATTCGACTAGAGATGATCTGAATTCTTTAACAATGCGACTCAATTTATTGATACTTAAACATATTTGAAACAGGCAATTAACCCACTAGCATTTTCGTTGCAATACATTTTTATATCTGATAGGTATCACAGTTCATCCTGTTTGTGACCGAGATTCGCAACTAATCGAAGCCATCATTTTATTTCGGCGCATCTCATTATGAATGAATCCAAAGATAGAATCTAATTCAAGCCCATCCCTACAAAGTTAATTAGTAATCTTTATTCTTTTGACTTTTGTTCTTTTGTGTGCGACTGTGTTTTGTGGTTATAATGATCAATGTCAAAATGTTAGGTTAGCTCTGGCTATCGATATCGAATATCAATACTTTACATCCCATCACTATAGGATATCACTGACGTCAGAGGTTGTGTGCGCGGCATTTTCCGGCATTTGAAATAATTTTTGGAATATCTGTCACAGCCGAGTCCAAAAAACCAAACAAGTGATTTTGTCATGTTTACTAGGCTCTAAGGAACGCGTAAACGACATAATATTTTTTTCTGCAAGTACCCTATTTTGGTTCTTGGCTAGTTACGAAATACTTGTAAAACATTTTTTAGCTTTAGATATGCCAACTCTTACAAATTATATTTTTCAGGGTGACCATTACAGAAGATGGCAAAAGAGCTCTGTTAACTTTAGCTAACGGTGATATGAGGAAAGTGTTAAACGTCTTACAGAGTACGTGGTTGGCCTATAAAAATGTTACCGAAGATAATGTCTACACTTGTGTAGGTCATCCACTTAGGAAAGACATTGAAAATATATTCAAGTGGCTTTTGAATTCCGATTTCAAATCTACATATAACAGTATCCTTTTTCACTATTATACAGGGTGCTCAAAAAATAGTGTCCAGCGGAAGCCTAGAGATAGAGCACACCTTGATTTATCTAAAGCACTCTACCATTCTATTTTTACGTGATGTCCAAAGGTGGTTGCAATACCAAGCATTCAAATTTCTTTACGCGTGAACTAAAACAAAAAGAAACAAAACAAATTCCACCCAAACTTTTTTTAAAATGTTTAAAAAATAGACTCCAGTCTGGACGAAATACCCTATTGTCCAATCGTTACGTCGTTAAAAAAGGCTTTTGACTGCGGAAGGTCGGAAAGAAATGAAATTTGGTGGGATGGTAGACATTGGTTCCCTGAAACTACATCTAAGTTTGCGACCTCGGACGGTTGCTGCTCTCGAAGAGGGTAAAACTTTTTTTTTATGGTCGGCCTCCCGCAAAGGCTGAAAGCCTATGACGCTGTAGAAGCGCGGCGAGAGGATAAGTATCGGTTCACGTTAGATTTGAAACGCTGCAGGTGGTAGCCGTCGGGAAACAAATTCCCCGGCAGCTGATTCCACAGCGTCGAAGTTCTCCAAAAGTAGGAATGCTGGAGGAGACTGGTTCGGGGAGCAAGGACCTCGACCTGGTAAGGATGAGCTCGCAGAGCTTCTCTAGTGTTCCTGATTCGGACGGCCTGTGGTGTTATTATCTGAGAGAGCTCACTCGAACACCTTCCGTGATAGAATCTGTAAAACAGGGATAGGTCAACCACCCTCCTTCGACATTCCAGGCTGTGGAGGTCCTTTGTGAGGTTAGGCGTATCGATTAATCTAATTGCTCTTTTCTGGATAGTGTCCAGAAGCTTAAGAGAGTGCTTCGGAGCGCATCCCGACACATGGGAGCAATACTCCAGCGATGGTCGGATCTGTGCCTTGTAGAGCAGCAGCAGTTGCTCTGGTGTATACAACTACCTACAGCGGAACAAAACTCCAAGCTTCTGGGATGCCGTTTTAGCAATACTGACGACGTGGTCGTGCCAGGACATGTTATTATTGATGTTGATCCCCAAAAGCTTGACAGAAGATGATTCGACTATGGAGTGGCCCTCCATTTCCACGGTTGGTAAGCCATCGTGAGACTTCTTTGTAAGTGTTGTTGCCTTGAGTTTTTTGTACGTTGAACTGTACTTTATTTGCTAATCCCCACTCGACAATTGTTTTATATCTGCGTTGATCTGTGAGGCATGCTGCTGTCGCCGACGTACCGTCTCCTGGGATGATAGTGGCTTGCCTGGTTCCATGCACGACACTAATGTACTGTCATCTGCGAAGCTGTAGATTGGATTGGATGTTATTTCCAGCAGCTCTTTGATGTACAGCAGAAACAGTGTAGGGGATAGGACAGATCCCTGAGGAACACCGGGGTTATTGAAAATACGTCTGATGAACAGCCCTCGACTACAACCAACAGAGATCGGTCGTTCAAAAAGCTATTCAACTACTGGCGCAGGCCAGGTGGTAGTCCATAAGCAGCAAGCTTGACCAGAAGTCCGTCATGCCATACTCTGTCGAAAGCTTTAGATATATCAAGTGCAACAACACGGGATTCGCCATGATTGTCTATTGCTCTGTTCCACAAGTGAGTGACGTAGGCAAGGAGGTCACCTGTAGACCTGTGCTTACGGAAGCCATACTGGCGATCATTTATGATGTTATTGTTGTCCAGGTATTTCAGGAGCTGTGTGTTAATGACAGTCTCCATAACCTTAGACATGATGCTGAGAAGAGCCACAGGTCTATAATTGCTGGGATCAGTTTTTTTTTGCCTTTCTTAGGGATGGGTTGTACGCAGCCAATCTTCCACGAAGCGGGAAACACGCCGCGTTGATACGAAAGTTTGAAGAGCTTGCAAAGAGTAGGTGGAAGCTCAGCGGCACAGCGTTTAAGGGCAATGGCTGGAATTTGGTCAGGACCAGTAGCTTTATTGGTGTTCAGTTTTTGGAGGATGCTTTTTACATCTCGATGTTGAAATTTGACCTCTGCCATTCTCGAGGTCACGCTTATGGTGGCGGTCGGAGTACTTCCTTGAAAGTCTACAGTAGTATTGGCTGCGAAGAGCTTCCCAGGATGTCTGCTTTTTCTTTAGGAGCAGAAGCGATGGATTTGTCCTCTCTGGTCAAGGGTGGCATTGACGAATAGGAAAAGTTCTGACTAATAGCTTAGCTACAGACCAGAATGTTCTGGACGAACTAGGACATGAGAGGAGCTTGTTCTTAATTTTTTGGTTGTGTTCCTCCTTGCTGCTGTCAATCACGCGTTTACAGTGATTTCTGGCGTCGATAAAACTGCGGTGGCTCTCAGAATTTGGATTTTTCCTCCATTCTCTGTAATGTTGGTTTTTAGAGGTAACTGCATCTCTACAACGCTGATTGAACCATAGCTTGTTTTTGGAGGGATGCTTGACGACACGGGGAATATAGGCTTCCATGCCGGATATTAATACCTCTGTTATTTCTTGGGCGCAAGCTGATGGGTCTCGTGACTTGAAGCAGACGTCGTTCCAGGGGAAGGACTGGAAGTATTCCCTTAGGTCGTCCCACTTTGCTGATCCGTAATGCAAGACCCGACGAGGCTTTGCATGGTAGAGATCTGGAGAATGCATTCTGCATAGCGTCGAGTCGGTGTTGTGGTCAGACGATCTCAGTGGGGCGGTTACCTTCTCTGTGTAGACCGTTGGAGTAGTTGTGAGATATAGGTCCAACAGACTAGCAAAATCTCCGTGGCGGCTGGGAATCATTGTTGGTTCTTTGACTATCTGCTCCAAGCCGCAGCTGATAGCGAAGGCTTCAGCTTCACGTCCCTCGTCGTCCGTTTTGTTTGAGTGTTTCAGCCAGTATGAGTTGTGAAAGTTGAAGTCACCCAGAAAGACTATCTCTGAATGAGGGTGATCTGATTGCAGCGCGTCCACAGTGGCTGAAAGCTTCTCGAAGAGCTCTTTGCAGTTGTTACTGCTTGGTGGCCTATAAATGCAGCATATAAATTTGGAATGATTTTGGAAGGGTATTTTGAGCCATATGATGTCAAATCCTTCCAGTTCGAGCTCTTCTTCTTGATGACAAGAAAGCCCAGATTTAACGTACACGCATACGCCAAACCTACGTCTAAATCGGGTGTATACGTCATATCCGGGATATCTAAAGCAGTTGTCCATTGTTCAAGAGCCGACTTGAGTTTCCGTAAGAGCCAGAATGTGTGGCTTCTCTGCCTGAAGGTGTTGATTGACAGAGTTTATGTTGGAGTCAAGACCTCGTATATCTGTAAAGTCGGCTCTGAACAAGTTTCTCTGGCCTTCGGGCCTGTCGTCAGTGCGAAGTTGCTGCGAAGGACGGCTTCTGTTGTTAGCCTGACGAGGAGTGGCAGCACAATTCTTTAAACAAACTTCGCTTAATGTTCCCCCCGGACCACCTGGCACCCGGAGATCCGAATGGCCAGGTATTTTACCTCCAGAATCTTTTGATCCTGGAAGAGCCATTGAGCATTTTTTTACTTTTAATTAATCCAATTTGTCACTTTGAGAAACCGAGTACATCAGCCCAGCAACGGAACATGAACCGTGAGGTCATTTAACGCCGCCTATTTCCGGGAACCTATTTCTAGTTCCCCGGAAGTATTCCGATGTGGGGGTGATTGCACCGCGGGCGAAGCTAAGTGTCTGCACTTCTCCCCCCTGTGGCTGATTGCAGAGATAATAGTACATGATGCACCGTCGTCGGTGCAAGGTGTATCATCACCTCTGGGCGATGGGGTCGCCACATCCCTACGCCTAAACTGCTTCGCGACGATTTTAGAAAAATAGCTCGTTTTGGTAAGTGATATCAAACAAGTTTCAAATGATTTATAGAGAGAACAAAATCCTGCACAATTTTGGTCTTTACATTTTTCGTGTACGACCAATAGTTTTCATTCTACAGTGCCCCAAAGTTAGGGGGTGGTTTGCGATTTTTACTAAAATCAGAATTTTATCGCGGATTAAGTCGAAGAACGCTATCAAAAAGTTCTGTAACACTTTTTCTCGTAAGAGAATAACATTTCTCAAATCTCTATTATCTGCATCTGCGTAAATAATACATTTGGGCTTAAAAAAAGTACGACATTTAGGAATACATTGCTACCTACTACCGATATTAGCCAATCGTTAAGTCCTACTAAAGTCTTTTGAGCGCGAAAGATCGGAAAGAAACGAAATTTGAGGGGATGGTAGACATTGGCCCCCTGAATGTACACCTAAGTTTGCGACATCGGGGGGTTTCCGCTTGAGGGGCGGAGGGTGAAAATTCTGTTTCGTGACGATTTTCGAAAACAGCGAGGTCGCAAACATTATGTACATTCAGGGGACCAATGCCTACCATCCCACCAAATTTAATTTTTTTCCGAGCTTTTGCGCTCAAAAGACTTTTGTAGGACTTAACGATTGTCTAATATCGGTAGTAGGTAGCGAAGTATTCCTAAATGTCGTACTTTTTTTTAAGCCCAAATGTTTGCAGATAGATATGAGAAATGTGAGAAGCGTTCTTCGACTTATTCGTCGATAAAATACTGATTTTAGTAAAAATCACAAACCTCCTTCTAACGTTGGGGCACTGTAGAATGGAAACTTTTGGTCTCACACGAAAAATGTAAAGACCAAAATTGTGAAGAATTTTGTTGTCTCCATATATTATTTTAACTCTTTTTCGGTAGCACTTACTAAAACGGCGCTACTTGTCGCAAAGCGTCACAAAACAGTTTCCACCCCCCTCCACTCACCCTTGAGCGGCAACCCCCAGAGGTCCAAAATTTAATCTTATTTTAAATGAACAACGCCGAGGTAGCATAGTTTTCACTAAAAGTATGCACAAATAAGATATTTTTCGCATCAGCATTTATCGGTAGTAAGTAGCGGTGTGTTCCTAAATGCCGTAATTTTTTTTAAACCAAATGCGTGAGTTTAGGCAGCTGCAGATAATAAAGAAATGAGAAGATATCATTATTTTAGGGAAACAAAAATGCAACACGAGTTTTTGATGAAGTTCGTCGTCTCAATCCGTGATGAAATTCTGATTTTAGTGAAAATTACAAACCACTCTAGGACGGAAACTATTGTTTGCACACGAAAATGTGAGGACCAAAATTACGCAGAATTTGTTCTCTTCATAAATCATTTGAAGCTTTTTTCGATATCACTTACCAAAACGACGCTATTTTTCGAAAATCGTCGCGACCGGCAACCCTCCCCTCCCGAGGACGCAAATTTAGCTGTTCAGTCAGGGGGCCAATATCTACCAGCGCTCCAAATTTCATTTCTTTCCGATCTTTGGCTGTCAAAAAACCCCTACCGCCTAGACTAGATTCATAGGGATGTTGCTTTTGCCTGTTGCTATTATTATCTTTGACTTTGTGCTCAGATATAAAAGAACTCAAAATGATCAAAGGTCTGGCCCTGCACGATATACTCACCGAGATCCATGATTATGCCCATAGAGGTAGGATTGATTGATTGACAAGTAATCGATTGAAATAAGTATCGTTGTTTTTTCAGCTGAATTTCCCTTTGATGTCCTAATCGATTTGTCCGAGAAAATATCGGACATTGAATTGAGGTTATGCGCTGGTGCCGATGAGAATATTCAACTGACGGCCCTCATAGCTGCCTTCCAGCAAGTTAAAAAGATTGTGCCACCTGAATAGTATTTTATTTAGTTTATTAAATATTTATAAGTGGAATACTCTTTAGTTTTTTTTACCTAATATGTAATATACAGGGTCCGGCAAAAAGGTCGGCGTTTTTTGAAATGGCTAGTACCATTGATTAAGGTATTAAGGGGAAGATGGGTCACCAGATGCTAAGATCACGCGCCTAATTTTTGTTCCTCCTGGAGTGTCGCCACCTATATGAGCACAAATGTACCTCTACTGATACAACTTTGACAATATAACAACCATCGACTTTGATACGAATAAAGTACCCTACTTCCAACGATCTATCAACGCTACTTACTATTATCTCCGCCAGGTGTCGCTGACATTGGCAATTTGACATTTGACATAGTGATGGCAGTGTCATATTTCAATTGTTTAATATTCCGATGTTATTTGGAAAATTTGGGTCAACCACGATCAAAAAATATTGATTGATTGATTTCGATTTATCATCGTTTGTATTGAATTTTTCGCGATTTCGGGAAGCAAAATGGTTTACAGATGTTATTACTATAACTGTCCAAACAACAAAACTCGTAATCCAGAGATGTTCTTTGCTTTCCCAAAAGCAACAGCTATACGTGATATTTGGATCAAGAATAGTGGCAATGTGAATTTGTTCCAATATGTTGGAAAGTCTGACCCACTGCCAAAGCAATTAGGTGTCTGCGAACAACACTTCAAACAGAACTATATCCAGAGATCAGATACAAAGAAATTCTTGGTCAGACACGCAGTACCGTACGTATGAGTATAATTCAGGTAAGTGCCTATACCATTGAAACCAAACTATTGCCTTCTATTACTCATCTACATCACTAAAAACTTGAAGCAATACGCAAATTTACCATACTCTGCCATTTTCTTAAGCCTATGGGGCATTCCACCACAACAATTTCAAACATAACGCTTTTGTATCTTGACTGAACTTATATACTGCCCAGCACCACTGCATCAGCAGAAAGAGGCTTTTCTTCAATGGTCTAATGTTGAATGCCTCAAAAAACCCAGTGATTCATTCTGGTTATTAGGACGATGTTGATACCTAAAATGGATATTGAAAACACCTTCTAAAAATGTTATTCCTACTCAAAATCAGCACCAGCTGACCAACTGCATCAAAATAACTAGGTATTTTTCAATAAATAAAACAAAAACTTTGTGAACACTTTTCAATAAACCAATGCCAGTAACATTTCTCAATGCAGTAACTCCAATTTCATGTTACAATTTAAGCTTGCTAAATATTATGGCAAACTGAGCAGCAAAATGAATTTCTTTTGAGAATTACTGATCCCAAGAATTTGGCAACAAACAGACAAGAGTGGTTCCAAGGCATGGCATAATCATTATAAAGATGTACGAGTGGCTGATTAATGGTCACTTTAGGTATACTATGCTCAAGCATTGATTAAGGTATTAACGCTCAAGCTAATGTGTGGGTTTATTAGTGTGAGTAACAGCATAAATCTGCCATACTTCTGGTATTTCGTTTTGTTTTGTTGACAGTCCAAGGTATCAATGGAGCATTCCAATGATCACTAAACTAGATGCTCGCAATTACAGCTATTTAGAACATGACAAACCGTATGGTCTCACTAAATTTCAGTTTAAAAAAAGTTGGTGAGAAAAATGCAGAAAAAAATGCTTGTTGTATTCTTAATTTCAAGTGGCTGAATCACTAGTGAATACACCTTCCTTTTTTTTCTTGTCAGAAAAAGTAAAAAACATGTCTACTTCTTTATTTCACTCAAAGTTTTACTGGGTGATACAAATAATTGGCCTGAACATTTTTTTATAATTTTATTTTATGTAAAATTAATACAAAAGAACAAGCATGTGTAATGTAGAATATCCTTGTTACATGATATTTATGTCAAGTCAATTTTTCCATGTTGTTATGTGAAGCGAGAACAATCTATCAAAAAAAAATAGTTTTAGAGATTAGAAAGAACCATCCATCCTGTTTTCGCCCATAAAAGCAAACTATACCTACTAAAACAGCCCTTATTTTGTTACAGGTTATGCACTCACAAAGAAGAAATGATAAACCACTACAGGTATGGATTATCGTACTGTCAGATGGTGCTATATCATGTGCTCATTGCACTTGTATGGCAGGATTAAGTGAAGTTTGCAGCCACATAGCAGCAGTTCTTTTCTTCCTTAAAGCACGTCCTAAAAGTGTCGGCCAACAAGAAAGCTATATATACATATTCTAAAAAAAAAGTTGGCATACACAGAGTTGAAGTATCATATTGTTATACATAACAAAATGACAAGAATTTCTGAGACATTAAAAACATTGTTATAGTTTATAGCTACTTCTAATATAATTAGGGACACTATTGTATGATTTAGCTACATTATATGAGAATCATCTATCAAAAACTGCATTTTTTGTTTAGGCATTGTTAGTTTCACAGAATTCCTAGTAATTGTGAGGATATAATTTACATATATCTAGTATAAACTTATGTGAACAATATAAATGCATTTGAATATGATGTACAGTTGTGTAAAAAATATTGAGACTAATCAAGGGGAATTTGAGATGGACTAACTCTAGCAATACTATGAGTGGTTTCTATCTCTACTGGGTGAAGTTGCGTCTTACCTTTTGTAAATGCTGGAATATGTAAGTGACCTCCTAGAACTTCAACTGAGTCTCTAATTAAAAAACCTCTATCTGCTAATATTATGTCACCAGGTATAATTAAATTTAAAAAGCCACAATTTTCTGTTAGATGCTTGTCACTTGTCCTTCCACCATAACCATCGAAAATGTAATTCCCCCACTTCTCCATGAAATACCTTACAATGGGCTAACATTCACCATATGTCACTCAGGTACAAATATTATTTAAAGAAGATTCTACAACTTTTTCAAAATATTGTGGATGTCTTATTAAATATTAACTTATTTATTTGTTAATTATAGTAGGATATTCCAATTTGCAATTTTTTAGTTTATCAATGTAACATGAAATCTCACGTTTTTTAAGTAAATAAGTGTAAATTTTAATAAATAGCTCAAAATTGTACATGGTGAGTAAACAAATTTTTCGAATTTGAGTTTTTTTTCAGTTTTTTGCATTTTCTGAGAAGATTTTCTATAGTAATGTATATTTTCTTACACCATCAGAAAATAGAGATTTCAACGAACGAAAGGCTCCCAAACTTTTTGAAAAAAGCTGATATTTTGACGCGAGAATTTGTGATTGAAAAATGGGGTGCATTTTTTATCTTAAGGTCAAATAAGGCGAAAAAATAAATATTTTAAATCAAATAAATTACAGTGTATTTGGGACATAATAAGGGAAGTATTCACCAAATTTCGTAAAAAAAATATTTTTTTTGAAAAAGATAAAAATAAAGGACCAAAAACTTGGTTTTTTGAATTTTTCACCAAAATTTTGAGGTTATGTGAAAAAATTGATAACACAAGAGTTGTAGATCTTTTTATTACCTACATCTTTGCCATTCAACTTTTTTCCATAGGACTTGTAGTTTTGCCAGAAATCAAGATAAACCATTTTCTACCCTTAAAAGCTCACCCCCTCCCACTTCCCGATCTCGAATCGACCGTAATTTATTTTTCCTTTTATTCTTATCATATTCTCCTCCTTTTCTAATGAGTTTCATCCTACTGTAATTTTTTTTCACTTTTTATTATTTTTGAAGGCTTCGGCACTGGTCTAAGACAGCTTTTAAAGCAAATGTTGAACTCAGCATGTCAGTCCCGAGATGTATTATCTGTGGTTGTTAAAAATGAAACAAAAATTGTAAAGAAAGATGCAACTGTTTATCATTTAGAATAATAAAATTTTTGAAATGTATCCTGTTTCATTACCTCATCGATACGTTTATGGTTAATTATAATAATAACGTTTAAAATTAAGAAGTAATGTGATTATTAAGAACATCATTTAAAATCAAATTTGTTAGCAACATCAGACATGAAATTTGTTTTGAATAAACATAACTATAATATGTAATATTTTCATTTTGATTGTGTGAGAAGCATACCCTATAATAATAAATAATTCATTCTAACTCCACCATTTATTAAAAAATATATGGATAGATAACATGAGCATTTATTGGTGCTGTTAGTATACACAGTATGTGGAGTAAAGTCAGCACACTCTTTGCCTCCTGGTATCGGTCTGCCTCTTCTGTCTCAAATGCTTGGGAAGCTGGAGAATTTTTTCCACACCTATAATGACAAAAAGGAAGCATTTTGAAATAGTGCGCAAATTATTCGAATAGAGAAGTGAATAGTCATAATGTACCTATTCCAGAAACTCAACTTTTAGGTTATGTCAAAAAATGAATGTATTAAATGATCCATTTTTTGAACTTGCCTATATGTACATAGGTATACAACTAGCAATTATTACCTACGGATGGATGTTTTTGCTACTTTAACATAATCCACCAAAGGTTGGCCACTACAACTTCATTACTTCTATATACTTCACAGATAAAACTTCCAAGTAAGAAATGCATTATTTTGGAGTATCAAGTGATAAAAATGCAGTATGACTATAACAACTATCGCTCTAGTGAATGTGATAACTCATGGGATAACTGTAATTGGCGAATAAACGTTTTTTTTTTTGCTGTTTTCAATATGCATTCAAGTTTTCATCATGCATTATCTCATGAATTACATCATTTTAATTGACAGATGTGCTTACCTGACAAAAAAGGTTCCTTAAAAAACACATCACAACAACAATTATGGTGAAAATGTCCAAGAAATTGTAAAAAACAAATAAAAGTCCTCAATTTCATATGGCGGTATACCGACAACAAGGTTATCAACCGCTGTCAGCTGATCGTTTGGAATTGGAACACAAAGCATATTTTCGAATGTTAGGTTCACCGACGATCCCGACCTATCCCGACCGACCCGTCGGTGGTTAGGTATGGGTCAGCCATGGTCATTGGCACTTCAAGGTCGTATTTTTATAGCTGGATGCTCCTTTGCTCCATCTATTGGGCATATTTATTATAAAGGATTCAGGAATTTTTGAAGCTTCTGAGATTGGCCCAGAGGGCGCCAGGTGACGGTGTCGTGGTTTCTATGAGAGTGAGTGAGATAGACTAGAGTGAGTGAGATAGACTGCGAGCGCGCGATTTTACTGTGTGGTTGTTCATCTTCCCCTAAATACTTTAATCAATGCTAGTACTCTTCGCCCAACAGGGGAAATTATTACTTTCAAACTTCTTGTTGAACAACAAACGTTTTTAAGGTGTATAATAAAACAATTCAAAATATATTCATTTTTTATTAAAACATTGATAACAATCTGTGTAAACTATGATTATGCGTTAAACATAACAAGTTTGCTTGAAAGGTTTTCCCATTCAAAATTGCCGGTTGACTCACAATAAATGCTTTTAAATCAGTATAAATAATAAAATGTGTTTAGACATAAGTAGTGCGAATTTGCATTATGGTGTATCTGTTTCGAACCAAAATAACTCCATAGTGACTTGACGTGCTTAAAATATATATTCGATAAATAAATAATACAACTAAGATATACATAATAGGCAAGGTGTTTGTAGATTTTCGGGCAGATGGGATCTAATGTCGACCAGACTATAAACCATTCTGATTTTTTAATGGTTCCTTTGCCGTTTTCTACTGATTCTTAAAAATAACAGTTTTTACTCGTTATATTTAGTGTATGATGCATAGGAATATTCTAATTTTGCAGAATCTGAAAAATGGTTAAGAATTTTTCTATAATTCTGTAGTCTATAATAGTTATAGTCGAGGAATTGTAATAATACAGAGTGAGTCTTTGGAACGCCTCAATTATCTCGGAAACGATTTGCACGATTTTCATTGTCCTAAATTGAACGGAACACATTTCTAGCATAAGTTGTAACCGCCTTCACACTATGTTTTTTGAAGTTGTCTTATTTTAACTTGGGTGGGTATTTTGTAAATTTAGCTTAAAAAATATGGCATTTGAGCATTGAGAACATTTGATAAAAAATAATTAGTATCTTTCAAGGATTTCAAAAATAAAAGAACATACAAGATGATCCATTTGAAATATCAAAGTTCATTATGATTTCAGAAAAACGGAAGATACGACGACAATATGAATGTTGTCATAATATCGCCCGTGTTGCAAAAGCCCCATACTCCAAAATTCATAAAAATCGTGCAAACCGTTTCCCAGATAATTGTGGCCTTCCATACTGAATACTCGCTCTCTCTATCATGTCTGAAAATATTTTAGTTGAGGGATATCATAAAACTAAGGAAATCAATTGCGATTATGATGATTGAGTCAAATGTTATTTCTCTATTCACTCATTCAAAGGAGATTCAAAAGGCGTATATTATCTGAACATTTTTTTCAAAATGGGATCACTAAAACTAAAAACAATGTGTACGGTTGCTCTAATTGAAGCATAAATTATAATAATTATATGTTTTGTACATAACTATAAAATCTTTATTTGATTGCTTGGATGATTTTTTGATATAACTGTATCACATACTTAGACAAACAAGATGTCGAGATGCTTCAAAATCAGGTATAATTTGTCATCTCACGATTAGATTCTTATATTTATTAAGAGTTACTATACATTCATAGATATTGTATGTTGAATAAAATATTGGCCAACCCTGAATGGTTATTCCGTAAAAACAAAATACAGGGTGTCCCACGACGATTAAGACAAGCAATATATCGGAACTGGGCAGTAGTAGGGAATTACAATTTTGAGCTTGTAAATTAGAGCAAATATGGTATCTTTTGTTATTATTGTGTCACCCAATAAGGTATTTATTTTTAGTCACGTGACGTCCGATTCAAAATTTGTAATGGGGCACCCTGTATATTTGTGACTTTTTGTGTTCCTCCCGATAAAACAATTTCAACAAACTGCACACTTGGTGTCTAAAGCGATTAATTCAAGAGCTACAGGTACTTAAAGGATGGTTCCACTACCATTGATTATAACATGTACCCCTACAGTTAAATTACTTTGGTAGTGTTTCATAATGATAGTGGTACAGTCCTTTAAGCACCTGTAACTCTTGAATTAATCACTTTAGACCCCAAGTGTGTTGAAATTGTTTTACCGAGAGGAACATAAAAAGTCACAAATATACAGGGTGTCCCATTAAAAATTTTGAATCGGACGTCACGTGATCAAAAACAAATACCTCATTGGGTGACACAATAATAAAAATATTTGCTCTAATTTACACCCCCAAAATTATAATTCCGTACTAGTGCCCAGTTCCGATATATTGCTTGTCTTAATCGTCGTGGGACACCCTGTATATCTTCAGTGCTTACCAAAAATTTATGTATACGGAAGGTTAAAGCCGCTTCTCAGTTTGCAATTTTCTGCAATATTCGTTGCACACTTTTGTCTTTCAGCTTTCAAGCAGTGAAGCAGTGCTGTCAACATTGTGGAGGAAAAAAGAACATTGACATGACTGACATATGATATTCGTCAAATGCCAAAATGCGGTCCTCCATTTTGTATTATTATTATTTGTGTTCTAATACCGCAGACACTCTCAGATTGAGCAGGACGGAACTACGACAGGTGGTTGGATTGATAACTGGCCATTGGACGTTCAGTGCACACCTGCAAAAGTTGAGGATCCATGTGACAAATGTTTTATACAGGAAGTGCGGTGAGGCAGAGGAAACAGCCAAGCACGTTATCTTCGACTGTCCTGCATTGAGCGAAAGCAGTAACTCCTATCTCAATGTAGGTCAGGAGGGAAGACAGAAGAGCATACTCCAATGCATCTCAAAGTTAGCAAAGAACTTAGAATAGGACTTTGACTGATCCTTTTGACCAGTGGTGCCTAATAAGCCTTAAGGCTGAACTTCAACTATTAGGGTAACTGAACTCCAACCCCCAAGCTAAAAAGTGCTCTCAACTACGCATTACGTACATATTGCAATTGCCGGCAATGAAAATTGCAAACTGTAAAATGGCTCTTACACGTATTGAACAAAGATCTTGATTGAATTATTGTTAAGCTCATTCACTGCTCAACCAGAATTTCAGACCTTCGCTGTTATGTTACATTATGTAAATATGTGTGTGAGACTATTACAATTCTATTTACTACTTTGTAGCATGCCAGCCAAATCGACTAACTGACAAGCATCATTATCATAATTATCTATAAAAAACGTATTTACAGTCTTTGAACTTAGGTTTGTACACCATCTGGTGGGTCTATTTTTCATCCAAAGTAGTTAACTATATTTGATAATCCGCTGGAGATGGAGGAAAATATGCTACTTTCTTGCGCTTGATACTGCGGTACTGGCCGATGGAAGACCTGTGCAGGTGCGGGTCTGTAATAGTGACCATCTTTTCGCTAAAAATTTAAAACAAGTTAAAAGAATATGCAGAACTATTTTACTAATGGTGATCTACATCAATGTGATTAACCTAGGTTTTTGCAACTGGTTTCTAGACTATTCCATGATATTTTATATTTTTATCTATTATTTTTATTTGTTTATTTCTCTTAAGGACGTCCATTCGCTACGCTAGAGTCAAATGAATACTCACTTTTTATGGGATTGATTCGGGACTTTATAAAAGTTGCAGCATAATAATCTTGCAATGATTTTTTATACATTTTTTTTATATAAACTAGATACTTATATAAGGCCTTTCTTTTAAAATACCCAATAATCTAAATGAATTATTATGCTCATCCCATTGTAATTACGATTTGTAAATAGCGCGTTTCTCAGCATTCCACCTAAGACGTTAATGGTTCTCAGATAAATCAAAACAACCCAAAAACGACAATCAACAAAGGAACCTAACCTAACCAACTAACGCTGGGCGCGTCACTGTCACTATGGCCTTTTGTGCAGAGAGAGAAGGCTGTGGGTTTATAAAGTAGTGCGGTGTTGTCAGTTTTTAATATGGTCGCTTAATTTCCGAAACAGTTTTAACTACCATGACTAAAATAATTAATAACTAATTCAAACGGTTCTCAACCCTACTTTTTAATTGAATAACACGTCAACTACATATTCTAAACGATATTTTTTAAAATTAATCATTTTTGTACTTCTACTCCTAAAATATGTTTATTCTACCGTTAAAATATAAAAAAATGCTAATCTGTCAATCGTTAATAACATTCTGAAATGATTGATAGGAAGTTGCATTTTTGCGGGTAGATACCTACCTATGTGATTTAACTTATCAAAACTGAAAAAAATTGAGATCATCTACAAACAATTCTCGTGAAAGAACGTCCTTAAAAAAATAAATAAACAATTTAAATATGTGGTGGATTTGGTTATTATTAATGTCTAATTTGAAAATGTTTCTTAATACCTACGTAGTTTTTCATTATTGCCATGGATTATGTGAATCTGTATATTCGTTCGCAACTGATTTGATTATAGGTACTAATATACGAAAAAAAAATCTTTTAACAAATTAAATTACGTAAGTTAAATGAACAATAAAAAATATGAATGTGTGAATGCTATCATAAATGATTCAAGTTTTTCAAATTATTCCTGCATACTACCATAACCAGTGCACTAAAACAAAGTAGGATGTGTGTGTGTGGATGGATATTTATATTGTTTTCTTACCACCAAACATGCTGTGGTATACATTACATTTTAGTCATGCATCGGAAGTGCAAAGTCAGTAGGGTAATACCCCTCCGAACATACTGTTGAAAAAAAGGGAAATCATGCAATAAAGGAGGAACCTAATGATCGGCAAACCTATTTAATCGTTTAAAAAGTACAACAAAACTAAATACCACAAAGATGGCCTGTAGATATCGTACTGTATCTGAATCGTACAGGTTGACGAGATTTATTTTTGATAACGCTTTTTGGTAAACACTCATCATTGCTGTCTTTAATAAAAAAAATGCCGCAAACGAGCCCCAAGATTATAAAATAAATATTTTCACATTATTACTATATTATTTGATTCGAACACCCCAAAGAGCCCTCTGCTATTGTTTCCCTAAATGTAGTGAGTTGGCGATACAGTCCTTACCATACGAATCACCTGGAGAGGACGGCGTATTTCCGGTAGAGTGGATATATCTCTACCCAATTCCTTCCGTCCTATCTGCCTGACATCCTTCTCCTTAAAAACTGTAGATAGAATCGTGGATAAATACATTAGGGAGGACCATTACGGGTAATTCCGTTGAATCCTCACGAATACGCGTGCAGGGCAGGTAAATCGAAGGATCTTGCCTTGTACAACCTAGATGGCAAAATCAACCATTCTTTGAAAACAAAGAAATCACGCTGGGTGCCTTTCTACACATTTGAAGGAGCGTTCAACGATGCACTCCCTCCCTCGTTCCAAGCAGTTCTTGTGAAAAGAGGTGTAGAGAAGATCACATGTGATTGGATCGGTTGTATGTTAGCTAACAGGAACATCTCAACATCTTTGCATGGTGAGCAGGTTTAGGCCCGCCAGGGGACGTCCCCAGGGGGGAGTGCTTTCACCCCTCTTGTGGACCATCCTGGTGGATGATCTGCTGAAAGAGATCTCTATGCGGGGTGTGGAGGTTCAATGTTATGAGGACGATCTGGTTATTCTAGTCAGAGGAAAGTATGACAAGACTATACCTAAACTTTTTCAACAAGCGTCGAACACAATCGACGGCTGGTGCAGGAGGGAACAAATGTCGATAAAACCCCACAAAATCGTTGTTGTTCCGTTTACTAAAGACGGAAACTAGACAAGCTCCGCTAGGAGAGTTAATCCAGTTCGCAGAGGACGTGAAGTAGCTTGGCATCATACTGGACAAAAGACTCGCCTTCGACTCCCATCTGGATAACAAAATTGAAAAGCCCCAACTTACCCTTTGGACACTCGGAAGGATTTGCGGCAAATCTTGGGGCGTCAGTCCTAAACTGATTGTGTGTGATGTGTATATCAAACAGTAGTAAAACCAATGGTAGTATATGACGCTGTTGTCTGGTGGCAGAAATGTTTACAACGGACAGCCAGAACCAAGCTGGAGGCTGTGTAACGCACCGCCGCTGGAGCCACGTCTACTACACCAACACTGGCCATGGAGACCCTCATAAACTTAACCCCTCTACACATTGAGGTAGAGAGAGAGAAGCCAGAATGGTCGCCTATAGACTGCTATCAAGTGGCAGGCAGAACAAAAAGGAACTGGACACAACGGGTATCATAGGTGAAATTACAAATCACCACATACACGGAATGGTCTCGGACTCTATGGTTCCCCAATAAGCGCACATGGAGAGATCCTACAACCTTTTCCCAGGAAGGGACGAGCGGAAGAGGAATGCTGGTTTCATGTCACCCTCCGATCTTGCGCTATTCACCGATGGCTCCAAGTCTGAATTGGGAACAGGAGCGGGAGTAGTTTGTACCAATCCAAGAGTTGAAATTTCAGTAAACCTTGAGAGATATACCACGGTCTTCCAAGCAGAAATGATAGCCATAGAACTGGGAGCCAGAGGATTGATCAAAAAACCTCTGAGAAACAAATCTAAAAAAATCTTTTCAGATAGCCAGGCTGCCCTAAAAGCACTGAGCACCAAAGGGTTTGAATCAAGACTTGTATGGAACTGTATACATCTCCTTAACAAACTTGGAACAAGCAACAAAGTAACTTGAGTTTGGATTCCAGGTCATAGCAGAGTGGAAGGCAATGAATTGGCCGACATGCTCGCAAGAGGAAGAATCGAATCTGTGTTCATAGGACCAGAACTATTTTGCTTGCAATGCGAAAAGCACCGCTAAGAAAATCATCTCAGATTGGGCAGAGAGGAAGGCAGTCCAGCACTGGCGAGATACACCAGGGCTACTGCGCTCGAAAGCAAACATAGCCCCCCCCCTCCCGAAGATCATAGAATGGAACAGGAATGATCTCCGAATTCTGGTTGGTCTGTTGACGGGACATTGTCGTCTGCGGAAGGTGATGGGTCTTGAACAAATAACAGACTGCCGCTTCCGCTATGTGGAGCACGAAACAGCGGAGCATATCCTGTGCTCCTGTCCTGTACTGGAGAGAGCTAGGTTCCAGACTTCTGGACTTCCCAACTGGAACCTTTTGACTTCAAGGAAGTTTCACCCATCCCATCACGACCATCGCCTTCGTCAAGAGGTTTGGATTGTACGGTCCACCTTAAACAGGTGTGAGCCAAGACACAATAGAGTCGCAGCGGAAGGAGGCATAATCGCCCCCACTCACTTTCAACCTAACCTAACCTATACCAGTGGCGGTTTCTGAATTTTTTAAAAGGGGGGGCGCCCAAAATTTAAAATAAAAAAAACACGAAAATCGTACTAGAGATTGTTGATGCTGCACCCTGCACATAATAAGAGTTTTCAGTTTCCACAAGCAGTTTTTCTAGCTAGTATCACAAAAAGTCACTTCTTAAGAGTGCTTTAAATATTACTCATCACAAAATGCTATTTCTTAAGAGTTTTTTACTTATCATCCCGCCTAATCAAGAAAAAAATAGTCTAGCTTGGGAATCGAACACCCAACCCCTGATTGAAACATCTCAGCGCAACCTATTGATCCAAGTAGCTGTCTGCTTCAATTTACATTATTAGTACCCACTTATTTGCATCTTTGTCATGTTAATAGGTTAGAATCGCCTATGTAAACAATGTGTAGCGACTCGAACAACATAAGATTACTGAGGTGCATCAGCCGAAGCGGCATCTGTTCATATATCATCTGTAGCCCTTTGATTGGTCATTTTCAAAGTCGATTAATGTGTGATTGATCAATAGGAGCGCTCTCGGTCTGCTGCTCGTCCCTTGGCCTTCAGTCAATTACGTGACGTGACACTGATTATAGTTTGAGCTTAGTGCGCTGCGAGTGCCAGTTTTTATAGTCTGAGCACTATGTCCTACCTACAGATCAGGCAACCGATTGTTGCTAGAAATAGGTACTTGCACTGCATATGTAGTCCTACTAAAAATTATTTTTTTCTGTTTTGCTGAGGGGGGCGCGGCATTGCGCCTTAAGGAGGAACCATGCTGGCGCATCAGGATGCATACACGTAAAAGAAGCAAGTCATGGAGAATTGGCCATAAGTAGGGAATTTGATGATGAAAAATTTAAAAACACCCTCCTACTTTTCAACTTTTAATTTGGACTTCTTGCAGTGACATGATTAATTTGTATCCTTCAAGATTTCTCGACTTCTTACTGGATTCTATCAATTTTTATTCCTTATCGGGTCGTACACACTGCCACTGACGCTATGATTCTTGAGCAAAACAGCGGCATAGGCCCCGGGTTCCGCAGACTCACAGTGAGCACAAACTACGACACGCACCGATATGCGCAGTTGTAATAGTTTTTATGTTTAACAAAATTCTAGAGTGACTCACCATGCGTCACCTCATTAAGCTGCGCCTTATTTTGCGGCTGGCCTAGTGGGTGCATAGGCAACGTGATATTACTACACTTTAGGCACAGATGAGTGAAACAATGTATTCTGGCTTTTGTCTGTGCTTATGAGATGATGCCTTTAAGATGAAAACAGTGCTAGATGAAATGGTACTAAATATCAAAGTGCCGAATTCCAGTCTACTTACTTTGACATAATCTCATGTTACTCTGGAAACTGTATACGTTCGTCCTGAGCAATCGGTAGGTTTGTGTTATCTACAGACAGGATTGTCTTTGGAGGAGAGGTAACGGGAGGATCAAAGTATTCCCATGGCTGAAATATTTACAAAAGAATTCCACAACCAGCCCTGTAACCGGTGTTGTTCAAAATACCTTACCTTAGCTGTATGTAAAGTTACATTCAGTAATGTAGGATGTTGTTCTACGACCATGAACTCCAGTTCACGAGGCACATATCCATCTGCGTACACCTGGAGAAAAGAATGAACAATAAAGTATCAGAATCGAGTTGGTTGTATCCAACGACTATCAGAAACATATACCTTTCTAATCATTTATGAAATGTCTTTCTAAATATTGACAAAATAAACAGCCACCATCTTCCTTCAGTGGCAGTGCGTCAAGAAAACGATCAAATTTGTGATCTTGAAGAAATTCGCGAAGAAATTGACAGAAACAATCCCACAATTTATTGTCATGGTAGGTAGAGAATTTATAATAATGCCAACCGTTATTGTTCAGTGTTTATCTGATTACTATCATAGAGGCAAATCAGGACCGGTCATTACGAAGTTCATATTGTCGGCAGATCCAGATATCCCTAGAATTCCCCAAAAAATCTCAGTGAATCAGAACAAACAATATAAGGAAGTGGCCTCAAGATTTTTAAAATTGAATCGGTGAGTCCAAGTACAGTACAAGTTCAAAAACATATAGTTTTGAGATAAATGAAAAAAACATATTAACTCCAAAACGAGTAAGTTACTGTGTTCGTCATCATATAAAAGTTGTTGTAATTCCTTAGACCAATGAGAATCCAACATAATAGATCCAAAGTCTCACCCGCCTCCAAGCTATTAAAAAAAGTTGATGCCCTTGTACTGTTCTTGGACTTAAGGCTTTTTTGTATTTTTTTTTAGTTTTAGCGTATGATAAGGTTATAACAACGTCAATAGAGGGTACTAAGTATGTAAAAATGGTGTTATTATTATTAACGAGATCGCGAACCGTGGCGCTGACAGCAAACAATGAGTTGACCAATGACGATAAAATCAGTCCTGGGACTTGTAATCTTTTTCATCGCAACGCCGTAAACAGATGGTGCGTATAATGGGGTTATTCTTATACTTTGGAATTTGTTTGAGCGCAACCGATGGATCTTCGTATTTTAAACGTTTTGGCCATCTTAAGTCAAAACGCCATTTTTTGGACTTGTACTGTTCATGGACCCACCGATGCAATTATTGCTCACACGTTTGGTATACAGGGTGCTCCAATAAGCGCGTTGTGCTCTCTAGAGGCCTTACTGTTTAAATTAGAAGAAAATGGCTTGAATAAATAACATTTCTTTTCAAATGGTCTATTTGTAGAAAATAATTGAATCGGTGAGTCCAGGAACAGTATAAGTGCAGAAACATAGTTGTTGAGATAAATAAAAAAAAACATATTAACTCCAAAACGACTAAAGTTACTGTGTTCGCCATCATATAAAAGTTGATATAATTCTTCAGACTAATGATAATATAACATAATAGATCCGAAAGTCTGACCCTCCTCCAAGCTATTAAAAAAATAGTTTTTGCCCTTGTACTGTTCTTGAACTCAGTCTTCTTTTTACAGGCTTTTTTGGATTTTTTTTAGTTTAAGCGTATGATGAGATGAGAACGTGAATAGAGGGTGCTAAGTATGTGAAAAATGTCTTATTATTATTAACGATATCGCGAACCGTGGCGGTGACAGCCAACAATGAGATGATCAATGACGTTAAAATCAGTACATGTCCTGGAACTTGTAATGTTTTTCATCACAACCGATGGATCTTCGTATTTAAAACGTTTTGGCCATGTTATGTCAAAACGCGATTCTTTGGACTCACCGATTCAATTTCAAACATGGCGAACATTCAGATATGCCGGAGGTAGGTTTCAACTTACTTATTTTAAATAGAACACCCTGTATATTATTATGTTTTTGAATTCAGCATTGATTTTTAGGTCCAGTTTGTTAACCATAGTTTATGTCTTAGAAGCCTAATTTCGAAGTTATTCAGCAATCTTTAAAAAATTGACGTTTATAGTACTTTACAAAAAACGTTTATATCTCGGAAACTAAGTACGACAGAAAGATGCGGTTTTCGTACATATAGATATATAGAATATAAAATTTCATATTTTTAAGCTCTTTTCTGTAATAGTCAAGTACCAAGTATCAGTTCAAATATGCTTTTGTAATATATTTAAATAGCATGATTTATTATTATTTAGTTTTATATAGTATTCACCTCCAATTTGTATACGCCAGGAAGTAGTATTCTCCAAAATTCTCCGTATTTTGTCGTTTGGAACCCAACATCTCTGGTTTTTACTTTCAGTGACGCCTTTTCTATTGGATTTCCATTTTCATCCACTACAAATCCTTGCACTCCTCTGTGAGCTTCAGCTAAGTACTTCAATAGAGACTGAAAAAACATGCAACCCGATGAAAAATTAGTAGTAGTAGTGATAAGGAGGCGAATCCAGATAAGTAGGCCACGTTTGACCTTTTTTTTGCCAACCCCACTGAACAGTAGGAACACTAAATTCTACGTCCTAGGGAACTCCTTGTCGAACCTACCAGACCTATTAACGAAAGTCGGTATGTCCGACCATCTCACTGAATGAAGTGACTCCTCTCCGAAGGCTTTTGTCAGTTCCATGTAGGCCAAGCCGTCCAGGACAACATTGACCCGCCAATTCCAAGCATTGGTTCTGGGCCGATGCAAGGGCTGCCGGCCCCTATCATAGCTAGACGATTCGCCCATTCACTACCCCTCCCTGTGTACAGGGACCCACAGCAGGGTCGCCATCTTATGGCTTACCAATTTCTGAAGGGCGACAGAACATTCTTGAACCAGAGCCAATCTGATCAGAACACTGTTCAACTTCCGTCGAGGAAGCCGCCATCAATATGGCACACACCTCCGCTTAGAAGACAGTTCTGCAGGTCCCCAGTCCCCAGCTGCACAGCTATTTCCTCCAGACAGAAGCCTGCTTCTCTTGGATCTCGGCTCCGTTGAGCGTAATCTGTCAGTGAAGCATACCACATACCAGACTGTGGGGCCAAAATTTGACTTTTCCACTAATCCAATCGTCCCTTTCCGGGATGACTAGCGAGAATCTATTACCTAGACTTAAAAAAAATATATGAAAATTAAGTACGTATGTACTTATTTATATCTGAGCAGTGATCAAGAAAATAGTATATATTGTTCAAGAAGCGGTATTTCTGGTATAATAACTCACGCACTGAAGCTGTATATCGACAACTTCTCCCATTAAGTAATACAGCGACTACCAAATTACTTTTAACAGGTACTACTTACTACCTATAAACAAACAGCGTGTATTCTTTTTTATAACTCATGCTCCAGCCGTGGGTTATGAACAACGCTTACTAGATACCATCAATATTGGTCTCTTGGAAAATTGTATGACACAGCACACGCTATAATAACTGACAAGGTGGCTATGAGACGTCAAACGCTAATACGAACTGTGTACAATATTCATTTTAGTGACAGAACTGAGGTTAAGTTGTCAATAGTTCGTACTTATTATTCATTTAAATCGTATTATTAATTGCTCGGTGGTAGATAAAGTATCGTATTCAACTTACGGTAATGGACGATACATAAATAACTATTATGTGGTCATAAGAGCGCCAATTCTTAGTAGAGTCTGGCGATACAGCAATACCAGACATGAAAAGGGAACATTATGAGTAAATTATACTTACTGACTTATTATCCTCCCAGTATTTAGGTAGCTCGTGTGCAGGTGGGTATTTGCAGCAAGACACTTCGAGAGTAACTTCCATACATCCGTACCACACATAGTTGAAGTCTTGCATTCCACCTGTCAATGGGTACCACTCAGCTCCGTTGGTGATGCCCTTAAAAACAAAATTTCATTCATTTCTGAAAAAAATCACACTACCAATTCGTTTACTCGATAAATTTTACGCTACTTTTTGAAAGGAGAAAGAATAAATATAAAATGCATTCTCATGTTACTTACCCGTCTAAAAGCAGTCTGTGAAGTCTTGCATGACACACCTCTGCTCATTTTCACGTGATTGGTGGAATAGGTTAAAGCCAAGTGCTTGAAAACGTCATCATCAGGCGTCAAAGATGGCGCCGAGTAGCTCTGGAACACTATAATGCAAAGTGAGTATTTTGTAGCTTCTCTTGCATATTGGGTCCTGGCGATAAGAAAATGTCCACACATATTCCTAGAAGTCTTTACAGAAATATTATTTTACAAAATTTACTCTCCTTGTGACAGATTTAACTTTCCACAAAACATAATATATATGACATGATTCTTTGTGTTATTCTCTGGTAGTCAAGATGATTTGACCAGCAGTCAACCAAAACTGTACAGTCTAAATCGGTAAAACAAAACCCATCACAATATGCGAAGGAAATATTAGGTGCTTTCCTTTTGCATACTTTATCTGATAATTCTCACTTGTGACGTCATGACTCATTTCAACGTTCCTTTTGTTTTCTGAATCTGAGTCTAAAGTGAGATATTTCCTCCCCCCCCTTATCTCACTAGCACTAGCTCGAAAGGTAAATCCAGTTGTCTCAGATTATTCGGATGTCGAATAAATGAGGTTGGGATGTTTTGTAAGTTTGAATTTCAGCGGGTTTTGTGTTTTATGGATAGTCGTAGCCGATATAGTGTATGGTGAGCGACGATTTCTTCCAAATACTTCATCTCTTCAGTCGTTTGTTTGCAATTTCCGTTTTACAATTCGAGTATGCCGTTGCCGTTGCAACTAGGACAACCTCTTTTTATTCGGTAAAGGTAAACTAAGCGAAGTCTGTGGGTGTAGGGTGTACGCAAAAACGTAGAAAACTATGTTATGGAAAGGATCGACGGATCATAGAACCATAGCATATTACAAAAATTCGAGGAATAACATTTAACTGCAAAAACACGTTCCTTTAACTCATCTGAGCTATGATGTTTCCAACTGAGCTGAGCTGTCTCATTTTTAAATGATCTGAGTTTGTGCAGATGTAAAAGGAAAGCACCTATTATAATCGTCATAAATTTGGAATTTGAGATAATGTGCTTTTTGGACCAAAATCATGTCACTAATTTCAGGCTGCCTTGTCCGACTTTCTGTTTATCGTATGTCTGGTAATTCTTATTGTTAACTCAATAACTCAGAAAGTAGTAAAGCAATTTTGCTTATATTTTCACAATAATAATAATGACAGGGGGTCATGGAGAATTCATCAAAAGTTTGTAGCTGTAACTGTATATTGTCTAGATCACAGTTATTTGATTTTCATTGATGTTCATACCATGCCCCTGATATACAGGGTGTTTTCAAAAGTGGGAATTTCCTTTTCAGAAACAACATATGCCTTTAAAATGACAAAGCTAATGTGCGGTGAACGAGCAGCAGAAGAATAAAAAAAAATTGTCCGAAAATACTATTTGTTCGTTGCGAAGTTTCAAGTTGGGTCCTGTGACATGAGTTTGACAGATACAGTTCGAAATTCGAGCCGGAAAATTACAAAGCGCAAGTATTTCTTCCTCACGTTGGACCATTCGAAGCTGTCTAGGTCTTCCAACATGTTCACGATGATGTGATGCAAACATCCTTTCTCTAGCTCTTTACACGAGATAGACAAATCGACAGGGTGCAGGGTAAATACGGTCAGGGAAACGGTCTGCATACGCTCCCGAAGTATGAGAGGCATTTTCAACACATTCACCGTACACTAGAATCATGTCCATCAGTTCATCATTAGTTATACCGGTTGGGTCACATATGTTGTTGTTAAAGACCGACGTAGCACGTCCACATTAGAGAGAAGTCAAACGCGCGCTGCTGTACATCTATGCTTCGCTCCGTTGTAAACAGAGTTTTTTTTGCCAGGTTTTGATGTAATCGCACAGGGACGGAACTAGAAATGAGGATTTCATTATCGGTCAATATCTTGATATCCCAAAACATTTCGGTTATATGTTACTGGGAAAAATCACTCCTATTGGGTACTATGTGCCCTTTGAAGAAAAGTCCCAACTTACGAAACACCCTGTAGATATATTGTATACACATTATAGGAAAAATAGATAAATGAAATAAAAAGTACGAAATAAATGATCATGTATTGTAGTAATGTAAAGTATGAGTTGTTTAAGATTCTAGGGGATTGACGTAAGGGGCCATGGCCACCCCCCAATGAGCGCCAGTGGTTACAGCACTGAGAATCGTTGATTGAGATACGAACAACATGTACAATGGGACGCGAAAACGAGCATGTTAATTTAACCTTACAGAGAAAATTCTTTACTATATGAAATATGCTTGAATATATCTGAACAAAGAATAATAATTTAAAAGGAGTTCATTAAAACCAACATTGTGGCTGTGAAAGTTGAACATAGAAAATATGAAAAAAGAAATCTGAACGTGATATAAATGTGATTTTGTGTGAAACTGTCAATGTAAATAAAACCTGCCTACTTGACTCTGCCTAAGCTGTGAAATACGTGCGGACAATTTCAGTGACATAGGCAACAAAATGAATTTGAAAATTACAGGTGATTCGTGATTGGTCGAATATCTTTGGTAAGCCTAAAGAGTGAGTGAAGTATGTCGAAATGGTTATGATTTTCGTAACTTTAACAAAATTTTGTGTAATTAGCACTTACAAGAACATAGAGCCGATGATCTACATATTCCTTTTAGCAGCACAATAAACTTATAATAATACATTTCAAAATAATTGCTCAACTTGAGTTAAATATGCATTGCACTACGACTGACAATATTGATAGCAGTCTTATTTGAAGTGCAATACACTGACAGTGCAGTACAGGACAGTTATAGGTATTTTTAGTTTTTGCTAGTCTAAACTATCCATTAACAATATAATTCATTTATTATACCTTTTGGTAGGAAGTGGTACAGTTACCCATGTATAAATTATTGAATCTGGTCGACGCATTTATAGTCGTACGAGATGCTTGTTTTGCTTGATCTATCGGATTGTCGTGTCTGCCAGCCGCACACGAGTTGATCGGCGATGTGGTCGATGTCCACGAGTGGATTAATAATTCATATATGTATTTCAGTTTACCCTAGCCCTTTATCTTTTTTATCATTATCATTACACATAGAATCCCTGAATCCCAGAAGCTTTCGATATCCTCATGTCACTACATAAAATTATAAAATCAAGACTGATTTGACAGTATAACCTCAAATATTTACCGCCATTAGACGCGCAAGACGCACGAACCACTCGAACTATATTTTCATTCTGATATTGCATGCGATTGAAAACAAGGAGGGATTGAAAACGCACGTCTTGAGACGAGCATCAAACGACCCGTCAGTGGCGCTCCAATGCATTGCATGAGAAGCCGAGTGGACTTGCGTCAAATATCGCGTCGATCACATCGACAATCGACCGGTGTGCAAAGGCGCTAAAATATTGGAAAACGACCGGATAAGGTATCATAGGTCTTATGAATGAATAGATGAATGAATGAAAGAGGGATAGAGGCTTTCTGGTGACCAGAACCACCAGTGCATAGGCGTACAAACGGGCCCATATGCACCTTTCCTCAACTCCCAAGCCCAACCCTGCTCATCGCAAAATTGAAGATAGCCTTGGGTCATGCCCATCTTATATCCTTAGGTTCAAGAACCCTTCAACCTAGTATGGTCTGCCTATGATATCTAAGGGCTTCACATCGACATAGAATGTGTGGCAAGGACTCTGCCTCCTCTGTCCAGTGAGGGACCCAACCATCCACCTTGGCCAGAGGTCCTAAAATAAGTTCTCTAGCTTGGCGGAGATGTCCAGAGATTCCTTTTCATCTCATAAGATGCTAATTTTGCAGCCACAACTTATTTATTAACTTATTTCATTACCACAAACTCCAGCAGCACATGGCAATATATAAGTGATGTAAACCTACAAGCACTTATGCTTTTAATGCTTCCTGGCTGTCAGAGTAGATGGTGATCTGCTTACTAGGCCCTTGAATTTCGTGCATACGAAAGGCACAAGCTAAAATCTCTTTTTGGAACACCTCCTTGGTACCCCCCAAGAGAGAGGGAGAGCTTTGTTTTTGGACCATAGACCCCAGCCCCAGAGCCTTCGTCGGTAAGTGAGCCGTCCGTATACCAGACTGATGACCCTCCCTCCTCAAAAGGCCGCCTGTCGCTTGGCCGGCTTGGCCCCCATTTTATTTTTCCTTGTAGAATACTTCACCGAAAATTTGTAGTCGACGCAATATGTGGGAAAAATTATATCACTCGTCATATGTAAGATAGAGTCATCCCTTTGCAGTTCCGAGAGGATGGCAGAGTGTCCCCTGCCAGGATTCATAAAAGAACCAACTGCCTCATATGAAAATATTTGCACGAATCCAAATTTGATGGAAAATATTCACGAACCAATCATATAGGACATATATGATATATAATCAATGCAGCTTCTAGCGTATTTGTGTAGCACTGTACTTTCAATATCTGTATTCAATTCCAAAAACGTTATTGACTTTTATATATTTGACAAATTTTATAGATTGGTCGTTAATTCTGGCCCATAAAACGCAGTTGTGAAACGCGTTTCCATTTTGAAGTATTGTGAGTGTATTTCATTGACTTATTACCTAGATAAGCATAAGCTAAACATACGAGAATATCTGAAAATAATCGTGTACTGCACCATATATTGCATTTCGCTTATGTCACAAATACTTACGGGAATTTGGTGTATTGTCGAATGGATAGCTTGCAACCAAAGCACCCCCATGTAAACTTCCAGAAAGGACAAATTGTATTTTCGATACCCACTCCTTCACAGCTTCCGTTTCAGGTTGAGCTCTCCTGTTGTTTTGCTTGAAATAGTCTGGGAAGTTTCTGTTCAAGTCAAAGCCACGTGCGTTATACCTATAAAATATATTTGTTTTAAGAGTTGCAAAATATCAACAAAATTGTAGTTTTAGACATAGTTACCTTCCTTGAGTACCATCACAAGACCCTTCTTTGGATACTTCAAAACCATCTGGATTCATAGAAGGCATAATATGTATCCTGGTGTTGTCTAACAGCCATTTAACGAAATTGTCTGTAGCATAGTTTGTAACCAGGTACTAGGATAGAAAATATAATAATGGTCATGAAATTTCAGTCTAAAGTTGTAATGATACATTGTATCTGAATGATTTATTTACGTTACATTAATTTAGCTTTGCTAAACTACCTCTTAAAAGTGGCCGGCCTAAAAGTTTGAACACTGCCATAAACGAGAACGAATCAATGAATGAAAGAGGGATAGAGGCTTTTTGGTGACTACAACCTCTGGTTCAAGAACCCTTGGACCTAGTATCGTCTGTCTCAGGGCTTCAGAGCGACATAGAATGTGTGCCGAGGTTTCTTCCTCGCCACAAAGTGTACACATTGGATCACCCGCCACCTCCACCACATACAAGTGACGTTTGAAGCTGTTATGGCCGGATAGCAGGCCGACAAGTAGCCTTAGCCGGCTTCTGTCCAGTGAGAGACGACAGTACGTTAATATCGTGCATGGAACCAGGCATGTCACTACCATCCCAGGAGACGGTATGTCGGCGACATCAGCATGCCTCACAGATCAACGTAAATATCAAAACAATTGTCGAATGGGGATTAGCAAATAAAGTACAGTTCAACGTACAGAAAACTCAGGCAACAACACTTACAAAGAAGTCTTACGTTGGCTTACCAACTATAGAAATGGAGGGTAACCCCATAGTTGAGTCACCTTCCGTCAAGCTTTTGGGGATCAGCATCATCAATAACATGTCCTGGCACAACCACGTCGCCAGTATTGCTAAAACGGCATCCCAGAACCTTGGAGTTTTGTTCCGCTGTACGAAGCTGTATACACCAGAGCAACTAGAGCTGCTCTAGAAGGCACAGATCCGACCATCACTGGAGTATTGCTTCCATGTGTGGGGATGCGCTCCACAGCTATCTGTAAAGCTTTTGGACACTATCCAGAAGAGAGCAATTAGACTAATCGATACGCCTAACCTCACAGCCTGGAACATCGAAGAAGGGTGGGTGACCTTTTCCTGTTTTACATATTTTATCACGGTCGAGTGAGCACTCCCAGATAGTAACCAAAGGCCGTCCGAGGAACACTAGAGAGGCCCTGCGAGCTTATCCATACCAGGTCGAGGTCCCTACTCCCCGAACCAGTCTCCTCAAGCATTCCTTCTTTTGGAGAACTTCGACGTTGTGGAATGAGCCGCCGGGAATTTGTTTCCCGATGGCGACAACTTGCAGCGTTTAAAATCTAACGTGCACCGATACTTATCCCTCTCGCAGCGCTTCTACAGCGCCATAGGCTTTCAGCCTTTGCGGGAGGCTGACCATAAAAGAACCGCCCTACCTTGGCCAGAGGTCCTAAAATAAGTTCTCTAGTTTGACGGAGATGTCCAGAGATTCCTCTCCATCTCATAAAATGCCGATTTTGCAACCGCACTTCTGTTTTCCTTCTATAATGGTAGCTGCTGCCAGCCTCACAGCCGGTTCAGGACTCAAGAAATTATTCCTCGACCCTCGCCTTACGAGCGCATCCACCATTTCACTACCGCAAACTCTAGCATGACTCGGCACCCACATAAGTGGCACCTGATGTCTTGCCGAAATGTCATCCACGACTCTTCTACATTGCAGAACGAGCCTTGTTATGAAACTACAAGCACTCAATGCGTTCAATGCTGCCTGGCTGTTAGAGCAGAGATGCGTTACATAGTAACCAGATACTAGAATAGAAAATCTAATAATAGTCACAAAGTCTATCAGTCTAAAGTTGTAATGATACTGAATCTGAATTGATTTTTTGCGTTACATTAATGGAACTTTGCTCTTAAAAGTGGCACAGCCATAAGTGAGAAACTTAGAAGCTCGAAGTTCTCTATCCATAAAGGCATTGAAATCCATGGATACTTACGTGAATAAGCTGTAAAAGCAATTCTCTGCTTACTGCTTCATTTCCGTGAATATTACCGATGTATTTGACGTCCGGTTTGCCAAGCATGTGTTCATAAGGTGATGCTGATACTACCAGTACCCATAGGTCTCTACCTATGAAATGAGGGAGAAAATAACTAAATACCGTATTCTAAAATAATCTCTTTACTTGTTGACTATACTAGGCGCATCCAGAAAGTAAGTTTCCCAATAAAAAAAAATGAATATAAATTTTCAGGTATCTATATATTTAATACGAACAAGCACGGCAATGTTTTATCTATATTTTTCAACATAGCCACCATCAGAATAGAGACACTTTCCATATCGTGAGTTCAACATTTGTATCCCTCTGTCGTAGAACTCTGCTGCCTGTAAATGGACCAGCGTGTGACAGACGTCTTTAGCCCTTCGGGGATTCCAAAACGCTCACCGGAGGGAAGGCATTTCTTGAGATGCAAAAAAACGTGAAAATCGCTAGGAGCAAGATCAGGGCTGTAGGGCTGTAGGGTGGATGACCAAACAACTCCTAGACAAATTCCGTCAAAACAACAAGATCATAATTGATGATGGGCTGCGTTCTTCGCATCATAAGCACTTTGAAACCATCGGACGCAACAGCGACGCTATAGGCGCAGCGAGGTCCAGCGGCGTAAGCATGGCAGCATACGCCGACGATCTAGCACAGCTTAAAAGAGTAGTGCCAAAGGCTGAGAAGAAGGTGACAATACTGTCGCGACTGACGTCAAATGTAAGAGGGCCCAACATCAATAAAAGGGCACTAATGTGTCAGGTTGTACAGTCGATTATCCTATACGGAGTTCCTGTGTGGTGTAAAGCCACGAAAAGGAAAAGGCATTAGAAGGCAGGCAGAGAAAGTTTCTGCTAAGGATGGCCAGTGCTTATCGCACGGTATCTACAAAAGCATTGCAAGTTATAATAGCGATATCACCATTATACTTGCTGGTCGAACAGAGGACACTGATCCGCAGAGCAGGCAATGCGATATGCCGCCCTGAAGCTAAAAGACTGACAGCAAGTAAATGCTATGCCTATGGAACGAAGCTACTGATATCGCACAGTGGACGAAACGACTAATACTGTCGATAAAAGAATGGGCGGAATGCAGTCATCGACAGATGTCCTATTTCCTAACGCAGGCACTGTCTGGGCATGGGTCTTTTCGAGTGTATACTAAAAGGATAGGACGAGTGATGGACGAAAGATGCCTGCACTGCGAGAGAGGATACGGCCTAGCGTGCCCTCTGCTTCTGTGCGACAGATGGGGGCCATACAGACAAGTGTCAAGTCAAAATTGGCAGGATCAGCCAACCCCAGAGATTATGGTCTCTCCCGCTGATGTCCATACATGGGATGGTCAACAAAATAGTCTCTGCAAATGAGAAATAACATCGACTTCAAGGGTAAATAAAGATTCAAAGTTATTCCTAAACGGATTTTAATCATCACCTCATGCCCTGTGCAGATTGAGATATAGTATCAAAGGTAAGATAGAGTGCTTTAGCCGGTCGGGCCATGGTGACATGTTGGATGGACGGTTTGCGTCTGTTGGAAATGTGATCATGTGAGGACTCAAGCGGATTCAACGACGCGACGGGCGGACAGACTCTCGAGTGTGCGAGTATTTTCTGTCCTTGCGATCAAGCCGATTTCCTAAACCCTCTATAATAAAACCACACCAACCATGCACCATCTGCTTACTCATGATGTTTGGTCCATAGACCTGACAGAGCTGACGATGAATTTCATTTGGTGCATTCAAGGTCCTGCTACGTGCCACGCTACTGGCATAAGTGCGCAATGTTCTTCGGTTAGGTTAGGTTGCTTTGTAGAGAGCTCAGAGTAACAACTGAGCATAGAGGTAGTAAACAACTAATTCTAATAGGCCGACATCTTTTCTTACGTTGTCATATTGTCCACCAGATACGGCAATCATAATTGTTTACTATCGTCTTAAGACGGTATTTTGATGGTTCAGGAATGATTACAGCAAAATCAATAGATATGTTGACCTCTACTGCGTTACTGCATATTTCTTCATCATAAACGCAAATTCTGAAGTCTTTGAGGAGCTGGCAACGCCGACATAATTTTCATGCGACTTATTTACGGTAGAAGTTCGATTGTCAAACGTTTGTTTTGTTTGTGTGTCTTTTATGCTTGGTCAGTAAAATCGAATTTGCTATTTGTTGGTAACTGTAGTGAAGCTTTACGGACTTGCTGTGCTATCTTCGAGTGTTGTTTAACACTTTTTCGAGATGGACCTCAAAAAGTGCAGTGTTTGTAGCATGGGTTGCATTGGAAGAATTTTCAGGTTAGTTGGCGTTACACAATTGTTTACAATTTGAACTGTCACTGCGAGGTCACAGCTGATCAATGTTTGGAGGCGGAATTGTCAAAGATGATGGCTTTAGCACGCCATGCTGAAGTGGTTTGTTTACTATCTCTATGTTCAGTTATTACTCTGAGGTAGAGAGATATTGCAAACCACAGATATAGCATACGTTGCGGTATTTACGCAGCGGTATTAAAGATATATCGGCACGTACTGGCGGTAGTAACAATAGGTGTTATCTGTTTTGTGGGTGTTATCATCCCTAACGTAACGCGGTATCTTTCCACTAAACGACACTTATTGGAAAACATTTTTATGTTACGTTAAAACGAATTTCTTTCTTTGATAAGTGACAATCGTTTTGGTTTACTCATTTAGGTATTGGTTAGCTTAATAGCAGGTTAATAGAACGTTGATGTGGATATCTTTAATTTTTCCGCATAGGATGGGGTTCACACCGCTAATTTGTCACCGGGTGTAAACCTCAGTCTTTTCACCCATGGCCGACTCTACTCACTAGGCCGGAGCATTGAAATATGGCAACACTGAATCGGGGGCCGAGCTTTTATTTGTTGTTAAGTTATTAGTGTAATCTTCCAGAGCAAAAAAAAAGATTGGAAGGTGATTTTTAATGTGTTTCTAATTATTTACCTGCACAAACGAAACTATAAAGATAAAAGGATGCCTGCAAAGTGTGTAGTACCAGGTTGCACTAGCAATTGTGCTTCCAATAAAGGACATACCAAACATAACCTTCCAGAGTGAAAAATAAGATTGGAAGGTGATTTTTAATGTGTTTCTAATTATTTACCTGCACAAACGAAACTATAAAGAGAAAACATGCCTGCAAAGTGTGTAGTACCAGGTTGCACTAGCAATTGTGTTTCCAATAAAGGACATAAACAGAAATGGGTGAACGGTATTCCTCGTAAGGGCTGGTTATATTTTTAAGAATAAAGACAATAATTTACAAACATTTCAAAGGATAAGACCTATTTTAAAGCACAATGTGGTACCTACAATGTTTTCTGGACCTCTCAAATATCACAGAAAAAGACAGTTAATAGAACTGATCTGGGCATGCATCTGGGCATACCTACGAAAAGATTTGATAGTGAAATTGAATCAAGACCAGCAAGAATGGCTTCAAAGTGACCTAAAAGTGAATTTTTCTAGCTCAAGTGAAAATTTACAAAGTAAATTGAGTGTTCATTTGAGTGGAAGTGGAGGTGGCAGCAGGAAACAGGTTGCGTTTATTTTTATTTTGTAGTGTTTGACTACGATGAACCAGACATCAGATGTAAGTGGTATTAGTAGTAGTAGTTCTAAAAAGTATTTTTCTTAATTTATCAACCGAGATGAACTCTTAATACATATAAAATGTAATAATTATTATTCTGAAACTATAAAACAATTTACGGTAACCGGTCCCCTATTTGACAGCTAAGCCACGTTGCCATATCTAAGGCTCCGGCCTAGTGTAGAGTCGGCTATGTTTCACCCCTTTACCACTAATGTTGATATTTTGAGATATTTCAAGAAAAACTGATAAATACTCCTACATTTATCATCAATTTACTATTTCCCATCTCAAAAGCACAGAACATATCCCCTTCTCAAAAAAAGCTGTTCGTACTGCGCATGTCTGTTCTCGTTATTTGGAGAATAGCGCTTTACCTTACTCATCCGCCAATAGAGAGATATCGGCACAGCGAATAGCGCCTACTGGCTGCAATAACGTTAGGTGTTAAATTCCCATGCAATGAAAATCAATGTAAATTTCCATGTGGGGTCCTTTAGCCAGCAAAATATGTGATATTAAATTAGTGCTATGAAGTCTATATTAATTAGGCCTAGAGAGTAACAAAGCTACACTTCAAACAAGTTTACTAAATAGTTTAGAAAAGAAAAAACATTAAACTCATATGTCCTCGGGCTCCGAAACACTTTCTGTAGCAAAACAGTTTTCTGCAGAAGTATCAGTCATAGTTAGTTTCAGCATCAAAATCCCAGTTTCCGACTATCTCAACTAACTCATGTCGTTTTAGGAGTCGCGTTCTATTCTAATCACTTATTTTGAAGACTCTAAATAATTAAAAAGCAAAAAATATACCACGTGCTTAAAATGAAAATTGGGTCCGTAAATGACCGTCCGGGGTACCAGCGGCACCCCACTAAACGAAATCACGTATAACTCTGCTGTACTCGCTGCGAAACGTGGCCGCATACTGAATTACGGTTTTAAACACAACACATATCATGCAGCAGCGTTGACAATGTCTTTAAATAAAATATTTAGGATAGCATTTTTTAACACGGGGTCTTCAAACGACCCCCCTTGGAGGTTAAGCGCCGGTGCACACTTGCGGCTGTTTACCGTCCGGCGCCGCAACGGTACCGGAGTTGCGGCCTAAAGTACTAACACCCGTATGCACCGTTTGGCGATTCTAATCCTAGTTCCCTAATCGCGCTTTGCAAATCTTCGCCATCTAGCTATGCACCGTCAAGAGATTAACTAATCCAGATTGGAGATACGGCAAGGTTGTGTTCGCAAGATTCTTTTGACAGTGACAGTGTCAAAATTATCAGTTTTCGGTAAACAAATAATCTAATCCAGGTTTACGTAACTAATAGCGCAATTGACTTACGGTGCATACAGGTGTAAGGAATAGAACAAAAGATGCACATTTGTGTCCGGCGCCGCTGCGGTGCCGTCCGATCGCGGTGCGGCTGTTTCGAGCCGTTGTTTTCTTTCTCAATCAACACTGATTGATACGGTGCCGTTACAAAACCGCAAGAAGTGTGCAGGCAAACTCGCGGTGCCGGAGCGGCGCCGCAACGACGCCGGACGGTAAACAGCCGCAAGTGTGCACCGGCGCTAAGGGTTAACGTAATGCGGTATCTTTCCACCAAATGTCACTTATCGGAAAACATTTTAACGTTACGTTAAAACAAATTTCTTTCTTTGACATGTGACAATTTTTAGGTTTATTCATTTATTGGTTAGCTTATTTTTATTTTGTTTGGTATTCCCAGAATCCAGAATTGTTGATTAATTTTCTTATCTATTTTCACATCTTGTATATAAACAGATTTACAGTTTATATCTTTAAGATAAGTGGTTAAACTGTGTACATAAGTAGGACGTAACTTGTATTATGCTTTATTTCAGTTTGCAATCTAATGGAGCAGATTAATAGAACGTTGATGTGGATATCTTTATTTTTTCCGCATCCTCCAAGGGGTTCACATTGCTAATTTGTCACGCCTTTACCACTAATGTTAATATTTTGAGATATTTCAAGAAAAACTAATAAATACTCCTACATTTATCATCAATTTACCAGGTCCGATCTCAAAAGCACAGAACATCTCCTCTTCTCGAAAAAGGTGTACGTACTGCGCATGCCTCTTCACGTTATTTGGCGAATAGCGCTTTACCCTATCGTCGTGGCTTTACCTTGTAGGCAGTTTTCGTTACTCACAAAGTGATGTCCCGTTTAACACTATTTGACAACTTTGACATTTGCATTTCGTTTTATGTATATCGTAACCGCTAAATGCCGGTATTGTACGGACCTTAGATAAGGAAAGAGAGGGGATACCGCACGCCCATTTGATGCTATATGGATTAGCTGATACCGAAAATGAATAGCTGTCAAAATGCTGGTGGAAAACTGGCGGTAGTGTCAAGGTGGTGTTTTTTGCGATATTTAACGTTTTTAAGACCAATAATTGTGAAATATTGTGGTGAGCGTAATGGTGGGGTGTGCAGCTTACCGTTGTAAAAGCCACAGCAGCAGGAAGGAGCCAGGAATCACTTTTCACAGGTAAATTTATGATCTTATTTTTTTGGTGTATCCGAAATTCATGCAAATATCTCGATATCTAGTTCAAAGATATATGTGTATCCGAAATATAATTTGGAATGTACCACTAACATGCGAATCATAATGTTTTTGAGCACGTAAAGTCTAAAAATTATGTTTTTAAGGGATTTTTTGGTTCAAATACAATCAGTTTTCCAGTGGCGTATCTATTATAGCTTACATTTTGAATAGAAATATTATGACTTTGCATTGTAATATATAATATACCAATACCCTTATACAAGGTGTGCATTTCAAGGGTGGCCTTTATTTGTAGTTGTATGAATAATAAAATTAATTTTCTTTCTTCCTCGACAGGTTTCCTAAAGATCTTCCTAGACATGATTTATGGATCAAAAATATGAGGATCGAAGGTTGGAAGCCTACAAGCAACGATAGGCTTTGTTCTAAGCATTTTGAACAGAATTTCCTTCATCAAACAAATCAAAAAGTATATCTTCTGAAAGGAGCAGTCCCCACCATATTTGACGAGCTTCCGGAATACTTACGTCCAAAAATTGTAAGTTATAATTCCTAGCTTACATTGTCTACGCTTAATCAATATTAAAATAATAAACATTCTAGGATTATGATAGATGGATAGATGGATAGATGGATAGATGGATAGATGGATAGATGGATAGATGGATAGATGGATAGATGGATAGATGGATAGATGGATAGATGGATAGATGGATAGATGGATAGATGGATAGATGGATAGATGGATAGATGGATAGATGGATAGATGGATAGATGGATAGATGGATAGATGGATAGTTGGATAGATGGATAGATGGATAGATAGATAGATCGATATACTTTATAGTCTAAGAATTTACAAGATTCTTATTGACAAAGCTATATAATAACAAACAAAACTTTTGGGATATTCACTAAAACCTGTGAGGAGGAAGTTTGTTATAAATCTTCACTCCATTGTATATAATTGGATCATTAATGAGTTATGATTTGGGTGTGATATTAATTTAAAATCATTCTTATGCCTTATGCCTATATTCTATATTTATGGTCTCAAATTTGGTTTTATATTTGAGTATTAGTGATGACGTTTCCAAAATAAACAGTGCAATAAAGTAAGGAGAAATACGATTACGAATGGCTGAATAACCATTTAAAAATTGATAGCTATGAAAATCAAAAGGCAGCTAACCTCAAAAATGTAATAATTTCTTGTGTTACAGTTACATTATTAAACAACTATATTTAGGTGTGTTTACTCGATACGAAATCAAAACAAAATGTTACTGTCACTTTTCCTATAAGATTCAGTCACTCATTCACATCTACTTAAATCATAAATTAATTTGTTCTGTCTTTCTTTCGGAAATAATGTTTCAAACATTGTCTAATATACAGCTCTGTTATTTTAGGCAAAAGAAAGAAAAAGACCCCGTGAACGTGATGTTCATCCAGAACCATCGCCATCAACCTCAGCTCTGGCTGCACAGGACGACTCTCCCCGGAAAAAGAAACTTAGAAGAGAACTGCTGCTGCAAAAAGATAAGAATAAGGAAAAAACGAAAAAAATCCGTGCCCTTGGTCAATCACTGAAAAGAGCACACAAAAAAGTAGCCTCTTTAAAAATAATTGCTGAGGAATTAGAGCGACAAAATTTACTATCTCAAGAAAATTTAGTTTTAGTTCAAAATATGAGCAAGGTTAACATAGAAATATTGAACAGAAAAATGGGGAGAAATGTTCAATATTCACCTGAACTTAGGAAATTTGCCCTGACATTAAATTTTTTTTCACCAAAGGCATACAACTATGTGAGAGATGTTTTTGACACTTGTCTCCCGCATAGCAAAACTATTGCTAAATGGTTTCAGAATGTGGATGCTGAGCCTGGTTTTACCAAGGAATCAATAAATACCTTAAGAAATAAGGTTCAATCATCTGACAGACCAATAATTTGTTCATTAATTATCGATGAAATAGCCATACGGAAACATTTAGAATGGGATGGAAAAAAATTCCATGGTTATGTGAACTGTGGTACAAATTTAAACGATGACTCTAATGCTTTAGCCAAAGAAGCTTTTGTTATAATGTTGGTTTGCATCAATGGAACTTGGAAATTACCTGTCGGTTACTTTCTTACAGATTCTTTGAATGGCAGTCAAAAACATTCAATTGTATCTCAATGCATCCATCTGATTGAAGATACGGGAGCCAAAGTTATGTCAATCACATTCGATGGTGCTCCATCTAATACCGCTATGTGTCATAACTTTGGATTCTTATTTAACATTTCAAATATACAGACAAGTTTCAGAGTTACAGATCACAATGTATATATTTTTTATGATCCATGTCATATGATAAAACTTGTTCGCAATGCATTTGGTGAAAAGAAAATCCTAATTGATTGTGATAACAATTTTATTCAATGGAAATACATAGCGCTTCTAGAGAAGCTGCAAACTAGCGAGGGCTTACATTTAGGGAATAAGTTACGTCGCGCTCATATTATTTTTTTCAAACAAAAAATGAAGGTTCGGCTTGCAGTTCAGTTACTTAGTGCATCAGTAGCCGATGCTATTGAGTATTGCGAAAAAAAGCTGAATCTTGAGGATTTTAAAGGTAGTCAGGCAACAGTTAAATTTATTAGAATTGTAAATAGCATTTTCGATATTTTAAACAGCAGAACCCTAGTAGCACCAGGTTATAAAAAAGCATTATGTCAAAAAAATATAGATCGATCTGCGGAATTTATCAATAGTGCAATTTTTTATCTTTCAAAGTTGAAATTATCTAATAATGAGCAAGTAATCATGTCTAACAGAAAAACTGGGTTTATTGGATTAATAATTTCATTATCAAGTTCTTTAGGATTGTACAAAGAACTTGTTTCTGAGAGAAAAACATTACTGTACCTTCCGTTGTATAAGATTAGTCAAGATCATTTAGAATTATTCTTTTCGTCAATTAGATCAAGAGGTGGCTGGAATAATAACCCAACCGCTCGACAGTTTCTAGCTGCTTACAAAAGGCTTCTGGTTCGAGCAGAAATTAGAGAGGGCGGTATGGGTAACTGTATTCCATTAGATCAAATCCCTATTCTAAGTAGTTCTACAAAAAATGTAAGGTCTGAAGATGTAATTAATAGTGGTTTATCTAACCATAGTTTAATAGACATAAATGAGCCTTCTGATGATCTAGAAACTATTTGGAAGGATCATGACTACATCATGAATGCACCTGTGATAAGTGAATGTTCATCCCAAATTGTGCAATATATTGCTGGTTATGTTTCGCACCAATTACAAAAAACAATAAAATGTGAAACATGTGTCACAGCATTGATTGGTACTAGAGATCGGTTTCTCAATTCCCTAATTGAATTTAAAAGCCACGGCGGTCTGACTTATCCATCAAATGATGTTATCAAGATATGTTTGAAATCGGAACATTTTCTGAGAGTTAATGAAAATTGTATTCACACCAAACATTTTGTACCTTTGCTGATAAGCAAAATAATATCAAGTTTTCTAGGCACCCCTATTTTCAGCTGCTTAGAACGTCACGTATTAGAAAATGATGTAAATCATATATATTTTTTAATAAAAGCTGTATGCACAAAATACTTAAATATCAGAATCCATTTTATTGTAAAATCTCGATCACAACAGGACAATCCAGTTCGGAGCCAATTAACAAAAATGATTCTGTTTAAAGGGCAGTAAAATATTGGTAGTTTTTGACCTTCGTGACTGTAATATTGACTGCCATCAATTGTAGGAGCAAGCGAAATGCCACGTTCCTACAAAAAAATTATTTTTGTTGAAGCACACAATACTGAGTTTCACCCAAACTTCCCCATAAGTAAATACATAACTGCAATAAATTAGAACTTACTGGAAGCAAGGGGTTAAGTGATAAAATAGAGTTGTAATTTCTATGTAAGTTATAGGACCTCACCTATATTGAATGAATTGTTCGTTTTTATTTACTACTAGCTAATCTAGGAGTCATTTTCTAATTTTGTAAATGTTTTGATTTTGGATAAGATTAAAGGACCTTTGTATTTCTAGCCCAAAACTTACTATATTTCATGTCTGAGATAATTTTTATGTTTAACCCCCCAGCTTTTTCATTAATTATTGCCACCGTCGCAAAAAGAAGTTATGTATAAAAAAGCCTCGTTGGAGTAATTAAAAATACTGCTCTTCATTACACACTACAAACAGCAAGTAACAGCGTAACAGCAAGTAGATTTTTTTACTGCATATGGGGACTCCGATATTGAAGGCATCAAATTCCTCAATCTCGTAAGCTAATCTATAATAACAAAAATGTTTTATTGCTGCTTCTGTTTACAGTATGTAATAGACAGTATTTTATATATAAACATAATGTCAATAAATATAAATATACTATAGGTATTATGTGTTCTTTAATAATAAAAAATTGATTTACTACAAACTACAAGCAGTTTTTTTCTTTCTGGGTAGAAGTATAATCGTGTCTTCCATCAGTCATATACTGCAAATGAACATAACATGTTCATGACTGAATAAAATATATACATTATCAATTTTTATATATTATTGGCCACAAAACAGCAGTCGAATGAAAATCACGGTTACGGTAATGTTAGTCACTTAAGTTTTAATTGTGGATGGCGAAATTGGCCATATAGAAACCCTGAATAACAATATTTCATTAAATTTTATTTGAAAAAGATTATTTCTACAAATAGCTCAACCAGAACGTTAATCCCATTAGTTACGCCACTGGGAATAGCGCTTTGGTGCCATTTGGTATCAGAAATGTCAGTCGCGGGTTCCGTCCTCTCTCTTTCCTAAGGTACGGACGATAGCCATAGCGATTAATGAAGCGACACGCATGCGCAGCACGAATAAAAATTAGATCATAACCTATTTTGGTTTTAACAGCGACACTGGTTTTGACCTTTGAGTAGATCTGCAACGATTATTATCCGTCGTTTTACAAAAATGCTTCCAAATTCGTCAAGCTCAAAGAGTGTGTTACAAATAATAAAAAGAGTTCGTTTTACCGAGGAAGACGACCAAATTTTATTAACAGAAATACTGGCAAAAGACCCAACCGAACCAAACTTTTTTATCTATGCTGGCAAATAATCCTTAAGCGGATCCTTTGAAAAGTTAAAACTTAAATACTTCCAACATGATCGCATCTTCAAAATCTGAGTCATTACTGGAGTCCAATAAAATTAACTCGTCCATAATTTTAGGGCAAACTACAGCGAACACTATTGAATTATGATTTTCTTTCAAACAACAACTTTTACAATACTCATCTGCTATTTTGACGTTATGGTGTCAAAGTTGTAGCTCAAAATAAGGTTAGGGGGCATCTTACAGTGGTGTCTTGCTCCGAAAGCTATTTATTTATCTGTCAAATAGCGGTTCTGACAACGTATTTGTTAACCGAAGCGGTAAGATTAATTAAGAACAACGAAAACTTCCTATTATTCACCCGCAAATTATGTAATGCGGTAGCGTTATTTACGGGCATGCCGCTAAAAATCAACTCGCGGATATTGCAACTGTCAAATTAACATAGGCGCAAATAGCGCATATTACAGTACCGATATCTCTTTAATGCTGAGAAACGCGCTGCTCACAAATTGATTAAATAATTACAGTAGAGTCAAAGTTTACGGAATACATATAAGTTGGATCACTCCGCAAAAATATCAAAACGGCCTGCCCTTGCCCCGTCACCCCGGTTCACCGGTAGCAGTGTAATGACGTCAGCCGGGAGATACGGGGCGGCGCCGGCGTACAGTAGAGGTTGAACGTGTTTAACGCGAAGTGTATACAGTGTCTCAAAAATATCGGATTTTGTTATCTCGGATTTGTTTGCTGGAAATGGATAATATTTTTAGAAGTTTGATTTTAACAATTAAATTTATTAACGGATGGAAAATGACAATCAGATCCATCCTTATTTTGTGGTAAACCTTGAAATGTGAAGGATATAAATACAGGGTGTTTCACGACGATTAAGACAAGCAATATGTCGGAACTGGGCAGTAGTAGAGAATTATAATTTTGGGGATGTAAATTAGAGCAGATGTTGTGTCTTTTTTTGTCATTGTACTACCCAATGAGGTATTTGTTATTGGTCACGTGACATTCGATTCAAAATTATTAATGAGACACCCTGTACATTTGTGCCTTTCCGTGTTCCTCCCGATAAAACAATGGGAACAAACTAGCACACTTGGGGTATAAAGTGATTAATTCAAGACCTACAAAATATTCATTCGGTGGTCTTACCATACCACCCAGGGACATCCTAAATTATATTTTAGACCTCGGAAATATTTTTATTGATAACTTTAACAATTTAGCTTCTACAGTACCAATTGGAATGACACTGAAGAGCAAAATGTCAAAAATAATTTATTCACAAAGCATTTCCACATGATTATCTTTTAAAATTGTACATACGAGTTCATACGAATTTTATAAGCTGTGGTCTCAAAAATAAGTCAAATAAACTAAACATTAAGGTAAAAATACTACAGCACCTTTGAATCAATTTTTACTTATCTACGAAATAGCTACAATATGTGAAATCATTTGAGATTCACTAGTAATAGTTTTACTAGGTTTTATTTTTGATATCAATTTATGTAACTTAGTGTGTTAGCAAAATAAACGTTATATTTGTATTTGTATGTCTAAATCGGCTGTCAATACCTAGTCTTTCAATGACCCTCGTATATACATAAAACCCAGGCGTTAGCAAGTTCCCGCTAAAAGACCCTCGTACTTGGGCAAAAACCAACGCAAAAACTAATTGGCGCGTGCGGCCGCGGCATCGCTTTGATGTGAGATCTTCAAAGTGCCGACGGAGAGTGATCCAACTTATATGTATTCCGTAAACTTTGGTAGAGTCAAGTCAAAATAATTTAGATTAACTGTCTAGTTTGTATAAACCGAATTTATGTATAATTGCAAGATCATTATTATAATTTGCAACTTTTCTACTAAAGTCCCGAATAAATTTCATAGAATTTCATATCACTAACTACGACAATGTAAGAATTTGTCCCTCTGTCCCGATATTCAACTCACATGCAGAATATAGATGTTCCAAAACATCACAGCCGTCTATGTGACCTTTATGTTATATGTCTGAAAAACGTACCTTGGACGGATTTTCCAATGGAGTAAAGCGCCGTCAATGAAGGATACCGTGCCGTAGTTTGTCTCAAAAACTTGGTCATCCTGTCAAAGTTGTGATATTTGTAGTCGATAGTGTACGGTTCCGTGAATGTGTCCAGATTCAGGTTACTGCCTCCTTGATATTTGCGTTGCTGGAGTTCGGATAGGGAATTTGCTGGGTCTGACACCTGTGGAGGTCATGTAGATTCAGAAGCTTTTAAATTAAATTATGTCAAACAAACACTACACAGTCTTATTACTCGCCAAACGGATTTTTTTCAAACTCGACACGTGTTTCGCTATCTATGTTAGCATCTTCAAGGAAAGGTGTGCAGCTAACCGTAAAGTGATCTAACCCTATTACCTGTAGCGCTCTACCGCTGTACCATCATGCACCATCATTTTGTAATTTATTCAAAGGTATTAGATTGTACAATAGTATTTAGTACACTTTTCTACAAAATTTAGTACAATATAAAGTTAAGCCGATGGCAATACTGGTGCGATATTAATATACTTTTGCCAAAGCTTTTGCAGTATGTACAAAAGATCTAAAGAAAGCTATAAATACACACAAACCATAAAATATGCATGAAACTAAAAAAATGAGTCAAGTTGATTGATTCAGTACTTCCCGCACATTACGGTGATATCATTTTATTATTTTCCCATTGCATGAAGCTATAGTCTGAGATCCCCTTGCAACCAAATCATCGCCCTCAAAAAACATCCAACATAAAAACTCTAGTAAATCGTTGCTTGCACCTCTCGTAGGAACTAGAACGACATAGTTTTTATTCTGCGAGCATCAACTGGATGAAACGAAACGATCGGCAAATAGCCTAAAAACGAAGCTATTTTCATATTTTTAGTTTTTTTATTATTGCTGCGCCGCAACAAAGCCGATTTCTAAAAACCATACGCATTTTCCATCCTCGCCACGGTAATAATACTGTGTCGAAATTTCATTAAAATCAATTTTAGGTACACAATACAAAAGGATGTATCTAAAGTTATAATCGTATTTAGAATACATCAGAAAAAAATCGAAGTCCCTTGGCTTCTGTAGTAGGCAAGGCAATGTTCGGATGGACCTAAAAAATGGTATTATGCCGCTACGAATCACTTTCATAGATCAATGTACAGCCTATCATGAATACAACAAATTTTTGAGTTTTACGACCCCCCCACTCTCCAACCACCCCAATTTCATCCCCACCCAAAAATAGTAGAAAATGATCAAGAAATCCTAAAACGCCTAAAAACGAAGTTTGAGGCGTACTTAAAATTGTTTGTTTTTGCTAATAGTCCAACGTCAATGCACCGATTTTCAAAATTATAGCGGCATTACCTATACCACAACCCCATAGCATACTGATACCCACATTTCATCACAATCCATGCAGCAGTTACTGAGATTACGAGGCTAGAAAAACGCGCACAGGCAGACAGACAGACAGACAGACAGACTGACGGGAATGAGTGACGTGGATTTTCGTTATGTAGACATCATAAAACGCCCAAAAAGCGTATTATCTCAAAGTCGGAAACTTTCACAGTAGGTACTCCCCTCACATGTCGGTGTGTAAAAATATAAATTACAATTGAGGAGCAGACTTTCAAAATGCATTTTGTCCAAATTTTCCAAATTTGAGATGTCACTGTATTCCTATAATCAAATACTCACTATTTAATAACAAAAATCAGAGAAAATGCATGTAGTCTCCGTGCTATTAAGTAGGAAATCATACCTAGATAAACAAACTGATTTAAGTCCAGTCACATAGTACTTTCAAAGTGCATTTTGTCCCATAAACATGGAAAAAATACATTTTGATTTGGATTTGATTTTCGAATATCGTACGACGGAGCGGGAGCTGAACTGGATAGCTGCAAACTTGAAAAAAACTGTGGCAAGCTAGTGATGGAGACGACGCCGACGAGCAAAAAAGCGGCGTAGAAGTTCTTTGCTACTTGACAATGAAACTCAAATTATACTTTGTCCAGAAGTGACAAACCAACTGCATCATGTCCACTAGTACTAGAAACAAGACTGCAGACTGCAGACTGCATTATGTCCAACAGTTTTTTAATTTTTTCAACTTTCTTGTAGGTACCAAATTTTGCGATTGAGTACCATACACTCCATGCATATCACTATACTACCCAAACCATTTTTTGATTTTGGTTCCTCTGTACTAGTCTTTTGCTTCCCCGGAAAATTTGCAATAATGTACAAAATCCAATTTGAAAGTCTGCTCCTCAATATAGGCAATTAAAAAATTTTTTTTGTCTAATTCATCAATATTCCGATATTGCTTGTAATATTTAAACAGCAAAATGCCTTAAAATCCGGACTCTAATCAAAACTATGTAGGTTGACGCGCTCGTCACACGCACTTACGCAGTGCATAGATAAACCAGTGCTTGCATTCAAACGACTTTTCGCTGGTGGCGGCGTTGCCAAACATTCAAAAATATTAGGACAAGTAAATATACAAAGTGGGTTCTGGCATCAAAAGCGCGCGAAGGTTTGAATTTGGCGGTTGAATTTGGATATGACAGATGAAGCGGTCACACGTGACAGTTTTGACAGATGTCATAGGACACGTCACAGTTTTGCATTCTGTGATTGGTTGATATATGACATAGTCACGTAGCAGTTTTGTGTTCTGAGATTGGTTGTTACCCATACTCTGAAACCTTGCATTTCTTGACATCTCTGTAGTTTCATCAACTAATCACAGAACACAAATAAAGTGTTACGTGACTACGTCACCTATCAGCCAATCACAGAACGCAAAACTGTCACGGGGCCACGTCATCTGTCAAAACTGTTACGTGACATACTACATCTGTCAAAACTATCACAAGACCATGTCATATTGTCATCTGTGAAGTGCCAGGAAGTACCCAGACAATCTACTGTCACTTCTTTTTGACATGGATGTGTATAAAAGGCTCACCCCTTGTGCTTGGAAGCCAGCATTGACACTGATGGAGTCACCGACGAAGGTGGTGCCGTCATCGAGGCTTAGTCTAGGGGAAGGACTGGCGATGCTTACTTGTGTTCTATTTGCTATGTGGGAGAGATCTGCTGCAAGGGATGCTGTGTACAGCCAGGTGGCGATTGCTAGGATACTGATGACGGTCTTCATCTTGGTCGGGACTAGAACAAAAAACAATTCAAATAATGAAATAATAATATTTATTCTTTTTTACTAATGTGTTCGACAAAGCTATAAGTTGCAAATCAAATATAACTCCTAAATCACAAATAGATTGTTGTCCAGTGACGTTTGTGCCCTCAATTTTATAATTAAATGCTATAATATGCTTCTTTTCAGTAAACGTTACAGAACACGAATCGTAAACCTCATCAAGAGCAGAAATTTGCAAATGATTGTATCAGAGATGATAGTTTGAATTGTTGAATAAATATTCAAATCAACAGCGTAGAATAACCTATTTATTTTTCGTATCCGAATTAAGTCGTTTATGAATAATACAAACAACAATGGATCCAAATTTGAGCTATGCAGTACCCCCAAGACTGCATGATGAGATGTTTTGGAAATATCTGTTATCGATATATACGATTATAGATAACAATTTCATATTTCAAAAAGCTTAGAGGGCACAGTGCAAATTTTTTACGCAATTTTTTGTTTTGTGCGAAGACAAATGCAACAATAGTCCCATTCCTACATCATGTGCATTTATCATACTAAAATTACTTTAATACATATGTACAAGCTGTCCCTTATTATTATTAAGTAGTGCTAATCAGTAAATCTAAGTATAAACCGTGGCTAGTTATCCAAGTGAAATCTTTAGATGTGGTGAAAGCAAATAATATGTTGTTAATTGGCAATTGTGAAAAATAAGATATTTTTCATCGCACGTGGGTGCACAATTTATATACATTTCTCTTTCGTCATTTCTGAATACTTAACTACTACATTATAAATGTTCATTTTTTTTGTTTTGTTTTGCAATCATTTTCAGCTATGAACGTGATACTGTTGATAATTAAAATTTTCAAGGTTCAATAAGATTTAATTTATGACATATTTTACACATTTATGTAAACAAAAAGCATTCTCTTAAATTTTCTTACTTTGTTATGATTCAGTCAGAATAAAAAAGGTCATCTATTTACTTTTTTGGATGATAATTTTTGTTGGCGATTTATTTTGAACGCTATCGCTTTTGAAGTATTGTATGCACTTGGTTGGAATACATTAATAATTCTTAATAACAGATTCATGCTTAGTAAACAAAAAATCCGTCAAAAAAAGTAAGACAGCTTAAAAAAAATGCTATCTTGAAACGTGAGACCCTTTTTTTGATGCGACGCGCGCGACGCTCACGCAGGTGCACTGACGTTATGTAGAAAAGCTTGTGCTACAAATAGAACGTTGAGAGTCAGTAGGACGAGACAAAAAAGTATTACCCTGAAAATCGAATTTTAGTTCAAAAAAGGTCTAACATTTCTAAAAATTTCAAATAAAAAGGACAAAAAAAATAAATTGTTTTATATCACGATCTATCTATCTTTTCACCGCATCTCAAAACCGCTGCATTAATTTGGCTGAAATCTTGGATGAGATATATCAACTATCAACAAACTAAAGGGTATCAGAACCATTCTATGTAGACTTTCTTTTTAGGTGGCCTAGAGGTTGCTGACCACCATAGGTTTTATTTTTGGTAGTACCCAGAAGGTGTGAGAAGTGAGTCAAGCTTCTTGACGCCATTTGCTATGTAGAAACACGGAAACCCCGTGATCCCGGAGATTTTTTGCTCCCGAAAATCCCAGGTTTCATAAAACGGGATCTCGTTAGTTTCGATTTTTTAAATGATGAAGTTTCAGTCTGCTTGATTCCTTTTTTATTCGATTATTATTTTAGCTTTGCTTCGGCAGTGGCATCACTATAAATTCGGGCCCCCCTCGCAAAAAATTTCCCGAGGCCCCCTACAGTGGAGTAAAATTTCGAGAGCAAGAAAGACAACTCCTGCACATCTACCTACAAGTGTGGAAGGAGCCTTTTCTTTAGCGGTTTTATTTACGAACAAACTTGTGCCGGTTTCCCATTAAATAGATAAAACAAAAACAAAACACAAACTGCTGTCGAGGAAAACAAAACTGCGATAGTTCACAAACTTTCTGAAGACTGGCGTGTTTTGCGGTAGTTCGTGTTTTGTTTTTCGGGTCCCGCTTGGAAGCGGTATGACATCAAAAGGTTTCGACATGTTTTGAAACTAGAGTCTGTCTGATGGAAACGGTTGTGTTGTGTTTTTTGAGTGTGTTCGACTATATTTCGTTTTGCTGGCCAGATTTGTACTAAATAGTTTACATAAGTATAGTTAATTATTGATAATGAATTAAGGTGCCATTTATTCAGACATAGCACATTTTAATTAAAGATAAATTCGTCACATGCGCGATTTTCTGCATCAGCTGTGTCGCATAACCTTGGCATAACTGAGATTCATTCTATGAAATTTCATATTTTGGCTCCTCCAAAGGGTTTATAAATTACAGCCTTCATCTTCTCGAAACATGATGACGAATGAAAAGTATGTATTCGGAACGGAAAACAAAACCGAAACTGGGCCATAATTAAGTCCGCTTGATGGAAACAAAAGTTTTAAGTTTGTTTCAGTTTTGTTTTAGTTTTTTAGGTTCCAGAAAACACAAACAAAACACAAACTCAACTGTCCGTTTAGTGGAAGGCCGGTATTAGATCGCGCTTAAAAGACTAGACTCGACTCTCTGGGTTTTCTAAACACATTTATTATTACTAAATAAATTTAAATGAAATGTTTACCTATCTTTTTTTGTTTTTAGTTGCTGTTCCTAACTTCATGTATGGAATGCCTCAATTATCTCGTCACAGTTTTTATGAACTTTGGGATAGGGGAGGTTTTACAATACGGCCAATCTTGCGATGGTATTTACAATGTTGTCAGATCTACCGGCTTTCCGGTAGATAGAAGTTATTTCAAATATATCACCCTCTATATTTCTACTTTTTTAAATCCTTGAAAAATACTTTGTAAATATTTCCTATACCTAAACATCAAAATTTCGGAGTTACAACTAAATTTACATTACATCCGCCCAAGATAAAATAAAATAAGTATTAATTTCAAAAGACATGAAGGCGGTTACAGCAGATGCTCAAAGTGTTGTCCGTTTATTTCAGTACAACAAGTCATGTGATTCTTAAAACTTCGCGGTACATTTTGCAACATGTCTGAATCTCCAACAGTAAACATAGCCATCTTATTTAATTTAGTTGTAACTCCGAACTTATGAGGTTTAGGTATAGTAAATGTTATACAAAAAATAGTCAGTATGTTTCGAGGATTTTAAAAAGGTACAAATATATAGGATGATTTGTTTAAAAAAAGTTTATTATATGTCCGGAAAAATGGTAGATATGAAAACATTGTTAACACATCGTAAGATCAGCCGTATTGCAAAACCCCCATACCCCAAAATTTATGAAAATTGTGAAAACCTATTTTGAGATAATTTAGGCGTTCCATACTTAAGACTCACTCTGTATTTTTGCACTTTTATCATTGCTGTTACTATTGTTGGTGTTCCAAAGATTACTGGAGGGTAATCCCAAAATCCCAGGGTCTGAATTTTTAATCCGGAATCTAGAAAATTCGAAACCATAATTCCATTACTTCTAGATTTGTGTAAGTAATAAACAAATCTTGAGCGAGTAAGCTTAAGACTTCAATTTGAATTAAATTGTACACCTGTAACCGTTTTCTAGTAAAAAGCTGAAGATATATGTAAGTGCTCCAGTGAATGATTTAATAGCCGAATTAGAAAGTGCTTTAGAGTGCTGAAATGAATGCAGATAGCAAACGATACGGTTGATGAGCAGCTCTTCAATCAAATTGAATTGTAGTGCAAAATGAATGCCTGTTGGTTAGACTATACCACCGTACATTAACAACCTACCTACACGCTTGAGTACACGTTTGATTGCAACTTCACGGCAATTGAAACATTATCAAAAGCATAATTGCATTAAGTAGATTACTATTCCAGAATACTGAATATGAATAACATATGAATATTTTTTCATTTCATTTCATATATTTGTACTGTACAATACAAATATTGCCACCTCGAAGGCTACGCTTTGTGTTGGGTATTGGGATATACTAACATTTTGCTAACCTAATTTCGCTGCTGTCTGTCTTTGGACAGTTATATTTGTTCACCTTTCAATGATTTGCTCCTTCTTCTTCTTGACCTTATATGGATCCCTTCTGAATAAAAGAAGAAGAGCGGCTTTCTGGTAACAAGGATCACGAGTGCTTAGGCCTACAAGCGGGCCCTCTTGCAGGGCCGTAGCTGGACGTTGACCATGGAGGGTTTCATGGTGACCTTAGGGGGGTTCATGTATAAAAGAATATGTAATGTCTTAATCACAGCATAATAAACAACCAGCATAATATCTCTATTTCCTATATAAAAATGGTTCCCACAAAATTTGACCTTGGGAGGATTTTTGGATGATTTTACGGCTGTGAAGTTTGGGTAGAGATGCGAAAATGAAAATATCGTACCGGTACCAACTCGATATTTTTTAGCCAAATAGGCGCGTTTGATTCGTACAGTGCATTTTGTGCAATTGATTGCACCCCTCAATAATTGTATAATTATTTCCGATACCGATACAAACGTATCGATACCAGCTTGGAATGCCTCAAAAAGTATCGATGACAAAAATACTCGATATTAGTGCAGAAGTATCGAAGTATCGTTAGCATCCCTACAAAAAAGCATCCAAAAGTGGGGATGCGCGTGTAATTTCCGCCAACCTGAGTTATTGTGCTGGTTATTTACTATGCTGTGGTCTTAATTTGCTTAAAATGTGTATAGAGGGATTGGTTAGTAGTAGAATAAATCACTAACCTTGGAGAAAGCATCCTTGATTACTTTCTTTTTGTATTATTTGTTGTTGTTGAACCCACCAAACCCCTCCTTATATACGGCCCTGCCCTCCTGCACCTCTACTTACTATACTCGTAATTCCTAAGTCCAGTTCTCATCGCAAAGGTGAGGGTGGCTTTGGGTCCCGCCCATCTTATGCCTTCAGGTTCAAGGACCCTTGAATAGTCTGCTTGTGATACCCAAGGGCTTCACAGCGACATAGAATCTGTGTTGAGGACTCCTCCTCCTCCCCATAGCGTGCACACGTCGCATCGCTTGTCAACCCCATGACATACAAGTGACGTCTGAAGGTGTTATGGACAGACAGAAGGCCCACAAGTAACCTTGGCCACATGTCCTAAAATCAGTTCTCTAGCTTGACGGAGATGTGCAGAGATTCCTCTACAAACCCCTGTTTTCCTTCTAACTCAGGAAATTATTCGTCGACCCTCGCCTTGCGGGTGCGTCCGTCGTTTTACTACCGCAAACTCCAGCATGACTTGGCAGCCAAACAAGTGACCTGATGTGTTACCGAAATGTCATAAAAGACTTTTCTAAATTGCAGAACGAGCCTGATTTGTGCTACAACCCTGCATATGCAGGGACCGTATTGGAATAGAGGCTTTGCGTCATCTGCCCGAAAAGATAAGGAAGCATAGGACCACATGCTCCGCACACATAGTATGTACCTATATGGTACAATATAATATATTATATAAACTGCTACACCTACACGACAGTACTTTAAAGATCTGTTATCCACGAGTACTTTACGCTATTGTTTTTATTGGTACACTTTGGAACTTTGAAATCATTAAGTAATATTACAAAAGATGAAAATAAGTAGGTAATAATAATGTAAACTGTTCTGACAAAAGAAGTCGGTGGCTTTTCAAGGAATCTGTTCCCAAGCTAGACGAATTTTTTTCATAATAACACGGGATGATAAGTAAAAAACTATTAAGAAATAACTTTTTGAGATATTAGCTAGAAATAACCGTTTGTGGATACCGGAAACTCCATTATTTTACATTGATTTGACGCAAATTGTTTTAACGTCTAAGGCTACGGTCATCCGTCTTCAACCGATTTTTTACACTGGCGTAAACGGGCGGCCTAATCGGCCGATTTGGTCTGACGCTTTTGTAGTCATACTGCACGTATTTCGGGCGATTTCTTCTGCCGATATTGTCAATTGCCAATCGAAAATGGACGAGCAGGACGAACTACTGTTGTTTGAAACACCATATTGGTATATATGTTACGGTTAAAGTGTTTACGTTGATAGTTTATATACTATCCAGCTAGTATATAAACCATCCAAATGTCTCGCTATTTTAATGGAAAATTATATTTCTACTAAAACAGCGATGAATATTGGTTGGTTTGTATACTATCCAGCTAGTTTATAAACTATACAAGATATGCCGCTAAAGTACTATACCACAAAGATATCACCCATATTAACCACTGTTTCTGGTTAGTTTACAAACTATCCACATCATCTGGATAAAGCATGCACCTAATATCTCTAGTACTACATAATATCAAACTCGTTGGTTAGTATGTAAACTAACCAATCCTCTTTGGTTACTTTAGTTTAAAAAAACAATTTTTAATCAAAAGTGAAGTTTATTCATAGATACAACATACAATTGCTATAATTACATAAAAATAAGTAAAAGAAACGGAAATACTATTTGTGTAACAAAATATTCATATAAAATAAACCTCTAGACCCTGGGCAGCTTTAATGGCATCATAGGTTTCACTCAAATGTAAAATAATCTTTCCAGATCTTTTATATTAGATTACATGATTCGATTCTCTGTAAATCATAAGTATTCATTTCATGATAATCAGTCTTGCTATTAGTGTTAGGTCCTTGTTCGCGTATTCTCTTTATATGTTGCAGAAGTACATTATAATCATTGTCGTTCATTAATTTTGAATTTTGGTACTTTTTCTCGTAACAACGTAACATTCTAATAGTAACTTTTCAAACTGCTGTTGCTGATCCTTTTTTGGTAACTAGATACCTGTTCTTAAACAAATTTTACAAGGCACGACAGTAAACAATACCAACACGTCACACTTGCACTTGCCATAAACATAACCTCACTTTTCTGTTAAACTGACCAAAGAAAATTAGTTAGTTTACATACTAACCAAAGAGGATTGGTTAGTTTCCATACTAACCAACGAGTTGGTTATTATGTATTACTAGAGATATTAGGTTCATACCTTATCCAAATGATGTGGATAGTTTGTAAACTGACCATAAACACTGGTTAATATGTGTGACATCTTTGTGGTATATATTTTAGCGGCATATCTTGTATAGTTTATAAACTAGCTGGCTAGTATACAAACCAACCAATATTCATAGCTATTTTAGTAGAAATATGATTTTCCATCAAAATAGCCAGGCATTTGGATAGTTTGTATACTATCCAGCTAGTATATAAACTATCAAAGTAAGCACTTTAGCCGTAACACATATACTACTTAGGGCCGGTTTTTTAAAATCCAGTTAAAAGTGTCAGATATGTAGCTTCCAGTTAGCGTTTCTATGGATACAACTCTGTCAGATAAGATTTACGTGAATTCGGAAGTTTAACCTTCAATTGTTGAAACAATTTATCTAACAGTTACCCGTTAACCACCAGATCAATGTTTAACTGGCCATTGAGAAACCGGCCCTAAGGGGCAAAAATAGTGCATGGGGTCAATTATATTTTTTAAGAGAGAGAGACAGGGACATAGCGAGTTTCACACCTCATTTCCAAACTTGCTGGATTAAGAAAATAGTTTTTTTGAACAAAATTATTTGTTTTCTAACGACAGTCGACCGAACAAGTCCGTGCGCGTAACTACACTTTTTGGGCCCCAACGCAAAATACATAAAGTGGGCCCCCCCGTTCAGTTATAAATACTATAGATAAAAACACCATTCAATGGTTTTATTTATCTTACATGAAATTATGGTAATGGTCTAGTATACTACGTTTTGCTATTTTGAAGCGATTTTTGATAAATGTTGGTTTAGGTACAATGTAACAATAATTCAATGAGGAAGATGCGAACATTTTTTCAGTAATTTATTGGAAATAAATAAAAGCTTACGTAAGCGCTAAGTGAAAAGCGGGTCCGAGGGAAAAATACGAAAGCAATCCAACAAGGAAATTGCAAAAACTTGTATAATAAACAATTACCAAATTTATTAATGAAACAAAATATATAATCAAGGCAAAACAAAATAAAATGTTCAGCAAATAAAAACATAACTTCAAGACAATAGAAACACAGTACCTACGTTTTAATGGCGAATCCTTAGGCGAATCATTGAAAACAAAACGTTAAAGCTACATCTAAACTTAAAATGATTATTTTCTTGCTTTACACATGGCAAATTCGTCAATTAAGCCTGTATGTCTATTTTATCCGCAGCTTCAGCTCCGATCTAAATGATAGATAAATATTTCAGTCGTTGCTGGCCTGTTTGAAACGTTAAATAGTTCATTATTTGTTTTAATTTGCCGAATGATCTATCGGCTGACGTTGATGTGATTGGCATGCTAAAGAATAATAATAGTACAATGTAAACTTGAGCAAAGTCACTTTCTAAATAACTATATTTACTTAATAATAAATCGCAAAGCTTTTTACATTCATTTCCAGATTTAACTCTGTTTTCAACAATGTAAACGTGTTCATAAGTTGCAAAGAAAAACTTGGCGAAATGAATTGAGAATATTTCTGCTGAACGTGGTCACAGCTTTTGAGAAATTAAGATTCTGTTGTCAAGGGCGTCGCCAGCCTAGGACGTAGGGGGGGGGCAAGGTAGTAGGCAAAGAATATGAAACCCCGGTACAATTGGAACATTTTTATAGGGGTTGGGCAATAAGCAACAAAGCTAATATTTTCATCTAAGGGGCATCTGCCCCCCATACCCCCCTGCCGACGCCCTTGTTTGTTGTACTGAAGATATTTAGGCTGTGAAAACAAAAAGATATCAGTCACTCTATTAAATCCTGTGAATCTAGTTGTTAATTGCGAATATATTGTTTGGCAAGGGAAAGAATGCGAGCCAAAAGAATGCGGAGAAAAATAGGACTGTTGTAAGGCGTTCGGCTTGAAATATAGTTTTCATTATTTTCCTATAATGTTACTGAACGATGATAAAAATACTCTTAATCACGTACTTTCATAACATGTACTGCTGTATAATACATATACTGCAATATTTCAATTAAAATATACAGGGTGTATCAACGATGCGTGGGTGGACGATATCTGCTTCCCTATTCGGGATAGAAAAAAATGTCTTAAACAAAAAATATAGAGGGCAATAAAATCCAAGTTCCGAAAATATTTACCATTATACCGGGTGTTCAATATTAATGTGTGACGTATCAAAGTTATATTTATTTAAATAGAAAATCCTGTATATTATTGCATATTTGGATTCATTGGTCACATCTAGTATGACTTTATGAATTACACATATTCCATAAAACAAACCTTTTATGCGGAAATCACTATCTTTGATATAAGTAGAATTTAGATAAAAATTGAATATCGCAGCGTCTATAAAACTTAGAAGGTTGTAACTTTTCGGTGTGACCTACTACATCTACTTATATCAGAAATGTTTATGTGGGACAAGGAATCCAAAGATGCAATAATATACAGGGGTTTCTATTTAAAAATATGTAACTTTGATACGTCGCACATTTATTGGATACCCTGTATAATGGTAAATATTTTTGGAGCATAGATTTTATTGCCCTCTGCATTTTTTATTGGTGACATTTTATTCTCTCGAATAGGGAAGCGGCTATTGTCAACCCACGCATCGTTGGTATAGTGATTGAAGAACAACAGTATAAATATTTCTGAACAAGAAAAGGGTTGAAAAGTATTCGAGATAATCTGCTACTTCCAGCAACGCCGTTAAGGCTGTCGTCATTGACTGGCTGCTTGCCCGACTGTGGACCTCTCCCCCCCTCTCTTTCCGCCTCATCCGTCTCTCGCATTCTCTGCATGGTCGAACAATATGATGTCAATGATTGATAAAAAAAACATTAATTTTGAAAAATTGTTCCCTGTTCTTGTGACCTAATTTTCCTCGATTTTTCTCTAACTCTCTTTTTAGTTTTCTTTTAGTTGCGCCACTTCGATATTTTTTTCGATCACTCATTATTAAATATTTAGTTAGATCGGAAAAGTAAATCAACGTAATATCCGAGAGTTTACAAAAGCCAAACTGCTTGGAAATGTTTTCAATTTAGATATATAACCTAAAACTTAAAAAAATAACGGTAGATGAGAGTCAAGAGTGGACCCCCCAAGCGAGGGGGCCCCAACGCATTGCGCACATTTGTCTTACGGTAGTTACGCCACTGCCTAGTACCTTTCCGTTGTAGCATCATAATACCTTCTGTATGTGAAAGCTTGAAAGCCACTGCCCGCTCATTGTTGTCAAAGAAAGAAGGACCTTGACCTGCTCTTTCAACGGACGTGTTTTAATAGAGGTCAAGTTGAAGACTTGCCGGAAAACCTATATGCCCGACTTTCATTTTAATTGAACGTACTGGTAGACCGTTAGTAAGATATAGTCTTTGTATCTGTATCAGAATGTCTTTCGTCCCCAAAACGAATTAAACATTCGCGTAACTATTATGTAGAAGTAGAAGCCATAGGGGTGCCAGACTTTGAAGTCATCAGAGCGATAAGAGAAGCATGTTTCGTACCTCTATGTGCTATTGAAATTTGCTATTTATTACTTTGGTATACATATAGAGATAATAGACGCTTTATGACATATGCATGACCAAAAACCGTTTCACTTATTTCCGTTAGTATCTCTGTCTATCTGTCTGCCTGTTGTCTAAGGTAATGCTTGATCCTTCTATGAATTGGAGATGTCTACAGTAAGTCAGCAGTATGGCAAGAACTAAAAAGTTTTTGTTTCCGAAAATCTATGTACAGGTTGAGGAGTAAGAATAAAAAAATGAAGTGCAGTTGATTGACTCATTACTTCCCACACATTACGATGATACCGTCTTATTGTTTTCCCGTAGCATGAAGCTATAGTCAGAGATCCCCTTGCAACCAAATAATCGCCCGCCCGCAAAAAAATATCCAACACAAAAACTCTCGTAAAAAATAGTTTCCTGCTTCTCTCTCCGTTGAAAATAGGACGACACACAGAATGCCGATTTTCTGATATTCAAAAACAGACTATATTAGCAGTATCAATCATTGAAGGGCAATGAAATATTCCAGGGTTTCCCAACCACCCTAACCACTCAAAAAAAATGGAGTCAAGTTGATTGACTCAGTACTTCCCACACATAATGGTGATATCATTTTATTATTTTCCCTTCGCATGAATCTGTAGTCTGAGATCACTTTGCAACCAAATCATCACCCGCCGCCTTCCCCTAAAAAACATCCAACACAAAAACTCTACTAAATAGTTTCTTGCATCTCTCTCCGTAGGAACTAGGTAGAACGACACAGTTTTTATTCTGCGAGCTTCAACTGAAACGAAATGATCAGCAACCCCCAAGTTACCTAAGGACCAAGTTTGAGCTATTTTTATATTTTTAGTTTTTTATTTTTGCTGCGTCGCCACTGGCAGGAATTTTAAAAACCATTACGCATTTTCCATCCTCGCCACGGTAATAATACTGTGTCGAAATTTCATTAAAATCAATTCCAGGTTACACAATATAGAACGATGTCAAGCAATACTCGTATGAAACAAACATCACAAAAAATCGACGTCCCTTTGTTTCTGTATTAAACAAGGCGATGTTCCGATGGACCTAAAAAAATGTATTAAAAGTGACTAGGTCCTTTTTTCGCAGGTGAATGGAGAACCTATTATACATACAAAAACTTTTCCAATGTTGCAAATCTCCACCCCCCAACCAATTTCACCCCCACCCAGAGACTGATCAGGAACCCCCAAAACGCCTAAAAACGAAGTCGGAGCTGGTGCCTAAAAACAAAGTTTGAGGATTTTTTTTTGTTTTTTGCTAATTACTCCGCCGCCAATGCACCCGACTTTCAAAATGATAGCAGCATTACCTACTAGGACTCCATAGCGTACCGGTACCCAAATTTCATCACAACCCATGCGGCGGTTACTGAGATTACGAGGCTAGAAAAACGCGCACAGACAGACAAAGAGACCGACAGACAGACAGACAGATGGAAATGAGTAACATGGATTTTCGTTCATCATAAAACTCCCAAAAAGCGTATTATCTCAAAATCGAAAATTTTCGCGACCACAATACTCCCCTCATCTATCGGTGTGGAAAGTAAAAGAAGAAAATGATGAAAGATCTCCAAAAACAGAGTTCGAATGGCTTTTATATCGTACTGTTTCTTTTTTAATTTCGTTTCACCGCCACTAACACAATTTTCAAAAATCGTAGACTTTATCGATCTCTACCACGGTTCACGATACGGTTTAGAAATTTCATTGCTGTCATTTAGTGATGAGCTGATGAGCTTACAGAATAATCTACAGAACAATATAATTCTAAAATTATTTTTTGTCCATAAGGTAGCGCAGCATTCGGATAAAGCTGAAAATTATATTATGTCGTTCCTTTACAGGCAATGAAGAGCCTAATACTCATACAAAAAATTTCTCACCTCCACAACCCCCACCCAAAATTATCCCAACCCCTCAAAAAAATGTGGAAAACGATCAGGAACGCCCCCCCCCCACAATCGCCTAAAAACGAAGTTTGAGCTATTTTATATTTTTTTATTATTGCTGCGCCCACTGACACGATTTCTAAAAACCATACGCGTTTTCCATCCTCAGCACGGTGATCATACAGTGTCATAATTTCATCAAAATCAATCTAATAATTAATTATTATATATAACCTATTAATAGGTTATACAGATGATGAATGATCAATGCTCGGGTGGGCTTAATAAACCGTATTATGCCGCCAAGAAATTTTTCAGTTTTTCAACCCCCCACCCCCAACCACCCCGATTTCACCCCACCCAAAAAAAAATTGAAAATGATCAGGAACCTGTAAAACGTCTAAAAACAAAGTTTGAGCTGTTTCAATATTTTTAGTTTTTTTATTATTGCTGCGCCGCCACTGACACTATTTTTCCAAAACATACGGGTTTTCCATACTCGCCGTGGGAGTAATACTATGTCAAAATTTCATTAAAATCAATTCAACAGTTTCCTCGTTACACAATATAGAAAGATGTAAAGCAATAGGTACTCTCGTATGTTTACACCAGAAAATATTCCTTTGGTTTCTGTAAAATGCAAGGCAATGTTCGGATGGACCTAAAAAAGTAATTTATGTCGCTAGGTCTTCCTTCACAGGTCAGTGGACACTCTATTATGAAAGCAACAAATTTTTCAGTTTTACAACCCCCCAACCATCCCAATTTCACCCCCACCAAAAAAAAAGTAGAAAATGATCAGGAACCCTTAAAACGCCTAAAAACGAAGTTTGAGCAATATTTATTTTGGGCGGATGTAAATTGCAGCCGCGGTTAGGGTATAATACTATAAATCTCAAATGTGACCATAAAAGATGTTGTAAATTGCAGCGAGGATCCCTCATCGGCTTATCGGCGTAGCCGCAAGGGTTGGATTACGGTTAGTCTACCTGTTTGGAGGTATTCTAAAAATTAATTTGGATTTGTATAGCAAAATATTATATAATAATATTATGTGACAGGTCAAATTAATTTTTATCTGAAGCAACAATTCGGTGGCATTTACTTACCTACTTCTGTTAGTGATCTTGAAAACTATATGACATCATAATGATTTTTTTAAATTACAAACCCAAAATTTTATTCGCATTTCTTGTTATAGAGATTTTGCAATTCTCTACTTAACTAACTAGAACTTAACTAGAAAAGTTAATTTCTTGTTACTAAATAGTCTGCATATAAAGACACCCTTGCATCGGCAGGCTGAATTCCTGCCAAGTCTAAAGAATAAGCGTCAGCTACTTCGTTAGGATTCAGAAATTGTAAGCCAAATGTATATATTAACCATTTACCAATATCGGTCAAATTTTTGTATTCACTCGCTAAACCTAGACTTTGTATTTTACGCCACTACGCTTGACCTAAGTGAAATCGACATCCAATAATCTGAACTTCAGATCAAACATTTTTTACTGCAGTGTGTATTGCTTTTTAAAAATCTATTACTACAGTTGTTCGTTCTAAATTTAAACTGTTTTTACAATAAATAAGTAATTACAATCTCATCTATCCCTAACAGAGGGTCGTCCGCTGCAATTTACATGTTTACCTGAAATGGAAAAATAACCAGCCGCTGCAATTTTCATATCCCGGATTAAGAATACTTGACCATGGCTGCAATTTGCAATCGCCGTTTATTTTTTTTGTTTTATTAATAATAAATAATTACTCCGCCGCCCATGCACTGATTTTCAAAATTATAGGAACATTACCTACTACGACCCCACAGCATATCGCTGCCCAAACTTCATCACAATCCATGTAGCGGTTGCTGAGATTACGAGGCTAGAAAAAAGCGACAGACAGACCGACAGACCGAGAGACAGACCGACAGACCGATGGAAATGAGTGACGTGGATTTTCGTTATGTGGACATCATAAAACGCCCAAAAAACGTATTATCTCGAAATCGAAAATTCACCTGTCGGTGTGGGAAGTAAAAACAGTGTAAGAGTTCTCGGGGTTTTAGGCCGTCGTCTGTTGGAGTTTCTTCCTAACGTTTCACTAGCGCGAGTGGCTAGCACCTTTTTGAGAAGATTCTTCGAGCGACGACGGCCGCGAAAGCCTCAACACCTTCAAAAAGCTGTACTACAAGTAAAATCGCAATACACGTCCTCAAGCTTAACCTTTACGTGTATGAATAGTTTGTAAACAAAGTTATGGTGGCAACAATTTTCATTAAGGAACATACCAAAATTATAACAATAGAGAGTTTTTGGGCCACTTGAAATAACGTCAAAAATAACGTTAGGTAACGTTATTTAGGATGGTCCTAACTACTGCTAGACAAGAAATACTTTTTGGGCCAGAAAAATAACCACATTTTTTGTTATTTGACGTTTTAATTGAGTAGACTTTCAAACTGCACTTTGTTCATTATTACAAATTTTCAGGAGAAGCAAAAAAGCAGCACAGAGAAACCAAATCAAAGAGAAAATAAAAAGATTTGGGGTAATACTCAGAGTAACAACTGAACATAGAGGTAGTAAACAAACCACTTCAGCATGGCGTGCTCAATGCCATCATCTTTTGACACTTCAGACTCAAACATTGCCAACCAACCTGAAAATTTTTCCAACGCAACCCAAGTTACAAATACTGCTCTGTACTGTCCCATCTCAAAAAACTGTTGAACTACACTCGAATATAGCACAGCAAGTCCGTAAAGCTTCACTGCAGTTACCAACAAATAGGGAATTCGATTTTACTGACCAAGCATTAAAAGACGCACAAAAAGGAAATGTTTGACAGTCGGAGGTTACCGTAAACAAATCGCAGGAAAATTACGTAGGCGTTGCCAACTGCTCCAAATTTATGTAAGACAGAATTTGCGTTAATGATGAAGAAACATGCAGTAACGCAGTAGAGGTCTACATATCTACTGATTTTGCTGTAATCATTTCTGAACCATCAAAATACCGTCTTTTTTAACGTAGAATGGAATATTTCTGGATACTATACAATTAAGACGATAGTAAATAATTATGATTGCCGTATCTAGTGGTCGACATGACAACGTAAGAAAAGATGTTGGCCTATTAGAATTAGTTGTTTACTACCTCTATGTTCAGTTGTTACTTTGAGGGGTAATATAACGATATGGGGTCTATGGGACTCAGTCGCAAAATTTGGTACAAGAATGTTGAAAAACAACTTGGAAAAAAAATAACAAAAAAAACTGTTGGAAATGATGCAGTTTGTTTGTCACTACTGGACTACTGGACAAAATGTAATTTGCAGCATATTAGAATGAAACAACAAAATATAAGCATGCGTAGACGATTACCAATGTTTTTAAACGAAACCATTTTGATCATTCTCAGCGCATTCAAAAACATTTAGTTCCATATATTACTAGTTTGCCATAATAGTTTTCTCGCGTATTACAGCTACGATTTCAGCTCCCAAACTGTGTCGTACAGTATACAAAAATGAAATCTCAATGAAAATGCACTTCGTCCATGGATTTAAATCAGTTTGTTTGTCTTAGTATGATTTCCTACCGAATAGCATGGAGACTAAATGCATTCTGTCTGTCTTATTGTTCATAAAGAGTATTTGATCATAGGAATACAGTGCCCCCTCTATCTCAAATATGGAAAATTTGGATAAAATGCATTTTGAAAATCAGCCCCTCAATTATTGTAACCTTTAAACTATCCCCATTTTCTTACTGATTATGGATGATATATTTCAATATATTATTAGAGGAGGTCATCCATTCTTTTTCCAGAATCCAGAGGAATGTTGACTACCAATACTATCATACAACATTTGAGGTTATATATGAATGGAAAATGGCATAGAATTGTACAATCCTCTATCTTGTGTAAAATGTTTTCCGTTCCATGTCAAACTTTACGGCATAAATCGTTATCCTTGTTCGCCGTAAATAACGAAACCTTTGTTACCATTATTGGGAATCATTTACCTGTTTCTTATTACTGCGCATGCTGAAAATAATAACAGCCACGAAATTCGTTATTTCTGGTGGCTAAATACCCCCTAATGTCTAATCTTCCACAATATAATTTAATAACCACTTTACACGTGAAGAAATCGACAAATTAGACCTTGCTCGATTTATTGAATCTTTTTGGGGAATTGTAGGGCTATTTGAGCCTACCGACAACACCAACTTTCTAATGACAGGTCATGATTTGCGTCATTTATCTGTGGTGCCCTTGACGTGTCTTCTATTGAGGTTAGTGTCATGGTCACAATTTGTTTTCTGTATTCTGTGCCATTACCAGTTAGCTGTGTATATTTTGTGATCGTTATTTAGTTGAAAAGTTGTGATGAAAAGCTCTGATTAATAATGTTTATGATGACACCATAAAATAGAAAGAATTAAGAAACGAATGGATCCGCTGTCAATCACACAACACATAGATTGTGAGACTACCACTGAACAATAAGAGTTGGCGTTATTACAACATCGGAACATCCCTAGATACTCGTAGTATGTTGGTAGAACTTCAATGAAAATAAATCGTCGGATTCTTTTTGTCAATTTCTTCACAGATTTCTCCAAGGTCACAAAATCGATCGATTTCTTGACCGTGTCAAGTGGCTGTAACGAATATTGTGAGTCTGATTAGATTCTGTTGAGTAGGAAGTTAAGCATTGGGATGAAGGACAAAAAAGCGTCTCCAACAGTTAATTATTATATTTCATATATACATTCCTCAAATACCAGGTCAAAGCTGTTTGACAATTTTTTTTTAAATTCCTCCAGCCCAGTAATCGCACTATTGAAGGTAATCTACTTGAATTCATTTTTCAATGTTAAGGTGATTACGATGATTAACAGTTCAGACTTATTATAAATAATGGTCCTCTACCATCAACACATTACAAATTCAGCAGCACCATTAAAGTGGTTTTAAGAAAAAAGCTGCATTTACAGTTTAATAGCCTCTCCTCACAAGTTTCTCTCTACTTTTTGCTCTGTTTGTGTGACACAAATGGAATTATCTGCTCGAATCTCAACGTTTACGGTACTTTATGTAGATTTTAAGGTGGGATGTCTTTCTTTGATCGAATTCCCCTAAAAGTATATGTTTTTATAATACAGTCAGTAGGGAAAAGGAAGAGTAATGAGATCGTTAAAATCCAAATCTGTACAATGATGCTGAATGCCAAATACTGATATTCATAGATATTAGATAGATAGGTATAGATAGTTTATTGACCACTCTAATACATAATTTGTATTTACAGTCACATTAATTCATAAATCAGGTACACACAGCAGTCAAAAACGTAATATACTTCTGTATAGTGTAAAAACTATGAGTTAACAAGAACTTTTTTACACGTCTCTCAAATATAGACGTATACTGAAACGAGGTGTCAAAAAGTTTCTTAAAACTTGGGTCATTCGGAGTCGAGACCATGGAACAACAATGTTCTTAGAAAATCTAGTATTATCAGGGTGGACCTGAAAATATCTGATGAATATATCTGTATTGCGATGAGTATTTATGTGACTCTATTATGATATATAAACAAGTTGAAGGGAGTATCCCCAGGACTTTAAAATGTATTTTACATGATGTTCTATGAGGCACATTAGCTAATATTCGTATCGCATTACACATACTTTATTGCTCGATGATGCGTTGCCCCTCAAACTTAAGACAAATTATTGAAAAAGCCAGAGAGCGTTATTTTCCAGTTTTTATCTGCTTTGTGGAGTATTCTAAGGCGTTTGATAACGTAAAGTGGCCTAAACTGTGGGAAATCCTCATCTCTATGGGAGTTCCTTATCACCTAGTGTTTCTCATACAGCAACTCTACGAGTCTAATTCGGCTCGTGTAAGAATTGATGGTAACCTGTCTAGTCAAACTGCAACCAGAAAAGGAGTTCATTAGGGATGTGTATTATCTCCAATGTTGTTTAACATCTACTCTGAATTTGTGATGAGACATGTATTAGGCAACTGGAATGGCGGAAGCAAAATGTCTAACTCAAGATTTGCTGACGATACAACCCTTGTTGCAGCTTCTCAGAAAGAACTAGTAGCTCTATTAAACATCTTAGAACAACATAATGCAGCGTATGGTCTTGGTATTAACTACAATAAGACCAAGGTTATGATCGTAGATAGAGAGCATGATAATTATCGAGAAATAAAGTCGATAGGCCGTTGTGAAGTAGTTCAAAGTTTTGTATACCTCGGTTCTTTGATCGACAATTCGGGTAGCTGTGAAAATGAGATTCGACGGCGCATTCAACAGGCACATGTGGCCATGACAAAGCTTACTAAAATATGGCGTGATCATAACATCACAAAAGCTACAAAAATGTCGCTGGTTCAGATCTTGTGTTCTCCATATTTTTGTATGCCTCGGAAACTTGGACTGTTAAAAAGGCAGATCGAGCTGGCATAGATGCTTTTGAAATGTGGACATGGAGGAGGACATGGAGGAGAATGCTGAGAGTTCCTTATACCGCCCATCGAACTAACGTTTCCATACTGGATGAGGTCGGTAATCCAAAGACACTATCCTACATTGTGTCGACGAGAATGCTTACATTCTTCGGACATATACACAGAAGCGATAATATGGAGAAACTTGTAATTCAGCGTCATGCCCCGAGTGGGCGGCGCCGTAGCCGTCCCCCTACACGCTGGGTGGATACGACGAAACAGTTGCTGGATATGAGTGTCAAGAGCGCCACTAAACTGACAACAAATCGCGAACGATGGCGAGCTACAGTGCTCAAAACTGTTGATAATATTCGTGTCGGCAATACTCTAGCTCCGACTTAATGCATTTTACGAATTCACAGCATGTCTGTTAAGACATTGTGACTATGATGATGATGCGTTGCTCCAAAGTACGATTCCGTACGATATTCTACTTTGAATTAGACAGTAATAAACAGTTATTCTGATCGTGAGATTATCAACATAGGGTCTAACTTGACTAAGCGCGAATATTTGCGATGATAGCTTAGCACAAAGGTAGTCCACATGAGTGAAAGAACTATCTAAAGCAATTCCCAGTAACTTAATGGGGGCACATTTATTAGTTCGTTCATTTGAACTGAATTTAATTTTTGCGTCTTGCTCTCATTCAGTTTGAGATGATTTGCATCGAACTATTTTTTCGATTGTGGTTGTGCTACACGCTCTCGACATCGGTCGTGTTTGGTCTAGATAGAACTGTCGTATTGTCGGTAAACAGAAAACATTTATCTGAAATGGACAATGGTAGATCATTTACATCAACCAGATGTAATAGCGGTTCCAGCACCGATCCTTGTGGTACGCCATTAGTTACTGACAAAAGTAGTGATTCCTTACTGCTGCAACATACGTAGTGTTTTTTGTTTGACAAGTACGATTGGAATAACTGTTTCGGTAAAATTAAAGTTTTTTTATTATGTTTGTGTAATTAATTTTCAGTAATTCTAGATAATGAATTATATCTATAACTTTTTATATCCATTTCGAAATAGCTGTAATCTTTATGAAATTAGTTGGAGGTAGTACATAGTCATTGAATAAAAGATACTCTCTATATGAGCACAAGTCCCCAGCATCCAGACTCAATTTCATTATGACAACAAATCCACTGACAGGCGCCAAATCAGTCACCAAAGAGGTACTGTGGAAGCAGAGAACCCTATACCAACCTGTAATCCAACTAAAAGCATCCCTGCCTGATCACAACTGGAATGGAGGACCTGGAGAAGACTCAACAGAATAAGATGCCAAATCGGCAGGTCTGGGGGCCGTAATATGGAATCACTCTTCAACATAGGCGTAGTTGAGCCCCTAAATCTGGGGGGGCTTAAGTCCCTGGGTCTGGCGGGCTCAAGTTCCCACCTTAGATACAAAGATTTAACAGAACGAATTATTTTAGGATTTTTGGGGGGGCTAATTTCATTCTTGGGGGGGCTAAGCCCCCCCGAGCCCCCACCTAACTACGCCTATGCTCTTCAATCCGATTGGACTATTATATTTGTCAATGAATTCCCTTCAAAATGATGTATCACAAGTTTAGTGGTCTCCTTTTAGATTTTGAAGTAGGGGTTGCTGAGGGTGAGGGGGTTGATGGCACAATGATGACGTATTCGGTGGAAGAGTTCTCCCTCGAAATACCAATCGACGGGTGACGGCGATTTTTATTTTCTTTTATCAGTTCAGAGATAAAGGGAGTGGCAAATTTTAGCTGGGACACACTGTATATACATATATACATTACAATTTAAATAGAAGCTTTTAAAACGAACAAGTAATATCAAAAGATTTTAAACAACTTTCTCGGCTTACCTTTGCAGATAACTTTGATGCTTTATTTGTATCTTTTGTTTCATTAATGTTCGTATTAATTAATTTTCAACGTACCTCTCTCTTATTTAAAGAAAGTTAAGCTCAAAGTTGAAAGACGAATATGACTGATATAGTTTTTCTAATACTAATTGAAACCAAACTACGGGGTCAGTTCGGTAAATCGTCTAACATTCTATGCAAATAGGCGGTATCATCCATCTTAAAACCCAATAAATCACAGCTCGTAATTCTGTGCGGAGCTGTTTACAATAGGCCACTTGCACGGTGACCGCCAATATTTGGATGAGTTACTATGTCGAGTAGGACACCGCAAGTCAAAGGGCTGTCGCCGCAGAGCAATAACTTATGTTTCCAAGGAAGCGGCCAATTAACCGGCCAGTATTGAACCACTTTTAATACGGTCGCGGGCCGGCGGTCTCTGCCCATCATTGGTGTTTTTAGGATAGCCGCGCCAGATGAATCGCATGACCTATAATATGTTATCCTTATTATTTAGAAAAGTGCTACAGAGCCACACACAGAACACAAATGATTTATGGAGAGAACAAGATTGACCCTCCCCCTACCCCTCGAGCGGCAACCCCCCGAGGTCGCAAACTTAGGCGTGCATTCAGGTAACCAATGTCTACCATCCCACTAAATTTCATTTCTTTTGTGCTTTTTTAGGATATAACGATTGGCCAAAATGTCGTACTTTTTTCAAGCTTAAATGTGTTATTTAGGCAGCTGCAGATATTAGAGATATGAGAAATGTTATTCTCTTAGGAGAAAAAGTGCTACAGAATTTTTTGATAGCGTTCTTGGACGTCATAAAATTCTAATTTTAGTAAAAATCACAAACCACCCCCTAACTTTGAGACAATGTAGAATGGAAACTATTGGCACACAAAAAATGGAGTCAAGTTGATTGACTCAGTACTTCCCACACATAATGATGATACCATTTTATTATTTCCCATTGCATGAAGCTATAGTCTAAAATCCCCTTGCCACTAAATTATCGCCCATCCGCCCGCAAAAACAACATCCAACACAAAAACCCTCGTAAATAGTTTCTTGCGTCTCCCTTCTTAGGAACTAAGGCGCCACAGTTTTTTTCTGCATGCTTGAACTGGACGATGCGAACCGATCAAGAGCGTCCAACCCGTCTAAAAACGAAGTTAGAGCTGATTTTATGTTTTTGGTTTTTTGATTATTGCTGCGCCGCCACTGACACGGTTTTTCAAAAACAGAGTCGTTTTCCATTTTCGCAGCGGTAATAAATTCTGTGTCAAAATTTTATTAACATCAATTCAACAATTTTCGCTTTACGCAATATACATAGAACGAATAAAGTAAAACTCGTATGTACAGAACATAAAATTAGTTTCTGTCATTGGCAAGCCAATGTTCGGATGGACCTAAAAAAGTGTAATATGCCGCTAGGTATTTCTTCTACAGTTCAATAGACGGACTATTATGAATACAACAAATTTTTCAGTTTTACTACCCCCCACTCCCCAACCACCCCGATTTCACCCCACCCAAAAAAAAATTGAAAATGATCAGGAACCTGTAAAACGTCTAAAAACAAAGTTTGAGCTGTTTCAATATTTTTAGTTTTTTTATTATTGCTGCGCCGCCACTGACACTATTTTTCCAAAACATACGGGTTTTCCATACTCGCCGTGGGAGTAATACTATGTCAAAATTTCATTAAAATCAATTACAACAATCAACAATTTTCGCGTTACGCGATATCGAACGGTCTAAAGTCCCGTGGTTTCTATAATAAGCATGCAACGTTCGGATGGACCTAAAAGAGTGTATCATGCCGCTAGGTTTTTCATTCACATATCAATGGACAGCCCATTACGAATACAACAAATTTTTGAGTATTATCCTCCACCCCCCCCCCAACCACCCCAAATTCACCCCCACCCAAGAAAAAGTAGAAAATGATCAGGAACCCCTAAAACGCCTAAAAACGAAGTTTGAGTCATATTTGAAATTTTTCGTTTTTTGCTAATTACTCCGCCCCCCGTATAACGATTTTCAAAAGTATAGTAACATTACCCACTACGATTCCACAGCATAACGCTGCCCAAATTTCATCATAATCCATGCAGCGGTTACGGAGATTACGAGAGTAGAAAAACGCGACAGACAGGCAGACAGACCGACAGACAGACCGACGGGAATGAGTGACGTGGATTTTCGTTATGTACACATCATAAAACGTCCAAAAAGCGTATTATCTCAAAATCGCACATTTTCGCGATCACAATACTCCCCTAACCTATCGGTGTGGGAAGTAAAAATGTAAAGAACAAAGTTGTGAAGAATTTAGTTGTCTTCATATATTATTTGGACCTGTTTTCGATAGCACTTACCACAGCGGCTCTATTTGTTGAAAAGCGTCACGAAACAGTTTTCATCCCCCTCACCTCACCGTCGTGCGGCAACCCCCAGAGGTTGCAAATTGAATCTGATCTTAATTAAATAAGCCCAAGGTAGTATCATTGCCACCAAAAATATGCACAAATAAGATATTTTTCGCAACAACACATATCGGTAGTAGGTAGCGGTGTGTTCCTAAATGTCGTTATTTTTTTTAAACCAAATGCGTGTGATTAGACAGATGCAGATAATACTTTAATGAGAAGTATCATTCTTTTAGGGAAACAAAAACTTTACACGACTTTTTAATACTTTTAATAATAATTCTGATTTTAGTGAAAATCACCAACCAACCCCAAACTTTGGCGCACTGTAGGAATCTATTGGTCGCACACGAAATATGTAAAGACCAAGATTATACAGAGGTTTGTTCGCTCCATGAGTCATTTGATGCTTTTTTCGATATCGCGTACCAAAACGACGCTATTTTTCGAAAATCGTCGCGAAGCAGAGTTCTCGCCCCCCCCATCTCTCGAGCGGCAACCCGCAAACGTAAGTGTTGGTTCAGGGGTCCAATGTCTACCATCTCAACAAATGTAATTTCTTTCCGTCCTTTAGCTGTCAAAAAACCCCTACCGCCAGGACTAAACCTATACGTATACTCGTATACAAACAAAAATTTCGAATTGATATAGCCTATAAAATTACCCTGAAATGAAAAATGAAACCCAAATCTATATCAGTTATTTCTTATGATAGGTATCTCATGGTTAGTAAAAAATCTTCGACTTGTATAGCCGTCATTGCTATTAGCTACCTAATACAAAATAATTCCTTTTTGATATTACAATACATTCAGCGATTTAGGAATATTATTCATAAATTTGGACAAAGTTGGAAATGTTTTTCAAAAATTAAACCCAGGACTTATCCAGAACAGTGTTGCCAGATAACAAAGTAAAAAGTCGTCATCGATCAATATGAAAGGTCGCCACTTTGTCGCGACAGTTTTTTTAAATGTTGGGGTCATGAAAGTGTTAATTTCAAATTAAAAAAAATGTTTGGTCGAAAAAATGAAAATAACTTTATTATAGGTATACAAAAAATGCTACATAGAAGTCTTAAAACTTACAAAAAAATGTTTTAATCTGATTCACTATCTGAATTATCTGATTTATTTTTTTCTTGGCTTTTTTTTGAAAAATATTTTTTTCGCCGATTTCGTAAATTAAACAATAATCTCTATTTAATATACTTAATAATTCGGTACTCATTTTATTTCTTTTTTTTTTGTTTTGATATCTAACATATTTGAAAATACCCTTTCTACATCAGCGTTTCCATGAGGTATTTTCGATATGTTTTCGACTATAAACACATCATTAAAATTTTTTGTTTGTTCCAATTCTGTCCAAAAAGCGATCACCGGTGTTTGTTCCAATAACTTTTTTTCAGAAGAAAAGTAATAATGCTGAATTTTTGTCATTTCCGCAAAAGCTAAATTTTTGTATTTAGAATTTGTAATTCAAAATATTTTTTGGTTCAATAAAGTCAAGGTACTCCATCCACGACTCTTTCGAAACAATATACTTAGTATTGTGAAGTTAATTATTCTTTCTATGTATTTTATTTTAGTAAACAATATAAAAGAGTATGGTAATGGAAAATCAATATATTCATATGCTTCTATAATCTATGAATATAAATATCAAGACTTTTCACCCGAGTAAAAAAGTCGCCAAAAATAGGCCGTTTATCGAAATTCGCCGCCATATCCCCATAGAGACGAAAAATTGCCATTTGGACGACTTGTCGCCTAAATGGCAACACTGATCCAGAAGAGTATCAAAACCATTTAATTTTCACTAAAAGGACAATGTTCCTAATGTCAATATATACTTCTGTTAGAATTGATAAAACATGTTGTACATATCTGCTCCAGAAGTATCCATATTTAATTATTTCTAAAAGGTTCTTAAAAGTCCGTAAAAACTTCGAAATATTATAACAACAACTACTCCACTGAACAGTGCAATATGACTAATCTTCGACTGAAGCTGCTGGCAAGGATGCGCAGCTATATGGAACAAAAAAGAATCGCTTTCCATCTGGCGTCTATTCCGATACGTCTGGATCTGGTGCAAATCAGATTTGCCATATGGACCAATCTGCAAAATCGACTTTTGTCCGACGGCGACGTTTTAGTGCAAATACCCGTATGTGCAACGCCCAAACTGAAGCGCCATTGGATTGGGAAACACCCTGTATATGGGTACTGTTATTTACATATCAGACCAGAGTTATGTCTGTCTGATTTGCACACCATCAAAAGAGCAGCAGTTTAAAAATTGAGGTCACGTATCAGCATTTCCTGGTCAATTCTGAATTCATACTTGTTGAGGTCCAATTGAGGTCACTCGAATTTACGTTGAAAGATAAACAGTCTAATAATCGGAATAAGAAACATCTGAAGGTTAATTTCGAAACAATGAAAAGTTTGGGAAATAGCATTCAAATATCTTTTCCTGCCTTGACATCATACTAGCGTGATTACTTGAATTGCCGTGCAATTTTTTCAGCGGTATTTCCTGAATTGTCAACGATTTTATCAAGTGTGTGATGTATGTATTATATTTATCTCCAATGCAGCTGACCAAGGATACCGTAGATTCGAATGGTTTTTTGGTTTATGCTTTTTGCTAAAATAGCGAGGACAGATCGAATTAGATGTGTAGAATTTACATATAAATTGGATATCGTTGGCCCAAAAGATTTATTATTTATAAGTTTAAATATTTAATCAGAATGCAGGTTTTAAAATGTCGTTGACAAACCCTGCAAACGTTATATGTTTCACTAGTATTTAGGTTATTTTCATACAAAATTCGTCTTTATATTTAGTAGGTCTTCAGATTTTAGTGCTTATTGAACGTTGGTAAACTCAATTCAAACTACAGGTGTAAGTTTTACCTCATTTACAAGACTGCGTGGTTTTTTAGAATTAGTTGTCTTATATGCTATGTAGATGAGTTTACAATAAATTTAGAGGGACAACGAACGATAAACAAAAATCAAAAAAACTAAATTACACAAAAGTAGGTACTAAGCATGCAATAATTATGCATTAGGCATTGCTATTAGGAGAAAGACATATTTTTTGATTGCCTTATATAGGCGACTGCTTATCTAATTATAGATTCTGTATAATACTCTAAAAGCACAATAATTTGAAGTGATAACGCTGTGTATGCTTATTTTTGTGGTCTCTAAATCTTAGTTCTATATTTGGGACCCAGGGGGTACAATCAAAAGATTTTATAGTTGGGGCTAAATACTCTACTGTAGTTTTTAGATTTATCATTGAGGATAATGTTAGTTCACATAGGTAGGATACCTATTCTTTTTCTCTCTGTATGCTCAACTTAATTATTTAAAATTTCATTTTTCAAAAGCTTTTGAAAAGCTTAGTGTATAAGATTTTGTTCTAACTTTGTTGCCGACTAGCCATCTAAGTTAATCGTTAGATTTAAGTTGTGGACATTAATTTACTTCTTCAAAATTATGCTGCCTATTACTCATATAGCGGTTAGTAAAAAAAAACAGAATGCTAAATAGATTTACCACTTTTACGTTACACGTGATAATTTTGTTATTTTAAATGGAATGTCCCTATTTATTTTTGTCACAATTAATTGCGCATGTCAAATTTAGTAAGGTCTTCTAATTTCAAAATTTTGTTTCTTTTAATTACTGAGATATGGCAACACCGCTTTTTTAGTAAAAAGTACAGCTGGAGCTGGAACGATAAACTTCAATACCTGGGGTACCGTCATAAATAGGGCATTCCATTAAAAATAACAAAACTTTGAATAGCATTTTACACTTTCAACCTTGCAAAAAGATGCAGAATAAATGGATATTTTTTTGCTATTTAGAATGAAAACCATTTTTTGGCGTACTCAGGAGAAATGTTAACTAATAGTTTTTGATTAGCAAAAATTTCTTCCTCGGACTTTGGAAAAATTTGAGTTACTCTTAAAAGACAGGATTAATGGGTCTTAATTACTTTTTTGATTTGAAAGACTTTGTAATAAAAAAAATGTGGTTCTTCACACAATAAATTGACCTTTTTTATGCGTTTTCTCTGGAGAATGAAAACCTGCCCTTTTAAACACACGCAAGAGAAATAATATCATTGGAAATCAAGTAGTGTTTTGCTCTTAAAAAAATTTCTTTTCGGAAAATACTATGTGGTAGAATAAATGTGGAATCTCTACCTTTTAGGAGAAATATAAGGAACCAAAATAGTGTTTTGCTTTTCAATGATTTCTTCCTGGAAAAATGAATGATAAATATGGGGCACTTTGTGCTCCGATTTTCTCTGCAGGGCCTTGTTAACGTGCATACAAATTACCTAAAAAGTATCGGAAGCACCCCGATCTAATAATAGCCCCTGCCGTACTTCCGTGCGGCCTTGACACCACTTACCTGGCTAGAGTGGTGGGTGGCAATTAGGAAAGTCCGTCGGTGCTTGTCATGTGGCAGGTAGGGTAGATCGATGTACCATGGAAGAACGAGACGAAACACAACCCGACGGCGACGCGACCAAACCAACACTGTTGTTGTTCTGTTGATGATGCTGCGGCCGCTTTTCAAGTTTTCAGTGCCACGAACATTCGCACCTGACACGCCAAGGTAAAGGTGGATGCGCGGCTCGCTTGCGCCGCATTTGCTGCTTTCGCCCGGACCAGCACGCGGATTCTTAGTCCGGGCAATGGGCAATACGCTGCTGATGGTTACCAACTTTACCTAAAATAAATAAGGATAATATACTACTCGTAAGTGAAATCCGAATACAAAGAAAGAAAGGGTTGCGGTTGATGAAATGTGGTAGGACTATAATGAACGAACTTATTTGCCATACAAAGTTTATAAAAAAATACTACCATTTGATGGTAGAAGGGGCTTAAGACAATATATATAAAAATACAACAGATCAATAATGGGTGAGCCCTCCATTTTGACCAATGCACTCCTCTAGCCTACGCGGTATGCTCGTAATCTGGTTGTTGATAAACTTTAGAGGTACAGCCTCCCAAGCTGCCCTTACAGCATGTTCCAGTTCGTCCAGCGTGGTCGGAGGATTGGGTTAATCGCCTATGTATCGACCCATCCAATCCCATACTTTTTCAATTGGCGATAAATCGGGTGAACGTGGAGGCCAAGGGAGTACCCTGACCTGGGCTTCCTGTAGGAACCTCATCCGTGCCTCATCGATACTCTTGCAATATGAGGACGTGCATTACCTTGCTGGAAAAAACCTTCCTCGAGGCCTCGGACATATGGAACGGCAATTTGTTCTGACACCAAATTCACATAACGTTGCTACGAATCACAAGTAAAGGTGACTTGCTGTTGAATGCAATGGCACCCCAAACCAAGAGGACGGTGTACCTACATGGTGCTCACCAGCAAACTGGAGATCACGTCGTTCACCCCGTCGTCATCTTACGCGTTGGCGTCCGTCATGTCATGATCATAGTCACAATGTCTTAACAGACACGTTGTGAACTCGTAAAATGCATTAAGTCGGAGCTAGAGTATTGCCGACACGAATATTATCAATAGTTTTGAGAACTGTAGCTCGCCATCGCTCGCGATTTACTGTCAGTTCAGTGGCGCTCTTGATACTCATATCCAGCAACTGTTTCGTCGTATCCACCCAGCGTGCAGGGGAACGGCCACGGCACCGCCCACTCGAGGCATGACCCTGAACTACAAGTTTGTCCATATTCTTGCTTCTGTGAATATGTCCGAAGCATTCTGGACGACACAATGGAGGATAGTCTCGTTGGATTACGGAGCTCATCTAGTATGGAAACGTTAGTTCGATGGGCGGTATAAGGAACTCTCAGCATTCTCCTCCACGGTCACATTTCAAAAGCATCTATGCGAGCTCGATCTGCCCTTTTAACAGTCCAAGTTTTCGAGGCATGTAAAAATATGGAGAACACAAGAGACTGAACCACCGACATTTTGATAGCTTTAGTGATGTTATGATCACGCCATATTTTAGTAAGCTTTGTCATGGCCACACGTGCCTGAATGGGCCGTAGAATCTCATTTTACAGCTAACCGAATCGTCGATCAAAGACCCGAGGTACACAAAACTTTGAACTACTTCACAACGGCCTACTGATTTTATTTCTCGAAGATTATCATGCTCTCTATCTACGATCATAACCTTGGTCTTGTTTTAGTTAATATCAAGACCATATGCTGCACTGTGTTGTTCTAACATGTTTAATAAAACTACTAGCTCTTCCTGAGGAGTAGCAATAATGGTTGTATGGTCAGCAAATCTTAAGTTGGATATTTTGCTTCCACCAATAGTTATACCGCCGTTCCAGTTGTCCAATACCTGTATCATCACAAATTCAGAGTAAATGTTAGATAACATCGGAGATAATGCACATCCCTGACGAACTCCTTTTCTGGCTGCTGTTTGACCAGATAGGTTACCATCAATTCTTATACGAGCCGAGCTAGACTCATAGAGTTGCTGTATGAAAAATACTGAGTGATAAGGAACACCCATAGAGATAAGGACTTCCCACAGTTTAGGCTACTTTACATTATCAAACGCCTTAGAATAGTCCACAAAGCAGACAAAAACTGGAAAATAATGCTCTCTGGCTTTTTCAATAATTTGTCTTAAGTTTAAGATCTGTACACGCGTACCGCGTTCCTTCACGAAACCTGCCTGCGCCTGAGAAATTTGCCAGCCAATAAAACTCTCCGAACAAGACTGTAAAATATATAGTAGAACCTTGCTTGCTAGATAGATTAACGAAAGTAGGCTATAATTGCCTGGATTTGTTGGAGATCATTTTTTATGAAGTGGAACAAAAATGGATGTGCACCATTCATCTGGCCAAAAACCGGAGGACGTGACCCTCTTACAAATATTATGTAAAAGAGAGATGCCGCCATCACCCAAGTATTTTAATTTTCGGCAGAAATAGCATCAATGCCTGTAGCTTCATTAGTTTTTAACTTGTTGAGGGCATGTTCCCCTTCAGACAAAAGAATATCCGGTTCATGTTCAAAATCCAATGAGAGGGCCTGGCCTCATGGTACAGATTTTCGTAATAATTTCGCCATACCTCAATAACCTCATGCAAGTTGGTAATTAGCTGTCCCTCAGGATTTTCAACAGCCCAAGATTTGGGTTTAAAATCACGACTGAGGCATTTGACCTTAAAAACATCTCTTTCGGATGATTAGTATTGGCATGCACCTATATTTCCCTGCACAATTGCTGTAGATAAGAGTTCTTATCTTTTTATAAAATAACCACCAGGTGGCGTAGTAGTCGCCAATAAGTGCTGTGTTCAATTTCCATAATAATGGGACTTTTAAAAAGAACAAATAAAAATAAGTTACATTAAAAAATTGATTATTATTTTTATTATCATTAAACGTCAATTTGAGCTGATCACAAAGTGTTATATGAACTCAACAAGCTAAGAACAGTAAGAAAAAATCGATGTGAATAGATTTTAAAAATTAAGGCAAAATAAAGCAAAGTAACGTGGTACAACAACAAAGTTAACAGATAAAACACATAAACCATGGCCGACTCTACACTAGGCCGGAGCCTTAGATGTGGCAACGTGGCTTAGCTGTCAAATAGTGGCCCTATAGTTTCAGAATAATTATTACATTTTATATGTATTGGAGTTCATCTCGGTTAATAAATTAAGAAAAATACTTTTTAGAACTACTACTACTAATACCACTTACATCTGATGTCTGTTTTATCACAGTCAGACACTACAAAATAAAAATAAACGCAACCTGTTTCCTGCTGCCACTTCCACTTCCACTTAAATGAACACTCAATTTACTTTGTAAATTGTCACTTGAGCTAGAAAAATTCACTATTAGGTCACTGTGAAGCCATTCTTGCTGGTCTTGATTTCCCTTTCACTATCAAATCCTTTCGTAGGTATGCCCCAGGCCATGCCCAGATGAGTTCTATTAACTGTATTTTTCTGTGATATTTGGGAGGTCCAGAAAACATTATAGGTACCACATTGTACTTTAAAATAGGTCTTATCCTTTGAAATGTTTGTAAATTATTGTCTGTATCCTTATAAATATAACCAGCCCTTCCGAGGAATACCTTTCACCCACTTCTGTTTATGTCCCTTATTGGACGCACAATTGCTAGTGCAACCTGGTACTACACACTTTGCAGGCATTTTTTATTTTTATTTATATTTTTTATTAAAAAGGTATACATTCTGTTTCGATAACTAAATGATATTTATACATTTCATATAAAAAAAAATATGTACAATTTCACCAAGTTATCATGCGTTCTCTACAAAATAAGCAAAGTATATATTACAAAAATGAATTAATTTTCAAGGGAACTTTGTTGTCTATAACTATTTAGGTAACAAACTGTGGAGATGAACAATATATAGGTGATATTAAAAATATGGCGCTTATAAAATGAACACCTTAAACTATACATTTTTTGTATACAACTATCCAACAAATTTTATAACATTTGAAATTTTACAAATTTTTTTGTGACAAATAAAATGTAGTTGTTATTTATTCAAAGAAAAGATGTTTTTTTCACTTTTTTCACTTTCTTTCTTTATTCTTTATTCAGCTGCATATTAACAATTATTAACATTTACAAAATAAACTTAAAGTTATCAACCTTACTAACAATACATGCTACAATCAAAAACAATCACCATTAAGGTTCAGTAAAGTTATAGAGCAACGAAAATATCAAAAAGAGCATAAATAAATATCGACACCTAAGTTAAACGCTTGTGTGTGTCAAAATCTGTTTTATCATCATAGATGGAGTCGATCATCAGCACAACGCAGTTTAAGTGTAGCGATGATAATGTCTCTTATACAAGAAGTCATAGATTTATTTATGATTACAGTAAATATAAAATGAAAACAATGAAAAATAAAAACATAGACATAAACAACTATAATGAAGTGGCCTCATCAAGATTAGACTTAAATCCCTAAAATCAAAGATAGGAAACATGATTAATACATTATACTCCTAATCATTAAGCAATATTAGACATAAGATCTGCAAAGTTTTCAGTTATACAGGGTGGCCAATCGGGTGACGATAATAATTTTTTTTTAGATAGCCCGTACCGAGACCTATCCAAAACACCCCCATGTATGTGTACCGATTATTGATAGTTTTCGAGTTATGATTTTTTTTGAAAACTTAGAGATTTTCCAGTTTTTCCAAGAAATCGTCAAAAACAAAAACAAGACTGCTTTTTGGCCTTTATTTTTTTCTGCAATTATACTCAGTATTAAGCCTATTTTAATATCCAATAAAGAGAACCTGTACATCTGAACAATAATTAAGTACATTTTAGGCCCAAAGTTTGAAATCTCTATTTTTAGTCACGAGACCAAAACTTTCAAAATAAGATAAAAAATACTTATGCCTGGTTCTGGAGCTTCAAACTAATCTTAAAAAGTTTGCAAGACTTTGCACTTTCCAAATAATAATGAAAAAGTAGCACTTATGGGGACATTTTGCGCCGTACGTGAGTATTAAAGGTAAAAAGGTGATAATTCACGAATTTCCAAAATGATTTGAAAAACTACTATTTTGCTTTATTATGATAAATTAAAGAAAAACAACTCGTAACAGCTAATAAACCCGATAATCATTGATGTTTTGCTGACTTTTAATAAAAATACTAATACCCAAATTGTGATTTTTCAAGTATTTTTGCTATGTACTATTGAACTTCTGCTAAATTAAGTTGTATGGAAAGTTAACAAAGGAAAGGAATAATAAACAATAATCTGACTTCCAATTTCATGACAGAATTACCTGGGAAGCGATGTCGTAGCATACGCCATCCCTTTCTTTCAGAGTAGCTTTTTGCGAGCTCATGTGCGCGAAGCGCAGTTGTGTTAATTTTCGGTAATAGGCAAGGCAATGTTCGGATGGACCTAAAAAGGTGATTTATATCGCTAGGTCTTCCTTGACAGGTCAGTTGACAGCCTATCATGAATACAACAGGTTTTTCAGTTTTTCAACCCCCCACCCTCCCAAACATCCAAATTCCACCCCCACTCACAAAAAAACGCAGAAAATGATCAAGAACCTATAAAACGCCTAAAACGAAGTTTGAGGAATATTTGAAATTTTTGACTCCACAGCATATTGCTGCCCAAATTTCATCACAGTCCATGCAGCGGTTACTGAAATTACGAGGCTAGAAAAACGCGTATAGACGGACCGACAGGCAGACCGACAGACAGAGCGACGGAAATGAGTGACGCGGAATTTCGTTATGTAGACATTATAAAGCGCCCAAAAAACCTATTATCTCAAAATCGAAAATTTTCACGATCACAATCCTCCCCTCACCTATAGGTGTGGGAAGTAGAAGGGATCGCGTATGCTACAATAACGCTTCCCAGGTAATTCAGCCATAAAATTAAAAGTCAGATTGTTGTTTTATTATTCTTTTCCTTTGTTAACTTTCCATACAACTTAATTTAGCAGAAGTTCAATAGTACACAGCAAAAAGCACAGGTATTATTTTTTTTTTATTAAAAGTGATTAAAACATCAATGATTATCATGTTTATTAGTTTTTATGAGTTTTTTTTCTTTAATTTGTCATAATAAAATAAAATAATAGTTTTTTAAATCATTTTGAAAATTCGTGAATTATCACCTTTTTACCTTTAGCAGTCACGTACGGCGCAAAATGCCCCCATAGGTGCTATTTTTTCATTATTACTTCGAAAGTGTAATGTCTTACAGAGTTTTTAAGATTAGATTGGAGCTCCAGAACCAGGCATAAGTATTTTTAATTTTATTTTGAATGTTTTGGTCTCCTGACTAAAAACAGAGATTTCAAACTTTGGGCCCAAAATGTACTTAATTATTGTTCGGACGTACAGGTTCTCTTTATTGGATATTAAAATAGGCTTAATACTGAGTATAATTGCAGAAAAAAATAAAAGTCAAAAGGCATTCTTGTTTTTGTTATTGACGATTGCTTGGAAAAACTGGAAAATCTCTGAGATTTCAAAAAAAAATCATATCTCGAAAACTATCAATAATCGGTACACATACATGGGGGTGTTTTAAATAGGTCTCGGTACGGGCTATCTAAAAAAAATTACTATCGTCACCCGATTGGCCACCCTGTATACTTTGTGATTACTTTTTTAAATTTATATTTCGTCAATTTTTTGTATGCTAAAGGGATACTATTATATAATCTGATACCATCAAATTCAATACACTTTTGACAAACTAATTTGTCAACTTTTGTGCAAGTAAAAAACAAATTTGTTTTTGCTCTAGTATCATACACATGGTTCACCAGATTATTGCCAGCAGAGTGAACGTACTTTAAGGCTGCTAACATATAAAGTGCTTTAATATTTAATAATTGATTTTCCTTATAAATGAACCTACAGCTTGTCCTGGAAGAAACTTTAAATATAGTTCTTAAAATATAGTTTTGTGTGGTCTGCAACGATTTTAGAACGTTTGTGTATGCTGCACCCCAAGAACTAATTCCGTATGTAAGTAATGATACTACTAACGCGTGGTAGACCAAAAGAAGGGTTTTTGTATTCAGCACATGCCTCAATATGAAAAACTTGTGTACAATTCTCCTTAATCTCATGCACAGCATTTCTGCATGGCACTGCCACAATGCACAATGCACACAATGGTCAGTAATTATGATCCCTAAGTATCTGGTGGATTCCACCCTATCTATACTATAGGGGCTGCCATTTATAATAAGGGGGCGAGTGCTTAAAGGCATACCTGCTTTAGTTGGTGCAAATGTCATATATTTAGTTTTAGAGGTATTTAATTTCAATATATTGTTGTCTAACCAACCTTTAACATAGTTCAACGATAACTCAGCATTGCTGATGGCATCCTCCCAGGACCGACCAGTGCAGATTAGCACAGTATCGTCTGCATATGAGATTATTTCGCAATTAAATTCACAATTTAGTAGTTCGTTTATGTAGATTAAAAAAAATGTGGGGCCCAGCACAGTACCTTGAGGTACGCCTATTGTTGTAGTCATAGGGCTGCTCAGACAGGTCCCTATTTTAACTTGCTGAGTTCTATCCGTTAAATAATTTCTAAACAAATTGAGCACCTCACCTCGAATCCCTATTTTCTCAAGTTTATTTAATAACAGCGTATGCGATACCGTATCAAATGCTTTCTGAAGGCATCTTTTTATCTTTATAGTTTCATTTGTGCAGGTCAATAAGTAGAAACCCATTAAAAATCACCTTGCAACGTTCTTTTTAATCTGGAATAAGGTTATGTTGGGCCATGGTTTGGTAGTCCTCTACCCATGCCTTTACTGGGCTGCAACCTGGTACTACACGCTTTGCAGGCATCTTTTTATCTTTATAGTTTCGTTTGTGCAGGTAAATAAGTAGAAACCCATTACAAATCACCTTGCAACGTTCTTTTTAATCTGGAATAAGGTTATGTTGGGCCATGGTTTGGTAGTCCTCTCCTGGGCTGCAACCTGGTACTACACGCTTTGCAGGCATCTTGTTATCTTTATAGTTTCGTTGGTGCAGGTAAATAATTAGAAACACATTAATAATCACCTTCCAACCATATTTTCTGCACCTGGAAGAATACTCATGACATAACAACAAATGCAAACTCGGCCCCCAGATTCAGTGTTGCCATATTTCATGCTCCGGCCTAGTGAGTAGAGACGGCCATGCATAAACCTAACTCACAGGCGTATACCATACCTATTTACAGTATTGCTCTAGATGCTCAAACTTGCAGGTTTATCCACGCGTGAATGGTTGCATAAGTGCATCTAAAACGATGGACGCCAGCGAACATCTAAGACAAGGCAGCACTGACAATAGGTATGGTATGCGCATGTTAATTAGGTTTATGTATTTTTTGTTTGTTATCCTTGTTGTTATACCATCTTATTTTGCTCTATTTTGCTGGTCATTGGTCTTAATTTTTAAGATCTATTCACATTCATTTTTTCTTACTATCTTTGCTTGTTGAGTTCACATAAAGCTTTGTGATCAGCTCAAATTGACGTTTAATAACAATAAATATAATAACCAATTTTATACCACAATTTCTTTTTTTTTATTTCAAAAGATCCATTATTTTGAAAATTGAATATAACACCTATTGGCGACTACTACGCCACCTGTATGTTACTTCAAAAAAGTTAAAATATGATTTCAAGTGGTTTTACTTGAGTATTATCTATAGAATGATTACTAAAACGATGTGATGGAGGCTATATTCCTATAGGGCGGCAATTATTTCTGAATATCACAGCACACTTGTCATAATAAGTGTTTTATTGATATCTCCGGTCTGAAAATAGCTAGGCAGCTAAATCTTGCACTGACTTTTTAAGAATTTCGTTCTCTATAGACTTATGTTAAAAGAGATATAGCATACAATTTACAATTTTCGTCATAATGCAGAAATGCCTACAACGGACAGCCAGAGTCAGGCTGGCGGCGGTGCAACGCACCGCCTGTTTGGCCATCACTGGAGCCATATCTACCACACCAACGTTAGCCATGGAGCCCCTTCTAAACTTAACACCTCTGCACATTGAGGTGGAAAGTGGTCGCCTACAGACTGCTATCAACCGGCAGACCTGACAAAACGAACTAGGTCCAGACACAGCGGGTATAATAGGTGAAATTACCCATCATCATGTACTCGGAATGGTCTCGGACTATATGGTTCCCCAAGCGCATATAGAGCGATCCTATAACGCCCTTTTCCCAGGCAGGGACGAATGGAGGAGGGACGATTTCATATCACCCTCTGATCTTGCGCTATTTACTAATGGCTCCAAGTCTGAACTGGGGGCAGGAGCGGGAGTAGTGGGTACAAATTCAAGAGTTGAAATTTCAGTCAACCTTGGGAGGTATACCACAGTCTTCCAAGCTGAAATGATTGCCATAGAGCTGGGAGTCAGGGAACTAATCAAAAGGCCCCTGACAAACAGATCTATAAAAATGTTTTCAGACAGCCAGGCTGCATTGAAAGCACTGTGCTCCAGTTGGGTTGATTCAAGACTGGTATGAAACTGCATGCACCTCCTCAAAAAACTCGGAACGGGAAACAGGGTAACCTTGATTTGGGTTCCGGGTCACAGCGGAGTGGAAGTCAATGTATTGGCCGACGCGCTAGCAAAAGCAGGAACTGAATCTGTGTTCATAGGACCAGAACCATTCGCGGGCATTGCAAAAAGCACCGCTAAAAAGACCATCTCGGACTGGGCAGTGAGGAAAGCACTCCTGAACTGGCGAGATACACCAGGGCTACTGCACTCGAAGGCGTTTATAAGATACCCCTCGAGTCAGGCTCCCCCGAAGATCATGGAATGTAAAAGGTACGACCTCCGCCTTCTGATCGATCTGCTGACGGGACATGGTCGTCTAAGGTACCATATGCGGAAGTTGGGTCTTTAACAAACTTCAGACTGTCGCTTCTGCTACGTGGAGGACGAAACAGCGGACCATATTGTTTGCTCCTGTCCAGTACTGGACAATGCTAGGTTCCAGACATTCGGATATGCCCGCCTGGAACCTCACGACTTCAAGGCAGTTTCACCCTTCACGCTGACCGCCTTCGTAAAGAGGTGCGCACTGTACGGTGAACTCTAAAAAGGTGTGAGCCACAATAGACACAATTGAGTCGCAGTGGAAGGAGGCAGCTCTGCCCCACTCACTTTCAACCTAACCTAACCTAACCTAACCTAATAATGCGTAATAATTGTTATGATGTCAAACACTGCCCTGTAGCTACCAAGTCAAAATAAACTTGGATAACTTTTATACAGGGTGGGCCAATAGTGCGTGGACGGAGGATTGTGGGCTTACTAAAAAATATTTCAAAAATCTGTTGCTTGATAATGGTAGGGACCCTTGAGGGTTATAACGTAAAAATATTTTCACTTAAATTTTGACGTTTATACAGGGTGATTCATATTAAACCTACATTTTCTTTAATGGAACCCCCTATATATTATTGCATATTTGGATTCCTTGGTCAATTCTAGTGTGACTTTATGTATCACATATGGAACTTTAAACAAACCGTTTAGGCGCAAATCACCATTTTTGGTATAAGTAGGTATCAGAAAAAAATTGAATATCGCAGCGATTACAAAACTTAGAAGGCCTTGACTTCGCGGTACGACTAAGCATGAAATGCGTCATCTTAGGTCAGACGGCTAAATTTGAATTCTTTTTGTACTTGGAGAAATCAGAGGATAAATTTAGGAAACTTTAATCACAGATAACTTGATTTTTTCAAATGGGAATGCCTATTTTGATTCAAAGAATCAAATGTAAAATTTGATTACCTTTCTAACGATATAGCATTCTTGATACCAATCTTTTTTGGTTTTCATTTTATTTCAAATTTTCAGTCAAATCGGTGTTTTTCAATTTTCCTGCATGCAAGCAACATAGCAAGCCATGAAAAAATAAACAAAAGCTCGTTAATATGGAAGAAAGCAACTAACTTAGTAGAAAGATCCAAACTAACTCGAGCAGCGAGGCAAGATTATGAAAATTCCTTACAACATATTAGCGCTAACCAGAAACAATAGCGGTAACAGGAACGCTCAACTTTTCATAGCCTACTAGTTATTAGCCAATTTCCAAAGTCAGTAAAAAAATATTTAATCAAAGGAAAACTACCAGTGATTGTTACTGGCAGTAGAATATCTATTTCTTCTGAATAAATTTGAATAAAATTCCACATTTAATGCCATAAAAAAGTAGCCATTTCCGTAAGCCAAAAGTAATGATACTCCTGACTGCAACCCTTCAAATTCTTCAGTAGGTACTTTTACTTATTAGCAAAATCGCGGAAAATGAAATTTGAATTGCATTCTGTTTGAATTGTAAAACATAATTTAGTTTGCAGAAAACTACATGAAATAATCACAATTACAACATAGCGAATTAAAATTTTCTAGCAATTATTTCAATAGATGTTCAGAATGCTCCAGTTGAGGATATCTTCACTTTTGACTTAACTAAACGGAAATGACTATTTTTTTATCCCATTAAATGTGAAATTTCATTCTAAACATGTTAGACTGTAAGCAAAAATCGCCTAGTTTTCCTTTTGTTTCAAAATTTTTAATCATTTTGAAGTTGTTAAGCTCTAGTAGACCTCAATAGCTAGTAGGCTGTGAAAAACAAACACTTCTGTCATACTCCAGCTACTCATTGACATTAGATATCTTGCCGCTGTTGTATCCAGTTAGAGCTAATATGTTATAAGGAATTTTCATACTCTTGCCTCCTTGCTCTAGTTAGTTTGCATCTTTCTACTAAGTAAGTTGGTTTCTTCCATATTAATGAGCTTTTGTTTATTTTTCATGGCCTGCTAGGTTGCTTGCACGCAGGAAAATTGAAAAACACCGATTTGACTGAAAATTTGAAATAAAATGAAAACCAAAAAAGATTGATATCAAGAATGCTATATCGTTAGAAAGGTAATCAAATTTTACATTTGATTCTAGAAACTAAAATAGACATTCTCATTTGAAAAAATCAAGTTATCTGTGATTGAAGTTTCCTAAATTTATCCTCCGATTTCTCCAAGCACAAAAAGAATTCAAATTTAGCCGTCTGACCTAAGGTGACGCATTTCATGCTTAGTCGTACCGCAAAGTCATGGCCTTCTAACTTTTATAATCGCTGCGATATTCAATTTTTTTCTGATACCTACTTATACCAAAAATGGTGATTTGCGCCTAAACGGTTCGTTTAAAGTTCCATGTGTGATACAGAAAGTCACACTAGAATTGACCAAGGAATCCAAATATGCAATAATATATAGGGGGTTCCATTCAAAAAAATGTAAGTTTGATATGAATCACCCTGTATAAACGTCAAAATTTAAGTGAATATATTTTTACGTTATAGCCCTCGAGGGTCCCCACCATGATCAAGTGACAGATTTTTGAAATATTTTTTAGTAAACCCACAATCCTCCGTCCACGCACTATTGGCCCACCCTGTATAACAGATTATTAGGTAAGAACAGCTCTTCCAAATGTGACCTAGCTTGTTTAATTCCGTTAACATGGCCATTTAAATAAAAACTTTTTTGACATTCCCCCACCTATCTTATACAAGATAGAGCAAAAAACTGTTAACAAAAAAATTTGAAAATTGTCCTGTCTAAGTGATGGTACAATTTATAGTATACCTTTACTTGCATATTTTTTGAGAAAAAGCCATTTTTTTGATTAATCGCAACAGTTGTGCCCCCTAGCGGCCACTTGCGGAACTTGCAAATAATTTCCAGCGATCTCTCTTACCCGATTTACCTAATAATATTTTTTGCTCGAAGTTACATGATTAACGGTTACCGAGATATTGCCGGAATATATTCATCACAATCCATGTAGCGGTTACTGAGATTATTTTGAAAATGGTCCGCCGTCCAAAACCAGGTTGCCGACCACTGATCTAAGATACTGAATATGCAACAGACTAGTGTTTACAATCAAAACCATATGTAATTTTCAGCGAGAAAGTTTTCAATTTATCTGCAAAATTTTTATTAACAACCACAGCTAATTTATCTACATTCTCGCCTTTGTAATTCTTTCGGTGGAGATGGTTTCGCACTCTACTAACAACTGACAATGAGTAAATAAACAACCGTAATTGTGGCCGCAACCGTTACACTACGATGGCGTTCAGTTTTTAACCGGCTATGATACAGATGTGATCCGTGACAATTGCGGGAATTTGCATTTGTTTATATAAACATGTACATTTTTTTATTAATCGAAAGAGAAAGAAAGCGCAACGTTCCATAACAAACTCGCCTCTTGTCAGTTTCTCGCAAACACTGACAGACCTGGCAAGAAAAGTGTGTGAACCTACCGAACTCAGCGGCGAGCTCGAATTCTTGTAAAATGCTTTGAAGGCAAACGGCTACTCAGAAAAGCAAATAGCAAGATCTATGCGAGCTGGTAGACTAGAAAAGCATCAACCACAACCTCCACCAGTAGCAAAAGCTTTTCTACCTTATGTTCCCCGGGTTACAGACAGAATTGGAAAGTGACTGCAGGAGGCAGATATCAAAATGATATACAAACCAACTGAGAAAATTTAAGATCGTCAAAGGACAAAAGGGCCCGTGGACAGCAGCAGGGGTTTATCGGATACCATGTAGCTACATCGGAACAACAAAGAGATCGGCGTAAACACAAATCAAATTGCCGATTAGATCAGACGGAAAAATCTGCAGGAGCTAAGTATGCACTCCAGGAAAGCGCCGGCCACAAGATAAAGTTTGATGAGACAAACACATTTTCAACAATAAAGAAGAAGCACGCAAGCTTAATAAAATATGGATGCCCACCCTAAGAGACGCTAAGATTCTAAGATGCGCAGGAGATCCACAGACTGCGGTGCACAGCGCAGCCGCCTCTATCCTAATCCGGAGTATATAAGTGCTCAACCCGGTGACGCGGTCTCACTTTCTCGGAACACGCCGAACAGGCAACACTTCTGAGGATGCCACTCACTAATGTTGGCGAAACGTCAAGTAGCAAGAACCAACAGCTCATTGTCAGTTTCTCTATTAGATACTGAAAGATAAACTTTACTGACATCTCGACCACTTCTGTGGCCTTAAAACTAATTTACACGGTCTAAGAAATTCCCAAGTTTGTGACCTTGAAGAAATTCATGGAGAAATTGACAAATTAGAACGTGCTCTAATTTGTTGAAATTTTTTTGGGAATTCTAGGTTTTCTGACAATACTAACTTCGTAATGACAGTGCAATGCAATTAAGGCTGTGCAGCGTTTTCGTGCATCTTTTGCTAATTTCAAGTTATTAACAAAACCAAAGCAATACATGAAAATCAATGAAATCAAATGAAAACGTCATGGAAACAAAACAGATACGGTTAAGTGTTAGTTCTACCATCAACAAAACACACCATAGAATAGAAAGAAATGGATGGAGCCACTCACCACTGTCAACCAAAAAAAAAAAATAATAGATTAATACTGAACAATAATAGTAATTATTTCATGTTTATAGTTTAATGTTGCTTTTTTACTAGTTCCGTGCATTGCGTCATTAATCTATAATCAGAATGCATTGTAGGAACTAGCGATTACTAGAATTAATGTTCAAAACATTGAATAATGACGATTCATCGACTTAGGACTCAATACTTCCCCGAGGCAAGGAAGGTTGCCGCAGCCTTTATGATGCCAAAGAAAGTGGATTCGATATTACTGCAGGATTATCATCCCATTAGTTTGCTGTCAATACCTTCAAAGCTTGCCGAGAAGGTGATTCTGTCACCTTGAGAATTTTTCGTAGGATCATAACGTGATTCCTGACGTCCAATTCAGATTTCGGTCGGAACATAGCACTGAGCTGCAGGCAGTCAGAAGCATAAAACCGGGGGATTTACCAAAGACTTGAGCATTGCTATCATACTTCTAGATGTATCGAAAGCCTTTGACATAGGCATGAGGGCCTCCTCTATAAATTTTAATCTAAAAGTGCTTTCCTTTTTGGACCCTAAATCTCTATGCTGACGATACCGGACTAGTGGCCCTGTCATGGTCTAGCAATCTAGTCCATGACAGGATACACAGCGGTGGATGAAGTACTAGAGTGGGCGGATCGATAGTTCGGCAAAATCAACCATTCTAAAACACAGGCTATCTATTGTGCCAAAAAGCATCACGGCATCCCACCAGAGGTCTTTATTAACGGTACCCTAGACAAGGGTGACATGGTGAAATCATACTAAGATGTTAAAACAAAATTTCAAATTACATTGCGAAAGCTTTATCCTTTGCTATGTAGCACTTCAAAATTAAGTATGGTTAAAAAAATTCGGCTGTACAAAATTATAATTATTAGATCTTCAATTACTTACGCATGTGCGGTTTGGTGTTTTCTAGCTACGACGCACATGCAAGCTTTGCAGGTACTCCTAAGCAGGATCCTGGCCTGAGAACTATTACAAATGCCCCTTGGTATGTTTCAAATGAAACCCTGCATAAAGACCTTGATATTTCTATCAAAATACAGGCGCAGCAGCACTATGAACAAGCGGAATCGCATAGTAAGCCTTTGCTAGTTTACTGCGTGACTCAGTGGACTACACGGTCGAGCAAGTCCGCAAAAATTCTAAGCCGCGGCACACACTTTAACCAAAATCAGGTCGTGGAATCATGGAGCAGATTATATAAATTCCCTTTTTAGCAACATCTGATTCCAACAAAATTGTATTTAGAGCATCAAAATTACCCTAGTTATTTTAACGAGGCCTATTTTAACAGTTGCGCTTCTCTCTTTGCTCATCTTCCTTCCTCCCTTTCTTTTTCCTTTCTTTTTTTCTCTTGACATTGGTTGCTTTCGGGGTGACCAGGCTGACAGAATGACAAAGTGACTGACGAACTATGACATGAAGGCAAAGGTTCTGCGGCCTTGACAGCTAACGACGAGCAGTAGATTCATCGACTCTATGTACAAAATATTTTCTGTACGCAAATACTGGACCATGTTTAACATCTTTGACACTTCGGCAATATACAAGGATAAAATAGATCTTATAATAATGAAAAAGTATATGTCAAAAGACTGTTTTCGTGTATAATGGGAACCCATTCCACCCCATACGTAGAGTGGCTATTTTCCATTTCCTGTCTCTAATGGGTTAACAAGGTACATTTTCCTGGGAAAGTGAAATGACATGGATGATGGGTAATGCACGGTAGCTGTTGTGTGAAATATGTTAAAACGAACACCGGCCAAACAATTGAAATGCGCGTTTTTACTTCGTGTCCAATTTGATTCACAGCAACGTCGACTGGTCGTTTTATTTTTTCGACAAACTAGGTCATCGTGTTTCTGTTTAGTCCAATACAGTGGGGATTGTATTTCAAAGGAACAAGAAAAATATTAAAAAGTGTTTTATCGCTTTTCTTATCTCTATGGGAGTTTCTTACCACCTAGTGTTTCTCATAAGGCAACAACATGAGCTTAGCTCGGCTCGTGTAAGAATTGATGGTAACCTCTCTGGTCGAACTGTGAGCAGAAAATGAGTTCGTCTGGGATGTGTATTGTCTCCGCTGTTACCTAAAATTTGTGATGAGACAGATATTGGACAACTGGAATAGCGGTATAAGTATTGGCGGAAGCAAAATACCCAACTTAAGATTTGCTGACGATACTACCCTTATTGCTGCTTCTCAGGAAGAACTAGTAGCTCTATTAAACATCTTAGAACCACACAGTGCAGCAATGGTCTTGGTATTAATTACAATAAGACCAAAGTTATGATCGTAGATAGAGAGTACGATAATAATCGAAGAATAAAGTAAGTAGGACGTTCTCAAGTATTTCAAAGTTTTGTGTACCTCGGTTCTTTGATCGACAATTCGGGTGGCTGTGAAAATGAGATTCGACGGTGCATTCAACAGGCACGGGTGGACATGACAACGCTCATTGAAATATGGCGTAACCATAACATGACTAAAGCTACCAAAATATCTCTGGTTCAGTCTCCTGTGTTCTCCATGTTTTTGTATGCCTCGTAATGTTGGATAGTTAAAAGTCAGATCGAGCTCGCATAGATGCTTTTGAATATGGGCGCGGAGGAGAATGCTGACAGTTCCTTATACAGGTTGGCCTGTTGTGCCTGAAATAATGTCAACTTTTTTATTTGATATGGAACACCCTATATATTTTTCGATTTTCAGATTACTCTTTTAATTCCAAATATTACTGCGGTTAAGTTTTCTCAAAATTCTGTCTGGTTTTTGTGCAAATCGAAATTACACTTTTTTCCATTAATCAGTGTTTCTAAGAATCACATTTTAGCAGCTGTGTAAGACACGTCATGTCACCACTACTATGATCTAAAGACTCTACCAGGAAATGGAGTTTAACATTTTTTGTATATTTATTGAGAAATAATATACAGGATGTTTGCTACAGTGGAACACTTATATCTTAACTATATATATCTTAACTATTAAAAATGGAACCCCCTGTATATTTTGGTTTAGTCGAATTCGCTGCTTAATTTTCTGTGTTTTCATATCGGTATGTCCTTTACCTAAAGCTAACGATTCCAAATAATTGAAGTTTTTTAATTCAACTATTCGAAATACTGTAGATGGAACGAACCCCATATATATTTTAGTATTGTTGAATACCAACATGTCCTAATTTGAAGTTTTTTAATTCAACTCCATGTTTTTTAGTATATTTTAGTATTGTAGGATTGTCTGACTGATTCTCTGTGATTTCATATCAACATGATATATACGTAAAGTTGATAAATTCCAAATAGTTTGCATTCTTTCAACTCAACCAGATATTCCTCTTATGGAAATTCGAAATACGGTTTCTACCTTCATTAACCAGTCGGCCATTTGCGAGATCCCGCAAAATTCTTGGAAATATTTGTTTAGTCGGTACTCTATTATTGAGATATAATGTTCGATATTCCCATTCCTGTAACGCAACTAGTGAATTTCGATTATTTTTGATGTAACATAGTGAAACTTTAATGTTTGCTGATGATGTGAAGATTTTTAGAGTTGTAGAGAACATATCTCATGCTAAATTGTTACAAAAGGACTTAGATCGCCTTTTGCATAGGTGTAATGTTGATGTGCTAAATGCTTCAAAATGTTTTAAAACAACGTTAGTAGGTCTCATTCTCTTACAAGATGGCAATATACAATTAATGGTGAAGTATATCGATCAGATCAAGGATTTAGGAATTATTTTCGATACAAAATTAACGTTCAATTTGCATATTGAAAGTATTATCAGCAGAGCATTCAAGATGCTAGTGTGGAATTGTCACTTCATTCATTTAAAATTTTGTATTGTTCACTCGCCCGTTCTTTACTTGAGTACTGTAGTTTTATCTGGTCTGCAAGTTACAATACATATATTTTTCAGTTAGAGCGTGTTCAACGGAAATTTTTAAGAATTTGTGCCTTAAAAATGGGCTGCATAAGAGAGGAGTATAGTTATACTGATACACTTCTCTATATAAATATAATCATTCTTGAGCGGCATAGAAAAGAATTCGACTTGTTTTTGTTACACAAAATAATAATGCTTATTTTCCTTTTCAAGGAGTTTTTGAACCTTCGTGCTACATATCCTGTAGTAGGTTTTCGGGGATGAGGTTCCAATTGCAAAAAATGGGGGGAGAGAGAAAAACAAAGTTTTGTCTCAGAAAGTTGGTTGAAATAATAATTATATACAGGGTTATTCACGTTATTCGACACGGAGCATTATGGCTAAAGTATTTGATAAACAAGAAAATAATAGTTTGGGACGGATAGGGACCCATAAAGGCTACATTTTAAAAATATTTTCATGTTATACAGGGTGTCCCAAAAACACGAAATGTATCAAAGTTATGTATGTTATTGCATATTCAGATTCCCTGGCGAATTCTAGTGTGACTTTATGTATCATACATGGGACCTAAAGCGAACTGTTTAGGTGTGAATCACCATTTTAGGTATAAGTAGATATCAGGAAAAAATTGAATATCGCAGAGATTATAAAATATGGAAGGCTGTGACTTTGCCGTATTACTAAGCATAAGATGCATCAGCTTTGATGAGACTGTCAAATTCAAATTACGTTTATGCTTGGAGAAATCGGTCGATGGATTAAGGAAACTTCGATCAGCGATAACTTGATTTTTTCAAATGGGAATGGCTGGGAATTTTTTTATACGGTTAAACGTAGAATTTGATAAGCTTTCTAATGATATAAGGTTGTGAATATCAATCTCTGGCAGTTTTCATTTAATTTTAAATTTTCAAACAAATCGGCGACTTTCAATTTTCCTACCTATAAGCAACGTAGCAGGCCATGAAATATAAACAAAAACCTGTTCAGGTAGAAGAAAATCACTAACTTAGCTGAAAAATACAGAATAACTAGACTAAAAGGACAGGATTATAAAAATTCCTTACAACAAATCAGCTCTCCCTGAAACAACTGCGATAACATCTCCAAGGTCAAAGAGAAGCTGGAGTATGGCAGTAATAGATATTTTTCACAGTCTACTGGCTACTGCAATTTACTAGAGGTTAATAATTTCCAAGACAATTAAAAACCCTGATATGAAACAGAAACAACCAGCGACTGAATCATATGTAATGGTGTAAAAAAGTACTAATTTGCGTCGAAGTCGATACCTCTGAATGGAGCCCTTCTATTTTTCGATATCTATTAGCAATATTGCAAAAAAGGAATACTGACAAATCAGATTTGAATTTTCTGCCATTTAATTTATGTTTTATAATTTGGACAAATCTTAATTCATCCTTCATTTTCTGCGACCTTGCTAATAGGTACTGAAGAATTTTCCAGTCAGAGGTACTTTTGACTTGAGTTTTGACAGAATTGCATACTTTTTTATATCATTAAATGTGAAATTTTGTTATGAAAATAATAAGCTGCTTACAACATTCTCTAGTAGTTTTTATTTTATTTCAAAATTTTTAATGGTTTTCGAAATTGCCAATCTCTAGTACATTGCAGTAGCTAGTAGGTCGTGAAAAAAATCCATTTCTGCCATACTCCAGCTTCTCCTTGACCAAAAATATGTTACCGCCGTTGATTCTGATAGGCTTTGTTTGTTGTGAGTAATTTTTATAATCTTGTCCCTTTAGTCTAGTTCGTGTGTATTTTTCAGCTAAGTTAGTTGTTTTCTTCTACCTGAACAGGTTTCTGTTTATATTTCATGGCCTGCTACGTTGCTTATAGGTAGGAAAATTGAAAATCGCCGATTTGTTTGAAAATATAGAATTAAATGAAAACTACCAGAGATTGATATTCACAACCTTATATCATCAGAAAAATTATCAAATTCTACGTTTAACCGTATAAAAAGATTAGGCATTCCCATTTGAAAAAATCAAGTTATCGCTGATCGAAGTTTCCTTAATTCATCGACCGATTTCTCCAAGCATAAACGTAATTTAAATTTGACAGTCTCATCAAAGCTAACGCATCTTATGCTTAGTAATACGGCAAAGTCACAGCCTTCCAAATTTCCCATGTATGATACATAAAGTCACACTAGAATTCATCAGGGAATCTGAATATGCAATAATATATGGGGTGTTCCATTTAAAAAAACATAACTTTCATACATTTCGTGCTTTTGGGACACCCTGTATAACATGAAAACATTCTACTACGTTCTACTTTCAGGTAATTATTATCAATTATGCCACATATTAAGATTCTCTCGAAACGTCAAGTACAAAGAAAAGTAACAAAACGAGCAACTTCAACGAAACAAAAATTTTACATTTCATTTTTTATATTATTTTCATAAGCGCCCTTAAAGTGAACTTTATTTTAAGTTATATGTATATTAGGTATAAGTATGTTTCTTTATAAGCGGCATTCTAATTTGATGTATTCACTTATTAATGAGAGTTCAATAAATGCGTTAAAATAACAAACATTTGTTGCGTTTTATTTATGACATCCTATAAAATTATATTAGGCACTATTAATAGCAATTCAAACATTACCTAAGAATAATGTTTTAATTGGGGCAAAAATAATATCTTATTAACGTTGCAAATACACGTCTTGTAAACTTTTTCGAAGAGGGTTACAAATTGAACAGTTTTGAACGTATAATTATCGGTTTTTTAAAACCGGGATGAAACGTATATTTATACGTTACTTGTAACGTTAGAAACCGCGACATTTTAAAGTTGATTGTACGTAAAAAAGTAACGTAAAAATGAAAAGGTGTCACGGATTAAATAACGTTTAACTAACGTATGAGTGTTTACTGGGTCTAACACCTTTTATGTAACGTTTCATTCCACGAATTATGGTTTGAATGAACCCATAACTAGTATTGCTAAACTTGGTAATGAAACTATACCTAGTATTTGTAGATTATTTGGGTCTTCTTTTGGTGTTTTTAAAAGTCTTGTCAAAAATACTCGTAACATGTAATGTGATCTTGTATATATTTTATAACAAGGGTTTTACCCGTAAATAAATACATAAATAAACAGTCGTAAGGCCTTAACCGTTCATACATATACAATGCCGACTTGCGTTTTGATAAAAGTCTTCAGGCGCAATATTGCTTCGAAATTTAACATATCTGACGTCAGTCAAAGCCTACTATAAGTATTTCGAATTTTCCTGAGAGGAATATCGGGTTGCGACAAAAAAGTAGGAAAGAATTTACTTGAGTAAATTCAAACGACGCTCTCACTGTGGAACATGAAGCGATATTGACAAAACCGGATTTTTCCCGGACTAGTTTTTTCATGCTGATTCCAAATCTGTATTTAGTTTTTCTCTAACAACTGTAGTTTTGGCTATCTTTTGTGTATGGATAGACGGACGGACGAACCGACAGAGGCTCTCTACAGGGGCTGCGTTCCATCCATTTCGAATTTAATTAAGAACATTGCGTTGAATTAAAAAACTTCAAATTATTTGGAATCTGTCAATTTCAGGTATAGGACATACTTATATGAAAACACAGAGAATTAAGTAGCGAATTCGATCAAACCAAAATATAGGGTAAAGTCGGGTAAATTGTACCACATTGCACACTTTATCAAATATCTCGCTATTGACATGATTTTAATTCAACAAAACTATAAATTAGAGTTACTTAACATATTCCTATCAAATTCCGTAACAGAAAAGTTACATAAAGACTGACAGTTTGACTTAATAAATGTTTTTTTAAAATGTTTCAAACGGTACAATTTACCCAACTGGTTCGTTAAATTGTACCACCCGGTTCGGTAAATTGTACCATGGAAAAATGCATTAGATGATCGTTGTTGATAGAACAACAGATTTATAATACAATGCATTGCAATGAATTATAATTTTTATTTGTAAAACTTCAACACACAAATCACAAATTAGGAACCCATTGGGTAAAACAAAATATTGTCGTAGCAAATAACTAATACTCAAACAGAGGAGTCACAAATATAGTCCCATCGACTGGGAAACAAAGCACAGCTTTCATGCACCCAATTTGCACAAAATTTCCAGTTTTATATCTTATTGCTGCCTTCATATCTTGCTCTGACCATTGGCAGTATTTTGTACCCTTGCGAGGCATGACTGAAAAAAATACTGGAATTTGGTAAATTGTACCGGTACGATTTAACAAACTAGGTGGTGGTCCAAATTAGCAAACCGATATTATTGACACAAATTGGTTTATTTCTTTAAAAAAAGTGAGGTTAGGGTAAACATAAACCGCCTAAACTATTTCCAAATGTCCAATAATTACGAAGAACGCCACCCCAACTACCAAAAACTGATCATTCAGATACAAAGGATTATCTAAAGTTGTATAATACTTACTACGTAAAGTCGTTTTTCAAAAAAACACAAATTTTAAGTTTCACGAGAGACCGCCGTTCACGCGTCATGGTAACTAATGTTTTGACAACAAGAGGTATCAAAAGAGCAAACTAGATGACGTTAGAGGCTCACAATTTAATAAATATTGAGGTGGTACAATTTAACAACTGGTACAATATACCCGACTTTACCCTACGTTAAGATATAGGGGTTTTTGAAAAATTGCTTCTGTCAATGACTGTAGCAAACATCCTGTATATTATATCTCAATAAATATACAAAAATCGTTAAATACCATTTCCTAGTAGAATTTTTAGATCATAGTAGTAGTGACATGTGTCTTATAGAGCGGCTAAAATGTGATTTTCAGAAACATTGGTTTTTGGAAAAAAATGTAGTTTCAAGTTACACAAAAACAAGGCAGAATTTGACAAAAGGCTTAACAGCAGAAATATTTGGAATTAAGAGCGTAATATAGAAAATGGAAAAATACTCACATCAAATAACTTTTGTATTTAAATTTTAGTTCTACGTCATATAGTTTCTAAGATAACGTAGTCGGTTATCTCACATGCCCCACCCTGTACAAAGTCCCGTAGTGATGCGCCCATGGTCGTTTCTTCGTGTTAATCCAGTCCATCGTGTCAGGAGAGAAATTAGTAGAAAATTGATAATAATTAGCCGACTGACGTGAAATCCTGAATTACTTAGAAGCACACCTTGTTCCTTTCATAGATATTAGTACAGGAAAATCTGCCAAAACGGCAAAAAAATTACCACATATCGTTTTTTGAATGACATTTTCATTAGAGTTGTTCGAAAAAAGATCTGATTGATGATTTTCAAATTATTACAGTTTTTTCCATCCGTTGAGCAAATGCAGCCGGTGTATTATTTAGATCAATGGCGCGTAATTTTAGTGTCGAGAAAGAAACCGGATGACGCTTGATATTTGAGTTCTAGAGGCAGTTTGAAGCCTCAAGCTGGGAGGGATCGGGGATAGAGAGGGAGTTTTAAAAAGTGAAAAAAGTAAGTTAAGTAACTCAATGAAAATGCGGTAGCATTTTAGTACACCTGTCAATAATGTTCTAAAAAATCGTCATCCGAAATCTATGGGCGGTTTGCCAGTACCGATTTTTTTTTTGATGAAAATAAATATCGCTTCGGAACTGGTCGGAACTTGATGGAAAATTCTTTTTTTTGTAGATAACACAGAAAATACTGTCATCCGTTTCTGCTGGGCAGTTTTTGAAAAATTTGAGCTTAAAGTTCCATTTTTCACATCATTTTCGCTTGAAATCGATGAAAAATTGTTATTATTGTTTAAAATGGATGGCGTTTCTTATATATGTTCTTGGGAGGTCCAAATATGACATGTATCAGAAGGCGTTCAATAATCTCACCACCTATAGGGGTTGAAAAATGGGGTACAGCATAACAGAAACGCATTACACTGATACATGTCATAGTTGGGCCTCCCAAGAAAATGTATGAAAACATCGCCCGTTTTAAACAATATTAAATTTCTTAAAAGATTTCTAACGAAAATGACGTGAAAAATCGAACTTTAAACTCAAATTTCTCATAAACTACCCAGCAATAACGGATAGCAGTATTTTTTGCGTTACCTACAAAAAAAAACAAAGAATTTTTCAGCAAGTCTCGATCGGTTTCGTCGCGATCTTTTATTTTCATTTTTAAAAGTCGGTACGCGCAAACCGCTCTTAGATTTCGGATGACGATTTTTTTGGAACATTAGCTGGTGGGTATACTAAAATGCTACCGCATTTTTATTCGGTTACTTGATGATTTTTTTTACGTTTTAATACCCCCCCCTGTCTCTGATCCCTCTAATTTTGGAGGTATGGTGCAATGACAAAAAAGTTTCCAAACTGCCTCTAGAACCCAAATACCAAGCGTCACCCGGTTTCTTTCTCGACACTAAAATTAAGGGTCATTGCCTTAAATAAATAATTATATGCTTCGACCAAAACCATGAAAAAAATAGTAGTGTGTGATAAAATCTCAGTAAGTGCGTTTGTCAACGATAATACAGGCACTCTCGAAGGGCCAGCCGGTAGTAGCGACGCACTATTGTTACCGGATTGCAGAGGATGTATTGTATCTTCTACTTCCCACACCGATAGATCAGGGGAGTATTGCGATTTAGATTTTGAGATAATACGCTTTTTGGGACATCTACATAACGAAAATCCACGTCACTCATTTCCGTCGGTCTGTATGTCTGACGGTCTGTCTGTCTGTTGGCTTTCTTTCTAGCCTCATAATCACAGTAATCGCTTCATAAATGGTGGTAAAATTTGGGTAGTGATGTACTGTGGGGTCGTAGTAGGTAATGCTGCTATAATTTTGAAAATTGGTACAGGGACGGCGGAGTAATTAGCAAAAAACAAAAAAATTCAAATATTCCTCAAACTTCGTTTTTACGCGTTTTAACCCAGGATTTAAGCTGTCCATGTATTATATCATAAAAGAACAACTCGAGAGTCACCAAAAGGTAACAATTTCTGAGGATGCCTTGCCACGCGCCGATGTTAATGTTAAAGAAAAATGCTAGGTTAGGTTATGTTGATTGTGAGCAGGGCAAATATGCCTCCCTCCATTGCGATCGTATTGTGTCTATTGTGGTCAAATTATGGCGCACACATATTTGGAGTTCACATTGCAATCCACACCTCTTGATGAAAGCGATGGACGTGATGGGTGAAATTTCCTTGAAATCATCAGTAGTTCCAGTTGGGTGAATCCGAAAGTCTGAAACCTTGCTATTTCCGGTACTGGACAGGAGCACAAAATGTGCTCCGCTGTTTCGTCCTCCACATAGCAGAAACATCAGTCCGTTGTTTCTTCTAGACCTAACTTCCGCAAGTGGTTCCTCAGACGACAGTGTCCCATCAACAGACCAACCAGAATTCGGAGATCATCATCATCATGAACACCTTCGATTGTAGTAGCCCTGGTGTATCTCGCCAATGTAGAAGTGCTGCCCTCTCTGCCTAATCTGAGATGGTTTTCTTAGCGGTGCTTTTCGCAGTGCCCGCGAATGGTGCTGGACCTATGAACACATATTCGGTTCCTCCTCTTGCGAGTGTGTCGGCCACTACATTGCTTTCTACTCCACTACTATGACCTGGTACCCAAACCAAAGTTACTTGTTCCAAGTTCGTTGAGGAGATGTATGCAGTTCCATACGAGTCTTGAGTCAACCCGTTTGGAGCTCAGTGCTTTTAGGGCAGCCCGGCTATCTGAAAAGATTTATAGATTTGTTTGTCAGAGGTCTTTCTAGCTTTTAAACTATTATTTATTTAATTACTTTAAATACATTTATGAAGTACTTTGGCAGGAGCTGCTCAGGTAAAATTACCATTTTATGTTTGCACAAACGAATGATAACTTTGTGAACTTGAATTAACGGAAGACAACTTGATGGGCACAATATAGATGCCTCCATGTCTCGGACTAATATGTTCTAGGAAAATTAAGCAACTGTATGGTTTTTCTTCTGACATCACTATTTGATAGGTCATCTTTAAATAAGACCCACCAATTAAATCAATTGCTTTATTACTAAAGTGATTCTGCTGATTTACACGCATTTAAAAGTGTGTTGCGAAAATATTACAATCCTATGGTTTCAGAGAGTTGCAGTTGATTGAAAATAGAAAATGAAAGAATATGTGAAAAAATTATGGAGAAATTGAAAGTAAAGTCGCGCATCTATTAACCTTTCTCTACAGAGTTTTCTGGTTTTCTTTTCATAAAGGGGTACCCTTGTAAGAACAAAATTTTCTGTTTGGACAAAAATATAACGAAAAAATAAAACAAAAGTATTATTAAACCTACAGAATACTATTTTAAATAGGTATAGCCTATATAAAATTTGTTTACAAACTGAAAAGTTTCAAAAAAATGCCTACAAGGGTTCAGAATTTCTATAACAGTAACAAATAAATAAATAAAATAAAAACTTTTTATACTTTTTTTGACTTTATGCGCAACTTCTCACTCGGTAAACAAATGTTAAGGTACGTTTCCACGCTTGCTAAGGCTTGACAAGCATCCACAAGCACAAGCGTGTAAAGAGGCCGTTTGGCTTGGCTTGCGTGAAATCGAAGGGTGTTTGCGGCAAGCGCTTGCGACGCATTTACACGTTGGTGCGCGTTTAGTTTTCTATTCAAAATGAGTGGCTTTGGCGTTTGATTCTTTAAAATCGGTTGATTCGTTTTTGAGAAAATTAGAATATTTGTGTATCTTAACGTGCTCAAATAGAATGAACACATGAAAATATCACTTTTTATTGCTATAAGTATTCAAATTGGCCAAACAATTGTAAAGGCAATTTTCAAATTCCTGATGAGCAGTTTGGATGACCTTCGTCAACCCATTATCGAAAGCTGCTCATGATATGCCAAAACCCAAAACATGTTTTTGCAACTTACTATATTATCGGAAACGACGCTATACATTTTATACTTACTGACCCATTTTTTTTTTAATTTTACGGCTAACATTTCTAGCCTGCTCTTATTCCCTGAGCTCATTGTTTAGATTTTTAGTCTTATTGTTTAACAGTATATTAGCCAGATATGTAATGCAGCTTTTTAACAAGTTTTTGTTTTATTCCACAGTCCTCGCATTTGTCTAACAGTTCAAAATTTGTTAGTACTAATTTTGACTATTTAGTTATAAGAAATATGTTTCATACCTTGCTGAAATCAGAATTTGGGGCATTTTATTATGAGGTCATTTAAATATTCATACTGACTATAAAGAGTTTTTAGTACCGGCTCGGTCGATAACACCACTACTATAGGAGATAGCGAAAAAAGTTGTATATAAAAGTTGTAGCCACGGATATGCTCCTTGCTGAGAAAATATTTTGATTTATACAGGGTGATCCATAACTACGTGGTGATGCAAACATGCATTTTTTTAAATGAGACACCCTATATATTATTCTATATTCAAATTATACTAATGATTTGCGTTCTTCCAATATACGGTATTGTTACATTATACAGGGTATTTCAAAAGTTATGACCATTTCTATATCCAAATCGCTGTCAAATGAACGCACTGTAAGTATATCAAAAAGTGATGAATCAAAAATAATTTTGTTTACACAGATGGATAAAAAATATCATCTAGGCTTAAAATCGGCTATAAAAGAAGCCCGCGACGCATATTCGTATACAGGGTGATGTAGAATGCAAAATCTAGATTTTCTCTCTTTTTTTAAATCTAACCCCCAATATTTTATTATACCAAAGAATTGCTTTTAATATGCTCTTTCATCTTTGTATAGCACTTGTTACAGCTGCGTAAAATAGTTTCTGAGATATTTCGATTTTTCTACAAATTTTACATATACCTTCCATTTGTTTACTAAAATTTATTTATTTTGAGAAAATACTATCAAATTTTATTTTTGCTTAACAAACAACTGAAATATAAGGCCATAATAGTACTTGATCAAGTCAAAGCACTGGATTAACGACATAATATGCGTTAAGTGTGCTGAGCAAACAATTTAATAGACGTCATGCAAAATTATCAAGCAGATGTATCAGGTAGGCTATGAAATATTAAACGACGCAGCCCAAATAAAACGATTCTTCATTGTTTGAAACGCATTAGTTTTAGAGTGACTCCGTTCTGGATATTGCTGTTTATAGTTGATATATTCTAGAGGCAAGTTGGCAATTTCTCAAAGATTCTCCTAAATACCCTCAATGGAAAAATTAATTATTAAAGCTTGTTGTTCACACAGTACGCAATTATTGAGCAGGCTATGAAAACCGTTAATTTTTCAAAGCATACCTGATAAATCTGCTTGATAATTATGCATCACGCCTACAAAATTGTTTCCTTAGCATACTTTACTTTATTATCTCGATGATTCAGCGTTTTGACTTCATCAAATACTATCATGACCTTATAATTTAGTTGTCCGTTTAATAAAACACAAACTCGATAGTACTTTCTCAAAATAAATACATTTCAGTACACAAATAGAAGCTGTATTTTAAATTAACTGAAAAATCGAAATACCTCGGAAACTGATATATACTATACAAAGATGAAAGAGCATATTAAAAGCAATTCTTTGGTATAATAAAATATTGGGGGTTATATTTGAAAAAAAAGAGAACATCCAGATTTTGCATTCTACATCACCCTGTATACGACTATGCGTCGCGGGCTTTTTTTGTAGCCGATTTTAAAACTAGATGATATTTTTCATCCATCCTTGTAAAAAAAAATGATTTTTGATTCATCACTTTTTGATATACAGTGCGTTCATTTGACAGCGATTTGGATATAAAAATGGTCATAACTTTTGAAATACCCTGTATAATGTAACAATATCCTATATTGGAAGAACGGAAATCATTAGTAGAATTTGAATATAGAATAAAATATAGGATGGCTCATTTAAAAAATGCATGTTTGCATCACCACGTAGTTATGGATCACCCTGTATAAATCAAAATATTTTCTGAGCAAGGAGCATGTCTGTGGCTACAACTTTTATATACAACTTTTTTTGCTATCTTCTACAGTAGTGAAGTTATCGACCAAGCCGCTACTAAAAACTCACCCTGTATATTAGAACTTGGATCGGATTCTCAGTTATAAACTTCATCGGTTTCTAAATCTCTAAAAAGGAACACACCAACGGACTGTAAAAGAATATCTTCTCCCATGTATAAAGTCGAAACATTCTTAATATGAAATTCACCAAATTTTAATGATTTTAGTTTTAAGATACATTAAAGATTCAATTTATGCTCCGATTCTAAAATTTGTGTGACAGTAAAATGATAATTGCCACCAGACATGCTACGATACCTCCCAAATCCCTCCATTCTGATCGCATGCGATTGAAAACGCACGTCTCGACACGAACATCAAACGACCCGTTACAGCCTGTTCACACGATGCGGTCAAATCACGGTTTCGGTAATTTTTCACATGTGGGCCTACGAAACGCCTACGGCAATTTCGTCATTCCGGTCGCGTGTTGTCACCGAAAAGCAAATAGTTGATCCGGAAATAAAACATAATCGGTGGTAAGCACCCAAAGGAGACCTTTGACTTAAAATAGGGTGAATCTAAAGTTTTCTGTTAAGTAATCTACGGATCTACGCTTCCTTCGACGACACCCATACAAAATTATAAGCTAATTTACGCCCATTCGCAAGAAAACTATTCAAAAGTGAACCGAAAATCCGGGATCGACTGAAAATCTGTTTACAACCGTTTTCTATATGAATATAATACAGGGTAAGGAAGGCCAGTACAGGGATCTCGGAAACTGTGAGAGATACAAGGTCGGTTAAATAGAAGTAAAGTTGCGCTCTCACGTGCCTACGAATATGCCGTTTAGAAAGTTTAAAATTCCGAGTAAATCCGAAGATATTCGAAAAAAACCGAAATTCCAAAAAATAGTTTTATTTTTTCCGTTTATTGGGCAATGAATTTTAAAATAATTTGCACATTTACATTGCCACTTTTTTTGCTCAAACCAACGGCGTTAATAGATTTTCGATCCGACATTTCGTCTTCGAGTGGTCATCTTCAACTTTCTTTTTTGAAATACGGTTCTGACTTTCTGATATCGGAAACCGAGAGTCCTTTTTATTTTAAATCCAATTATGTATAACACATTATGGTTAAATGGCATTTCAAGTTTTCTTTTTATAAAACCTGGAAATTTTGAGATCCCATATTGGATAAGAAATATCTCATAAATGAGCAACATAGTAGCTATTATATTAAATAACAGAAGAAACAACATTAAATTACCGAGTGAACGACGGACAGAAACGTTTTAGTTAACAATTAACATTAGTTCAATAAAAGCAAAAATTAACAAAGAAGAACTAACTTAACGATATGAGCCTAAATATAAAACAACGAAAAACGAATATGAACAAGGCCACGAAATCTACAGCATACGTTCAAAAAGATTTCCTTGATTTTCTAAACACAAATAGCATCTTCTAACTGTCGATTCTAATATCCTAGTCAGAATTTCGGGAATAATATTGGTAAATGCTTCTAAAACTAACCTTCTCAATTATTCTTCTGTATGGAAGCTCTGCTGATAAACGTAATTTTTTATGAGCCCCCATACTAAAAATTCAAGCGGAGTAATGTCAGGTGAACGTGCAGGCCAGGGTGTTTCAGAATACGTGGATATAACTTTCTCTCGGAATTTCATTAAAAGGTATCTCTGACGGGTCGCGAGTTATGCGCAGGGGCACCATCTTGCTGCATCCAACAGTGGCGAATTTGTGCAAGAGGCAAATTGTCAAGTCATTTGCAGTAGATGAAGGTAATGCTCTGTGGTCAAATTAATATGGCAGCAAAATGGCGCTATTATCGTTGTTCCAAAAATTCCTGCCCACATACTGAACCCATAGCGGTGTTGATGTCTCAATTCTTTGGTTAGACGCGGATTGTTATCAGACCAGTAATGGGTATATCTTCTATTAAAAACACCATTGTTGGTAACCATGGACTCATCGGACCATATTATTTGATATGGAAAATTCCTGTTTTCCTGACATTTCCTTGTGTACCATTCGCCAAAAGGTCGACGTCGTTCAGTATCACACGGTCTAAATCCTTGACAAATTCTGTATTTGTATGGATGAAATTTGTGTTCACGTAGAATAAAATGTGCTGTTGATTTTGGTACATGGACGTTTTGTTCAATCCGCCGGGTTGATGTACCAAGATATTCAATGAAATTTAACAAAACATAATTTACCTTATTCTCATCGCTGGGCTTTTGTCGCGAAGCTACAGGCTTCTTGAATAAACCATATGCCTTGAAGTTGGCTACTAATTTGGCAAACGCTCTATTTGGCTGCCTTCGTTCGGGATATCGCTCAAGATATACGCGTTCTGCAGCATAACAGTTTTTGTTGGATAGAAAGATAGAATGAAACATGTCACCATATCAAACTTTTCATTATCAGAGAACATATTTGGGACTTTTATAAAAACAGTAATAATTACTTTACAAATGTAAACACTCCTTCAAGGAAACTATGTGACTGTCAATTTAAATGTAGGTATGTGTAATACGCCATTAGTGCTTTGATTTGTTTTCCAAGCATACTGAGTTTAGGCAGGAAGGGCACATTATTTTAGAATTAAATTTGCTAGGAATAAGTACGTGAGTACCACTCTGACAAAATTCAGGCATTGTAATTGAACGGTTCCGTTCTGCTCGGAGAGACGTCCACACTAGGCGAATTCGCGCCATTCGGTTTGTTCGTCCAAATCGTGCGGGTTAAAATGCTCAAATGTGAACGCACCATAACAAATGCATTCTTTACTGGTGATACAATATAATAATTGTTACGTCAAATTGTTCACGTAGTAGAATAATTTATGAATGGAATTATCTAGAACATTTTTCTCCGTTATATCTTTCACATGATCTATGTACCTACCTTGAAAAAGAATACAGTAGATGGTGATTGTATGCAATGCATAAGTTTACGTTTAATATGTTTCTTCGTAATGAGTGACTCCTTTACATACATGTAACATATTCATTATAGTCTTTGAATTTAAAGCAGTGTGAATGAATGATAGATTACATAGGATATCAGCCTCCAGCCAACCCAGAAATTACTTATCGCAATACATGTTTTGGTAGGTATTCGTTGCTTTAAAGATTTTTCGTCTTACCCATTAAAATAAATACATTCGAACATTTTTAGTGTAAAATCTATAATCCCTAATGTTTTTATGCGAAATTATATACATTATACATAGGTTCTAATTTTTATACAAAAATGCGGACGTTGAACGAGGTAGACACGTTCTAGGGACTTCCCCGACTCAAGTGGTTGTTGTTCATCAGCAGCTATTGACATTTGTACATTTCACCCCATTTAATCTTTTTAGTCGCTATTTTGAGAAAAAAGCGACATGCGATTATCGTTTCTAGCATAAAAACAACAAGCAATATTTTGTGCAACCCTCACTCCCTTAAGAGTCCAATCTAATAGTAATATTATTTTGAGGTAGACATCTTTAAGTTATTTATTATTTACCAAACAATTCAGTGCACAAGGGACACACACGGCTTACGCATGGGTACCTGTTCGACGGTGGACCAGCTCCTAGATGTGAATATTGTGAAGTGCCTCAAACTGTTGAACACATACTTGTGACGTGCCCAATGTTCGAAGTGTACAGACATCGGTTCAAGATTGATGCAGACATAAAAAATATTTTAGGGCCACACTGTAATGTAAAAAACCTTGTATCATATTGAAGTAGTGCCCAATTACTGTATAAACTGTAATTAATTACTAAGCTCACCGCTAATGACCCTCAGGGTTGAAGCGGTATCTTAAATAGAAAAAATATATCAAATATAAAAGAAAATATTAAGTGCACGAATACAACTTTGAGTATTTCAATTTATTTAATTTTGTTAGCCTCCACTTCAGATAAAATTAACATATCATATATCGTTTTAGACAAAGGCACATTCTCTTTCAACTGGTGTAATCAAATTTATATATTTTATTACATTTTTTTTGTGCACCCCCCACCCTTTTCCACCCATCGTTGTCCGATCGGCACCAAAACCTTTTCAACTCGAAAGGACCTTTATTAATTCAATTTGGCCAAATTTGGGAGCAATCGGTTGAGGCGTTTTTGAGTAATGGTTGGAGAACGAAACCGCGGACATCAACACACAGACAGACATGTAAAATCCAAAGTCCTCCGATTTTATTCAAACTTGGTCAGTGTAAAGGTTATATATCAGAAATAAAAATTTAGTTTTAGTCCCGCTGTAATGATAAAAAAAGGGGTGGGGATGGGGGTAACTCAAAAAATAATGTCATAACGTGAAATTCTGATGCTACCACAATAAAGGGCTATGTCGAAAAAGCTACCGCGGATGCCGCAAAATTTCCAAAATGGCGGAATAAAATTCATAAAAAGCAGCAAATTTTCGAGTGGCCGTAACTGTCACAAAAATGGTCCAAATGATTTCAAACTTAACTGTCATGTTCTCTATCTTTTGGTCTTTTGGTCTACTTTTGGTGCAAATGTATGATTTAATGGTGGGGGTGGTGGGGGTTACTCGGGAAATTAATAAGATAACATAGCATTTTCTTTTCAGAAAATGAGATTTTACCTTAGGAATGACACCTCGCACGTTGATTTTGTCAGCGAAGTTTAAATGAAAGTTAAATAAATATAAATAAACAGGACTTTATTTTACCTGGCGGGTAGCAGCAGAAGCTGATATTAATACCAACCAGGGCAATTAATAAATATGTAGCATCAAAGAATGTTGATACAGATAAAAGATTGATCATCACATGCAATGAGAATTATTTAACTATATCTAATTAAATTAAGTTAAGTTAACAGGATTATGTCAGCTTCCCGTTATTCATGGAAGATTCTAAGATCCCAAGTAAGGTATAATATACAAGGTGGTGCGTGCAACTTCTCTTTTGCGCTTCCACTTACCTGGAGCGAGAATCGCTCTAAAAAATCATGGCAACCATTTCCTAACTGGCAACCATGGAATTTTGTAATTAATATGGATGAAACTTTAATCCTGTATCAAAATTAAAGAAAAAACACGTAAGTGCAAATAATAATTAACAGTATCTAACACACCTGGCAACCCTAACGCTGCGGCTGACTAAGAGCTGACAACCACTTGTTTTCAATTGTTTTACATAATATTCTTTTGACTAAAAAAACATATAGTTGCAGGTTATATGAGCGAATTAATTACACTACAATTAATTACGGGTGGTTGTGGCTAATTTTACTTCCCACCATAGGCGTAGTTAGGCGGGGCTTGGGGGGCTTAGCCACCCCGAGAATGAAATGTGGGGTCGTAATAGGTAATGTTTCTCTAATTTTGAAAATCGATGCATGGGGGGAGGGCGGAGTAATTAGCAAAAACAAAAAAAAAAATAAAATTTGCTCAAACTTTAGGCTTTAGGCGTTTCAGGGGTTCCTGATCATTTTCTGCGTTTTTTTGGGTGGGGGTGAAATTGGGGTGGTTGGGGGTGGTAGGGTTGGAAAACTGAAAATTTTGTTGTGTTTATAATAGGCTGACCACTGACCTGTGAAGGAAGAACCAATCGAACATTGCCTTGCCTATTATCGAAACTAAGGGACTTTTCTGTATACATACATATAAGTATTTATTACTTTAGATCGTTTTGTATTTTGTAACGTGGAAACTATTAAAGTGATTCTAACGAAAATTTGACACAGTATTATTACCGTGGTGAGGATGAAAAACGCGCATGGTTACTATAAATCGTGTCACTGGCAGCGTAGCAATAATCAAAAAAGTTTGTAGTATTGATAATAGGCCGTCCATTGACCTGTGAAGGAAAGACCTAGCGGCATAAGTCAATTTTTGGGGGGGGGGGGGTGATGGCTAGCGATGATTTGGTTGCAAGGGGATGTCAGACTAAAGCTTCATGCTATGGGAAAATAATAAACTGGTATCACCGTAATGTGTGGGAAGTACTGAGTCAATCAACTTGACTTTATTTATTTTTTAAATGGCAACCTATCGTTAATCCATTCTATATTTTCTTAAGATTCATTTAAAATTAATTTTATCAAAGACGGTGACCATCGTAAATTGACCTATCGCCGAATGAGGAAGGGGAGCGGGAGGGTCCCTCAGGTAGCGATCGTCATTATCATGTCGAGTCTAAAAGGGGATAGAAAACACATACGTACAATATAACAGATATATTGAATATCGTCTGCTGCGATTATCCAATCCCAATGCTGGACCGTTTTTAAGGTGGGGAATAAAATCTGCTGTTGCCGAAGTGAATATAAATAATAATTTTTTTATAACTGAGCAGACCGCGTAGGCACAGCCTAAATACCAGAGTACAGCGGCTGCCGTGGATGGTTTATGTTAGGGGCAGTTTGTTACCGCAGGTATGCAGGATTTGAATAGGCCAACACCCGCAGGTCCAATAAATGCCTCCTGGCAGTCCATTCCAAGCCTTGAATACCCTGGGAATGAATGTGCGGTTGTACCGCTTGGTTCTTGATGTATGAAAAACGACCGTCCTAGGATGAGATACAGCGGTCGCGCGGGTGCATCTGGTAGGAGCGTTGAATGGCGGAACGATAGACGATAGCTCAGAGGAGCAGATTCTGTTTGAATATCGGTAGAAGAGTGAGAGGTCACCATCAACACGCTAGTGAGAAAGTGGCTGGAGATGCCAATTAGTCGAATTGCCCTTCTCTGGACGACATCTAGTATAGACAGGGTAGTAGGGGCAGCAGCTCCCCAGACATGAGTGCAATACTCTAGGCCAGGTCTTATCTTGGCGTGAGGAAGTTAAATGGTGAGAAGTTCTTTCTGGCTCTAAATAGGTACCCAAGCTTTTTACCAGCAACTGTTGCAATTGACGCAACGTGTTCGTGTCAGATCAGATTTTCTGTAATGTTGACTCCTAACAGCTTGAATGAATGAGTGACTCCTTGGGCAGAGCCTGGTTCTTCATTAGAACCGGGTGTTGGCTTGGGCACTGGAGTCCGCCGCTCTTACCAGCTGAGCTATGGCGGTCATGGATAACCCAGCCAGCGAAGAGATCACAACAAGCGTCGAATTCTCTCACGCTCACTGACGGCTCCACTTCCGCCATCTTCTGGTAGTAAGGGGCAGCTCGTATCTGTGCATCGAAGGAAATCTATTGGGTCAGTATTAATCTCCGACCGCGTTCGAATCCAGACGCCACTAGGTCAAGCCAGCACAGACAGTTCTGTGTAGGTAATGAATGTAATACCACTTCTCATGCTATTGCGCGCATGTCGGGCTCTCAAATCAAGGTGCTACCAGAAAATGAAGGAAAAAGAACCGACTGCCTGCGGGATTCGAACCAGCGCCTCTGGAATTCTAGTCCGCTCTTACCAGCTGAGCCATGGCTGTCATGGCAACCCAGCCGGCAAAGCGATCACAACAAGCGTCGAATTCTCTGACGCTCACTGATGACGGCTCCACTTCCGCCATCTTCTGATAGTACCGAGCGGCTCGTATCTGTGACATCGAAGGGGGCTCGACTCCCGACATGCGGGCAATAGCATGAGAAATAGTATTAAACATCTTTTCTGAGCAAAAAAAATATCTTCACAAAAACTTGACCAACACCCCAGCGACATATGATGCCATAGCGTAGCCTAGTGTGAACACTTAGATACTAAACTACTATACAACTATAAATAATACTCTTGACTAAATTACTCTACATGATTGAACTACTAAGTGTGTGAACTGGCCTTTATGCTTTTAAACCACTGGTGGGGATTTTCAGAATAGATATCACGTCATGTTCGATTTGTATTGTGGTTTTACTTATCTTCTGTATTACAAGTTGCCTACGATTTAGAATGGAAAGCTTCTCTCGGTGAATCGATAAATCTTGAGTACAGTGGCGTGATCACGGAAGGAGTTCTGGGTATGAAACCGGTCCATAATGTTCGGGGTGCAAAACAAATTTTATCGATTCAAAATTTTAACAAAATGCTTCATCTTGAATATATTTTCATACAGCTTCGCAGACGACAGTACATTGGTATCGTGCATGGAACCAGGCAAGCCACTATCAGCCCAGGAGACGGTACGTCGGCGACAGCAATGTGCCTCACAGATCAACGTAGATATCAAAACAATTGTCGAGTGGGGATTAGTAAATAAGTACAGTTCAACATACAGAAAACTCAGGCAACAACACTGATAAAGAAGTCTCACGTTAGCTTACCAACTGTGGAAATGGAGGGCCACCCAATAGTCAAGTCACCTTCCGTTAAGCTTTTGGGGATCGACATCAACAGTAACATGTCCTGGCACGACCACGTCGTCAGTATTGCTAAAACTGCATCCCAGAAGCTTGGAGTTCCGTTCCGCTGTAGGAAGCTGTATACACCAAAGCAACTACTATTGCTCTACAAGGCACAGATCCGATCGTCGTTGGAACATTGCTCTCATGAGTGTTTAAGGCTTCTGAGCACTATCAAGAAGAGAGCAATTAGACTAATCGATACGCCTAACCTCACACAGAACCTCCACTGCCTGGTACATCGAAGAAGGGTAGCCGATCAGTCCCGGTTTTACAGATTCTATCACGGAAGATATTCGAGTGAGCTCTCCCAGATAACAACACCAAAAGCCGAACGAGGAACACTAGAGAGGCTCTGCGAGCTCATCCGTACCAGGTCGAGATCCCTACTCCGCGAACCAGTTTCCTCCAGCATACCTTCTTTTGGAGAACTTAGACGCTGTGGAATAAGCTGCCGGGAATTTGTTCCCCGACGGCTACAACCTGCAGCGTTTCGAATCTAGCATACTCATACTCAAACTAAACTTATCCACTCGCAGCGCTTCTACAGCGCCAGAGGTTTTTAGCCTTTGCGGGAGGATAACCACAAAAAATTTACATATAACAAAATCAGTTATAAGGTTAAGACAAGGTACAAGAATATTATTACTTTAACAAGCCATACAAATTAATATTAATTCATATGTATATTAACACGAAAAATTGCACTTGCAAGCACCTCTACAGAAAATAGAAACAAATACTACTAACAAAGTATAACCGTAAATTTCAATTTTAATACAATCAAACTCGCAAGCATCAAATTCACAGCAATTTTTTACGTGGAATTCTTACAAAACATTTTTAGCGCAATCTAAACCAACAGGTTTTTATTGGCACATATAACAAAAGTCCATTTCTTTTTTTTCTCCATTTGGGGGGCATATGTAGCAATTCTTGCTTCTAAATTCTAAATTCTATTTGAGGAATTCTTTTTGAGATACCAAAACGCTATTATTATATATATTGTCGTCGTTTCGAAGGTAGACACGTATTTTCTGCTCTTCTTTGTACGTGTCACTTTCTATGGCAAAATTTGGATCTACATCCTTTTCACCATCATTTAAAGCCTCAGGTACAAGGGGCGAGTTTACTAGCTAAAAAGCCAGCGAGCCTGCGAGTGCTCTAGTAATCGAGTACAAAGAACATTTCCTACTTGCTCAGTAGTCAGCTAGTTGGTGTGTGAAAACCAATGCTACTAGCACAAGCTAGTGCGAGTACACGTAGCTAGTTGACAAGCTGGCTCGCTCAAAAGCCGGCGAGTGGCGAGTAAACTCGCCGGCAGTTCAACTTTTTCCAGAGCAGCTAACAGAGAGAGTGCATCGAGTACACTGGACTAGCTTACGAGCGGCTTGTAAAAAAGCTGGCTAGAAGCTAGTAAACTCGTCGCGTGTACTTGAGGCTAGTATCGCTGCCAATTTCTTCGTACCACTTTTAAAGCTGCTCTCCAAAATTACTGTCCCCAAAGCGAACTGTCTTTGAAGAACGGAAATGAAGATCCATATTTATCTTTTTTTTTTAAATGTTACATTAACACTAAGACTACCAGACTTTGAGACATCGTCGGTACTTTATCGTAAAATAACTTTTCCTTTGAAAAGGTACCGTTCGCAAAGCTGACCTATTACTAAATCGCAGTGGCGGTTCCTGAATTTTTGAAAGAGGGGACGCACAAAATTTCAAATAAAAAACTAGACGAAAATTCAATCAGAGATTGTTGAGGCCGCAGCTACACCCCAAACATAATAAGAGTTTTCAGTTTCCACAAACAGTTATTTATTAAAATATTATTTTTCTAGCTAGTATCACAAACAGTCACTTCTTAAGAGTGTTTTGCTTATAAATCATCGCCAAAAAATGTTATTTCTTAAGAGTTTTTTACTTATTATCCCGCCTAACAAGAAAAAAAATCGTCTAGCTTGGGAATCGAACTCTCCTAACGCCTGATTGAAGCACGTCAGCGCAACCCCGTATAACCAGACGATATAGGTTTTCCCAAACTATATAGATTAGACACTCTATAAAGATTTCTCGATAAATATTTGAACTATATAGTGAATTTATAGTACAAGTAAATATTTCCTTTAAAGATATTTCCTTTGTTTATAATATGTTTGGCGACTATAAATATGTATATGTATATATTTCCCTATATAAAACATTTAAATTTATAGTACATATTTTATAAAGTATCGGGATATCATCGATAAATCGATAAATCTCCTATATAGGTCCTGTAAAGTTTCTATATTTATTAGTCTGCGAGTTCTGTGATCTTGCGCACTATCGCGACAGATGACGAGTTGACAGAGCCCGGCTGACTTTTATGTGAGGCTATGTGCATTCTAATCTAAAATCTAACCTAACCTACATTTTGCTGTTTCTGATGATGGTAGGTCCTGTAAAATATATTATACCCATATACCTATACTGTCTGTTGTGCAATCGTCTAACACACAGCTCATATTTGTTTCTTTGATCCTACCTTTAACAGTCTTTGAATGACGAGTTTGATATCCTTTTCTTATATCAGTCCGATTTTGGACCCGTTGTACCCATTGGCGACAAGACATACTTTTGATTTTCGGCATTTTATTCAAATCATATTTCTATTAACTTAATACTGAATGAATGAACGGTAAACATATATGATATAGAAGCATCTAACTCAAGAGAGCCACATAGTCAAACATCGAAACGGATGTACGCCGTGTACATATGGGTTCGAATCCCAGCACCACCACACAGCAAAGATATTTAAGAAAATCATAATTAATATACCTATAATCCGCTAAGAATAATTTTGAATTAATAAAAGTTTTTTTAAATCATTGTTTCATTTATATCGCTCGTTAGTTTCTTTACAGGTAGCATGCATAGTATATGTATAGTAACAGTATCGGTTTGATATATTAAACTTTATTCAATATATCTAGAAGGTATCGTAGCGATAGCGAATCGATAAATGTCAACTTTATTATATCTATAGACAGAATGTATTCAAACCCGTATCGTCGCTGTGCAGGGAGAATATAGTTTACCTTTATCGAGTAAAGATTTCAATATATATCCGATAAAGGTTAAGTATAGTTTGGTTGTACGGGAACATACTGAATCAAGCAGCCGTCTGCCTCATTTTGCCAAAACATTGTACATTATTAATTATATTAGTATCTACGTATTTTCATCTTTGTAATGTTATTTATATTATTTCCTTGATTTTTATTTTGTTGTCTAAGGAAAGTCGGCCAAAGTTCATCTTAAGCAACGCACTCACCCGATTTTCCATTTTAAATAATGGGTTAGAAGGTTAGAATCGCCTATGTAAACAACGCGTAGCTACTCGAACAAGAGAAGATGATTGAGGCGCATCAGCAGGAGCGGCCTCTGTTCGTATGTCATCGGTAACAATTTAGTTTTCGTTGGTCATTTTCAAAGTCGATCTATGTGTGATTGACCAATAGAAGCGCTAATAACGTGCGATTGACCAAAAGGAGCGCTCTCGATCCGCTGTCCGTGCCATCCGTGCCTTCAGTCAATCACGTGATGAGACACTGGTTAAATTCGAACTTAGTGTGCTGCGAGTGCTAGTTTTTATAGTCTGAGCATTGTGTGCCACTTACAAATCAGGAAACGGATTGTAGCACTACTACTAAAAAGTATTATTTTCTCTTTTGCCCTGGGGGGCGCGCGGTATTGTGCCTTAAGGAGGAACCGCCCCTGCTAAATCGACTGAAGGTGGATTGACGCGTAGAGCCGAAATCCGGCGGGAACAACTAATAATGCGCCGATATAAATTTTTTACCATCTCAAGAGGCGGCACGTTAGTACTAACAACGGAATGCAGCAATATCTAAAACACTTACCCACACATCGAACTTTTGGGTGAAAGACATTTTCCTAATTTTTTGCATCCCTAACGTGATTCGAAGGGCCTGCATACATCATTCTAAATGACGTAGGTATATTATATACCCTCTCTACGTCTCTACAACCCCGGCGCGTGTGCCGAACGTTACGACATGGGGTGGCGGACAATTGAAAAAGAGCGCCGACATAACTTCCATCGTTCGTTATTGATCGGCGCAAAGGGCTGGTTGTTGCGCTGGAGGCAACACACCCACCCCAATTTTGTCAGGCCGCGGACAACAATCCTAACGTACTCTCAGGCATACACACACTCAGCGCCAATAAGATGTTCGAATAAATAAACAAGACTGTGAGAGCCAAACGTCCTCGCGGATAACGCGCAGTGTGCGCTGCCAGTCGCGATTGTCGGTTGTTTCACCAGGAAGCAGTTGGTGCGATGTCAGGTAGGCCCTGGGTTTTGTTTTTATGCGCTATTGATACTCAAATGAGCTACCCGTTGTTTGTTCTATAGATCTGTTGCGTTGTTGTAAATCGTTGCACTTTGATGTATGGCTTATTATGTTTCTATTTCCTCCTTCCGTCTAATTTTGTCGTACTACTCAATTTTCACATAACTATTTCCTTTGCTATTTTCATAAACCGCCACACCCCTGTATATATTTACAGGATGACTGAAGGTTGATGGTACACACAGTAAATCTGCAGACACTTTGTGTAAAAATATTGAGATCTTATAACTTGGACCAGAAGTTGACAATAACCGAAATGCAGGCTGTCAATTTTAATTATTGCCAACAGGATAACAGACAGATGAAACATTAGGAAATTGGGATTTTTCTTATGATGATGATTCCAAATATCCGTTCATAATCACTTGTAGAGGCTTCTTAATGAAATCTCTCTAAAATGACATAACTTTTTAGCATCAAGTTAATGATTGTTTTTAATTTTTTTAAAACAAAAAAGGTGGACATACTTTGTAGGTACCAAATTTAAATCTATTTCCAAATTTTGGCTTAAGACACATTATTCAATTTCACTGCCTTTTACCGCAATTGACATCCTATTTAATCACAGCCTACTCCAGTACAAATTTTACATTCAGGAATTTGATGTACCTACATATTTTTTTCGTAAATTGTTGGAAAATAGGTAAAACAACGCCACATAGGATGGTCCCACGACGATTAAGACAAGCAGTATATCGGAACTGGGTAGTATCAGAGAATTATAGTTCCGGGGGTGTAAATTAGAGCAAATGTTATGTCTTTTCTTGTCATTGTGTTACCCAACGACGTATTTGTTTTTGGTCACGTGACGTTCGATTCAAAATTATTAATGGGACACTCTGTATATTTGTGAATTTTTGTGTTGCTCCCGATAAAACAATTCCAACAAACTACATACTTCGGGTCTAAAGTGATTAATTCAAGAGATACAGGTACTTAAAGGACTGTACCACTACCATTATGAAACACTAGCAAAATAATGTAACTGTAAGGATACATTTATTGTTATAATCAGTGGTAGTGGTACAATCCTTTAAGTACCTGTAGCTCTTGAATTAATCATTTTTAGAACGCAAGTGTGGTAGTTTGTTGAAATTGTTTTATCAGGAGGAACACAAAGATTCACAAATGTACAGGGTGTCCAATTAATAATTTTGAATCGAACGTCACGTGACCAAAAACAAATACCTCATTGGGTAACACAATAATAGGAAAAGATACAACATTTGCTCTAATTTACACCTCCAAAATTATAATTCTCTACTACTACCCAGTTCCGATATATTGCTTGTCTTAATCGTCATGGGAAACCCTGTACAATTACTACGATTACATGGGAATTCAATTCGAATTGAGTTCTATGCCAAATCTGGCGTTTCACGTGTTTACATGTTCAGTGTTCAGATCGATTTGTGCAAAAATAGGCACGAAGGCATGGTTAGATTTGAGTCCTTATCATGAATATCGTGGCGATCCTAACCTGCAAATTTCACATAAATCTACCACCCAGCTACAACATAACAATTTTTGCGTTTTTGTTTGAAGTAGGTACTTCAATCTTGGAAGCTTTGTGTATTAAAAGTTTTGTATTTTCTTGTTTGGAAATGGGGATTCTGATTCAGACAGCAGTTTTAGAAGCTAAATGTAAGTTCCTCATTTCGTTATTATATATATTTTATAAAGGATATTTGAATTAGGATCAATACCTTAATCAATCAGCAAGGCGAAGCAACGAGAAGGTATCCAGATTTTTTTGCAGTAAAATATAAAATCCCTTCTCAATTCGAAGCTCATTTGCAGAGGGCGCTACTTACTTCACATATTCACTCTCTTTTTTGTGTCACTTTAGTAATAATGTACGGCCCATTTCACGTAATAAAGTGTCGTCATAGGTAGATAGGTGCGCTGGCCGCTGTGTACGTATAATCAGCTGGTCGGCCGCCATACAGTAGCGTGGGTTAGATTGATTTGCGGAACATCGTTTGGTAATAGTTTGTGTGCGACTTATCTTGTGCGGTTCGTTTTTGATTTTGGATTTTGTGTGGTTTTTCGATTCACCTAAGTCCAATGTCGCCGAAGACATATGCTGTGAAGTAACGGACTTATTTTTTGCATTACGCTATTATTCAAATTCAAATTGAGAAGGCAATTGTTATGCCTCTGACTGTAAGCAATGCCATCCGCCATATTGTTCGCGCCGGTAAGTCATCAATTGTGTGACGTCACTGTTATGCTCTTACTTGAAACGGACTGTATTTCCACATTTTACAAAGGTACACTTTGTAATTGTCATTTCGTTTTTTGGTACTGTGCGTTTATTATTAACTTTTGGACAAATGGAAGCTGGTTAAATTTTACTGGACTTATCCAGTGCAATATGCATTCATTTAATGTTAGATATGTTTTGGCTTTTTATAACAGATTTGAGGTGATATTAGTTTACAGGATATAATGTCGGTTTATAGTGACACAACGACTGACAGACCTACGCAAATGAATATGGATTTATTTGCTGTGAAACGTCCAATAACGTGTTGTCTTACATTTTAAATTAATTGTATATAAATAATGTCCACAAATGTTAGCCTGAAAAATAAAATTACACCAGTTTTTTGTTACACAGAAGTCTTGATATATCAGCAAAAATTTCACATTTTTCAGAAGTATTTTTTGACAAACCTGGGCCACCTCTATTCTCGAAATTAGGGATATTTTCATCTTAATCTGGAACTTAATGTTAGATGTTTATTGTAACAAAGGTTAACTTCTATCATCAAAGAAAGTGTATACATGAATTTTGGTAAACCTGTGTTTCAGACACGTAGCCAGGGAGGGGGGCCCCTCCCCCCGAAAGTTACAAAATACCTTAGTGATTTATATATTTCCAAGCTGTTGAAACTTTTATGCTACACTTACTAGGCTACAAGCTTAGAAGAACCGTCTTGATAAAGTTTGGAGATGGGATCGAAACAAATTTAAACAAAAATTTTAGGGTTCTTAGGTACCCACTAAGTTCTAAGTGTTGGTCATAAAATAATTGACAAAAAACAATATTAACAATTATTTCTAATAGTACTACTAACTAGTTGTACATAATTGAAAATCTAGATGTACCAATTTGCAGTTTATGCCAGATTTCCTTGTTTTGGTGTTGATGTTTCACCTTTATATCCAAGTAGGGTATAATAGATGTATAACAGGCTTTGAAAATTTCGAATACTTAACAAGTCCCCCCTAGGTAGGGCTGTCACCTGGTTTTTTCATAGCGGGTAGGAGCCGCAAAACCTTTTTGCTCCTCCAGAATGTTTGAGAAACGCAAACCTAACCACCCCCTTTTTTTGCTTGCCAAAAATGGTGATACCCAACGACATCCTACTCCAGATACCCATGACGGTCTTCAGTAGGACGTGTTGATGATATCTGACTGCTCCCGGTTTCGACAACCCCCCCCCCCCACCCCCCGCCGCGGGTCAGATGATTAAACTAGAACCCCCCCCCCAAAGTGAAATCCTGGCTAAGGGCCTGTTCTGTTGTATTGTGAAAACGTTTCCCTATAACCTTTAAAATTTGCAAACTCACAAACTCACTATTCAATAAATACAGTACAAAGAATTAATTCTTCTCATTACAAACAAAAACAATACTCTGCTTATCATTATCCTATTTCAGTAGTTATCGGGTTATTCAATTTTTGATCTGAATCACGTTATTTTTAACCTAGAAGGAAGCGTCACCTTCTCATAGAATATATTTCCGGTATTCAATCATGTGGGAGTATTTTTAATGCTACGCACGTTTTAGTGTTTGAGAAGCTGATATATCAACTTATTTAAATAACCGTTTTTAGAGTTTACATTTCCCGATAAGATAACATTTATGCTTGTTTACTGATTTGGATCCCAATTGGTTTCAAAAGTTTGTGTCTTCTACCTTCATCGGAAACAAAATGCTAATAATAATACGTGGTGTGAGGAGTAGTCAATGGGTAATGGACCAGCAGCTCGGTGTGCCGGAGCCCGGGCTGCACATTTTTGTTTGTGAAAATAATAATAAAATGAAGACCCACAAAAGGATGAACATGGAGAGATGTCTACATCCTAAGTCCTCTGTCCCGTGAATATACCTCCCGCGACATCTGGGAGGGCGTGGACTATTGAGTTTGGAGCATCTGCACAACAGGGTAGTATTGACCACTGCCTGTTATGTAACGCTGCTGTGTAACGAACAGCACCAATCGCCTGATTCGCTTTGCACTAGGGGTCGAGAATGCAGGTAAAGGAGCCTTTCTTTTTAGCGCAACAAAACGCACAGCCGGGGAGGACAGTCTCACACTCGACTTGAAGCGGAGGTGTCAGCAGTCCGTTACGGAAATTGCTCCCGCACAATTAAAAGCCCACATTAAAACTGCCGAGGTCGATTTCCTTTCAAGACTTCATAAAGATAAGTCAATGCATAGAATCTTCTATAAGCACCCAGAAGAGCAGTATTTGAGCAGTTGACCTTCTCTTTCCTAAGGTCGAGTGGGTTGAAGTCGGAGAGTGGGGGCTTTACAATGGCTTCCTAAGACTGTGTCTTTAACACCTTGATATGTCATAATAGAGTTATGGGTGTAAATGCACCCGACAACTGTTGTAGAGCATACCGACAGGCGCCAGAGACGCTTAATACATCTCTTGTCGGCGTGTAAGATGTACGCTGGAACGGCTTACGTCCATCGGCACAACGCGGCTCTATGAGTGCTCTACTATCACTTAAGGCACTCATGCGGTGTTGATGAGATACCGGCGCTACCAGGGAATGTAGACTCAGTTGTGGAGAACGAGAGATGCCAGATTTATTGGAATTACTCGTAACCCACGCTTGAGCTCGACCACCAACAGAAGATGAGGTTAGCTGTAGTTTTCGGCACCCGCCGAAGTGAACATCGTCTCTAAGGAGGAGGAAAAGCGGGAAAAATATCAGGACAACTCTGTAAGTCTGCTGGTTATGCTTATTGGATCCCTAAGTGGAATGAGGAATACGCTGCTCTCTGCACTGCGAAAAATGCCGATGTGCCGTGCGGCGGCGCACATCTTGGCCACCAAAATGCAGAAGGCAGTCATCTTTTGGTCGCATCGTCTACTTAGGGCGCACGATTCGCTGACCCAGTGATTGTTCACCTCACGGCGTGAGGAGTAGTCATTGGGTAATGGAACAGCAGCTTGGTGTGTCGGAGCCCGGGTTGCACCTTTTTGTTTGAAAATACAAAGTAATATTTATTGATAATGATACATTATAGATGGGCAAAGTTTAGCCTAGGCTATTTTTACACTTAAATCTTTAACGACATCTGTACCAAATCTGGGCATAAAAAAATTAGAAGTAGAAGATGTAGATTGACTGGACGTGGACACCACCAAAATATAAGCGTTTTACATATACAAATAGACGCTGATTGTTATACCTTTTGGACACGGGTCGATGCTTTTATAGTCGTACAATCGTACACATGGGCATAGCCAAAAATCATCATGGGGGGGGGGGTTGGTTTTGCAATCTGTGGCCCCCAACACTTAAAAGAGCAAAAAAGTTGTCTCAAATAACAATAACGCCTGTGGGCCTATCGATGGGGGGGGGGGGGGGTGGTGAGTTGAGTTTGGAACCTCAACAGTATTGAAGAGCAAAAAAAGTTTTTCAAAAAAATAATAAAATGGCATCACCGTAATGTGTGGGAAGTACCGAGTCAATCAACTTGACATCATTTTTTCTTTAAATAATAGTCCTGACTTCGCTCGCGCAGCAGAAATCTGCAGATAAAATTATTCAGAATGACAATGAGATAATAGGTGCAATTCAAGCATAATAGGATGTGCTTAATTTCATTGGCACAGTTGTGTATCTAGCCGAAGAACTGTAGTTCACGACCGAAATGTTTTAGTAGGTAAATAACTTTTGACTAAAAAGTGTATCACGACATCTTGACTTCTACATAATTTGATTAGAATAATTTTCACACTGATTTGAATACTGGGAAGGGAAAGTGGTAGCAATTAGGGCGATACCTCGTCCTCCCCCCTAGGCAGGCATTTTGAGAAAAAGTAATTGTTTATTAATGGAAATTTAAGTGGAGACATTTATTTGGAAAATACCATCAATCCACTTATCACTGAAAACATTGAAAACCGAATCGAAGAGGATGAAAACCCTATGAAAACCTTATACTTCTCAAATCTATTTCCAGCGGCAATGGCTAGATGACACGTTTCTAGGAAAATGGATAGGGCCAAGAGGGCCTATAGAATGGCCTGCTAGATCTTCTGATCTGACGCCATTAGACTTTTTTCTACGAAGGCATTTAAAATCTAATGTTTACTCCCCAGCCTGAAAGTTTGGATGACCTTCGTCAACGCATCATCGAAAGCTGCCCATGATATCCCACAACATGTTTTTGCAACTGTCCGTCAGGAATTCAAACATCGCCTATATTATCATTATTTAGGGAAACTTTTTGAACACTTATTGCAATCAAAAGTGATATTTTTGTATGCATTTGTTCTCTATCTGAACCAATTGAGATACATACAGATTTTTCTAATTTTTGTTTGAAGTTTCAAACAAGCTATTATTCGATACCCCTTATTACTTTTTTTACTTCTGTGTCATCGGCATCGAGTGCTCTGGTCATCAGCCTCGTGTTCTGTGTAGGTTTTGTTACTGTTTTCCGGCGCCACTCTAGGAACAGCACTGTTAGTTACAAGCCAATAGTGGCATTTCTTTAATCGGTGGTTTCTGGTAAATCCGTGGCGGAAAGTTTTCAAACGAACACCCTGTATATAAAAACATCGGTCTGTGAATTAGTACAAGGTTACCAGAATCCTGTACGTAGCACATCACTATCTATTTTCCGAGAAAGCCATTTGATTCCTGTTGCATTATTTGCAGTCTGCCTTCTGATAAGGAAGTCGGCTATTGGTAGTAGTCTAAAGCCTAATAGCACATTTACCCTGTCAGGATTTTTGAAGGACTTGAATGTGCAGGGACTTGGATTCCTGGGTATCCTGTGTTCGTGATGCGTGAAATATAACTAATTGGACGTTTTGTCTGAGATCCTAGACTTCATCAACAGCCTATCTATTTGTAAACCCCCCAGTTTTTTTCAATAATAATAATTGTACTGGGGGGGAGGGGGGTGTTCAGTGGGTATAGAGCAGATGAGGGCTCGTGACCGGAAGGTCCCTGGTTTGATTCAGTCAGTGGCGGAAATTTATTTCTGGTTTTTTTAATCGGAAATAAAAAAAGCCAAGCGATAATCCCCACCTGAGCATTTCACTGTTGGCTAGAGAGGCGCTAGGAAACAGTAACAAAGCCTACACAGAACACAAGGCTAATGACCACAGCAGTTGAAGGAGTTGACACTAAAGTAAGCAAAATGATTGTACTAGTCATCTGTCATCAAACGATCTCTTCACAAAAACCTAAGTCAATTCCAAGATACACGTCACACACACGAAAGTCAATTTTTCAGCGCATTGTAGAGTACCCCTACCCCAACGACCCCAATGTCATCCCTACTCAAAAAAGAGTAGTGAATGATCAGGAACCCCTAAAACGTCTAAAAACCGAAATTGAGCTGTTTCTATATTTTTGTTGTTTATCGCTGCGCCGCCACTGACACGATTTCTAAAAACCATAGGCGCTTACCATCCTCGCCACGGTGATAACACTGTGTCAAAATTTCATTAAAATCAATTCAATCCCTTTTAGGTTACTCAATACAAAACGATCTACTCTTATGTATACATCAGAAAATTCTAAGTCCCTTGATTTCTGTAATATAGGCAAGGAAATGTTCGGATGGACCTGAAAAAGTGTATTATGTCACTAAATGTTTCGTTCACAGGTCAATGGACATTGGGCAGCCTATTATGAACAACAGAACAACAAATTTTTCAGTTTTACGACCCCCATCCGAGGCAGAAAAACGCCAACAGACAGACAGACAGACCGACGGAAATGAGTGACATGGATCGTTATGCAGATATCATAAAACGCCCAAAAAGTGGATATCTCAAAATCGAAAATTTTCGCAATCACAATAGTTCCCTCACCTGTTGGTGTGGGAAGTAAAAAGAAAAATTCATTGAATGATTCCTTCTGGATGAAACATTCTTAGTGTTACTGTATATTTAACGTTGATACCGACTTGCTTTATCTGTCACCACTTGTTAGAATCTGAGGTCGATATTTGTAATGATACAAACAAGATGTCGCAAAGGACGCTAGATTTATTTGTTTTATAAAAAGTACTTATTAATGTTAACAAAAGTATATAACCGAATAATAAACAATCGATTAATTTTACGTTGTGCGCAGTATGCGTGGAGCGTCAAGGCAACACTTGTGTGTCTTATGTGACTAAAAGTCTACATAATGTATGCTCTCGCTCATTAAAGAATATTGTAATAAATCTTGAGTAAACAACTACTGTAGTAATTCCCTTATTTGCCAATACAAGGCTGTAAACATCGTTTCTGCATATTTTGTGTGCATTATATTAGAGTTATTGAAAAATAGTATATTAGACACGTAGCAGCTCTTTGGTTTCCAACACTTCTTTCGTGAGACTTACTCTTAGAAATTCATCGAAATCTTTGACTATACTGGTAATGTACAAAAAGTCTTGAGACCTACATTTCAATGTTTCAATTCAAAATGGCCCAGCTAAAATTTTCCACCCACCGAGTACATCATTATTGTGCCATCAACCCCCTCACCTCAGCATCCCCTACTTCAAAATCTTAAATTAGACCACCATACTTGCGATACACCTTGAAGGGAATTCGTTGACAAATACAACATTGTAATCAGATTGAAGATGGATCCACTATTATGGAAGTTAATAAAAAATATGTTGATTGTCAAAATGAAGTGTTATTTTTATTACCTGAAATCTTATCGTAAGAAAGGTTCTAAATAGATACAGATGTAAACACTGCAAATACTTAGGCTGCGATATATCTTATGACATAAACAAAGATATAGAAGAAAAAGTTAATAAAGTCTCGAATATTTGCGGAACTATCAGCAGAGCATTAGAAAATAAACCAAGGAAAGGTACTGAAATTTTACAAGCTGTTCCAAACCCTCTTATACGGTAGTGAAACATGGACATCAACAAAAAAAAAAGAAGAAGAAAATAGGATACAAACACAAGAAATGAAATTCCTAGGAAGAGTGAAAGGTTGCACAAAATTAGATAGATTTGAGAAACAGAGATATACGAGCGGAATTAAACATATTCGATATAAACGAAAAAAATTAAGTCAAGTTGATTGATCCAGTACTTCCCACACATAATGATGATACCATTTTATTAATTCCCATTGCATGAAGCTATAGTCTGAAATCCCCTTGCAACTAAGTCATCGCCCATCTGCCCGCAAAAACAACATCCAACACAAAAACCCTCGTAAATAGTTTCTTACGTCTCCCTTCTTAGTTTTTTCTGCATGCTTGAACTGGACGATGCGAAACGATCAAGAGCCTTCAACCCATCTAAAAACGAAGTTTGAGCTGATTTTATATTTTTGGTTTTTTGATTATTGCTGCGCCGCCACTGACACGGTTTTTCTAAAACAGAGTCGTTTTCCATTTTCGCCGCGGTAATAAATTCGGGATCAAAATTTCATTAAAATTAACTCAATAATTTTCGCTTCACGTAATATACATAGAACGAAATAAAGCAAAACTCGTATGTACAGATCACATAATTGGTTTCTGTAATAGGCAAGCCAATTTTCGGATGGTCCTAAAAAAGTGTAATATGCCGCTAGGTATTTCTTCTACAGGTCAATAGACGGACCATTATGAATACAACAAATTTTTCAGTTTTACTACCCGTCACCCCCCAACCGCCCCGATTTCACCCCACCCAAAAAAAAATTGAAAATGATCAGGGACCTGTAAAACGCCTAAAAACAAAGTTTGAGCTGTTTTCATATTTTTAGTTTTTTTTATTATTGCTGCGCCGCCACTGACACTATTTTTCCAAAACATACGCGTTTTCCATTCTCGCTGCGGTAGTAATGGTGTGTCAAAATTTCATTAAAATCAATTCAATAATTTTCGCGTTACGCAATATAGAAGGATATAAAACAATACTCGTATGTATACATCACAAATTCTAAGTCCCTTGGTTTTTATAATAAGCAAGGAAATGTTCGGATGTACGTAAAAAGTGTATTATGCTGCTAGGTTTTTCATTCAAAGATCAATGGACAACCCATTATGAGTACAACAAATTTTTCAGTTTTACAACCTCCCACCCTCCAACCACTCCAAATTCACCCTCACCCAAAAAAAAAACGTAGAAAATGATTAGAAACCCCTAAAACGCCTAAAAACGAAGTTTGAGCCATATTTGAAATTTTTCGTTTTTTGCTAATTACTCCGCCCCCCGTATAACCATTTTCAAAATTATAGGAACATTACCTACTACGACCCCACAGCATAACGCTGCCCAAATTTCATCACAATCTATGCAGCGGTTACTGAGATTACGAGGGTAGAAAAACGCGACAGACAGACAGACAGACCGACCGACAGACCGACCGACAGACCGACCGACAGACCGACAGACCGACAGACCGACAGACCGACAGGCCGACAGACCGACAGACCGACAGACCGACAGACCGACAGACCGACAGACCGACAGACCGACAGACCGACAGACCGACAGACCGACAGACCGACAGACCGACAGACCGGCAGACAGGCAGACCGACAGACAGACAGACCGACAGACCGACAGACAGACAGACCGACAGACAGACAGACCGACAGAATTGAGTGACGTGGATTTTCGTTATGTACACATCATAAAACGCCCAAAAAGCGTATTATCTCAAAATCGAAAATTTTCGCGATCACAATACTCCCTTCACCTATCGGTGTGGGAAGTAAAATATAAGAAACTAAATGAAAAGAACATGTTGGACGAATGCATGAAAATAGTATTCCAGGCAGAGCCAGATTTTATTAATGCTCTGGAAGAAGATATATCGGAAGGCCGAGAAAAAGATGGGTATTGTAACAGGCAAAGTGCCTAAAACCTGAGGTGAAGAAGAAGAAGACGGATGTAAAGGCGATATTCAAAATGTCTTTGACTCATGACTGTTTTTATGGCGACATTTCCAATCCAAAGTTTATATTACGGAGCCCGGTCCAATAGACAACCTCCACAGTGCCTCCGGAGATGTTGAGAAGTGTGCGAAGATATTTTGGATATCGCCTGTACGTCTGTACGAAACAGAATGACCCATTTGGAACCTTTCTTACGTTAATATTTCAGGTAGTAAAAATAATACCTACTTCATTTTGATAATCACCATATTTTTCATTAATTTTCATAATATGGAATCAATCTTCAACCCGATTACACTTTTGTATTTGTCGATAAATTCCCTTCAAAATGATATACCACAAGCGTGGTGGTCTCATTTAAGGTTTTGAAGTAGGGTTGTTGGGGTGAAGGGGTTGATGGCACAATAATGTCGTATTCGGTGCGAGAGTTCCCTCTCGAAAGACAAATCGACCTGCCACGGCGATTTTTATTTTCTTTTATCAGTTCAAAGGTAGGGGGGTGGCAAATTTTAGCTGGGACACAGTGTATGTAATGTAAATGTGATAAATTCCATCTAGCGGGTGATGATTATAACTTTTTTGTTTTCCAATGGGTATTGATGAGATTTCAAATCCACTCATAAATTCCTCAATTTTATATTTTTATTCCTTATTCTATAATGTTTCACTGGCCTTAGCTTAGCCTACCTTTGATTTATCTGTATCCTCACCCTCAGTGATAATAACTTCTTAACCGTTTAGGATTGATTTTGAAGCCCTCGTACAAATATGCGATGAGAGTGTGTAATGGAGTCCTTATAAGGTGTTTAGTCGTTTAGTAGTTCAATGGTAAATCGGTTATAGAAAGAAAAGCAGAATAAATATTGTAAGAAAGTATATAAAAATACCGATGATCACTAATAATGCCTTTTAAATTTGCGATCCGTATGCTTGTCCCGTACGGAATTTGTTGTCCGTCGACTACATAAGTTGAAAATTTTTATTGTCACTGCGTTGTTTACCATCAAACAATAACCTTATATTCTATAGGTACATAAGAATCAATATATGTATAGGTACGTTTACAGAGTGAGTCTAAAGTATGGAACGTCACTGCGTTGTTTGCCTTCAAACAATATCCTTATATTCAGGGTGAGCTTTCAGTTCCGGCTCGGTTGATAACTCCACTACTGTAGAAGATAGCGAAAAAAGATATATATAAAAGTTGTAGCCACTGATATGCTCCTTGCTCAGAAAATATTTAGATTTATACAGGGTGATCCATAACTGCGTGGTGATGCAAACAAGCATTCTTTTAAATGAGACACCCTATATATTATTCTTTATTCAAATTCTACTAATGATTTCCGTTCTTCCAATATAGGGTATTGTTACATTATACAGGGCATTTCAAAAGTTATGACCATTTTTAAATCCAAATCGCTGTCAAATGTGTATATCAAAAAGTCATGAATCAAAAATCATTTTTTTACACGGTTAGATAAAAAATATTCTCTAGTTTAAAAATCGGCTATAAATAAAACCCGCGACGCATATTCGTATGCAGGGTGATGTAGAATGCAAAATCTAGATTTTATCTCTTTTTTTAAATGTAACCCCCAACATTTTATTATACCAAAGAATTGCTTTTAATATGCTCTTTCATCTTTGTATAGCACTTATTATGGCTGCATTCATTGGTTTCTGAGATATTTCGATTTTTCTACAAATTTTAAATATACCTTCTATTTGTCTATACTAAAATTTATTTACTTTGAGAAAATACTATCAAATTTTATTTTTGCTTAACAAACAACTAAAATATAAGGCCATAATAGTACTCAATCAGGTCAAAACACTGAATTAACGAGGTAATATAGTGTGCTGAGGAAACAATTCTATAGACGTCATTCATAATTTATTATCAAGCAGATTTGTCAGGTATTTGTAAATATTAAACGACGCAGTCCAAATAAAACGACTTTTCAATCTTTCAAACGCATTAGTTTTAGAGTGCCTCCGTTCTGGATATTGCTGTTCATAGTTGATATATTCTAGAGGCAATTAGGCAATTTCTCAAAGATTCTCCTATACCCTCAATGGAAGAATTAATTTTTAAAGCCGGTTTTCTACACAGTACGGAATTATTGAGCAGGTTATGAAAACTGTCAATTTTTCAAAGCCTACCTGATAAATCTGTTTGATAATTATGCATCACGCCTACAAAATTGTTTCCTCAGCATACTTGACTTTATTATCCCGACGATTTAGGGTTTTGACTTCATCAAATACTATCATGACCTTATAATTTAGTTGTTCGTTAAATAAAAAACAAATTCGATTGTACTTTCTCAAAATAAATAAATTTCAGTATGCAAATAGAAGCTATATTTTGAATTTGCCGAAAAATCGAAATATCTCGGAAATTGATGGACGTAGCGTACAACAAGTGCTATACAAAGATGAAAGAGCATATTAAAAGAGCACATTAAAAGCAATTCTTTGGTATAATAAAATATTAGGGGTTACATTAAAAAAAAGAGAAAATCTGAATTTTGCATTCTATATCACCCTGTATACGAATATGCGAAGCGAGATTTTTTTATAGCCAATTTTAGAACTAGAGCATATTTTTAATCTTTCCATGTAAAAAATAATTTTTGATTCATTACTTTTTGATATACAGTACGTTCGTTTGACAGCGATTTGGATATAAAAATGGTCATAACTTTTGAAATACCCTGTATAATGTAACAATACCCTATATTGGAAGAACGGAAATCATTAGTAGAATTTGAATGAGGACTAATATAGAGGGTATCTCCTCGGGTGTCTCATTTAAAAAAATGCATGTTTGCATCACCACGTAGTTATGAATAACCCTGTATGAGTCTAAATATTTTCCGAGCAAGGAGCATATCCGTGGCTACAACTTTTATATACAACTTTTTTCCTATCTCCTACAGTGGTGGAGTTATCGACCGAGCCGGTACTAAAAGCTCACCCTGTATGTACATAAGAATATGTATGCGTATACATATACATAGTGAGTCTAAAGTATGGAGCGCCTCAATTATCTCGGAAACGATTTGCACGTTTTCATGAATTTTGGGGTAGGCCTTACAGTACGGGCAATCGTGCGATGTATTTACAATGCTGTCAGATCTACGGGATTTCCGGAAATATAATAAACTTTGCTATTTCAAATGGATCATCCTGTATATTAGTTCCTCTTTGAAATCCTTGAAAAATATTGATTATTTTTTGTATAATATTTTCTATACCTAGACGTCATAATTTCGAAGTTACAATTAAATTTACATGGCATATGTCCAAGTTAAAATAAAACATGAATATCAAAAAAACATGAAGGTGGTTACAGCAGATACTCAAAAATGTCCGTTTGATACAACAAGCCATGCGATTCTTAAAACTCGTAGTACATTTTGCAACATGGCTAACTGCTCAAAAGTAATCATAGCCATCGTATTTAATTAATTTAACTTTAGCGGATGCAACGTAAATGTAGTTGTAACTCCGAAATTATGAGGTTTACGTACAGGAAAGATTTCACAAAAAATGATCACTATTTTTCAAGGATATCAAGAAGATAGAAATATACAGGGTGGTTCATTTGAACAAAGTTTAATATATTTCTGAAAGACTGATAGACATGACAACATTGTAAATACAATTCTAAGATCTGTCGTATTGCAAAACCCTCTACCTCAAAATTTATGAAAATCGTTCAAACCGTTTCCGAGATAATTGAGGCGTTCCATACTTAATACCCACTTCTACGACTGAAAAATCATACATTGAGTAATCTGTATCTCCGATAAAATAATTAGGTAGTTCAGTTAAGCAGTTGCACTACATCTATTTTTACGGAAGCCACAATTCCATGTTACTCTAGATATTCTATGATCTGCTGGTTTAATACGTATTCCATTACTTTTGCAAAAATGAAAGTAATGCAATGGGTGTAAAATTGTTCAAGTCATTCTCAAAACCTGTTTTAAAGATTGATATTTGTTTGGCCATTCAGTAAAAAAATTAATTTTTTTATAGATTTGATCACCTTTACTGTAACCCCATATGGATCCTTACTAGCACTGTTTTTCGAACTATCTTGTATACCAGGTTTTAGTATAGAAGACAGGTCTGAAATCAAAATGTACCTGGATATTCGTATTTTTACAGTAATCAGTAGGACTTGCCTGCTTTATCTACAGGATGAGTTATAATGGCAAAATAAACAAAAAGCAACATAGCACATATACAGCGTGAGTTTTCAGTACCGGATCGGTCGATAACTCCACTACTGTAGTAGATAGCAAAAAAAGTTGTATACAAAAGTTGTAGCTAAGGTTATGCTCCTTACTCAGAAAATATTTTCAATTATAGAGGATGATCCATAACTACGTGGTTATGCAAACATATATTTTTTTAAATGAGACACCCCATATTATCCCATATTTATATTCTACTAATAATCCTCCCCTTTACAGTATAAAGCATTGTAACATTATACAGGATGTTTCAAAAGTTATGACCATTTCTATATCCAAATCGCAGTCAAATGAACGTACTGTATATCAAAAAGTAATGGAAAACATTATTTTTTTTTTACATGGAAAGGTAGAAAACATCCTATAGTTTTAAAATCCGCTATAAAAAAAAAGCCGACGACGCATATTCGTATACAGGGTGATGTAGAATGCAAAATCTAGATTTTATCTTTTTTTTAAATGTAACGCCCGATATTTTATTATACCAAAAAATTGCCTTTAATATGCTCGTCCATATTTGTATAGCACTTGTTATACCTATATTCATCAGTTTCTCAGATATTTCGATTTTTCTGCAAATTTTAAATATACCTTCTATTTGTGTATTGAAACTTATTTATTTTGAGAAGATATTATCGAATTTTATTGGTACTCAACGAACAACTAAAATATAAGGCCATAATAGTATTTTTTATTTTATCAAGTCAAAGCAGCGAACTAACGAGATAATAATAAGTATCATGCTCAGGAAACAATTTTATAGACGTCATGCATAATTATCAAGCAGATCTATCAGGTAAGCTATGAAATATGTACCGACACAGTCCGAGTAAAACGATTCTTCAATTTTTCAAATGCGTCGGTCTTAGGCTGCCTCCGTTCTAGATATTGTGTTGTTAGTTGTATATTCTGGAGGCAAGCAGGCAATTTCTCAAAGGTTCTCCTAAATAATATCCTCTATTTGTTCTTCAATGGAAAATTCATTTTCAAAGCTCGTTTTTCACACAGTACGAAATTATAGAGCAGGTTATGAAAACTGCCAATATTTCAAAGCCTACCTGACAAATCTGCTTGATAATTATGCATCACGTCTACAAAATTGTTTCCTCAGCATACTTGACTTTATTATTCCGATCTCGATAATTCAGGGTTTTCACTTCATCAAATACTATTATAGCCTTATGACTTAGTTGTTCGTTAAATAAAAGACACATTCGATAGTACTTTCTCAAAATAAATAAATTTCAGTACACAAATAGGAAGTAGTATATTTTAAATTACAGAAAAGTCGAAATATCTCGGAAACTGGTGGATGTAGGTATAACAAGTGCTATACAAAGATGAGATAGCATATCAAAAGCAATTTTTTTTCGTATAATAAAATATTGGAAGTTGCATTTTAAATGGAACAGTAAATTTAGTTTTGCATTCTACATCATCCTGTATACGAATATGCGTCATCGGCTTTTTTTATAGCCGATGTCAGAACTAGAGGATATTTCTTATCTTTCCATGCAAAAAGAATAATTTTTTATTCATTATTTTTTGATATTCAGTACGTTCATTTGACAGTGATTTGGATATAAAAATGGTCATAACTTTTGAAATACCCTGTATAATGTTACATCAATGCTTATATTGTAAGAAGGGGGATTATTAGTAGAATCTAAATATACATAAAAAATATATGTTTGCATCGCCACGTAGTTATTATACAGGGTGTAAATTAAAAATATTATCTGAGCAAGGAGCATGTCCCTAGGTACAACTTTGATATACAACTTTTTTGCCATCTTTCACAGTAGTGGAGTTATCGACCGATCCGGTACTATAAAAACTCACCCTGTATGAATGAATAAATTGTTATCAGTGCTAAACCGATCAGTCGATAGAGGTCCAACACACAAAAACTGCCAACAAAACAGCAACACAACAAAACCAAAAATTTTCGAAAACAAAACAAATTGTCAACTGCTGTCCACATATAGACAAGAATTAGTCAACTTCGTGGTCCCTGATAGAAAACGTAGCTTGCTCAAAATTGCGAATCTGGTTTTCTATTATTAAACAAAAAAAAAAAGAAAAACTGTTTTGGGTTAGACCCAGCCTAAAGAACCGACACAACAGCTATACTGAGGAATTATTGGAAGAATTACGAAAAGTTGATGTCGGTAATGTCGGTATTAGTAGAGAAATGGTCTAGCTTTAAAAACTGTATAAGAACGAATAGTACTGATAATGAAATTATAATACAAATCATTGGACCCTCGGAAGAAGCATCACAAAATAGTCCTAATTCCTTTACGACGTCTGCCCTTTTAAAGCCATTTTATGATCAGATTACATAAACCATAAACGCCTAACTTCTGTATAAAGTTCAATTAATTTGCACGTATTTTCAACACTCTATTTTATTTTTTCACACAACAGAGTCCGTAGCCCACATCAATGGGGCAAACTGAACCAGGGATTTATTTGATCTTCCTCTAGTTGAGCCCGTATCAGATCAATAGGGTTTCTAGAAACGCGGACAAAGCATCAACACTTTGACATTTTCCGACCGCCACATGAAAATGAAAAATTGCTGAAACCAACAACAAAGCAAAATATTTGGCTGAATGTTTTGCTTTTGCTGCCAAAAGGTTGGAAAAAATTGAGTTGCTGTTTTGTTTTTGTTTTGTTGGTTTGATGAAATGAAGAATTAGAGCATCAATGCATGTGTTGTCATGACTTTTCCCTCCAATATCTACACTGTAAGTTTCTCTTTGCCGCGCCGATAGGCTAGAGGTTCATGCTGACGCACATGTGCGTGTTTTCGCGCTAGCGATGTTGTTTAATATTTCTCTGTGATTTGCTAGTACTTAGTTACTAATACTTAATCAAATATTATTACCTACATTGAAAGTTTGACTGCGTCTTAACCGTTCATGTTTTCTATAGAATTTTTTTTAAATTTCGAGGGGCGGGGTTAACCCGATAACCCCCCCCATGTACGCGCCTGATTGTTGATGTAGACGCAAGTTAAGGGAAGATCTGCTCAGTTGCACCATCCACCATTTTCTTTATTACTACGATAGGATGGTTAAACACTCGACGGTTCAGAGAAATACTTGTTAGGATGCTCAGGGGAGCCAATGAGACCTAAGTGCTGCAATCATCGCAATCTCTCCCTTTCAATATAAAACATCATTACTCTAACTCTAAATACCATATAAAATAAGCCAGGCCTTCTCCAGGTTATGCAGTACCTCCAATCTTCCAATGTTTATTAACACATATTTTTTCAAAATTTACAGACCGAGACAGAGACTATATAGGCTTTGCTACCCTGCCTGACCAAGTTCATCGCAAGTCGGTGAAGAGAGGATTTGACTTTACGTTGATGGTGGTGGGAGAATCTGGGTTGGGCAAATCTACTTTGATAAATAGCCTATTCCTTGAAGACCTATACAAAAACAGAAAAATACCGGATGTCAGTGAACGGATCCTTAAAACAACGACCATTGAAAGGAAAACGATGGAAATTGAAGAAAGAGGTGTTAAATTAAGGTATAGAATAATAGCAACGAATACTGAGGATAGTGCCATCAAGTGGCGGTTCCTGAATTTTTGAAAGGGAGGGACGCACAAAATTTTAAATAAACAAACTACACGAAAATCCAACTAGAGATTGTTGAGGATGCAGCTGCATCCTGCCCATAACAAGAGTTTAAAGTTTGCACAAACAGTTATTTCTCAAAACTTTTTCCAGCTAGTATCATAAAAAGTCACTTCTTAAGAGTGTTTTGCTTATCACTCATCACACAATGTTATTTGTTAATAGTTTTTCTCTTATCATTCCTCCTAACTAAGAAAAAAAGCTTTGGAATCGAACTCCCAACGCCTGATTGAAACACGTCAGCGCTACCTACTGAACCAAGTAGCCGTCTGCCTCATTTTGTCAAAACATTGTACATTATATTAGTGTATCTACTTACCTATTTTCATCCTTGTAATGTTATTTTATTTTGTGTTCTAAGAAAAGTCGGTCAAAGTTCATCTTAAGCAACGCATTCACCCGATTATCCATTTTAAATAATAGACAAGAGAAGATGAGAGGCGAGTCAGCAGGAGCGGCATCTGTTCGTATTGGTTCGCATGTCACCGGTAACCTTTTGGTTTTCATTGGTCATTTTCAAAGTCGATTGATGTGTGATTGACCAATAGGAGCGCTCTTGGTCCGCTATCCGTGCCTGGGCACCTTCAGTCTATCGCGTGACGAGACACTGGTTAAGTTCGACGTTACTGTGCTGTGAGTGCCGGTTTTTATAGTCTGAGCATTATGTGCTACTTATAAATCAGACAACCGATTGTTGCTAGAAATAGGTACTTACTAGCTCTGCTGGACATCGGAAAGCATACTGGACCTGACGTTTGCCTCAGGAGAAGGCTGTGCACTCGTTCGTAATTGGAAAGTACTACTGACTGAAAGTCCAACCTACATCGCTATATAACGTTTCAGTATAGTACGGGTACACAGTCAACCCCTACTATCTCTGGACGCGGCTGGATGTTGAAATGTTTAAACGCAGGAACTTTCAGCGCTGTATTACTCAAGAAGATTTCTCACAGCAAGCCAAACAACGCCGGAGCGTTGATAGAGGCTCTAACTTTTGCCTGTAATTCCTCTATGCCCAGAAGGCATCGAGTTTAAGGTATATAATTGGAAATTCTGTTTTTTGCTAATTACTCCGCCCCTCGTACAATGATTTCCAAAATTATAAGAACATACGACAGCGTATCGCTGCCCAAAATTCATCAGAATCCATGCAGCGGTTACTGAGATTACGACGTTAGAAAAACGCCAACAGACAGATAGACAGACCGACTGACTGACCGACAGACAGACAGACCGACAGACCGACAGACCGACAGACCGACAGACCGACAGACCGACAGACCGACAGACCGACAGACCGACAGACCGACAGACCGACAGACCGACAGACCGACAGACCGACAGACCGACAGACCGACAGACCGACAGACCGACAGACCGACAGACCGACAGACAGACAGACAGACCTACAGACAGACCGACGGGAATGAGTGACGTGGATTTTCGTTATGTACACATCATAAAACGCCCAAAAAGCGTATTATCTCAAAATCGAAAATTTTCGCGATCACAATACTCCCCTCACCTATCGGTGTGGGAAGTATTCCAGGGTTGTGTGGATGGAGAGAGGAGGACGGGTTTAGTATGTAGGCACCCCAATGGTGAATCGGGCACACGCTGTGGCATTTGAAGTCTTTAGGACCAGCCCAGAGTGTCTTTCGAAGATTCCTAATCCCCTCTATAGGTAATAAAAAAAACTAGCTCTGCATACATATGTCTACTAAAAATTATTTTTTTTTGTTTTGCTCAGGCAGAGCGCGCGCCATTGCGCCTTAAGGAGGAACCACCTCTGGCACCATCCTAGTATATTTTCAATTTTTTTATCACTATTATTTTTGTGGAAGAATCTTGTAGTTTTTCGGATTCTTATCTCCCTATATCACAACCTTATTGTGTTGTCACTCTCCAACAATTCCATGGCAAATAATCGTTTTCCTATACGTTATGAATAATTGTTCATGTTTTTTCAGGTTAACTGTGATTGACACACCTGGATTTGGAGATGCGGTAAATTGTGAAGACAGTTGGAAAGTATGTGTTAATTATATTGACGAACAATTTAGACAATATTTTACCGACGAAAGTGGATTGAATCGGAGAAACATACAGGACAATAGGGTACACTGTTGTTTGTATTTTGTTCCACCTTGGGGCCATAGGTAATTATAAAAAATATTAAGTTGATACAAAAGATCGTTTTTGATTACAGGTGCACACTATTGGTCGAAATTCAAACATCAAACATTTTATACGTTAACAGTTAAATGGATAATTAAAAAAATCATTCAAAAAATCGAAATTCACGTATAGTTTTTAAAGGGACATATGTAGTAGAATATGCCGAGTGTTACTATCTAAAATTTTGTTCAAATGCCGCATCGTTGTCCAAAAATTATAGCCAACAATGGATACCTTATTAATTGTTATCGACCCAAGTTTATATTGTTATAAACCTTCAACTGTATTTGTGATGAAATTTTTGAATGGAATAAAAAATCGTTTGGGTCGCATACTGACCTGTTGAACATTTGGTAACAGTCCTGTTTCACATGTGATAGCAGGCTACTATGACCCTTAAACCAAACGAATTTTAATCTCGTAGCGGTTCGTCTTATTTTAAATATTTAATTATTTTTTATCGTCATAGTTGCTTCGCCTTTGTCCAATAGTAAGAATGAAAAATGTACTTTTCAGTAGAATTTACAGGTATTTTCCTTTGATTATAGGATAAAACCCTTGATAAGGAATTTTTCTAATTTGTAGAACCATCAGAAATATATAGAAAATAATAACAATTTGCCATCTTGACTATTAGAAAATAATGAAATAGATTCCGTCTGTATCATCAATTCATAATCACGGATCAAATACTTAAAAACTTGTGTTGGAACAATACCGCTAATACTCCTTTTTTTCAGTTTGAGGCAGATGGACCTTGAACTCATGAAAAGACTGCATCGTAAGGTAAACATAGTTGTAGTTATAGCCAAAGCAGACTGTTTGACCACTGCAGAGATTGCCAAATTGAAGAAAAATATCTTGAGTGATATAAGGGAGCATGAAATTCAGGTAAAATTTGGTGTAACAGTAAAACTCCTGTCTAACCATACCGACTTATTAAAATTTTGCGTAGAAAATGTATCAGTTTTAATATTGAAAGAAGAAGCATATCTGTAGAGAACTCCAACGTGTTATCCGGGTTTCTAGACATTCATCCATTGAAATTTCTTCTTAACGTTTAAGTCTCTTCACAGGCGCTCATTTTCACACTTTGTAGTTCTCCCGAGAGTTCTCCATAGACATTTCATAGAAATAGTATTAGTCTAAATTCTGTTAGACCCAAAGATATTACTTACTTCTGTCTATGTTTAATAAATTTTAGGCTATCCCTTAGCTACAAAGTTATTTATCGTAAAACATTTTCAATCAAAATATAATTACACCAATCAAATTAAGATTTTCTTCTGGAATTAATTCCCAGTAGGCTGTAAATCATTTTAATATCTTTGTTTGGTCCTAAATGCGTGTAATCTAAGTTTGCACCATTCCAGGTGATGAGCTTAACTTTTGACGGTCCAGAAACTGCCAAATTTTTGCACTTTTTTTAGTTTTTTTATTGTAGCTGGAAAATGAGGCGTCGGACAGAAAATCTCGTTCTGGCAGTATTAACAAGACTACATTTTACGTCGAATGACCTCTAAAACTTTTAAATCGGTTTAGCGATAGCGGCCAAATCAATAATTCGACGGCCTAAAAACTGCCAAATTTTTGCACTTTTTTTAGTTTTTTGGTTGTAGCTGGAAAATAATGCGTCGGCGGAAAATGTCATTCTATGCAATATTTAAAAGGACTAAAGTTTTCGTTGAGCAACATGTAAAACCTTTAAGTCGGTTATCAGTAGAACCTAAATCAATAGTTAGAAGCGATGAATTTTTTCATTTCGGTGTAAACTAACATTTTGCGGCTATGTAAGACTACATAATATGTTTAAAGCTGATATTCCTATTGAAAAAACTCACGGAATAAAAGATATAGTTAATAGAATTGTACGTTATATTAATACCTCAGTCTTTAAATTCGATCATTTTGACAAAATTTTGCATCAATTTAAAATCAGTTTACTTTTACTTTACCCTTTTGGCTCAAAAAGTATTGCGAATTACATGTTACTTCAAGAATTATTTATTTATTCAAGAATATCTATTTTGTCCCCTTCAAAGTAATCCCCTTCAGACATTATACACTTGTGATAATGTTTTTCCAATCCTCGAAGCACTTCAAAAAATCATTTTTTGTGATCTTGTTCAGCTCCTCTTCGATGCCGTCTGTATCTCCTCAATCATGGCGTAGCATTGTCCTTTCATGGGCCTCTTCAGTTTCGTGAGCAAAAAAAGTCTCAGGGGACCAGGTCTGGGGAATACGGTGGCTGCGGCATTATTAGAGTGTTGTTTTTGGCCAAAAATTCGCGCACAAGTAACGATGTGTGAGCAGGGGTGTTAACATGGTGCAAAAGCCAATTTTTGTTCTTCCACAAATCCGGACGTTGCTGGCAGATTGCTTCTCGCAAGTTACGTATTACTTGAAGGTAATATTCCTTATTGACCAATATACCCTGCGGCAAAAACTCATAATGCGCCACGCCCCAGCAATCGAAGAAAACTGTCAGCAAAACCTCCACATTCGCCCGAACTTGGCTTGCTTTTTTCGGTTTTGGCTCGTGCGGCAGCTTCCATTGGGATGATTGAGCTTTGGCTTTTACGCCATAACCAAAAATCCATGATTCTTCACCAGTTATGACTCTCTGGAGCAATTTTTTGTCGTCACGGATAGAATCTAACAGCTCCTGAGCAATGTTAATGCGATGCTGTTTTTGTTCCAAATTGAACCTCTTTGGTACCAATTTCGCGGCAACCCGTCTCATGCCCAAACTATTGGTAATAATTGAATGACACGAGCCAGTCAATGGTGCGTCCGCATCTTCTCTGACGGTGATTCGATGATTGGCCAATGCTAGTTTCTCTACCTCATCAATGTATCCATCTGTTGTTGACGTGCTCGGGCGTCCGGAACGCTCACATCTTCTCGGCCCTCTGAGAACATTTTGTACCATCGATAAATGTTGCTTTTGTCCAGAAGTAGCTTCGCCGAATGCAACAGTCAACATTCTGAATGCATCCGCGCACTCTAAGTTATTCTTTACACAAAATTTAATACAAACCCTTTGATCCATTGTTTGCGATAGACAAAAATCGAAGACAAGCTAAAACACGTCCACGCACAATAGCTGTCAAAAACTCACTGGACTTTTAAGATGGCCGGAATTGTCAACATAAGTGAGTTCAAAAATAGAACATACGTAGCTCACGAAAATTCAAAATTCGCGATACCTTTGGAATAAACCTCGTACTGAGAGAGTATTGCAAGCTGTGCACACACTTTTAATGCGAATATTCTTGTTTTTTAGATTTCATTTGTGAGTAGTATATGTTTGAGACTAGAGTACTGAATTTTGGTTATTATCAAAAGAGAAGAAAATCAATTGGAACACATTTGTTTCCATAATATAGAATGCATCATTAGCTAGGTATTTTCCAATAACAATTTACAGAGATTCGTGATTTATACTTTAAGAAAGGCTATAGTAATGTAATAACCGAACCACTCTAAACTCCTGAGATATCTATATGTTAGGAAAAATAACACTTATCCGTACATGATTTGACATAAAAGCTAAGGCTAGTTGCATACACATCGATTTTGGACAGTCGGACGGTTTTATTCAGGCCGTCCAAATTCCAAAAGTGAACCACTGGATGGAACAGGGTTGGGCACACACGCCGACTGTAAAAAAATAATACCGGTAAAATAACTGCAGACTGCTGGTACCGGGAAGTCCCGGCGACATAGTGACATGTGTGACTAGATACACGCTTACACAAGTATCGAGTGTTTACACTGTTTACCGATCGGTAGTTGCTACGCATCTTCCAGAGATAATACCCCCCCCCCTCCCCTTGCATCTTCTATTCCAGCCGAGTAGTGGTGGTGGTGATATAGAACTGCTATAATACTAGCTTTGTGATTTGGGACTACGTGCGTATAAAAAAATGGTTGACTCAATAGATAATGATGTTCTCATTTCATTAGTGGAGGCAAGACCTATTTTGTGGGACAAAACATTAGATTTTAGTATTCTGACGTTGGATTTTATTTTTCATCTTCTCATGGAGTTCGTCAAACGAAGCAATATATAGACATTCTAAAAAAGTTGAAAAATTTCGTACCATCAAGCCTCAGTTCTTCAAAAAGAGTTTAGAATGTTCCCCTGTGTTCTCTGCTTTAATTGATAGGATGAATCCACCACTTGAGCTTAATCCTACGGCGCTTAATGCGGCGATACAATAACGACATAGCAATTGCACGTTTACGATTCATTGTTATTGAAGAAATTCACGTTAAAAACACAAAACAACTGATTGTTTGGCCGGTGAAAATCCAGTGTGTCTACAAGCACCTGCTACCGATAAAATATCGGCCGATTTTTTACCGACCGTCCAAAATCGGTGTGTGCGCAACTAACCTAACTTGATAACTTTTTGGGTTCAAGATCTACCCGACAGAACAAACAAACAGGCCGTGATATTTATTTACCATATCATTAATTGCACTAAATATTATTAAGGACTGTGATTGAGTTAACTATGCAGGGTGTCCCTGAATTTGCTTGACACGTGATATTCTTGTAACAAAAAAATGTTCAAACGTAAGCTGAGTGGAATGTTTAAAAGTACTACAGCGTCTAGATTACCATGCTCTCAAAACACTTTTTTTATACTCCAACCCTTAAAACTCACCCCCAATTTTTTTTAATAGCACCCAATGGTTGATCATACAAAAATTAAGTCCTTATTTTATTTAAAATTCTGTAGTACCATTAACTTTATACAAAAAACAATTTTTTTCGTAAAGCGATAAGCATAAAGTAAATAAAATAAGGATTTGTTTGAGGCGTAATCTTTTCGTAAGAAAAACAGATATTAAAGAAAACTATGTGGGTCTTTCAAGGTTACCGAATGACCATGCTCTTGAAACATTTGTTTTACTCCACCCCCTACTTATTTCTAAAAAGATAAATAGGATGAGCATTTGTTTGAGTAATAAAAAATGGAGTCAAGTTGATTGACTCAGTACTTCCCACACATAATGATGATACCATTTTATTATTTTCCCATTGCATGAAGCTATAGTTTGAAATCCCTTGCAACCAAATCATCGCCCAGCCGCCCGCAAAAAACAACCAACACAAAAACCTCTCGTAAATAGTTTCTTGCGTCTCCCTCCTTAGAAGCTAAGACGCCACATTTTTTTTTCTGCGTGCTTCAACTAAACGATGCGAAATGATCAGGAGCCTCCAAACCATCTAGAAACAAAGTTTGAGCTGTGTTTTTATATTTTTAGTTTTTTATTATTGCTGCGCCGCCACTGACGATTTTTCAAAGACAGACGCGTTTTCCATTCTCGCCGCGGCACTAAATTTGGTGTCAAAATTTCATTAAAATCAATTCAATAATTTTCGCTTTACGCAAAATACATAGAACGAAATAAAGCAAAACTCGTATGTACACATCACAAAATTGGTTTCTGTAATAGGCAAGTCAATATTCAGATGGACCTAAAAAAGTGTAATATGCCGCTACGTATTTTTTTCAACAGGTTAATGGACAAACTATTATGAATACAACAAATTTTTTCAGTTTTACAACCCCCCACCCCCCAACCGCCCCAATTTCACCCTCACCCAAAAAAGTAGAAAATGATCAGGAACCCCTAAAACGCCTAAAAACAAAGTTTGAGATGTTTTTATATTTTTAGTTTTTTTATTATTCCTGCGCCGCCACTGAAATGATTTTTTCCAAAACATACGCGTTTTCTATCCTCGCCGCGGTAGTAATAAATACTGTGTCAAAATTTCATTAAAATCAATTCAATAATTTTTGCGATACGCAATAGAATAATATATCGATCTAAAACAACACTCGTATGTATATGTCGGCGTCAATTAGTGAAATCCGTGATTCCCTGAAGTGACTAGTCATTTCATGTATCGCCGGCAAACAGCGTAACTCTACATTTGGTACACCGTTTGACTAAGAGTTTCAGTCATTCCCTGCAGTGCGGGATTTACGTTAGTCAAATGCTGTAATTTTCCGTTGTCAGCTGTTACTTTGTTAAGCGGAATTAGTCGAACACTGTAATTGTCGTTAAGAGCTGCGTAGTGATTTTTTTACAAAAGCTGAAATGTCTAAGCATTCAGCATTGTTCTACAAAAAGTTACATAGCTACTACTCCGATCGGAATAAGAAAAAACCTTAAGATATTGCGGAATTAACGGAGGTAAATGAATTCTTTAGGACTCTAAACATAACCTCAAAGCATTGCAAGTACAAAATGACTTCAAATTCGTACCCTGTTGCCACTTTTAACACGGTTTTATAATCAATTTTCTTGAGGAAGTGATTTTATTGTGTGCCTGTTTATTGGTTTTTGATCATCTAGATTTTAATTATAAAGCTGGTATTATATTTTGGTGCAAGATAAAGGGTAAAGATAAAGAAAAAGAGAAGACAGTATCACCTTTTATCCTTAAATGACGTGTTTAAAGTGGCAGAAGAAAAAATTGTAATTAAAAAGGACAAACATGATGTCTCTGTCATTCCTTATGAAAAAATATTTAGGGCCGGTTGTACAAATGCGGGTTTAACACGAGCTTTGTTAAGCCTAAGCTTAGCTAAGCTCAGGCTTAAAGTCGACATCCGTTGTACAATCGTCGGTCTAGTTAAATCGTGTTGATAATAAAATTCACTACAGTTGGCATCAATGAAGCAATACGTACTGACATAATCATCTGAAAAATTACCTTTTTTGGTTAGGCACTTATGACAGTTTGTGTCAAATTTCGGCAATGACCGTTTCTGTCTCTGTTCTTTCATTTGCTCTCTTTGTTAAATCAGACACAAATCTTTTAAAAAATATGACCTAGTAAAGTGACAAGCAATTTGAAAGTTCCTCCTTGACATATCATGTCACTTGTATCAGGTTAGGTTTAAACCTCAGCTAAGCTCGCGTTGAGCATCGGCTTACATAAGCTCGAGTTAAGCTTGGAGTGGGGGGTTAAGCCAGCATTGTACAACGGACATTTTGCAACTGACGTGGTTTAACGTCGGCTTACCTTAAGCCGAAGCTTAAGCTCGCATTGTACAACCGGGCCTTAATGTTATTTGTAAAGCACACATTAATGTTGGTCATGTGGTCGGGATAAAATGATACACAACTTAAAAACAAAATCTGGCGTTGGAAGATATGCAATAGAAAAATTGCTTGAAACATGTGAAGTTTGTCAAAAGAAAAAAAAACAAGTCTCATGCAAATCTGACCATTTCAACAAACTTTTTAACTCCAGAGGACAAGTGGACCTTATGGATTATTAATCCTGTCCAGACAATGAGTACCGTTGGTTGCTTAACTACCAAGATCACCTAACGAAATTTCTATTTTTACGTCCTCAAAACAAAAACTCCTTTTATATTTTTGTACCTAGCTATTATTATTATTTTGTTTTGTTCCTATTTGTTCGTTCTATGAATTTTTTTATAGTATACTTGAGTTAAACGAATTTTGTTTATTATTTATTTATTATTCATCAGAGAGTCATATTTAATTTTTTGTATTTGTCCACATAATGATAATAAATATGAGTTTATGTTTTGAATTTCATACTTAATACCTTTTCATGTACTTCTGGCAACATTGTTCTGATTACAATGATTGACTAAAACCGGCAAACAAAGTAACTGCAATCAGTTGGTTAATTACAGCGTTTGACTGAAATAATTCCGTCTATCCAGGGAATGCCTGAAACTCTTAGTCAAACGGTGTACCAAATGCAGAGTTACTCTGTTTGCCGGCAGTACATGAAATAACTAGGCATTTCAAGGATTGACGGATTTCAGTAATTGACGCCGACATATACACCACAAATTCTAAGTCCCTTGGTTTCTGTAATCGGCAAGGCAATGTTCGGATGGACCTTAAAAAGTGTATTATGCTGCTAGGACTTTCTCTCTCAGGTCAGTAGACAGCCCATTATGTGTACAACAAATTTTTCAGATTTACAACCCCCCACCCCCCCAACCACCCGAATTTCACCCCCACCCAAGAAAAAACAGAAAATGATCAGGAACCCCTAAAACGCCTAAAAACGAAGTTTGAGCTGTTTTCATATTTTTTGTTTTTTTAATATTGCTGCGCCGCCACTGAGACGATTCCTAAACATCAGACGCGTTTTCCTTCCTCACCAAAGTAGTAATACTGTGCCGAAATTTCATTAACATCACTTCAGTAATTTCAACATAAAATACAGAACGATCTAAAGTAATACTCGTATGTATACATCGGAAAATACTCTAAGTCCCTTGGTTCCTGTAATACAAAAGGCAATGCTCCGAAGGACCTAAAAAAGTGTATTATAGCGCTAGGTCTTTCTCTCTCAGGTCAGTAGACAGCCTATTATGAGTACAACAAATTTTTCAGCTTTACAACCCCCTATCCCCCAACCACCCCAATTTCACCCCCACCCAAAAAAAAGTAGAAAATGATCAGGAACCCCTAAAACACCTAAAAACGAAGTTTGAGGCATACAGAGCTGTCACAAGTACTAGTAAATAGTATTTCAAACACCAATTACCAACTACCAGAGTCGCATGCGTCAAAGTACAAATACCAAGTAATTTTATTTTTGAAAGTACTTCAAGTATCAAATACTTTAATTTGGTACTTGATTTTTCAAATAAAGTAATTCAAATACGATACTAATATTTCAAGTACTTAAAAAAGTAATTCAAATACCACACTAATACTTGAATTACTTGATATAGTATTTCAAATACGGCGATGGATATTTCAAGTACCTTTTTTCATAATTATTGTTGAGTAATAAAAAGCATATCCACTTGTTTGATTCTTGCATACATAAATTCACAGAACTCGTGAAAAGTATAACAGAAATACCAAGCAATGACAACAATTCAAATTCATTCATCAAGGGAATCCAAATGTCAATCCGAATGTGTGAAAAAATATATAGGGTGTCATTGAAAATTCAGAACCTAACCTCACTTCCGGCTAAACCAAAATAAGCATACATTTGTTTTCTCATGGCTATTGTGCATCTCCGTTAACCATATAATTCTCCAAAATTTCAAACCCTCATCTAAGATTGTAAAAGAAGGGAGCTCTGTATAACGATTCCATTGCCACCCGGTATATGAATTTTTTCATAAAGAGATGCTTGAGAAAAATTACCTTTTTACATCTGCAATTCGTAACCACCACGACAAAGTACAGAGTTTTGAAGATTGTTATTATAATGACATTAAATTCACAGCTCACATTCACAGATTATTTTAACCTCAATCAACATCAACAACGCATTTTGTTGAACGCAACAAGACGAACTGATATTTTGTGATTGTGTCGATTGTGATGAGACTGTCCTGTAGAGTCAGAGTGTCGCGTAGACTATCCTATGTGTACGACAGAGACAGAGCGCAAGGCGACGCGATGCGTAATGTTGATTTGTCCATACTTGTCTAGACTTGAGCATTTAATGCTTGAAATGTGTATTTCAAGTATTTTTATATTTTCATCGAGCTATACTAATATGTATTTCTTACTCACTTTAGTATTTCGAGTATAAATGTATAAATTTGAATTATATTTTTTGTGTGGAAGTACCAAATACAAATACTTCTTATAGCATTTGGGAAATAAAATTAATTTGAAATACAGTACTTCAAATACCAGAAAGTAATTGAAATACATTTTTCAAGTACTTTACTTCTTTAGTATTTCAAATAAAAATGCCAGGTATTTGAAATAAATTTTTTGTGCTACAAGTACCAAATACAAATACTTCTTAGAGAGTATTTGGGGAGTCAAGTACAAATATCACAAAAACAATGTATTTGAAGTACAGTACTTCAAATACCAGAAAGTAATTGAAATACATTTTTCAAGTACTTTACTTGAAGTAATGACAGCTCTGGAGGCATATTTGAAATTTTTCGTTTTTTGCTAATTACTCCGCCGCCTATGCACCGATTTTCAAAATTGTAGCAACATTACCTACTACGACCCTACACCATATCACCACCGAAATTTCATCAAAATCTATGTAGCGGTTACTGAGATTAGGAGGCTAGAAAAACGCCAAGAGACAGACAGACCGACAGACAGACAGACAGACCGACAGACAGACCGACGGAAATGAGTGACATGGATTTTCGTGATGTAGGCATCACAAAACGCCCAAAAAGTGTATTATCTCAAAATCGAAAATTTTCGCGATCACAATACTCCCCTCACCTATCGGTGTGGGAAGTAAAAAGCATAAAAAAGATATTTGTTTCCGAAAACATGTATTATAGGTCATTCAGCATCCTTAAAAACCCGATTAGTATTGTTTTTATCCGTTTTTTGCGTCAAGAAAATTCTTATTCTATTTATGTTATGTTTATGATTTTACGAAAAAAATAAGTTTGCGTATAACATCAAAAGCTACTGCAAGGTTTCAAATAATATAAAGACTTATTTGTGTAGAAAAAACTATTTGGTTCTATTTGAAAAACAAAAATCAAGGGTGAGTTCTAAGGGTAGAAGTACAAAAAAATGTTTTAAAAGCATGGTATAATAGATCCTATAGTACTTTCAAAAATCCACTCAGTTTTCGTTTGAACTTTTTTTTGTTACGAGAATATCACGTGTCAAGGAAATTCAGGGATACCCTGTATATCAATGTTCCTAAAATAACCATTAGAAATTTAAATTAAGAAACTTTTAACTATGATATATGCAGCGCATCGAAAATAAATAAATTGCTAAAAATATGCAATCAGAGATTTCCTGCAAGTACCTCCAGAGATATCTTCAGCACAAATCTCAAAGAATAAAAATCAGTTTGAACTAATTGTTCCCTGTCCATTTATTTTAGTGTAGGTTTAACTTAGTAGTGCGGTCTTGATTAAGTTTGTGTTTACTTACTATTACACTTTTGGCGTTAATATATGTATCACAAATTAAATAAACAAATAATATTTATGAAGCGTAAACGCCTATGAATTAATTTTCGGATTCACTGAAATGAACAATGTACCTACATGAGAGTTTTTCAATAGTCTTTTGCTTTTTATCTAATAGATGTACGAGTTTCCTGAATGTGACAGTGACGAAGACGAAGATTTTAAACAACAGGATAGAGAACTAAAAGCTAGCATTCCATTTGCAGTAGTTGGAAGTAATACTACTTTAGAGATAGCGGGGAAGAAGATTAGAGGGAGGCAGTACCCATGGGGAGTAGTAGATGGTTAGTATAAAACACAGTGTCATTTCAAACCAGTGACGTAAGTTAGGTAGGACAACAAGCTCAAGGGCAAAGCAACATGCACCAAAACACTTTCACAAAGGTGGATAAAAGTTTTTCCAAATGGTTCAGAAACTGACATCTGTATGCGGTGTATAATAACTGCTCGATAAGAAAAAAGTGGAGTCAAGTTGATTGACTCAGTATACTTCCCACACATAATGATGATACCATTTTATTATTTTCCCATTGCATAAAGCTATAGTCCGCAAAAAAATCCAACAAAAACTCTCGTAAATAGTTTCTTGGTCTTGCGCCTCCCTCCTTAGGAACTACGACGCCTTAGTTTTTTCTTCATGCTTCAACTGGATGCTGTGAAACGATCAAGAGTCTTCAAACTGTCTAAATACGAGGTTTGAGCTGTTTCTATATACATATATGAATACAACAATTTTTTGAGTTTTACAACCCCCTACTCCCCAACCGCCTTTATTTCACCCACACCCAAAAAAAATTAGAAAATGATCAGGGACCCCTAAAACGCCTAAAAACAAAGTTTAAACTGTTTTTATACAGGTTGTCCCACGACGATTAAGACAAGCAATATATCGGAACTGGACAGTAGTAGCGAATTATAGTTTTGGGGGTGCGAATTAGAGCAAATGTAGTATCTTCTCTTATTATTGTGTCACCCAATGAGGTATTTGTTTTTGATCACGTGACGTCCGATTCAAAAGTTTTAATGGGACACTCTGTATATTTGTGACTTTTTGTGTTTCTCCCGATAAAACGATTCCAACAAACGCACACTTGGGGTGTAAAGTGATTAATTCAAGAGCTACAAGTATTTAAAGGATTGTACCACTACCATTGATCATAACATGTACCCCTACAGTTAAATTATTTTGGTATAGTGTTTCATAATGGTAGTGGCACAGTCCTTTAAGTACCTGTAGCTCTTGAATTAATCACTTTAGACCCCAAGTGTGCTAATTTGTTGGAATTGCTTTATCGGGAGGAACACAAAAAGTCATGATATACAGGGTGTCCCATTAGAATTTTTGAATCGGACGTCACGTGATCAAAAACAAATACATACCTCATTGGGTGACACAATTATAAGAAAAGATACTATATTTGCTCTAATTTACACCTCCAAACTTATAATTCGCTACTACTGCCCAGTTCCGATATATTGCTTGTCTTAATCGTCGTGGGATTTTTAGTTTTTTTATTATTGCTGCGCCGCCACTGACATGACTTTTCCAAAACATAGCGTTTTCCATCCTCGCCGCGATAGTAGTACTGTGCCAAAATTTGATTAAAATCAATTCAATACTTTTAGCGTTACGCAATATAGAACGATCTAAAGCAATGCTCGTATGTCTACAACAAAAATTAGAAGTCCCTTGGTTGCTACAATAAGCAAGGCAATGTTCGGATGGGCCTAAAAAACTGTATTATGCCGCTAGGTATTTAATTCACAGGTCAATGAACAATGGACATTATGAATACAACCAATTTTTTAGTTTTGCAACCCCCACCCCCCATCCACCCCACCCCCACCCAAAAAAGTAGATAATGATCAGGAACACCTAAAACGCCTAAAAACGATGTTTGAGGAATACTTGAAAATTTTTGTTTTTTGCTAATTACTCGCCCCCGTACAACGATTTCCAAAATTATTACCTACTATGACCCCACAGAATATCGCTGCCCAAATTTCATCACAATCCATGCAGCGGCTACTGAGATTATGACGTTAGAAGAAGACCAACAGACAGACAGACCGATAGAGAGACAGACCGACAAACAGACAGATAGACCGACAGACCGACGGAAATGAGTGACGTGGATTTTCGTTATGTAGACATCATAAAACGCCCAAAAACGTATTATCTCGAAATCGAAAAATTTCTTCACCTATCATCACCTATCGGTGTGGGAAGTAAAAACACAAAAAGAAACAAGTTACCAGGCAATTTGAAAGAACTGAATCACAAGTTATTCAGAAAAGAGCTAAAAAAGTTATTATTGAGCCAGGCACCTATTTAGGATTCAGTTTCGAGGGCGGGGATCCAGATTAGTGTTGGGATCTTTTAATTTTGCTTGACTGGGACTTTATCAGCAAAAAAAAAATTCGCTACCTTAGTCCTAATGAATACTTCAGTGATCAAATAATCAAAAAGCACATGTTTTTAGTTAGTCTAATATTTTTTGACTGTTAGATGTTTTTAGAGTACCTATGTATCATTCCTTGTGTGCTATTCTTCCAAATTATGTAATCAGGGATGACTTTAAATACCGCTTGGTTTATTTGTCGATAGATAAGTTGATATTTTTTTTAATTGTATATATACCTAGAAGTCGTTAAAGTAAACAACTTTTTCAAATAACTCTTTTCCGAAAACTGAGAAATAAGCGAGATACAGAATCAAAAAAGTAAATATGGGCTTGTGTATCAGGATGTACCTAGTCTGTTTATGTTTAGTTTTTCGGATTTTTGTCTTTCAGATCAAGCTATATTAGGCATTGTGCCTGTCAGTTTAGTGCACTAGTCACTTTCAGTTAATTATAGTTAATTTTAAATTGGTAAATCCTAAAATTGTTTCATAATAATGTACCACTTTTAGGATTTGCAAATTTAAAATTACCAACGATAGACAAAAGTAACTACTGCACTATCTGATAGGTACAATGAGGCTAATGAATAAAAACGAAGCAATTACTTGAAGCAATTACTTATTAGTAAAAGCAATTGCTCAACTAGCAAATACTACAAGCAAAAGCAATTGCTTGATCTGGATATGAATAAAAGTCTGAAGCAATTGCTGCTTTTCTGATACCCCTGTAGCAATTGCTGCTGACTCAAAACAAGTCGAGACGTGTTTTTCGTTCACTGTTCGAGATTATCTTCAGTTTGGTTCCTAGTTTGCAGTAGGGTTGACGAGTTACGTTTCTGTGGAAAATAAGAACATACATTTTTGTGATATGGCAGAGTTCAGTGAAAATGAGGAATTTGATAGTAGTGATAGTGATGAAGAAATTACAGACAAACAACTGATATTTGTCCATAAATTGAAAGAACACAAAATTGTTCTGAATAAATCTCAAGTTCCGCAAGTTAAAGCAGAAAAGGAGGCAGCTTTAACCGTCTTAGTACAGCAATATAGAGATATTTTTAACGTTTCACTTACACCTAAACAGTTAGCAAAGAAAATTAGTAATATGAAGGCAGACATAAAAAAGAAGTTTGATATTAATAAGACAGGAAATAAACCTATCATCTACAAGCCCTGGGAAAAATTATTCTTGGAAATTTTGGACGTACAGCAGAATCCCGTATTTAAAAAAATACCAGGTATTTTAGGAGCCAAACTTTTAATAATAATTTTTTTAAACTAAAAATACAAATTCTTAGGCGCTGCGTCTGTTGGAACTGGTGAAGAAATGATACATTTTAAGCCCTCTACATCAACGAGTGACTGTGTTATTCCTGTAGCTGCAGCATGTAGCAATCCTCCTAAAAAGAAAATTAAAATATCAAACGAATTACCTGAAACTGCGGAAACAAAATCATTGTCAACTGCTGAACTGCAGCGATTAGTTTTACTTGAGCAGTTGAAACTATGTCGCATGCAACAGGAAGAAATCTTGAGGAGAAAACGCGAGGATGATTTACTTAAAGCAAACATTGTTACGGAACAAAACGTGTATTATAATTTATAAGCTAGTTAAGTACTTACATATAAAACTAATATTTATTATTTCAGTTTGGTTCCAAATGATATTTGTATAAGAATAAATTCTAAGTTGATCATGCGTGATATTTATTTTTTTATATTTATGTTACTCATTTATTATTTTTTTAATGAATTGGTAACTAAAATATAATAATTTACGTATAGATCATACTTACCTACATGATTAACTGGAGAGAATTCGAGTGATTAATTCTCTTTTTTGCTATCCTAATTGGCGAACCATATTTGTTGTCAGATCGTAATTTTGTGCGTTCATTCCAAAATCATCATTCTGATCCGAGTAATCAAATTCCTCATCGTTTAATTGTTTAGCGATATTATGAAGAACAATGCAGGCAATTATCGTGGATGGGATTTTATCTATTTTATTCCTGATCTTATACTGAAGGACAGGGAACCTTGCTTTCAGCTGTCCAAAACATCGTTCAATTATGACACGTTCACGACAAAAAACGTTGTTATAATTTTGCTGCTCTTGGGTTGCAGGAGTTCTCCAGGGAGTCATAATCCAAGGCGATATGGAGTAGCCATCGTCTCCTAATAATACGCATTCTTCTGCGCTATTTTTAAGTATATTTGAATTTTTGACAATCCTGCTATCATGCACAGAGCCTGGCCATTGGCAGTCTACACTTGTAGAAACTTCTTGTGCATTACAAGTTGCCTGCACGTTGATGCTGGGGTACCCTTTTCGGTTTATATACTCATCACCAAATTCTTGAAACTTTGGAATCCTGACGTGCGTACAGTCAATTATGCCAATGCAATTTGGAAACCGGTATCTTTCTGACCACAACTGTTTAGCTTTCACAATAGCTTCAGCACTTTTAGGAAATTTAATAAAAATATTGGCCTTCTTCAAAACTGCATCCATTACAGAAGTGTATGTCTTACAGACAGTAGTTTGATGAATACCAAGTTCTTCACCTAAAGAATTTTGAAAGCCCGGATCCGACAGTTGCCGCAGAAATATTTTCATCTTATTTACAGGTGATAGTGCACCCCCTCGCTTTTCACCAGTATCAGCTAAAAAATAATTTGCCAACCACTCAACATTTTCACAGTCAAATCGATACAACTTTCTGAAATCTTCATTTCTGCAATTTTTACGTACACTGTAGATTTTTCTTTTACGGACGTTCATGTATTCAGCCATAATTAAGACACAAACAAAGAGCAACTCATAAGTGAGTGCCGCGAAAAACCACTGCTAACTACTGCCAAGCAAATGATGCAGGGGTCGACCTACCTTCCAAATTTGAGCGCAATTGCTACGCTAGAAAAAGCAATTCCTCAACTTATTCATCACATTTCAAGTAAAGGGTAGCAATTGCTTCTATTTTTTAAGAAAAAGCATTCACTAAAAGCAATTCCTGCGCTTGTAAGCAATTGCTGGCGGAAAAAGCAATTACTTGAGTTTTTATTCATTGGTTTTCAAGCATTTACTTCGAATTTATAAGAAAAAGCAATTGCTACATTTTTATTCATTAGCCTCAATGCCTAATCGATTTGGCAAAAATCCGAGAGAAAAAACTAAACATAAGCAAACTAGGTACGTCTTGATCGTCTTGATACACAATCCCAAATATTATGTATCCCTCTTATTTTTCAGTTTGCTGAAAAATGTTATTAGAAAAAGTTGTAAATTTTCACGACTTCTATACACAGTTAAAAAAGTACCAACTTGGGACTCACCCTGTATATAGTGCCCTGTTCATTATTCTGATTTTCCAAGTTTATCTCGCATGACTGCGGTAGCAACAAATGTTGACGGGCTGTGCCAAGTCAACACCTGAACTATTATTGATCGGAGTTTAGGAAGGATCTTACAATATTACAGGTCTTCATAATTTTAGACTTTTGAAATATTTTGTGTAACCTTTCGTTCGGGCCTAACTCTTGTTATGTGGTCTATTGTTTCTTTCTGCAGCTGTCGTCGGTTACGGTTGGATCTTCAATCATGTATTTCATGTAGTTCCGTGTCGCAATCACTTGGTCCTGGATAGCAAGCATAAAACCATCAGTTTCTAGAAAGAGTTGGCCATCCTGCAGCAAGGTGTATGCCTGTCTTTCATTAATGTGCTCTCGTGTAATGCGGTATCTGAGTTTGCCATGGAGTGCTTTTTGTGACCAGGTGTTAATTTTTTCTTGTTGTAATTGTGTGTGATTAGGTGCGTGTGCTGCATGGTCTGGGCAGGATAGGTGACCTATGTAAGTTTGTCTGATTGCTTTGCAAAAAAATCTCTTGAGCGTTTTTATTTGTCTTGCGTGAAGTAACTGTATGTCTGTAATTCCTTTTCCCCCTTGTTTCCTATCTATGGTAAGCCGTTTCTTGCACGCTTTTGGATGCGACATTCTGTGTTTTGTGAGCTCCGTTCGTATAAGTATGTTGATGTTTTCAATACCAGTGTATGACCACTTGATGATGTCAAAGGAGTATGTGAGGACCGGTATCGCAAATGTGTTGATGGCTTTTGTAAGATTTCTGGAATTTAATTTTGTTTTTAGTAGTCTAATGAGACGGTCTCTAAACTGTTGTGTTATTTGAGCCTTGACTTGTGTGTGGTCGATCTTAATGTTCTGATTAAAGCCCAGGTACTTGTACATTTCGTCTTTCTCCGTATTGTCCAGCGTTTGGCTAGTTAATATTTCGTGTTCGGGATGGTTCTCCCATTGGCCTTTATTGATGTGCTCATTCCTTACTCCATCCTGATGTCTGACCTACACACTTCTGTTATTCTTCGTAATTCCCTCAGTTGCACTTCAGTGGCGGCATATAGTTTCATATCATCCATGTATAGAGAAGATGATTGATTCTCTGTTGATTGACTTTCTGGTGTCTGATGTTGAAACCATAATTTTTGTTGTTAAGTGAGTTAGAGAGTGGATTTAAACAAAGGTAGAACCACAGTGAACTGAGAGAATCACCCTAAAAGATACCGCGACGTATGTGTAGCTCTTCGGTTTGGATATAGCCGTCCTGAGTTTTAAGATGTATGTGGGTTCGCCATGTCTCCATGGTTCATGTAAGGAACTGGCGAAGGGTTGGATTAATTTTATATATTTGAAGAGTTTTCGTTAGCTAGCTATGGGGTACAGAGTCAAAAGCTTTTTTATAATCGATGAAACAGGTATGGAGATTCCTGTGTTCTTTTCTAGTTTGCTCCATGATCACACTATCAATTATTAGTTGTTCTTTGTAACTTTGGCTTTGTTTTCTACATCCTTTCTGTTCTTCAGTCAGGATGTTGTTTTGAGTAAGCTGTTGTTCAATCCTTTTGCCTATTGTAGCGGTGATGATCTTGTACAAGGCGGGGAGACAAGTGATCCGGCGGTAATTGGCAAGGTTCTTGGTGTCTGCGTTTTTTTTGGTTTTATATATGCTACTCCTTGTGTGAGGAATTTGGGTAGTCTGTTGGGTTGGAGTATGGCTTTATTGATTTGGTCTGTGAGCATTTCATATGCTTCACTGACTTGCTTGTACCAGAAATTTTGCACGTTGACTACGCCCGGTCACTTCGAATGGGCTCGTTCAGCAAATTTTTTTATTGCATATTCTAAAAGAGCGTGTTGAATTTAGTAGCTGTGCAAAATTTCAGAATTTTTTGAGCTCGCTTTCATATTCAAATAAATTACTAAAGTGGTGCAAATTTGAAACGCGCGGCACTTGCGAGTATGCGGCTGTGACGTCATTAAACCTTTCCGACCGGCCGGCCCGGCGCCGCGTCCCAGCCACGCATCGTACGGGTGCTCGGTAAATAGTAACGCTGCGGCTAATGAGTGATGCTACTCGCTAGGCAAGCGTTGTGAACTGCATACGCGTCTATTGTATAATTTATTTAATTGTTTCATCGACACGGGATACTTACCAACCTATTCGAATTCGTTGATATGGAGTATAATAATGGAAGGAAGACGGAAGAAGAAAAATTATAAATATTGTATAGTTCCCCACTGTAAAAATACGACAGTGACCACTCCTGATAAAATTTTTATTAGTTTGCCACGAAATATAAAAATCAGGAAGTTGTGGCAAAGAGCTATTCGTAGGAATGAATTTGTAAGCGATAAGTCAACAAAGCATTGCTGTGAGGACCATTTTAATGTAAGTATTTTTATAACTACGTGAATCGTGAATTGTATTATTATAAAGAAACCGCCCGGTTATGAAATCGGAAAGTGTATTGTGGGATTACGTCTGAAATTAAAAAAAAGTTTTCAAGCATTTGTCAATGCCATTCTAAAGATATATTGATGTCAGTTGTTCGCAGATTTTGCTGTTACTGGTACCTACGCTAAAACGTAAGAGATACAAATAGATTTTTTTAATTCAAATACTGACCTAATCATATAACAATTATAAAAGCATTGTAAAAATCAATTCTTATTGATATGTGGAAGATGTGAAAGACAGTTTTCAGTCCTTTGATGTACCCAACATTCATATGTATTTTAATTATGTAGAAAAAATTGTTTTATATATATTATCTAGTTCTTTTGTCTCATTTTTCTGCACTTATTTTGGGTAGAAGATGTTGAAAACTACATGTACTACAAACTAAATAAAAACATCTACTTCCGGCATATTAGAGGAATCGGCCTTAACAAAATCCGTATCACACATTTTTTTCTATCAGAAAACCACCCGATGAAATAAAAGATAGCGTCAACCAAAGCACTTACTAGTTGAACGTATTACAAACGTATGCTAGGCGCTGTCGCTGTACAGCCGCCAGCCGGTCTGGGCTCGCCAACAGACCTAATGACGTCACAACGATGAATTTTGAGCGCATGAAGTATTTTAATCTTGGAAGGCGCGTAACTTTTTCAATTCTCATCCAATTAAGTTGAAATTTTTTTTGTATGTTATATGTAAGTAATACTTCATGAAAATGTGCATAAATATGGTTATTGGAATTTCACTGAACGACCCTATTGTGGGTGTGTCTTATTGTCTCTGCTATTACCTGCGGTGTAAGATTAACGTCACCCTGTTCCGGTATGTGTTGTTGTTTTTCCTCTTCTTGTCTAATCCATGGAGCGTTTCCATTATGGGTTTTGGGTTTTGACCATAAGCTTCCCCAGAAGTCGGCTAGCTCTTGTCTACTTGGAGGTCCTATTGTTGTGATCTGATTATTTGATGCGATCTTTTGGTAGAACTGCTTTTCAATTTTCTGAAAAATATCGTTAGTATCCTTTCTGTCGCTGGACTCGTTATATCTGCGGAGTCTAACTGCATAAACTGCAAGTTTCTGTTTAAGCGTGTCGTATATTTCGGATATTGTTTATTGTGGTGATCTAGGTTTGAGTCTTTGCCCTGGTTATTATTATTATGATTCTGTTTAATAGAAAATATTATGCCTTTTGCAATTCGACCCTTTCAATGCCATCGTTTCGATGATCCCCTGAATCAAGATTTTTACTCGACTTTTGATTTTTCAATTAGGCGGGGTAGCTAAGAAGTTCCTAAATGACACCCTCATTTTTTCTTGTGCTCTAAAATTAATATTTTTTTTGTAGTTGAGAACCCTAAACACAGCGACTTTATCAAACTCAGGACAATGTTGATTTCCACTCACATGCAAGACTTGAAGGACGTCACAGAAGATGTGCACTACGAAAATTTTAGAGCTCAATGTATTTCACAGATATCTCAGCATGCCAGAGAGCGAGGGTAGGTAATAGGATCTATACCTCTGAATATACCGATGTTATTCAAGCAAACCATTTTTATTGCTTATTTTTTACAGGAAACTGAAAAGGGATTCTGCCCCCTACGAATCAGATATATCTGAAACAGATAGATTGCTAATTCAAAAAGATGAAGAGGTAAATGGTTATTTTTAAGCAACAATTTTGAGCACCCTTAAAATGTGTCTCGCATAAAAATTTACTTCTTATTCTTACGTAGGAAAATTGAACAAACGTGTACACTTGAAAAAATCTCCAGAAAGCTTTCGGAAACCCGCTATCTTAAAGTATCTTTCTGTAATGTTGGTAGATACCGCGATAGTTTCTATAAAACCACCACACTAGTTTCTGCCCATCTTCATAAAGATAAAGTGCACTCCCACATAACAAAATGATAATAATACATTGTAACACATACATTGAATATTGAATCAACGGATATGTATATCCACAAATGGAGCATGAATGTATAATGGATATCTGTAACGCCCTGCAAGCTAGAGGGACATCAGCGACATTGGTGAGCTGGGTGCGATCTGCGCTAAGGAGTCGGACAGTTCGGGCAATCCAGGGAGACTTCCAGCAGGACATCCTGGTGAGAGGGGGGGGCCGCCAACAGGGCAGGTGTCTTATCTGCTCTTCTATGGTGTCTTGTTATGGATAGTCTTTTGGAAAGCCTGGCGCAACAAGACGTCCAGGCACACGCATACGCGGACGACGCGACGGTGTGGCAATCGTCTCCGGACGATTCCTAAGCACGGTCTGTGATAGAATGCAGATGGCCTGTAGATTAATTCAAGGATGGTGTACGGATACAGGGCTCTCGGTAAATCCAACCAAAACGGAGCTAGTACTGTTCTGTAGACGGAGGAAGTTAGAAGGTTTTAGAGCGTCTACAATGTATGGAAGACCTTTAGCACTTTCGCGGGAGATCAAATACTTGGGGGTGATTCTCGACTGGAAGCCGACGTGGAGGTCGCATGTTGACAGCGACCTTCTGACAGCTGCGGCGGGCAGTAGGAAGGACATGGGGATATGCACTGCCATCACAAGACACCGAATACAATACAGCTCGGTGGTCTGGTGGCCTTGTGTGCAGAAATCCACAGTGGCCCGAAGTCTAAGATGGATTCAAAGGCTTGCCTGTGTGGGTGTCACAGGTGCAATGAGAACGATCCCAACTGCAGCACTGGAGGTCCTGCTGGGACTGCCGACGGTAGCATCCTGGATTAGGATGACAGCGGTGGCAGCGCATCTGAGAATGCGGGACTCTGGTAACTGGCAGATAAAGGGAGAGGCGGTTGGCCACGCAAAGATAGCCAAGCCGGCGAAGGATGCATTACCTATATGCCTACAAGATTGTCGGGGCAAACCGTCTACCAAGGTTGGATAAATCTTTCACTCTTAGCATTTCCAGTATCGAGGAGTGGAAAAGAGGGGAGATTCAATTTCTCGAAGAGGCATTGGTGGATGCAGATGGCTCTCGTTTGGATAACGCACAGGCTTCAGGAGCAGGGTTGTACGTAGAAAGTTGAGGAGTACGGGAGAGTTACTCTCTAGGTACGTACACCACGATTTTCGAAGCGGAAGTATATGCAATACTCTCTGCTGCATGCAACGACGAGGTGAGGAAGGGAACAGGGCAAAAGGTTTATATCTGCTCTGACAGTCAGGCGGCTCTGAAAGCCATCTGCGGGCCCAGAACTAGGACACCCCTGGTTCAGGAGTGCGCTGAGAGACTGGAAGAGCTGGCAAGACTGAAGGAAGTTACCTTGATGTGGGTACCGGGTCATACGGGCGTTCTTGGTAATGAGTAAGCTGATAGATTGGCGAGACTCGGCACCGGGAGACCGTTTGTTGGCCCGGAGCCCGCTATAGGATTAAGTAGGCAGCAAGTAACCTCATCCCTCAAAAAGTGGGTAAACGATACCATAGATGAACAGTGGGGGCAAAGTGAGGGATGCAAACAAGCCAAGGATTTTTATAGTCGGGCTGAACACATCTAGGTCAGCATGGCTGTGGAACCAAAGCCGATGGGCCATCAGAAACCTCGTGGGTGTTCTAACAGGGCACTGTAGGCTCAGGCGGCATCTATCACTATTAAGAATTAAAGACGACTCCCTATGTATGGGTTGTGGAGAGGCCTACCACTTCCTTGCGGAATGTGAGTTGCTAGGAGGGCTGAGATATGAGATCTTTGGATCTGATAGACTACAGCCAGAGGAATTACCCTCCCTAAGCTTGGCCGATGTACTGGTATGTTAAAAGCTCGGGAAGGTTTGGCGGCGTGGGGGTGGGGAGGCAGGGGATGGCAAAAAGGACCTACTGGGGCCTACTTGCCAGGCGCGGCCGTCCCACAGCTACTACTACTACTACTACTAATGGATACGAAATAGACGTCAAAAAAATATACATTTTATGTACGTTTGTAGCGAACTTGCACATCCATGGCATATCCATTAAATGTACATAATGTACGTCTAATGTCCATGCATAGTACATGTAACATAATATTTTACGAGCGGGTAATCGTTGCCGATTTGTTAGGAAACAAAACGAGCTAGATGGCTGGGTAGCGGCAAATAAACAGCAAAGTGTACTCTTAAAACTCTATTTCCAAGCTTTCGGGATCATTTGATCCATCTGGCTCGTTTTGTTTTGTATTATAATATATATATCAGGTATGTGCATGAATGCATGTATATTCGTAACATATACCATGCATATTCTTATACACAACAAATTATATACAATGTACATACAACGAATATCTAATCGATGTCAAATAGATATCAAATTAACATACATTTCATGTTTGTCACGAACTTCAACATCCATGGTATGTCCATTAAATGTGCTTATGTACATTTAATGCACATGGAGTGTATATGTAACGTACACCAGGTATGTACATGTATACTCATAACTTATCTCATGTAAATACCTACATAGCAAAAATATATTTAATCTAAAAATAGAGATCAAATAAACATACATTTAATGTAGCTTTGTTACAGACTTTCATATCCACTCCACAGGACAAACATATTCACGTGTATATGCACATTTAATTGTTATAATGGAAGTTTGATATTCATATATTATTAATTCAATTTCTAATTGCAAGAATAATACATGAAAAAATCAAGTAGAGTGATTATTACCTCTTTTCTGTTGAATGGCATGTCTGAAATCACAGAGAAATCAAGGTTATAAAGTTAATATAAAAGACTACCTGCGCCTACGACTTACCGTCAAACGCTGGATGCGAGTATTACCAGTAACCAGAAGATACATTGCACAATATTCCACTGGTGCTTCGATCACTCGATCAGGTAATCAGGCACAACCTGTACCAGTAAGCTCACGCTGACACGCTAACTAGGGCTAAGAACGCGAACGGCGGAATGACCAGAAATCCAGAAAGCAGTCGCGCGGCGCCAGTCGTCGTTAGCGTAAGCGTAAACTACTAGACGTATATGATACCTAGACCAACATCTTATGTATATTCACATGTGAATATACCTACTTGAATATACATAGTGTTACAAGTCTTACACGAATTTGCCAGTAGGTAGGAGATAGCTTAGCACTGGAGCTGTCGAGAAAGCCTTCTTCTTCAGGGTAGCTGTCTTTCTTCGTGGCATTATTCAGCTGCCGATAGTCCACGCAGAATGGTGTCAACCCGTCCTTTTCTTCACGAGTACGACCGGCAATGACCAAGGACTCACTGATTGCTCGATCACCCCCTCCTCCTCCATTTCCTTGATGATTCTATCTGCTTCTTCTTGTTTGGCCAGTGGTAGCTTCCTTGGTGGTTGCCGAATAGGGTAGCATGTCTTAGGACCAGTTGGAATCTATAGGAGTCCATGATGTCCATTCCAACTATCACCTCGTTCTCGATGTCAGCTACCAATGCTCGATGTGTGATCCTGGTGTTCCGAAACTGGAACTGTATGTCGGTTTCTCCATGGATACTTGCAGGCTCTCCTGTAGCAGTGCGAATCCATCATCTTGTTAGTCTTATATTAGCGTTCTTTTGGAACACATCAGGTCGAACGATGGTCTTCGTCGGATCCGTATCCAGAAGCATCAGCTTCTGCCTGCCGTTCACGAAGCCATCCACATACAGACTGTTCGCCTGCTGCCCAATGTAGGCCACACGAGCAGTTCTTCCTGAGGCCTTTTGGATGTGGGTGGGGGATCGCCTCTTCTCTTTGACCCGACTTAGCTTTCTGGCATCGGCAGTGGCTTCTTCTCCTCCTTGCAGCAACTTTTGACATGACCAAGCTCGCCACAGTTCCAGCATCGGATCTCTCTTTTCTTATTGGAGCGGGCCTCGCTAATTACCCGCCGCAATTCCTCAACTAGGGCCGGTACTTCTGTCTCACCTTCATACTCCCGAACTCGGGCCAGGCACTGGTAAGTCTTTTCACAGCCTCGAATTCTAAAGCTCTGGCTAGAGCATCCACCAGACGTTCCGATTGTGCGAGAGCTTCAGCTTGACGCATTTCGCTATCACGAAGACCACCCACAAATGCCTCCACAGCTAATCTCTCCATTAGATCTTCTGGAGCCGTCGGATGTGTCAATGGAACCAGCGGGCTGTATCTGCTTCAAATTCTTGCAGCGTCTCGTTTGGGCGTTGGGAGCGATTCTTCAGCTTAGCGTGGAAGACGTGACCGAATCTGGCCTGATTACAGCTCACATCCAGGTGTCTGTTCTTAGTCCCCTCGTTCTGCCCGTGATAGCGTGTAGCGTCTTCTCTTAGTGCTAAGGTCAAAGCTGTCGCCTTCTCAACAGGTAATCAACCATTTGCGTTTGCGGCGGCTTCAAACTGGAAGAGGTAATTCTCCCAGGTTGTTTTCCCATCATACTGAGGAGGTTTTAATCTTAGCTTGCCCGAATGTCCTGCCTTCAAGTCACCTGGTGTGGTGACGCTTGCAGCCTGAAGCTCCATTCGCAGCTTGTCCGTCGCTGAGTCCAGGCGTCGGATGTTGTCTCGCAGATCTTCTTTTTGTTTTTCCAATGCCCTCTTGAGATCATCCTTTTGTTTTTCCAATCCCCTCTTGAGATCTTCTCGTTGCTGTTCCATTTTCGATTCTAAGATGTCAATTCTGGTGCCGATTCTTTCTTCGATGTCCCTTTTTAAAGCAGTAATCTCGCGGAATGTTCGATTAGTTTGGAGCTTGCTTCGATTTTTGATTTAAGCGGCAGTCGAGCAGATTCCAACTTTTTGGAGCTTGCTTCGATTTTTGATTCGAGCTTCTTGGCCCACTCGAATACAGGTGATGTTCAGTTCACTGAATTTCACCATTTTGACAGTTTATTCACTTAACGGTTCGTACCACGTTGCCCAGTCAATCAGTGTACCCCACACCTGACACCACTGTTACAAGTCTTTGGTTTGATTGGGCAGGAAAACACTTTGTACAGATTTAACTATTTATTTACCCTAACTACACTAGTATGCCTAATCTATCACTTATCAGTCTAATTCATTTACAGTCACTATACACTAATTTATATTTGTCTTTCACTTCACTAATTTATTTCACTGTCGATTTATATGTCTCTGTTCACTCTCTGTTAACTCCGCCCATCTGCCTGCTGAGGCCGCTTATACAGGGTGGCCAATCGGGTGACGTTATTATTTTTTTTATATAGCTTGTACCGAGACCTATCCAAAACACCCCCATGTATGTGTAGCGATTATTGATAGTTTTCGAGCTATGATTATTTTTTTTTGAAATTTTTCCAAGAAATCGTCAAAAACAAAAAATTCTTTTTTACTTCTATTTTTTCTGTAATTATACTCAGTATTAAGCCTATTTTGATATCCAACAAAGAAAATTTGTATATCCGATCAATAATTAAGCACATTTTGGGCCCAAACTTTGAAATCACTGTTTTTAGTCAGGAGACCAAAACTTTCAAAATAAAATTAAAAATACTTATGCCTGGTCATGGAGCTCCAAACTAATCTTAAAAACTTTGCATGACATTACACTTTTGAAATAATAATGAAAAAATAGCACTTATGGGGGCATTTTGCGCCGTACGTGACTGTTAAAGGTAAGAAGGTGACAATTCACGAATTTCCAAAATGATTTAAAAAACTATTATTTTACTTTATTATGACAAATTAAAGAAAAAAAACTCGTAACAACTATAAACCCGATAATCATTGATGTTTTATTGACTTTTAATAAAAAAACTAATACCCAAATTGTGATTTTTGACGTGTTTTTGCTATGTACTATTGAACTTCTGCTAAATTAAGTTGTATGGAAAGTTAACAAAGGAGGGGAATAATAAAACAATAATCTGACTTTCAATTCCATTGTAGAATTATCTGGGAAGCGGTGTCATAACATACGCCGTCCCTTTCTTTCAGAGTAGCTTTTTGCGAGCTCGTGTCGGCAAAACGCAGTTGTGTTTTCATTAGTTTTCCTTTTACATTCTTCTAATTTTTGTCTGAGCTTTTCCACGGTGTTACCGTCACGAGCGTAGACGATTTCCTTGTAATAGCCCTAGATGAAGAAATCAATGGGATTTAAATCTGGACTACGAGGGGGGCCCAGCACGACCAATCCACCGGTTTGGGAAGGTTGTGTCCGATGAAGTTGTGGTTCTTGGGTTTTTAGGCCGGCGTCGTTTAGCGTTAAAGCTTGACGTTTCGCCACCACGAGTGGATGGCATCTTCAGAAGCTATTTCACTTCGGCGACTTCCAAAATACTGACGGCTGGTGGATCTGCACCTATATTTATACCTGCTAATGGTGACGTGGCCCAACCAGGTAGCGTTGGTAGCCCCGCCCCTTCGCGATATGGTAGTGTCTTCAGGTCCTTTAGGATGGGTATCCATGTCCGGTTGACTTTCTGTGTTTCTTCTTTCCTATTAAAATTGTTTGATGTTTCTGTATTTCAATGGCTTCTCTTTGAAGTCTGGCATGGTATGAAGACGTTGCGGCAAGAACCTGTGTTTCTTCGAACTTGATCCTGTGACTTCCCTCCTTAATCGCATGTTCGGCTACCGTTGTGTCCGAGTAGTTGCGCACTTCCCTAGCGTAGTGGCATGGACCACCATCTTGTTGGAATATTAGATTCCTTCGTATCTCAAGGTTTATGCCTTCTAATGAGTCGGACAAGTTATTTTGCAGGAAATCTAAATAGGTTGCTCCATCCAGCCCAGATGGCAGTTCAACGGGGCCTATTAGTTGCCCATTCACTACTTCTGTCCACAAGTAGACACTAAATCTGTTCTGAAAGTTCAATTGTCGTGTAATGTGAGGAGAGTAACAACATGGAACATGTAATGTCTTGCAGAGTTTTTAAGATCAGTTTGGAGCTCCATAACCAGGCACAAGTATTTTTTATTTTATTTTGATAGTTTTGGGCTCCTGAAAAACAGTGATTTCAAACTTTGGGCCCAAAATGTACTTAATTATTGGTCGGATACACAGGTTTTCTTTATTAGTAATTGAAATAGGCTTAATACTGAGTATAATTACAGAAAAAATAGAAGTCAAAAAGCATTTTTGTTTTTGACGATTCCTTGAAAAAACTGGAACAGCTCTATTTTTTCCAAAAATAAGTCATTACCCGAAAACTATCAATAATCGCTACACATGCATCGGGGCGTTTTGGATAGGTCTCGGTACGGACTATCTAAAAAAAAAAGATAATAACGTCACCCGATTGGCCACCATGTATACGCGTCTCGCGGTCTGGAGGATTCTGTCCCCTTTCTAGACGGGTCCTACCGACTCGCGAAGTCGATGTTCGAGAAGTCGCGTCTAACGCACGGTGGACAGGGCCGGACTGGCACAATAGTATGTTACATTAATGCATATTTTCTTTCGTACGTACATTTAGTGTGATGTGAATATTCAAAATGTACATGGTCAAAATGGTATATCTAATGTACATTCTGTAGATGTACATATCAATACAGTGTAAGCCTGTGGGCTGTTCCTTGTGTGTCCAAAATGAGTCACCCAGTATATCGAAAATCGGTTATTAATCTATCCCGTAGAATATTTATTTTAATTTCCACCCAGTTCCAAATCGGAATGTTTTATTTTTTGCTTTTTTATGAAGTATGTATCACAATAAAGCATGTCATCTTCGTCGATCTGTCTGTCGGTCTATTGCTTCACTATGCATCAGGGTGTTCGATGACGAGTGAAGACTTTAGGAGAAGACTGTTTAGTGTACAGCTGATTTTCATCAAAAAAGGTCATATAAAGTAGGGTCCGATTTTCAACTGTTTCAGAGATATTTAATTTTCTTTTATTCTTTGATTTCCAGCGAAGTCGGCGCATGTTTGGTGAATTTACCACTGCCCGATGTTTTGAAGCAAAATACTAAATACACACGACACAATCCTTCATCAAGCGGTACTTTTATAGCACTCTAGCGTTGTCGTAGAATCGTACTATAGGAGAGTTTGAAGTTAATTAAAGTTAGTTAAATTAGCTCCTTTTTATATGAATACTTGAAATAGAAAAAAATGAATTCTCCTTTGCTGAATCGCTTACAGCAAAAACATAGTTGGGATGTGTGATGTATGGCATGGTTATCATTAATTGTAATGACATTTATGTTGTTTGCTGTGGTTATAAGCTAAATAATTGTGAGTGGTATAATTTATTGAAGTAAAACGACACTGTAACCAGTCATTAATAAGAAGCGCTTCTTGAAAATAAATAATTAAAAATTAAATATCTCTGAAACATTTGAATATCAGACCCTACTTTATGTGACCATTTTTGTTGGAGATGAGCGGTACAGTCTTCTGCTAAAGTATCTTCCACTCATCATAGAACACCCTGTATAATCTATAAAAGTAAAAAAGTATTGACCTGGTCTTTATCACTGTATCACTTATTATTAGTACTAATAGGCAAACATGATAAGCCTATACTAGGTTAACTGGTAAATAGACCTCTGCTTCAAGTGATAATAACCCACCCAATTTGCATAATAATACGAAAATTACAATATAAACATGCATAATATGTGATATTTTTAATAATTAAGGAGATGCTGTTTAGGTTAGGCAACTTTCTTTAACGATAAATATAAAAATGTATTTCTCAGTATTTGATGTGGTTTCAAACTGTTAACTAGTTTTAAACATTTCACAATTAATTTAGATTTATGTGTCGTATGTAACTCAAAATAAACAACTTGATTTTAAATTTAGAGTAAGTGAAAATGTGGAGAATATACGCAAATATTTGATTACTGGAATAGGTACTATTTTTCTATGACATACATATTTGGGTTTTAATTTGTAAGATTGTAAGATATTAGCCTGTTTTAGGGGTCCCTTATGTTCCAAAATTTTGGGTTACAAGTCAAATTAGGGATTGGGAGCGACAAACGGAGCTTAACTTGTTTCCCTGGATAAGTTGAAATTTCAAAATCCGTACACTTACATACCTCCCTAAAAAAATTAATGATGACGCGACGCCTATGTTCGAGAGATTCAGAATGGCTGTATCTGCAAAAGTTTATATTTTTCAGATTCGTCGTATGCAAGAGATGCTGAAGCAGATGCAAGAGAAGCTCAAAGTGGATGCTCAAGATACCAGCAAGAAACATGAAAGTATTATTGATGTGTAGATTTAATTGTTATTTTTTCATTTTTATAACCAAAGGCCGTATAGTTGAATCTTTTCTTTTATATATTTATAACTGATATTTATAACTTTTATTTATTTGTTACCATTATAATGTTTATTAGTACTGATTTGTTTGCATTTACCCTTTACCTAAAAATCCTGTTACAAAACTTACACACCCTCACACTCAGAACATTAAAGTTTATCATCATTGTATGAGGGTTTATTATGTGAGTACCTATTTGGAATTAACATGTTGACTGCCAGGTGAAAAATATAAAAATATCATCTGGTGCCAAGTTGAAAACAGTACCTAGTACCTACACTTGATAGTGCTCTGGTGCTCTGTATACGCGTCACTATACATATAACTTGTTTTATCCATTTTTCAAAATACAACAGCATATTTGCAAAAAATGAAAATCCCAGAATTTCTGGAAGATGTTATAAGGCCCCCTCTCAATAATCATAGCGATGCAGAGAGAAATGATGTACATACAGAAAAAGCAACCAAGAGATCAACCAATACTACGTTCCAAAATCCCATCAAAGACCTCGATTTGCTCTGTAGCGTTTCAGTATTCACTCAACGTCAAACTGTCAACAAAAATCTGTGTTCCATTATTGCATTTCCGACTTTTCCGAGGCCATGGATGTCATCGTTTTGAGATTTTAGCGACCTTTGTGTCAAGACTGTCAAGAGATATTTTTCACTTGACAGTTAACAACTTAACATAACCTATTCTGCTTTATTTGTCTGCATTGACATTCTAACGGGTACGACTACTCTGGGCCGTTTGCACCGCTCACTCTTAAATCTGCAGTTTAGCTAGGGTGTACCTTAGAGTTAATCTGAACCTTAGATTAAAGCGGTTACTGGGGTTCCTTTTAACGTAATCTTAGCTAAGCGAGCTTACAATTTGGCATCGCCGGAATTCTAGGGAATTTTAATTTGGACTTCTGAAATTTCACTTTTATGCTTTGACGTATGTCGCAGGTCCAGCTATGTTTTGTGATCCCGTCTACTCTGCAGCCTTAATATACATATATGTTTTGTGTTCGCATTTTCGCAATTCGTAATCGCAAGACGCAAAGTCGTTGATCGCAGGGCTCCGCTGAATAACTGTATTAACTGCTTTCTCAAAAATTATTTCATTATTTGAACGAAACGATGGAGGACAAAGATACGAAAAGGGGGCCAAATTACACACAAAAAAAAGAGAAACAAACTCCAAAATATGCATGGCCAGTGAGCTTCGTCACTCTGAATCTTTGAAAAAAAGTTAATTTATCGAGCATATTGAAATTGTTCAGTCGGTCTTTAATTTGCCTAGGTATCCCTGAAATAATTAAATTCACTTCCACCCACTCGTCATCATCGTGTATTAATAAATTATTTCTGAATAAATCCATCTTTGAACTTTGCCTTGCGAATATCGAAAAGAAGCTGAAAGTTTTTCAGGTTATATTACTAAGTATCACCTTAAGCCAAAGAAATCTTCGGCTTAGTTTGATGTCACTCTAAGTAAGGCTTAACACAGATTTTGTGGACCGTGCAAACGAATTTGACAGTTTAAGCGCTACTTAAAGTTAAGGTTCACCTAAGTGTAACCGGTGCAAACGGGCCTCTGACACTCTGACTCTGAGAAAACAGCACAGGTTATGTGATATGTCAAAATTGTTAAAAAAAGATCTTTGCCGTTTCATAAATATTCCAACATCCCTAACATCGGGTATCACGTGACTATCCTCAGAAATTCATCTGCTCACTGGATAGATGGGATATTGGAACGTAGTACAAGATGCACACATTGCTTCGGGAAGAGGGCCAATTTGACAAAGTGAGGAAGTACTGCAAAGGGTGTTACACTAGGAAAGTACAGTGAGAAATAACCAAAACCTGCGAGAATCAACCACATACAGTAAAAAAAAGGAATTAGTTTCACTTTACAAGTAAAAATCATTTTAAGTTCACCCTATATCCTTTGTATTTTGAAGTATGTCTTGGGTTCCTACAATAAAAAAAACAACACAAATCTGGACACACTATTTTGGCTGAATCAGAGGTAGGTATTCAGAAATTCGCATCAGCACCCTATACCTGTTAAGCCGGCGCCACATATGCGGGTATTTGCCGAATATCAATATTCGCCGTTTTTTTATCCTTGCTCGCCGAATAGCGAGCACGTATCGCCCTTTAGCCGAATACCATATAATCGGGGTTCGTTGCTCGCCGAATACCGCATATGTGGCGCCAGCTTTATTAGCCGAATAGCAAATAATCGGGGTTCGTTGCTCGCCGAATACCGCATATGTGGTGCCGGTTTTATTAGCCGAATAGCAAATAATCGGGGTTCGTTGCTCGCCGAATACCGCATATGTGGCGCCGGCTTAAGCCACAGCGGTCGAACACCGTGTCCTTATACCAGTCTCTGGTTCGATCGCTGCTATGCAGAGAATACAAATCTAACAACGTGTGATAACGGTCGTATACGACCGCCGCGGAAAATCAGGAGGAAATAGCGGTCGCCCATTGGGGCCAATTTTCATACATTGGGTGTGTTCAACGGGACCTAGCGCAAATGCGCTAGCGTGGCAGCGCTTGCAGGCGCTAGGAGTGACCGTTGAACGACTTTATTTTTGACGTGATGAAACTGTCATATCCATTTCCATATTTTAAAATCTATTATTTGTATTGTCAAAAACTAGGTTATAAAATCACAAAACCTGATATTAAATTGACACTAAACAAAGGTAACTGCTTCTCTCAAAACTACAAATAACTTTTTTCCAGTTATGTGCTGCTTTGCTAACTAAACAGCGCTTTTTTAAAGCGCTTACCAAGCTGAATGGCGCTTTTTTGACAGCCTGTCGTTCATCGGTTAGTTAGCGCAAAGCGCCCACAAGCGTTGACGTCCGCTAAGTCCCGTTGAACACTACCATTATAACCGGAGGTCATGTCAATTTTAAAATATTTAATTTTATATGTCCAAAGAGACAGGGCCGTATATAAGGGGGGGGGGTTTAGGGGGTTCAACCCCCCCTCCATGAGTATTCTCATGAATGAAATAACTACTAAAATAATACAAAATAAAAATAATCAAAATGCTTTCTCCAAGCTCATCAGTGATTTATTCTACTACTAACCAATCGCTTGGCGCTCATATCACATTAGGAGCGATACAATCTATACAGTTTTTAAGCAAATTTAGGGTCGTATTCATAGTCGATACTTAAATACTTGAGGGTCCCTTAAGTATAAGGTTTTGTGTCTCGAAATCTTACTTGAAGGTCTCTTACGTAAGGCTCCCTTGAGTAATACCACAAAACATATACATTAGTAATACTCTAGTAACGAAATGTCAACATGACATTTCAACATGACATTTCATCGATTTTGTAGGTTAATTTTGGAGTACGGTGTTGTCAGTTTCTGTCACAACCGAAAAAATGTCTGTCACAGAACACGAAATACTGGTACAATACAAAAAGAGATAAGACAAAACATTTAAATGCGTGGGCATAGGCATACCAAATTGCCTTATATATTTGCAATATGACAACGTCGCCAAATAAATCCCGCCGTCTGGTAGATGTTGTCTAGGAAACAGATACACAAGGAAAGCCACAATATTGACGGTCCCTTGAGTAGTCCTCAAGTATCCCTCGAGTAATACTGAGTAATACTCAAGGGATACTTGAGGAACGACTATGAATACGGACCTAAGACATTACAAAGTAAAGTCTTTTCTTTCATACATGAACCCTCCAAGGTCAACATGAACCCTTACCCCCCATGGCCCATGGTCAAGCCTAGCTACGTCCCTGCAAAGAGAGTAAAATAATATTATGTTCATCTATCTCTTCATAGTCAGACATCTCCCAGTCTTGGGGTTTCTGCCCTGACAATTATTTTTAAATGATCTCAAATGGAATTCTTCCAATATTTATTTTTTGTTATACCCTTAGACAAGGATATCTAAGATTATACCAAATTGGGCTATTAGCAAGGCAATGCAGGCTAAATAATTACCTTAAATCATTTTTTATCTATATTTTTTGTCACGTTTACGTTAGTGTTAGTAACATAGGCGTAGTTAAGTCCCTTAATCTGGGGGGGCTTAAGTCCCTCGATCTGGGGACTGCCCAAGATACAATAAACTTAACAAAACGAATTATTTTTGGATTTTTGGGGGGTTAATTTCATTCTTGGGGGGGCTTAGCTCCCCCAAGCCCCCACCCAACTACGCATATGGTTAGTGACCTGAACGATGATTTTATACCTGTGTCTACTAAATAGTCTGGACTATAGTTACCCTTTTGATACCTATATAGGCATCTAACAATCCAGTGCACTGATAAACCGGTTGCCGCTATTTATTGCTTTTTCCGAAGATGAACGACTCTTGACGTTTCACTGACAGCTGTTTGATGTTATTGAATTATGGCGAGTGTCAGCTAGCAAAATGTCATCAAATATTTGAAGGGGAAATTGCAGCATTTTCACCAAACACCATCAGAAAATAATGAATTTATTCAGTAACTCGTGATCAGAACCTATCTAAACAACTTGAGAAAATGGTTACTGAAGAATTTATCAAAGCTGAATATCCGTTGCATTGGTGTGTGTGGAAAAATGATTACAAAACACTTGGTGGTTTGCTGGTCAAAAAAGAGGTAGGTTTTTATTATATGTTTATGGTATTTCATTGATATTGGTCATTAACGCAATTCATATTTGGTTTCTTCTTTTAAAAATTTCAGCATGATATTGAAAAAAAGGATAACCATGGCAGGACCCCCTTGATGTTGGCTGTGACTTTGGGGCATTTGGAGTCTGTTAGGACATTGCTAAATGCTGAAGCCAATGTGAATTGCGAAAATATAAACGGATGGACAGGTATAATTGGATTAGAGGAAATATTAAGATTCTGTTTCTTAATCTTATTTGAAACATGACACACTTTATTGATTTATTAAGTAGCACAATCATTTTTTACGTTTTTAGTGAGATTGACTTTTCTCTGAACACACTATGCACATATAGTCTACAAATTATTGTTGTTCACACTTTCATAAAGTCTGCTTATTATTATATTGATAAGTTGTTTATTTAGCTAAAATTTATGTTTGTTAAGAGTTATTATATTGTTAAACAAGTTCAAATCTATCAGCCAATTTGCTGTTTTCTTGTTAAACGAATAGCATTCAGTCCTTCAAATGTTATACATTACATGTTTATTTCAAATGTAAGAGAGATAAGTTTACCAGCTCTACCCAGGTTAAATGCATGCAATAAATTAAAATATTCAGATTTACCAGTATACCATTTTGGCAAAACAGGGTTGAAAAGAATTATCCTTTTTCATAATATCTGATACAGTGATACCCCAATGTTTTTGGAAAATATCAGAAGTTTTTCTATTTTAGGTTTTTTGTGATGAATATTTAAATCATTTGAATTTAATTGATTAAAATTCTTTCAATCCTGAGATGAAAGAATAGTCTAATCATGAGAAATTCTGAACTGTATATATGTATGTTTTTTGGATGTCTTATTAATTATACATTGCAAAAGACCATACCACTCACTTCTGTCAGTTGTCTGTCATCTGACTAGTAATCCTGGCCTCCTTATAATTTGGACAGTACTGAGTGATTGATGATACAACTTTGTACTGTGGGCTGCCATTGGTAAAATAGTTATTGAAAATCCAGCCAGTGATTGTAGAGTAATCATAATAAACCAGTATTTCTTGGTCCCCTTTGTAATAACATCAATTGATTTGACCTGACCATCCTGACATTAGTAAAAAACAGATGCTTACATAGTCATACAAATATCTGTTTCCATGGTGGTACCTCACAAACCTAGCCAGTTATGTATATGCTCATATCTTCTTTAAAAAAAGAATACAGATCACCCACACAAGTAATAAAAGGAAAAGTTTTTTTATTGGGTCTCAAGTAGCAGAAAAATGATGATTTATGTTTAAAAATTACAAAGTTTTACAGAATCTCTTATTCAGATTTTAGGGTTGATTATGAGATGAATTTCAATACTTTTCAGTTGTACAAGAAGCAGTTGCAACAGGGGATCCTGAGCTTTTGCACATGGTGCTAGAAAGACGTGATTATCAGAGATATACCAATCGTATGGCTGGTATACCTGGACTTTTACAAAGACTTAAAGAAGCCCCAGACTTTTATGTGGAAATGAAGTGGGAGTTCACCAGCTGGGGTACACCTTATAATAAATATTAGATTTAATAGATTAATCCACTGACATATTCTCTCCAAATCCAAAATTTCTGCAATCATGATTGTGTTACTGTTATAGAATGGTCTTGCATTGCTAGTGACAATCCTCCATAGCTAAATTTATCATTGCAGAAAACTCTTCAATTCATCTTTGCCCTATCTAACTAGAATTACTGTTTATTGTAGTACCTCTGGTGTCAAGAATGTGCCCAAGTGATACTTACAAGGTGTATAAGCAGGGATCCAATGTTCGGATAGACACAACCCTGTTAGGATTTGACCACACAAGTTGGCAAAGGGGCAATCGGAGCTATGTTTTCCAAGGACATAGTAAGTAAATATACCAAAAAAATCACATTTTAGTTTGTATCAAGAATTAATCCATTTTTTTGAAACTGTATGTATATCAAATATGATTCATAATTATTGTAAGATTTTGTCATCTCATGCACAGTGCTGTGTTTGAGAGGTCATGCTCCTATTGTATTGTAAACTATTTTTTACAGCCGAAACCGGAACTGAAGTTCAGCTTTCGTCTCAGTTTCGGTCAAAACCGAAACATCAATATAACGCCAGTCATTTTTTCATGGGTGTAAAAATGAATAACATCTCATCAGCATCATCACACCTTATTTCAAATAAATTATATTTGTACTTTTTGAAGTAAGAAGTTAATCTGAACAGAATATCAACTATTTTATATTTATATTATATTTTCTATCTTCAGTACTAAATAACTTTCTAAACTTTGGTCATTCTTTATGACACTCTTATCAATTAGCTGCCTTAAAACTAAATTTCAGGAGTACCTACATACTGAGTACAACAGCTAAACATTTTTCTATCTATCTACAAAACTGTTGTGAGCTTCAGTGAGCTACAACTATTGTTGATTATCAGTATTCATAACTGAATAACCTAATTGTATTGTGAAGAAACAATAATTTATCAACCTTCTTGCTCAGCAAATTGCTTCTTCAGTCTGAATAAGTTTGACTAGCAGCATTAAATAGTAGTTCAGTGGAAACAGAGTCGTCGGTAAGGCAAGCATGAATTTTAGGGGAACCTTTCTAGAAGACAGAAATGGACTAAAATTCTAGTAAGAGTAATACCTGCGTTTCTTTGCAAGCTTGGCTTCTTAAATTGTGATAAGTTATTACCATCATACCATCATCTACACAGCAAAATGACACTTCGTCGCTTGCAGATCAGGGCTCCGAGAGCGCCCGATCGCAGCACGAAGTCAATCGAATTCAGTGCCGGTTTCGGCTGCATCCAACTGATACTAAACCGAAACCCGTTTTTCTGCCGATACTTGGCCGAAATCGAAACAGAAACCGAATGTTCGGTCGGACAGTACTGCCATCATCTTCTCCCACTATCTTCATTAGATGATGTAAAAAATATGTTACTATGCAATAACACTTTTGTTTTTGCTATTTATTGACTAAGTCAACTGCAAAAAACATCACTAACAGCACATTGTACGTGCACATTTAATTTAATTAACATATCAGAATTTTCATTTATGCAGTGTTATACAATAGGGTTGAGTGGAAGAACAGGAAGTCCCAAACTCTGCCTTTTGGCTAACTATAACTTGTCTTTTTATTTTTCTTCTTGTCATTGTATGTTTGTTTGCATGTATAGATTTGCCAATAAAAGCGATGATTATGATTATTATCAACTTATCATGTTGTAAAATGGGTTAAGTGAACATGCTGAACTTTTTCCTTATCGTTATTATTCTTTTGTAGAATCATAACCCATTTAATAATTTTATATGTGTATAACGGTAGAATAAAGAGCATTATTATTATTAAAGCTATCCAAATATGTGCACCAATAAGAGGAGAGAGAAGCTACATTTACTCACTGAAAACATTTGTGGAACCTGGTAAAAACCATGCAGTTATTTTTCAATAAAAATTGTTACAGTATCGCTATTTTCGCATTTTCAGTATTTTGTTTGTTGATGCATAGTATTGAATTTTGTGCAAATTTGGCGCTATAATAATTTTAGAGTGAAACTGTAGTAGTATTAGTGGTAGACCAAGCCAGCAGTGCTTCGTGTGTATACATTTTCACCAGCTTGGCAGGCTATTTCATCATTTAGGGCCGGTTTCACTGGTCCCTGATAAGTTTTGGATAGCTTATCTGTCAAATAAGGCCATACTATCTGTCAGATAGGCTATTAGATAGGCGACAATTTTCAATAATCATTTTATAGATATACCAAAAAAATTGCTGACAAACGTAAATGCCCAACTCGTTCCATTTAACGTCCAAAGCCTTAGCAGTTTTTTTATCCGACCGACAACTGAAGCTGATGTTTTGAATATCATAAAAAATCTAAAAAATTCAGACTCCCAGGGAGATGATGGATTCAGTACAAATCTTATAAAAAAGTACGGAGAACTCATTTTGAAGCCACTCACATATCTGTTGAACTTTTCAATTGAATCTGGGCAATTTCCTGATTGCTTAAAAATTTCAAAAATTTTACCTGTTTTCAAATCAGGCAGTCACAGAGATATTAATAATTATAGACCTATCTCACTTTTGAGCCCATTTTCGAAAATAATAGAAAAGCACCTGGCAACCTGTTTAACTGAGTATTTTGTGAAAAATAAATTTTTTAATAGTCATCAGTTTGGATTTCTGAAGGGACTTTCTACCAAACATGCTATTACTGTTTTCCTTAACATGGTGTATGCTAGTATGGATGAGGGTAAGAAGACTGTAGGTCTCTTCGTTGACTTAAGCAAGGCATTTGATCTGGTGGACCATGATCTATTATTACAGAAGCTGACTCTTTATGGTATAAGAGGACTCCCATTACAACTAATTAGGAGCTATTTACAGAACAGGTACCAATATGTGCAAATCAAGAACAGCAAATCCTCTTCTCTTAGTACTGAGGTTGGTGTACCACAGGGATCCATTTTGGGACCCTTGCTGTATATCATTTATGTAAATGATTTTCCCAGTAACCACTGTGTTATGTACGCTGATGACACCTCTGTAATGATAAACGCGTGTAGCACTTCAGACTTAGCTGGATCAGCATCAAAAGAACTGGTCAAAGTCAATGATTGGTTTTCTCAAAATGGCCTAAAGCTAAACCAAAACAAAACCATGTTCATCCAGTTTTCTTACACTTCTGGCCTGAACCATAGCCTCCTCGTTAAGTCTCGTGAGGGTAGTATCAGGCAAGGTGATTCAGTGAAATTTCTGGGAGTCCACCTATCATATAACTGTAGATGGGATATACATGTTGATTATATCTGTAAAAGGCTTATACCAATTTGTTACTGTATAAATCAAATGAGATTTTTAGTAGAAAGATCGGTAATATTAACTTATTATTATGCATATTTTCATTCAACTGCTTCTTACGGTATAATTGCCTGGGGTTGCTCCCGAGAAGCAAACAGGGTTTTCTTAATCCAAAAGCGAGTAATTAGGCTGATTCTTGGGATGCCCAATAGAACTAGCTGTAGAGAGTGGTTTATTAATCTAGGAATACTCACTGTACCATGCATTTATATATATGAGATACTACTTTATGTAAAAGCTAACTACAGCAGTTTTCATTCACTTAGCAGGAACAACACCTATACTACGAGAAATTCGCATATTTTGGAGATACCAGCACATAGGTTGTCCATTACAGAGTCCAGTCCTAAGTACATGGGCATAAAACTTTTTAACAAACTGCCTAACATCATCAAAACAGCTAACCCATATGAATTCAAAAAGGAAGTTAAGACTCTGCTAATAAGGAAAGGCTATTATTCCATCTCTGAGTATCTTTGTGACAATCTGTAGTTCCTTTTTGCGCAATGTTCTCACAATATATGTAAGAATTTTTTTGTTTTTTCAAACTACACTATTGTAAATATTCACCTGGTGAGATTCTGCTCTTTATTTAATTTATTTATTTTTATGTGCCTGTTATTTGGTATTATTGTAATCTGTGTTCTTTTAATGTGTGTATCGGTAAACATATATATGTTGATTTGATACAGTGTTGTTGTGTATGACTACAATTATGACAATTTGTTTGTAACATAATCTTGACACATTCTATGTCATCATCTGATGATCCCTGAATAAAGATTTATTATTATTATTATCCAAAACTTATCAGGCACTAGTGAAACCGATCCTTACTGCTGAAGTATTGGTGTAGTCTGATTCATATAGATCTCCATTGTACCCTTTAGATCTTTGTTATTCTACAGAAATATATTGAATCGCTATATTACAGATGATGGAGCTACTATGATGGAGATTGACCATGATCTTCAGCAAGTTTACTGTGAACAAATGAGGACTACTGATGATGCCCTAGGTATACTAATACCAAATGAGGAATCTGTTTCTCAGAGATTGACTACTCCCATTGTCACGACTTATATTGACACAGAAAAGATCAGCTTTGAAAGGTGAGTTTATTGGACATATTTGATTCTTTGAATGTATATACTACCACCTCCTTTGAAATGGTTAGTACTCTTCCCCATCAGAGTGCGGGAGGTAGGGAGGGTACCTTCCGACTCGTGAGTTTGAAGGTGTATGGTTGTTCGCCATGTCTCTATGGTTCCTGTAAGAAACTGACGAAGCCCTAGATTGATTTTACATATTTGAAAAGTTTTCGTTAGCCAGCTATAGGGTACAGAGTCAGACGCTCTTTTATGATCAATGAAAGAGGTATGAAGATTCCTGTGTTGTTTTCTGTTATGATCACACTATCAATTATAAGTTGTTCCTTGCAACCTTGTCTTTGTTTTCTACATCCTTTTTGTTTTTCAGTCGGGATGTTGTTTTGTGTGAGGTGTTGATCAATCATTTTGCCTATTATCACGATGATGATTTTGTACAAGGTGAGGAGACAGGTGATCGAGCGGTAATTGGCAGGGTTCTTGATATCTGCGTTTTTAGGTTTGATATACGTTATTCCTTGTGTGAGGAATTTGGGAAGCATATTAGGTTAGAGTATAGCTTTATTGATTTGGTCTGTGAGCATTTCATATGTTGCACTGAATTGGCAGGGATACTAGCCATTTCAAAAACTTCCGTCCGTTGTGCCGGATCCTGTATGAGTATTTCCAAATAGTGGTTCTGTTTTGGAATGTGAATTAATCTGTATTTCTTTACAGAAACAAGGCTGGAATGTGGGGCTGGAGGTCAGACAAAACAGAAGCTGTGAATGGATACGAGTGCAAAGTTTTCAGTGCTACTAATGTGGAATTGGTTACAAAAACCAGAACTGAGCATCTGACGGACACAGATAAAGCGCGCAGTAAAAATAATAAACATCCATTACAAAACTTTTTGGGTATAGCTGAAGTAGGGGAGAACCAGCCACCAGCTGTAATTCCAAATGTATGTACCATTTTGTCTTGTTTGAATAGTTTTACCAATTATTTCCGAATGGATCTACAATTTTATCAAATCCTTGAGTCATACATCCTGTCATAATAAAGGGATTTTCAACAAGGACGACGGGTCGGTGTTGGCAGCCTGTGGTGGTCATGTTGTTTTGGCAGCGGCTGTCAAATCTGATTTATTATTAGTGACTATTGTAAAATCACCATGACAAGTTACACAATTGAGCGTGTACAAATGATAAAACTCTATTATCAAAATGAGTGTTCACTAGTTCAAACGCAGCGCGTATTGCGCCCATTTTACGGAAGACGCGGTGGTCCTTCAAAGTCGACTCTGCAACGTTTGGTTGGGAAATTTGAGACATCAGGTTCAGTCAACAATCAACCAACACCCGTACGTCAAAGAAGTTCCAGATCAGCCAAAAGCATTGTCGCTGTCCGTGAAAGTGTCCAGGAGAACCCAAGATAGTTAATTCCTCGCCGTGCACAAGAACTCTGCATTTCAATGACTTCAACCTGGCGAAATTTGCGCTAGGATTTAGGCCTACATCCATGCAAAATCCCAATCACTCAAGAACTTAAAGGTGATGACCATAGACAACGCCGTTTGTTTGTTGACTGGGCTTCTTTAGTGACGAGGCGCATTTTTGGATGAATGGCTATGTTAACAAACAAAATTGCCGTATATGCGACAACGCTAACCCTCATGAGATTCACTAGGTAACAATGTATCCACAAAAAGTTATTATTTGGTGCGGATTCTGAATCGGCGGTGTTATTGGTCAGTGCTCTTTCCAAAACGACGCTGGTGAAGCCATCACCGCCACTAACGAGCGCTATAAAGCGATGATAACGCATTTCTTTTGGCCTAAGTTGAACGACATGGAGGTGGACGACATGTGGTTTCAGCACGATGGCGCTACCTGCCACACAACGGACTCCACGTTGGACCTTCTGCATGAGTGATTTGAAGGTCGGGTTATCTCACGCAGAGGTAATGTGAATTGGCCACCAAGATCGTACGATTTGACCCCACTAGACTTTTTATTGTCGGGTTTTCTAAAGTCACAAGTCTATGCCAGTAAGTCGAAGACTACCAATGGCCTTCAAGTCAATATAATTCAGGCCATGGGTCAAATTCAGCCGAATCTATACAGCAGAGTCATACAAAATTGGACCACTGGGGGTGCTATAGACAAATAGTATGAGACATGTTAGTTTTTTTTTTAATTTCTAGTTCCAAGGGCGGGACATGTCCCCCCTATTCCCCCGTATTTAAGCCAATTCTGTAATACTTTTACATCTTTCAGTTTTCCAACGGCATTGGCATGTCTAAGAACTGCTTAGTGTGAAGTGAACTTCACTGGATTTAGCTGCTTTACAAATAACATATACACGCATAATATTGTCATTGATACTTCTTGTTCATTTTCCATATGTTCACCTTATTTTCCATCTTATTTTCGCTCTTGTACATACGATATATGAATATGCCCGAAATACACAGAAAACGGATCAACTGTGATGCCAGGTATAAATTATACAATGTCTATTTTTCAACGACGGGCGATCAGTAAAGGTCGAATACTTTTTGCACGACGGGTCTAGGGTCAGCGGGAGAACGGTTCGGCATCACCACCACAGACCCCTCGGCATTTAAGGTTGCGTTCGGTCCCCCAATTGTCGTTAGTTGAACTAATAGTTCACAGTAAAAAAAAGATGTCGCTTGGATGTTCATTTGGCCCATGTTTGGCTATTAAATTTCGTCACAGTAAGCCATGTCGATAGGTCAGCACGTCCAAACGTAATTCATATCGAAAAATTGCATGGGCGACATTGCATCCGGTCGACACCGCCTCGGATTAGCCGGCATTAGCATAAATTAGTAATTTCAGTTTTATTATTTTGGTCTTATTGTGACTATTTTGGCGATGAAAGAATTTTAGCGAATAGTGATGGGACGTAATTCTGGTTTGCTGTCGAATTTCGATAGTCTTAGGTCGATAACTTAGTAGACCAGGCTAATCGTCTGTGCCTGCAGAATTTAGCACTGTACGAATAATTATTCCAAATAGCTATCTGAATACTGAAACCTTACCAACGTTTAACTCTATATTCCATTAAAATATATCAGTCATCAAACACATAGAATCGAAGAACGATAGGGATAAGAATTCCGCATCTCTATTGTGTTCGATGTTTACTACAAATCATAACCTGTATTCCTAACCTATTTCTGTTTTCGACTGTGAAGTTGCCAGCTAAACGCTTTCGAACATATATTTTTACATCTTAGAGGAAAACTGCATGAACCTAAAGAATTTTAATAATATCTTAGTTTTCCTTCTTGGAGTTTGTCAAGTACAGCAGTCAATTGATCATTTAAGAATGAGAAGTTATACTGACAGATACCATGCTATGGGAAAATGTGATGCTCCCAAAGTTAAAATCATTTTATATGAACTGTATGGTGCCCAAAATTGTAGACAAAGGAAGACCTTGCGAAGATAAAAACCATAATAATAATTAATCACTTTGCTTGTAGTAGGAATTGGTTTAATAAACAGTCCAACAGAACCTAGCCAGGAGGCCGAACAAAAGAGGAGCAAATGAATATAATATGTTTCTAACCAGCATAGGTAATAACATGTATTTTGAAATGTTGTTTATAATAAGTAAGCTACTTAGACCATTTATTGTTGATTTTAGAATGGATTTGCAAGAGTCCTTGGTACATACAATCAAAAAGGTACATTTTGACATCAATAGAGAGAAAGAATTAACATAAGAATTTTAAAAAGGCCACTGAACAGCCTTCAATAGTGATAAAGAGCATGTATACTTACCTCATATTTATTGTCATTGCTTTATAGACAGTCTGTCTCCTGACATCAATTTGTTTCAAATATATATGAAATATTTATGTAATAATTATATCTTCAACGTATCGCGCATCTAACTAGATAACCTGTTACATTTGATGATTTTTTCCCTTCTTCTAAGTGTAACGTTAATAAAAACGCAATTTCGTACTATTTCGGTTGAATAGAACATGATTAGCACAGTGAAATAATAAAAAGCTCAACCTAAATTTAAAATTTTATTGCGATAAGTTTCTTTTACCTATACATCACATCCACATAGTTTTTTGGTTATAGCAATTTAAACAATAATTAGAACACATAATTATTAGCTTTTGTAAATCCATCAAATATTCACACAACATACTATGTGACACTACATGCGATGCACCTAAAGTGTAATTTTTATTTTTATTTATTTTCTGAAATTTTGTGTACAAATAAACATGAACAACCACGACAAATATTAGGTTAGTCGTCAACACAGTGACAGATTACAAATAGGTGGTCGAATGTCGAATACAATCAGGCAGAATAGCCAATATCGAAAAACTAAATTACCAGAAATAGGCCCGCCCCTACCGGAAAAATGCTGAACACATGGCCTGGTGACATTGTTGTACTGGTTGCATAAAATCACAGTCGTTGTGTTTTTTTGGGTATTTCAAGGAGAACTCAAAAAATCCCAAAATTACCAGCAAAAATCAAATTCATATATCATCTGTGTAATATCGTGCATTGTTTGAAATAGATACAAATGTGTACAAAAGCATTTATAAAATTTTGCAAAAAATAACTTTTTGAAAAAAAATGTTTTTTATATGATCTTACCACATCAAATAGAAGGTAGTGTCTTATTTATCATACTAAAATTTCACAATTGGTTTTGTCGTTTTCACACTGTCCTTGAAACCAGTTATTCGATCCGCAGAACGCGCCCTTAAGCAAAAGAGAGCGGCGCGGCGCCTGCAAATATTTTTTACAACTTGGCGGTATATCTTTGTAGTAGGGATTATAGTAAATTGGCCACGCCCGCTGCTTGCTCGATTTCTTACCTCTGCCCTTACCCCGCAAATGTGTTGTCCTCAAGCAGTTTACTATAACCTCCACTCAATGATGTCTCTGTTCATATAGATAGTCTTTTTGCTATATCCCTTATCTATGCATATTCTGCCGCATGCCAAAATTGCGACTATTTCTGCCTAGAAAACGGTAGCCAGTTTACATAGGCGGATACCTACGTTCCGCCCAGGCTAACCACCATATATGTCTCCTCCTGTACCAGATGAATCTTTGGAGCCATCCCAGGTGATACCATTCGACATATGCCGAGGTTCTCCTAGAGCCTATTCCGATCTGCCACTTAGGCTGACCTTATATGGGATCTCGGTGCCCACGCCTCTTGACATTCTGTCGGGTGGCATCTCAAATATGTCGCATCGAATGTTGTCAAGAGTGTTTCATGGCAGGGTGATAAAATCAATTGCCATGGCACTACATTCTATGTGCAGCGATTTTTGCCTCTCCCTCTACCCTGCATGGTGCCCGCGATGCTCACACACGCAGCCCGCTGCACTTTTGTGAGCGCTTTAGATGCTGTATTGTTTGGTGGCCTTTGGCCTTTGGCCACCATACAATAGCACCATACAGCATCATGGGTTTGATTACTCTGATGCCTGGTGTATAGCCAGTTTTCAATCAACATTGACGATTGATTGATAGAATATAATCGCAAAGTAGTTTGATTGTGTGATGGTTCCATTGAACAAGTTTTGTAACCCTGTGATTGTGCTATACGCAACATTGATTTTACCTGATAAATTGAATATTGATTACAGGAGGAATATTCAAATTCAAGCAATCCGTGCAATATAACTCCAGAGGAGTACTTTGATAAAAGTGTAGACCTGGAAGCACAGGGCAGGGATATAGGTAGGCCAAAAGAAGTGAATATCAAAGTTCAGAAGTTTAAAGCAAATTTGTGGCTGTGCGAAAACTATCCTCTCTCCCTCCCGGAACAGATACTTCCGATTGTGGACTTGATGGCGATATCCAGTTCGCATTTTGCCAAATTGAAAGACTTCATACAGATGCAGCTTCCTTCTGGTTTTCCGGTTAAGATAGGTATGTGTTTAAAAATGTTTAATGTAATGTATACTTACAGTTTATGTTCTTGGTGGTGAAATAAGGCAACTATTTGGAGGTTTGAGGCCTTAACCTTCGTCAGAGCTGTTATGTGAACTGAGATTTCAGACAAGAGGGCTAAATAGTTGTTTAAATTTACCACCTTAGGACGATTGAGAACCATAATTGTATGCTTATTAAAAAAACAAACACCATTAGCAACGGCTACAAAGGAATTAATTGGAATTCGTATGTTCAATTGTTTTTTGTTTTACTTTTAAAAACTGTTAATGGGCCTTGTTTCTATCTACTGGAAAATAGTGAAGATAATAAATTTTTGTTATGCTTAGTTTTAGTTCTGGGTAGTGCCATAAAGAGAAGTGTAAAGAATTTTTTAATTTTTTAACCAATATAAAGGTAAAACTAGGGTTATGTTATTCAAAAAAAGTAATAGGCACTTTTGAATTGTTGTCGCTCAGTCATATTGTGCACCACTGGTCAAAGGGAACAGAGTCCTATCCTAAGTTCTTTGTGAACCTTGAGATGCATTGAAAGGGCAGGACAGCCGAAGATAACGTGCTTAACTGCTTAACTGTTTCCTCTGCCTCACCGCAATTCCTGCATGAAGGATTTGCCACATCGATCCTCTACATTTGCAGATGTCCACTGAACGTCCAGTAAATCCAATCACCTTTCGTAGTTCCATCCTGCTCAATCTGAGGGTACCTGCGGTATTAGAACACAAGGGCCCGCTCAGCATCCACTTGACTGAACATTTCCCACCACTCTCAGCGTTTCTGGTGCTCATTTGACACCCAACTGGTGACAGACAGCCGTGCCATGTTGTATGATATACCACATGATGGTTTTGGCCCGATGACAGGGAGTTCTGCAGCTTCCTTGGCACACCTGTCGGCCTTCTCAGTCCCACCTACTCATATATGTGACTAGGCATCCAAGATAATGTTACCTTGTTGGTCTTTGTCAGTGTTTTTTGGGTGTTATAGCAGTCCTACACTATTTTTGAAGTATAGTGGTTACTTGCCAAGGTCATCAGAGCCGCCCGGCTGTCTGTGTTTACATTGATAGACTTTTTACTGTATCCTTCAGCTAGGCCAGGCCTACCACCGTGTCTGATAAATTTTCGAAGCCATCAGTGAACCAGGTAATACCCTTCGACATATACAGGGTGTCCCACGACGATTAAGACAAGCAATATATCTGAACTGGGCAATAGTAGGGAATTATAATTTTGGAGGTTTAAATTAATGTTGTCTTTTCTTATTGCTGTGTTATTCAATGAGGTATTTGTTTTTGGTCACGTGACGTCCGATTTAAAATTATTAATGGGACACCCTGTATATTAGTGCCTTGCTGTGTTCCTCCCGATAAAACAATTCCAACAAACTAGCACAGTTGGAGTCTAAAGTGATTAATTCAAGAGCTACAGGTACTTAAAGGGTTGGATCACTAGCATTGAGACAAAAAATGAAACGAACGCTAGCAAAATAATATAATTGTAAGGATACTTGTGGTACAATCCTTTAAGTACCTGTAGCTCTTGAATGAATGAATAATAATATAATAATAGATCGTCTTTATTAAGGAAGAGAAATATGTATAATAAAATGCACATCTTCCTTCTATAGGCGGGGTCTAGATAAAATCTTCTCTACTGAACCTATTTAACTAACAAAATAATATACATAAATACGAGTATAATATAACTATATTCAGAGACGCGACATATTTAAGAAATATGGAAGCAAGTTATACATGATAAAAAAAGAAATGTAAAGAATAGCATCAAATATAAAATACTGCAAAACATGTTCTCAATTAAGGTTAAAAACTGACAGATAATAAAAAAGAAGAACAAAATAACTAACATGCAGTGCCAGAGCCAGTCTTTGCGCATAACAACCATGATGTTACATGATTTCAAATTATCATCTATCTGATTATATATCTTATATTATTATACATGAATGAGCGTCGAAACATTGTAGTATTAAATAATGGAATTTCAACTGAATATCTATAATAAACATCTTCTATTCGTAGCCAATTTAGCTCTATTATTTTTGCAGAAGTTGAGTCATATTTCTTTAGACCAAACACAAATCTACAACAGCTATTCTAATACTTTTGGATTAAATTCTTTGTCGCAGTATCAAGACAAGGAAAGTAAACAACAATACAATAGCTAATAATAGGAAATATGAGTGTTTCACATAGCTATTTACATGTTTTGTAATTAAAAATGTGTTGTATAAACGCTTCAAAACAAAATAGCATTTCCTCAAAGTGACTGAAACGGGTTCCTTGAAACGCACCAGAGAATCAAATTTTAACCTTACATTTTTAGCCGTATACACAATAGGTAAGCAGAGGTATTAGAAGTTCACGTTTACCTTGGGGACAAAACAACATCATAGAGCACTTAGACGCATTTAATTTCAAATTATTTGTTTCAGTAGTCAAATAAATTTTGAATGTCATCGTTCATATTTTTAACTGACTATGAGACACTTCCTGGTTTAAAGGAATTAAGCAACTGAGTATCATCAGCGGACATTACTATTGAAGAATGAGAAATACTGCTGTGGATATCTGACATATACTCGTATATCAAGTATAGGTCGTATGGGTCTAAGAACGGAACCATGAGGAACCCCTGAAGTAACTAAAGAAGGATCAGAAAATGTATTATTAATAGTTACAACCTGTAATCTATCTGAACTGTAAAGACATGCCTGAAAATCCATAATACGCATGCACAGAAGTTCGTGGTCCATAGTGTCAAAAGCCTTCGAAAAGTCTAACAATGTTAACGTAGCTTAATTGTATGCGTATTGCCTAATGATACCATCTAAGACATGTGCTAATGCAGTAACTGGACTATAACCTTGTCGGAACTCTTGACTGATATTCCACTTGACAACTTTTTCTAAAACCTCTGCAAGAGTAGGTATTTGCGAAATGGGCATCAGGTCAGAAAAATCTTCAACTTTTTTGACTTTAGGTAATTGTCTAATCAATGAGGTTTTCCACGCATACGAAAAATAGCCGATCTCCAGGAAACAGTTAATCAAATGTGTGAGGGTGGTTAATTAATAGGATGAAAGTGTTTAAGCATAACTGCTGAAAAACCAACAATCCCTAATGTATTGGAACGTAAAGACAATACTATAACCAATACAACCTGCTTACTATAGTCTGTCCACTGAAGAAAAGGAGTAAAAAATTATTTCAAACCCATATTTTGGGGCTTTACTCAGATAAATCGAACTTAATTTTTCTGTTTATAATAACACCAATGCTCTCAGTATGCAGTTTTGTAGACGGTGTGCATATAACCCTTGACCATACAGTAAAAATTTACATATATTGTGCATGGTTACTCCGTTTGTTCAGTGGATAAGGTATAGCTATTTTATCATCAAGCTTTTTGTTTCGAAAAAATTAACTGTATCGGAACAATTGTTTGGAGGTGAGAACACAGAAGAGAAGTAAGCACTATTTTTGGCAGTTAAACTAGTAGAATTAACCGCATTCCAGAGCGTTTTATCATTTTAATGTGTAAGATGGTAGTTTAAAAAGCTTTTTTTCTCCTGGCGTACAGCATCAGTAGCAGCATTTCTCAAATGACGATAGTATATTAGTTTCTGCATACTTTTTGTGCGTTTAAACTCTTGTCACGTTTTTTCATAAGCAGTTTAAGATTTGGTGTTATCCAGGGAGCTGAAGGCTTCGTTATACGTGCCGATACAAAAGGTGCATGTACATCAAAAGTTGATAAAACACAAGATGACAACTATTCAATTTTATCCTCTATGTTGTTCAAATGATAAATGTTATTCCATGAAATTTTATACAAGTTTTCTAAAAATGAATTTTTTGGAAAGTGTTTAAAATCTCTGTAACAGATAAATCTGGGTTCAGTTTTACTGGAAGCGATATTCATTGTACAAAATACTTCACTGTGATTAGAAGTGTTATCTGCTGAACACTTATATTAGAGCTAGTGAAGCTTACGTCAATGCAACTTTCACTCGATGATGTAATTCTTGTTGGTACATGAATATGTGATGAAAAATCATACCATGAGATGCAATCTTAAGTTAAATTATTACAAAGTTGGTCAGTATTGATATCACCAATTAACACAATATCATCGTATTGAGGTGTAACAAAAGAGATGATATTATCCAGTTGATCAATAAATTTAGCGATGCTGCTGGAAGGGACTCTATATATTCATTATACATATAATCATTAAATACCTCCTTACATGAATAACAACTTCCAGCATAAAAACCTACATCACCACCTTGGCCTAAACGGTCTTTATTTGAAAAGTTATAGTTCGGTATGTTCAAAATATCAGCTGTTTCGCTACAGTGAATCCAAGTTTCAGAGACACCCATAACATCATAGTTGTCAGAAGTTACTAAGTTAGTGAAGCTATCAAAAGCAGTAAAGAGTGACCTTACATTTAAGTGGCCAATTTTAAATAAAGAATAAATAGTGTTAGTCATAATTTATATTGCTTTTTAAGTTTTGGAGCTTGACTCTAAAGACACTACAAGAATAGCTACTGGCCTGGTGGTCTGTATTATAATTAGTTTTGAACTTATTATTATAGAACGTACAATTTGGACAAGAAGTAACGGTAGATTTACAATCTCGGACCTCATGAGGTTCAGATAACTTAGGACAGGCAGATATATCACTTCGGCAGTCTTTTTTCATGTCACCGAACATACAGCACTTGAAACAACGCACAACACTCAACTGCTCCTGGATTCTGCACTGATTCCAGCCAATGAAAACGTAGCACTTGGTAGCAAGGGGATGAAGTTTACTCGATGACTGCATTAATAAAATTCTTGCTGAAGAAAGTCGTGCAAACTCTCACTTTAGACCCCAAGTGTGCTAGTTTGTTGGAATTGTTTTATCGAGAGGAACACAGAAAGGCACTAATATACAGGGTGTCCCATTAATAATTTTAAATCGGACGTCACGTGACCAAAAACGAATACCTCATTGGGTAACACAATAACAAAATTCTAATTCTCTACTACTGCCCAGTTCCGATACGTTGCTTGTGTTAATTGTGTGATACCCTGTGTGTCGAGGTTCTCTTAGAGTCCACTGATCTGTCACTTTGTATAGAATTTCGGTGTCCACGACTCTTGGCATTCTGTCGGGTGGCATCCTAAGTATGTCGCACCGCAGGTTGACAGGCATCGTGGTGTGTTTCATTTCGGTGTGGTAAGACCAGTTGCCATGGCACTGTATTCTGCATGCAGCCTTTTGTGCCTCTCTCTTCATGTGAATATCAAGAGGTGCGATATCCAGCATTACCTCCAATCCTGCAGTTGGTGTACCCTTCGTAGCGCCCACTATGCTTAGACATGCAGCCCGCTGCACTTTTGAGAGCCCCTTACCTGTTTTGCTTTGATGAACCTTTGACCACCAGTCAAAACATGTTAACATATAGTACGTAGGCACGGACTTTCAAAACTGTTGTTGTTTATGAAAAACCTTTACTTACGAATTTCGAACAAACTTCAACATACTGACAATAATAACATTAGACAGCTACACATTGCGCATGGTGCATTTCAAAATCTTTTGAAAGTGACAGCTGGTGTTTTCAAGACATTTGAATCTCGATACGATCCCAAAAATTAGCGAATCGAGCATGAACAGAAAACGCTTTAAAAACGCATCCAATTGACTTTTCCACGATATACAGGGGTCGGCATAAGTCAGTTCCCGCGATACAGAGATATGTATAATTATTAATATTCAATATAAGCAGTAGTACGTGAACTGTGTGTAGTTGCACATGTGGTAAATGTTTACAGAATTGTTTCGAGCTTCGAGGATGCAATAAATTTACGTCCAGCCAGATCTTGCGAACTTACAGCCTGTGATTTCTTTCTCCTAATCGCGTTTTGGCGAGAGGGCCACGCACTATTTTGCAATTACGAACATTTATCGAGGGACTCGAAAACCTCCGCAAACAGTCTCAACTGCTTCACAGAACATGTTTTAAGTTGGGAGCCGCTGTTGTCGTTGTATTGATGATGATGATGACCACCAATTTGAGCACCTGCATTAACCGTTTGTTACATACCTAAAGTACGAAAAATACCAGTTGTAACTTCACAAAAATAGAAGTTCGTTAGTCGTTTGCGTTTTTCATTTCTTTTTACTCGTGCAAATCGGGGCACTAATTTATTCCGACCTCTGTATTTAAGATCTCAAAACGTTTTGAAAACGTTTCGAAAGCCCCTGGAAACATAGTAATAGTTAGCGTAACACGTGTCGGGTTTGGAAAAAATCGATTTGTTTAGTTCATATTTCAACTTTCTTAAACGTCGTGAATCTCGCTATAACCCTTCTATAGTAAATCTTTTATAAAATGTGTCCGGCCATCGATGTATGAGCCTCTAGAAGGATAAAATACGTTAATTTTTACCGACAAATCACCCCTCAAAGATAGTATCTCCTCCACCATAATAAAATGGCAGCCATTTTGTTTTTTGTTCAATTGATGCACGAGTGTTGTACTAATTTAGCTATAGCTACCTATGTAGAGGTTCTACAAATACAAAATAAGTCTCATTCCACAGCGAAACATGTAATGGCAAACATTTTCCAAATTTCATTCCATATCAGGGCAAAAAAATTGTTAAAAAAATAATATTGTAATTAACTGCGTTTTTTTACAATTTCAGGTTTTTCAAAAAATCTAAGCTGTTAACCTGCATTTTTTTTATTTCTAAGCGATAATACATGGTGTTTCCTAAAAAATAGCTGTACATCTTTGCCCTAAGTAAAGTAGTTTTGAAGCTATGATGGTTTGAATAAGACCCTTTATTGTCTAATCCGACAGTTGAGTGGGCAAAATGTCCTCCATGGTGTTGCAGACATGCTGTTGCTCTTACTGATACATGTTGCGTAGAGCGACTGATCATCGCTTTGTCTTTCCGTAATTGATATCCGACTTGAATAATTTTGCTAATAAGCTCCTCGCGTGTATTTGGCACGTCGACATAAACTTCTGTTTTCATTTCATCAAGTGGTGTCAAACCTGGTGAAAGCGATGACCAAGCTATTGTTTCACCGCCTCCGACCCACGCCAATCAAATTAAGATTTTTTCTGGAATTAATTCCCAGCAGGCTGGAAATCACTTTAATACCTCTGTTTGGTCCTAAATGCGTGTAATCTAAGTTTGCACCGTTCCAGGTGGTGAGTTTAACTTTTGACAGCCCAAAAACTGCCCAATTTTTGCATTTTTTTTTAGTTTTACTTCCCACAACGATAGGTGAGGGGAGTATTGTGATCGCGAAAATTTTCGATTTTGAGATAACACGATTTTTGGAGGTTTTATGATGTCTGCATAACGAAAATCCACATCACTCATTTCCGTCGGTCTGTCTGCCTGTCGGTCTGTGCGCGTTTTTCTAGCCTCGTAATCACAGTAATAGCAGCATGGATTGTGATGAAATTTGGGCAGCGATATGCTGTGGGGTCATAGTAGGTAATGTTCTTATAATTTTGGAAATCTGTGCATGGGCGGCGGACTAATTAGCAAAAGACAAAAAAATTAAATATTCCCCAAACTTCGTTTTTAGGCCTCTTAGGGGTACCTGATCATTTTCTACTTCTTTTTGGTAAGGGTGAAATTAGGGTGGTTGAGGGGTGGGGGGGTTGTAAAATTGGAAAATATGTTGCTTTTATAATAGACTGTCCACTGACCTGTGAAGGAAGACCTAGTAACATAAATAACTTTTTTAGGCCCATCCGAACATTGCCTTGCCTATTACAGAAACCAAAGGACTTTTTTGGTGTAAACATACGGGTATTGCTTTAGATCGTTCTATATTATGTAACGAAGAAACTGTTGAATTGATTTCAATGAAATTTTGACACAGTATTACTACCGTGTCGAGGATGGAAAATGCTTATGGTTTTCATAAATCGTGCCAGTGGCGGCGCAGAAATAAGAAAACTAAAAATATAAAAATAGTTCAAACTCCGTTTTTAAGTGTTTTAGAGGTTCCTGATCATTTTCTGAGTTTTTTGGGTGGGGCTGAAATTGGGGTGGTTTGGGGGGGGGGGGGGGGAGTTGAAAAACTGAAAAATTTGCTGTATTCATAATAGGCTGACCACTGACCTGTGAAGAAAGACCATGCGACATAAATCACCTTTTTAGGTCCATCTGAACATTGCCTTGCCTATTACCGAAACTAAGGGACTTTTCTATATACATACGAGTATTTATTGCTTTAGATCGTTTTGTATTTTGTAACGTGGAAACTATTGAATTGATTCTAATGATAATTATTATTACTGTGGTGGGGATGGAAAACGTGTATGCTTGTTAGAAATCGTGTCAGTGGCAGCGTAGCAATAATCAAAAAACTAAAAATATGAAAACAGCTCAAACTTTGTTTTTAGATGTTTTAGGGGTTCCTGACCGTTTTCTACCTTTTTTGGGCGGGGGTGAAATTGGGGTGGTTGCAAATTTGCAATAATATTTTTGGCCTAATTGATCTTCAAGTGGTTTAGATATGGAAACAGCAAAAAAAATTTTGGAAAATTTTTGAAAACCGCCCCCTGCTACCCCCTGCACAGTTCGATTTTTGGACGACATATCGATTTTGCTTCCTTAAGGTATGTAGAACTATATACAATATGTCTCAGCTTTTTCCAAGAAAGTGCAAACGAAAAGTGTTTCTTGAAGGAATTTTCGGACGGCTTAACTCTACTATAAGAAGAGGAATCCTGCCTGGGAAAAGGTAGAAGTAGTTATGTCTGATAAAGATGGAACAGAAAGGAGCGTATTTTCAAAAAAATTCCTTAATGCTAAAATAGTGATATGCATTTTTCACGATTTTCAAATATTTAATAAGGAAATGTCAACAAAAAAAAGTGAGCATTGGCTCCGAAGAAGCTTTAGTCAGTAAACAATATTTACAAAAGTTAGCATATGCTCTTTCAGAAGCTAATTGCAATGAGATTTATAATGAGGGTGTCCGAAAGGATATGGAAATGCCGTTATAGGACTCAAACGGTCCAGAAAAACTAAAAAATAACAGCATAAATTTGTAAATAACTTTGTTCTAAATCACCTTTATTAAAATGCTCATTTCCAGTTCTTCCTGTTTTTATTACCCAAATCACTGTTATTAAAGGGCTCATTTCTGATTTTTTTCAGATTTTATTCCCTATTAATATTAAATAGCAGAAAGTTAATGTGCCATAGCCGGTACCCTTATGTACCGCCGTCACCCGTGTCGGATGCCGGCGCCGACAGCGGAGTCACTTCCTAATTATTATCTTTTAACATTTTTTTTGCCCTGATATGGAATGAAATTTGGAAAATGTTTACCATCAGTTTATATTCTACATGCTTCGCTGTAGAATTAGACTTACTTTGTGTTTGTAGTACCTCTACATAGGTTATTATTATTTATTATTAGTTTGTACAACAGACCATGAGACCTAGGGCTGAAATGCTGATCTAAAACCGCTAAAATTTATGTAACTTAAAATTGCCTTGTATACTTCCACCACCAATTTCTGAGTATATCCTGCACTATTCCACGCCACCTATTTCTGTCTGCCGTCTTCTCTTTCCAGTTTTTAATATTAATTTTTTTTAAATCATCTTCTGCCTTCTTCAGCCATCTCTCCCTTGGACCACCCTTCCTTTTTTTCCTATTGGTCTTCGGTTGAGAACTAGTTTTGCCATTCTCACCCTATTGAGCCTTTCCACATGTACTAGCCACCCTCTGCGTTTTGATGACTGCTATAATCTTGGGGTTCTTATACATGTCTTACAGTTCCTGGTTTGTTCTTCTCCTCCATCCCTCGTTTGTCCTTACGCCTCCATAAATGGCTCTCAACATTTTCCTTTCCCATCTTATAATTTTTTCTTTCTCCTCATGCTCACAAGCATATGTCGCTGTTGGTCTTATAACAATTGTGTAGATTCCCTCTTTGGTCTTCCTGGATACATATTTGAATTTCATAAGACTTTTCAGGGCTCCATGCTTCTGGTTTCGTTTGATCATCCTTGCCTGTATTTCTTGTTTCTCCTGTCCCTTTTGCTCTGTGATTACTCCTAGGTAAATAAATTCCGTAATCCTTTCAAAAGTATATTTCATGTTGTTGGCCATAAAAGTTAGGGTCGGCTGATCATCGGAAGTTTTTTTCCATTTGCCCCATTACCATATATTTTATCTTACTTTGATTTACCTGTATCTCAAATCTCCTTGCTTCCGCAGCTATCCTTGGCGTAATTTTTCTAGTTCTTTCTTTGTTTTTGCTACTATTGTTAAGTCACCTGCATATGGATATTGGTGTTCGTTATTAAATATGGTTCCATTTGTCTTGATTTTGTTTTTTCTAATTATTGCTTCAAGCGTCAGATTAAAAAGTATCGTTGATAGAGGGTCGCCTTGCCTGAGTTTTTTTCTCACTTCAAATTCCTATGACTCACTTCCCATCCATGTAATTTTAATCTTGGTTTTTTGTAATGTCATTTTTATTAGCCTAATGTGTTTTCCTGGAATTCCTAGTTGCACCGTTGCTTCATACATTCTCTCTATGTTTATACTATCATAGGCTTATTTAAAGTATATGAAAAGCACATGTAGTTCCTTGAGAATGAGTATTTGATCTGTCGTACTCCTGCCGCGTTTGAATTCAGCCTGATATTCCCCTAAAATTGTTTCTGCATAACCGTCTAGCCTTTTTCTTATTATCTGTCCAAGTACCTTGTAGCATGTGTCTAAAAGAGCGATACCTCTATAATTTTCGCATATTGCTGGGTCACCTTTCTTATACAGGGTGGCCAATCGGGTGACGATAATAATTTTTTTTTAGATAGCCCATACCGAGACCTATCCAAAACACCCCCATGTATGTGTACCGATTATTGATAGTTTCCGAGTTATGATTTTTTTTTTGAAAACTTAGAGATTTTCCAGTTTTTCCAAGAGATCTTCAAAAACAAAAATAGAATGCTTTTTGGCTTTTATTTATTTCAGCAATTATACTAAGTATTAAGCCTATTTTAATATCCAATAAAGAGAACCTGTACATCCGAACAATAATTAAGTACATTTTGGGCTCAAAGTTTCAAATCTCTGTTTTTAGTCAAGAGACCAAAACCTTCAAAATAAAATTAAAAATACTCATGCCTGGTTCTGGAGCTCCAATCTAATCTTAAAAACGCTGCAAGACATTACACTTTCGAAATAATAATGAAAAAATAGCACTTATGGGGGCATTTTGCGCCGTACGTGACTGTTAAAGGTAAAAAGGTGATAATTCACGAATTTCCAAAATGATTTAAAAAACTATTATTTTACTTTATTATGGCAAATTAAAGAAAAAACTCATAACAACTAATAAACATGATAATCATTGACGTTTTAATCACTTTCAATAAAAAAAATTAATACCTGTGCTTTTTGCTGTGTACTAGTGAACTTCTGCTAAATTAAGTTATATGGAAAGTTAACAAAGGAAAAGAATAATAAAACAACAATCTGACTTTTAATTCCATGGCGGAGTTACCTGGAAAGCGTTATCGTAGCATACGCTATCCCTTTTACTTCCCACACCGATAGGTGAGGGGAGGATTGTGATCGTGAACATTTTTGATTTTGAGATAATAGGTTTTTTGGGCGTTTTATAATGTCTACATAACGAAAATCCGCGTCACTCAGCTCCGTAGTTCTGTCTGTCGGTCTGCCTGTCGGTCTGTCTGCCGGTCTGTCTGTCTGTCTGTACGCGTTTTTCTAGCCTCGTAATCTCAGAAACCGCTGCATGGAATTTGGGCAGCCATATGCTGTGGGGTCTTAGTAGGTAATGCTGCTATAATTTTGGAAATCGGTACATGGGCGGCGAACTAATTAAAACAAAAATTTCAAATATTCCTCAAGCTTCGTTTTTAGGCGTTTTAGAGGTTCTTGATCATTTTCTGCGTTTTTTTGGGTGGGGGTGGAATTTGGGTGTTTGGGGGGTGGAGGGTTGAAAAACTGAAAAACTTGTTGTATTCATGATAGGCTGTCTACTGACCTGTCGAGGAAGACCTAGCGAGATAAATCACCTTTTTAGGTCCATCCGAACATTGCCTTGCCTATTACCGAAAATTAATTAAGACAACTGCGCTTCGCCGACATGAGCTCGCAAAAAGCTACTCTGAAAGAAAGGGATGGCGTATGCTACGACATCGCTTCCCAGGTAATTCTGCCATGAAATAGGAAGTTAGATTATTGTTTATCATTCCTTTCCTTTGTTAACTTTCCATACAACTTAATTTAGCAGAAGTTCAATAGTACATAGCAAAAACACAATCAAAAATCACAATTTGGGTATTAGTTTCTTTATTAAAAGTCATCAAAACATCAATGATTATCGGGTTTATTAGTTGTTACGAGTTTTTTTTCTTTAGTTTGTCCTAATAAAGCAAAATAATAGTTTTTAAATCGTTTTGGAAATTCGTGAATTATCACCTTTTTACCCTTAACACTCACGTACGGCGCAAAATGTCTCCATAAGTGCTACTTTTTCATTATTATTTCGAAAGTGCATTGTCTTGCAAAGTTTTTAAGATTAGTTTGAAGCTCCAGAACCAGGCATAAGTATTTTTAGTCTGATTTTGAAGGTTTTGGTCTCCTGCCTAAAAACAGAGATTTCAAACTTTGGCCCCAAAATGTACTTAATTATTGTTCGGATGTACAGATTCTCTTTATTGGATACTAAAATAGGCTTAATACTGAGTATAATTGCAGAAAAAAATAAAAGCAAAAAAGCATTCTTATTTTTGTTTTTGAGGATCTCTTGGAAAAACTGGAAAATCTCTTTCAAAAAAAAAAAAAAAAAAAAAAATCATAACTCGAAAACTATCAATAATCGGTACACATACATGGGGGTGTTTTGAATAGGTCTCGGTACGGGCTATCTAAAAAAAAATTATTATCGTCACCCGATTGGCCACCCTGTATATTGGACATAATAAAGCATTTGACCAGTCTACCGGCTTTCGTTCTTTTAGCCATATTTCTCTCATCATTTATTGGATCTTTCTTCCAAGCTTTTCTCCTCCAACTTTTAACATTTCTGCTTTTATCTTGCTTTCTCCAGGGCTTCTATTGTTCTTCATGTTTTGTACTATATTTACTATTTCTTCATATGTAGGAACTTCCAAACTATCTGCGTCACTCTCCCTCACTAATTGAGTTGCTTGATTTTTTATCTCTTCCTCATTCAACAGGTTAACAAAGTGATCTTTCCACTTCTCTAGTATTTCCTCTTTGTCTGCTATTAACGTTCAATCCCTTTGTTTTTCAAAAATATTTGCCTATTACAATATCCTGTACCCATTTTCTTTGCTTCTTGGTAGAAAGACCTAATCTCCTGATTTCTAAACTTTTCTTCTATTTTCCTTACGACGTTTTCATTATATTATCTCTTCTGCGTAATTCTTTCACTTTTTTTTCCTAATTCTCTTGTAGTTTTCTATATTTAGATTACTACCATTTGTTAGCATAAGTAACCTTAACTTTTTTTTCTGCTTTACATTTCTCGCATTCTTCATCATACTAATCTTTTCCCTTTGATTGCATTGTTGTTGATGGTATTACAGTCTCATGTTTTTTTTCTATTATGTTGTTCTCTTGTTGTTACCAGCTTTAATTTTTCTATATCATATTTTCTTTTTCTCTTTACGTTCTCCTCAAAATCCCCAGAACTTTGTAATAGGTTTTTATATGTGGCTTTAACAAGGAAGTGATCCGAATCAGCTCCTCTCATACAGGGTGCGGCAGCATAACTTCCTTTTTTAAAATGCGCGCCATTCAGTCGGTTGATGTCGTAGCGGAGCGCTGGTAGTCTCGTTTGAGAGGCGAGACTATAAAGTTTTGTCCCGACACAGTTCAGTCGCCATCATGCGTTGGAATAGTGAGGAGCGTGCTTTTTCCATTGAGGCCTATTTTTCCAGCGGATGTTCTGTGGTCGCAACCCAGCGCGCCTTTCGGAATCACTTCAATTTAGCCCCATTGGCCCCTGTCCCGGACCGGAAATCAATTGTTACGTGGGTCACTACGTTCAGACAAACTGCAAGTGCGACAAGACGAAGAACTGGAGCCCCTCGGCCCATTAGATCACCTGAGAACATTGAAACAGTGCGAGCTTCAGTGTTGAGATCACCACGGCGTTCTGCGCGCAAACATGCCGTTGCCCTTGGACTTTCCGATCGTTCTGTGAGGAGAATTCTTCATGATGATCTCCATTTCCATCCTTACAAGATGGCGATTGCCGAGGAACTTTCTGAACATGACTTTAATTCTCGGAGGAATGCGTGTGAGGATCTCCTCGAAGTCGTTCCTCAGAACGCTCTTGTTTTTTTCAGCGATGAAGCCCATTTTCATTTGTGTGGATCAGTCAACAAACAGAACATGCGCTACTGGGCTGACACCAACCCTCGAGAACTGCATCAAAGACCTTTGCATTCGCCTAAAGTCACAGTGTGGTGTGCAATTTCCTCAGCTGGAATTATTGGTCCCTGGTTTTTTGAAGAAAATCAAGTCACCGTTACAGTGAATTCGGACCGATATGTAACCATGTTACAAGAATTTTTTTTCCCACGGCTACATGAGTTGGACTTAGGAGACATTTGGTTCCAACAAGATGGTGCAACGGCACACACTTCAAGAGCATCAATGGCTGTTTTAAGGGAACAGTTCCCAGAGCGCCTCATCTCCATTCGAGGTGATTTGGAATGGCCGGCCCGCTCTCCCGATTTGTCCCCATGCGATTTTTTTCTATGGGGATTTTTGAAATCCCGAGTTTATGTGAACCGTCCAAGGACCCTACAAGATTTAAAGACCAACATCCAGGAAGGAATTGCTGACATAACGCCTGCTATGCTGACAAGAGACATGACAAACGCGAGAAATCGGTTTACTCAATGTATAGAGAATGGAGGACGTCACCTAACAGATTTGATCTTCAAAACTGTGTAAAACAAAACTTTAGGTATATGCCTACATTATAAAAAAACAAATAAAATTTTTTATTCATACAGTGAGTTTTATTAATTTTTTAAATAAGGAAGTTATGCTGCCGCACCCTGTACTTCTTACATTTGTAATTTTGTGTAGGTGCTTTGTTTTTATCAGCACGTGATCTATTTGATTTACTACTCTTCCTTTAGGGGACTTCCAGGTTTCTTTATAAATTCCCTTTCTTTGAATTTGTGTGCTCCTTATTACCATATCCCGTTTTGCTGCAAAATTAATCAATCGCTGCCCATTATCATTCGACAAGTTTACTTTGAATCCCTATTATTGTTCTGTATATCTCCTTCCCTATCACAGCATTGCAATCCCCAATACACAATGTTTATGTCACGTTTCGGTTTTTTTTCATACTCATTCGGCAACATCTCATAATTCAGTTCTTTTTCGTCCTCCTGTTTGTTTTTTGAGGGGGCGTTGTATATTAATAATAGTAAGATTTCTATGTTTTCCTCTCAATCTTATACAGCACATTCGGTCTGTTATGCGACTGAATTTCATCACGCTCTTTTTAATAGTTTTTTTTCTACGAGAAATCCCACTCCACCACTTTTAAATAAAATCATACTATCTATATCTACAATATCTGTTCCTGTTTGTTTTGTCTCTTGAAGGGCAACATCCATCTTATACTGCTTAGCTTAGCTACATAGGTAGCTATGGCTAAATTAGTACAACACTCGTCCATCAATTACACAAAAAACAAAATGGCTGCCATTTTGTTATGGTGGGAGAAACACCACTTTTGAGGGGTGATTTATCGATATAAATTAACCTATTTTATCCCGCCTAAAAACTCCGCCACCGATGACTGGACACATTGTATTTTGACTTGATTACGTGTTATCTTAGAGATCCCACTCTTCCATGTGCTGAACGCCCGTATAACCTTCGGCAACATCTTCGCCATGGACGCTGACGTGGCGCACGTGACGAAGATCCAAGAGGAAGACCGTTTGACGTGCGTTTTGGACGAGAGCCTTTTCAGATGTCCCGCGAGCTACACCCAGATTGGTAATGGTAATGCATCCACATCTTTCAGTTGCATTTTCTCACTCACTTTTTCAGCGGTTATGCAAGGGCTGTCCAAAAATCAACTTTGAGAATAACGCGTGGTTTTTGGGGGGTGGATTGTCCCAGTGGTTATAGTCGAGGGCTGGAGACCGGAAGGTCCCGAGTTCGATTCTCGTTTAAGGGTGAAAATTTATTTCTCGTTTTTTCAATCAAAAATTAATATCGATAAAAAAAGCTCAGCGAGAATTCTCACCTGAGTCTTCACTGTTGGCTTCTAATTAACAGTGCTGTTTCTAGAGTGGTGCCGGGAAACTGTAAGAAAGCCTACAGAACACGAACCTAATGACCAGAGCAATCGATGCCGTTGACGCAGAAGTAAAAAACTATCACGTGGTTTTTGTACAAATTAATTTTATGGCAAGTGATATCATCAGCGATTTTTCAACAAGTCATTTTAAACTACGAACGCTACGGGTATCATTTTCATAAATCAGTCATCTACATAAATGCAAAACCTGTCAACAAATTTTAGAGAAATCGAGAAAAACCGAATACAGCCTTATTATGAGTGAAAATAATACTAAAACAAGAGTATGATAATCTACGATGGTTTAGGAAGTTAGTAGTAGTTAGATAGTTTTTCAGAAATCTACATTTTAAATTTGGACACGTCGGGTTTTGCATGTTAGGAACTGTGACATATCGTGTTTTGAGTGCTATAATTGTGGAATCGGATCAAAATAAATGAAACACCTGTCACTTTAGACTTTTTTCCGGGATATAAAGAAAAGTAAACAAACATCGAGTTCAACAATAGAAACTATAAACGTAATAGATATTAAAGAGGATACATTTCAAGGCTTACAAGATTTAAATCACCAAATTCAAATTTTCTGGAAAACAAAATCTCTCAGAACTAGCAACAGCGTTTTCCGCTTAGCTTAGACGAGGTCTTGAGCTTCTTTCGAGCTGTACTTACTTGTGATAGATCAATATTTTGGTCACCCATGATCCAAAAATTGATAGATCATCAATCAATAAAGCATCGTAACTGAAAAAAGTGAAATCACCGCAGCGAAAGGATAAAACACGAAATGACCAGAATAACATCCTGTGATCGACATGTGACTTGATGCCGTTGTTCGCATTGGCTCCTGTGGACATGTCGGTGTTTCAAGTTAAACAGCGCTTGGACTAGTCGGTGTCTGCTTCTACGCCTAATTTCATTCACCAAATATCTTATGTCTAATGTCGGATTTTGTAAACGAATGATATATAAAATGGTAGCACTTTAGGGCAAAATGGTATATAAAATTTTTATTTTGAAAAATTTGTCGGGTTTTGCATTTAGACGACTGAAATAATGTAGGTATAGTATTTGTTATTTGCCTACCTGTTTATTTTTTTTCCAAAATCTCTTTACAACCCTTCAATTTAGTCTCTGGAAACCCAAAGTATCATAGATAAAATAAAAATCGAACACACTGAACATTAAGAGAACAACTCTTTCAACAACAAACACCAACCTGAAAAATCAATCATTGTTGTACAGCCCTTGTATTACTGATTTTCTTCTCCATCATTTTTCTCGTCTTTTTTTGCTTTTCATGTTCATGCTGTTTAGATAACGATTTCATAAATTCATAAATGATCGTATATCTTCTATATTATGCTATGGCTATTGGCTATGCTACTCCTGCCAAGGTCAAATAGACTTTATACTGTCAAGAACTGTTTAAATGTAGTGGGTTAGTCAGGAAAAAAGAACAAATAATAATGAAAAACGTTCATATTTTATTGATGATGTTGTGAAGAGGGAGCGGTGTAGGTGGGGACTTTTTCATCGAACAATAATTACTCGAAGGGTAATACAATTCCTGTATTTCTTAAACATAGCGTTAAACGAAATTAGATTAACGAATATTTCTTGACACTACGCGCACTACTGTGCTGTTGATATTCATAAAACAGTTGTAGTTTTTAGTTCTCTATGAATTTATGTATGTACATCTGTAAGGAGGCACAGTACAGCGGATTAGTATTGAGCAGGATGATTTGGTGGGATTATAAAGAACTACCAGTATATTCGTCCGATACATACAAGTTTCATCTAACTTGCTGCAAGCAGTGGCGTAGATACAGTTTTATTATGGGGGAATATACACGGTTGGCAAAGTTGGATCTGGAATGCTAAATCTCCAATGCAACTAACAAAGAGGATACATACGAGCAAAGCCGTCAGTTGAATAGAGGCCTAACCCCTCATACATTCCCACTACATTCACAGCCAGTTGCAGTCAGAAGCAGTTTCGGTGAAGCGCGTTGATGTCTTACTCAAAGCGAGTATTGCCTCTTGCTAGGTTATAAGAATGCTTGTTACTAGCTTTTGGATGAAAATCGCCAGGAATCGCCAATTTTTGGTATAGATTTGACAAAACCGAAACGCCCATTATCACATATTCTGTGGGATAACCTCGATCAAGGTCATATTTATTCTCTTGGACTCCCAGACCGCTTAAAAGGCCTTGGACTCCTGGATGAGATTACATCAAAACTGGTATGGGACCGTTCCAACACTTTCAGCTTACTCCTACTACTACTACTACTACTACTACTACTACTACTACTTTTTTTTTCCGTTGTATTGGCACTGCAACCCTTACCCTCCGGCACTACGTTAGCATTACTTCAGAGGGCAGGTTGATCATTGTCACTTAGTCGAGCTGCTCGTTTTTCTTTTCTCTCAGGACACGCTCGATATATGAAGCAATCATGTTCCAATTCTTTTCGCTTAGTATCATAAGTCCAATGGTGTTTTCCGGTTCGAGTTTCATCCCTATTCGGCCCTCAAGAGTGTGTCTGTCCTCCAGCCACCTGTCGCACTCGTAAAAGGTGTGGCGGGCCGTGTCAATTTTTGTACAGTACGGACAGTTTGAGTTCTCTTTGATGTCCCTTAAGTGCAGATACCTGTTAAAATTTCCGTGGCCCGTAAGGAATTGCGTGAGATAATAATTGACCTGCCCGTGCTTTCTAGAGTACCAAGGCTCTATTTCCGGAATGAGTATATGAGTCCAAGCAGCGTTTTCCTCCCTTTGCCACCTTTCTTGCCATTCCCTAAGTGTCTGTTGTCGGACTAGCGATTTGGATTGATCAGTAAAGTTACGGAGACGGTATCGCTCTACCGCTAGAAGGTCTATAGGTGGGACCCCGGCAACTACCAGGACAGCACTCTCGGCAACAGTTCGATAAGCCGAAACAATCCGTAGGGCTGCAGTTCTCTGAACAGCTGCAAACTTCTTCCTATATTTATTGATCTTCATTGCGTCGCTCCAGATTTCGGCCCCATACAGCATTATCGAGTTGGTGACACTCATAAGGATGCGCCGTTTATCGGCCTTGGGTCCATCTATATTAGGCATGATCCTGGATAGCGCCGCCACAGCTTTGGTAGCCTTGTTCGCGGTTGCGATTACATGTTGGTGGTATGTAAGTTTTCTATCCAGGATCACTCCCAAGTACTTCACCTCATCCTTTGATTTGATTTTGGCACCTGGAAGATCAAAAACCAAGGGAAGCGAGGACAATCGCTGTCTGGTAAGAATAACCGCTTCGGTCTTCGCTACTGCCATTCTTAACCCGTGTTGTTTCAGCCAATCATGCACCAAATCTGCGACGAATTCTGTTTTTTGTCGTGCCAGTTCGACATCTCTGGCTGTTACCACCGCCGCAATATCGTCGGCAAACCCTATTAGTTTCACGCCATCTGGAACATCGATCCGTAGGATTCCGTCGTACATTACGTTCCAAAGTTCTGGCCCAAGCACTGAGCCCTGTGCCACACCCGATGTAATTTCCCGCTCGTGTCGCCCACCAAGCGTTTGAAATACGAGGTTCCTATTTGAAAGGTAATCGTTAATTACCCGTAACAGATATGCGGGAACCCTGAATTGACTCTCTAGTGCATTCATCATGTCTATCCATCTTGCCGAGTTGAAGGCATTCCTCACATCAAAAGTGATTAATACACAGATGCTTCGTGAACGATGGTTTCCTTGCCAGGCCTCGCGGGTCTCATGCAAAACCTCTTGGAGAGCTCCTATGGTGGAATGGCGTATCCTGAATCCATGTTGATGCTCCGACAATCCTCCCGCATCCTCGATGGCGCTACGTAGTCTCAGACGGATCAACCTCTCAAACATCTTACCAGTATCATCTAGCATACCCAAAGGCCTAAAGGATGAAGGTGTTATTGGTGGGCCCTTACCTTTATCTAGCAGAACTAATCTCTGCACCTTCCATCTTTGCGAAAAGATACCCGCTCGAAGACAAGCGTTGTACATGTTAAGCAATACAAACGGTTTTTCTTTGGCTATGATTTTTACAATCTCAATCGGGATGTTGTCGGGTCCTGGGGATTTTCCATCTTTTGCAGAAGAGGCGGCTAACTTCAGCTCTTCTTCACTAAAAAGGGCGTAGTTGTCAGAGACGCTAAACTCCTTTCTGGGTCGTTCTGGGTGGTCAGGAAACAAGGCACTGACGATATTCTGCATTTCCTCTAGCTCAAAAGGGCCAGCAGGGCCCTGCTGGCCAAGGCGCCGCATTGCTATTTTGTAGCCAAGTCCCCAGACGTCTAGGTCGATGTCGTTGCAGAGATTTTTCCAGCACGCTTTCTTGCTAGACCGTATGGCTAATCTAAGCTTTCTCTTCGCTTCTCTGTACAGATTTTCTTTGGCTATGTCCCGTTGGTCTCTCCTTTTTGCTCTTTGTGCAATGCGACGTAATCTCAACGATTCCTCACGTAAGGTGGCAATCTCACTGTTCCACCAATATACGGACTTTCTCCGTCCCTGACCGACTTTTCTAGGCATGGCAGAATCACAGCATCCCACAATCTGTTGCATCGTGTGCTCGACAATATAGTTTGCTTGCTCTGCGTTGATCGCTCTAGCTTGATCAACAGGACTGTTTATGTTTGCCAAATTTCTAATAAACAGCTCCCTATTGAGCCTCGATATGTTCCATCTGGGAGGAGTAATGGGCTCATTTTTTTTGTCTCTGACGCCGTCGTTCGGTGGGGTGCAGAATTTGATATATTGATGGTCACTGCCTGAAAAGTCTTCGAGAACGACCCAATCCGACAATGTGCCTGCTAGTGCTGGCGATGCTAGGGAGATATCTATAATAGATCCTATCTGTCCACTCCGCCTAAAGGTTGTGGTGTTTCCTGTGTTTAGAACTGTCAAGTCCAGCCTGGCAGCTAGGTCGACAATTGCTGCCCCTCTAGTACAGGTCCATTCCATGCCCCATGCAGAGGCCTTGGCATTGAAGTCTCCGGCTAAAATCAGCTCACCATTAAAGTTGCGAAGTGTGTCCTCCAACCTTTCTAGTTTTGAGAAGAAGGTAGCTATTTTGTCATTTGGGGACAAGTAGCAGCTTACGTATGTCACGTTTCTGCTTTTGACCCACACGAAACTAGTGTCTGAGCCATGTTCTGTGACAGGGAAATGAGAGCTGTTCCTCAGCCAGAGTGCCGAGGAGCTACTTTGATCAGCATACCAATTTGGATAGTTCTCGTCCTTGTATTGCTCACTGACTATTATCACGTCCGCGTTGTATTCAGAAGCCGTCTGCTTTAGTATGTTCTGGGCTAGTTTCGACCTGTTTAGATTTATTTGAAGAAAGCAAGCCATGGAGATTATTGCTAGCAGCCCATATGGTCACCCCGGTCACTAGCTCGCAAGGACTTAGGACAAACAGCCCCATTAAATCTGTGTCCCTCCATTTTGCAGGAAGGACAATAAGGTGGTCTGTTGCATTCTCTCGCTTGGTGTCCTGGTTGGGCACATTTCCGACAGAGAGCAGATCTATCTGGCCCTTTGCAGTCGCTACGTCTATGGCCAAATTCCCAGCATCTTGAACACTTATCTGTCAAGTTACGCTCTCTTACCGGGCAATTTACCAATCCTATCTTGATGCGCTCGTAATTTACTAGTTTTTGCGCCGACAGTCGGTCGACAATAACTGTCGCGTTTTGCTCACCTCTTTGAGTAGGTCTCAAAGATGACACCCTGCAGCTGTGAGTTTCTCCTCCTAACTTTTTAGCAATTTCTTCCTGGATCTCCTCTACGGTAGTTAAAACATCCATTCCGTAAATATGTAGAACCACCTCTTGAGTCTTCCTGATAACCTGGGTTCCTTGAACTTGGCTGACAATGGTCTCTCTAAGCTTGTCAGCTGTACCTCGTTTTACTTCAAGGAGAAGGTCGCCCTGCTGTGTTTTCCTCATCCTAGATACATCGTCACTTTCCAGTTTTACGTCCTTCCTAATGTCGCGGACCAGGTCAGCATACGACTTGCCTGGGGCCTTAATTATTAATGCGTCCGTGGTAAACTTAGCAGGTCTAGTTTGAAGCGTTTTTATATTACCTTCCCCACGTTGGCTCTTTTCGTTCACGTATATAGTCACATTGATAGAGGTATCCCGAAATACGTACTCAAATACTTTGTGTAAGGTATCCTTGCCGTATGTTCCCATGTCGGACACAGCCACTTTGTCCCTCTTGTGGAGTAATAACAAATCCTTCAGCTTGCACGTGCTCTTGTACAGAGTGTCTAGGCTCGAAAGCTCAAGAGGCTTTTCTTCAATCAGCATGTGCCACAAAAAACGGTCTTTCCTACCTTCTCCTTGTTCTGTGGGCACACGTATCGTATTGATCATATAGGCTACTCCTCCAAGAGCCTCTCGTTGCAGTTTTAGCTCCTCAATTCCACCATACCTTTCTTTGAATCGTTCCGCCACTCCTGTTGTCATCTCCAAGTCGCAGGTGGTTGTATTTATCAGGTCCTGTTCCCAAGGCGCAGTCATGATATCGCCTACTGTCTCGTTTACTCTCTGGAAAACAGACGTTGGCCATTGTCTGCTACTAATCCTAAGGATATCATCGTAGGATGTGCCAGTATCGATCTCCTGCCTTATAGCACTAGCAATTTGCTGCTCTTCCGCTTCTATGTCACTGACAGTCTGGGTGGCCTGATCAATCTTAACTGTAACGTTTGCGGAGTCAGTTTGGGTCTCAATAGTCGCCAGCACTTTATTGGTACTATGCTGCGCTCGCACTTCGCTTTTTACTTCCCACACCGATAGGTGAGGGGAGTATTGTGATCGCGAAAATTTTCGATTTTGAGATAATACGTTTTTTGGGCGTTTTATGATGTGTACATAACGAAAATCCACGTCACTCATTTCCGTCGGTCTGTCTGTCTGTCTGTCTGTCTGTCTGTCGGTCTGTCTGTCTGTCTGTCTGTCTGTCTGTCTGTCTGTCGCGTTTTTCTACCCTCGTAATCTCAGTAACCGCTGCATGGATTGTGATGAAATTTGGGCAGCGGTATGCTGTGGGGTCGTAGTAGGTAATGTTCCTATAATTTTGAAAATCGGTCCATAGGCGGCGGAGTAATTAGCAAAAAACAAAAAAAATTAAATATTGCTGAAACTTCGTTTTTAGGCGTTTTAGGGGTCCCTGATCATTTTCTACTTTTTTTTGGGTGGGGGTGAAATTGGGGTGGTTGGGGGGTGGGGGGTTGTAAAATTGAAAAATTTGTTGCTTTCATAATAGACTGTCCACTGACCTGTGAAGGAAGACCTGGCGACATAAATAACTTTTTTAGGTCCATCCGAACATTGCCTTTGCCTATTACAGAAAGCAAAGGACTTAGAATTTTTTTGATGTAAATATACGAGAGTATTGCGTCAGATCGTTGTAACGAAGAAACTGTTGAATTGATTTTAATGAAATTTTGAAACGGCATTACTACCATGGCGAAGATGGAAAACGCGTATGGTTTTGATAAATCATGCCAGTGGCGGCGCAGAAATAATAAAAAAACTAAAAATATAAAAACAGCTCAAACTTCGTTTTTAAGCGTTTTAGAGGTTCCTGATCATTTTCTGCGGCTTTTTTTGGGTGGGGGTGAAATTGGGGTAGTTGTGGGGTTGGGGGTTGAAAAATTAAAAAAATTCTTGTACTCATAATAGGCTGTCCACTAACCTGTGAAGGAAGATCTAGCGACACAAATCATCTTTTTAGGTGCATCCGAACATTGCCTAGCCTATTACAGAAACTAAGGACTTTGAATTTTCTGTATATTATACGAGAATTTATTGGTCTAAATCGTTTTTTATTTTGTAACGTGGACACTATTAAATTGATTCTAATGAAATTTTGACACAGTATATTGTTACCGTGGTGAGAATGGAAAACGCGTATGTTTGTTAAAAATCTTGTCAGTGGCAGCGTAGCAATAATCAAAGAACGCGACAAGTATGAAAGCAACTCAAATTCGGTTTTTAGATGTTTTAGGGGTTCCTACCAGTTTTTTGGGTGGGGGTGAAAGTGAGGTGGTTGCGGGGGGTGAGGGTTCTAAAACTGAGAAGTTTGTGGTATCGATAATAGGCTGTCCATTGACCTGTGAAGGAAAGACCTAGCGGCATAAGACAATTTTTAGGGGGGGGGGCAATTATTTGGTTGCAAGGGATCTTAGACTAAAGCTTCATGCTATGGGAAAATAATAAACTGGTATCAGCGTAATGTGTCGGAAGTACTGAGTCAATCAACTTGACTTCATTTTTTCCTTCTCCCTTTGCCTCTGGAGTTTCAGCGCCGTTTGATGGATATCTAGCCCTGCTTTCTTGATATCTGTCTTAGTATTTGGGCTAAGCTTCAAAAATCCTTCCAGTTCTCTGGCTCTGGTGAGAAGTCTACGGATCATATTGTCAACCTCGTCACTATAACTGGATGACTGAGTACCAGGGGATTCTGTCTCTTTTGCGTTTTGTGTTCGACTCACTAATAGAATCGCTTGACATCTCGTGCATCGAAAGGGCACGCTCTCGCATAAAAGGAGGGGATCGCGGGATGCTATCTCGCCTTTTGAATGGGTCCACTACATTATCTAGCCTAGGGGTCTCTTGATTATTTTCGTTTTCTTCCATGGTTGGTCCCACGAGAATGGGACGAAATACAAACGCTCCCGTGGGTGACGCCCATTCCACGGGAGGGGGACTGAATACTCTGGGGTGGCCCAGGTGCCCCAGAGGTTTTAACGACTTCGCTGTCGGTTTATTATAGAGGATGTCTCCTCGTGGGCCGGCCGGTTAACGCAAGCCCCCCGGCTGTCACTTGCACGACATTCCCCAGTCACGCCCCACTGAAGTCGCTGAGGTACAAGAGACAGTTACGGTATACTAGTGCGGCTGGCGTTCAGCCAAGGACACAACTACAACACTGAGACGACACAAACACTTACCAGGATAGGTATGTTCGGGTGAGGAGAGGTTGTGATAGGATTACTAGGTAATTAGGAAGAAAATAGGTACCGAAGAGGCAGCCGGGAGTTTGCTTTCCCAGCCAGCAGGAACACACGGATCTCCACCCCACCGACGCCAACCCAGCGCCGTGCGCGCGTAGCCGGCGCCGACACGGCAGGAACCCATGCGCTCTCCGAAGGCCGAGAACCTCTTTGGTTCCACATGATCCGCGAGCAACTATTTGTTATTCATTGCAGTCCCAGAGCGGGGGAACTCATGCTCTGGGGATCCCTATCAGCCATCGGGACGCGCCAGGTAGATCGTGGACAAACCTCCGACGGAACCTTCTCCACAGGATTTGGGCTGCGCCAGGTCCTGCCTCCTGTAGGAAAAGCTCCGCCGCTGGACTACTACTACTACTACTACTACTACTACTACTACTTTTTTTTTTTTTTTTCTGGGGAACGTACCCAGGCCGCGACCTGGGAAGAGGCTCCCCCTGAACCGCCCCTAACACTGGAACCATCGCGTAGACATATCTTCAGGAGGGGGCTGTCTTTTCTTCCTTCTTCTTTCGAGTTCTTTTTACGCCCTACATCTCCCCTCCTCCACCGCAGTGGAGATTAGGAGTTCGGGTTTTTGTACTGCTTCGTCGTCCTTGGTCCCCACGTCATTATATATACAGATACCTATATGTACACACATTTATACGCACCATTACACACACACACACACACACACACACCCACACAACACACTCAGCCACCCATACGTGTAACTAAAACTCTCAGAGTTACTGTCACTGTTGACCCTGGTGCCTACGTTCGTCTTTTTCTTTATTTGCCATAATAACCGCAACTAGTTTCTGGACTGTTATCCATGCTGCCTTGTCATCTATCATTAGTCTGATTAGCTCATCGGGTTCAAGAGATTCAATGTCTATGCCGAGCTTCAAAGATGTTTCCTTCCTGGTGTGTGACCACCTCGCGCATTTGAATATGGTGTGCTGTGCATCGTCCATGATTCCACAGTAGAAGCATTTGTCGTCACTGCTCTTACCGATCTTTTTGGTGAAGTGTTTGAATGACCCGTGCCCCGACAAGAACTGTGTCAGATGGTAGTCGACTTCTCTATGTTTGCAATCGAGCCACGGCTGTATGTTCGGGATGAGCTGCTTAGTCCACTGGGCAACCGACGCGGTCGAGTTCCAATCCGCTTGCCACTTCTCTAAGGTTATTTGCCTCTCTGCTTGCTTCGCAGCATCGGTATTTCCGTCTGGTCTGTCATACAACCTTGACCTTTCAGCAATCAGTAGGTCTATAGGCGCGATACCGCCGATCACTTGCAGAGCCTTCGCTGATATGGTCCTATATCCACAAACAACCCTGAGGAGCATCTTTCGTTGTAGGCGTATAAGCATGCTCTTGTATTTGTCTTTCCTTAGTGCTGTGTGCCAAATAGGTGCGCCATAAGTTACGATTGACTGTACCACGTTATACAGTAGCAACCGTTTTGAGCTCGTTGGACCGCCGATATTAGGCAGAATTCTTGCCAGTTTCGTAACTGTCTGCTCCGCTTTATTGACTACTCTCTTTATGTGTTGCCCAAAAGTCTTTTCCTCATCCACTATTATGCCCAGGTACTTGACGTATTTGGCGGGCTTGATGTGTGCATCCCGAAACCTAAAGGCCATGCTGTCCTGCTTTTTCCTTGAGCCTCTGATGACTACTGCCTCTGTCTTTTCCGGTGCAAGCTCTAGAGCGTGGTCCTTCATCCACTGTTCGATTAGATCTAGTGAAACCTCTGTGCGTTCAATTAATTCTGATTCGCTTCTAGCAGTTACTACCAATGCTAAGTCATCTGCAAAACCTACGGTTGTGGCTCCTTCAGGTAGCTCTAGCTTCAATACACCATCATATAGTATGTTCCATAGAGTTGGGCCCAGGACGGAGCCTTGAGGTACACCCATAAACACGTCCATGGACTCAGCTGCCTCAATGAGTATCTTTCTTTCTCTGAAATAGTCTATTACTATATTGACGATGTATTGCGCGCTACCTCTGCGCTCAAGTTCCTGTATGATTAACTCCCATCTAGCAGTATTAAAGGCATTTTTCACATCGATTGTTATCAGCATAGACCAGGTTTCTCTTCTGCTGCCAGCAGTTAGCTCTAATGCTTTTTGAATAGCCTGAAGCGTCGAACGTCCACGCCTAAAGCCAAACTGGTTGGTTGCTAGAGTTCCATTTAGCTCAAGTTCGTTTTCCAGTCTTTGCCGAACTAAGGTTTCGTAGAGCTTGCACATGCTGTTTAACAGACATATTGGTCTGAATTTAGGTGCTACGCCTTGTCCAGATGTTTTGGGGACCAAAATGAGCTTGGACTGCTTCCAGCTTATAGGGAGCGCCTGCTGGCTTAGTATTTTGTTCATAGCACCTAGTATCCACATTGGACAAGCCTTAGCGGCTTCAATGATGGCCTCAGGTGGTAGGCCATCCAGCCCTGGCGCTTTTCCGCGTTTCATCTTCCCTATAGCATTTTCTAGCTCATGGTGTGTGAATAACGTTACATTATCTGCCTTGGTGAAATCGCTCAGTGTGTAGGGTGCTACGGGAAATAACTCTCTAGCTATTACCTTCTTCCTATCCACGTCTAGTTCGTAAGGACGAAACATATTTAGTTTTTTCATGGCTATTCTGTATCCTTGGCCCCAGATATCTTGATCTAGCTCACTGCATAGGATTTTCCAGTGTTCTTTCTTTTTTTTGGCTATCGCAGTCTGTAAGGTCTTTTTAGCTCTCTTGTAGGATTCTCTTGCTTCGGAAATCAAAACTTCTGAGGTTGTCTTCCTTCTGCTGGTTCTTGTCAGAATTCTTCTTGCTCGCAGACAATCCTTGCGTTTATTTCGTATGTCCTCACACCACCAGTATGGCATTTTCTGTGGAATTCGAGTTTTTGTTTTCGGGTGGCTATCTTTATATGACTCTTTTATTATGGCTGTTAAAGTTACGCTATCGCACTCCTGATGTATTTTAGCCTTCCATTCCAAAAGTAGCCTGAATTCCTCCCAGTTGATTTCAGGGCGAATTTCCCAGGGATTTCGAGGCAGTTTATCCTTTTTGCCAACTTCGAAGTATATAAAGTGGTGATCGCTAAGCGATTCTTCGTCCAGCACTTCCCATTTAGCGATGTCCTTAGCGAGGTTCGATGTAGATATGGTGACATCAATATATGATTGGGTTAGCCCTCTGCTGAATGTAGGTTTGTTACCTGTATTGTGGACCACAAGGTCTGATGCCGCAATCCACTCAGTAAGGTACAGACCTCTTTTATCTGCAGTAGGTGCACCCCATTGGGGGGACTTTACGTTAAGGTCTCCTAGGATAATGTATTCTCCACCAGCAGATTTAGCGTCATACATTAGCTCATCTAAATAGCTCTTGAACTCTTGAAGAGGGACATTTGGGGAGGAGTAGCAGCAGTATATACGGAAGGATGGTGTATGTATCACCAGATACCCGTCTTTTGTTATCAGGTTCGTAACACGGCATTGTTTCGTTCTGAAGAGGATAGCTACATCTGTTCTTCTATCTATACACCATTTGCTGTTTGTCACAAGATTTCTATTTGGTTCTAAGGCTATTAGTAAATCTATGTCCTTTTCAGCAGCAATTGCGAACGCGGCATCGTGGCTTACCCGTCTTCTCTGGGTGTTGATTTGTAGGACCCGGATTTTGATTACATTTTCCGGTTAGGTCCACCGCCTTTGAATTGATGGACGACCTTCCTGAAGTGTGGGCACCTAATGGAGTCCACCCTGTGGCCTTGAACCTTACATTTGGTGCAAAACGTGGGATTCTGGCATTCCTTTGCCTTATGGCCTTTCTGTCCGCAGTTAAAACAGTGGTCTGAGAGATCTGGTCCCGCGCATTTGCTTGTATGGTGCCCGATGTCCAAGCACCTTAGGCATCTTACTACAGGGACTCTTTCTCTTATTCGGCAGTGTACCAATCCAATTCTCACCTTTCCCATTTTAATCAAAGTCTCAGATTCGGATCTTGGAGCAGTCACAGTGACTGCGTAGTTTCCGTTTCTTGTGGGCCTAAGGTCGCCAACATTTATCTGGCACTTGTTTGATCCAATGGCTTTGTGCAGTGCAGACATTATATCATGTTGGGTGGTTGTGGCGTCGATGTCTGTGACATGCAGAGTTTTCTCTCCTCCTTTCACAATGACCTCACTACCATCTATATGGTCTTTGAGCGCATTTGTCAAAGCCTGCGCCATTGTTTTCTCTTCAAGACCGAGAAGCAAGTCACCATTAGCAGTCTTTCTGAGGTTACTGATTTTCACACCAATTTTGTCGATGTCCACATTATCCTTGACTGTCTTGAGGAGTTCAGCATAGTTTTTGCCTCCTGCCTTCACTATTACACTGGTTCGTTGCGCAGCTTTGTCTTTCTGGGCAGATGGTATTCCTCTATCCGCTTGTTTGTGGTTTCTTGGGATAAAGTACTCCACCTCTATTCCATGTCTGTACATGACAAACTCCAGGATTCTGCGAACATACGTTCGGTCCAATCCTTCTGGTGTTACAAGTCCGATGCTTCTGGATCCATTTTCTTTAAGTTTATCCCTTAATGCTGTGAGTATATTGTACGTGTCACGCATATCATTCACACCTACCTCGTCAATAGTGAGGGGTAAAATGTACGTAAATTTACTTTCCATTTCCCCCTCCTTCTTGCGGCTTGTCCTGGTTTCACTTATTATATATTCCACCGCTCCTTCCGTGCATCCTTCCTCGATCATTTCTCTGATCTCAGGAAGCATATCCATGGCATCCTTAATAATACCTTTATCTCCCTTGGTCTTTGGGTCGAGCATAATAGCTATATTTTTCTTTTTTCCACCGCCAAATGGGTTACCTTCCCTAAGTTTTGACGCGCTGAAGGCACCTTCTGGCCATGGTTTATCTAAAAGGCTTGTCAGATCCTCAAAACATTCCCCCTCATTTAGAACCTTTTTAATGTCTTCGATTAGTTCTCTTTCTTTCTCCTCCTCCTCTCTTTTCCTTTCTGAGATCGGCACTGTTTGTGTTTCCGCGCAGTTGCTTTCCACACTATCTGTTTGCGTGGCTACTGACTGGCCTTGAGGAGCAGTTGTGGCTTTCGGTGGATAGGTGTCCCACTCGCTGCACTTTCTGCTCATTTCAAGGATATGCTGAGCCATTTGGTTAATAGACTTTTTTATTTCTGTCTTCGTGTTTGGGATACACTTGACCGTGGCTTGTGCCTCCTTTGCCAGTTGTTCCAATCTCTTCAACATAGATTTGAAATCTAGCAGCTCCTGCTGCTGGTTCTCATCCTCCCTCTCGGTTCTTCTTCTCTTGGTGCCCGTACTGCTGGCACTGCCGACAGAACTTACTGACCCTCTTCTAGAGCCCGGTGGTGATCTGGACAGTGAGCTTCGTCTTGCAAATGGATCTGTGACGTCGATCCATCCGTAGCTTGACGTTTCACCTCCAGCGTTTCCTTGTTTCCCGCTCAGTGTTGCAACATCTTCTTGCTCCTCATCTTTCCTTACTGTTTTTTCGAGTTTTAGGTTTAAATTCTCCATTTAGTACCCACGAGTATGGGACGAATATCAGCGTCGCTCCTCCGGGGTGGCGCCCGTTCCGGGGAGAAGGGGCTTACTACGGTGAGGTGGCCCAGGTGCCTCAAAGGTTTTAACGACTTCGCTGTCGGTTATTTATAGAGGTTGTCTCCTCGCGGGCCGGCCAGTTAAGGCAAGCCCCGCGGCCACGAGTCCGCACGACGTTCCGCAGCTTCGCCCTACTGTAGTCGCTGAGGTGCGGGTCGTGGTTACGCTATGTGCCAGAGGACTGGCGCAGGGTCCACTGGTTCCAAGTTGACAGCCAATTCGTCGTCCATTTCGTAGCCATAGTCGTCGTCACTGCATCGTAGAGGGTTTGGGATAGGGGGAGGTATTTGGTGGGAGGGTTGAGGAAACACTGCAAACCTGTCCGCCATGGTTGAACCTGCCAGAGATCTCTTCATGTGTGATCTCCGACGGCATAGCTTTGCAGGGGATAGGGTGGGATCTTGGGTCAGCAGGGAAACCGGGATCGTTACACTGCTGGGTGTTGGGCGCCGGTAGTGGGAATGGCAGGCCCTTTTTTCTTTTCCTGTACAGGGTCCATCATTCCCAACATCAGCTCGCCATCGCTGGAGTGCCATTTGGACGCAAGATAAAGGAAACATTTTTCTTTTATTGTGCTGGATCCTATATCTCGCGCACAGCGGTGCCGCATATACCCCCCCTGTATATGACGCGAGTAGGCAGACACTCGACGACTCTTATTCGCCACTCAAAGGAAGTAAACTTCCAAAGGGTGGCCAATGCAAGTCGACCCCGCCACTACTACTACTACTACTACTACTACTACCACTACTATTGGTGGCAATCAGTTAATACATAAACATTACTAAGGTTTTTTGCTTAAATAAAAAAATATTTCAGTATTGACTCTTTGTCTATCCGATTGGAATGAAACGACTTCCCAGTAAGATCAGTTCATTTTAAAACTTCTTAGATTCACTTGCTGATTGCGAATCAATTCTAGCTGTTCAAATAATGTTTATTTTGAGACATTGGGGTGATTTTGGATCACCAAAAATAACGAATTTCGTGGCTATCGTTATTTTGAGCATACGCAGTGATAAGAAATAGGTAAGTGATGCTCAATAACTACAACGATGGTCGACCAGTTTTACTTGCCTGCTCTCTCCTTGAAGAGTCACTATGGTCAAAGTGTCAATTGTTGAACCACTGGCAATATTGCCGCTTCATGCGGCAAGCCTTTATTTTTGAGGGAAAACCAATGAAATGGAAGTTAGAAATAGCCAAAAGTCGCCCACTCACTGTGTGTTCTGCACCACCAAAACTCGCCAATCGCTCAGCTACACAACTCGGCCAACTTGGCCACACACACACACACACTTGGCAACTCTGCGGAACGCGTATTCTAAAGAATGGAGGTGGGAGGTAGGAGATATTGTTTTCTCTCTTCAAACTCTTAATCGACTATCTGTGCCCAATGCGTTTATATCAGCATTCTAGGTACCGGCTTGCCATTGTGTATACGGTCTATGGTCTGGAGTAATTTTGATGGTCTTTCGGAGGGGGGGGGGGATGTTGTGCCATAAGCAAATAGTATCAGACATAGCATGGTTTATTTTTAGTTGAAAGTTCAAAGGGGGACATGCCCCTCTGATATCCTCGTATCTACGCCATTGGCTGCACGTAAACATACTGTGTGGCCATTGTAAATTGTCCAGTGAAAAGAATTCGGTGCAAGAAGTAACGCGTCGTCATAACTCTTAATTTATTTCAGATATCAAAAAATAAAATTATAGGCTGTCTCGAATAAAAGTCTTCCAATGATATACTCAATTTTGCTACTTATTAAGGCCCGGTCAAACAGAGGGCGTTCTAGAACGCGGCGTTCCGGCGTTCTCTAAGGCCGCGTTACATTCCGTTGTTTGTATCAAACAGGCCAGTTTGACGGGTTGAGCAAAAGCGTTACGCCAATTTTTGTCAAGATGTCTAGTGATTCAAACATAGATGAACTCAAGTCCCGGTCAAACAAAGGGCATTCTAGAACCCGGCGTTACGGCGTTCTAGAACGCCGCGTTACAGCGTTCCGTTGTATTGTTAGAGAACGCCGGAACGCCGCTTTCTAGAACGCCCTCTGTTTGACCGGGCATTTAATCCTATTTCATTCTTCCACGTCTTGTTTTATTTTATTTAAAAAGGAAACGGCAAATGATCGCTAAATATTCTGTTTATCTAGTTCATAAAACTTATAACTACAACCGGCAACAACAGGTTTTCTTCTCCGTCTTAAAAATGGTGCAGCATCTTTCTTGGATAATACCTGCAGACAATATTTAATGTCATTGTTTTACTTATGTTTTGTACCCCTTTTTAGACTCGATATGATAATAAAGATCGTTACCTGAAAGAACCTCCCACTCCGCTTACCTCATGCCGCGCTTGTCAATTTACGATGGCCACGCAGTACTGCGATTGTGCAAGTAACTATTCAAACTACAAAGTAAATTTTGTTTTCGATTTGTAGGTGAAAATCACGATATGGAGGATTGCTTTCATTTTTTATGAGCACGGCGATTTAGCTAGTTATTTCGTTTATATACAGGGCGTTTTAAAAGTTGGGACCTTCCTCTTCAGAAGCAACTGCCTTTGAAATTACAAAACGTGCGGTGCGGTGAATGAGTAGCAGAAGAATTTAAAAAAATGGTAAGAAATACTTACTGTTCGTTCGCTGGGAAGTTTTAAGTGCGGTCCTGTCACATGAGTGTTATAGATACGGTTCAAAGTTCGAGCCGCGAGACTAAAAAACGCAAGTATTTCTTCTTCAATTTGGACCATTGGAGGTTGTCTAGGTCTTTAACCATGATGTGTGGATGCAAATATCCTATGTTTCTAGCTCTTTGCACGAGATAGACATATCGACGGGATACGATCGAGGAAACGATCAACGTACACATGCGACCACCTTCAAAGTACACTAAAATCATGTCCACCAGTTCATTATAGTTATAACGGTTGCGCCATTTTTGTTGTCTTAGAAGTCTGATGTAGCACGTCAACAAGTCGAGAGACGTCAAACGCGACTGCTACGTACATCTGTGCTTTGTAGTAATCTGCGTTTTTTGTGTCTGTTTTGATCTAATCGCAGAGGGACGGAATTAGAAATGAGGATTTCAGTATCGCTCAATATCTTGATATCCCTCAACATTTCGGTTTTTTGTTACTCAGAAAAAACTCTCCTTTTGGCGAGTACTATATGCCATATGAAGAAAAGTCCCCACTTAGGAAACACCCTGTATATATAATGTGGTTATGTGCCAAATGCCAAATACCGTTTCTTGGGATTTCTGATATTTCAGTTATAATGAATGACAAATAATCAGAGAACCCTCAGTCAGCCTCGTGATTTTACCCTACTTTCAGCTGGAGTCGATGGAAGGAGACAGTTCAGTATGGAAGAAGAGGATGATCTACTGCAGTTTGCGATACAACAAAGTCTCATTGAATCGGGAACTGAGAAGGAGGAGGTAAGCTCATTATTTCACAAGAAATACCCACCACTCTGTAAAATTTTGCGTGTCACAACCAGTGGCGGCTCGTGGTCATTGAAGAAGGTGGTTCACTAGTCCCCCTCCCCCCAACCACGATTGATATTTTTTTGAATATCATAATATCTTTTGGCTTTAGTACATATAAATGAAAACAAAAAGAATATAAATATTTTTTTCAAAACATATATTTAGATCTGCAGTATGTAAAATAAAAGCTTATTGCTTTTTTGTTACTTTGTACATTGTTTAAACGCAAAGTCCATTCTTCTCTTTTTTATTCGAAGCTAATTTGTCAATAACAGCTTCATTAAAGTTTGGAGTGGCACTGAGATTACTTAAATTCATTGCATTAAAAAATCAAAGCAGATAAATGAACACAAGAAAAGTGTGCGGTTCATCCTATTAAAATTTGCGATACCCCCTTCTCCCGATGGTACGAATACATTAGAACAGCGTTTCTCAACCTTTTTTAGCCCGCGGACCAGTAGATCTGTTGAAAAAAAAATTGCGGACCTCTGATATTTTCTTAACAACAAATTTTGACTAAGTATTTATAAACAACCACTACGTAAATTAGTTGTAATATTTTTATCATACATATAATAATAAGTAATAATAAACCTTCAACAAAAATGACAGGAAATTATAAAAAAAATCACAAACTAGGAACACAACAAAAATATCATTCTTACGATTGCCAAAAAATGAAATCAATGGGAACAAACTCTCAAAAAAATTAGAACAAAAAATCAGAAATTATAAAAATAATCAAAGACTCATTGCATGAATGAGAAGATTGCTGCTGTTCTTCTTCAATCAACTTGTGAATTCTTGGTTCCAAATTCGACAAGCTAAGTCGGAGCGGTGAAATAACCAAAAGCCCATTTTTAAATTTATTTTTCATTACCGTCATAGATGAAACAACCCCATTCACATAAATATGTGGTTGCGAAGGGGACTAACATTTTCATTGCTTTCTCGTATAGAGACGGATATTCATTTTTCAATTTGATCCAAAATGTATCTATGGACATTGTTGAAAAACTAGCTTTTAACATAATATCTGCAGTAATCTCAAGAAGGGGCTCTTATTCTCTGTCATTTAAATTTATCTTGCTGTACTGTCATACGTTATGGGAGGGCTTGTTATCCACACATTTCTTTCACATGTGGTAAATTAAGTAATTTTTTTTCGTATATAGGGGAAATGTCCGCGGAACACTAATGGTCCGCCGGACCAGCGGTTGAGAATAGCTGCATTAGAATATGCCCCTCAATACCGCACGTGTGATCGCCGAACGGGCATCGCGTCGGCTGGATAGTCGCTCGGCTATTAGTCGGGCCGCGGTGGCAGCTATTGCCGGATAACCCTAATTGCAATTAGCGTACAAGAAAATATTAGGAAGGTCAACTGACGTAGTTTAACGTCTGCTTACCTTAAACCGAAACTTAAGCTTAAAATCATAAGCATAATAAAATAATAATATTCATCCTGATTAAATATTAATAATAATATTTTTGCAAAAAATGGATAAAAAAGAAAACCAATTGGTTTTTTAAAGGTATTTAATTACCTATAGTACCGCATGCTTTCGAAAAAAAAAAAAAATGTATTTTTATCCTTTTTAGCTCTCACTGATTCAATGAAGTCACTGAAGAGAACTTATGCAGAGCCTCTATCTGTCTGTCCGTCCGTCCGTCTGTCTGTCCGTATACAAAAGATAGCCAAAACTACAGGTCCTAGAGAAAAAACTAAATACAGATTTGGAATCAGTATGAAAAAACTAGTCCGGGAAAAATCCGGTTTTGTCAGTATCACTTCCCGTTTAAAAAAATTGAATTAAATTACGACAGCTACCTAACTGACGACGTATTATCTACGGTGTATTGATACTCCTGAAGCACAGGCAGCGTGATCTAGCGGTTAAGTCGCACGTACACGATATACATAAGATAAGGCAGAAATATTGTACAAATATTTATTAATAAAAATATTCTAAAGCTAAAAAAAGCTATGCACCAGTCCGAAAGGGCGTAGGTTCGAATCTCACCGCGGTCAACAACTTTTTTTTTCTTTTTTTTTAACATTAAATGTTAAATTTGTTTATTACTAGTCCGGGGAAAATCTGATTTTGTCAATATAATAAAAAAGTTAAATTTTTATATCAACAAATTCCACAGTGAGAGCGCCGTTTGAATTTACTATAAATTCTTTCCTACTTTTTTATTACGAAAGTATTACGCCTCAAACAAATCTTTATTTTATTTATCTTTTGCTTATGACTACGAAAAAATTTGGTTTGTGTATAAAATCAACGGCACTACAAGATTTTAAATGAAATAATGATTTCATTTATGTAAACGCTGTAGGGTGCTATTTAAAAAAAAATTGGGGTTGAAGTACAAAAATGTTTCAAAAGCATGGTATCACAGACACTATAGTACTTTCCAAAAGACCACTTTTCATTTGAACTTTTTTTACAAGAACATTACGTATCGAGGAAATTCTGGGACACCAAAAGTATATCTTATTTGGGCATTCAGACTTTTATAACCCAGCAGCATTTGAATAAGCTCCCTATATGTTCTTTGATTGAAAACGATAAGGAAAGTTTGATTTGAATAAAAAAAACTACCTCGTTAGGGAATAGACAAGTGATATTTAATAGACGACTAGGTGGATCCTAAGCCAACACAAAATTTCATCACTATTTATTGAATAGGTGGATATTTGGGAAGCCTTAAAATCTCAGAAGCCATCCAGACCAGAAACACCGAATTTATTAGGCGAAGAGGAACGACAATTGCAAAGGTATGAGTGTAGCAATTACTTTGAAATAACCTAAACTGTCATTTTGTTTTCTAAGAAATCGGATGTCTGTCACACCAGACCCTCCACGTTCTGCGCCAAGTTCGTGTCCGAGAAAAAAATCCTTATAATATGCCCTAACAATGCTTTAATGCCTATTAGAAAGCCAGATTTATTATGTTATTAGCAAGCTTATAAAATAGGTACTTGTCGATTTTTATATATCCTTGCCTGAAACATTACACTGGTCGACAAGATTTTTGTAACACAAAGCAGATTTTTATTTTTAAAATGGAAATACCCTTTCTAATAAAAGGAAAAACACTCCCAGAGCCCTAACACGTACCACTTTGCAATAGTTTAATAAGACCATTTTACATTCGCAGGTAGTCAATTTTATGAGGGGACCGTTAAAATTCATGCATTTTGTAACAGGAAAATGATCCTTTATTGATGAAAATATTAGACATAAAATTAAGATAAAAAATCAGTCTTCTGTTGAGTTTCCAAATGAGCGATTCTCTGGGTGTAGATAAAGCGTTTTAAGGACGAACATATTGAATCAGACGCGCCACAGTCGCAAAATCTCTCCTGACAAATTTTGTTATATTTGTGGAGAATTTATGGTGAAAGGACAAGTCAGGCCATTTTCTGAAAATATTAAAAAAGAAACTACTTCCAATATTTTGGTATTTTTATTGAAGATCAAGACAAGCAGTAGGCTTGCCATGTGTGCTGTGTTAGTTGTAGCGTGTAATTGGTACAGTGGATGAATGGAAAGAGGAAAAGCATCCCTTTTGAAGCCCCAATGGTATAGCGAGAACACCGAGCGAGAACCCACTAATCATTTGGACGGTTACTATTTTTGCCTGACAAAGACTAAAGGTTATTCCAAAAAGGGAAAGCAATAGATCGACTATCCAAATTTGCAGTCTGCAATACGACCTGATAGATCCACAAAATGTTGTTTTGGGAGATACTGAGAACAAATAATCATCAGGCAGCTCCGAAGAACAGTGCATCGACCCTAGTTTTACTGCAGGTCCCAGTTCCGATGAGCCACATTTCATTGTTCAAAGTGAGTTAAATGATTTGGTACGTGATTTCGGGATATCAAAGCAACAGCAACTTCTTGGTTCTCGACTTAAGGATTCGAACTTATTAGCCAGAGAAACGAAAATAATAAATAAAAATATAAATAATGGTTGGTTTAATGCAGGAACTTGATATTGAGCATTCCCCCTGAGTGGCGCTTATTTATAGGTTGGTCTAAATAAAGTTTGAAAGCTGTGTTATTGCACAATGGCATTTTAAATTTTAATTTGTTTGTCGGCCAGTGTATTGTATGATAATATATTAACGAATCAGTTGTAAATCTTGAATGAATTACTCTATCCATAATACGGTTTACACTCAAAATATTTCATATACAGGTACATTTAACTTGAATCTCTAATTTCTGCAAGCAAACAGTATAATATCAGTATGGCGTTCAGATAAGTTTATTTTGGACAAGCAAATTATGACCTTTTGACAATCCCATGCTCCATATATCGTTAACGTTTTCAATTATTTTCACTAAATGTATTTCATACCTTTTTTGGTACCTGTTCTGGCCCAGTGGTGACGTAACATCACCTCTTACCATCACTGTGATTGTCTGCGGTCATAATTAGTGGATTCAGGACTGGTAGTAATATACAGATCTTATGACCTTCGACTGGTTCTTGAAAGTAACTCATTTTGTCGTTTATATTATTATAGTTATTTTGTCTACGTTTATATTTGAAAACTAGTATAGCTAATAATTTAATAAATTAGCTGTGCAAAGCTGCAATCAAAATAATGTTTGTATGTGTATCTGTCGAGAAGTATTTATTCCATAAATGTTCACATACTGTGCTGGATAATACATTACTTCTGTACGAACGCTTTATAAGTTAGCAATAAAAATATGGGTTCTCTGGATTCAAAATTTACTAGTACAATAATTTAGGGTTAGCCCAACTGCATGGCCGTATAGATAGGCCCATTTCGAAGATACTTTATTAATATATCGGTGCTCTAATCATCCCATTTTGTTTTGTACTAACATTTTCACTTCTGTATTTTTTAAATGATTCTTAAACTTGTTATTTGTTTGTTTTTGATCTGTATAGTATATCAGTTTTCAACTGAAGCAATAATTATTCACGAGTACTACTGAAATAGTTAATTGTAAGCTGACATTGCTATCAAATGCATTGCAAAAATTAAAGAGGTTATAATAAAAGTGTATTTTCTGGAACATATATACTCTGTTACCTGATACTTTAGACTGGCTTGACGTCTATTTGATAGATATCAGCTGACGAAGTGCGTCTCAGATTTAATTTTTTAGTAGTGGTCTGAATTGGCAATCCTGCAAGTCGGACAGTCTTAGTAATATTTTTACTGAATATCTCATTGCCAAAATATAATGACTACTTTTGTGAACAAGAAATTGATCCAATATCTAAAAATTCACAGCAAAAATGCTTGACCGAAACAAATGCATTTTTTCATTTATATATTGGGTGCATTCAGCAGACTCAAGCGGAGCAGCTACCAAATTTTGTGCTAAACGCGTGCGCTACCTAGCAGCTACCGCTCCAGCGGTCGCCATTTTTTGTAGCGATAAAAAAATACTCTCACTTGGAGCGGAGCTACTTCTGACCTTGTGAGTGTTATATGTTATGATACTTGTGTTCAAGGTATGATCTATGAAAAAGTCGTCGAGTTATCTTACGTTTACTGTTAACATTTCACTGACGACTAACAGTCGACACAAACAATTTATCGTGATATCTCTGAGCGTACAAATAACGCTTTTCAGCAGAACCCCAACTGTTGAGATGTAGCGGCTACAAAAGTAGCGGCTCTCGATCTTTCTGCTGAATGCAACCATTGTTAACAGTCAAATTACTCGTCAGTATCTGTACGAGCACAGAGTGCAGCCCTGTACGTATGCCGTAAAAGCATATGTCAAAATTCATTCTGGAGGTTTTCTAGTTATCACTAGCCGAACATCTGTTAGCTGTTGACAGTGTTGACACGGATGACAGTCTAAAATATCGGGTAACAGGGTAAATGCTAAAAACAACCTATGATAATATGCTTACCAAAACTTTTAATAAATACAGAGCGGACACTTCGAGGATTTCCTTTTATGTTCTCTACGACATCTTTCTTAAAAGCGATGCTGCATTCGCCCAAGCCCAAGCACTGATTAGTATAATCTCACCTTTACTTAGACGAAAGAAAATGGCGCTGTGACGCCATCCCGCTGAGTGTCAATGTCAATACTAACTAGTGCAATGTTGCCATATACCACCCCATCATGTTCTTAAAAAGTGACAGAATTTTGAGTTAAAGTGGAAACCATTACAGTTAAGTCTATTAATAAGTGAAATATAATTACAAGAAAGCCATTTCAATATATTTCCAGTGTGTATCAACCGGTGGTATCAACGATATGTGGGTGGACGATAACTGCTTCCCTATTTGATATAGAAAAAAGTCTCAAATAAAAAATGTAGAGGGCAATAAAATCTATGTTCCAAATATATTTACCTTTATACAGGGTGTGACTTACCAAAGTTGATTTTTTTCAAATAGAATACCCTGTAAATTATTGTACATTTGGATTCCTTTGTTTACTCTAGTGCGACTTTGTGTATCGCATATGATAGTTTAAACGAAGCGTTCAGATGCAAATGACCACTTTTGATATAAGTACATGTCAGAAAAGAATTGAATACGCAGCGTCTCTAAAACTTATAAGGCTGTGACTATGCGGTGTGGCTAAGCCGACGACTAAGCATGAAGTGTTCAGCTTAGGAAGTACTGTCAAATTTAAATTCTTGTTCTACTTGGAGAAATCGTTAAATTAATTAGGCAAACTTCAATCACAGGTAACTTGATTTTTTTTAAAATGGGAATGCCTATTTTTTGTGTACGGTTAAATGTAAAATTTGATAGCCTCTATAATGATATAGGATTGTCGATATGAATCTCTTGTAGTTTCCATATTATTTCAAAAATTCAGTCAAATCGGAGTTTTTCAAATGTTTCTACCTGTAAGCAACCCGCAGGCCATGAAAAATAAACAAAAGGTTGTTCAGATGGAAGAAAATAACTGACTTGCGATGGCAGATGTGAACGAAATAAGAGTTAATTCTATAAAGATTTTATATAAGATTATAAAAATACATTACAACATATCAGCTCTAATCAGAAAGGACAGCGGCAGCATATCTAATATCAATGAAAAGCTGGAGGATGACCGAAATGGCTATTTTTCACTACCTAACTTTCGAGATGTACTAGAGATTTATAAGTTTCGAGAATTATCACAAATTTTGAAATGAAACGGAAAATACCAGCTATTGTTGCTGGCAGTATAATATCTTCAGAATGAAATTTTACATTTAATGGTATAATAAACTATTAATTTTCATTAAGTCAAAAGTAGGGATACTTCTTACTGGAGCACTCCAAATTCTTGAGTAATTATTAGCACGAAAACTGAATTAAAGTATGTTTAAATTATGAAACATAATTTGCTTGTCAAAAAAACACATAAAATAAGCACAATTGATACATGAACTAATGAATAATCATTCCAGTAGATGTTCAGAATGTGTCATTGAGATGTAGCGTTAATTTTGATTTGACGTAAATGACTACTGTCTTATACCATGAAATGTAAAATTTTATTCTGTAGTTATTAGACTACCAGCAACATTTCATTCCAAAATTTTCAATCATTTTTGAAATTTGTCGATCTCTATTACATCTTAATAGTTGGTAGGCTGTGAAAGATAATCATTTCTGTCATAGTCCGGCTTTTTATTGACCTTAGATGTTACCGCTATTATTTCTGGTTAGAACGGATATGTAGTAAGGAATTTTTATTTTCTTGTCTTGTTACTCTAGTTTGTTTGCATATTTCTGTTAGTTGTTTTCTTCCATCATGGCCTGCTAGGTTACTTACTGGTAGATAAATTTGAAAAATCAGATTTGACTGACAATTTCAAATAAAATGGAAAGTACAAAAGATTAATATCAACAATCTTATATCGTTAGAAAGGCAATCAAATTTTATATTTAACTGTATAAAAAAGATTATGTATTCCCATTTAAAAAAGTAAAGTTATATGTGATAGAAGTTTCCCTAATTAATATACCGGTTTCACGAAGTACAAAAATAATTCAGATTTGACGGTACTGCCTAATCTGACAAATTTCATGCTTAGTCACACCGCAAAGTCAGAGCCTTCTAAGTTTTATGGACGATGCGATATTCAATTTTTTCCTAACATCTACTTAGATCAAAAATGGTGAGTTGCGCCTAAACGGTTCGTTTTAAGTATCATGTAAAAAAGTGCCACTAAAATCGACCAAGAAATCCAAATATGTATGCAATAGTATATAGGGACATTTATTGGACACCCTGTATAATGGTAAATATTTTTGGAACATAGATTTTATTGCCCTCTACATTTTTATTGCAAACATTCTTTCTATCTCAAATAGGGAAGCAGTTATCATCCACCCACACATCGTTGAAATGTACCTGATTTTCGTAACGACAGCAATACGTGCCAACACCGATTCTATCCGGACCTTTAAATAGAATATTTTGCTCTATCTCTTTGTAATTTGCGTTTCCTTGTCTAAATGTCCGCTCTGGTATTTCCCTGGTGTAACCACAGCATACCAAACAATCAATACACTCAGGTTGGTGGTAATCTCAGAGTAACAACTGAACATAGAGGTAGTAAACAAACCACTTCAGCATGGCGTGCTCAAAGCCATCATCTTTGACACTTCAGCCCCCAAACATTGCCAACTAACCTGAAATTCTTCCAATGCAACCCATGTCACAAACACTGCTTTGCACTGTCCCATCTCGAAAAACTGTTAAACTAGACTCGAATATAGCACAGCAAGTCCGTAAAGCTTCACTACAGTTACCAACAAATAGCGAATTCGGTTTTACTAACCAAGCATAAAAGACGCAAACCAAAGGAAACGTTTGACAGTCGGAGGTTACCGTATATAGGTATTGCCAGCTCCTCAAAATTTATGTAAGACAGAATTTACGTTTATGATGAAGAAACATCCAGTAACGCAGTAGAGGTCAACATATCTATCGAATTTGCTGTAATCATTCCTGAACCCTCAAAATACCGTCTTTTTTAACGTAGAATGGAATATTTCTGGATACTATACAATTAAGACGATAGTAAACAGCTATGATTGCCGTATCTGGTGGTCAGTATGACAACGTAAGAAAAGCTGTTGGCCTATTAGAATTAGTTGTTTACTACCTCTATGTTCAGTTGTTGCTCTGAGGTGGTAATCATACGCGCATTCGGCCATTTTGGAGTATCTGTCAAAAGAAGCATATACGTCGGTGGACACCATTGACGTAAGGGCGGCGCTTGCATTTGCTCATTGCTGATAATAGCGTTTTTTGCTGGTTGCACTCGGTCTGCACTGCATTTCTGTTTTGCATTTCACTGGCAGCTCCAGTGCAAATTTTTTAAGTGCACTCATTTCACTGGCATTTCTGCAGTCGGAGCGGTCGAACTGAGTGCAATAATTTCGCACCGATTTCAAAGTGAGTTTCGTGGAAGTGAACCAAGGAAATGACAGTATATTTGAGCGGGAAACTTCAAATCGTTTCACCTGTTTAAACTTTCGATCTTTGAATACAGCAATATCTAGTTGATTTTCACTATTTTCTGTCAGAATGAGTAGAGAGAACGAAAAATCAAATTTTTAATTTCCTTGTTTGAATTGGCAATCCAGCTCATCTTCTGAGGATGAACAAATAATATGTTTAAGAAGAATATGCATATATGCAAATATTGTTGTCAAAAATGTCAAAACAAGTTGTTGTTTCTTGATGATTGTGTATTTCACTGGAAGAACCCAGTGCAAAAGTGTTATCCTAGGTGAACTGTTTCAGTATTCTGCACTCGCACGGAGTGCACTAAAATGTGCCCAATGAAAAACGCTATGAGATAATAGCACAGGCGTACGCTGTGAGATTTTGTATACTTGGTGTTGATAGTGATCTTTAGATCTAGATCTTTAAAACGGATAAACAATGTGCTGGAAATATAGGTGCCGCTAAATAAGTACCTACTATAATTGCTGAAAAAGTTTTTTTAGATTTCCGAATAATGATCCCGTAAAGTAAGTCTATATTACCTACAAATAAAATATCTACTCAAAAATATACGGACACTATTTTTACGGATCGACTGAGACGACTTAACTGATTTGATAGATAGCAGCAGATCAGCCAGCAGGCCTTTGAGCTAAATTGTATACAAGCCTATAGGCGCATTCGTTTTACACAAAATCTCAGCTCGCTTAAACTTCTCACACTCAGTTCAAGACGTGTTCTTTTTATCCACTCAATTCAAATGATGTTAACGAAAACTTGTCAATCTTAAAGGCAGCGCCAGCGGCGTAGCGTCCATTATACGACAGTTTGTGCAAGAGGACTCTCAAGTTTATTACGTGATTTTGATTTCAACTTCTTGTGTGTGTTTTTTCTATTTTGCCGAATTCTGAAAATTTATTTAAGATTCTACAAAGCTTCAGATATCAATTACTACAATAAAAGGATTGAGGATTTTAAAACGTATATGCAAAACATGAGGAGCGAATTTGATTTTTTTTGGAAGAATAAGGAATGGAATAGGATAGTTAGTTGCCGAAAACGAACCATCTAGAAAACGAATGCGGTTGGATTCAATCCAGGTAGAAGATAAAAAAAAACTATGCTCGCTTATTTTATGAAATTTTAGATGTTATCATCTTCATCAGGCACCGATTAAGCAAAATATCAAAGTTAAAGTTTCTAAATCTTCTTGAGGCAACGCAGTTCACTACTTTCGAAAAAGTGTTTTCCCAAGAGTTCTTTTCTATTTTGTTAAATTCGTATGGACAATAAAGTGAACTTTCAGTAATTTATGTTCTATTTCCACAACAAGTTGTTCCGCGGAGAGATCTTTTTCTTGCCTGAAAAGAATAAAAACATGCGTTGGAATTCACTAAAACAAAAGAGACTGTCAACATTAGCATTGATGAACATTGAAAATTCATTACTAGAGAGTATGCGTTCTTCTCCTTCATTTGAAAAAAGTGTAATAAAAGTTTTCGCAAAGATGAATTCTAGAAGTTGATTTTGATTTTAAAATTTAAGATTTAAGAGACACGCTCATAACTTTGTTTTTTTAGTGGATTTACCTAGTTCTTTTTTTAATTTGTTTGATTATACCTGTTACACCTGTTGTATGCTTCGTTTTATTATCCTAATAAAAAAATATTTATCGTGTTGCTAAAATGTTAATTGCAGTTACTTATTACATCCACTTGTATTGACGCCACGCTACGCCGCTGATTTTAGGTTATAAACTGATATTTGGTCATTTAACAATCTCACTTTATTGTGAAATATCTCACTTCACTTGCAAAACGAATGCGCCTTGTTAGTAATTACTGAACAAAAATTGGGAGCTCACTAAAGTGTAATCGTTCACTTGAATGTGTACACCTGTGCATGTACAGCGCTGCTGATTCGGTACAAATGTACTCATTCAGTACGCAGCTGCCAACAATAAGAATCTGTCAAAATCCATAAAATGGATTTGTTGTCCTCTTGGCCTTGGCCTAAAGTAAACCGTGAAGATATTTTATGCCGTTTTAAACTGGTTTTTAGAACGTTTTTCTGGAATTCAGTACATCTTTTAAATCCAAGAAAATTATGATTGCCTGCATATATGTATATAATTGTATACGATTGTTTTTACCGTGAGCTTTTTTCTAAAGATGTTTAATTCAAGGTATATTATAAATTTTCTCTCACGCACAAGGTTTTCACCTTCAGTGGGTTCTACCATTTATTTACCTTATCTTATTGTGCAATGTATGTTTTTTATAGATTCGGTAAATAAATTATTATTATTAATAATTTCAGTACATTTCAAAACACGATATGTGCATGTAAAAAAACGTACCTACTGATATTCTTCCCTATATTTTTAAGAATAAAGTTTCTTAATCTCAATTAAAAAAGGATCTTTTTTTGCAAAATATCAAGTACATATATTTTTTATATTTCATATTACTTGAATAACAACATAAAACAAAATATTATGTTATTGAGGAGTGTAATCAATTGCACAAAATTCTCTGTACCAACCAAACGCGCCTTCATCGGCGTGTACTATACTTGGCAGCGCTGAATTGAGGTTTCATGGGGCCCGGGGCTATTATAGTTTAGGGGCCCTTTATGAACAACATAACATAATAATAAATAGTAATAACAACATACAGGGTGAGTCAAGCTCAACGCCTCGAACTCTTGTGACCAAACAATACCACTTGAAATCGACTTTGCAAGTGTATGTAGGTCGAGTTAGGCTACATTTTAAAAATAATGACTTTTATACAGGGTGTCTAATAAAAGCGTGACATATCAAAGTTATGTTTTTTTAAATGGAACACCCTATATATTATTGCATATTTAGATTCCTGGGTGCATTTTAGTGTGACTTTATGTATCACACATGGGACATTAAGCGAACCGTTTAGGTGCAAATCACAATTTTGGGTATAGGTAGATGTCAGAAGAAAATTGAATATGGCAGCTGTTATAAATCTTAGAGGGCTGTGACTTTGCCGTGTTACTAAGCACGACATGTGTCAGCTTACGTTAGACGGTCGTGTTCAAATTACGTTTGTACTTGGAGAAATCGGTAGATCAATTAAGGAAACTTCATTCAAAGGTAACTTGATTTTTTCAAATGGGAATGCATAATTTTTTTTGTACGATCAAATGTGCAATTTGATAGGCTTTCTAATGATGTCAGGTTATGAATATCAATCTATGGTAGTTTTTATTAAATTTCGAGATTTCAATCAAATCAGTGTTTTTCAATTTTCCTACCTATAAACAAACTAGCAGGCCATGAAATATAAACAAAATTGTATTCAGATGGAAGAAAACAACTAACTTAGCAAAAAGATCCAGCAGAACTAGAGTAAAAGAACAAGATTATAAAAATTCCCTACAACAAATCAACTCTAACCAGAAACAACGGCGGTAACATGTCTAAGGTTAAAGAGAAGCTGGAGTACGACAGAAATGGATAATTTTTACAGCCTACCAGCGACTGCATTGTACTAGAGATTAAAAGTTTCCAAAATCACTAACCACTTTGAAATGAAAGCAAAACTTTCAGCGATCGTTGCCGTCAGTTTAATATCTTCAGAACACAATTTCACATTTAATGGTATAAAACAGTAGTCATCTCCGTCAAAGTCAAAAGTAATGTACCTCTCACTGTCGTCCTTTAAATTTTTCAGTATCTATTAGCAAGGTCGCAAAAAAAGGAATACTGACAAATCATATTTTAATTTTCTGTCAGGTATTTATGTTTAATAATTTGAGCAGATTTTTAATTTATTCTTCATTTTCCGCGATCTTGCTTATAAGTATTGAGGAGTTTGCACAACTCCAGTCAGAGGTATCGGTTACAATTTTTTGAAACCATGAAATTTGAAATTTTATTCTGAGGCTATTAAACTGCCAGCAACATTACCTGGTAGATTTCCTTTCATTTCAAAATTCACAATGGTTTTGTGAATAGTCAATCTTTAGAATATTGTAGTAGCCGATATGCTGTGAAAAATACCCATCTCTGTCGTACTCCAGCTGCTTTTTGACCTTAGATGTGTTATGTCTGCTACTTCTGGTTAGACTTGATTTGTTGTAAGTCATTTTTATAACTTTGTCCCTTTACTCTAGTTCGTCCGTAACTATCTGCTAAGTTACTTGTTTTGTTCCATCTAAACAGTCTTTTGTTTATATTTCATGGCCTGCTAAGTTGCTTATAGGTGGGAAATTGAAAAACACCGGTTTTACTTAACATTTGAAATTAAATAAAAACTACCAGAGATAAATATTTACAACTGCATATCATTAGAAAGCTTATCAAATTGCACACTTGATCGTATAAAAAAAATTATGCATTCCCATTTGAAAAAATCAAGTTACCTTTGATTGAAGTTTCCTTAGTTGATCTACCGATTTCTCGAAGTACAAATATAATTCGAACTCGACCGTCTAACGTAAGCTGACACATTTCATGCTTAGTGACACGGCAAAGTCACAGCCCTCTAGGATTTATAATAGCTGCGATATTCAATTTTTTTCTGACATCCACCTATACCCAAAATTGTGATTTGCACCTGAACGGTTCGCTTAAAGTCCCATGTGTGATACATAAAGTCACACTAAAATGTACTCGGCAATCTAAATATGTAATAATATACAGGGTATTCCATTTAAAAAAACACAACTTTGATATGTCACGCTTTTATTAGACACCCTGTATAAAAGTCATTATTTTTAGAATGTAGTCCAACTCGACCTACATACACTCGCAGGGTCGATTTTTCGAAAAGTGGTATCGTTTGGTCACAAGAGTCCGAGGCGTTGAGCTTGACTCACCCTGTATAGTCCTCGCGGGGCCCGGGGCTCCAGCCCCTTTAGCCCCATGGTTAATCCGGCCGTGATACTTGGTCAAAAAATATCGAATTGGTATCGATATCGTTTATTTTCGCATCCCTACCCAGACTTCTCACCCATGATGGCGCCGTCGAGGTCAAATTCTGTACGAACCATTTTTATGTAAGAAATCCTCAGAGATATTCTGCTGGTTGTTTAGTATGCTGTGGTATAACTGTAATAATGCTAAATTTAGCTGCAGCTTGCAAGCCGCTAGAGTAAAGAGTTTCTTTGTGTAGAGCGATCCAAGCGAGCTTAGAGCTTTACCAGCAGAATGCCAGCAACCCAGAATTGTTAGAAAACGTCAGTCCCGAAAGTGATTCAGATCTGCATATGGCGTTGTTGTTGTCCCAACGAGAACAAGAAAAGGAAAGGCTGCGAGAAGAGGAGGAACGAATGAAGGAGGAGAAGATGTTGGAGGAGATACTGCAACTTTCTCTTAAAGAGAAGTAAAGACAGATTGTAGGAAATTAAGTGATATATTTATGTTAATTGTCGACGGTACCAGCTTTTTTAGCAGATGCCTTTCGGGATAGTTTCTTTTATATATCTAATATGAAACGTAAGCATAATCAAAATAAAATGAATGACTTGTAGCCTTTGTTTTTTTTAATTCACCCAGTCCTTAAATGAGCGATAATCCAAAATACTAGAAGGAAACTGACTGAGTAACTATCCCATAATTAATAAACTCCATCTATATTTTTGCTCTATAGTTCAATGTCCCGTCAAAAATTGAAACCGATTTAATTTATTTGTAATAACTACAAATATTGCCACCCCCGAAGAGTATACCTGTGAATATACCTTGTATCAAGTAGGCCGCACAGTAAGAGGCCAGCAAGCAGGTTGCGTGACGTTACAATAATACCGGACCGACTTTTCCATGTGTTTATGCATATAGGGCGCGCGATATTTTTATTTTATTAGCTTGACGTAAGTCGGTTTTTTGACATACTTGTGTTAACTGGCTATTATACAACAGAGAAAATATCGATTTTCGATTAAAATAAAGCATTTTGCCGATTCTGGTTCAAAACTAAACTGCTCAACTTAATTAAAGGAACGCTTTTTTGGATGCTTTTTTCTCCACCTGTATGTTCTCAATGAAATTACGGTTTAAACGTATATATGGACCTGAGTTTTCTCTAAAAACTAGTGTGATTTGCGTCGCAATCGCGTAAAATGTGCCGCCGCTGAGACAAGTAGAGTTACTAGGTGTCCAAAATGAAAGTTACAAGATTTTTGGTGCGAGTTTGACCATCAGATTCGCTGAGTTATGAACCACATTCATTATTCTTTTGTAATGCTCAGATGGTATGAACTGACATTATGATAAATGTTAGATGTCTAGCCCAATATCTCTGTATCGTTTGAGTCTGAGATCATCTCGTTTAACTGCAACTTTCCACAAACTCCTGCATCTTCGGGATCATTCATTTTCTTGATCACAAACCGATGAGATGTATCGGCAGATACTTAGTAAAATCAAAGTTTTTTTTTTCGATTAGATCGAGATCCACAACTAACCACAAGGCATGTATACCAGTGGCGGCTGGTGAGGTAGTGCCACAGTGCCATGGCACTACCTTAATTTTCGACAAAAACATATTTATCTATCTCTTAAACTTTTCTTATTCTATATTAGTTTCCAACGACTTTTTCTGTTTTATATGAAATGGCAATAGCGCCTCAGCTCATAAATGCTTGCACCAGGCAACACGTGGCATCGTGGCAACTCACACGATGAGAGCTGTGACCATTGACGTCTTACCCCCAGATAGACGTGGAAAGTTTACAATAAAGCTTTGCGCAAAACACTTGGGCTCTGTTTACACTATATGCCATGTTGCCAAGAATCAACTAGTCCCCAGGTATACTGAGGCAGCCCCCGCTATAACCAGTGTTATTACTTTGAAAGATATGCTTATTTTTTTGAGCAACTTGAATGATATTTCAGATTTTATCGATGTTTTGTACTCTGTATAAAACATATCTGTATTTTATCATAGATTACGGCAAACTATGTGTAATGAGATCTGTACGTAATATTTCTTCCATCTCGGAACAAGCGGCATCGCTGTTCATTGATTTTTATCGACTTTCAATACGTAGTACGTCCCTCCGTAGGGCATGCGTGCATGCGCACGGGCAATTGCTTCGACGGTTTCGTTTGTTTTCGTTTTGGCCGCCATTGTGTGTAGTTGAAAATCGAGTTATTTTGAATGTTTCTGTGCAGTTTTTGGACAATTAATGGACAATTATTACAAACTATGGTACGACAAAGATGTTACGTTTGCAAATGTGAGTCAGGTAAAGCAGGAATCGGGAAGTTATCATATCACAGGTAAGGCTATGTTTACCACAGGCATTGGCGTCGCTTTTCCATGTTTTCCTCTGATTTTTTCAATCCTGTTTTTCCCTAAAATATTGCAATTGCGATCACTTTTACTATGTCTTAGGAGATTAGGGAATCTCTTTGCGTAGAATGATAAATTGACTAAATGTATAACTTTTGCAGCACAAAACTGGAACGTCAACATAAAGTGATGATTATTTGTTATTTAATCTTGTTAGAATTAATTCTATGAGTTTCTCTTCTGGATATGGGTTTATGTACTGAAGTATGGTTTTTTGAGTTTATTTTGTCTACCATTCTGTTTCAGTGCTTGTATAAATTTCTGTGGCTCTGTATGTAACATCCTTGTCCTTGTCTTGTGATATTTTCAAATTATCAGCGTTATTCCTGAAAAAAGTTGAAAATTCACAGTTGATATATTATTTATTTTTAACCAATACTGATGATTGTATTGTATGAATTGTTACCAAATGAAGTCCCCATTATATTTAACAAAATGTTATTACAGTGAATTCAATCAATGTACAGAGTTTCGGAAAAATAATATTGCAGGAACTTATATTTCGATATTAACTGTTTTTCAAAGTTCATAAAGAACATATTTTCTTTGTTGCAAATCCTTTATTTCATAATATTTGTAGGCATTAATTACCTATATAATTTTGTATATTTGGAATTAAATATATTTTGGACCAATAAAACTGATTTTTATTTCTAAACTGTGGGTGCCATACATGTTTTTAACAGTATGTACAGAACAGCTGGTTGTTTGCTATTAAAATAATCATTTATAAAATATATTCTAATCAATTAACTTTCTCATACTCTTGTTTATGCCGTGTTAAATTTTTGCCATATAGTTCATACTGATTTTACTTCCCACACCGATAGGTGAGGGGAGTATTGTGATCGCGAAAATTTTCGATTTTGAGATAATACACTTTTTGGGCGTTTCATGATGTCTACATAACGAAAATCCACGTCACTCATTTCCGTCGGTCTGTCTGTCTGTCGGTCTGTCTGTCGGTCTGTCTGTCTGTCGGTCTGTCTGTCTGTCGGTCTGTCTGTACGCGTTTTTCTGTCCTCGTGATCTCAGTAACCGCTGCATGGATTTTGATGAAATTTAGGAAGCGATGTGCTGTGGGGTCGTAGTAGGTAATGCTGTTATAATTTTGAAAATCGGTGCATTGGCGGCGGAGTAATTAGCAAAAAACGAAAAATTTCAAATATTCCCCAAACTTCGTTTTTAGGCGTTTTAGGTGTTCCTGATCATTTTCTACTTTTTTTGGGTGGGGGTGGAAATTGGGGTGGTTGGGGGTTGGGGGGTTGTAAAATTGAAAAATTTGTTGTATTCATAATAGACTACCCAATCACCTGTTAAGGAAGACCTAGCGACATAAATAACTTTTTTAGGTCTATCCGAACATTGCCTTATGCCTATTACAGAAACTAAAGGACTTAGAATTTTTCTGGTGTAAACATATGAGTATTGCTTTAGATCGTTCTATATTATGTAACGAAGAAACTGTTCAATTGATTTTAATGAAATTTTGACACAGTATTACTATCGTGTCGAGGATGGAAAATGCGTATGGTTTTTATAAATAGTGCCAGTAGCGGCGCAGAAATAATAAAAAAACTAAAAATATAAAACCAGCTCAAACTTCGTTTTTAAGTGTTTTAGAAGTTCCTGATCATTTTCTGAGTTTTTTTGGGTGGGGGTGAAATTGGGGTGGTTGGGGGGTGGGGGGTTGAAAAATTGAAAAATTTGCTGTATTCATAATAGGCTGTCCACTGACCTGTGAAGGAAGATCTAGCGACATAAATCACCTTTTTAGATCCATCTGAACATTGCCTTGCCTATTACAGAAACCAAAGGACTTAGAATTTTTTCTGGTGTATTCATACGAGTATTGCTTTAGATCGTTCTATATTATGTAACGAAGAAACTGTTGAACTGATTTTAATGAAATTTTGACACAGTATTACTACCGTGGCGAGGATGGAAAATGCGTATGGATTTTATAAATCGTGCCAGTGGCGGCGCAGAAACAATAAAAAAACTAGAAATATAAAAACAGCTCAAACTTCTTTTTTAAGTGTTTTAGAGGTTCCTGATCATTCACGGAGTTTTTTTGGGTGGGGGTAAAATTCGGGTGGTTGGAGGGTGGGGGGTTGAAAAACTGAAAAATTTGCTGTATTAATAATAGGCTGTCCGCTGACCTGTGATGGAAGACCTAGCGACATAAATCACCTCTTTAGGTCCATCTGAACATTGCCTTGCCTATTACCGAAACTAAGGGACTTAGAATTTTCTGTATACATACGAGTATTTATTGCTTTAGATCGTTTTGTATTTTGTAACGTGGAAACTATTAAATTGATTCTAATGAAATTTTGGCACATTATTATTACTGTGGTGAGGATGGAAAACGCGTATGCTTGTTAGAAATCGTGTCAGTGGCAGCGTAGCAATAATCAAAAAACAAAACTGGCGATGATTTTGTTGCAAGGGGATCTCAGACTATATCTTTATGCTATGGGAAAATAATAAACTGGTATCACCGTAATGTGTGGGAAATACTGAGTCAATCAACTTGACTCCATTTTTTAAATTGTAGTCATCATATATATTTTTTGTACAAAAAACATGCCATTAGTGTCATTTTTCATTGCAAAGATTATGATTGCTCCTCATAACTTTTGTTTTGATTTACTCATATATGCAGGATTTGAATTTACTGTAACTGTAACCCTATGCGGCTCTCGTTATGATACGCCTATGGTCAAAATACGTTCAGTCGATGTTGCGCATTGTTGCCAGATCGAATCGGGGGCTCCGGTCGGCCATATTATCTAAAGCATGAATGAATATCTCATTTTCGCGCCACTGAGATGTGCGAAAACAACAAATCCATAATCCATGAATGACTTGCCAGGTCTATCTGGGGGTAAGACGCCAATGGCTGTGACGACGTGCCGTATCTTATAAGACACAAACAGAGTGAGAGAAATCTTATCGCAACACTTATGTGTGACAGAGATAACGATATGCTGGACGTTTGGATCGATTTTACATACGAAAATCCGAAGTAGATCGTGCCAGGCACATTACCCATATTTCCATTCATTCAAAGGTTCGAAATTTGGATCTTATTAGTTTGAGTGAGTTGTGCGCTGTTTTTGGATCCGTATCTCTTTTGTGTTTAAAATATATCATTTGAGCGAAAATGAATAAAATTGGCATTAATAAACTGATTTAGTAGTCTTCCGCTGGAAGAAAAACTGCAGATTAAGGAATTAGGACGTCGAACACCTGATTTAAAAATTGAAAACTTATTTTTAGTGGACATAAATCGCGTTGTCGTAAATTTAATAAAACTATTTATGATAAAAACAATTGGATAAGTGACTGTGAAGAAGTTAACAAACTGTTTTGTTTTGTATGTGTTCTATTTGGAGGCGATGACACTTGGGCAAAAAGATGCACGGATGATCTTATTCATATATGGGAGAAAATGAAGACCCATGAAAAATCTAAAGTGCATATGCATAATGTTTTCAGTTTATCGAATCGAATCGAATCGAATTCAGTTATCGGCCAGTTATGTTTTTTTTTTAATTTTAAATCGGTTTGAAATTTTGGCTGTCATTCTGGCAGTACCTCTCTAAACTGGCACGATCCGCCACTGATGTATATATAATAGCATATGTTTTTTTTGACCAAAACTGTTCTCAAGAAACTACTCTAAATGAAGAAATTTGCAAAAATTGGCATAAACCAACACAGTCTCAAATGGTAACAGAAAGATGTTTGTCCAAAGGTAGCCATATTGAATTAGTTTGACAGGTCGTTGGATTGTCTAATTATGACTAATCATGACATTCACGTTACATTACTTTAACATAACCTATTACTTCAACTATTCCATGTTTCCTACTGAAGCTGCAGATTGTGGGCATTTGGTCTGGTCATCCTACGTTGTTCTTTAATGCGTAACAAGGCTTCAGCAGCTGATAATAGATTTACTTTTCCAATATGTATAGACTATTTGACCTACACACTAAATTTCGACTTGACACCAAGTGAGGACAACGCATATTATTACCACTGATAGTTTGAATTATAAGTAACACTTTACAAATGTAATTTGACCCTTTTGCAACTACAGCTGGAAAAGGTATAGAACAAATGGACATATTTTTTAGGCTCATAAATATTCTTTTGCGTTTATTACCCCAAGTTCGAAAAAAAAAACAAAAAACCTGTTTTTTCCTATTTTTCGGGTTTTTCCGAACTTTTAAATCTCTAACCTTGTTTATGCTTGTGTAACACCCCAATTTTTGCAATTTGTGGTCTGCCAAATTTATGAAGAGGTCACAAACACATTGCAATTTAGACTGAATTACATTCCTTTTCCTGTTAGCCAAATGTGTTTGGTTTGAAAAAATCAATACAGTATAGTAGTAGTAGTGAAAAAAGTGTAGTTTTTATAAGATGGAAAAAAAAGATTTGTATGAAATTTGTTTTGTCTATTAGAGATAAAATTTATGTAGAATGATTGTTCCTATTCCTAATGAATTATGTAAATATATATACAGGGTGTCCCACCACGATTAAGACAAGCAATATATCGGAACTGGGCAGTAGTAGAGAATTATAATTTTAAGGGGTGTAAATTAGAGCAAATGTTGCGTCTTTTCTTGTCACTGTGTTACCCAATGAGGTATTTGGTTTTGGTCACGTGACGTCCGATTCAAAATTTTCAATGAAACACTCTGTATATTTGTGCCTTTCTGTGTTCCTCTCGATAAAGAAATTCCAACAAACTAGCACACTTGGGGTCTATAGTGATTAATTCAACAGCTACAGGTACTTAAAGGATAGTATCACTACCACTGATACATGTACCCCTACAGTTAAATTATTTAGCTAGTGTTTAAGTACATGTAGCTCTTTAATTGATCACTTTAAACCCAAGTGTGCTAGTTTGTTGGAATTGTTTTATCGAGAGGAACACAGAAAGGCACAAATATACAGGGTGTCTCATTAATAATTATGAATTGAACGTTACGTGACAGAAAACAAATCCCTCATTGGGTAACACAATAATAAGAAAAGATACAACAGTTGCTCTAATTTACACACCCAAAATTATAAATCTCTACTACTGTCCAGTTCTGATATGTTGCTCGTCTTAATCGTCGTGGGACACGCTGTATAATATCAAGAAAAACTACAAAATTGAACATGTAACTGAAATGACAAATTATGAAACCTAAAATGTACAATTTTATCTTCTAACTCTGTTAGACATTTTTCCACACACACTAATTTTGCATGTTCCACCTAATTTCGATACTCAAAAACTCGATCTGTGTTGCTATCTTCCATTGATTCCTCACAATGAAAACATCACCTATTCTGCAACATCTTGTGCACTAAAAGCAACATTCATTAAAACATGTCTAACCTATATAAAAAGTGAATAGTTACTTGGTATAAATCGCCTTCAGTATCTCAGTACTCTTGGCATATCTCTCTTCATTTTTAGCAGCTGTTTGGATCCACTTCTTCTTCACTTTTGCCCATCTTTCTAAATGGGTCTGAATTAGTACTTCCTTTTCAGGAGCCTCACACTCATCCTAAAATGAATCAAATAGCAGAATGCTGTTTGAGGTCATTATTTATCTATATATCTAGGCACAGTGTTTTAGCATAAAGCAAAAAAAAACAAGAAGAAATTAGTCACTGCATTGACTAGAACATCAAAATTAATGGACTCCCCATTGCTCTCATGTAAAACAATTAGAGATGTCAAAATATTGGCAGTTAAAACATAACTTCTTACCTCCCTTTTATAGAACATTGCTAAGTTGGTTTCTATCAAGATATACAAAAAGTGATTGATGTCATATAATGTAAGTCTTATCGGATTGACTGTGTTTGTTGGCAGCTCTACTTGAACGGAAGCATTGCACAAAAGCCTGTGTTCTGAAGAGTACTATGTTTTATTATAAGTAGAATACTAGAAATTATACACAGTGGTGCAGAAGAAAGGCACGTTTTTTAAGTAAGCATAACATTTTGGATATTAAAGATGCCCATGTTTTAATTACAGCTAAATGAAGTAATAATATTTATTTATTTACTGACGGGTCCAGCCCACTTGTCTAATCCAATAGAGTAAAAGTTCTAAAAATTTAAAAAATTCACAATATTATAAAACAAAATATGAAAATTAAATAGGTAAAACTACCCATACTCATACTCAATTTATTCATGTAACTAGACAACAAAGTATTAACACACGTCTAAGGTACTAAGTATCTAAATGTCAAGCAATTATAATTACACAATTTTTACAATATATACACACACACACATATATATTATACATATTACAAATTTAAAACCTAATTGTATAAGAGTAAATACTAAGGGTATTATGGAATGTTTCAGCAGTTAAAATGAATACTACTACCTACAATGTTATGCCTACGTCTACAGTAAGTTGAGCTTTGCCTCCGTCATATGGAATCCTTTGTACAAAACCTATGTAGATCATATTGAGCAAATACAAAATAAATCTTGTGAACACTGGGTTTCAAAATTGGCCAACCGGTGCAAAATAGTCACTATACGGATTTGAGAAAAGAATTTAGTATACTTTCTTGCTTTGCAGTTGCACATCGCCAACTGGTCTTGTAAGTTATGCATCAGAGCTAAAATCATGTCTTCTGATATCCCTGCAATTTTTTGAGGAATAGCATTTTTGACTTCTTGTAACAAATTAGCATACACTTTACACTTAAGGTAAAAAAAAGAAATCTCTGAACCCATGAAACGTTATATAATTCTTCAAAACGCATGTGGTTAGAGATGTGCAACTGCTAAGCAGGACAACACTTGACACATTATTTTCCATAATTCATAGGGTTAAAACATATATAGGTATCTTTAATATATGTTACCCTTAACTAAAAAACATGTGTTTCCTCTGCCCCACTCTGTCGAAAGTATGAGTCAAAACAATGGTGAGTTTCTTATAGATTTTAAAAAAACTACTGTAAAGTAGAAAATAAAAAGGCGCTTACATAATTTAAATTAATATTGTCCTTGTTTTGCTGTTGTTCTGGCAGAGGAGATGGTATTCTTGTTTCAAATGGACGAGATGGGGCAGGCAATCTTGTCACTTCTGTTAATGAATCATCTTCATTCCATGATCTTTCTTCTGGTTCTGGTGTGGACACTCTTCGCCTAATATAAGATTACAAATAGGATTTGAATGAAAACACTGTACATTGATAAGGACCAATATTACAAAAATTGAAAACAAGCATTTTCAAAACAGAACATGAGAACTGCTACAATATTTTTTTTACACAATCATGGGAGATAAGATTGATAAAAACAGGGACAGGTAAAGTTCAGTTTCAGAAAAAGAGAAACATCAATATTTTGATTTAAAGACATTGTGAAAGTATTTATTTGTAATTTTCTGAGGTAATACATCATTAATACTAGATTAACTTATTTTTAACAAACTGACAGGTTTTTGCATGAAAGAACATATAAATTACCCAGTAACTGTTATTATAACTTGATACTGAAATTACCATTACTTACTTAACAATAGTTTGTGGGTTTTTAGGCTGATTTTGCATCCAAGCTCTGCATATAGGATATAGAGGTGTATCTTCTTCAAATCTGGCTAAATCAACACTCCTGTCAAATAGTTTCATAACATATGTGTGATGATATGGTTGTGGCACCCTCTCAGCCTTACGTTTCCTAAAATATATCTTTTGATGTAAACTGTTGATATTTAAATACAACTAAATCATTAATGACCTCCATTAGTAGTAGCACAGGTGGGATACACACCCGGATCTACAAACCTTGAGTATCTTTTATCAGTTGAAGAGTCACTATCTTCCTCAGAAGAATTTTCTATAAGCTGTTTCAAAACCCCTTTCAATCGTCCCTTTGCCATGAGATAGTCAATTCCCATAGTATTCTCTTCTTTAATTTCCACTTTTACGGGACTTGATCCTGATAATCTACGTTTCTTTGTCATAGTTAAGCAGCAAATGGATTTATTTATTATTTCTGTTTGGTACACAAAACAGGTACGGTTTGGTAAATCAGAACTATCAGAAGTAAATCACTGACAAGTGACAAGTAAATCTAGCATATTCTGTTAGGTTAGGTTATGATGTCAATCAGAGACAGTGTTGCCAGATTACACGATTAATCGTGTAATTACACGATTTTGGTCCCTGTTACACGAATAGAGGGCAAATTCTCACGATTTTTGGCGTTCGTTAAAAAAATAGCTGTTTTTTGATAAAAATTTAAAACTAATAAGCTAGACTGCGAAAAAGAGTCAATTAATTTTTACTTAAATTTTCTAACCTCACTCAAGTCCGCCCCCGTTCCTGTTCATATCGACATCGATTATGAAAAATTTTTCAGATGTAAGTGGTATTAGTAGTAGTAGTTCTAAAAAGTATTTTTCTTAATTTATTAAGATTTTTAGAACTACTACTACTAATACCACTTATACTCTGTTACCTGATACTTTAAACTGGTTTGACATCTATTTGATAGGTATCAGCTGACGAAGAGGTGTATCTCAAATTTAATTTTTTACTAGTGGTGTTGATTGGCAATCCTGCGACCAGGACCGTATTAGAAATATTCTTATTCAATATCTCATTACCAAAAAGTAATGCCTATTTTTGTAAACAACAAATTGCTTCAATATCCAGAAATTCGCAGCAGAAATGGATGGTTAAAAGAAATATATTATTTTATTGGTTTGTATATCGTTAGAGACTATCAAAATACTCCTATACTTAGCAATAAGGATGATTCAATGAATAGCTTGCATCACTAGTGGGATATTTATCGGTTGAAACGTACAAGGTACAATTGGAGAAAAGTATAAAGTAAGTACATGGAGCAAAATTAATATAGTAAGATAGTTTAACTAAAGCTTGAGCTAAAAATGCTTTTATCTTCAGTCTTACCTCATTCAAAGCGTACCTAATCATCATCATTCAGACCAGCCATACTGATATACTGAAAGACACGCAGGATTTTCCGAGAGAATGTAAAATAAGCATAGACCTCAGAGGATAGACGAAAACGTCACCAAGTGTCAATTACTCGTTATTAGTAGTACTTGCATTCAGTACAGCCCTGCATTCCTTCAAAGCTTAAAATTGATACGTCAAGGCTCAATCTGGGGTATTTTTAGTTATCACTAGCCGAACAGCTATTCGCTGTTGACACGGCTGACAGTTTAAAGTATCGGGTAACAGGGTATACATCTGATGTCTGGTTCATCGTAGTCAGACACTACAAAATAAAAATAAACGCAACCTGTTTCCTGCTGCCACTTCCACTTCCACTTAAATGAACACTCAATTTACTTTGTAAATTGTCATTTGAGCTAGAAAAATTCACTATTAGGTCATTGTGAAGCCATTCTTGCTGGTCTTGATTCCCTTTCGCTATCAAATATTTTCGTAGGTATGCCCAGATGCATGCCCAGATGAGTTCTATTAACTGTATTTTTCTGTGATATTTGGTAGGTCCAGAAAACATTGTAGGTACCACATTGTGCTCTAAAATAGGTCTTATCCTTTGAAATGTTTGTAAAGTATTGTCTTTATTCTTATAAATATAACCAGCCCATACGAGGAATATCGTTCACCCACTTCTGTTTATGTCCTTTATTGGAAGCACAATTGCTAATAAACACTCAATGTACTTTGTAAATTGTCACTTGAGCTAGAAAAATTCACTAGTAGGTCACTGTGAAGCCATTCTTGCTGGTCTTGATTTCCTTTCCCTATCAAATCTTTTCGTAGGTATGCCCAGATGCATGCCCAGATGAGTTCTATTAACTGTGTTTTTCTGTGATATTTGGTAGGTCCAGAAAACATTGTAGGTACCACATTGTGCTCTAAAATAGGTCTTATCCTTTGAAATGTTTGTAAATTATTGTCTTTATTCTTATAAATATAACCAACCCATACGAGGAATACCGTTCACCCACTTCTGTTTATGTTCTTTACTGGAAGCACAATTGCTAGTGCAACCTGGTACTACACACTTTGCAGGCATCTTTTTATCTTTATAGTTTCGTTTGTGCAGGTAAATAATTAGAAACACATTAAAAATCACCTTCCACTCTTCGTTGTTACTCTGGAAGGTTATGTTGGTATGTCCTTGATTGGAAGCACAATTGCTATTGCAACCTGGTACTACACACTTTGCAGGCATCTTCTTATCTTTATAGTTTCGTTTGTGCAGGTAAGTAATTAGAAACACATTAGAGATCACCTTCCAATCCTATTTTTCACTCTGGAAGATTACACTAATGACTTAACAACAAACAAAAGCTCGGCCCGATATTCAGTGTTGCCATATTTCAATGCTCCGGCCTAGTGAGTAAAGTCGGCCATGTATCAACTCCTCGCTCATGTCTGTGGCCTGTGCCCACTATATGTTTTGTGGTGCCCACTGAAGAATTTCGCTTTTCCTTATTTTGTTGCGCTGAGGACAGCTGTCAAGATGACATTTATGACCTTATGACATGACCTAGATAATTTTCCACTCCGTTCCGTCTTTATCTCTTTATGTTTTTAACCTTTTAATTTATGTACATAATTTCTAGTTCCTTTTTAAAGACCTAGTTTTATCCCTCTAATTTTATTAAATATTCTATAAAAATGTCGGTAATATATCAGAAATCCATGGCGGCTCTGGATAAATTTGTTCCAAACAAACTAAGACCTCTTTGGATGCACCCAGCAGGTATGCAAATGCGTAAAACAGTGCTAAACTTTTTTTTAAATGATTTATTGTTATAGGGCCTAAAACAATATTCTTCTGGGCACCTGTATTCAAGTGGGTAAGTTTTCATCCATCCGTATATCGATTTTATATTAGTAGAATTCAAACTTCAATAAAAAAATACATCATAAATTTAATTTTAGTACATCAATGGTACTCCCAACTTCCAGGCACATACCACATTAGCAGCTCTCTAAATGTTACTAGGCTTTGGGAAGTACTTTGTGTTACTATGTAACTTTGTGAATGCAAAAGGCAAAAGGCCATACCTACATCAAGCAATGTACACTGTAAAATGTCACAAGGCAGACAATCGTATTTATGCTTACTTTAAAGAATGGTAGATACTGCTCAAATCAAAGTTCGTTACAGAATTGAGTTGCAATGTTATATCTAGGGGTGAGAGGCAAGGAAGTCAGTGGCGTAGATAGGAATTTTGTTCTGGGGGTAGGATCCAAACTAAGACCATTGATTAACACATTTATATAAATGTGTTAATCAATGCTAAGACAGCCTATTAGACAATCCAAACTATGTGACTTTCCAATATGACAGCAGATGCCAAAAAATGATGCCATATGGCATATTGTCAGTGTCATGCAATCGACAAAAGAGGAACCTAACACAAATTTGGTGGCTGTATGCCACATGGACAGTTGTTTGTTTATATTTTGTAATTATTTGCCATCAGCCGCCATTCATTAATTGTTGATTTAACAGGTCCTTGGATTGCCTAACTCCAGTATACTTTGGATATGTTGTTTATTGACCTACTTAACATAACATGTAAAACTTAAAACAAAATTTTAAATAAATAAGACCATTTCATCACACTCCTCTCACGTCTGTATTTGCATCAGACCGATATGCTATTTGACAAGGACTAAGGTTAGCTCAAATTGCAGAATCAATAGGATCATAGTTATTGTAACTGACTCTTCTGTCTGCATTAAGAGCACTCAGTAACAGGTATTCATCAGACTGCCTGTTCAGATGTGCCTCGTGATCTTAGTAGATTTGAAGCAAGCTGGTAAGAGAGTTATTCTACTTTGGGTACCTAGTCATATAGGTATTTACATAGACAGAATATTAATTGTCAAGAAATAAAATGCGCCAAAAACTTATCAAGTGAGTTGGTCTGTGAGATGGCAGCTATCAAGGTAAATCAACTTATGGTAGTCACTATATACAGGCCTCCTAATGGTGATTTCCAGCAGTTTCTGGATATCTTATGTTCTCTCTTAGACAAATTAGGAGTAGAAGGTAACATAATCTTGGCTGGTGATTTTAATATACCATTCAATACAAATGATAATAGAGTAACCCAGTTGATAAACGTACTTGACTCATATGGCTTAGGACAGACTGTTTTCTTCAATACAAGGCTGAACGCATGTCTTGACAATGTTTTCACTAACATCATAAATTTCTCTGCCAATGTTGTTGATTTTGGTTTATCTGACCATTCTGGTATTATTTTCAATGTTAACAATATGTATAAAGATGAAATATCAAATGCAAGAGTCAACTATAGACCGATTACAGATGAGGGATTACTTACTTTTTATAATAGGATAGAGCATCAAAATTGGGACTTTATTGAAAACTACTCTGACTGTACAACAAAATTTCACTTATTCTATCATTACATATTAGATCATTTTGAAAAAAGCTTCCCTGTTAAGTCAAAAGCAAAGCAAACTTTCACTAAAAACGTAAACTGGTTCAATGATCATTTGAAGGGGCTAAGGGATACACTGTCTTTCTTAATTGAAGTCAACAAACGAGACAATAACTTGATATCAAATCAATCTGTGAAACAATATAAAGCTAAATACAGACGCGAATTAGATAAAGTGAAACGCCAATATAACGATGAATTAATCAATAAAGCAAACAATAAACAACAAGCAATGTGGGATATTATAAAAAACCATTCTGGCAAAACAGTCAGGAGTCACATAAGTACAAAACTGAACGCAAATGATTTTAACAATTATTTTGTAAATATTGCAAAGAAATTAACTGATAATCTAGAGAAATCAGACAAAAATCCTCTAGACTACTTACATGTGAATATCAATGTACACTTTAATTTCAGATCTGTTTCGTATATTGAAACCCGTGAAGCAATAGAAAATTTGAAAAATAGTAGTAGTAAAGATCCATATGGCATTACTATTAAAGTAGTCAAAACTATAAAAAATCTAATTTATGTGCCTTTAACAAAATTGATAAATTTTTGCATTTCACAATCTGCTTTCCCATCATTGCTTAAACTTTCAAAAGTAATACCTATTTTTAAAACAGGTCGAGAGGATGATTTAAGCAATTTCAGGCCAATAGCTCTAGTTCCAGTACTTGCAAAGATATTTGAATATATATTAAATAAGCAAATAATAGAATATTTAGAGAGTAATGGTATTTTAAGTGAAAATCAGCATGGATTTCGAAAAAATAAAAGTACTTCAACTGCCTTAACTGAATTAACAAATTTTGTTCTTGAAGGTTTTGAAAATTACCAAACTACTGACTGCACATTGTATGATTTATCGAAAGCATTTGACTGTGTCTCTCACTCCATACTAGTAGACAAATTGCTTCTCTATGGTTTCAGTGAGAATAGCATTGCTCTGATAAAATCCTATCTCTGCGATAGACAACAATTTAACGGAAATGTTTCTTCAATAGATTCTATCAGATATGGCGTTCCGCAGGGGTCTATATTGGGACCTACTCTTTTTCTAATATACATAAATGACATAGAAAATTGTGACCATGATTCAAAATTTATTATTTATGCTGATGATACATCAAGACTACAACATTCAAATTCTCTAAATAGCATCAATCCTGAAACCCAACAACAATCTGGTATTGAAACTTGGTGCCTAGCAAATCAGCTGCATATAAACAAAAATAAAACCCAACATATTTGCTTTCAGACAACTAACAGCGTTGATACAGTCAACAATGATAAGGTGAAACTCCTTGGTGTTTACTTGGATCCAATGCTCATATGGAAGGACCAAGTCAATGAATTATCAAAAAAATTATGCAAAACAATTTTTTTGGTTCGAAACTTAAAACCAATTGTAGGTCTTGATACAATTCTTAACTGTTATCATGGATTTTTCCAATCAGCGCTGAGTTATGCCATTTTTACCTGGGGTCATTCATCCCATGCTAAAGATATATTTGCACTCCAAAGAAGATGCATAAGGATAATAGCAAATCTAAGCTACCAGGAACCATGTCAGTCTGCATTTGTTAGCTTAAAGATCCTTACTCTCCCATGTATCTATATACTTCAGTGTCTATCCTATGTAAAAAGATATGAAAATCGGTTCGTCAAGCATTGCAATGTGCATATACATTTGACAAGAAATAGAGAGAACTTACAACTGAATGACTTGCGGCTGACAAGATCCAGAAACGCTGAAAATTACCACTGCATTAAGTTTTACAATGCCCTACCCAGAAGCATAAAAATGCTCCAAGCAAATCTCTTTTACAAAAAGATGAAATCTTAATAACTAAGGCTTTTTATTCTTTTGAGGATTACCTCCATAACGATTTCTCTGATTTTATATCTTAAATGTATTTTATTGTTTATATTTTAAATGTATTTTATTGTTTGTTTTCTATCAGTCTAATGTAATCTGTTTGCTATTGTTATATTTATATGTTTGTTATATTCAATCACTATACTTTTCTTGGACGTGTGTAAGCAGGTTTTCCTGCATAAACATGAATAAATTACTACTACTACTACTACTACTACTATAGGAATTCGAGGAAATGAGCTGGCTGACGAAGCAGCTAAGATTGCAAAGCTTTCTCAAAACATAGGCATCCAAACCGTTAAAGTTTGTTATCAACAAATACACATGTCACATTGTATAAACAATTTATGGCAAAGATAATGGGACTGAACAGGAAAACAAGTCAAACCCTCTGTAACTCCATGTGATCCAATTCTTGATTTTAGTAGAAGAGATGCCATAAAACTACATGCCTGTCTGGCACTGACTAATCTTCATGATTGCTACGAGATGAGTGACAACTAGACGCAAAATCTCAATGACACATTGTGAATAGCAAATACTGTATCATTCCACAGGACTACAGGGTTCTACTATAAGGACAGATGATTCAACAACAGTAACATGCAGCTAATGACCTAGTAGCTGATGCTGCTTAATCATAAAAAAATAAGACCATTTCGAATATAAGTAAAAATGTCCAAAGTTATTGATTTTAAATAAGAAACTCTAAATGGCGAGGTTTCTTTGGCATCTCGTCCAACACCTCATCTGCTGCTTATTGGTGTATTGTTGAATAGGCAGCATTGCCAATCCATTTAGGCGACCCTTAAAATGATTATAAGCTGATTAAGATGTATAGAAATATATAGCAATTGATAGCTCTTACTATACATATCTTTCCAAATCCCTTGGAAGCTTCGGGGGGGGGGGGGCGGGACCCGGTAACCCCCCCTAAATACGCCACTGAAGGAAATAATTCATTATCTCAGCTCAGTGTTTTCCCAGCATGAAATATAAAAACTTGCATGCTGTTATTGTTTTATTGATCTCAGTGTTTTAAAGTTTAGGCTGTTTGGGATGTTTCTTTTATATGGCAACTTGTTATAGAGGTTCTACTGAAGGTTGATTTCCATATTACACAATATAATATCTTAAGTTGTTTCTTACAAAAAAAGCTATAGTCCAAAATTCATGTGTTGCAGTTAAATTAGCTTTTCAGCTTTTCAAAGTAGAAGGTGCCAGACCAATTTGTTAACTCTGTATTAGCAAGAACATCCTCAGTCTCAGCAGACACGATGTTACAGTTATGATAATTCTACAAAAAAACATACTGTAGAATTTCTACAAAAACAACGATAGGCCTAGCAGTAATGAGACGGCCGACATGTGTGCCAAGGAAGGCGCTGAACTCCCTTTTGTCAGGCCAGAACCAGCATGTGGTATATCAATCAACATGGTTCGGACAGCTGTTACCAGTCAAATGAACACCAGAAGCACTGGGACAGAATGGTGGGGATTATTCACTCTAAGAGGATGCTGAGGGGACCCTCATGCTCCAATACTGCACACTCTCAGACTGAGCAGGAAGGAACTGAGGAAGGTGGTTGGATTTATAACTGGTCATTGGACAGTTAGTGCACAGTCAGTGCACACCTGCAAAAGCTGCATATCATAGTCCAATGCATCTCAAAGTTCGCAAAGAAGTTAGGATGGGACTCTGTTTGATCCCCTTGTCTGGGGGTGCACAATGAGCCTTAAGGCTGCATGGCAACTATTAGGGCAACTGAACCCTAACCCCCTCACTACGAAAAAAAAAACCATAGGCCCAAAAAAAACCAACTTGGACTATGGCTGTTTCTGTAAAAATGCTTCAGTTGCTCACGCAAACAGTTGTGTTCCATTGATAATGTATTATTATGATTTCTGTGATCACATCTAATGATGTAACTCTGGGATAGTAGGGAAGCAATGAGTTACATTTGCAGTTCTTTTACATTCATGTATAAACGCCTAGAATAATATGATTCCTATTTTATCTTATATTATTTTATCAATAAATTGCAGGGCTTGGTGATAGCTGGCATTGCAGATCTTCAAAGACCTGCCGATAAGATTAGTGTCAGTCAATGTGGTGCCCTACTTGCCACTGGTGTTATATGGTCAAGGTATTCCTTGGTCATTATACCAAAGAACTATTCTCTGTTTAGTGTCAACGTTTTTGTTGCTCTAACTCAGTGTTACCAGATGTATAGGGCTATTAGGTAAGCTATTGACATAATCACTTATATGTGTAAATATTATCAGCGTATAATATTTACATAATCATGAACATAAACTAAAAGTTAATAGTTATACAATTAACTATTGCAGTATTTTAGAGAAAATCCATTCAAATTTTGATAAACAAGTTCTGATATTGCCATATTAATAAGAATTATAATAAAATGTTATAAAATATAATAATATACAGGGTGTCCCAATATTCGACCGACAATGGCGCGCTTGACAGGAGATAGACCTCACTTTTTTTTAAAACACTGCTAAGGACAATTCATAATATTAAAATTAAAATAGCACATCATTAAAATTTATCTAGTACATATACATTTAAATATAAGAAATAAAAACAGTTACAACCAATGAAATTAAATTAAACTATTCATTGAATGAATGTTGCATAAATTCATCTATATTCTATAGAGTAGAAGGTCTTATGCATTAAGATATTTTGTATTCTATTTCTGTACTGATTGTATGGTAACTTCCTAATATCTACTGATAATTTGTTATAAAATTTAATTGCCCAGTGAGCCGGGCCATTTTGACACTTTTTCAGCTTCCAGTAGGCGGGAATTAGGTATTGCTTATGCCTTGTGTCATGACTATGACCAACCTCATGTGTCAGTAATGAGTCTGACGTTTGCGTAACATAAGAAATATTTTCTAGAATATATAGTGATGGCAGTGTAAGTATTTTTAAGGGCTTGAAAGCCTGCCTGCATGTAGTCCTGCCAAAAGCCTAACTGCCTTACGCTGCATACCAAACAATCTGTCTGCTCCAGTCAAATGACCCCCGACAAGTGTTGCATATGACAGGTGAAAATGAAATAGTGAATAGTATGCAACTTTCAGTATGTCATGTGAAACACAGTACTTTAGATTTCGTAATAAAAATAAATTTTTGCTAAGTTTGTTGCATACTTTTTCTACATGTAGGTCCCACTGAAGTTTAGGGTCTAAATACTCATCCAGGAATTTAACACCGCTTTGCTGCTCCATATCACCAAAAATCTCTAAGTGAGAACACCAGCCTTGTAGTCTTAGTCTTATTTAGTAAGAGTTTGTTAGCACTGCTCTCACCTGTGCAGACATGCGGGATGTCTCCAAAGCCTGGTCCAGGCTGTCAGCTGAGGTGGCAATTGTTGTCATCAGCAAAGAGAGTGTACTTCTCATGTTCTACAATGTTAGGTAGGTCATTTATGTATATTAAAAACAACACAGGGCCTACAATCGATCCTTGGGGTACACCTATGTTGATCACTCTTTTATCTGACACAACTTTTGCCACGTTCACAGCTTGCGTCCTGTTTTGAAGATAGTATTTTACCAGCTGTATGCTGTCATTTTTGAGCTCATTAAGGATATCATGATCTACAATCATAGTCAAAAGCTTTAGTTAAATCGCAAAACAGTAGTGCATCATACTCAAGCTTGTGAAAATATTCTAAAATAAAGTAGTAATGCAGCAATGTAGTGCTTTTGTTACCTCTAAAACCAAACTGACTGTTTGAGAAGCAGTTATTTGTACAATGTACAATTTGTGAGGCTATACACCTTAATATTATCTTTGAGTTTGCTGGCAGTTCAGGATCACCCTGTTTGAAGACAGGATTAACCAGAGCCTTCTTAAGAATAGCTGGGAAAATATTATGTGAAATGCTTAGATTTAATTAGTTTTATAGAGTGGTTATTATTAAGTTTTTTATGGAATTTGTCAGCCTGACACTCATGTCAGAACCATCTCTGCTGTTTTTGTTTTTAAGTTGATTTATTATATCTCTAACTTGGTTGAAAGTTACCTCGGAGAATGAAAACTGAGCATTGGGAGTGTTAAACTTAGCACTGTTTATACATTATGGGTTTTACCAAGGAAAGAGCAACCTGTGAAAAATAAGTATTGAATGTATTAGGTTGAATCCGATGTTGTGGGGTGATTTGCTAGTCGTCGCTCATGATTTATGATATTCCACATGTATCGAGATGGATTTTTAGATTTTTTAACTATATTGTCATTGGTTTTTAATTTCCCTTAGCTATTGCTGATTTATATTGTTTCCTAAACATACTACAAGCTTCAATAAGGCCTGGCTGATTGTATTGCTTTTTAAACTCCTCTAGGCGTTTCAAATTTTCATCAAACCAAACCAATTTTTCACTCTGATCTGATCTTATCTTGTACTATTTTTCTGGAAACGATTCCAAATAGGCTTTATCTAGAATTTTTATGAATTTACTAAATCTTCCATCTACATCATGCTATTATCATTTATAAAATTCCTTTCAACTGCACTCATCCTATTAAAAACAAATTCATACCCTGCTGTGTTATGGGTCGATACATTATTTTGTTCTCAACAGAAGCTTTTTGCGTAACTTCCAACATGAGATACACATACTGAGACCCATGACCGGACAGACCTGTATCTCTCACCCTAGAAGAGAGCAAGCTTATTCCTGAATCTACAAAAATGTTATTAATGACATTCTTTCCCCGGGTAGGCTCATATATTGTTTGAATTAAGTTAAAGCAGTTTAATATGTCATTCACTCTTTGTCATCTAGAATTGGTTGATTTGAAATCCACATTAAAATCCCGTGCAATAATTGCAACTTTGGATAGGCATATAAACAGTCTGAAAAAATGTCAAAATTGCCCGAAGGAGCATGATACAGTTAAAATGTTAATATTAAAATCTTTTAGAATTATGCAATAACAATCAAAACATTTTTCAACATTAAAATGATCACAGGCATTTACAACAGAATAATTTAAATTTTATTTGACAAATATCATCGTCCCACCTACATTAAACTTCTTTCGAGCTGAGTAGGCTGCCAGTTTGTATCTTGTTATACAAGTGATACTCACTTCCATCTCTGTCAGCTAGTGTTCAGTCAAGCATAATTATTACATCCACACTTTGGTCCACTATTTTCAGCCTCAAGTTGACCTAGCTTTGTCCTCAGTGAGCATATGTTTATATGAGTCATTCCCCAATTTTTGCTAAATGAAGAAAATCGTTTTTTGAACCGACAACACTATATTTGTTTATGTATTGATCAGGTGATAGCAACAGCAACGGTGTTTTTCTTTTAAAGAAAACAGATATAAATAACAAGAATTTCAACTTTTTGGTGTGGATTTGGCGAGTTTTGATGTATCACCAGTGGATAAAGAAAGTTTTGACGCAAAAAAAAATCGTCAACATGAAGGCATATAAAAAGAAACAGATGATTTAATCTAAATTCAAGACTTCTTTCATTCAACACAAAAAGTAAGGTTGTTTTTAAGTATCAGAAAGGAAACTAATTCTGGTTATACAGGGTGTCCCAGAAATAACACGCCAGAGTCACATAGAAGGTAGATTGGCTTTAGATCAATCAGATAACATCGACATGGCCTTAATAAAAGTTTTCTAGTTTTCGAGATATTGCCACTTTTAAGGTTTTTCAAAAAACTCCTACCTTTGGTCATTTTGTTGTCTGTTATGGCTATAAGGATTTGCGGACTTATGATATTTTTTTCTCGGGCTACTATTAATAGTCGGTTGAGACGACAGGGTATTGATTTCATTGAAAACTATCACGGTATGTTAAAAAAACAACCGAATTCTTAGATTTTCTGTGAATGCGAAAACCTTAACCAAGGTTTAACTGATTACTGTGACAACGAATGAACCAGACTGAATCAGCAAATGCTCTTAAAAACCAACCTACTTAATGCTCTTTCAAAAATAGTATAACATTTATAGGTTCTTTTTACTAAAAATTGAATAGCTCCAAGTTTTGACATAGAAGTCGTAATACTTCTACGCCTAAAACGCTTAGATACATTGTCCTTTTTAATTCGTTGTAGGCATCAAAATAATAAATAGAACATAAAGCTGTTTTTTTATTTCCATTTATTTTTAGTCACTATTACAGATTTAAAAAATGTTTACCAACCATTCTTATACACAACCTGCATCTTCTTAAAAATTTTCCCTTTAAACTTCTCAAATCTAGATCAGCAATTTCACCTGCTGGTTGATGGATTCGTTGACGCAATTCATCGGCTGATCGAATTGGTTTTCGATACACTTTATCTTTTAAACATCCCCAGTAAAAAAAATCCAGAGGGTTCAGGTCTGGAGAGCGTGGGGGCAAATCAACAATCTGCGCATTTCACCTCTAGTGAGTACACAGACATGGTGCTAATCTATGGAGAAACAAGAAGCGTTTCTTCACGCGGCAACGTCTCGTATAACGCAAGACTGGCAGCGAGATTGGACTCTGAAAAATACCCAAACCGCAGGCGAACGACCCATGAGATTATTCTTCGCACTGTCAATTCCTAACGAGAAGGCAGAAACCCTAGCCGGAAGGGTCCTGAGGGAAGACCCCGTAGTACTCAAGAGGATGAAGTTGTATTAGAGCAAGTGGCGGGGGACCCATCAACTTCAGTACGTTTCATCGAACGACGTACTGGCGTATCAAAATCGCAAGCGCAACGTATACTGAAGAGATATGAATACCACCCACACCACGTCCAAAGAGTTCAAACGCTATTAAGTAGTGATTATGCTACACGTGTTTCGTTTTGTCGGACAATGCTGGAGAAGCATCAGGAAGACCCTAATTTTTTCGACAGGATTTTGTGGAGCGACGAGTCGCCCTGTAAATGAGATGGGTGTCTTAACTTGCATAATATCCACAGCTGGCAGTTGGAAAATCCCCATGAAATAAGAGAGGACCGTTCACAGCATCAGTTTAAGGTAAATCTTTGGACCGGGATCCACAACGGATGCATCACTGGCCCATTCGAACTCCCTGCGACCCTCAATGCAGAAATGTATCTCGATTTTTTGCAACACCATCTACCCATTCTTTTGGAAGATGTGCCTCTTCAGTCAATAAGAAGGATGTGGTTACAGCATGATGGGTGCCCTGCGCACTATGGTCGTGCAGATAGATTGGCCGGCAAGGACCAGTTTCTTGGCCCCCCCAGCTCTCCAGACCTGATCCCTCTGGATTTTTTTACTGGGGATGTTTAGAAGATAAGGTGTATGGAAAACCAGTTCGATCAGCCAATGAATTGCGTCAACGAATCCATCAAGCAGCACGTGAAATTTCTGATCTAGATTTGAGAAGTTTAAAGCGACAATTTTTAAGAAGATGCAGGTTGTGTATAAGAGTGGGTGGTAAACATTTTGGAAATACGTTATAGTGACTAAAAATCAATGGAAAATGAAAAAACAGCTTTATGCTCTATTCATTGTTTTGATGCCTACAACGAATTAAAAAGGACAATGTATCTAGGCGTTTTAGACGTAGAAGTATTACGAGTTCTATGTCAAAACTGGGTGCTATTCAATTTTTAGTAAAAAGAACCTATAGATGTTATACCGTCTTTGAAAGAGCATTAATTAGGTTGGTTTTTAAGAGTATTTGCGGATTCAGTCTGGTTCATTCGTTGTCACAGTAATCAGTTAAACCTTGGTTAAGGTTTTCGCATTGACACAAAATCTAAGAATTTGGTTGTTTTTTTAACATACCGTGATTGTTTTCAATGAAACCAGTACTTTGTCGTCTCAACAAACTATTAATAGTAACCCGAGCAAAAAAAGATCATAAGTGCGCAAATCCTTATAGCCATAACGGACAACAAAAGGAGCAAAGGTAGGAATTTTTTGAAAAACCTTAAAAGTGGCAATATCTCGAAAACCACGAAACTATTACTAAGGTCATGTCGATGTTATCTGATTGATCTAAAGCCAATCTACCTTCCATGTCACTCTGGCGTGTTATTTCTGGGACACCCTGTATAACATAAAAAATAAGGTTGTTCTCAAGTAACAGAAAGCAAACTAAAATCTAGGTTTTCTACTTCCATTGTGTTAAAATATGAGTCTCCATAATATTGTTAATATTATTTTCACTTTTAATAATAATATCCGCCATACCAATTTTGTTCTAAGTAAGATAATAAAACGTGATATTTATGATACAGCAGCACATTACACAAAAAAACACGCAACACCGGCTACACGTCTGCCAACCTTTCAAAGCCATTGACCATTCGTCAGTGAAATAAGGGAACTTTTGGCGCGACATTCTGAATGGATTAGGCGAGTTTTGGAACTATTCTCAATTTTCTCCTTCACTTTGCTATAGGTTAAGGCAAGTTTCGGAACGATATCTTCTACTGAAAACGTAGAGTTTATGGCAAGATTCCAATTGAGAGGTTAGTACAATTTTCATAAAAAGCGGATAAGACGACTTTTGAAATGGACGACTCATATGCACAATTCCTAGTGCAGTCTGTTGTCTCTCTGGTACCCGGATGCCCCCCCCCCCCCTGTCTACAGTCTGAGGATTTGAGTAGTCCCGGCGCTGCAGATTCCGAAAATGATTTATGACAATACCCTGTGGCCACAAGCTTGGAGACATAAGTTCATCTTTTTTATCCTGATGAACACTCGGTCTAAAAGAGCTATAGAACTTGTCCTTATGGGTCTTCATTTTTTCACAAACACAGTGTTTGTCTAGCTGGTGATCATTTAGGTACTCTATGATCTTCATAGGCTCAAGCCTTGCCTCAAATAGGAACACTGCAGAAAACTTTTGAGCAGCCTTAAGAGAATATTCAGATTCGTTTGTACCAATGCAGGGTTTTGGCCTAGCATTTCTTGTGTATCTTTTGCGAGTTACAACTTTTAAAACTTCGACATCCTCGTCATCGTTTCGCTCTTTCAAATGAGAGGTTATGGTTGTGTCAACATTTCCACTAGCCCGAGCTTCACTTACAGTGAGACATGGTAGCCTCTTTGTTCGGGATTTTGCTCAGCATTTTTTTACAACTTTTAGGAGACTTGAGATCTATTGGTATTGACGTCAACTTCTGATGGAACAGCACGGGCATGCGATGCAATTTCTGACAAAGGCTTGGGTTTTTTATGACCACTATTTACCTCCATTTTTCCATGATTTTTCAGTGTTTCCTCCAGACGATGGATTTTTTCTCTTAGCAGGCATGCATTTTCTTCCAATATGTTGTTCTTTGAAGTGATTTGACCAATAGTCTTAGGGCCGATTTTATCAACATGCATATTTAACAAAGAATTTGACAAAGCTTTTCTATTGGATGTTATTTAGCAAAAGCTTTCTATTGGGTATTGCGGGCTAGGTTAATCTAATAGGATTTTATTAATATTGAAAACAAAACGTCAAAGCAGGATGACACTTTTCATCATATCGTATATAAGTTTTATAACAAAACTATTGTTGTAACAAGTGTATATTTGTTGCAACAGGCGATGAATGAAGTTTGCAGCTCGAGACGAAGTCAACGATCGAAATAAATATCTTTTTGAATGGTCGAAATTAGATAACAAATTCCAGTAAAAAAGTAAATTCCAAATCAAATATGGTCCGTTGAGGCGGTCCCTTCGGCAAGATGGCAGGTGGTCGAGTGGTATGGTGTTCGACAACGCTTCCCTGTTTTTGTGGGTGGTGTTGGTGGGTGTTGGTTCGAGACCCAGCCCGTGCAACTACCTTTTTTATTTTTTTTTAACCAAAATATCCATTGATATACGTTTTACTCATATTACACATTTTTTGTTTTGTACCATCGACATAAATGTGTTTTTGAATCAAATTTTATTAGACATTTTACTTGACATATTGCAAAAGCTAAGTACCGGAGGTGGTGGAAAATTCAGTCAGTGGAAGTGAAGTTTATCCGTTAATATTAATCGACAATTGCTCTGATAGCGGTATTAAAATGAAATTATTCCAAAAAAGTAAAATTATTCGCAATTTTTGTTGCACTAGTAAAACATGTAATAAATTTGATGCAAAAACACATTTATGTCGATGGTACAAAAAAATGTGTGTAACATGAGTAAAAATCATATCAATGAATATTTTGGATAAAAAAAATTAAAAAAAAGTAGTTGCACGGGCTGGGTTTCGAACCAACACCCACCAACACCACCCACGAAGATAGGCAAGCGTTGTCGAACACCATACCACTCGGCCACCCGCCATCTTGTCGAAGGGATCGCCTCAACAGTACATATTTGATTTGGGATTAGGTACTTTTTTACTGAGATTTGTGATCTAATTTCAACCATTCAAAAAGATATTATTTATTTCGATCGTTGACTTCGTCTCGAACTGCAAACTTCATTCATCGCCTATGTTGCAACAAATATACATTTTAGTTACAACTGTTACCAAGTATTTTCACGAAGTACAGTCACACGGGTTCGGGAGCCGTCGCGTCGGCGTTTTTTCGGTTCTGGGTTGAAAAACCCATTTTTATTTTGATATAACTTTTGAATTATTGCGAAAAAAAGAAAACAAAAACAGTTTTGTTGTAAAACTCATATTTGATCTCTCCATTTATCACAAAAAAAATATTCAAAACCCTAATTTTTTGTCATCATTATCATTTAGCAGAAGAAAAAACTAGCGATCAAATGTACAGTTTTTGCTGAATCTGATTGGTTGAAATTAGCAATTGCTAAACTTTTTGTTAAACAAGAAAATGCAATTTTTCACCCATTTAGGATGGAAAATCAGACTGGAAAAGATACTAGATGGTTCATAATGGTCGATTGTATATAAAGCATGTCATTGTGGTGCTATCAATGTGAGTAGGCTGTACAGTATTTATTTTACAGAAGTGAGGTTAAGTGCCAATAATCCGCACTTATTATGTATTTAAGTCGTACTATTAATTGCTTTAATTGTAGATAAATTATAGGATTCAACTCGCGGAAATGGTAACAACTAGCTTGTTAACTTCACCTGCGTGAGTTCTTACCGTCGTTACCGCATTGTTGAACAAAACAGTATTAATTTTAATTCATTTGTTCCAGCTATCAACAGCAGCTGAAGCAGAAAAGCAACCTAGCGTGAATAGATTAGTAAAACCGTCATTAGCTCAAACTGTGCCACATATCAAACATATGTAATACTGTGATTAAGTATATTGTATACTTATGTTATTTTTTTTTTGTTAATAGATATTGACTTTGCATTGTAGAGATTCTACAAACTACAATCATACAAGTGTTTGACAACATATTTTTATATACACATTTATGGTTTAAATATATGGAAACTGTTTGAGCTACCAGTTTTATTTACCCACAGATGTTTTATTGAACAGGGTATGTCAAGTTAAGCCCCAAGATACCAGAAACTGGAGGTTACTGAAGAAAAAATTCAAATGTAGCTGAATATTGTTTTCAGGACTGTTCGGTTGGCGTCGACACGCTCCGCTGCCTTGGCGTCCGTCGGCGCAGTTCGCTGCTTGACGTTTCGCCAACACGAGTGATTGGCATCCTCAGAAGCTGTAACCTGTCGTGTTCTCAGAACACGTCGAACAGGTAACAGCTTCTGAGAATACCAACCACCTCCGGTCGAACAATCCAAGAACCAACAGTTCATCGAATCATGGCGCGAAAGCCTTGCTCAATACAGTAGCTGAATAAATTTTAAATCCTGCATAATCCTCCATTTCTCATTTTGAGTGACATACACTCAAATTAATCCTAGAATTATAGTATCTTGACCAGAGAGGACAAATCCATCGCTTCTGCTCCTAAAGAAAAAGCAGACATCTTGGGGAAGCTCTTGGCAGCCAATTCTACTATAGACTTTCAAGGAAGTACTCCGACCACCACCATAAGCGTGAACTCGAGAATGGCAGAGGTCAAATTTCAACATAGAGATGTAAAAAGCATCCTCCAAAAACTGAACACCAATAAAGCTACTGGTCCTGACCAAATTCCAGCCATTGTCCTTACACGCTGTGCCGCTGAGCTTACACCTATTCTTTGCAAGCTCTTCAAACTTTCGTATCAACGAGGCGTGTTTCCTGCTTCGTGGAAGATTGGCTGCGTACAACCCATCCCTAAGAAAGGCAAAAAACTGATCCCACCAATTATAGACCTGTGGCTCTTCTCAGCATCATGTCTAAGGTTATGGAGACAGGTCTACAGGTGACCTCCTTGCCTACGTCACTCACTTGTGGAACAGAGCAATAGACAATCGTGGCGAATCCCGTGCTGTTGCACTTGATGTATCGAAAGCTTTCGACAGAGTATGGCATGACGGACTTCTGGTCAAGCTTGCTTGCTTAGGGACTACCACCTAGCCTGCGCCAGTGGCTGAATAGCTTTTTGAACGACCGATCTCTATTTGTGGTAGTCGAGGGCTGTTCATCAGATGTATTTTCAATAAACGCCGGTGTTCCTCAGGGATCTGTCCTATCCCCTACACTGTTCCTGCTGTACATCAACGAGCTGCTGGAAATAACGTCCAATCCAATCTACAGCTTCGCAGATGACACTACATTAGTGTCGTGCATGGAACCAGGCAAGCCACTATCATCCCAGGAGACGGTACGTCGGCGACAGCAGCATGTCTCACAGATCAACGCAGATATCAAAACAATTGTTGAGTGGGGATTAGCAAATAAAGTACAGTTCAACGTACAAAAAACTCGGGCAACAACATTTACAAAGAAGTCTCACGATGGCTTACCAACCGTGGAAAGGGAGGGTCACCCCATAGTCGAATCACCTTCCGTCAAGCTTTTGGGAATCAACATCAACAGTAACATGTCCTGGCACGACCACGTCGTCAGTATTGCTAAAACGGCATCCCAGAAGCTTGGAGTTTTGTTCCGCTGGAGGAAGTTGTATACACCAGAGCAACTGCTGCAGCTCTACAAGGCACAGATCCAACCATCGCTGGAGTATTGCTCCCATGTGTGGGGATGCGCTCCGAAGCACTCTCTAAAGCTTCTGGACACTATCCAGAAAAGAGCGATTAGACTAATCGATAAGCCTAACCTCACAAAGGAGCTCCACAGCCCGGAACATCGAAGGAGGGTGGCTGACTTATCCCTGTTTTACAGATTCTATCACGGAAGATGTTCGTGTGAGCTCTCTCAGATAATAACACCACAGGCCGTCCGAACCAGGAACACTAGAGAAGCTCTGCGAGCTCATCGTTACCAGGTCGAGGTCCTTACTCCCCGAACCAGTCTCCTCCAGCATTCCTTCTTTTGGAGAACTTCGACGCTGTGGAATCGGCTGCCGGGGAATTTGTTTCCCGACGGCTACAACCTGCAGCGTTTCAAATCTAACGTGAACCGATACTTATCCTCTCGCAGCGCCTCTACAGCGCCATAGGCTTTCAGCCTTTGCGGGAGGCCGACCATAAAAAAAAAACCGAAGTGCCGTATGACACGATACTAAATTTATTCCCAAATTTCATTTAAAATTTGTGTTCAAATTTGTTATGAAATTTCTTAACACGGCATACGTGTTTCTGCGCAAATATTTTATGATGATGAATGATGAAATTTGATATGATTCCAAAGCAGGGAGGCTTGATTTTTCCGCAGGTTTATTGTCCCATTACCAGTCCTTTCCAACCTTTACATCAATGATATTTAGCGTAAACTCCCACGGAGAAATCATTGGTTTTGCAGATGATACTGTGGTGTTTTATACTGAAAAAACTTGGGCTAAACTCAAAACCTTGATCGAAGAGGATTTTGGTAAAATCATACAATTTTTCAACCAAAAAATTTTAACTATAAATTTGAATAAAACTCAGTATATGGCCTTTTCTTGCGATGATAGAGCATCCCCTAAATTTAAAAATCTCGAAGTCAGTTTACCATTTGACAATTCAACGGTAGAAATAAAGTCAACAGAAAAGGTCAGATACTTATTGTTATAGATGATCATTTGAAATGGGATCACCAAATAGAAAGTTTGATAAAGAGACTGAGGTGCCCAGTGGCGCTTTTAGGAAGTTTGTCTGGGGGGGGGGGGGGGTAGTTACTTTATTATGGATAATGTAGTAGGCGCCGCCAAGGAGAGGGGGGGGGAGGGTACAATAAACATCTTGTCAAATGAAGATATAATACGGTAAGAGATGAATATTTATGAAATTAAAATTTTTCAGCCGCAAAGATCAAATTAAACATTATACAAGTATTTCCCATTTTTTATTAGATATAAGGAAAATTAACAAAATAAAACACGTATAACAAAACCAGACTTATTATAAATAATGTAAACAGAAAAATATATTTAAAGAAATAAACAAACAGTTAAATTTCAATGCATCTTATTGCATCTTATTTTTAATTAATCAGTTTTGTTCCGTCTTCTGGGGGGGGGGTAATTACCCCCTCTACCCTCCCCCCTTGGAAGCGCCCTTGGAGATGCCTAATACCAAAATTCAAGTTTTTTAAAGAAATTTTGGATAAGAAAGATCTGCATACTATATACTGTGCATTAGTACAACCACTTTTATCATATGGGCTATTGGCATGGGGTGAAGTCAGTAATGTACATTATAAAAAGCTTGAAGTAACTCAGAAGTGGATAATCAAGATACTATTTAACAAACCTATTACTTATCCTACGGATAGTCTGTATAAAGAGTCTAAATTATATGACTATAGGCAACCCTATGTACATTGAGAAGGTACTCATATATTATTTCAAAAATAAACATCTCATGGCTCCAATCACACATCATCATCAGACACGATCCAGAGGGCATTCAGTACCTATTGGTACCAAAAAGACATAAAACCATTGGGCAAAGAAGTTTCACTTTTCTTGGTCCAAGGTTTTATAATATAACACCTGTTGAAGTAAAAGAAATTATTATTTGTTTTGGCAAGTTTAAGAAAAAATTGAAAGTGGATTTGGAGTCAACCCAGACTAAGTATTCATCTAAGTATAGACATAAGATCTGTGTACAATATTAATAATTGAGTAGTTGAACAGAACCTTATAATTTGAGCAAAAAAAAAAAAAATTTGGAAAAATAAATTTACTGGATAATGATCATGTGCGGGTGCGTGTGTGTGTGTATGTATGTGAGTTTTGCATGTAAATGCGTTCAAGACTATGTAGCAATTAATGTAAGTTGTATTTTATTGATGCCCAAGCACAAGTTTTTATAACTTTCTTGGGTTCTACCTGTTTATTGCGTATTTCTACTGTTGTATTTTGTATTTTCTATTTGCAATAAACATTATTATTTTATTATTATTAGTCTGCTATCTGTGGCGTCTAAGCTTGCCGAATTGCTCGTCAGATCACAACATGATTCATGGCAATTCCATTTCAAAAATAAGAATACCTTTAATTATGTAGACCACTGCTATATAACCCGCAGTAATATGAACCAATTAAAAGTACCAACTCCAGAAAAAAGTATTTTCCTCCGATCATACCAATATCTCGCACCAAAAACCTTTAACTTATTGCCGTCTGAACTAAGAGTAATTCAAAATTATAACGTTTTTAAACCTAAATTCAAAAAATGGATGTTATCTCTAACTAGATTAGAGATACATGAGTACCTTGATACTAGATTTTAACTCTAGATACCTATCATTATTAAAACTAATTATTATACCATTCTCTGTCACATCTTTAAAATACATTAATGTAAGTATAATGTTGTAATATTATTGTGTGTACGTCCGTACTGTTAAGTTAATCTTAGTTTTTCCACATCCCACGCACAGGGCCGCGCCTTTTGTGGGTTTCTCCAATATTTATTGATTGTATATTTGATATTAATTCATCACAATTGTATAGTGAAGGTCAATATTATTATTATTATTATTATCCACAAAACACAAAAAAGTGCAGCCCGGGCTCCGACACACCGAGCTGCTGTTCCATTACCCAATGACTACTCCTCACACCGTGAGGTGAGCAATCACAGGGTCCGCGAATCGTGTGCCCTAAGTAGACGAAGGGACCCAAGGATGACTGCCTTCTGCATTCTGGCGGCTAAGATGTGCGCCGCCGCACGGCACACCGGTATTTTGCGCAGTGCAGAGAGCAGCGTATTCCTCATTCCACCTAGCGATCCAATGACCATAACCAGCAGACTTACAGTGTAGTCTGGCCAGAGCCTGCGAAGTTGTCCGAGCAACTCCTGATATTTGGTCCGCTTTTCCTCCTCCTTAGGGACGATGTTCACCTCGGCAGGCGCCGAAAACTCAATAACGAACATCGTCTTCTGTTGGTGGTCGAGAAGGACTATGTCGGGCTTGTTTGCCTGTACAAGCTCGAGCGTGGGGAACGAGTAGTTCCAGTAAATCCGGCATCTCTCGTTCTCCACAACGGACTCAATATCCCCTGGAGCGTATGGCAGCACCGGTGTCTCATCGATACCGTATGAGTGCCTTAAATGATAGTAGAGCACTCGTAGAGCCGCGTTGTGCCTATGGACGTAAGCCGTCCCAGCGTACGTCTTACACGCCGACAAGAGATGCATAAGCGTCTCTGGCGCCTGTCGGCAAGCTCTGCAATGGGTGTCGGGTACATCTACACCCATAACCCTTTTACGGTACACCAAGGTGTTGAAGACACCGTCTTGGCAAGCCATCATAAAGCCTTCAGTCTCCGACTTCAACCCACTAGACCTTAGGAAAGAGAAGGTCATCTGCTCAGACAAGCCATGCTCTTCTAGATGTTTGTAGAAGATTCCATGCATTGGCTTATCTTTATGAAGTCTTAAGAGGAAGTCGACTTCGGCAGTTTTAATGTGGGATTTTAATTCTGCGGGAGCAAGTTCCGTAATGGACTGCTGACACCTCCGCTTGAAGTCGAGTGTGAGGCTGAGCTCCTCGGCTGCTCGTTTCGCTGCGCTAAAAAGAAAGACTCCTTTTCCCGCATTCTCGTGCTCTCGCACAAAGCGGATCAGGGGATCGGTGCTGTTCGTTACATAGCAGGCAGTGGCCAGTACTACTCTGTTGTGCAGACGCTCCAAACTCAATAGTCCACGCCCTCCCAGGTGTCGCGGGAGGTATATTCGCGGGACAGAGGACTTAGGATGCAGGCTTCTCTCCATATTCATCCTTTTGCGGGTCTTCGTGTCGATTTCCTTCAGCTCGTTCACTTTCCAGTGTATAGCACCAAAGGTGTATAATAACAATGGGACCGCAAGCATGTTTGTGGCAGCGACTTTGTTCTTGCCGGACAGTTCTGACGACCAGATCTGCCGGAGTCGGTGCAAATACTTGCGGCGGAGACACTCTTTGACCAATTCTGCCTCCTGGACATGACGCTGCGCCACTCCAAGGTAGGTATAAGTATCTCCGGCATGCAGTTGTCGCAAGATGCTCCCATCAACGAGCTGTTCCTCATCTCCACTATCTCCGCTTCGTCCTTTCTTGAGATGAACCAATGCACATTTGTCTGTCCCGAACTCCATTCCGATAGCATGACTGTACTCCTGCACCACCCTCAGCGATTGTTGTAGTTCGCGTTGGCCGGAGGCATAAAGTTTTAGGTCATCCATATAAAACAGATGGGTGACCTTGTGCCTCCGGTTATTGGGCGTGCCACAGCTGTATCCTTTAGTATTTCTCAGCGCTATGGACAGAGGCAAAAGTGAGATGCAAAAGAGCAAGGGACTCAAGGAGTCTCCTTGGAAGACACCTCTTTTCAATGACACCAACTCCGTCTGAACCCGAGTTTCACCTGATGTTATAGTGAACCGGGTCTTCCAGAGTGGCATCAGTTGTTTGATGCATCCCACTATCTGATTATCCACCGAAAGACATTCCAACAGCCGCACAATGAGCTCATGAGACGTGCTGTCGAATGCCTTGCGATAGTCAATCCAGGCCATAGAAAGGTTTCGCTTGTACTGCACGGAGTCCTGCGTGACACATCGGTCAATCAACAAGTTCTCCTTGCAGCCAGCTACTCCTTTCTTTGACCCTCTCTGTTCATACACGTCGAGAAATACAGGATTCACAGCTTGAAGGAGACGCATGTACAAGACTCTGGTGAAGAGCTTGTAACATGCGTTCAGACATGTTATTGGCCTGTAGTTTTTGGGATCAGATAAATCTCCGGTCTTCGGGAGAAGCACGGTTCGACCCTCGACAAACCAAGCCGGAATTGGCTGCTCCTGACTTAGCCACGAGTTAAAAACTCTAGCTAAATACCGGTGGCAACTGGGGAATGTTTTCCACCAGTAGGTGTTTATGCCATCCGGGCCAGGAGCTGCGAAATTCTTTGCGCCTCGTAAGGCGTCAAGAATTTCTTCCGTGTTTATCGGATGACGCAGTACATTCAAGTTAGGAGTCCTCCTACAAACGGACTTGAACTGCGCCAAGGCCGGAGTGTCTGCTGAGAAAGGTTTTGGTTGTTCGTAAATGTCCCTCCAAAAGGCCTCCACGCGATCAGCAGTTGGCGGCTGCTCTATGGCTGGAGGCGGCTGTTGGAAAAGGCGAGAAGGTCTTTCGTAGAACATTCTGTTCTGCTCCAGACCTCTCGCCCGCGCCACCAACGATCGCTTAGCAGCGATTAGCATCCGTATCCTGTCAAGACAGTGTTGCTTGACAACAACTAGTACCGCTTGACTGAGTGTATGATGGTCGCGCCTCAACCCGTAGGCTATCTGGCGCACTCGGCGCGAAAAAGGCTTCCCAGCCGCTCTATATTCCATCACACACTGGATACGGGATGCTTCCTGGCGAGCCAACTGGATTTTCACTTCCATTTGGCGCACCCGTCTCTGTGCTCTCTCAACAGGAGAGTCTCTCACTCTCCCCTGTCTAGCTAGCCTCAGAGCCGCAGCGTAAATTTCGCAATTGATGCTCCAAATGTCAAAGGCCTCCGATAGACGTTCACCCACAACCTCATCTTCTCTCTTCAAATCTGCCAGCTTCAAGGACCTTCCGTTGTTATGCAAGGCCCTTCGGTCTCTGAAATCCCCAGGTGAGACGACTTGGTCGATTTCAATCTCAGCGGGCCTTACCGGCGAACTTTCAGCCTGGTTAACAGGCCTTCCGTCCGCCGAAGAGGCAGGCTGAGCTGGAGCACGAACATACCCCTGCCTCCGGAGGTACGATACATAATCTCGCAAATTCTGAGAGGTAAGCGTGCTATGCTCTGGGTGCAATTCACACCACCTCTCATACATGCGGGACATGTATCCCCTACGGCGCGGGCTACTGCTCTCGTAGCAGCTCAGCAGGTCATCCCTGAGTTCCGTCGTCCACCTATAACGGTCCATGTCATTGCGGGGGTCGTCAACAGGGCGATCCGAAGCACCGCCACCTTGCCCAACGCCGGCTTCCGAAACCGGCTCGGTGTGGGTGCTTTTCTTCCGGGGTGGTCGAACCCGAAGATAGGGCCCGTCAGGTGGTTAGCCTTAGGGCCCCCAGTCGACATTTCCGGAGGCAGCCGTCCAAATTGCCTCCTGAGGATGTACCTACGAAGGTTGCCGGCTAGCTTACATCCTTGGGCTTGGTATATCCCTCGGTGTCGCCACGCACCGAATAGCCTCTTGATGTTGGGCGGCTTCCTGGGGGTTTATGAAAACAGCTGCTTCTAACATGAAGAACAGACGCTGTCGGAGTACCGCTCCTCACATAGAGATCCGTCGTGTCCTATTAATTGTGGAATAGCCGATCCTCTGGATGCAGACGCTGTTCCACTGAGCTAGTTTTGGTCCGCCCCGGGTATTTGATTTCCCCGGTACCACCCATATCTGGGAGGCGTTCCCCTATCCGCCACCTTGGGGAGGCGCCACTGAGGGGATCTAGCAACCCCTCGCGGTTATCATTATTATTATTATCTGACTTTCTAAGTTCCTCTCGCATAATTGCGGTAGCAACAAGTGTTGACGGGCTGTGCCAAGTCACACATTATTATTATTATTATTATTATTATAATTGCGGTAGCAACAAGTGTTGACGGGCTGTGCCAAGTCAACACTCGGACTATTATTGATCGGAATTTAGGAAGGATCGCACAATATTACAGGTCTTCAGGATTACAGACTTTTGGAATACTTTGTGTAACTTTTCGTCCAGGCCCAACTGTTGGAGGTGTTGTGTAAACGTGTTTGGTGTAAGGCCTGAGACAGACATAATGAGGGGGACAATTGTGACTTTGTTTTGTTTCCAAAGTCGTTTTATTTCCACGGCAAGGTCCGTGTATTTAGATATCTTCCCAGCGTATGTGTTTTGGATATTCACATCATTGGGAATGGCAATATCTATCAAATAGGTAACTTTGTCGGCTTTTGACTGGAAAACTATATCTGGTCTATTGGCTGGGATAGTCTTGTCTGTATGTATTTCAACATCCCAGTATAGTTTGTATTGATCGTTTTCGAGTACTGATGTCGGAGTGTAATTGTAATACGGATCTGTGTTTTCTATTAGTTTGTTTGTTGTGGCTAATGCTTGGTGTATGACCTTGGCCGCAGAGTTATGTCTGGCTGTGTATTCGGTACCGGCAAGAGTTTTGCACCTGCTTGTTATGTGATCTACTGTTTCTTTTTGTTGTTGACATTTTCTGCAATTATCGTCTGTTATGGATGGATCTTTAATTATATATTTTTTTTAGTTTCGTGTTGCAATCACTTGGTCCTGGATAGCAAGCATGAAACCCTCCGTTTCTGGGAACAGCTGTCCATCCTGCAACCAGGTGTATGACTGTTTTTTGTTAATGTGGTCTTGGGTGACACGGTATCTATGTTTGCCGTGCAGTGCTTTCTGTGACCAGGTGTTTATTTTTTCTTGTTGTGATTGGATATGATTGTATGTGTCTGCTACGTGATCTGGACTAGAGAGGTTAAGTGGTGTATAGTTTTTGTGTGCTTTTACTATTGCCTTATGTAAGTTAGTTTGTTTGGTGTGGAAGAAATGTCTGAGCGTCTGTATTTGTGTTGTGCGAAGTGACTGTATGTCTATAAATCCTCTGCCCCCTAGCTTTCTGTCTATGGTAAGCCTCTCCTTGCACGCGTTCGGATGTGACATTCTGTGTTTTGTGAGTTCTGTTCGTATAAGTATATGGATGTTTTCTATGTCCGTGTGTGACCACTTGATGATGCCAAAGGAGTATGTGAGTACCGGTATCGCAAATGTATTAATGGCTTTTGTGAGATTCTTAGAATTCAATTTTGTTTTTAATAGTTTAACGAGGCGGTCTTTAAACTCTTGTGTTAGTTGTGCCTTGACTTGTGTATGGTCTATCTTAACGTTCTGATTGAAGCCCAGGTACTTCGTCCTTATCCATGTTGTCCAGCGGTTGGCCAGATACTACTTCCTTTTCGGGTTGGTTTTTCCATTGGCCATTATTGATGTGGAGCACCTTGCATTTACTCATTCCGAATTCCATCCTGATGTCTGATGTATAAACTTCTGTTATTTTGAGTAATTCTCTCAGTTGCACTTCTGTGGCGGCATATAGTTTTATATCATCCATGTACAGGAGATGATTGATTTTGTGTTGATCTGCCTTATGGTGTCTGATGTTGAAGCCATGGTTTGTGCTGTTAAGTGTGTTGGAGAGCGGATTTAGACAGAGGCAGAACCATAATGAACTAAGAGAGTCACCCTAGAATATGCCGCGTCGTATGTGTAGCTCATCCGTTTGAATATGGCCATCGTGAGTTTGAAGGTGTATGTTTGTTCGCCATGTTTCCATGGTGCTCTTAAGAAACTGACGAAGTCCTGGGTTTATTTTATATATTTGAAGTGTTTTCATTAGCCAGCTATGGGGTACAGAGTCGAATGCTTTTTTGTAATCTATGAAACAGGTATGGAGATTCCTATGCTCTTTTCTAGTTTGCTCCATGATCACACTATCAATTATAAGTTGTTCCTTGCAACCCTGGCTGTGTTTTCTACATCCTTTCTGTTCTTCAGCCAGGATGTTGTTTTGCATCAGGTGTTGTTCAATTATTCTGCATATTGTTGCAGTGATAATTTTGTACAAGGTAGGGAGACAAGTGATTGGGCGGTAGTTGGCAGGGTTCTTGGTATCTGCATTTTTCGGTTTTATATACGTTATTCCTTGTGTGAGGAATTTGGGAAGCCTATTAGGTTGGAGTATGGCTTTATTGATTTGGTCTGTGAGCATTTGGTATGTTGAACTGAATTGTTTGTACCAAAAATTTTGCACATTATCCACGCCTGGACACTTCCAATTGTGGGTATGTTTTATCGTTTCAGCTATTTCCTCAGTTGTAAGAATAATGTTTCCCTGCTCCGTTATGTGTTGATGTTTTGTCTCTTCTTGTCTGATCCGTGGAGCATTTTCATTATGGGTTTTGGGTTCTGACCATAGGCTTCTCCAAAATGCAGTTAATTCTTTTCTGCTTGGAGGTTCTATTGTTGTTATCTGGTTGTTTGATGTTATTTTTTGGTAGAACTGCCTTTCACTTTTCTGAAATAGGTTATTAGCATCCTTTCTGTCGTTGGATTCGTTGTATCTGCGGAGTCTAGCAGCATAAACTGCAAGTTTTTGTTTAAGTGTATCAGCTATTTCTGGTATTGTTTTTTGTGGTGTTGATTTGAGTATATTTATTGTTCTTTGTATGTGTTTTGAGGGGTGGTTGTTATTGTTGGTGTATTGCGCGAGGTGTGCCAAATCCTTTCTGAGTGTGCTGATTTTGTTTTCGATTCTTATTTGCCATTTAGGTTTAGGTCTATAGCTTCGCTGGTCTTTAGAACGTTTTTGAAGTTTTTGGCCGTTAACTATGAGTGTTGTTGCTGCGGCAGCATATATAACGGTATGGATGTCCTCTAGGTTACTGTTGTTTGTTATGAATTGTGGTATTAGGTTAGTATTTATTGTGTGTAGTATTTGCTGAGTGTTGTTTTTGAAAATTAGTCTGGGCAGGGGATCTCGCAGTGCAGGATTGGTGCCACACCATTTGTTAAACTGTGCGTTCATCACCTGTTCCGCAGTTTGTGTGATGGAAGGTGATCGAGCAGTGTTTTGGTTTTGGCTCTGTGTGGTTGTGTTGCACCGTTTGTTAAATTGAGTTGTTCGTGAGTTCGTCATTTGTTCCGGTTCGCCCGAGATGGAAGGCGGTTGAGCAGTGTTCGCTGCTTCGGTAGATTGTGTGACTGAAGGTGGTTGAGAAATTTGCTGGCTTTGTGTGGTCGTGTCGGGTAAGTTAGTTAATATTATGTCAGGTGTATTTGGTGTATGTTCATGCTCTGAATCTATTTCTGACTGTATGCTAATGTTGTTGGTTGTGGCTGTGTTTGTAGTCTGGTGATTTCGGGTATGGGTGTTTTGTGTCTCCGTGATTGATTCAGTAACAAGCGAATCATTCGGATGGACAGTGTTTATTTCGTTGGCTACAAGTTTTTTATAGCTTGTAGTTCTTGGGGTGTAAGGCGGTTGTTTTTTATTATGACTCGTTTTTGGTCAATGAGTCTTTGTTCAGTTACACGTTCGGCGAGGTGTGGGTATTGTGCTATAAATAGCCTGTGCAGCTCATATCTGTAGCCTGTAGAGATGGTTTCCAGTTTCGTAGCGGTATAGTAGCGTAGCGTATTATTATTATTATTATTATTCAATTTAGGTTTCGGTCTGAGCATAGCACGGAGTTGCAGGCAGTCAAGCTGGTGGAGCGTATAAGCAGCGATTCACCCATGACAGAAGTACTGGCATCTTGCTTCTGGACGTTTCAAAGGCTTTTGACATGGTGTGGCATGAAGGCCTCCTCTATAAATTATTTCAAAAGGGCTTCTCATTCTGGCTTCTCTACGCTGACGACTGCGATAGTAGCTCAGCCGCGGACTGGAAATCTAGTTCACGATGAGTTACAGCGTGCGGTGGATCAAGTGTTAGAGTGGGCGAATCTGTGGCTCATCAAAATGAACCACGAAGACGCAGACTATATATTGTATCAAAAAACGTCGTGGTGCCCCATTAGAGGTCTCAGTCAGCGGTGCTCGGATTCTAGGGGAAAATTCTGCCAAAAGGGCATGACTTGGCAGAAACACACTGAAGCATTAACACTTTTGTTTCGTAAACTCTACACTTCAAATTTGAGTTTGGTGAATAAAATTGATGATTATGATTATTAGATCAGCAATTACCTACGCATGTGCGGCTTGGTGTTTGACGTTAGAGTCAAGTGGAATCGCACAGCAACTCTCTGCTGCGTGAGTCAGTGAACTACACAATCGAGCAAGTTCGCAAGCACACAAGGCCGCGGCTCACATGTAATCAAAATCAAATCGTACAATTTTGGAAACAACTAATTTTTTGCCTTTCAGACTTGGAACCTCAAAATGAATCCCTTTTGGTTTAAACCTAAAAATGTCCGAACTCTAATGGACTATGTCAAGCAATACCCTCTGACGAACTTCTTCCTCTGTGCTCTTCTCCTTCCTTCCTTTCATTTTCTTCCCTTACTTCCCTCTGACTTTGTCTGGCCTTTGGGTAACCAGACCGATCGGCTGATATGACTGATAACTAAAAACCAAAGGTCTACTGGACCATTCTGACGAATTGCGATTTTCCATTAAATCAGGTGCTCGCTTGGGCACTTTTGCTTCCCACACCGATAAGTGAGGGGAGTATTGTGATCGCGAAAATTTTCGATTTTGAGATAATCCACGAATTAAGTGGTCGAGAACTAAACTTTGTTTTTAAAAAATTTATTTCCCGATCAAATAATACAATTTATTTGGGACCGAACCGTTTGAGAGCTCAAGACAGACTGACTCAAAAGCGTCAAAATAGTACGGAGGTAAACTCTGCTGATCTCTCTAACGTTTACAGATATAGGTTTTATATGAAGTCAGCATTAAATAATATAATAGTACAGTCATTTACAACCACATAACTCCTCCCCTCTTAAGATGAAGTTTTGGAGGGTGTGAACAAAATTTCTGGCTTCGAGGGTTGAACCTGGACCTCGAAGTACTGGTGGCTTCTGCTTGATCCTTGGCCTCTCTGGAATGGGTAGACTTTTCTGGCAACAAAGTATGCAATGCCCAAAAGTAGTATTGCATACAGGGGTAGACTCCATTTGTAAGGGTGCGAAGGTGCTTCTGAAACTATCGTCTGGATCTGGTCAGCTGTTTCTTCTAGACTATGAAGTTTGTCCAACGATATGTGTTGAAGCACAATTTTCTTGGAGTTTTCCGAGTATTAGTAAGGTTTTCACTGCAGGAAGTAATAAGGGTTTCTCCATAGTTACTCCCTTTTCGTTCTTGTAGATGTAGTCCTTTGTCTGTATGCTGCATTGATAAGGCACTTCGAGTAGATAAATGCCTTGTAGCTCAATGACGTCATCTTGATCACATTTTAATAACAGTTTTTCTGATTCTGGAAAAATGGCTATGTATTTAGAATCAGAAACTTCTTCAATGAGGGATTTTCGAATGGATACAGGAACATTTTTGCATTTTGGCTTTTCGGTTTTAACTTGCAGGATGGCAAACAAACAGTCTTCTTCTTCTGTGGCTTGGATCAGGTTGTTCTCGTGACAGATGTAGATTTCGTCTATCAGCTGGCATTGGCTTGCGTCATACTGGTACATTGTGGTGCTCATTGTAGAATAGGAATTTTTGGGAATGATGGTAGTTAGGTTTGAGGTGGGGATAGAGTAAAAATGATAATGCTTGAATTTATCTACATGTAGTAGTGGAACATGTAAAGCAAAAACTATCCGATTTTTAGAAAAGTATGCTTCTACTGACATTATGTCATAAAACTTATGAATATCTTCTATTTTTGAGTATACTAACTGATCTTTTCTGTGAAGTTTTATTAATTCATTGAATATTGATTTCATTTCATTTATAGAAATTATGCTGTGGTGCAATGACCCAATTTTGGCAAATGCTATGGCATTTTCCAAAGTATCAATTATGGACAGCATTGTATCTAAATAGAACTTTAATTGAAGCAATGTATCCAAAATTGTAAAATAATAAGTATTGTTCTTTTGCATTTCCTCCAAGGCTTGCTTTATCGTAGCTTGGTTATGTACCATCAATGTAAAAGTCTTATTGTTATTCTTAAGAACTGCATGGGTCAAAGAAATTTGTTGATTAACTGTATTAATTACATGATCCTGATCTTTCTGTAATACTTCAATAGCCTGATCATATCTTTTAGCATCATCATCATCTAAATTTCCTGAAATCATTTTAATGATTGAACCTAATCCATTTATTAATCCTCTTTTATGGCGATTTTGGGTATTCCAAGCAGGGTAAATGGACTTGAATTTATTTTTTAAACTTGTCATTGCTTGCTTTTCTATATCAGCTAAATGACTTTCTGGGATAAAACCTATAATGTAAAAATGTATGTGTTGTTAAAATGTATGTGTTATTAAGATGTATGTATGTTAAGATGCACTGTCAAGTGAAGAATCTACAGGGTGATTCAAATTTTTAGTTACTTTTTTTCCTCGGTTTTTTGAAAAGACCTTTGTGGTATATATTTCGGGTAGTTTTTAGTTTTATACCTTTATCAGCCATTATTTGTTCTTTAACAAAGGGTAGTTTTAATTTCTGACCTCGGGACATCGCGTCTTGTCTATAAGCTGTAGCTTCTTTTGTATAATCCGCTGGTTTTTCTCGCGATTTATTAGCTTTTCTAATTACCTTTTCCTTTTGAGATTTCGAAGCGTCATGTATATTGGCGTAAATTAATTTTCTTATATTTTTAGGCTGTTGAGCTTGGGATGTAGAGGGTTGTGGTTCAATTTCATTGGGATTTAGTTGTATGCGTGAAAGTGCATCAGCATTTTTATTTTCTTTTCCCTTTTTATAAATTAATTCATACTCAAATTCAGATAATTTTAAACGCCATCTTTGTAGTCTTGAATTTGGTTCTTTTAAGAACATTAACCATTGTAAGGGCTTACAGTCTGTTACAATTTTGAATTTCCTCCCAAATAAATAATGCCGAAAATATTTAGTACCATAAACAATAGCTATAGCATTCTTTCTCAGTTGCGCTATAATTTTGCTCAGAATCATTTAAAGTTCTTGAAGCATAAGCTATGGGCTTGTCAGAGTCAATAGGGCCTTGAGATAAAATTGCTGAAATAGCGAAATTGCTTGCATCAGTGGTTAGTACAAAGGGTTTTTCAAAATCTGGGTACTGTAATAAGGGTTCATTGGTCAAAAGACTCTTGCAATGATCAAAAGCTTTAAGAAATTTTTCACCGTGTTTAATTACAGCTCCCTTTTTCAAACATTGGGTTAAGGGACGAGTAATTTTGGCAAAATCTTTTATAAATTTACGATAATATCCAATTAGTCCTAAAAATTGTTTAATTTCACGAGTTGTTTTTGGCAATGGATATCACAAAATAGCTGTTATTTTATCAGGATTTGGCTTTACTCCTTTTGGGGTAACGACATGTCCTAAAAATGCTGTTTCTTTTTTTAAAAATTCCGATTTATCAAGTTGTACTTTCAAGTTTGTTTCCCTTAATCTTTGAAAAACTTTTTTCAGTGAAACTATATGTTCTTGGAGATTTGTAGAATAAATCAAAATGTCATCCATGTAAACCATGGTATTATCTAATCCTCTTAAAATATTACCCATGACACGCTAAAACGTGCTAGGAGCACCTTTAAGTCCAAAACTCATACGTAAAAATTCGTAATGACCGTTTTCTACGCTGAAAGCTGTTTTTGGGATGTCTTCCGGGGCAATTTCGATTTGATGAAACCCGCTAGCTAAATCTAGGGTGGTGAAATAATTACAACGACCAAATTTATCCAAGATATCAGAAATAACGGGTATGGGATATCGATCATCAATTGTCTTTTCGTTTAATTTTCGATAATCAACTACCATGCGCCATTTTTTCTTACCACTGGCATCAGCCGTTTTTGGAATGAGCCAGACTGGAGAGTTGTACGCAGAATTCGAATGCCTGATGATGTTTTGATCCAGAAGGGATTTAACCTGACTTTGAATTTCAGTCTTAAGCATATGAGGATAACAGTATGATTTAGTATGCACAGGAATTTCATCTGTCGTTCTAATATGATGCTTAATTTCATTAGTAAAAGTTAACGGATCTCCCTCGTAATAGAAAATGTCATTATATGCTTCGCATAATTTAATTATATGAGCTTTTTCTTCATCATTGAGATGAGAAGTGCGAATTAGATTTCGAATTTCCCGTCGCGATAACGCATCCGTCTCAGGTGCATTTACGATAGCACTGAACAATGTATAATTGTTAGAGTTAAAAGAAAATGCGTCTAGAGGTTGATATAAGGTTATCTCCTGAGAATTGTCGCTCGTATTTTCAAGGCTTACCTACCAAGGCGTAACCATTTACTGCTTTAGATAAGGTTTCTCGAATAACGCATTCATTGATTTTGGATGGGGGTACCAAAATATCACCGTCAAATGTATTTACAGGAATTTTGACGTGAGCCGCCGTGTGGGGATCAATTTCCATGAAAAATAAAAGTCGATTTCTTAGATCGTGAAATTTGATTGGAATTTTGGCATGCTTGGTATGCAAAATAGAATTACCAAGATCTATATGCGCTTCTAAAAGTTTCAAAATATCTAAACCAATAAGACCATCAAAATACTTATGAAATTTGAACAAATGAAATGGTTCACTCATATTAAACTCTGGAAAGGCGGAAATTTCTGCACAATAATCTCTTTTTGAATGCTGGAATACAGAAGTTACTTCAAAGGGTTCCTTATATATATTTTTTGGAAAATATTTATACGCAAGTTCAGGGTTCAAAAATGATTTTGTGGCACCTGTGTCTATTAATAGTTTTAATGGAGGGTTGGCTATTTCGATATAGGGCAGTTCGGTTTTGTCATATATGGTGTTGAGATCAATCAAGTTTCCTCGATTATGGGCGTGGCTACTTGAAAATTTTCTTCTTCAGAGCTTTGATTATTTTCAGAGCTTGAAGGGGGTTCATTTGGATATGAATAGTAATAATTATCACTTTCTGACTGAGTCTCGTCGTTTGGGTGATATTCTGAATAATGGTTGTCATAAGGGTAGTATTCAAAATTTTGGTCATACGTTTCTCCTTCTACATTGTGAAGTTCCTCAAAAGCAAAGTTTCTTGGACCCGATGGCCTAAAACGATTACTTTGGGCGTCAGGTCTGTGCCTGTTAAGCTGTGTTTGAACACTCATTGGGGTAGGTTTAAATGGAATACGGTGAGGTGGTGGTTGTTTCCATACGTTTACATTGGGCTTAGGGCCAAAAACTTGAGCATTTGTCGGAAATCTTTGAGGGGGCATATTTGGTATCTGAACAATATTAATGGGACCTCTAGGAAATTGCTGGTTAAAATTCGGTTGAGGCCTAAATTGAGGAGTAGACTGCATAGGTTGTCTGAAAAACGGATTTTGTTGCATTTGAATTTGCGGTTTGGGCGGAAGTGGCGGTGGTAAAGGTTTATTCATAGGTGGGCTTGAATAGTTACTACTACTAGATTTTTGTAAATAACGAATATTATTAGGTTTCATAGATCGGATCATGGAACTTTGTGGTTCCTTTAACCCTACTAAAAGAGTATGCAACGCATGACTATCAAAAAGAGCTTTCTTACTCGCCTTGATAGCATCAATCGTTTCATGTATACTAACATAATTATGTAAGTGATTTAACATGGCTACAACCCTTGAATAGAATTGCAAAGAACTTTCATTAGAATTTTGTCTAAGAGCTGTCATATCTGAAATTAAGCTGCTCTCATTTCTTTGATCGCCAAAATGTGAGATAAGTAAGTTTTTTATTGTGTCCCAATTAGAACTTCCACTAAGAGAAAATACCTGCTCTGCCGCACCAGATAATTTAGAAAAAATGCCGTGAAGTAAAGTTTTATTTTGTACACAATCGGGTTCAGTTGGATTCCAATATGTATTTAATAAATCTGTACTTACTTCTAAATATCTATATAATATCTACATGGATTTCCATCGAAATCAGGAATTATTTGTAAAAGCTTGATATCGAAGGAAGGCACATTATGTCTAGGGTTGGTCATGATTATTGCTAAATTGTTACTTGGGTTTTCTGTTTCTGTTTCTCTTGTCCCTAAATCTAAGTTTGCTGAGTAATTAGCCAGTTGATCTGCACTATCACCTTTAGAATGTACAGGTCGGGGTGAGTCTGTCATGAAAGAAATAGGATACAATGAGTACTTACTGATAGATCCAGTACTTCATTCCTTCCGGGCCTAGGATCCTTCAAGTGGACGTGGGCTGTTCCAGAACAAAGGGCACCTGCGGTCCTGCTTCTTTCTGGGCTCTCGGCTCGTCGTAGGTTGGTTTCCCAGCAAAGAGTTGACACTCACGGTTTTTCTTCGAACGAATGCCTCTGGAATCCTACTGCGTTGCTGCGCCAATTAAGTGGTCGAGAACTTAAACTTTGTTTTTAAAAAATTTATTTCCCGATCAAATAATATAATTTATTTGGGACCGAACCGTTTGAGAGCTCAAGACAGACTGACTCAAAAGCGTCAAAATAGTACGGAGGTAAACTCTGCTGATCTCTGTAACGTTTACAGATATAGGTTTTATATGAAGTCAGCATTAAATAATATAATAGTACAGTCATTTACAACCACATAACTCACGTCACTCATTTCCGTCGGTCTGTCTGTCTGTCTGTCGGTTTGTCTGTACGCGTTTTTCTAGCCACGTAATCTCAGCAACAGCTGCATGGATTGTGGTGAAATTTGGGCAGCGATATGCTGTGGGGTCGTAGTAGGTAATGTTCCTACAATTTTAAAAATCGGTGCATGGGCGGCGGAGTAATTAGCAAAAACAACTTGAAAAACTGAAATAATTGTTGTATACATAATAGGCTGTCTACTAACCTGTGAAGGAAAACCTAGCGATATAAATCACCTTTTTAGGTCCATCCAAATATTGCCTAGCCCATTAATGAAACTAAGGAACTTAGAATTTTTTGTATAAATAGGAGTATTTATTGCTTTAGATCGTTTTGTATTTTGTAACGAGGAAACTATTAAATTGGTTCTATGAAATTTTGACACAGAATTACTACCATGGTGAGGTTGGAAAACGCGTATGGTTGTTAGAAATCGTGTCAGTGGCAACGTAGCAATAATCAAAAACTAAAAATATGAAAACAGCTCAAACTTCGTTTTTAGATGTTTTAGGGATTCCTGATCATTTTCTACCTTTTTTTGGGTGGGGATGAAATTGGGGTGGTTTGGGTGTGAGGGGTTGTAAAACTAAAAAGTCTGTAGCATTGATAATAGGCCGTCCATTGACCTGAGAAGGAAACACATAAGACATAAGACAATTTTATGGGGGGGGGGGGAGGGGGCTGCCAATGAATTATTTGCAAGGGGATCTCAGACTAAAGTTTCATGCTATGGGAAAATAATAAACTGGTATCACTGTAATGTGTGGGAAGTACTGAGTCAATCAACTTGACTTCATTTTTTGTTTGGGTCTTGAGAGCATTGAATTTTACCAAATTCTTGAGTTCCCAAGCGGCAATGGTCTACAGGTCCTTTGACAGCGAAGTAGCCGCTGCCAGCCTTCTGGGTTTGAGCTCGACCACAGAATCGGTCTATTACTCATGATGACTGCATGCAAAGTACTATCATCTGCGCAACTGTGAATTGAGTTCATAATGCTAGAGTCCATCAGAAACAATATCGGGGCCAATACCGATTACCGATCCCAGCCGGACCCCAGCGTTGATGTTATGGAAGGAAGAGGAGGAGCCGTCTACCTCGATAGAGATTTTGCCAGCAGAGAGGAGGTCTGTTAACTAATCGCGCAGTTTAACGGGAAGACCGTAGGACGGAAGCTTGTTTTGGAGGGCCACAATCCACAATTGATCGAATACCTTTGAAATATCAAGCAACATCGTGAGCCTATGAAATGAACGAATGAGTTTGCCCCACAGATGTGAATAATTTCTCACATTCCATGACAAAAAAATGTATGAAAATTGTGCCAGGCTATAAACAGTGCCATTGGCAGCCATGGCTTTCTGCCTTTTATTTAAATAACACAACTTTGTAAAACTGTCCCAAATCCATCCACTGGTTAAGAAAATAATGGTATATCGAACGTAAAATAAAACAGTCGTTTCCGAAAAGTAATGAAAATTCATATTTTAAAGTAGATCACTGTATATTTTTGAATATACAGATTGTCATGTTTGTTGAACAAAAATGTTTCTATGCAATAATGACTTGCAGTGTTTTTGAATTGAAATAATGTAATCGACAAATGAGTCGCCTATCGCACATAATTTCAATTTACCCCAAAAACAGCCACGCACTTCACAGAACAATCACAAGTGCACTGAAACTCGTCAACTATCAGTGTGCTCCTTCAAGGGATGTAGAGCACAACATTTGCTGCAGCGACATACTTTGTTCACCCTGCCACTCTTGGTTGCTACCGGGTTGATACACGATGATGTCCTCGTAGGCATATTCCTGAAAGACAATCATTTCATTTTATATAAGTAGATATAATAATACTGTTATATTAATAAAAGGTCTAGTTCAGCTATATTATTTACACACAGACTTATTACATACATATTTTATGAATTTACCATAGTAGTATAGTATAGCGTTTATTGTAAATATAAAATACATAAAATACAATAAACAACAAGTGCCCCAAAAAAGTTAAAAACTTGTGCTTGGGTACAATAAGGTAATTATTATAAAATAGAAACAACAAATAAGGGTTAATTCAGGAATATTTGTATTCTATAGATATTAGTAATAATAGGTATTACATATGTCTACAAGTTGGTGAATTTTAATGCGATTATTATTTACTATCCATTGTATTAAACCATACTTGAATGAATTTAAAGGCACTAGACATTTTATGCTTTCTGGTATCTCATTGTATAGTCTTAGAGTAAGAAATGTATGACATCGTAATAAAGTATTTTTCCTTGCTTTTGGTACAACATTACATGCATATCATATTTATGTTCGTGTTTTGTCATGTTTGATTTATTTTTATATTGGTAAATACTTAATGACATGATAAATGTTTGGCGGATATCTAGAATTTTTGTTTTAGAAAATAACAAGTCACTAGGATATGTACATTTTACTTTATATAAAATTTTCATTAAACGTTTTTGTATAATTTATTACTGCCTTTTTTATTGGGTGATAGGGTCCAAATAAACACAACTTTAGCTCAAATTTGCCAACGTTTCGAAAATTATATTTTCATCGTCAGGGCGCTAGAATCCAGAAAAAAGGCAATTATATGCATTTTTTCAACATTAGGTTGTTGTTAATAAGAGGCATCAATGTAAACAATCACATTATACATATCATGATACATATACAACGAAATATTAAAATATTGCTAAAATCTAAAAACAAAAAAAATTAAAAGTTAAACAACACAGAATTAAAAAGGAGAACAGCAAAAATATAGGACTAAAAAAGGGAGATAATCACAAAAAAAAACAAAGCAAACATACCCTTTGTGTTAAAAGTTGTGGTAGTCACCAGGTTCTTATTAACAACAAGCAATAATGTTAAAAATGCATATAATTGCCTTTTTTCTGTATTCTAGAGCTCTGAAGATGAAAATATAATTTTCGAAACGTTGGCAAATTTGACCTAAAGTTGTGTTTATTTGGACCCTATCACCCAATAAAAAAGGCAGTAATAAATCTATAAGAAGGGTCGTAAAATCATTACTAACTGTTTTTGTATAATTTCTATTGCTTTTATATTATTTTTACATGCTGCGCCCCACACCACAATACAATATCGTATATGACTATGAACAAGTGCTTCGTATACAATGATCATCTGTTCATAGGTAAGTATAGTGGAAAGGAGTTTAAATTTGCTTACAACGTAACGTATCTTTTTGACAACATATTCTGTATGCTCCTTCCATTTGATATGGCAATCTAGATATATTCATAAGTACTTGATACTGGTGACCACTGATATAGGAGCTACCTGTCTACAACTAAATAATAATTTCATTTTATCATTTTATTTGTACTATTTTGTGAATACAAATACTGAAATACTGCCTTTGAAGGTTAGGTCTTGTATGAGGTATTGGCATTGGCAATATTGGCATCACAGCATAGTAAACAACCAGCATAATATCTCTGAGGATTTCCTATATAAAAATGGTTCCCACAAAATTTGACCTTGGGAGGGTTTACGGGTGATTTTACGGCTGTGAAATTTGGGCAGAGATGCGAAAATGAAAATATCGATACCGGTACCAGCTCGATATTTTTTTGCCTCATTGGCGCGTTTGGTTCGTACAGAGAATTTTGTGCAATTGATTACACTGATTACACAATTTAATCGCTCAAAAAGTATCTAAGATAAAAATAGTCGATATTAGTGCAGAAGTAAAAGTATCGAAGTACCGTTACCATCCCTATAAAAAATCATCCAAAAGTGGGGCTGCGCGTGTAATTTCCGCCAACTTGAGTTATTGTGCTGGTTGTTTACTATGCTGTGTTGGCATTTAGAAAATATACATTGAAATTTAGCTAACCTATCTTCACTGCTGCCCCTCTAAACTGCACCACAAATGTCTTTCAACATCCATCCCTTTCTGTTTCATGCACTTAAAGATGAATACAGATTGTTACTGGGTTGTAAGTTGTAAGCCTGTCTTAGTTTGTCTATTCAGTAAAGACAGCATAAGTAAAAATGGAAAAAAACTAGTCGGATAACAATGAAGCATAAAAAATATTGAAAATCAAAATTGTACATATCTTTCTAAGGCCCGGTTTTTCAAAGTGTAATTAAGTATAAATTAAAGTTAATCTTGAAATTAACGCAAAATATGCGTTTTTCAATTGGCAGTTAATTCATAATTTGCTCGCAACTGGGGATTAATTACAAATTACGCTAATCAGAGGTTCTAGTTATGATTACCAGGAATAATTATTAATTAAAATAGATTTGACAGTTACACATGTCAGAATTTACGATATTCTGATAACCTGTAATCGCTGTTGTCTATCCATTTCATAATGGATTATGAAATAAATGCCCATTCAAGTGATGAAGAACAAACTTAAGCTTGGTTTTTCGTTTCAAATTGTTATATTTGATTTTTATAACTTCTCAAATCTTTAAATTCATTTTCATTCACATCTTGCTCAATTTTTCTCCAACACACGTTTTTTCCTTCCATGTAGTGGTTCTGTTCTTTTTACATTCAATAGTCCAATAGTGCATTTATATTTATTCACTAACTTTACAAGGGCTTCTTCTTGACTTGTGAAATATGGTAACCTCTTTCGATGTACATTCTTACCTCTGCAATTGTATTTAAAATTTACACAGCTATATTCTCTGAGGAATTATTGAAAGACAAGAATATATGACTCAGAATATCATGCTTACCTATTGTCAGAGTGCATGACCTAGTTATGTTTTCATCAAATTTTAGTTTGTTTTTCCGGAAGCGTATATCAAAAAATAGCCGTAAAACTAAACGAGATTTCAAGTGAAATTAGCGCGTATTTCCAAAAGTGACGTTATGATGACTAATTGTGACATATATCACCATTACAAAGGCCAAAATACCACCGAACAACAAAATTAGACAAATATCGCCCAACTTACAACACACAATTTAATTGAATGATGATCCCCAGTGTAGCCAACATTACCTAATCAAAAATTAGCAAATTATCAATTTATATGTGCTATGAAATACACTTCTGGAGTTCAATTGGTAATTAAGACCTAATTCGTAATTTCATGATTCAAAATTAATTAATAGTTAATTAGAGTTTGAAAAACCGGCCCTAAATCTGTTTGAAAGCTAATATATACTCTGTTACCTGATACTTTAAACTGGCTTGACGTCTATTTGATAGGTATCAGCTGACGAAGAAGTGTATCTCAAATTTAATTTTTTACTTAATAGTGCTGTGGATTGGCAATCCTGCGATCAGGACCGCATTAGTAATATTCTTACTAAATATCTCATTGCCAAAAAGTAATGACTATTTCTGTAAACAAGAAATGCTTCAATATCCATAAATTCGCAGCAAAAATGGTTGATTAAAAGAAATAGATTATTTTATTAATTTGTATATTGTTAGAGACTATCAAAATACTCCTATATTTAGCAGTAAGGACGATTCAATGAACAGCTTGCATCACTAGTGGGATATTCATTGGTTAAAATGCTGAATTTTCCAAAAAATTGTAAAATAAGCATAGGCCTCAGAACATAGACGAAAACGTCACCAAGTGTCAATTACTCGACGTTAGCAGAACTTGCACTCAGTACAGCCCTGTGTTCCTTCAAAGCACGTCAAGACTTAGTCTGGGGTATTTTTAGTTATCACTAGCCGAACGCTGTTGACACGGGCGACACGGCTGACAGTTTAAATTATTGGGCAACAGGGTATACTTAACTTTCAATCAGTTAGAATGATAATTTAAGATACCTAAATATAGTTCCTGCATTGTTTTTACTTAATTTGAAATTATCATTGAATAGCTAGTTATTTATGTATCAAGGACGTAAAACAAGCGTTTATGGACCGTAACATGTAAATAAGACATGTAAGGTCCATAAACGCTGTTTACGCCCGAAATACATACAATATACAATATTTTATGCACGATCATTTTTGTAATCCTTTTTTAATAAATAAATATGTTGCTCTCTTTCACCTTCTGTGACTAGCCTATATAATAAATTTAATATCTTCGCAACTTGCTTGAATTTTATAATTCGGTGGCATAATTATTATATTATAGTTATATATTACTAGCTGACACGACACCACGACAGACGCTGTCCTGCCATAGCTATGAATATTGAAATTGAATTTAAATCTGCAATAAATAATATTTATCTGAAAAGAATGGTGTTCATTGAAATACTTTTTTATATCCAATATGTTCTTTTTTGTTTTCGGCCGGGCAATAAATAATCATGATTTTGTCAATACGGAACAGGCTACCTACATGATGGAAAACTGAGGATTATCAAGATTGATCCCACAAAAGTTCAACGACTGCCCTTGCAATTTAGTTATCGTGATTGCAAATGCAAGCCGCACTGAGAATTGCAACCGTTTAAAGTAGAATGGAATGTTGTTTGGAATCATAGGGATGCGTGGAATCAAGACGTCTTCGCTTTTGTATTTCCCTGTTTATTAATCAATTTTACGTTTCTTCTCTGAACGTTATCATCGACCGTTAATTAGTGGTAGGCCGTAATTTCGAGAGCGAATGTCAGACAGAAATTCAAGTTGAAAACTAATTATTTTCCAATTTTCACGAATTTAGAATATATTCTTCCTAATATCTGGAAAAAAAGGCGACAATACTTCACTTTATCCAGAATTAGCAAAATTCAACAGCGTTCTTTTAGTTTTACAACACAGTGGCGCCTGTGTTGAACGTATATTTATCACAATAAACTTAAAACAAAAAACCCGAAATAAATTCTCATCCAAAACTTTATCTGGAATATTGCATTCCAAAAGACAAATTAACGAAAATAACCAACATTGTTTGGATTACAATATTCCAGATAAGGTTCTGGATGAACATTCTTTGTTAATGTATGGTCAGTATGGTGAATTAGAAAAATATATGTACTACCTATGTATGCAAATGTCTTAACTTTTTTTTATTTTCAACAGAATACTGAGTACAGAGTACAGGGTTCCCAAATTGGACATAGAAACAAAACTGCACCTTACGAGCAGGACTTTTTGTGTCTCAAGAACAAGATCTTCCTACAAAAAAAGTCCAGTTTGGAATACTCTGTACATATATGTTATGTTCAAATTAGCAAATGGGATTCAGTTTGTTTTTTAAAGAGATGTTTCTTTTTTATTTAGTATATTTTTCTTTAAAAGTTTCATGTTTTGTTATTATTACTGAAAAAAACCATTTTTATCTAATTATTTAAAAAACATCACAGCTGTAAAAATTTGGTCAAATCTGGCAACTTTTCCATTCACAGGATCTGGTGAAATGTGGCAACTTTTTGAAGTCATTATTGCTGAATTTTTTATTTTTCATCTAGAAACACTGCTTAAACATGTGTCCTAAAGTCTGATGGTCTTCAAGCTTACTTGGAGTCAAAGTTTGGAAAATATATAGGTATTCAATGTATGCCACTGACCTTAAAAAAATTGATTATCGTTTCTCAGATGAAACAGATGAAACCCAACTTTTTTGTCTTTTGATGTCTCTTCGTATCCCACTTTGTTTTCGAGGAAAAAATAAAAATCACTTCATAGCCAGTCGAAATAGTGGAGCTATGAAATCAAGTGAAATACGAAGAGACATTAAAAGAAAAAAAATATGTTTTTATCTGTTTAATCTGAAAAACAGCATTTAATTTTTCCAATGTCAGTGGCGTACATCTTGTTGCTAATATTTTTGTGGGGCTGCCCCCCGACCCCCGACACGCCACTAGTCAGGGGTGACTTAGATACTTAATGCAGTGAAAAACAGTGACAAATTGAAAAAAAAAACGGCTCGTTAATGTTTAAGACATGGATAAGAAACCAATTTTATTTCCAATCTTTGACACCCTGTATCTTGAAATCCAGAATCTTCAAGATACACGTTTATTCATTGTTTATTCATGGAGATCTCACATTATTATGGACATTTCACTTTTATTTTGGTTTTTTCTCAATTATTTCGCAATGAAATGGCACAACGATCTAAAATTACGCATTACGCGGTTTTTTAAGACGAGACGTCCTAATTCAACCACGGTTTTGGTAACATGAATAGAGGGCGCCACCTGCGACACATCGAAATCTTTTAAGTTGACAAAACTTTTTTCCGTTTTGGTGCATCAACGTAAGTATTAAAAAAATCGTTTTCTCAATATGTGCTACGTAAAAAAGTATACTTTGAATTGTTTTCGAGATAACCTTTATTGAAATTTCCAAGGCACCCCAATTACTTGTATAATGTGATCGAAAGTATCATCGGTTTTCTGGCATGAATCATAATTAGGTAGATCAAAAACATCTTTTCAATATATCTAATTTTTAATATATGGGTAGTGTTCAAGTTTAAGAATACTTCGTCAATGGCATGTATAAAGTATCATCCTGAGTCTAATATTTTTTCATGCGGAAATACCGATAATTCTTTCCATCGCAATTAAGTCGCATTGGAAATTTCAATGAAGGTTAACTCGAAAACTGTTGCTTCTAGGGACTCAAACAAATTATACGTTTTTCGCCTAAAACGCATTGAGGAAACGATCATATTGATGCACCAAAACGGAAAAAAATTGATAATTCAAATGAGTTCAATGTGCCGTAGGTGGCGCCCTATGTTTATGATATCAAAACTGTGGTTGAAATTGGATTTTTCGTCTTAAACAAACTCCAATACATAATTTCAGATCGTTGTGCCATTTTGTTGCGAAAGAATTGATAAAAATTGAAAATAAATGCAAAACTTTGACACCCTGTATCTTGAAAACTAAGCATTTTAAGGCTTCATGTTCCTATCTCAATGTTCATAAAAATGTGAGGTTTAGGTAGGAGTGTGTCGTCCTTAGGACGACCCATTTTGGTTTTCACTGGTCTCCGACGTTTTTTGGCCGAAATATGTCGTCCAAAAGACGGCCGTTAGTGGACGTCCACAAAACGTTTCAGCGTAGACGTCTGTAAGACGTTCCATTTGGGCCTGGTGAGCACAAAATTTAAAAACTAAATCATAATTATTTAACTCAAAACAACAGGTGACAGACGATAGGTATTTGGAACAAATTAGACAAACCCATGAACAAATCTACTTGATTCTTAAATCTCCCCCATTCAATGACGACTAAGTGCGCACGCGCGAAAAATGCGATGCCACGATGCCACAGCAATTCATTTTTCGTATTCCTAAGGCCCGATTTTATCAACATGCATATTTAACAAAGAATTTGAGAAAGCTTTTCTATCGGATGTTATTTAGCAAAAGCTTTCTATTGGGTATTGCGGGCTAGGTTAATAAATATCGTCCAATAGTATTTTATCAATATTGAAAACAAAACGTCAAAGCTAGATGACACTTTCCAATCATATCGTATATAAGTTTTATAACAAAACTATCGTTGTGTAACGAAATTTTTGTTAATTTCGTTACACGTCGTCTGTGACTCCTTTATAGATTAATTCTTCCAGAATTATATCCGATTGACAGGTAGATATCTGTTCCTCCCGTATGCTTTGCCGTTACGCTATTGGAAAAACCCCTTTTCCGCGCCTATGGATACCGATAACACGCCTGAAATGTGTCCTTTTCCCGGTATGTATGTGGTAATAGGTCTGTTTTTACAGAGAATCACAAACCAGTCAGAGCCAATCAGTATTCCCCATTGCAGTTGTCAAACTATTTCTGACTAGTACTGGCCAATCAAATTGACGCTGACTAGTTTGTGATTGCTGTAAAAACAGACCTATATGCAACCAGACTCGCATGTAGCGCAATGAAATTTTAACGTGTTACTATATTGTTGTCTATAGAATTTAGCAAAGTTGTTAGTTTCATTCTCTTAGTAGACCAGTGCCGAAGCCTTCAAAAATAATAAAAAGTGAAAAAAAATTACAGTAGGACGAAACCCATTAGAAAACGAGGGGAATATGATAAGAATGAAAGGAAGAATAAATTACGGTCGATTCGAGATCGGGAAGTGGGAGGGGGTGAGTTTTTAAGGGTAGAAAATGGTTTATCTTGATTTCTGGCAAAACTACACGTCCTATGGAAAAAAGGTAAATGGCACAGTTGTAGGTAATAAAAAGATCTACAACTTTTGTATTTTCAATTTTTTCACATAACCTCAAAATTTTGGTGAAAAATTCAAAAAACCAAGTTTTTGGTCTTTTATTTTTATCTTTTTCAAAAAAAAAAAATTTTTTTACGAAATTTGGTGAAAACTTACCTTATTATGTCCCAAATACACTCTATTTTATTTGATTTAAAATATTTATTTTTTCGCCTCATTTGACCTTAAGATTAAAAATGCACCCCAATCTTCAATCGAAAATTCTCGCGTCAAAATATCAGCTTTTTTCAAAAGGTTTCGTTCGTTGAAATCTCTATTTTCTGATGTTGTAAAAAAAATATATACATTACTATAGAAAATTTTCTCAGAAAATGCAAAAAACTGAAAAAACCCAAATTCGAAATTTTTTTTACTCACTATGTAGAATTTTGAGCTATTTATTAAAATTTACACTTATTTACTTAAAAAACGTGAGATCTCATGTTACATTGATAAACGAAAAAATTGCAAATTGGAATATCCTACTATAATTAACAAACAAATAAGTTAATATTTAATAAGACATCTACAATATTTTGAAAAAGTTGTAGAATCTTCTTTAAATAATATTTGTAGATGCCTATTTATTGCTGTTGTAAGATAATTTATATACCTGAGTGACATACGGTAAATATTAGCCCATTGTAAGGTATTTCATGGAGAAGTGGGAACGGACTTAGCAGGGTCTGGGCCTTACTACATACCTGCTATTTCGTAGCAGCTGTAAAACTGTTAGTCAGTGGTCAAGGGTAACGCAGACAAATTAAATACGCTGATACTATAACGCTGGCGCACTTCCTTGTATCAACGCAATGCGTTAACTCAAATGCGCTATGATACACGATACAGTTGAGAGCCAGACTGGAAATAATATTGGAGACGAAGATGATTGTCTTGAAGATTTCGACGATCAACTAGAGACAGAAAGGTTTATCGAATCTAACGATCAAGAAATGCCTTCAAAGAGACAAAAACGAATGAATAACTAATGGGAATTTCAGATAAGATATTTATAAATGACAAGATTAACGTTTTCGAAAAAAAATATAATGAATAACGTAATCAGAATTAAGTATCTAAATTCAATAGTGCGATTTACATATATATTTATATTTTTTGAAATTTTCTATGACATGAATGTAATTCGAATTTAATTAATAAACCTTTCAACTGAAAAAAATTGCAGCAATCACATTTTTTTGATGAAATTGTACATAGTGAGTAAAAAAAAATTACGAATTTGAGTTTTTTTCAGTTTTTTGCATTTTCTGAGAAGATTTTCCATGATAATGTATATTTTTTTACACCATCAGAAAATAGAGATTCCAGCGAATAAAAAGCTCCCAAACTTTTTGAAAAAAGCTGATGTTTTGACGCGAGAATTTTCGATTGAAGATTGGGGTGCATTTTTGATATTAAGTTAAAATAAGGCGAAAAAATGGATATTTTAAAACAAATAAATTACAGTGTATCTGGGACATAGTAAGGTAAATTTTCATCAAATTTCGTAGAACTTTTTTTTTGTTTGAAAAAGATAAAAATAAAAAACCAAAAACTTGGTTTTTTGAATTTTTTACCAAAATTTTGAGGTTATGTGAAAAAATTGAAAATACAAAAGTTGTAGACCTTTTTATTACCTACAACTTTGCCGTTTAACTTTTTTCCATAGGACGTGTAGTTTTGCCAGAAATCAAGATAAACCATTTTCTAACCTTAAAAGCTCACCCCCTCCCACTTCCCGATCTCAAATCGACCGTAATTTATTTTTCCTTTCATTCTTATCGTATTCCCCTCTTTTTCTAATGGGTTTCATCCTACTGTAATTTTTTTTGGTTTCAAAAATTATCGACCCTGGTCTATAGTGCATTTTTCGTTCCCTATTATGAGTTTATTTTGTTAATAATAGTAATTCTGTCCCGGTTTGCAATTAAGACTATAGTTACTTTGAGGTTGGGTTGGTAGTGAGCCGTTGGCGGCACTGCCTAACTAGGGGCCTGGTGTGATTGGTCAGTTGGCTATTAAAGTTCGAGAACATTCGAGAAGCTTTCGTGATTTCCGACGAAAAATTATAAATAGGCGTGTCTCTCCCTAGCTTCCCTCTGCTTCTGCTCTCTCTCTGCAACTGCAACAGGTCAAGTGTATCGATCCGGCATTCTGCCATCTTTAAATTAGGTTTTTCTTTTTTTTTCATTTGGGCCTTCCGTCATGTTCATGAAATAGATTCTTTTATTTGTCGTGGGGGGTAGACTTTGAAGTTATTAACTCTCTTTTCGCGAGATTTCTATTTGAAGTCCCTAACTCTGTAACACGGACAATTATTTGTGAATTGTGAATATTCCGCCATTTTTCTTGGATTCCATATTTCTGTTTTAGTGTGCCGCGTTGTTAAACCAGCGACTCTTTTGAATTTTTGCTAGCATACCGTTGATATCGAACCTTTAGTATCTAAAATCGATATTGTTGATTTGATTTAGTTTCATTTTCGAGTCAGATTGTGAATGCCGTACTGTGTTATATATGTGTTTTCAGCCCAAGTGTGTGCATCTGCTTCCCGAAGAAACTGACCTGGTACCTGGTGCTGATGTCAATCTAAAGGAATACACGCCCTTTTCCACCTACTTCTAGACCCTGGAAGGATTCACAGGAGCGTGACTACAAGCTGTTCCTGCTACTTTGGATATAGAAGGTACGTAAAAGTTGCTTATTTCAATTTGATCGCCATTTCGCCAGCTATCGAGCTATTTTACGTACTTTCGCATCTAGAGTTTGTAGTCACCTCCAAGTGTGACCTTCATTCCGCTTTTCCTTTTTTTTTTATTGCTCATTTGTACTTTTTTGAGAGAGAGAGAGCACACCTTTTTTTTTTTTGGTAGAGTCTGTGTAAAAATTGCTTAGTTTATTGTTTCCGCCATTTTGGGCAGCTAATGAGCACTTTTGCATAGGTGTCTAACCTTCTTCAGTTTTCTTTGTACCTCGTACAATTTTAGAGAGAGAGAGAAGCATCTTTCTTTATTTTGGTATAGTTTGATCGTTTTTGAGTGTGCTCACACACATTTTGCAAATTTTGAGCTGTAATTTTGCTGTACGAATTTGATAAATTTTTCCATCTTTACAACCGATACAGCCTACCGAAGTACATCTGTGTGAGACTGAATGTACTCATAGATTTTTGTTTTTTTCGAGCTATAGTTTTAGCAGTGAGAGTATTTGTTGAAGTATAGTTGCTCGTACCTTGCAACTACTGTCCATATAGTTTCAATTTTCTGGATTATTTGTGATATATGATTTTGAGACATTTTAGTAAATATTGGTGGGCTTGATAATTTTTTTTTTGTGATTGCATTACCTTTCAAGATTCTGAATTTTCTGGAGCACTAGAGTCAGCAACAACTTAATAGAATCATAGCCTTGATTTCTTCTTAAATCAATTAAACTGCTTTGAACTTAAGTGGACTATAGCCTTGCTCACTTCAAGACTTATATTTTTAAAATTTTATCTTAAGTATTAGACTTGAAAGGCCTATCAAGTATCTAGGTTAGGTGATACTTTGTTGATACGATATTGGTACTTTATTTTAAAATTATATTCTTTTTTTTATATATGCAGATTCAATTGTGAACCATTGTGGGGAGATATCTGCTATAGCTTTGTGTTTAACTTTTAAGAAATTTTAGTATAGAATTTAAGCAATTTGTAAGGGATCTTTGTTAAATTTAAGTAGATATTGTTTCAACTAAATTGTTGGGGAGGGGGCTTTTAATTGTTCAATTCAAAGCCAAGTAGTACGCCTGAGCTTGCATAACCTCCTACATCCTGGGGTTTTGCCATAGAGGGTCCAGACACTAATCCTTCTTTTTTCTATACTTTGCATGACGGCGGCCGGAAGTGGTAGCCGAGCCAGACCCAGACACCCCTCAGCCTAAAAAGGGGGAAGTCAAACAGCAGTGGTCAGGGCCTAGGGAACCTGAAGAGGCTGCCAGTCATCAAGGAGGACCCTCTGAAGGAGCCCACAAGCCGACCCAGGAGGAGAAGGCAACCTCGTTAAGCAAGCCAGGTTGTATCGCTCACTTAAGCCAGCAGTCCCCTTTTACCACTGTAAATAAGTCACCACTCACTATTCATTTAATTTATATTTTAGAAACCAATATACTTGTTACTGTTTAATTCTCTTTTGAATTTTTTTTCTACACCCATCCCTTCAGTGTTTCTGGAGAGGTTGGGCAATTTCACTAACTTCCTTGGAGTTTGGAGGTGAAAACTCCTGGCGCCCTTTTCTTGAAGTTTTTGAACCTTAGAGTAATCTCGCGTTAAAAGTTAGTGATTTTGCCTGACATCTCTTATAAGAGGAAAAGAATAAGTTGCCAAGGATCCACAACCCACCATAAGTAAACTGAGCAGCCCAAAGGCACCCCAGTTTTAGCCAGCTTGAAGGTCTCAACTTAGTTGGGACTTTCAATCTAGCTTTACAGTTGTAACAAGTGTATATTTGTTGCAACATAGGCGACGAATGAACTTTGCAGTTCGAGACAAAGTCTACGATCGAAATCAAATATGTTCCGTTGAAGCGATCCCTCGGCAAGATGGTGGGTGGCCTAGCGGTATAGTGGTCGCAACGAATCTCTGTGCTCGAGGCGAGTGTTTGTTCGAAACCCAACCCTTGCAACTACTTTTTTTTAATTTTTTTTTAACCAAAATATTCATTGATATACTTTTTACTCATGTTACACACATTTTTTGTACCATCGACATAAATATGTTTTTGAATCAAATTTGATTAGACATTTTACTTGACATATTGCAAAAGCTAAGTACCGGAGGCGGTGGAGAATTCAGTCAGTCGAAGTGAAGTTTATCCGTCAATATCAATCGCCAATTGCTCTAATAGTGGTATCAAAATGAAATTATTCCAAAAGAGTAAAATTATTCGTAATTTTTGTTGTACCAGTAAAACATCTAATAAAATTTGATTCAAAAACACGTTTATGCCGATGGTACAAAAAAATGTGTGTAACATGAGTAAAAAGCATATCAATGAATATTTTGGATAAAAAAATAAAAAAAAGTAGTTGCAAAGGGCTGGGTCTCGAACCAACATCACCCACGAACACAGGGAGTTGTTGTCGAACACTATACCACTCGGCCCCACGCCATCTTGCAGAGCGGATCGCCTCAACGAAACATATTCGATTAGGTACTTTATTACTGGGATTCGTGATCTAGGTAATTTCAATTTCAAACATTCAAAAAGATATTTATTTCGATAGTTGACTTCGACTCATCGAGCTGCAAACTTCATTCATCGCCTATGATGCAACAAATATGCCTTTTAGTTACAACTGTTACAAGTATTTTCACGAAGTACGTAACACGGGTTCGGGAGCCGTCCGCGTGTTTTCGGTACTGGATTCAAAAACCCATTTTTATTATTTTGATATAACTTTTGAATTATTGAGAAAAAAAAAGAAAACAAAAACAGTTTTGTTGTAAAACTTATATTTGACCTCTCCATTTATCACAAAAAAATATTCAAAACCCTAATTTTTTGTCATCATTATCATTTGATAGACCACCGTTACGTGTGGTCCGCAGTTCGGTACTTCTGTTGGATGTTGGACGGTTCACGGTGATCTGTTTGTGCCGTTTGTTTTGTGGCATGTAGTGGATTTTGTGCAAATTTTGTTATTCCCGCTTTTCCCGGTCTTTTCCTCCTTTGTTCCTGCCTATGAGATGCACTTCTACTTCGACCCCACTGCGACCCCGACCGTATCTATTAATAATACAATAATAGCCTAATGGCGTACGTACAGGTGGAGTTCGATGACGGTGGCGTCGCGGTGGTTGCCAAAAGTTGGCTGACTGCAAGAAAGAAAGAAGGTCCCCTGTGAAGCAACAGACTCATTTCGATCGTTATGCCATTTAGGCCTAATTTGTCGGCAAAGTTCGACCATAGTTTAGTCATTTATTTCTGAGGCAATTTATGGAGTTGTTTGTACCTTTGTCTTATTGTAATTCATCAAACTACCGGCTTTTTATGTTTTAGAATACAAACAATGGTGGAGTGAACCAAATGCAATTATCTGGCAATTTGTCGACTTGTATGTACATATATAGGTCAGATTTTAGTACCGGCTCGGTCGATAACTCCACCACTGTAGAAGACAGCGAAAAAAGTTGTATATAAAAGTTGTAGCCACGGATATGCTCCTTGCTCAGAAAAGGTGTTTAATTATACAGGGTGATACATAACTACGTGGTGATGCAAACATACATTTTTTGAAATGCGACACCCTAAGTATTATTCCATATTCAAATTTTACTCATGATTTCCGTTCTTCCAATATATGGTATTGTTACATTATACAGGGTATTTCAAAAGTTATGACCATCTTTATATCCAAATCGCTGTCAAATGAACGTACTGTATATCAAAAAGTGATGAATAAAAATCATTCTTTTACACAGATGAATAAAAAATATTCTCTAGTTTTAAAATCGGTTATAAAAAAAGCCCGCGACGCATATTCGTATACAGGGTGATGTAGAATGCAAAATCTAGATTTTCTCTCTTTCTTTAAACGTAACCCCCAATATTTTATTATACAAAAGAATTGCTTTTAATATGCTCTTTTATCTTTGTATAGCACTTGTTATGGCTGCATTCATTAGTTTCTGAGAAACAGAAAGACCAAGAGGAGGATCCCAGCCTGAAACTGATCATCGAGTGGAAGAGGGAAGACCAACGACAGAGTTGGCAGGAGGTTTCACCTTACTCGCCTACCGTCAAGTCCTACTGGGCTCAGTGGGACAGTCTGGTGATGGAGGATGGCATCCTGAGACGAATACTGGAGGACAAAGAAGGGACCCAGGAAAGAAGACAGGCTGTGGTGCCTAGAAATAGCGTGACCGAGGTACTCGGGGAGATTCACAGCGGAACCAGTGGAGGTCATCTGGGCGTGGCCAAGACCCTGGGGAAGGTTCGGGAGCTGTTCTACTGGTTTAGGTGCAAGGAACATGTCAAGGAATGGTGCAGGAAGTGTACAGTTTGTGCAGCCAGCAATGGTCCACAAATATGTAAGAAAGCTCCTATGCGCCAATACAGCGTCGGAAGTCCCTTCGAGAGGATCGCTATCGACGTAGCAGGAGAGCGGAGAACGAAGCTGGGAACAAGTACATCGTCGTGGTGATCGACTACTTTATTAGCAAATGGGTCGTAGCCTACGCTCTGCCAAACCAGGAGGCCGCAACCGTTGCTGACGCTCTGGTCAAGGACTGGATTTGTCGTTTTGGAGTCCCCCTCGAGCTGCATTCGGACCAGGGAACGAACTTCGAGTCTGCGCTCTTCCAGAACGGGTGCAAAACTTTGGGGATTAGGAAGAACAGGACGGTGAACCGCTATTTGGCCAAGGTTGTCTCCGACCACCAGCGAGACTGGGACAGCTGGCTTCATCTGTTCCTATTGGCGTACCGTTCGGCAGTCCATGAAACCACGGGAGAGACACCGGCCAGTATCGTGTTTGGTCGAGAGCTCCGGCTACCGTGTGACCTCATGTTCGGCTGCAAACCAGGGGACGAATTGGCGAGCGAAGATAACGTTGCCAACAACCTTTGCAGAAGAATGGACGAGGCCCATGAGAAAGTCATAATATTCGCACCGCAAGCGATCGCATGAAGATGACGTACGACGTAGGGTCCAGCGAAACAGCGTACCAACCCCGAGACCTGGTCTGGCAGAGTCGTACACTTCAACAGGTTGGCTCCGTTTGCTGGAGATAATGCCTAGGTGCAAGTTAGAGAACTTGAGCAACTCCACCCAGAGCAGAATTTCGAGGATTTCATGGCCACCCACACTGGTACAGCGAAGGCTAGGTTTGGCGTGACTCGTGAGGAATATCGTGATTTGTTCACGGTGCCGAATGAGTACACGTTGGCACATTGTGCCGCAAGAGATCTCCGGATGTCCCGAGGGATTGCCAGTGAATGCCAATGTCTATTTGGCCAAATGGACGAGCTGAAGAGACAGGGTGGACGAGTCGGACAAGTGCTGGAAGTGGACAGAGGCGACTCTACTACTTGATTTCGAAGGGAAAGTCCTATCAGAAACCAACGTACCGGACTGTATGGGAGGCACTCATGAACCTCAGAGAGAAGCTGCTAACCGCTGCAAATGTTTTGAAACTGGCGATTCTTAAGCTAGCTTGTGGACGGGACGGCCTGGATTAGCGGATCATCCGAAATATGCTAGAAATCCTCTTCAGGTTCACGGGAATCGAAATTCTGGTCTATAGCTGCAACCCGAGAGGGCCGACAGAACAACCGTGGTTGCTTCTTTTACCAAACTTCTGGCTGCAAGAAGGGCGTACTGTGCCCATTCAGACATTAACGTTTCGGGGACGAAACTGCCTTAAGGAGGGGGCAGTGTGCCAGGCCGGCCCTGTACGCACCTCGTGAGATCTAGAAAACTTCCTTCTCGATCCGTGTTTATGGCAGCGAGTTGTCTACAAGGCGGAGAGTATTCGCCGAGAATGAACGAGAGAGGGCACACTTACTATATAAGCGGTAGTCAGGCAACCAGAGTTACAGTTACAAAAGTTTGACGAACGTGGTGAGAATTCCAGTGGCGCGCGAAATAAATGTACTGTGACATAAATTAGTGAAGTGGAGGACAAATATAAATTAGTGTAGTGACTCAGTGACTGTAAATAAATTAGACTGTTAAGTATTAGGTTAGGCGTAGTGTCTATAATTAGCGCAAATAAATAGTTAAATTTGTACCAAGTGTTTTCTTGCCCAATCGGACTAAAGACTTGTAACAATATTTAGTTCTTTTTTATAATTTTCGTTATTCATGGGCACGTTAATTAGTCTATTGACGTAACTATGCTGCAATTTTATGTGAGTATGGGTGGTTGGAACTGCTGTGTATTGTGGTATCTGTGTGCGAGGGTTTATGATAAATTGAATATGTATGTTTGTTTTGTTGTTGTTTAATTGTTAAATCTAAAAAGTTAATGGTTCGTACAGAGAATTTTGTGCAAATGATTACACCTCTCAATAATTATATAATTATTTTCGATACCGATCCCGCTACAAAAGTAGCGGTACCAGCTTGGATTCGCTCAAAAGGTATCTAAGAAGACAATACTCGATATATTAGTACAGAAGTACAAGTATCGAAATATCGTCAGCATCCTTGCAAATAATCATCCAAAAGGGGGGGAGCGCGTGTAATTGACGCCAACCTGAGATATTGTGCTGATTGTTTACTATGCTGTGGTGATACCTTCCACGGATGTTAGTGGTCAGTTTATTTGCTTTGCATAATAAGGAGACGTGTAAGCGTAGTAAGTAGTGGTGAATGCAACTATTTAAAAATTACCTGAAATGTTGTTTGTTGGGTAAATAGTACCGCTTGCTCCCATCGGCCATGGCTCTCGTAACCCGGACAAAGTCTCCGTTGGGATTCTGGGTGGCTGGGGCTTTCAGCACCTCCACATGGTTGGTACTCATCCTGCTAAAGCATTGCCTGCAGCCACATCTCTCTGGTACTGGATTGAGCGACAGACCCTTGCAGCTCTTCGTACCTTTCAGATAGAAGCAATTGCCGTTTCTTCCGACCACGTTGTTCGCGTACCCGTATTCTATCGCGGCGTTCACTATATTTAAGGCTTGTTCTTTCAGTTCGGCGCTGAGGTTATCTCGAGGTCTGGGCGATGAGTGCCTGGCTGTATACCTACAAAGATAGTTTAACGGATCATTGATAGTATGGGTATTACCCACAAGAGCGTTGTGGTGATAATATAGAAAAATGTTATTTTTTCATCCCTAAACACAATGGGTGAGGTGAATAAATATAAATAATTATATACTTGTTAGGTTTAATTTGCGCCTCCCGATTATCGCGTTAATTTAGGGCAGGCGCGTACACAGGATTTTCGTTCGGGGCAAGGGGGGTTCAGGAAAAATGGAGTCAAGCTGATTCACTCAATACTTCTCACACATAACGGTAACACTGTTTTATTATTTTCCTATAGCATGAAGCTATAGTCTGGGATCCCCTTGTAACCAAATTATCGCCTGCTCGACCAAAAAAAGTGTGTTATGCCGCTAGGTCTTCCTTTCACAGGTCAATGGATAGCCTATAATGAATAAAAAAAAATCAGTTTTATGACGCCCACCCCCACCTACCCCAATTTCACCCTCAGCCAAGAAAAGTAGAAAATGGTCACGAAACCCCTAAAATGCCTAAAAACGGAGTTTGAGCTGTTCCTATATTTTTAGTTTTTTTATTATTGCTGCACCGCCACTAGCACGACTTCTAAAATCCATAAATGTTTTCCATCCTCGCCACGGTAATCATACCACATTATTATTTCATTTCATTAAAATCAATCCAATACTTTCCACGTTACATAATACAGAACGAGCTAAAGCAATATTCGTATGTATACGTCAGAAAATTTTAAGTGTTTGGTTTCTGTAATAGACAAGACAATGTTCGCATTGACCTAAAAGAGTCTATTATAACGCTAGGTCTTTCTCTCACAGGTCAATGAATAGCCTATTATGAATACAATATATTTTTGGGTTTTACGACCCCCCCACCCCCAACGACCCCAATTTTACCCCCATCAAAACAAAGTAGAAAATGATCAGGAACGCCTAAAACGTCTAAAAACGAAGTTTGAACTGTTTTTATATTTTTAGTTTTTTTATTACTGCTGCACCGCCAGATGCCAAAAAATGATGTTGTATTGTCAGTGTCCTGCAATCGACAGAAGAGGAATAACTTAACACAAATTTGGTGTCGTATGCCTCATGGACAGTTATTTGTCGCCGCCATTCATTAATTGTTGATTTAACAGGTCCTTGGATTGCCTAATTCCAGTATACCTACTTTGGATATGTTTATTGACCTACGTAACATAACATGACTTCATATGTAAATCAAACTTAAAACAAAATTTTAAATAAATAAGACTATTTCGTCTCACTCCCCTCACGTCCTTATTTGCATCAGACCAATATGCCATTTGGCAAGGACTAAAGTTAGCTCAAATAGCGGCAATCAATAGGATCATAGTTATTGTAACTGACTCTTCTGCTTCCGTTGAGAGAGTACTCAGTAACAGGTATTCGCCAGACCGCCTGTTCAGATGTGCCTTCAGACCCTAGTAGATTTAAAGCAAGCTGGTAAGAAAGTTATTCTACTTTGGGTACTAGTCATACAGGAATTCGAGCAAATGAGCTGGCTGACGAAGCGGCAAAAATTGCGACGCTTTCTCAAAACATAGACGTCCAAACCGTTAAAGTTTGTGATCAACAAATCCACATGTCGCATTGTATAAACAATTTATGGCAAAGACAATGGGACTGAACAGGAAAACAAGTCAAACTCTCTGTAATTCCATGGCATCCAATTCTTGATTTTAGCAGAAGAGATGCCGTAAAACTAAATCATCTGAGGATGGGCCATACAATGCTCACACATTAATCTCTTGCGCAGATCACAACCACCACTATGCCCTTCATGTGATGTTGTTCTTACAATACCCCACATTATTTGTGCCTGTCTGGCACTGACTAATCTTCGTGATTGCTAGGAGATGAGTGACAACTGGACGCAAAATCTCAACGACCCACTGCGAATAAGGAATACTCTATCATTCCTCAGGACTACAGGGTTGTACTATAAAATTTAGGACAGATGATTTAACAGTAACATGCAGCTAATGACCTAGTAGTCGATACTGCCTAATCATTAAAAAATAAGACCATTTCGAATATAAGTGAAAATATCCAAAGTTATTGATTTTGAATAAGAAACTCTAAACGGCGAGGTTTCTTTGCCATCTCGTCCAACACCTCATCCGCTGCTTATTGGTGTATTCTGTTGAATAGGCAGCATTGCCAATGCGTTTAGGCGACCCTTAACATAATCATAGGCTGATAAGCAAGATTGAGATGTATAAAAATATAGCAATTGATAGCTTTTACTATATATATCTTTCCAAACCCCTTGGTAGCTTCGGGAGGGGGTCCGGACCCGGACACCCCCCTTAAATATGCCACTGTTACATACTACGACACCACAATATATCGCTACCCAACTTTCATCACAATCCATGCAGCGGTTACTGAGATTGTGTGGCTAGAAGAACGCGCACAGACAGACCGATGGACAGACAGACATCAGACAGACCGACGGACCCGCAGACCAACAGACCGACAGACAGACCGATGGAAATGAGTGACGTGGATTTCCGTTATGTAGACAGCATAAAACGCCCAAAAGGCGTGTTATTTCAAAATCGAAAATTTTCGCGATCACACCTATTGGTGTCGGAAGTAAAAACGAGATATCTGTTATAATTGCAAAATAAACAAAAAAAAAACATAGCGCATAATAATATATGAATCGAAAGTTATCAGTGCTAAATCGGTCAGTCGATAGAGGTCCACATCCAGCCAACAAAACAACTGCAAGTTTTCGAAAACAAAAACAAATTGTCAACTGCTATCCATATAGACAACAATAATTGGTCAACCTCCTGGCTTTATAGTCTGATTACATAAACACCTAACTTCTGTATAAAGTTCAATTAATTTGCACGTATTCTCAACACTCTATTTTATTTTTTTCACACGACATACTCCGCAGCACACATCAACGGGGCAAACTGAACCAGAGATTTATTTCATCTTCCTCGTGTTGAGCCCGTACACATCAGACCAATAGAGTTTCCGGAAGCGCGGACAAAACATCAACACTTTGACATTTTTCGACCGGCCACATGAAAATGAAGAGTTGCTGAAAACACTAACAAAGACACCAACAAAGCAAAATGCTTGCCTGAATGTTTTGGTTTGTTGCCAAGGGGTTGGGAAAAATTGATTTGCTGTTTTGTTTTTGTTTTGTTGGTTTGACGAAATGAAGAATTAGAGTATCAATGCATGCGTTGTCATGATTTTTCCCTCCAGTATCTACACTATAAGTTTCCCTTCGTACTGCCGCTAGGCTAGAGGTTCATGCTTACGCACATGTGCGCGTTTTCGCGATAGCAATTTTATTTCAATCTTTCGCTGTGATATGCTAATACTTAGTTACTGATACTTGATTAGAGAATATTATCTACATTGAAAGTGTGACTGCGCCTTAACCCTTGATATCTTCTATTGACTTTTTTTAAATTATGGGGGGTTTAACCCGATACCCCCCCCCTTAGGTACGCCCCTGCTTTAGAATCGTATTCATAGTCGATACTTAAGGATCCCTTAATACCTGAGGGTCTCTCAAGTAAGGTTTTGGGTTTTGACGACTACTTGAGGGTCCCTTAGTAAGGCTCCCTTGAGTAATACCCAAGTAAGAAATGTCAACATGACATTTAGTTGCAGTCAAAGCGTCTTTCTAGGTTAATTTTGGAGTACGGTGTTGTCAGTTTCTGTCAAATGCGGAAAATATCCGCCACAGAACACGAAATACTGGCACAAAACAAAAAGAGGTAACCGAAAACGTCAAAACGCATAGGCATATTCATAACGAATTGACTTATATTTGAAATATGTCAACGTCGCCAAATGAATCCCGCCGTCTGGTAGATGTTGTCTAGGAAACAAACACAAGGAAAGGCACACTTGAGGGTACCTTGAGTAACCCTCAAGCATCCCTTGAGTAATACTCAAGGGATATTCGAGAAAGAGTGACAAATAGTAAAAACAAATTTTAAAGCACCTGGTAAAATTTCACTGAATGCCATAGGTACTCGTACACTATTAACCCTAACAAAAAGAGTGGGCTGTATACAATGTGTTCCACCATGATGTCGACAAACTGTAAGGTATGAAAATACAATTAAAGTTATCGAGAAAAAATGCGAAAAAAAGGGGTCAATCTTTTGATTAATTTTTTATTACATTTTCAATTTCTGTATCACGACTTCATGGGTTTGCGCAGTTGTAGCGCCATAGCTTGGTTATTTATCGACCGAATCACAACATTTTGGACTCGTTTTATAGGAGAATGACTGGGCATATCAACTAAAGCAAAAAAAGATAGTACCTTATAATTTCTAAGACTAAAAAAAATCACCAAACTGAAAAAATTTTTTGTAATGCACTTATTTGGGTTACTTACAAATAATTTGAAAAAAAGCCGTATTAGTGCCTATTTATTAAGACAGTTTAATGTTTAGCAGGATGTTTCCTGTCAAACCACATGCAATTCGTGTATGTAGCACCAAAATTTTCGACAGAATAGGTCCTTTTGTATTATGACTTCTGTATCACAGCGCCATGTGTTCACGCAGTTGTAACGCCATATCTTGTTTATCTATCGAGCGATTCACGACTTTTTTGACTCATTTTATAATATAATAGGGAAACGACAGGGTATATCAACTAAGGCAAAAAAATACAATATCTCACAAGTTCACCATACTGAAAAAATTTTTTTTTTGTAATGCACTTGGTTTGGCTACTTGCAAATCATTTGAAAAAAAGCCGTATTAGTGCCTATTTATTAAGATAGTTTAATGTTTAGCAGGATGTTTCCTGTCAAACCACATGCAATTCGTGTACGTAGCACGACATTTTCGACAGAATAAGCCTTTTTGTATTATGACTTCTGTATCACAGCGCATGTGTTCACGCAGTTGTAATGCCATATCTTGATTATTTGGTATTTGGTAGCCATTGCACTGGTCTTCTCTACAGCCGAATATTGTGCCCCGGTGTGGCTAAACAGCTGCCACACCAATCTGGTCGACGTCCAGCTGAACCACACTATGCGCCTGATAACTGGAGCAATCCGACCGACACCCACCTACTGGCTTCCTTTGTTGAGCAACATATACCCACCCGCAATTCGTAGGAGCGAGGCCCTGCTTAGGGAATACCACAAGCTACAAGAGAACCTGGATCTACCCATACAGGAAGACATACCAAGCCTACGACGAAATAGACTCCGCTCACGGAACCCCCCGGTGCGGCAAGCAGAACAGCTGGATGCCAGTAATATCGAAGTGAGGGACCTGTGGGATCAGAACTGCCAACGTATTGAAAATTTTGAGGAGCGCGAGTGGTTCCGAGGGTATAACCATAACACTGTTGGCACTGAACTCGACAGAAAGCTGTGGGTCAAATTGAACAGGTTCCGCAGTGGACATGGCCGGTGCGCGGACTCACTTCACAAGTGGGGTGCCACGGAGTCTCCGGCCTGTGACTGCGGGGCTCCCAACCAGACAATCAGGCACATTAGGGACGAATGCCCCCTGCGTTCCTATCGGGGAAGTTGGAGCGACCTTATGAAAGCTGACGATGCAGCTCTTGACTGGATTAGGAACTTGGATATTGATATTTAGTTAGGTTCATGTGTAATTTTTTTTTTCTGTGATTTTTGCTTTTTTTTTTTCTTTGTGCTATCACTTATTGGTTATTATATACCTGTATCTATGTTATGTACGCTGCATGTAAGCCATACGAAAATAAATAAATTGATTATTTATCGAGATAATCACAGGTTTTTGGACCCATTTCATAGGAATGACTAGGCATATCAGCTAAAGCAAAAAATAATCTACTATAATTTCTAAAGCTAAAAAAAATCCACCAAACTTAAAAAAAATTTGTAATGCACTACTTGTTTTGGTTACTTGCAAATAATTTGGAAAAAAGCCATACTAGTGCCTATTTATAAACACAGTTTAATGTTTATCAGGATGTTTACTGTCCAACAACATGCAATTTGTTTATGTAGCACTAAAATCATCGACGAAATAGGCTTTTTTATTACGACTAATTTTGAAATAAACAAGAATTTGGTATGCACATTGTCTTTACTGGACTTCGGTACAGAGTACAGATTATTAGTTAAATGTAATTTACGCGAACAAATGTGATTATTTAGTATTTAAATTAATCAACGAAATTTTCAAAATGTCCGCCATTTTTATTTAGGCACGCTTGACTTCTGAAACTAACGCTCTGGGTTACTCGACGCTAAGCTACGCTCCAGTCTGTTTTGTTTGATTTCCAAGTGATTCCAACGTATCTCATTTCAATGAGTTGCCTTTCACTCTTGCCTGAATACTAAATAAATAATACTAAAAATAAAAATAATAAAATTTGTTCATGAAAATTGCATTTAAGTAATAATATGTACCGAAGTCCAACAAAGGCAATGTGCATACCAAATTCTCGTTTATTTCAAAATTAGTCGTAAGAAAAAACCTATTTCGTCGATGACTTTAGTGCTACATGAACAAACTGCATGTCGTTAGACAGGAAACATCCTGATAAAGATTAAACTGTGTTTATAAATAGGCACTAATATGGCTTTTTTCCAAATTATTTGCAAGTAACCAAAACAAGTGCATTACAATTTTTTTTTAAGTTTGGTGGATTTTTTTAACCCTATAAATTATCAGATATTGAATTGTATTGCCTTAGTTGATATACCCAGTCATTCCCCTATAAAATAAGTCCAAAAAGTCGTGAATCGCTCGATAGAGAGTCAAGATATGGCGTTACAACTGCGTGAACACATGGCGCTGTGATACAGAAGTCATAATACAAAAAGGCATATTCTGTCAAAAATTTTAGTGCTACATACACGAGTTGCATGTGGTTAGTCAGGAAACATCCTGCTAAGCATTAAAATGTCTTAATAAATAGGCACTAATATGGCTTTTTTCAAATTATTTGTAAGTAACCCAAATAAGTGCATTTCAAAAAAAATTTTTTCAGTTTGATGAATTTTTTTAGCCTTAGAAATTATCAGGTATTATCTTTTTTTGCTTTAGTTGGTATGCCTAGTCATTCTCCTATAAAATGAGTCCAAAGTGTCGTGAATCGGTCGATAAATAATCTAGCTATGGCGCTACAACTGCGCGAACCGATGGAGTCGTGATACAGAAATTGAAAATGTAATAAGAAATTAATTAAAAGGTTGACCCCTTTTTTTCGCATTTTTTCTCGATAACTTTAATTGTATTTTCATACCTCAAAGTTTGTCGACATGATGGTGGAACACATTGTATACCATGATATAGCTGTTCTTACTGGCATTGTTATTAAAATCCTTAGTGCGATATCCTGATTTGGATGTGTGCTCTGTAATGATAGTTCGTAATTTCTTTTGCAAAATTTGAGCGCACCCATAATCTCTAGATTTTCAAAATTTAGAAGTTGTTGAGCTTGAATAATCGACTATTGCTATATAGATATTGATGAATTTTTCAAAAAACTATCAATCGGAGTTGTATTTTTTTATAGATGCTTTCATTATTTTCTGTTCCCTTATTTCCTTAAATTGTTCATCAGATGGCAGCATTTTTATCGGAAAGCTACTTTTGTTAAAAATTCTTATTCCACCAGTCGCGGTTTCTAGATTTTTGAAAGGGGTGCGCACAAAATTTAAAATAAAAAACTACACGAAAATCCTTTTAGAGATTGTTGAAATTGCAGCTGCATTCTGCACATAATAAGATTTTTCAGTTTCCACAAGTACAGTTATGTCTTAAAAGTTTTTTCTAGCTAGTATCACAAAAAGTCAATTTTTAATCGTGTTTTACTTATCATTCGTCACCAAATGTTATTTTTTAAGTTTTTTTAATCATCATCCGGCCTAATGAAGAAAAAATCGTCTAGCTTGCGAACCAAACCTATTGAACCTATTGAACCGAGCAGCTGTCTGCTTCTTTTTGTCAAAACATACATTATGAGTAGGTACTTACTTATTTTCATCTTTTTAATATTATTTATAATTTCCTTAATTTTTATTTTGTCCTCCAAGAGAAGTTGTCCAAAGTTCATCTTAAGCAACGCGTTGACCCGATTATCCATTTTAAATAATAGGTTAGTAGCGGTTAGGTTAGAATCACTGATGTAAACAACGGGTAGCAACTCGAACAACAGAAGATGACTGGGGCGCGTCAGCAGAGGCGGCTTCTGTTCATATATCACCTGTAACCTTTTGGTATATATTGGTCATCTTCAAAGTCGATTGATGGGCGATTGACCAATAGGAGCGCTTTCGGTCTGTTACCCATGCGTTGGTCTACAGTCAATCACGTGATTAGACACTCGTAGTCCGATCTTAGTGTGCCGCGACTGCCAATTTTGATGTTCAAAGCACTGTGTGCTATAGATAGCACAGGTACAGATCAGGCAACCGATTGTAGATAGAAAGAGGTACTTGAACTGCATAAAGAGCTACTAAACTCTTTTTTTCCTCTCTTGTTGAGGGGGCGCGCGGCATTGTGCCTTAAGGAGGAAGCGCTCCTATATTTCACAAAGAAAAAAAAATGTATAAAGCAAATTATTGCGATTAAGCAACATCGGAACTTATGAACCAAAAGCATAAATACAAAATAGAAGAAAGATCAGAGATCATAACCATGGTGACTCGTGGTGTCGTGGTTAACATTTATGAACTTTTAATTTTTGTCAAAGCAAGTCAAGAAAAAGCATTTACTTAAGTATGAGCAATTGCTCATTTTAAAAGCTTTTATTTAACTTGCAATGTATGTATCTATACTCGTTTGTTTGGGTCTTCGCCGGGTGGAATCTTGCTACTCAAATTTGAAGCAGATATCTTCAACCGATTAAGCTGAAATTTTGCATACACGTTTAGTTTCGATGACAATACACGAAGTCATTCTAAATCCAATATGGCGATCCATCCAAGAAGGCGGAATAGTTATTTTTAATAGATTTCTACGATATAGGTGTCAAATGAAAGGGCATGTTGAGAGTAACGCGAAAAATAATGTGACGTCATTCAATATTCGATATGATGGACCATCCAAGATGGCGGAATAGTTATTTTATACAGGGTGCCCCAAAAAATAGTGGCAAGTCCAGAGATGGAGCACACCGAGAAGTATCTGAATCACCCCCATATATGTTATGCAATATTTTGTAGTTTTCGAGTTATGAATTTTGTGAGAGTGAGAAATTTACGTTCTGTTAATTATAACTTAAATTTTCGACTCGCAATTGAAAATCTAAAAAGGTGATTTCATGACTTTTATGCAGGTCTAAAAACTTCTTCACACTCTCAGCTATCATAATCATTAATAAAAAGGAGTACTTAATGGGGCTACTTTGACTCCAATCGACCTTCAATGACAAGAGGCGAAGAATTCTTGAAATTAGAGATGGGATTTTAAATGAAACATAACTAATTTAAGGGCGCTAATAGCACAATGATTGTCAGTGTCGCAATAAAAAACATTCAGTGCGATCAGAATATCGATAGATGACTACATGTGTCACTTTGCTAAGATTTTTTTTACATGTCTTTTGTAAGTGGGAAATTGTAAAATGAAACGAAATTATCAAATTTCTTCACTAAGGTTATTAAATTTCACGAGAAATGTTCAAAATGTCTACCTTCTTGTTCGCTGCATAATCTACATCTTCTGAAAATTCTAATTGTTTTTTAATTTAACAAAAGCTCTTCGATTGTTTTTTATTGTTTCTTCAGCCTGTGTTAATTTGTTGCATAATTTGCTGCTGATTCGACAATCTTTAGCATAAACTAGTTCTTTGTAGTAGCCACAAACAAAAAACTCTATCGGATTTAAGTCAGGTGACCGTGGCGGCCATTCAGTGGGTCCACCACAACCTACCCATTTGTTGCATAGTCTCTTGCAGAAAACAGCATCGTTAAATCCAGTTGTCGTGCACTCGAGGTCCGTAGGAATAGCCAAGTAGTCACTTAGTCAGACAACAGAAAAAACACCAATCCAAACCGATAGAACTCAGAGTTCGTAGGGAAAGCCAAATTTCGAATCTGCGTGCACTCGATAGTCCGTAAAGAAAGCCCAATTGTCAAAATAATTCGTCAAACAAGAGTGCATCGTTTTAAAGCCGCAAAGACAGACAGATGACCGAATAAAGACAACGAAAGCACAATGACACATTTTGAAAAGACATCACAACAATATCCTAACTATCTCTTTCTAACATCGTTTAACGCGTTAGCGTTAGCTCTTTTTGTTGTCGCTCAAGTAAAAACTGATTTTGAAGAATGCGCTCTTTGTGGGTTTTTAGCAAGAAATAGGGCCTTTTTTAAAAAATGTTTAATTTATGGAACCTTTTTAACCTTTATTATTGCGGAAGTGACAACCACTCTGCTATTAGCACCTTATTGATGAATTAAAAATCTCATCGCTAATTTCAAGAAATCTTCGCCTCTTGCCTTTAAAGGTCGCTTGGAGCGAAAGTAGCCCCATTAAGTACCACTTTTTTCGATGATTGTGATAGCTGAGAGTGTGAAGAAGTTTTTAGACCTGCTTAGAAGTCATGACATCACCTCTTTGGATTTTCAATTGCGAGTCGAAGATTTAAGTCATAATTCGTAAATCGTAAATTTTTCACTTACACTAAACTTTTCATGACTTTCATCAGATTTACTAAGTCGATTCCTTTATGAATGAACAGTAAACTCGAGACGATTAATTAGCAAAAAAGAGAATTTGGAAAAGTCTTTTAATTTTTTTTTGAACAGTTTTAAGTTGTTGAGGTAGAGAATTCTCTAAAATTCAGAAAAAAATTCATAACTCGAAAACTACAAAATATTGCATAACATATATGGGGGTGATTCCGATACTTCTCAGTGTGCTCTATCTCTGGACTTCCGCTGACACTATTTTTTGGGACACCCTGTATGCACCTCTGCAATATGGGTACCAAATGGAAGATCTTGTTGAGAGTAACTCGAAAAAGAATGTGACGTCATTCTGAAACTAATATAGCAGACCATCCAAGATGGCGTAATAGTAATCTTTTTCACTTCTACAATATGGGTATCAAATGAAAGGGATTTTTAAGACTAACTTGAAAAATAATGTGACGTCATTATAAATCCAATATTTTGGAACACTCAAGATGGCGTAATAGTTACTTTTAAGAACTTCTAAAATATGGGTATCAAATGAAACGGCTTGCCGAGAATAATTAGAAAAATATTCTCTTATCACCTTTAATCCAATATGGTGGACTTTTGAAGTTTTTTATGCTTTCCTATAATATGGGTATTGAACGAATTGGTTCGCTGAGAATAAAAATACACGTTAATAACTAAAAAGTAAAAAAAATGAAAGAAAAACAAAGATAAAAAAAATGCTTTTATTCAAATGCTCTAAAAAGAAGAAAATAAAAAGTTCTTTTAAAATCTTAAATATCGACTTATAGCCTCAATGTACATAATTTATATGATCATAAAAGTTTATCGCGAGGTTTTCGTAAGCACCAATAAGTATTTAATTAAACTGAAGCTTTAAAACAATTAAAGATAGCAGACTGGGGTTACTCAATTAAATACGTACTAGTTTATTTACATAAGTAAAGCTTTTAAGACCACATAAATTGTGCATAATGAGGCTATGAGTAAATAATTGAAATTTTAGAGGAAAATATTATTTCCTTCTTTTTAGAGCAATTAGATAAAAGATTTTTTTAAGTTTTTTCTTTTAATTCTAATCACTTCATGACGAGTAAGTACTTAAAATCTCATTCACGTTCTTATTCATCTCGCCCAATCTTCTGTGCACCATACCTGTTCGGATTGATGGACTGTGGTTCCTCTTGGCGCCCTGTGTTGCCGTTGTTCTCTTTTCGCATCTTGGCCGCACTGTTCTCCCTGTTCCCAGGCGTCGGATGATCCGCAGAGCTGAAGAGCCTCCTCAGCTTTGCCAAATAATACAAGATCAGACTTTCGTAGTTCTCTGGTGGCTTTAAATGAAATCATGTGTATTGCTTCCATAGCCGCCGATCCAGGACAGATAAATTATTGCGGTTTCCTCCGAATTTCGAAAAATGTTGCCATTTACCGAAGTAGTATAGCATGTATTTATTATTTATGGTGGGTTTTTTATAACCACTTTACACGGTCAAGAAATCGATCAAATTTGAGACCTTGAATAAATTTGTGGAGAAATTGACAAATTAGGACATGCTCTAATTCCTCATTTTATTTCTAATATATGCATGGACCGCAATTCTCTTCTTGAAAAGTACATAATAACTATCCCCTTTACGTTAGACATGAAAGTTTCCCAAACTACCTCAAACGTAATCCGTCCCTCAAAATCAGTGTACCATAAATTTTAAGAAAATACACGAATAATAATAATACATAATTATAGCCTAAGTAAAATATCAACCAAAATTTTTCCGTACTGTTCTACCTTGGAGTCTGAGATAAAATCAAGGTAAATTGTATTATTATTACTAAATAGCGCCCTAGTTGGTACATTTCACTGTTCTTTTTATCCGTTTATAAAAGTGATACCTTAACAGCAGTTGAAGACTTCCTTTTCAAAGGTGGCTCTTTCTTAGGAAACCGCACGATTTTTTCATGTCTTTGTTGTCTGGAATTCCCAGATCTTCTTGCCGATTTCCTAGTGCTGGTGTTAGTACGCGGAGCCATTCCGTGTTCTCGGGAAACTACTGGGTTTTATCTTCTCACTGGTTAATTTTGTTCTAGGCTATTTTTACATCACACTCGGAACTGACGTGACTGACGTTTACATGATTTTTGACAGATTTTAAAAACAAATATTTCATACACAGGATGTAAGTGCAAGTTGTCACTTGTTGAATTTTTACTTCCCACAATGATAGGTGAGGGTAGTAGTGTGATCGCGACAATTTTTGATTTCTTTTGTCTGTCCGTCTGGTTATCCGTCTGTTTGTCCATCGGTCTGTTTGTCTGTCTGTCTGTGTGATTTGCGATGGAATTTGGGTTAGGATATGCTATGGAGTTGTAGTAGGTAATCCTGCTATAGTTTTGAAAATCGGTATATAGGCAACGGAGTAATAAGCAAAACACAAAAAATTTCAAATATTCCTCAAACTTCGTTTTTAGACGTTTTAGGGGTTCGTGATCATTTTCTATTTTTTTTTTTGGTGAGGATGAGATTGGGGTGGTTGAGGGTTGTAAAACTGAAAAATTTGTGGTATTCATAATAGGTTGTCCATTGATCTTTGGAAGAAGGGGCATAATTTACTTTTTTAGGTCAAGCTGAAAATTGTCTTGCATATTACAGAAAATAAGGGACTTGGAATATTCTGATGTATACATACGAGAATTATTGCTTTAAATTGACTGTATTGTGTGACGTGGAGGCTTTTGAATTGACCTTAATGACATTTTGACGCAGTATTAACACGGTGGCGAGAATACGCGTATGGTTTTTAGAAATCGTGTCAGTGGCAGCGCAGGAATAATAAAAAACTAAAAATATCAAAATAGGTCAAACCTTTTTTATTCGTTTTAGGAGTTCCTGATCATTTTCTACTTTTTTTGAGTGAGGGTGATATTGGGGTGGTTGGGGGATGGGAGGTTGTAAAACTGAAAGTTTTGTTGTATGCATTCATAATATGCTATCTATTGACCTGTGGAAAAAAGACCTAGCGGCATAACACACTTGATGCTATGAGAAAATAATAAACTTTGCTAATGCCGCCATAGTCGGTACGGATTACCTATCAAGAAAAGGGACTATATTTTAAGATAAATCCTGTTCAATAAAATGGAGATACATTTTCAAATTGCGGTCTAAAAATGTGTCGCTTTCTCCCCACCCATTTTCACCTCCCGAATATTTTTTTAGTACTATATAAAAAATTACAGTCAAGCGGAATCGCACAGTAACCCTTCTGTTGCGCGATTCAGTGGACTACACAGTCGAGCAAGTTCGTAAGCACACAAGGCCGCGGCTCGCACTGTAATCAAGATCAAATCGTGCAATTTTGGAAACAACTAAATTTTTGCCCATATTAATATCAAACCTCAAAATGAACCCTTTTGGTTATAGCATCCAATCAACGAACTTCGTCCTAAACAGGAGGCTCTTCTCCTTCCTTCCTTTTTTTTCTACCCTTATTTCTCTCTGACTTTGTCTGGTATCTAGCGGCCTTACCGTTTGAATCAGAGGAAAATTTTTTGAATAAAAAACGTTTCTTTTCAAATGGTCCACTTGTAGAAAGTAATTTCAAAGGTGGCGGACATTCGGCTATACCGGAAGTAGGCATCAAGTTACTTATTTTAAATAGAACGCCCTGTATATTATTACATGCCACCTACGATTTTTCCAATTCCTACGCGCTATTACTGAATAATTACAAAATCGTAAATATCTTGAAAACCATCAAATATAGAACCGCATATGCCTAGCTAAAGTCAAAGAGAATTCAATTTCCCATCTACTGCTGTTAACCTTATCATACCATTCCGGTTGAAAAAGTTTTTATCGTTTGAAACTTTTCAAATTTGAAAATTGCTAGTCCATTGATTCAATTTGCTTTCGAAACAATGATCTTACTGAAACGCAAGTACTTGTAACAAAACAGTCATCACTTGATTTGATAAAAAATATAAATATAAGACAAATGAAATGAAACAAGGAAAACTGGTACATTTTGTATTTTATCGAAGCAGGTCACAATGGAAGAGAAACCTATTCGTTGTTATTTGAGAAATATTTTTCTAGCTTTTGTACTTGCGTATTCATCTACAAGTTGGTTGTGGTCTAAATTTTCACACATTTATCGAAGCATAACAAACATTTTATCCTTCAAGAGCTACAGGTACTCAAAGGATGGTACCACTACCATTGATTATAACATGTTACAGTTAAATCATTACTTTGGTAGTGTTTCATAAGTACCTGTAGCTGAATCAATCACTTTAGACCCCGAATGTGCAGATTGTTGGAATTGTTTTATCGGGATAAACACAAAAAGTCACAAATATACCGGGTGTCCCATTAAAAATTTTGAATCGAACATCACGTGACCAAAAACAAATACCCCATTGTGTAACGCAATAAAATACGAAGAGATGCAACATTTGCTCTAATTTACACCTCTAAAATTATAATTCTCTACTACTGCCCAGTTCCGATATATTGCCTGTCATAATCGTCGTCGGTCACCTTGTGTTTCTCTGAATTTAGCGACTGCAAAACAAGAAACAAACTGTCGGCAAGAATTACTAAACCAAAGAGTATAGATACACCATGGACCATGGAGGTTTTATGTTTAATGTTTGAAACCTAATTTCGGTAGGTTTGTTACATTTTGAAATTTTTAAATAAAATTCAATTAGTTTTATTTTATAACCAAAAATAAATTTTACTATATCTGCAGACGGCTTGCGCCTTGCGGCCGCCTCTTTATTTGGCCGCCTCTATGCTGGCACAATGTGCACACCCCTAAGAACGGCCCTGGCTGGAAATAGGAAATACGGCATCTATTCATATGCCTTGCGTTTCAAATAAAAATTAACAGATCAATACATATTGTATACTGATTTTAGCAAATTTTGCTTACTAATTTTTGTTGTCGTCGTATTTTTGAACAACTCTGATTTTATAAATAAATAATATATTAGTCAGGTATCATTGCATTCAAAATAAAATTCTGCAAAACTTGCGATAACTTCATCAACTGCACATTTTTGTACGATTTCTGATTAATAGGTTTATAATACTAACTTCTAGTTTCACATGCATAATATAGGTATAAATACCGTGATTTATTAATAAGTCAAAATGCCCAGGCTACCTGATTGTTTAGTGTTTCTTATGTTGTTAATTAAATGTCTACGCTAATACGTGCTATCTTTTTGTTTTATATTTCATCAAATTGAAACTGATTATTATAGGTCTGTTTTTACAGCAATCACAAACTAGTCAGCGTCAATTTGATTGGCCAGTGCTAGTCAGAAATAGTTTGACAACTGCAATGGGGAATACTGATTGGTTCTGACTGGTTTGTGATTCTCTGTAAAAACAGACCTAATATCTATCGTTGACCAAGAACTCCACTGTTTCTTTATTAAAATACTATTTTCATATTTCTTTCTGCTGCCTCTGTTGTCTTGACGATGGTATTACAAAAAATTCATACACAAACCCGAGGGGTGAACACACATCCAAAAAAGTGTACACCTACATCCCCCTTTTTAAGCAAATCCCCTACATCCTAATTAAATCCTTGGAAATCCTTGGTACCTCCTGATAAATCCCTCTACATCCCTGTAAATCCCTGGACATCCGGGTAATTCCTCATTAAATCCCCCTGGATTTCAAGAAATCCTTTGTAATTCCTTGTACATCCTGCCCTGTTGGTAATGGAGAATAACAAAACAATCATAGCAAACCTATATTTCCTATTCTATACAGTGAGTGAGTCAGTCATGGAAAGGTTATTTTATTTTATATAACAATAAAACTGAAAAAAATAAGCGAAAATAAACTTCAAAGACACTGACAGAAGTCAGTCATGTAGTATGCGACAAGGGATGAAACGCGCTTGTTTTTTTTTTGCTTTGATTATAGATTCTACCGCCCCTTTTCCTTCTGTTGTGTTTTGACGACGATAGTTTTTCTATCCTGTTTTCCATAACGTTGGAATGGTTCAGGGTAAAGCGCCTCAGGTGATCTACACTGACTCTATTTTTTTATTTTATCGAGTAGCCAGCACAGAGGCTATTTTCTGCTCTATAAGCTGATGTTTTTTTTTTTTTTACTTCTGTGTCATCGGCATCGACTACTTTGGTCATTAGCCTCGTGTTCTGTGTAGGCTTTGTTACTGTTTCCCGGCGCCACTTAGGAACAGCACTGTTAATTAGAAGCCAACAGTGAATGCTCAGGTGGGGATTCTCGCTGAGCTTTTTTTATGGATATTTATTTTTGGTTGAAAAAACCAGAAATAAATTTCCGCCTCTAACGAGAATCGAACCCGGGACCTTCCGGTCACGAGCCCTCGACCCTAACCACTGGGCCAACCCACCCCCCTAAGCTGATGTTATTAGAATAATTTCAATCTGACGTTTCTTTTCTTAGCAACCATCATCATCTTTGGCAATCTTTGGTTTCTAAAATACTTGACAACTTTTTTTATATCCCTAAAAAACTCTAATTTTAATTCTAAATACAACGATGTATCGCATTTACCAGACGTTTGAGATTCAAAAAGACATATTCAGTGTTACTTGATGAGGATTATGAAGAACCAAAACGTCGGATCACAAATCGAATTATGTCATCATGTAGACGAGGAAAAATGCTATAGGATTTTGCAACTTATTTATTAAGATACGAAAAAAAAATAAGTAAGCAATATGTTTATCATCAAAATACAAGATATTTATTATATACACAACAACACAACAAAAAAATCATTATAACTATACATATTGTCACTGGCGCCGCCAGAAAATTGTACTACAGGGGGGGGCGACTTCGGTTTTTGGTTTTCTATCTTCGCTGCTTCAGGGGGGCGGTCCACTGCCCCTCTCTGCTGGCGCCCATGCATATTGCTTAATCTTATGTTCAAAAGGTCCCCCTTCATCTTCTTGGGCAAACGTAGCAACGATAAACGGTTTCGTCCATTACATTATCTAACATCCTTGGAGTTATTCTCCCAGTGGCGGCTTGAACCTCGGCTCTAAGTTGTTCTACATTTTCGTACGTGTTCCAGTACACTTCGTTGTCGAGGAAACCCCATAGGACGAAATCCAATGGCGTGATGTCGGGAGATCGTGCAGGCCATCTTAAGGTGCCCCACCCTGCTGGAACAATATACGGTTATTTACCGCCAGAGGAATAATGTCCAGAATATCTTCAATATCATTATTCAAGAACTGGTAGTATCTTTCTGCATTTAAAGCACCTTCATAAATTATTGGTCCGATAATCCTTGTCCCCGAAATCCCACACCACACATTGAAATGAAACCAATATTGGCACCGTACACGATGTTCATTTTGCGTTGCCCAACAGTGTCGATTATTTCGGTTAAATATGCCATTGTTGCAAAAATAACTTTCATCTGACCAAAGCATAGTGTTCGGAAATTCACGATTTTCATCACAAATCTTTGTCAGCCACTAGCAAATATTATTCTGCGCTGTTCATCACCATGTACTAAAATATGACAAATTCGGAATCTAAACGGCCTATAACCTTTTTTGTAAAGTATTCTTTGAGCATTTGACCTACGCACATTCTGTTGTGTTTCGACTGACCTTAATCCTACAGTATCATCTTCTTGTACAGCCAACAAAACGTTTATTGTTTGTTCTGGATTGTATTTCTTTACTCTATGAAACACTGGCTTTTGAAAGGCAAAGGAAAGTCTTTTGAAAATGGATCTATTTGGTTGACGTCGCTCCGGATATTTGAGCAAATATTGCCTTTTAGCATAGAAATAATTTTTATCGCTTTCAATATAGCAACATAACATGTCTAATTTTTCTTCATTTGAAAAATGTGGCATTATGAACAATACTTACACAATCACAAGACAAAGAAATTAAGCAATTTGTGATTTTCGAAATTATTCTACTTCAAAATTACGCTGTATCGAACAAAACTGACAGATTGTAACGATTTATTTGAACAACTGCATTTCAAAGCCTACTTGTTCAAGTAAAAAATGAATATTTTGTAGCCGAGGTTCAAGCGGCCATTTCAAGAATAACTCCAGGGATGCTAGATACCGTAATGGACGAAATTGTTTACCACTGCTAAGTTTGCCTAGAAAATGAAGGAGGACTTTTTGAACATAAGATTAAATAATATGTACACCTATCATCTTTTTGTTAGTGTTTAAAATAAATATTTTGTAATTTGATGATAACGTATTGCTTACTTATTTTTTCCGTATTTTAATAGAGAAGATAAATCAAAATAAAATTCAAAATGCTATGGCATTTTTTCTCCTCTATATGATAACGTAATCGATTTTTGACCCGACGTTTTGTTTTTTCGTGATCCTCATCAAATAACACTGAAGATGTCTTTTTGAATACGAGACGTCGGTTAAATGAAAATAGCGATCGATCGTTGTATCAGATTGAAAATCTAATAACATCAGTATCAGTTAATATAGCAGAAAAAGTTGCAACTGGAATGTGAAATTTGCATTGTCATATCTTTCCAAATAGAGTGAGAAAAAAAAATAAAAACGAAATCGGGAAAATTCGATTTCTCCCAAATATCTTCGGAAGTACTCAGAATTCTAAAATGTTACGCCATATTGCAGGGTTGAGCAAGGCGCTACTTTTCTCTGGTTTAATCATCATTATAATTCTTCTGGTTTACGAGATCCCTATAGTGTGCATTCTTATGGAGACACCGTGTATATTGCACTTGCTTTTTCACTTTGAAAGCACAGAACTGAAGGGCACGTGAAAGAATACGTGTAATCTAAAATGTGAGGTTATGAAATTAGTAAGATTACGCATGCGCATTTGCTTCTACATCCTTGGTACATCCCAGGAAATCCTGTAATTCCTCGGCAAATCCCGTACATCCTTGGTACATCCCTGTACATCCTAACAATTTTCATGAAATCCCTGTACATCCTTAGGAAATCCTGGTAATTCCTTCTGGGTGTACACCATAAATCCCCATGTGTTCACCCCTCGCACAAACCTTATTCCCCGTCCCCCCCTCCCCCCAGACTTATGTCAGGATACGCCGTTGGATGCGACCCCTGTAAGGACACGTTAAAATGTCGTACTATACTAGTTACTGACTGACAAGAATGACGTTGCAAATGACGTGATTATGACTTTAAAATGACCTCCTAATGTCTCGTATGAATTGACGTCACTCCTCGTACGTTGATTTCACGTCTCTGGTAACAAACGTCTTTATCACATGATATTTAATAAATAATTTTGCTGCCTCTTCTACAAATAAAATATTGGTTTCATCAGTAACAGATTTGTTTCTGGTCAATATCATAAGACATGATTCTTGTATCTCGTAATCCACCACTTCCTGAAATGTCCACTCCAACATAAACCATTTTATATGCAGCAATGTCAGTTTATTCTACAAAATAAAAAAATTATTCATTAAAGTCCATACTGTACCTAGTATAGTTGCACATGAAATATTTGAAGTACGAATTAGTCATCAGAAACAAATTACCAAGACTTACATTTAAAATCTTTCATGGAACTAGCAGAACAATTTTGTTGCCCTGATATGAAATAAAATTTGGAAAATGTTTACCATTAGTTTATAGTCTACATGTTTCGCTATCGATTGAGACTTATTTTGTGTTTGCAGAACCTCTACGTAGGTAGCTATGGCTAAATTTTATTTTATTATGGTGAGAGAAAAACTACTTTTGAGGGGTGATATTTCGATAAAAATTAACGTATTTTGTCCCCCTAATGGCTCCGACACCGATGACCGGGCACATTAAAAAACTGACTTTGAAAAATATACGAGTCTAAAGCTATGGGATATATCAATATTTTAGATGAGTACATGGAACTATCAAAATACGTAGTGTAAGTAAGTAAGTGTAGTAAGTGGCTGGAGAGAACTGCATGAGCTATACTTGTGCACAGTCCCACAGTGATTTGTTCTATACTTATTTGTCAATTTATTGTGTATATGACAAATAAAATATATGGTATTTATTCTTATATTCACTTACTTACCAAAAGTAGAAAATATCTGCATATTAAATTTCAATGTGTCAATCTACTTCTGTACTAGATCTTCAATGAACTCTTGTTGCATTAGCTGCTTTTAACATGTCTGAAGCATGGCGGCCGTAAAGTTTGGCTAAACTAAATTAATTGCCGAGAAACTATAAGTGACTTTTCATTTCCTACACCGATAGGTAAGGGAAGTATTGTGATCGTGACGAATTTTCGATTTTGAGATAATACATTTTTTGGACGTTTATGATTTCTTCATTACGTCCACGTCACTCATGTCTGTCTGTCTGTTGGCGTTTTTCTACCCTCGTAATTTCAGTGAATGCTGAATCGATTGTGATGAAATTTGGGTAGCGATATGCTGTGGGGTCGTAGTACATGTATAATGCTGCTATACTTTTGAAAATCGGTGCATGGGTGGCGGAGTAATTAGCAAAAGACAAATGTATGTGGTTCGCTAGTTCTTTAGGGTTTCAGTGGACTGTATACGAATTTGAAATTGAAATTGAAATTTGTAGCACCATAAAAATCCTATTGTATTTATCGGCACCTACCTCGATTCTTCGTTCGAAGGGACACTGGGCCCAGTGGTGCTCGTCCTTGCTCTTCCAGTGGTTTCTAACTAGGGGTTTAGTACTGCAATTTTGTCTTAGCACTTCCTTATAACGTAGTTTTCTCGACCGTATAATATAAGTGGTTCCCGTTTGAATGCTCACGAAGTACTCGCTGCGGAGGTTGCCAATTCCAACAAAAATGAAATTTATGGTGCGGGCGCCAAATTTGAAATTAATGAACAAGACATATCGATACACATACAACAAAAAAAATCAGATATTCCTCAAACTTCGTTTTTAGGTGTTTTAGGGGTTCCTGATCATTTTCTACTTTTTTTTTTGAGGTGAGGTGGGTGGGAGGTTGTAAAACTAAGAAAATTGTTATACTCATTATAGACCACTGACTTGTAAAAGAGAGACCTAGCGGCATAATAAACTTATTTAGAGCCATCCGAACATTGCCTTGTCTATTGCAGAAACCAAAGGCATTCGATTCTGATGCATACAAACATAGGGAGTATTACTTTAGATAGTTCTGTATCGTGAGATGGAAATCATTGAATTGATTTTAATTAAATTTTGACACAGTACCTATTATTACCGCGGCGAGGATGGAAAACGCGTAAGGCTTTTAGAAATCGTGTCAGTGGCGAAGCAGCAATAATCAGAAACCAAAAATATAAAAACAGCCGAAACTTCGTTCTTAGGGGATTGTGATCATTTTCTGCTTTTTTTTGGTGGGGGTGAATTTGGGCTAGTTGGGGGGTTGTAAAACTGGAAAATTTGTGGTGCTCATAAGTACTGTCCATTGACCTGTGAAAGAAAGACCTAGGGTCATAATTTACATTTTTAGGTCCATCCGAGCATTGGCTTGGCTATTACAGAAACCAAAGGACTTAGAATTTTCCGATGTATACATACGAGTATTGCTTTTGATCGCTCTGTATTGTGTACACTAGAATTGATTTTAACGAGGTTTTGACACAGTATTATTACCGTGGCGGAGATGGAAGACTATTATGGTTTTTAGAAATTAGGTCAGTGGCGGCGCAGCAATAATCAAAGAACAAAAAATATAAAAACAGCTCAAACTTCGTTTTTAGGCGATTTGGGATTTGCTCACTTAAATACGTCCAGTTGAAGCTTGCAGAATAAAAAATGTGTCGTCTTACTTCCTATGGAGAAAAATGAAACTATTTACGAGAGTTTTTGTGTTGAATGTTTTTTTGCGAGCATAGCTTCATACAATGGAAAATAATAAAACGGTATCACCGATATGTGTGGGAACTGGGAAGTACTGAGTCAATGACCTTGACTTGACTTGATCTTTTACTTCCCACACAGACAGGTGAGGGGAGTTATTGTGATCGCGAAAATTTTCGATTTTGAGATAACACGCTTTTTGGGCATTTCATGATGTCTACATCGGTCTGTCTGTCTATCTGTCTGTCTGTCTGTCTGTCTGTCTGTCTGTCTGTCTGTCTGCCTGTTGGCGTTTTTCTAACGTCGCAATCTCAGTAACCGCTACATGTATTGTCATGAAATTTGGGTTGCGATACGCTGTGGGGTCGTAGTAGGTAATGTTCCTATAATTTTGGAAATTGTTGTACGGGGGGCGGAGTAATTAGCAAAATACAAAAAATTTCAAATATTCCTCAAACTTCGTTTTTTGGCGTTTGAGGGGTCCCTGACTATTTTCTACTTTTTTTTGGGTGGGGGTGGATTTGGAGTGGTTGGGGGGTGTGGGGTTGTAAAACTGAAAAATTTGTTTTATTCATAATGGTCTATTGACCTGTGAATGAAAAACCTAGCGGCATAATACACTTGTTTAGGTCCATCCGAACATATTGCCCTGCTTACTGTAGAAACCAAGGGACTTAGAATTTGTGATGTATACCTCAGAGTATTGTCTTAGATCGTTCTATATTGCGTAATGCCAAAATCATTAAATTGATTTTAATGAGATTTTGACACAGTACCACTACCGCGGCGAGGACGGAAACGCGTATGTTTTGGAAAAATCGTGTCAGAGGTGGCGGAGCAATAATAAAAAACTAAAAATATAAAAACAGCTCAAACTTTGTTTTTAGGCATTTTAGGGGTTCCTGATCATTTTCTACTTTTTTTGGGTGGGGGTGAATTTGGGGTGGTTCGGGGATGGGGGGCTGTCAAACTGAAAAATCTGTTTTATTTATAATGGGCTGTCCATTGCACTATGAATGAAAAACCTAGTGGCATAATACACTTTTTACTTCCCACACCGATAGGTGAGGGGAGTATTGTGATCGCGAAAATGTTTGATTTTGAGGTGATACGCTTTTTGGGCGTTTTATGATTTATGATGTCTACATAACGAAAATCCACGTCACTCATTTCCGTCAGTCTGTCTGTCGGTCTGTCGGTCTGTCGGTCTGTCGGTCTGTCGGTCTGTCGGTCTGTCGGTCTGTCGGTCTGTCGGTCTGTCGGTCTGTCGGTCTGTCGGTCTGTCGGTCTGTCGGTCTGTCGGTCTGTCGGTCTGTCGGTCTGTCGGTCTGTCGGTCTGTCGGTCTGTCGGTCTGTCGGTCTGTCGGTCTGTCGGTCTGTCGGTCTGTCGGTCTGTCGGTCTGTCGGTCTGTCGGTCTGTCGGTCTGTCGGTCTGTCGGTCTGTCGGTCTGTCGGTCTGTCGGTCTGTTTGTCTGTTTGCCCGTCTGTCTGTCTGTCTGTTGGCGTTTCTCTAACGTCGCGCGTCGTAATCTCAGTAACCGCTACATGGATTGTGATGAAATTTGGGTAGCGATATGCTGTGGGGTCGTAGTAGGTAATGCTCCCATAATTTTGGGAATCGCTTCACGGGGGGCGGAGTAATTAGCAAAAAACAAAAAATTTCAATTGGTCCTCAAACTTTGTTTTTAGGCATTTTAGGGGTTCCTGATCATTTTCTACTTTTTTTTGAGTGGGGGTGAAATTGGGGCGGTTGGGGGGTGGGGATTTGTAAAACTGAAAAATTTTGTTATATTCATAATAGTCTGGCCATTGACTTGTGGAAGAATTGTGGCATATTACACTTTTTTAGGTCCATCTGATCTGAACATTGGCTTGCCTATTACAGAAACCAAGGGACTTAGAATTTTGTATACATACCAGTTTTGCTTTATTTCGTTCTATGTATATTCTGTAAAGTGAAAATTATTGACCCGATTTTAATTAAATTTTGACACAGAATTTACTACCGCGGCGAGAGTGGAAAAAAAGCGTCTGTTTTTGAAAAATCGGTCAGTGGCGGCGCAGCAATAGGTAATAAAAAACTAAAAATATAAAAACAGTTCTTAGACGGTTTGGTGGCTCCTAATCGTTTCGTATCCCCAGTTGAAGCTTGCAAAAAAAACTGTGGGGTCCTAGTTCCTAAGGAGGGTGACGCAAGAAACTATTTACGAGAGTTTTTGTGTTAGATGTTTTTTTGCGAGCGGGTGGGCGATGATTTTGTTGCAAAGAGATTTCAGACTGCAATGGAAAAATATTAAAATGGTATCATCATTATGTGTGAGAAGTACTGAGTCAAATAACTTGACTCCATTTTTTTCAAACAAAAGTATGCAAAACGATAATCAATTATTTTAGTCCTTTATTCCTCACAGTCATCATCTGAGGTTTCACAAGCTGAACTATCTGGGTCCACTCCTAGTTCCTGTATAAAGACTCTTCGTATGCCACAAGGACTCACAGACCTCGATCTTGATCTTGACTTCGACCTTCTGGCACACTTAGACCTAGAATTTGCTTTCAAAGTATTGCGTTTAGACCTTAGTTATTTCACAGACCTGGCAGATATTCTGGGAGATTTTCGTATAGATACATCGCAACTTTTATCTATTTTCTTTTTTCTGCTCTTTTTTCGTAGACATGACTTTTTCTTTGAAACTGGATCTCCACAAGTAGCACTTGTAGGCTTTTTACACTTTTTTGAATCACCGCACACGAGTTCCTCACAAGTTGGTAATTTCCTTTTGCATCTACTTCCAGAGACAGCTGGGCATGCGCCAAATATATTGTGTAGTCCTTTTAGCTTTGCCTTATAACAAGACTCGGATACCATATGGATACATGCTGCTGGCTGATTTAATACGTATAAGTTGTTGATCTTGGTCACTAAACGGGATTGCTCTGCTTTTCTCAACGTATAGTACACCTGGCTTCCAATGTCCAGTTCTGCATCGCATGATTTTCTCATGAATCTTACGATCTCTTCAAAAGAGACACCAACCTTCTGTTTATTCAGTTGTTGTAGCTGTTTGAGAGCGGTGAGTAGTTTGTAGAGGAAACTGGTGGACGGTTTAGAAAAAAATGGCGCCAGGGGACATTTTTGCATTTTGCGACATACTGATATTTTGGATACACTATTTAATTTTTTATGTTTGACATCGATGACATGGTTGCCAGTATCTGTCACAGTTGTGTGCTAGTTTATATAGTCAGTGTAGAAACCGCAGTTTTCATTTAATAGCGTATAATTCAAAGTGAAGTCGACCTTCACTAATCTGCTTACAAAATAAACATATTTTATCGATTAAAATATGACATCTCTGTCTGCCATAGGATCGGAAAGGAGCCGGATCAAAAATCTAGGGGCATATTTTTAAGTTTCATAGGAGATGCCACCAAGAAAAAAATGTACAACAATAAAAAACTACTTAAGGGGACTGAAATAGTAATAAAAAAGACCTCACCGCGGTTAGGGTCAGCCTGATGACGAGGGTGATCGAGAAGACGTCGTTGAGGAGCGTATGGACTAACGAAGGGAAGATATATGCTAAGTATAATGGGAAAATATGCAAGATAGAATCTAGTAGTGACTTTGAAAAACATTTTACATAAAACTCGCATAACAAAATTTTCCATAAGCTAATTTTCTTTTTTAGACATATATAAAATTGGAATGGTCATGTACTCTAGGTACTAGAATGATGGGGGTATATTCTTTTTCTTTCCTTCATTTTCTTACACAAATATGTCTTCGTAACCTTGAAACAGCTGTTGATTCACCCTCTATTCTTCGTTAATTTATCTCACTTGCAAACATCGTATATGATTTACAACGAAATCTAGAATACAATCTTTTTAACCCAATATCTTCAATAAATTTATTAGGTACCAAATTACTCATAAAATTTTGGATCGCGACAGGCGTCCATTAGGGTTATGTGTGCGTGGATATATTATTTTGTAGTGTGGTAGGAAATAGCAAAGGCTATATTACGAAAATTGGAGATTTTTGTATACAAACGTATATTGCTGATGCGAATATAGCATAGTTCATTGGCTAACCTACTTTGGACACGCGTCTGATGTACGGGGTGCAAACGAATATATTCTAGCACACTGCACTTCGTGAATTTATTTGTATACGTGATTATTAATTTGACTGATTCAGGATTTTGTGTGTCTTTCCACCTATAGTATGTTGACTTGGGGATTAATGGGGGGATCTATGTTTGAACCGTTTGGGTTTTTTGTAAAGATTAACGATTTATTTTCTTTCTGTATTTTAGAATAGCCGGGACATAGGTATTTTGAATTAGGGCAACTTACTGGATAGACATTTTTTTCTTTTTGTTCTCTTTTTAATTCAACCAAAACTTTAATTTACATTTATGTAAGGTATCTGGTGCATGCACAATCTTAATGATTGCAATGGACCAGTTGCCTAATAAATTATAATTCTAATAAATTTCGATTACGTTAGAAGTATAAGGGACACAAAAGCAACACACGTTTGTGCATCGATTTTCGATAATTATAATGTATATACGCCCACGTTATAATGTCATACCTACTACATACTTATAAATGTTTACGTAGAACAAATTAATTGTGAAGAATATTTCAGAAAGTTTTGTTCTCAATAAGCTTCGTGTTTATATCGTGGCACTGCTTATGTGTTCTCCTCTCTTACGATGCACAAGGCTTTGCCTTCTGTGGGCTTTTGTATATTTATTGACGATCTCATGTTTGCTATTGTATTGGTACTGTAACATTAATCAATAAATATTATATTATTATTATTAGTCCAAGGTGTTCATCAGACGTATTTTCAATAAACGCCGGTGTTCCTCATGGATCTGTCATATCCCTTACACTGTTTCTGCTGTACATCAACGAGGTGTTGGAAATAATATCCAATCGAATCTACAGGCAAGCCACTATCAGCCCACAGTTTAAGGTACAGAAAATCTAGGCAAGACCACTGACAAAGAAGTCTCACGTTAGCTTCATCATCATAGTCACAATGTCTTAACAGGCGTGTTGTGAACTCCTAAAATGCATTAAGTTGAAGCTAGAGTATTGCCGACACGAATATTATCAATAGTTTTGAGAACCGTAGCTCGCCATCGTTCGCGATTTACTGTCAGTTCAGTGGCGCTCTTGATACTCATATCTAGCAGCTGTTTCGTCGTATCCACCCAGCGTGTAGGGGAACGGCCACGGCGCCGCCCACTCGGGGCGTGACACTGATTTACAAGTTTCTCCATATTATCGCTTCTGTGAATATGTCCGAAGAATGTAAGCATTCTCATCGACACAATGGAGGATAGTCTCTGTGGATTACCGAGCTCATCCAGTATGGAAACATTAGTTCGATGGGTGGTATAAGGAATTCTCAGCATTCTCCTCCACGTCCACATTTCAAAAGCATCTATGCGAGCTCGATCTGCCTTTTTAACAGTCCAAGTCTCCGAGGCATACAAAAATATGGAGAACACAAGAGACTGAACCAGTGACATTTTGGTAGCTTTAGTGACGTTATGGTCACGCCATATTTTAGTAAGCTTTGTCGCGGCCACCGGTGCCTGTTGAATGCGCCGTCGAATCTCATTCTCACGGCTACCTGAATTGTCGATCAAAGAACCCAGGTACACAAAACTTTGAACTACCTCACAATGGCCTATTGACTTTATTTCTCTATGATTGTCATGCTCTCTATCTACGATAATAACCTTGGTCTTGTTGTAGTTAATACCAAGACCATATGCTGCACTGTGTTGTTTCAAAACGTTCAATAGAGCTAGTTCTTCCTGAGAAGCAGCAATAAGGGTTGTATCGTCAGCAAATCTTAAGTTAGATATTTTGCTTCCGCCAATAGTTATACCGCCATTCCAGTTGTCCAATACCTGTCTCATCACAAATTCAGAGTAAATGTTAAATAACATCGGAGATAATACGCATCCCTGACGAACTCCTTTTCTGGTTGCTGTTTGACCAGACAGGTTACCATCAATTCTTACACGAGCTGAGCTAGACTCATAGAGTTGCTGTTTGAGAAATACTAAGTGGTAAGGGACTCCCATGGAGATAAGGATTTCCCACAGTTTAGGCCACTTTACGTTATCAAACGCCTTAGAATAGTCCACAAACCAGATAAAAACGGGAAAATAATGCTCTCTGGCTTTTTCAATAATCTGTCTTAAGTTTAAGATCTGTTCACGCGTACCGCGTCCTTTTACGAAATCTGCCTGCGCCTGAGAAATTTGCCAGCCAATAAAACCCTCCAAACGAGACTGTAAAATATATAGTAGAACCTTGCTTGTATGAGAGATTAACGAAAGTAGGCGATAATTGTCTGGATTTGTTGGAGATCCTTTTTTATGAAGTGGAACAGAAATGGATGTGCACCATGCATCTGGCCAAATACCGGAGGACCAGACCCTTTTACAAGTATTATATAAAAGAGAGATGCCGTCTTCACCCAAGCATTTTAATGTTTCGACAGAAATAGCATCAATGCCTGTAGCTCTATTAGTTTTTAACTTGTTGAGGGCATGTTCCACTTCAGACAAAAGAATATCAGGTTCATATTCAAAATCCAATGAGAGGGCCTGAGGGCCATCCTCATGGTACATACAGGTTTTCGCAGTAATTTCGCCATACCTCAACAACCTCATGCAAGTTGGTAATTAGCTGTCCCTCGGGATTTTTAACAGCCCAAGATTTGGGTTTCAAATCCCGACTGAGGCATTTGAGCTTAAAAAACATCTCTTTCGGATGATTAGTATTGGCATGCATCTCTATTTCCTGGCACAATTGCTGTATATAAGAGTTCTTATCTCTTCGGCATAGTCTCTGAATCTCGCATGAGAGCTGTCTATATGCGTTTTGCTTTGTATTTGAATAAGACCTGAGATCTTAAGGCTTCTACATGCCTCAATAACAGACAATGTGTGGCTACTAATCCATTGTTGTTTTGGTTGAATGCTACTCTTTGGTTGACTTATCTGGGCAGCGTGTAAGAGCACATTTTTGAATGATAGTCACATATCGTTTGAATGACATATCCGTTATAGAGGCCTCCCGAAAAAGCTCTGAACATTTTGACCGAAAAGAAGCAGGGTCAGCAATCTCCATCCGTACTATCCGCTTAGAACGTGGACATACCTTCAGTTTTAACTGAAGTTCGCACAGAAGTAATTGATGGTCTGAGCCGCAGTCAGAACCTGGTAGAGTCTTACAAAGGCTAATAGATGACTTCCACCGTGTACGAACTAAAATGTAATCAATTTGATTACGAAATCGTCCGTCGGGAGAGGTCCAAGTATACAAGCGCCGTGGATGTTGTGAAAACATAGTGTTGGCAATTGATAAATTATGGTCAATACAGAATTGAAGCAGACGTTGACCCCTTTCATTTCTTACACCAAGACCGAATTTACAAATATGTGCCCTAAGATGTTCATCATCCATAGTTTGACCAACCTTTGAGTTAAATCGCCCAAAATAAGGACCATTTCCCGATTCGAAAGAGATTCAAGTGCAGACTCCAGATCGTTATAAAAAGATTCGACCGTTTCCTCGTCCGAATTTGACGTAGGTGCATAGATTTGCACAATGTTGATCAGTGTAGGGTTCGCATTGATACGTAATGTTATGATTCTATCACTAATACACTTGTAACCAAGAATGGTCCTTGCGTGAGCTTTCGCCACCCAAAAGCCAACGCCGTTAACACTTTCATCTGGTTTACCCGAAAAGCAAATAAAATTGCCCTTGCTGGAAGTAAAATGACCTGTATCTCTATAATGAGTCTCAGATAATCCAGCAATGGCTATTTTATTTGCTGTAAGCTCTTGTTCGACGATGCTGAGCTTTCCTATAGCCTGAAGACCTCTAACGTTCCAAGTTGCCAGGCGATGTTTTCGGCGCGTTTTAAAAATGTCATCAGTAGCTAATTTCGCACAAGAAACCTGATGGTCGCACTTCTTGTGCCCGGTCACCAACTTCACACTGACCTCCCCGGACGAGGAACAGCGCGATTGCCAGTCGGACCGCGAGGCGTCACATCCGAGGCCTCGCTGATTCTCACGTTACTCATTTTACAGGTTTCTCTTGGGATATCTTAAAGATCTTTAATGCAGTAGTTTCCCATTTGCTTTCTGCATCCTCATGCCGTTGACAAGATGTATATACCGGTCCATCCGCCTTCAGGGACAATTTCTCACCCCAAGGGCAAGAAGGTGCCCTGACTCTTCTCAACTCGTCCACCCCAAAGCTGTTGGTTGAGAAGAGGTTACTGCTTATACCGACAGTAGTTCGGTACCTTTATTCGCCTTTTACGACACGCAGGATATACGATGGGAGATAATCTAACCCGCCCCCACACGGGTGCACGTTCCACGTTGGCTTACCAACTGTGGAAATGGAGGGTCGCCCACCAATAGTCGAGTCACCTTCTGTCAAGCTTTTAGGTATCAACATTAACAATAACATGTCCTGGCACGCCCACGTCGTCAGTATTGCTACAACGGCACCACAGAAGCTTGGAGTGTAGGAAGCTGTATCCACCAGAGCAACTACTGCTGCTCTACAAGCCGCAGATCCGACCATCGTTGGCGTTAAAGCTTCTGGACACTATCCAGAAAAGAGCAATTAGGCTAGTCGTTACGCCTAACCTCACAAAGGACCTCCACAGTCTGGAACATATATCGAAGAGGGGTGACCGACCTGTCGCTGTTTTCCAGATTCTATCATTGAAGATATTTGAGTAAGCTCTCCTAGATAATAACACCAAAGGCCGTCCTAACGAGGAACACTAGAGAGGCTCTGCGAGCGCATCCTTACCAGGTCGAGGTCCCTACTCCCCGAACCAGTCTCCTCCAGCATTCCTTTTTTGGAGAACTTCGACGCGATAGAATGAGCTGCCGAGAAATTTGTCTTCCGATGGCTACGACCTGCAGCGTTTCAAATCTAACGTGCACTGATACTTATCCTTTCGGAACACTTCCACAGCGCCATAGGCCTTTGCTGGAGAAAAAGCGTTGCCTAAAAAATATCACTGACGTGCTTACCAAATGGAATATACAGGGTTATTCACGTTATTCGACACGGAGCATTATGGCTAAAATGTTTGATAAAAAAGAAAATAATCATTTGGAATGGATAGAGACCTATAAAGGCTACATTTTAAAAATATTTTCATGTTATACAGGGTGTCCCAAAAACACGAAATGTATCAAAGTTATATTTTTTTAAATAGAACACCCCGTATATTATTGCATATTCAGATTCCTTGGTGAATTGTAGTGTGATTTTATGCATCATACATGGGACCTAAAGCGAACCGTTTAGGTGTAAATAACCATTTTCGGTATAAGTAGATATCAGAAAAAAATTGAATATCGCAGAGATTATAGAATATGGAAGACTGTGACTTTGCCGGATTACTAAGCATAAAATGCGTCAGCCTTGATGAGACTGTCAAATTTAAATTACATTTATGCTTGGAGAAATCGGTCGATGAATTAGGGAAACTTCGATCAGCGATAACTTGATTTTTTCAAATGGGAATGCCTAATTTTTTTTATACGGTTAAACGTAGAATTTGATAACCTTTCTAATGATATAAGGTTGTGAATATCAATCTCTGGTAGTTTTCATTTAATTTTAAATTTTCAAACAAATCGGCGTTTTCCAATTTGCCTACCTATACGCAACGAAGCAGGCCATGAAATATAAACAAAAACCTGTTCAGGTAGATGAAAACATCTAACTTAGCTCAAAAATACATATGAACTAGACTAAAGGGACAAGATTATAAAAATTACTCACAACAAACAAAGTCTAACCAGAAACAACGGCGGTAACATATCTTTGGTCAAAGAGAAGCTGAAGTATGGCAGAAATGGATTTTTTCACGGCCCACTAGCTATACTGCAATGCCTAGAGATTGGCAATTTCCAAACCCATTAAAAATTTTGAAATAAAATAAAAACTACTAGAGAAGTAAGTAGTTTATTATTTTCATAATAAAATTTCACATTTAATGATATAAAAAAATACGCAATTCTGTCAAAACTCAAGTCAACAGTACCTCTGACCGGAGTTGTGAAAATTCTTCAGTACCTATTAGCAAGGTCGCAGAAAATTATATATAACATAACTTAAATGGCAGAAAATTTAAATCTGATTTGTCAGTATTCCTTTTTTGCAATATTGCTAATACATATTGAAAAATAGAAGGGCTCCAGTCAGAGGTATCGACTTCGACGCAAATTAGTACTTTTTTGCACCATTACATATGATTGATAGTTGCGTGCTGGATCAACAGTCGCTGGTTGTTTCTGTTTCATATCAGGGTTTTAATTGTCTTGGAAATTTTTAACCTCTAGTAAATTGCGGTAGCCTGGAGACTGTAAAAAATATCTATTACTGCCATACTCCAGCTTCTCTTTGACCTTAGAGATGTTATCGCAGTTGTTTCAGGGAGAGTTGATTTGTTGTAAGGAATTTTTATAATCTTGTCCCTTTAGTCTAGTTGGTGTGTATTTTTCAGCTAAGCTAGTTGTTTTCTTTTACCTGAACAGGTTTTTGTTTATATTTCGTGGCCTGCTACGTTGCTTATAGGTAGGAAAATTGAAAATCGCCGATTTGTTTGAAAATTTAAAATTAAATGAAAACTACCAGAGATTGATATTCACAACCTTATATCATTAGAAAGGCTATCAAACTTTACGTTTAACCATATAAAAAAAATTAGGCATTTCCATTTGAAAAAATCAAGTTATCGCTGATCAAAGTTTCCTTAATTCATCGACCGATTTCTCCAAGCATAAACGTAATTTAAATTTGACAGTCTCAACAAAGCTGACGCATTTTATGTCTAGTAATACGGCAAAGTCACAGCCTTCCATATTTTATAATCTCTGCGATATTCAATTTTTTCCTGATATCTACTTATACCGAAAATGGTGATTTACACCTAAACGGTTCGCTTTAGGTCCCATATATGGTACATAAAGTTACACTAGAATTCACCAAGGAATCTGAATATGCAATAATATATGGGGTGTTCTATTTAAAAAAACGTAACTTTGCTACATTTCGTGTTTTTGGGGCACCCTGTATAACAGGAAAATATTTTTAAAATGTAGCCCTTATCTATCCATCCCAAATTATTATTTTCTTTTTTATCAAATACTCTAGCCATAATGCTCCGTGTCGAATAACGTGAATAACCCTGTATAGGGTAATTCCTAAGTTGATACTTTTTTTAAACTGTGTATACATGGTGTCCGGATATTCGACCGACAACTCTTGACAGGTGATAGATCTCACATTTTTATGAACATCAAGATAGAAACGTGAAGAATTAAAACGCTTAAATTTCAAGATACAGGATACAGAGTGTAAAAGTTTTACTTTTATTTTCGTTTTTTCTTAAATATTCCACAATAAAATGCCACACCGATCTAAAATTAAGTATCGGGTAGTTTTTAAGGGGAGAAACCCAAATTCAACCACGGTTGTGCTAAAATGAATAGAGGTACATACATACAATACGATACATTGAACCCATTTTAATTATTAAAACTTGTTTCCAGTTTGGTACATGTATGTGATAATTATAGACTGAGAGCCAGTGATCGGCAGACTTACGGTATTTTAGCAAACTTCATATTCATGCTACATAGGTACATAGGCGTAGTTAAGTCCCTAAATCTGGGGGGGCTTAAGTCCCTGGATCTGGCGGGCTCAAGTTCCCGCCCTAGATACAAAGATTTAACAGAACGAATTATTTTAGGATTTTTGGGGGGCTAGTTTCATTCTTGGGAGGGCTAAGCCCCCCCGAGCCCTCACCTAATTACGCCTATGCATAGGTATACTATTACACATGCCGTAGGTGGAATGGGGATTCAATATCCCCGGAGACGGTTCCTTTGGCGTGAGCGGGAGTCCGAGGGCGCCAAATGTAAGTTCAGGGGGACCCACGTGGCTGCGCGATGAACAGCGTCTGCATTCGATAGTGGGGCAGCAGCAGCCTTGTGCGCGGTTAGCGCTTGGGTGGGTGACTGAATACATACACAGGGCATTCAGTTTCGACCGTGTTGGTGTCGCCCACACGAGCGCTGAGCGGAGCATCTTACACGGCCGGCACTTTGGATGATCGACCAGAAGGCCCGGACGGGGGACCCCCGTCGGACCGTCCGGGATGATGGTGTAATCATTCCAGCGAAGCTGGCCGTGCACTGTCCCCCCTCTGGGAAGTTATAGTACAATAGGCCTTAAAGGCTTAAGTGCTGACGGCTCCCAAAGGAAAAAAAAAGTTCGGTTACGTCATTTTAGCAAGTCTGCCTTTTCAATATGTTGTAGTATATATCTTTTCGTATACAAAAATCCACTGGCAGACACCTATTCCGGTTACTACTAAACTTTTCAACTTTTTAAATTTTAGCGAAAAGGTATATACATACTACAACATATTAAAAAGGCAGACTTGCTAAAATGACGTACTGAACTTACATTTTGGCGCTTTTGAACTCCCGTTCACGCCCAAAGGAACTGTCAGTCGCCGGCGGGGATAGTGAATCCCCATATCGCCGATTTTATCAACAGGCGCATTTTAACAAAGGCTTTGACCAATCAGAGCAGCCCGTTCAAGAACATGCATCTGTCAAAGTTCCCTGAAAACCATTGATTTCTCTTGAAGTTTACCTCAAAATGGTTAAAAATGGCATGCTTTACATACAATCGACCATTATGAACCATCTAGTATCTTTTCCAGCCTGATTTTCCATCCTAAATGGGTGAAAAATTACATTTTCTTGTTTAACAAACAGTTTAGCAATTGCTAATTTCAACCAATGAGATTCCGCAAAAACTACATTTGGTCGCTAGTTTTTTCTTCTGCTAAATGATGATGAAAAATTAGGGTTTTCAATGATTTTCTTGTGATAAATGGAGGGATCAAATATAAGTTTTACAACAAAACTGTTTTTGTTCCCTTTTTTCGCAATAATTCAAAAGTTATATCAAAATAAAAATGGGTTTTTCAATCCAGTACCGAAAACACGCCGACGGCTCCCGAACCCGTGTGACGTACTTCGTGAAAATACTTGTAACAGTTATAACTAAAATGTATATTTGTTACAACATAGGTGATGAATGAAGTTTGCAGTTCGAGACGAAGTCAACGATCGAAATAAATATCTCTTTGAATGTTTAAAATTAGATCACAAATCCCAGTCATAAAGTACCTAACCAAATATGTTTCGTTGAGGCGATCCGCTCCGCAAGATGCTGGGTGGCCTGGCGGTATAGTGTTCGACAGTGAATCACTGGTTCGAGACCCAGCCCTTGCAAGTATTTTTTTTAATTTTTTTAACCGAAATATTCATTGATATGCTTTTTACTCATGTTACACACATTTTTTTTGTACCATCGACATAAATGTGTTTTTGAATCAAATTTTATTAGATGTTTTACAAGTACAACAAAAAGTTACGAATAATTTTACTTTTTTGGAATAATTTCATTTTGATACCGCAATCAGAGCAATTGGCGATTGATATTGACCACTGACAATAGATCCACTGAATATTGACGGATAAACTTCACTTCCACTTACTTTGAACTCCCTACCGCCTTTGGTCCTCAGCTTTTGCACTATGTCAAGTAAATGTCTAATAAAATTTGATTCAAAAACATATCTGTGCCTCAGGGTAAAAGAGTATTAAGTCACAAAGCCAACATTTTACAGGAGATGATCTGGAAGTTCTAAACCTCACATTGGCACATTTCTCTCGATTTGACTTAAACAATTTGGAACACTCCTACTATTTGAAGCAGAATCTAATTAGGTCTTAAAATGCATACCATAGATCTGTTGGGGAAGTACACTTTGAGCTTCATATTTTTTTTTAAATCTGAATTTTGGGCTTGAGACTCTTTTATTCTTATACTAAGTCAATTGTTTGTACTTGACATATTGCTGAATGGAATTGATATGTGTTAACCATGGACTATATGAACTCTGTATAGGTACTTTTGTTCACGAATGTTTTTGGAGGAGGTAGACTTGATACATAATCGAAGTCTCTGTTGTGTAATACGCTTTTCATCTGAGAGTAGTCAGGACTTGATATTGTCTGAAAAACCTTATCTCTGTTGTTAGCATCGATAGGACTTCGTACGGTATTGCATTTAACAGAGGACTTGATACATGACATATTTTGAGATGAAACTAGATGTTGTTTTTTTGGACTTGATACCCTATTATCCTGAGGTACAGATATTTATGTAGATGGTACAAAAAATGTGTGTAACATGAGTAAAAAGCATATCAATGAATACTTTGGTTAAAAAAAAGTAGTAGCAAGGGCTGGGTCCCGAATCAACACTACCCTCGAACACAGTGATTCACTGTCGAACACTATACCGCTAGGCCACCCAGCATCTTGCGGAGCGGATCGCCTCAACGAAACGTATTTGGTTAGGTACTTTATTACTGGGATTTGTGATCTAATCTCAACCATTCAAAAAGATATTTATTTCGATCGTTGACTTCGTCTCGAGCTGCAAACTTCATTCATCGCCTATGTTGCAACAAATATACACTTGTTACAGCAATAGTTTTGTTATAAAACTTATATACGATATGATGAAAAGTGTCATCCAGCTTTGACATTGATAAAATACTATTGGATGATATTTATTAACCTAGCCCTCAATACCCAATAGAAAGCTTTTGCTAAATAAAATCCAATAGAAAAGCTTTGTCAAAGTCTTTGTTAAAAAAGTATGCATGTTGATAAAATCGGTTCTTAGACTATTAGAAAAAATGTCTGCGCAATATACTTTACCTAAAAAAAGTATACTTTTTTTAAGTCCCTAGAGGTAACCGTTTTCGAGATAACCTTTATTGAAATTTCCAAGGCACCCTAATTAGTTGTGAAATGTGATCGAAAGAATTATCGGTATTCTCTCGCATGAATTAATATTAGATCAAAAAACTTGTTTCAGATATATCTAATTTTTAAAATAGGTAGTGTTGCAGTTAGAGTACTTCGTAAATTGTATGTAAAAGTATGAGCCTAGTATTCATTCGTGCGAAAATATCGATAATTCCTTCAATCACAAATTTACAGTGGGCCTATACCGTGATCTCAAATTGATCAATTTATTTACTGCGGTATTATTTTTGATGATACATAGGATCGTTTACTGTATAAAGTCAGGAGAAGACTTGATCCAAATGAGAATTACACTAAAAACAAAATTGTACTGTAATTTGAAATAGCCGATGATGACGTCACCTGTAGGGAACCAATGAGAAGCGTCCTTTCTGTAGGGAACCAATGAGAAGCGTCCTTTCGTGGTCCGATGACTACGAGCGGATGCTATTGTTTTGTACCAGTGAGCTCTTATTGGTTCCCTACAGGTGACGTCACGACCTGGGCGGGAAGTGTATGGATTCAAAAAATTCAATATTAAGAGCAATTTTTTTCGGTTATAAATACGATAGAAAGTTTTGTAAAATTATTTATGGCATCTACGTGGTGTCAGGGTTCGTTTAAGAAAATAAACAAAAAATGTGGTATAGGCCCATTCAGTCGCATTGCAAATTTCAATGAAGGTTATCTCGAAGACGGTACCCCTAGAGACTAAACAAAGTAGGTACACCTTTTCCACGAAAAACATATTGCGGAAACGATTTCTGTTTCTTTATACTCACATTGATACACCAAACCTAAAAAAGGTGTTGGTAATTTAAACGAGTGCCCCTTACCTGATAGCAAAACCGGGGTTGAATTTGGATTGAATATCCGGACACACTGTAGAAGTCTTTCAAATCAACAACTTTAACAATAATAACTTATATAATAATTGGCTTTAGGTGCAGTTTGGTTATTTATCTATTCAATTTATGTGATCCAATACAGTTTGTAATTAATCAGTTGTCATTAGTTGGCTATCCATGTAAATAATATGTATTATTGCTGATGAACAAATATTTCGTCTTACTGGGCAGGTAGATGCCACAATCCCGTTTTAGATTATTTCAGTGTCTCAGAATATATAGAGAACAGCCCTTTGGGAACTGTAGGGTCTTTGGTCGGTGACACATCAGATATAAGAGTTCAGAGATTAAAGTTATATTTGTAAAAAACACTACAATCTGCTGACATAATTCAAAAATGTCTTTATGTGTTCTTCGTATATAGATTTGGGTTGTTTCCCATGCTCTTCACTCAGGTTGTGCATATAAACGGATCCATCATCTGTACCTATGACCTAAAAATACATTAAATTACATTTTTAGTCATTCAAACCTTCTATTATAACTAATGTCAGAAAAATATTGTAAATAACTGGCGTAAAAGATACCTCTACCTCTACCTCTACCTCTACATTCTGTTTTCATGTTCGCAAAAATGTCAATTATTTTCTCTTAAGGTGCAGCTTTTGACAGCGTTTGGCAGTATTATCGAAACAGAGAAAAAATAATATAGAAGGAAACATCCTAGACTTTGAGACTTCAACTCAATTTTTGACTCACCAAAAAAGCCCTGTTGTCTTCACTTCCATCAATAGCAGACGATAGCTTAAGACAAGTTATGTTCTTTTGAAAAGGAATCGAGTAGATTGGAAAAATATCGCTTTCACTCAGATCCCATATATGAATATTGTTCGCAGCGTCTTTGACATAAATTACAAATGGTCTAGTCTTTGACCATTGAATCAGCTGAATGCTACTGTTGCTCACGCTGCTTTCTTTGTCTGACAGTATCATGAGAGGATTATCTACCAGCCTTGAATATAGATTGACGTTGCCATTCATGAAGCCTGCTAGAAGGTAGTTTGATGAAAATGGACAAGCTTCTAGACAATTCGCTGATGAATCAGTGCCTAAAATTTAAGAAAATTGAGTCAAGTGTTGAAGTATTGGTATATATATATATATATATATATATATATATATTGTAACATACTGTATATTATGGTATTCGTGTATTGTGTATTAGTTGTCATGCATGATGTAAAGGTCAAAATGATCTTTGAAATGTAAACGTCATCGAATCGAATCGTCTAAAGTTTTCGAGAATGACGGATGGGCATTCTAGAATGTCATCGAGTTTTCTAGATGGTTCGATGAAGTATATATAAGGCGCCACGGGTAGCGTGGGGAGAGTTTAGTTTAGTTGTAGTTGAGATGAGATTAAGAGATATTGTATTGTATTGTGAAGTAAAACGGTGAAAGTTACGTCCAGTTTGATTCCCTGGGTGAAGAAAAACAGGCAGTCGTGACAATTGGTGTCGGAAATGTGGGATTATCCAGCGAATCCAGCCAGGAAAAGGAAACAAGAAGTGAGTACAACGTCAGTTAATGCCAGTTACAAGAGCTATGGCGTCCGAAATAAATACATTGATTGCTATGATACAAGAAATGAAGGCAGATGAGAGAAACAGCGTAGAACAAGCCGTAACAAATCTTCAAAGTGGTCAAGACAAACTTGAAGAAAAGCTGAAGCACCACCAGAACGAGGCAGTCGTGGACCTTGAACAAAAGTTGAAGTAACATCAAGACGAGGCAGTCGCAGATTTGAAGAGTGGACAGGAACTTGTGATGACTAGGCTGGAGGAGCAGAAACAAGCGATAAGCCAGGCATTAGAAGATCAAAACCAACGTTGAGGAACAGCTGCAGCAAGTGGAAGATCGTGTCAAAGGAATCGTCACAGAGAAGCTGCAGGAGCGCAGGTGAGAGTAGTTTAACTGCAGTAACTAGCACGCGCTTTACATGACAGACACGGTGGTGGCGTAGTAGCAAAGCCCTATCCATGCAATGGCAAATCATCATGGGACATTTATTACATGCAATTTGAAAATATCGCACGTATGAACTATGGATAACTGGTCGAATGAAGAAAAAGCTTGTGTGCTGATATCCATGCTATGAGACTCTGCAGCAGCTATTTTGGAAAATCTCTGCTCATCAGATCTACGTGATTATTATAAGATAACATCTGCACTAAAGTTACGCTTTGGAGATGCGCACTTAACAGAGCTGTTGCATGGCCAGTTGCATAACCGGACACAACAAGCTAAGGAAGATTTAACCACATTTGCATACGAAGTCCAAAGCTTAGCCAAACGAGCATTCGTCAGCAGTCCTATCGAGACACAGGAATACGTCGCAGCTCGTCAGTTTGTCGCAGGCATTGCGGACCTGGATGTTCAGCGAATCGTAAGACTATCGAGTACCAGAACCTTACAAGGCGCTTTGGTCAAGGCTCTAGAAATTGAAGCTGCCACAAATCTATGCAAGGCACGATAAACTCAATGAAGGAGCAGTTTGACAGAGACACGAAGAATTTGCTGAAGAAGAACGAGAAAACTATCGCTAAGCTTCAAGGAAAACACAGAGTAGCCATGAGGGAACTCACAGCAGACCGGGATAAGCTAAAGCAGTTGCTTGACTCTCAGAAACGGGAATGTATAGGTATTAAGATCAAGTCTGAAAGGGACAAAAAGAATCTGTTGAATAAGAATGACCAACACGAGGCAGCCTTGAGAAAGCTCAACGAAAAACACGACAGAGAAGTTTCTGCTTTGAAAAATGAAATCAAGAGATTGCAGCCTTTGGATCAGCCGGAGAAAGCGTAGGAAAGATGTGACCAAGTTAAGGACGAAAATGCAATGCTCAAACAGAAGATTACCTAGCTGGAGGCTGATAACGAATCCTTAAAGAGATACCTGGACCACGCGATTGTGCAAGCCAAAAAGACCGCGGTCAAGGAAGACGAGTCCAAGGTTGAGAGATAGGTTGGTGCATCATGAAGCAGAGATCAAGAAGATGAAATCAGATATGATAGATGCGCTTCATAGTGTGAGAAAGGTCATGGAAGACTTGTATAAAGCAAGAGACGTTGACAATAAGATGAAACAGCAACTGGCGAATTTGGAAGATGAGAACGTTCGACTGAAAAAGGAGCTGGAAGACGCTTTGGCTGCAGCACAGGCTTATAGTTCTGGGATGAAACAATTGAAGTACCGACATAACAAGGTAAAGCAGAAGATTGCACAGATGGAAAGCGAGGTCGATAGCGATAAGCTAAAGAAGAATTCGAACAAAGTCATTGAAAATGCAAACGAAGGTGTGTACGCAATATCAGTGATGCAAAATGACGATGTAGATTTGAAGCAAATATTGGCGCAGCTGGAGAGAGAAAACGCGAAGATAGGAACAGAGCTTAACGTTGCGCTCAAGGACGTGTCATGGGGCTCTGATCAAGCCGCGCAACTAAGGATCGAGAATGGTAAGCAGAAGAACAAGATTGCGCAACAGGAAGACAAACTGAGCAGACTCACAGAGGAACTGGAGAGCAACCTGAGTGACGAGAAGGGAGCGTCGAGGGTTGACAGCCGACTAGATGAAAAGGCGCAACTGAAGAGGATGGTAGCAGAGTTAGGAAAAGAGAACGCTGCTGGAGCTGAAAATGGGAATCACAACACACGACAGAAAGAAGGGTAGATGTCCGAAGCTTCAATATCATTTGAAGGGACCCTACTTGGTGAAGAACCGCCTCAATGACTTGGTCGACAGGTTATGTACGGGAAGTGGAAAATCGAAGGTCGACTATACTGATGTCTGTGGTGATACAATAATCGAAGTTGTTCGTCGAGGACGCCGAACGCTAAGGGGGGAAGAATGTAACATGCTGTATATTATGGTATTCATGTATTGTGTATTAGTTGTCATGCATGATGTAAAGTCAAAGTGTTAGGTTAGATCTTTGAAATGTAAACATCATCGAATCGTCTAGAGGTTTCGAGAATGGCGGATGGGCATTCTAGAATGTCATCGAATTCTCTAGATGGTTCGACGAAGTGTATATAAGGCGCCGCGGGTAGCGTGGGGAGAGTTTATTTTAGTTGAGTTGAGTTGTAGTTGAGATAAGGTTAAGAGATATTGTATTGAGTTGTGAAGTAAAATGGTGAAAGTGAGGTCCAGTATGATTCCCTGGGTGAAGAAAAAGAGGCCGTCGTGACAATATATATTAGTATTAGTTGATCAGTAATTAGATGAAGAAAAAAGACAATGTCTGGTACACTGCACTGTCGTGTCGTACGCTTCCCGTAGGTCCTGGAATGTGCAAGCGTTTTCAAGGATGGGCAAGATGGGAGACGCTCCATTGTCGGACTCTCCCCGCTAGCGCATATATCGTCCTCAGCATATCCTCATCTCACTAGGTTATCCCCACAGACCTGCCCATTTGGCATCTAAGCCTGTTGAAGCTTTTCCAGGTCCCAGTTGTGACCTGGCAGGGAGGCTTTTAGTTGGGTTCCAAGTTGGAATGTGGTTATCTGTTAGCTGTCGCTTCCACAGTACCTCTTTCGTTACTGATTTGTAGTCTGTCAGTGGATTTTTGGACATAATGAAATTCTTCCTGTCCTGGATGTATGTCTGAGTCTGGTAGCTGGGAATTTGTGCATTTATATGGATAAAGGGTGTCTTTTATCTAATGACTGTCTACTTCGTTCTGTCATACATGAGACCTCTCGCCTGATTTAAGGGGAGGCTATTTCCGCTAACATGTACAGGTGGCATAGGTTAGTAGGTTTTAGACAGGCCGTGATTATCCAACCGTTGTCGTTCAGGGTAGGGATCAGTTTGTGAGCATGGGTCGAGCTGGACCATACAGGGCATGCGTATTCGGCTGGGGCAAAGCATATGGCAATATATGTCGTCCGCAATACGCTAGGGTGGGCCACTTATTGGGAGTTAACCAGCTTGCGAATGACACCTTCTCTCGTATTCACGTTCGCTCTAGTTTTAACTACGTGTTTTTATAAAACAGAGTCCTGCCTAAGGTAACACCCAAATGAACTGGATTTGGGCAGTACTGTACCCTGGTCGAATTCCATTAACTAACTTCTTATGTCATATCAAATCTTATACTTACCAGGATGGAAGGTCTTTACAGTATTACTTCCCCCTTTCAGATGATAATGTAAGATGAAGCCATAGTTTGTCGAAACATAAGCATAGTCATTGTTCGATATATCCAAAACGAGGTCAGTACATACGAGGTCACGAAAATCTGGATGCATAGTGTTCAACGATATGCAGGAGTTTTTTACTAGCATAACCTCTTTGCTATCTGACTCAAACGTTTTAGAACTATTTTGCTTCACGACAACTCCCCATAGTATTATTTCTCCGTCTTCGTCCAGCGAACAGATCTGAAACATCAAGGCTGAGCTAAATAATGTTTAAAATGAGCAGAAAGAACATCGTGTTGTGTACCAGGGGCATTTTTTTGCGGTGGGTTTACATTTAGTGGAAACAATAAGTATTCCACACGTTTTTTTCTACGGTCAAAAAAAGCAGACATGGGCAGCAGAACATTTTTCGAAGTTTTACACTCCCTTTTGACCACTCATGCGTGTTATAACCCCGATATTAAAATGCCTTTTGTAGGTTTTCTTTTAAGTTTTTTTTACTTTTCACAGAATATATAAGTCGCATGCACATGCGATATCTCTACCACGAGAACGGCCCTCTATAGGCCCGTCACTTTATGATCCGTCTGTTCCCGTAGCAGCCACATCCATGACGACGCACGCTTTAAAGGCCGATTCATAAACTCGACGTTGGCGTTGGCGTTGCTGTTGCCGTTGGCCGTTGCAACATAAATACATGGAAATGCCTAAGGTCGGTTGCACACACGGTGGATTTTACCGCGGCGGCCAATTGACCGTCGTCGTCCATAGAATTTCCTCAGCTTGCACACACGGCGGTCGCCGCCGCTGCACACACCCTTGTCGCTGGATTCGCGACATGACCGCAGTTTGAGTATGTTTATATGAAAATAGTAATTCCAACTGATTTTCAACTTATAACAAATTTCAGCAGCTGATATGAGCAAAAAATGATTTGACAGAGGTATTTTGATTTTTTGGTTTATTGAGGAGCCCAGGACCCGGTGGCATCTTTGAGTACTGACCTCAGTTTTTTGGGTTTAATTCATGAAGCAGGTACACAGCTTTCACGCGCTAAGACGTCTTGATTAAACAAAAAAAATCTGCCTACCCTAATGATCAAGTCGACGCAAAAGTTTTACGAGGTTATGTTACTGTGAAAACGCCGAGCCGAAAACTGCTGTTTACTCTAGATACTTACCGAACCCCCCTTTTTCAGCCAATTCATCAAATTTGTTACGCAAGGCCTGACAAACTTCACACCAAGCGTTTCTCGTGGCATCTAGGTCTTTGAATATGTCAAGGGTTTTTTCCCACAAGACAGGTCTTTCTTGGATTAAAGAAACTAAAATATCATTATCAATATCCAGGTCATTCATGGTGCTATTTCAACTAAAAACGATACTGTTTATTCTTCACAACTACAAGTCTTCTAACGACTCCGAAATAAACTAAGTCGCTGTGTGTGCAATCGTTCAACTGGCTACGTGGGCCACTATGTGGACGTCGACGGCAAAAAAAACGTCGGCTCCAGTGACAGTCGGCGGTTGGACCGCTACCGCTGACGGCAAATTTAATGATCGTTTATTTTGCCGTCTAATGTGTAAGCTGTCATCTACTTCAAAGCGCCACTGCAGAATTGGCGTCGGCGGTCATTTGTCCGACGCGGTAAAATCCACCGTGTGTGCAACCGACCTAAGACCATTCATATTCGACGTCCGCCGTCGGGTCGGCCGTTGGGCACGCCGTTCGACATAACGAACTATCTTTTAACTTTTGCCGTCCGCCGTTCGTAGCCACCGTCGTAGCCGGCGTATAAGACAATCATAGTCGTCGGTACCGGTCATGTGATATTGTTATTATTTTTGACGTCTAGCTGTCAAAAGGTTTCTGGGTTTTCTCCAGGGTTTTCTCAAGTTTTCTGTATTGGTTACTGGTTCTGACTATGTCCATTTTTACAAGGAAAATTCAAAGATCTTTCACAGAGCCAAAAACACTGATGATAAATCGCAATAGAACATGTTTACAAACACGATGGGAAAGCTAGGTTAACGGCACGACGTCGAGTTTATGAATAGCACCCTTGTGCTACGAACGGCTAACGTCAACGCCAACGGCAACGGCAACGCCAACGTCGAGTTTATGAATCGGACTTTAGAACAGTACGAAAGCGAAATTTAAATCGCTTGTTCGGTAGCTGTGGAGATGCATGTATATTACCATGGCTTTCGATCTCGCAACGCGACAAGTGCTCGTAGGTAATATCTTGTGATCCCGTCCTACGGATTACTGGCGGCTGTGTTAGTTGCCGTATTTTAGGCGTTTTGTGTGTTTTTCGCCGTATAGTAGAGCAGGCGTTTTGGAGGCGCTACATGAGTAAAATATGTATTACAATGATTAGCTTGCAAATAAAAACAAACAGATATTTACACCGCACAAGAAAATTGCACTTTATTAACAACTTCTGAGTGGAAGCAGTGCTTCGCCCCTGTGGTGTACTTTTACTTGCAACATCATAGGTGAGGAAAGTATTGTGCTTCTGAAAGTTTTAGGTTTCGAGGTTATACTTTTTTTGGTCGTTTAATGTTTCTGTCGCTCCGGACTACTTTGCTCCCCATCGGACTTCTTCCAATCGTTATAAGCTTACTCATAGAAAGGAATCGTTTTGTGGTGAAACATAATTGAAATATGAGTGCTGCTGGCTCTCACACATCATATATTTTGTCGCTATCAGCTGACTTCGTTATTAACAAAACAAGGTTAAGTTCTTGTCTGCCGAGCAGAGTTCTTCTTGAAGTTAAGCGAGTAGTGTGGTGACCCTCCTCGTACTTGATTTACTTCGGCGATGTAGTTCGACGAAGAACTCGCGAGCAGTGTGGGTGAGGCTTGACGATTGAGAAGAAATGTGTTGTCTAGGTCATAGTAGGTGACGTTGCTATTTTTTTGATAAACAGTAATCAGGTGAAGTTTTTGATAGTCTAAGATCCGAATATAAGACGACCTTCACCGAACTGGTTAATGGATGAAAAGCATTTTATATTAAATTTAATATGTTAAAAACATATCGCGAGTGGGTTGGCTGAAAAATTTCAGTCCAGGATATGATTAACTTAGTATTGAAAAATTAATTTTTTTTAAACATTTCACTGGTTTGGTTGATAGACAAATCACATACCAATCGAAAGTATGATGCTCATAGAATACGCAAACGTTAGGTTGGCTACGTTTTCCCGTCCCAATTATAGGGTAGGCAGGTATAAACAGGTAAATCAATAATAGTAATTTGTACCTGTGTGGTTAATGCATGAAACTTATAAATCAAAATAAAGATAATTTTATTGCAAACGCGTCGATATAGTGTTGTCTGCAAAAAATCAGTCTGGAATTCCGGTTGTCGAATTTTAAAGATCAAAATATTGCTGCCAGTAAGTACATGGGCCAGAGGGGTCCGTGCGAACTATCCCACGATACATATACACTGAGAACTGTCCCGTGTATTAACAAAGGACGCAGCATAGCAGCTGCGTGTAGCTCGGCCATTGAATGAAAAAGAATGCGCATGTCATGTGTCCGTGAAATTGAAATGGTTTATTTGAATGAAACAATCAAAAATGTATAAATTTATGAATTTTCCATGTCATTATTTCACAATTAAAGAGATTTAAAAGATGTATTTACTAAGATAGTTTTAAAGGTTAAATTATTATGCACTTACGTATTCTCACCAAGAAAGTTATTAAACTCTTCATTATATTTTTTACCCAAAGCAGTCACTTTTTTGTAGCACGTGGTATGATAACCTACAAAATCGAGTGATGCCTTGGTTAACTCAACGCCACTGTATTTAAAATTTTTCTTTTTACGAAAATTTAATTTCAACGAACAGTTTTTATACGTTTCATCGTTAAAATCAAGAACATCATCGTCCGAATTGCATAGAAAACACTTTTTGGCCATTTTTTATCACAATTTAATGTTTATAAATAACAACAATCAGTATAGTAGTAGTAGCAGCACGCTTTTTCAGTTCAAAAGAATAAGGCAAACTGTTCCAATACAATGATGCCCAGCATTTACGAGTGTATCGCTATCCTTTTCAATTTCACGGACACATGACATGCGCACTTTGTTAATACACGGGATAGTTCGCTCGGACCTCATTGGCGCACGTATTCACTGGCAGCATTATTTTGATCTTTAAAATTCGACAACCGGAATTCCAGACTGATTTTTTGTAGACAACCCTATATCGACGTGTTTGCAATAAAATTATTTTTATTTTGATATATAAGTTTCATGCATTAACCACACCGGTGCAAATTACTATTACTGATTTACCTGTTTATACCTGCCTAACCTATAGTTGGGACGCGAAAAACGTAGCCAACCTAACGTTTGCATATTCTATGGGCTTCATATTTTCGAGTGGTATGTGATTTATCTGTTAACCAAACCAGTGAAATGATTAAAAAGAATTGATTTTTCCATATTTAATTAATCATATCCTGGACTGAAATTTTTCAGCCAACCCACTCGCGATATGTTTCTTAACATATTAAATTTAATATAAAACGCTTTTCATCCATTAACCAGTTCGGTGAAGATCGGCTTATATTCGGATCTTCTACTATGAGGCTGGCTGGGGGTGGAAAGGAGGGTCTTAGAATGGGGGAACTCCAAAATTTGTGGAAACCCTAAAACAGTTTTCATTGTCCTGAATAAGATTGACGCTGGTGATGTTCGATGCTTTCAGTTTCAGCTATACGTGATTTTTTAGCACAGCCGGAAAAAATAAGTAAACTAAATGAAGATAGGAAGAAGAAGAGATGTAACATCTTTGGTCAAAATGTAGAACGAATTGATTTGATTCAAAAACATGGCCATGAATAAAATCAAATAAACGTTATAATAGTAAAACAGACATTTGTCATATTGCAACTCACCTCTTTTGTCGCTGAACCAGAAGCCAGAAAAAAATCACCATCTGAAGAGTCTTTTATATTATCTATAGCGATTATTTTTGTGCTGTGTCCAAACCCAACGTTTGTACAATAAACAGGAACATGGCTTGAAGGCTCGCTTGGAACTGAGCTTATATTCCATACGATAATTGTTCTGAAAATATAAAAAATAGTATGTATTAGAGTGCTATGCTTGAGTTTGTTATTTTAACTGTCCTATTTATGATGTGTAACGTAAAAGTGGTGATTCTGACAATACTGCTGTTAGCGTTTATAAATTCTGCATATTCAAAAGCCCCTAAAAATTGAACTTCATCGTTCCAGCTGTGGCAGTTTCGCAGATATTCAAGCGTTCCGGAACTTTTTACTGAGAAACCGGCCCACATAGCACTGGATGATATGTGAATATTCTGTTCACATTCACCTCAGACATTATGAATATTCTGAGAAAATTCCAAATATTCTAGAAACATTTTGTCTAAATTACCTCATATACAATACATTTTTAGGGTATATGGATACTGTTCGAAAAATAATGGCACCTACTAGTGGCAGATGGTCACAAAAGTTAAGTGGTTAGACATCTCAGTCTATACCATATTCAAATCCAAGGTGCAGAAGATTGTAAACAAATAGGATACCACGCACGCCGCCCGAGTAAAGCGGCATTCATTGCGATTGGCCGGAAGGCAATAAACACCTTGTCAGCTTGCCGCTATGCCGCCCGTCTGGGTTGTTGAACAGAGTACAGGGTTGTATTTTATTCAGTTGCTACGTGTGTTTATCATTGTATACGACGCGTCGGGTTTATGATAGCATACATCGTGCTTTTATCATCGCATACCTGCCGTGCTGTTGTGCGAATTTTAGTCAGTGTTGTACTGTTATTGTTTTAATAGTTATTAGTGGTGTTTGTGTTAGATATTGAAGGATGTCTAGTAGTACAGAGACTGCAGATGCACCCATGGATGGGGCTACAAGTCAGGATTTGAGTCCACCAAGGAAGAGGTCAAAAAAGAGTCATTTTGACGTGAGGCTTAAGGAGGTAAGATTAAACGTATATAAATACGAAACCCATAAAAAATCATTAACAACTGCTGCTGACGATATACCAACAAATGCCTCCAGAATATTAGAAATTCAGAACTGGCTTCGATTAAAAAATATTAGTTTTAGCGAAGCATTACTGAAAGTTGAATTACTTCAAATTGTGAATGAGCATAAGGCTGAGTACAATAAATATAGAATAGATGAAATGGCCAAAAAGCAAAATAAAATAGTTTTGAGGCTTCCACCTTACCACTGTGAACTCAATCCTACTGAGCTAGTTTGGTCTGAAATTAAAAACACTGTAGCTGAAAAAACACTACGTTCAAGTTTGCTGATGTGAAAAATCATTTCCAAGAAGCAAAAGGATCTATTACCGCAGATAAATGGCAAAAGTGCATTCGACATGTCCAAGAAAAAGTGGAACAGGAAATGTGGCGATTAGACACCATAATATAGAATACTGAACGTGTTATAGTTAACATCAATGGTAGCAGTACATCAAGCTCACCAGACTCTGAATAGATGGACAGATGTAGCTGAAGTAGGTATTGATCCTTTCTCAACTTTACCCCCAAAATGAAGGTTCCTAAGGTAAGAATAATATATAAAATCTAAAATACATCAATACAGCTGTAATGGAAAAATATTATGATTCATAAATGCTACTCCACATCCGATACTATGGACTCGGCCAGCCGCCGAGCGCGTCTTATTGTTTACAGCCACTGCACGGCGGATTTGAATACACTGTAGATGTCTAAGATAAAGTGTAAACTTGTTGCATTTACTCAAAATTCTACTCACATATAATGAACCATACCATAGTAGGTGACCATAATTTGGAACACTGTCGCACACTTTATAACAACTAGCAACTTTATTGTACAAAATTGGGTATAAATGCACGCCTTTCACGAATAAAACTCGCTAATCGCTAAAATGCCCACATCACATGCTTATTACAGATCCAAGGTGAAGCGAAGAATAGAGTGACAACCTGACAACATTGACAACACTGACGAGTGAACGACACCCTCAGAGTAAGAACTGAACATAGAGGTAGTAAACAAACCACTTCAGCATTGCGTGCTCAACTAACCTGAAAATTCTTCCATTGCAACCCATGTTACAAATACTGCTCTGCACTGTCCCATCTTGAAAAACTGTTAAACTACACTCGGATATAGCATAGAAAGTCCGTGAAGCTTCACTACAGTTACCAAGAAATAGCGAATTTGATTTTACTGACCAAGCATAAAAGACGCACAAACAAAACAAAGGTTTGACAGTCGGAGGTTACCGTAAACAAATCGCAGGAAAATTACATAGGCGTTGCCAACTCCTCAATATTTATGTAACACAGAATTTGCGTTTATGATGAAGAAACATGCAGTAACGCAGTAGAGGTCTACATATCTATTGATTTTGCTGTAATCATTTCTGAACCATCAAAATACCATCTTTTTTAACGTAGAATGGAATATTTCTGGATACTATACAATTAAGACGATAGTAAACAATTATGACTGCCGTATCTGGCGGTCGATATGACAACGTGAGAAAAGATGTTGGCCTATTAGAATTAGTTGTTTACTACCTCTATGTTCAGTTGTTACTCTGAGACGACACCATAGTCACCAAATATCAGCATAAGATGCTGTCACCGCTGTCACTTTATCGTCGGAGGATGCCGTATTGCTGTGCTGTGTCACCGTGCTGTTTTAAACGTTGGCATGTCGGCAATCGGCATAGTTGGCAATGGCTAATGAAGGGCTAATGACTAACAAACTTTTAAAATGACACCTAATACTTATTACATATATTTAGGAGGATGAACGCAAAACGAATAGTACTAAATTAAGATTTTTTTAATTCACTCAGAATCAGAAACGTGCAAATATAAATCAATAATACCTCATATTGAATATTTGCATACACACAGAAAATATTTCTGTTACGAATATTACTAAATGTTCTTCATAAAAGAGCTACATCTTGTTCTTAGTAGATGATTAAAATAATATTCTATGAAGAATATTACTGGTATATTCTGGAATAATTCAGAAATTAAACGAATAATCAATGATTATCCTAAGTGCATAAAATAATAATACTCTATATTCTATGATTCTACTGAATATTCATGGAACATATAGGAGATTTAAAGAATATTCATAGAATATTCAGTGCTATGTGGGGGTGTAGCCGTGTATTAGTAATTAATAGAAACAAAAATTTGAAATTATGACACCTTAGCAAAATTTGACATGCGAAATTAATTGCAGCAAAAATTAATAGGGCATTCCATACAATTTAACAAAATAGTTATGACCTGTAACGTAAAAGTGGTAAATCTGGCAACATTGTTGTTAGCATTTTTGAATTCTGCATGTTCAAAAACCCTCAGGTATTGGATTTAAGCGTTCCACCTTTGGCAGCTTTGGAGATATTTAAGCGTTCCGGTACTTTTTACTAACCCGCGGCATATGACTTTCATCGCATATGCCCTTGACTGACTAATGGAGCACTATGTATATTTTAATTAATCTTATAGATACCTTTGCCACAAAAGAAATACACAACCTTTTCAATTAGTTCAGCAGTAAACTGAACTTCAAATGAAATTTCAAAACTTTCTGGAAATCTTATTACTCAAAAACAAATAAGTAAGAGAATATACTAAGTCCTTATACTGAACAGAAGTTATCTAATAGTAGCTGAAGAGAAGCTGAAGAATATGATGCAACCTATCGTACCTTTGATCTTTTTAACTTCCCACTTAAATAATATTGACAATGCTATACCTAGAATTGAAGATACATCTTAATATGTTTTTTATGCATACTTGTCGATAAATCAAACATACAGCGTGTCTTGATATTTGACCGACAACGCTTGACAGGTGATCAGGTGACCTCACATTGTATGTACATTGAGATAGGAATATAAATGCTTAATTTCCAAAGTTTTACCTTTATTTTCGTTTTTTCTCGATTATTCTGCAACAAAATGGCACAATGATCTAAAATTACATATCTAGGAGTTTATTAAGGCGAGAAATCCAAATTCAACAACGGTTTTGCTATCATGATTAGAGGTCGCCGCCTACGGCGCACTGAACCCATTCAAATTATCAATTTTTTTTGCGGTTTGGTGCATCAATGTAGGTATAAAGAAAATCGTTTCCTCGATATGTTTTACGTGAAACATGTTTTTTGATCTAATATTCATTCGGTCTTGAATACCGATAATTCTTTCGATCACATTTTATGATTAAATGGGGTGTCTTGGAAATTTCAATAACGGTAATAACTTACCCATTATGCAGTCCACCATAGGCGAAATGAGAGGTAAAATCAATTGAACACGAAGATATTGCACTATAAGACTCCAGAATTAGCTCAGGTTCTTCAGAATATGCTCTCCAAATAGCAACAGAATACGCATTCTTATCCTTCCTATTATGTACAGTGGCAAATTGCCTATTATTATCACAGCTAAAAGAAATATGGTCCACCCTTGAACCTTCAAGGATCACATTGGTTGTGTTAAACGAAATGAATCCATCACTGAAAGGCAGCTCTCGAGAATTCTTTTTAAGATCACTAAACTTGCCTGAAGATCGTTCTTCCAAGATTTTTGTCACTAAGGTTCCCGCAGATATCAAAAACTTATTTAAATAATTTTCGTTACACATTCTGTTCACTGAATCTGGCTCAACATCATATTCACTTCCGACTCCTAAGTATTCGTTTTTATATGTCTTCCAAAAGGTCGCGTCATCAGGATTCAGCTTAGAAAAACAAACTGGAATTTGTGTCCACTTGGCATTAAAACTAACATCATCGGTTTGTATTTCTTCATCAATATCATCGTCACCAGTTTGAGTTGCACTTTGAACTGTGTTACTTCGTCCATAGTTCTTTATAAACACTTCGTAAGGCACTGGAGCCAAGTCAAATAGAGTGTAACTGAAGCTATCTAACTTAATCATGCTTAAGATATCTTCACCTCTCCTTCTTCTGATTTCCATGCTTCGCCTTCGAATGGTTTTCTTTTGCGCATCCAAGAAATTGATGAACTGGAGCGACTTTTGGTCTTCAAATCCTTCATCTGAAAGTGAAGCTGTATTATTCCGCTGTACATCCAAATTAGCGTTTTCCTTTTCCACATATTCTTTTATGTTATCTAAGATTTGTTTATGCTTATAGTCGGGCATGTCATAGTGTCCTGAATCCATCTTCTTTTCCTCCTCTGTACCCGCAGAGCTCAATCTTTTCGTTGCAGATTTCAGCTCTATAGGAGCAAAAAGGTGACTTTCACTGCTACTGATGCTACTGGTATCTCCTCCAGTGGTATCGTCCACGTTAAGAGAATTACTTGAAGTTGAGTACTTTTCAAAATCAGACTCGTATGAATTGAAATCATCTTCGTAGTCATAATTGTCCGGAGAATCAGACTTTGCACTAGATTTAGAGACTGTTGGCTGATCCTCTACTTGAAAATTGACATTTGGTTCAGAGACTGTTGGTCCTTCCATTGCTTCAGTTGTTACCTTTGTGCTATTTCTTGAGTTATGTCTGGAACTCTTTGAGTTTGTGTTAAGCTCTCGTTTAGATGCTCTAATAAAATCTGATGATTCTGTGTTTACCTTAGATGTAGATTTAACTTTGGACTTTGACCCACTATTGAATTCAAAGGGTTTGAGCAGCATAGAATGTTCTTTTACTAGCTTTGGTACTAGCTCTTCAGGAACTTCTGGTCCAACTATGTTTGTATTGACTAAACTACCTTTCCTTAGAGTTGCAGTTCCTGGTCGTTCAGATATGGTACTATAGTCTGCACTAACTGATTTATGTCTTGCTTCTGACTTGAGGTCTCTGAAGCTTTTTTCTCCGCTTCTGCTTGAAACTGAGCTATAATCTGTCTCTGATGACTTCTTTTTCAAGATAGGTGTGTTGTTAGTTTTTGATCTCATACTGGATCTACTAGTTTTTGCTATTACTTCTTTTTCATCCCTTCTACTGGTAGTATTTCTAATACTCTTGGTGTCTGTGATGGTATTTTTGGATACCACACTTGCTTCCTTTTTGCTTGACCCATAAACAGTGCCTTTCGGTTTTGTTGATTGAGAGTCGACCTTAGTTTTAGATTTTGTTCCTTTTCCTTTCTCATTGTGTATATCACTAGCACTCAATGCATTTGAAATCATAGTTTTACCATCTGGAAAAAACTTATCCGTTGACACTTTACCACTAAGTCCTTGAGAACTTCGTTTCACTTCCACTTTATCTTTTTCACTTACACTTTTTCGCTTGGACTCAGACTTCGTCGCTTGAGTCCTGTTAGTCTCTACACTCCTTTGTTTGATCAAAGTCGTTGACGATTTTGACTTTTTAGTCGAGTCTTCCACTTTTTTCGCGTGTCTTCGATCGCTGCTAGCTTCTCTAACCTTTTTAGCCAGTTCATATGAGTTCTGTGATGTTTTTCGCGTCGTTGATACCTTAGCACCATCCTAAAATTTAAAAGGTTTATAATAAAGGGCAAAATGTTGAGGTAAATAATACTTGCCTTTTTGGTAGACATAAAAGATTTGTCTCCTCGAAATCGTTAGACCATTTGTGGATGTTTTGACAGAAATAAGTGTGTCATGTTGTTAGAAACGATGCTACGTAAGCAGTATAGAAATAATCGATAATACGGGTAGGGGTGCAATCATTATGGTCTGGTAAATTTGTAGCAGACAACGCACAGCACTTAGGAAAATCGATGCGTAGCGACCGTTAGGTCAGTGAAATGATGGCAAGGAAACGTTAAAGGGGTGATACACGTACGAAGTTTAAGTACGCGGTTTTTAAGTTTGCGAACTTACTCGGCTCGACGCGGTGACACACGTGAAGCTGAAATCACGCATTTTGATGATTTTCCTAAATAAACAAAACTTTTAACAAACTCCAAACACAACAAGCGTTGCGGATCGATGGCCTGCCGAAGCAGAGTGGTGGCTCGCGACTCGCAGTACGAGCCGAGACAAGCTACAAGCAAGATTTCAAACCAGTTGGCTCGCCGGCGGATTGCGCGACGGTTTTAAAGTACGCGTACTTACGGTGACACACAGGCGAAAAAGGTCGTCGAGCCATAAGTACGCGTACTTGCTCGTACGTGTATCAGCCCTTTTAAATGTTACTAGAATGGCACAACTCGTCATTGCTTGTCAGAGCGGTCCGGTGGACCTTTGCTCTTAGTTACAGTCGCGTCGGTCGGTCGGTCTGTCAGGTCTGCTGACCCACATCAAACAAAGTCAGGGAGAAGTGAGGGAAGAAAAAGAAAAGGAAGGAAAGAGAAGAGCAAAGAGGGGGAAGTTCGTCAGTTGGAGGCGAGCCGCGGCCTTGTGTGCTTGCGAACTTGCTCGACTGTGTAGTTCACTGACTTGCGCAAGAGAGGGTTGCTATGCGATTCTGCTTGACTACTAGAAAGGCTTAAGGGGTTCAAAGGGTTTGCTCCACGTTTGCTCAGATTTTTTCATCTAGCAACGTCAAAAAGCTTGAATACGTAGAGGAAGAAGAAAGAGAAGAAGAAGAAGTATAGAGTTCAGACTTAAACGTCAAAAAAGTTCGCTCCAAAAGAAAGAGTATATTAAGCGACAAAGTGGACTATTTAGATATGAAGGAAGACTCAGGAGGTACAATAAGCAAAGGTTCCTCGACCACCACCGATACAGCAGCCGAATCTAGCAGCGGCCCTTGGAAGGAGAGATGCCTGAAACGCGAGGAAGAGCTGCCACGCCGAGGTGATGAGCTGTCAGCCGCTGAGAAAATTATCCATGAACCAACCCAGTTAGTCACAGTTCAACAAAAACAAATTACACAGCTAATGGTAAAGATGAACCGTTTTCTTGAAATCCAGGTACTGCTTACCAATAATTCTTCGAAACAGTTTGATAATAAAAATATTCAAAATTCTGACAGAGCTGTCAACCTGAAAAAAACGCTAGAAAATTCCACGAACAACAAAAAAATGAGTACCACTGATGACGAAGACGCCTTTTATTCCGGTTTTATTAAGGCAAAAACAAGGAAAAGACGGTCTGATAAAACAAACAAGACTGACATAACAGGAGAATTTCCACCACCACCAATGCCTAAGTCGTTAATTCTTTCGATCAATATGCAGATTGCAGCGCGTATCCTTGCTACCGACTACTACGCATTCGAAGTCAGCCAGTGAAGCAAATACAGCATCACAACCAGTAAATGCTTCGTTGATTGACGTTGGTGGCCAATCACCTTCACAGACAACCCAGGAATCGAGTGCACCACGGAAATTGCGTGTTACAATTTGGTTGTTCTTCGGGATGAGTCGAAGTGGCGTGCTGTAAATCACAAATAAATTTTTTTGGGTATTCAAATTTAACGCGCGTTTGCTGTCGATGCCGGAATTAGGATAATTCCTAAATTCGAGGCTGATTACCGCAAGATTGTGCGCCTCTTCAGAGAGGAGGATATGCCCCACAACACGTTCCCTCTCCCTTCGGGGAGAAATATTCATGCGGTAATAATCAGAAGAGTACCTGCAGCCACATCGGGAGGAGAGATCAAGGAAGAGTTGCAGCAGAGGGGATATGCCCCTCTACACATTATTCGACTTAGCGCAGCGGCACTCCTATGCCTTTGGTAGGAGGGAAGTGTTTAATGAACATGAGCTGCTGGCTATACGAGTTGGAGTTCAGAAGAACTCTAGACTCATTGGGCAGTGTCACCGCTGCCAAAGATATGAGATTGCGCAAACGTACTAAGTGTTTAAAATGTGCTTCTGACCACATGACCCACGTATGCCCTAAAACAGGGTTCAAGGAGCGAAAGTGCGCAGGTTTGTCATAATTCGCTAGGAATGGGTTTGATGAAAGGAAGCAATTGTTACAGTTTATTCTACAACACATAGTATGAAACCGTTTATAGTTGTGACTACTAAATAGTCTGCCAAACTTATATTTATTGCGTTTATAATCGATGAAGTCATCCAGTATCGCAACAACAGCTTGGTGATCAGATAGTCCAGCAGAAATAACAGAGCAAGATATAATATCAAAGTTTGTACACAAATAGCCAATTTTGGTAGAAGAATATTGGATTAAATGGGTATAATTTTCGACAGGCATTTCTAAATTAGGCATACTAGAAGTTGTTTGAATGAGAGTACATCATAATTGGTATCATTATAGTTAACGTTAAAATCACCAGATACCAAAACATCACTATTTACTGGTAGTTCTGTTAAAATAGCTTCCAAATTATTAAGAAATGTTTTACAATCCCCTAATGGTGATCTGTATATGCAGATTATGTAAGTGTTTGTATATTTTATGTGAGCTATACAACATTCAAAATTAATTTCTTCATTACAATTTGAATATTTAGTAATGTCATTGATGTCTAGCCAACTTGAACAATTAATTAGAATCATTGAACCTCCATGTGTGTGATGCTTTCTACAATATTTTCTGATTATGATGTAATCATTCACATTTACAATTTCATCAGAAAACAGCCAATGTTCCGTAAGCAATAAAATAGATGGAAAATTTGTTTCACCTCAAAATACGTATAATTCATCAGTCTTATTTCTTAACGACTGAATGTTTAGGAGAAGTGATGACAACTGATATCCATTCTGTGTAGAGATTTGTTGAACAGGATAATGTTTGGTTAATGGTTCTTCATTAAAAAATCCGTAGTCGACGAAGTCTGCAGCAACTGGGTATTGTCTACATTTTGGGCAGGGGTAATTCGATTTCCCTCTGGTACTTTTTTAAAACGAGGATTATCAAGGAATTTATTGCGTCTTAAAAAATTGAAACGTTTAAATCTAATTCCATTGGGTCAAAAAGTTTTGTCATAAATTAACTTAGAATTTTTGGGATTAACTCCTATTCAAGAGCAATTATTGTCACTACTTTGGTAAAATGTTTTTACTTGTTTAACATGGATGTTGTCAGGATTCTTCAACTTTTTTAGTGAGTAGGCTGATATTGAATGTTCACATACATTATCCTTGACCCCTTTTAGGAATAACCAAATTCTTTTTGGGCTGGTTTTTGCCGATCCTTCAAAAGTAATGTCATCAGTAGCCGTACCAATTGAAAAATTTCGTTTCCGGTTCCGTTTGGTCAAGGTGTAGTTACTTTGTGAGGTATCAAGAGAATCAACGTTCATAATATTTTTATTGGTTTGAGGGACTTTCTCACTCCCTTGTTTTACTACAGTCGAGTATGTTATACGTGCAGCTTCATCATCCTTCCCCATTTATGATTAGTAGCAGAATGATGTTGAGTATTCTGAACCGTAGTATGGTCAGATGCAGATTTCTTTTTGGGTAGCTGCGATTGCTGTTGATTAGAATGTTGTATGGGATCGTCATTCTTTAAGGACTGGAATTGTTCAATTTTGTTCACCAATATCGCCGGCCTTTTAGTTTTCGTAAAGGTAAATTTTAAAATTTTGTATTTATCTTTCAATGTCCATTGTCAATTTTTAAATTTTGTTTATCAATCTGCTGTGCCATAATTTTGTTAAATTGCTTCGCTATATCTCGTCATTTTGTTTTTATATTGTATATAGATATCATTTCACAATCATCATTACCACCTTGATCGTTTTTCTATATTATTTTAATCACTTGCATTTAATTTAGTAAATATTGAAACTTTATAGATTTATTTACTTTGCCCCACCACTTCTTGCAGTACAGACATTGCATCCAACTGACTAAAAAGTAAGCTATTGCTTTTCTGAGACCACCAATCTCTGGCAATTCATTTTTCTCTGATTTTTGACCTGACAGTGGCGTACTATTTTAGGTTCGATCATCTTATATCTCGTTAGGGTTTTTGAAATCTTATTAGTGCCTATATATACCTCAGGCATGGGAAACCTGGCCCATGCCTGAATGTGAAAACACGCTAGGGGCTTACCCATAACCCTTTGTAGCATGTGAACCTTCTAACGCTAGCCAGATGGGTTGTGACGGGTTGACGCCCCATCTATCTCGGACAAGTCAACAATGGCATTACAAGTATCAAATCCAAACATAGTCTCAAGAAGCACCACTCTCCGACGTCTTCTAACGAGAACAAAACCCAAGAATGAACATCAAGGAACTAAAAACTGCACCTACTAAGTGCCATGTGAATCAGGCAAAGTATATGTATATACATTGGAGAAACGAAAAGGCTTCTAGGAGCGAGAATTAAGGAGCATCGACTAAACACAACACCCACCCAGCAGAGACAGAAAAATCCAGAATAGCTGATCACGCTTGGACTGAGTGCCACAACATTATTTGGGAAGACGCTAAAGCTATCGCCAGAAACCCATATTGTAGCCCCTCATAAGAAAAAAATATAAAAAACTAACATTTTACAGAACAAACTTGGATACAAACGTGGAACCAAGGGACAATCGAACGGTCACGTTAGTAAGAATCGACGCCACTGAACCAGAACACCACGGCGAACGGTCAGACCAAGCTGCGAGGAATGACACGTCATCAAGAACTGGCACACTGAGCAAAACGCGACACTGACCAGTTAGAACAAGACACGAAAGAACGACACGGCAGCTAGAGAGAATAAATAGCACGGAAGTTCGAAACAGTCTTTTTAAGATGTTCAATCCAGCTGCAATACAAGCTCGCATTGGTCGAGTAAAAAAAAGTGTACGTAAATATCTGAACTTGATGCACATATTTATTTGATTTTATAATTACAGTTCCACTAGGCAAATCCATAAATCTGAGGTGTATCTAGATACCTCAACTTGATGTACAGGGTGGCCTAATAAGAATGGACGTCGGCAATATCTCGGTAACCCTTTATCATATAACTTCGAGCAAAAAATATTATTAGGTAAGTCAGCCAAGAGAAATCTCTGGAAATTATTTTCAAGTTCCGCAAGTGGCCGCTAGGGGGCATAACTGTTACGATCAATCAGAAAAACGCCTTTTTCTCAAAAAATATGCAAGTAAAGGTATATTACAAATTCTACCAAAATGTAGACAGGACAATTTTCGATATTTATGTTAACAGTTTTTTGCTCTATCTTGTAAGATGTAGTGGTGGGCGAATGTCAAAAATTTTTTTATTCAAATGCTAGGTCTCGTTTGGAAGACCTCTTCTCAGCCAATAATCTGTTGTATAAAAATTATTCAAGTTTATCTTGACTTAGTAGCTACAGGGCGGTACTTGATATCATAATAATTATCACGCATTATTACGAAAATTTTAAATGGTATGCTATGTATCTTTTAACATAGCTATACAGAGGACGAAATTCTTAAAATTTCAGTGCAAGATTTTTTCTTTTTTTTTTTTTGGAGTGGCACTGGGGGTTGTTCCCATTCGCCGGACACGTTTATAATAGCGATATTATAGTATTTTTAGTTCCTGAAAAGTCGTGGCGGCGCAACAATAATAAAAAAACTAGAAATATAAAAACACCTCATACTTCGTTTTTAGACGGTTTGGAGGCTCCTGATCGTTTCGCATCGTCCAGTTGAGGCATGCAGAATAAACATTGTGGCGTCCTGGTTCCTAAGGTGAGAGATGAAAGAAACTGTTTACTAGAGTTTTTTTTGTTGGATTTTTTTTTGTGGACGGGTGGGCGATGATTTGGTTGCAAGAGGATTTCTCGCCGCGATAGTCTGTGTCGAAATTTCATTAAAATCAATTCAATAATTTTCGCTATACGCAATGTACATGGAACGAAATTAAGCGACACTCGTATATGCATACTTAACAAAATTCTAAGTCTCTTTGTTTCTATAATGAGCAATGCAATGTTCGGATGGACCTAAAAAAGTGTATTATGCCGCTAGGTTTTTCATTCACAGGTCAATGGACAGCCCATTATGAATACAACAACTTGTCGGTTCTACAACCCCCCACCCCCAACCACCCCAAATTCACAGCTACCCAAAACAAAGTTGAAAATGATCAGGAACCCCTAAAAGGCCTAAAACAAAGTTTGAGCTGTTTTTATATTTCTGTTTTTTTATTATTGCTGCGCCGCCACTGACGACTTTTCCAAAACATAGGCGCTTTCCATCCTCGCTGCAGTTGTAACACTGTGCCAAAATTTCATTAGAATTAATTCAATTGATTGCGCGTTACGCAATATAGAACAATCTAAAACAATACTCGTATGTACATATACAGGGTTGGAATAAAGTATGGAACCAAGCAAATATCTTTGAAACGGAAAGGGTGATATTGCTGAAAATTTGCAGGTAAATGTAGTGACGCATAATACATCTGAAGACATTATGTTAGCTATTAATGTACTTCCGGTTAGACCGGAAGTTCCGTCAACTTTTTTAATTTAAATGAGACACCCTGTATATTTTTGCAGATTTTAATACATCTTTTATTTTCCGAGTACGTCCATAGTAAGTTTAGTATTTGTTTCTGTAAAAATGGGAAAGATAAAGCTTTTTTATTTACTGAAACGTTCATTTTATTTGATGTGTTATAATAAGAAAATTTAAAATGAATTATCAAGGAATTATCTCAGACGCTCAAAATGCCCGCCGTTTACTTCCTGACAATATGCCAGTCTGTTGACAAATTGGTGAGTTACCTTGTCGAATCAATCTACGTCAGGATCAGGACGTCAGGAGGTAAATTGCCGGCATTTTAAACACATGAAGAAGCTTTATCTTTCCCGTTTGTACAGAACCTAATACCCAACCCACTACGGACGTATTCGGAAAAAAAAGATGTATTAAAATCTGCAAAAATATGTAGGGTGTCCCATTTAAATTAAAAAAGTTAACGGTACTTCCAGTTAAACCGGAAGTACATTAATAGCTAACATAGTGTCTTCGGATGCACTATACGTCACTACACTTGCGTGCAAATTTTTAGCAATATCATTCGTTCCGTTCCAAAGTTATTTGCTTGGTTCCATACTTTATCCCAACCCTGTATATATCACAAATTCTAAGCCCCTTGGTTTCTATAACAAGCAAGGCAATGTTCGGATGGAGCTAAAAAAGTGTATTATGTCGCTAGGTTCTTCATTCAAAGGTCAATGGACAGTCCACTATGGATACAACAAATTTTTCAGTTTTACAATCCCCCACTCCCCAACCACCCTAAATTCATCCCCACCCAAAAAAAAAGTAGAAAATGATTGGGAACTCCGCCGCCAATGCACCGATTTTCAAAATTTTAGCAGCATTACCTACTAGGACCCCACATCATATGGCTACCCAAATTCCATCACAATCCATGCAGAAGTTACTGATATTACGAGTGACATGGATTTTCGTTATGTAGATAGCATAAAACGCCCAAAAAAGCGTATTATCTCAAAATCACCTATCGGTGTGAGAAGTAAAAGGGATTCATTTTTATATATAGAAGATAGTCGTCAATTTGAGCTGATCACAAAGTGTTATATAAACTCTACAAGCAAACATAGTAAGAAAAAGTCAATGTGAATAGATCTTAAAAATCAAGGCTGATTAACAGCAAGACAGTAGAAAAAATCAATGTGAATAGATCTTAAAAATTAAAACACAATAACAGCAAAATAAAGCAAAATAAGATGGTACAACAACAATGATAGCAAACATAAAATACATAAACCTACTTAACATGCGCATGCTATATCTATTGTCAGTGTTGCCTTAGATATTCGATGGCATCCATTCACGCGTGGATACTTACTGGGGGTATAGTGTGCCAGTCGGGCCCTGTCTTTTACATAAACAGGTAAACTAGAATCCGATCGTCGAGAAGCTTTCTAGAAAGACGGTAGCGCAGCGCGAAGGCAGGGGAGAGTACAGAACAGAGTCAAGTCAACAGAGTATAGCAGTCGGTAGGTACGCGATATTCCAGTGGCGCGCGTGAAATAAATGTACTGTGACATAAATTAGTGAAGTGAAGGACAAAAATAAATTAGTGTAGTGACTCGGTGACTGTAGATAAATTAGACTGTTAAGTATTAGGCTAGCCGTAGTGTACATAGTTAGTGCAAATAAATAGCTAAATCGGTACCAAGTGTTTTCTTGTACAATCGACTTGTAACAATAGTATACGCGTGTGAGTTAGGTTTATGTATTTTATCTGTTAACTTTGTTGTTATACCACTTGCTTTTCTTTATTTTGCTGTTAATTAGCCTTAATTTTTAACATCTATTCACATTGACTTTTTCTTACTATGGTTGCTTGTTGAGTTCATATAATACTTTGTGATCAGCTCAAATTGACGTTTAATGATAATAAAAATAATAATCAATTTTATATTGTAATTTATTTTTACTTGTTTCTTTTAAAAGTTCCATTATTACAAAATTGAATACAGCATCTATTTTACTTGGGTATTATCTATAGAATGATTACTAAAACGATGCGACGGAGGCTATATTCCCATAAGGCAGCAATTGTTTCTCAATCTCACAGCACACTTGTCATAATACCTGTTTTATTGATAACTCCGGTTTGAAAATAGATATGAAGTTGAATCTTGCACTGGCTTTTAAAGAATTTCATTCTCTATACTACTGGTAACTCGACCACTTTCCTGCAAGAGGTGATAGAGGGACTCAAATGTAATAGATTTAACCCCCCATACGTAATTCCGAAAACCGATAGTTCTCGAGATAATTAACATTTAATGTTTTTAAACCAAATGTCCAAATTTCCACACTAGATCCTAAACTAAGAAAAAAACCTGTTGTTGATTCTGATAATTTTTATTTTAGTATTTAACTAACACATACAAAAAGCTAACTTAGTATTAAAATGTTTCAAAATACTGAACAGTTCCACACTAAATACAAATATAAAAATAATCGACAAAATGTTTACATTCACCGTGAAACAAAATTATCTAGCTCAAAAAAAATTATACAAACGGTTGAACAAATCGCTAAAAAAACTTTCCTACCTAATAATCTTTTCAGAAAGATTATAAACGAATGAATAAAAATCACCTATTCAAAAAGAACGAATGACAGTACAATCATTATTTTGATCACTCAGTTACATACTAGAATGTTTGCAAATGCGGTCGATGATTTTATCCAAGTAAAACAAATTAAACCCACTCAAAGTTTCTAGAGATCTTGCTCAATGTGTTGCCCTTGATTTCGGATACAAGTACGGATCCGCTTCCCCACTTCGGTTTTTGTAACTCGTGTTGAAAAAGTTCGTTTCGTCTCCTCCGCCGCATTGATAATTCTTTGCCTTAGTTCGTCAGCAGTATTAACTGGAGTCTCGTAAACCAATGCCTTCATGTGACCCCAGACGTAAAAATCAAGAGGTGTCAGATTTGGGATCCGTGCAGGCCATGGGATGGGTTCACCCCTCCCTATCCATTAAATTTGTTCGGGTATGTGTTGTCCAACAACTGCCGAATTGTGGTACGGTAATGTGCTTGACAACCATCATGCTGGAATATCATGTTGATGATTCTGTAGTATGTTGATAAATTTTGTTAAATAGTTACTTGTGGCTATACTGTCATTCTTGTCCTTGGAATAGGCCATCAGATAAGGAAGTTTTTAAAATAATTTGTTTGACTGGTTGTGTATATTTCTTTGAGCTAGACAATTTTCTTTCACGATGAATGTAAACATTCTGTTCTTTATTTTTTAAATAATAGTATGTAGTTTGAAACTGTTTAGTATTTTTACAAATTTAAATACTAAATTAGATTTGCGTATGTTTCAGTAAAAAACTAAATTGGAAATTACTAAAATCGACAGCAGGGTTTTTTCTAAATTTGGGATGTAGTGTGGAAATTTGGACATATCGTTGAAACACATTAAATGTTAATTATCTCGAAAACCATTGGTTTTCGGAATTACGTATGGGGGGTTAAATCTATTGCATTTGAGTCCCTCTATCACTTCCTGCAGGAAAGTGGTCGAGTTACCAGTAACCCTGTATATTTGAGTTAAAATAGATATAGCATACTATTATAAGTTTTCGCAATAATGCGTAATAATTGTTATGATGTCAAATACCGCCCTGTAGCTACTAAGTCAAGACAAACTTGGATAATTTTTATATAACAGATTATTAAGTAAGAAACAGCTCTTTCAAAAGAGACCTATCTTGTTTAATTCTGTTAACGTATGTCAAAGTTATGGCCACTTAAATAAAAAAAAATTGACACTCCCCCACCACTACATCTTTCAAGATATAGTGAGCAAAAAACTATTAACAAAAAAATCGAAAAATTGTCCTGTCTACATGACTGTAGAATTTACACTATACCTTTACTTGCATATTTTTTGAGAAAAAGCAGTTTTTCTGCTTGATCGTAACAGTTGCGCCCCCTAGCGGCCACTTTCGGAATTTGAAAAGAATTTCCAGCGATTTCTTTTGGCCAGTTTACCTAGTAATATTTTTTGCTCGAAGTTATATGATTAACGGTTATCCAGATATTGCCGGCGTCCATTCTTATTAGGCCACTCGTACAGGGTGGGGCACGGAAGGTAACCCATCACCTTATATCAGAAACTATATTATATACGACAAAAAGTAAAAATTGAAGTTATTTAATGTGAATTAGACTGCAGTTTTATTATAATTTTTTATATACAGGGTGATCGATTGTGCTTGAATTAATGTCAACTTCTTTATTTCAAAACACCCTATATATTTTTCGATTTTGAGCTGACGCTCTTAATTCCAAATATTGCTGCGTATAAGTCTTTTTCAAATTCTATCTGGTTTTTGTGCAAACATTTTAGCCGCTCTGTAAAACACATGTCACTACTAATAGATCTACTAGAAAATATAATTTAACATTTTTTATATATTTATTGAGAAGTAATATATACAGGATGCTGCTACAATCATTGGAAAAAGCAATTCTTCAAACACCAATATCTTAACTATTCCAAATAGGACCCCCGCATACTTTAATTTCGTCGAATTCTTAAGTCTCTATGTTTTCATATAAGTGGGTATGTCCTATACCTAAAGCTAACAGATTCCAAATAATTTGACGTTTTTTAATTCAACTCCATGTTTTTTAGTATATTTTAGTATTGTAGGATTGTCTGATTGATTATCTGTGATTTCATATCAACATGATATATCCGTAAAGTTGATAGATTCCAAATAGTTTGCCTTCTTTTAACTCAACCCGATATTCCTCTTACGGAAATTCGAAATTCGAAGTAATATTGCGCCTGAAGCAACATAATATGAAGCAGCTGGAGATTCTTCTCTACTTTGAAACATCTCAGAGAAATGTCGAACTGGATCTATGTCTCTTCCAGCAGTAGTTTCAAAAGGATCAAATTACATTTCTAAACACAGAAAAAAATACTGTTGCGTTTCCTATTAATTGTTAGTATTTGGATGCTTTTCCATCACTTTAAATATATTTACAGTTGTTTCAAATCCATGTCATTGAAAGAATGCAATCCTTACATTCGAAGTAATCACAGGTACGTCAATAAATTCAAAATAATTTTATATTCGTTCTAACAATATGTATAATCCTTCTAGTACCAGTATTGACATATAATGCAATCAAAACATCCTTTTGTTTTCGAAATTTACCCTATGTTTCATTTAAGCAAAGCATACAATCTATTCAATGTACAAAAATTATTACTGCAACAGCAATTCGTGATAATTCATCTGATAAAAATTAATTTTGTTTCAAAGGCTCTTGTCGTTCACTGTATATGTAAAAATAAAGAACAGGGGGATTATCTCAGTGTTACTATCGCCACGAACAACATGGACGAGGTTGTTCCGTTGTGTTGTTTCGGTGTTAGCCGCGTTGTGTCATCTCGTTGTTTTGCGTATTGCATCAGAAATTGTATCCAGTTATATATTAAATGGAGGACCTACTGGGAAATTGGCACTTAGAAGAGCTAACACCCACATTTGAATGTAGGTATTTAGATTAGTCAGACAGTTATATTTCAGGTAATAATTCAACAACTGGTGCAGGCTTATGTCTAATTCTTATATCATGCTCCTTATAACTTCATACAAAATCACACAATTAAACATCCAAACGAATCAATCAGCTGTCCTCGCAATAAAATCTGTTGCTCCAAGGAAAAGAAAGTAGTTTAGAATCAATTACCAAACACAGATTCGATTCAACGACAGGCTGCGATTGAATTATTCATTGGAATCCAATGACATCTTGTAGTTGAATCGACAATACGATATAATTCATTACGAACTATACACTTCCCAATGGATAAAACATCGCTGTATTTGAAGAATGCTGAGTGTAAAGCCGGCGCCACATATGCAGGTATTTGCCGAATATCAATATTCGCCGTTTTTTCAACCTTGCTCGCCGAATAGCGAGCACGTATCGCCCTTGTCGAATAGCATATAATCGGGGTTCGTTGCTCGCCGAATACCGCATATGTGGCGCCGGCTTCATTAGCCGACTAGCAAATAATCGGGGTTTGTTGCTCGCCGAATACCGCATATGTGGCGCCGGCTTAACGTCCCATTGAGTCCAAGCGTAAGTCTTTGATAGAACGACAGATTTTTCTGTGTGAACCATCAATCGTAAATTCAAATCGTTAGTTATAATCTTACATCTTGCGGGATCCCGTAAAATCCTTGGAAATATTTGTTTAGTCGACACTCTATTATTGGGATATAATGTGGAATAATCCCGTAACGCAACTAGCGAATTTTGATTATTTTTGATGTAACAATGAGACAATCCGACAACACTAAAATATACAGGGTCCATCTGAGTTGAATTGAGGTTTTGAATTGAGAAAATGTCCCTTTTTTATAATAAATGTAAAGATCATATATAAGTTTTATAACAAAACTGTTTTTGTTTTCCTTTTTTTCGCAATAATTCAAAAGTTATATCAAAATAAAAATGGGTTTTTGAATCGAGCACCGAAAACACGCCGACGGCTCCCAAACCCATGTGACGTCACCATGGCGGTAAGGACGCTCCTTTGACCAACGACGTCCTACTCCGATACTAGAATCTAGATTCCCAGCCAGTCGCGAAAATACGTACTGCTAAACTGGTAACTAGTGTATATTTGCTGCAACACAGTCGATGAATGAAGTTTGCAGCTCGAGACGAAGTCTACGATCGAAATAAATTAATATGTTTTTGAATGTTTGATGTTGAAGTCAGATTACAGATTCCAGTAAGTAAGTACCTAATCAAATATGTTTCGTTGAAAAGATCTCCTCAATCGAAGGATGGCCCAGTGGTTAGAGAGTCCGATAGTGGATCTCAGGGTCTTCGGGGTCTTTGGATCGAAACCCAGGTCTTCCAAATTTTTTTTTTATTTTTTTTTATCAAAAATGTTTTTGATGTGCTTTTTGCACTTGTTACGCACACTTTTTCTACGACCAACATAAATATGTGTTTGAATCAAATTTTGTTGGACATATTACTTGCACTGCACAGTGCAAAAACTAAGTACATGATGCGGTGGAAAATTCAAAAAATAAGTGGAAATGAGGTTTGTCCGTCAATATCAATCACCATTAATTTTTTTTAAATGTAATAGTTGGTTAATATAACAAAATCCCTTCACCCATTCAATTCATTCATTTTTAAGTTTTTTAATGTAAAAAAAGTAACTCAAACTCGTAATCACATTCTGTTTATCACTTGGCATGATTATTTCTTTACCTTTGGGCAATGAAGCTTAACAATATTAAATTTTCATAAAAATTTAACAAGCACTGTGCAGTGCAAGAAATATGTCTAACAAAATTTGTCTCAAACACATATTTATGTTGGTCGTAGAAAAAATGTGCGTAACAAGTGCAAAAAGCACATCAATAAAATTTTTGATAAAAAAAATTAAAAAAAAAAGTTGGAAGTCCTGGGTTTCGATCCAAAGACCGCAAAGACTCTGAGATCCACTATCGGACTCTCTAACCACTGGGCCATCCTTCGATTGAGGAGATCTTTTCAACGAAACATATTTGATTAGGTACTTACTTAGTGGAATCTGTAATCTGACTTCAACTTCAAACATTCAAAAACATATTTATTTCGATCGTAGACTTCGTCTCGAGCTGCAAACTTCATCCATCGACTGTGTTGCAACAAATATACACTACCAGTTACTAGTTTAGCAGTACATATTTTCGCGATCGGCTGGGAATCTAGAATCTAGTATCGGAGTAGGACGTCGTTGGTCAAAGGAGCATCCTTACCGCCATGATGACGTCACACGGGTTTGGGAGCCGTCCGTCGGCGTGTTTTCGATACTCGATTCAAAAAACCCATTTTTATTTTGATATAGCTTTTGAATTATTGCGAAAAAAAAGAAAACAAAAACAGTTTTGTTATAATACTTATGTATGATCTTTCCATTTATGACAAAAAAAATTTTATTCAAAACCTCAATTGAAAAACTTCAAATTATTTGGAATCTGTCAGCTTTAGGTGTAGGACATACTTGTATGAAAATACAGAAAATTAAGCAGCGAGTTCGACCAAACCAAAATATACAGGGGGTTCCATTTGAAATAGTTAAGATATCGGTATTTGAAAAATTGCTTTTTCCAATGACTATTTCTCAATAAGTATACAAAAAATGTTAAATTCTATTCCCATGTCGATCTTTCAGATCATAATAGTAGTGACATTTGTCTTACAGAGCGGCTAAAATGCGATTTTCAGAAACACTGTTTATTCGAAAAAAGTGTAATTTCGATTTGCAAAAACTTTTGGCCTATGTCATATAGTTTCTGAGATAAGGTAGTGGGTTGTCTTACGTGCCCCACCATGTACATACGTATAGTTGATGACAGATTTAATTCAGCGTAATAACCGCTACAAAACCTCACTCTTCCATCATGCGTTGTATTTCTTCTAAGGTCTTCCCATCTGTATCCGGTACTACGTATTTGGTGAGAATGGCGCAAGTCACGCAAATGACACCGAAATGCCAGAAGCACCACTGCATGCCAAGGTACTCCATGAAGTACGGGAAGGCGAAAGCAATCAAGCCGCTGACCAGGAAACCAATCGCTGTGCAAACTGGTACGCCAAGGTTTTTGGCGTATTGTGGGAAGAACTCTGACATATATGCGACCGGTACTGGTCCCAGGCCAAAGGAATACGCTATCGAAAATAGTACGATGCCCACGAACGGTACTGGTGATAGTAGAGAGACGAAATCGTACTCTAATTCCTGTTGGATATGAAGAAAATATTATTTAGAAAAAGTATTCGTCCATGTATCCATATCAAGCACTGGTACAAAAATTGTTTTTTTTAATAAATATACATACAAGGTGTTCCAGAAGCCGGCGCGGCGTTCAGACGACAACGGTTGTCGTTATTTTGTTATTTATTCATTTCAGTTGTTCTACATGAATGAATGAAGGTCCTCATTTACAGAAGGCACTGCCTTGTATGTGAACATGCCTTAATACACTGGCGAGCCAAAAATTTAGGTCACTTGAGAAATTACAAATAATTTTGGAAAAAAAGCGTAGTAGGCAGTGAATTTTTCATTTTCCGATAAATTCTGGCTGCATATCTATCTGTATCTGTAAGTTTAGTTGAAGTGGAGGGGGGAGGGGGCAAAACAGTTACAAGTTACAAAACATCTTAGTGATTTGTATATTACTAAACTTATGCTACAATTACTAGGCTACTAGCTTAGAAGAAACCGTCGCAATAAAGTTTTGATATAGTGAATTAGCGGGTAAAATATTCAAGGGATCGAAACGAATTTAACCGAAAATTTTAGGGTTTCTAGGTACGCACTATCTCAGCTCTAAGTGTTGCTCATTAAAATAATTGACAAATAAACAATATTAACAATAATTTATAATAATAGTGATACATCGTTGAAAAGCTAGATGTAGATACCAATTTGCAGTTTATACCAAATTTCCTTGTTTTGGTGTATGTAAAAATAGGAAAATTCTGAAATAGTTGAATTTATATAGGGGAAGGTTAGCCAAAAGTGGATAGTCTGGTAAAAGGGGACACCGGAAATTATTTCTGAATAATAAGCCCAATATGACAACTGCTGGTTATAATCGTTGTAGCAGGTGGTTATTCTGATTGATTATTAATCTGTGGAGTTACAAGCCATAATTTCAAAAATGAAGGTTATGTTATTTGGTTTTGTGGATAGTTAGTCACGCAATTTTTGTTTAAACAAGCAGGATAAATAGAGGTGAGTATTTTTCACGGCTTTGTAAATAATGGACTATATTTTTTCATATTTGTGGATACGGCAGCAATTTCCTTTTTGTGAAAATTTTTGAACAGATGGAGATGTGCGGTCGGGTAAAATGGGACACTAAGCGGTAGGAAAAAAACCGGATACTATCCCGTGGAGAATGAGGAAAGTAAGCGAAATGACATCGATGATGTTCCCAGGCTTCAAAACAATAACGAACTGCATGTATGACGAACGACGGTTGGGTGATGTGCCAGGTGAGAATTGTCGACTTTAAGCTCACGAATCATGCGTAGGGGTTGAAAACGATGGGTGAGCCGTGCTCGTGCGACTGTTGTCTATATTAAAATGTTTTTATTACAAATATGAGCCGCACAATGTGTTTGTTTTCAATCTCGATAAATATATTTCACTTTAGTATTTTTTTATTGATATGCAAATACTGTCCCATTGTTATCCGAACGGATGAGCAAAACAAAATACTTTACATTCACTTACAAATAGGTTTTTTCTATTTTGTCCTCAAACTCAGAATTCAGAGAAGAAATCTTTTTTATGTTTCACCTTTAAGCCCAAGTAGTGAATATTTTTTGAGTTTGGTTCCTTGATAATGTAAAATATAAACACCACTAAAACATGCAACATTATATTCATATTGTTTGGTTATTCTATATTTGATATAGTATACCCTTAGCCAGCAACAAATGTATCAAACTCAAGCTCCCCAAGGTGCTTGGGTGGTATGTAGATAAACATAGGCTTCGAATATTTCGAATACTCAACAGGGTCCCCCTTAGGTAGGGCCGTCACCTGTTTGGTTATTTTACAGCGGGTACGAGCCACAAAACCTTTGTTTTGACCTAATGGTGACGCTTCTTTACTGCTCTTCCAGGATGTTTGAGAAGCAGAAACCTAACCACCCGCTTTTTTGCTTGCCAAAAATGGTGGTACACAACGACGTTCTACTCCTGATATCAAAGACGTCCTGCAGTAGGACGTTGTTGGTGATACCTGACTGCTCTCCCGGTTTCTACCTCCGCCGCAAGTCAGATAATTCAGCTAGTGTCGAGACCACCCCCTCCCCCCAAGTGAAATCCTGGCTACGGGCCAGCGGGGCAGTCGGTGTTTTTTCAAACCTTTATGAAACAACTTAAATTTGGAAATTCAATTTATTTGACTAAATGCATTACTAATAATTAACAATAAGACCTGCCAATTTATAGCGTGTATAAGGTGTATTCCCTCCTCTTGCGTTTATGATTGTAGTCGACGAGACATGCTTAGAATTAAAATCAGAATTACATTTTGGTGGATGTTATTCCATTCCTTCGTTAGCAACTCTCTCAGTTCTTGGGCACCTGTTGGAGCTGGTGTATGCCTTAGAATACGTCGACCCATCTCATCCCATACAATATGCTCGAAGGAACTCATGTCTGGACTGAGTCATCCATTATTGTGCATAAGAATGCCATCCTTGCCCATAGTGACCATCAAAGGTATAACATGATTATCCAGAATTTCCGTAATGTACTTGTGAGCTGTCAGGGAGCCATTCTGTACGAAGGTCAACTCTGGGCGAGATTCTGAACTGATTCCTGCCCAAACCATAATCGACCCACCACCATGTGAAAGTTTTCCGTTGATACAAACCGATGGGGAATATCTTTCTCTGGGTGTCCGCCATATTCTTCGACGACCGCCTGGTGACCTAATTTGGTATTCTTTTTATGGTCAGCCTCGCGCAAAGGCTGATAGACTATGGCGCTGTAGAAAGGCTGCGAGAGGATAAGCATCGGTGCACCTTAGATTTGAAACGCTAGTTTATAGCCGTCGGGAAGCAAATTCTACGGCAGCTCATTCCATAGTGTCGAAGTTATCCAAAAGAAGGAATTCTGGAGGAGACTGCTTTGGGGAGAGCTCACTTCACATCTTCCGTGATAGAGTCTGTAAAACAGAGACACGTCAGTCCCCCTTCTTCGATGTTACAGGCTGTGGAGGTCCTTTGTGAGGTTGGGTGTATCGGTTAGTCTAATTGCGCTCTTCTGGATAGTGTCCAGAAGCATTAGAGACTGCTTCGGAGTGCATCCTCACACATGGGAGCAATACTCCAACTATGGTTGGATCTGTGCCTTGTTGCTCTGGTGTATACAGCTTCCTACAGAGGAACAAAACTCCAAGCTTCTGGGATTCCGTTTTAGCAATACTGACGACGAGGTCGTGCCAGGACATGTTGATGTTGTTGTTGTTCAAAAGCTTAACGAAAGGTGACTTGACAACTCGGTGACCCTCCGTTTCCACAGTTGGTAAGCCAACTTCTTTGTCAGCGTTGTTGCCTGAGTTTTCTGTACGTTACTTTACTTTATTTACTAATCCCCACTCGAATATAGTTTTGGTATCTACGTTGATCTCTGGGGCATGACGTACCGTCTCCTGGGATGATAGTTGCTTGTCTGGTACCATGCTCGATATTAATGTACTGTTATCTGCGAAGCTGTACATTGGAGTGGATGATATTGTTAGCAGCTCGTTGATGTATAGCAGAAACAGTGTAGGGGATAATTAGGTAAAAACGTGATTTACCCAAAAATATTTAGTAACTTGCTCTATTGATAATGATTTCATTCCATGTGATTTTGGGCAAAAGACAATCTTGCAATTCGATGCCATCGGTGCAATGGCGGCCCTGAGGCCATTCTTCTATAAGACAATCTACCGGCATAAGACCTTCTTCTAATGGTCCATTCGTTGACATTAACATCTCTGAACTCTTGAAGCTGATTTCGCAGCCAAAGAGCAGAAGAAATTTGTGGACACTAAAAAACGATCCTCTCTTTGGCTGGTGATTCTCCTTCGACCGGATCCTGATTTTCTGGTTATCAGGTCAGTCTCTCGATACGCTTGATACACATTTTGTACAGCACACAAGCTTTCACAATTCTCGCAGTTTCTCGTTGTCCTCGACCATCTTGCATTGATGCTTCAATACTATCAACAAAAATAGTATCTAAAAGTATTATGCCCAGTTAAATACACACACGAATCAAAATACACCATAAGAAACATAAGTTTTAGGACATAAGCAACAAAAAAAGTTGTAAATAGCCGCACCGTGCAAACTTTTAATTAGGCTAAATTCGCGTTATTTCATCAAACGTCAATAATTCGCTGACAAAAACTGATAGGTAACAAACATGCCCGATAGCATTTATCGGAAAATGAATGATTCATCGCCTACTAGACCGATGATTCAGTAATTAACTTTTTCAAAAGGTATTTGTTATTTCTTAAGTAACCTAAATTTTTTGCTCGCCAGTGTACGTATCAGAAAAATATAAAAAAATAAATTCAAACATTCTAAAATTAAAGGCATTTGTAACAATCGCAGTACCCACGCCCTGTTACGTATAACAAAAGAAGAATGATTTGATTTGAAGCAGCATTAGTTAGGAGACCATTACCAGGGTGTAGATATTTCCGATTCTTAAAAAATGCCAATTTTTTAGATTTTAGAGAGTTAGATTTTTTCAATAATCTCCTGATAAATACTAGTTAGTATTAAGGACTACCCAATCGACTCATCCAGGCTGAACGTTGACGTCTGGTACAGCCAGTACATTGAAAATACTACAGGGTGGGCCAAGAATTCGTTGACATTTAAATTTAAAATCCCAGGTAAGCAAAAGCCGCGCGGGGCGCGGGGAGGGGGCTAGCCCATTAGCCAGTAGCTCGTTTCTCGGAGAAGTCGGAGATTTAGTCGCAATGTCGCAATGGATCGCTTCACGGGACTGCAGCGGGTTTATTGTGTAAAACAGTTTTATCTGAACGGCAGTAGTTCACTGTGAGACGCTTATTTCGCGTGGAATATGATTTACACGACTTAAGTTAGTGTCCAAATGCCTCTTTAATAAAGAAATGGGTAAAGAGGTTCGAAGAGACAGGATCTACGCTGAATGTAAGAGCCTGGCCACATCTCCACGTCACGACGTCGTCAATGTGGTACGGTGCGGTGTCGCTGCAGGGTGCGTTGCTACGACGTGCTAGTGACGGTACGGCAACGTCGCCGTGGAACGCCGCGTCCAACGTCGTCGCCGACGTTGGACGCACCAGTATTGTCTTTTCATATATTTTTTTTCAACCCTCTCTCCCTCTTTTTAACAATGGCAGAAGCAGAATACGTATTGTGCGGTCCATATCTAGAACGAGACTGCTATTTTTCACGTACGTTAAGAACTAGCCACAAGTCGGCGACGACGTTCGACCTGGCGTTCCACGGCGACGTTGCCGTACCGTTAGTAGCACGTCGTGGCAGCGGTACCCTGCAGCGAAACCGCACCGTTTCACGTTGACGACGTCGTGACGTGGAGATGTGGCCAGGCCCTAAAGCGAACCTGCGGGCCACGGGCTTCTCGGAGCAAAGACAACATGCAGCGAGTTTCTGCTTCAGTTCGACATTATCCCGGACGCATATACAGTAATAGCACCCTTGCTATAGACGAAGTTAACGAGTCGAAGTTAGAAATAGTAACAGCACCTCTGCTAGGAGTAGTGCACAGTAATAGGACCTGTGCTAGCTCTATTTATGATTTTCTCGGATTTTCACTAAAGCCTCTCCCAATACGGCACTGAAGCCGGTTTTACTGCAGTAAATTAGTTACATTAATGGCTATATTATATATAATAGTAAAAGAGACTCAATAATGAGATAATTTTTATGAACAAAGGTAAAACTGAAAGGCTCAAATTGTGAATACAAAATAAAAACTTAAAGTTCCATATACACTGTAAATGAAACTGAAACATTTATCAGTAAGTGATATAATGAAAAAGTAGTTGAAGAAATTAAAATAAATAATTATTTCTTAGACTTATTTGAGCCAAGACCCTTAAGTTTAGCAACGCATTTTGCAAACTCATGAGGGTTTCTGCATTTATTTGCTGAAAGTCCCTTTTCAAAATATTTCTATCTTGCTTTTTTCCTGTCCATTCTAGTGTTCGTTTTATACTCCAAACTTCGTTCGTGATATTCTGCAACTCTCTCATCCAAACCTAGATGAAAAGAAAAACCCAACATAAAATGGCTGTCAAAGTGAAAAGAATACATACATTTCTAGCACGGTTGCTGTTACTGTAAACGTACATCGCATTCCATCTAGCGCAGGCGTCGTTACTGACATGAAGATCGGGAGCACGAATTTGAACGAACTACCTAGCAAGGGTGCTGTTACTGTGTATGCATCCCGGACATCATTACGCCGTTATTATGAAGCTAGATTCGAAATTACACCCATATAAGATGTGCAGGAACTAAACCCAAATGATTTACATTTGCGCAAGTCGTATCCCGAAACAATATTCGATCGATTCCGTAATTTCGACAATTTCTTATTTTCCGACGAAGCCCATTTCCATCTCAACGGACATGTACACAAACAGAATTGTAGGTATTGGAGCAACGAACATCCCAACGCTAAACATGAGAGGCCACTTCATAGTCCGAAAGTAACTGTATGGGCTGCAATTTCAGCCAAAGGAATCATTGGACCCTACTTTTTCTGGGCGCCGATGCTACTAAACTTTGATGTTATGAAACACATGGTGTCAGTAATATGGAGCCACTTGTCACACATCCAACGAGTTCCTACCGATAGTCAAAGAAATGTCTCCAGAAAAGCTCATTTCCGACATACCATGGCCACCCAGGAGTCCAGATCTATCGCCAGCAGACTTTTTATGGGGTTATTTGAAGAGTCGTATCTACATCCATGAACCAAATACACTACGTCAACTGAAGAAAAAATCAGCGAAGAAATGTGGGCGATCTCGCAGTCTCTTCGTCGACGAGTTTTCGAAAATTTCGGTTCCCGCTTAAAAGAGTGTAAACATCGAAACGGTGGTCATTTAGATGATATTTAAAAAAAATAAATACCCACTTATTAGCTTTCTCATACATAAACAAGTTTTAAAATATGTCAATTGGCTTTTTTATACGATTTTTTCAAATGTTAACTAATTCGTGGCCCACCCTGTACTTGCTTGCTATCTCGATAAGTGATGGTATCAAATATCTTCTTATTATTGTTAGAATTTGCCAACAATGGGCCTATACCGTGATCTCAAATTGATCAATCTATTTACTGCGGTATTATTTTTGATGATACATGAGAAGAGTCCTTTCTGTAGGGAACCAATGAGAAGCGTCCTTTCGTGGTCCGATGACTACGAGCCAATGCTATTGTTTTGTACCAGTGAGCTCTTATTGGCTCCCTACAGGTGACGTCACGACCTGGGCGGGAAGTGTATGGATTCAAAAAATTCAATATTTAGAGCAACTTTTTTCGGTTATAAATACGATAGAAAAATTTTGTAAAATTATTTATGGCATCTACGTGGTGTCAGAGTTCGTTTAAGCCAATAAACCAAAAATGTGGTATAGGCCCAATTGACTATAGTACTGCTTACCTGTAGCTGAAAGTACAGTCCAAGAAACAAATGACAGAATGCAGCCAAAACTGCGGACCATATCAGAAGAGGTTTTCTACCCCGCCTTTCCACCATGAAAGAACCAATCGCTGTGGAGCATAGCTTTACCAGGGATATAGTGATCGCAGAGGTATTTCCACTCCATTTTGTCGCAGTTACTCTGTCCATTATAGGACCCAGGAAACTATGGATGACTACTACACCAGATGACAGATTAAAAATCATCATAGAGGAGTTTATCATGAAGGCTTTTCGGGAAGCGCGATCTCTGAAAGAAAAAGCAACATAACACCTGTCTTGGTCTCAATCTACATAGTGGAATTCCCACACGAATATGTGAGGGGAGTATTGTGATCACAAACATTTTCGATTTTGATATCGGTAATACGCTTTATGGGCATTTCATGATATATACGTAACAAAAATCTACGTCAGTCATTTCCGTCATCTGTCTGTCTACTGACGTTCTTCTAGCCGCGTAATCTCAGTAATCGCTGCTTGGCCTGTGATGAAATTTAGGTAGCGATATAATGTGGGGTCGTAGTAGGTAATTCTATAATTTTGACAATCGGTGCATTGGCGGCGGAGAAATTGGTAAAAAACAAAAAAAAATCGGAAACCTCGCTTCTGGACGTTCTAGGGGTACCCTGATTTTTTTGAGGGGGCAAAATCGGAGTGATGGAGCGAGTGGGGGGTTTGAAAACCCAACATTTGTTGTATTCATAAAATACCCTACACTGCGCTGAAAAAATTGAATTTGATGATATCTGCGTTTTAGACCTATCCAATTGTTGCCGTTGCATTTTGTAGCAAAGGAATAATTTGATACATGCATATTATAATCCCAACTTAAGTACCCATAACAAAAATTATTGCCTATGTTTACACCACATTTACAAGTTTGTAGTACCAATTGAATATGGGCATGTTTCTATCGTAAAGTGCACGGTTAATTATTTGGTGATTTTTTAAACTCCTTTTTGTAACGTTTTTGAAGTTACTTTTCAATACATGCTGATTTTGTCATTATCTCGTGAAGGGCTTGATACATGATCACTTTATTTTAGTCGATAATGACGTGATACTATATTTTCTAGTACCAAAAATTCCAAAATCCTCTAATAAAATTTTGTTTTTTAGGGTTTCAGTTTGGAAGTTTAAGTTTAATGAAAATCTCTAAAAATCAAGCTGAAAATCGGACCCTGACTTTTTTTGTTGGAAATGTTTAGTTTTCCTAAAGTATTTTCCATTTGTCATAGAACACCCTGTATATAAAAATATCTTTAGTTGTCATTTTGCCACTTATCGCAATCCAATCCTACCTGAACAAGCTCAAATACGTTGATCTATGCTGTCCAGCTAAGCGGGATTTACGAACAACAGCACTTTCTATTTGTTTCATTTCAGCCTCTAAATCACCGCAGCTCCTCAATTTGGCAAGGACTTCAGATACTTCATTTCTTGGCCTGTCCTTAGCCACCAGGAAGTACGGCGTCTCTGGGATGACCACGAGGATAAGGATAAACGCCAGAAGGACTGGAATAGTGCAGAGCAAGGTGTACACTCTGGTGGAAAAGTGAGGACCGGTTGCGAACGAATATACGAAGCCCATCGCCAGTTCCATTGGCAGGAAGAAAGCGAACCTGTTGATTACGCAATAGATCACTAATCCATTAGCATATAGTACTAATTCATGTATGTAGACACATGCCAAAACTATTAAATCAATAAAAATGTCGCTGCAGCTTTTCCTGGAGTCTACCCCAGCTACCCAGCTGCTAGGCCTTAGCAGGTATTTGAGTGGAAATATGCATGCATCATTACACCCCCGTGTGGGGGCGGGTTAGAATATCTCCCATCGTATATCCTGCGTGTCGTAAAAGACGACTAAAAGGAACCGAACTACTGTCGGTATAAGCAGTAACCTCTTCTCAGCCAACAGCTTTGGGTGGACGAGTTGAGAAGAGTCAGGACACCTTCTCGCACCTTGAGGTGAGAAATTGCCCCTAAAGGCGGATGAACCAGTACATACCATCTAGTCAACGGCATGAGGATGCAGAAAGCAAATGGGAAACTACTGCATTAAAGATCTTATAGATATCCCAAGAGTAACTCATAAAATGAGTAAATGCATTTTACGTGTTCACAACATGTCTGTTGAGACATTGTAACTATGATGATGATGATATCATTACAATAATTGTAGTTAATCTGCGACATAAACTTTCTACTTGAATGTTTCATTTGCAGTTCGCTGAATGTGAATTTCCAGCAATTTGGCAGAACGACATTGCATTATGGACTTATTCAAGGACTTAAGCAAGATATCGTGATCACAGGTATTGTAGGAGTGTGAAAAGCAGTCATACAGAGACTTTGAACTGTTCAGTACCAAGCCATTTTTGGAAAACCACTGATGGATTCGCTTGAGATAAGTGTTTGCAGACTGCATTAACTGTTTAATGCCAGAGGAATGGACAAGTGTCATCTGCATTATGCTATTGCTATAAGAAAATACCAAATACCAACCTGCCACGATTTTGTTTGTGTGCAACTTCTCCAACGTATAGAGGTATCAGTATAATCGTGGCTCCTTTTCCAAAGCCCAGGAACAGTCTGCATATGGAGAAGAGCCAAACGCTGTTTGCGAAGGCCAGTACTATGCCGGTGACTGACATTAAGGCTGCAGTCGCTGCCATAGCAGGCTTCCGTCCATAAATATCTAGTATCTACGACCAAGACATTTGTTTGTATTTGACAAAAATTCAGGCCTACATACGAGGTTATACAGGGTGGTCCTATAAGCGCGCGGTGCTCTCTAGCGGCCTTACCGTTTAAATTAGAAGAAAACGGCTCCAACAAATAGTTTCTTTGCAAATAGTCTACTTACAGAAAATAATTTCAATGATGGCGTACATCCGGACACTTATACCGGAAATAGGCATCAATTTCCTTATTTTAAATAGAACAGGTTGTATATAACACCCTGTATGTCAATACGTTTTTGAATGCAGCATCGATTTTTTGGTCGAGCTTGTTAACCATAGATTATGAAGCCTATGTTCGAATTTATTCAGCAAACTTTAGAAAATTTGATGTTTGTAGTACTTTACAAAAAATGTTAATATCTCTGAAACTAAGCACGACAGAAATATGCAGTTTTCGGTTATGAAATGAGCAAGAAGCAGTTGTATTTTCGTAAGATGATTGTTTCAGAAGCACAGTAAATAAATAGACTAGCAGTTATCAAATTTAAAATGTACAAACCGTTAAATAAATTGTTTTTCAAATGGGATGGTATGATAAGTTTCAAATCAGTGGATGCGAAATTAAATTCTCGGTCACACTTATCCTGGCATATGTGGTTCTATCTTTGATGCTTTTCAAAATATTCAAGATTTTGTAATGATTCCATAATGGCGCGTAGGAATTGGAAAAATCGTAGGTGGCGTGGCTCGCAGACAAAACAGTTGGCTGGAAAGTTGGAAACTTTTCATCCAACGTGTTTCGGCCTCTGATACTAAAATGTTCAGGCGCTCCATCTAACTGTAACCACATTATTCTTAAAAACCCTAGTGATACATTTTCAAGCAGGTCTTCCAAATTTTCATTTAGAAAATTTTGGGAAAAATTAGTTTATTTCACGGTTTTCAATAATAATGCCATCTCAAATGTTTAGACTCCCTGCTGGTCTTCAACAAACCTCTCAAAATTCTCTCAAACTTTACTACTGTATAATGTTTAAATACATAACAACTTGAAATAGATTAGGATAACATAAAACCATGATATTTTTGTTTAAAAAATGAAATGAAATTTGATATTGAAACTAAAATAGAAGCAAATCTTAGATTTAAAATGCTCAACATTAGTTGAAAGATTACTGTAACAAAAAATAAGATCCAATTGTTATTTTTAGGAAGGACGTATTTTACTAAAATAAAGGTTTTCAATTTTACCTCTCTGGATCAAAATCGTCTGTAATGAAAGAAATGATCTCATCTTTCCCATTTTCTACCATTTTACTATGCCGACTAGTCATATAGTCAACCAATTTTCACTTGTCGGCCGCAACTGTGTTTTCACCCATCTTATAGTGCTAAAAGATCATTCAGTTGAACAAGTTGACAGTGGAAGTGCCAAAAATAACTTTAAACATCTTTACAACTATTGGAATACAACAACGCATTGCAAAATCCTCAGGGGAGGGTGGGCAAGTGCCCCCCCTTGCTCCCCTAAACGGCGCCCATGCCTTTATCAGCCCATTCTAGTTTCGCGGATTACCCAAAACTGGACCAAGACAAAAGAGAAAGTCATATAGACGTAAGGGTGGAAGTATGATTACAACTGGCACACTAAGTACGAAAGAAATCCAACAAAGGGGCAGAAAGAAGCAAGAGATGAATTAGATAAAGTTCTGCCAAAACTACAAAACGAATCGTGGTTGCTAATGGCACTTCGAGTGAAGAAGATAATAGAAAGGTTGGTTTATTCAGACGAAGAAACTGTACTTAAGGAAGAGGACGAAGTTCTTTCTATTGATCCTATCCATTCCAGTCCACTGCAGAGCTTACCAGAAGAAGGAAAATTCATCTTAGTGTGACATATGTGTTTTAGTAATATATAAACAAATGATATTAGATATACTTTGCCAAATTTAAATTTTTATCAAGTTCCCTTTTAGTGCACTTCTGTTTGAAACCTCGTAAGGATGCGCAATAGCTGATTTAAACGAAAAATGTTGGGTAATCAAATGTTCAAAGCTCAACAAAACTGCTACCGAAACGCACTCATTTGTGCGTGTACACAAACCATCATCAAATAATTTCTTACAAGTTTATGACAAGTGGACAGAGCGATGGAATCACTGTAATGAAAAGAATGGGGAGTACTTTGAAGTATAGTTGTTGAACATTTTTAAATACACATTATTTCATTGTTATATTATACGTATAGCAGTAGTTTCGTTATTTCTCATATAAATTCGTAAAATATAGTATTTTTAATACGAACCCTTGGTAGAATGAGACATCCGATCACTGATCCAACAAAATAGGACCCCGCGATTAACGAAATGTCAGAAACTGAAGCAGGCGTGTCTCCAAGAGGATTTACTAGTGTGTCGTTCGATCTCAGGTGAGGTACAGTCGGTGAAGTCCATACTACGTGGCATCCGGTATTGAAGGTTAAGAGGTTCACTGTACGGAAGAAAAGATATATACGAGTATCTTTCACAGTCATAACAACTGACTTACCAACAACCAACCAACCAACAGAAACAACTATTCCTAGGACAAGTACACCTACCGGCATTAAATTACTGTATTGATTCGAGTGCTTTCTTTGTAGAAACATCAAGGAAGTGATTTTCGGCTTACCCAAAGTCAGCTCAAGAATATATCCAATCCTTGTTTGGAACATGTCCTGAATGGCCTCAGGGCAGGATGTCCCTAGTCCATGACAGCGCTGTTCCCAAACAAGAATTGTGATATCCTGAAGTTCACTTTGGGACAGGTGGAAATCATTTTCTTCATGTTTCACCAAAGGAAGCAATCGAGCCAAAGGTGTAATATTCAATGTCGCTAGGGGTATTTGCCCTCGAAGTAGTCGTTTCCGTTGGTTCGCTGTTTTTAAAATACAAGCTTTTTCCAAACAGTGTATTTCTGGAACGTTAATTATCTCAAAACAACAGATGGATGGCTTAAAACACTATTGTAGAACAGTGTCCAGTTATTATAACATGTTTGTCTATAACTATAAGCCACTTATAATGAGACCTCTGGAGTGTACCGAAGAGTGTACTGAGCAGCCTGCTCTAATAATTTTCTTGGATCCATCTGCGAAGATGTTAAAGACATCTTTCGCGGTCCAATTTTCAATAGTTGATGTGAGAATTATACAGGGTGGGCCAATAGTGCGTGGACGGAAGATTGTGGGCTTACTAAAAAATATTTCAGAAATCTGTCACTCGATCATGGTAGGGACCATTGAGGGCTATAAAGCAAAAATATTTTCACTAAAATTTTTACGTTTATACAGGATGATTCATATTAAACTTACATTTTTTTGAATGGAACCCCCTATATATTATTCCATATTTGGATTCCTTGGTGAATTATTGTAGTGTGACTTTATGTATCATATATGGAACTTTAGACGAACCGTTTAGGCGCAAGTCACCATTGTATAAACGTCAAAATTTAAGTGTAATTATTTTTATGTTATAGCTCTCAAGATTCCCTAACGTGATCAAGTAACAGGTCTCTAAAATATATTTTAGTAAGCCCACAATCTTCCGCCCACGCACTATTGGCCCACCCTGTATAGAGCCAATCAAATGCCAGAATCTTACAACAAAAAACATTATAAATGATGTGAATGTGACTCTAAAATGACCTCCCAATGTCCTGTATGTTCATTTCACGTCATGTTTACGTAAAATTTACGTCCTAACCAACGTCATTATTACATGCGATATTTAACAAATAATTTGAAAAAATAAAAGTCAGATACAATAAAAAATTGGTATTATGCAATACATGACCTCTACATCTCATAACCCACCACTTCCTGAAATGTCCACTCCAACATAAGCATATAGGTCTACGGGTCACCTCCTGGCCTACGTCACTCACTTGTGGAACAGAGCAATGGGAAACCATGACGAACCCCGTGTTGTTGCACTTGACATATCGAAAGCCTTCGACAGAGTGTGGCATGAGGGGCTTCTGATGTCTGGTCAAGCTTGCTGCTTATGGATCACCACCTGGCCTATGCCAGTGGCTGAATAGCTTTTTGAACGACCAATCTGTTTGTTCTAGTCGAAGGCTGTTCATCAGGTGTATTTTCAATAAACTTCGGTGTTTCTCAGAGATATGTCCTATCCCCTACTACTATTTCTGCTGTACATCAACGAGTTGCTGGAAATAACATAGAATGCAATCTACAGCCTCGCAGACGACTATCGTGCATTGAACCAGGCAAGCCCCTATCATCCCAGGAGACGGTACGTCGGCGACAGCAACATACCTCACAGATCAACGTAGATATCAAAACAATTGTCGAATGGAGATTAGTAAATAAAGTACAGTTCAGCATATAGAAAACTCAGGTAACAACAAAGACGTTTCACGTTGGTTTACCAACTGTGAAGTTGTTAGAACGTACTTTTGGCTTACATATATAGAGAAGATTATTTTTTGAAGTTGAGCTAGATATTGTAACATAGGTATACTAATATGGTATTTATGTACTGTCTGTTAGTTATGTGATGTAAGGTCAGAAGCATAGGTTAGATCTTTGACGTGTAAACGTCATCAAATCATCTGGAGTTTTCGGGAATGATGGATCTAGAAAGTCATCTGAATGTCCCGAATTCTCTAGATGGTTCGATGAAGTATAAAGGGCGCGACGCGTAGCGTGGCAGTAGCAGTTGGGTTGGGTAGTACTAGTTGTTGAGAGAAGTTGAGATAAGGTTAAGTGCTTCTGTATTCAATCGTGAAGTAAAAACATGAAAAGAGAGTGCAGTTTGATTCCCTGGAGCAAGAAAAAGTGGCCGTCGTGACAATATGTACGAGTATTTATGCATACAAAACAAATTTTGGAGAATGTCACAGTCTAAAACTGTGCATGTAGCAACTGTCAAAATATGTAAAATGATAAAATAACTTGAACGTCAATATCACGATATACTCGATACGTTAGTTAAACGTCATTTATTAGACGCTATCTTTTCGTCAGTTTTTGGTCAACAAATACGCTAATAAATAATAATCGTAAGAATGAATTACCTGCAACAACTGACACAAATAGAAACGCAGTTCCTTTCTCTTGCATATTAAGTTCCCTTTCGCCGGCATTTCGCAAGGGATCGACTTCAGACGGTACGTTTTCCATAGGGAAACGGGGACAAACTGTCAATAAGTAGACTACAGTAGTGCCTTAACAAAACTAGATGACGATCATAATCCTTATTAAAGATACAACATAACATGTAACCAACGAGCCAATTTACTTGAAATTATCAACAGAAGTTGATAATAAGTGACTGGCATGATATATTTGTTATTTTCTGTATACAGGGTGGGCCAACAGTGCATGGCCGGAAGATATTGGGCTTACTAAAACATATTTCATAAATTTGTCACTTGATCACGACAGCTTGAAGGCTGCAACGGTAAAATATTTTCTCATAAATTTTGACGCTTATAGGTTTATACAGGGTGATTCCTATCAAACTTACATTTTTAAACGGAACTCCCTGTGTATTATTGCTTATTTGGGTTCCTTGGTGAATTCTAGTGTGACGTTATGTATCACAATTATATATATGGGACCTAAACGACCCGTTTAGGCGCAAATTACCGTTTTGGTATAGATAGATAGATAACAAAACTCAAGCTAGATGGCTGGGTAGCGGCAAATAAACAGCGAAGTGTACTCTTAAAACTCTATTTCCAAGCTTTCGGGATCATTTGATCCCTTCTTCAGGGCTACAAAGACAATTTAGCAATCAGCAACATTAGAAAAAAATTAAGAATGAAAAGTTTTTTACTTACAAAAGATTGTGAGGATGTTGCTGGAAGATGTTATAAAACAAGCCAAAAGAGCAAGTAACAACACATATCTTGCATGAAGCACGTTATACAGACACAGAAATTCACGAAAAACATTACACAATTTACTGTTAAAAGTTAAAATCTTAATAAAATCGTAAAAATGGCCGTTCGGTGAATATTTTGTGTGCCGGCAATTACGTCTGTCGAAACGGTCAAGCACACGTGTCTGAGCGGAAATAGGTTAGTGGAGGGAAATTCAAATTTTGTTCATTTGTCAAATGTCATTTGCCTAAATTTTTGGCGCATGCGCACACAATCCATGATACTACGACACTGACAGATATGATCACTTGGCGGACAGATTTCGAACCGGTCTGCGCATGACGTCACCGTGTGACAAAAGTGTACAAGCGCATGGCGCCAAAGCATTGATTTTTGAAAGTTTTATTTCGTTTCCTGTTATATCTGTCTTAGATGTTTAATATTCATACAAAATGAAAATAGCTCATGCACAGTATAATATAAACGATACATATTGCTCTGTATCTGAATAAAAAATTCGTGAAATAGTTATACAGAGAATTGATATTAATCGACGCCTGACCCGTTTGCAGTAGTTCCGAGCGTTCTGAATCTCAGATACAAAAATTTGAATCTATGTACTCAAAAAAAATTTACATTGTGGAAAGAGAACAGAGCCAGAGCGGTCTGGACGTATTTTTCTGAAATCTCATATAAGAGGTTGATTGGAGTGCCTAGTGAAACCATCTTTTTGTGGGAAAATTTCTCGGGTAGGGGGTGGAATTTTTATATACTCCATTCAGGAGCCTTTGATTACCGTTCTTATTTTTTATATATAGATTATGATGTTGTGTCACCAGCTCTTCAAGCCAATTTGCATATGTATTTACTGTATAATTCTCTTAATACAAGATAGACAAAAAATAAGTAACATGATTTTGTCATTAGAGGTTTTTAAAAATCATGAACAAGCATAATGGCATTATGTTTATGGCGAATGAATATTGACTTTTTTCTGCTAATGATTGGTGGAAAAATACATTACCAAATTTTCTTATTTTTTATTTATTCAAATATATGTCACAACCGCGTATATGTTAAACATAAAATAAAAACATATCACAATACAACAATACAATATCTTTCTGGGCATTGTATTTAGCTAGTACAGGTGAATTCTCGTATACTAAAGATTCCTAGTAATAACAGGTTTTTCCTCAATTTTTCTCAAAATGTTTTCACACGATGTATCTGTTTAATAATATGTTTGAATTAAAAAGTTTGATCCACTTGTAGTGATGGTTTCTGATGGCCTGGGTATAGGGCACATTATTTGTTGCTCTCTTGTGTTGTAGTTAGGTATTGATTCTGTATATATGAGTCTATGGGGAAATATATTTTGGACAGACAATAAGAACTGAAAAAGGGGTGAATAAGAGCATATAGAACTAGCCTTTCTCTATATGGACTGAAAATGAAATACCAAAATACGTTCTGCAATCTGTAAATCTCCAACCATCTTTTAGCGCATTTTTATTATTTTTATTTTATGTAGCTTTTTTTTATTCCAAATAGGAAAGGCGCTAGGAAAGCTGGATACGCCGTCGCAGGACCCTGTATACTTATTACTTTATACTATTTTACAATGTTAGTAAATTTTAGTTTTCTAATATTCGAGGTCTCTCTAATTCCCCTATCAAGAATTCGTATTCTGAAATACATTTTGCATCTAGAAAACAAGCTCATCTTTGCTTCATCAGTCACATTCTCTGATAATTTGTTTAAATTCACAAGATAGTTTTTTTTTCAATTTTCAAAGCGTTTCCATTATAGTTGGAAAATATATGGCGGAGCTCATTACATTTTGCCAAGAACTCATCTGTATGTTTTTGTAGTCCACCTTCTGTTAAATGTGTTGACCCAACTGAGAGAAGTATCTGTGCAATCTGGGATATAACCCAGTTTCTCCTTATTTTTCAACTTAAATGCAATGAAACCTGCCAAATTTTCCAAACCATCCCAAGTAGCGGTAGTGTGACGAATAGTTTTTACTTTTTTTGTTATTACATCCCACAACCGCACAATAAACCATTGTTCAAATATGTGTTAAACTCCAGAATCGCAAATAATTAATGTTTTATCAAACTTTACTACGGTAAACGAGTAAACTCAAGAAAATAAACTGAAAATGTTCGGCTATAACCTGTAACTAAACGAGTAAACAAACCCCGTTTGTCACACGCTGACGTCACAGGTGGAAGCGAGACGGAAGACATCATGCGCGTGAGCATACCTTCTAAAGTCGTAGTATCATGCGCACAATCTATGTTGAAATTATTTTTATGGAGGGGATTTATGTATAGGGTGATTCAAATTATCACTATACAGTGTCGAACAGAATGAACTGATGTAATAAAATGTTTTAATGTGTGTAATATTATTTATTCAATGTGCGTGGATAGCAATGAATATATCAAAAAGTAGAAAAAGAGAAATTATATGTGCGTTTATAGCAAGAATTTTATTGATAATGTGAAATTGTTAAATGGGGGGGAAAAATTTTTTTTCACAATATATGTGGTGTAAATTAATTTTATATGTATTACATTTACATTGATGAATTCTCCACAGAATTATCAATACGATATTTTTCACAATTCAAAAGATATGAATAAATTATGCTAAGGCTGTTGATATCAGTTTTTTTGTTAATACAGTTGTCACATTGAAAAATATGTGCCATTTCAAGGAAACATCTTTTTTTTAAATTTGACTCACTTGCCAAAACTTTAACAGAATTGTAGTCAATGGTATGATTGGGAAGATTAGCATGTGATGCCAAAGTACACCTGTTAGGGAAAGCTTGGAAATAGAGTTTTAAGAGTACACTTCGCTGTTTATTTGCCGCTACCCAGCCATCTAGCTTGAGTTTTGTTTCCTAACAAATCGGCAACGATTACCCGCTTCCTAAAATGATAGATAGATAGATAGATAGTTTATTTATGTCAATACCAGAGCAGTTTACACATGTCAAATAAATACAAGTCATATTACTAAAAATAACAAAACAATATTACATACTTATTGTGAGACACCAAACATTGACATTTAAAAAAAAACAGAAAACCTATAAATGACATATCTCAACACGCTAAAATCAGACTTTAAAAATGCATTAAAGGAGTAAAAGGCGTTTTTTAACAAATATGTTTCTACTCTCACTTTAAAAGCTTTTTCGAAATAACCTCATCAGGTAGTGCATTAAAAAATTTTATGCTCCAGTATCCTGGACCATCCTGACACCTCCCTACCCGCCAGTATGCAGGAATTAAATCTTTCCGAACAAAGTAGAGATAGTATATGTAAGTAGAGATCAGAAAAAAAATTAATATCGCAGAGCGGTATCATGGAACAGGGGCGGATTTAGGATTTCTTCTAGGGGGAGGCGGACAGCGCTCGGATTTCATCATTCATTATAAGCTGGACATTGACCCGCTGTAATGTTCTGAAGAGCAAAAGAAATGCTCTGAAACCAACTTTTGCTATTTACATAAACACTCCGTGTTTCCATTACAGGGGGGCGGACCAGTGCTGCCGCGGTCTGAAGAGCAAAAAAACCTTCACTTTTGATATCTACCTATATACATATACTATGCTTCCGTAGAGCTGTAGGGGGGGGGCGTACCCCCCCCTCGCCCCCCTCTAAATCCGCCACTGGCATGGAATGCGTCAGCTAACGTTGGACCGTCAAACTTGAAATCTTTTTGTACTTGGAGGAACCAATTCATCAATAGATTAATTCTGAACTCGTTTTTGTCTATTTTCCATGGCCTGCTAGGTTGCTTATATGTAGGAAAATTGAAAAACACCGACTTGGCTGATTTATTTGAAATAAAATGAAAACTAAAGAGCATTGATATTGACAATTCTATATCTGTAGAAAAGTTATTAAATTTTACCTTGGATCGTATAAAAAAATTAGCCTTTGGCTAATTTGAATAAACCAAATTGCTTGTTATCAAAATTTCGTTAATTGATACTGTCATCTCGGAGAGTGAAAAAAGAAGAAATTTTGTAACCTAAGCTGACGCACTTCATGCTGAGTCACACAACAGAGTCACAGCCTTCTAGGTTTTATAATCGCCGCAATATTCAGTTTTTACTGATATCTACGCATACTTAAAATGGTGATTGGCACCTAAATGGTTAACAGCTCTTAAGGCTTCCTATCATGATCAAGTGACAGATTTCTGAAATATGTGTTTTAGTAAGCTCTCTATATTCGGTCCACGCACTGTTGGCCCATCCTGTATAATGACATCGTTTATTTTTCATATTCACCGATAAATTCATGGAAAATCTTCAAAATTGTGCGTTTATTCCAGCAATAACGATGTTATGGAGAGAAAGTATTAGCCTTTCAACTTTTTCTAAATACTAAAGTACCGCGGCTGCTATGAGGAAGTTAGGTTTGTCATAGCTGAGCAACACAGAGATGTCACTTGTAAACTACTCTGAGCCCTTGAACACCCTGGGAACAAAGATATCTACAGTCAAACCACAATTGATTCTCGATGTATGAAGAATGACCGTATGATATGATATATCAGTATCACTGATTTTTTTTTTATAACTGAGCAGACCACGAAGGCAGAGCCTAAATACCAGAGTACCGCGGTTGCTGTGAAAGGGTTCTGTTAGGGGAAGTTTGTTAACGCGGGATTTGAATGGGCCAATACCTGCAGGCCTAATAAATACATCCCCTGGCAGTCCATTCCTAGCCTTGGCTACTCTGGGAATAAAGGTGCGGTTGTACCGCTCAGTTCTTCATAGGATGAGATGCCGCGGTCGCGCGGGTGCATCTGGTAAGAGCGGTGAGCGTTCCGCCGCTCGCCGATAGATGATAGCTCAGAGGAGCAGATTCCGTTTGAATATCGGTAGAAGAGTAAGAGGTCACCAACAGCACGCCGGTGAGAAAGTGGCTGGAGGTGGCGCTTTAAGGGAGGGTCTCCAATTAGTCGAACTGCTTTTTACTAGCAGCTGTTGCAATTGACGCAACGTGTTCGTGCCAGATCAGATTTTCTGTAATGTTGACTCCTAACAACTTGAATGAGTGACTCCTTGGCAGAGCCCAGTAGTTCATTAGAACCTGGTGTTGGCTTGGACACTTCTTATTGGAAAGCGTACAATACTAGGTCTTGGAAGCATTAAATTTTACCATATTCTTGAACCCCCAAGCGGTAATGGTATCGAGATCCTTTGAAAGTGAAGTTGCCACTGCCAGTCTTCTGCGTTCCAGTTCGACCATTGAGATCGGTCTATTGCTCATGATGCCTGCATGCAGCGTACTGTCACCCGCAAAACTGTGGATTGGGTTTGTAGTGCTAGAGAGTAGATCATTAATGTGAAGCAGAAACAACGTAGGAGCCAATACCGATCCCTGCGGAACCCCAGCATTGATGCTATGGAAAGAAGAGGAAAAGCCGTCTAGCGCGACAGCGATTTTCCGACCTGAGAAGAAGTCTGCGAGCCGACTGCAAAGCTTAACTGGAAGCCCATAAGACAGGAGCTTAATTAGGAGAGGTGCATGCCACAGTTGATCGAATGCCTTTGAAATATCGAGAGCAACGACGTGAGCCTCGCCAAATGACTAGATGAGTTCGCTCCACACATATGTGATGTAATCCAGGAGATCTCCAGTTGATCTTTGGTGAGGAATCCATACTGTGTGTCGTTGATTAAGTGATGCAGCTCTAGGTATCTCATGAGCTCTTGGTTGACGCATTTCTCCATCACTTTACTGCTCTTATCTGGACTGTGTTTATGCATGGAGATGAGGGTAGTAAGGGCAAATAAGCGTCCGAGCTTTGAGGATTTTGATAATCTTGTATTCTTGCATGCGCTTTTACATGCTGCCCAGATAAGCCAACCAAAGAGTAGCACTCAACCAAGACAACAATGGATTAGTAGCCACACACTGTTCGTTATTGAGGCACGTAGAAGCTTTAAGATTTCAGGTCTGGATGTATATACAGAGCAAAACACATATAGACAGCTCACAGGCGAGATTCAAAGATTATGCCGAAAAAATAAGAACTCTTATCTACAGCAATTGTGCAGGGAAATAGAGGTGCATGCTAATACTAACCATCCGAAAGATATGTTTTTTAAGGTCAAATGCCTCAGTCGGGATTTTAAACCCAAATCTTGGGCTGTTAAAAATCCTGAGGGAGGGAGTTGCATGAGGTTACTGAGGTATGGCAAAATTATTGCGAAAATCTGTACCATGAGGATGGCCTTCACGCCCTCTCATTGGATTTTGAACACGAACCGGATATTCTTTTGTCTGAAGTGGAACATGCTCTCAACAAGTTAAAAACTAACAAAGCTACAGGCATTGATGCTATTTCTGCTGAAACGTTAAAATCCTTGGGTGACGACGGCATCTCTCTTTTACATAATATCTGTGTCTGGTTCTCCGGTGTTTGCCCAGATTAATGGTGCACATTAATTTTTGTTCCACTTCATAAAAAGGGATCTCCAACAAATCCAGACAATTATCGCTTACATTCGTTAATATCTCATGTAAGTAAGGTTCTACTATATATTTTAAAATCTCGTTTGGAGGGTTTTATTGGCTGGCAAATTTCTCAGGCGCAGGCAGGTTTCGTGAAAGGACGCGGTTCGCGTGAACAGATCTTAAACTTAAGACAAATTATTGAAAAAGCCAGAGAGCATTATTTTCCAGTTTTTATCTGCTTTGTGGACTATTCTAAGGCGTTTGAGAACGTAAAGTGGCCCAAACTGTAGGAAATCCTCATCTCTATAGGAGTTCCTTATCACCTAGTGTTTCTCATACAGCAACTCTACGAGTCTAATTCGGCTCGTGTAAGAATTGATGGTAGCCTGTCTAGTCAAACTGCAACCCGCAAAGGAGTTTGTCAGGGATGTGTATTATCTCCGATGTTGTTTAACATTTACTCTGAATTTGTGATGAGACAGGTATTAGACAACTGGAATGGCGGTGTAACTATTGGCGGAAGCAAAATATCCAACTTAAGATTTGCGGACGATACAACCGTTATTGCAGCTTCTCAGAAAGAACTAGTAGCTCTATTAAACATCTTAGAACAACATAGTGCAGCAATGGCCTTGGTGTCGACTACAACAAGACCAAGGTTATGATCGTAGATAGAGAGCATGATAATCACCGAGAAATAGTCAATAGGCCGTTGTGAAGTAGTGCAACGTTTTGTATACCTCGGTTCTTTGATCGACAATTCGGGTAGCTGTGAAAATGAGCCTCGACGGCGCATTCAACAGGCACGTGTGGTCATGACAAAGCTTACTAAAATATGGCGTGACCATAACATCACCAAAGCTACAAAAATGTCGCTGGTTCAGTCTCTTGTGTTCTCCATATTTTTGCCTGCAGACAACTTAGAACTTGATGACCAGGACATCCGCTGGACCAACAGCATGAAGTACCTAGGAGTGACCCTAGACCAAGGCATGACCTGGAGACCACACGTGGACAAGACCATCCAGAAGATCAAAGGAGTGAGAGGCCAACTCCAACCGATGATAGGACGAAGAAGCAGACGTAGGAACAAGCTGCTGATCATCGAGATGGTGCTACTGCCGATCATCATGTATGCTTAAACTGCCTGGGGATACCCGGCAGAAAGCTACAAGAGAAGATTACAATCCCAACACAACATGGCAGTAAGACAAACCGTCAACGCCCCCTGGTACGTGCCCAACCACCGAATCTTCGAGGATCTACGAGTCACGCCCGTGATCGAGAAGATGAAGCAGCGAGCGGTGAAGCTGTTCACGAAATGGGAAGATCACGAGAACCACCTGATCAGGGAGGCCCTGGACTACGACCCCAGATTCGTGAACCGATACAAGAGACCCAAGTCCCTGGTGGCGGGACTATGACGCTCCGACGAAGGACAACCTAACGTAGAAAGAAGACCAGCTAGAACAGAAGGAGACTAACGCTTTTCTTTTCAGGTCTACCAGAGGACACCGCGACGGCTGGTGCGCCAGTCGGGAGTAGCGCGCAAGCGGTGCTCCCGAAGGGCGAACCAGCTGCAAACCAAACACCGCTCGAAGCGGCCAACCCGAAACCGGGATTCGGAAAATCCCCCGCGAACCGGCAACGAGACGACACCGCGTGCTCTCCAGAGCAAAACGCGGAGGAACGGTCCTCCGCCCCCTCACCGCGAACCCGCAGGCAACATACAGGCACGTGCCTGTCGCGCGTACGCGATGAGGCCCTGACCAGAGGCCGCTTCACGGGCTGGTCAGGGGGTGGTGGAGCAACTCAGCCGGGGAGTTGCGAGGGTACCTCAAGGCGAAGGAGGTCGTCGTCGTCCATATTTTTGTATGCCTCGGAAACTTGGACTGTTAAAAAGGCAGATCGAGCTCGCATAGATGCTTTTGAAATTTGGACATAGAGGAGAATGCTGAGAGTTCCTTATACCGCCCATCGAACTAACGCGTCCATACTGGATGAGGTCGGTAATCCAAAGAGACTATCCTCCATTGTGTCGACGAGAATGCTTACATTCTTCGGACATATACACAGAAGCGATAATATGGAGAAACCTGTATTTCAGGGTCACGCCTCGAGAGGGCGGCGCCGTGGCCATTCCCCTATACGCTGGGTGGATGCGACGAAACAGTTGCTGGGTATGAGTATCAAGAGCGCCACTAAACTGGCGAGCTACAGTGCTCAAAACTGTTGATAATATTCGTGTCGGCAATACTCTAGCTCCGACTTAATGCATTTTACGAGTTCACAACATGTCCGTTAAGACATTGTGACTATGATGATGATGATGATGATGGTATTCTTGGAAAATTGTTAACAAGAGCTTGACGACAAAGAAAGTCGACAACTAAGAAATAAAATAAAAAAGCCGACACTGTCTAACTACTGCTGAGCCTTGCTATAAGCTAGGTCCCTTGCGAACTTGCTAGCCACATTATCGTTGTTTTTTTCTTTTCTCTAAGGGATAGGTATGCAGATTACGGTGTTCCCGCCATTATTTCGCTGAGAGATAGGGTAAACCCGCCTATTGCCGGCGCCTTACCTATCGTTGGTACTCTGTTCTATCTGCATAAAAAATGGAGGTAACGATGAAATAATGTGCTTTCAATGTTTCTTACTAATATTTTGCAGTAGCTTAATCGTGCCTATTTGGTGTAGTAATTTCTTTGAGAGCAGAACTAAATGTAGTTTTGGGAAGAGCGAATCTAGATAAGTTGTTACCGTTTTGTTAAGACGTTACTATCAGAGCGTTATTGGAATTAAAAAATATTTACTGAAAAGATCTATTTCCAGTACTATATACTCTTGAAGTAATATTGTAGGTTCAATATTTATCAATTTTCCCTTTAATAAAGTACCTATATATTTGTTTAAAAAAAATGAAGTGACAATAACTGGTCATGTGAAATGTGCATAATGTGCGGCAATCCCTGATGTGCCGACTACTGGTACCTGGTAAAGATAGGCCTACCTAATGTCGGCACTTTCAAAATTTTTGCTTTTTTCCCCTACCTAGTACATAAAAACAGTTCATATCGGGGTACTTGATTGGAAAAAAGAGTTCTAATAATGTTAGCAGTTATCACAGGCAAACAATATTCATATTCTATGTCAGTTCCTATTGGCAGTAGCAAAGCTGATACTGGCAACACTGAGATAGTTTTGTTAGCAGTGTTTTAGTCTTCCAGACTGTTAGTAATCAGGAATAGTTAAATACAATCACAGCTGCTTCTATTAAATTTGAAAGGCTTTGTAGAAAATATTTAAGTGCCAACTACTTGGTAACTCATAAATGCCGGTTTTGCATTACTTGGCATACGACTAAGCCCGTAGTCCGTACCACTGAACGAAATAGTGTTCTAGAACCTACTATACAATATGTCTTGAAGAACCCTTCGTACATCAAAAATATCTAGTATGAATGTACTCAGTGGTACCAGATACAACAATAATTTCTCCAGAATAAAATACGAGTTTTTTGTTTGCAATGAGTCAATTTTTTTAGTTGTTTCTGCATTCAACAATATTCTTTCCAGCAAGAAATTTATGATGCTTTGTGTATACAAGATTATTATTATTATTTACGGAACAAAATATTTGGTTTGGTATTCAACCGTGAAGTAGAAACGTGAAAAGTGAGTGCAGTTTGATTCCCTGGGGCAAGAACAAGCGGCCGTCGTGACAATCTGCACATGCATATATTATTAAACAGATTTAGAAAGAGGTCACAGTCTAAAATTGTACATGCAACTGTCAAAATGTGTAAAATGATAAAATAACTTAAAATAAACGTCAATACCTTGATATATTCGATACGCTAGTCAGACGTCATTTATTAGACGTTATTTTTTCGTTAGTTTTTGGTCTACTGACGTCTTTTGACGACTTATCACTAGATATTGACGATAATTTGACGTGTGCCTGCAACATGGGTGATCTATAGTTTTTGGTACGGACGTTTGCAATAAATACGCTAATAAATAATAATTATCAAAATGAATTACCTGCAACAACTGACATAAATAGAAACGCAGTTCCTTTCTCTTGCACAGTAAGTTCCGTTTCGCCAGCATTTCGCAAGGGATCGACTTCAGACGACACGTTTTCCATAGGGAAATGGGGACAAACTTTCAATAAGTAGGCTACAGTATAAATGGATGACGATCATGATCCTTATTACAGATACAACATAATATATAACCAACGAGCCAATTTACTCAAAATTATCAACAGAAGTTGATAATAAGTGACTGGCATAGTATATTTATTATTTTCTGTATACAGGGTGGGCTAATAGTGCATGGCCTGAAGATAGTGGGCTTACCAAAACATATTTCAGAAATTTGTCACTTGATCACGACAGCAAGGTTAAAATATTTTCACATAAATGTTGACGTTTATATGTTTATACAGTGTGATTCCTATCAAACTTACACTTTTAAACGTAACTCCCTGTATATTATTGCTTATTTGGGTTCCTTGGTGAATTATACTGTCACGTCATGTATCACATATATGGGACTTTAAACGATCCGTTTAGACGCATATTACCATTTTTGGTTTATACCACTTATGTAGAGATCAGAAAAAAATAAAAAAATTAATATTGCAAAGATTGCAAAACCTAGAAGGCTGTGAGCTTGCGGTAGCATCGAATGCGTCAGCTTAGGTTAGACGGTCAAGTTTGGAATCTTTTTGTACGTGGACGAATCAATGAATTAATAGATTAATTCTGAACAAATTTTTGTTTATTTTATCATTTTCCATAGGTAGGAAAATTGGAAAATACCGTCTGGGCTGAAACATTTGAAATAAAATGAAAACTGAAGAAGACTGATATTGAAAATTCTATTTCGTTAGAGAAGCTATTAAATTTTATCTTGGATCGTATAAAAAAAATAGGCCTTCTCATTTGAATAAACCAAGTTACCTGGCATCGAAGTTTTGTTAATCAATATAATGATCTCTCAAAGTAAAAAAGAATTCAATTGCGTAACCTAAGCTGACGCACTTCATGCCGAGTCCCACAACAAAGTCACAGCCTGCTGGGTTTTATAATCACTCTAATATTCAATTTTTACTGGTATCTAGATATACAAAAAATTGCGATTTGTGCCTAAATGGTTCGCATAACGTCCCATATGTGATACCTACATAAAGTCACACTGGCATTCAACAAGGAATCCTATTTAGAGGGTTCTATTTGAAAAAATGTAATTTTGATATGAATCACCCTGTATAAACGTTAAAATTTAAGTGAAAATATTTAACTGTTGTAGTCCTTAAGGCTTCCTATCATGATCAAGTGACAGATTTCTGAAATATTTCACATATGTGTTTTAGTAAGTCCTCTATATTCCGTCCACGCGCTGTTAGCCCATCCTGTATAATGACATCGTTTATTTTTCAAATTCACCGATAAATTTGAAACATTTTCAAAATTGCGCGTTTATTCCAGCAGTAACGGTATCATGGAGAGGAAATATTAGCCTTTCAGCTTTTTCTAAATACTAAAGTACCGCGGCTGCTATGAGGAAGTTAGGTTAAGGGAAGTTTGTCAGAGGCGACCAACAAAGAGATGTCACCTGTAAACTATTCTGAGCCCTTGGACATCCTGGGAACAAAGGTACAGGCAAACCACACTTGGTTCTCGATGTATGAAGAATGACCGTATGATATGAAACAGTGTTGCAGATGGAAAGCTCAGTAGCTGTAATGATATTCATATTTGGCATCAATCCCAAGCTGCTCCAGTTATGGAACAAGTGTACCGACGGAATCCAAATAATTTATTTTACATCCTAGGGGACTCAGGTGAATTTTCTCTTTTCTTAAATGTCTTTTTTTTTCAACTGTATACTACAATTTATTTGCAGATATGTACATACCAAATAGTACATATATATTATTTGATACTTCTAAGAAATTTAATCATACATAGTTTTGACACAGTTAATTCATTTTTGCATATTCTGTAGCTCAACTGTTGAGAGATGCAAGACCATGATCATATTAAAATGAGCTTGTGACCTTCAAAACACTGAAGGGTTTACACCCTTAATTCTAGCATCCAATTATTATAAAATACCATGTACCCATCAATAATTTTTTGTGCAGGTTACACCCTCCGCCCTTGGCTCATGACGCCATTTGATTCACCACCTGTCAATGCTGCAGAGGAGAGATTGGATAAAAAATTCAAGGCAGTAAGAAGTAGCATTGAACGATGCAATGGTGTGCTGAAAAATCGATTTCGATGTTTGCTCAGACATAGAGTACTGCATTACAGCCCACATCGTGCATCAAAAATAATCAATGCATGTGTTGTGTTACACAACATGTGCATTGAAAACAATATTGAAGATCCACTAGAGGAGGAGGACCTTCAAGATATTGACTATGGAATTTACAATGATGTTCTTCCACAGGTCACAATAGTCAATCCAGACCTAGCGAGTGCAAGAAGGCTGCAAAGGCAAATTGCTGCAACCCATTTCACTCATGAGGGGTTGTAAGTTTTCTTATTTACCATGCCAACATGGAAATCACAGTTAATACATTTTCATTGATGATCCATTTAGTCTAACTACTTCATTTATTATATTGTACATTGCAAATCATTTCATGCGTTTTTAATGTTTATACCCGTCTTTTTATTTTATTTTGTCAAGATGGCTCTGGGTGCATACTTATTTGTTTTACATGTTGTATTGTAAGTTTGAGTTTTTTTGAATATATTCCTCTATGTATTTATAAATAAATAACTAGATAACTAAATAAACAGTTTATTATTCATTAAATCACAATATTTTCCAAATGACTTAGGTGTTTCCTAAATAATCAGGTACAAGTAACATGTATTTGGTTCACAATCTTTGACATCAGTAGCACGTACATCGATGATTTGGTCTAGTCTAGGAACATATTTTTTCTATCACATTCAAATCAACTAACATTAAAAAAGTCTCAAAATGCATAAGAGAACGAGATGTAATTAATGTTTCAAGAACAAACGAATGAAAAGAACACAAACTCCAAAAGAGTAATAAAACTAATCCATACCTTTCAAAAATAAAAAAAATCAAATAAAACAATAAAGACTCCATTAAACAAAAAAATACTCCATACCCCTGATAAACTATGAAATAGACTAATAACTAGAAGCTATAAAAGAATACCAACACCATAAAACGTAATAATCCAACTCTAAAAAGCAAAATAAAATATTGGAATTTTAAAAATAAAACAAAACACACTCCATAAAATATAAAATAATCACACATACAAACAAATCACAATAAAGGAACTGAAAAAAATATATACATTATGGTATTGAAACACCAATGTAGGCCACACAATGAATTTCATCAAAATTTATTTAAAAAAAATTAAAAGCATGGCCTATCTTGGTGGGTCTTTTAATCTTTTTTTGTTTTAGGTTATTATTTTCCTTTAATATTTGGAGTTTTTCTCTCTCGTACTCCTCTCTCCATTTAAGGTATTTGGCTTTTTGCTCGTAGTACGATGCCAGAGCCTTTGCTTTATTTCCCTCTATGTCCACCAGACTCTCCGATATTTTGGTGGATTTATCCAGCCGACCAGCTTTGGTCAGCCTTCTTAGTGCTTTTTCTGCTGGCATCTTCTTCGGGGTTGTAGAGGGCTGGAATAAATAACATTTTTTTCAATTTTATGTGAAGAAAAATATTGATTTGTGTCAGATGGCCACACAAAAAGTATTTTTACAACTCATCATCAGAAGTTTTATGGTGGAAGTTGTGTATTTGAAATTGAAATGTAATGTGAAAAGTATTGGATTAATGAAAAAGTACCACAAACTTATAGGTGCAAAAATTCCTCCAGTCGATTGAAAATTGTTGATAGTTATTCAAGAAAGAGGTGAACACTTTAAATTCATGTAACACAAATGATAGGAATTGTGTACACACAACATGTACTTCAGTCCCATCAAGTAATGATATATGTCTCAGAAACTGCACTAACCCTTATATTAACTGCTACTTCAGGTTGTTCATCATTAACTCCCAGTGCTGCAGTTGAAGCTCCAACCACTGAGATTGTTGTGGAGGTTGTTGGTGTTTGATTTGTGGCCAACTCATCTTCTGTAGCAGATGTTTCTTCCTGTAATAAAAACCATCACTGATATAATATGTATTTATGAGTATATGATAGTCTCCTAATAGGTAAACTACCCATCATACCTTTTTTTTATTTTACTTTAATGTGCAGTTGTGTCATCTCTATGATTACACCTAATGATCTATAGGGTTAATGATTTTAAAAATTTATTTAACATTGTTTTTCAAGATTTGTTTCAGCATAACCTTGAGGCTTTTCATACAGTTCACTGTTAAAGTGTGTATGTAATGTGAAACTTTATTTTCATTAATTTATGGAAATTTCCTGGGCAATCTCATAGAATTAACTTGTGCATCAATATTATATTGCAGTGGAAACCATACTTACCTCCATGAAATCGAATAGAATTTCTGGCACCGCCACCGAATTATCTCCAAATATCACTTTGGGTGATATTGTATCTAAGATTTTCTGATCGATACTGTCAAATGACACAACATTTCTTGGACCTCCTCCAGTCATTTTCTCATGTTTATGTTGTGCCACCTGTTTGGCCTTAACATGTTTCCTCATGTCCTGCCAACTCTGAAAGAAATTGAATACATTCATGTAAAAATACACATTCATGCTCATTACCAGATATAGGCTAAGTGTGAGGGACCTACAACGGAACTTACAGCCTAAAACTGTAAAACCAGTCTGGGGGTCCAACAGTTTTAATAACTAATTTTTTAGAGAGGCCCACTCCTATTCACTATATCCTAAACATTTTATTCAAACATGGGACAATGAAATGCTAGCTTGGATTTCAAAGCACTTAAATATTTTTCACTAAATATCATTTTGCTATTGAAAATAACCAAATTGAAATACAGTCATTTTACTGGCTGCTTAAAAAAGAGACATTTTCTTAGATACAGAAACAGTTTCAACTTGGTTCTTTATCCATTAGGGTGGTGGAGCCTATTGTAACTTTGTGCTGACACAATAATGATAATATCAAGAAATTTGTCATGCCTCAACCTACCTTTCTCCACTGCAGCCAACTCTTTCTCGAACCTCCCGGTACAGCATTCAGAGAGCTGGTTATTTTTTCCCATAAATTTTGGGCCACCTTTTTGGTGAATTCGGCAGTGAATCTGCCGGAAAGCAGCTCCGGATTGTTATTCAGAAAGTCAATAAGCATCTGTTTCTGTTGCTGGCTCACCGGACTCACTCTTTTTTTTGCGTCTTCCATTCTCAACACAATTCTCAAAAATACACACAAAAATATAAGCAGAAATGCCGGAAATAAAAACAAGCTGTAAACGATCAACACAATACCATAAAACAACAAACAGTTAATCGCACAAAATTTTATCTGTCAAATTTGTTGTTTTATGACCACAGAACCATGGGAATTCACAAAACTGTGTCGGTTCTTTGCTTGGCCGTCAGAGGTTCAATGTGAACAGCGTTGTGCTTTTGGGGTAAGAGAATTGTACTAGAAAATGTAATAGATTGCAATAAATTGTAATAGATTGCCTCTGTGTGATGCGATAGCGTCCAAGGGTATCAAAATATTATTGGGGGGGGGGGGGGGGTGCATATTTGTGGATTACGTATAGACGTGCTTGACTTGAAGCACATAAATAGTAGATTAGGTACCCTAACCCTTTGTCTATTCTCTATACACCGTGTCCCAGGACGAATCACGAAAAAAGAAATCGGACTTAGGTTTCGAAATGTGAAACCGATTTCAATAGGAATTATTCTTAAATTCCCATTTGTTTCAGAGAAATCAACGTTTGAAGTTTTGTTGTAAAGATGATTGAAACGTTTGTGGCCCACTTTATTTTATCCCTTTCACTTTCTGTAACATTTTTCGATTTTACAGCAAAAAGCGGAGAATATCGTATAGTACGATTGCGCTAACAGGTCTTTTATAATGTTTTTGTCGATTGTTGTTTACCTCAGCAGGTCGCAGATGACGTAGTGACGTACGAATATGGTAAGGGCGGTCACACATTAACATTTCGCAATCTTTTTAAGGGTATTTCAACTTTTTAGCTAGGTATCAAGAATAAACACATAGTTCAAACATATTCAATCATCCCTTAAAGTTTTCGCGATTCGTCGGAACACAGTGTATAGTGGGAATTCAGCTGCAGTTCAAGAAATTTATAAACTACAAATTACTATAAAATAAACAGTGCGCGAGAACGAGAGATCAGTAATTCCCGTCCTGTGCGCTTCCTGGTTATAGGAGTCGCATAACCCAAGGTAATAGCCAGGACTTTGATTTTAATATTTTTGAAATATTTTTTGAAATTTGTAAATTTTTAAAATGTAATAGATTTTCGGGATTTTCGCTATTGTAGTAACAGTGTAATAACTATGGGCAAAATGTAATAGATCTAGTACAATTGTAATAGCAAGCACAACGCTGAATGTGAATATACACTTGGCAACGTTGCCTTGTCTTTTCACGGATCCGTCCACTTCACCAGCTTTCAGGAATACCATTTTTCGTCTGTTGGGAACACATCGGGGAAGCGGACGTCCGCTTCGGCGTAGTGAACGTTCCCTTCTCTCGAACTGGAGAATTGGCGTCCAGGGGAGCAGGATCCGTTGGAATACCGGTCAAAAAAATTGAAAGGTCACCAACCGCTCGTCGAAGCGAAAGCGTATGGAGGTGATGCGTTAATGCAGTGTCACTCATTAGTCGAATTGCTCTTATCTGGACTGCGTTTATGCATGGAGATGGGGGCAGTTAGGGCAAAGTAAGTGTTCGGGCTTTGAGGATTTTGATAATCCTGTATTCTTGGAAAATTTTTATGCTTGACCTTGACGACATAGAGAGTCGACAACTAAGGATTAAAATAAAAATAAACCGACGCTGTCTAACTATTGCCGAGCCTTGCTGTAAGCTAGGTATGTTGATGAAAAATAATAATGAATCGGTATTGCAGGCTCTATTTCACTGAGAGATAGGGTGAATCTGGCCTATTGCCGGACCCCACCTATCGTTGGCACTCCGTTCTATTTCCATAAAAAATAGACAGTAAAATAATGTGCTTTCAATATTTCTTAACATAAGACCCGCAACATCGCTTAATATTTTGCAGTAGAATATTCGTGCCTATGTGATGTAGTCATTTCTTTGAGAGCAGAACTAAATGTAGTTTTGCAGAGAGCGAATCACAGTTTTGTTAAGACGTTACTATTGGAGCGTTATTGGAATTAAAAAAAATTTACTGAAAGGATCTATTTCCAGTCCTATATACTCTTGAAGTAATATTGTTGGTTCAATATTTATTAATTTTTCCTTTAATAAAGTATATATTTGTTTAAAAAAATGAGGTGACAATCACTGGTCATGTGAAATGTGCATAATGTGCGGCAATCCCTGTGCCAACTACTGGTACCTGGTAAAGATAAGCCAACCTAAAGTCGGCACTTTCAAAATTTTTGCTTTTTCTACCTACCTAGTACATAAAAACAGTTCAAATCGGGGTACTTGATTGGAAAAAAGAGTTCTAATAATGGAAGCAGCTATCACAGGCAAACAATATTCATATTCTATGTCAGTCCGTTGCTTTCTATTGGCAATCGTGAATCTAGCTGCTACTGGCAACACTGAGATAGTTTTGTTAGCACTATTTTAGAAAATTGCCTATCTTCTAGACTATTAGTAATGAGGAATAATCACAGCTGCTTCTATTCAATTTGAAAGGCTTTGTAGAAAATATTTAAGTGCCAACTACTTGGTAACTCATAAATACCGGTTTTGCATTACTTGGCCATGACTAAGCCCATATATACCACTGAACGAAATAGTGTTCTAGAATCTATTATACAATATGTCTTGAAGAACCCTTCGTATATCAAAAATACCTGAATGTACTCAGTGGGACCAGATACAACAATAATTTCTCCAGAATAAAATGAGAGTTTTTTTTTGCAATGAGTCAAATTTTTTTAGTTGTTTCAGCATTCAAAAGCAAGATATTTATGATGTTTTGCGTATACAAGATTATTTACGGAACAAAATTTTTGGTTTGGTATTCAACCGTGATCCGTGAAGTAGAAACGTTAAAAGTCAGTGCAGTTTGATTCCCTGGAGCAAGAACAAGCGGCCATCGTGACAATATGTATATGCATATATTATGAAACAGATTTAGAAAGATGTCACAGTCTAAAACTGTACATGCAACTCTCAAAATGTGTAAAATGATAAAACAACTTGAAATGAACGTCAATACCACAGCATAGTAAACAACCAGCACAATAACTCAAGTTGGCGGAATCACACGCGCATCCCCACTTTTGGATGATTTTTTGTAGGGATGGTAACGGTACTTCGATACTTGTACTTCTGCACTAATATCGACTATTTTTATCTTAGATACTTTTTGAGCGATTCCAGGCCCGTATCGATACTTCTGTAGGTGTATCGTTATATAATTATTGAGGGGTGTAATCAATTGCACAAAATTCTCTGTACGAACCAAACGCGCCTATGAGGCTAAAAAATATCGAGTTGGTACCGGTATCGATATTTTTATTTTCGCATCTCTACCCAAACTTCACAGCCGTAAAATCATCCATAAACCCTCCCAAGGTCAAATTTTGTGGGAACCATTTTTGCATAGGAAATCCTCGGAGATATTATGCTGGTTGTTTACTATGCTGTGTCAATACCATGATATATTCGATACGCTAGTCAAACGTCATTTATTAGACGTTATTTTTTCTTCAGTTTTTAGTCTACTGATGTCTTTTGCCGACTTATCACTAGATATTGACGATAATTTGACGTGCGTCTGCAACATGGGTGATCTATAGTTTTTGGTACAGACGTTTGCAATAAATAGGCTAATAAATAATAATTCTAAAAATGAATTACCTGCAACAACTGACATAAATAGAAACGCAGTTGCTTGCTGTGTGATGTGATGTAGTCATTTCTTTGAGACCAGAACTAAATGTAGTCTTGCAGAGAGCGAATCTAGGTAAGTTATTACCATTTTGTTAAGACGTTCTATCGGAGCGTTATTGGAATTAAATAGATATTTACTGAAAAGATCTATTTCCAGTCCTATATACTCTTGAAGTAATATGGTTGGTTCAATATTTATCAATTTTTCCTTTGATAAAGTATATATTTGTTTAAAAAATGAGGTGACAATCATGGTCATATAAATTGTGCGTAATGCCAATTATCGGCAACCCTGTGCCAACTACTAGTACCTGGTAAAAATAAGCCTACCTATTATCGGTACTTTTTACCCACCTAGTTCATAAAACAGTTCAAATTGGTGCTAATGATGGAAGTAGTTATCACAGGCAACCAGTATTCATATTCTGCGTCAGTTTACTGCTTTCTATTGGCAGTAGTAAAACTAGCTGCTACTCGCAACACTGAGATCGTTTTGTGAGCACTGTTTTCGAAAATTGCCTATTTTTTCACACTATAAGTCATTAGGAATAGTTGGTAACTCATAAATGCCAGTTTTCCATTACTCGGTACACTACTAAGCCCATACCATTGAACGAAATACAGGGTGCATCAACGATGTGTGGGTGGACGATAACCGCTTCCCTGCTTCAGATACAAAAAAATGTCTTAAATAGAAAATGTATAGGGTAATAAAATATATATTCCCAAAATATTTACCAATAAATCTGTGACTCATAAAAGTTACATTTTTTTAAATAGGAGCTCCCCCTTTTAAATCCGTCGCCCCCCCCCTGGAGCAGCGAAGTTAAAAAACTTGTATAAGCAAAAACCAAATTCATCGCCCCTGCCTGATTTGAGCACTCAATTTAAAGTAGTCGCCCCCCCCCCCCCTATACAATTTTCTGGCGGCGCCCTTGATTCCTTCCTTCCTTTCGATTTTAGTGTGACCTTATGTAGGTATCACACATGATACTTAAAACGGACTGTTCAGGTGCAAGTCACCATTCTTGATATAGGTAGATGTTAGAAAACAATCGAATATCGCAGCGTCTATAAAACTTTGAAGGCTGTGACTTTGCAGTGTGAATAAGCATGAAATGTATCAGCTTAGGTAGTACTGTCAAATTTGAATTCGTTTTGTAGTTGGTGAAATCGGTAGATTGATAGGAAACTGCAATCACAGGTAACTTGACTTTTTCAAATGGGAATGGTATCAGCTTAGGTAGTACTGTCAAATTTGAATTCGTTTTGTAGTTGGTGAAATCGGTAGATTGATAGGAAACTGCAATCACAGGTAACTTGATTTTTTCAAATGGGAATGCCTAATTTTTTGTACGGTTGAATGTAAAATTTTCTAACGGTATGAAATTGTCGATATTAATCTCTTGTAGTTTCCATTTTATCTTAAAATATCAGCAAAATCGGTGTTTTTTAAATGTTTCTACCTGTAAGCAAACCAGCAGGCCCTGAAAAATAAACAAAACGTTATTCAGATGCAATAAAACAACTAACAGAAAACAGAAATATGCAAGGAAACTAGAGTAAGAAGACAAGATAATAACAATTCCTTAAACATATCCGTTCTAACCATAAACGACAGCTGTAACATATCTATGGTCAATAAAAGGCAGAAATATGACAGAAATTATTATTTTTCACAGCCTACTGACTCCTAATGACTATTACATTACATTAATATCGTGCATGGAACCAGGCAAGCCACTATTATTCCAGGAGACGGTACGCCGCCGGCGACAGCAGCATGCCTCACAGATCAACGCAGATATCAAAACAATTGTCGAGTGCGGATTAGTGAATTAAGTGCAGTTCAACGTACAGAAAACTCAGGCAACAACACTTACAAAGAAGTCTCACGTTGGCTTACCAACAGTGAAAATGGAGGGTCACCCCATAGACGAGTCACCTTCCGTCAAGCTTTTGGGGATCAACATCAACAACAACCTGTCCTGGCACGACCACGTCGTCAGTATTGCTAAAACGGCATCCCAGAAGAGTTCTGTTTCGCTGTAGGAAGTTGTACACACCAGAGCAACTACTGCTGCTCTACAAGATTCGACCATCGCTGGAGTATTGCTCCCATGTGTGGGGATGCGCTCCGAAGCACTCTCTAAAGCTTCCAGACACTATCCAGAAGAGAGCAATTAGACTAATCGATATGCCAAACCTCACAAATGACCTCCATAGCCTGGAACATCGAAGAAAGGTGGCTGACCTGTTCCTGTTTTACAGATTCTATCACGGAAGATATTCAAGTGAGCTCTCTCAAGTAATAACAGTAAAGGCCGTCCGAACGAGGAACACTAGAGAGGCTCTGCGAGCTCATCCTTACCAGGACGAGGTCCCTACTCTACGAACCAGTCTGCCCCAGCATTTCTTCTTTTGGAGGACTTCGATGCTGCGGAATTAGCTGCATGGGAATTTGTTTCCCGCCGGCTACAACCTGCAGCTTTCAAATCTAACGTGCACCGACACTTATCCTCTCGCAGCGCTCCTACAGCGCCATAGGCTTTTAGCCTTTGCGGGAGGTTGACCATAAAAAAATTAAGATGTGATAGAGATTGACCAATTTCAATAATGATTTAAAATTTTGAGGTGAAATGTTCCTGGTAGTCTTATATCTAGAGAATGGAATTTCACATTTCATGACATAAGACAGTAGCCATTTCCGTCAAATCAAATTAACGATACCTTTCACTGGAGCGTTCTGAACATCTACTGGAATAGTTGTTAGAATTTTTTATTAGTTCATATTTCAATTGATGTGTTTATTTCATGTATTTTTTCGACAAGTAAATTATTTTTGATGAATAAAACATACTGTAATTCAGTTTCCACTTTCCATTTTCCGCGAACTACTGAAGACTTCGGAGTGCTCCAGTAAGAGGTATCGTTACTTTTGACTCGATGGAAATTACTTATTTTTTCATACCATTAAATGTAAAATTTCATACTGAAGATACTAACAACTAGCAACTATCGCTGGTATTTACTTTGATTTTAAAATTTGTAATAATTCTCTAAACTTCTAAATCTCTAAAAGCTAGGCCGTGAAAAATAGCGACTTCTTTCATACTTCAGCTTCTCATTGACATTAGATATGCTGCCGCTGTTCTTTCTGATTAGAGCTGATATGTTGCAAGGCATTTTTATAATCTTGTCTCATTAACCTTATTTTGTTCGCATCTCGCCTTTTGCATCTCAAGTTAGTTATTTTCCTCCATCTGAAGAACCTATTGTTTATTTTTCATGGTCTGCTGGGTTGCTTACAGGTAGAAAAATTTTAAAAGCACCGAATTAACTGATATTTTATGATAAAATGGAGAATACAAGATTTTAATATCGACAATCCTATAGCGTTAGAAAAACTATAAAATTTTACATTTAGCCGTACAACAAAAATTATGCATTTCCATTTGAAAAAATCAAGTTACCTGTGATTGAAGTTTCCTTAATTAATCTACCGATTTCACCAAGTACAAAAAAAAATTCAAATTTGACAGTAACAAGCCAGGTGTAATGTGTATTTGTCTGTAATTTTCTGGAAGAGTTGTATCTCCCTTCTTATAAATTGGAATAACCCTTACTGGTTTACAGAAAGCTCGGAAACCATCCCTCGGAAAAACAGGCATTTACCATATTGGCTAGTGGGTCAATTATGTATTCGGAGAATTCAATGAGTAGAGATGTACTAACACCATATACAATTGTTTTTTGTTTTTCAATTTCTTTATATACTATAAAACGTCTTGAGATGTTACCGCGCGTAGGAACATAGAATGAGGTTCGCATCTTATGTATTTAATAGTAAGCTCTTCAGTTTATGTACATATTTTCATTATTTTTTCGGCATGATTCACAAAATATTGGTTCAGATCATTCACGTCCATTTCATCTAAAGCTGTTTTTTATTTTGATTTTTGCCTCCCATACTCTTGATTGATCACTTTTCAGATAGTTTTAGTTTTATTTCAGATTGTCAAATGAAATTTTTGTTTTGGTTAACCTTAACCTCTTTCAATTTATTGTTATGCTGAGTTTTGCATTCGGTGTAAAGATTCTTGTTCGCCGGACATGGTTTACTTTTATAGTTTTCATGATAAAAGAGCATGAGTTGTTTTAAATCAGCTAATCAGGTTCTGAATGTTTTCTACACTTTTTATTTTTTTTTTAGCAGTCAGTGGAAAACAGTTGTTAAAATGGTATAGGAAAGCTTTACAGAAAGCATTGGCTTTCATTTCTGCCATTGGCACATTGTAGACTTGTGACCAAGATTCTTTCACTAAACAATAATTACTAAAAATATCTTTATTCTCTCGATATTAACAGTTTCCTCAGTAGGAATAGAGCTTTGATCATACGTCAGCATTTGAGCATCATGGTCCGAGACACCTATACCGATGATTTTAGTTTGCTTATACAAGAAATTACAAAATATATTGTCTGGGTATGTCATAGATCCGTTAAATTGTCTAGTATATTGATTGATGGTAGCATGCATGTTAAACTGGAGTAAAAGATTAATAACAAGATTTGGATTAAAAAAACTTAGGTTAAAATCTCCACAAATAATCACCCTAGCATCAAAGCAATGCGTATTAATGTCAAGGAGGGCTTCTTGCAGAATATCGTAAAAAGTATTAAAGTCAGAGTTTGCTGATGGTGATTTATATCAACCAAGTATTACTAAATCTACGTTTCTTATGAAGAAAAAAGCTATCATGGCTGAGAAACATCCGTCACTGGACAGGAATAAGCGACTTCCAGGAATTACAGAGGGCTGCAATGAATAGGATGATCTAATGAGAGAAAGGATGAACGCCTACGCAGGAATCTGCATGGCACCCTATGAAGAAGAATGAAGACAGCTGTCATTTCGCAATGGAGTTCTTGAGAAAGGTCCTTTACTTTTTTGAGCCCAATTTCTTCCAGTGTTTCATGAATGTATATACTCATGCCTCCATGTATACGGACTCCTCTACAATAAGCAGCCTTTACAACGAAACCCGAGATATTATAGCATGAGAGTTCATCTTCACGCAGCCAATGTTTTGCATAACACCTGTAAACCGCTTGTACTTTTAATGAAATCCTCTAGTATTAAAATCTTATTTCTAATACACTGAACATTAAAGTTCATTATGGATATGTCTCTTATCCCCGCCTTTGTTGTATCAGGCGTAGGGATGTGGCGACCCCATCGCCCAGAGGTGATGGTACACCTTGTACCGACGACGGTGCATCATGTACAATTATCTCTGCAATCAGCCACAGGGGGGAGAAGTGCAGTCACTTAGCTTCGCCCGTGGTGCAATCACCCACACATCGGAATATTTCCGGGAAACTAGAAATAGGTTCCCGGAAATAGGCGGCGCCAAATGGCCTCACGGTTCATGTTCCGTCGCTGGGCTGACGTTCTCGGTTTCTCATAAGTGACAAATTGGATTAATTAGAAGTAAAAGATGCTCAATGGCTCTTCCAGGATCAAAAGTTTCCGGAGGTAAAATGCCTGGCCGTTCGGATCTCCGGGTGTCAGGTGGTCTGGGGGGAACATTAAGCGAAGTTTGTCTAATGAATTGTGCTGCCACTCCTCGTTAGGCTAACAACAGAAGCCGGCCTTCGCAGCAACTTCGCACTGACGACAGGCCCGAAGGCCAGAGAAACTTGTTCAGAGCCGACTTTACAAATATACGAGGTCTTGCCTCCAACATAAACTCTGTCCATCAACACCTTCAGGCAGAGAAGCCACACATTCTGGCTTTTACGGAAACTCAAGTCGGCTCTTCAACAATGGATAACTGCTTCAGATATCCCGGATATGACTTATACACCCGATTTAGACGTAAGTTTGGCGTATGCGTGTACATTAAATCTGGGCTTTCTTGTCATTGAGAAGAAGAGCTCGAACTGGAAGGATTTGACATCATATGGCTAAAAATATCCTTCCAAAATCAATCCAAATTTATATGCTGCATTTATAGGCCACCAAGTAGTAACAACTCCAAAGAGCTCTTCGAGGAGCTTTCAGCCACTGTGGACGCACTGCAATCAGATCACCCTCATTCAGAGGTAGTCTTTCTGGGTGACTTCAACGTTCACAACTCATACTGTCGAGTGGGGATTAGCAAATAAAGTACAGTTCAACGTACAAAATCTCAGGCAACAACACTTACAAAGAAGTCTCACGATGGCGTACCAACCGTGGAAATGGAGGGCCACCCCATAGTCGAATCAACATCAACAATAACATGTCCTGGCACGACCACGTCGTCACTATTACTAAAACGGCATCCCAGAAGCTTGGAGTTTTGTTCCGCTGTAGGAAGTTGTATACACCAGAGCAACTGCTGCTGCTCTACAAGGCACAGATCCGACCATCGCTGGAGTATTGCTCCCATGTGTGGGGATGCGCTCCGAAACACTCTCTAAAGCTTCTGGACACTATCCAGAAAAGAGCAATTAGATTAATCGATACGCCTAACCTCACAAAGGACCTCCACAGCCTGGAGCATCGAAGGAGGGTGGCTGACCTATCCCTGTTTTACAGATTCTATCACGGAAGATGTTCGAGTGAGCTCTCCCAGATAATAACACCAAAGGTGGTCAAAAATCTTAGGGGGAAGGGGGTAATTCCCTATATTATCCCTCCACGTCTGTGCACGCTACCTAGTAATTCATATAATTTTGCAGTTCTTCATCAGCTTTTTTCATAACACAAATATGTAGAATATGAACTGCAACAAAATCATCTTACCAATAAAGAGTTAACTTTATTTTTTTGTGATAATTTGAAGTTTTAAAGATTAATGCTCAGTTTGTTTTAAAATATTTATTCCTTGTTCAGACGCATAGTAACAACGACTCTCATCACCGATAGATGGTGTGCGTGGTGCGTATATACATATTTTTGGAGATATATGGAAATATAACAATATGTTTTCATTTGAGAGACAAAAATTAAAGATTAATTAAAATCATTAAAAAAATAATAAATAATCGAAAGCGGCAGAAAAAAAAATGTGTAAAAATTTTAGTATTTTATGTATTTAATGTAATTTAGAAGGATTTACATTAACACATTGACAGTTTTCGGAGTCCGAGGTCAAATTCCCTGGGTACTCCACTAAAAAGTTTTCACGGAAAACTTAAATCTTTTTGAATTTGAAACTAGTGAGGAAGCTTGTTATAAATCTTCACTTCATTATAATAATTTAGTCTTTAATGAGTGATGATTTGGGGGTGATTCGTTTAAAATTAATTCTTTTTGTGTTATAGGTATTCTATATTCATGCATGGTCTCACATTTTGTTTTGTTTTTGAATATTAGTGGCGTAACGACATCACTAATAATCAGTTTTGGAAACGTCCAAAATCAATAGTGCTATTATGGTCAGAAGTTCGTATTTTAAAAAGAGTGCCTTGCATGAAGATCTAAGGTGTACCCTTGGCAATGCATTTTACAGCTAGCTTCTGTAAGACTAACAACCTATTAAGTAGATATAAGAACAGACGCCCCAAAATGTAATGCCGTAACTCAACTTACCTTGGAACAATGCAAAATAGCAACTTTTGGTAGTGTTCCTTCCAAGAGTTTCTCTAATAATTGTTCTATGTAATATGTAAGTTACTTTAACTAATCCAGTAATTCGTTAATTAAGCTATCAATATGGTTTGAAAAATTCAATCTTTTGAATTTTTGATCAACAGTTACACCTAATAACTTTATGCTGTATGTTTGATATACCTATTTGCTGTTGACCGTAGGGACGTTAGAGAATGCAGATTCTAGGATCAGGCAAAATTTTGCCTAATACGTGTATTTGGCAATTTCGCATTCGACGTGACACACCAGTTCTTTTTGTGTGCACCTGCACCCTAGCCTAGATAGATTATCACGCCTCACGGCCCCAACTGTGATAGATTATTAATAGCTTAAAATTTAGAGTTTAATACTGAAGATATTAAGGTAGTAGATATACTTTTAAGTAATTTTATTTATAAGAAAGATTAGGGACGTCTTGACATCATAAAAACATGTTTAAAAAATACGATTTATTTGTTTGCAATACAATTAAACACAGTGTAAGTATACAAATCATAAAACTACATATCAATTTTCCCTAAACAGGAAAATTACCTACATAGGTAATTATAGAATACTGAATATAGAGAGCCTAATAAATACTACTTCTAAGTAATCCTTTAAAAAGAAAGGTACAGCTGACATTTCTTAATGATCCAACTTCATTGTTACTTCATCCGCAATTTTTTTTCTTTAAAGTGACATTATTAGACTCTATACGGTCAAAATAAAATCGCGTATAAATTCGTATACACTTAAAGCCTACAAGACCTTTCAAAACATAGTTATTTTTAAATTTAAGCGCTCCACAAGCATAAAAGCTTGCTTGGACCACAAATTTTCTTTTTGAAAATCACATAACAGACCATTCCCTTTTCCGTTAAACATTAAATTTTCAAAAATTACATTGAGGCGTAGTTGTGTACTAGATCCAAATGTAAGCTCTGATAACACTGGCTTTTAGTTAATATTTTAGAAAAGTGTTATACCTATTCCCTTAATGGCTACTGGCAAGCATATTTGAAAAAACACAACGATGATAACTACTATATAGCAATAAGTGAAAAAGTGTAAGAAATTCAGCTGACCTTCTCTTTACATTATTTTATATATGTTCTACAGGAGAGTAGCAAACCAATTTTCCAGACATGATAGAGAAAACTGTTTATAAAAACGTATACATGTATCCTAAAAGCTATGATAAGCCTGTCACCAACATCAAACAAAACTGGCAAAAGGCTTTATTTAAATTTTTTCATGGCTATTCGCCAATCGTCATCATCATGTTTATACTTTGCAGGGCTCCTACTGTGGAATGTTCTACAGGAATTAGAACATTCAAATAATTAAAAAACGTGTACCATAAAAATGCATTCAAATTAAACAATTAAATTGCAAAAATAATTTATCTGCGCGACCACTCTCCTCCAAGGAGTGACCTCAAATTAGGATATTCTTCAAATACTTACTTCGATAGGAATTGATAAAATGTATGATGTAAGTGTTAAAGTTTTTTTGTCTGGTCTCATGAATTTGCGCTGAAAGAAAATTTATTGTACTAGAAGATAAAAATTCCCTTGAACAAAGGGCTACCTGGCCCCTTATTTAACAAGTGTGAGTTGACTGAAGCTAACACTAGAATCAAGTACTAAACAGCAGTAGACCACAAACCATTTGATGAAAAAAGAGAAACTAGATAGAGATTAAGATAAAGCAACTTAAGTATCAACTCATTTATTTACCGAAGGTAAACTAAAACTTAAGGAGATGTTTAACTTCTAGTGAGTATACTCCTACCACGGAAAAAAAATTGAGCGGTTACATACAGAGGTTTAGAAAAGTTTAGAGATACTTGATTGTTAGGTAACATACATATACAAGAATCTTAGGGTTTTCAACTAAGCAGTGAAATTTTATCATTAAAATAAAAACCCTGTATAATTACAAGGTGATTCATAATACTTTACCAAATTTGCATTTTTTTAAATGGGACCACTGTATATTATTGGATTTTCCGATACTTCCTTAAATTTGATTCAAAAACAAAGCGCTAACTGTTTCAGAGTTATTGAGTTTTGACGAATAAAACGTATTAACGAAGTTTAAGATTTCCAACTGTCAATTAATTTAATATGACTGTGCTGATTTTTTTTTTAAACGGGACATCCCCATACAAGGAATAACCTTCGCGGTTGAACCGTTCAGAGAGTTCTAATAATACTACTACTAACTAGTACAAGATCGACGAGAATAAGAAAAAAACTAGCATCAAACACCTATAACATTTTCTAGTTTTTTTATCTTACTTTTAACGATATGTCACTAATCAGTATTAGAGATATGTTTATTTGCCATCTTAGAAACCTGATAACTCGGAAACAGTTAAATTAAAATTTAGGTACACTGTGAATACATTTTTTTTATAAATGAGCAGACCGCGTAGGCAGAGCCTAAATACCAAAGTACCGCGGCTGCTGTGAAAGGGTTATGTTAGGGGAAGTTTCTTAACGCGGGATTTGAATAGGCCAATATCCGCAGGCCCAATTAATTTTTAGTTTAGAATTGAAATAATTGGATTATCCAATAATATACAGCGTGTTCCTTTTAAAAACATGTTTTTGCCTGCTTAGTAAACACTTAATAACTCTAAAATTATATTTTTGAAACATTATAAACTTGATAACTGAGAAACATACATAAAGCGTTTGCTTAGAATTTAAGCAATAATTTAAATATCCAATGATATACAGGGTGCTCCATTCATAGAATGCAACTTTGACCAACCTTGTACAATTATAATTTCTTAGTAAATATGTAAACTCTTATTTAAACTCTCTCTTTTGCTTTACCCTGAGTATTCTACCTAATAATCGTCTGATTCCAAACTTTCATATAAAATCCAGTACTTTTAATAAATCCACCTTTTCTTTTTGAAGTCACCCTTTCTAGTCTTTCTTATCTACTATTAGCGTCTATAACTATGTTTATTCGTTTCTACAATTTTGTCAAAGGCTCCTATGTAATTATAAACGATTACATAAAACACAAAAACACACAAATAAAATAAATAAAACTAAATTGTAGGATCTGCAGCACCGGCAGTTGAGTTCCATACACCACAACCGAGCAGAGTGCATATCGCATTCTTCCCGTCTTGTGTGCAAGTGCACGTGTTGCAATCTTTAGCGAAGCTCTGGCCAGGGATGCAGGTAAATTCTTCTGAAACAAACAGTGCAAAATCAAAATCGAAAATCTTCGGTGTAATCATTGGTAAAAGATGATAGTTATAATATGATTGATAGAAACATGATATAAAGGCATCGAACGCAGATAGCCGATAGCCTTTAACAGGTTGAAGAGAGCACACAATATCCCTTACTTCTCACTTCCATTCTTTAGAACACGCGTTCCGCAGAGTTGTCAGGTGTGGCGATTTTCAGCCAAAGTAGCCATTTCAAAACCGAGTTAGCGACCAAAATCTAAGCTGGACGATTGGTGACTTTTGGTGGCGCAAAGCACACAGTGAGGTGGCTACTTTTGACTATTTCTAACTTCCATTTAATTGGCTCAAAAAACAAGGGCGTAGCTTGGATTTCATTTAGGGAGCCCCCCTCCACGGACACATGAAGAATTTTTTTGACACTTTTTTAAGTAAGTGTGTAAGTTAATGTCAGTAATAGTTCATATTGACAGGGGCCAGAAGGAGCCGTTATTTGTATTAAGGGGCTTCTAAACGGGCAACACTTTTACTGCAATGTGTGGCTGCAATAGTGTCGCCGGCAACGTTCTCGGCAACAACGGCCGGACTGAGGAATATTTCTTGTATGGCCTGGCCATATAGCCACATTGCCGATATATTTTTATGTGTTGCCGGTACATGGCCGGACGATCGCTTGGCTACCGAAAACATCGGCAATATTGCTCTATTTTGGTGTTTGTTGATTGTTGATATTGAACATTTTGGTAGGAAAATGGCTAATACTTGGACCAACGAGAGGATTATTGATTTCATCAATAAAATACACTTACATCCTGAGTTATGGAAAGTGAATGTTCCCAGAATTTCCTTGACACTTATACATACACATATTGTAACAAAAAAAGTTCAAACAAAAACTGAGTGGTATTTTTGAAAGTAGTATAGGGTCTGTCATACCATGCTTTCGAAACTTTTTTGTGTGCTTCAACCCTTAACAATTACCCCCAACCTCTTTTTTAAAATAGCACCCCACAGCTTTTCCTGCATAAGTGAAGTCATTATTTTATTTAACATCTTGTAGCGTCCTTAATTTCATACACAAATCATTTTTTTCGCGAAGTCATAATAAGAATAAAATAAATAAAATAAGAATTTGTTTGAGGCGTGATATTTTTGTAATAAAAAATCTTAGAAGAGACATTTTTTCGAAAGCTTGGCATGACAGATCATTCAGTACCCCTAAAAACCCACTTGGTTTTTGTTTTTTCGTTTTTTTGCAACAATATTAGCTGTCAAATAAATTCTTATTTTATTTATATGATTTTACGGGGTAGAAATTTTTGTAACTCATTGATACAAATAAATTGAATTGAATAAGTTTGCGTATAACATAAAAGGTTCCATACGATTTTAAATCGGTGCTATATTTGAAATCAAAAAGTTAAGGGCGAGTTTTCGGGGATGACGTACAAAAAAGATTTTGAATGCATGATATATGCCCTATAGTATCTTTAGAATTACAACTCAGTTCTTGCTTGGACTGATTATATATACATCGCCAATTGCTAAAAACCGCCAGTCTTGTACCAACACGTATTGATTTCTTTTTATTTATGGTTCAATTTCCTTTGAAAGGCACTCTTTGACATTGTTGAAAAGTTTTCAAACAGCATATTATGAAGACTTATCTCTAAACTCGAGATATCTAAAGTTTCACGCCTATTGAGATAAAGTCGAATGCACTGTCTTCTCTTCTTTTTATTCAATGTTTTGTTTTTTAAAAAACAATATAAGCCACTGCGTCAGCCATTGCTGCCCGACTATATAGTCCGTCTATGAGCAAATTTTTGAGCTATACTATTGCAGAAAATATTGCCGGGATATATATTGCCGAGCCATATGCTGCAATAAAATGTTGTCGTCATGGCCGGGCTATAGTTACCAGGAATATAGCCAAATATTGCAGTAAAAGTATTGCCCGTTTATAAGCCCCTTTAGAAAGACCTTTTTTACTTGCTCTTCAAAATATCAACAGTTCAGTCCAAAAGTTTAAACGTTTATTATGGGAAACAGTTATTTTTCACATTACACATCACAAAGACTTGAGGTTCTTTGCAAAAGCGTTTCAACAGTTCACCTACAACTTTATCTCAATTTTTGTGCACCAATTTTCTGTGTACACGGAAAAGTCTAGTTCCTTAAGGTTTTGTCTGGTCAAATCCTTTGTTACGCCGCAGGTTATAGGTACCATAGTTCGGCTTCTCTATTGAAAGCTTTCAAATGGCGGTATTGAAAAAAAATGTGATTCAAAAGCAGACAATTTTTTATCAGCAAAACGCTGCCTCAGTGATATAAAGTATGTATATAAGGTATAAATGAGGGAATCTAAACAAAGGAGAAAATCGATTGCTTCCAAAAATCTCCTGGAGACTAAGACCGGTAGATGGAGCGATGTTCCAGTACTTGTAAATGAGTTCTAATGGCAATTGCAGTTCTGGATATACCGAACTACGATGATCCTTTATGATAGACGTTATTCTTTTGATATGATTTATGCATGTGTCCATGTCAATAGTGTTTGAGTGTAACGCATTATAAACAGGTTCCAATATGCCAGAACTTTTGGCTATCAAACCAACTACATGTAATGAACCTCAGACAAGGTTAACAACTAACTCCTCTCAACTGTTGACTTTAGAACTCCTAGCCACATTTTTCGGTTCGATCGGAATCGTAGCATGCGGTTACCCATAGCCTCCTCTGGGGAGGGGGGGGGGGGGGCTGCCCCCCTCTCCCCGTACCTGGCTACGCCCTTGAGGTCTAGCCGCATGGAATGGTAAAATATACGATATAATATATCGACCTTCGTTATCGTTAAAAAGGGCATCATTTAGGTACTTCTTATAAATTCGTTATTTCTGGTGGTCCAAAAATGCTCCAAGTCTCAAAATAAACATTATTTGAAAAGCTGGAGTTTATTCAGAATTAGGAAATGAACCTTAGAAATAAATTGATCATGACCTCACTAAGAAGTTGTTTTAATTCCAAACAGATAGACAGAGTTAATACTGAATTTTTTTAAGTAAAAGAAACAAATTCATAGTATTTATTCTTTATGTAATTTCAACTGTACACTCATTGCCACCCACTACCTTCGTGGCCTGGTACTGAACTGAGATGTACAGCGTTGTATACATCTAGTAAGCTTAGAGGTTGAAACAGACCCATACCAGTTTTGTTGTACTCTCCTTCAGGGTTTTTTTTTTATTTATGTTATTGGCTCTGATCTGAGATCAACTGGCCAGTTCTATTTTGGATGGACATCTGTTTTTTCTTAATAATACGAACATTGTTTTATATTAGTTAAAGTTGAAAGTTACAGTGTTATTTTTAGTTTTTGTGTGCAAAAGTTGTATAATAGTTTGTAAGCACAGTTGTTTTCACTAGCTAGTATAGAGATCATATTAGCAGGTAACGGAATATAGTTTGACAATCTGTGATACAGGTCTGTTACCTCATTACTGATCAATTTGCATTCTAATATACAGTGTTGAGCAGTACCAATCTCTCCACATCTGCAGTGAGGGTCATCGTCTAGCCCTATTCTAGTTTTGTGTTGAGGGCTTAAGCAATGACCACACCTCAATCTGCAAAGTGTTCTCACAAGTGGTCTATTCGTTTCTCTCTTAAACCAGGCTTCTGTTCTTATGTTCTGCTGGATCTGTTTGTATATCGCTCCGGATGGATTTCTATGGTAGTGATCACTCCACTTTTCTTTCAGGTTCTTGTTTGATTTACTGTTCAGGTCACTGTAGGGAATTTTGAAATTCCTCATCAATATTCCATCTGTTGTCGCCATCTTTGCCAGTATGTCCACTTTGTCATTTTGAGGTATACCTGTATGTCCTTTAATCCATACAATTTTTACATTTTTATCCAAATTGTTGTGTCTGTAAATCAATTTCATTATGTTTGAGATGATATGGTTGAAAGTCGGTGAAATGCTTAAATGCTCTAATCTCATAGCTGCACTCTTGTTGTCGCTGAAAATTATAACATCTCTAAGCTCAGTATTACTAAGAGAATATTCTAGTGCTTTTTGAATGGCTGTCAATTCAGCTGTATATATTGAACAATCTGGAGGAAGTTTGTATAATTCTTGATATTTTTTAGTTTCATGGCAGAAAGCGCATCCTACACCGTTTGTCGTTTTTGAACCGTCTGTGTATATGTGTTCACATTGATCCCATTTTTCTTCTATCTGCTGTTTAAATTTGATGTATGTGGTAGGGTCAGCTTGATGAAAGTTCGTATACTCAACTCCTAGTTTGAAGTTGTAGTTCTTGTATTCGGTGGTAAAGTAGGGATGTAATACGTTGGAATATATTTGATCTCTGATTGGTAATAAGTATTCATAACTTTCTATAAGTAAAGGGAGTTTTTTATGCCGCCAGTATTTGCTAGTCAGACCCAAAATGAAAAGTTTATGAATCGATGCAACCTCGTCTTTGCTAATCTGCTTCAGTACTGCTCTTGTACTCAGTTTTTGTCTTCTTAGATACAAAGGAAGTTCATTGCACTCTACCTCCATTACATTGATTGGAGTACTTGGTAAGTATCCAACACAAAGTCTTAAACATTTGTTTTTTATTTTTTCTATTTTTTGCAGATTTTGCTTTGATGCGTTGCCATATTGAATCGATCCATACTCTAATATTGATCTAACTAGAGATCTGTAGAATGTTAGACAGATATTTGGGTCTGCACCCCATTTGTAATTACTAAAGGTTTTCAAAATATTGATCGCATTTTCTACTCTTCTGATAAGATAATTAATGTGGTCTTTCCAGTTCAGTTGCCTATCTAGATATAATCCTAAATATTTGACTGTAGTTTGTTGTTTGAAGTTTTTGCCTGCAAGGTTTATTGTATTTGGGGAATTAAGTCTTGAACGGCTGAACGTACAAACTGTAGATTTCTCATAGGAGATAGAAGATCCATTTTCTTCAAACCATGTTATTGCTGTCGTCATGGCGGTATCTAGTGCTTCTGTCGTTAATGCAATACTCCTTTTTCTGGTGCTGATTGCGAAGTCATTTGCAAATTGGTAAATATGTACCTCCGTCCCATAGAATAGTTGTTCCAAGTCGTGAGAATATGTTATGTACAGTAACGGGCTGAGGATACTTCCTTGTGGTAGACCTTTCGCTGTTATTCGAGGTCCTATCAATGTATCACAGGTTCTTATATAGATCTTCCTGTTGCTGTACAGGGTTACCAGGTGATAAGTGAGTTGATCAGGAATTTGCAGTCTTTTCATCTTTTCAGCAAGTATGTATAAATCCACATTGTCATAAGCTCCTATGACATCTAGAAATGCTACAGCTGTATGTTCGTTCATTGAAAAGCCTAACTGGATGTCTGTTATTAACTTGCCCAATAAGTCGTGAGTGGAACGATTTTTTCGAAAGCCAAATTGTGATTCCGGTAGGAGTAGGTTCTTCTCTAGATAATGTTCCAGGCGATTCTTAATCATTCTTTCGTATGTCTTCAAGACGCAAGATGCTAGTGCTATGGGGCGGTATGAGTCGTGATGGTCTCTTGATTTACCTGGTTTTAAAATAGGTATAATAATGTAGTTGTGCCAGTCGTCTGGTATATTTGTTTTCTTTTGGAGTACTTCGTTGTATAATCTCAACAAATCCTCTTTGATTCTCTTTGGTAGATTGTACAGCATAGCATAGTGTATATTATCTTTTCCAGGTGTAGTGTTATTATTTTGTTTGAGCGATTTTTCCAACTCCCACATGTCAAATGGTACACGGAAAAAAGACTGTTGTAATTTTTTCCACAATTGTAGGTATTTTGACTACAAATTGTGGATGATATAGGGACAATAACAACTTGTGCATATTTGTAACACTAAGTTGTGGAGCTGTGGACCCAACAATTGTGTACCATATTACTACCACCGAGAGAGTTTATTTGCGACCCCTGTGGATTTTTTATACAAATATTGTAACAACAGGATAGCAACAATTTGTAGATTAATAGACGAGTCAGACAATGTACTAATACTTCACAAGAGATATAAAATCATTTAACACATTGTTGTAGTAAAATTTTGAACAATATTGTGAAGCCTATTTCGCTACAAAGTTGGGGTTTAATAATCCATAATAAATGTAGTCTTCAATGGGTGAGGTAGTTGTGGGGGCAAAAGTAAAAAGAGGAGTGTATACAATGGTTTATTTTCATACATAAAGGTGTTCACAAGAAGAATACAAAAAAATCACACTGGTATATATGTATAACCACAATGATATTCACTTCCTAATAATCATCAATGACTGGATAGTTTGGATGTCCAATGGCACTGAAAAATAAAAATATCATAACGTAGCATAAATAATACAGTATCTTCATATCATTCAAGCCACAGAGTTCCAACCCGTATAGTTAATTTCAAATTTGTAAATTCTAAAACAGTCTAAGATAGAAACATTCGCATAAATCAATATTTTGCTATTCTGCTGCTATTTGCTGTATAGATAAATACTACCTCACATCCATACAAATCAAAATGCCCCTGTATTCCTGTCTGGACTTGAAAGACGTTACGACCTTATACAGCGGTGAGCTTTCGCCGCATAAAATAAAGATGCGTAACTTTTTCGATTTTGAGCCTATTATGTTTAAATAATTTTATGGGCTATAATAATAATCCTTCATAGAAAGGTGAAAAAACATGGTAATTTCACTGAACGAAAACAGCCCTATATCTATTTCTGCCATGTAGGTGCGGCGTCCATATTGACATTACTATTAGACAAACGACAGCATTAAAAAGTAACCATTTACACTTATTTACGTATTCTATCATAATCTCCGACATATAAAGTTTCGCCCGTGATTTTTTCTACAACTGTTCAATAGGTACTAGCGGACACAGCTTTGTATTTTCGCATCAAAATAAATTGCAAAAATAACACAGGTAAGTAGTTGCTTCCTCATTTAATTACAAACTCCTATGACTGCCTGTCTGTAACTGAATGATACAAATAAATAAACTAGTACTTACCCAGAAAAATAGAAATGCACTTAAACCCTCCATTTCTTAAAGTTTATCGTATCTGGTATCTTCTATAGATATAGGTATAAATTATATAGTTCACACGTCGCCGTCGGTTGTTCATACACAGGCACAAACCAAATGGGAATTCATCAAGAAAATAACTAGAAAGACACGGACTTGCGCAGACTCGTCCAGACTTCTTCGACAACAGTTTTGTGGATTTTTTTACAATACATTGTAGGAAGGTGCTCAACACTATGTGAACTTTTCTGTCGCATGATTGCGGAAATGGAAACTGAATAGTTTGTGTAGAAAAGCTACATACTCCGATTGTGAAAGAGTCCATAGCAAGCCAACGCAATTTGGTAGAATATGTTGCTAGACCCAATGAAACTTTATTCAACAATCTTTTGGAAATATCTCACAATATGTAGAAAAATTACCAACAATCATACCACACAATATTGTTAAAAAATACTCAAGTCTGCTTTTTTCCGTGTAACATTAGTTCGTGATCAACAACTATGTTTGTTGTTAGTTCTTGTTTGGGAACTGAGCATGGAGCTAATTTCAAATGGAAATCGTAGATCCAGTTTGCAGAGGCTTCTACATAGTGTGTGTTATTTTGCCTTCTATTTTTGTATAAGTTAACTTGTCGCCATACCGTTTTTAGAGGTATATTGCTGCTTAGAGACGAACAATACTTATGCCAACTACTTCGTTTTGCAGATTTTGTTACTTTTTTTGCTATCACATCAAGGTTCCTAAAATTCATGAGATTTTGTAAATTAGGATTGTTCTTATATATGTTAAAACCTTCTCTGCGTTTTCGAACGGCATCCTCACAGGCGGGTGTCCACCAAGGTTTCCCATTTCTTGAGCGAGTCCTTTCTTGTGAGTATTTAGGAATAGATGCGTCAGCAGATTGGTTCAGAAAGTTTATAAATGTATCATAATTATCTATATTTATTTCATGTGAGGATAGATATAGTTTGTATATATTCCAATTAGCTTTATTTACGTTCCACTTTCTATATTCTTTTGTTTTTATCCTCTCTGGGCAGAGTTTGCAATCGAATATGATTGGGATATGATCTGAGCCAGCGGGGTCTGGCAAAGTGTCCCATTTTAGAAGGTGTCTGATTTGAGGAGTAGATATGGTGAGATCTATAGCAGACTTTCTACCATGGCCGACATAGGTAGCGGATCCGTCGTTCAAATAAGTTAGATTTTTCTCATTCAGCGACTCCAGGAGGATGTTACCATAAACATCGTTTACCTCACATCCCCAAGCTACGTGATGAGCATCCTTCAGGGTTGCAAGGCCTTTTACGCGCCTGGGAGTCCGTGAGGATAACAATAGCCCTTAGTTTCTACAATAAATATGGTCACAGGGTAATCATAGGATAATTTTAGTTTGACATGTTTTTGTAGTTCAGTAGGTCAGAGGTCACCAACATCCACCGAATATGTCATAGTAGGCGTTTCGGTTATGACACTTTTCACATTCACAACCGCGAAGTCGCCTCTTTCAACGCGCCCCACCGAAACTGCTTGCTTACTGCGCCTGGCTGTGAATGTAGTGGGAATGTAGGATGTATGAGGGGCTAGGTGTCTGTTACTGATGAAGAAAACAAAACAATAATTACAATGTTGGCACCCTGTATTTTAATGATTATCAACTTTTGCACTTTGATTAAATCTCAACTTTTTTCCCGAAGAATCTGAAGCTTTGCTGTGTACCATTAATTATACCCTGTATTTGTCTGAAGGCCAGTAGTTTTTAAAAAACAGCATGCGAGGGATTTTTTAACAATGCAAAAATTTAATTCAAAATTTTCTGAAATGATTTAATGATGTTCGAAAGTGATTAGTATTTTTAGACATTTCTCTACCGATTTAGCTTCATTTATGTGACGGGTGCAAACTAAAATAGAGCCATCCAATTCGAAAACGCATTATTTTTAATTTTGAGGCTAGAGTCAACACTAAAAACAAGTTATATCAACTATCGAATACTACTGGTTTTTTTTACATAAAAATGTATTTTAATTTGACAAATTTCAGCTGGATTTACGTGCCCCTGATCTCCCATAGTTTTCAGTTGAAAATGAATTGAACTGGGAACTTGTGCACGATTAGACCATCCTTTTGCCTGCCTTCATATTTAAAATTGATATATTCATATCAAATAAACATTGTTATTGTATCTGAAGTTTATCATTATAGGTTATAGTCAAAAGGCTTTCAATTAAGCAATCCAACACCTGTCAAGCTAATTCAATATGGTTACCGTTGGGCAAACATCTTTCTGTTACCATTTGAGGCTGTGTTGGTTTATGCTTACATTTTTTGCAATTTTTTTCATTTAGAGTGGTTTCTTGAGAATATTTTTGAGTAAAAAAAGAATATGCTAATCTAATCGAAAAAACTTGGATTTTATTGAGCATCTGCCGGGGATCTGCCGATACATCTCATCGGTTTGTGACTAACAAAAATGAATGATCTCGAAGGTGCAGGACTGTGAACAACTGTATTTAAACGTGATGATGTCAGACACAAAACTTAAACATAAAAAAAGCTTCCAAGTCATGCGCAAAATGTACTTCATATAATTATTAGAAACTTTCGCAAAATGTCGGGGTTTTCTAATGATAATAATCTGCTTAGAACCATCTTAGACTACTAAATTAGAAAGTAAAATACTGATAAAAATGAATCAAAATACTGCAAAATCCACAAAACCTGAAATTGAAATTACGTACCTGATGGCATCAAACACATAGCTAACCTCAAGCTAACCATTTGCCCTATACCGTCAGGATAAAATGTAGCGTGGTTTGGATCGCCCAATAGATGCGATATAGCTTAGAATTCAATTGCAAGATTGAAAAACTTGACAAAAAAAAAGAGAGATCCGATGACAGAGCGACACAAACAGAAAAGACAGTCTCACAAAAAAGAACAAGACCTCACCTTAAAAAGAGCGAGATTAGGCAATGATGCCTCCTGTCCTAATGGGCAGGTAGTTTAAAATCTTTTGTGGACGTTTTAAAGACGTTTTTGTGCTATCTGGATAGAGTTTTGCATAATCTCATGACTAAACTGAATTGAGCCACCGACTTGTCAGGAACATAATTTTATCACCAATAGGATAGTTTCTGAGTGGAACAAATTACCAGAGCAAATGGTGACTGCTCCTTCTGTTAATGTTTTTATAAAATAGATTGGATGCTTTTCTGTGCAGTAGAGACACTTTTTAATCAATTTTATATAGTTTAGTGTGTAATTTTGTGACTATTATGTGATGGCAGTTTACCGGCTTTGCCGCCTACTGTCTTTTTCTAATAATGATTAATAATAATAATAAACGCATCGCATACTTTCCACTTTCCAGTGATACATTAGCGTAGTTATGCCAGACGTCTTTGTGCTATCTGCATTGGGCTACTAAAGCTCCCTTCCCTGCAGTGGCGTATATAGAAATCGATTTCGGGGGGGGGAGGGGGGGCATCGGAAAAATTAAAGTTTATTTCATACGTTATAATATTGACGTATTATATTCCTTACCTAAATATAAAATAACAATGTACTAATATTAACGAAAATAATGATATACAGGGTGGTCCAATAAGCGCGCGGTGCTCTCTAGCGGCGTTAGTGTTTAAATTAGAAGAAAATGACTTCAATAAAAAATGTTTCTCTTCAAATGGTCTACTTGTAGAAAATAATTTCAAAGATGGCGGACATTCGGTTGTACCGGAAGTAGGTATCACTTTCCTTATTTTAAATGGAACATCCTGTATATCATTACATTTTTGAATTCAGCATCAATTTTCAGGTCCAGTTTGGACGGAATAATTACAAAATCGTAAATATCTTGAAGACTGTCAAAGATAGAACCACATATGCCTAGATAAAAGTGAGAGAGAATTTAATTTCGCATCCACTGATGTGAAACTTATCATGCCATCCCATTTGAAAAAAAAGTTTTTAACATTTCAAACTTTTCAAATTTGAAAATTGCTAGTTTATTTGTTTAATGTGCTTTCAAACAGTGATCTTACTGAAACACAAGCATGTTTCGTGCTCGTTTAAAACCCGAAAACCGCATCTTTCTGTCGTACCTAGTTTCTAAGATACTAACATTTTTTGTAAGTACTACAAACAAATTTTATAAAGATTGCTGAATAACTTCTAAAATAGGCTTCGTAGACATAAACTGTGGTTAACAAACTGGACCTAAAAAGTGATACGGAATTCAAAAATGTAATAATATACAGGGTGGTCCATTTAAAATAAGGAAGTTGACACATACTTCCGGTATAACCGGATGTCCGTCATCTTTGAAATTATGCTCTACAAGTAGACCATTTGGAAAGAAACATCTTTTATTCAAGTAATTTTCTTCTAGTTTTAACGATAAAGCCGCACGCTTATTGGGTCACCCTGTATAACACATATGCATATTAGAAATGTAAATTTCTATTTTTATAGATCATAATTCTAAATTGCAAAGAAACCAAGGTGTACTTCCTAATTAGACATCTATGATCGTTGCCCTATTTGCTTTATTATTACATTACATTTTGATGTCGCTGCTAATTTTATTCAGTACTATATTTTTTGACAACTACTTCAAAACTGAACGCGTGGCTGGTTTCGGGGGGGGGGGGGGCCGGGCCCCCCGGGCCCCCCCTTATATACGCCACTGCTTCCCTGGGTAAAACGCTTCAAATACCTCGCACAGTTTTATTGGTTAGCGTAAAATATTATAATCTGGTGACGGTCAGAATAATCACACTGTACACACGTATATCTTTACCTTTAAGGGCATCCGCTAACACACCATCATTCCGTACTACTAGAGCTAACAATTTCCGTAGTAGAAGTAGCAGCTTCACTGACAGTTGTACTGTTGGAAATGTCGCTAGCGGCCGATGCTGGCTCTGCTTGGGCCCTTCCATCTCTGGAGAAGCGCCCGAACAGGTTAAGTTCGTTGTCGGTGTCAGTTGTGGTCGCCAGTTGCGGGGTCAAGGCCGCATTCACCGCGGTGTTGCCGTCTTCGTGCCGCAGACTGAAGTTGGAGACGACTTGCGCGCCTTCTGGCGTGATGACGAGCATGGAGTCGTTGGCCAGCGGGATCTGGGTGGAGCCCTGGGTGGAGCTGCCGAAAGGGTTGAAGGAGGTAGTCTCACCGCAGATATTCTCCGTGCAAAGGTAGCCCGAGCGTTCTATGTTGCAGTAGCAGGTGTTACAGTCAATTTTGAAGTAGTCGTTCGGCGCGCAAGGCGTATCTTTCAAGTCCGCCGCTACCGGAGTTTCTGCATTTACATATTGACATTTTAGTTTCTATCTGACTATCGGTGGTTTCCACCAGTTTGGATTAGAAGTGAGGATTTAGTAATCGGGGATTAAATTTAACCCTGACATAAATCACGTTGACTTTGCGCCGTCGACCTTGAACCTAGGATTAACAAATCCAAAGTTAAGATACATTTGGCAACAGCGCCATAAAATGAGGTTCTATCATGAGCCTTTGCTTGTGTCATGTTAATCTTCTTGCTTTGTGATGTAAGGTCAATCGTCACAATCTATACTTGTGCCTGTTTAAGTGTTTATGCCATGATACTACAAAAAATACTACAACACCTCGTTTATACCTATTGTTTATACGCAATAATATAGCATACACAAATAGCATATGGAGGACGGGGAACGGAGAAAGAACAGAATAATAACGCAAAATATAAATAATGTATTCTGTACTGTATGTGTGTCTGTCTGAGGACTTGTGAAATTAGTGAAATGAATCTTTTATCAACAAACGTAGTTACATGTAATAATAATTCCTATTTTACTACTATAATTTTTATTTAAATGTAACCCTTATGAGTGCCCATGAAATTGGGCACTAACTTTTTTAGCCATAATTATTCATAAATTTCAGTATACTGAACGTAAGATGAAAGTAATAGTACAAATCACAAGCGGTTTAACAATTATTTAAAGTATCTTCAACTTCATCAGAGATAATACCCAAACTTCAAGAAAACACATGTGTCATGAGGTGTAAACATAAACAAACATAAATCCGTATGAAATGACAATTGGCTGAGACCTCGTCTGAAGGTTGATTCATGAATCATAAAGTTCCTATGAGACAAAACAACAATGTGGTAAAACTAAGCAACGTTGCCAGACTTAGCGGCGGCTTAACTAAGCAAAGCTGAGGATATATCGGTGCATACAAAAATAACTTAAGCCAAGCTTTCGTAAGCTTCATTTAAACGGCTGAACGGAGAATATGACCCTCAGTCTTTTATGTGTTGACAAAAACACTATCCCCGTTTCAGAACATCCGGTCAGAGTACATTAGAATTTGATTGTTACTGATTGAGATTTTTTCCCGCGCTTCCAATGCTGGGTACCTGTATGGTTAGGTTAGGTTAGGAGATTATGCGGTTGTGGTTATTTGGTAGGTAAAAGCAACTTGTCCCACAAATAATGCAAATTATTAGCAAGATTCGTGACAGTTATAGCTAATTAACAGGAAATATGCGCAGGACGGCAGAAAAAATATGTAATCTGCACTATAATCCTCAACACAGATGCAGATTAAATTTAATACAAATTTAGGCTTTAAACTTGAGTTGAATATGGCGGTGCAAAGGCTAACCCACAATTAGCTTTAATCCCCACTTTAATCTTTTAATCCGAAGCGATGCAAACCACTGTATGTAAGTTAAAAAAAATAGGTGGCCTAGTTTTTGCCTAAGCCCACTGACGATAAATCTAGGTAGACACCTTTACTTACAAAATCCAAAATCTTCTGGTTGCACTGTTATCCGAATGCATTGTAGGAGAGGCAAATTTGCGAGATATATACATACATTACGCTATAATTTTCAATGCTTTGAATATCATTAGAACTGTTGAAGATATACACTGGAATAAAAGTTAGAAATCATAATTATATAAATGCCGGGTGTTTTCAAAGTTGGGATCTTCATTTTCAGAAACAACTGCCTTTGAAATGACAAAGCTAATTTGCGGTGAGACAGTAGCATAAGAAAGAAGTGCTAAGAAAATACTTACTATTCTTTCGCTGCGAAGGTTTGCCTGTCACATAAGTCTTATAGATATGGTTCGTAGTTCGCGCCGCGAGATTGAAAAGCCAAGTACTTCTTCAATTTGGACCATACAAGGTTGTCTAGATCGTCCGGCGTATCCAGTATGATGTAAATACAAATATCCTATGTCTCTAGCTCTTTACACGAGATAGACAAATCGACGGGGTGATGGTAAGTATGGTAAATAAACGATCAGCCAGTGACGTAACAAGGGCGTGGCAAAGAAGGCCCTCATCGCCACGGGCGCAACTGAATTTAGGGCGCGAAACGAAGATATCACGCACGGCGATGGTACCGAATACAGTCTAACAACCATGTTGCACCCTCGAAATATTGCGGACAAATGTTAACCACGAGTCGTCATGGTTGTAATTCTCCTCTATTTTCTATGTATGCTTCTGCTTCATAAGAGTTCTGCAGTTGCATGATAGCAATTTGCTTATATGCTAGTATTTTTGGAATACAGGGGCGGTTGGCGGTTCCTCCTTAAAGCGCAATGCCGTGCGCCCCCTCAGCAAAAGGGACAAAAAGAGTTTTTAATAGGTCTGTATGCAGTGCAAGTACCTATTTCAAGCTACAGTCGGTTGCCTGATCTGCAGGTAGCACACAATGCTCAGACTATAAAAACTGGTACACGCAGCACACTAAACTCTGACTATAGCCAGTGCCTCGTCACGTGATTCACTGAAGACGAAGGCGCGGATAGCGGACCGAGAGCACTCCTATTGGTCAATCACACACCTATCGACTTTGAAATTGACCAATCAAAGCCAAAGGGTTACAGGTGATATATGAACCGAAGCCGCCTCTGCTGTCGCGCCTCACTCATCTCTTATTCGAGTCGCTACGCGTTGTTTACATAAGCGATTCTAACCTAACCACTACTAACCTACTATTTAAAGTGGATAATCGGGTGAACGCGTTGCTTAAGATGAACTTTGGCCAACTTTCCTTAGAGGACAAAATAAAAATCAAGGAAATTATAAATAACAAAGATGAAAATAAGTAGGTACTAATAATGTATAATGTTTTGATAAAATAAAGCAATAGAGTTGCTTGGTTTAATAGGTTGCGCTGAGGTGTTTCAGTACAGCGGTTGGGAGTCCGATTCTCAAGCTAGACGATTTCTTTTTGATTAGGTGGCATGAGAAGTAAAAAACTTGTGATAAGTAAAATACTCTTAAGAAGTGAATTTTTTGTGATACTAGCTAGAAAAAACATTTTAAGAAATAACTGCACTTGTGGAAACTTAAAACTCTTATTATGTGCAGGGTGCAGCTGCAACTTCAACAATCTCTAAAAGGATTTTCGTGTAGTTTTTTTAAATTTCGTGCGCACCCCCTTTCAAAAATTTTGGAACCGTCACTGGTGGAATAAGAATTTTAATAAAAGTAACTTTGGTAAAATGCCGCAAAAAAACTATCTGATGCACAATTTAATTATCAAACAGAAAATTGAACGTATAAAAAAATACAACTGTGATCGATACATTTTCTTTTTTGAAAAGTTATTCAGGCACAACAACTGAACAGCCTTCTACTTTTTGAAAATTTAGAAAATATGGACGCATCTCAAATTTTGCAAAAGAAGTTACGAACTATCATCACAGAGCACATATCCAAAACAAATCTGGACATCGCATTAAGGGGTAACAATCCCAGCAACAAAACAGCTATATCATGGTACACTTATATAGCCCACTCTTAAGGATCTAGGGTATAGCGCGCAAAATTGAGAATCCAAGAAAATACGTATTTCCGTTTTAGCGAGGAGGCGTGGCCGCCTGTTCCCTTTCTCCAGTATGTGTGTCTAAAATGAGGGGAGGTAAGGTCAAGAGTCCAAAGGTAAAATTATAAGGTAGGTGCCCCATATATAAGAAAGGGGATAGAAGTAAATGTCAAAACTATAGAGGTATAGCACTAATGAATGTTGTTTACAAAATATTAGCCTCATATATAAAGAAGTTGTTAACAGAAAGGATTGAACAGATCGTGGGAGAGTATCAGTGTGGATTTAGACGTGGAAGAAGTACCATAGATCAAATTTATACTTTAAGAGAAATCCAGTCAGAAAGCTATGAGTACATGAAACCAACTTTTGTCTTATTCGTTGACTTTAAACAAGCTTACGATAGAGTAAATCGGAAAAAATTAATTGAAGCAATGAGAGAACTAGGAGTGGAAGAAAAAATCATTAGAATGGTAAAGATCATCCTAGAGGGGACAGAAAACCGAGTAAAAGTAAATGGCAAAATATCAGATCCGTTTGTAGTAAAAGAAGGGGTAAGACAAGGAGACCCACTCTCATCAGTACTATTTAGTTTATGTCTTGAAAAAGTTATGAGGGATGCAGGAATAAATAGAGATGGGCTGATATATCACAGAAAACATCAAAGTGTGGCGTTCGCGGACGATTTAGCGATTTTATCCAGAAGTGACAAGGAACTAAAAGAAGTGGTGAAAAGGCTTGAGGAGAAAGCCTTACTGATGGGTCTCTGTATCAATGAGGAAAAAACGAAATACATGCGATGGACTGATGATGAATTTACAGGAAATAGGGGACTAACAGTGACAACAGATCGTGGTAAAACCTATCAGTTTGAAGAAGTAACAAGTTTCACGTATCTGGGGACTGTCTTCAAAAGGAAACCAGACTTTACATATGAAATTCAGAATAGGCTGATGATGGCAAATCGGTGTGTGTATGCACTGAATCGAATACTAAAGAGCAAAGACGTGTCACAACGAGCCAAAATAAGGATCTATAAGACTGTTATAAGGCCTATTGTCATATATGGTAGCGAGGTCTGGACGCTAAATAAAACTGAACTAAATAAAATAGCTATATGGGAGAGAAAAATTTTGCGCAAAATATTTGGTGGGAAGAAGGAGAATGAAGTGTGGGTAAGGAGAACGAACAAGGAACTGCAGCATCTCTACGGAGAACCTGATATCGTGGGAACCGTCAAAGCCCAAAGATTACGATGGCTGGGACATATTCAGAGAATGAGTGGGACAAGAATACCGAAAAGAATATTGATAAGTTCGGTCGGTGGGAAGAAGAGACGAGGAAGACCAAGGACTAGATGGAAAAAAGAAGTTGAAGCGGATATGAAGATCTTGAAAATCAAGGGATGGAGGATGAAAGCTGAAAATAAGAAGAAATGGAGAGAACTCACTTCACAAGCCATGGGCCTACTAGGCCTGCAGTGCTAATCTATATATATATAAGGTTCAAAGGTCGACATAAAAATGAAGTTCGCATTTAGAAGCTCCTGACGTCACCTTTAAACTTACAGTAATGATTCAAAAAGCAAATTGAAGAAGAAAGCTTGCGCTCTGTCACTTCTGTGGCCTTGGTTTGATATAGTGTTTGCGGTTGTTAAATTACAGACATTTGAAGAGTGTATGATTTTGCATTGCGAGTTTTTTCGCACACCAAAAAATCTTTTTGAAAAAATTGCTCTGAGATGTCATTCATTAAAATCTTAACTATCACCTTCTGAAATACTATGTATGTAGTTTGAAAAACATGTGAGTTGTGCGTTTACTTGCGAATCCGTCTTTTACATGCCAAATTCATATGTATAAATGTGTGTATCCAGGCCCCTTAAGGGGCGTATTTGCCATGTAAAACACGGACTCACCATTTCTCGCATGACACACTCTATTTTCAAACTTCATATATATTTCAGTAGGCGATAGTTAAGACCTTAATAAATGGCAACTATTTTCGATTTTCTCAAAAAAGTTTTTTAATGTGCAAAAAAACTCGCAATGCAAAATCATACATTCTATAAATGCCTGTAATTTAACAACCAAACACGGTATCAAAAAAATGCTGAATAGTTGCACAAGCGCAAGCTTTCTTCTTCAATTTGCTCTTTGAGCCATTACTGTAAGTTTAAAGGTAACTTCAGGAGCTTGGAATTCGAAATTCATTTTTATAGTGACCTTCGAACCTTACCTTTGGACCTTACCTTTGGATTTTTGGACTTATCTGCCCTCATCTTAGACACGCACACTGGAGAAGGGGAACAGGTGGCCACGCCTCCTCGCTAACACGAGAATACGTCTTTTCTTGGATTCTCAATTTCGCGCGCTATACCATAGACCCTTAACGCGACAATCGGGAGGCACAAATTAAACGCTCGCCACGGGCGCTTCATACTCTCGTTACGGCAGTCCGATCAGCATACACTCTCGTCTGAGAGGTATTTTGACCAAATTTGCCGTGCATTATAATTGTATCCACCAGTTCATTCTACTTAGTTACACCGGTTGCACCATTTTTGTTATTTGATGCAGCGCGTCAACAATTTGAGAGGCGTCAAACGCGCGCTGCTACGTACATCTATGCTCTGTAGTAAACTGGCTTTTTTCGTTTTTTACCTCTGTTTTAATGTAATCGCACAGGGACGGGATTAGAAAATGGGCTTTCATTATAGGTCAATATCTTGATATCCCTAAACATTTCGTTTATATCTTACTGGGAATAAGCACTCCTTTTGGCGAGTGCTGTATGTCCTATGAAGAAAAGTCCCAACTTGGGAAACACCCTGTATAATGCCTGTGCAATGTCAATATATCAATACTGAAGAACATAACGTGAAAATTAAAAGAATGTAGTTAGTAATACATACGTCGGGGATGTATTTTGGACTTGGAAACGTCACTAGACGATATATCAGTTCAATTAACGTTAACGTCATTGTCAGTTTGACGCTCATAATTTGCTGTTGTGGTTATGTGGTTGACGATGTTGCCTCCCGCAATATGCATTGCGCGTGCTTGTATTTATTGTTTAGAACATATGTTGATGATGTTAATGATGATGCGTTACTGCTATGTACGAGTATGTAAAATATAAATATACCCGACAGCATAAATGACACACCTTTATTCAGTAGGTAAAGTATTTTGGCCTAGCCCGCCATTCCTCTCTACCCACTGGCCTGCCCTTTAGGCCCGGTTGTACAGTCTCAGTTCAAGCACAGTTCAAGGTTGAACTCAGTTCAAATATGGAAGTCCAGTTGTACAAGGTCAGTTCAACTCTAAGCTCGGTTCACTAATTTATATTTTTAAGGTTCAGCTGAGCGCTCGAATTTGGGCGCTTAAACAGAGTTCTAAGGACCTAATGTGTCGTAACCTAATTTAATAATTTGATTTAAATGCAATTTTGCAAAATCATTTGTTGTAAATTAAAGTACGTAATGGCTCAGCAGCTCAGAGAAAATCTCCTGGAACTAACAGATCATGAAGACTTCGTTGAAGCAGTAGAAATATTAAGAAACGCAAGAAGGCGCCAAAAGAAATACAGAGATAGTTGATTATTTTTTGGTGTGGAATAACGATGAATTCATTCAAAGGTTCCGACTTTCTAAACAAGGTGTTCGATTTGTTATAAACCAGGTTAAAGCACAAATAAAGTCTCCAACAGAATGGCGAGTACTTTTTTGTTCATGTAATGAATCAAAAGTATTTTGTAATCCTATTGTTTTTCAGTAACTGTGCTGTAACTGCTGAACAAATAGTTCTTGTCACATTGAGATACTATGCGACTCACAAAACATATACCTACACTGAATGCGACTGGAAACTTTCTTTGAATCGTTTTATACGTATGTTTACCTGACAAACTATTGTTTATAATGTCGGCTACACACGTTCCGGCAGGCCTGTCAGTTTAAACTGAACGGTCTGCCTGAAGACCGGTCGCCTCGCCCCCACACGTTCCGGCAGGCCTGTCAGTTCGAACTGAACAAGGCCGCCTAAAGACCGGTCGCCTCTGATTGGCTGACGGCCCTCCACACGTTCAGGCGAATGTGAAATATATCAGCTGCTACGTTTCCACGGGCTTTTAAAACATTTTGTGTGTAATTTCTCGATATCTGGCAAGGTATACCTGATAGAAGAAAATGTCAAGTACAAAGGTTATTTGGTTACTTAAGACGCATATCCTAAAAATATTTTGAAATATATAGGGTGTTGCGGGAAAGTATTGTATAGTGATCAACTTGTTTTTTATATATAGTACTATAACTTTTTTTAAATTCTTCTAGTTACCATCATTGATTTCTATTCAACCCTAAAATATTTTTGGGATCCGTTGCGACGTTGCCAAGTTATTATTTATTTTCTATTAATTTTCGGATTTGCAAGGTCGCAAGTAATACGTCCAAATTGATATATTCCTTCACATTTTCTCAATATTATTGTACAGCGAGTTACTTGAATATTAAATGAATATTATTTTGGATGTTATCAGCAATGTGCATCTACAGGGTGGTTTTGGCAGAATTTTAAATTACGGCAATTTGATGGTCATTTTACTTTGTTTTTTTAAATGTAACAATGTATGTTTTATTTTAAATCAAAATACCCACGAATAACCTATCTCGCCTTGTAATATTTTTTTCGTGTTTGCGACGTTGCCAAGTTATAAATTATTTTTCCAAATTTTCAAACAAATATCTCCGATTTTTATTAATAGAACACACTGTATATTTTATTTAACATAGAAGTACTCCCCAGTAATGGTCTATAGCGTGAACAAGTTTTAACTGGTGTTCCTAAAATAATAAAACCGTTTTCCTTGCACATACTGCTATTTCGAATACCAGGTCAGTAAAAGGTACAGAAACGCTTAAATATCTTCAAAACTTGCACAGCTGGAACGAGAAAATCAATAACTGCAGGTTTTTGAACATGCAGAATTCAAAAATTCCAACAGCAGCGTTGCCAGATTTTATCCTCTACTTATCTTTATTGCAATGAATTGCGTATGTCGAATTTAGTAAAGTCTCACAATTTCAAAATTTTGATTCTATTAATTACTGAGATACGGCAACACTGCTTTTTCAGTAAACAGTACTGGAACGCTTGAATATTTCCAAAACTGCCACAGCTGGAGCGCTGAAATTCAATACGTAGGGGTTTTTGAACATACAGAATTCAAAAATGCTAACATCGGCGTTGTCAGATTTTCCAATTTTACGTTTCACGTCATTACTTTGAATGAAATGCCCTATTTATGAAGTCTAACGTAAAAGTGGTAAATCTGACAACACTGATGTTAGCATTTTTGAATTTTGCTGTGAAAAACTCTTCGATATTGATAATTTTCGCTTCAGCGGTGGCAGTTTTGGATATTCAAGCGTTCCGGTACTTTTTACTGAAAAAGTGGTGTTGCCGTATCTCAGTAATCAATAGAAACAAAATTTTGAAGTTATGAAATCCTACTAAATTCGACATGCGCAATTCATTGCAATAAAGATAAGTAGAGGATTTTATTGAAAATAACAAAATTATGACGTGTAACGTAAAAGTGGTAAATCTGGCAACGCTGCTGTTATAATTTTTGAATTCTGCATGTTAGAAAACTTGCAGATACAGATTTTCTCGTTCCAGCTGAGCAAGTTTTGGAGATATTTAAGCGTTCGTGTACCTTTTACTGATCTGGTACTCGAAATAGGCAGTATGTGTAAGGAAAACGATTTTATTACTTTAGGAACACTAGGAACACCAGTTAAAACTTGTTCACGCCGTAAACCATTTCTAGGGAGTACTTCTATGTTAAATAAAATATACAGTGTGTTCTATTAATAAAAATCATAGATATTTGTTTGAAAATTTGGTAAAATAATTTATAACTTGGCAACGTCGCAAACGCGAAAAAAAATATTACAAAGCGAGATAGGGTATTAGTAGATATTTCGATTTAGAATAAAACATACATTTAAAAAACAGAGTAAAACGACCTTCAAATTGCCTTAATTTAAAATTCTGCCAAAAACACCCTGTAGATGCGCATTGCAAATCCGCAAATTATTAGAAAATAAATTATAACTTGGCAACATCGCAGCCAATCCCAAAAATATTTTAGGGTTAAATAGAGATCGATGATGGAAACTAGAAAAATTAAAAAAAAGTTATAGTTCCATATAAAAAAATCAATTTGATCACTGCCCTACTTTCCCGCAACACCCTGTATATTTCAAAATATTTTTGTTTTTTTATGTTCGTCTTAACCAAATAACTTTTGTATTTGATATTTTCTTCTATCGGGTATATATTGCGAGATATCGAAGAATTACTCACTATATAGTGGAAACAAATTGGATACGTTTTCAAAATGTTTCCTGTTCAAGGTCGATTCGCTATTTTTTGGGATCGGATCGAGATCCAAATGTCGTGGAAACACCAGCTGTCTGTCTTTCTTTTTGAATGGACCAATGGTAGTGCGTCAGGTCGGCCGGATGGACGAACATATATGTGATTCTTCTCCGGTCGCCTGATCAGTCGTAACTGACAGGTAGACCGGACCATACACACGCTCAGGCGACCGGACGTCAGGCCGGACGGAGGGACGAACATATATGTGATTCTTCTCCGGTCGCCTGATCAGTCGTAACTGACAGGTAGACCGGACCATACACACGCTCAGGCGACCGGACGTGGGCGGACCATTCAGTTCAAACTGACAGGTCTGCCGGAACGTGTGTAGCCGACATTACAATTACCATCAACCAATATCCATAACCAACAAAACAGCATTCAAACAACTAATTTTTGACAGAACAGACCAACTACGCATGCGCTAATGTTACCAACCTAACTACTTCTTTCTTGAACCTGGATTTGTAGAGCTGGGATTATAAATAGGTCGTACAACGGAAATGAATTTTTGAACCAAGTTCATCATTGAGCATAGTTTAATAGAACTGTGGCTTGAACTGAGACTGTACAACCGGGCCTTAATGTTCCAACCTAAACAAATGTATAATTATCAATATGTTGACGGGTCTAACTTATTTGTCGTCAGTGGCCTATGCCGTGTATTTTTTGGATATGCGTTTGGGGATACTTTACGAGTGCGTTCTTCCACATTCGAAATTGCCTCAATTTGTAGACTAGTTATCTCTTTCGAAAGAATGAGTAAGGTCTATACCCAGATAGCATAAGACGCCTTAAAGAGGTCCGTTTTAGGCCCTAAGTGTCAGATGTCTTAAAATGTATACAATATAAATGCCACTGTTATCAGGATCACTCATAGAAAGTTTGAAACCTAGAATGCGAAGGAGGAGTCTCTTCTGATTTGTTCGCCACTTTTAAAAACATTTTATCTTGTGCTCGGATCTGGAGAAACTAAATTATAAAAAAGTATTTTTATTAATTGCGAACAATACAGGGTAGTAAAGTTACTAGGATGCCAGGCTACAAAACAATTAATTAAAGATACATTTAAGTTTTACAAAAACCATGATTCGTAAAAAATATTATGAAATCAAAGGACGTATATCTTCATGATGATGGCCCCAATGCCCCATGAAATTGAACTTGGAAGTCATTTGATGGTAAAGATGATGATCACCATAAGCGACCTCATTTTAAACCGGAAATCATTACAGTGGAAAATTTAAATCAGTGGTAGGTCTTAGATCACTTAAAAATGGTGACCTTAAAAAGTCATTGCCAAGGCCCAATTCACGACCGGATAATGATTAAAAGTACAAGCCTGATAACGTAAAGTTAAGTTTATTGACAGTACTTTTACATATTATGGGTATACGAGTTTATTATTTTTCTATAGTAGAGATCCCCTGCCCACCCGTCCGCAAAAAAATGTATTATGCTGCTGGGTCTTTCTTTCATAGGTCAATGGATATACATACAATCATTTTTTTAGTTTTCTTCTTCACCCCCAACCACTCAGAAAAAAGTAGAATATGATCAAGCACCAATAAAACGCCTAAAATCGAAGTTTGAGCTGTTTCTATACCTTTAGTTTTTTTAACTATTGCTGCGCCGCCACTAACACGAAAATGTAATCATACTGTGTCGGAATTTCATTAAAATCAATTCAATAGTTTCCACGTCACACCATACAGAACGATCTGAAGCAATACTCGTATAGTATACATCAGTGGCGTATATAAGGGGTGGGCCCGGGCGCCCCCGCCCCCGAAACCAGCCACGCATTTAGTTTTGAAGTCTGGAAAGAGGTTGAAGAATAGAAATTTACATTTTCAATATACATACGTTTATGTGTTATATATAATTATTTTCATTAAATATTAGTCCATTTCTATATACGCCACTGCTATACATTCTAAGCCCATTGGTTTATGTTTCAAAACACATAAGAAGCTTGTCGTTCAGAGCTTTAGGACGATAATCTAGTTCTATTTTTTTAATTGAATGATTTTGGAACGATTTCGTTCATCTATTTGTGCACGGAATTTTGAAAACTTCGAAAATGATGAAAACTATGAAAATTTTAATAATGTTTAAATATTGCATAAATCATCTTAACTTAAAATATGGAATATTTGATATTTTGAAAATTATGAAAATTTTATGAACCTTTAGTTTTTATTTCACTTATTTTGGCGTGATCACTTTCACCAATCATCGTGGAGGTTTGGAATTACATAGAACTGATAACTGCACAGTAATACTCACCTCGTTTCACTCTTAATCCGGAAACAGCACCAGAAACTAAAAATAGAAAAAAGAAAAATCAATTGCATTCGCTTCATAGTTTAATTCGCAATAAGTGTTATATAATACATTAGCCATCTAAATGCAAAACCCGACATGTCGCACATTTTCCAAAATGAAGAGTCCAATGCAAGAAATGCCACAGTCACATTTTCATCAATTATTCTAGACCAAGGACGTTAAAACAATAGGGGGACGCAGCTATTTACTTTTCGCGTTGAAGCCGCATAGTCACATTCTAAGCGCATTGCAAAGTTGCCAAACTAGGCATTTTTCTAAGTAAAACTAAGAAAACAAGCAAGCTTATGAACACAAAACATCAGCGAAAGAAGCAAGCTTATGAATACAAAATATCATATTTAATATAATAATATAATATATTTATGAACAGTGAATTGATGTAATGATTTTTATTTATGCAAAACGTTAGGTTCAGAGTCTAATTTCGCTCTTTTGCAATATTTGATAGTATGAAGAAATTTTCATATGTCAACCCGGCAACGCCGCTTGGCTCTCATTGCTAGTTGCCATGGGATTTCTACGGTTGCCAAACTGGGCAAATTTCTAAGGAGATTTACGGTCAAATTCGACCTAAACATCGCGTCATTAAACGAAGAGGTTATGTTGATCCACCCACTCGACAAAGGTGCGAGAAATTATTGCTATTCCACCGGCAACCCTGTACCGACGGAGCGTCGTACCAGGGAACGTCAACGGGTGTGAATTTCAATTATATTTAAAATTCCTGAGAACCGTCAGACCGTACCTTTTTCGAATCTATTTTGTGTTCGAGTATAAATTGTTCTGTTGTGAATTCCAACATTTCAAATTCTAGATACCTAATCGTAACACAGACCGTACATTCGTAGGTATCTGTTTTGTGTTCGAGTATAAATTTTTCTGGTGTGTTGAGTGTGTTTCAGTGCGTAATTACCTGATAGGCCCCAAAAACAGGCTGACGATCCGAAAATAGTCATGGGTAGACGCTGTTACATATGCTAAAAATGGGATTATCGGCACCCTAACTTGACCTTTTACAGGTAAGTGTATTCGTACATTCCTCTGCAGTAAAATTGATGGTATTGTCAAAGATTACAGAATAATATTTTATTCTGTAATCTTTGGCATTGTAAAACCTCTAATTTCATTCCTATGTGCTACCTGCTGGGGTACATTTGAAAATAACAGTATACAGTATATATGGGATCTTTCAAATAAGGTGTCTATAAACAGTAAAGTTGGGCTTCATATTTTTAGAAATTACTTTAAACACCTCCAGTTTGCTCCTATTGTCATGTAGGAATACTTTAAGGTATGTTTACATTTATTGGCCTGGTACTGCATTATATAATTATAATGTCATATTATTTTACCTAGATAATTTGAAAGTGATATCGATATCACATATTATACACAACTGTACCTACATACCTATAGATAGATAGATAGATAAATATGCTTTATTGTCTAAGAAATTACAAGTTTCTTATTGACAAAGCTGTAACAACAAAATGTGGAATATTCACTAAAACTCGTCATAGAACTCATCTAGTTTGTAATAAGGTTTTTGAAATAGGACATTTTTAAGTTTTTTACGAAAAACTTTTAAATCTTTTTGAATTTTAAAAGAATTAGGAAGTTTATTATAAATCTTCAATCCATTGTAAATAATTGAATCCTTAACCAGTGCTGATTTGGGGGTGATTAATTTGAAATCATTCTTTTGTCTTATATTATATTCTATATTTATGGTCTCAAATTTTGTTTTATTTTTGAATATTAATGTAGCCGTTTCCAAAATAAATAGTGCAATTACGGTCATAATTTTGTATTCCAAAAATAGTGGCTTGCATGAAGTTCTAGGTCTACTCTTGGCGATGCATCTAACTGCTCGCTTCTGTAGGACTAACAATTTATTTAAATAGGTATGAGAACAGACACCCCAAAATGGGATGCCGTAACTCAACCTACTTTGGAATAATGCAAAATAACAATTTTTAGTGGTGTTTCTTCCAAGTTTCTCTAACTGTTCTTAGTATGTAAGTTACTTTAGCTAACTCATTAATTAAATTATCAATATGAGATATAAAATTCAATTTTTGATCAATAGTTAGACCTAAGAACTTCATGCTGTACGTTTGATGTAATTGTTCGTTGTCTAAGTAAATCACGTCAAGTAAGCATTTGAAAGTCATGAATTTGGTTTTCGAGATATTAAAAGATAAAAAATTGCTGTCACACCATCTTTTGATTACAATTATATCATTTTCAATTTTTCTTTTTAAATCATGTATGTCATTGTCATATGATGAGTGTTACTTTCATATTCTTAAACACCTCATCCAGTTTGCTACTGTTGTCATAGGTCTAGAATATTTTTAATCTATGCATGTTTAAATTTATTGGACTGTTACTGCTTTATATATATTTATGTCATATTATTTTACCTACACAGCTGTATGTATACTTACATATAAACAAACCTAGCTTGAGTGTTACTTCCATATTTAACAAAATAAAATAAATTAAAGTATCATTTTTTTTGAGCTTTTCTATAATTAATCATATTTTTCAGTATTACCAAAGATATTGTTCTGAGGAGGAAGTGGTTTGATGTAATGGGGGTGACTGAAACAGACCTACCACGATTAAAAGAAGTCTGCTCAGAACATTTTACTAACGATGACTTTGAATCCTAAGCTATCCGGAAAGAAGCGTTTGAAAAAGAATGTGGTGCCTACTTTGTATACCAAGGAAGAAGATAGAAAACAGCTTAAAGTGTAAGTAGCTATATATAAATAATTAGACTTTAACATTAGGTAGGATTTAGAATATGATATAGTAACAAAAAATATAATTTAATCAACTTAGTTACATTCTAAGAAGCATGTTTTTCTTACATCTTTGTTATGTTGGAAATAATCCAAGAAAATCCATTATATCTGTGAGCACAGTCTTTAATCTGATTATTCTAAATGATGGTGTCAAAGTGGATAGGCTGCTGAACTGTAGACTTTATGGCTCAAATGCAGGAAAATTAATTGGAGTTATGAAATGCTACGATATGCCATCTAGGTGCATGTGAAACTTTTTTTAGTGTCAAGGGTATACTTTTGCTGAGACAAGTTGTAAAACTTGTAATGTAATTTTTCTTTGAGGTTTGAAGGAATAGCGAGTAAAAAATCTAGTTGGTGAATTGAATAATGAGGTGTAATTATTTTAGAGCAAAAGATAAAATAGGTACAAGTGTTGAGTAAAAAGTAATAGTAACCCTAAATTGATAAACTGTTGAAAGACCTTAACTTTTACTCTTACTAGTTATTTTAAGGTGATCTTTAGTTTTTAGCATCATATACTAAGTATAAATTATAGGCTGTTTTATTTTCAAGGGAAATATATATATATATATATGCAATATATTTTGTGTTACATATAAACACTTCAATGTTCTCATAATCCTCAACAGTTTTTGCTCAGGAAACAGCTTTCAGATAATTTTTTTCAGAGCATAAAGTGAGAACTTTATATTTTGAATATAATAAAATAAATAAATAAAAAAATGTACAAAAATAATTACAAACAATTAATAATTTTTTACTGTTTAACAGTAATATCACTTATTTTGTTCTAAATTTTCATCACAAAATTATTTTAATGTGTATAGTTTTTTAATCATTTCCCAGAACAGTATTTTGTGTTTCATCACTTGTACCTATCTCAATTTTTTGAAACTTTGTTGCTTGTAAATTACTCTGACCACTGTCTAAATGGGCAATATCACAAACAGACTGTTTTATCTATTATTTTATAATGTTATAATTATATAGTTATAATGATAATCATAATTCCAATTCTTATATAGAGACCATCCTTTGAAGGTAGCCCACAAATGTAATACTGGTTACTATCACAAATTCAGTTTTCTGTCCCAAGATTGACATCATGTTACAGTGTTCCTTTCGTATGTCAAAGAGGTCATACAAATTTAATGTGTAAAGTGCCAATTACTCATATGTGCAAGGCCGCTAATAGTATAGCTTACGCGTGTGACATATTCTCTTGTAGCTTAGGCGAGATGAGACACACATTACGTGCTCATCTCTGACATGATATTTTTGTTTTTTCTCTGAAACCTCATGGTTACCTTTTTTATGTTAATTGCTCTGTTAATAGTGTTAAACTGTTGGGCAATAAAGGCTTATTATTATTATTATTATTCTCAAGAAGGTAGTGGTAATGAACCAGCTGCAAAGAGGTACCTTTTTTATTTAGTAAAAATATATGAAATATACTGCTTTTTTAAGGATTCTTTGCTGTGTGCCTGTATTTGCTCTGATTTTTAACTTTAGGATGAATTTAGCATCATACCAAGAATAAATTATGTAGGCTGTTTATATATTTAATATACATACAATATATTTTTCATTAGAGATATATATACTTGCATGTCATTCATAGATTTGCTCAGTAAACAGATTGCAGATATACATTTTTTCGGAGCATAAAGTATGCAATAATATTTTGAAAACAATGTGAAAAAATGTACAAAGGCAGTTACATACAATGAATAGCGCCTTACACTGTTTATTTATGATAATGTTCTAATTTTTATCACTAAATTATTTTACTGTGTAGTATTTTTTGAACATATTGTTTTGTTGCTCATCACTGGTATCTTTATTTTTGGAAATATTTTTACTTTCATATCCCTCTGTCTCCATGGTCAAATGGATACTATCACAAATAGAATATTTTATCTATAATTGTTTTTTGAACATATTGCTAAACAGTATTTTGTTGTTCACCACTGGTATCTTTATTTTTGGAAATATTTTTACTTTTAAATTCTTCTGTCTCGTCTCCATGGTCAAAATGGTTACTATCACAAATAGAATGTTTTATCTATAATTGTTTTATCAAGTTATAATTATGTAGTTAATATTATAATTTTATTATGATTTAATTAAATTTTTAGGTGCCACTACCCCTTGAAGGAAGCTTTCTTATCTGCTACTGGTGCTTCTCAAGAAGCGATCTGTGGTGAACCAGCTCCTAAGAGGTATTTTTTTTTAATTATAGTTGTATTAAACATATAAGTTGTCAGCACAATATGGCTTTTTGAGGGTTTTTTGGTGTTACATTGTATACAACAGGAAAGTCCATTTTCCGTTACTTTGTCTTTTTGTGTACTTTTAATCATTCTGATTTTTGGCTTAATAATGTGATAAAAAAATAACAAGGTTCATTATCTCTGAAGTCCATGATTATTATATGATAATAAATACTACTGAGCATAAAGAGTCTTTCAGAACATGTGATATTGGGCTGGGGTATTTTTTTGTAAAAACATAAGATCATACAAAAAAATAATGTTGAAAGACTTTCACAACTGAAGGCATCCATGCTGAACTTGAAATTTTTCAAAAATCCTTACAGAGACGCTCAATATAATAGTCATATACAGATACAATTTGACTTTACAACCACTTCTTTGCTATATATACATTGAGTTAGATAAGAAATATAAAAGTTCTACATCCACTGAGTCAGTTTTCTGCCTTGCTGTGGCAGCTGTCAAAAAACTTCTTTAACAAATATAAATTTTATGAAATTATACGTTCATTCATTATGGGATAAATCCCAGAATATATCAAATTCGTGTTTTTTAAAAATATTAATAATCTAAAATTTTATTTCAAATTCTGATGACCTACCTGTATTATTACTATAGTGTGCCATTATTTATGTCCCGTATTTGATGTTTAATTTTTTGCTGTGCTTCTAGGATTCCAAGGGGTTGAGTGTAAAAGCTATGTGAACTAAGTAGTACCAGTACTACCAGTAGAAGCAGTTTTATTTAGTAAATCATCATATCCGACACATTTGCAATTTTTCGCCGTTCAACAACACTTAATAGATTCGATGATTTATACTGATATTTCTAATTATTCCCATAATACTGTACCATTGTTTATAATAATCGTTGATAATATTGGTATACTGCAAAAAGGTGACCAAGTCAGAAAACTAGTTCCTTGTAAACGGCTGTTGAAAGTAATCATAATTTAAGTAACAAATCACTCAACGTGTTTTTTAGAAAACAGAACTCATAAAAATGTTCACTGCGAGTTATAAAGAGAGCTTGAAGAAATTAGACTATATTTCTGACCTGGTCACACTTGATGTTGGAAAATATATTAATACTGACTTGGTCAAAATAAACTTTAATTTTCTTGAAATAAGAAACATAAACATAATCAATCATATTTAAATCTAGAATACTGAATCAGATCTAGTTTGGTTCCGGGGCATTGCTTTTCTTGTTCTTATCTACAGGGAGGGATTTATTCCAGCTGTGATAGTCAAGATGGTCACTTTTACGTGATATGTTTCACAATGTAGTGAAGTTGATCATTTTACCTGCTACTTTATTGGACATATTAGACTTGTTAACCAAACTGGCAAAAAATTCGAGTATTGACTTGGACAAAATCATTTATCGTCGTTTAGTACCAAAAACGTCAAATCGTCGATTTTTGACCTATCACTTTTTGCAGTATATCGACGTATGATGTATTTGATGTTGATTTTTTATATTTCTTTTTTGCTTTGTTTTTAGTGATCCAAGCAGTCGAGTGTAAGAGCTATGTAAGCTATACGCTTCCCAACATAAATCCTACTGTGACTGCGACTACTAGAAGAATATATGCTTTGTTGAATAAATAATGGTAGGATGACAAAGAATGGGGCACAAGCTAATCATGTAATTTAAATTAATATAGATACCTTATATGTTGCGAAAATTAAAATGAAATTTAAAATATACATGTACATTAAAAATACTTAAATAGTTGTTTCTAAATAAGAGAAACATTTTTTATTACTATTGGTTACATGACATGTGTGTAAACGAATATTAATTTCTGTACAAATATGAACAAAATAATTGTTGCCATAGTTACTATTTTTTATGTGAAGGCTGTCGATATACTTGCAAATTCGATAATTGGGAAGTCTGATTTTAATGAAAATTTTAAAGTTTATAGGAAAAACACATAATTGTTCACTGCCTGTCTGCTACTTTAAAAATTTATACACTTAATTTGACGTGATTTAATAAGGTAGTAACTTCCAATTTACCTATTGATTTTCGAGCCACTAATATTTTTCTTTGAAATAAGTTGTAATCATTTTCTTTGCCAAAAATAATGGTTAAACCACTGCAAACGGAGCACATGCAATGCTTAGGTACTTATGTATTTCTATCAATACAGTTTGTTACAATAAAAATTACTTCATGGTAGTCTTTACTTTTGAGCATGACAGAGTATGGCTTTATAAAACTTTTATCTGTAAACGTGATTTAGTACTATATATTTTTTTATTATTTTAAATGGAAGTACGACTCAAGCGTACCTAGCTAACATATTTCGGATGCTACTAATGGTTGTATGACTTATTAAATTATTCTTGTTCGAATTACAATGATAAATTTGATTTCTGATGTCTATATAACCTCAAAAAATACCAAAACAGTATACTCCTGATGTCATAAGTAAACATTCGAAGGTATAAGTACAAAACTGTACTGAGTGGTACTTTTGAAGGTACTATAGGGTCTATCATACCTTGCATTCAAAACATTTTTTTTTTGTACATCAACCCCTAAAACTCACCCCCCAATTTTTTTTCCTACATAAATGATATCCCCATTTTATTTAAAATCTTGTGGTACCTTTAATTTTATATGCAAACTTATTTTTTCCGTAAAATCATAAGCATAAGACAAACGAAATGGTGATTTGTTTGACGCCTGATATTTTTGTAACAAAAACGGATAAAAAAGAAAAGTAAGTGGGTGTTTCAAGGGTAGTGAATGACCTATTCCTTGCTTATGAACCATTTTTTTCTTACTTAAACCCCTGGAATCCACCCCTAGCTTGTTTTTTCAAATTTCAATCCACAATTTTGCCTGGAAAAATAAATTCTTTACTTGAATTTAATTATCGTAGTGCCTTACTTTTTATGCCCCTACTGCAATTTATCGTTAATTTTGGCGCCCGTGTGCGGGGCACACCCTGCACACGGGGTTGGCGCGGCCCGATGTAGCCGTAAAACTTTTTCACGTTTTTGCACTTAGTTTTGTTGTCACATTTTTTTTATTAGTTGATTCATGAAAATAAAAAAAATATTTTCCGCACATGTGTTTTAATTAATTTATGTTCACGATTTCATGGATTAAGCGAAAATATCACGTGTCAAGGAAGTTCTGGGACACCCGGTATACAGATACAATTCCACTTATGGTGATTTATTATTTTTTGTTGTGATACCCCAGAAAAATGCACTGCACTGCATTTTGACAACTTCAACAATTTCACAGAAAACAAAAGAAAGCCCAGACGTAAATATTTTGGCTTCACCATTAATACAGGATAGACTGTGACATGCTGCGTCCCCCTATTGTTTTAACGTCCTTGTTCTAGACTATCAGTGCCATCCATGCGAATTTTTTGTTGGCTTTCTGGTAGTATATCTAAACTTGTTTTAAGATGTACCTAAGCGATTATATGAGTATATAAGTTTTTTAAAATAGTTCCCAGTTCAGTGAAACATATGTTTAAGTCCAGCCAAATATTAGATATTTTATCTTCAATGGAAGATGAGCCGAAGCACACGATCTGTTAGTCACTAGAACGACCACTTCAACGCAAAAATTGTCTTAGTCCACTAGCATAATTATTATTTATGCTTAGTTTGTGGTTTGCCATTCGTTTTTCGATCCTCTGATAGAAGCATGCTCCTAGTGATTTATTATTTCACTCAATTTGTCAATTTGAATGGCGTTCAATTTCAAACACCGCCACCTGATGGGAGCAAGTCACATGTCGATTACAGAACGTTATTCTGGCCGTTGCATGTATTATCTTTCGTTGGGAATACCATGAATACCATGCGGTGAATTCACATTTCGTCAGTTATGGTTGATTTATACTGTATTGATAAATTATTTATCAATTTGATAATCATGTGTGACCAGTATATTGCTCTGTCACAAGGTCACCTTGAAAGAAAATTAAGATCCCATTTAACCTAATCGTGAAAACACTGTTGATAGTTCTGCAGAATTTTGTTTGCCACAAAAATTGGATTTTGAGATTTAAACGTTGTAAACCTTAAAGGCCCGGTCAAATAGAGGGCGTTCTCTAACGCCGCGTTACCGCATTCCGTTGTTTATACCAAACAGGCCTGTATGACGGGATGAGCAAAATCGTTAGGCCAATTTTTGTCAAGATGTCAAGTGATTCAAACATAGATGGACTCAAGGCCCGGTCAAACAGAGGGCATTCTAGAACACGGCGTTACGGCGTTCTAGAACGCCGCGTTACAGCGTTCCATGGTATTGTTAGAGAACGCCGTAACGCCGCGTTCAAGAATGCCCTCTGTTTGACCGGGCCCTTAATGTATCCTCTTTAATATCTAGTACAATTGTTTAAAGTTTCATTCGTTGTGCTTAGTGTTTGTCTAGTTTTCTGTGTTCAGTAAAAAAGCCCAAGTGATAGGTGTGCCACAAAAATAGCACTCAAAACACGACATGTTACAGTTCCTAACATGCAAAACCCGACGTTTCTGAATTTAAAATCTAGATTTTAAAGAACTATCTGTCCTAGAGTTTGGGGTGTTGAGACCTAACCTAGTTATTTAAACGAAGTTATTGATACTTCTTGGGAGAAAATTTATTGTTTCGGAAATGACCATTATGACCATCAAAATCGGCCAAAATTGGGCCAATGTTAAATCAATCTTCATCGCCAGAAAAATAAAAAAGAGCGTTGTTGCCAGACATTTAGCATCTCAGTAAAGTTCCAAACAAAATGATTTCATTAAAGTTTCCAGGCGTGTGATGTGCTCATAGTTTATTTGTTACTGTTCGTATTTTCTATAAGTAATGGATAAGATACGTGTAAAAATTAAAATAGTAATTACTAAACCTTGGTTAGTTGCTAAAATACAAGTGTGCATAAGCAGGAATGTAATTCAGTTGATACAACACTTGTATAGGTATATTTAACATTACCATTTATTTTTTGTGCCAGAGCGGAACATACCGGAATTATAATATAAAAAACATTAAAAACCTTTTTTATCATATTATAATTAAAAACATTACAGGCTTTCATTATAGACGATTGAATAGCACAATAAGTAATCGAAGCACTATACTTTCTGCTTGATACACTATTGTATGAACAGCGTGTTTTTAGTTATGATTTAAATCTGATTTTAAAGTATTGTATTTTCAGAAAGTAATTATAGCTCAATCAAAGGACATTATTTATGAGAAGATGTTGACCTAAACATATTGTAGATTCTCCTCAAATATTCAGATCTGTCTCATAAAGATGTTTACCCATCTTAAAACACTACTGTCATTGTAGCTTGAAGTCAGGAAATGAATACAATCCTCAGTTCTTTTTGAAGAAAATATGTAGGTAATAATTGAAGATTAATGTACTTCATTGACTTGAAATTTTTGACAGTTATAAGTAGAAAGTACCGTCCATTATTAAAAGTCACTTGTATATTTCAGAAGCAGTAAAAATATCGCCAGTGCCACAGGCCTCGAAATAAGACAGGTGGTCAGCGTTTCTTTAGCGGGTGGAGGAGATCGAGAAGGCGGAAGGAACGTCAGTGTATAAGGGTAATGCCCTGCCAGGAAGTGTATTTTGCTACTATAATGTTGGTTCATTTTCACCATCTTACCACATGCAACCAGAATGAATGATCCAGAATAATATGCATTTGTTTTATGATATATTTTCATTTCTGTATTATTATTGTTATTTTAATAAAATGTTTTAAGGTTACATTTTATATATTACTTAAATTTCAAGACTGAATCAATATTGTGAAAACTGATTAGAACAATATGTGATTTATAGCGTACAGAAAATATAAACTTCAATATTGGGCCAATGACCAAAATAGATATTAGTCATACATTGCAAATCAATATTGGGCATATATTACAAATCGATAATGGACACATATTGGAAATCAATATTGGTCATATATTACAATATTATAGACCTATTTCATTGATTAATATTTTAGGGAAGATTTTCGAAAAATGCTTAAATAAAAGGCTTTGTTCTTTCCTTGAGAAAAATAAGATATTATCAAAAAATCAGTTTGGATTTCGTAAAAATAGCAGCACCGAATGTTCTCTTCAAGAACTTGTAACACAGATTCTTGATAATTTTCAAAATGAGAGAAAAACAGTAGCAATTTTTTTAGATCTTCAGAAAGCTTTCGACACTGTATCTCATACGAGTTTATTGGGGAAACTGGAACGCATTGGAGTTCGCGGTGGAGTTCTAAATTTGTTTAAAAATTATTTGTCTGACAGATTTCAACAAGTTAAAGTAGGTTCATATCTGAGTTTTGAGGAAAAAATTAAAATTGGAGTACCTCAAGGTGCAGTTTTGGGGCCTACTCTATTTCTTATTTATATAAATGAGCTACTACGATGTAATTTTAACTGTCAAATGATTTCTTATGCTGATGATACGGTATTGATATGTAGTGGAGACTCCTGGAATGCTGCGTTTAAAAATGCGAACACATCTCTAAATAAAGTTAAAAACTGGTTAGATATCAATCGTCTTAAGCTTAATATCTCTAAAACTAAGTACGTAACTTTTTCACCAACTAAAGCAGGTATGCCTCTAAATCGCCAACATCTAAATTTAGCCGATAGCGAAGACAGTGTCGAGAGAGTGGATGTTATCGAATACTTGGGAGATATGGTTGACTGCTATTTAAAATGGCAAAGTCATGCCGAGCTCATAAGTACAAAACTGAGGAGAATTATTTACAAATTCTTTGTTCTTAGAAATATCCTAAGCAAAAAGAGTCTGCTAATGGTATATAACTCATTTGTAGTATCAATTTTGATGTACGGAATAAGTATATGGGTTGCAGCATACACTAATACTTTAAAAATTTTGCAAACTACCCAGAATTTTATCTTAAGAACTATTTTTCAAGTACCATGTTGGACAAGTTGCAAATTCATCTATACTGAAAATAACTTATTAAATGTGAAAGGATTATATATACTTGCTGCTTTAAAATACATTCATACTAAAAATGATCAAATACTAACAAGTCACACGTATGACACAAGAACTAGAATTAACATATCTTATACTTACAACAGAGTCAATAAATCTATTTGCCAGAAATGCATAAAATTTAATGGCATAAAGCTGTATAATAATATACCAGCTGAGTATAAAAAAATGACCAATTATACATTTAAGAGGGAAATTAAAAAATATATATTATACAATTTAAATAAGCTTATTTCAATCATTAATTGAGTGCTGTAATTATCCTTGTGCCTATCAATCACTTTCTTGTAAATTCTTTCATCATCACTTTTTTTTTCTGTCTTATTCTTGTGTATATACATACTCCATGACCATCAGTTTTAGTTGTTTCCATCCAGTATATGACACACACAAGCTTTCAGCTTAGGTGTCTACTCGTATTTTTATTTCCATTTTTCAATGTAAACTTTTTCTACAACTGTGTCAATTACTGCATCTGCTTTTATTTTTTGAAATTGTCAAACAAGTTTGTTTTGATACTTATAATCACACGGTGTTTTTACAATTTTAGTTGTATTATTTTTGAGATTGTATGTATGAAATAAATAAATAAATAAAATAAATAAAAAAATAAAAAAAATAGACATACAGGGTGTCCCACGACGATTAAGACAAGCAATATATCGGGCAGTAGTAGCGAATTATAATTTGGTGTAAATTAGAGCAAATATAGTATCCTTTCTTATTATTTTGTCACCCAACGAGGTATTTGTTTTTGGTCACGTGGCGTCCGATTCAAAATTTTTAATGGGACACCCTGTATATATTTACACTTCCCAAATTATAATTCGCTACTACAGAGAAGTTCCGATATATTGCTTGTCTTAATCGTCGTGGGACACCCTGTATATTGCAAAACAATATTGTAGCAATATAGCAGAAAGTCCACATCGCTTTATTGTGCCAATATTGAGAAGCTGTCATGGCACAATGTATAAGGAATATTGGACCAATATTGGGCCAATATCAGTGTGCTACCCGGATGGGTGATCTCTTCCAAAAATATTTTGGAAGATTTTATCCATAATCAATAAGATAATAAGGGAAGTTTAATGCTTTACTCGTTATACCCGAACACAACAATAAAAAGTGAAAGAATGTGGTTATTTTTACTGGTCCAAAAAGTAATTCTTGTCCAGCAGTAGTTAACACTCTCGTAAATAAGGTTAACAGGGTTTTTCGTTAGTTTGGTTTCTTTGAGCGGTCCAAAAACTCCATAAACTTAATCAGTAATCATCATTAACAGTTTGAAAATCGCTGCTATATAACTGATTGAGTTAAAAATAAATAATGAGTAACAGATCGAACCCACAATATACGTTACAAATCAATCAACATCATTATGTCTTAAAGAACAGCTGAAAAATGTATGATAATGATCCAATATCCAATAATATCGACTTTGATTTTGCATGTGCAAAAGAGAGATCAATAACGTTGTGTCTATACTCGAAATTTTAGACAAGGTTAAATGGAGCTTATAGACTACCAGTTGAGCGGCAAGCTAATAATAGAAATTATACAATTGCTGTTATTATCAGGTCATATTAAAATAGTTTGCGTCAATATCAAAGAAATTATTATTTGTATATCGAATGTCCAAACATACAAAGCCGGACTTAAGAAACGTTTCATTGCGCTTCATTAGTCTGCAAATAAGTATAGTTTAAAAACACTAAAAAACACGCTTTTAAGGAACACTAAAAAGTTAACAGTAATTTTTAAAATAAGCTTAAAATAATAATGAACGAAACATACTAGTATCAAAGTTTACGGAATACATACTAGTATGCTTGTGAAAAAAGTGTCAGGCCTCTCAATTTACGAATAATACAGGGTGGGCAAATAGTGGATGGACGGAGGATTGTGGGCTTACTAAAACGACTTTAAAAATTCCGTCTCTTGATCGTGGTAGGGGGCTATAACACTAAGGTATTTTCGATTAAATTTTGACATTTATACAGGGTGATTCATATCAAACTTTTGGATAGAACTCCCTATATATTATTACATATTTGGATTCCCTGGTGAATTTTATTGTGACTTATGTATGTATGTTATATATATCATATATGGAACATCAAATGAACCGTTTAGGCGCAAATCACTATATTTTTGGTATAAGTAGGTATCAGGAAAAATTGAATATCGCACCGATTATACAACCTAGAAGGGCGCGACTTTGCGGTGTAACTAACCATGAAATGCGTCACCTTAGGTCAGACGGTCAAATTTGAATTCTTTGTGTACTTGGTTATTTCAAATGGGAGTGCCAAATTTTTTTTATACCATCAAATGTAAAATCTGATAACCTTTCCAACAATGTAGGATGATTGCCAATGTCAATCTTTTTTAGTTTTCATTTTATTTCAAATTTTCAGTCAAATCGGTGTTTTTCAACTTTCCTGCATTGTAAGCGATCTAGCGGGTTATGAAAAATGAACAAAAACACGTTAACATGGAACGAACCAACTTAGTAGAAAGATATAAACGAAATAGAGCAACCAGGCAAGAATATGAATATTCCGTACAACATAATTATCATCTCTAACCCGAGACAACAGCGGTAAGATATCTCATGTCAATGAGAAGCTAGAGTATGACAGAAGTGTTTTTTTTCACAGCCTACTAGCTATTGAGATCTACTAGAGCCTGACAGCTCTCCAAAAAAACGATTAAACATTTTGGAGAAAAAAGAAACTCACCAGCGATTGTTGCTGGGATAAAAAAGTTGTCATTTCCGTTAAGTCCAAAGGAAAGATATTTCTAACGGAGCATCTATTGAAATTATTGTTAGAATTTTTATTACTCCATGTTGTAATTGTGCTTATTTAATGTATTTTCCTACCAAGTAAATTGTGCTTTATAATTTAGACATACTGCAATTCTGATTTCATTTTTTGTGATTTTGCTAATAAGTAGAAGTACGTACTGAGGAATTTGAAGGGGTCCGATTAGAGTTATTGTTACTTGTGATTTACGGAAATAACTACTTCTTTATGGCAATAAATGTTAAAATTCATTCTGAAGATATAGATGTTGTACTGCCATCAACAATCGCTGATAGTTTTCTTTTCATTTAAAAATTTTTTTCTGATATTTTAAATTTGCCAATAGCTAGTAGTCTGTGAAATATAAGCATGCTTGTCACCGCTGTTGTTTCTGGTTAGAGCTAATATGTTGTAAGGAATTTTTATAATCTCGCCTCATTACTCTAGTTTGTTTGCATCTTTTTACTAAGTAAGTTGGTTTCTTCCATCTGAACAGGTTTTTGTTTATCCTCCATGGCCTACGTTGCTTATAGGTTGGAAAAATGAAAAACATCGATTTGACTGAAAATTTGAAATAAAATGAAAACTGAAAAAGATTGCCTACATTGTTGGAAAGGTTATCAGATTTTACATTTGACGGTATAAAAAGATTAGGCATTCCTATTTGAAATAATCAATTTATCGGTGATTGAAATTTTCTTAATTAATCTACTGTAATCTCGAAGTATAAAAAGATTCCAAATTTGACCGTCTGACCTAAGGTGGCGCATTTCATGCTTAATCAAACCGCAAAGTCACGACCTTCTAGGTTTTATAATCTCTGCGATATTCAATTTTTCTCTGACACCTACTTATACCAAAAATAGTGATTTGCGCCTAAACGGTTTATTTAAAGTTCCATATATATGTCATATAAAGTCACACTAAAATTCACCAAGGAATCCATATATGCAATAATATATAGGAAGTTTTATCCAAAAAATGTAAGTTTGATATGAATCATCCTGTATAAACGTCAAAATTTAAGCGAAAATAGCAATCAAGGCCCCTTACCATGATCAAGAGACAGACTTTTGAAATTTGCTATAGTAAGCCCACAATACACTCAGTATTGACCCACCCTGTATAGCACAAGGCACCCACACTTTGTTCACAACAATACTAGTATTTTTGGTACATTATTGTTTTAAGCTTATCTTTAATTTTTAGTTCGATGTTCTTTAAAAGCGTTTTTTAGTTTTTTTAAATTACATTTATTTGTAACTTTTCAGTTAACTCAATCAATAAAGCGATTTTTTTTAGCTTTTTCAAACTGTATTTATTTAATTCATTTTTTAGTTGTACTAGCGATCCCGAAAGACGTTGTCCTGATTGTAGAGCTATCTGCCAGACCTCACGCAAAACCCCTTCCGTCCCTTCCGATCAACAACAACTTATCTATTTCTTTATTTAATCACAGAGGCATTATAAAAATTATAAAAACCAACCTCTATCAAAAAAATATATTACAAAAAAGCTAACAACACGCGGTCACCCTTCCAAGCACTAACCGCGCCCGACGCAGCTTAGCTTCGGCGATACTACGGTATAAATTTATAAGTTATCTGTATAATACGTGGGATATGCCCTAAGCCTAACAAAATATTCCCTGTGGAACCGGATCCATACTCGATTTGACCAAGTTGGTATTGACAAGTTGCCTGGTGTTAATTTTTTGACCGGAGCCTTGAATTAACATTGTCAGAAATTAGTTTTATGTCGATCATTTTGTACCATTTAAACTATTCTTTGTTTATTTTTAATTGAACTTAAGCTACACATCCTGTAAAATTGTTCAATTTAGTACTCGTAATTCTACTACCACTATCGAAGTGTGGAGAACACAAACTATACCCCAACCCAGAATTATATCATCTGAATTGTGCAGTCTGTTGTGTCATTTACAACAAACACATTGTGGCTTGTTAATTCAAATCCCAACCCTCGCGAAAGGTGTCACCAAAGTTCTGCACCGTCAGTTGTAGATAGATATGACATGAAGCCAAGCCTTCTCGCTAGCTATATACACATTACAGTTTTAGCATATATTGCAGTTACTATCACACATCCAACAAAATTCAAGAGCTATCTTTCCGGGAGAATGACAAATTATACTTATCTGGCGTTGGCGGTGTTGTTGGTGAACAGAGACAGAATAAGAGTAGCAAAAGAGAGTTACAACTATACTGTGTAAGGCTTTCGCGGCCATCGTCCAATGAATTTGTGGTTCTTGGGTTTTTAGGCCGGCGTCGTTTAGCGTTAAAGCTTGACGTTTCGCCACCACGAGTGGATGGCATCTTCAGAAGCTATTTCACTTTGGCGACTTCCAAAATACTGACGTCTGGTGGATCTGCACGTGTATTTATACCTGCTAATGGTGACGTGGCCCAACCAGTTAGCGTTGGTAGCCCCGCCCCTTCGCGATATGGTAGTGTCTTTAGGTCCTTTAGGATGGGTATCCATGTCCTATTGAAATTATTATGATGTTTTTGTATCTCGATGGCTTCTCTTTGAAGTCTGGCATGGTATGAAGACGTTGCGGCAAGAACCTGAGTTTCTTCAAACTTGATCCTGTGACTTCCCTCCTTAATCGCATGTTTGGCTACCGCTGATTTGTCCGTATGGCTTAGTCGACAGCTAGCCTTATGTTCTGCAATTCTTGTGTTTATAGATCGCTTCGTTGTTCCTATGTATACACTCCCACATGTGCATGGTATGCGATATACCCCCGGTGTTGTGAGTGGGTCTCTTTTATCCTTCACCGTTCTCAAATATTCCTGTATCTTTCTTGAGGGTTTGTAGATGGTCTTAACGTTTTTCCTTTCGTAACATTTTTTCTATTCTTAACGTTAGACATATTGGTAATCCGGATAACGGGAAAGCGGACCGATTAGCTAGGATAGCGGCCGGCAAGCCCCTGCATCGGCCCAGAACCTATGCTGGGAATTAGAAGACGCCAGGTCAATGTGGCCCTGGATAACTGGGCCTACAAGGAACTGGAGAAAGCCTGGTTAGAGAAAGACGACTGCAGGCAAGCCAAAAGATTCATAGCAGGCCCTGATAAGGGCTGAACGCTATGGCTTTTGAATAAAGGCAGAGATACGCTCAACCTTCTGGTGGGGGTTCTCACTGGCCATTGTCGGCTGAATAGAAATTTATCACTCATGAGAGTGGTAGGGGACCCCATTTGCTCCAGATGCTGGGAGGAGGACGAGGCAGCGTTCCACTTCCTGGGCAGATGTTCAGTTTATCGCAGCCTTAGGGTTCAGATATTCGGCACGGCGCCGGCGGAGTTCTGGGCGGAGCCACTATATTCAGCGAAATGGTCGGACATACTGACTTTCGTCAGTAGATCTGGTAGATTCGAGAAGGAGCTTTCTAGGGTGTAGAAGTTTAGTATTTTCAGTGATTGGCTCAGTGGGGTTGGCAAAAAGGGCCAAAGGTGGCCTACTTGCCTGGCTTCGCCTCCCCGTAACTACGACTACTACTGCTACTACGTTCAAAGCACAACAAAAGCTACAATTCCAGATGCAAAGACCATGTTATGTACTTTATCAGACACGCAATTACACAAATTTTGACAACTCACCGTTTCTGGATACTATTGATAAAAATGTATATCTATTTATAGCAAATTACATCATACGAAATTATGGATAACTAATATATCCAATATAATCCACCCATCCGATTTATACTGTTATGTTCTAGATACAATAATCAAACTTTGAACAAATAATGGTTCGAACAGCAGACAGTTTGGTGTCGAAATTACGTATAATATAGGGTGTCTCAGCATAAAATGCTCAAACGAAAGTGGGTGATACTAGACCACAATTTATCGAGAGAAAAAATTATAAGAAAATCTCACAAAATGTGTGCCTTATATTGACAGTCTAATTTGTTTTGTACCTATTTATTTGAAATGATCACATGATTTGAAGCATAGCATTTCATTGAAATAAAACCCTAATGATGCCCAATAGTAGCTGCTGATAGGCGCTAAAAGAAGTAAGATTCAAGAAAAACTAGTTTGTTCATAAGGGACTTGAATAGGCCAAGACACTCAGGCCTTGCTCAGGTCCAATAAATACATCTCCTGCAGTCTATTCCAAGCCTTGGACACCCTGCGAATGAATGTGTAGTCGTACCTTCACACAAGATATTGGTTTATGTTCATGATGAATAAATACGATTGTAACCCTTTTGTTATTAGTATATGGTTACGATAGAGATTAAGCTGAAAGGAATAATGTGTTTTTTATACATAATTATGGATATACAATATATTATCTTTTTCATTCATAATTGTAGTCTTCCATGAACTCACAATTAAAATAATCTGATAATTCTAAAGCGTCATTTATACCCATGACATAATTCGACAAATGAGACTACATAGAGTACACAGAGTATATGGAGCCTTAAATTTCAAAAGAATTTATTAATGGACAATGATAAATTCCTTCACGATCACCAACGAATGAATGATTCCAAAATGATTGAAATAATAAAAAGTAAATATTCTATCGCTTGTGTAAGAATATGCAAATGTGGACGTCCCATTGGTCGTATCTCGGGGTATGCGGGTTGGCTCGCGCGCGACTTTGGGCACGCATGGGTCGAGCCCTCACAGGAACAACTGAACGTAGAGGTAGTAAACAACTAATTCTAATAGGCCGACATCTTTTCTTACGTTGTCATATTGACCACCAGATACGGCAATTATAATTATTCACTATCGTCTTAATTGTATAGTATCCAGAAATATTCCATTCTATGTTAAAAAAGACGATATTTTGATGGTTCAGGAATGATTACAGCAAAATTAATAGATATGTTGACCTCTACTGCGTTACTGCATATTTCTTCATCATAAACGCAAATTCTGAAGTCTTACATAAATTTTGAGGAGCTGGCAAAGCCGATAAATTTTCATGCGACTTATTTACGGTAGAATCTCGACTGTCAAGCGTTTGGTTTGTTTGTGCGTCTTTTATGCATGGTCAGTAAAAGCGAATTCGCTGTTTGTTGGTGACTGTAGTGAAGCTTTACGGACTTGCTGTGCTATATTCGAGTGTATATAGTTCAACAGTTTTTCTAGATGGGACTCAAAAAGTGGAGTGGTTGTAACATGGGTTGCATTGGAAGAATTTTCGGGTTATTTGGCAAGTTGGGAGGATGAAGTGTCAAAATCTGTTTATTTACTTAAGATGATGGCTCTGAGCACGCCATGCTGAAGTGGTTTGTTTACTACCTCTATGTTCAGTTGTTACTCGACCCAAATCTTGTCGGTTTTCAGTCGCCGCTCAAAGAAAACGTTCAGCGTATGCGTGCTCAGTGTGGACGTTTATGCGTTCTCTGTGCCGTGCAACTAGGTCCGTGGTACCTGCTCATACCCGACTGTGAACATGGAGCGACTTGAGAACACACGCATGTGCCGTTAAAACTAAAACCAACAACATGACTTGAGAACACACACATTGAGCACACACGCATAATATTATGTATGTGCGCTCAGATGTGTACGCAACTTAACATACTGTCTAATATTTCATTTTGTATTGTTTTCGAGGTACTTTTAAACACAGTAGTATTGTTTAAACGATATTCTAATATAGAATCGCGTTCATACGTAAATTCATTTAGTTCTCGAAAACGCCAATGCTGCCGTTAGATGGATGTGTCGAGGACGATAATGTTCATAGCCTTTCTGCACGTTATAACTGTATATGACCCAGCGAACTGGCGAGTGACGCGACGTGTCCTAATGCGGGAATTCACGGCTATAGTGTTAGTCGCCGATGCCCATCCAGGGACTGATTATGATTGAAATAAACAAAACTGAAGGAGTCGCATAAAATTTATCTTCTCTATACAGGGTGTCCCTGAATTTCCTTGACACACGATATTCTCGTAAAAACAAAATATTCAAACGAAAACCGAGTGGAATTTGCAAAAGTACTATAGGGTCTATTATTATACCATGCTCTTAAAATATTTTTTTTGTACTTCAACCCTTAAAACTCACCCTCAACATTTGTTTTTCAAATAGCACCAAATAGTGTTTTCTACACAAATGAAGTCTTTATATTATTAAAAATCTTTGAGTATCTTTGATTTTATACGCAAATTTATTTTTTACGTAAGATCCTAAGCATAACATAAATAAAATAAGAATTTGCTTGACGCAAAAAAAAAACGGATAAAAATAAAGCTATTTGGGTATTCAAAAGTTCTAAATGACCTGAAATACATGCTTTAAAAAACAAATGTCTTTTTTATGCTTTTCTATTACGAAAATATTACGTCTCAAACAAATGCTCATTTCATTTACCTATCTTAGGTTAATGACTACGAAAAAAAATTGGTTTGTGTATGAAGTCAGAGGCACTACGATTTATTGAATAAAATAGTGACCTCATGAATGTAAGACAAATTGTGGGGTGCTATTTGGAAAAAAAGTAGGGGGTAAGTTTTAGGGGTTGAAGTACAAAAGAAATGTTTCGAAAAGCTGGTATGATAGGTCGTCCGATGTCTATGAAAGGCGCACTTAGAGTCCTCTTTTTCTGTTTTTCTTACGAAGATATTACACCTCAAACAAATCGTTATTTTATTTATTTTATGCTTGTGACTATGACTAAAAAAATAGGTTTCAGTTTAAAATCAAAGGTACTACAAGATTTTAAATAAAATAAGGATTTGATTTATGTAAGAAAAACCATTAGATGCTATTTGAAAAAACAGTGTTGGGGGAGGGTTGAAGTATAAAAAAAATATTTTGAAAGCATGGTATGATAGATCCTGTAGTACATTCAAACATCCCACTCAGTTTTTGTTTGAACATTTTTTTGTTACGAGAATATCACGTGTCAAGGAAATTCAGGGACACCCAGTATATAAAAATAAATCCCTTTTTCCCTTGGTCACGGCATCACGAGAGGACGACTTCACCGATTTTATCCAACTTTTTTTATGAGTTTTCTAATACTTCGAATAGGGTTCTTACGGGAAGAAATCTAAGGAGAATTATACAAAAAATTAGAAAATCTTTGAAAACGTGAAAAATTTAACGACTACGAAGGGTGTAACATACTGTATATAGTGTTAGTGATTTGTTTGTTATTGTTGTCAATATGATGTTGCTGTCAAAAATACAGGTTAGATGTGTAAACGTCAAATAATCAGCTGGAAATTTCGAGCCTGTCAAGTGTGCGCCGTAGGAATAATGACGATTACGTATACAGGGTGTTAATTAATCACAGACTGTAATTTCAAGGGCATAGTTAATATGGTTCAATGAAATAGAGAAGCTCATACAGGGTGTCCGGATGATCGACCGGCAACGCTTGACAAGTGATAGACCTCACATTTTCATGAACATTGAGACAGGAACATGAAGTCTTAAAATACTTAATTCTCAAGATATAGGGTGTCAAAGTTTTACTTTTATTTCCGTTTTTTCTCAATTATTTCGCAATAGAATGGCACAACGATCTAAAATTACGTATCGGAGGTTTTTTAAGGCGAGAAATCCAAATTGAACCACAGTTTTGCTATCATGAATAGAGTGCGCCACCCACGGCACATTGAACCCATTTAAATATCAAAACTTTTTTCAGTTTTGGTGCATCAATGTGATTGTTGTGATTATCAAAAAAGTTTTCTCAATATGTTTTACGTGAAAAAGGTATAATTTATTTGAGTCCCTAGAGGTAACCGTTTACGAGATAACCTTCATTGAAATTTTGAATGCGACTGAATTGTGAATTCTAATCGAAAGAATCATCAGTATTTCCCCACGAATGAATATTAGGCTTAGGCTCATATTTTTACATACAATTTACGAAGTATTCTCAAACTTCAACACCACCTATTTTAAAAACTAGATATATTTGAAACATGTCTTCTGATCTACCTAATATCAATTCGTGCAAGAAAACCGATAATTATTTCGATCATATGTTACAAGTAATTGGGGCGCCTCGGAAATTTTAATGAAGGTTATCTCGAAAACGGTTACCTCTAGGGACCCAAAAAAAGTATACCTTCTTTACGTGACATATATTGAGGATTTTTTTAATATTCACGTTGATGCACCAAAACAGAAAGAAGTTTTGTTAATTTAAAAGAGTTTGATGTGCCGTAGGTGTCGCCCTCTATTCATGTCAGCAAAACCGTGGTTGAATTTGTATTTCTCACCTTAAGAAACCCCCCCGATGCGTAATTTTATATCGTTGTGCCATTTTATTGCGGAATAATTGCGAAAAAAACAAAATAAAAGTGAAACTTTGACACCCCGTATCTTGAAAACTAAGCATATTAAGGCTTCATGTTCCCGTTCCAATGTCCATAATAATGTGAGGTCACCCTGAATAAACATTGAATAAATATACATCTTGAATATTAGAAATAAAATTGGTTCTTTATCAATGTCTTAAACATTAGTGAGCCATTTTTTTAATTTATTACTATTTTTCACTGCATTAAGAATCTAATTCACCACTGACTAGAAGATAATTATCCTTTCCAGTGGCGTGTCGGGGGTCGGGGGGCAGTCCCACGTAAATATTAGCAGTAAGATGTACGCCACTGACCTTGAAAGAGTCAAATGCTGTTTTTCAGATTAAACAGATAAAAACAATATCTTATCAATGTCCCTTCGTATCTCACTTTGTTTTGGAACAAATAAATAAAAACCACTTCATTTCATAGCTCCACTTTTTCGACGGGCTATAAAGTGGTTTCTATTTTTTTTTTCTCCAGAACAAAGTGAGATACGAAGAGACTTCAAAAAACAAAAAAGTTGGCTTTTCATCTATTTTGTCTGAAAAATAATGTTTAATTTTTTTAAGATCAGAGGCATATGTACATTCAATATTTTCCAAACTTCGACACCTTGTATCTTGAACACCAGACTTTAGGACTCATGTTGAAGTAACTTTTCAACTTGAACTTGGGTCAGAAATACGCATTCGAATTTAAGGCCTATCATTAATTAACGGTTGATGATAACGCTCAGACAAGAAATGTAGAATTGATTAAAAAGAGAGGGGAATACAAAAGCGAAGACGTCTTGATTAAACTGTTGCAATTTTCAGTGCGGCTTGCATTTGCAATGACGATGATTAAATTGCAAAGACAGTCGTTGAATGTTTGTGGAATCAATCTTTATAATCCGTGTTTTCCACATGGTCATGTTGCTTGTTCCGTGTTGAGAAAATCATCACCATGATTTATATTTAGGCGCCCGAAAACAAAACAAAATATGTTGGATATCTAAAAGTATTTCAAAGAACACTATGCTTTTCAGATAATTATTATTTACTGCAGATTTAAGTCCAATTTTAGTATTCATAGCTAAGACAGGACAGCTAGTACATTAATAAATTATATAAATAACCGTGGAATGTAATATTTTTTATTTAAGATCGTATGGGTAGGTAAATAACATAATAGGTTAATTTTAATTTTACGATTTTATACTTGCAAAAATTGATTTCTTGTATGGGGCAGTAGCCCTATAGCCCTTACAGACAAGCCACCAGTGATTGCGACGAACGTGTGAACCGAGCTTTAGAAGCAAGTGTTTCATTACGTGGTAGATAGAGACGACAGATTGCGTTACGTGACATCTGAACTCTAATTAATTTGTAGTCGGTGTGTCTGAAGTTTCGAGATATAACAACAATATTTTTATTATCTATCGTCCGCCGTCCTACGTCAATTTCGGTTGAATTATGAAATTGTCTATTTATTATGTTTTACATCTGGTCTCTTCTTGGTATTCAGTCATATCAGTTTGCAGACATGTTGCAGAAGCATACATACGCTTCAGCACTTATCAATTCTTGCTGTTTAAAATTTCATATAAATCATCTGCACATACGTTGAAAATTACAGGGATGGATCCAGAGAGGACTTTGGGGGAGGGGGAGGGGAGGTGTTTGTCAGGCACGTATCCAGGATTTGGTTTTTGGGGTGGTCCAGATTATGGCTGTCACTTGGTTGACCTTTCGGGGGGGTCCAGATTAGAGTTGCCACCTTAAATCCTTAAATTTGCGGGGGGGGGGGATGCAAATATGTGCAAATATGTGGATTCCATTTTATAAGGTTTCGGGGGGACCCTCTGGACCCCCCCTAAATACATACCAGGTGTTTGTATGGGGTTGGGGGTTGATCAAGAATAGCTGGTTTTCCGATATTTATTCAGATAAAAATATTTTTGAAGAATCAAAATATTAGTTTTAAAATTCGAATTAAGAAAATAAGTATTACGAATAAAAAAACTACCGTTTTTCAATTATCCACGATAAAAATACACAAATTCCCCAAAGCACCATTCTGTGACTTCCATTTATTTCCAGATGTTCGAGTTTAGCGTCAAAGTATTGCTTTGTATTCATTTTCCTGCCTATACAGTGTAATATACCGGGTGTTCCAGAATTTCCTTGACACGTGATATTTTCGTAATGAAAAACGGTTCAAGCAAGAACTGAGTGGTACTTTTGAAGGTACTATAGGATCTATCATACCATGCATTCAAAACATTTTTTTTGTACGTCAACCACTAAAACTCACCCCCAACCTTTTTTTTCAAATAGCACCCCATAGGTTTTCCTACACAAATGATATCCCCATTTTATTTAAAATCTTGTGTTACCTTTAATTTCATATGCAAACTTATTTTTTCCGTAAAATCATAAGCATAAGACAAATGAAATGATAATTTGTTTAACGCCTGATATTTTTGTAACAAAAACGGGTAAAAAAGAAACGATGAAATTGTAATAGGTACACAAAGGTGAGGTACTATGACGTTTTAATTAACGTAAGAAATTCATTTTTCCGATAAAAAGTGTGGATTAATAGCTTGAAAATAAATAGGGGTGGGTGTTCCGGTTGGAGTAATTTTTTTTGTAAGCGCAATATGATAGGTAATTCAGTACATTTAAAAACCCACTTATTTTCTTTTTTATTATTTTGTTGTTACGAAAATATTTGGCGTCAAACAAATCCTAATTTTATTTACCTTATGCTGATGACTTTACGGAAAAAATTGGTTTTTGTACGAAATGAAAGGCATTACAGGATTTTAAATAAAATAAGGACTTCATTTATGCAGGAAAAGCTATAGGGTGCTATTTGGAAAAAAAAGTTGGGGGTGAGTTTAAGGGGTTGACGTACAAAAAAAAATGTTTTGAATACATGGTATGATAGACCCTATAGTACCTTGAAAAGTACCACTCAGTTCTTGCTTGAACCGTTTTGCGTTACGAAAGTCTCACGTGTCAAGGAAATTCTGGGACACCCGGTATATAGGTAGAGGGTGAGTCCAAAGTTGATACTTTTTTAACTGTGTACAAAATTAAAAAAAAACTTGTGTATCAAGACGTACTTAGTCTGTTTATGTTTAGCATTTAGCTCAAATTTCTGTCTTATCGATTAGGCATTGTACCTGTCAATTAGTGCACTAGTGAACTTTTAGTTTATGTTAATTTTCAATTGGTAAATCCTAAAAGTTGTTCCATAATAGTGTGCCACTCTTAGTATTACCAATTTAAAACTACAAATGATAAACAAAAGTGACTACTGCACTATCTGAGCAAAAAACTAAATATGAACAGACTACGAGCCGCTTCACACGCAGCCGGCACCGATTAGTCGGTGCCGACTACCCGGCTGATCTGAAGCTTTCACATTGCATCCGGTTTTGTATCCGGTACCGGCAAAGATCGATTTTATTTATTGTTCAGTAGCGTGCAGTTTTGAACCATGGATCGCGAACGTGTTATTGCGATATGGATATGATATCGGAGAATGCAAAGAAAAAGATAACAAGCGCTGATTTACTGGATGCATCCTATCAATGCAAAAAGAGAAGAACTTGCCGCATTTTATACACTTTTCGGAGATTTGCGTGGAGATGAAAATAAATTATTCAACTACTTTAGGATGTGGATAGCCTCATTTGATGAACTATACAACTGACTAAAAGATACACTATAGTGTATACAGCGGAAAAATACCACATAAGGCGTTGCATCGAACCTATTCAAATGTTGGCTATTACAAAATATATTTCATGTCTGCTTTTTTAACACAAATATGAGACGCACAGAGCCACTGGTTCAGCAACAACCGAAGACCGGCAAGATGGTTAAGTGTGAACACGTCCATATGATTCTTATTCCCACTGCCTTGCGGTTGCCGTGTAGCTGGTTTCCGGCGACCGTCGCTGCACTCAGTTGCTCACTAACCGGCAACGGTGCGTGTGAAAGCTCCAATATAACTTAATAGACCTTGCGACCGGTTAGCCGGCACCGACTAGACGGTCCCGGCAAGTGTGAAGCGGCTCTAAACGGCCCCCCAGACATCGTTCTTTTTCATCAGGTTTGCACGACGGCGACGTGCCAACCGATGTCGGTTAAACCGATGGAACGGTACCTCCACACACTGTTCGGTTTTATTTCAGTTTCTCGCAAATTTTTGGTCCGTTAAACATGGATAATACTTTAGCATTGGCGGCGGCTTTAGCAATTGAAGGGAAATACAGCAAGAAAAAACGTTCTAAATGGGTGAAACAATGGTACAATTATTTGAGGATGAATGAAGAAATATACTTAGAATTCCTTAGTTCAGTAGCACCTCTAATAAAAAAAATGGAGTCAAGTTGATTGACTCAGTACTTCCCACACATTACTGTGATATCAGTTTATTATTTTCCCATAGTGTGCAGCTTTATTCTGAGATCCCCTTGCAACCAAATCATCGGCAGCCTCCCCCCTCCTAAAATTGTCTAATGCCGCTAGGTCTTTCCTTCAGAGGTCAATGAACAGCCTAAAACATCTAAAAACGAAGTTTGAGCTGTCTTTATATTTTTAGTTTTTTTTATTATTTCTGCGCCGCCACTGCACGATTTATAAAAACCATACGCTTTTTCCATCTTCGCCACGGCAGTAATACTGTGTCAAAATTTCATCAGAATCAATTTAGCAGTGTCCACGTTACAAAATACAAAATGATCTAAAGCAATACTCGTATGTGTACAGAAAATTCTACGTCCCTTAGTTTCCATAATAGACTAGGACAATGTTGGGGTGTACCTAAAAAGTTGATTTATGTCGCTAGGTCTTCCTTCACAGGCTAGTGGACTGCCTATTGTGAATACAAGAAATTTTTCAGTTTTTCAACCACCCACCCCCTAACCACCCCAATTTCACCCCACCCAAAAAAAAACGAAGAAAATGATCAGGAACCTCTAAAACGCTTAAAAACGAAGTATGAGCTGTTTTTATATTTTTACTTTTTTTATTATTTCTGCGCCGCCACTGGCACGATTTATAAAAACCATACGCGTTTTCCATCCTCGCCACGGTAGTAATACTGTGTCAAAATTTCATTAAAATCAATTCAACAGTTTCCTTGTAACACAATAGAGAAGGATCTAAAGCAATACTCTAGTATGTTTACACCAGAAAAAATTTTCTTTTGGTTTCTGTAATAGGCAAGGCAATGTTCGGATGGACCTAAAAAAGTTATTTATGTTGCTAGGTCTTCCTTCATGGGTCAGTGGACAGTCTATTATGAAAGCAACAAATTTTTGAATTTTACAACCCCCCACCCCCCAACCACCCCAATTTCACCCCCACCCAAAAAAAAGTAAAAAATGATCAGGAAGCCCAAAAACGCCCAAAAACGAAGTTTAAGCAATATTTAATTTTTTTTTGTTTTTTGCTAATTACTCCGCCGCCCATGCACCGATTTTCAAAATTATAGGAACATTACCTACTACGACCCCACAGCATATCGCTGCCCAAATTTCATCACAATCCATGCAGCGGTTGCTGAGATTACGAGGCTAGAAAAAAGCGACAGACAGACAGACCGACAGACCGACAGACCGACAGACAAACAGACAGACAGACCGACGGAAATGAGTGACGTGGATTTTCGTTATGTAGACATCATAAAACGCCCAAAAAGCGTATTATCTCAAAATCGAAAATTTTCGCGATCACAATACTCCCCTCACCTATCGGTGTGGGAAGTAAAACAGGATACTTGGATGAGACAAAGTATTTCCCCTCATGAACGTCTGACAGCTACATTGAGGTTCCTTGCTACGGGTAGAAGCTACGAGGATTTGAAATTTTCAGTTGCGATATCCCCCCAAGCTTTACAAATTATACCTGAAACCAGAACAACACTGTAAAATCCCGTCGTGATTGCACGATGAACGGCCACACATGTACCGAGTTGCACGATGGCGTTCGAAACCGACGGGTAAAATCAAGCTCGGACAGATTTTTTGGAACGACGGTCAACACGACGGTTTTTCGGCACACACGAACCGAAATGAATGTGATCGGTTGGCACGTCGTGCAAACCTGATGAAAAAGAACGATGTCTGTGGGGCCCTTAAGTCTTGATACAGAAGCCCAGATATACCTTTTTTATTCTCTCGCTTATATTTCAGTTTTATGAAAAAAATTATTTGAAAAAGCTGTTTATTTTAAAGACTTCTATATACAGTAAAAAAGTATCAATTTAAGACCCATCCTGTAGTAGAAATAATAACAAAAATGGCGACAAGTGTCTTGACTCAGTACGTTCCACACATGTTCGGTGATAACACAAAATTAGGAGTTCCTCTATGTATATCTACAATTCGTTATTTACAGTGAAACGAAGATTCCTCCTCTGCCACTGGCAAGACTTCCAACAACGAGACACTCTTACCATTTTCTCCATGGTAGTAATAAATCGTTTTATAAAACTATTACTAATAATACTACATTTTTGCCAAATACTGAAAGTTTCTCAGAGTTGGCCAAGGTTACCGTGTTTGGCAGAACGTAGTAAATAATACTGTTTGTCAACTGTACAAATGTTATTTGATATTTGAAATTTGATTTCGTTTGGTTTGTCCCCGTGTTACTTGTGTACATGCAGTTGGAGTTGAGGAATGATGAATTTTCCAAATGAAGAATTAATCGGTACAATCTCGATACTAGGCGAATGCCATAAAAATAGCTTGCTAGCTCGTAGGGTGTACCATGAAAGATTTCCAGAGCGCCGATTACCTGAAAAAAGAGATTTCGAAAAAGTCATGGATGGGTTTAATCGTACAAGTAATGTCGCATATGAGAAGAAAGAAAAAACAAAAACCGTTACGACCTCGGAAAATGAATTCATTGTATTGTTAGCAGTTCCGGATAGGTAATCCACATACAAGTACACGAGACATTTCCAGAGAACAAGGGATAAGCCATGGAAGTGTGCAAAGAATACTATGAAACAATAAGATGCGCCCGTATCACATCCAGTTACACCAGGAATTACGTGAAGATGATCTTCGGCGGAGAAGAAACTTTTGCAATTGGGCACAACGAAAAATTCGTTATCAAAGAGGTTTTTTTGATTGTATGCTTTTCGGGGATGGGGCTACGTTTCACATGAATGGTTGTTCTGCAATTGACATAATCGTCAATATTATGCGAGCGAAAATCCGTATGCAATAGTTACCACTTCTCAAATAAGATGGACTTTAAATGTTTGGGGTGGTATTGTTGGTGATTACGTAATTACACTGAGAAAACCAGCCCTGTTAAAGAGTTTAACTGGTACATACTTAATAGCTTGTATTAGAGTTGCATGCTGTTTCTGAAGTGTAGCTTCATAGTCAGTCATAAAAAATGAATCCTAATACTTCAATTTTGTCACAGAAAACGTCGTTATGAGTATTCCTATCGTAGACACTTCAGGTTACAATGATAATTAAACTGGTTGAAGTATTGCAATTTCCAATTAAACATTTTAATTGTAAGAGTTAAAGGATATTACAGCTGTGATAAGTCACGAAATACGCATAACGGTCGTTTCGCGAGGTAGGGGATGTTTACCATGCTCCATCTCTTTTCTTCTAAAGTGCAAGCGAGTGCGATAGAGATAGATGCTCTTCACTGTTGTTTTACATTTCAATTAGTCGTTACTCTTTAGTGGTTACAGCACGGTTACAGGTGTGAGATGCATTTGCTGTTCGGTTTTACTATCACATACTAATTTTGTGTGCCTATAAGCTTTATGCGCCCCTGTGTCCTTGTGTGTGGAAGAGAATAGGTACCTACATGGTAAAATATGGCTTTGGATACACGAGTCGTACATTTCCGGTAACTTTGCTGTAAGATCAAAATACGTAACAATTTCCCAATGACATTTATGTGTTCGTAGGTGTGATAGAAGTTTTATGCGCAATAATAGCCTTTTTGTTATGATAAACTCAAGAGTTTAATGTTTGTTATAATGACTATCAATTATTTTACCAGGAATAAAGATTATTTGAATCATTTGCTTTTTTAATCCTTCTAAATGAGTACAGGAATTATCCGTATTTAACTAAGAAAAAATCAGTATTGGTATTAAAGTTTTTCGTTATATTATTATCTGTACAATGACAAAAAGAACGTCACAAATAGATAAGTTAACCGTAATAAATAATCCTGTTTAATTGGGAGTATTAAATAAGTTAATAACCTTGGAGACGTGGTTTAATTGTAACCTCAAAGTAACAACTGCATGTTACTCTGAGATTGTAACTAAGTATTAAATTAAGCCAGTCACAGTGACATTCTTCTGACAACCACTGATGTGATATTGCTCGCTACCACAATTAATTCTAAATAGAATTCACTATTCAACTGCAGTAATTAAACAGTTTAATTGTCACGTATTTTGATGCAAAATTTAATTGCGGTTATTAAAATTTTAATCGTAGCGATTGAAGTTTTCTCTCAGTGTACACCGTATTTTTTTTTGAGGAAACAGTGAAGTTTATATAGACTTTTTGGAAAATCAGTTGCCCATACTACTAGAAAATGTTCCTCTTCGAATACGTCAACAAATGTGGTACCTACATGATGGGGCTCCAGTACATCATAATGCACTCATTCATGGTCAACTTGACGAAGAATTTCCAGAACGAGGGGTAGGTAGAGGTGGACCAGTTCGGTGGCCAGCTAGATCACCAGATCTAACAAAACTTGATTTATTTCTGTGGGTTATGTATGTGAAAAATAAAGTATATAAATTACCTGTTACTACAAGAGAAGAGATGAGAAACAGCATTAGGGCTGCTTTCAAAAATATTAGTATTCCAATGGCTAGAAATGTAGGTAGGTCGTTTAAAAATCGAATAGAACATTGTTTAAATGTAATGGGAGGCCATTTTGATCAATTATTATAATTATCATCTTCCGATTATCTGTATGTTTTTGTTAACTGTATTGGTATTAGCACTTATATTAAAAGAAACCGAAAAGACAATATCTTAGTTACAGCCCGTTCATACGATGCGGCGCAAACCGAATGACTTGTTCACACAGAAAAAGGTTGTAAACAAATTTTCATCCGATCCCGAGTTTTCGGTTCATTTTTGAATAATTTTTTTTGCAAATGGACGTAAATACGTTTATCATTTTGTATTGGTATCGTCGAAGGAGGCGTAGATTAGGTACTTAACAGAAAACTTTGGATCAACCTTATTTTAAGTCAAAGATCTCATTTGGGTACCTACCACCGATTAGGTTTTATTCCCGAATCAGCTATCCGGTTTTCGGTGACAACACGGGACCGAAACGACGAAATTGCCGTAGGCGTTGTGAAAAATTAAAAAAAAATTACCGAAACCGTGATTTGACCGCATTGTCTGAACGGGCTGTTAAGCATGCGAAATGAAAGACCACGGTGGTTATACTGTTTGACCTTTCTTAGAAAAAACTGGGCCAATGATGGAAGGACGGGAATGAAAGAACTAACAGGAAGTCGTAACAGAAAATCAATTAAACATCCGTAGCTTCTGCTAAACAAATCTTCGGTTTATAAGACTAGACTATAAGAAACTTTTGCATGCTTAGCTAAAATCTATTTTCTCGTTTTTGATACGTTCACACATAAACCTTCTTGTAATTACTAATATAGGCTTGTGTAGTTTTATTTTCAGATAATTTCTGTAATTGTCCTCACGACCATAATTGTCAATAATTATCGCAATAATTGCAAATAATTGAAACCGAATCAAAACTAGAATATTAATTTCGATTATTTAACAAATATAACAACACTTACTATGTTCTGTCAAGTATTGCATCTATGACCAACTTATCAAACACCAGAATTTGACAAAGATATTTTTTAACTACTTCAAATCGAAATAAGTGTATCACTGTTACGTATAAGAATAGGAAATACTTGACAATAGTGAAAGTATTTCGTAAGAATGTTCTGACGATGCTATGAAATACAGAGTGTTCCATTTAAAATAACAAAGAAAATTATGGTCGTGAGTTTTGGTTCACCCTCTACTCGTATGTATGAGTATACAAAATCAAAGGTAGGAGGAACTTGATAATTTTAGACAAAACTAGACAACCACGAAATTATTCTAGCACTGAGAATCAGGCCTCCAGTTATTTATTTTTTTTAAATACAGGATGATCATTTCATTAAGATTTTCACATAAAAGTGAATAGGGAATAGGGAAAAGGAACGAAATTAAAATTTGGGATAATATAATAGGGTATTTTATTTGAAAAAAAACAACTTCGGTATGCCCTGACTTCATGAATAACTCTGTATATTATGTAATCATTTTAAAATGTAGATCTTCGCTTTACCGATAACTTTTATTCAAAAGTTTTTTTTTTGTATTTTCCATAATGACAGAGATATCAAACTTCGGAGTATAAATTGATCACCCTGTAGAGTCTTTGGAGTAAATCTTGATTGTATACCATGATTCGTTTGATAAGACTACTGTTAAACATATACAATTCTATTAATAGAAATTATTACACATATAGAGCTGATATGTTGGCATTCCAAAATAAAAATATATCCATTAATAGATTTTGGTGTTCGAACGATTACTGAATGTGATAAATGTGAGTCGAGACTTGCGACAGCTGGTACACGCCAGATAAGATGTCACTCATTGTTAGATTATTTAAAGACTCGTAGAACTTTATCTTGAAAGATAAAGATTTTCACTGCGTAAAATTGTGTCATAATTTTCTTGTATACATATTATATCGGATATTATGACTTCTGGCTGACAATGTTTGATTACAACGACTAATGTAAGATCGATTTCTGATAATGCAAATGGTTGCACCATCACAAAATGACCTAAAAAAATAGAGTCAAGTGGATTGACTCAGTACTTCCCATACATATGATATCATTTTATTATTTTTCCATTCCACGAGGGTCTGAGATCCCCTTGCAACCAAATCATTACCCGCTTGTCGTCAAAAAAAGTACCATCCAAAACAGAATCTCTTGTAAATAGTTTGTGCATCTCTGTAGGAACTAGGACGACACAGCTTTTATTGTGCAAGCTTCAACTGGATGGGACGTAACGATCATGAACCTTCAAATCGCTTAAAAGCTAAGTTTGAGCTATTCTTATATTTTTACTTTCTTTATTATTGCTGCGCCGCCAGTGACGCGATTTCTAAAAACCATACGCATTTTCCATTCTCGCCACGTTAATAATACTGTATCGAAATTTTATTATTATAATCAATTCCAGGATACACAATACAGAACGGTCTAAAGCAATACTCGTATGTATGAGTATACATCAGAAAATTCTCCCTTTCCTTTAAGTCCCTTTTTTCGCACGTCCATGGAGAGACTATTATCAATACAAGCACTTTTTCAGTTTTATAACCCCCTACCCCTTAACCAACCCAATTACACAGAAAACGCGACACACAGACAGACCGACAGGCAGACAAACCGACGGAAATAAGTGACATGGATTTTATGATGTAGACATCATAGAATGCCCAAAAAGCGTATTACCATCTCAAAATCGAAAATTTTTGCGATCACAATGCTCGCCGCCCCTATCGGTGTGGGAAGTAAAAGGAAACAGTAGCAGTATAAAAAGATGCTATTATTTGTTCAGTACTGGATTTTGAAAACTAGACACGTGACACGTTAGACTGTGGACACGACCTATAATAAATAATTAAGAGTGGCAACCGCCAGCAAGAACGTTGGAAAGGTAAATTAGTGTACAAGGGTACAAGCAGAGTTTATTGCAGCACTGAATTCATAGGTTTGTATAGAGCAGAATTATTACTATCTGCAGTGATACTCGGGAAGGATGTCCGAATACTAAAGACAGTGCAGTGCGTAGAATGTCACGTCAAGTTTTTATTTTTTGTCAACTCAAGGAACTGAAACTTGGGACAATAAAATTGATGCATGAATACTATATTTCGGGGTTAACTAACAGATGAAATTGAATTGAAAGGCGGGTTTTGTGACACAATTTTTTAAAGCTTGCCTGATGTCTGAACACACTGTACAAAAACATAATAATTGTATTCTAGACATATATAGCCGCGGTACTCTGGTATTTAGGCTCTGCCTACGTGGTCTGCTCAGTTATATATAAAAAAATGTTGTCTTATCTAGATTGAAATAAAATCGAATCCTTAACATAAACTTCTCTCATAAAGTTCTCTTTTAAATTTTGACGTCCAACTTCAAACTATAAACAAATATTTCTAGATTTATCGATATTGATGTTTGTATCAGGTGATTATTGAACGTTTCGCTATTTTGTGAAGATATATTCTAGGATTATGAAGTATTTGCCATGAGCTTTATAAAGATGTCACAAGACCCCCCTTTCAATTTATTTTTTTTTCCAAGATGGCGCCAAGTCACCACCTTGAAAGCTTCATCTGTCAATTTTACTCCAAAATATTTATAGTGTTCATGCATCAATTTCGTTATACCAAGTTTTAAGCTTTTGAAGTCTACTAAATGACATTTACCGTTTTTTGCTAGAGAAGTAGATAATAAATATACATACATTCAGTAACAGCCCGTCACACGATGCGGTCAAATCACCATTTCGGTAATTTTTCAAACGGTAAGCCTACCAAACGGCTAAGGCAATTTCTTCGTTTCCGTCGCGTGTTGTCACCGAAAACCGAATAGCTGATTCGGGAACAACACCTAATCGGTGGTGAGCACCCAAATTACTTAAAATAGAGTAAATCCAAAGTTTTCCGTTAAGTAATCTACGCCTCCTTCGACGATATCAGTACAAAATTATAGTAGTCCTTACGTCCATTCGCCAGAAAATTATTCAAATATAAACCGACAACCCAAGATCGGCTGAAAATCTGTTAACAACCGTTTTCTGTGTGAACATATCATTCGATTTGCGCCGATTCGTTAAAATTACCGAAACGGTGATTTGACCGCATCGTGAGAACGGGCTGTAAGGTGGGCCCTTACCTTCATAACAAACCTAAAGAAAAGTTATTTCTCGGTAACAAATACGAATTTGAAAATAATTCCTTTTGATGCCGACTTCACATTCCGAGCACTAAGTGCAATTTATTTTTTCGGGATTCGTCCTGATGCGGTTCTTTGTTGAATAAACAAAAAAGAGTGCTACGCTTCACTGTTTTCGAAAATTCATCTTGTTTTTTTTTTGAAAATCGTGTATTCTGTGGTTTCTAGCCAAATGCATGTAGATGTGGAACAAAAAAAAAAGGAAATTTAAATTTTGACTTTGCTTACATTAACTGCATGCGCAACTAACCAAATGCATGTAGATGTGGAACAAAAAAAAAAGGAAATTTAAATTTTGACTTTGCTTACATTAACTAGCCAAGGTGCGGTGCAACACTGCCCTTAGTTTATCATTAAAGATATAGTTGATAGTTTTCTAAGCTCCATCCATTTTTTTTGCAACGTGTGTTCTGATGGCTCTAACGCAAATGGATTGGACTGGAAGTAAATTTTAGTTTCGGCTTTTGTCCACATACATTTGTAAAGTAACAGTGTGTTGCCGCCTTAGCCGCTAATCACACCATTTTCGTGTACAGGGTGTTTCATTTGAAAACTTCCCACCCCGGATACGTGTTTATCAACCCCTGCCCCATTACAGTGCAACGCTAGTCCGAGTATGGCCGAACAGCTAAATTTACAGACCATATTCCGTAATGTGGGCATTTTAGCACGATAAATCTTTCTAACGTGTGTAACTAGTTAGATTGCTTTTGACGAATACTGAAGAGTGCTTATTAATATTGAAGTGTGTACATATAGGTATGTATAAAATGGAAGTTAATTACGCAATTACTTGCCTTTGATGAGCTATCTAAAATCGATATAAATATTGTCAATTTAAGAGACAAGGAGAAATTTAAAGTTACAGACGATGAGATATACCACTTTTAAAAAAAGCTAATTCCCAATTAAAAAATACTCGTATAAGATCATCATTACTATTTGCTGCATATTTAGTTGATACCAATAAGCCAGCATTCCAACGAAGACAAAATATTGCGCTTCAGCCAGGATCAATTTCAAGAAGAGAAAGAAGGGCCGGTCTAACTAGCGGTGCTTGTCGCATACAAGCAAGTCGCCCATCCCGATTTGAAAGTGCTAAAGTTGAGAAACGAAAACGCAAACTTGGATTAAGCGTATCTCTAATATAGCAAAAGTTAAACCTCATTAATTATTTTTTAAAAATTCAGTACCTGTCTGACTAAGACTGCTAAGAAGTAGAGTTTTCATTATTTAGTTTCGCCATACATAGTAATGATACATGGTGATTGTGTTCCTACGGTCTAATACTAAATATATTTATGTATTAGGTTTAAAATATAAAATAGTGGTTGGAGTTTTGTTTTATTTCACTAATTATTCAAATGTAAATTGCGTGTATGGTGTAGCAGTATAGAAACGTAGAATTTTCCAAATCCTAACTGCTGACACTGCCGGCACACTGTATCGGGATATGGTCCGTAATATTACCGTTCGGCCATAATCGGAATCGGTTTGCACTGTAATGGGGTAGGGTAGGTAAATACACACTCTGGATATCTCGAAAACCGCTGACTAAAATAAAAAACGCCAAGACACGTCAAAAGGCTATTCACGGGGGACAACTTTTTAACCAAAAACTACTCCATCTCCATGTACCCTCTCCTCCTCAGGATCATCCCGTTAAAAATTTTAAATTACAGGGGCTATCGAGTAATACCTTGCTTTAAAAGTATGTCGGAGTAAATTATTTTGACGTTCGATTATTTAGAAACGGTCGATTCGTTTTCGCGAAAATTAGAACCTTTGTGTATATTAACCTGTTCAAATAGAATACAACAACACACGAAAATATTACTTTTTATTGCAAGTGTTCACATATTGCCCCTTATTGTCCAAACAATGATATAGGCGATTTTTAAATACCTGACGAGCAGTTGCAAAAACTTGCCCGTCAGGAATTTGAAAATTGCCTATATCATTGTTTGGTCAATAACGGGAAACATTAGAACACTTATTGCAATAAATGTGATATTTTCGTATGTTTTTGTACTCTATTTGAACAAGCTAATATACATAAAAATTCTAAATTTCTCGAAAACGAATCGACCGATTTTTAAAAATCAAACGTCAAAATAAAGGAGACATATCTTTGAAACAGGATACTACTCGATATCGATTTAAATTTTTTAAGGAAATGATCTTGGGGGGCAAAGGGTACACGAAGGTGAAGTAGTTTTTGGTTAAAAGGTCGTCCACCTTGACAAATCTTTTGAGGTGTCTAGACGTTTTCTATTTTAATGAGCGGTTTCCGAGAAATTCTGGGTGAGAAGTTTTCAGATGAATACCTTGTATGTTGTAAATATACGGTGAATTCAATGGCTAACACCTATACACATGTGAGAATGCACTTGTTAGGTGTGGAAAAATACGAAAGTTTATTGGAGCAGTAATCAAAGCAAGAAGCTATATGAAGGTTAATATGCGAAGTCAAATAATCAACATTAAACAGCTATTGAGTTTTGGTATTCGTTAGCCTAATTCGGGGTACAACGAGTACAACGGCATATAAAAAGAGGCACGAAACACGTGTTAATCTTGTCTAGTACAGAAAATTCTAAAAATAATCATAGCACCATGGAAAACGTAATGAGTAGACTACTGGCATATCTAGGAGTAAGAGCAACATTGTATAACATTTTGAATTTTAATTGGATAGCCAATTAAAACGAAAAGTGCACTCAAAACATTGTTAAACGGGAATGCCGATCCGATTTATACTATGATCTAGGCGAATTAATAAAAAATAACAACAAAATAATTTATTGAATTCGGTGAAATGGAAGGTAGATGAAAGACAAAGTTGAGAGAAAAATTAACAGTTTTTTATGATTCTTATTGGCATAAGTATTTGTGTCAAGCACACTCGGATTTTCTTGGACATTTCCGAGTTAGAGCAGTATGACACGATACTAAATTTGCTATCAAATTTCTTAACAAAAATTGTATAAAAAAAGTGCAGAGAATTTGAAACTATATGACACTATTTCAAACTTAATATCAAATTTGAGCCAGGCGCAAGCGCAGTTGAAACTAAATAGGACATTTGCCAATACTCGGTTGACACTATTCACATACATCAGCTGGAATTTCACCGTTGACAATTCGACATGAACGCGTTTTATAGGTTATATTAGCATTGCGTCATTATTAGACGCGTTCTTTTCACACATTTTCTCGGATGTTCTCACCTTAGATCATTTTCTCTCAGTTTTGTGCGTGTATCATTCGCGAAATGAGGAAAGTTTGAACTGAGAATATTTCTTCCCTATTCACCTCTCCAGAGCTTAGTTTTGTTGTTGCGCTCCGAGATTTTTCGATCACTACTTTAGTTTTTGTGTATGTTTATATAGGCATTGCGTATTTATTTAAGTATTATTTATTTTGTCAAAGCAAATTCCATGTTATAACTTTTTTTACATAAAAATTATAATTTTAATTTTACACATGAAGAAATGTCGCGACGACATAGTATAATGCATTAATTTGGCCGGGACTGGTTTGGCCCATTCCCAGAAATAATCATTAATTGGGTTTTTGTGATAAATGGAAAGATTATAAATAAGTTTTATAAGAAATCTTTGTTTTAATGTGTTTTGCAATAATTCAAAATTATCAAAATAATGATTTTTGAACCCAGTACCGAAGACACGCCGACAGCTCCCGTGCAAAACCAAGCGCGTGTAACGTGTGACGTCAAAATGTTAGTCTTCACCAACGACGTCCTACTTCGATTTACCTTCTTTCTAGATTATCAGCTAGACGTGAAAGTAGTTAGGTATTTGTGTAAATAGTGTATATTTGTTGCTCGATAGTCGATGAATGAAGTTTGCAGCTCGAGACGAAGTCTACGATCGAAATAAATATGTTGGTGAATATTCCAGTAATAAAGTACCCTATCAAATATGTTTTGTTGAAACAATTTTTCGGTGCCATAGTAGCTCCACGGCTAAGCGTTCAGCCTTTCACTCTACAATGTCCGGGTACGAGCCCTGAGCTTGACAACTTTTTTTAATTTTTGTTAAGCAAAAACTATTGATACACTTTTTTTATTTTGATATCATTTTTGGATTATTGCAACAAAAAAAGAAACGCTTGCTAGCTGTGCGCAAGGGTATCTGATATAGGAAAAGAATTTAGTAGGAGATGTACTGAGCAATTCAAATATTTTCCCCCCATTTTGAGAAAAATTAATCACGACCACGAAAATATCCAATAATATTTTAAAAGAAGTCCAGAGCTTCTAAGAAGTTCCAGCCTGTTTTCTTGGAAGCAGCAAGTCCTTATTTTTTTGGTATAACTCAATCCCACAATTTTTGGTAAACTTTCAGTGATTCCGTGAGAAGTAACTTTGTAAAAGTGAGCATAATGTTTCTATTAATTTTTTATTCATCTGGTTTCTCAATAATAATCAAATCAGTGCTTCTACAGCGCCATAGCTTTGAGCCTTTGCGAGAGGCTAACCATAAAAGAAAAATTGGAAAAATGTATCACTTTGTATGCAAAAATAAATAAATTCTATCTTTTTCAAAAAAACTGTACAACTATCAATTCAAAATTGTCATCAGTTAATTGATAAAGTTCGTCTAATTAGGTTCATTAAATTTGCAGTCACGTCATCAAGAATATTTATAAAAAATATATGGACCCTTAAGAAACGTAGAAACTGAAACATGGCTTCTTTTCAGTGGAACTTTATAAAACAAATACAATGGTTTCCAGAAACTTCCGCAAACATTTTTTAAATAAATCTTAGACTCAGGTTGCTAGAAACTGTGCTATGAATCATATCATAATAAAATGGACTCAAGTTGATTGACCCAGTACTTCCCACACCTAATGATGATACCATTTTATTATTTTCCCATTGCATGAAGCTAAATCCCCTTGCAACCAAATTGTCGCCCACCTGCCCGCAAAAAAGCATGGATCACAAAAACTATCGTAAATAGTTTCTTGCGTCTCCCCCCTTAGAAGGTAGGACGCCACAGTTTTTTTCTGCAGGTTTCAGCTGGACGGTGCTAAACGATCAGTAGCCTCCAAACCGTCAAAAAAGAAGTTAGAGCTCTTTAATATTTTAATTTCTTTCATTCTTGCTCCGCCGCCACTGACACGGTTTTTCCAAAACATGCGTGTTTTCCATCCTCGCCGCGGTAGCAATACTACGTCAAAATTTCATTAAAATCAATTCAATAATTTTCGCACTACGCAATACAGAACGATCTGAAACAACACTCGTATGTATACATCACAAATTCTAAGTCCCTTGGTTTCTATAATAAGCAAAGCAATGTTCGGATGGACCTAAAAAAGTGTATTATGTCGCTAGGTTTTTCATTCACAGGTCAATGAACAGCCCATTGTGAATAAAACAAATTTTTCAGTTTTACAACCCCCACCCCCCAACTGCCCCCACCAAAAAAAAAGTAGAAAATCATCAGGAACCCCTACAACGCCTAAAAACTTTGAGCTGTTTTTATATTTTTAGTTTTTTTATTCTTGCTGCGCCGTCACTGACACGATTTTTCCATAACATAGTGAATATTTTTCAAGGATTTTAAAAATTAAGGAATATACAGTTACAACATATAATATCAAAGTTTATTATATTTTTAGAAAAACGGAAGGTATGAGAAAAATGTAAATGCTGCAATAAGAACAGCCGTATTGGAAAACGTATACCCCAAAATTTATACAAATCGTGCAAATCATGTGCGGTATAATTAAGATCCAATCTGTAGTATTGTAGTTTTTAAATATACAGGGTTATTCACATTATTCGACACGGATCATTATGGCTAATTTATTTGATGAAAAAGAAAATAATAATTTCTGATAGATAGGGACCCATTAAGGCTACATTTTAAAAAATGAAGTCAAGTTGATTGACTCAGTACTTCTCACACATTACGCTGATACCAGTTTATTATTTTCCCATAGCATGAAGCTATTTAGTCTAAGATCCCTTGTAACCAAATAATCGCCAGCCCCCCCCTCACCTAAAACTGTCTTATGCCGCTGGGTCTTTCCTTCACAGGTCAATGGACAGCCTATTATCGATACTACAAACTTCTCAGTTTTACAATCCCCACCCCCCAACCACCTCACTTTAACCCCTACCCAAAAAACTGGTAGGAAATGATCAGGAACCCCTAAAACATCTAAAAATCGAATTTGAGTTGTTTTTTAATACTTTTCGTTCTTTGATTATTGCTGCGCTGCCACTGACACGACTTTTAACAAACATAAGCGTTTTCCATTCTCACCACGGTAACAATATACTGTGTCAAAATTTCATTAGAATCAATTTAATAGTGTCCACGTTACAAAATACAAAGCGATTTAAACCAATAAATTCTCGTATGTATACAGTCCCTTAGTTTCCGTAATAGGCTAGGCAGTGTTCGGATAGACCTAAAAAGGTGATTTGTGTCGCTAGATCGTCCTTCACAGGTTAGTGGACAGCCTATTATGAGTACAAGAAATTTTCTAATTTTTCAACCCCCAACCCCCCAGCCACCCCAATTTCACTCCTACCCAAAAAAAACCGCAAAAAATGATCAGGAACCTCTAAAACGCTTAAAAACGAAGTTTGAGCTGTTTTTATATTTTTAGTTTTTTATTATTTCTGCGCCGCCACTGGCACGATTTATCAAAACCCTACGCGTTTTCCATCTTCGCCATGGTAGTAACGCTGTGTCAAAATTTAATTAAAATCAATTCAATAGTTTCCTCGTTACAACGATCTAAAGCAATACTCTCGTATGTTTACATCAGAAAAAATTCTAAGTCCTTTGCTTTCTGTAATAGGCAAGGCAATGGTCGGGTGGACCTAAAAAAGTTATTTATGTCGCCAGGTCTTTCTTCACAGGTCAGTGGATAGTCTATTATGAAAGCAACAAATTTTTTTCAATTTTACAACCCCCACCACCCAACCACCTACATTTCACCCCCACCCAAAAAAAGTAGAAAATGATCAGGGACCCCTAAAACGCCTAAGTTTCAGCAATATTTATTTTTTTTGTTTTTTGCTAATTACTCCGCCGCCTATGCACCGATTTTCAAAATTGTAGGAACATTACCTACACGACTCCATAGCATACCGCTGCCTAAATGTCATCTGAATCCATGCAGCGGTTGCTGAGATTACGAGGCTAGAAAAAAGCGACAGACAGACAGATAGACCGACAGACAGACCGACGGAAATGAGTGACGTGGATTTTCGTTATGTAGACATTACAAAATGCCCAAAAAGCATATTATCTCAAAATCGAAAATTTTCGCGATCACAATACTCCCCTCACCTATCGGTGTGGGAAGTAAAATGTTTTCGTGTTATCCAAGGTGTCCCCAAAACACGAAATGTATCAAAGTTATGTTTTTTTTAAATGGAAAACCCTGTATATTATTGCATGTTCAGATTTCTTGGTGAATTCTAGTGTAACTTTATGTATGACGCATGGGACCTAAAGCTAACCGTTGAGGTGTAAATCACCATTTTTCGTATGAGTAGATGTCAGAAAAAAATTGAATATCACAGGGATTATAACATTTAGAAGGCTGTTACTGTGCCGTATTACTAAGCATGGAATGCGTCACCTTAGGTTAGACGGTCAAATTTGAATCACGTTTGTGCTTGCAGCAATCGGTCGATCAATTATTAAAGAAACTTCAATCAGAGAAACCTCATTTTTTCGAATGGGAATGCCTAATTTTTTTTATACGATTAAATAATGTAAAATTTGACAGTTTTTCTAATGGTATAAGGTTGTCAATATCAATCTCTGGTAGTTTTCATTTAATTTCAAATTGTCAATCAAATCGGTGTTATTCAATTTTCTTACCTATAAGCAACCTAGCAGGCCATGAAATATAAACAAAAAATGTAGTCAAGTTAATTGACTCAGTACTTCCCACACATAACAGTTGCAACCAAATCATCGCCCGCCTGTCGTCAAAAAACATCCAACACAAAAACTAGTAGTTTCCTAAATATCTCCGTAGGAACTAAAACGACACAATTCAGCTTTAACTGGACGAAACGAATCAATTAGGAACCCCCAAATTGCTTAAAAACGAAGTTTGAGCTATTTTTATATTTTTAGATTATTGTTGCGCCGCCACTGACACGATTTTTGAAAACCATACGCATTTTTCATTCTTGCCGCGGTAATAATACTGTGTCTAAATTTCATTAAAATTAATTCTATAATTTCCATGTTACTAAATTCAGAACGGCCTGAATCAATACCTACCCCTACCAATACCAAATCCCTTGATTTCTGTAATAGCCAAGGCAATGTTCGGATGGAACTAACAAACGTCTATTATGCCGCTAGGTCTTTCTTTCACAGGTCAATGGACACTATTATAAATGGAATAAATTTTTGAGTTTTACAACCCCCCACCCCCTAACCACCCCAATTTCACCCCCACCCAAAAAAAGTAAAAAATGATCAGAAACCCCTAAAACGCCGAAAAAAAAAGTTTGAGCTGTTTTTACATTTTTAGTTTTTTTATTATTGCCGCGCCGCCACTGACACGATTTTTCCAAAACATGCGCGCTTTCCATCCTCGCCGTGGCAGTAATACTGTGTCAAAATTTCATTAAAATCCATTTGATAATTTTGGCGCTACGCAATAAAAAACGATCTAAAACTAAAACAACACTCGGATGTATACATCACAAATTATTCTAAGTCCCTTGGTTTCTATTATAAGCAAGGCAATGTTCGGATGGACCTAAAAAATTGTATTATGGCGCTAGGTCTTTCATTCACAGGTCATTAGAGAGCCCGTTATGAATACAACAAATTTTTCAGTATTACAACCCCCCACCCCCCAACCACCCCAAATTCACCCCCACCCAAAAAAAAGTAGAAAATGATCAGGAACCCCTAAAACGCCTAGAAACGAAGTTTGAGGCGTAGTTGAAATTTTTCGTTTTTTGCTAATTACTCCGCCCCCGGTATAACGATTTTCAAAATTATAGGAACATTACCTACTACGACCCCACAGCATAACGCTGCCCAAATTTCATCACAATCCATGTAGCGGTTACTGAGATTACGAGGGTAGAAGAACGCGACAGACAGACAGACCGACAGACAGACCGACAGAAATGAGTGACGTGGATTTTCGTTATGTACACATCATAAAACGCCCAAAAAACGTATTATCTCAAAATCGAAAATTTTCGCGATCACAATACTCCCCTTACCTATCGGTGTGGGAAGTAAAACGTTCAGATAGGAGAAAACAAGTAACTTAGAATTAAGGATTCAGAGGAATTAGAGCAAAGAGACAAGATTATAAAAATTCCTTACAACAAATCAACTCTAATCAGAAACAACGGCGGTAACATATCTAAGATCAAAGAGAAGCTGGAGTATGACAGAAATAGATAGTTTCTCAGCCTACTAGCTACTGCAATGTACTAGAGATTAAAAATTTCCAAAACAATTAAAAACACTGAAATGAAATAAAAACTACCAGCGATCGTTGCCCCAGCACGCAATTATCAATCACACGTAACGGTATAAAATATTAGTAATTTGCGTCAAAGTAACGATACCTCTGACTGGAGCCCTTCTTTTTTTCACTATTAGTAAGATAGCAAAAAAAGAATACTTTCAAATCAGATTTAAATTTTCTGCCAGGGAAATTATGCTTTATAATTTGAAAAATGTTCAATTCATTCTTCATTTTCTGCGATCTTGCTAATAGTTACTGAAGAATTTCCAGAACCCCAGTCGGAGGTGTCATTACGTTTGACTTGACAGGGTTGAATACTTTTTTTATACCATTACATGTGAAATTTTATTCTGAAGATAATAATGAGCAGCCTGGTCGCTGGTAGCTTTCTTTTCATTTCAGATTATTTAATTTTGGAAATTGGCAATCTCTAGTATATTTCCGTAACTAGTAGCCCGTGATATAAATTTCTGTCGTATGCCAGCTTCTCCTTGATCTTAAGCCGGCGCCACATATGCGGGTATTTGCCGAATATCAATATTCGCCATTTTTTCAACCTTGCTCGCCGAATAGCGACTAGCGTATAATCGGAGTTCGTTGCTCGCCGAATACCGCATATGTGGCACCGGCTTTTTAGCCGAATAGCAAATAATCGGGGTTCGTTGCTCGTCGAATACCGCATATGTGGCGCCGGCTTTAGTTATGTTACTACCGTTGTTTTTGCTTGGAGGTGATTTGTTGTAGGTAGTTTTTATAGTATTGTCTCTTTAGTCTAGTTCTTCTGTATTTTTCTGCCAAGTTACTTGTTTTCTTCTATCTGAACGTTTTTGTTTATATTTCATGGCCTGCTATGTTGTTTATAGGTAGGTAGGAAAATTGAAGAACACCGATTTGATTGACAATTTGAATTTAAATGAAGACTACCAGAGATTAATATTGACAACCTTTATATCATTAGAAAAGGAATCAAATTTTACATTTACGTATAAAAAAAATTAGGCATTCCTATTTGGAAAAATCAAGTTATCTCTGATTGAAGTTTCTTTAATTAATCGACCGATTGCTCCAAGCACAAACGTAATTCACATTTGACTGTCTAACCTAAGGTGACGCATTTTATGCTTAGTAATACGGTAAAACCAAAGCCTTCTAAATTTTACAATCTCTGTGATATTTAATTTTTTTTTGACATCTACTTATACCGAAAATCGTGATTTACATCTAAACGGTTCGCTTTAAGTCCCATGTGTGATACATAAAGTCACACAAGAATTCACCAAGCAATCTGAATATGCAATAATATAAAGGGTGTTCTATTTAAAAAAACATAACTTTGATACATTTCGGGTTTTGGGGACACACTGTTTAACATGAAAATATATTTAAAATGTAGCCTTAATGGGTCCCTATCCATCCGAAATTATTATTTTCTTTTTCATCAAATACTTTAGCCATAATGCTCCGTGTCGAATAACGTGAATAACCCTGTATATACGTAAAATAACTTGCAAATATTCATGTTAAAATAGAATTTTACAACACCCAGTATAAGAAACACGCAATATTAAACTCTAGCAGCGTAGAACGATCTCAGTTCAGAGTGTTCGGACGTTATGCAAAATTTTACTTAAAGGTGAAAATGAAATATTTTAAAATAAAAAAGCAACGCGGCATTTCAGAGACAACTATTTTAAGAGCTCACCCCAAAGTTAATCACATCATTAAAAAATCTATCATTGCGTGGTACGCTATTTTGAGTCACTCTGTATAAATCGTTCACATAATGTCAATAAAATGGGCGCAATTATTAATCAAAATGAATTATTTTAACTTACTTTGCAACCCTAAAAGCAAAAATTTAGTACGGTTCCAAAAACTTGCCATTTTACTATGCTGCTGTTTTGTTTTCGGTTTAATGTTTTGGCTGGAATGCAAGGCCAAAACTCAAAAAACCAAACCGATACTTGTGATGTACAAAATACCAATGTCGCTAGTGTTTTTTCTAAGTAAACTGCTGTAAGAAATGCCTACATTATTATTTCTTGCACTTTCTTGAATTCGACTAAATTGTTATTCTTAAGGTTGATGATTATTTTAATTATTCGGTATCTTTTTAGTCTGTGGTCTCAGAAATATCTGAAATAATATTCTTTATCAAGAAATACTTTTTTCTAATCACGCAATAGTCCTTAGTTGAGGATGATTTTAAATTTTCAGCATCCTTTAAATTTTTGTGACCTCAGAAATGTTAACAAAAAATTTCGTTTCCTAGCCACATAAGCCCTCACGCAGGACTCAATTCAGTTGCTAAATGAGTAAATAGCCATAAATTCTGTAAAATTCCATCTAAACTAGAAATTTAATTTATAGAGACCAATCTCACAATACGTAAGGCTTAATTTCTGTGATTTCAGAAATATTTAATAGTCCGGATATTCGACCGACAACGCTCGATAGGCAGTAGCGTAACTTCAAATTCGGGGCCCCCCCGCAAGAAATTTTCCAAGCCTTCTCTTTTTCATCATATATTATTTATATATCCAGGGTGAGTCCTAAGTTGACTCTTTTTGTTTAAACTGTGTAGAAGTCGTTAAAATAAACAATTTTTTAAATAACTTTCACCCAAAAACTGAAAAATAAGCAAGATACAGAATCAAAAAAGTAAGTCTGGACCTTGGTCTGGCCTTCTATATTAAGACGTACTTAGTCTCTTAATGTTTAGTTTTTTGCTCGATTGTTTGTCTTATCATCAGGCATTGTACCTGTCAATTAGTTATCCAGTAAGTGTGCCGCTATTAGGAATTACTAATGTTGAAATTGAGAAAGTTAGACAGAAAGTGGCTACTGCACTATATGACAGGTGCAATGCCTAATCGACAAGACAAAAATCCGAGCAAAAAAACTAAACAGACTAGGTAGGTACGTCTTGATACGCAAGCCTAAAAATAGATTTACATTTTTTATTTTGGATCTCGCTGATGCTTCAGTTTTCTGAAAAAAATTATTTGAGAAGTAGTTTGATTCAACGACTTCTGTGCACAGTTAAAAAAGTATCAACTAGAAACACACCGTGTATATAATAAAAGAGCAAATCTTGAGTTTGTGGCCAAAATTTTGGAAAGAAACACAAGTCACTGCATATAGAAGACTGCCAAGCATTCGGCAATGCTTATTGACATCTTAAGGGCTTTAACGTTGAGGTTTGCTCGCAAAAAACAGCAATGTGCATTGAGCCACAGACTTTTAAATGAAATTCTCAAACAAAGAACGTCAGAAACTATTTTTGCTAATTTAGCTCGGTGTCTTCCACAACACAGGTCATACAAACAACCAACACATAGGTGGAAAATACAAACTATACAACGAGCTTTACGTGTTTAAATCGCTCGAAAAATTACAAAATTAATGGTTTGAAAACACATTTTTCGATTTAAATTTTTTTAGTCGTCGTTTAGTTTGTATTTTGCACATATGTGTTGATGGTTTGTGTGACCTGTGTTGTAGAAGATTAGCCAGAACATTTTCTGACGTATGACTAACATACAAGGAAAAGCGACATTTAATTTAGTACTTTATTGTTGCAAAAAAATGGTGCGTGAAGACCCTAGGCCTTCAAGACTACAGGGCCCCAAAAGCACCCCCCCCCCCGCAGCTGCAGCCCAGCGGGCCCTTAGTTACGCCACTGTCGATAGGTGATAGACCTCACAAATGTCGTTTCTATGAACATTGAGATAGGAACATGAAGCCTTAAAATGGTTAATTTTCAAGATACAGGGTGTCAGAGTTTTACTTTTATTTTCGTTTTTTTCACAATTATTCCGCAATAAAATGGTACAACGATCTAAAATTACGCATCGGAGGGTTTTTTAAGGCGAGAAATCCAGATTTAACCACAGGTTTATTTCCGTAAATAGAGGGCACCATTTACAGCACATTGAACTCATTTCAATGATCAAAACTTTTTTCAGGTTTGGTGCATCAGTATGAGTATTAAAAAAATCGTTTGAATATATTTTTCGTGAAAAAGGTATACTTTGTTTAAGGCCCTAGAGGTAACCGTTTTCGAAATAACCTTCATTGGAATTTCCAATGCGACTGAATTGTCGGTATTTCGGCACGAATGAATATACGGCTCATACTTTTACATACCATTAACGAAGTATTCTAAACTTCAAACCACCTATTTTAAAAATTAGATATATTTCAAACATGTTTTTTTAACTAATATTAATTGGTGCGAGAATACTGATAATTCCTTCGATCACATTTTACAACTAATTGGGGTGCCTGGGAAATTTCAATAAAGGTTATCTCGAAAACGGCTAGGTACCTCTGGCGACTCAAACAAAGTATACCTTTTTAAAAACATATTGTGTAAACGATTTTTTCAATACTCAACCTGATGCATCAAATAGGAAAAGTTTTGTTAACATAAAAGAGTTCATAGGTGGCGCCCTCTATTCGTGATAGCAAATCGAGGTTCAATTTGGATTTCTCACCGACAGGTAATTTTAGATCATTGTGCCGTTTCATTGCGCAATAATTGAGAAAAACAAAAACGAAACTTTGACACCCTGTATCTCGAAAATTAAGCATTTTAAAGCTTCATGTTCCTATCCCAATGTTCATAAAAAAGTAAGGTCTGTTACTTGTCAAGCGTTGTCGGTCAAATATCCGGGCTCCCTGTATAATTTGTTGAGACTAATATCACTAATGTTCTTATGATGACGATTATCTTAAGTTTTCTGTATCTCTTCTTAGAAATATTTGAAATAAATTATTTTAAAGACAAGACTCGATTCAGATTCCAAAAAGGAACAACCAGCAATTAACGGCCCCAAAATGGGTAGAATTCTACCAGTAATCTATTTTACTCCGAGTCCCCATAGTAGAACCACGTGGCTAATACCTGCGACAGTCTTCATAGAGAACAAATCGTCGCTTTCCTTACAGAAGGCCTTATCTCAAAAAATGGCTGAAATGAGTTACACCCTTGTGTGGCATCAAAATGGTAACCTGCAGCTACCCTCCTAACGGCTCATCTCAAATATGGATAGTTTTGAAGGTAAAATATAACGTTTTCAGTATTATGTCTATCTCAGTTTTTACATGTAAAGAACTTGAAAAAGTGGCTCAAAAATATGAAACATATAATATTTAACAAAGTCTAATTCAATTACTCCCTTATACCTCCACTGTATTCTAATTCTACAATTGCCTATGTTTTGGCTGTAGTAGCATCTCAAATATTTGCAAAATACTTGTTTTCGTTTTCCTGAAAAATCACTAAAATTGAGATAAGCCTATGCGCAAGGAAAGCGACGAAATGTAGTCACAGAGAAAAGATAAAAAATTCAAACAAAAATTCCTACCTTCAGAGAATGCCATGGCGATGAAGGCAAGGGCGAGCAGCAAAACAAGTGCGGCGCAGCGTCTGTCCATCTTGAAACAAATTAATAACCCTTTGAGGCGTCAGAAGATCAAAGAGTGCTGAGGCGGCAGGCAATCACAGGAGGCTGTGGCTAAATGTATCGCTGCAGACTGGACGACGGACCACAAGTAACCAGGATTATTGCCGTCGTTCAACTTTTATAACAATCAAATCGCGGCCGGACGACTGGATGGATGAATGGCCAGTTGGATACACTAAGAAAAGTGATCGCTTGGCATGGCGTTGCCAGCGAATGAGGATGACTCTGATCGGAGCCCACGGTAACTTACGGGCCACCGTGTAGACATTCTAACTTGAGGCGTAATAACATGAATGCGCTTAGGCTTTTTCCACTTTAGAATGGGCATATCAATAATTATTAGCCGATAAAAAAGCATTTTTGGAGGTAACACAAAGCTGAAGAGCATATCATGGTGGAATGGACCAAATACGGAAACGACAAAAAAAGTTGTAACAAGGTTTTCTTGTTACATTTATAGAACCACATTTAATGTTATAATATCTGACGTGTATTGAAGAAAATTATTTTATAATTTTTTAGCCGTATATGTCGGCTTTATTTATTTGACATCCCCTAAACCTATATCTTACATGCAACTAAAATACAAAGATCAAACATATTGACTTAAAACACTAATTAAATTCTATTTATTCGTTTTATGAGGGGTCATATCTTCTTTCACCCATCATGGCTGGATCCCATTGTCCCTGATAGCGAATTCCCATTGCCCTAATATCTCGGTACAATCTTTCACCCTGCTCGCCACAGACAGCTCATAAATTTTCAGGGAAAAATGACAGATGCGAATGAAGGAAATGAATTTTTAATCACATTTGGGCACCAAGCGATTTGTAGGCATCTAAAAATTCGTTTATTAATTTTTGTTAGTTTCTATCAAACTTATTGCCCTAAAATCCTTTTACTACACTAACAGATTATTTCCATGCTCTGAATTTTTGTCTGGTAAGCGTCTCTGCAAAATTAACGTCGTTCAGCAATTTTTTAATTTTTGTGGTCCAATAAAAATGCCTTCTTTTAATTTGGCATCACTTAACTGGGAAAAGACATGTCTTAAGTATTTGAAACCATCACAATCTTTAATCATAGCCTTCACGAAGTTTTTCGTCAGCCGAAATTTAACGTGGCGAGGAAGCAGAAGGACATTTTTGGTGTCTAAAAGAGGTCTAAACTTAACATTTTAGAAGCCCGGTTGAAATTAACTTCTTTCTGGCCAAATTTTTGTTATAAAATGCTCATTTACTGCACGACTGTCCCATAGACAAAGAAAACCGCAATATTTTGTAAATTCTCCCTGAAGTCCCACTAAAATTCCTATAACTTCTAAGTCCCCACGTAACTGCCACGCACACTTTGAACACTGGATGATTCTATGTCTTCAATATCTTCCAAAACAACATTTTGCGGATCCAAAGGTGCGATCGGCACTGGTAAATCAGCATTATGAGGAACAGGTGGTATTGCAAACTAAAAATTTGAATAGTTGATCTCTTGCTTTTCCTTTTTGGAGTAACCTTTAATCTTTGTCAGGTAAAAATAGCAATCGTTTAAATAATTATTAGTGGGATCTCGCCATACCATTGGAAATGCAAAAGGCATGTTTTTGATCTCCAACCCACATAACACTATATGGATATGTACATCCTCAGAATGTACATTAGATATTCCAGTTTGAATTTGTATATTTTGAATATTTATAGGACGTTAAATGTACATATGAGAAATGATATACACTAGTGTAATATACTATGTATATTCACGTAGTTATATGTAGTAGTTTACGCCTGCGCGAAGGACAGCTATTGCCGCTATTGCTGATTTCTAGCCATTCGTCGCAGTTAGTGTGTGTTTGCTGGTGCTGGTTGTGCTTGAATACCCGATCAAGTGAAATATTATGCGATGCCACTTATCTTCTGGCTACTGAGCACTGATAAACACTCTCATCCAGCGTTTGACGGTAAGTCGTAAGCGGAACAAACCACCTATAAAATTTTATAACCTTGATTTCTTTATTATTTAAGATATGCCATCCAACAGGAAAGAGATAATAAATCATAGTAACCGATTTTGTCAAGTATTATTATTGTAACTAGAAATTGAATTAATAACAATACATAACGAAAGTATAAAGTTTGTTTATCTTTCTGCCTCTACATTGAACTTTCATACACTGTGCATGTGCATTAAAAGTACATGAATGTACATGCAATGGATATACCATGGATTTGTAAATTCGCGACAAATGTACATGAAATGTAAATTTGCTTATGTCTATTTTACATCCATTAGACGTTCATGCTCCATTTGTGGATATACATACTCATTGGATGTACAACGTATATACTTTGGTATGTAAGTATATATTATGAATATACATGCCTGGACTATGTTACATATACCATGCATGTACATTAGACGTAGATATGTACATTCTATGGATATGCCATGGATGTGAAAGTTCGCGACAAACGTACATGCAATGTATATTTTTTTGATGTCTATTTGACATCCATTGGACATTCTTGCTCCATTTGTGAATAATCATATCCATTGATTCTATATCCAGTGTATGTACATTGTATACACTTTTGTTATGTGGGAATTTATAACACCAACATATTGGAAGTAGGCTTTTTTAAATTCTCTACAAATATAACAAAATCTGTTAGGAGGGATTTTGCAACTGTGACGCGTCTGACCCGACACATTCTTATCTACAAACAGACAAAGTTTACGGAATCACTCCGCAAAAATATCAAAACAACCTGTCCCTTGCTCCGTCTCCCCGGTACACCGGTAACAGTGTACCGAAGTCAGCCGGGAGATACAGGGCGGCGCAAAGTAGAGGTTGAACATGTTTAACGCGAAGTGTATACAGTGTCTCAAAAATATCGGATTTTTTTTTATCTCGGATTCGTTTGCACGAGATGGATAATACTTTTAGAAGTTTAATTTTATCAATTACATTTATTAACGGATGGAAAATGACAACCAGATCCATCCTTATTTTGTGGTAAACCTTGAAATGTAAATGATATAAATACAGGGTGTTTCACGACGATTAAGACCAGCAATATGTCGGAACTGGGCAGTAGTAGAGAATTATAATTTTGGGGATGTAAATTAGAGCAGATGTTGTATCTTTTTTTGTCATTGTACTACCCAATAAAGTATTTGTTTTTGGTCACGTGACATTCGATTCAAAATTATCAATGGGACACCCTGTACATTTGTACCTTTCTGTGTTCCACCCGATAAAGCAATTCCAACAAACTAACACACTTGGGGTCTAAAGTGATTAATTCAAGACCTACAGGTATTTAAAGGATTGTATCACGCTAAAAGCGTATAGTGAGACAAAATATTTATTCGGTGGTCTTACCGTATCACCCAGGGACATTCCAAATTATATTTTAGAGCTCAGAGATACATATTTTTATTGACAACTTTAAAAATTTAGATTCTACAGTAGCAATTAGAATGACACTGAAAAGCAAAATGTCAAAAACAATTTATTCACATCCATGTAAAGCATTTCCATATGATTATCTGTTAAAATTGTACATATGAGTTCGTATATACTATACCATAAATTTTTTAAGGTGTGATCTCAAAAATAAGCCAAATAAACAAAACATTAAGGTAAAAATACTACAGCACCTTTGAACCAATTTTTACTTATCTACGAAATAGCTACAATATGTGAAATCATTTGAGATTCATTAGTGTATTGGCAAAATAAAAATGTTATATTTGTATTTGTATGTCTAAATCGGCTGTCAATACCTAGTCTTTCAATGACCCTCGTATATACGTATAACCCAGGCGTTAGCAAGTCCCCGCTAAAAGATCCTCGTACTTGGGCAAAACCCAACGCAAAAACTAACTGGCGCGTGCGGCCGCGGCATCGCTTTGATGTGAGTTCTTCAAAGTGCCGACGGAAAGTGATCCAACTTATATGTATTCCGTAAACTTTGACACAGAGAACCACTCATTTGGAAACTCAACAGAAGACTGATTTTTAATCTTAATTTTATGTCTAATATTTTCAGTAATAGAGTTGAGGTCATTTTCCTGTTATAAAATGCATCAATTTTACGGTCTCCTCATAAAATTGACTACCTACGAATGTAAACTGGTTTTATTAATCTATTGCAAAGTGGTACGTGTTAGGGCTTTGGGAATGTTTTACAGATTATTAGAGGGGTATTTTCATTTTATAAATAAAGATCTGCGTTGTGTTAAAAAAATCTTGTCGACCAGAGATACCAAATTCAGAAGAAAAAGCCTAGATAGAACGACTTATTTTCAACAATTTTTTTACCACGAATCAGTTATGTTATAGTTTATAGAGAAAAAACATTCAATATGAAATTACAATTCTACACTTGTTGCCATAATAGCTATCTCCTTGTTTGTACAATTTGGTTAAACAAGTTCAACAACTAATGGTATCGTATTTTCCTCTGCACCTAGTATCTAATAAAAATCATACATAAACGACTTTTAAATCTGCTTCAACAATATTTGCCGTGAAAAATATATTTCATATAAAAAAAATCATGTCTTTAAACTTATATGACTTCATCGGTATTTCTAAAGAGGAAAACGTCAACGGGCTGTGAAAGAGTATCTTCTCCCGTGGATAAAGTCCAAAAATCTTTAATAAATTCACAAAATTTTGATGATTTAAGTTTTAAAATAGGTACTTAATAGTTTCAATTTATGCCCCGATTCTAAAATTTGACCAAATCTGCCTTATATAGGTATGTCTTCTGGTTGTATAATAATAATTATTACCGAATAAAACATAATCGAATTTAATGATTTAAGCGGTAGTGATCAAGTTCTACTAAAGATTCAGTCGCGTGAGTGACTGATATATGGTATTTGTGGGTTGTTTGACTACCATCGGAGTCAATTTTGGTTTGGGTATCAGCGGCATCAGTTTCCGAAACTGGCAAAATACGGCCCGTCGCGTCGCTTGGCGATGGACGTCTAGGGGCCGGTTTATCAATCAGTTAAAAGTTCCAGTTACCTACCTGACAGTTTGGCATAGTCAACAGTCAAGGTCCCTGTTAAGTAAACTACTGTTTATCGTGACTTTCTGTAACTGAAAGTTATGTAGCTAAGAGTTTGCGTTGAGTTGGCCACACTAAAAAATATTCCTAACTCGTTGTTGAATTCTATTGGCTAGAACAAACTGTCAGTTATACGGATTTATTTATTTAGCGTATGGCTACATGGATTAATTGGTAATAAGTCTTAAACGTTATACGGAATTTTAATGGCAAATGAATACTGAATAGCAATTCCTAATCGTAAATATCGCTGTGTATATAAATCGGATAAAAATGAGTTCAGTTCCAGAATCGCTAGCATCGTTGAGTCACAACTACCTGCTCAAAAAAGTTACATTTCAAATATGGGACTATCTATAAAGCTTATTTCATCAATTACAAAAATTATGGAAAATATGGAAGTTATCGGTTGTCAGAATAATAAAGCAATATAAAAAATCCCTACTCTAGATACTCTAGATACAAAATATAATACAACAAAATATTTATACAGCAGCAGCTTCAAAACCAAAACCAAAGGAAAAAAATAAAAAAATTTAGGTTGAAGCTGCAATCACAAAACATAATACTCTGCTGCAATTAAAATCTTAGCTGCCATTTAACCGCATAACTGACACTTTCAGCTTCCAGTGACTTTAGCAGTTACTTTAGCTGGCAGTTAACGGTTAGCAGGAGAAATAAATACTATAACTGCTAGTTAACAGATAACTGTCAGTTGAATTAACTTTGAGTAAGTTACTGTGCGCCCCGCTCTGATACGAGGTTGTATCCAGACATTAGTCTTGAGGCAATGATCAGGAATGAGGTTTGTGTATGCCTCGCCATTTTCTGTTTCTGAACAGCATAAAGAACTAAATGATCAAAAACACTAATCAGCCAAGTAGTCTGAGCTCCTGGGCATGTTGATTCAAATATTACTAAATAACGATACTTATACAGGGTGTCCATTTAGTGCGTAATTCTTGGATATCTCGCAAGGTATACCTGATAGAAGAAAATGTCAAATATAAATAATGTCAAGTTATTTGGTTACTTAAGACACATATTCTAAAAATATTTTGAAATATACGGGGTGTTGCGGGAAAGTAGGGTAGTGATCAACTTGATTTTTTATATGGAACTATATCTTTTTTTTAAATTCCTCTACTTTCCATCATTGATCCCTATTTGACCCTTTAATGTTTTTGGGATCGGTTGTGACATTGCCAAGTTATAATTTATTTTCTATTAATTTCCGGATTTGCAAGGTCGCAAGTAATACGTCCAAATTGATATATACCTTTAACTTTTCTCAATAATATTATACAGCAATTTACTTGAATATCAAATGAATATTATTTTGGATGTCACCAGCAATACGTATCTACAGGGTGTTTTTGGCAGAATTTTAAATTACGGCAACTTGAAGGTCATTTTACTTTGTTTTTTAAATGTAACACCCTGTATTTTTTATTTTAAATCGAAATATCCACTAATACCCTATCTCGCCTCCCAATATTTTTTTTCACGTTTGCGACGTTGCCAAGTTATAAATTATTTTTACAAATGTTTAAACAAATATCCCCGGTTTTAATTTATTTTAAATAGAATCCTCTACTTATCCTTACTGCAATGAATTGTGCATGTCGAATTTAGTAAGATCGCACAATTTCAAAATTTTGTTTCTGATAATTACTGAGATACGGCAACATCGCTTTTTCAGGAAACAGTACCAGAACTCTTAAATATTTCCAAAACTGCCACAGCTGGAGAGGTGAAATTCAATACTTGGGGGTTTTTGAACATACAGGATTCAAAAATGCTAACACCGGCGTTGTCAGATTCACCAATTTTACGTTTTACGTATTGAATTTCACCGCTCCAGCTGTGGCAGTTTCGGAAATATTTAAGCGTTCCGGTACTGTTTACTGAAAAAGCGGTGTTGCCGTATCTCAGTAATTAACAGAAAAAAAAATCTGAACTTGTGAGATCTTATTAAATTCGACATGCGCAATTTATTGCAATAAAAATAAGTAGAGGGTTCTATTCAAAATAAATTAAAATCGGGGATATTTGGAAAAAAAAATATAACTTGGCAACGTCGCAAACGCGAAAAAAATATTACAAGGCGGTATTAGTAGATATTTCGATTTAAAATAAAACATACAGGGTGTTACATTTAAAAAAACAAAGTAAAATGACCTTCAAGTTGCCGTAATTTAAAATTCTGCCAAAAACACCCTGTAGATACAAATTGCTCGCATCCAAAATAATATCCACTTAATATTCTAGTAACTCGCTGTATAATATTGTTGAGAAAAGTTAAAGGAATATATCAATTTGGACGTATTATTTGCGACCTTGCAAATCCTGAAATTAATAGAATATAAATTATAACTTGGCAACGTCGGAACCGATCCCAAAAATATTTTAGGGTTAAATAGAGATCAATGATGGAAACTAGAAGAATTTAAGAAAAAGTTATGATTCCATATAAAAGAATTAAGTTGATCACTATCCTACTTTCCCGCAACACCCTGTAGATTTAAAAATATTTTTAAAATATGCATCTTAAGTAACCAAATAACTTTTGTATTTTACATTTTCTTAAATCAGGTACACCTTGCGAGATATCGAAGAATTACACACTATATGGACGCCCTGTATATGTGAAACAAAAAGGTAATACGTTAATCAGTACTTTTAGTTTTAGTTACGTCATGGGATTTCAGAAGTCGTAAAATAAATATGCAGTAGATTTTAAGATATTGCAAGGTTTGCATAATCTTGTCTTGAGTTCAACGATACCTGGCCCATTTTACTTATTTCGAAAATAGGTTGTTCAAAAATACGAGAAAAAGAAAAATTAGTAAACAAAAAACGCTAAAAAAGAAATCTGTTATTTTTATTTGACACGCAAGTTATATGAATAGGTAACCGTATTACTAGTAATACATTTTTATGAAGGCTACGTAACTTAAATTTAGTATGAACCATTAATTCTCAGGAAAAAACAACGAAATAAATTTTTGTTCAAAAATATTGGGTGGGGGGATATTATCCCTATTTCCCCCCTAGTATTCGCCTCTGTACTCATATAAGGTTTTGCAATATTGCTATACCTACATTATATTGACTTCAAATATGCTTAGGAACTATTTTTATTTTTTAGGATGAGAGGATGACTAGTATCAGTCATAGTAAACCGTATTCAAATATACGAAAAATACATTTCAATCAGCCCTAGACCCTACCTACATATCCTAAAACTTATCCTAATAAGTTGATGAAAAATGATGAAAAATATATGAATTCCTTGTTTTCTGCAATAGTGAGTGAGTTACCTTTAGGTAACGTTATCGATTAAAGAATTTTATTTTAAAAGTAAAAGACGATACAGATAAGTGTGTGATATTTTGTGGAACTTGGTTATGTAACTTAAAAATGCAAAACGTAAAAGATCTGAAATATAGAAGTTCTGTCTGTGGCGAGGAGCTGAAATGAGGTCGTCGCTTCTCAAATTATACAAGCTTATACTATGAGTTCTCTCTCTTTAAAAAAAATTGAAACCATAATAATTTTACATATTCATGCACAACTGCATTGGACGCTAAAATGTTTCTTGTTGAAATAAGTACCTAAACTAAATAACACATTTACGTATTCCACTTTCGTTGAATAACTAAAATTGGTCAACTACATTTGACACCTTGGCACATTCATCGACTCAACTATTCAGAAAACACTATATTCGTTTTAACTCAGTCGACATTCCGAATTTAAATTCTAAACATACCCCACAATCTTTACTTCTCACACCGATAGGTGAAGGGGAGTATGATGATCGCGATAATTTTAGATTTTGAAATAATACGCTTTTTGGGCGTTTTATGATGTCTACATAACGAAAATCCACGTCACTCATTTCCGTCTCTCTATCTGTCGGCCTGTCTGTCTGTCTGAAGTCTGTCGCTTTTGTTTCTACCGTCGTAATCTCAGTAACCCCTGTATGCAGTAGCAAATCGGTCGTGGTACAGTAAACACGTACGAATCGGTTTCTTTGCTAGTGGAAGTGGTTTTTCTTACAACCATAGTCAGTTTTTTTTTCACGTGAAGTGTTTGTGAATACGATAAGTGAGTAGGTGAAGGGTGTAAGTGCAAGTGAAAATGACCAACGACACTGATCCCCCTGATGGAGGGGGATCAGAAAACAGTGCACCGGACGCAGAGATGCAGAGCGGAGATAGTACCTCGGATCTAAACAACCATAACCCGGATCCAATTAGTGCAGAATTGTCACAATCGATAAGGTCAGATAATTTTAAGAAAGATGAAAGGAGCAGTATATTCAACCTACAAAAACCGAAGCAATATTCGGAAGCGGTTTATGTTTTTATAGAGAAAACCAATACACAGGACATTGGCACACTGCACCCGATGGCCGTAGGACATATCCTACATAAAAAACTCAACATACCCAACATCACTAAAATAGATAAAGTAGGTAAAAACCGTATTAGGGTATACCTGAAAAACTTGAACGACGCAAACCGGCTAGTAACTAATCAGGCATTAACAAAAGAAAATCTCAGGGCATTTATTCCAAATAACTTATTATTCCGTAAGGCTATAATAAAAAACGTAGACACCTCGTTCGATGACGAATACTTATTCAGCAATTTTTTGTCTCCCATAACAATAGCAAATGTACATAGATTTAAACGAAGAGTGGAACGAGACGGACAGCCGACCTTTGTACCAAAACAAACGATTCTGGTAACCTTCGAAGGAAATTTACTCCCGGCGTATATTTATATAAATAGCGTAGCATGCAGAGTAGAGCCGTATGTACACCGAGTAACACAATGTTACAAATGTTTGAAATATGGACATGTAGCGAATCAGTGCCGAAGTACATCTACTCTGTGCATTAACTGCGGCAAAATTAAAGACACAGACCATAGCTGCAGGGAACCCCAAGACAGCTGTTGCATCTATTGCAAAAATAGCACCCATAAATCAACTTCCAAAGATTGCCCGACATACATTGAACAAGAAAAAATAAAGAAAAAAATGGCCGAAGAAAATTTGACATTTTTAGAGGCCAAAAGATCAAACGCAACCTTTGCTAGCGCAGTCAGCACAAACAACAGATTTCAAATACTAGGACAAATATCTAACAGTGACTTCCCTCCCCTACCATCCCGCCGTAATACAAGAGATCAAGTCAACCGTATAACCGCATCACAGCCGACAACAAGCACAATAAACAAAATACAGACTAACACGCCCTCGTCACAAACCGAGATGCCTAACAAAAAAAGGAAAGCACTGTCACCACCTAGCATACCAAATTGTGAGCCAATGTTTCCGTTTTCATTCGGACCAAGACAACCTCTCCCTCCAAATCCAACAAATTTAACTGATGAAAGTGCTCTAGATATGATGTTTCATGTTTTACAAAAAATTCTAAATGAGGCTAATTCGCTTGAAGATCTGGCAAAAATAGACATAGAATACGTGAGAAACTTACTTAGAAGTGATTACTCAAATCTGAATCAACAAATAGAACAAGATGAATGGTAAAATAAGATTAGTACAGTGGAACGCCCGCTCAGCAATAGCTAACAAACATAGCCTGGAATATTTTCTAAAAGATATTGATATCGATATCGCATTGATTTCGGAAACTTGGTTTAAACCGAACAGCATAATAAAATTCAACGGTTATTCAATAATCAGAAAGGATAGACAAGATGGTACTACAGGGGTAGCAATCTTTGTAAGAAACAACCTGAAATTTAAAGAGCTAGACATACCGAATATACATACTGACATTCAACTCTGTGGGGCTGAAGTCGCAATAGACAACAAAACCAAAATAAAAATATTTTCAATTTAAGTTCCACCAAATGTAAAAGTATCAATTAGAGATTGGCAAAATGTGTTTACAATCGCTGATGAACGAACTATTATGGGAGGGGATTTCAACGCCCATCACCACATGTGGGGATCATACAAAAAAAACCCAAATGGCAATACTCTCATTGAAGCTCTAAGTGATATTGACCTAATTCTACTAAATAAAGGCACACCAACTAGGCTGAGTAACCCTGGCAGAAATTCAGTTGTAGATCTAACACTATCAGCACCGGTCCTGGCTAATGAAATAACATGGAAAACACACAATGATACGCTCGGATCAGACCATTTTCCGATTATCATCGAGTTAGACAGACAACCTGGTTTCATACAACACATAAGATACCCTAAAACAAAATGGAACACCGCTAAAGCTGACTGGAATGCATACAGGACCCAAGCGGAAACACTTTTTTCAAACCCTAAACCCACTTTACAAGATGCAGAAGAAAAATACCAGTACCTTTTGAACGGGATAAATACTGCAGCTAATGGTTCAATCCCAGTTAACAAACCATTTAAGTGGGACAAAAAAAAGCCTCCAGCCCCGTGGTGGGATTCACAGTGTGATGAATTTATCAAAAAACGGAAAGAACAACTTCACACATATAGACAGACGAGTTCATTAGAAAATTATATTTTGTGCAAAAAAGAGATGGCCAGAACTAAGAAAATGTTGAAAATAAAAGCTAAATCCCACTGGATACGATACTGCAGTAACTTAAACAAAAACACTCCAAATTCAGACCTCTGGCAGCAAGCAAAAAAAATGCAAAGGATACCAATCAACCAACAAAAATGTAACGACTATGAATGGGAAGAAACATTTCTAAACAACATGACACCGTGCACAGTGGAAAATCTGAATGAACTGGAAACCAGCCATCAGCTCAACAATAACCCAAATAACATTTTTCTATACCCAATAAGTATAGAAGAATTAGAATATGCATTGAAAAAATCAAATAATACCTCACCAGGATGGGACAATATCACGTATTCGATGATATTGTATTTACCAGATAATGCGAAAGCTTTCATACTGGAAATATTCAACGAAATCTGTAAAAATGGACAAAGTATCAGCGAATGGAAAAAAATAATTGTCATTCCAATATTAAAACCTGGCAAGGACCCTAATCTAGCAGAATCCTATCGAGGAATTTCTCTACTCTCCTGCCTCTATAAAACCTTCGAAAAGATCATTAAACACAGACTCGAATGGTTTATTTATTCAGAAGGACTTGGCCCGTCTCATCAGTTTGGCTTTAGGAAAGGTTATGGAACTATCGATGCAGTATCCTGTTTAGTAACTGATATACAGATAACTTTCTCAGAAAACGGTTATTTGGGAGCGGCATTTCTTGATCTAAAAGGGGCATATGACAGTATAGACCTATCAACGTTGAAAAAAAAGCTGAGTCTCCTATCCATTCCAGATAATTTGTGCAATACAATAATAAATTCTTACACGAGAAGAACAATATATATGAGAACTAAGGACAACACACTAATAGGCCCACGTACAGCCTCAACGGGAATACCGCAAGGATCCATATTATCACCGATACTATTTAACATATACACAAGCGAAATACACCTAGCAAAGCCAAATTGCAATATCATTCAATACGCGGATGATTTCGCCTTGTATGTGATGGATAAAAAGTACGAAACCTGCTTAGAAAAATTGTCCAGATCTATGGCAACAATAATACCAAAGCTGGATGAACTTCAATTTGTACTGTCACCCCAAAAATCCTCGATAGTAATTTTCACACGTCACAGGCTTCCTAATATGGACCAAGTAACCATAGAAAATCAACCATTTCCAGTAGTAAAAAATACAAATTATTTAGGTATAACTCTGGACCAAAAACTTTCCTGGAAGCCGTTTGTTGAAACCATAGCTTTAAAATGTAATAAAGGGTTGAATTTTCTGAAAATGATCAGACGCACATGGTGGGGCGCAAATCCAGAAGTGGCATTAATGTTTTATAGATCATACATAAGATCTATTTTAGACTACGGGTGTACATTGTATGGGTCAGCAAGCAACAACACACTATACCAACTAGACAAAGTACAAAATGCAGCATTAAGGTTATGCTTAGGAGCAATGAAGTCCACTCCAGTCGAACCACTAAGAATAGAAGCATTAGAGCAGCCCCTTACTTTGAGAAGACAACTTATGGCAGACAAACAACTATTAAAAATGGTAACAAAACAAGACACCTTGATAAAGCGCATCAGCGAATTAAATTTTCATGACTTGACAGGAAAATATTGGACAAAAAAACAGTCCCCTCCTCTATGTGAATCATTTAGAAGTATCGGTACAGATCTCAATTGCCAACTCCAATTGGACAGAAACAATGCAATAGCAGAATACTTCGGAGCTATCCAGAAATCTGAATTAATTGTACCAGCATACAGTGAGAAGGTCTCCGGCGAAGCCAACAATATATTCCATGAAAACATGTCCCGTTTTCCACATCATGCTCAAATTTACACAGATGCAACAAAAAGTGAAGACGGTGTAGGTTGTGCTTTTCTGGATCTGTTGAATAACGAGTCATACCTATTCAGCTTACATCCAGAAACATCAATTTTCTCCGCAGAAGCTATCGGCATATTAAAAAGCATTGAATACATAGAGAAGAGTAAACAACATAAGGCAGTCATCGTATCAGACTCACTCTCAGCTCTAAAAAGTTTAGCAAACCCATTAGATATCTGTAACGTCTACACAAATCCCCATATAAAAAGCATCAAACTGAAACTGCACTCGTTGAAACTCATGAACTATGACATACAATTTGCATGGGTAAAGGCACATGCTGGTATCAAACCAAATGAAAATGTAGACGCATTGGCTAAAAGGAGCATATCCTTGGGACAACCTCTTTATAACAGTCTGTCACTTAAGGAACACATCTCCTGCCGAGAACATCAAGTGAGACGAAACTGGTCCATACGATGGGAAAATTATATTGAACAACATGCAAATAGATATTCCATGATACAACCTACAATCCCTAGTCGCAGATGGTTTAGTGGTTGCGACTACCCCAGAAAAAATATAACAACGATAACTAGAATCAGATTAGGACACGCATGCTATCCAAAACATCTAAAGAAAATAGGAGTACTTGACTCAGATAAATGCTCAGACTGCAATGAAGTAGGCGACTTGGACCACATATTCTTTGGATGCAACAAAAACCACAGGGAAAGCAACCAATTGATAGACAAACTACGCAACTTAAAAATCAGTGAACCTTTCAACCTTCTGCACATACTATCTCAACACCGAAAAGAAATATTTGATGCTCTTTCACAATTCCTAACAACAACAAATATAAAATTATAGCCATAGACTCTATCCCTCATATATCCCTCTGTTATTATCCTACTGTTGTTCATCCTTATACCCGCGGCCCACCTGTGAAATGTGTGAAAAAAGTCGTCCTGATAGGCCCCAGTGACGTGAAGAGCTGTGACCTCTGTCTTAACTCCCTTTTTGTCTTTCCTACAGAAGTAGTATATTTCATTACATAAAAACATGTTACTTAAAATTAGAAACCGGCGTCTGGCTGCATGGGACCTAACCCTAATGCCAAAAAAAAAAAAAAAAAAAAAAAAAAAAACCCCTGTATGGATTGTGATGAAATTTGGGTACCGATATGTTATGTGGGGTCCTAGTAGGTAACGCTAAATTTTGAAAATCGGTGCATTGGCGGCGGAGTAATTAGCAAAAAACCAAAAAATATTTCAATCATTGCCTTGCCTACTACAGAAACCAAGGGTCTTAGAATTTTATGATAACAACTGTAAACGGTAGAAAACGACCAAATACAACCAAATAAAGTCAAAATAGAAAACGACTAAACACAGTCGAATACAACAGAAAAGAATAGAAAACAGCTCAAAACAACAGAAAGCAAGCAGATAACAACTGTAAATGGTAGAAAACGACCAAATACAACCAAATAGAGTCGAAACTAGCTCAAAACTACAGGAAGTAAGCAGATAACAGCGGCAAACAATAGAAAACGACTAAACACAGCCGAATTCAACAGAAAAGAACAGAAAACAGCTAAAAACAACAGAAAGTAAGCAGACAATAACTGTAAAAGATAGAAAACGACCAAATACAACCGAATATAACAGAAAACAGCCCATAACAACAGAAAGCACGCAGATAACAGCGCTAAACAATAGAAAACGACTAAACCCAGCCGAGTACAAACCGTAAAGAACAGAAAACAGCCCAAAACAACAGAAAGCAAGCAGATAACAGCTGTAAACGGTAGAAAACGACCAAATACAACCGAATAGAGTCAAAACTAGCTCAAAACGACAGAAAGCAAACAGCGGAAAATAATAGAAAATGACTGACTATACACAGCCGCACACAACAGAAAAGAACAGAAAACAGCTGAAAACAACTGTAAACGATAGAAAACGACCAAATACAACCGAATAGAACAGAAAACAGCCTATAGGGACAACAGAAAGCAACCAGATAACAGAGCTAAATAATAGAAAACGACTAAACACAGACGAATACGAGTAACATGGAAATTATGGAATTGATTTTAATGAAACTTTGCCACAATATTATTGCGGTGCCAAGGATGGAAAACGCGTATGGTTTTTAGAAATCGTGTCACAACACTAAAAAACCAAAAATATAAAAACTGCTCAAACGTTTTCAGTCGTTTTGGGACCTAGCGACATAATACACCTTTTTAGGTCCATCGGAACATTGCCTTGCTTATTACAGAAATCAAGGGACTCCGATTTTTTTCACAGTATTATTACTATGGCGAGTATGGAAAATGCATATGGTTTTTAAAAATCGTGTCAGTGGTGTGGCGCAGCACCAATAAAAAAACTAATAATATAAAAACAGGTCAACTCCGCTTTTAGGCGTTTTGGGGGTTCCTGATCATTTTATGTTTTTTTTTGGTGGGGGGGTGAAATTGGGGCGATTGAGGGGTGGAGGGTTGCAAAACTGAAAAAGGTTTTATTATGCATAATAGGCTCTCCATTGACCTGCGAAAAAAAAAAGGGTCTAGCGACACAATTCACTTTTATAGGTCCATCGGAACATTGCCTTGCTTATTGAACAGAAACTAAGGATGTTTTTCTGTTGTATGTTACATACGAGTATTGCGTTACATCGTTCTGCAGTGTGTAACCTGGAATTGATTTTATTGAAATTTCAACACAGTATTATTACCGTGGTGAGGGTGAAAAATGCGTATGGTTTTTAAAAATCGTGTCAGTGGCAGCGCAGCAATAATAAAAAACTAAAAGTATAAAAATAGCTCAAACTTCGTTTTTAAAAAAAGTAGGCAATTTGGGGGCTCCTCATCATTTCGTTTAATCCAGTTGAAGCCCGCAGAAGAATAAACATTGTTTCATTCTGGTTCCTACGGAGAGATATAAGAAACTATTTAGTAGAGTTTTTGTGTTGGATGCTTTTTGAGGGCAGGCAGGCGATGATTTGGTTGCAAGGGGATCTCAGAATATATATAGCTTCATGCAAAGGGAAAGTAATAAAATGATATCACCGTTATGTGTGGGAAGTACTGAGTCAATCAACTTGACTTCATTTTTTAAGATTCATTGAAGTAATCCTCAGATTCACGTAACTTAAGATATAACGTATGATTTAACGTAAGAAAGAAAAGAAAGGGCATTCATAGTCACGTAAGATGTAAGGCATGGCTAACGGCTAAAGTACAACCTGACAAGTGTAACAAGAGCCGTGAGAAACATAAAATAGACAAGGATCGCGAGAGGCGAGAGGATATGAAATAACGTGTGCGTGTGAGTCAGCGGCGAAATTCCCAAGTCTCTTGCTATACTTGTCAGGCTGTAACAGACAGGTGCCTGCATGTGACAAGTTTGGAATGTGACTCACAACTGTATGTTTTGACTTCACGTAAAAGCCGAAGAACTGTTTTATGCTTTTATGATTGCTGTTATTTCTTGCGATTTTATGGTCTATGGTGGTATTATACAATATCATAGGTGTATCAATGAACAAATATTCCATATTCATTGTTATGAACTTACAGCATACAACTTTTAGTTGAACAAATACTCCTCATTCATCGTAACAGCATACAACTTTTTCAGATACAAAAACTATGTCAAGACTTTAAAGTGTGACGTGATGTTATTCTGATACATAATACTTCTACTTTTGATAATACCTACTGATCAGAAACATGGGCTGACTGCAATACATGATTCTAAGTGAAATTTTCAATTAATACTGTTTCTGAGAGGTTTAGTTTTACATTTCAGAATAATTGTATATAATAATTACATTTCACAATAACTTAAAGGTTGCATAATAAACATTATAGGGTCATATTCAAACTGCACCAAGAGCTCTGTGTTTTGGAATGAAGTTTTATACCTATATAGGTATATACCCATATCAATGGAGTACTTAACACTATATCATTATAGGGAGGATGAACTCCTCAAAGCTCTTCGTATAGATAGAATGTAATAGAAGCTCAACAATATCATGACAAGAATATTGTGAGACTAGCAGTCTCCAATCACGTTCTAGGTATGAAACAACCTCTTTAGAGAGTGTATAGTTCTTTCTGGTGTAATCATTCCTTGTTCATTTAAGAATGTATAGGCTCAGTTTTTACTTTTAGCGTCAAATCATACCTAGAAACGAACACGGTACAAATATCAGATCAGAACCGTTATTATATGTCACTATAGCTGTCGCCAGATATGCATGGAATACTTAAATGTGATAGGGTATTTAAGTGAATTTTCCCGTAATCCTTGAACAAACCATTGCAATTTACCTGCCCATCTCCCACAGCTGTTTCAGCAGAACTTGCTCTGGTCCTACAATACTTGCGTGAAAACGTTTCGAAAAAAAAGCCGTTGGTCCAAATCATCTGTCGATAATTGAAATCTTTGATCACATTTTGGCGACCATGGCCGAAGTCACTGGATTCCGTAAGACGTAATGTAAGAAATAAATTTTGTTTATTTCAGACGTAAGAAATATTTTGACGGCACATTTCTAACTTCCCGCGTGTTTTCTCCACGATGTCTAGCGTTCGTGGCCGACTTCCCATCCGACATTGTTTCTCATTTGATGTCCCGTTACTTCAGAGATGATTTTTTTTTAAATCTTACGTTACGTCTTACGTTACGGCATACCGCACTATTAACCCTCTCCTATGATATCACATGTTTATTTTTTCTTAAGTATTACGTTACGTCTCAGGTTACGTCTTACGTCTTACGTTTCGTGACTCTGTGGTGCTCTTTAGATGTCAACAGTCAAAATATTGTTCTGCCGTCTGCCGGTGAGAGGCTAAAGCAGCTCCTGTACCGTAGCAGAAATGCTGCTGAAGAAACAGATATCCTCAACGTAAACGGCGCTCGAGCACTGTTGCCTGATTGTGAGTACGATTTTTCCTGGGAAGCCGTTGTCGAACCTTGATATCTTCATCGCCCACGTCGCATTGTTTCATTTTATTAGAATATTAGAAATTATTGATATCTTGGTCGTAGCTAAGGATAGTCAACGGAAGAAGAGATAAGTAAAAAAGAAAGCCCGGATGCCCGCGGTGCGGGGGAACCACGCTCAGCCTAGACACTACGTCGAGCAAGCTTTTTACATCCTAGTAATATAACTATAATACTTACACTTATTTTATAGCGGCGGAATAGGTATGTCTATACCTCATAATTTTCTATAGTCAAATAAAATTAAATATAATATTTTGCCTTATCAGTACCCACCTATCTTATGGCAAAATTTGACAACACGTGGCAACGTTACACTGACAGGGAGGCGTATCTGTGCCGCTAATCGATGTATAAAATCATATTGCACAAGGTCTATGAATTATTCTTATTCTACAAAAACTCGAAACAAAAAAAAGTCAAAATAATTATAAAGTTGAGGTCACACCAAATTATATCTATAAACGGATTTGAAATACCTATCACCGTGGACTGACGTCATCGCTTTGATAACACACTTATACAGAATGATTCACCCAAACTGTTAGCTAGAATCTTTTAGACTTGCAATCGCGATTTTGATTCGAAGATTCTGACGTGTTTGTCATTAGCGGCACTATGTCCCACATCCCAAACTTTGCACAGTTAGTCGCAAAATTATGCAATTTTTGGGTTGAAACCAACATATTATGGTCTGGAACTTTCTGGAGGTTTTACAAAAAGATCGTTCCAGCTATTCAAATGGAAACCTTCCTGAAATTACACACAGGAGGTGCTAAGAAATTGAGCTCAACGTTGGCGGAATAAAATCTGAGAATTATTGGACTAATTGCCTTTAATGTCTCCATGTTTTGTGATCATAGGTAGTAAGTCCTCAGATAGATAACGCCGCATTTCTTGCTGATAAAATAAATATTTGATTCTTACCACGTGTTGTTTTGCTGCAGTACGTGAATGGTATATTTCAAGAAATTTTTGACATTTTGGCAACGTGAGACGGAAACAGAATAATCCATACATTATTATGGTTGAATATGCTGACGATAGGTGTCGCAGACTACAAATGAGCCATCACGGAATGCCTTAGTGCGGTCCTTTTGGGAACAAAATTTATTTGTGAGAGAAAATATCCTTGAAAGAACCTTTTCAATATATTTAACAATATCAGTTAAAAAGGTCTTCCAAAATTGTCTTGAACAAAACATTGATATACTTGCCTACATAGTCCAAAAGAAATGTCAATCACTGATCTGGATTCATTTAGGTACCTACAGTGGCGGATACATCAGACGTTTTGTTGAGGGGCGGGGTTCCGTGCCGGTTCCAAAATTGAGGTCTTATAAAATTATTCATTCAATTATTCATTTGGATGAGGGCTGCAATATGTTCTAATAATAAGTGACTGACGACTAACTTATAATTATTTTGTTAATAGTGATAAGTTTTCTATATACACTTATATCTTTTATGGTAATAAATGAGTTTGATCTCATCATATGATGCCTATTCATTCAGTCTCTAGCGAATTGAGGATGATTGAGGTGATTTCTAACTGGCGACAAGTTCACGTGCTGTGAGAAGTCGCTTGTTATCGTGCCCATGAGAATTAGACCTAGATATTTACTTATTTGCCTAAACGCCATTTCACAGCTCACGGTGCACAAGATTGAAAACTTGAGGTTGAAATAGTTGCACTAGAGTCACGCCTGGATTAACCATGTGGCTAAAGGGGCTGGTGCCCCTGGCCCCGTGGTTATGTGGCGCTACTTTTGTGAACTTGAGAGAGCAAAGGGCCCTTAAAATTATAATAGTCCCGGGCCCCATAAAAACTAAAAGACGACGTGTCTGGCATAAGCCAGAAACGATAATCACATGTCGCTCTTTTCTCAAAATAGCGGCTAAAAAAATTAAATAGGGTGAAATATACAAATGTCAACAGCCAATGTAACAAGGGTTATGATAAAACAAGGACATGGGATGAACAACAACCACTTGAGTCGGGGAGGTTCATAGAATGAGGTCTACCTCGTTCAGCGTCCACATTTTTTATTTAAATAGGTATATCAATGAGTCATCTTACGCGCCGATATGGTTGCTGAGGGGGTTTGGGGCGATTGTTTTCTCTTAATTTGTGGATGATCACTTAAATTATTAGTCGATGCCTCTTTTTAAATATAGTTCAGTTAATTCTGCCACCAAGGCAATTTCTTGGAAGCGTGATTACTTTATACCCACATAACAAAAGTATATACAATGTACATACAGTGGATATCGAATCAATGCACACAAATATAGCAAGAATGTCCAATGGATGTCAAATAGACGTCAAAAAAATATACATTTCATGTACGTTTGTCGCGAACTTTCACATTCATGACATATCCACTGAATGTACATTATGTACATCTAATTTACATGCATAGTATATATGTAACATAAACCAGGTATGTACATGTATATTCATAACACATACCATGTATATACTTACATACCAAAGTATATACAATGTACATACAATGGATATGTATATCCACAAATGAACGTCTAGTGGATGTAAAATAGACATAAAAAATTACATTTCATGTATGTTTGTCGTGAATTTCCATATCCATGGTATATCCATTAAATGTACATTCATGTAATTTTAATGCACATGCATATTGTATGAAAGTTCAATGTAGAGGCAGAAAGATAAACAAACTTTATACTTTCATTATGTATTGTTATTAATTCAATTTCTAGTCACAATAATAATACTTGGCAAAATCGATTACCAACTATTATTGTCATCTCTTTCCTGTTGAATGGCATATCTAAAATAATAAAGAAATCAAGGTTATAAAATTTTATAGCTGGTTTGTTCCGCTTACGACTTACCGTCAAACGCTGAAGAAGATAAGTGACATTGCATAATATTTCACTTGATCGGGTATTCAAGCACAACCAGCACCAGCACACACACGCTAACTACGACTAAGGACGTGAACGGCGGAATGGCTAGAAATCAGCAATGGCGGCATTAGTTGTCCTTCGCGCAGGCGTAAACTACTAGATGTATATGTGATACTTAGACCAACATCTTATGTATATTCACATATGAATATACCCACGAGAATATACATAGTATATCACACTAATGTATATCATTTTTCATCTGTACACTTAACGTCCTATGAATATTCAAAATATACTTGCTCAAACTGGAATATCTAATGTACATTCTGTGGATGTACATATCCATATAGTGTTATGTGGGTAGCGTATGATTTTTTATGGAATTACGGAATATGTACATTATAAAATATGTAATATTTATAATGACTGCTCTAATGGTAATTGGTAAAGATGCCTGGTTGTTAGAGTATTATTTTGTGAGAGAAAAGCTTGAGTTTTTTATCTTAACCCTTAAAAAGCTACTAGGACTACTAGGTAGGTATACTATTTACTCTTCTCAATAACTTGTCGTTCCTTTAACGTTATTTGTAATCGCGGTTAAATACTTATGTAATAGCGGTTCTTATTTTAGATTAGCCGAAAAGCAACAATTCAGATATTCAAACTTAGAAAACCTGTTCGAATTTTATGAATATACAGGGTGGGCCAATAGTGCGTGGACGGAAGACTGTGGGCTTACTAAAAGATATTTCAAAAATCTGTCACTTGATCATGGTAGGGACCCTTGAGGGGTATAATGTAAACATATTTTCACTTAAATTTTGACGTTTAAACAGGGTGATTCATATCAAACTTTTTTTTGAATGGAACCCCCTATATATTATTGCATATTTGGAGTCCTTGGTGAATTCTAGTGTGACTTTATGTATCATACATGGAACTTTAAACGAAACGTTTAGGCGCAAATCATCATTTTTGGTATAAGTTGGTTTCAGAAAAAAATTTAATATGGCAGCGATTATAAAACTTAGACAGCCGTGACTTAACGATACGACTAAGCATGAAATGCGTCACCTTAGGTCAGACGGCTAAATTTGAATTCTTTTTGTATTTGGAGAAATCAGTATAGATTAATTAAGGAAACTTCAATCACATATAACTTATTTTTGCGAATGGGAATGCCTATTTTGGTTTAAAGAATCAAATGTAGAATTTCATTACCTTTCTAACCATATAGCACTCTCGATATCAATCTTTTTTTGTTTTCATTTTATTTCAAATTTTCAGTCCAATCGCTGTTTTTCAATTTTCCTGCGTGCAAGCAACCTAGTAGGCCATGAAAAATAAACAAAAGCCCATTAATATGGAAGAAACCAACTAACTTAGTAGAACGATGCAAACTAACTAGAGTAACGAGGCAAGATTATGAAAATTCCTTACAACATATTAGCTCTAACCAGAAACAGTAGCGGTAACAAGAACGCTCATTTTTCACAGACTACTAGCTATTAGCCAATTTCCAAAGTTAGTGAAAAAAATACTTAATCAAAGGAAAACTACTAGTGATTATTCCTGGCAGAAGGATATCTATGTCTTCTGAATAGATTTTCACATTTAATACCATAAAAAAGTAGCCATCTCCGTAAGTCAAAAGTAAAAGATACTTCTGACTGAAACCCTTCAAATTCTTAAATAGGTACTTCAACTTATTACCAAAGTAAACTTGAATTGCAGTCTGTTTGAACTGTAAAACATAATTTAGTTTGTAGAAAACCACATGAAATAAACACAGTTACAACATAGCGTAATTAAAAAATTTTAGCTATCACTTCAGTCGATGTTCAGAATGCTCCAGTTAGAGATATCTTCACTTTTGACTTAACTAGACGGAAATGACTAATTTTTTTATCCCATTAAATGTGAAATTCAATTCCAAAGATGTTAGACTGTAAGCAAAAATTGCTGGTAGTTTTCCTTTTGTTTCAAAATTTTTAATCGTTTTGGAAAGTTGTCAAGCTCTAGTAGACCTCAATAGTTAGTAGGCTATGAAAAACAAACACTTCTGTCATACCCCAGCTTCTCATTGACATTACATATCTTGCCGCTGTTGTATCCGGTTAGAGCTGATGTGCTGTAAGGAATTTTCATGATTTTGCCCCGCTACTCTAGTTCGTTTGCATCTGTTTACTAAGTTGGTTGGTTTCTTGCTAGGTTGCTTGCTCGCAGGAAAATTGAAAAACACCGATTGGACTGAAAATTTGAAATAAAATGAAAACCAAAAAAGATTAATATTGAGAATCCTATATCGTAAGAAATGTAAACAAATTTTACATTTGATTCTACAAACCAAAATAGGCATTCCCATTTGAAAAAATCTAGTTGTCTGTGATTGAAGTTTCCTTAATTAATCTACTGATTTCTCCAACTATAAAAAGAATTAAAGTTTATTAGTCTAACGTAAGGTGACGCGTTTCATGCTTGATCATACCGCAAAGTCACGGCCTTCTAGGTTTTATAATACCCGCTTATACCAAAAATGGTGATTTGCGCCAAGGAATCCAAATATGCAATAATGTATAGGGGGTTCCATTCTAAAAAATTTAAGTCTGATATGAATCACCCTGTATAAACGTCAAAATTTAAATGAAATTATTTTTACGTTTTAGCCTTTAAGGGTCCCTACTATGATGAAGTGACAGGTATCTAAAATATATTTTAGTATGCCCACAATCTTCCGTCCACGCACTATTGGCCCACCCTGTATACTATCTTAACATTACGACCGTCTGTTGAGAAAACATCAAGAAAGACTGGCAAATAAGGCAATTTGCTTGGATTTCTGTTGTTGAATATTCCCTGGAAGTCATCACAAGTCACAATGTTGATAACTCATTGGTACTCAAATCATGTGTATCATATTCCAAAATGCGACATTTGTTAGAGAGCCAGAAGCCAAAGTGTTCTTTTCAGTTTTGATAAGCTTAATCACATAGGTAACTACACTTAAAAATTAAAAGCTTCTTATGACAGATTAGCTTATTTTTTTCATTTAAATGTAGAATAAAAATATCTCAATACCTATATTAATATTTATTATTTGAATTGTCAAAAACGTAGATTATAAAATCACAATCTACCTATATTAAGATTAGATACAAAAATAAGTAATGTTCAAAAATGTTCTTTGGGTTATGTAGTTTATATTATTGACTTAAAAAGTTAGGAAGATGTCCGTTTGAATTAGTTATTCATTATTATAGTTGTGGTAGTAAACTGTTTCGGAAATGAATTTGTGGTTCTTGGGTTTTTAGGCCGGCGTCGTTTAGCGTTAAAGCTTGACGTTTCGCCACCACGAGTGGATGGCATCTTCAGAAGCTATTTCACTTCGGCGACTTCCAAAATACTGATGGCTGGTGGATCTTTACCTGTATTTATACCTGCTAATGGTGACGTGGCCCAACCAGGTAGCGTTGGTAGCCCCGCCCCTTCGCAATATGGTAGTGTCTTCAGGTCCTTTAGGATGGGTATCCATGTCCGGTTGACTTTCTGAGTTTCTTCTTTCCTGTTGAAATTATTATGATGTTTCTGTATTTCGATGGCTTCTCTTTGATGTGTTCTATTGCATCGTTTAATGGCACCTTTGTGAATAATGACACCACGTCGAAGCTGACCAGCATGTCGGATTCTTCCAGCTGTATGTCTTTGATTTTCGTAATGAAATGGGCTGAGTCCTTGATGTACGAGTCGGTTTTTCCAACGTATGGCTGCAGTAATGTAGTTAAGTGTTTTGCTAATTCGTAAGTAGGCGAACCTATTGCGCTTACTATCGGGCGAAGTGGAACGTTGGGCTTGTGTATTTTTGGTAACCCATAAAGCCTAGGAGTCAGTGCTTCACTTTTGCAAACCTTCTTTTTGGTTTCTTCGTCAAGGCTTGAATTCTTCACCATGGTTTTAGTTTTTCTCAATATGGTCTTGGTCGGGTCTTTTGCTAGAGTGCGGTAGGTGCCTGGATCTAGCAATGCTTTTATTTTATTTTTGTAGTCTTCGGTGTCCATCACCACTGTGGCGTTGCCTTTATCTGCAGGTAGAACAGTGACATTTGTGTCCCTATTGATGTCCCTTAATGCTTTTAACTCCTTCGCTTTCAGATTACTTTTCGGCGGTTTTGCTTTTTTTAATAATTCTTGCTGATTCTGTCCGGATTTCCTGTGCTTTTTCCTCAGGTAATGATCGTATAGCCGATTCCAGATTAGCAATAATCTCTTCAGTTGGTATTTCTTTTGGTGTAATTGCAAAGTTGCCTCCTTTCGCCAAAACAGAACGATGCAATAGAACACATCAAGAACATATTTCCGGAAGACATTACAAACCTTTTCAAGCACGTGTTAACGACAACCTACTTCGTCTGGGACGCCAACATGTACGAACAAATTGAAGGTGTAGCCATGGGAAGCCCTCTAAGCCCGGTGGTAGCGAACTTTGTAATGGAGAAGGTCGAACAGGCAGCCTTGAAGAGGGCTCAATACAAGCCCAAGATATGGCTCAGATACGTGGACGATACGTTTGTCATATGGAATCATGGAAGAGAAAAGCTCGAAGAATTTCTAGAACACCTGAACAGCGTGCCATCAAATTCACCATGGAGGTAGAAGAAAACAAAAATCTCGCCTTCCTTGATGTTCTTCTAACAAGAAAAGGAGCTAGATTAGGGCACAAGGTATATAGAAAGCCAACTCATACTGACCGGTGTTTGCATAAAGAATCAAACCACCACCCATCTCAGAAGTACGGAATTATTAGAACTTTGACAGAACGGGCTAGAAAAGTGTGCGAACCAGAAGAACTCGACACCGAACTGGAACATCTGAAGAATGCTCTTAAGGCAAATGGTTACACAGAAAAAGAAATAACAAGGACAATGAGAAGAAATAGGGCAAAACCAGAACCTAAACCGATAGCAAAAGCTTTTCTACCCTATGAGCCTGGAATAACAGACAGAATAGGAAAAATGTTACGAAAGGAAAACGTCAAGACCATCTACAAGCCCACAAGAAAGATACAGGAATATTTGAGAACAGTGAAAGATAAAAGAGACCCACTCACAACTCCGGGGGTATATCGCATACCATGCACATGTGGGAGTGTATACATAGGAACAACGAAGCGATCTATAAACACAAGAATTGCAGAACATAAGGCTAGCTGTCGACTAGGCCATACGGACAAATCAGCGGTAGCTGAACATGCGATTCAGGAGGGAAGTCACAGGATCAAGTTTGAAGAAACACAGGTTCTTGCCGCTACGTCTTCATACCATGCCAGACTTCAAAGAGAAGCCATCGAAATACAGAAACATCATAATAATTTCAACAGGAAAGAAGAAACACAGGAAGTCAACCGGACATGGATACCCATCCTAAAGGACCTGAAGACACTACCATATCGCGAAGGGGCGGGGCTACCAACGCTACCTGGTTGGGCCACGTCACCATTAGCAGGTATAAATACAGGTAAAGATCCACCAGCCATCAGTATTTTGGAAGTCGCCTAAGTGAAATAGCTTCTGAAGATGCCATCCAATCGTGGTGGCGAAACGACAAGCTTTAACGCTAAACGACGCCGGCCTAAAAACCCGAGAACCACAAATTCATTGGACGATGGCCGCGAAAGCCTTACACAGTATGTTTCGGAAATTAAGGGACCATATTGAAACCTAGCAACAGCGCAAAGTTTTACGAACCCACAGCATTCTCTTTCTTCACAAAAAGCAGTGACACTGACGAAAGTGCTCATAGTTCGTTGGTTAGGTTAGGTTGCTTTGTTGATTATCGTTTGTGTGTCATCTTTTGATTTATCTGAGAACCATTGACGGCAATGGAGTCAAAATAACAACTGATTTAAAAATAGAGACCTTATGAGTATCTAGTTTATATGAAAAGGGTTTAAAATAATTGCAAGATCTGAAGATTTTCATCATACTATGGAACTTTTCAGAAGTCCCGAATAAATTTCACAGATTATTACTAATATGACACTGTTATTTAACCTATCATACCTTAACAGTCAAAAAGAAGAAAAATATAGCCAGTGACATCTTGGGTTCTTCACCAAATTTATCAATTCAATCTCTCATCTGCTCCCGCCAGGTTCCTAGTTGCGATTTGCATAAATTTTCTGCTGTACACTTTCGGCGTTTGATATAGGAAAATACGAAAGCGTGAACTGAAAAATTTCAAAACACCCCATTAATAAAATGTTTACGTCTTGAAAAATTAATTTTCATGAGCGAGTTCGTTTGGAGGATTGAAGATCAACTGACTAATGACTGCTCATTTATTAATTGTAACACATTTGTATAAACAGCAAATAAATTAACGGAAAACATATTAAGTGACCCCGTTGGCTCAGGAAGCCATGTGGAGGGCTTTTTGCAGGAATGGACTCAACATTTTACTTTGCGTAACGATTTTGACCTGTTATGATGAACTTGGTTGTTATTTTTTTAGAATTAGGTCAGAATTAAAACAAAAACTTCTTATTTTTCTTTATGCGACATTCCGACTAATATGTAGTCATCGTCAGGCATCTAGAAACATTTGATGGTATAGGCTTCACAATTAAACTTGAAACAAATTGCATTCTGGCACAACCATAAATCATACAGAAACTGCTAGATGGCAGATGAGCCTTATGCCTATCTACGGGCAATACTGGCTCATTTATTTTATTTAATATCAGTAGCCAGTAGTCCTGATGTGGATGTTGTGAAGTACGGATGTGAAATAAGGCAGTACTGGCACTTCAGATTTAGAAAAGTAAGCTTTTTGATAATACAGTTGTCGAATCTGAACAACAGTGGCATAACTCGAAATATCCCTTTCTTTCAGCATTACAAGACTATAAGCAAGTGTAATAAGGAATATGAAATATTTTCACGTGTCTTTCTTGCTTGTATGTATAATGCAAAACGAATAGAAAACTCTTGACTCAAGTTTTCTCACTATTTGAACAATTTATTTTGATTTGTGCCATTTTGGTACCTATGTACATTTTTATTACATAGTGGTATATGATTTCGCTACCTTCCAGAAACATTTATCTGCTTTTGTGACTACTGTTCAATCGTAAAGACTTGATAAATAGTAATTTAATAGTAATAGCAATTTGTTTACACCCAAAATCGAAAGAATGTGTATTTTTTGTTACAGTTGGCATCAACTAGCTGTAAAATGGATAAATGGATATAATGACATATTACAAGACAAGAAGTGCAAAAATGCTAACTTTGCTAGGCATAAAGCTGAAAAAAGAATCAACTGGTGAATCGTAGACAATAGTTTCACAAAGTATTGCTACAGACCAAAGAAGTGTACTGTTTGAAAACATTGAATACCAAACACAAGACCAGGAAGCGTGTTTAGACAAGGAAAATATACCCTTATGAGATGTACCCCAGGTAGCAAAGACACGTGAAAATGTCGTACCATACAAGTTAGTGACTAACGAGAATGACGTTACAAATGACGTCCTATTGTCTCGTAGAAATGACGTTACTATATACCCCTCATACGTTAATTTCACGTCTCTGCTAACGTAAAACTCACATTCTAACAAATCCCATTATCACATGATATTAATTTAATAAATAATATTGCAGCCTGTTCTACAAATAAAATATTGGTTTCCTCAATAACAGCTTTATTTCTGTTCAATATTATTACATAAACTACAAAGCTAAATATAATAAAAAATTGGTATAGTACATGACTTCTGTATCTCGTAATCCGTCACTCCAGTCCACTTCAACATTTTATATGCAACAAAGCCAGTTCATTCTACAAAATAAAAAAGATGACTCATTAAAGTACATACTGTACCTAGTATAGTTGCACATGAAGTATTTGAATTACGAATTAGTTATCAGAAGCAAATAGCCAATTGGCTGATAATTAAAATTTTCCTTGGAACTATCTGTATATGAAGAATAAAACTACTTGATTTACTAACATTGAATTAGCAGAACTTAAAGCAGAAAAAGACGAATTGTCAGAATAATCACCAGATAACCACCATAAGCCTAAGCAGAGGGTCGCATAAATAAAGTAGGTTTCTATTGCTGCGCTGTTGTGAACAAAACAAAGTATTCGGTAGCCAGGCGGCAGACACCATGCAACGACGGGAAAATGGAGGCCCCAAAACAGGATACTGGCAGCACGGGGGCAAGGCGCCAATCGCGCATGCGTAATCTGATCTCAAGACAAGAGTGTTTCATGTTTTGTATGAAATCTCGCAATATTTAGAAAAACGTAAAATGTATAAGAAATTGAAATCTATGTTAGAACATACTTTTGGCGTGACACTTCGGAGAAAAAGATAGAGAAACAGACTGATTGAAGTTGAGCTGAATATAGATATGTACCTACATGCCAATATATACATTAAAAACGGGCCTTGAAAAATATAGCAGTCTAAAGCTATGGAATATATCAATATTTTAAATGAGTATATGAAACTGTCAAAATATGCAGAATGATAAAATAACTTGAAACAGCTGCTGCTGACGTCTTTTGATGAGTTATCAATAGAGTGAGTTATCCCTAGATAATGACGACAATTTGACGTGCGCTACATGGGACGTGCTGCTGCAGCTCAACAGGGTTCGGAAGCTGTTAATAGAAATAAACAACCCAGAAAATAATCTTCAAGAGGATAAGCACAACGTATTTATCGAAAGTGAAGATGAGTTGGACGTAGGATAACCTTTTCATCAGATATTTCGGTAGCGGATTCAAGCTACGAAGATGAAACTAGATTAGAACCTTGACAAGTCATTTTGGAATTATGCGAGAAGAGAAAAACCAGGAAGGGGCAGGCGGAGAAAATTTTTTTTTTAAAATTCTAGTTTCTATGAAACTTCGTTTAACATTACCATTTGGTTGTAATGTAATTTGGATCGCTACAAGTGAAATAAATTATATAAAACTGTCAAATTGTAGTTTTCTCTTGTGATCTAACTAGAAAAATAAAAAAGTAACTTAAAATACAACTCAAGTGCTTTTTATTTGTTTTTAATTAATTTTCATGATGATTGTGTACCTCATACTGAATCTAGATAGAAGCGTTGGAAAACATGAAGTCCTTTTGGTGCAAGCACAACATTGGTTTTTATCTCTATTATTTATAATTATTTTATTATTATTATCCTATTTTTTCAAGCTTCTCTCGCATGACTGCGGTAGCAACAAATGCTGATGATAGGCTGTGCCAAGTCAACACCTGAACTATAACTGATCGGACTTTAGGAAAGATCGTACAATATTACAGGTCTTCAGGATTCCAGACTTTTGTGTGGTGTAAATGTGTTCGGTGTGAGGTTTGAGACTGACATAACTAGGGGGACAATAGTAACTTTGTTTTGCTTCCAGAGTCGTTTTATTTCTATCGCAAAATCAGTGTATTTGGATATCTTACCAGCGTAGGTGTTTTGGATATTTTTATCGTTGGGAATAGCGATATCTATCAAATAGGTAACTTTGTCTGCCTTTGACTGAAAAACTATATCTGGCCTATTTGCTGGAATAGTCTTGTCTGTATGTAGTTCAACGTCCCAGCATAGTTTGTATTGTTTGTTTTCTAGTACTGATGTCGGTGTGTAGTTGTAACACGGATCTGTGTTTTCTATTAGATTGTTTATTGGAGCTAGTGTATGACTTTGGCTGCAGAGTTATGCCTGGCTGTGTACTTGGTACCAGCGAGAGTTTTGCATGCGCTTGTTATGTGGTCTATTGTTTCTTTCTGTTGGTGGCACTTTCTGCAGTTATCGTTGGTTATGGATGGATCTTTGATTATGTATTTCATGTAGTCTCGTGTCGCAATTACTTGCTTCTGGATAGCAAGCATAAAACCCTTAGTTTCTGGAAAGAGTCATACTGCAGCTAGGAATATGACTGCCTTTCATTAATGTGCTCTTGTGTAATGCAGTATTTGTGTTTACCATGGAGTGCTTTTTGTGACCAGGTTTTTATTTTCTCTTGTAACTGTATGTGATTGTGTGCGTCTGCTGCGTGGTCTGGGGAAGATAGACTGAGTGGAGTATAGTTTTTGTGTGCTTTTACTATTGCCCAATGTAAGTTTGTTTGTTTGCTTTGGAAAACGTTTCTGAGCGTTTTTATTTGCCTTGTGAGAAGTGACTTTGTATCTATAATTTCTTTGCCCCCTTGTTTCCTGTCCATAGTAAGCCTTTCGTTGCACGCTTTCGGATGTGACATTCTGTGCTTTGTGAGTTCTGTTCGCAATATCAGTGTGCGACCACTTGATGATGCCAAAGGAGTATGTGAGGACCGGTATCGTAAATATGTTGTCAGATTTCTGAAATTCAATTTTGTTTTTAGTCTAATGAGGCATGAGGCGGTTTCTAAACTCTTGTGTTAGTTGAACTTTGACTTGTGTGTCGTCGATCTTAATGTGTTGGTTGAAGCCCAGGTACTTGTATTTTTCGTCCTTGTCTATGTTGTCCAGCGTTTGCCAAGTTGATATTTCCTGTTTGGAAAGGTTCTTCCATTGGCCTTTATTGATGTGGAGCACCTTGAATTTGCTCATTCCGAACTCTATCTTGACGTCTGACGTACAAACTTCTGTTATTCTCTCAGTTGCACTTCAGTGGCGGCATATAGTTTTATATCATCCATGTAGAGAAGATTGATTGAAGATGATTCTGTGTTGACTGTCTTTCTGATGTCTGACGTTGAAACCATAATTTGTGTTGTTAAGTGCATTAGAGAGTATATTTAAACAAAGGCAGAACCACAGTGAACTGAGGGAATCACCCTGGAAGATACCGCATCGTATGCGTAGCTCCTCCGTCTGGATATGGCCGTCCTGAGTTTTAAGATGTATACTGGTTCGCTGTCTCCATGGTTCTTGTAAGGAACTGCCGAAGGCCTGGGTTAAACACCAGCAAGCAGCATTATAGCTTAAATTGAATAAATGGTTAACTTCTATTTAGTAAATATAATACTTCGATTTATGCCACTATTGCAGCCGGTGAGCGAAATGGAAAATAATCAGAAGCATGAAAATAAAAATCAAAACAGGTAGGAGCATCTTTCCTTTATTAATCCATTTTCGTGTATAAACAACCTTAAAAGGCTTCCTTCCGGTGATAATTCCTATAATTTCGGGTACGTCCCTGCACGTAAAGTTAATTTCCATAATAGCACGTTAAAAATTTGTTAAATTCTATATAATAATAATCGGTCTAATATCTCAAGCAGTCAGAAATTATAATTTGAAGCAGGTAGGGAGAGATTAGTGAGGTTTTTCGACCCAAGCGCTCATTTCTTACATAAAGGGAAAAGAGAAGAAAAAGAGCAGCCCATGATGAATTTATGAGACAGAATGAAAAGTTGGTGGTGCCTGATTTGACCAGTGGCGTGGAAAGAGCACGTTTGTAACGGTTAGCCCGTTTTAAAAATTAGTTTTTAACATCGTCTGCATATTCGCCTGTATGTATAAAACATAGACAGATTTTTTTATGGTCAGCCTCCGCAAAGGCTGAAAGCCTTGGCGCTGTAGAAGCGCTGCGACAGAATAAGTGACGGTGCACGTTAGATTTGGAAAGCTGTTTGTTTTTCAATTTTCCTATGTATAAGCAACCTAGGCCACCAAAGTTAAACAAAAACCCGTTCAGATAGAAGAAACTAATTACCTTAGTAGAAAGAGACAAACGAACTAGAGTAACGCGGCAAGATTATAAAAGTCCCTTACAACACATCAGCTGTAACCGGAGACAACAGCGGTAAGAATCTTATGTCAAATGAGAAGCTGGAGTATGAAAGAAGTGTTTTTTTTCAGTGCCTACTAGCTATTGAGATCTACTAGGGCTTGACAACTTTCAGAAACGATTAAAAATTTTGAAACAAAAGGAAACCTACCAGCGATTGTTGCTGACAGTCCAACAACTTCAGAATGAAATTTCAAATTTAAAGGGATAGAAAAGTATTCATTTCCGTTAAGTCAAAATTTGCGATATCTATAACTGCAGCATTTTGAGCATCTGTTGAAATGACTTTTAGTTTTTTTTATTTTTACATGTTGTATAGTTGTGTTTATTTCATGTACTTTGCTGTCAAGTAAATTATGTTATATAATCTAAATAGACTACAATTCAGTTTTCAATTTCTGTGACTTTGCTTTTAAGTAGAAGTACCTAATGAAGAATTTGAACGTCTCCAATCAGAGGTATCGTTACTTTTGACTTTTGACTTACGGAAATGACTACTTTTTTATGGCATTAAACGTGAGGATTTATTTTGAAGATATTTTACTGCCAGCAAGAATTGCTGGTAGTTTTCCTTTCATTTAACATTTTTTTACTGATCTTGGGAGTTTACCAAAAGGTAGTAGGGCTGTGAAAAATAAGCATTCTTGTTGTCGCTGTTGTTTCTGGTTAGAGCTAGTTAGTTTGCATCTTTCTACTAAGTTAGTTGGTTTCTTCCATCTGAAATGGTTTTTGTTTATTTTTCGTGGCCTGCTAGTTGGCTTATACGTAGGAAAATTGAAAAGCACCAATTTGGCTGTAAATTTGAAATAAAATGATGACTAAAAAAGTTTGATATTGAGAATCCTATATCGTTAGGAAGGGAATCAAATTATACATTTAATCCTATAAAGAAAAATAGACTCACTAAGCCCATTATTATTTAACATGATAATGAACAAAATAATATTAGAAGTAAAAAAGCGAGAAGGATTTAGAATGGGACCACATAAGATCAACATAGTGTGTTACGCCGACGATGCGCTCCTAATAGCTAATACTGAAGACGATCTGCAAAGACAACTCCACACTTTCAACACCACGGCCAAAAAATACAATATGGTAATTTCAGCGGAGAAAACAAAATGCATGGTCATCAGTAGAGAACCACGTAGATGTAAACTGGAAGTGGAAGGTAAAATTATTGAACAAGTGATGACATTTAACTACTTGGGCATTGACATAACCAGTGATAGGAACTTGAATACAGAAGTTAAAAGACAGGCGACAAAAGAAGGTAGAGTTAGTGGATGTTTAAGGAATCTGTATGGAAGAACAAATATATGTCTACGGAAAGCAAGATTAAAGTATATAAAACAACGATGCGACCAATTCTAACATATGCGGCAGAAACACGAGCAGACACAAAGAGAACAAAACAAATCTATAACAGCATAGAAATGAAAACGCTAAGATCAATTTTGGGAATAACTCTCAGGGACAGACAAACAAATAAAAACATACGAGAACAGTGCAACATTAACAGCATCAATAAATGTATAAAAACCCGGAAGAAAGAATGGGACGAACATGTAAATAGAATGAGACCCAACAGATTGGCTCACATATGTAAAAATAACAAACCTTACAATCGAAGACCTCCAGGACGGCCAAAGAAAAGATGGGAAGATAATTTGATGTCAACAACAACGTCAACAACAGAGACGGAATAAGAGGCAGACAAACAGGAGAAATCCTAGTCATGCGAAGAAGAAGAAGAAGAAGAAGAAAAATAGGTATTCCCATTTGAAAAAATCAAGTTACCTTTGATTGAAGTTTCCTTAATTAATATGCTGATTTCTCCAAGTACAGAAAAAACTGAAATTTGACCGTTTGAACTAAAGTGACGCATTTTATGCTTAGCCGCACATCAAAGTCACGGCCTTCTAAGTTTTACAATCATTGCGATGTTCAATTCTTTTCTGATACCTGCTTATACCAAAAGTGATGATATGGGCCCAAACGGTTGATTTAAAGTTCCATATATGATGCATAAGGTCACTCCAGAATTTACGAAGGAATCCAAATATGCAATAATATATAGGGGGTTCTATTAAAAAATGATGTAAGTTTAATATGAATCGCCCTGTATAAACGACAGAATTTATTATTGCCCTCAAGGCTCCCATGATCAAGTGATAGATTTTTGAAGTATGCTTTAGTAAGCCAACAACCTTTCGTCCACTCACTATTGGCCCACCCTGTATAATTGAGCAGACCGCGTAGGCAGAGCCTTAATACCAGAGTACCGCGGCTGCTGTGAAAATCTTATGTTAGGGGAAGTTTGTTAACGCGGTACTTGAATGAGCCAACATCCGCAGGCCAAATAAATACATCTGGTAGTTCATTCCAAGCCTTGGACACCCTGTGAATAAATGTACGATCTTACTGCTCGGTTCTTGATGTATGAAGAACGACCGTCTTAGTATGAAATGCAGCAGTCGCGCGAGTGCATCTGATAGGATCAGCGAGCGGCGGAACTATAGAGGATAGCTCGGAATTTAGTATTATTAGGAATCGTTTCACTATTTCAAACAGAAATAACTTCATCTGCGTGAGTCATTACCGTCATTACCGCATCGTTGAACAATATACTATTAATGCAATTTTGCTGGAGCAACCTGTGGCGTTTCATTTCTATACAAGTTCTATAGAGCTTTATTGCCTCAACATTTCATAAGTAAGCAGTTTCGTAGCTTTTCGATTTTAATATCTAAGTTGGGAAACGTGCACAAACGTTCACTCTTGTGATATATTTAGTTGAAACTGCTTCCAGTTTATTCATTGGTTGCGAACATTGGAGATTGGACAAACACAAAGATATATCAATTACATTAGTAGGATTTAGTTCCAAAAAGTACTATCACAAATGGGAACTGGGTGTCCTCTTAAAGCCAACACAGAGACCAAGCGAAGTCGCAGGAAGCAAGGTATGGATAACAGGGATGGTGCGCAAGAAGTTTCAGGCATGTCGTGGTCAAATACTCGGTACAGGATTTAGCACAGTGAGCTGGAGCATTATCGGGATGGAGGAATTAGGTAGGTATCCATTCTTGACTGGCCTCAGGTTGCTCATAGATTCAGCGACTTTAGGCAGACACTGTTCTGTATACCACTTAGATCAGATTGTCTTCTGTGTATCCAAAATGATGCGTTCCACAAATCACAACAACCTTTGTTTTGTGGCTTGGTCGGCACATCGTAGTAGTACATCGAAGTCTCATCACTTGTCAGGATGTTGTCCACATACTGAGATTGTCGAGAATCAAATCGTCGCATCGTATTATGTATGGTGGGGAGTGTATACTCATTTATAGCCTAAATTGAAAGTTGATTATAAAGTTGATGCTAGGTTGTTCATATCGGAGATATCATACAAACACGTTATACTCAAAGCTAAACCTAAAATATTCTTAAATTGGTCTTTTATCTGACTACCTCAATTATCTTGTAGTGCCAGATCTAGTCTACTGATTGAAGCATCATGTGGTTGATTTAAACCCATCTAAGGCTTTACTTGGGTAATGTAATATTTGAGCTAATGCTATCTTTATGGACTAAAGTATTTTGAAGTAATGTACAAGTAGTTGTAGTTGAAGTATATCGTAAGTTGTATCCTAATTTTCTTATAACTTGTCATCAAATTTGATTGAAGTGTTCATTTTTTTCTAACGCCAATGCAGGACGGCGTAACGCGTAGCCTAAGCGAGAGATCTAGCTGGACACTGCTTGTGTGACGTCACAGCTAACTATAGAAACACCGCCGCCAACGCGTTAGGGCCTGACCACATCTCCACGTCACAACGTCGTCAACGTGGAACGCCACGTCGAACGTCGTCGCCGACGTGTGGCTAGTAGGCCCAATTTTATCAACAGGCGCATTTTAACAAAGGCTTTGGCCAATCATACCAGCCCATTCGAGAACATGCATACGAATGAGACGACGAAGTTCGACGTGGCGTTCCACGTTGACGACGTCGTGACGTGGAGATGTGGCCAGGCCCTTATTGTGACATCACATGTCAAAATTTATATGTCACTTTGGGTTATCTGACGTCAAAATAACGCGTCGGCGGCGGTGTTTCCATCTTCCGCTATGACGTCAGCCGTGAAGTGGGGCTGAAAGTGTTTTTTAAATTAAAAAAAATATATATAAAAAAGAAATATATATAAAATCCGGAACATTTACCGGTATAGTTTAAATGCGGGATGGTTCGTCTGAAAACGGGACAATCCCGCAAGATCCGGGACGAATGGTTACTTTAAATTTGATGCTACTTTTTTGTGTGTAATAGACCAACACACAAACTTTACCATTTCGAACTAGACTTTTCGCAAACTCGCTCCTGAATCTTTGGTGTCAAGCAATTTTTCCATAAAACTCACGTCTTTACTGATAACAAAAACCAGTTCTTGATCGACTTTGTTCCGCCAATGCTCGACCACAAGAGTTGCGGCGACAAGAATATATGGCCAATCATTAACTTGAAATCTGACAAATGTTGCTCCAGATTGACTCTGGAAATTGATTTTATGAAGAATTTACTACTTGACTTCTGCTGCTAAATGAGCGCATCCATTTTATTACTAATGATACAAGGAGTTGGTGGGGTGGGACTCTACTGCACCAAGAATACGACATTCTGTTCTGTTCTGTTTCTTAGTCTTTTCACGGCCCTTAGCTTTAAATCGATTAGATACTTTGTAGAAAACGATTTCACCATATCCAAAGTTAGCTCAAGAAAATCTCTATCCTTATTTGTGACACATCCTGAATAACATCAGGTACAATGTCCCTAGTTCGTGATCGTGACAGCGCTGGTTCGATCTTTACCAGGCTGAAATGAAAGCAGTCAACCAACAGAAACACCTACTCCGAATATAAATACCCCTTCCGGCATTAAATTACACTACTAGCTGGAGTGCTTCCTTTAAGGAAACATGCAGGAAATGATTTCACCTTACCCAAAGTGATCTCAAGGATATACAAATCCTTGTTTATTTATAACCTATTTTTTAATGAAATATGACATACATCATTTATTATGAATAAATCCATCCTCATAGTGAGAGAGAGGGAGAGAGAAAGAAAAAGAGAGGGAGAACATTATTTATCGTGTGTAAATAAAAACACATGTGCACTGAAAAATAATTCACTGTATTGAAGAACGGCAGTACTTAACCATTGTTTCATTGGGACAATGAACTGTTATATCAATGATTTTTCAATCATCGACTAATACTCTTATTCATTAACAATATCTACGTTCATCGATGAATATGTGATCACTAAATTAATGTCATATTTTCTTTAGCGAATAGAACCCGTTCATTGGTATAATGAACGCGTTATTCGTTTTAATGTAAAAGTTGCGAAGAATAAATATTCATTATATCTATGAGCTGTTCATTATATTATTGAACCGAATCGACCACCAATATATTATGCATTATAATGAAGAACAATTTCATTAGTTTAATGAACATTGTCCTCTATTATTTATGGATGAGTTTATAAACACCAGGAACGAAATAATTCGACTTGATTGCCACTATGATGCTATCGGTTATTTTGGCACTTATCATATATCATACCTAGACATGGAGTGCGAGCAGATACAATTTGGTGTGTTCATCATTTATTCTTACGATACTGCTAATATAATGAAGAAGCGACACTTATATACATCGTGCAGGTTATCGAGTGGTGAATTAATAATCCTATTATTCCTTACTGAGAAATACTTTTCTCTTGAGGAAACTGTACTTTCAACTTCGAAGTTCAAGCTTAAAAACTTTATTACTTTTTTTGGGCAGGCTAATATTTTATGAACATGTTTTTGTTATAATTTGTAACAAATACATTCTTTTTACAGATGAACCTCAATTTTACAGAACCTGGAGCGGCAGGGAAGATTGCTGAAAGAATGGTACCAGTCCTGGGAGAACAAGTTTCCTCAAAAACCTAGATATCGGCTAGAGAAATCTTCAAAAGACTCACACAATTAAAGTAATTAATTAAAGTAGTAATATATTACCAGCTCCTTTCCAAAAATTTAAATCCTATGAAATTCACCGCTTCCACCAAAGAATCTTTACATGAAAATACTTTTTGTATGACCTGTGAGTAGATGGACTTCCGAGTGACAAATATTTTTAATTTCGTAAAGTAGCTTTCTACTTCTAAATGTGTATTGTTCTTTTCTATGTTTATGTGCATTTAGATGTCTTTACTGTTTTATTTTGACTACAAATGAAAATTTTTACATAGAGTAGTGAAATAAAATCTATATACAGGGTGAGTTTTTAGTACCGGCTCGGTCGATAACTCCACTACTATAGAAGATAGCGAAAAAAGTTGTATATAAGAGTTGTAGCCACGGATATGGTGCTTGCTCAGAAAATATTTGGATTTATACAGGGTGATCCATAACTACGTGGTGATGCAAACATGCATTTTTTTAAATGAGACACCCTATATATTATTCCACACTCAAATTCTACTAATGATTTCCATTCTTCCAATATAGGGTTTTGTTACATTATACAGGGTATTTCAAAAGTTATGACCATTTTTATATTCAAATCGCGGTCAAATGAACGTACTGTATATTAAAAAGTAATAAATCAAAAATTATTTTTTTTACAAGAAAATATAAAAAATATCCTTTAGTTTTAAAATCGGCTATAAAAAAAGCCCGTGACGCATATTCGTATACAGGGTGATGTAGAACGCAGAATCCAAATTTTCTCTTTTTTTTTTAAATGTAACCCCCAATATTTTATTATCTCAAAAAATTTATCTTAATATGCTCTTTCATCTTTGTATAGCACTTGTTGTACCTACGTCCATCAATTTCCGAGATATTTCGATTTTTCGGTAAATTTAAAATGTAGCTTCTATTTGTATACTGAAATTTATTTATTTTGAGAAAATACTATCTAATTTGTTTTTTGTTTAACGAACAACTAAATTATAAGGTCATTATACTATTTGATGAAGTCAAAACCCCAAATTGTTGAAATAATAAAGTCAAGCATGCTGAGGAAACAATTTTGTAGGCGTCATGCATAATTATCAAGCTGATTTATCAGGTGTGCTACTGTGTGAAAAACCAGCTTTAAAAATTAATTTTTCCTTTGAGGGTATTTAGGAGAATCTTTGAGAAATTGTCTACTTGCCTCTAGAATATATCAACTATGAACAGCAATATCCAGAACGAAGGCAGTCCAAAACTAATGCGTTCGAAAGATTGAAGAATCGTTTTATTTGGACTGTGTCTTTTGATATTTCATAGCCTCCCTGATACATCTGCTTGATAATTTTGCATGACGTCTATAAAATTGTTTCCTCAGCACACTTGACTTATATTATATCGTTAATTCAGTGTTTTGACTGGATTAAGTATTATTATGGCCTTATATTTTAGTGGTTTGTTAAGCAAAAACCAAATTTGATAGGATTTTCTCAAAATAAATAAATTTTAGTAAACAAATAGAAAGTATATTTAAAATTTGTAGAAAAATCGAAACATCTCAGAAACTGATGAATGCAGCCATAACAAGTGCTATACAAAGATGAAAGAGCATATTAAAAGCGATTCTTTGGTATAATAAAATATTGGGGGTTATATTTAAAAAAAGAGAGAAAATCTAGATTTTGCATTCTACATCACCCTGTATACAAATATGCGTCACGGGTTTCTTTTATAGCAGATTTTAAAACTGGATGATATTTATAATCTTCCCTTGTAAAAAAATAATGTTTCATTCATCACTTTTTGATATACAGTACGTTCATTTGACCGTGATTTGGATATAAAAATGGCCATAACTTTTGAAATACCCTGTATAATGTAAGAATACCCTATATTGAAATAACGGAAATTATTACTAGAATTTGAATATGCAATAATATATAGGGTATCTCATTTAAAAAAATGCATGTTTGCATCACCACGTAGTTATGGATCACCCTGTATAAATCTAAATATTTTCTGAGCAAATAGCATATTCGTGGCTACAACTTTTATATACAACTTTTTTCGCTATCTTCTACAGTAGTGGCGTTATCGACCGAGCCGGTACTAAAAACTCATCCTGTATGTAATGGTCCATTTATTATTTTCTTTTTTAAACATTTTAAAATTTCAATTTCATTGTAGCAATGATGCTGTATATTAATTTAGCAACTTATTAATGAATATAATCAAGGATCAACAAATATTATTAATAATATGAGAAAAAGCACATTAACATAAGGGTTTGTTACAATGAAAAATGTCGTTTATCTGATGAATTCGGTACACTAATATCTTGCATGAGATTAATGAACTATGTCATTAACCACAACATTTTATACATTGAATTAATAATATCTGTTAAGTAAAACAATGACTATGTTCGTCGCAATAATAAAACGGTATTCCTCAAATTAATGTTACAGTTCATTATACTAATGAGTAGCGTTCATCGGTCTAATGAACTTAGTGATGATAGTGTTTAATGAATTACTTTTCATTATATTGACTAAGTTGTTCCTTGACTAAAAATAATGAATCTGTTTATTAATATAATGAAGTTTTTCATTGTATTTAGGGCCAGTTTTGGTTCAGTGTGCTATTCTGGAAAAGTACTTCGGTTTCATAAATATTACATACTTTAACACAGAATATCGCAAATTACTTTAGTTTTCATGGAATATTCCATCTTTCTGTAAATAAGAGGAATTTTATACCTCAAAAGTACTCGAACTATGATATAATACCAGTTCGATCTCAAAGATTATGTTTGCCATCGCTCATTCTCAAACATTCTTTCAGGAACTTTAAGAAATGCCAAACACGATTGCGAACATAAGCTTGTCACTTCTAAAAACAAGAAGAAGTTGTTTCGGTATTTAAGAACAAACCTAAGTTCGAAAGTTTCGTCACCTCAAATAAAAGATACCGATGGTTACCTTCGTACTAATGCCACCGAGTCTGCCAAAATTCTTGCGAAATCCTTCAGTGAGGACTTCATTGCTGAACCGCATGACAAGCCCTTGCCTTCCTGCAAGCCTCAGAGATGTTCAGCCAGCCTTTGTGAAGCCGAGTTTCCTCCTGACGAAGTACTAAAGCACTTGCGTAACCTAAAAACTTCTTCTCCCGGAAAAGACGGTATTACAGCTGGGATACTCGAAAACTGCGCCTCTACTCTTGCACTTCCTCTGAGTATGATATTAATTTACTGCTTCTTCCAGAAGTCACACTCTACCTTCATCTTGGCTTACTGCATCGGTAACACCCATATTCCAAAAAGGTGATAGATCGTCTGCAAAGAATTACCGTTCCATTAGTCTTGTACCAATTGCTGCCAAATTAGCTGAAAGAATGATCCTGGATAAACTTTTACCTTTCGCTACAGAAAATGATCTAATTCCAAGGAATCAACATGGTTTTGTACCTGGACAATCAATAATAACCAACATGTTACACTGCCTCAATGATTGGACCTTATCTCTGGACTCAAATACACCAGTTGACGGTATTTACCTTGACTTTTCCAGAGCATTTGATCGCGTTCCTCATAAAAGGCTGCTATACAACTTGAACATCTGGGGATTAGAGGGAACCTGTTGATGTGGATTGAAGCATTTCTTGCTGGAAGAACCTTTTCTGTACGTGTTGGTGACAGCTACCCACCTGCCCACGCAGTTACTAGTGGCGTTCCACAGGGCTCCGTCTTGAGCCCTACACTTTTTCTCCTTTACACAAGTGACCTTTCCTTCCATATGTCATCTACGTGCTCTGCATACGCAGATGACGCCAAATTATATAACACCGCAATAAACTTTACTATGCTTCAACGTGATCTTGATACTGTTGTCCGATGGTTGGAGTCCTGGCTGCTACCACTCAACCTTCTGAAATGCTGCGTTCTTCATCTGGGAAAAAACAATCCCAGACACGTGTACAATATTGCTGAATGTACTGTTGGAAAGGTATCTAGTCATACTGATCTTGGAGTAATCGTAAATGATCGCCTTAATTGGTCTGAGCACAGCCAGCAAGTTGCATCCAAAGCGAAAAGATTATTATATATGATGGAAAGATCATTTAACGGCTGTAGCATTCGCACTTGTTCATTCCTATTCACAACTTTCGTGAGACCAGTAATGGAGTTTGCTAGTCCGGTGTGGGAGGCAGCCCTCATTCGCGACAAGAACCTGTTGGAGCTAGTCCAGCGTCGTGCGACGCGCATTCCCTTTGGAGCCCGGAGACCCTCCTATGATGAACGCCTCAAGTTATTCAGGGTCCCAGCATTCGCTGACAGAAAACTTCGAGCTGATCTTATAATCACATTTCGGGCACTGCATGGCCTCTTTAGCACTGATCTGAGGTACATGTTCCAGCTATCACACAGCAATCTCCGAGGACACAACCTGAAACTATAGAAGGAGCCGTTCAGAACATCAATCCGGCAGTGCTTTATTACCAATCGCGTGTTTGACTCTTGGAACAGACTTCCCGTCGATGCGGTGAACGCAAATTCCGTCACAAGCTTCAAGACCAAATATGACAGGTGGTGTTGTGACCAAAACTTGTAACTCTGGTTCGTGCAATTTCTAACACCTTGTGAACGTTTATGTCTGTACATTCTGATTTTTCCCCTTATTTCGTACATGAGTTTATAGTTCTACTCATATTTACTCATATTTTTATTATACTTTATTAGTCCTCCCATTTTTTACTGTTTACTGCGAAAGCTTTGGAAGTATTGATTCAATCCACTTGACGCCATTCATTTAATTTGTATCCTAGAAAAGATGTAAATTATATAACATGAATATCGGCAGCTATGTCACTATTTATATTGACAGCATTCGACAGTAATAACCAGAAATGATTTATTCATTGAATTACGTAATTATATCAATAATTGCATTTGCGAAACAAGCGGTTTTTATAAAATATTTAGCGTTTAAATTGCATCCGTAAAAGGACGAGTTACAGCGCCAACAAATGGCCGGCCTTTTTTCTCATTGCAGATTTTATTGCTCTCGCTCAACATATGTTTAAATGAGTTTTTAACTGCGTGTGGACAGTTGCCTGAATATTTTTGAAATGATGCCGAAGCACAATCGTTCCCAGTTTACTTTTTTCCGACTGGGGCAAGCTTTTATTGTCCTTATCAGTGGAAAATGCTGAAAGGGAATTATCCCATAAAAACATTGCTGAATGCAATGATGGAGTGACTAGTAGACTGAGAAAAAAAGAAAACCTTATAAGTTGACTTAATAGCTGGGTCTTCGACTTATAGGCTATACACGATTGGCAAGCTGGGATCTAGAATGCCCATATAAACGCATCGGAAGTATGGCGCTTTTCCGCCAAAGTGGCGACTTTAAGAGAGGCTGGGCGATAGGCGACTTTTGGTGGCGCAAAACATACAGCGAGTTGGCGACTTGGCTATTTATAGCTTCCATTTCATTGTTTTTTCTGTCAAAAATAAGGGCTAGCCGCATGAATCGGCAATATTGCCAATTCTTTTACAATTGACATTTTGACCACAGTGACTCATCAAGGAGAGAGAAGGCAAGTCAAATTGGTCGTTATCGTTATTCGTCATCATTTGAACTATTTCTCATTACCGCGCATGCTCACAATAACGATAATTGTTATTTCTCGCGGTCTAAAAGCACCCTAATGTCTCAAAATAAACATTATTTGGAGTTGACTCGCAATTAGCAAATGTCAACTAACATTTTAAAATCGGTTCCACTGGGAAGTTGTTTTAAAGCAATCAAATAGACAGAGAGTTAATACTGAAACCTTTTTTATTGAAGAATTACGTGGTAATGTTTTTGTATTTTCAACTCTACCAGGCACGTAGTCAGGGGGGGCGGAGGCTCGGGACTCCCCCGCAAAGGTTACAAAATATCTTAGTGATTTATATATTTCTAAACTGTTTAAACTTTTATACTACAATTACTAGGGTACTGGCTTAGAAGGAACCATCTCAATAAAGTTTGGAGGTGGTCAATTATATAGGGTAAAATATTCACGGGATCTAAAGAAATTTAAACAAAAATTTTAGGGTTTCTAGGTACCCACTATCTAAGTTCTAAGTGTCGCTCATTAAAATAATTGACAAATAAACAATATTAACAATTATTTCTAATATTACTACTAACTAGTGATACATCGTTGAAAAGCTAGATGCACCAATTTGGAGTTGATGCCAAATTTCCTTGTTTTGATGTTGATGAATATAAGAAAATTCTGAAACAGTTGAATTTATGTACACATCCGAGTATTATGTTGCATACAGTTTTTTCTCAGAATTCAGAGAAGAAATCATTTTTATGTTTCACCTTTGCATCCAAGTAGGTTATAATGAATATTTTTTGAGTCCAGTTCCTTGATAATGTAAAATGTAAACACCGTTAAAAAATGCAATACTCTATTCATATCGTTTTGTTATTCTATACTTGATATAGTTTATTTTTTGATATCAAAGAGTGCCTCGAGGTGTTTGGGGGGTATGTAGATAAAAACAGGCTTTGGATATTTCGAATACTCAACAGGTTCCCCCTAGGTAGGGACGTGACCTGTTCGATTATTTCATGGCGAGTAGGAGCCACAAAACCTTTTTTTGCTCTAAAGGTGACATTTCTTTACTGCTCCTCCAGGATGTTTGAGAAACGGAAACCTAATCACCCGCTCTTTTGCTCGCAAATATGGCGATACCCAACGACGACCTACTCCTGATACCCAAGATGTCCTTCAGTAGGACGTTGATGGCAGTGGCGTATATAAGGGGGGGCCCAGCCCCCCCCCCCCCGAAACCAGCCACGCATTCAGTTTTGACGTCTGGGAAAAGGCTGAAGTAGTTGTCTAAAAATATAGTACTGAATAAAATTAAATTAGCAGCGACATCAAAATGTAATCTAATAATAAAGCAGATAGGGCAACTTTAGCGATCATAGATGTCTGATTAGGAAGTACACCTTGGTTTCTATGCTTCAGTTTCGAATTATTATCTATAAAAATAGAAATATACATTTCTAATATCCATATGTGTTATAAGCAGGGTGAGTTTTTAGTACCGGCTCGGTAGATAACTCCACTATTGTAGAAGATAGCCAAAAAAGTTATATATAAAAGTTGTAGCCACGGATATGCTCCTTGCTCAGAAAATATTTAGATTTATACAGGGTAATCCATAACTGCGTGGTGATGCAAACATGCATTTTTTAAATGAGATACCCTATATGTTATTCCATATTCAAATTCTACTAATGATTTCCGTTCTTTTAATAAAGGGTATTGTTAGATTATACAGGGTATTTCAAAAGTTATGACCATTTTTATGTCCAAATCGCTGTCAAATGAACGTACTGTATATCAAAAAGTGTAAAATCAAAAATCATATTTTGTACACGGATGAATAAAAAATATTCTCTAGTTTTAAAATCGGCTAATAAAAAACGCATGACGCATGTTCGTATCCAGGGTGATAGAGATTGCAAAATCTAGATTTTCTCTCTTCTTTTAAATATAACCCCCAATATTTTATTATACCAAAGAATTGCTTTTAATATGCTCTGTCATCTTTGCATAGCACTTGTTATGGCTGCATTCATAAGTTTCTTAGATATTTCGATTTTTCTACAATACACCTTCTATTTGTTTACTAAAATTTATATATTTTTTTTGAGAAAATACTATCAAATTTTAGTTTTGCTTAACAAACAACTGAAATATAAGGCCATAATAGTACTTGATCACACAGTCGAAATAAAACGATTCTTCAATCTTTCAAACGAATTAGTTTCAGAATGCCTCCGTTCTGGATATTGCTGTTCATAGTTGATCTATTCTAGAGGCAAGTAGGCAATTTCTCAAAGATTCTCCTAAATACCATCAATTGAAAAATTAATTTTTAAAGCTCGTTTTTCACACAGTATGGAATTATTGAGTAAGTTATAAAAACTGCCAATTTTTCAAGGTCTACCTGATAAATCTGCTTGATAATTATGCATCACGTCTACAAAAATGTTTCCTCAGCATACTTGACTTTATGATCTCGATGATTCAGGGTTTTGACTTCATCAAATACTATCATGACCTTATAATTTAGTTGTTCGTTAAATGAAAAATAAATTCGATAGTACTTTCTCAAAATAAATAAATTTCAGTACACAATTAGAAGCTATATTTTAAATTTACCGAAAAATCGAAATATCTCGGAAACTGATGGACGTAGATACACAAGTGCTATACAAGGATGAAAGAGCATACTAAAAGCAATTCTTTGGCATAATAAATTATTGGGGGTTACATTTAAAAAAAAAGAGAAAATCTGGATTTTGCAATCTACATCACCCTGTATACGAGTATGCGTCGCGGGCTCTTTTTATAGCCGATTTTAAAAGTAGAGGATATCCTTAATCTTTCCATGTAAAAAAAATTATTTTTGATTTATTACTTTTTGATATACAGTACGTTCGTTTGACAGCGATTTGAATATAAAAATGGTTCCAACTTTTGAAATACCCTGTATAATGTCATAATACCTTATATCGTGAGAACAGAAATTATTAGTAGAATCTCCACGTAGTTATGGATTACCCTGTATAAATCAAAATATTTTTTTTGATGGTAATACCTGACTGCTCCCAATTTCTACCCCCTCCCCCCCCCCGCCTCAGATCACATGATTAAATTAGTGAGCCCCCCCCCTCCAACTGAAATCTTGGCTACGGGCCTGTTGCCACCAATATCTTCGCGGCCTGGTACCCAACTGAAGTGTACAGCGTTGCGTGAAGCTAGTAATCTGATTTGGTGTTGAAATAGACCCATAGCAATTGTGATGTAGCTTCCTCCAGGAGTCCAAGGCGTTTTAAACGGCGTGGGAGTCCGAACCCTTAGATTCTACGATAAATATGACCTAAACCACAGCCTCATCTTAAGATAATTTCATTTTGACATATTTTTGCGGTTCTGTAGGTCAGAGCTCACTCTCAGAGAATATATCATACATGTAGAGGAGTAGAAATGTTCCTTGCGATCTGATTTGCATAAATTTCAATTTAGAATGAAAACTAAGGGCCGGTTTCATCAGTCCCTGATAAGTGAGATTGCCTATCTGTCAGATATCGCCATGGGGAACCTTGAATGTTAAACTTAGTCGATACATACAGGGTGTTAATTTGAAAACTTCCAACAACGAAAACGTCAAAAGATATTTTAACGGGGTCAGCTTTTTAATCTAAAACTACTTCATCTCCTTCCCCTCGTACTCGTTGGACCCAGGGTCACTCTCTTAAGAATTTTAAATGACAAGGGGTATCGGGGAATATCTTGTTTTATCAAGGTATGTCAATGCATTGTACTTCATTTCGATTTTTCAAAATCGGTCGATTCGTTTTCGAGAAAATTAGAAAAATCTTTATATATCTTGGTTTGTACAAACATAACAAAGAGACACGAAAATATTAGTTTTTAAGTATTCCAAATGTGTCCCATTATCGGCCAAACAGTGATATAGGCGATGTTCAAATTCCTGACGGGCCGTTGCAGAAACATGTGGGATATCATGGCAGCATTTGATAATGCGTTGAGGAAGGTCATCCAAACTTTGAGGTTGGCGACGAAACGCAATAGATTTTAAATCGTCCCAAAAAAGTCCAATGACGTCAAATCAGGAGATCTAGCAGGCCACTCTATGGGCCCTCTTCGCCCTATCCATTTATCTGGAAACGCGTCGTCTAGCTATTTCCCAACCGAAAGAACTAATGAGGAGGAGCGCCGTCTTGCTGAAAAGGTGTAGTGATAAGCGAGTCGATGTTATTTCCCAACATAAATGTCTCCATTAAATTTCCACTGATAAGCAACGACCCAATTACTTTGTTTCCTAAAATGCCTTCCCACACATTTTTTTTTTGAGGTACTGGGTATGCCCTTTTGCAAAAGCTTGAAGATTTTCGATGCCCCAGTAACTGTCACTTAAAATTTTTGAGGGGATGACCCTGGCGGGCAAAGGGTACAAGGGAGGAAAGTATCTTTTGGTTAAAAAGTTGTCCCCCTCGACAAATCTTTAGACGTGTCTCAGCGTGTTTTCTTTTAATCAGTAGTTTTCGATAAATCCGTGGTGGGAAGTTTTCATATAAACACCCTGTCTTATATCGTCTGTTCGACCAACAGCAAATAAATCTGAGTTGATCGGTGGAGTATATTTTTCTTCTCGGTATAGATCGCTAGCAGAAGCGGAAGTCGGGACTCGATCCCCGAAATGCCATTTCCTGTACTTTAATGGAGAAATTAGATTCGCCCGATTAGTCACATGGGTAGCCATTGCTCTATTATAGTTTTGATTTATATTTTTCGCACGAAGGGGTTGCAGGGCGGAACGGATATATGAAGTAGTGCGACTACACAGTGCTGGAGGTTAAAATATATTAAAAGGGCTCTATAACTAAATGTCAACTGTTTGTCAAGAAGACTTGGACATATAGGCCTGGTTTCACCGGTCCCTGATAGGTGTCAGATAGCCTACCTGTCAGATAACGCTATCTGACACTAATCAGGAACCGGTAAAACCGGCCCTAAAGGTAAACAGCATAGATAAACATGTTTCTAATCATGTCATTTTTCTTGACATAGGCATTGGGCATTAAGGGGCTAGGGTATAGCGCGCGAACTTGAGAATCCAGGAAAATATGTGCTATCGTGTTAACGCTTTCTCGAGTATGTGTGTCAAAAATAAAATGAAGGGAGGTAAGTCCAAGGGTCGGCTTGCGATACTGCTGACGGCCGATCGCCCCGAACAGGATTTCGCATCGAGGAGAGCCGAGAACGACGGACCGGTTCCGTACTGATAGTGTGACGCTACCTCAATTATTATTAAGTTTCGCATTTCCAAGCTCCTGACGTTACCTTTAAATTTACAGTAATGATTCAAAAAGTAAATGGAAGAAGAAAGCTTGTCAATTCGGTGGCCTTGTTTTGATATTGCGTTTGGTTCTTAAATTACAGACATTTGAGGAATGTATGATTCTGCGAGTTTGCTTGCACACTAAAAAACTTCTTTGAAAAAGTCACTTAAGGTCTTAACTATCATATTCTGAAATTTTATGTATGTAGTTTGAAAAATAAGTGAGTTATGCGTGAACTTGCGAATACGTGTTTTACATGGCAAATACATATACAGGGTGAGTTTTTAATACCGGCTCGGTCGATAACTCCACTACTGTAGAAGATAGCGAAACAAGTTGTATATAAAAGTTGTAGCCAAAAATGTGCTCCTTGCTCAGAAAATATTTTGATTTATACAGGGTGATCCATAACTACGTGGTGATGCAAACATGCATTTTTTTAAATGAGACGCCTTATATATTATTCCATATTCAAATTCTACTAATGATTGCCGTTCTTACAATATAGAACACTGTTACATTATACAGGGTATTTCAAAAGTTATGGCCATTCTTATCTCCAAATCGCTATCAAAAAGTGATGGATCAAAAATCATTTTTTTTTTCACACGGATAGATAAAAAATATAATCCAGTTTTAAAATCGGCTACAAAAAAAGCCTACGACGCATATTCGTATACAGGATGATGTAGAATGCAGAATCCAGATTTTTCTCTTTCTTTTCGAATGTAACCCCCAATATTTTATTATACCAAATAATTGCTTTTAATATCCTCTTTCATCTTCTCTTGTTGTACCTACGTCCATGAGTTTTCGAGACATTTCGATTTTTCGGTAAATTTAAAACATAGCTTCTATTTGTGTACTGAAATTTATTTATTTTGAGAAAGTACTATCGAATTTGTTTTTTATTTAACGAACAACTAAATTATAAGGTCATAATAGTATTTGATGAAGTCAAAACCCTGAATCATCGAGATAATAACCTCAAGTATGCCGAGGAAAGAATTTTGTGAGCGTGATGCATAATTATCAAGCAGATTTATCAGGTATGCTTTAAAAAATTGACGGTTTTCATAACCTGCTCAATAATTCCGTACTGTGTGAAACAAGAGCTTTAAAAATTAATTTTTTCATTGAGGGTATTTAGGAGAATCTTTGAGAAATTGCCTACTTGCCTCTAGAATATATCAACTATGAACAGCAATATCCAGAACGGAGGCACTCTAAAACTAATGCGTTTGAAAGATTGAAGAATCGTTTTATTTGGACAGTGTCGTTTAATATTTCATAGCCTACCTGATAGATCTGCGCTTGAATGAATAAGGACCAGAGGCTATCCAGCACGGAATGTGGCTGGTGCATAGGCCACACGATGGGCCCTTTTGCGCCTCTATCCGCGCTAGTTCCTAAGACCTGCCCTTTTGGCAAAGGCAAGTACATTCTTAGGTCCTATCCGTTTTATCTCTATTGGTTCCAAGGTTCTTGAGCCCAGTATAGTCTGCCTGTGATAACCTAGGGTTTCACAGCGACACAGAATGTGTGCCGAGGATTCTTCCTCTTCACCACACCACGTGCACGTTGGGTCGTTGACCACCCTCATCACAAACAAGTGACGCCTGAAGGTATTGTGACCCGTTAATAAGCCTACTAGCAATCTCAAGTTACTCCTATCCAGAGAGAGACAAAATCGTCCTATTCTCTCTGCAGGCCCTGCTAATAGCTCCCGAGCCTGACGGAGATGACCAGAGATGTTGTTCCATCTCAGAGAGTGTTGATTCTGGATCCACTCTCCAGTTGTTTTCCTAATCAAGTTTGCAGACAGTCCTAAGGCTGGTTCCGGGCCCACAAAACTGTTTCCGGATCCCGTCCTGGCCAGATGATCCGCCATTTCATTACCCTTTACCCCAGCGTGCCCAGGTACCCACATCAGTGATACCTTGTGTTTAACTGAGATGTCGTCAAGAGCCCTCCTGCACTCCAGGACCAGTCCCGACGTTATTTTCCAAGCACTCAGTGCTTTGATGGCTGCCTGGCTGTCAGAGCAGATAGTAATCCGTCTCCTAGACCCGTCAATTACCCGAATACGATTTACACAGGCAAGTATCCCATAGACCTCAGCCTGGAATACTGTGGTGTGCCCCACAAGAGGGAATGAAAGTCTTGTATGGGGTCCGTAGACTCCCGAGCCCGAGCCCTCTCTAGCGAGTGAACCGTCTGTGTACCAGACCTGTCCTCCTCCTTCGATGAGCTGTCTTTCCCTAGACTCCCACTCTTCCCTTGACGGAAACACCACCGTAAATTTGCGATTGAAGCGATGCGTAGGAGAAACTGCATCGCTCCTCGCCAACAATATAGGACAATCCTCATGCAACTCTGCTAGAATCGTCGAATGTCCTTTGCCTGGATTCATAAAAGTCCAGCTACCCTGACTCCAGAGACGGAACCCAGTTTTTCTAGCTTCCCCTTGGATTACCAGATCCAAAGGAGGAAGATTCAATAGTGTTTCAATGGCACTAAAAGGTGTTGTGCGCACTGCACTGGTTATACTAAGACATGCCAAACGTTGAACCTTATTAAGTTTGGCTCTTGTTGCCTCCGTCTTTATACAGGTCCACCACACTATGGAGCCATATATTAGTGACGGTCTGACTATTGTAGTGTAGAGCCAGTGCACCACTTTTGGGCTCAGGCCCCAGCTACTACCGACAATTCTTCTGCAGGCCCATAATGAGTTTCGAGCCTTGCTTACCTTATAATCCACGTGCTGCCTTCAAGTCAGCTTGTGATCCAGTATGACTCCTAGATACTTTACTGACTGAGACAATTCAAGTGTCGTTCTGAAAAAGGTAGGCCTCACGAGGCCTTCCATCTTCCTTTTCCTAGTGAACATAACGAGCTCCGTCTTTTCGGCGTTCACTGACAGATCTACCTCATTACACCACGTTTCCACAACACGCAGCGCGCCTTGCATTACCTCGGAGACTGTATTAATGAATCTACCCCTGACCACTATGCTCAAATCATCGGCATAGGCCTGTACGTAGACCCCTGTGTTACTTAGTCTCACGAGTAGGTCATTCACCACTAAGCACCATAATAGAGGTGAAAGAACACCGCCTTGCGGGCAGCCTCGCGCCACTGCAACGCTATAGTTTATGTCATTAAGCGTTGCAGAAGCCACTCGGCACTCTAGAGTAGTAAGAATCCACTCCACTAGGATTGGAGCAATTCCATGTCTATCTAGGGCGCGTCTTATCGAATTGGTAGTGGTACAGTTGAACGCACCCTCGATATCAAGAAATGCTACCATAGCCACTTCCCGTTGATCTAACGTTTTCTCCAGCCTGCTGACCAAATGATGAAGTGCCAGCTCAGCTGATTTTCCCGCCTGATATGCGAACTGATAGGCATGGATTTCAACCCTTTGTAAGGGCCCATCCCTGATATATCTATCAACCAACCTCTCCAGTGTTTTTAGTAAAAACGACGAAAGGGTAATCGGTCTAAAGTCCTTCGGACGAGTATAGCTACCTCTGCCCGGCTTAGGGATAAAAACGACCCTTGAATGCAACCAGCTCTTCGGTGTGAAGCCAGTAGCCACGCAGGCGCGAAATATCCTAACTAGGTATGGTAGTATCAGATCCTGTCCATGTTGTAGCATGGCTGGAATGACGCCATCCTTGCCTGGACTTTTGTATGGAGCAAAAGTATTTATCGCCCATCTTGTGCGGTCATAAGTGTGAAACTGTACCTTAATGTAAACATGATTTGCCACTACATTCGTAGACTGTACAAGATATTTTTCTGTGAATGGATAATCTATAATGAATAAAAACGACAGATAATGAAAGACTGACGCCTAACAGGCAATTTTCTTAGCTTCACTCAATTAATCATTTGATGTTACTGAACTGGTAGCTTATCCAATACATCCAATAGCTAGTTAACAGGGGTCACAAGTCCAAAATGGAGTTTTATTTTTTAAGCGTAATAAGTCACATGGATATGTTTTATAAATCGTTATGAATGAAAGGGGCTCTATGGTGTATGTAACGTAATGGTCACATTATCGAAGTCAATATAAGGGAGGGTTGAATTTTCGATGGTTTTAATATCGAAGAGTTACTTGTTATGTCTTCAGTTCAAGGGTTCTTTAACGTTTTTGTATTATGGAGACAAAAAAAGTATCCTATCTTCCCCGGCTGGAGGAGCAAATGAATAATAGTTATTAAAAAATGTTGGTACATTTTGAAAATTTTTAAAATTTTGAAAACTCTGAAAATGTTCCTTTTACGTAAACACCCCTTTAAGAATTAATTTTCTACCTGCGGTCAACATTTTCCTTGAATTTCTATACCAAAATCCAACATGCCTGCTCCAGTTTGTCTCTGTTACAATATTTGTTGAATCTGATGCGCCAAATTCATTGGAAACTTCCATATAACGTGATAAACTGAGTCAAAAGCTCTCAGGAAATTGTCGAAGGTATGTCATTCTCATTAAATTAGCGAAAAAAATGTATCGAAATACGGAGCCAATGTCTATACGACTTGTCAATAGTTCCTTTTGGTGATTCGATTCCATGGTATCGGTTCCGTTTTCGGAATCGATTCCTTCATATAAATTCTGTATACTTTGACAGTTGAAATTTTAAAGTGAACTTCTATTTTCTTCTTTATAGAGCATTTAAATAAAAGCTTTTTTGGAAGGATTTTGTTCATTTAATTTATTTTTTACTTTTTAGCTGTTAACCAGAATTTTTATTCTCGGCGAACCTTTCGTTTAACCCCAACACTATAGGAAAGCATAAAAAAATTAAAAACCCATCATATTAGATTAAGAGTGATTTCAGTTAATTCAGTATATTTTTCTAATTATATTCTCTGCAAGCCCTTTCATTTGATACCCATATTGCAGAAGTGCATAAAAAATATATAACTACTCCGCCATCTTGGATGGTCCGCCACATCAGCCTTAGAATGACGTCACATTATTTCTCGAAGTACTCTCCATAAGCCCTTTAATGTGATACCCATATTGAACAAATGCATTGAAATTTACTATACCGCTATCTTGGATGGTCATGATATGGGATTTAGACAGACGGCACATCGTTTATTGTGTATTGCCGTCCAAACTAAACGTGTATACAAAATTTTGGCTAAATCGGTTGAAGATATCTTCTTCAAAATTGAATAGCTAAATTCCACCCGGACATACATATATACAAAGAAACAGTAATGGAATTGCGAAAACTAACCACACCGCACCGTCAGGTATGAATCAAACCATTTCGAAGATCTAGTTCATGATTCCGATGCAACGTGCAGGAATCCAAAACACAACACGATTCACAAGTGGTTTGGCTAACCGACACCGGCAGTTCGTGTGCGGATTTGTGAATCGAAAATTCCAAACCATCGGAATCGTTACCTTTGATTCCTATTACGGTATCGTTCCTATGAAACGATTCCGTCGGAATCCACTCACCTCTAGTTATCGCTGCAACTGTACCGTCTCTGCGCAGTTCTCAAAAATGCGCCGTGTTTCTATCCACACGCAACGTTTTGTCTGCAACGTTTTGGACTACACAGACAAAACGTTGTGGAAAACGTAGCGTCTGGACCAGGCTTAAGAGAAACAAAGAGTCTGTCTCGCTCAAGCCGAAAGAACTAAAAATCGGCGGCACACTCACAGACCGACCTTTTTTGTCGGGATGCAATCATTTTTGGAATCAGCGCGTGCGTTTACACCCGTCACGCCGATTTAGGGAGTGCTTTGCTACGCCGACAAAACGAAATATTAATCATTTTCATTGTTTCAATAACGCCTCAGTACCTACTAGATATTTTTTTGTTTCGGCTGTTCTCACTCCCTCGGTGTTTGTAATTCCAGGTTGCCAAGAACGCATATGTCTGCGTACGTTTTATTGGACATTACATTTAATTGTTCTGGAATAGCCTTACAACGCTTTGAGGTATGCAGGATGTTCATTTGAGAATTTAACACCACGGATTTATCGAAACATGATTAAAAGGAAAAAGGCTGAGACACGTCAAAAGATTTGGCAAGGGAGGATCATTTTTAACCTAACACTACTTGTACCCTCTGCCTTGTACACTCTGCCTCCCAGGTTCACCCCCTTTCAAAATTTTAAATAACAAGGGGTACTTAGAAGCATCTTTACGAATCTTAATTCACCACACTTACAATCTAGGTAAACACAATATTAGTAGAACAAATTTTATTGATCAATAATATTATGTATAAACATTCATTCTATAGAGTGAATTACCTTAGTTTTTGTTTGTAATGTTTGCCAAACTTGAGGGACTTTATGGTGTAATATAATTTAATACTAATAATAATAATCAAGATCCACCTCAAAACTCAAGCCATATCCAAACGGAGGAGCTATACATACGACGCGGTATCTTCCGGGGTGACTCTCTCAGTTTACTGTGGTTCTGCCTCTGTCTAAATCCACTTTCCAATGCATACAACAGCACAAACTATGGTTTCAACACCAGACACCAGAAAGCAAATCAACACAAAATCAATCATCCCCTCTAATGGACAATATAAGCCTATATGCTGCCACTGACGTGCAATTGAGAGAATTACTTAGAATAACAGAGGTTTGTACGTCAGATGTCAGGATGAAGTTTGGAATGAGCAAATGCAAGGTGCTACACATAAAAAGGTCCAATGAAAGAATCATCCTGGACAGGAAATAGTAACTGGCCAGACATTGGATAACATGGACAAGGAAGAGACGTACAAGTACCTGGGTTTCAATCAGAGTGTTAAGATAGACCACGCACAAATCAAAGCACAACTTAGAAAAGTATTTAGAGACCGCCTCATTAAGCTTCTGGAAACATAACTGAATTATAGAAACCTTACAAAAGCTATTAATACATTTGCAATAGTGATTACGACACAAAACTACAAAAAATACGTAATTAAAGATCCATCCATGACAGACGATAACTGCAAAAAGCCATCAACAAAAAGAAACAAGAGATCACAAAACAAGTGGGTGCAAAACTCTTGCCGGCAGCGAGTACACAGCCAGACATAACTCTGCAGCCAAGGCCTTGCACGAAGCGCTAGCCACAATAAAGAAACTAAGAGAAACCACAGATCCATATTATAATTACACTCCGACATCAGTACTTAAAAACAATCAATACAAACTATACCGGACGTTGAAATACTTACAGACAAGACTATCCCAGCCAATTGATCAGATATAGTTTTCCAGTCAAAACTCGACAAAGTTACATACTCGATAGACATTGCTATTCCCAATGATGTCAATATTCAAAACACATACGCTGATAAAATATGTAAGTATACGAACCTTGCCATTGAAATAACACGAATTTTGAAGCAGGACAAAGTAACTATTGTTCCCCCATTATGTCGGTCTCAGGCCTTCCACCAAATAAATTTACACCCCACTTACAACCGCTAGGCCTGGACGAAATGTTACACAAAATGTTCCAAAGGTCTGTAATTCTGAAGACCTGTAATATCGTGCGATCCTTACTAAATTCCGATCAGTAATAGTTCAGGTGTTGACTTGGCACAGCCCGTCGCCATTTGTTGCTACCGCAGTCATGCCAGAGAAACTTGGAAAGTCAGAATAATAACAATAATCGCGCTCGCGATTGTACAGGCAAACAAGCCTAACATAGTCCTTCTCGACCACCAACAGAAGACGATGTTCGTTGTAGAGTTTTCGGCACCTGCCGAGGTGAACATCGTCTCAAAGGAGGAGGAAAAGTACTAAGTATCAGGAGTCGCTCGGACAACTTCGCAGGCTCTGGCCAGACTACACTGTAGGTCTGCTGGTTATGGTCATTGGATCCCTAGGTGGAATGAGGAATACGCTGCTCTCTGCACTACGCAAAATACCGGTGTGCCGTGCGGCGGCGCACATCTCAGCCGCCAGAATGCAGAAGGCAGTCACCCTTGGGTCCCTTCGTCTACTTAGGGCCCATTGGGTAACGGAACAGCAGCTCGGTGTGTTGGGAGCCTGGGCTGCACTTTTTTGTTTTTTATATATAAAATCAAGGCACAACTAACCCAAGAGTTCAGAGACCGCCCTATTAACACATTTCCGATACCAATCCTCACATACTTCTTCGGCATCAACAGAATCATTTATTCTGTTCCCTGGATCCTCAGGAACGGTTTCGCTCTATATAAAGCTTAAAAAATATGTAACAAACTAAAGCAAAAAACACCTGACGATGGTTTAGATATAATAAACCGAAACGTCGTGGAAAGGAAAATCGTTTCATTTAATTGACCGCAATACCACTAGAAAAAACCAAAGCAAACAAACAAATTTACATCGAGCAATAGTAAAAACAGACAAAAAAAATACACAAGACAACACACCACTCAACCGGGTTAACCTATCATGTCCAAACTATGTCGAGACACACACACAATCACAACAAGAAGAAAAAAACACCTGGTCGCAGAAACCACTCCATGGTAAATATAGATACCGTATTACGGAAGACCACATAAATGAAAAACAGTCATACACCTGGATGCAGGATGGCCAACTCTTTCCAGAAACTGAGGGATTTATGCTTGCTATCCAAGACCAATGTTATTGCGACGAGAAACTACAAGAAATACGTAATTAAAGATCCATCTATAACAGACGATAATTGCAAAAAATGTCAGCAACAAAAGGAAACAATAGATCACATAACAAGCGGATACAAAACTCTTGCCGGTACCGAATATACATCAGCCAGACATAACTCTGCGGCCAAGGGCATACACCAAGCAGTAGTCACAGAAAACGAACTAATAGAAAACACAGGTCCATACTACAATTACATCAGCACTCGAAAACGATCGATACAAACTATACTGGGACGTTGAAATACATACAGACAAGACTATCCCAGCCAAAAGATCAGATATAGTTTTCCAGTCAAAGGGCGACAAAATATTGCCATCCCCAACGATGTGAATATTCAAAACACCTACGCTGGGAAGATATCCAAATACACGCATCTTGCCATGGAAATAAAACGACTTTGGAAACAAAAAAATGTCACTATTGTACCCCTCATTATGTCGGTGTCAGGCCTTACACCAAACACGTTTACACAACACATTCAACAGTTGGGCCTGGATGAAAAGTTACACAAAGTAATCCAAAAGCCCGTATTCCTGAGGACCTATAATATTGTGCGATCCTTCCTAAATTCCGATCAATAATAGTCCGGGTATTGACTTGCCACAGCCCGTCAACACCTGCTGCTACCGCAATTAGAGCAACTTAGAAAGTTAGGTAAAAGTCATGCGAGAGAAGCTTGAAAAAACATAGTAATATTAATGATAGGTCATTATTCGCCATACATACAAAAAATACAGAAAATGAAATAATATATCAATATAAATGGCGAAACCACCGAGGTTGTTTTTCAACTCAACCGAGCTAGATACATAAATGATCGTTGAAGTATAGTTATGTGTGGTCCAACTAAGTTTGATGACCATATTTCATGTCTGGTATATATACAACATGTATCTGTTCAGGTTTCATTTTATCAACACAGATTTTGTGGAATAAATTGCTAGTATGTAAGAAATAAAATTGCTTAGTGTCGAGTATCCCTGTTCGAATAGACAACAAAAACGTAAGAAAATATCACTTTTAATTGGAATACGTGTCAAAATAGGCCAAATAATGATATAGGCGATATTCAAATTCCTGACGGACAGTTGCAAAAACATGTTGTGAGATACCATGGCAGCTTCCAATGATGCGTTGATGAAGATCCTTCAAACTTCGGGTGGGGCAGTAGACACAATAGATTTGAAATGAATCCACAAAAAAGTCTAATGGCGTTAAATCAGGAAATCAGCAGGAACATAGTGAGTGGAGCGCCGCCTTGCTGGAAATATATTTCAGCTCGTTGATTTCAGCATAATCAAGTATAGGAGTGGGGTTTCGAATCTCTCCAATTTCTGGGACATTTGCTTATGTTTACAGCCACACCGCCTAGTTTTATCTTGCTGTTTGTTTTAGTATTTTTAGTGTTTTAGTTCAGTGCATGTCATCCAGAAATAATGTCTGAAAATAAAAGTTATGATGCGGACTTCAACATAATATGAAGTCACTAGCTGATTTTCTACGGTAACTAATAATAATTATTTTATTAAATACAGTGCTTCCGTATCTTATAATTATCTCACTATCAGATGTTTTGTAACAATGTATTTGCTCACATATATCAGGTGTACATCATTTACATGACAAGCACCACACGCTTCTCTTGTAAACACATTTGTTGTTAATTTAATATATCAGGAACATGTGAGCTGCCGCAAGCTTTAACAATGTGTGTGTGGCACTAAATACATTTTAAATTTTTTTTATTTTTCCCCCAACTAGGTTAATTATACATAGGCCAGTATTCCGGACCTACGGATTGCAAATAAAAGCTAATATACCGATATTCCTTTGTATATGAGCCGACACATGGTGTTTGATTATATACTTGGGAACGCTTATATTAAAGAAGTACCTGGATTTGCATATATACTGCACAATGTTCTCCCAATATTATATCAGTATTAGTCACAGTCGGAAATAATGTGTGCGTATGCTAGAGTGCTACCGAATCCAAAAATTAATTGTTATTACTTTATTATATTTCAGTAATTAGTTTACTCTTTGTCCAAGCTTCCCCTTGATGATTTTTTAAAGTTAATAATATCGTGAGAAGGAAAAGTCCGTTGTGTAAAGTGGTAACCTAAACTATATATAAAAGTCACATCACTGTGTGATCGAGTTGTCAGTTTACAAGTGTAGCAACTTACATAATAGTAATGCGATAGTAGTAATAAATATAGTTAAAAAAAACTAAAAAAAAAATTAGAACTAAAAAGTTAAAAATAATTTTTAAACTAAACTTAAAGCGACAATGAACGAAAAGTACTAGTATGGTTGTCAAAAAAGGTGGACACTCTGCGCCATATTTCTTCGTAAATCGAGCGCATGATGCGTTTTTCACAAGCATTTTAGTATTAGACACCGAAACACTTTGGATGAAAGGTTTCCTGCCAATTGTTTCGTCTGCGAGCCACGCCACCTACGATTTTTCCAATTCCTACGCCATAATTACAAAACCGCAAATATCTTAAAAACCATCAAAGATAGAACCACATGTGCCTAGATAAAAGTGAAAGATAATTTAATTTCGCATCCACCGATGTGAAACTTGTGATACGATCCCATTTGAAAAAAAAAGTTTTTAACGTTTCAAACTTTTCAAATTTGAAAATTGCTAGTTTATTGATTTAATGTTCTTTTGAAACAAAGATCTTACTGAAACACAAATACGTTCCTTACTTGTTTCAAAACCGAAAACCGCATCTTTCTATCGCGTTTAGTTTCCGATATATTGACGTTTCTTGTAAAGTACTACAAACGTCAAATTTTGTAAAAATTGCTGAATAACTCCGAAAATAGGCTTCGTAGACATAAACTGTGGTTAACAAACTGGACCTAAAAATCAATGCTGAATTCAAAAGCGTAATAATATACAGGGTGTTCCCTTTAAAATAAGCAAGTTGATGCCTACTTCCGGTATATCCGGGAGTCCGCCATCTTTGAAAATATTTTCTGAATGTAGAGCATTTTATTCCAAACATTTTCGTCTAATTTAAACGGTATGGCCGCTAGGGAGCACCGCGCGCTTATTGGACCACCCTGTATAAACTCAACTAGCCGATCGAAATCAACTTCGATTAACCCTTGTACTATTTTAATTTTGAATGAATAAAATTTATGGAGTTTAGCAACTGTGTATTTATTTTTTTTATTTATTTGTATTCTTTATACAAATCCTGCTACCTCGAAGGCTATGCCTTTTGTGAGGTCCAAGCAAATGAAGATACATAACAAAAATTTTGCTAACCTATGAGCTGCGCGTCGTTGACTCAATTTCGCATTTTTTTCGCTTCCCACTGATTCATTGCTCTCCTCATAGATATGCCCTTGCTCTTCTTAGATCTTCATAGATCAATACTAATACTGCAAGCTCCTTAGGTATTCATCAAGGGGTGAGAATTCTTAATGCTCTAAATTTTGACATAATGTTGTACCCACAATTTTGCGTAATGAACTTGAAGTTTGATAGTCTTCCCTGTATGTCTGGCGTTAATCGGAACGGCATCGGCAGTTAGATTTTGGCACCATAAATTGGAATCATTTCCCGTGTTCTTGCTACTGTCCGTCAAGAATTTGAACATAACCATTGTTTTGCCAATAACGAGCAATATTTTGAACACTTATTGCAATAAAAAGTAATATTTTCGTGTGTTTTTGTTCCATTCGTACAAATTCAGATATACAAAGGTTTTACGAATTAACTCGAAAACGAATCGACTGATTTTAAAAAATCGAACGTCAAAATAAAGGATTTCGACATACCTTTGAAATAAGATATACCTAATTCGATACCCCTTGTCATTTAAAATTTTTAAGGGGAAGACATTGGTTGGGCAGAGGGTACAAGAAGGTGTAGTTTTTGGCTAAAAGGTAGGCTCACTGGTTTTTGATAACTCCGTTGTGGGAAGTTTTAAATGTATAGTATAACCTCCGAAGTACTCTGATATATTGAAGAACTAACTACTTACTAATAACTTTTTTCACAAATAACTACTCCTCCGATAAAGGATACATTAAATTGCTCTAACCGTTATGCTATTTTAGCCAAATCGTTACGTCGTAAAAAAGGCTTTTGACAGCAAAAGGTCGGAAAGAAATGAAATTTGGTGAGATGATAGACATTGGTCCCCTGAATCTATACCTAAGTTTGCGACCTTGGGAGGTTGTCGCTCGAGGGGTGGAAGGGTGAAAACTCTGCCTCGCGGAGATTTTCGAGAAATAGCGTAGTTTTGATAAGTGGTATCGATCAGATCTTTTGCACTGAAAAGATTTTTGTAGGACTTAACGATTGGCTAACATCGGTAGCAGGTAGCGATGTGTTCCTAAGTGTCGCACTTTTTTAAGCCCAAATGTGTTATTTAGGCAGCTGCAGATAATAGAGATATGAGAAAAGTTAATCGCTTAGGAGAAAAAGCGTCACAATATCTTTTGGTAGTGTTATTCGACTTAATACGCGATTGAATACTGATCTTAGTATAAATCAAAAACCACCCCCTAACTTTGGGGCACTGGAGAATGGAACTATTGGTCGCACAAAAAAATGCAAAGACAAAATTTCTGAAGCATTTTATTTTCTCCATATATTATTTGAACTATTTTTCGATAGCAGCAGCCCCTAGAGCTCATAAATTTAATCTTATCTTAATTAGATAACGCCTATGTACTATTATTTCCAATAAAAGTATGCGCAAATAAGATCTGCGCATTATATCGGCGGTAGGTGCGTGCGTTTAGGCAGCTGCAGATAATAAAAAAAATTGAAGATATAATTGTTTTAGGGAAACAAAAATGTTACACGACTTTTTGATAAAGTCGTGTCGTGTAATCTTAATCCGCGATGAAATTCTGATTTTAGTGAGAATCATAAATCAATCAACCCCTATCTTTGGCGCACTGTAGGACGGAAACTATTAGTCGCAGACGAAAAATGTGAAAAACAAAATTATGCAGAATTTTGTTCTCTTCATAAATCATTTGAAGCTTTTTTCGATACCACTTACCAAAACGACGTTATTTTTCGAAAATGTCGCGAGGCAAAGGTTTCATCCCCCACCCCTCGACCGATAACCTCCTGAGGTCGCAAACTTAGCTGTAGTTCAGGGGATCAATATCTACCATCCCACCAAGTTTTATTTCTTTCCGCTGTCAAAAAACCCCTACCTCCTGGACTTTTCAACGCTTTTCCAGTCACATGTGACTAAGTATAAAAATCGGTACAGCTACTACCGCATTACTAGCGATATTAATTGATTTCTACCATGGATAACCCGCCGTTGTAATCGATGAGCGCCGTTCAGTGACGTCGAGTTAGAAAAATAAACAGCAGCCAGTCATCGATCGCCATCTTTGACGGTCTGAGAACAATAAGTGTCTCTGCGATTCGGAGATATCCCGCTTATTCCAGCGACCCTATTGGTAGAAAGGGAGCATTGTCGAGTCGAAAATATACAAGCAAATATTATACCTAGGGTAACTGAGTTCATATAGGGAATGTTCAATCCAGTGGTGGAGACAAGGTGTCAAGGGGTCCGACGGAACTGTCCCATGTTTTAACATTACGGTAGTGTTTTACATCTGTGAAAAGAGCAAATATTTATATTACGTAACAGTCGTCTAAACGCAAACCCAAAAGCCCACGGAAACAAATTTCACAGAAACCCAGAAAAACCGATTCCTTATCGTGGTGGAATTAATACTAGGGTGACCATATACTTCATAGATCAACTCCGGACGCTTTGCATACCCGGGGAGGGGGGGGGGGGGGTGTGGACTGTAAGGTAAAAGAATGAAGAGAGATGGGCCAAGAAGCGACAGTAGAGCCTTTTTTGTCTGTACGTTAGCTGAATTTGTTTATTTTGCTGTACGTTGTACCAACTATTTTCGATTGGGATTCAAATTTCGGGCATTTTACCGATTTTTGTGATATTTTGCCTGCCCATTAGCTGTATTCGTTCATTTTGCTGTATGGTGTGCCAACTAATTTCGATTGCGGCTCAAATTCCGGATATTTTACCGATTTTTGTAATTCCGCCCGGACACGAAATTTAGCTCCAAATTTCCGGACATGTCTGGGTTTTTCCGGACGGATGGTTACCCTAATTAATATTAAAAAAAACTATGATAATATACGATGGCAAAGGATGTTAGGTTTTAGCGCCCCAAAATCTAGGACAGATAGTTTTTCTGAAATCGAGATTTTAAATTTGGACACGTCGGATTTTGCATATTAGGAAATATGACATGTCGTGGTTTGAGTGTTATTTATGTGGAATTGGATAAAATAAATGAAACATCATGGACTCTTTTACTGAATTTGAAGAAAACTAAACAATCACTGAGCTCAACGACTAAACCATAAACATAATGCTAGATATTAAAGAGGATACATTTTAAGGCTTACAAGCTTCAAATTTCAAAGTCCAAATTTTGAGACAAACAAAATTCTCCAGAACTAGCAACAGCGTTTTCACGATTAGCTTAGATAGGGTCTTAATCTTCTTTCGAGCTGTATTACCTTGTGATAGATCAATATTTTGGTCATCTACGATTCACAAATTGATAAATCAGTACAGCAATCGTAACTGAAAAAAGTGATTCCACTCAACGACTCAACGAATTGATAAAACAAGCAACAACCAGAATAACCAGTCGTTCGTATTGGTTCCTGTGGACATGTAGGTGTTTGAAATTAAACACCGCTTGGACTAGTCGGTGTCTGCACCTAATCTTAATTTTCTTTACCAAATATATCGTGTCGAATATCGGGTTTTGTAAGCGAATAATGTAGAAAATGGTAGCACTTCAAATAATGAACAAAATGGTATATAAAATTCTATTTTAAAGAATGTGTGACATGTCGGGTTTTGTATTTAGACGACTGATATCGTATACTCAAAAACATTTACTTAGTACTTAGTGTTTGCTGTTTGGTGAAAATGTAGGGGATAAAAAAGCGATCAATCTGGACGATAACCTCATAGACATTCAATAATCGATGAACAAGCGACCAAAATAAATTAGGTATGAACACAATGAAATATTAACTTACTAGTACTTCCTAATTTAACACAAGAGGTTGGATGTGTAAAAGCAAAAGCGCTCGAGATGACACACCTGGAACCCAAATAAAAATATATCTGAGTAACAAATTCATTGAAGAAGAATAAATTTGAGAAAAAAGGTTACCATAATTAAAGAACATGACGTCAATAAAGAAACCCTCTAAAATCGCGTAAAACCGAAGTTTAAGAAATTTTTCGGAATTTTTCGTGTTTTGCTATTACTCCGCTGCTCATGTACCGACTTTCAAAATTATAGGAGCATTACCTACTACGACCCCACAGTATATCGCCAACCAAATTTCATCACAATCCGTGCAGCGGTTACTGAGATTATGAGGGTAGAAAAACACCAACAGACAGACTGACAGATAGACCGACAGACCGACAGACAGACAAACCGACGGAAATGTAGGTCACAATACTCCATTCACTTACGGCGTGAGAAGTAAAAGGTAGCAAAACCCTGATCTGGACAAGCAAATTCAAAGGTGGCAAGGTGTCCAGATTAGAGTTGGCACCTTTAAATTTTTGACCAGGCACGACGTAGGGGGGGGGGGTGCAGGTTAGGCTTGCGAAACATCATTGAACGTGTGCAGTTTTGTGGATTACTTAAAGTTTCGGGGGGCTCCTGACCCCCTATACCCCCTCTAAATACGTATCTGGTGACAATCGTAGATACGTGCCTGCGCCCCTGTCGTCTACCCCGACTCTGTCACCATGCCGCCATGACACCACGATCGGCAGCTGTGATCGTTGGCCTGACGTCGAAATCAATGCAAATTCGGCGTGTCGCGAGACTGTTATCAAGGAAGTTATTCGGTTTTATCCAGGCACTGAGGCACACACACATACATACAGGGCCTCGGTCGGTCTTGGGGCCATACGAAAAGGACATGCGCTCGATACTTCTCTCGATGCCGACGACGCATTCTTTACGATTTGCACCGGAACGGAGTAACCGTGACGGCAAGCCGGCCGGATTTCTCTCAAAGAACACTGGACTGGGCCGTATACCTTGAGGTGTTGTGTATAAAAACACCTGGACGAGCTTACAGGCACATGTTGGTTACTATTTTCAAAACAATCGAATTACCACAAAAAACGGTTAAATAAAGTGACACTACGTTAACCCTCCGGAGATCGCGCGCGGACTGTGAGTCCGCGTCTAATAATTTTTACCGATAGTTTCGGAGAACGCCCACTCGCGGCGCTGCACAATTGTATATCTTTCTATCGCTACTTTAGTGACGATCAGTGTTAATTCGTTCGTAGTTGGATGCATTTGAACTCTAGTTATAGCGTTTGCGGAGCGTGAGTCCGCACGCGAGCGTTCGGTATACATTTTTTGTGCATTTTTTTGTATTTGCTTTGCAAAGCTTGTATTATGAATGTTTAGGAATAAACTTTTTGACAGATGGCGTACTCCGCGTACTCCTGGGAGAATGAACAAGCCCGACTGCAAACGCTAATGGAAGAATGTTTAGCGGAAGACGACGAGGCGTCATGGCGTCAGAGGATGAATCAAGGGAATGTTGACGTGTTAAGTTTAATTTATTTTATAAAAATAATCCTAAAATAAATTAAATCAACCTTTTATTACTATTTATTTGCACATATAATCATTAAGGAACCATTTTTATGACTGCGGAGTGTGAGTCCGCGAGTGAGCGTTCTATACCAATAATAGAGCGCGATCTCCGGAAGGTTAATGATCCAGAAAGCTGTGAACTAACAGAAACAACTACTCCGTGGGCCAATACCCCTACCGGCATCGAATTACGCTACCGGCTCGAGTGCTTCCTTTGGGAAAACATAACGAGAATAATTTCCACTTTACCCAAAGTGAGCTCAAGGCAAATTGACCATATATACTTCATGGATCAACTCCAGACGATGGAGATGGGCTTCAGGCACGTATCGAGGATTTGGTTTTGGGGGGGGGTCCAGGTTATGGGTGTCACTTGGTTGACCTTTCGGGGGGGGGGTCCAGATTAGAGTTGCCACCTTAAATCCTTAAATTTGCGGGGGGGGAGGGGGGTGCAAATTTGTGGATTCCATTTTTTAGACGGCATTTTATAACGTTTCGGGGCGGGGGTTGTCCGGATCCCCCTGAACCCCTCCCTAAATACGTGCCTGATGGGCTTACCGGGGGAAGGCGATTAGGAGACTCTGAGAGAAAGATAGAGAAAGATACACTGGAGACCACCCTTATCCTTGGAGGGGATTACTTTTCGTAGGCGAACGACTTCTTCTCGGAGAATCAACTTCTTGGTACTACTCTTCTCGGCTGCACCATAATTTCGTAGCTAAGAGACAACTTGCGGGACTGCCTTCTTAGAACCAATAATCTTCAAGATGGAGGCTCTTTCGAGGCCAAACCTCTAATGATGATTCTCCAAAGATAAGTTCTGTTATTAGCCAGCAAACTGCACTGCAGCTTATATAAAGGGTTTTTCATTAAGGATGGATCGATGTTGAAAAGGATTGAAAAAAACTGTGTTTAAGGTATCGAAGCATTTTTGTTTTTATTTGAAAGGCCCATGTATGCCACTACGTGTGGAATATTACATCGTTCATATGTCCGCCGCGGCTTCTCACGAGGGCACGGATCCGGGTGGTCCAAGTTTGAATGGCTCTAACGCATAAATCTGGCTGAATTTGAACCATGGCCTGGATTATATTGACTTTAAGGCCATCGGCCATCGGTAGTTTCCAGCTTAGTGGCGCAGATTTGTGACTTCAGAAAACCCCACAAGACAAAGTCTAGAGGGGTCAAATCGCACGATCTTGGTGGCCAACTCACATTACCTCTGCGTGAGATAATACGACCCTTAAATCGTTGAAGCAGAAGATTCAACGTGGCGTCCGCTGTGTGGCAGGTAGCGCCATCCTACTAGAACCACGTGTCGTCCACTTCCATGTCGTTCAACTTGGGCCAAAGGAAATCCATTACCATCCATTGCTCTATAGTGCTCACTAGTGACGGTGATGGTTTTACCATCGTCCTTTTGGAAAAAGTAGTATGGACCAATAAGCCACCGCCACCGGCCCAGAAGCCGCACCAAACAGTAACTTTCTGTGGATGTATTGTTACCTGGTAAATCTCATACGTGTTAGGGTTGACTCATATACGGAAATTCTGTTTGTTAGCATAGCCATTTATCCAAAAATGCGCCTCGTCACTAAAGATGGTTTTTTGGTCGAAACTGGGGTCGCCTTCCAAATGCTCCAAAGCCTAGTCAGCAAACAAAAAGCGCCGTCCATGGTCATTATCTTTGAGGCTTTTTTTTTGGTAATTTGGATTTTGCATCGATGTAAGCTTAAATCCTGGTGCAAAATTTGCCAGGTTGAAGTCTGTGAAAAGCCGAATTCTTGTGCACGGCGTCTCACGGACAGCGGCGATGCTCTATACTGCTGCCGTACGGGTGTTGGCTGACTGTTGACTGAACCCTGAACCGGAGTCGACTTTCAAGGACCAACGCGCCTTCCGTAAAATAGGCGCAATGCCCGCTGCATTTAAACTAGCAAACACACATTTTGATAATAGATTTTAATCATCTTTACACGCTGCTCAATTGTTTAACTTGTCATGGTGGTTTGGCATCAGTGGCTAATAGTAAACAACGAGGTTTTACAGACGCTGCCAAAACAACACGATCGCCACGAGTGAAAATCTACGGATACACGATACTTTATAACGTCACTTGCATGTTCTGCTTGATTACCTCGCAACTTTTAATGGATTACCTAACGACTTCTTAAGACGAATCCATTTCATCCATTACAAGTTATCTTCTAAAATTATACAACTCTGAGACCCTGTACCGAAGTTTTGGTTAACCGGTTACCTTTTACGGCTAGTCATGATGCACATTAATTAAAATTAAAAATCCGATGACAAGTTTTTTCCAAACGGTCTGTTTTTAGAGCTTAAATGCAATCTTATTGCCTATGTTTACCACATTTACAACAAGTTTCTGGTACCAGTGGATATCTAGAACTGTAAAGTGCATGGTTAATTATTGGGTGATTTTCTAAAATACATTTCTTTTCTGTAACGTTTTTGAAGTCACTTTTCAATACATGCTTATTTTGACATTATCTCGCGAAGTGTTTGATAGATGATCACTTTCTTTTAGTCGATAATGACGTGATAGCATATTTTCTAATAAATAATACTAATACCACAAATTCCAAAATCTGACAATAAAATTTTGTTTTATTAGGGTTTTCCTTTGGAGGTCTGAATTTTAATAAAAATCTCTCATAATTAATTTACTTCTGAAACAGTTGAAAATTCGACCCTAGTTTATGTAACTTTTTTTGTTGGAAATGAGTTGTATTATTCTCCTAAAGTATTTTCCATTCGTCATAGCCTTACACGCCTTAAGTTGACATACATCGGTGAGACCTTAAGAACTCAGAAACAGGCCTTACGCATATCGAATACGCTGTAACTGTTACAAATCCAACGCGTATTAGCAAAAGCCAACACTCCGTATAACAGGTATCAAAGTGCCTTATAAAATGAATTGACACGGCGTTTACGGCCGGTCTTCTTCGGTCAAAAATGCGATTATTCCTCATCCAAAAAGGCATGGCCAATACAATTACTGGCCGCAAGACAACTAGAACCAAACTCACCCCGTCGCGAACCAAGCTACGACGTACGAACGACAAAAGTCCGGATTCAGAGGGCATCCTGTTAGTGGCACGTACGTCCGAGATTGGAGGTTAAGTGAACGATGTAGGTACCGGCATGACGGGAGAATTTTCACCCATAGTTTAACGGAAAACTTGGGATAAATAGGGGTGTAACGAAGAGCGAGCGGCACTCTTTATATGTTACGGGGGGTAGCTGAATTGTTCTTGAATGTGCAATCTGGAATTTTTCTCTAGAAGCTCTCCGACAGGACTACGCCTAAGGTGTCAGTGGACCCCATATCAAGGAACCTTGATCTAAGGTTTGCCACGGACCAGGGGCCCAAATCTGCAAACGACTTGCCATGTTTGTTTTTCTTGGGATGTTCATGGTCAACAAAGTTCTCGTGTAAAGTTGCTTGGAGTTCAGTTAGATTCCCGTCTATCATGGGGTAAACATATTGATTTCATATCTGAGAAATTAGCTAAGCGTCGATTTGTACTAAGGCAGCTTCGAACTTATGTAAGCAGCGATATCTTAAAATTATACTACTTTGCTCACGTAAGTTCAAACATTAGTTACTGTATTGTTGTTTAAGGACAATTAATTTCAAGTGTCGGACATATCCCCGTGCATTATTATTCAGACAATCGGGTATTATGACTGCCTACTCACTCTATATACACAAAAGCATCTTGCGGGTAAGGAATCACATTCATCACTTCAGTTTTAGAACTAATCAAATATATGAATCAGAGGAAATAGTAACTTAGATATACCTTCTCATAGATTAACACTCTCACCTAAAAGTCGCTACATAATGCCTATAAGGCTTTTCAATAAATTGTCATCGTCACTGAAGACGATAAACTCAGTTATACTGTTTAAAAGACAGATAAAGTCAATCTTCTTGCCACATCCATTTTACTCGGTGGATGGGTATTTCAATTTCAATTTCACAAATAACCTGTCTACTTAATTGTGTTTTCTTTGGTCTAAGGTTGAGTGGAAGACCAGCAAGCCAAATTTTTGTAATTTGGTGATGCTGAACTCCGCCTTTTGAAATGTATATTTTGTATATTTCAATAAAGGTTACTACTACTACTACTACTACTACTACCACTACTTATGAACTGTTTTTTATTTACTGATATATGCATCTATACTTACTATCTTCCTATACTCTGTAATGAGTCCATTGGAAGTACTATCATTATTATCTGACTTTCTAAGTTCCTCTCGCATAATTGCGGTAGCAACAAGTACTGACGGGCTGTGCCAAGTCAACACCCGTACTATTGATCGAAATTTAGGAAGGATTGCACAATATTACAGGTCTTCAGGATTACAGACTTTTGGAATGCTTTGTGTAACCTTTCGTCCAGGCCCAACTATTGAAGCTGTTGTGTAAACGTGTTTGGTGTAAGGCCTGAGACGGACATAATGAGGGGACAATAGTGACTTTGTTTTGTTTCCAAAGTTGGTTTATTTCCATAGCAAGGTCCGTGTATTTATATATGTTCTAAGCATAGGTGTTTTGGATATTCACGTCATTGGGAATAGCTACATATCTATCAAATAGGTAATGTTGTCGGCCTTTGACTGGAAAACTATATCTGGTCTATTGGCTGGGATAGTCTTGTCTGTATGTATTTCAGCGTCCCAGTATAGTTTGTATCTATCGTTCTCGAGCACCGATGTCGGAGTGTAATTGCAACATGTGTCTGTGTTTTCTATTAGTTTGTTTGTTGTGGCTAGTGCTTGGTGTATGACTTTGGCCGCACAGTTATGTCTGACTGTGTATTCGGTGCCGGCAAGAATTTTGCACCCGCTTGTATGTGATCTATTGTTTCTTTTCTGTTGGTGATATTTTCTGTAATTATTGTCTGTTATTATCATTATTGTCCTGATTTTTCAAGTTTATCTCGCATGACTGCGGAAGCAACAAATGTTGACGGGCTATGCCAAGTCAACACCTGAACTAATATTGATCGGAGTTTAGGAAGGATCTTACAATATTACAAGTCTTCAGAATTATAGACTTATGAAATATTTTGTGTAACCTTTCGTCCAGGCCTAACTGTTGTAGGTGTGGTGTAATCGTTATATTCTGTGGAATATAAAGAATATATACCTGTGCTTTTGAACTCGAAGAATATGTTACGCCCACCGGTCCGCCATTGTTTATATTCCATTCACAACTACTTACATAATTATATTGACTTGACATTTAATACTTATATTCGAACATCTGTATGAGGTCCTCACAACTCCAACTACGCAACAATCCTTTCATGAGAATGTAATAATATAATACCATAATAATATAACAATGTAATAATATAATAATATAATATGTACCCGACACCCATTGTAGAGCTTGCTGACAGGCGCCGGAGACGCTTATGCATCTCTTGTCGGCGTGTAAGACGTACGCTGGGACGGCTTACGTCCATCGGCACAACGCGGCTCTACGAGTGCTCTACTATCATTTAAGGCACTCATACGGTATCGATGAGACACTGGAGCTGCTATACGCTCCAGATGATATAGAGTCCGTTGTGGAGAACGAGAGATCCGGATTTTCTGGAACGACTCGTTCCCCACGCTCGAGCTTGTACAGGCAAACAGGCCCGACATAGTCCTTCTCGACCACCAACAGAAGACGACGTTCGTTATTGAGTTTTCGGTACCTACCGAGGTGAACATCGTCTCTAAGGAGGAGGAAAAGCGGACCAAGTATCAGGAGTTGCTCGGACAACTTCGCAGGCTCTGGCCAGACTACACTGTAAGTCTGCTGGTTATGGTCATTGGATCCCTAGGTGGAATGAGGAATACGCTGCTCTCTGCACTGCGCAAAATACCGGTGTGCCGTGCGGCGGCGTACATCTTAGCCGCCAGAATGCAGAAGGCAGTCATCCTTGGGTCCCTTCGTCTACTTAGGGCGCACGATTCGCGGACCCAGTGATTGCTCACCTCACAGTGTGAGGGGTAGTCACTGGGTAATGGAACAGCAGCTCGGTGTGTCGGAGCCCGGGCTGCACTTTTTTGTTTTCGTATAATATAATAATATAATAATATAGTCATACTATGAATTATTATTTACAAATGGCTATGAGGCTTGTGGCGATCTGTCGATGAGCATGGACTAAAATTATCATATTCTCAATCCCCCTCCACAAGTTTCAAGCCCTCTGTATTCTTGATCGATGTAATAGGAGTTCAGTCGGACAATATGATATGCTTACTGAAATTTTATGAAATACATATTTGGTCGAAGAGTGTTGAGGATTTAGTTGTGGAGAAAATTATATTCCTGGGCAGAGCCTATTTCTTTAGAACGAGTATTGGAATCAAAAATGTTTATTCCTTGATTCAAATTAACCATAATTTCCTCCTCAAGTGGATTTTCCCAGAGCGAGAACAGATGTTCTGGTCGCAAGTACATCTTTACAAGCATAGCAGAATTCTTGAACTGTGACTTTATTTTTATGGGCGCACTAACAAATTTCCTCCAATCTAATTCTTCATACAGGGTGTCCGGATTTTCGACCGATAACGCTTGACAGGTGATAGACCTCACTTTTACATGAACATTCAAATAGGAACATGAAGCCTTAAAATGCTTAATTTTCAAGAAACAGGGTGTCAAAGTTTTACTTTTATTTTGTTTGTTTTCTATTATTACGCAATAAAGTGGCACAACGATCTAAAATCACGTATCGGGGAGCTAAGGCGATAAATCTAAATTCAACTACGGTTTTGCTATCATGAACAGAGGGCACCACCTACGGCACATCGAACTCTTTTAAATGAACAAAATTTTTTTCCGGATTGGTGCATCGATGTGAATATTGAAAAAATTGTTTCCTCAATATGTTTTACGCAAAAAGATATACTCTGTTTAAGTCTCTAGGGGTAACCGTTTTCGAGATAACCTTTAATGAAATTTCCAATGCAACTAATAAAGAATTATCGGTATTCTCTATCGAATTAATATTAAATCAAAAAACATATTTCAAACTTATCTAATTTCAAAATAGGTGCTGTTGAAGTTTAAGAGTACTTTATTAATCGTAGGTAAAAATATGAGCCTAATATTCATTTGAGCGGAATTACCAATAATTCAGTCGAATTGGAAATTCCAATGAAGGTTATTTCGAAAACGGCTACCTCTAGTGACTTAAACAAGGTATACGTAAAACATATTGAGGAAACGGTTTTTTTGATACTCGCATTGATGCACCAAACCGAAAAAATGTTTAAATAATGTAAACGAGTTTTGGATTTCTCGCCTTAAAAAAACCGATAAGTAAGTTTAGATCATTGTGCGATTTTATTGCGGAATAATTGTAAAAAAAAACGAAAATAAAATTAAAACTTTGACACCCTGTATCTTAGAAATTAAGCATTTTAGGGCTTCATATTCTTATCTCAATGTTCGTGGAAAAGTGAGGTCTGTCGGTTGAATATCCGGATACCCTGTAGAAGCAGAGGAAACACAAAGAGCAAAAGACGGCCAATTGCACGACACTTCGTTAGTTGGACTATTTTTGAGGCTGCTAAGGTATAAGAGATTGCTGTAATTCCTGGATCACCCTGGTAGAAGAGTACAATCTGAACTGCTCACACACGGCTCATGGCTCATGTGCCCCCGTGCGATTTTTTAACAACAATCCCATTAGAACGAAACAGCCATCTCGTCGGTCCAATCTCAGACAAAGACGCCACTATATTTATCGTTCAGCTGCTCTTTTGCACGCTTCACGCCGAATTTTCATCCAAATTTTCGTCTCTTTGAACGTTGATTATCACGGCCTGTCAGAAGGCCACCCCGGCGTAGTCACCCTATGAAAAATGCACACATACCAGAATTTATGGTCGAGGGGTGTTATATTGTTTCTTATATAGGGACAAACAATAAGTCAGTAGCTAATGGCTTCGTTGGGCCGCCATTTTCCCGCAGGATGCAGTCATTGAAAAAGGTATTATTATATCAGCAGGGCTTCTGAAAACCAATTTTCAAAGATTATAAAAGCGTTTGTTGTAAATATAAATACAATAAACAACAAGTGCAATAAAAAAGTTGAAAACGTGTGCTTGGGTATAAGGTAATTATTATAAAATAGAAGCAACAAATAAGGGCTAATTCAGGAATATTTATATTTAAATATTATGTATTCTATAGATATTAGTAGTAATAGATATTACATAATATGTCAACAAGTTGATGAATTTTCATGCGATTATTATTTACTAGACATTTTATGTTATGAGGTAGGTATCTCATTGTATTAGTCTTGAGGCAAAAAATGGAGTCAAGTTGATTGACTCAGTACTTCCCACACATTACGGTGATATACCAATTTATTATTTTCACATAGCATGAAGCTATAGTCTGAGATCCCCTTGCAACCAAATCATTGCCAGATCCCCCCCACCCTATTGTCAATACAACAATTCTTTCACCTTTGAAACTCACCACCCCCCAATTTCACCCTCACCCAAAAAAAAGTACAAAATGATCAGGAATCCCTAAAATATCTAAAAACGAAGTTTGAGCTGTTTTAATATTTTTAGTTTTTTGATTATCGCTACGCTGCCACTGAAATGATTTCTAACAGCCATACGCGCTTTATCTTCACCACGGTAATAATATACTGTGGCAAAATTTTATTAGAATCAGTTTAATAGTTTCCACGTTATAAAATACAAATCGATCTAAAGCAATAAATACTCGTATATACACAGAAAGAAAAGAGAGCCTATTATGAATACAACAAATTTTTTAGTTTTTCAACCCCCCACCCCAAACCACCCCAATTTCACCCCACCCGAAAAAACGTAGAAAATGACCAAGAACCTCTAAAACGCTTAAAAACGATGAGCTCCAATTTTTATTTTTTATAATTTCTCCAACCAATTACATTAAATTAAATTAAATTAAATATTACATATTTTCTGACGTACAAGGCATTCTGAAGGAGTCCAGACCTGGGCACGTGTGCCTGTTTTGTCCACTTTTCTCCTTCAGAAACCTTGTACCTACAATCGTCATATAGCAAGAACAAATACAAAGAGTGGGAGAGGGTGGAAGTAAAACGGTCAAGAGAATGGCCCAGATAGATAAATAAATCAAAAGTTGTAACCCGCTAGTAAAATTGAAACCTTATTAATTTGAAGATTTTTTCAGCATATGATCACTTTGTAAATATACTCTTTTATTTGTATTCACCGAGGTATTCACGTACTGTTTTGTTTATAACCTCTTGCAATTTGCAAATAAATTTTATAATAACAATTAGAGATCATTATTACTACTACTATTATTATTATATACATACATACATATATATATATACATACATACGCACCAAATGATTAAAATATTTCAAGTATAGAAGGGTTATTAAAAATAAAATCTTTGACATGATACTTGAATTTAGAAGTTGTTTTTATTTGTTTAATCCATACTGGAAGTGAATTATATAACTTAGGGGCGAAATAAGCGAAAGATCTCTGTGTTACTGTTTTCTTGAAGAAGTTGAAGTTTATATTCAAGTTCGTAGTTGCTCTGGTACCTGTCATATTTATATTTTGCTTTTCATAATTAAGATGCACTTTTAAAATACACTGGTACGCATATATTTGTCTTACAGTAAAAACCTTTGTCTCTTGGTACAACAAATTAGTTGAGAATAGTCTATCTTTGCAAAATATTATTTTTAATAGAGTATTTTGGGTGGTTTGTAGCAAACATAGCGTTGACGTAAACGTTCCTCCCCAGATTGGAATACAGTACCTCAGTACTGATTCCGCTAAAGAGTTATATATCATCAGTAGGTTTTTTCTTGAAAGTATGTTTCTGACATTGTAAAACTGATGTATCAACGCCCTTAACCTATTGGTAACGTGAGTGATGTGTTCATTCCATCTTATATGTTGGTCTATCATAACACCCAAATACTTTATTACCGAAGTTTTTCCAAGCTGCGGACAGTCACAATTTGCTTTACTACATTTAGGACTGTGTAGTTGGACTTTTATGTTTGGTTGATCAGTTATAGTCGGCGAAAATGTTATAAATTTTGTTTTTTCGGTATTTAAAGTTAAAAAATTGTGATCTAACCATATTTTTACCTTTCTTAAGTTTCTTTCAGTTGTTATATGTACATCGTCCCAAGATTGACCAGTAAAAATTAAGGCAGTATCGTCAGCATAACAAACTATTTTTCCTTCAAAGCTATTTATCTTAGTTAAACTATTTATATATATTAAGAATAGTATTGGCCCTAAGACGGTTCCTTGAGGCACACCTATTTCTACTGGTAGCCGTGTACTTATGTGGTCTCCAATTTTAACGCTTTGGGTCCTATTTTTTAGATAGTCTGTAAGAAGATCTAATGCCAAACCACGAATACCATAGCTTTGCATTTTTTCAAGTAGTATACTGTGAGAAACTGTATCAAAGGCCTTTGCTAGATCAAGGAATACTGCGAGGCATTTTGTTGATCTGTCCGTAGCCTCAATAATTGGTTGAAGTAGATGAAAGGCTGCATTTTCTGTATTAGAATTTGGTATGAAACCAAATTGGCTTTCAGATATAACTTTGTGAATTGTTAGAAATTCCAATAGACGTTTCTTTATGAGCTTTTCAAATAACTTGGCGAAATTATTAATCACCGAGATAGGGCGGTAGTTACCTAATTTATTACGATCACCAGACTTATAAACAGGGGTTACCACAGATTCTTTCCATTGCGAAGGAATCTTCCCTTTTTGTATACATAGATTTATAATATGAGATAATGGATCAATTATTTCGGCATGTATATTCCTTATAATACCTACACTAATATTGTCAGGTCCTGGGGCAGAATTAATTTTTAGTTCAGATATTAAAACTGTTAACTCAGCTGTTGTCGTAGGAGCTAGAAATAATGATGCCTGTATGCTTGGGTCTTTCAAAAAGCTGTTTTCATATTTTTAGTTTTTTTATTATTTCTGCGCCGCCACTGGCATGATTTATAAAAACCATACGCATTTTCTATGCTCGCCATGGTAGTAATACTGTGTCGGAATTTCATTGTAATCAGTTTAACAGTTTCCTCGCTACACAATACAGAACGATCTGAAGCAATACTCGTATGTTTACACCAGAAAAATTCTAAGTCCTTTGGTTTCTGCAATAGGCAAATGTTCGGATGTACCTAAAAAGTTATTTATGTCGCTAGGTCTTCCTTCACAGGTCAGTGGATAGTATATTATAAATGCAACAAATTTTTCCATTTTACAACCCCCCACCCCCAACCACCCCAAATTTCACCCCACCCAAAAAAAGTAGAAAATGATCAGGAACACCTAAAATGCCTAAAAACGAAGTTTGAGGATTATTTGAATTTTTTTGTTTTTTGCTAATTACTCCAATGCAGCGATTTTCAAAGTTATAGCAGCATTACCTACTACGACCACCCATCATATTGATGCACAAATTTCATCACAATCCATGCAGCGGTTACTGAGATTACGAGGAAAGAAAAACGCGTACAGACAGACCGACAGACAGACAGACAGACAGAACGACCGACAGACAGACCGACGGAAATGAGTGACGTGGATTTTCGTTACGTAGACATCATGAAACGCCCAAAAAGCGTATTATCTCGAAATCAAACATTTTGGTGATCACAATACTCCCCTCACCTATCGGTGTGGAAAGTAAAAACGTATGACATCGTAATAAGGTATTTTTTCTTGCTTTTGGTACAATATTAGATTTATATCTTATTTCATATTTATGTTTGTGTTTTGTCAAGTTTGATTTATTTTTATATTGGTAAGTACCTAAAGAGATAAAAAATGATTGACTTATATCTAGAATTTTTGTTTAAGAAAATAACAATTCACAGGATAGTATATTTCAGCATCGGGGTAATCCGAGTAGCGTATTGAGATTGTTGAGAAATATGGATTTTTTCCACACCAAAATGAATTTTTGGACGAAGACTGTATATTCCCATTCAAGTGATAGATGCCCAGTTAAACTCTTCTATGAGAACTATTACGGGATGCATCAAATTAACCCGAACCTACTAGCTACCAACACTCAGGCGAATAGCCCCACCACCCTTCCGTCGAGAAAATGTCCTTCTGAAAGAATATAACAGAATCAAAACATAGCCCTCACTGCCAATCCACGAAGATATACTTTAAATCTCTGTACGCAGATTACGGTCCAGAAAACCACCAATTACTACAGCTTTTGAACTTGAGTCTGATGCACTTAAATGGGCAGAAATTTGGACGACCCAAACACCAGAAGAAGTGAATAGATAGTAATCTAACTGCTAGTTAAGAACCACCTGCTTTTTAGCTTCACCGAAAATAATACTCGATCCTAAGCAGAATTCGCCCATCGCATGGAGTGTGCGCTGATTCGTTGTTTAAATGGAACAAGCGCGAATCCCCACGATGTGACTGTGGAGCGGATTACCAAACGGTCAAGCATATAGTGCAAGATTGTGGCCTTAGAGCATATCTAGGCAAAAACAAGGACTTTCTCCAAGCCAAGCCATAAGTACGGATTTCCAGGCTCAATATTAACTTTTAATATATACTGCGTGACCATCATAAATTGACCAGCGCTGGATGAGGAAGGGTAGCTGGAGGTTCCCTCGGGTAGCGATCGTCATTATCATGTCGAGTTTACAAAGGGATAGAAAACATAAGGATAAAAGGGACATTAAATATCTTCTGCTGCGATCATCCAATCCCGATGCTGGACCGTCTTTGATGTGGGAAATAAAATCTGCTGTTGCCGGTTGTAGATATAAGTTTTATGAAGTAGGCAAATAGGATATTGAGTGAATATAAGTTATTTACCGTTTCCTTTATACAGGGTGGCCAATCGGGTGTTGTTATTAATTTTTTTTTTAGATAGCCCGTACCGAGACCTATCCAAAACAACCCCATGAATGTGTAGCGATTATTTATTGATAGTTTTCGAGTTATGATTTATTTTTGGAAAATTTAGAGATTTTCCAGTTTTTTCAAGAAATCGTCTAAAACAAAAACAGAAATGCTTTTTGGCTTTTATTTTTTCTGTATTGAGCCTATTTTAATATCCTATAAATAAAACCTATACATCCGACCAATAATTAAGTACATTTTGGGTCCAAAGTTTGAAATCACTGTTTTTAGTCAGGAGACCAAAACTTTCAAAATAAACTTAAAAATACGTATGCCTGGTTCCGGAGCACCTAACTAATCTTAAAAAAAGTCCAAGGAAGACCTAGTGGCATAATACACTTTTTAAGGTCGATCCGAACATTGCCTTCCCTGTTACAGAAACCAAGGGACTTTCGACAGAATATTATTACCGTGGCCAGGATGGAAAACGCGTGTGGTTTTTAGGAATTGTGTCAGTGGCGGCGCAGAAATAATAAAAAATCTAAAAATATAAAAACAGCTCAAACTTCGTTTTTACTTTTTTGAGTGAGGGTGAAATTGGGGTGGTTGGTGAGTGGGGGTTGTAAAACTGAACTTTTTTTGTATTCATTATAGGCAGTCTATTGACCTACAAAAGAAAGATCTAGCTATATAATATACTTTTTTAGATCCATATGAACATTGCCTTGCCAATTAAATAAACAGAAGGAGTTTATCTGATGAATATGTACATACATGGCTTTAGATCTTTCTGTATTCTGTAACCTGGAATTGATTTTTATGAAATTTTGAAACAGTATTATTGCCTTGACGAGGATGGAAAAATCGTGTGGTTTTTAGTAAATCGTGTCAGCGGCGGCGCTGCAATAATAAAAAACCTAAAGATATAAGTACAGCTCAAACTTCGTTTTTAGGCGTTTTAGGGATTCCTGATCAAATTCTACTTTTTTTTGCTGGGGGTGAAATTGAGGTGGTAAGGAGGTGAAGGTTTGTATAACCGAAGAATTCGTTCTGTTCATCATATGGTGATCTTTAGCCTGTGATAGAAAGAACTAGTGGCACAATACACTTTTTTAGGTTCATCAGAACATTGCCTTGCCTATTACAGTAACCAAGGGACTTAGATTTTTCTAATGTATCTATACATACGAGTACTGCTTTAGATCGTTCTGTATTGTGTAACCTGGGTTGAATTGATTTTAATGAAATTAAATTACCCTGACAAGGATGGAAAACGCGTGTGGTTTTAAGAAATTGTGTCAGTGGCGGTGCAGCAATAATCAAAAATCTGAAAATGAAGTCAAGTTGATTGACTCAGTGCTTCCCACACATCACGATGACACCAGTTTATTATTTTTCCATAGCATGAAGCTTTAGTCTGTGATCCCCTTCATCGTCAACCCCCCCCCCCCCAAATGGTCTTATGCCACTAGGTCTTTCCTTCACAGGTCAATGGATAACTCATTATCAATACTACAAACTTTTACAACCTCCAACCACCCCAATTTCATCCCCACCCAAAAAAAGGTAGAAAATGATTAGTAACCCCTAAGACATCTAAAAACGAAGTTTGAGCTGTTTTCATACTTTTAGTTTTTTGACTATTGGTACTCTGCTACTGACACGATTTCTAACAACCATACGCGTTTTCCATCCCTTACCATGGTAATAATACTCTGTTAAAATTTCATTAGAATCAATTTAATAGTTTCCACGTTACAAAATACAAAACGGTCTAAAGCAATAAATACTCGTATGTATACAGAAAAGTCCCTTAGTTTCGGTAACAGGCAAGGCAATGTTCGAATGGACCTTAAAAAGTTGATTTATGTCGCTAGGTCTTCCTTCATAGGTCAGTGGACAGCCTAGTGCGAATACAACAAATTTTTCAGTTTTTCAACCCCCCACCCCTCAACCACCCCAATTTCACCCCCACACAATAAACGCAGAAAATGATCAGGAACCTCTGAAACGCTTGAAAACAAGGTTTGAGCTGTTTTTGTATTTTTAGTTTTTTTATTTCTGCGCAGCCACTGCCACGATTTAGAAAAACCATACATATTTTCCATCCTCGCCACGGTAGTAATACTGTGTCATTTTATAAAAACAATTCAACAGTTTCCTCGTTACACAATATAGAACGATCTAAAGCAATACTCGTAGAAAATGATCAAGAACCACTAAACCGCCTAAAAACGAGGTTTGAGCAATATTTAATATTATTTGTTTTTTGCTAATTGCTCTGCCGCCCCTGCACCGATTTTCAAAATTACAGGGACATTACCCCCCTCCCCCTCAACACATCGCTGCCCAAATTTCATCACAATCCATGCGGGGGTTACTGAATTACGAGGCTAGAAGAAACGCGACAGGCAGATCGTCGGAAATGAGTGGCGTGGATTTTCGTTATTTCATCATAAACGCCCAAAAAGCGTATTACCTCAAAATCGGGGTTTCTGATCATTTTCTTTTTTTTTGAGTGAGGGCGAAATTGGGGTGGCTGGTGGGTGGGGGTTGTAGAACTGAACTATTTTTTTTTTATATTTAAAATAGGCTGTCTATTGACGTATCAAAGAAAGACCTAGCTTCATAATATACCTTTTTAGGTCCATATGAACATTGCCTTGCCATAAGCAGGGATTTTTTCTAATGTATACATATTTACATGGCTTTAGATCTTTCTGTATTGTGTAACCTGGGATTGATTTTAATGAAATTTTGAAACAGTATTTCTTCGTTTTTAGACGTTTTGTGGGTTTCTGATCATTTTGCTTCGTCCAGTTTAGGCTTGCAGAATGCACAACATAGAAACTGTGTCGTCCTAATTCCTTCGGAGGGAGATGCAAGAAACTGTTTACGAGAGTTTTTATATTGGATGTTTTTTTGCGTGTAGACGGGCGATGCTTTTGTTACAAGTTACAAGGGGCTTTCAGGCTATAGCTCCATTGAATGGGAAAATAATAAAATGCTATCACCATTATGTGTTGTAAGTACTGAGTCAATCAACTGGACTCCATTTGTCTTAGATGAATTATCATGAACTGCTGTGTAGGAATAATTTTGCACCTCAAATAAATTTTATGCTTTGCGCAATAGAATGCTCTGATTGCATTATATATTCATACTACTATCATTAGAAGGTCAATACATATCATTAGAATAAATATAAAACTATTTTGAATTAACAAGCGTAATTCATTCGATGACAAATTTGAAACAACTGTAGATCTATTTAAACATCCAAATACTAACAATTAACCGCAATAGGATTTTTTCTGTGCACTTTATTAGCGATTTCCTGTTCAATGAAAAAAAAAAACGTGAAGACAAAACAGAACGTACCTTGGCCAACATTTACGATTCTCACTTCTTGAAAACGGCAGAGCTAAAAGGCCCTACAAGTTTCCTTGCCATAAAACCTTTACAACACCTATCCAGTGCGTATTGATCACTTTTAACTACTGGTTCCAAAGCAAACTGCCGTAAACGCCTGATATTCACAAAGATTTAGGGCACATAAACTAATCATTTTTGTTAGGCACTTTTACGGACCTCCTTACTAACTGTCCTTTATTCCTACAGCTTCTGTATCTTAATTGTTTTATTGCTCCTTATTGCTTCCTCAGTTGACTTGCAGGTATTTACAGTGGCGGCGCCTCATCCCACCAAGTAACAAAATCACTTCCAGCGGTAGATTTTGTTTGGATCTAAGACCAACCTATATTGTGTTACTGGATTTTTGTACTATCGCATGTAGAGGATAAAAGAAGTAAGTGATCATTCTGCATGATAATATTGTAAACATTTAATGAGATAGTAATTAAATCGATAAACAATTGACCAAAATAAATTAAATGAGAAACTCAAAGAAATAGTTAAACAATAACTTGCTGGAACTATTTAACTTAACATCAACAAAAGATTGGGCGTGTATCAGGAAATCGCTCGAGATGAAACTCATCTGAAAATTGAATAAAAAGATACCTGTGTAATCAATTCATTAAAAAAGTTGGATAACAGAGTAACATATGCATAATCAAAGAACATAGCGTTATTTTATACTACCCTGATTGACATAACAACCAAATTAGTAATTGTGATAATTAAATACATAAACATAAATAGTTTACACATCAAATAAATCTTTAAACCCCAAATAGGTAGATGAAACGATAATATATTTATATTGTGTAGTTATACAAATCACACAGAGCAAAACTCTAACATGCCTAGGGTCCTTGGTATTAAGGGTCAACTCGCGAAATACCTCTCCGAGGGATCAAAACGCGGAGAATTATTATGATAATTCTGAGGCCCTCTCACTAAGATACTAGGGGTCAATTCGCAAAGCGTTGTGCTTATTTGTTTTTTTGCAATAATTATAGAATTATCTAAGTCAAGTTTGTGCCCTGTTTGCTATGCTTTGTTAATGCGGTTGTCTTATTTTTATTCAATGTATCACATTTATGGGTGTATTCAGGGTGTTTGGAATCAGGAGGTTAGCCAATTTTCGTGGGCATATAGATAAGCCCATTTAGAAGATATTTTATATACATAGAGTTGTGCGCTAAATTTCACAGGTTTTTTTATATTATTACTTCTGTAATAGTTTCAACAATTCACAAAAATGGACATTTCCACTTTGAGGTTTCTTAAACTTTTTTGTATGTTTTTGAACCCACAAATACAACCAAAATAGTTAGTTGTGAGCTGATATTGCTAACAAGTACATGAAAAAAAAATTAGGGAGGTTAATTCCAACTTGTAAAAAAATAAATATCCAAGCGCATTTAACAACTTCTTTTCTCATTACTGCTTATAATAAATGATATGCTACGTGTATCACCAAGGTCAAGTATCTTGTCAAAATTAATAACATTAAGGATAAATGCAGTTTATCTAGACAAAATTTATTATTTTATTATTGTAATTACATTACAAATTTATAAATTTGGTTCAAACTGCACTCCTTAGCATCTTACTCGTACATGCGTTACATGGATGTCGGATTTCGAACGTTCACAGGAGTCTACAAGGGGTGGGACTAACAGGGGTAATTACCTCGACGATTTTTTACCAAAAAAGTATTTTATTGTTTTTTCCAAAGAAACGGTTTACATCTGAACTTTTGTTATGTAATATTTATAAAAATAATCTCCCGGGACTAACAGCCGTTTTACCTATAATTAAAGACGACAGACCAATCGCCTTCCAGCATGACGGGTGTCCTGGGTGTCACAGTCAGAGAGTACCTGGACAACACTTTCCCCCACTAGTGGATCGGAAAATCAGGTCCCATCGCATGCCCGCCACGATCCCCTGACTTTAGACCATTCGATTTCTATATTGGGGACGTGCAAAAAAACTTGTTTACGAAGTAGATAGAAATTAACGACCTGATTCAAAAAAATGATGCAGCTTTTCTGACAATGAGAGAAGAGATTCGGGTCCGCAACACCACGATCTAAACCCGATGACGATGTAGGGCCTGGATTAGAAGCAGATGAGCGCTCTTTGAACAAAATCTATTGTTTTGTAATTACAATAATTAAATAATGAATTCTTGTCCTGTCATTAACTTTGACAAGTTACTTGAACTTGGTGATATCCGTACATATGTAAGCACCAGTTCAGGTTAAGGGAGTTTTAAATAATAGAAAGCTGATTAATGACCACACCTTTACTTCAACATTACTTTTACAGTGTATATTTTAACAGTATCCGGTTCCAATCAATAAATCAGTGTGTACTTACTGCTATTCTGGGTTACAGCCAACAATATACAATAATTGCACACCCCAAAATACCTTCACCCTCCACGTGTCAACATAAACATCCAACAACTCTTCAAAAACGATACGTGCCATACGTCTCCAAACCAACTGCCCGGCGCTAGCGCTTATCAATTGTTTCACCGGTTCAGTGGGAAAACCGAACGTATGTGCGTCGGTACAAAAATAATAGCCGTATGTACCCAACAAAGGTGGCTCGCGCTAAGACGTTAGACATCAGGAATAGACGACTGAATGACCGAACATCTGGATAAACGGAGCTAACACGTAGCATATCATTGCAGTAATAAGTTGAGAAGACTTTAAGAGCACATGAACAACAAGAGTATAATTATTATGTCCATCTTTACGCCCACGAAGTTTGGCTAACCCTCTGCCAAACACCCTATTTTATTATATCTAAAGAAAAGTTAAAGTTATTACCTTCAGGCTGCAACGCCGCTGGGTGAAGTGCGTTATTTACAACGGTGGTGCGCTACGCTCGAAATTATTTTTTGGAAAGCGAATTCTGGAAACTGAAACACTAATAAGAATTGTTTCATTGTGCTACCGGTCTTAACAAGCATGAAATTGACAGTCGGGGTCAATTTATGGATATTTATGGCTCAACTGATAATGAAAGACAATTAGTGTCAAAATATTGCCATATTCTAAGCTTCAAAGATAGGCCGAAGAAAATTGGTCTTACGATAAGTGCCTTACTGATAGGGTGTCATAAAAAAATTATAAGGTTAATAAGTTCAATACTTATATTGCGCTGAAACTACTCAAATAAGAGTTTACCAGAACTTTTAGGATGAAGTATCGTCAGGTTTTGACAGTTCAAATAGAAATTAACATTACGACTGTATTTTTAATGCAAAAGTGACCGAAATGTTCAACAAAGATAAGATCCACGAATACCGCCCCGTTGTTTCTCTCCTTTCGAAACCATCCTCTATGTATATTGTGGGAGATTTAGCACCTGGCCAGTGCAAGATTTACCAGATCTGAATCCAGCTTGTTAGAGAATTGGCTGGTTTTCTATGTATGGGCCTATTTTTTCAGGGTGAGGCGTACATACAGTTTGAAGGAAGAACAGAGGAGGGATATTGGTCGATAGCTCTTAGCCTCTTCGTGCGGTTTCCACGATTTAGGGACAGCGACCACCCTGGCTTTCAGCGATAGTTTTGGTATTAGTTTCTCACTCCAGTAGGAGTTACACAGTTGGAGGGGTCAGGACTTTGCCAGGGACCTTAGGTGTTGTAGGAATTTTTTGACTGTATCACCTCAGGGCCCTTTTGTAAGTAGTGGTCATCTTAACATTTTGGTCCGGCTTTCTGTTCAAGATAAATTGGTGGGCAATTTGGTTAGCAGTTACAGTAACCATCATGCCTTCAGGGCCTGCTGGTCCTTGAAAAGTTTTTTGATGAGGCTCCAAGCTTCCTGCTACTGTGCTCTCTATCGTGTTTCTCCAAGTCTCTCTTCTCTCTTTACTTAATGATTATAGCAGTTTGTTGTCTTGTTGATTGGTTTCATCAGAAAAAGGGTCACGACCGAATTCTTCCAGATATCCGTCATAGATGTCTTTGTTCTCGTCAGACCGGTCAGGGACATAGAAGGTTCTTCGCCCCTAGGAATGGACTGTCTCGCTGAGCCCCTGATGGCAGGGACGAATTCCTCATATTTATCTTGTAGCGGTGGATGGAAGGGTGTGTGTGTGTGTGTATTGGCTTTATTTTCAGCATTTAGATTTTACATTAGTTATTAAATGTTACATCATTGTACGGGATTAACCCAGGATTGACAAGTTCATATATTTGACAAATTTTTGATGAAAAGTGAATGATGTGAAAGATGAGTGGAAGTACAGGTGAATAAATGAAATGATGATGAATGCACGATTGAAGAAGAAGATGTATGAAAACGTGAGTGAATGGAGTAACGATGGTGATGATTCCTATGATCTTCTACAGTCTACAGACGTGGTGGCCTTGGCTCTTGCTGTCTTTTGGAAGGAGGCTTTCTTCTATCCACATTGTGGAGCTGAGGAATTGGAAGTCCTCCTAATCTGGTGGTTGGCAGTAATACGTGGAATTGTCCAGGTCGTCGGTATGGTACTGCGTCAGGCTGGGGTTCAAGTCCTTCCATTGGTTGAGACTGGAGCTTCTCAAGTGTAGCTCTATGTAGGTCGGACACTCTCTGATGGTATGGGTCTCGATCTAGCATTTCCCAAAGGGTTTTTGTAGGAAGCGACTGTGGTAGATTTGCGGCTATTTTATATAATTTCTTCAGCTGGACCTCGAGCTTTTTCATATTTGTCTTGCTTATCCGTGGTAGTAGAGGTATGGTTCCATAATCCAGAATAGGCAGAATACATGAATCTATCACTTTTAGCTTAGTTCCTATACTTGTCTTTGCGCGCCAACCAATAATTGGATTTAATAGATTAGTAACAGCTTTCACTTTTTTTATTGTGGCATCGACATGTGCATTTGCACTGAGACGCTTGTCTAAGTTTACCCCTAGATATTTCACGGACTTGGAGATGGAAATCTGAGTATTATTCAAAGGCAAATGACTCAGGTGCTTTCTACAAAATCCAAATATTGCACATTCCGTTTTATCTTCATTGCAGTGGAGACCCCATTTTCGATAGTATGCCATCAGCTTCTCAGCAGCCCAGCCTGCACGGATGATAGCTCTATCTGGGTTGCTGGATCTATTTAATATACACAGGTCATCTGCATACTGGCTCAGAAACGTTCCAAATACGTCTTGTACTGGTAGATCTGCCATGTATAGGTTCCAAAGCAAAGGCCCTAAAATTGATCCTTGAGGAACTCCAAAAGGAACTGGTGTCCATGCCCCTCTGTCATTATTCAACCTTCCCCTGATTTTACGTCCACGAAGATAATTTTCTATGATTTTGGTTAAGTTGACTGGAAAATTTAGTGCGTTCAGTTTATAAATAAGTCCACTGTGCTCTATACTATCGAATGCTTTCGTTAAGTCTGTGGTCAACAGTGCTACGTGCTCCCGATGTTCTAGTGCATCCGCAATATAATTAGTAGTCCTTAAAATTTGTGTGGCGGTACCCTTTCCAGGCATGAAACCATGCTGGCATAATGGAATTATGTCAACTGCATATGGTTGTATTCTTTCATAAATTATTCTTTCAAGAATTTTGCCCATAATATTGAGTATAGTTAAGTTCCACATTCGATGATACCTGCGTCACGCCTGGTCACGCCGGGTAGCAGTGGCGCGCTCGATTTCTTTGAAGGTCTAGATAGGGATTCAGAGCCAATATACAATTTAAAGCTATCATAAAATTCTATACGTTCTGTATTCATTTTTTACAAATAGGTGTACCCGATTTTATTTTGAAATGTAAAGATATATTTTAATGATAAAATATTACTTATCCGAATCAAAGCTAGATATATGCTACTAGATATTGGAAGTTATAACTAGTTGAGTAGTTGCTAATGTTTCGTTTACATAAATGTGCAGTCTTTCTCAAAAATGCAAGTATGATATTGTCAAATAGCTATGGGCTTAATTATTGGCCATCAGCACAGCGGCTTGGTAGGGGCAGGCAACCACAGGTACAGTTTCAATGGAAACATTATATTACGTTAGACGTCAGCCAAAGATTTCAAATAGTAAAGTTCTCACATTCGGTCATACTGGAAGTGGAATTGAAATAATCTACAACAGTAATGCAGCTCTCAGCTAGTCTTTATGCGGACTACCCAGGACTCACCACGAGGAGGTGGCTGCATATCGAGTCCCACCACTCCTCCCACCCTTCTTTTATGTTTAACAAAATGAATAGGAAACTGAAAAGGTGCATGAATACGAAAATGAAACAATAAATAAACTCTCTAAACTTCAAAGGAGAACTTAGAATCCAACAAATTAAATTCAGAGTAAGAAGTAAAGTCTTAAAAGTTACAATGAACAAAAAATATATTCTGCTTAAGAAACTGGAGCAACAGCAACAAAAGTGATTGACTAAATTGTCTATGAACGTCTTAAAAATAAACAACGAATAAAAAAGTAAATAAATATACTTGTTCTGAATCTCAGTCAGTTGCGGACGTGTGCGGTGGAAATTCGTCATCACTAGCAGAACTACAGTCAAAGGACTCGTCACTGTCACTGGTTGTATCACTGCCAAGGTTAACTATGACTGGCTCTATTACGGAATCTATATGGGGATCTAATTTCCAAAACTTTTCTTCCTCTGCTTTTACGTGTGATACGCATTTCTGCCAGTTATCTGCAGTTACCGCACCGATTGCTTCTTCTAAAAGGATACGTATATCGGCCAACTTAAAAGTTGTATTCCTACGCGCTACTTCATTTTTTACTTGTGCCCATACTAACTCGATTGGGTTTAACTCGCAGTGATACGGAGGCAGTCTTAAAACTGTAAAACCCTTTTCCCTAGCCATTTCGTCTACTGCTAATTTTATATACCTTTCTTTGTGGTGACGCGCGAGTTGTGACAGCTGTGCTTTGAGCATAGTCATATCGCATTCTATATTTTTTGACACGAGCCAGTCATAGATATCCGCTTTTTTCCAATTAGAAGTCGGAAGAGCTTCTAAACGCCGACTATGGTAGGACGCGTTATCTAATACAATAACCGAACCGGGTTCTAATTTTGTCAATATGGATTTAAACCAAGATTCAAAAACTACAGCGTCCATATCCTCATGATAATCACCAGTTTTCCGAGATTCAAAGACGTTCAATCCCCCATCCACAAACCCAGATTCGCTGCCAATATGCGTTATTATTAGCCGACGGCCTTTGCCTGAAGGGCATTTTAATCCCGTACTTAGGCCTTCAAGATGGGCTTGTCTACGACTCGCTATATTCAAATCCTGCCAACACCTAGTAACCGTGTGCCCTTCATTCAACCAAGTTTCGTCCAAGTAATAGATTTTTATTCCCCCGGCGTTACGAATACTACGTATTTTTCTTAAATATTCTCTACGCCATAATACTATATCGTCTCTTTCAATCAATGCGCTGTTCCGCTTTCTTTTCAAATATCTGATATTTATTTCGCGTAATGTTCTCAATAATACCCGACGAGATATCTTTGGCAGACTTTCATCATTTTGTAATTCCTGTTGTAGTTTTTTTATCGTTGGAAGTTCATTACGGAGATAAAATGAATGGACTTTTCGACGAATCGCATTTTTCACGTCACCATCCAAAACAATCTTTTTAACTCCTCTTTTTTGTTTAAGTGATTTTACCACAAATACTACGTCGCGCTTCTTTTCCTTCAAAATTCTGAAAATTGTTGCAACTGAGACCTTAGTCAGATCGCTGCAAAGTTTAACGATTTCCTTCACCGGCCTTTCAGGAAATCGTGTACGTACACCATCGTAAACATTCTTCACTATATTGCGTTCACCGGTTGATAAAACATGTCGTTTGGATGCTGTATTGCTAACCGATGTGCCTTGCTGCATTGTTATTAATTGTATCGTCTAATTTCCCGCGCAAACTTCAAGAATAACTTACCACACCTGCTATATCGCTACGCACCTGACTAAGACTGGCGCGTCAAATCTAAACGGGCGGCCACCGCGAAGCGGCAAGCCGGACCCTCGGCGGATCTTGCGGCATTGTCAAACCGTGCGTAATTGCTGCGAAACTGCTGTGATTTCATGGCCCCTCTCACAATGCGTCACATCGCGCAAAATAGATAAGCGACATGGTGTGAGCCTAAAACTGGTGTCGGTTTTTTGATTAACATGAAAGAAACATACATGTGCGTTGGTGCTCTAATTTACGGTTTTTTTGCTCCTCAGAAATTTTTATCACGATACCGAATGGATCAAGCGACTTGAGTTCGCACAGATATGCGACAGTACAAGTCTGCGATGAACGTTCTGAGTGCGAATATATTGAGTACACTCGCACATCTATAGCTTCCCACAGTATGCGTGTGCATGCCTGTACCGATCTCTAAGCTATGGCTAAAGGACCTGCACAAAGGGGCAACGCCGAGAGCTCGCATGCCGCCATTTCAAGCGCTGTTGCCAAGTGTACGTATGTTTCAGCAGTCGTGCTACCGTTGGTATGATTGGACGTGGATTAGGCATATTAGAAATTAAGGATTGCAATTAATGTTTGACTCCAAATAATAGAAAATTGAGAAACACTGTTGAATATTTGCTCACAGATTATGCATACAATCAAGCATACAGTAATATCTATTCGTTAGCTGAGCATCTAAGGGATCTTACGATTTTGTTATATAAGCGCGTGACAACATTGTTTGCGCCGATTTACCGCTAGCGGAGGTATCATGCAATGTGAAATTTAACTATAGTGTTATTGGCCTAAAAGATGTTGGAAGCGAAGGATTTTTTCCTCTTTTATGGACGAAGATACACTCACCTTTTTTCCACCTTTCTGGAAAGTAACCTGTGGAAAGGGTGTAGTTTATGATGTGGAGAAGCTGCACTTTTGATAAAGCCCCCATAAGTTTTATTGCTGTTAACTGGATCTGATCTGGCCCAGGAGCTTTATTCTTTCTAAATGACTTAATGGCGCGCATTAAATCATTCGGAGTGCAAGGTGGTAAAGCCTGGAAAGGAGTTGTATTAAGTGTTAGCCGTAAGGTGTCATCTATATTTATATTTTGAACTAAAGCTGCTCCCACAAGCCTTTCAATATCGTCTTGAGCGTCTCTTGAATCTTGAAAGTTCGGTTCCTGTCCCTTTTCTTTTTTCAGTGCTTTTTGAATCTTCCAAAGTCTTCGGTGATGATCTGAGTTGTCTTCGAGTGCCTTCAACCACTTTTGTTCATTATGTTGCAAGATCTTGTCATTAATTAATTTTCTTAGTCGCCGATATTGTGTCGCCAAACCGGGAATATGATATCTGTGTTGTAATTGCCTCAATCGATTTCTTGAGGTAATGAGTGATCGGATGTCTTGTGGTAATTCCTCATTATTGACACCTGCCTCTACCCAAGGAGCGTTTTGATTGAGCGCTTCTGTGATGACATCTTCAAGTTTTTCTATCACTCTTTCGCATTGCTCTTGGCTACTTATTTCCTCTACTTCTCCTAAAAGAAAATCAGTTGTTTCCGCATAATCATCAGGGTTAAAGTTGTTGTAGTTTCGCCGCATCTGCTTAGTACGTTGTGGCATTCCCAACGTAAGATTAAGTAACCATGGTAGATGATCAGATTGTATATCCGGTAAAGTTTTTGTGTCATATTGATGCACCCGTTCAGTTTTTATCACTGCTAGGTCAAGCGAACCTTCACCAGCATGGTAGGGTCGAGATTGCTCTTGATGTGTTGCCAAATGTGCTCCTCTCTCCAATTGTTCATAGATAATCCTTCCTCTAGCATTTGTTGTTCGGTGGCCCAATATCGAATGTTTCGCATTAAAATCGCCAATGGTAATGGTATTGTCTTCACTCAAAACCTGTGTAAGTTGGTTATTAGCTACAGCAGTTTGCTGTGAAAAAACATAGATGCCTACAATGTATACCTTCTCCCCATTCAAGAGATTCAATTGAATTCTACAGCCTTCCACATTTTTAACTGTTTCATTTTCAGATAAAAGAGCTTGTTTAGTCCAGTGCAGATCATTCTTTATATACATCCTTGTCCCTAACCTACGATGGATAACATTCTGTATAAAACGATAGTTCCTTATGTTACCTCTGTACCCGTCGGGAACATTCACTTCATTGATAACGATGATATCGGGATTTTCTGTGACTGCCAATTGCCTTACTTCGGTAATTTTGCTGCGAAGTCCGTTTATATTTATATGTAAAATTTTTAATTTATCCATGACATTTGCAATCTATAACATATGTTACTATTTCTGTAGCCAATCTCCGAATTTCGCACATTGGCACATCATTTCTGCCAACATATGTCAAGAAGTGAAATACTTTGGCATCGAGTTCGTGATCTTCAATAGCACTTGCTTCTTGCTGTATGTAGTGTAAAAACTCTTTTCGTTCTTTGATTGAGCGTGTGAAAGCTGTTGATGATTGCTGTGATGACATCTCATTTTTGGGTGCTGACGATTTAACAATTGATGCATACGGTTTGGACGGGGTGACTGCGTTTCTGGCACTCCCACGAGCATCTTGATGGTGAGGTTGCGACCGGGTTGAATGTAGTGCTGGCCAGTTTTCTTGATTTGCTGCAAAGCTGAATTGTCTATTGGTTACCTGATGTTGTTGGTGACCGAGCCTATTTCCGTCTCGACGTTCAGTAGCCTTCTGGATCTCCCACTGGAAAAACTCACACTGAGCATTTCTTGCAGTATGCCCTGTATCTCCGCAGTTTGTGCAGACTAGTTTCTTCTGACCATTCAAAATTTTTTCCGTAGTCTCGCTGACAGTTGGCATTCCGCAGTGAGCTTGAACATGCCCAAAACCCCAACAAATTTACATTGAGTCACAGTTTTCCTAGAAATTTTGTACCTTTCATTTCTGACTTTTTGAGATAATATTCTGTCAATAGAACGGATAACCTCCCATTCACAGTCATTATTGAAAATTAAAAGAATCGAGTTCTCGCTTTTGTAAATTATTGCCCGCTCCGGTTTTATTTTGTAATTTTTCTCTATATCAGAAATTATTTCTTCTTCGGTAGACCCAGCTGTGTACAAATTTTTGAGCAATGTTCTCTTTTTCGGCTGAACTTGATCCTTACGCGCGTATGTATAATGTGCTACTTTTTCGTTTTTTAGAAACTCCACCATTGCAGCATGAGCCTGATTGGTAGGCGGCATAAGAATTGCTTTTTTTGATTCTCTGTTGATTTTTATTAGAAATTTGGTTTCACTGGCCAATTTTATAAGATACCTTTGCCCTTCATGAGTCGTGGTGAGGTTTTCGTCTATAACTACTATAGGTGGAGGCCGTTCCTTTTTGGGAGCAACCGTTTTTGTTAAAATACAATCTTGTTCCATAGAATTCTCAATTATTTTTTTTGTCTTAATAGGAATATCTCCAAGTTTTTGCTTTACCTGGCTCAAGTCTAGCAAACTGAAGCGATTGTTCAGCAACATGTTATCGTCCTCCTCGCCATTTTGAAGAGATTCCTGTGGTTTCAGCCTTGTACCTTCCCTACGTCGCTTCCTTGGTTCAGTAAATGACTCATCGCTGTCCACTTCTAGCTCATTTACCGCCGCAGCGGCCATTGCGGCTCGTTCCCACCAATGTAGACCCTCTCAGCGCAGACTGGGGTGATTCTTATGCACTAACAATAAATATTTTGGTCCAATAAAGCACTTTTGTGTGAAGAACTCTACTAATGTACTGTAAACCCTGGATGGAAGGGTCACGATTTTCGAATCCAGGATTTCGGCAAATCTTACCCAGTCAGGCTTGAACATACCAATGCGAAATTATCTTCCCCGGATGTCTTGCGTTAAGGGGCTTGGGAATACACAGTTATACTTATGTATTTGCCATGTTAAAACGCGACTCCCATTTCGAACAGAACTCACTTGTTTTTCAAACTACATACACAGTATTTCAGAAGGTGATAGTTAAGACCTTAATGAATGACAACTACTTGCGATTTTATCAAAAAAGCTTTTTAGTTAGATTCTCAATTTCGTGCGCTATACCCTAGACCCTTAAACGGAACGACAGTTTGTCGAGGACATTAATTTTGAGCACCATAAATTGGAATCATTTCCTCTGTTTTTGCAACTGAATGTCAGGGATTTAAACATCACCATTGCATTGCCAATAACGGACAATATTTTGCAATAAAAAGTAATATTTTTATGTTTTTGTTCTATTTGAACAAATGAAGACGTTTCCAATTTTCTCGAAAGCGATTTAAAAAATCAAACTTCAAAATAATGGACTTTGACATACATTTAAAACATGATATTACTCAATACCCCTTGTCATTTAAAATTATTTAGGGGATGGCCCTAGGAGGTAAAGGGTACAAGTAGGTGAGCAGCTTTTGGTTAAAAAGTTGTCCCCATTGATAATCTTTTCACGTGTCTCGGCGTTTTTACAAATTTACAAATAAAGGTACACCACATTCATTACATATTATTGGATGGTTATTACCAAGAAGAAGGTCCAATATACGTATACGGGTAAGACGGACTTGGTCTGATATTGGTCTCTTGGACATTTATGCATACCGGCCTTATCATCTCATAATCTTTATCACAGATACCCGGTGTGAGTAGTTAAAAGAAACAAAAAAGGAAACAAAATGAATTTTGTGTGAGTAGGAACTGCAAAATGCCAGACGACAATTAAATGATAAATAAAGCTGGAGAGAAAAATGCAGTAGGCACACATACGAGCGCACTTTCAAAATAACAGGCTTAAAAATGCGCGTAAATGCCAATTGCTACACACTGCTATTTTTAACACTCTATCCTGCGGGCGATATGCCGCACACCGCCTTGCTTATAATGTGATAAAATAATATGGCGAACCTGAGCATTAAGGTTTATCCGCAAAGCCAAACTGTGAATATATGCTAATAAAACTTTTATGTCTTCTAATAATACCCGGCCGTGGAAGGAGAAATGCCGTTGCGATAACCAATAAATGTATCATTACGAAAGCAGACCCGCGTGGTTTCAGTAATTCTAATATATCCATCAGATGCAATTAAGTTTAACGCCTATTAAGTCGAACGGTAGGCAATTTAAACCAATTTTCCCATTAAATCAAAGTCGTTGGATGGCTTTTTTATTATTTAGCAGATGAGCTACATTGTAGAACTACTGTGTTAGCGGCTTGATAATAATCAGTATGCAAAATGCATAGCTGTATTTTCACCTTGCGAATACCTTGCGCAATGTTCCGTATGATAACAGCCTTCTGCGTGTGACAAAATTGCCTTTATAGTATAAGTCCTCAAAAAAGATATGTTATTAAAAAAACCATACTGCTGTCTGGAAATCATACACGATAGACGGCTTTTATATTCTCTTAGATCGAGTCCATTTTTATCTGTCTTACGTATTTGCCATTTGGTCTTAACCAACAGACATCTGTAATTTTGTGTTTAGGTACTGGGTAAGTCGAGCTGAATATTGTAGGTCGTTATTATTTAGGTCATTTCTGATGCATTTGGCTATATAATGTGATGTCCGAACTGTAACCATTATAAAAATATGGGATTTTTACTAAAAATCCTTTATTTGTTGGCTTTCTATCCAATATTTTGGGACTAGGGCTCCTAGGGTCTGTTTTTCGGTGGGAAGGCATGCCAGTCAATAAAAATGATTAAAAAAAACAGAATCTACCACTGACAGCTCCAAAAATCTGCTCGAAAAATATTGGATTAAAGAATTGTTATTATGTGTTTTCAGATTTGAAGCGATTTAAACAAAAAAAAAATGTACGCAACTTATTCGGCAAATGGCTTTAAGTGGAGGTTATAGTAAACTGCTGGCGGACAACACATTTGCGGGATAAGGGGAGAGGTAAAAAGTCGAGGTCCAGTAGGCGTGGCCTATTTACTATAATTTCTACTACAAGTCATAAAAAATATTTGCAGGCGCCGGTCCCCTCTGCTTTAATGCCGCTGACCCTAGACCGTTTGCCGTCGTTGAGAAATAGACATTATAATAAAATTTATTCCTGGCATCACAGTTGATCTCTTTTCTTGTATTTCAAGCATATACATAATATTAAATACAATATGAGTAAAAAGAGATGTTTATAAGTGCAACTGAGTTGTCACACAAAAAATGAATTTATTCTATGTACAAGAGCGAAAATAAGACGGAAAATAAGGTGAAAATATGAAAAATCACCAAGAAGTACCAATATTATGCTTGTGTATGTTATTTGTAAAGCAGCTAAATTCAGTGAAGTTCACTTACATTGAGCAGGTCTTTAGACATGCCAATGCCGTTGGAAAACTGAAAGATATAAACGTATTACAGAATTGACGTAAATACGGGGGTTAGGGGGACGTGTCCAACTGTCCACCCCTTGGAACTATAAATTAAAAAAAACTATCATGTCTCATACTTTTTGCCTATAGCACCCCCAGAAGGCGCCAGCAAAATTATTGTTGGATTCACAACCAACTTCAGAAAAATAAACCAAATCATGCCTGCCCCCTCCCCCCACCGGTAGGCCTCCAAAAATATATCCCCCATAGTGAAACTATATCTACCTGCATTCTGAATTACAGCCGCCAAATTAGGTATCTATTTCGATTAAGTACATATTCTCAAAGAAGACGCATTTTAACAACTTTGTGAAATCTGTAACACCTCCAACATAGGTATACCTATGCACCTATACCAAGACGATTATGTACTCTGAAGAAAAAAAAATTTGCTTTCTCTGATGCTGAGAAGTATTAATTGCGGACTATAATAATCTATTATATCTACTATAGCCTATCTGACCTCTAATGCTGCCACACCAGACACCAAGATGGTGTCCTTATTTTACCTGATATATGACACCTGATGAAGAAGGTATTCAGAGAAGAAAAATTACTTTTTGGATGAAAAATGGTGCATTAAAGAGAAACCACAACTGGTTTTATCAAGTTTAATGGCAGTTCTATGTCACAAAAAGTTACTATTATTGCTACTTTGCCGTCTGAACACAAAAAATCGTGGAAGTGGAGAACTTAGCAAAGGAACATGACTTCTGGAATGAATAAATGTTAATTAAAATACAAGGTTTTTATCAGTTTATGTTACAAAGTAAAATATGTAATTTCTATTCGCGACGCAAAAAAGTGTGAGCCCAAGACTCTACACTTCTCGGCCTGGGCCTGCCAATTTAAATTCTAATTACTTACAAATCTGGTTGAAAATTGTAAGATTTCGTAGTAATCCTGAAAATGATAACTGCTCAAAACCAATTACCGCGATTTGTTTAAATTTTAGTAGTTCCTAACTTTTGGCCTGCAGTGTATATGAATAAGTCACCCAAAACCACCGACTGCAAGTTTAGTTGATGCCCAAAACAATATCTATCTCATTCCAGAAATGCATGAACTTCAGCTCATTCATAAACTGTAGTTTACATACTTTTGTATTGGTGGCGCCTTTATCAGTGTCCCAATCGGCGCGCGATCGTTCAATGTAAGCCTCTAGCTGTAACCATTTTTGACCCTGTACATTAATAATTTTTGGCACAAAAACCTGATTTGCGTTTCGTTAAAACTTCAATCTAGAGAAATGTCGATCCAGATTCTAGAATAAGTTTATACAGGGTGATTAACGAGACCGTGAATTTAGTCAAAAAAATGTCAATTTTGACGTTTCTCGTTTAACGAGACCGTGAATTTAGTAAAAAAAACGTCAATTTTGGCTGAACCATTGCAAACAGCTCTCATGTACGTACTATAACCTCCTCTTGAAAGTCTCTACGTCTTTAGCTTTTCAAAAAGGTATAACTTTTACCAGATAAGGTCATAAAATCTCAAAACAATGTTATTTAAATAGGCGGAAGTGGTAGTACGACATAACTCAACTTTGATACAGTTTGACACAAAAAAGACCCGTTTACTACCTGGCACTTATAAACAATGAAACAAATGTCTGGTAGCCCTTTTTTGTGCTCTGGAAATTGCGGTGAGTTATTGTGAATCGTGACGTATTAGTCTGCTCATGCGATTCTCCCGTGGTAGATGTTATACGTGCTCTTCGGTAATTTTCTGTGAAAACGCGACCTGACTTGGATTTTTGGACTCTTTCTTCTTACTTTAAATGGATTTTGATTTGTTGTGTGAACACGACAACCCTTATCAAAGAGAAATATGCTGATGTTCTGATGTCTTATGGATTGTGTGAAGGAGTGTCTTTGCATGCACGCAATGAACACATGCTACTGCATCCTACTCGCCGAGTTCCTGATAACGGCGTATTTGACAGATTCTATCGAAGACTAGGAGAAACCAATTCTGTTCAAGTACGACGTTATTATTCATGACCACGATGTCGAAAGAGATGAAATACGATGTCTCTTTGAAGCCGCCCTACCACGTCAACAAATGTTGTCGCTCGACAGCATGATACTTCCCAGTGGAATGTTTGGTTTGTGATGCACACTACTGAGCAATATAAATATCATTATAGGCCAGTGCACGTCATTAAAGAAAGAGATCTATTGAGGCGACTAGACTTCTGAAGATTTATGCTCAATGCAGATATTGAAGATGAATTGTTTTTTGATAAAATTTTGTGGACAGACGAGTCAAAATTTGACAAAGATGGGATCACAAACGACCATAACGCTCACTATTGGGCCCTCAAAGCACACGGTAAGCCCAACAGAAAAACAAGCAAAGGATCACAAAGAACGTTCAGCCTTAATGTTTGGATGGACATAATATCCAGTTGTTTGAACCGGGCCATTCTTCTTGCCCGATAGTTTGAATGGCGAGACTTATGAAGACCTTTTGAGAGAGGAGTTATCCTTTTAATGGAAAACTTGCCTCTTGCATTGAGACGTGACATGTTTCTCCAACATGTTGGCTGCCCAGCGCACTACATCAGAAGTGTTCGAGCATGATTGGGCCAAAATTACATAAACCAATGGATTGTAAGAGGCGGACCTACAGCCGGCAAGGAGCCCTGATTTAACGCCGATGGATTATTATGTTTGGGTTCATAATATGATCAAATGAGGCCGTCAGAAAGTATTGACATATTAATTCGGAAGATAATTGATGCGGCTGAGAAAATGAGGCAGAACCTGCGAACTGCAATAGTGAATACAAATTTAAGAAAGCGGCTGAGAATGTGTGTAAAAAATTGCGGCGGGCATGTAGAAAATGAATTAAAGTGATGTTATGTACTCTTTTACTTCCTACACCGATAGGTGAGAGGAGTATTGTGATCGCGAAAATTTTCGATTTTGAAATAACACACTTTTTGGGCGTTTTCTGCTGTCTACGTAACGAAAATCCACGTCACTCATTTCCATCGGTCTGTCTGTCGGTCCGTCGGCCTGTCTGTCTGTCTAGACAGACAGGCCGACAGACGCCAACAGATAGACATCTGTTGGCGTTTTTCTAACGTCTCAGTAATCACTGCATGGATTGTCAAACCCAAAAGTTCGTTGTATTCATAGTAGGCTGTCCATTGACCTATGAAAGAGAGTCATAATGACATAATAATCTTTTGTAAGTCCATCCGATTATTGCCTTGCCTACTATACTTGGTTCTGATATAAATACATATAAATATTGCTTTAGATCGTTCTGTATTGAGTAACATGGAAATTATAGAATTGATTCCAATGAAACTTTGCCACAGTATTGCTACCGCCCCAAGGATGGAAAACGCGTATGGATTTTAGAAATCATGCCAGTGGCGGCGCAGAAAGAATACAAAAACTGAAAATATAAATACTTCGCTTTTAGGCGTTTTTGGAGCTCTTGATCATCTTTTGTTTTTTTTTGGGTAGGGGTAAAATTAGGATGGTTCGGGGGAGGAGGGTTGCAAACCTGAAAAAGATTTTTGTATGCATAATAAGCTCTCCATTGACCTGCAAAAAAAAGGACCTAGCGACATAATAAATACACTTTTTTAGGTCCATCGGGACATTGCCTTGCTTATTACAGAAACTAAGGGACTTTTTTTCTGATGTATGTTACAGACGAGTATTGCTTTACAATGTTCTGCATTTTGTAGGCTGAAATTGATTTAAATGAAATTTCGACATAGTATTATTACCGTCGCGAGGGTGGAAAATGCGTACGGTTTTTGAAAACCGTGTCAGTGGCGGCGCAGCAACAATAAAACAAATAATATAAAAAACACTCAAACTTCGTTTTTAGGCATTTTAGGGGTTGCTGACCGTTTCGTTTCACCCAATTTAAGCTCGTAGACTAAAAACTGTCCAAGTTCCTATGGAGAGATTTAAGAAACTATTTAGCAGAGTTTTTGTGTTGGATGCTTTTTTGAGAGCATGCGGGCGATGATTTGGTTGCAAGTGGATCTCAGACTATAGCTTCATGCAAAGGGAAAATAATAAAATAATATCACCGTTATGTGTGAGAAGTGCTCATTTAATTATCCTTCTTATTACGAAAATGTTACGCCTCAAACAAATACTTATTTATCGTATGCTTGTGACCTTATGAACAAAATTGGTTCGTGTATGAAATCAAAGGCCCTACAAGAGCTCAAATAAAATAATGACCTCATTTATGTAGGAAAAGATGTGGGGTGCTATTCGAAAAAAAGTCGGAGGTGAGTTTTAGAGGTTAAAGTACAAAAAAATGTTTCGAAAGCATGGTTTGATAGGTTATTCAGTTTCAAAATGTCTGTTTCGGACTTCCATTGTTTATATAATTTTAGATTACAACGTTTCGATTGCTATGGTATCTTCAATCGTCTTCAGGTAAACTGATGAACATGTTCCTTTCTTTGCTATTTATTCTCGTCTAGCTGACGTGTCGTTTTTAGTGGCTTGTTCTGATTGGCTGGTGCGCGTTCTGCTGAGTGCGCCAGTGACGTCGCCTCTTGCTGATGATGACGTGATCGTTCGATGGTCACTGAGTTCCACGTTTGTGTCCAAGTTTGTTGTATCCAATTTTAGTTTTTTTATATTTCTTATGAGGGGCTGCCATATTGGTCCAATTTCCACACTAGGCTTGCTGTACACGTTTTTGTTGCAGGAGATATAAGCTGCTTCCTTGAATTTCCGGCGATACCATTGAGGTTCTTGGTCAATAACCTTAGCATCTTCCCAAATAATCTTATGGTGCTCGGTCCAAGCGTGATTTGCAATTCCGGACTTTCCTGTATCTGCTCTCTGGGTGTTGAGTCTGTGCTCCTTAATTCTCGCTTCCAGAGGTCTTTCCGTTTCTCCAATGTATACTTTGCCACATTCACATGGTACTTCGTAGATGCCGTTTCTGGTTTCCTTATGTTCATTCTTGGGTATTGTTTTCGTTAGTAGACTTCAGAGAGTGGTGCTTCTTGAGAATCGTGTTTGAATTTTATAGTGTTGTTCTACTCTTCTGACTGTATCTGATAGTCCTTTCACGTATGGTATACTCAGTGAATGCCTGTGTTCTTCAGGACCCTTATTTCTGCTAGTACCGCTATCTTGCATTGTTGTCTCCACCAGCCTCCAGGGATATGCGTTCTTTGACAGATCTTCTTTAATTTGACGTAGTTCTTCTTCTAGTCCCTGTTGTGTATTACAAATATTCTTGGCTCGATCGACCAAGGTTCGAATGACTCCTTTCTTTGTTGATGTTGGATGGTTCGAGGTATAATACAGGTAACGCCCTGTGTGTGTTGGTTTTCTGTACACTTTGGTTTCTATTTCGGTGATTCTTCTCATTACCAACACATCTAAAAAAGGAAGGCTGTTGTTGTTCTCTTATTTTTTGTGAACCTTATTGATGGTCTTATGTTGTTGAGATGTGAAAAGAACTTTTCCAGTTGTTCGTCTCCATGGTTCCAGATTATGAACGTGTCATTAGCATAGCGAAGCCATCACTTCGATTTGACGTCAGAGGTTTCAGTGGCAGTTGATTCGAACTATTCCATATAAAGGTTGGCCACGACTGGAGATAGCGGTGATCCCATGGGTAATCCATCTTCTTGCATGTAAAACTTGTTCTTTTCTTGGAAATAGTTGTTCTCCAGACAAAACTTTAATACCCCATTCTCCACTCACTGGAAGATTCGTTCTGTCTTTCATTGTTGGGTTTTCTTGTAACCTCTTCTGAATTATCCCCAGTGCCTCTCCAACCGGCACATTTGTGTACAGGCTATCGATGTCAAAACTTATTAACCGATATTCTGCGTCTAGTTGCATCCTTTACAAATGATGATGTTTTCCCTTTTAGTGGTTGTACGATGTTCAGCAGATGTTTCGCAAGATTGTATGTGGGATAGCCTCCTGAACTTGTTATCTGTCACAGTGGTTTGTCATCTTTGTTTATCTTCGGTAAGCCGTAGAGGTGATGTGGTTTGTTATAAAGTGGCGTAAGAGCTGTTCTCTCATGGTCAGTTAAATGTTCTTTGCACTTCCTTAATATTCGATACAGTTGTCCTTCGATTCTGCTTGTCGGGTCACTTGGGAGATAATAAGTTTTGACATCGATAGTCTGTACACAAATGTGCCCGTTGCAGAGGCACTGGGGATAATCCAAATGAGGTTACAAGAAGACCCAACAATGAAAGACAGAATGAATCTTCCAGTGAGTGGAGTTATGGAGCTATTAAAGTTTTGTCTGGAGAACAACTATTTCCAAGAAAAGGACAAGTTTTACATGCAAGAAGATGGATTACCCATGGGATCACCGCTATCTCCAGTCGTGGCCAACCTTTATATGGAATAGTTCGAATCAACTGCCACTGAAACCTCTGACGTCAAACCGAAGTGATGGCTTCGCTATGCTAATGACACGTTCATAATCTGGAACCATGGAGACGAACAACTGGAAAAGTTCTTTTCACATCTCAACAACATAAGACCATCAATAAAGTTCACAAAAAATAAGAGAACAACAGCAGCCTTCCTTTTTTAGATGTGTTGGTAATGAGAAGAATCACCGAAATAGAAACCAAAGTGTACAGAAAACCAACACACACAGGGCATTACCTGCATTATACCTCGAACCATCCAACATCAACAAAGAAAGGAGTCATTCGAACCTTGGTCGATCGAGCCAAGAATATTTGTAATACACAACAGGGACTAGAAGAAGAACTACGTCAAATTAAAGAAGATCTGTCAAAGAACGCATATCCCAAGAGGCTAGTGGAGGCAACAATGCAAGAGAGTGGTACTAGCAGAAATAAGGATCCTGAAGAACACAGGCATTCACTCAGTATACCATACGTGAAAGGACTATCAGCTACAGTCAGAAGAATAGGACAACACTATAAAACTCAAACACGACTCTCAAGAAACACAACTCTCCGAGGTCTACCAACAAAAACAAAACCCAAGAATGAACATCAGGAAACCAAAAACTGCGTCTACGAAGTACCATGTTAATGTGGAAAAGTATAAATTGGAGAAACGAAAAGACCTCTGGAAGCGAGAACTAAGGAGCACAGATTCAACACCCAGAGAGCAGAGACAGAAAAGTCCCGAATAGCAGATCACGCTTGGACCGAGCACCATAAGATTATTTGGGAAAATGCTAAAGTTATTGACAAACCTCAATGGTATCGCCGGAAATTCAAGGAAGCAGCTTATATCGCCAGCAACAATCACGTCTACAGCAAGCCTAGTGTGGAAATTAGACCAATATGACAGCCCCTCATAAGAAATATAAAAAAACTAAAATTCGAACGACCACGTCATCATCAGCAAGAGGCAACGTAACTGACGCACTCAGCAGAACGCGCACCAGCCAATCAGAACAAGTCAAGAAAAACGACACGCCAGCTAGATGAGAATAAATAGCAAAGAAAGGAACATGTTCCTCAGTTTATCTGAAGACGATTGAGGATACCATATCAATCGAAACGTAATCTAAAATTATATAGACAATGGAAGTCCGAAACAGACCTTTTGAAACATCTACCTTGTCTATAAATTTCAAACAACAGTTAGGTAATTCAGTACCATTGAAAGGCCCACTTAGTTTCATTTTTTATCCTTTTTTGTTACAAAAGTATTAGGCGTCAAATTCTTATTTTATTTACCTTATGATTTTAAGAAAAAAAAAATAGGATTTTATGTATAATCGCAGGTACTACAAGATTTTAAATGAAATGAGAACTTTATTTATGTATAGGAAAAGCTATAGGGTGCTATTTGGAAATAGAAGGCTGGGGTGAGTTTTAAGGGTTGAAGTACAAAAAAAATTTTTGAAAACTAGGTATGATCGACCCTTTGGTACCTTCTAAAGTACAACTCAACTCTCGTTTGAACTTTTTTTGTTACCAGAATATCACATACTTTCCTGTCATTTTCCATCTAGATTTAGTACCATTTTATCATAACATACATTAGTTTAGGTCGTGCTATGTATATATTTTTCATTTCAGCAAAGCATGACAAATTAAATTATAGACTTGATTCCAAGTTCTGTGCTCTAAACTTCTATAAAACTTCTGCTCAACGCCAATTTGTTGAAAATGACTAAAAAGTGGTGCACATTTAGTGACACAACAAACAGCACTTCAGGTTTCAGAAATTATCCGTTACTAATCAAATGCAGTTGAAATTAGCAATGTACAACAGTAGAATGTATACTTAACAGCGGCATTTTCTAAACTGCTGATAAATTATTTGTTATATAATTTTCGATTATTGAAAGGTTTATATTTTACGTTCTGTTGTACATACCTACGTCTAGAAAGAAACGCTTACACCTCGTGTCAGCTGTTGCAAGATGCACCAAGAGATGTTGAACGCTTAGACCTATTGATCCCATTAATTTGAAAATCATTAATCTATCCTATTCTGAGGTAAAAGCAGATTGAAACATTTAGAGACAAAATCATCTTGAAACGTATTACAATTATTCTGTTCTTGTTTCATATTTCCGTTGATAAGACATCAAATACCGAGGTTGCCAAATTAGTTGGTCCGTTTTGTTTAAAAAAATGAGAGCACAATGTTTGCTGTTCAAGTGAAAATAATATTTAATAACTCGACTCAATGAGACTTGTTTCCATAACTTTTTAAATTATAATATCACGCAAGTGTTCGACATGAGCTCTACTGACAAAATGCGTCCGTTCTACAGTATCATTTAATGGTAACATTTAAAGACAAAAGTCTGTAGTAAAAAAACAAAAAACTAGATACTGGTTTTAACCGCGGTCTAAATGATTGTTCATGCTACTCTTAAACCTAACCCAAGATGATAATATTTTATAAATAAGCATAACCTAAACTTGAAACATTGAAAGGTGTATATCTCAAAAAACAGAACCAAAATTTAAAATATGGTTGAAATGTTAATTTATAAATTTGTATGTATTAACATGACACATGAGGAAGAAGTTTACCTACTCAAATGGAATAGATACAAAAAATAGTAGAAGTGTCAAAAAAAGTTGTCCTTGATAAAGTTGACGGCTCTCTGGAAACATATTGTAGTGCTTCAATAATTTGGGCGCGCACTAAAGTATCCTTCAGTTGCTGCTTGAATTTTACTAAAGATAAAATACTTTTCATGGATTCTGACAAAGCACTAAAAAGTCTGACAGCATCATATGTGAAGCTTCGACTGAATAAGAGAGTTTGATTTACTGGCATTGAGAACCACAACTTCTCCGGTATATGGACATTGTGGGCGGATGACCGTAAGCTCAATTTATTTCTAAAAGGTATGTAGGTGCTGATGTTTCTAAAATTCTATACACTAAATTCAAAAATCTATAGGTACTCAATGGAATTTCCGAACAGCTGCCATCTAAAGCTGCGTACACACCTGAGCGCACACGAATATGCAAATGTGGACGCCCCATTCGTCGTGTCTCAGGGTATGCGGGCTGATAATTCACGAATTTCCAAAATTATTTAAAACACTATGATTTTATTTTATTATGACAAATTAAAGAAAAAACTCGTAACAATTAATAAACCCGATAATAATTGATATTTTAATGACTTTTAATAAGAAAAACTAATACCCAAGTTGTGATTTCTGACGTGTTTTTGCTATGTACTATTGAACTTCTGCTAAATTAAGTTGTATGGGATGTTCGCAAAAAGATACTCTGAAAGAAAGGGATGACATATGCTACAACACCGCTTCCCAGGTAATTCTGCCATGAATTGATTAGAGATGAGAGATTTATTATCCCTTTCCTTTGTTAACTTTCCATACAACTTAATTTATTAGCTGTTGCGAGTTGTTTTTCTTTAATATGTCATAATAAAGTAGAATAATAGTTTTTTAAATCATTTTGGAAGTTCTTGTATTATCACCTTTTTATCTTTAACAGTCATGTACGGCACAAAATGCCTCCATAAGTGCTATTTTTTCATTATTATTTCGAAAGTGTAGTCTTGCAAAGTTTTTAGATTAGCTTGGAGCTCGAGAACCAGGCATACGTATTTTTAATTTTATTTTGAAGGTTTGGTCTCCTGACTTAAAACAGTGATTTCAAACTTTGGGCCCAAAATGTACTAAATTGTTGATCGGATGTACACGCTTTCTTTATTGGATATCAAAATAAGCTTAATACTGAGTAAAATTACAGAAAAAATAAAAGCCAAGAAGCATTTTTGTTTGTGTTTTTGACGATTTCTTGAAAACACTGGAAAATCTCTAAATTTTCCAAAAATAAATCATAACTCGATAACTATCAATAATCGCTACACATATATGGGGGTGTTTTGGATTGGTCTCGGTACGGGCTATCAAAAAAAAAAAATTAATAACGTCACCCAATTGGCCACCCTGTATATCTCTCTGTTAGACGATAGTCTGCAGAACGGGATTAATACCTGACTGGAGTGTCATCTGCATACTGTATCATTTCAGCAGCATTCCTAAAGAAAGAGCAACAAGCTAACAAGCTTTCGAACAACAAACACGGCTTATCGAAAATAATCCAGATAGCCACCAGTTTGTTGTAAAATACCCAGAAATCCAATATACCTATTTACAAAAAACAAACTATTAAAACAGCCGCAGTAAGCCGGGTAAGCGGCTTACTACCCTTTGAGGTGTCTTCAGGTGAAATGGAATCGCCAAAATAAGCAAAAGGGTTTGCGGGGCTTAAATGGCCTCCAGTGAAAATGAAACGTCAAAACCTGATCGGCTTACCGAGGTGTCCTTCGAGAAACTTGGTGACACGCGCTAAACGGTTTGTATAGGATGCGTAATCACAAAATTCGGGTTAATATGTCACCTGCTGAGGAACAACATTGTAAATACATCTCTCGTTTGACAATAGGCTGTACTGTATTGTGTGAGAGCTTGTCTTTTTGGAGATAATTATTTCCTTAGTACATTATGGGTGTTTTTCGTGGATTTCGATCAATAATTTGAACTACATCGTTCTTCACGAAGTCTCGGTTTATTATTATCAATGATAAAAATGTTTTGTGCGTGTAATAATAAAAATATAGATATCAAATTATAATAAAACAAAATAAAAAATAGATGTATATATAAAATTTGAAATATAAATTTAGTGAATATATTTTTATAGATTGAATAAATTAAAATACCTGAAATATATTTGCTATGACAAGGATGATAGTATTAACAGCCTACTTACAATTATATGAGATGTCGGCTACATTTCTGTAATTGTTTTAAACAGCCTCTATATGGGTTGAGAGAGCTGAACGACCTGCACGGGGATTTTAGGTTATAAAGTGCACAGATCTTTTTTTTATAACTGAGTAGACCGCGTAGGCAGAGCCTAAATACCAGAGTACCGCGGCTGCTGTGAAAAGGTTATGTTAGGGGAAGTTTGTTAATGCGGGATTTGAATGGGCCAATACCCGCAGGACCAATAAATACGTCTCCTGGCAGTCAATTCCAAGCCTTGGATACCCTGGGAATGAATGAATGTGCGGTTGTACCGCTCGGTTCTTGATGTATGAAGAACACACATTGCACAGCAATAAGGGATTTTACCAAGATGTAGAACCCGGAATTTATTGAATTTGGGTGATTCTTAATGTGAATCAGTTCCTTAATATTTCCATTAAGTTGGTTACATTCTCGTCTTAATATTTTTTGTTTATCAAAATGAATTCTATCAACTGTATCTAAACTGTGTTGTGTTAGAACCGTAGACTTTTTTCGATTCATACTTTTGCTTGTAGATCCTGTTCTGTTGTTGCTTTGTGATTTTAGCAAGACTATCATATAACGAAATAGATACCTTTTTTTATTCAAGAACTCAATGGCAGACACGTATTGCAGTTCCTAGTGTTGTAGAAGCCACTTTTGACTTTGACGCTGTTTAATTAGCACGATAGGAAGGCATAATAGCGTCTGTCAGTATGTTGCAAACCGCCTAGATGTCTGCCATTTAAAAACTAAATTTATAATAATAATGTGAATAACCTTCTCTGTTGTCTTCTAAGTAACAGTGCTGTTCCTAGAGTGGCGCCGGGAATCAGCAACAAAGCCTACACAGAACACGAGGCTAATGACCAAAGCAGTCGATGCCGATGGCACAGAAGTAAAAAATATATATCATCTTCATCCTTGCTAAAATAACGTAAATTATCATAAAATTTCCAACTTATGGAATTTTTAAAACACATTAGAAACCGGATGTATATTGAAACGGCAGCCTTGCTAAAATGACGTTTTAGAACCGACTTTTTTGCGCTTTTGGACTTCCGCTCACGCTTGAAGGAACCGTCGCCGGAGATAGTGAACACCATTTCACCTACAGCATGTATTATCAATATTATAATCAATTTGAAGTTTGCTAAAATACCGTAAGTCTGCCGATCACTGACTTTCAGTGTAAGACGACAGATTGGACGAGAGTTTAGAACCATCTCACAACCAGAACAAGTAAAGTACTGAACTCCTGGCATGTGAGGTGAGCGTTATCTATTACCCGCTTCAAATGTTTCACCCCAGCCTCCCAAAGCACGCCGAAATGTTGGGAGTAGGGAGGTATAAAGACCTATTTAATTTTTTGATGTGTTCCATATTGAAATATTTCACTTCCGTGTGATTTAAAAAAAAATTACATTACAGAGAGCATTCTGTTGCTCAAGAAAGAGGTGTGTCGATTCCGAACGAATCGTTCCATAGGAAGGATACCGCAATAGGAATCAAAGGAATCGATTCCAAAGAATCAAAAGAATCGATTCCGATGGTTTGGAATTGACAAATCCGCGCACGGACTCGGACTGTCGATGTTGGTGTCGATTAGCCAAACTTACTAGTGAATTATTTTGTCGATTCCGTCGCGTTGTACCGGAACCATGAACGAGATGAACAAAATAATTCACGGCATACACGCCTGACGCTGCTTTAGTGTGGTGTAGTTATTTCTGGCAATTCCATTAGTTTTTATTTGTAAAGTACCTTGTACAGACATTTTAAAAGCTTTTCTTTAACTTGCAATGTATGTTTGTTGGTACGGGTGGAATCTTGCTACTCAGTTTTTTTGATGTCAATCGCCTTTAATGTTCGAAGATGTCAATACGATAAGCTGTGTGCTGTCATTCTAAATCCAATATGACGGACCATTCAAGATGGCGGAATAGTAAAGTTTAATGCATTTGTACAATATGGGTATCAAATTAAAGGGGTTGTTGGGAGTAACTCGAAAAAGAATGTGACTTCATTCTAAATCTAATATGGCCGACCATCCAAGATGGCGGTATAGCTATTTTTTAGGCACTTCTGCAATATGGGTATGAAATGTAGGGCTTGCCGAGAATATAATTAGAAAAATATTCTGAAATCACTCGTAATCCAATATGGCGGACTTTTTTTATGCTTTCCTATAATATTAGTATTAAGCGAACGGTTCGCTGAGAATCAAATTGCAGGTTAATAACTGAAAAGTAAAAAATAAATTAAAAGAAAAAACCTTTTTAAAACAAGCTTTTATTTAAATGCTCTAAAAAGAAGAAAATTAAAAGTTTTCCTTTTTTATCGAATTACTTACTTGAAAACGTACTGGATTCGGTACAATTTTACCGAAACGGCAGCACTGGCCTGTAATGGACTAATGGAGCTAACGAATCGAAGGAATCGATTCCGAAAAAGGAATCGATACCGTGGAATGGAATCACCAAAAGGAACGATTGAGCCCCGTTCTACTCAAAATCTAAGAAATGTTCCTTTGGATTTGCCTTGTACTGACTCACAGTCCCTAATCGACATACTTTGACAGTGTTTGGTAGGAGGGCGTAACATACACAGAACTGTACCATTGAAGCTTGCTTTGGCAAAACAGGTGAAAGGATAAACACAATGCCGCAGCACTGGTACATTGCCGACACCGTATATAGTTATTATACATTTAATAGCAGCTCCGACGTCCTTCGTTCCTTTGCATACTGTCGAAAGTATATGATTATCTGCTGACTCTTTTTCCTTTTGGCAGCAAAATATCTCACCCGTTATCTCGACTGCACTCTCAATCACAGTACAGCAGTAAGCTATGTACTGGGCTTCTTGAAGAAAATGAAAAAGATACAGCTGTGTTTTGGATATAAATTAACATAAATAATAGTTAAGAAAATGACAAAGTCCTCGTATTTGTAGCAGACTCAATTTTATATTACACGGTAACAGATTTAAGGCAAGAAAGTGAAGTGTGATTATGGATTACTCTTAAAAGTAGCCTGCCTTTTTTAAGTACGTGATATTCTTGATAGTTCGACAATAACGTGTAGCGTTTTTTGTTTGACACACGTTAGAAATCATAGTTTCATCCATTTATTTTTCTTTCTATATTTCTTGGACGTAATTTTATTATTATTATCAAACAGAAAGGTGCAGTCCGGGCCCCGACACATCGAGCTGCTATTCCATTAGCCATTGTCCACTGATTACTCCTCACTCCGTGGAGCGAGCAATCAATGAGTCCGTGAACCGTCCGTACTATTAAGTAGACGAAAGGACCCAAGAATGACAGCTGTTTGCATTCTGGCGGGTAACATGTGCACCGCTGCACGGCACACCGGCATTTTGCGCAGTGCAGGGAGCAGTGTTTTCCTCATTCTACCTAGAGATCCAGTGACCATAACCAGTATAAAAGAAATAAAATATGAAACTATTTTTTGAGCCATGGATTATAATATTTCCTAAATGATTAGTTATGTCTTCATCTGTAAAGCTAAATCATTCAAACTAAACCTTTAATATTAATATTAATTGCGTTCCAATGTCATCAAATTTTAAGTCGAAATTTGGAGTTTATATGTCAAATAGTCTATACAAATTCGAAAAGTAAAGCCATTATCAGCTGCTGAACCTTGTTACGCATGAAAGAACAAGGTATGATGACCGGACCAAATGCCCACAACCTGCAGCTTCAGTAAGAAAGACGACATAGTTGGAGGAATAGGTTATGTCAAATTAATTTAACGTGCACGTCATGATTAGTCATAGTTATGCCAACACCCTCATACAAGGTATATCCTTCGAGTGTACCAATATTTGTACTTTTTATTTGTTACTAGTAATGAAATGAAAAAAATACTTGTTACAAATTGTCATTTATTATTTAGGATCTGACACACATAACAAGTAGCAACAAGTAGCTTGAAACTACTAGATATCAAGTCAAGTAGTAATGATTCAAAATCAGATCAGGTCAAATTATGAGTTTCTAAAACACTTAGGTCTGAGTTGTGGGGCATCATAATGGAGGAGTTGAATAAACGTGGTATACCGAGATATTCACGGAATCTGATCGTCAACTGTTTTAGTGACAGAGCTATAAAAATAGCAAACGTAGAACTGAAGATATCCACAGGAGTTCCACAGGTATCATCGTTGGGTCCTTTTCTCTAGAATTTTCGGAATGATGGGGTTTTAAGGATCACTCTGCCTCGAAACACAAAGACTGTAGCATTCGCCGGTGATCCTGCCCTGTTAGCATCCACGAAAGATGAGAAAACCTTAGTGCAAACGACAAACGAGGCGCTGAGAAGTATAGATGAGTAGATGTCCAAGCACCAACTTCAACTCGCACCAAGCAAGACTGAGGCGGTCGTTCTCCGGGGTTCAGGAATCACTAGAAGCCAAACTGGCTTCTGTCTCAGAGGAGTGCAAATAGTACCCAGCAAATCTAGAGCGTACTTGGAGATTACCGTAGACAACAAACGAATGAATATATAAATAGAACTGCTGCGAAAGTAGAAATAAAGGTGGCATTACTGTTACGTATAATGCCAAACGTTAGCGGCTCAAGTATGAGGAAAAGACAGATCTTGAACGGAGTTATCCACTCAGTTATATTATGTCCAGTATGGTAGTAAGCGATGGAGAGAAAAAAGCACTGTTCTGTCTCTACCAAAGCGCTGCAGGTTATAACAGCTATCCCGCCACTGCATCTGTTGGCCAAGTTGGCCAAGGAGAGGAGATATATGTATATCGTGAAAGGTCCTCTGCCAGACCTGGAGGACCGCCAGACAGAAAACAATGGACGAGTGTAGGGGGATCTGGTCCAGTACAACAAAGGTGGCGCAGTGGATTAAGCGTCTGATTCCAAATATACGAGAGTGGGCAGAGTGTAAACACAGGACGACCTTCTATTACTTGACACAGGCGTTGTCGGGCCGCGGTCCCTTTCGGATGTATATTAACAAAATAGGGCGAGCGACGGACGACCGTTGTCGACATTGCGGCCAGAGCGACACAGTCGAGTGACAGATGCTCCCCTTACAAGCAGGACGCGAGAGCGAACCTGTCCGAGCCTCACTCCATAGAACATGGTGCCTATAATGATATCGAGCTAGCAATGCTGGAAGATAGTACGTAAGATGGTTCAAAAAAGCAGAGGAACTTAGGGACATGTAGCAGGAAGAAGGAGAAGAAAAGCATACTTAACTCACCTTGTACTGCAAAGAATATCGTTCACGATCATGTTCGGTGCAGATGGAGATTGAGTAGAGGTAAGAAAGGAGGGGGAACGGGTTTTAGCCGGTCGGGCCTTGATGACATATCGGATGGACGCGTTTGCGTCTGTTCTACATGGCACTAGAGGACTCAAGCTGATTCAACGTCGGGCGAGCAGACACTCTCTCTCACACACTTCCGAGCGTGCGCGTGCTTCTGTCCTTGAGATCAAGCCGATTTCCTAAACCCACTATAATGAATTTAAAAAAAATCTGAGTCGCCAATGACTTTTAGAAATGGAAATACATCTTCTAACTTCTGGCAACACTGGTGAGCAGTAAAACAATGGCCACATCCGCCTCCGTCGTGCGACTTTACGATCCCGTTTTCTGGAATCGCCGCGCCGCGCCGCGCCGCGCCGGTGTTCGTGGCAGCGGCCTACTCGAAAGCCCGATCCGAGTTCTCGGAGCCATTTCGTGCTCCACTACAATGTGCGTGTCGAATCGGCAACGGGAAACAATCGCGGCCGGCGCGGGGTTCCAAAGAACTCCGCCGCTATCGCCGCCGATACCACAGGTGTTGCTAGTGCATGTTTGAGGAGCTTCGATCTTGCTATGTCACTACATTGAACTCTTCAATCTGCCCAAAGCACTCGTGAAAAATGTGATCTCAATAACTTTAGTACGCGTTTGTGATTTCCTGAAGATATCAAATCCCGTCTATATGCAAAACCCGACAAGTCTGAGGAAACCAATTTTATAGAAATCGAGAAAAACCTAAAACAGCTTTATTATGAGTGGACATAATACTAAAACGAAACTATGATAATCGACAATGGTTTAGGGTAGTTATTCTCAACCGCTGGTCCGGCGGACCATTAGTGGTCCACGTAGAAAATTTACTGATCCGCGGACATTTCCCTATTCACGAAAAAAATTTACTTAATTTACCACGTGTGAAAGAAATGTGTGGATAACAAGCCCTTCCATAACATATGACAGTACAGCAAGTTACATTTAAATGACAGAGAATAAGAGAGCCCCTTCTTGGCAATAGTGCAGATATTACGTTAAAAGCTAGTTTTTCAACAATGTCCATAGATGCATTGTGGATCAAATTGAAAAATGAATATCCATCTCTATAAGAGAAAGCAATGAAAATGTTAGTCCCCTTCGCAACGACATATTTATGTGAATCGGGTTGTTTCATCTATAATGACGGAAATGAGAAATAAATTTAAAAATCGGCTTTTGGTTATTTCACCGCTCTGGCTTAGCTTGTCGAATTTGGAACCAACAATTGACAAGTTGATTGATGAAGAGCAGCAGCAATACTCTCATTAGCAAAATGTTCATATGCAATGAGTCTTTGATTATTTTTATAATTTCAGATTTTTTGTTCTAATTTTTTTGAGAGTTTGTACCCATTGATTTAATTTCTTGGCAATCGTAAGAATGATATTTTTGTTGTGTCCCTAGTTTGTGATTTCTTTTATAATGTTCTGTCAGTTTTGTTGAAGGTTTATATATTTACTTATTATTATATGTAAGATAAAAATATTACTAACTAATTTACGTAGTGGTTGTCTATAAATACTTAGTCAAAATTTGTTGTTAAGAAAATATCACAGGTCTGCAATTATTTTTCAACAGATCTACTGGTCCGCGGGCCAAAAAAAGGTTGAGAAACGGTGGTTTAGGATGTTAGGTCTCAAAGTTTCAAAATCTAGGACTGATAGTTTTTCTGAAACCTAGATTTTAAATTTGGACTCGTCGGCTTTAGCATGTTAGGAACTGTGACATGTCCTGTTTTAATTTATATTTTTGTGAAATTGGATCAAATTAAATAAAACATTCATCACTTTGGTCTTTTTTACTGACTATAAAGAAAACTAAACAAACACTGAGCTCAACGACTAACTATAAACATAATGCTAGATATTCATTTGAAGGATTATAAGGCTTAAATCTCAAAATCAAAGTTTTCTGACAAATAAAATTATTCAGAGCCAGCAACAGCATTTTCACGAGGAGCCTAAAAGGGGTTTTAATTTTCTTTCTAGCCGTATTACCTTATGATGGAACAATATTTTGGCCACCCATGCTTCTTAAATTAATGAATAATTTACAAATATAGTTAAAATCAACCGTAACTGAAAAAAAGTTAATTCACCGCACGATATTCTCAATGAGAGGACAAAACACCCAACGCAACGGCCAGATTAACCTCCTGTGATCGACATGTGATTTGCTCCCGTAGTTCGTGTATTGGCTCCTTTGCACATATCGATGCTTCAACTATTAGTCGGTGTCTGTATCTAAGCCTAATTTTCTTGACCAAATATCATATATCTAATGTCGGGTTTTGTAAGCGATTAATACAGAAAATGGTAGCGCTTTATACATACACGTATTCTGCATTTGGACGACTGAAATCAAAATTAATATAAGTAGTATAGTAGCATTGACAGAAATCAAGTATTCATGACCAGCTTCCTGATTCTTTAAGTTCCTGAAATTATAACTCTATACTTGATTTCAAGTCAAGAGAAGTCAAGCAACTTGAAGACAAGTCAAGTAGTGAAACCACAACAATTACATGACAGACCTACCCATAACATTGTTTTATTGCTTAGATAAAGTACATATTTCCATAAATTGATTAGCCTTTTATTTAGTTTGGTAGTGTATTAGATAGACGTCGTCTTATGCACAATAATATAAGAGAAAAGTAAAAATTACGATTGTATCTTAGTTGATTAGTGGACTGTGGTCCAGTATGGCTGGATGTGCCTCAAGGAAGCACCTGTTCGAGGTTCTGTGAGCCAAGGAAAGGGCGATAATTTTTTTTCACGGCTTTGTGTTGGACCTCAAATGAATTCCAATTTTTGTTTCTTCTTGGGGTTGTAGTGTGTGAGTGTGTGTCATAGACTCATAAAACATACAGCATTGTGATACTGGCTCTCATTTTGGATTCATCAATAGTTGCAGCTGTCATGCAGTATCGCTTATTGTAAATTAATTTTTGTCAAATACTCTTTTTGTATCTTGACAATGGTGACAAACGACGCTAAAACGTCAGTACAAGGTTTATGTTTCCCCATATGATGTGGTTTTACTGTTGGGCTATAACAAGGATTATTAAATTTTTAGTTGCCAGTACTAACGGCCATATTCATAGTCGTCTCTTGAGTAATAGTAAAGGTTCCCTTAAGTAAGACTCAGGGGATACTTAGGGGACCCTCAAGAGTGGCCTGCCTTGTGTATCTGTTTCCTAGACAACCTCTACGAGACGGTAGGATTGATTTGGCGGGGTTGTCAAATATAAGTCAATTTACGAGGGTTGCTCTATATCTCTGTCAATCCACCAGTACGCAGACAGCTGCTTCACGTTTATTAGCGATCATCAGTACGCCATAGGTCAAATCAGGAGATCTTCCAGGCCATTCCTTAGCCCCTTTTCGCCCTATCCATTGATCTGGACATGCGTCGTCTAGCCATTGCCTAACGGAAATAACATAGTAAGTAGGAGCGCTGTCTTGCTGGGAATAGATTTCAGCCTCATCATGTATAGGGTTTCCATCTCCTTCGAGTGGTCAAGTGGTCAAGTCTTCATAATGCCAAACGAATACGTGAGGATTATTTATTATTATTTATTATTATTATTTATTATTTTGCATTTCTTTTTTTTTCTCTCATGCTTGCGGTAGTAGCAAGTATTGACGGGCTGTGCCAAGTCAACACCTGACCTATTATTATTCTGAATTCAGGAAGGACCGTACAATGCGGCAGGTCTCGAGGATTACAGACTTTTGGAAGGTTTTATGTAACTTTTCATCCAAGCCCAATTGTTGTAGCTGTGGTGTAAATGCATTTGGAGTAAGGCCTGAGACCGACATAATGAGGGGACAATGACAACTTTGTTTTGTTTTCAGAGCCGTTTTATTTCTATGGCAAGATCTGTGTATTTAGATATCTTCCCACAGTAGGTGTTTTGGATATTCATATCTTTGGGAATCGCAATATCTATCAAATAGGTCACTTTATCTGCCTTTGACTGAAAAACAATATTTGGTCTATCGGCTGGGATGGTTTTGTTTGTGCGTATTTCAATATCCCAGTATAGTTTGAATTTATCGTTTTCGAGTACTGAGGTCGGTGTGTAATTATAATATGGATCTTTGTTTTCAGTTAGTTTGTTTGTTGTGGCCAGTACTTGGTATATGATTTTAGCTGCAGAATTATGTCTGGCTGTGTACTCAGTTCCAGCGAGAGTTTTTCATCCACTTGTTATGTGTTCTATTGTTTCCTTCTGTTGGTGGCACTTTCTGCAACTGTCGTCGGTGATAGATGGATCTTTAATTATATACTTCTTGTAATTTCGTGTCGCGATGACTTGGTCCTGGATAGCAAGCACAAAGCTCTCCGTTTCTGGAAAGTGCTGACCGTCCTGCAGCCAGGTGCATGACCGCTTTTCATTAATGTCATCTTGCGTTACACGGTATCTATGTTTGCCATGGAGTGCCTTCTGGGACCAAGTATTTATTTTTCTTGTTGTGAATGTATGTGACTGTGAGCGTCTGCAACATGGTCTGGACAAGAAAGGGCGAGTAGTGTATAGTTTTTGTCTGCTTTTACCATTGCCTTATGTAAGTTTGTTTGTTTGCTGTGGAAAAAATGTCTGAGTGTTTTTATTTTTTTTGTATGAAGTGAATGCATGTCCATAATTCCTCTGCCCCCTTGTTTTCTGTCTATGGTAAGCCTTTCCTTGCACGCATTCGGATGCGACATTCTGTGTTTCGTGAATTCTGTTCTGATAAGTATATGAATGTTTTCTATGTCAGTAAGTGACCACTTGATGATTCCAAAGGAGTATGTGAGTACAGGTATCGCAAACGTGTTAATGGCTTTTGTAATATTTCTAGAATTCAGTTTTGTTTTTAAGAGTCTAGTGGGGCGGTCTTTAAATTCTCGTGTTAGTTGTGCCTTGACTTGTGTGTGGTCTATCTTAACGTTCTGATTGAAAACCAGGTACATGTACAGTGTGAGAAAATCTAAAGTTCGCGTCTTTCGTTACCTGCCTCTCTCTAATAGCAACGCTGCGCCGGGCAGCACTAGCATAAGGGTTTGATTGGTCGACAGGTCATAAATTATTATAATTCCAAAGCGGATTAATTGTGCAGTATTGAACTACTTGTATTTTGGATGTGAACCATAGCTGCAGTGGCGGCTCAGGTATAAGCAAAATTATATCATATTAAAAATTTTATTTCGCAGTATATCTATCAAACAATTTAAGAGTCTTTTAGATATTGGCAGCAGATATCGTCAAGTTCTAAAAGTGAGGTCTATACGAGGGCAGGACGGTTAAGTTAATTTTTAATGAAGCTACGAATAGGCTGTGGTAATTTAATATAAATTAACCGAAAAAATTATTTCGTAGCTGCACGATTTGTAAGCCAATACGTTAGTGAATAAGGTGGATGTGTAGCAAAAATCAAATAATTGAATAACCTATATTAGTCAGCCCTTTTGCTATTTATGCGGATTTTTTTCCATTGGAAGTAAAACTCAATTAGAGTGTGTATTATATGCCATAGCCCAAAAATATATTTTTTTTCATTTCATATATTTGCACGAAACATATATGGAATGCATCAGAAATGCTTGTGGAGCAGTCAATACAGAAGCTCTCGTTGGGTGCCATAAAAAGTTTATAAGAACTAATAAAATAAAAAAATGGAGTCAAGTTGATTGACTCAGTACTACCCACACATAACGGTGATATCATTTTATTATTTTCCCATTGCATGAAACTATAGTATGGGATCCCCTTGGAACCAAATCATCGCACGCCCACACTCAAGAAAATGAAATCAAGATGATTGACTCTGTACTACCCACACATAACGGTGATATCATTTTATTATTTTCCCATTGCATGAAAGTATAGTATGGGATCCCCTTGCAACCAAATCATCGCACCCCCGCACTCAAGAAAATGAAGTCAAGATGATTGACTCAGTACTGCCCACACATTACGGTGATACCAATTTATTATTTTCCCATCGCATGAAGCTATAGTATGAGATCCACTTGTAACCAAATCATTAAATAAGCATGTATAAGAAAACCAGTAATTATTCCCTACCTACAAAAGGTTTAAACGTTTTTTGATGAAGCCGGACGTCGAAATAGCATAGCGTAATTGATTTCATTACTTATGCCATATAATATTACTTTCAAAGCACAATAGGTGAGCTAAATTTATTGCCTGGATATACCTGGCTAATATAATACAATCGGCGCGCGTTCAAACATCCATTAATTGCGGAAGTGCTCCAGGTAGACGCATTTCTCTTAAATCTGTTACCGAGATGCATCCTGCACTGCTTCGTAAATGTCGGTGGTATTTTGAAGCGAACTAAATTGCTTAACAATTAAAAGTCAGCTCACGGCTTGATCTCATTATATGCCTCTGAGAGTAAATGTTCGAAAGAAGGAGCATTTTAGAACACTAAAGATGAACCTAAATTTAGAATAACAAAGACTCGAGTATATCTCTCTATCATGCACGAATTTGATTTTTGATTTTTTTGAGTCGTGCACTATAAACTAAAGGAAGGACCACATAACTCAGGATGTCGTATCTAATATGTATCAATGCAAATGGAAATACATATATTTAGTTCAAAATCATATACAGGGTGTTTAGGAGAAGACTGTACAAGCTCATTTCCAACAAAAAAGGTCATATGACGTAGAGTCCGATTTGCAGCTGTTCCAGAGATATTTAATTTTTATCTATTTTATTATTATTATTTATTTTATTTAAACTACCAGAAGCAGCTATTCGTCACTTCAAACAAAACATTGGGCGGTCGTAAACATTTACCAACCGATGCGCGATGTTACGTAGCAAAACACTAAATACACATTTTAACAAGGCATAAAATTTGCCATCAATTTCATTTGTCATAGCACAGAAGCGTCATCTGAGAACCATATTACAAGAGTTTGACGTGATGAATAACTGTTTTTGGTAGTTTAAATAAAATAATATGGTAAAGAAAAATTAAATGTCTCTACAACAGTTGAAAATCGGACCCTACCTCATATGGCTTTTTGTGTTGGAAATACAGTCTTCTTAAAGTTATTTCCACTCGTCATAGGACACCCTGTATAATAATAATCATTATATTATTATCATCTGAAGTTAAATGCTCAAATTCAAAATAAAGCACACTGCAAAAAGTGTTTTTTTTTTGTTTATTGAGAACGTCCTTTTGAATTAAATATTACTGATAATAAATTTGTATCCAACAACCAAAAACTTTATACACTACATATACACTCTATACAAAAGTTCACGTATGTTCAATACATCTACTTATTTTAACTGCTGATTCTTGGGCTGTGTATATTTTATTACCGGTACTTTGTTTCATTCATATTAATTTCACATAATTTATTCTGTTTATTTTTTATTACTTTATTTTGTAAAATTGATACTTATTTTAATTTGTAAATAAACATTTTATACTATATATTATATTTATTTTTGTCATTTCATTTAAATAATTAGCTATGATTTTAGTTTGAACACACCGAATTACTAGACGTGTACTCATGATCGAAAACTTTAACGTCTGTGAGTTAATCAGCCAATTAAATCACATAAAACCAAAGCTCCAGAAGTCAGGATAAAATGTGTCATAGCGAAAGTAGGTAATTATATTACATGGGAATGATTGGGTTTGGGTGGCGATAGTGGATAAAATCCACACTCTCCTCCCCAACATTGAAGTGTATGGAGGTATTCGTATATATGGCAAATTGTGTTTCTTAGAGACGGATTCATAAAATATTAATATGAACGTGTGGCATGCCCTTTATTTATGCTTTTTAAATGCAGAAAATGTGGTTTATTTATATTAAATTACCACAATATCTCCAAGTTCTATCAGAAGTTGATTTAATCATACGGCCCTCGTATAGACCTCTCTCAACGATATATTAAGCTGATAAGCACTGCTAAATTGGGATTATAATAATTTATGGCCTATCGGCCAGACCCTTTGTACTCTTCCCAGCCCGGCACGCGGCATTGCCACGAGTATTAAACAGAGACAGGTAACCGAAGACGCGAACTTTAGAATTACCTAAATTGTACGTTTCATCTTTGTCCATGTTGTCGAGAGTTTGGCCAGTCACTACTTCTTGTTGGGGATGGTTTTTCCGTTGGCCTTTATTGATGTGGAGCACCTTACATTTACTCATTCCGAACTCCATTCTCATGTCTGACGTATTTATTATTATTTATTATTATTATTATTATTTATTTCTGTTTTTTTTAAATAAATCTATAAAAAAAGCTCAGCGAGAATCCCCACCTGAGCCTTCACTGTTGGCTTCCAATTAACAGTGCTGTTCCAAGAGTGACGCCGGGAAACAGTAACAAAGCCTACACAGAATAAGAGGCTAATGCCCAATGCAGTCGATGCGGATGACACAGGAGTAGAAAAAACTGGCAGCATTTAGAACACTTATTGCATATGCCTATTTTCAGTGTTGCTCTAGTACCCGGTACATCTATCTACCTCTCGTGCCTACGAAAGTTTTCTGACGCCGTCGGTCGGGTGTTAACTAAATTGCATTACAATAATCCTACCTGTTACGGAACATCCGCGTTCGGGCGTTCGGACCCCCCACGGCGGCCCCCCTGCACAAACGGGGTGTCTCGAATGCCTAGCACCTCACTTTACGGCATTGTCGTCTTTGTCCCGCGGCCATTGTCGTAGCTTTGTCAACCCTGCGCCGAGCCATTCTGAGGCGGTCGACTTTACGGCCTGTTGACAGCCATGATGCATGGCTTCTTCGGGGTGGCTTTGGCTCGACAGGGTAGGAAAATGCCCAAAGGTGGCCTAATGAAGCATAAATCCACGTCTAATAGCAAAATACGTTGGTTATGATCGATATGGGTTCTCACATATTTTGTTTGACCTGTCCTGATGGTCCACCTGTGTTATTTATACTGGATTTGAGAAAACTTTGGAAGTGGTCGATTATTAGGTTACATATTCAAGGTATAGAGCAATTTCCCGATGATGCGGCGTGGCTGTCATTATCAGCTGATATTGGACAAACAATCGAGTTTGTGTCATTTGAATACCATTGTTTTGCTTACTCTCATCGCGTTTTTATAGTGTTTTCTCATCCTTTCGTAAAAATTTATAGCACAGTATCATAAATTTGGAAATCACACTATGTAGGGTGCGGTTGCCCATATTGACCTGTCCCTCAAATTGACCCTTTGTCGTTTTTGTTACTTCCCGTAAAACTTGGCAATGTTGCCATCAGGTATTCGACACCAGATCTTTGAACCTTCTTGCGACTCAGTTAATATTTAGATTAGGACAACGAAATATAGGTCTGTTAAATGTTGAAGATTTCGACCACGTGCAAAGTAATATTTTAGGAACTTGGAGAAGGCTTCAAATCTACATTAAGCAATGTAGGTTTGTACCTTCAATTTTATCATTTGTATATTCGATGGCAGTGCTTTATTAAATATGGGGCCAATCTTGATCTTGGAGCTAGATGCTTATATTGAACCACTTAGGAAACCTCTAACTGAATCCCGGTTCAATTAAGGCCACTCTAAATTTCTAACGCTCCTGAACCTAAAGTTTCCCGGTTCTGAATTGAACGCAAGACTGAATACCGAGTTGAAGTGATTCAGTGCACTGCCACACTTGGTTTCATTGGAAATGTGTTGGCGTTGGACCAAAAGAGAAAATATTCAAGTGTTCATCTCTTGCAGTACCTACAGAATTTTCTACATATTTTGTTAGCAATTATTAGAAAACAAATTATGTTTCGGTATATACCAACTTTTCTTAAATAGACATTAGTTTAGTTTCATTTGTTTTCCTGCAAGTATTATCCCATCAAGATCTGACGGCAGGCTCAGTTTAAGAAACCACGAGTGCAATTTGAGCACCTTGTTGCCTAAAATGAACCATCTGCAACACCATCGTTATTTTGCTTTTCCCTTGTTAACGAATATGAAAATAATTTATGATACTCAGAATAGTCGTCAAGGTTGAGAGAGTTGTTTTATATTATCAGTTTATTTTACACACACATATTTTACACATGTACGAACAATTTTTCAAAATTTGTTTCAATACGAGCGGCCTCACCCAATCATCATTTCTTCACTTAAAATTTTATTTGTGAGGTTGTTTATTGTAGCCCAACCCTTGGTAGATTTTGGAGGCGTCAATTTCAGATCCTGTTGTACTTATGTCTCTACTATATACAGGGTGAGTTTTTAGTACCGGCTCGGTCGATAAGTCCACTACTATAGAAGATAGCGAAAAAAGTTGTATACAAAAGTTGTAGCCACGGATGTGCTCCTTGCTCAGAAAATATTTAGATTTATACAGGGTGATCCATAACTACGTGGTGATGCAAACTTGCATTTTTTTAAATGAGACACCCTATATATTATTTCATATTCAGATTCTACTAGTGATTTCCGTTCTTCCAATATAGGGCACTGTTACATTATACAGGGTGTTTCAAAAGTTATGACCATTTTTATATCCAAATCGCGGACAAATGAACGTACTGTATATCAAAAAGTAATTAATCAAAACTTATTTTTTTTACATGAGCAGATTAAAAATATCCTTTAGTTTTAAAATCGGCTATAAAAGAAGCTTGAGACGCATATTCGTATACAGGGTGATGTAGAATGCAAAATCCAAATTTTCTCTTTTTTTTCAAATGTAACCCCCAATATTTTGTAACCCCAAAGAATTGCTTTTAATATGCTCTTTCATCTTTGTATAGCACTTGTTGTACCTACGTCCATCAGTTTCCGAGATATTTCGATTTTTCGGTAAATTTAAAATATAGCCTCTATTTGTGTACTGAAATTTATTTATCTTGAGAAAGTACTATCTGATTTGTTTTTTATTTAACGAACAACTAAATTATAACGTCTTGACAGTATTTGATGAAGTCAAAACCCTAAATCATCGAGGTAATAAAGTCAAGTATGCTGAGGAAACAATTTTATAGGCGTCATGCATAATTATCAAGTAGTTTTATCAGGTAGGCTTTGAGAAATTGACAGTTTTCATAACCTACTCAATAGTTCCGTACTGTGTGAAAAACTAGCTTTGAAAATTAATTTTTCCATTGAGGGTATTTAGGAGAATCTTTGAGAAATTGTCTACTTCCCTCTAGAATATATCAACTATGAATAGCAATGTCCAGAACGGAGGCACTCTAAAACTAATGCGTTTGAAAGATTGAAGAATCGTTTTATTTGGACTGTGTCGTTTCATATTTCATAGCCTACCTGATACATCTGCTTGATAATTATGCATGACGTCTATAAAATTGTTTCCTCAGCACACTTGACCTATATTATCTCGTTAGTTCAGTGTTTTGACTTGATCAAGTATTATTATCGCCTTATATTTTAGTTGTTTGTTAAGCAGAAACAAAATTTGGTAGTGTTTTCTCAAAATAAATAAATTTTATTAAACAAATAGAAGGTATATTTAAAATTTGTAGAAAAATCGAAATATCTCAGAAACTAATGAATGCAGCCATAATAAGTGCTATACAAAAATGAAAGAGCATATTAAAAGCAATTCTTTGGTATAATAAAATATTGGGGGTTACATTTAAAAAAATTGAGAAAATCTAGATTTTGCATTCTACATCACCCTGTATACGAATATGCGTCGCGGGATTTTTGTATAAAATATTGTAAAACTAGAGGATATTTCTAATCTTCTCATGTAAAGAAAATGATTTTTGATTATTTACTTTTTGATATACAGTACGTTCATTTGACCGTGATTTGGATATAAAAATGGTCATAACTTTTGAAACACCCTGTATAATGTAACAATACCCTATATTGGAAGAACGGAAATCATTAGTAAAATTTGAATATGGAATAATATATAGGGTGTCTCATTTAAAAAAATGCATGTTTGCATCACCACGTAGTTATGGATCACCCTGTATAAATCTAAATATTTTCTGAGCAAGGAGCATATCTGTGGCTACAATTTTTATATACAATTTTTTTCGCTATCTTCTACAGTAGTGGAGTTATCGACCGAGCCGGTATTAAAAACTCACCCTGTATAGTAGAGGAGTGGCTATATACATCAAACTGATAACATTCGTATTCAGTCTGCTCATGGCGAGTAAAAATATAAAGAAAATTGAATGGTTTCAAAAATGCAGAGGTCAATTAAACACATCTTTGTTACACCTTTCATCATCATAGTCTCAATGTCTTAGCAGACATGTTGTGAACTCGTAAAATGCATTACCTACTCATTTTACGAGTTTCTCTTGGGATATCTTAAAGATCTTTAATGCAGTAGTTTCCCATTTGCTTTCTGCAGTTACATCTTTAATCCTTGTTAAAGTAGAAAAATCGTCCATGTTTAGGTAATTATTGCTAGTTTTATATACAGGGTGAGTTTTTAGTACCGGCTCGGTCGATAACTCCACTACTATAGAAGATAGCCAAAAAAGTTGTATATAAAAGTTGTAGCCACGGATATGCTCCTTGCTCAGAAAATATTTTGATTTATACAGGGTGATCCATAACTACGTGGTGATGCAAACATGCATTTTTTCAAATGAGATACCCTATATATTATTCCATATTCAGATTCTACTAATGATTTCCGTTCTTCCAATATATGGAATTGTTACATTATACAGGGTGTTTCAAAAGTTATGACCATTTTTATATCCAAATCGCGGACAAATGAACGTACTATATATCAAAAAGTAATGAATCAAAAATTATTTTTTTTACATGAGAAGATTAAAAATATCCTCTAGTTTTAAAATCGGCTATCAAAGAAGCCCGAGACGCATATTCATATACAGGGTGATGTAGAATGCAAAATCCAAATTTTCTCTTTTTTTTCAAATGTAACCCCCAATATTTTATTATCCCAAAGAATTGCTTTTAATATGTTCTTTCATCTTTGTATAGCACTTGTTGTACCTACGTCCATCAGTTTCCGAGATATTTCGATGTTTGGGTAAATTTAAAATATAGCCTCTATTTGTGTACTGAAATTTATTTATTTTGAGAAAGTGCTATCTGATTTGTTTTTTATTTAACAAACAACTAAATTACAACGTCTTGATAGTATTTGATGAAGTCAAAACCCTAAATCATCGGGATAATAAAGTCAAGTATGCCGAGGAAACAATTTTGTAGGTGTCATGCATCATTATTAAATAGTTTTATCAGGTAGGCTTTGAAAAATTGACAGTTTTTATAACCTACTCAATAATTCCGTACTGTGTGAAAAACTAGCTTTGAAAATTAATTTTTCCATTGAGGGTATTTAAGAGAATCTTTGAGAAATTGTCTACTTGCCTCTAGAATATATCAACTATGAATAGCAATATCCAGAACGGAGGCACTCTAAAACTGATGCGTTGGAAAGACTGAAGAATCGTTTTATTTGGACTGTGTCGTTTCATATTTCATAGCCTACCTGATACATCTGCTTGATAATTATGCATGACGTCTATAAAATTGTTTCCTCAGCACACTTGACCTATATTATCTCGTTAGTTCAGTGTTTTGACTTGATCAAGTATTATTATCGCCTTGTATTTTAGTTGTTTGTTAAGCAAAAACAAAATTTGGTAGTATTTTCTCAAAATAAATAAATTTTATTAAAGAAATAGAAGGTATGTAAGGTATATATTATTATATAAAATCGAAATATCTGAGAAACTAAGGAATGCAGCCATAACAAGTGCTATACAAAGATGAAAGAGCATATTAAAGGCAATTCTTTGGTATAATAAAATATTGGGGGTTACATTTAAAAAAAGAGAGAAAATCTAGATTTTGCATTCTACATCACCCTGTATACGAATATGTGTCGCGGGATTTTTTTATAACGTATTTTAAAACCAGAGGATATTTTTAATCTTCTCATGTAAAAAAAATAATTTTAGATTAATTACTTTTTGATATACAGTACATTCATTTGACCGTGATTTGGATACAAAAATGGTCATAACTTTTGAAACACCCTGTATAATGTAACAATACCCTATATTGGAAGAACGGAAATCATTAGTAGAATTTGAATATGGAATAATATATAGGGTGTCTAATTTAAAAAAATGCATGTTTGCATCACCACGTAGTTATGGATCACCCTGTATAAATCAAAATATTTTCTGAGCAAGGAGCATATCCGTGGCTATAACTTTTATATACAACTTTTTTCGCTATCTTCTACAGTAGTCGAGTTATCGACCGAGCCGGTACTAAAAACTCACCCTGTATATACAGGGTTAGTCCTAAACTGACTGACTTTTTTTAAACTGTGCATAGACATCGTTAAAATAAACAACTTCTTCAGGTAACTGTTTTCAGATAATCGAAAAATAAACCAGATACAGATTAACAAAGGTCTATCTGGACTTGTGTATCAAGATTACCTAGTCCGTTTATGTTTAGTTTTTTGCTCATATTTTTGTCAAATCGATCAGGCATTGTACCAGTCAGATAGTGCAGTAGTCATTTTTTTATTTATCTTTGTTAATTTTAAATTGGTAAATCCTAAAACTGGCAGATTAAGCTGTTTCATAGTAACTAGTACACTAACTGAGGTATAATGCCTAATCGGTAAGAGAATAATATGAGGGAAAAACAGACAGACTATGTACGTCTTGAAACACAAGCCAGATTTACTTTGATTCTGTATCTCGCTTTTATTTTTCAGTCTTCGGAAAAGAGTTATTTGAAAGAGATATTTATTTTAACGACTTCTATATACAGTTTAAAAAAGTATCAACTTAGGACTCACCCTGTATATAGGCAAGTCAAGGAATGGATCAATTGATACATTAATCTTTTGATATAACCTAATTGTTGAGTTTCTGGAACAAGTGATATATTATGTAATTATGCAACAAAATAGATATGTAGGTATATTATGACTATTCACTTCTCTATTATAATAGGTTTGTTGTGACCATAAGCACTACTTCAAAATTGCGCATTGTTTTTTTATCAGTAGTAACAATCCAGCACAAGTTACAAGGTTACATGAAAATAAGGATAAGGTGTTAAAAATTATACACATTTTATTACCGAGTAAATTAAATATATTTACAATATACACATAATAAATATTACACAAGAAAAACATGCTACAATTGGTCTATCGACCGCAGGTGAAAGAAAGGTCCAAAACACTTGATATTTACATACAGTAACTGAAACCTATGATAACAACAAATTACAGGAAAACGCTTTGTTCGAAGAGATGAATCAGTGTATGAAACAAAATGGTTAGGACCGTAACACCCAGTGATTTTTTCTGTATCTAGATCAAAGACAAAAATAAATTTAGAGAATATTACTAGTACTGACAACACGCTCTATATTTCTCTTCAAACAAATGGTTCACATATTTTGCTAGCAAATCTGATAAACTGGTTTGTGCAAATATTTGATCACTGTAAAAATCAGTATTAAGATCAAGCAAATTAACTATATGGGCACTACGGTGAACCATGATAGCATGACTCTTAGTCATTTGAACATGGTATGCATAGATATGTGTTCGGAGTATGTATAGCTACAGGGTGAGTCAAGCTCAACGCCTCGGACTCTTGTGACCAAACCATACCACTTTTCAGAAAAATAACTTTGCGAGTACATGTAGGTCGAGTTGTACTCCATTTAAAAAATAATGACTTTTATATAGGGTGTAATAAAAGCGTGCCATATCAAAGTTATGTTTTTTTGAATGGAACACCCTATATATTATTGCATACTCAGATTTCAGGGTCAATTCTAGTTTGACTTTATGTATCACACATGGCACTTAAAATGAACCATTTAGGTGCAAATTCCGTCGGAAGGCGAAGCTATACTGCGGATTTTTAAAACGGTAATGAGACTTGGACAGTTGTATACGTTTAAATACATATACTTCTAGTTTGGGGAGCAGTAGCGAGGTAAACAAATTTTAATTATAGGTATTCTATATTTTCTCGATATGATTTACGAAGAAAACAAAATTAAATTATGACTCAGCTCACCAGAATTGTTTATCAATGAATAAATTCCTTTACTCTATTATTAATGACAAACATTACTGGTTCATAATTTAATTTTGTTTGCTTTGTCAAACAGATCAGGGAAATCTAGAATTCCTGAAATTAAACTTAGTTTACCCCGCTACTGCTCTCCAGACGAGAAATCTGGACGTGTCTAGACGTATACAACTGTTGAAGCCGTTTGTAAAGATGACTCATTACACTTTTAAAAATTCGTAGTATAGTGAACCAGTTTTCAAATAAAAGCTGTTTCTTTCAAAGGCAGAAGATTTTAGACATTATGATTTATGCACCCAGTATCAGGTAAGATAGCTTGAAGACCAAATTGCTCTACCAATATTTTTTGAATCTGAAGGTGTGACGTCATGAAGATTTTTGACATCATCTATCTTCCCCCAACTCAAAATTTCAAGATAGTTATTATCTAACATTTCTTTAGTGAATATCAAAAGTCAGATCTGAAGTATTTTTTGGGATCATGTCTATTTACTAGAAATTGCAGTGTATTGATCAAAATGATATACTTTGTAAATGTAAGGGGTTATTATAAGAGATTATGTTGCATATATTGTAGTTATATTGTGCAGAACGACAATGGACTAGTATTATGTATTTTTTGACAACTGCATATGGCTTAAGAAACTCCTCACATTTTTCCGCGATTTTTTTTTTTGGGCACGGGAAAGCAGAGAGAATGAGCAAAATATTTGAATCCCTTTAGGAGTGTGACGTCACGGTCCTATAGGGATATAGCCAATCGGAAGACGGGTATGTGTGCCGTCGCCGTGTTGCCGTTCCCACTTGAGTACCTCATATTTAATGCATACGTTTATGTCATCCTCTAAACATTCGAAACAATATGTAATTTTATATATGCGGTCAGTGAAGCAAACTTTACTAACCTGGTTGATACTTGGTTGAAAGGTATGCGTTTAGCAAGTAGAGATGATACGGCAGTAAGGGCAACGTGTGATGAGTCTCCACTAGTGCGAAAATGATAATCTGTACTTTCCAAATTCTCGGAATTAATCATTCACCGCACAATAACTAAAGACACAGCTTCGATTTGAGATAAGATATTTATAAAACTATAAGGTTAGGTAGAACTTAACTTGACAACCAACAGGGCAATTCACAAAGCTAAGCTTTCTATCACAGAACCTTTCTCCATGTGACATAGCCAAGAGATGAAACCCATAGGGCTTCTTGACAAATCACAAAAAGTAGTTTGTTCCGTAAAAATTGTGTCAATACCGCGACTTCGGAGTTGACGAGGCAACAATGCACTGCTGATGTGTGGCGCACTGCGCACTGATTGGCTAATTTTGAATTCCTTTTTTTTAAAACTTTAAAATGGAATTATACTAGTAAATAAAACGATGCAGAGAGTAACGAAATGTACCAGTACACCTATTTTTGTCTACACTAAGAGGTTATAATGATTCAATCATTGTTTTCAAACCCATGATACTAGTCCATTAAATTTGCTAGTGAACTATGTACTTGTGATTAAAGGAACAAAAAGTTTGAATGACAGTTGAATACCACTATTGTATTATGTAAGGCTGCGGGCTGCCACGAATGCTAACTACTACATGGATCCAAGTCGCAGATTACGGAAGCTTTTAGAAGTTCGAAATAAAAATGTTAAGCCACAGCCACAGTACTCGCGAAGTTACCCAAAGTCAGTCAAGTACTAACAATGTACAATGTTTAAGAAAATGTTAACTTCAATATATTAGAATGACTTTGGGGGAATTTAGATATATTATTTATTGCTTCAATATTTCATACCACAATACACACCATATACTGAGCAAATCAAGATATTGCAATTGATTGATTGCCTAAGGAGAGGCTAGATCAATTAAGTCGAATTACACCTAGGTAATTCACTAATTCACACCTATAATTTAACTTCAACAAGTCCAGTGTCAGCAGTTTATCAACACCTATTTAAACAAAAATAAAAATGTACATAATTACATAATTAATTGGTTATTATTAATTAAAGCGTGTTAACTCACATGGTTGTTGACCGTAAGAGCTTCATCACATTATAGTGGTTCCTGTTTACATAGTTTATTTCTTAATTCTTGCTATATATGATTAACATTCGTTGTGTCAGTTTCATAATACGTGAGTAGACGATTCAACAGTTACAAATATGTGCTTATGTCAAAAAAATACAACATTTGGTAGACGTTTCAACTAAAAAGTTACAAGCAGTTACTGATTGTTTAGGTAATTACCAATTTACGTTAATTGAAAATAACATTTCAGCCAGTGTCTTCTAATTATCATGCTAGAACCATTTACAGAAAAAAAAAGGAAATACATATAGTACAGCCCAGAAATATAGCATTAGCAAAAAAAAACTCGTATTGGTCAATCGCACGTTATTGAGCGCTCGTGTTGGTCAATCACGCATCAATCGACTTTGAAAATTACCAATGAAAGGGCTACAGGTGATATATAAACGGAAGCCGCTTCTGCTGACGCGCCTCAGTCATTTTCTCTTGTTTGAGTCGCTACGCGTTGTTTACATTAGCGATTCTAACCTAACCGCTACTAGCCTATTATTTAAGATAATTGGGTGAACGCGTTGTTTAAGATGAACTTTGGCCAACTTTCTTTAGAGGACAAAATAAAAATTAAATGAAGCAGACAGCTGCTTGTTTCAATAGGTTGTGCTGAGGCGTTTCAATAGCTAAATTTTTTTCTTGATTAGGCGGGTCGATAAGTAAAAAAAACTCTTAAGAAATAACATTTTGTGTTTTTAAAAACTCAGGAACCGCCACCGGTGGAATGAGAATTTTTAACAAAAGTAGCTTTCAGGTAAAATGCCGCCAAAAAGCTATCTGATGTACAGTTTAAGACAGTTAAGGGACAGGAAATTGGAAAGTATAAAGAAAAAAACAACTCTGATTGATATTTTTTTGAAAAATTCATCAACGCCTGTAGCTATAGTCGATTATTCAAACTCAACAGCTCAACAGCCTTCAACTTTAAAAAAATTCGGGGGATCCAAATCTGGACATCGCATTAGAGGTTTTTATATCAATGCCGGTAACAACAACTATATCATGGTAAGTACAGCCTACTTTTCTTGTTAGGGTTAATAGTACCAGCAGCATTCACTGAAATTTTACCAGGTGCTTAAAAATTTTTACTTACTATTTGTCACTATTAGTGATAATTGGGAGGCGCAAACTAAATGCTCGCCACGGACACTTCATACTCTCGTTACGGCACTCACAAATGCTATATCGTTGGGCTCTCCTATACGTATTGCTATATCGTGATGATATAAGTGTGAGGGCTACCATATATAAACAATATTGCGTCTTTTATTAGTGTACTCTGCTAGAGCACATTTCCATGGCTCCAAAGTAGGGATACCCGGACTTAGCTTCAGTGGGTGAATGAGCTCCGTAGTGGCTTCCAGAGGCGAACAGGCTGTAACAAAGAAAAATATTTGTAAAAAAGCTGTATGACACACATGGGCGCCGCCAGGAAAAAAGCCAGGGGGGGGGGAAATCCAGGGCGGGGGCAAAAGAATATTTCTTGTAATGCATTTTTTTTCTGTATTTAAACAAAAAATAACATAGAACATATGCAAAATAAAAGAGGTAAACATCTTAAATAACAAAAATGCATGAACAATAGGATTGTACCCATACTCAGTACAGTATTTAAACTAAAAACAATAAAAGAACAAAAATAATAAAAGAACAAGAAAAAATACATCTGATAAAATCATCGTCATCATAGTCACAATGTCTTAACAGACATGTTGTGCACTCGTAAAATGCATTTACTCATTTTACAAGTTTCTCATGGGATATCTTTAAGATCTTTAATGCAGTAGATTCTCATTTGCTTTCTGCATCCTCATGCCGTTGACCAGATGGTATCACTGGTTCGTCCGCCTTTAGGGGCAATTTCTCACCCTCTAAAGCTTTTGGACACTATCTAGAAGAGAGCAATTAGACTAATCGATACGCCTAACCTCACGAAAGATCTCCGCAGCCTGGAACATCGAAGAAGGGTGGCTGACCTGTCCCTGTTTTACAGATCTTATCAAGGAATATGTTGGAGTGAAGTCTCCTAGATAATAACACTGAAGGCCGTCCGAACGAGGAACACTAGAGACAGAGAGCCTCTGCGAGCTCATCCTTACTGGGTCGAGGTTCCTACTCCCCGAAGCAGTCTCTTTCAGCATTCTTTCTTTGGAAGAACTTCGACGCTGTGGAATGAGCTGCCGGGGAATTTATGCCCCGACGGCTACAACCTGCAGCGTTTCAAATATAACGTGCACAGGCACTTATCCTCTTGCAGCGCGTCTACAGCGCCATAGGCTTTTAGCCTTTGCAGGAGGCTGACGAGGCTCACCATAAAAAAATGTCCGACTCAGTGAGCTTTCGGATTACCCAAAACGAATGAACTTGCACGTGAGATGGAAGCAGTTATCGAGCAAAATGAGAGCCTCATTTTGTTCATGAGTGATGAAGCTCCATAATATCAGCTGGTAACAAAATGCTAGAAACTCACGAGTTGAGCGGTACTCACCACCCTCACCTCTCTCGCCTTGATAGAGGAAGAGTACTAGCTGTTTCAAAAACATCAGTCCATTGAATGGAAACACATTTATGTCGATCGTAGAAAAATATGTTTGTAGCATGTACAAAAAGTATATCAATAAATGTTTTGGAATAAAACAAAACTTAAAAAAGGAGTTGCAAGTCCTGGGTTTCGAACCAGCACCCCGCTCGAACACAGATTAGCCAGCTAACACTCTAAGACACTTCACCATTGCGGCGTTGCAGAAGAGGTCGTTTCAACGAAACATATTTGAGAGCAGGCGACAGAAAGGATCTGCCTGTGCGCCATCTGGTACCCGAAGGTAACGGCAAACCAAAGAAAATCGCTGCTAAACAGCAGCAGACTTGGTGGAACGCCACGGCGCGTTCGCTTGGCCTGACCAGAAGAGCGCGGTTCTATATGCTGCTGCATATGAGAGTCGATATACGAGGGTTGCTCTATATCTCCGTCAGTTCACCAGTAAGCAGACAGCTTCTGATCGCTAATAAGCGTGAAACAGCTGTCTGCGTATTGGTGGATTGATATAGAACCGCGCTCTTCTGGTCAGGCCAAGCGAACGCGCCGTGGCGTTCCACCAAGAAGCCTGCTGCTGTTTAGCAGCGATATTCTTTGGTTTGCCGTTACCTTCGGGTACCAGATGGCGCACAGGCAGATCTTTTCTGTCGGCTGCTCTCACAGGCTTCACATGTCTGATAGACATGAAAATGCTGATGCTTTCTATCTCCGTCAATTGACCTATGGCGCTCTGATGATCGCTAATAAGCGTGAAACAGCTGTCTGCGTACTGGTGGATTGACGGAGATATAGAGCAACCCTCGTATATTAAAACATATTTGATTAGGTACTTTATTCTGGAATGTGTAATGTAATTTCAAACATTCAAAAAGATATTTATTTCTATCGTAGACTTCGTCTCGAGCAGCAAACTTCATTCGTCGTCTATTTTGCAATAAATATGCATTACTTACAAGTAACTAGTATCACGATTGGCTGGGAATCTAGAATCTACTATCGGAGTAGGACTTCGGTAGTTAAAGGAATGCATCATGACGTCACACGGGTTCGGGAGCTGTCGACGTGTCTTCGGTGCTGGATTCAAAAACCCATTTTTTTTTAATCTTTATGTTGATATAACGTTTAAATTATATACTTATTTATTACATTTCCATTAATCACAAAAAAAAATTAATTTAACCCCCCAATTGTCATATTGCGGTTTTTGTTTGGCCTTGTTCGTTTGAAGAACTTATTTGGGACGTAATGTTCAACTCCTGATTGACCAGATTTCCAACGTGGCAGAATTCCTTCTATCAAACTCTAGAAACATGAGTTCGTTAGGATTGCCTATAATTAGTACTAGATCGTGTATAGCATGCTCACGTGATAGCAAAATTACGGTTAAGAGTAGTACCACACGAAGTGCTGTAGCTGAATAAATAGATCGTCCACGTCGACATTTCCCGCAGGCCAATAATTAGCCAATAATTAATAATGTGGAATTATTAAACAGAGCCCATGGTCCCGTAGTACCACCGGTGGTATCGCGGCTAAATAACACCGTGGAAGGCGTTCATTAAGTGGTACCCAGTCGATTAATTGCTCCCAGATATTATTCAGATGCGCGTCGGCCAACCACCAATTACACAATCGGACAGCGCCGGCAGAGGACGGTGGTATCCAGTCGGGTACCACCCAAACCTCCGTTGGCCAACTAGATGCGCGCCTTGTCATTGAAATAAATCCCGCGCGCTACTACCACGGTACGCAATCATTGAATACTTACGTGGTACAGAAATCGTGCTAAGCAAAATTACACGGTGTTATTTAATATATGAAGGTACCGCTCTCTATTTACGTCTTAAGGCATCGCTACCGGAATGAATTATTGTTTGCGTTTTGATTAATCGACGTTGGGACTCGGCGGGTGCATAGGTGGTAGTACCGATGAAGCGGTCCGGATGATGGATTGATTAAACGTGCGTGTGAAATGTTTGAATCACCGACGGTGCATAAATAGACACTGTTGGCCATTCATAAAAATATATTCGAGGAGTTTCACGGCGACTTTCAGCCGAGTCGATTTTAGATTAGGGCCGTTATAACACGTGCATTTCAGTATTTTCAATTTCTAATCTTTGTTAATCGTGAGGTGTGGTATAAATTCTTAAATCGTCGATACAGTGTAATACGCGATATTCATCTTTTTACGTAATTATGATGATATTTTCGAGTTTTGGTTAAGAGTTAAATGACGCTATATTTTTTGGACAGCAAAATGGCCAAAAGCCAGACATTGGTTGTGGTGAAAATATGTTCAAATGACATAATATGGAGACAAAAATTCTTCATAGATCTGATTGTTGCATTTTTCGTGTGCAACCAATAGTTTCCATTCTACAGCGCGCCAAAGTTGGGGCTTGGTTTGTGATTTTTAATAAAATCAGTATTTTATCGCGGATTAACTCGAAGAACACTATCGAAAAGTTCTGTAACGCTATTTTTCATTAAAGAATAACATTTCTTATTTCTCTATTATCTGCAGCTGCTTAAACTCAACACATTTGGGCTTATAAAAAAGTAAGACATTTAGAAACATATGTGCATTTTTATCGTTATTTGTTTTATATCAAACATTAATTATAGCATTGACCACATTCTGAACGTATAAACAGGGTGCACACAAATAATAAATCTACTATCTAGGTCAATTCATCAAATAACATTGGTCTTTGATAATAATAATTAATGAAGAAGCTATCGGTCGCACACGAAAAATGTAGTGACCAAAATTAAGCAGAATTTTGTTCCCATTTAAATCTTTTTTCGATAGAACTTACCAAAACGACGCATTTTTCCGGAAACCGTCGTATACAGTTAGTATTTTTTTAAAACAAGTACTGTGTGGCACAAGAACTATCAAGTTCAATGTCAACCACACAGTAAAAAAACTTCGAAGTTTCTTTTTTTATTTGGGTCCAAATCAAACACAACTTTAGTTTAATTAATTTACCGACGTTTTGAAAATTATATTTTCATCTTTAGTGTTCTAGAAGACAGAAAAAGGGCATATGCATGTTTTTTTGCCAACGTTATTGGCTGTTGCTGTTGTTAAAGAAATATAAATACAAACGACCACATTACACATATAAAACGAGTTATTAAAAGTTTTGATAAAATATAAGAGAGAAAAACAATAAAAATAAAAAAAACACAAAAATTGGAAAAAAATAAACAGTCAAAGGCATATATCAAAGAAAATTAAACAGTCCTCACCAAGTAATCTAGTTGTTGGTCATTTATGTAACTAATTAATGGACTCATGACAACAAAACAAGAATATAAAAAGAAGACCAGGGTTTAAAGCTGTGATAGTCATCAGGTTCTTTAAAAATATGTACATGTGTGTGTCCTAGATATTGGGATTTTGGTGTTTATATTTACGCAGTTTAAGTATAGAAGAAGTCACTTGTCTTAACAAACGTTATGGAACAAAAAACAAAATTCTATCACATCTATTGGATAATTTTTCCACTTCCAATACAATCTACTTATAACGTTTGTTAAGAGAAGTGAGTTTTTCTATAGTTAAAATGCAAATATAGACACCATAATCCTAATATCTAGGATCTAGGACACATGCATGTACATATTTTTAAATAACCTGATGATTACCACAGCTTTAAACAATGATAATATGTTCGTTTTGTTCTCATCAGTCCATTAAATAATTACATAAATGACCAACAACTTGATTATTTGGTGGGGAATCTTTACTTTTATTTAATGTATATATGTCCTTGACTGTTTCTTTTTTTTTCAGATTTTGTGTTATTTAAGTCTTATCTTTTTCTCTTTTATATTTTATCACAACTTTCGTTGTATATCTATCATGTGGTCGTTTACGTTTATATTTCTTTAACAAGAACAACCAATAATGTTAACAAAAAAAAACTGTATATACATATATATGCCTTTCTTTTGTCTTCTAGAGCCCTGAGAATGAAAATATAATTTTAGGAACGTTGACAAATTTAAACTAAAGTTGTATTTGATTTGCAGGCTCGTATCCAGGATTTGGTTTTGGGGGGGGGTCCATATTTTGGGTGTCACTTGGTTGACCTTTTGGAGAGGGGGTCCAGTTGCCACCTTAATGCAAATTTGTGGATTCCATTTTTTAGACGGCATTTTATAACGTTTTGGGGGGGGGTCCGGACCCCCTGAACCCCCCTCTAAATACGTGACTGTTGATTTGGACCCTATCATCAAAAAAAGAAATTAATTTTAGAGGAAAGGTCGTAAAAGTATTAACAAACCTTCTATAAAGTTCGTGCATGAAACAAACGAGAAAGAGGAGCGATACGTCAGTTTTACTTGTGAGCACATTTCCGCAGTACAACTGGCAGTGCAAACAGAGACCGCCATGAGTTACGATTAATATATTTCCCGTTAACAATAGCGGCCGTCTCAATGATGTCCAATAAACGACGAGATTGCAACACGGGTTGTTCCGAAGGAGACCATTAAACATTCCGCGTCCATTTTTATGTTGCTTGTTCAATAATGCAAACTTATAGTGCAGCCTTCGAGGAACTGCATTTTACGATTAGTACGCAGTCTGCCTAGTGTCAGGAGAGGTTTTTTAAATTTTAGTCTAACATATATTAAAAACCACCAATCTTCAAAAAAAAAATGAGTCAGGTTGATTGACTCAGTACTTCCCACACGTTACGGTGATACCAGTTTATTAATTTCCCATAGCATTAAGTGAGATCTCCTTGCAACTAAATCATCGCCCGTCCGCCCGCTCGCAAAAAAGTATATTATGCCACTAGGCCTTTCCTTAAGGCTCAATATGGACAGCCTATTATAAATACAACAGCTTATCAAATTTTACAACCCCACACTCCCCAAAAAGCCCAATTTCATCACACTTAAAAAGAAGTAGAAAATGGTCAGGAACTTCTAAGACGCCTAAAAAAGTTTGCAAAGATAGTAATACTGTGTCGAAATGTCATTAAAATCAATGCAATTATTTCCACCGTACACAATACAGAGCGTTCTGAAGTCATACTCGTATGTATACATAGATAATAAAATTCTAAGTCTTGGTTTCTGTAATAGGCAAGGAAATGTTCGGATGGATACAAAACAGCATATAATGCCGCTCAGCCCTGCTTTCACATCTCAACGGACAATCTATTATTGATATAACAAATTTTTAAGTTTTACCACCCCACCCCCCAACCACCCCAATTTCAGCCCCTTCCTAACGAGAGTAGAAAACCGCACATAACATCAGAAAATTCCCTTGGTTTCTGCAATAGGCAAACCAATGTTCGGACGCACCTAATCGAGTGTATTATGCCCCTAGCTCTCTCTTTTACATGTCCATGGACAGGTTATTTTGAATAAAATCAATTTTTCAGTTTTACATCCACATACCCCCCAACCATCCCAATTTCACCCCCATCCAAAAAAGGTCGAAAACGATCAGGAACCCCTAAAATGGCTAGAGACGAAGTTTGAGAAATATTCGAATTTTTCTATTTTTTCCTAATTACTCCGCCATCAATGCACCGATTTTCAAAATTATAGCAGAATTACCTACTACGACCCCCCATATCGCCACCCAAATTCATCACAATCCATTCAGCGGTTACTGAGGTTACGAGAGTAGAAAGACGCCAACAGACAGACAAACCGATGGAAATGAGTGACGTGGATTTTCGTTAAGTGACATCATGAAACGCCCAAAAAGCATATTATCTCAATATCGAAAATTTTCGCGATCACAATACTCTCCTCACCTTTCGGTGTGGGAAGTGGAAATAGTTTCATCCCTCTACAGCCCCACAGTGTACTGTTCATCGAAATTGGTGCAGCGGTTACTGAGATTAGGTGGGTAGAAGAGTCGTGACATACTAACAGACAGCAAACTCAAGAAAATCGATTATTGAAAGATTAACTATAATAATAAAATTTCCAAAATAACAAAACAAATAGCTTCAAAATTGAAAATTCGCGCAATATTAATATATGTATAGATGAAGTCAGAAATATACGAGATGTTTACATTTCTTTCAGGTCTCAATCAGTGCCGCCACTTCTATAGTGCAGTTACGTAATTATGTAGACCTGGGTAATGATAAAAACGTAATTATCTATACAAAATATATATAGTAATAATTTAGAAAGTGGTAGGACATCAAAATAACCGCAATTACCAATTTGCAGTAGATAAAACAAAATATATTGATCTATTTACTGTCTGATTATACTCAAACAGTATAAAACTTTGAATACACTAATGACCGCGCGAGCCCCCTGGTCAGCCCAGCAAAAAATGCCGAAAGGGGATTGATTACCGTCGTCCAACTCGTCGGTCGTCTTGCGAAGGCATAAAACATACTTTAAGTGTCGGCACTCGGTAGGAGCACAATAAATGTAAACAACTAATATATTTTTGACTTCATCTATAATTAGAAAAGCAAAATTCAGCAATTAAAGTAAAGCAAAATATGCACCGAGTTTGTGAAAAGTAATGGAACACTTATACAATATCTCCAAAACTGCCAAATCTGGAACGATAAAATTTGATACCGGGGGGTTTCTAATGCAAAATTCAAAGAATCTAACAACGTTTCCAGAGTCACCACTTTTACGCTACACGTCATAATTTTGTTATTTTAGACGAAATGCCCCATTTATGACATGTAACGTGATAGTGGTAAATCTAATAACAGTCATCCAAACAGGCTGACAGTGTTATTTTAGTGTTTAGACAGTAAGTCTTCTCCCCAACTTGTCCCCAACTTTTTTCCGTTTTGAAACAGTTATTAAAAATTATTCTATCAGTGTCTTTCTCTGGAGGTAATCTTTAGATACCACAAGCGCAACAAAAACTTTTTTCACTAATAGGAAAAACCAAACTTTCATTATATCCTATACAGTGCACTGAAAAAAAAGGAACGGAAGTTCTTAACTGTTGTTTTATTGGGACAATGAACTACTTCGTTATATCAATGATTTGTAGATCATCGATTAATACTCTTATTCATTAACAATATGAATCTACGTTCATCAATATTTTTTTTATAACTGAGCAGACTGCGTATGCAGAGCCTGAATACCGGAGCACCGCGGATGCTGTGAAGATGTTATGTTAAGGGAAGTTTGTTAACGAGGGACTTGAATGGGCCAACACCCGCAGACCCAGTAAATACATCTCCTTGCAGTCCATTCGAAGCTTTGGACACCCTGGGAATAAATGTCATGCCACTCGGTTCTTGTTTTCTTCTTTCATACAAAGAACAACCGTCTTAGTATGAGATGTAGCAGCTGCGCGGGTGCATATGATAGGATCGGCGAGCGGCGGAACTGTAGAGGATAGCTCAGAGGCGCAGACTCAGTTTGAAAATGGGTAGAAGAGTAAAAGTTTACCAACCACATGCCGCGCGCCGGTGAGAAAGTGGCTGGAGGTGGCGCGTTAAGACCGGGTTGCCAATTAGTTGAATTGCTCTTCCCTGGACAGCATCTAGTATAGTCAGGGTAGTAGGGGCAGCACCTCCCTAGACATGAGAGCAATACTCAGGCTTGGTCTTATCTGGGCTTTATCAAGTGTGAGTAGATTAGATGGTGAAAAGTACTTTCTGGCTCTGAATAGGTACCCAAGATTTTACCAGCAGCCGTTGGAATTGACGCAACGTGTTCGTGCCAGATCAGATTTTCTGTAATATTGATTCCTAAGAGCTTGAAAGAGTGACTCCTTGGCAGAGCCTGATTGTTCATAAGAACTGGGTGCTGGCTTCAGCACTTCTTGTTTGATAACGTGCAGTACTGTCTCTATATAATGAATATCTGATCATTAACAAATAAAACCCGTTCATTGGTAGAACGAACGCGTTCTTTGTTTTATTGTTGAAGCTGTGAAAAATAAATATTAATTATATTAAGGAACTGATCATGATATTAATGAACCGAATCGACAACCAATATATTTTGCATTATAGTAAAGAACAATTTATCAGTTCATTGAATATTGTACTTTATGAATGTGTTGATGATTATATTTTTGGTAAAATTTATTACAAATATATTCTCTCTACAGATCGACATCAATTTCACAGAAGTCTTTAGTGGCAGGGAAGAATTGCTGAAAGAATGGGATCAGTCTTGAGAGAAAAAAGTTTCTCAAAAACCCAGATAGGGGCTAGAGGAATCTTCTAAGAACACAATTGAACCTGTATAACATGTTACCAGCTCCTTTAAAAATTTAAACCCTGTAAAATTTGATGCTTACATCAAAGTATTTGTACATCAAAATGCATTTCATAGGATCTGTGAGTAGATGGACTTCCGAAAGACATTTTTTTTAAATTTAGTAAACTTCTACATGATGTGTATTGTTGTTTTCTATTTTTATGAATATATCTATGTTTTTACTGTTTTATTTATTGACTACAAATGTTATGTTATTAATGCATATAATTAAAGATCAATAAACTTTATAAATAATATGAAAATAGTACATGGTTACATTAAATTAATGAAAAATGTTAATCATCTGATGAATTCAGTAGGTATACATTAATGTTAAGGTTTCATTCATCAGGTTCATGAACGATGTTATTAACTACTACAACATTTTATACATTGAATTGATGAAATCTGTTCATTAAAGCAATGACTGTATTCATCCCAGTAATGAAACTACATTCCCCAAGTGTATGTTATAGTTCATTATATTAACGAATAGTGAAATCGATATAATGCACTTACTGGAGTTAAAATCACTTTTCATTATCACAATTATAATCATGTATTCATCCCAGTAATGAAACTACATTCCCCAAGTGTATGTTATAGTTCATTATATTAACGAATAGTGAAATCGATATAATGCACTTACTGGAGTTAAAATCAATTTTCATTATCACAATTATAATCTGTTCATTAATTTAGTGAAGCTTTTTATTGTATTTCCGGTCAGTTTTGGTTCAGTGTGGAGCCCCTCTCCAAATTTTTGTACAATTTTTGTATAGGTCACTTAATGGGAATATTTGCAAAGTCAATAAAGATACCTCCTCTATTTTGATTATTGATTCTTCGTTACTGGAAGGAATTTTTAAAACTATAAAGCCTTTTCATCCTTGTGCTAGTAGTACCCTATTGTGAACATTTGGCATTGATTCAGTATTTTCCAAGTTAGAGACATGCTTTTGCGCTATTTTTTATGATTTCAATACTTTCCTCATCTATTGAACACACAGAAAACAAAAACATCGTAATGCGTCAATCAGTACTGGGTATAATGGGATTTATGAGACTCACCTATAATTATCATGCCACGGAGCAGTCAGATTATCAGGAACCTTGTTGTTCTGTGCATGACGCGCCCACACAGAGGTTTGTTGGGGAGACACCCCGTGCTGATTAGGGGACACCTGAGTTGTCATGTTGTACCCGAACTGGTTCGTACTGTTCAGCACGCTGTTCTGTTCTAACCCAGTACTACCCCCGTTGTAACCGTTGTACAGCGTGTTTTGGCTGTGTGCAGGGGGTGTGGTACTCGTGTTGCTGTTGCTGTTAGTACTGACAGCGGATAGCGGCAAACTGGCAGAAGGCAGCGTACTGGCCAAGGTCGGAGTACCACCCAGAGCTGCCGAAGCATAAGTCTGTTGGGTCCAGGAACTTTGGTTGAACGCAGCCTCAGGGTAGTGCTGTTGAACGGGGAACGCAGATTGAAGAGACATCGCGTTGAAGGCGTTCAGTTGCTGCGAGTTCAGTTGTTTACGGAGTCTGGCACGACGATTGGAGAACCAAACCTGGAACAAAAGGGATTTTGAGCTAACAGCATCTTGGTCTACTTGCAGAAAATAGTTTTCAAGATAGCGGACATCCGGATATACCGGAGGTAGGCATCAGCTTCACTATTTAAGTAGAAGACCCTGTATATATTATTACGTTTTGGAATTCAGCATCGATTTGTAGGTACAGCTGGTTAAATATAGTTACGAAGCCCATTTTCGGAGTTATTCAGCAAACTTTAGAAAATTTGACGTTTGTAGTACATTACAAAAAATTTTAACATTTTGGAAACTAAGCACGACAAATATAGCGGTGTTCGGTTTTGAAACGAGAAAGAAACGTACTTGTGTCTTAGTAAGATCATTGTTTCAAAAGCACATTAAATGTTAAATCAATGGACTAGCAATTTTCAAATTTGGAGAGTTTAAGACGTGAAACACTTTTTTATAAATGGGATGGTACGACACTCTCGAACTATTTTTCAAACATTCTTCAATTGTATAAATCATGTCAACCATTTCTTATAACCCTTACCCACGGATCAGCTATGCCACCTACGATTTTTCCAACTCCTACGCGTCATTACAGAATAATTACAAAATCGTAGATATCTTTAAAAACCATCATAGATGGAACCACGGTAAAAATTAAAGAGATTTATTTTAATTTCGCTTCGACTGATGTAAGACTTATCATACTATCCCGCTTGTGAAAAAAAAGTTTTTAACGGTTTAAATTTTTCAAACTTGAAAATTGCTAGTCTATTGATTTAATGTGTATTTGCAATAATGATCCCACTGAGGCACAAGTACGTGTCTTGCTCATTCTAAGACCGAAAACCGTATGTATTTTTCTGTCGTGCATAGTTTCCGAGATATCAACATTTTTCGAAAAGTAGAACAAACGTCAAATTTTCCCAAGATTGCTGAATAACTCCGAAAATAGGCTTCGTAGGCATAAACTACGGTTAACAAATTAGACCTAAAAATTGATGCTGAATTCTAAAACGTAATAATATACCGGGTGTTCAATAAAAATGACTACTTCCGCTCCATCCGAATGTCCGCTATCTTATAATCTTGTTCTATAAGTAGAACATTTGAAAAGCTGAAGGAAACGTTTTTTATTCAAAATATTTTCTTCTAATTTAAACGGAAAGCCCTCTAGGTAGCACCACGCGCTTATTGGACCACCCCGTATATAATAATATATTTGTTAAAAATAATACAGGCTAGAGGCAGTAGGTACTTTCATTTTCAAAAACAGTGACAAAATGAACATTTATGCAGTGTAATATGTAATACAAGATCAACTCCGGTAACTCAAAAATAATAGCATGTTTTATGGATTTCTGATAGCAACCTACTTCAAAAATTAAATAGTCGCAACAAAACTTGAAATGTACTTAGGTATATGCACAAAACGAAATTTAATTATAATTCGGAGGAATAAATACGTTAAGCACAAAGAGATCATTGCACAAAGTACACCCGACTCATCCGAGGTCGGTGAGTTTATCTGGAAAATATTAACGTTTATTAAATAGAATAGTGAGAAAGTACAATCTGTGTATATTTTAGTGCATATATATAATATTTTGTATTCTACTTTATTTTGCGATTTTATGATAAATATAAGGCAATTTTTATTATTTTATACTAAACTTTGATTTTTTTATTGAGCATAATATATACTACTCGCAAGTGAAATCCGAACACTGACAAAAAAATATTGCGGTTGATGAAATGCCGTAGGACTAAATACAATAATAAACGAACTCATTTCCCATACTTAATTTATAAAAAAAATAAAACAGATCTAGCCTACGCGGCATGCTCCTCATCTGGTTGTTGATAAACTCTAGAGGTACAGCCTCCCAAACAGCGTGGTCGGAGGTTTGGGTCAATCGCCTACGTATCCATCCATCCAATCCCATATTACTTCAATTGGCGATAAATCGGGTGATCGTGGAGGCCAGGGGATACCCTGACCTCAGCTTCCTGTAGGAACCTCAACGATAGCCTTGCAATATGAGGACGTCCACTATCTTGCTAGAAAAAACCCTCTTCGAGGCTTCGGACATATGGAACGGCAATTGGTTCTAACACCTCATTCAAATAACGTTGTGCAGTCATTGTGCCACGAATCACAAGTCAACGTGACTTGCTGTTGAACACACAGAAAAATCTGTCGTTTTGTCAAAGACTTACGCTTGGATGCAATGGGACGTTACACTCAGCATTCCTCAAATACAGCGATGTTTTATCCAATGGGAAGTGTATAGTTGGTAACGAGTTATATCGTATTGTCGATTCAACTACAAGATGTCATTGAATTCCAATGGATGATTGATTCAATCAAACCAACAGATGTTATTGCGAGGACAGCTGATCGATTCGTTTGGATGCTTAATGGTGTGATTTTGTATAAAGTTATAAGCATCATGATATAAGAATTAGACACAAGCCTGCACCAGTTGTTGCATTTTTACCTGAAATATAACTGTCTGACTGATCTAAATACCTACATTCAAATGTGGGTGTTAGCTCTTCTAAGCCCCAACATCTCAGTAGGTCCTCCATTTAATATATAACTGGACACATTTAAATCACACAATTGCTGATGCAAAAAGCAAAAACACGAGATGACACAACACGGCTAACACCGAAACAACACAACGAAGCAACCTCGTCCATGTTGGCGAGTTGACGCCGATAATAACACTAAGATGATTCCCCTGTTCTTTCTTTTTACGTTCATTGAATCGGGAAATCAGTCCCGCCGAATACTGACTATAGTTCAGCGAACAACAAGGGCCATTAAATTCGATATATGATGTTGTTGTTACGAATACTACTTACCAATTTCTTTAACAGCATAGACGATGTTTTGAAAGCATGGGTTATTGTTCGCGTAATAGTTATCTTTTGAAACAAAATTAATTTTTATAAGATGAATTATCACGAACTGCTGTTGCAGTAATAACTTTTGTACATCGAATACACTGTATGCTTTGCTTAAATAAAATATAGGGTAAATTTAGAAAACAAAAGGATGTTTTGATTGCATTATATGTCAATACTGGTATTAGAAGGATTATACATATCGTTAGAACGAAAATAAAATTATTTTGAATTTATTGGCTTACCTGTGATTACTTCGAATATAAGGATTGAATTCTTTCAATGACATGGATTTGAAACAACTGTAAATATATTTAAAGCGATCGAAAAACATCCAAATACTAACAATTAGTTGGAAACGCCCACGTGGAAACGCCACAGTATTTTTTTCTGTCAATGCAATGGCACCCCAAACCATCAAATCAATAAGATGATATTCATTGCGCTCAACAGCAAACTGGAGACCACGTCGTTCACCTCGCCGGCATCGTCGTCTTACGCGTTGGCGTACGGCATGTGCCCCCAGACAAGACCTGGACTCGTCGGAGAAGGCCGTCTGATGCCACTCAGCATGTCATTGTCCTTCTTGGTGGTGGTGACAGCGATTTAACCATTACCGACGATGATTTGTAGTGGGTGGAAGCACTAGATGCAGACGATATGATCCTAAGCCCATTTCACTCAATCTGTGGTACACCGTGCGGATCCGAAAGGGCCTCCCTGTAGTTGCATAAATGCATTAGCAACAGCTCAAGTGTATCACATTTTGTCTCGAAGGACCAGTAGTCGTATATGACGATCTCGCCAGTCTGTAGTTCTTCTACGTGCTCCAGATCCTCTAGCTCGCTGCATTCCGCCTTCTGCGATCCATGCGCTCTATGCTGCTACAACTGTAGCCATGCTACGCCCCATGGTTACAGCAATTGCTCTGAAAGAAGCACCATGTTCTCCTTGGCCTACAGTCCGACCCGGTTTCAAAGAGGCCTAACTGCGTAAACTGGGGCAGTCGTCTTCGAGAGTGCATCTTTATACAATCAATTCATCCCTTTTACACAACCAACTGGTCTCTCGCCACATTATTTGCAACTGATATCATCGTTTTTGAATCGACAAAAAGCCATGCTTTGTTTTTACACGTCTCGAGTCGTTTAGAGGTGCCATGCAGGTAAATAGAGTCTGAAAGTGTTACATGTGTATTAGAAATGATACTGCCAAGCTGTGTACAAAGTTCAATGCAAATATCTCTTTTTTTAGGTGCTCGGATTTCACTTGCGAGTAGTACAATTTTTTTATCTGCAAGTTGTATTAAATTATCAGCTGTTAATTACGACTCTTAATATTTCTTTCTCTATATCGATCTTGATGAACTGTTCGACTATAAAGCGTTGCATTCATTATTTTTTTAATAAAACGGTAATCTCTTTTGCTAGTGTAGTTTACTTGCTGAGTAACATTGTAACGTTACATTTATATAAATTAATGTAGAATATTCAACATTTTACATAATATGTGTTATTAATGCCAAAGCTAAAGATATCCAGCAAGGCCAGCATTCTCAATCATTTATCATTTATCAAAAATATTACCTGTACTCTTGCCTCAGTAAGCTTTGTCTTCTGAGCGAGTTCTTCCCTGGTATAGACATCTGGGTACTGGGTGCGACCGAAAGCTCGTTCGAGTGCCTCTAGCTGTTCACCTGTAAAGGTTGTTCTAGAGCGACGTTGCTTGCGCTTCAGGGGTATGCCAGGCTCTGACTCGGTGTCGCTTTCATCGCATGAAGAGTTTGGGCCTGCAACAAGTATATAGCATGTAATAATTTGTTTATTGATAACAGGTCTCAATAAAAATTTAAAAAAAGACGTAAATTGTTTTAAAAGTAAACGGAAGCGTAGTAGAACTATATTGAGAGATTATAAGACGTCCTTTCTGATTTGTGGTTTATGTACCGGGTGCCGGATGGTCAGATAAGAATGCAAACGTCTGTATCTTGGAAACTATTTACCATAGAGACCTGCAGTAAAAAAATTATTGCTTAAAAAGAGCCCGAAAAATATTTTGCGATTTCCAGGACGCTCACCGGGGGGCGTAACCGCAGTCTTAAGCATTTAAATTTATTTTTCACCAGAATCCACCTAGTAAAAGTTACAAAAAAATGCTTTTCAAGGCTAGGATTAACTGGAGTGGTGTTTATTTAACTTTTTGACGTATCTATTAAACTTGCACAGACACACATACAAATCTGTTACATAAACAACATACTGGAGTAAGACCCAGCTTCTTTGTGACGGGTAGGTGACAAGACAGTAAAAATCTAAAGGGTGAAAGACCTGCGGAAATATTCGATACATATATAATTTAACAACCTTAAAGATAAAATATACAGGGTGTCCCACGACGATTAAGACAAGCAATATATCGGAACTGGGCAGTAGTGGCGAATTATAATTTTGGGGGTGGAAATTAGAACAAATATAGTATCTTTTCTTATTACTGTGTCACCCAATGACGTATTTGTTTTTGATCACGTGACGTCCGATTCAAAAATTTTAATGGGACACACAGTTCCTATATATTGCTTGTATCAATCGCCGTGGGACACCCTGTATTTAAGTTACATAAAGCAATACAATTTTCGTAAATATGTTTAAATGTGCTAAGGTAAAGGTGTACATATAACAGATTAAGTAAGTGCAGATGCATAGATATGTATATACGAGAAAATGATATTTGATGAATTTGAGTTTGTTATTCAGCGAAGTCACACTGTACACAAATGAGAGCGTGATGCTCGTTGCTTTTACGGTGGCAAAATATTATTTTAGTCTTTCTGTCGTTGTTTCTTACAAAAAAATGAACATATAACTAGTTTTATCAGTGGAACTTCGCTATCAGGATTGGTATGGGTCCCAAGGAACTCCTGTAAAGCGTCTTAGAGAGAGACAGCAACCGGGATAGGATAAATAGTTCTCTTTATTTCTTACTATAGTTCGGCTTTGTTAAAGGCCGATATCTTTCGTTGCTCAACATTGCGACTTATGATTAATCCACAACAATATATCGAATTATAGGACACCAAGGGTTATTAACAGCAGGTCTAAAGGTCGCACCTAAATGACACTCTGACGTCAGTAGGACCTTAAATTTCAACGAGTGAGGCACCACTGTCAGTTGCCGGTTTCTGCACAACTGACTTTTAACCGCCACCACTAAAGTTGTGCTTAGCCTAGAGTATAACAAAAGGTAAACACGTGGACCAACAAATGGATTTTCGCGGAGTCCTGCAGACCCCTGCGTGTCTATTCAGGCTTAAGATAAAGTGGTGGGGTAATTCAATGTTTTTTTAAATAAACAACAACTGTAACTCCTAACTGAACACATTTCAACACGCTTGATCTTTTTGGAGAAAGCATTTATTATTCCATCAACCCTGTCTTACCTATGGCATGTCTAATTCCTAGTGAAACCGCTAGATCATGTTTTTTTTGATACAATCACCGAAAACAGTAAAATTCTCAAAAAAAATCTATTTTATTGATGTGACTTTTACTTCCCACACCACAGCCTATTACGGGAACTAAGGAACTTAGAATTTTCTGTATACATACGAGTATGTATTGCTTTAAATCGTTTTGTATTTTGTAACATGGACAATATTAAATTGATTCTAATGCAATTTTGACACAGTGTCATTACCATGGTGAGGATGGAAAAGGCGTATGTTGGTTAAAAACCGTGTCAGTGGCAGCGTATCGATAATCAAATAACTAAAAGTATGAAAACGACTCAAACTTCGTTTTTAGATGTTTTAGGGCTTCCTGATCATTTCCTACCTTTTTTTGGGTGGGGGTTAAATTGGGGTGATTGGGGGGTGGGCAGTTGTAAAACTGAAATGTTTGCAGTATTGTAATAGGCTGTCCATTCACCTGTGAAGGAAAGACCTAGCGACATAAGACAAATATAATAAACTGGTGTCACCGTAATGTGTGTGAAGTACTGAGTCAATTAACTTAACTTCACTTTTTTCATAAGAATCTAGTCTATTAGCCTTTTTTAAGGATAATGTCTCATAATTTATCCTTTGCAGGTGAGCACTGACCACCTTTCGTAGTTCCATCCTGTTCAATCTGGGAGCATCCGCGGTATTAAAACACTGAATATTCCCCACCACTCTGTCCCAGCGCTTCTGGTGGTCTTTGACACTCAACTGATGACAGCTGTCCGTACTATGTTGTATGATGTACCACATGCTGGTTCTGGTCCTTGGCCTTTTCATTCCCACCCATTCCCATGTGACTAGGCACCCAAGATAATGTTCCTTTGTTGGTTCTCGCCAGTGTCTTTAGAGTATTATGGCAGTCCCACACAGGTATAGTGGTGGATTGATTCACATTGAGTTGACAGAGATAGTTGTTTTAGTGGTAATATAAAGAATTGTAGTCTCAGTTTACCATATAGAAATAGACATAGTCGACTAATAATTTATTGTCATGTCCTTTTTCTAAGATTGACTTTACAGAACATGCAACACAAAGAATTTTACTATGTAGAGATAGATATACGTCGATTTCTTATTTTTACTGATCAGTAAATAAACTCTGTCGTAGGTACTCAAACAAGTGATTTCAAATGTTCATTTATGTGTAAATGTAGTCGATTTATACAATGGCGTGTTTATGCTTTTATTTCTAACCTACAGTTAGATCAAAAAAATGCCACCGACAAGCGTTTAAGTAAAATTACAATCCACCAATTCTGATAAATTATTGGTTACTACTTGGTAAAAGTAGAGCAAGAGAAAATGGATACCGATGTTATGAAAACATTTACGGATACAGATATTTGATGCTATGCGATTGGTAAGCAAATACTGTTGGGGAGTGTACTTGACTATACTTCGAATGAAGTACCGCTTCCTTGGTTTGTTTTTAGTCTTATATTAAGATATCACGCTGACATAGAAGGTGTGTCGATGCATCTTGAACACATTCTTAAGACTAGCAGGTTGCCATTTCTCTAGACTGATAACCCTTCGATAATTACTAGTTTCTCCAAATAATAAAATTTTTATCTATAGGTCATGGTAGAAGCCGAGGTAGAAGCCTTTCGAAACAATAAAAAGTGGAGAAATTATAGTACGATAAAATCCATTAAAAAAGAAGGAGAATCTAATAAAAATGAAAGGAAGAATAATTTACGGGCGATCTGACGTCGGGAGGGGGAAGGGGAAGGCGGTCACTTTTAAGGGTTTAACTCGATTTCCGGCAAAACTACAAGCTCTAAAGAAAAAAGTCAAATGGCAACTTTGTAGGTAAAAAAGATATCTAGAAATTTTCTATTTAAACTTTTTTTCACATAACCTCAAAATTTATGTGAAACATTAAAAAAACCATGTTTGTGTTTTTTTATTTTTATCTTTTACAAAAAAATCTTTCTCTTTACGAAATTTGGTAAAAGCTTAACTCTTTGTGTCCTAAATACACTGTAATTCGCCTTCCTAATTTCTTGAATACGGGAGGGATAAGCTAAATTCCCGCATATTTTTGCTTGGGGTACCGCCGTATATCCCCAAGAGGGTGGGGTTTGTTTTTGACCGACAGACCCCAGAGCCAGAACCTTCACCGGTAAGTGATCGTCTTGTTCTGGAAATTGTACACAAAGTAGTGGAGCCTAAAGCAGTTTTTACAACGTTGCTATGAACATTCAGCACCGAAGGCAAATAATCTGACCGAAGGTTTCGAAATAAAATTACATTATTCAGAAAATGGCAGGCCCCTCGACCCATTTCTGTAAATACACCATAATTTCCGTAAATGAATAGCCATTTAGCACCGAGCAACGCCTTTATTCCGACCGGCGCACATATATTATTGCATATATAAACTGAAGTTGAACTTTTGCTCAATACAGTTTCATTAAATCTTATTAGTATAATTTTTCCGTCGAAAGGTAGCCAAATGAATAAGTAGCGTCAAAAATTACACGAATAAGATAAATCGTTATTCTTTTGGACCTTTTTCATTCTTGGAAATAAATTGTCTATGAAATGGAATTCTCTTCAATAATTTAAATGATTTTCCAAGTTCTGTTATGGTGGTTAAATACTGGCTGCTCCCTCAGCAATATGCTGATATTTAGGGGCACAAATTTTGGGTAAAAAAATTATACCACTCTTCTGTCCATTCTGTCAGCGTTTTGATGATTTCGAACTTCAGGCATGGATAAGGGTAACCTGACCTACGGAACTGCAAGGATATGTCAAACTGAAATTATTCTATGATTAGCCTGCGGTCAGGGTCATATTTATTGTAACAACTAAGGGCTACTGTAATCCTCTCGGACATTCAGGCCGCGATTAAAGGCAAAGACTCCTGGAGGGCATTACAGCTTACTAGCTTCACGCAATGCTATACATCTCAGTTGGGTACCAGGCCACTAAGGTATAGGTAGCAATGAGTGTACAGTAGAAAATAGATAGACATTACTACTTATTTGTTTTTCACGTCAATAAAATAATCCCAGTATTAACTCTCTGTCTATCTTATTGGAATTAAAACAACTTCCAGTAAGATTTATTTTGAAACTTCTAAGGGTCTTTTGCCAGAAATAAGGAATGTCGTGGCTATCGTTATTTTGAGCATGCGAAGTAAAAAGAAATAGGTAAATGATGCCCAATAACGATAACGAAGATCAATCAATTTTACTTGCCTGCTCTATATCCTTGAAGGGTCATTATGGTCAAAGTGTCAGTCGTAAAAAACTGGCAATATCGCCGCTCCATTTTTTATTTTTGTGGAGAAAACCAATGAAATGGAAGTTAGAAATACCCAAAAGTCCACAACTTACTGTGTGCTTTACGCCACGAAAAGTCGCCAATCATCCAGCTATACTATTTCTCTAAGGTTAATCCTTTTGTAGTTAACAACAGTTGGAAAAAAGCCAGTTATTTTCCTCTATTTCCATCGTGAACTGGATATTCGTATGTACAATGTTTAGATGTCGAGCACTAGCTTGTCTTGGAGAAAATTAGATTATTTTCCTATTGTATTGTCCAATGAATATTGGAATCGAAAATACATTTTTCTTGGTTCAAATGAACCATCTTTTTCAAATCAAGTAAAGTATGAACTCTTCTTGTTATCGTAAGTATATTTTCTCACTATTTTTGAACTGAGAAGCACTTGTTGTCTATTCCTGAGTACTCGAAAAAAGAAAATCTCGATATCGTTCCATAGTCTATGATATATTCTTGATTATATATTTGCAAGGGCCCTGTTCTAAAGAGCTGATAGTATCAGTTTAATGAAGATATTACGCTTTACCGCCTACGCTGTGATACACCCATGCTTTCAGAATATATTCATTCAATGCCAATACTTTCAAATTAATGGTTATGCGCTTACCGAGAAACAACTCAACATTTTTCTGGCGGTTAACAATACACCTTTACACCTATGCATGCAAGTGTGATAAAATCTCAGTGCTAGCTTCAAGTTAACTCATTAAAGCAACAGACGCATTGAATGCCATGTTCTGAGAAAACACAGAGCTAAGAAAGCAAATATGCTTGAAAAATAATTCCAAGATACGTAGATAAAGGCTGTTTGACTGAAAGGCTGTGCTCAAAAAAACATATTCTGGAGCATATGAAGCTTCTAGGTAAATAATTTGTGGACCAAAACATTTGTCATAGCTCAAAGACTAGTTGACAAAAAGAGGACTTATTTAATCCAGGATGAGCTGTCTCTCCGGCAGCGTGATTTTAAAATGTGTATACATTTAGAGATGAGCATCGCATGGATGCATTCTATTAAAAAAATGGCAGAATAATAGCAGCTCCATATTTTGTTATACATCGACAAAATCCTGAAAGATATATAAGCTCAGATTTGGATTCTGTATAAAATATTTCAGAAATGACTATTAGATTTTGAGATACATAATTTTGTTGATCATTTTTTTTTTATAACTGAGCAGACCGCGTAGGCAGAGTCTAAATACCAGAGTACCGCGGCTGCTGTGAAAGGGCTATGTTAGAGGAAGTTTGTTAACACGGTATTTGAATGGGCCAATACCCGCAGACCCAATAAATACATCTCCTGGCAGTCCATTCCAATCCTTGGACACCCTGGGAATAAATGTGCGGTTGTACCGCTCGGTTCTTGATGTATGAAGAACCACCGCCTTAAGACGGGTTCTCACGATTCAGTTTCGCTGAATCAGTTTGACTCATTCAGTGATACTGAACAGATAATGATCGTGTGAACACCTTTTCAGTGAAACTGATCAGTGAGTTTGTGTTTCCAGTCAAACTGAAAGCCAGTCCTACTTTTCATTCAGTTTGACTGAATCAGTATTGAAAAATGAATACAAACGTCATTTTTATTAATGCTGCATTGGTCAAACTGATTCATGAAAACTCAACAGTGTGAACAAACGTCGCTTTCAGTAATACTGATCAGTCACACTGATTCAGCGAAACTGAATCGTGGGAACCCGCCTTTAGGCTGAGATGCCGCGGTCGCGTGGGTGCATCTGATCGGAGCGGTGAGCGGCGGAACGATAGAGGATAGCTCAGAGGAGCAGATTCCGTTTGAATATCGATAGAAGAGTGAGAGGTCACCAACAACACGCCGGTGAGAAAGTGGCTGGAGGTGGCGCGTTGAGGCCGGGTCGCCAATTAGTCGAATTGCCCTTCTCTGGACGGCATCTAGTATGGATATGGTAGTAGGGGCAGCACCTCCCCAGACATGAGAACAATGCTCCAGGCCAGGTCTTATCTGTGCTTTAGATAGCGTGAGGAGGTTACATGGTACTTTCTGGCTTTGAATAGGTACCCAAGCTTTTACCAGAAGCTGTTGCAATTGACACAACTTGTTCGTGCCAGATCAGATTTTCTGTAATGTCGACTCCTAACAGCTTGAATGTTATATTTTCAGCATATTGTATGATTTTCAGAATCTCAGGTATCATGGATATAAATAATAACTCGCTAATCTTTCTTACTATTAGTGAGACGAGAAACTATTCTAACTGTTGATTACATTATCACATGACAATTCTGTATTTGTACTAATTACAGGTGTTATCCATTTTCTGCCATATTAATCTTATGCTGGTATTAATTACTTATTGCCGACTCCATTATTTAAAGGCTAACGGAAACAGGTTGCTGTTTGTGTAATATATTCACATATATATTATACAGCTAATTGACTATGACTTTGATTATGATATGTATATCTACACCACTGCTAAATTAACCGCATTTATCAGTATAATATTTCTACAGAAGCATAGCTATATATAGTTGATTACTTGTAAAATCAAACGTAACAGCTTTGTTAGTAATACCTTTTTGTTTCAACTGTCTTTTTAATCAACAGAAACTTCCGATGCTTGGATTTCGTTGGGTATACAGTTGGAATCTGTCCTCTGATACCTAGACTAGATGATAACCTACCATAAATTAAGTAGACGTCATCATACCTTTGTAGAAGCCTACATTTTTTAATCCTTGTAATATACAGGGTGAGTTTTTAGTGCCGGATCGGGCCATAATTCTATTACTGTCGAAGATAACGAAAAATTTGTAAGCAAGAATCTGCTCCTTGCTCAGAATATATTTTGATCTATACATGGTAATTCATAACTACTTGGTGATGTTAACATACAATTTTTTAAATGAGACTCCCTATATATTATCCCACATTAAGATTCTGCTAATAATCCCCGTTCTAACAATATTAGGTACCTATTGTAACATTATATAGGATATTACAAAATTTATAACAATTTATATATCCAAATGCTGTCAAATTATTGTATATCAAAAAGTAACAAGTAGATATAAAATTACAGGGTGAATCATTTGAAATTACTTTTTTAAGATAGAACACCTTGCATATTATTGAATATTTGGATTCCTTGGTCTATTCTAGTGTGACTTCTCGTGTCATGTATATGAAATAAATATAAGAGAAAATTCAATATGGCAGATTTTGAAACATAGGATGCTGTGACTTTGCTCTGTGACTCGCATGAAATCCTTCATGTTAAACATTCAACTGTGAACTCATTTTGTACTTGAAGGAAGATTAATGCAGAAAAGTCCAATCAGAGATAACCATCTACTTTTTTCAAATTAGAATACCTAATGTTCTTTACACAATCATATGTAAAATTTGATAGCATTCTAACAATAGAAGAACAATGTTCTGCAATATTTATAAAACTACAACTAACATAGACACAAACAGACTAGAGTACATCTCAGCTCTAACCAGAAATAACAGCGGTAACATTTCGAAAGTCAAAGAGAAGCTGGAGTACTAGCTACTAAAATGTACTAGAAATATACCTTATTTTTAGATGATTAAAGATTTTTTAAACGAAAATAAAACTACCATCGGTTATTGCTGGCGGTCTTATATCTCCAGAATGACAGCTTACACTTAATAGTATAAAAAAAAGTTTTTCCTGATCATTTTCTACTTTTTTTTGGCTGGGGTGAAATTGGGGCTGTTGGGGAGTGGGGGGTTGTAAAACTGAAAAATTTGTTGTATTCTTAATATTTTGTCCATTGACCTATGGAAGAAATACATAGCGGCATATTCTTCTGAACAATCGGTTGACTATTACAGAAAACAAGGGACTTAGAATTTTGTGATGATACATTATACGAGTGTTGCTTAATTTCGTTCTGTATATTGCGTAAAGCGAAAATTATTGAATTGAGTTTTATGAAATTTTGACACAAAATTTACTATCGCGGCGAGAATGGAAAACGCGCCAGTTTCTGAAAAATCGTGTCAGTGGCGGCGCAACAATAATCAAAAAACTAAAAATATAAAAACAGCTCATACTTCGTTTTTAGATAGTTTAGAGGCTCCTGATCGTTCCGCATCATCCAGTTGAAGCATGCAGAATAAAAACTGTGGCGTCCTAGTTCCTAAGGAGGGAGACGCAAGAAACTATTTATGAGAGTGTTTGTGTTGGATGTTTTTTTGTGGGCGGGTCAGCGATGATTTGGTTACAAGGGGATATCAGACTATGCAATGGGAAAACAGTAAAATGGTATCATTATTATGTGTGGGAAGTACTGAGTCAATCAACTTGAATCCATTTTTTTATATCTATTTATACCAAAAATTGAACCTGTTGTTTTGAAGCCCGTTGTCTAAAGCTTAGACATTTTTAAGCATTTTCAAAATTGCGCCTCTCTACGACTCTTTCCAAAGCTACGTCCATGTTTAAAATCACATTGAAGTTCATACTGACAGGTGTAATTATGAAGCAAATGGATTTTAGTGTCAAACGAAGTCGGCATAGCAAGAATTTATACCTAACAACGTGCGCTAGTGGAACAGAACGTGGTAAACAGCTGTGTGATTTGCATTTGGTACGGTTTGTTTTAATGTATTTTTCGTCTTTTCAGCCAGTTGGTGGTTAGCTATTGGTGTTCGATACCCACTTTAATAGTCTTACCGCATAAATAGTCTGACAGGGTGAAATACCGGAAACTTTCAACGAGTACGCTTTTTGAACTTTAGATTTAGTTCCAATAATAATATGAAGGCAGAATTTATAACTACAGAGGGCAAATATCAAGCCGATATGCAATCCAGCAAAAAAAATGAAGTCAAATTGATCATCAGTACTTCCCACACATTACGGTGATACCAGTTCATTATTTTCGCATAGCATGAAGCTATAGTCTGAAATCCCCTTGCAACGAAATCATCGCCTGCCCGACCAAAACAATGTATTATGCCGCTAGGATAGCCTATCATGAATACAACAAATGTTTGGGTTTTACGGCCCTCCACCCTCCCCCCAATCACCCCATTTTGAGACCCACTAAAATAAAAAAGTAGAAAATGATGAGGAACCCCTAAGATGCCTAAGAACGAAGTTTTAGGTATTTCTTCAAACTTATTTTTTTTTTGTTTTTTTTTTGATAATTACTGCGCCGCCCATGCACCAATAATCAAAATTATAGCAACATTACTTACTACGACCACACAGCATATCGCTGCCCAAATTTCACCGCAATCCAATCCGGTTACTGAGATTACGAGATTAGAAGAACGCCAACAGACAGACAGACTGACAGACCGACAGACAGACCGACAGGCCTACTGACGGAAACTAGTGACGTGAATTTTCGTTATGTAGCTATCATATAAGGCCCAAAAAGCGTATTGTCTCGAAATCGAAAATTTTCGCGATCACAATACTCCCCTCATCTATCGGTGTGGGAAGTAAAATACAAGACTAACTGGCGAAGGACAAAAGAGATACGCTGACAGCATCAGGGATTTATCGGATACCATGCACTTGTGGAAGTGTATATATCGGAACAGTGACGAGATGGATATATACTAGAATTTCGGTCCACATGTATGGTATAAGGCTTCCGTGGCCTTCGTCCAAGAACGTTCTTGGGTTTTTAGGCTGGCGTCTTTGGGCGTTGAGGCATGACGTTCCACCACTACGAGTGGATGGCATCGTCAGAAGCTATTACACTTCAGCGACTTCCGAAATATTGAACACAGTATTGATTTCTGTGTAGGAGTTGTTGCACATGCTTATGTGCTATCTTCCATTACTCTGCCTTGTGAAGAAGTAGAACATTCAGTCTAGATACTTAGAAGAGAACAAATTGGGACTTCAAAGTTCGCTAAGAAGTATTTGAGAACAGACTTTATCCAGTACTTATAATAATATATACAATAAGCCTCAAGGCCCTTTAGCTACCCTAGTGAGGAGGTTTCTAAATACTAACTGTGCATACCCTGGCAAGACTTCTGCATTGTGATCGGTGCTGTTACTGGACGGAAAACACCTTTATAATATGACGTCAAGTGATACACCTCTGTGTGGGAGACATGAACAGGAAGATGAGAGAGTTGAGCACCTATTGTGTGATTGCCCAGCTGTCTTATCAATGCGAGAATCCATTCAGGGGGAATGCTGTCATTTAATGGCAGGGATCAATTCTGGGCCCCGTACTTTGGAACGTAGTGTACAATGACGTGCTAGAAATGGAGATGCCACAGGGGGTAACCGCAATTGCGTATGCGGATGATCTGGCTCTGGTGGTGGTGGTGGCTAGAGACGAAGATAGCCTAATGTTCAAAGCCAATTGGGCAATAGAGAATGTTAGCTACTGGCTAAAGGAGAATGGACTAACACTGGCTGCTGATAAAACAGAAGCCGTTTTATTAACCAAGAGGAGAAAATTGAGCCCGATCTCGTTTAATGTTGAAGGGCAAGATATACATCCTCAACGAGCCATTAAGTACCTAGGGGTTTGGCTGGACCAAAGGCTTACTTTTGGAGAGCATGTCAACAGAACGGCGAATCCCGCAGAGCTGCATCTCTAGGTTGGGACGATTGAACATTTAATTCTAATGGATCCTTGGAAGGATGCACAAGGGGCCCATTGTGGTCTAATTTCTGCGTACTGCGCTCAGTGTAAAACAAAACCCTAACCCATTTTTTAACACACTTGTATTAGCTTCACCTGTATGTTTGTGCGTTTGTGAGCTTGTATCTCTCCTTTGGCTTGCTACTGTTATTCCGTCTCTATTCACCAACAGCACTGCCAACGCAAGATATGAATCCTTTCCCATGCTTCTGGAGAGGCAGTAGTTGAATTTTGTTGGGCGTGTGAAGGTACATAGATGCGAAACATGAGCCATCTGTTATTTAAACTGTACAAAGCTGCCGAGCTTCGTGTCACAGTCACCTTGAGTTGGAGTTTGGAGTTTGGATTAACAATTCACAATGTCTTGTAAATGACATAACAGACTGCACAATTCAGGTAATATAATTCTCGGTGGGGGTATAGTCTGTGTTCTGGACACTTCGACAGCGGTAATAGAATTACAAGTACTAAAATGAACAAGTTTGCAGAATGTGTAGCTTAAGTTAAATTAAAAGTGAACAAACAATAGTCAAAATAAAGTTGGCGGCTCTGTGGTTCACAGGTATTTTATCAAATGGCTGAATCAGTTAGAGATGAACCTCGAGCCGGTCGACCACAAACTACGCGCCTTGCCACAAAAATTGCAGAAATTAACGACTTGGTACAAAATGATCAACGGACTGACATCATAAAACTAATTTCTGATAATGCTAATTTAAGGCTCCAGTCAAAAAATTAACACCAGGCCACTCTGTGGGTCAAGTCAACACCGACTTGGTCAAATCGAGAATAGGCTCGGTTCCACAGGGAATAATAATAGGCTTAGGGCATAGCCCACGTATTATATGTACAAAATTTAATTGCATGTTTTTCTACACAGAAACTTGCTGCTACCGTGCGGTGACCGCTTGAAAATACCGCAGCTCCTTAGCTTTTTTGTAATATAATTTTTTCATTTGAGTTTAGTTTTTATAATCTTAGATGCCTCTTCAAATATATTAATTAATAAGTTGTTGATCGGGGAGTATTTTACATAAGGTGTGGCACATAACGCTATAATCAGGACACCGTCCGTCGGGACCGTTAGGTTATAACTATAAAATTAATGAAATGAATACAGTTTGGAGAAGCTAAAAAACACGCTTTAATGATTAGGTTAACTAAAAAATTAAAACTAAACGTAGTTTAAAAACCCTAAAAACCACGCTTAAACCTTAAGAAACAACCAACTAAACAGTTTTAAATATACTCCTATTTCCAATATAAGCTTAAAACAATAATGAACGATAAATACTAGTATGAAGACATCGTGGTCGCTTTTGCTATATTATTCGCAAATCGAGCGCCCATGTTTTTTTCACAATCACACTACCTAGTATTTTTGGTTCATCACTGTTTTATGCTTATTTTAATAAAAATAATTTTTAACTTTTTACTTCGATATTCTTCAAAAGCGTGATTTTTAGTTTTTTTAAACTATAATTATTACTTAAAAAACTAATAACGCTTCCGAATCAAAACGGTTGCAGGAACAAAATGATCTTAACAAATCCGCCTACTATTTGTTTTAAATCAACTTGCAGCCGAAAAAGCGGCTTTTAACGGCTTAAACGGAGAAACCAGTTACGTGGATGACACTAAAACAAAACCTACGCGTAAACAAAAAAAATAGACCAGAAAAAGCGTGTCGAAATGTAATAAATAGAAACGGGAAAAACGTAAGAAAAAACCCACATCGAAAATCGACAGAAAATCTTAATGCATTGTAATTTGGACCACACAAGACGGATGATGACTTTTCAAAAAGTAGCGACCACGGCTGCCAACAAAAGATAATGACGATTGATTATCGCACATCGGTGTTGACCTGAAGGTGATCACGTGGATTGATTTTTCTTTTTTTCTTTTCGTTGGGCGGTGCGATTCATTAGCTACCTTTGAGCGCCTCTTTGACCGAGATAATCAATTTATGCAACAATAGTCTGTGGTGGATAAAGGATAAAAGAATCACTAGGACTAGACAGCTAGGGATACGTTTATTTATTTTAATTGATTTATTTATTTATGGCGTTCGCTGTGTCCCTCTATTGCGTTTAAGCGAAAAAATCTCAATTTAAAGATTTTCAGAATTTCAAAAAATTTCAAAATTTTGTGTTTTGATAATTATTAAAATTTTGAAAACGTGTTTCAAATTTGCATAATTATTATAGCCTTTGAAATTTTCAAAATTTTCGCAATGGCCAACATTTTTCTGCCATTTTCAACATTTTGCGAAGATACGAGAATGCCATTTGAGAAAGTGCATTCGCTACGCTAGAGTCAAATGAGTACTAATTTTCTATGAACTTCAGAAAAGTTGCGAAGCATAATAATAATCTTGCAATTATTTATACTTTTTTTACATATACTAGGTACTTATAAGGTATCTATTTTAAAATATCCCTTAATCTAAAATTAAATTATTTACTCGATTATTTATTATTTTAACTCCAATGTAATTACTTAATCAATTTATCAACAGCGCGTTTCTTAGCATTGACGCCACAGACGTCAATGATTCTCAGATGAATCAAAAGATAACAAACAAAGGATAATAATCAACCAAACAAACTAGCATAACTGAAAAACACTGCGCACTTATGTCGCTGTCACGATGACTTTTTGTGATCAGACTGAAGGCGGTGGGTTCATAAAGGAGCGCGCTGTTGCCAGTTTTCAATATGGTTTCTTAATCTCCGAAACAGTCTTAACTACCATCACTAAAATAATGAATAACTAATTCTAACGGTCGTCAGTCCTATATTTTAATGAAACAATATAAACTACATATTCCAAAGAATATTTTTAGACATCATTTATTTTTGTATCTACCATTAAAATATGTTTATTCTACCTTTGAATATAAAAAAGCGCTAACCTGTCGTAAAATTCTGATCGATATGAATATTTGAATTTTTGAATTTGTGATTAAACTTATGAAAACCGAAAAAAAATCTCATCTACGAAAGACTGTCGCGGACGAAAATCTATCGTAAGACATAGATAATAATCATAGTTCAGTGAAAACAAGCGTACCCAGAATACCGTCAATGGAGTGATTCTTGCGTTCAGGGTCGTCCTTTCTTCCACCGCGTAGTAGTCTGCTTATGGAACTCACTGAGGGTGCAGAGTTTTTATCACAGACTCCTTCCTGGAAATAAAAACGCATTTTATTTATTTTTATTAGATTTTTACTGTTACTGTGACATTTATATCTCTTTTGAACCCAACAGAGGCATTATATAGCCTCAAATTTGGTTTACCGTTTTGCGTCATATATATTCTAGAATATGGGAGGTTTATGGCCAAGAAACTATAGCTAAGAGTGAAAAATTTTGTAGCCAAAATATTTAAAGAAAAAACGAGGGTCACTGCATAACTGGTGTTAGCTGCCAAGCTTTCGGCTGTGTTTATTGGCATTTTTAGAATAATACAAGTTTAAACTGAGATAAATATTAAAATTATAGAACAAAATTCGCAACGTTGAGGTTTGCTAGCAAAAAAACAGCAATGTGCACTGATTTACTTTAAATTTAGTTATAAAGAGCAGGCGGAAAAAATGTAGTTCGTCACATATAACCACGCATTGTAAAATATAAACCTGTAACAAAATTAATTAAACACATTACAATCATACAGAGTGAGTCCTAAGTACGGAACGCATCAATTATCTCCGAAACGGTTTGGACGATCACCATGAATTTTGAGGTATGAGGGTTTTGCAATACGGTCGATCTTACGGCAACGTTTACATTGTGTCATATCTTCCATTTTTCTGAAAATGTAATGGACCTTGTTATTTCAAATGGTTGACCCTGTATCCTATTACTTCCTTGAAAAATAATTTTTTGTCAAATATTCTCTATACCCAATGCCATAATTTCCAAGATACAGCTAAATTTACATTATGTCCACCCAAGTTAAAATAAAATATCAACTCCAACAAACATAATGTGACGTGCTCAAGATGTTGTCCGTTTACTTATATTTGCTTGTCATAAATATTTGTATATAGTAAATGAAATTAAACTAAACTCCGAAATTATGACCTTTAGGTATAGGAAATATTATACAATATTATTATATTTCCGAAAAAAAACGGTAGATATGAAAATACAGTAAGTGCGGTGGTAAGATCGGCCGTATTGCAAAACCCTTATACCCCAAACTTCATGAAAATCGTGCAAATATAGGTCTCCTACCTTACAAAGGGGCTTATCTCATTTCCAGTGATTTTCCAGGAGTTTCCTTGCAAATAACCTATCTTGAGATGGGCCACTTTGTGAGATTCTTCATGTGACAAAATTGAGAAAGACACATAATAACTTCGGGACTATTCCTATTTGAGATACGCCGTTAAGAGGTTACTGCTACCCAATGGTCTAACTCATTTCAGCAATTTTTTGATATAAGCACTTTTGAAAGGAAGGCGACGATAATTGAGGCGCTCCATGCCTGAGACTCACTCTGTATAATTAGAATGTGAACAATTTATTACAGAAGGCCCTGAAGATGGCTATAAACATTGCTGAAAGTAGTTAACACAAGAGTTTCTTCTAATCGGTAACCCTGGTATTTTCTTCAAAAATTTCTGGCCACAACCCCACGATTTTCTTCTTTTATTCTAGAATATTATAAAGGGTTTTTCATTAAGAACGGGTCATTGTTGAAATGAAATAAACAAGCTGTGTGTGAGGTTTCAAAGGATTTTTGTTTTTATTTGAAAGGTTGATGTATGCCATTACGTGTGGAATATTACATCGGTCTCATGTCCGCCGTGGCTTCTTAGTAGGGCACGGGTCTGAGTGATCTAATTTTGAATGACTCTGCTGTATAAATCCGGCTGAATTTGAGCCATGGCCTGGATGATATTGGTTTTAAGGCCATTGTTAATTTTCGGCTTACTGGCATAGACTTGTGATTTTAGAAAACCCCAAAAGAAAAAGTCTAGTGGGGTTAAATTGTAGGATCTTGGTGGCCAATTCACATCACCTCTGCGTGGGATAACCCGACTCTCAAATTGTTCATGCAGAAAGTCCAAAGTGGCGTCCGCTGTAAGGCAGGTAGCGCCATCTTACTGGAACCACATGTCGCCCACCTCAATGTCGTTCAACTTGGGCCAAAAGAAATGTGATAATATCGCTCTATAGTAGCGCTCACTAGTAGCAGTGATAGCTTTACCAGCGTCGTTTTGGAAAGAGCACGGACTAATAACGCCGCCGGCCCAGAATCCGCACCAAACAGTAACTTTTTGTGGATGCATTGTTACCTGGTGAATTTCATGAGGGTTAGCGTTGTCCCATATACGGCAATTCTGTTAGTTAACATAGCCATTCATCAAAAAATGCGGCTCGTCACTAAAGATGATTATTCGGCCGAAAGTGGGGTCCTCTTCCAAATGTTCCGAAGCCCAGTCAGCGAACAAACGGCGTTGTCTATGGTTGTCATCTCTGAGCTCTTGGGTAATTTGGATTTTGTATGGATGTAGGCCTAAATCTCGGCGTAAAATTAGCCAGGTTGAAGTCCTCGAAATCCCGAGTTCTTGTGCACGGCGAGAAATTGACTGTCTGGGATTCTCCTGGACACTTTCACGGACAGGGGCGATGCTCTGGGCTGATCTGAAACTCCTTTGACGTACGAGTGTTGGTTGATTGTTGGCTGAACCGGATGTCTAAAATTTCGCAACCAAACGTTGCAGAGTCAACTCTGAAGGACCACCGCGTGTTCCGTAAAATGGGCGCTACGTTTAGTGAACACTCATTTTAACAATAGGGTTTTATCATTTGTACACACTGCTCAATTGTGTAACTTGTCATGGTGATTTGGCATCAGCAACTAATAATAAACAAACAGATTTGACAGTCGCTGCCAAAACAAAGTGGCCGCCACAGTCTGCGAACATCGACCCGCCCTAATTGAAAAACCCTTCATTATGTATGTCGGTCATGCATATATCATGCCTCGTAGGTCAGCTATGTATTTCTAATTCTGTAATACCTACTTTGATCAACCTATCTCGGATCTCCCAGGAGAATATCCCAGGCTGCTCTTTCTTCAATTGTTCTATCCTGGTCTCGACCTCCTGGGTAGCCACACGCGGTTTGGAGCCACCGATAACGCCCGGCCTGATGCTCCCAGTTTCCTGGTAGCGGTTCAGGATCTTGGACACGCACCCGTGGGATACCCTCAATTGTCGGGATATGACGCAAGGTCGAATTCCAGCCGCGGCCATCTCAACTATCTTCAGCCGGATGTGGTTCGGAAGAGGCCGCCCGTTGATGAAGACGCCGCCCAGCTGGTTCACGCGACCTTGACCTGCAATGAAAAAATTTGATGCTGGATTAACGTATTCGAAGAAATTAATCTACGGAATATTGCAATTTTGTCGGACGCTCAATCTGTCTTGAAAGCTATCAATCATGATACACAAGGCGACAACAGTATTCAAATATAAAAGCGTTTAGTAGAATGAAAAGAATTTTGCACAATACGTTCAACTAGGTATACGCAGATTCAGCCAGACATTCCGAAGCTATTATGGCGTGACAATAATTATAAAATACTAAGAAGATGTACAGGGTGTTCATTTGAAAATTTTCCACCCTGGATTTCTCGAAAACCGCTGATTAAAAGGAAAAACGCCGAGACACGTCAAAATGTTTGTCAAGGGGGACAACTTTTTAACCAAAAACTACTTTACCCCATTGTACCCTATGCCCTCAGGATCATTCCCTGAAAAATTTTAAATGATAATAGGGGTATCGATAATATCTTGTTTCAAAGGAATGACGGACCTTAATTTTGACGTTTGATTTTTTAAAATCGGTCGATTCATTTTTGAGAAAATTAGAACCTGTAGTATCTGTATTGTTGGTAAACAAATTATTATTATTATTATCTTAACTTGTTCGAATAGAATACAAAAACAAACGAAAATACCACTTTTTATTGCAATAAGTGCGTTCGAATGTTGCGCGTTATTGGCCAAACAATGATAAAATCAATTTTCAAATTCCTGACCTTCATCAACGCATTATCGAAAGCTGTCATGATATCCCAAATGTTTTTACAACTGCCCATCAGGAATTTGAAAATCGCCTATATCATTGTTTGGCAAATGAAGTGCAACATTTGAACACTTATTGCAATAATTCGATTATTTACTCTTATATGGATGTTTGTCCTACTCTATAAATGGGATATGCGACAGCTCGACAGAGCAGTAGTGTATAAGTAAATAAATAAACGAAAAGTGACATTTTCATATGCTTTGTATTCTATTTGAACAAGTTAAGATACATAAAGATTCTAATTTTCTCGAAAATGAGTCGACCGATTTTGAAAAAGCAGACGTCAAAATAAAGTACTTCGACATACCTTTAAAACAAGGTGTTATTCGGTACCCCTTGTCATTTATAATTTTCAAGGGGATGATCCTGGAGGAAGTGGGTACAAGGGAATGAAATAGCTTTTGGTTGAAAGGTTGTCCCCATTGACAAGTCTTTTGAAGTGTCTCGGCGTCTTTTCTTTTAGTCGGCGGTTTTAGAAAAATCCGGGTTGGTAAGATTTCAAATGAACACCCTATATATCTGTAACCATTCGGTCTAAACTAGGTCATGGAACATTTCCCTCATATCTAGCGAGATTTAGGAATCTCTAACTCTAATTTGTGTGATCACTGTGATGATGACTTGGACCACTTGTATTTTGGCTGCTCCTAAATCATCACTGATTGCAACCGTCTTAACTTGGAACTCATAAACATTGGCTTACCTGCCCCATCAGATACAGCTTATATTCTCAGTGTTAATAACAAGACGGTCATACCCAGTTTCATTTTAATCATATTCGTTAAAAACTCCGCTATTATGATATAATTGTGGCATACAGAAATAGTCTATCCTCTGTACGTCCATTGTAAATTGGCCAGCAAAAAGAGTTCGGTGAAAAAATGATATGCTGTCTCGAATTAAAATATTCCAATGATATACTCAATTTTATTACTAATTAATACTATTTCCTTCTTTTACGTCCTGTTTGATTCTATTTATAAAGAAAACGGTTCATAAAACTTATAGCTACAATCGGCAACAGCAGATGTTCTTCCTCACCAAGACGGTGCAGCATCGTTAATTGGAAAATCGCTGCAGACAATATTTTATCACCATGTTTTCCTTATTGCCCCAGTATTCTTTGTTTAAATAAATGAAATGTCTTGGCAAGCCCCTAGGCGAGACGCGTTTGACCCTGTCCCTAGTGTCCATACCCTGAAACAGTCCCAATTTTCCTACCGTTTAGTTTAGGGTTTTTTATTGTTTACTCAGTCTTCCAGTGGGATTGTTTTTGTAATTAATATTTACAAACACTTATTTCTGGCTAAAGGACATGTACCTAGTGCCACTAAAACAAGTTAACGTATTTTGTAAGATGGACTCAAGGAGTCTCACCGGAAAACCCTCTTTCAAATGACACCAACAGGTACGGTCAGGTAGTATTTAGCTACCCCCTGAGCTACCTAAGGAGTTTCTCAGCAGTTGATCAGCTAGGAGTGTTATCCCACGTGGCCTTAAAACCTTTTCGGGCGTTCTTTCTTAACAATGCTGTTATAGTTCCTCAAAGTGGCTCAAGCCCTTGATGTATGAAAAACGACCACCTTGAGATGAAATGCAGCGATACCGCGTATGCAGCTAATATTACCTGTGTCTGTTCCAGAAGGAGTTTAGGTAACAAGATGTCTCATGAGCCGTGAGCTTGGGCTGCGTATTCAGAGCCATAAACAAAAGCAACATATTTAAGGAGTCTCCTTGGAAAATCTTTCTTTCAAATGATACCAACTCTGTCCCAAAACCAAGTTTCACTTGATGTTAGTGAACCAGGCCTTCTACTAGAGTAGCGTCAGATTTGATGTGTCTTGCTATTTGATCATCCTCCGAAAGACATTCAACAAGGCGCTCAGTACACTGAGTCATTTGTGACACATCGGTCAATCAATGCTAGTTGCTCCTTTCTTTGACCTTCTTTGTTCGTATACGCTAAGAAATACAGGATTCATACCTTGAACGGTACACATGTATAAAGATTTCTAGTGAAAAGCTTGTTAGGTGCGTTTATACATATAGGGCACGTCACAAACAATTTTGAGTTTCTCTAATACTACATCAGCCTCATCAAAAAGGCAAACAACAGACTAGGGACCTTTGAAACATCTAAAAGTGAAGTTTGGGCGATTTTGAAGTTTTTCGTTATTTGTTGAAT